>CM060908.1:768331027-773331027 GCA_030737815.1 Allium fistulosum
ATCGGGTACTAATAAATTTTATATCTAACTAGTGCTAACAAAACGTTTGATTACCAGTAATTCTTTGTTGCATACACAAGTGAAAGCTAGCATCATCAAGTCCAAATTTGCTCTCTTCAAAAGTCTGATGCCTACACAAGTGAAAGCACAACAGATAGTCAAACAATTACGTTAACTCGTAGGACTTCAAATATGAGATCAAACATTTACAACATTATACAAGTATAACCTACTATAAATGATGTCATATAAATTATCAAAGTTATAAAAAAATGAAGTAAAGTCCTTTCTTGAGCTTAAATAGTAGGAATCAATTTTGCACACTTACGAACCCTCCTTTGATAGAATGGTGAATCCAACAACCTGAGCAAGAAAAAAATGACAATGTAAGCACCTAAATTCATAATACTTTTGTAAATTGTAATTTAATGCATAATATGTAAAGCAATTAGTTAACAGTAAAGTACGTAATTAGTTAACAGTTTAGTTGAAGGTACTAAAATTTTAAGTTTTAAATTTAATTTAATTTAAAGTTCTAAGTTAATTTAAAATTAAAGTTAATTTAAAGTTTAAAATTAAAGTTAATTTCAAATTAGAGTTAATTTAAAGTAAATTAAAGTTAATTTAAAGTTAATTTAAAGTAAAATTAAAGTTAATTTAAAGTTTTAAGTTTAAACTTTTAAAAGTTAATTTAATTTTGAATTTAATTTTTAAAAGTTAATTTATTTTATATGTTTTAAGTTTTAAATAAATTAAATTATAAGCTTTGAATTTTAAGTTTTATTATTATTATTTATGAAATTTAGTTGACGTAAACTTAGTTAATCTTATAAAACTTGTTTAATTTTAACAAAACTTAGTTAATTTTTACTACCTTGGTTAACTTAGTTAATTTATTATTATTACTACTGTTATTTATAAAACTCAGCTAACTTATTTATATCATTACTATTACTATTACCATTATTATTATTATAATACTTAATTAACTTAGTTATATTACTATTATAAATGTTTGAACAAACTATAACAAATAAGCTGAAATTGATGTTATGTGTAAAAGAGATAATAAAACAAATTAAGTTATGACTGTTATGTGTAAACTGAAACCGATGTTATATAATAAAACCATACATGGTATGCATTTATAACATGAACTTAATGAATGAAACTGACCTCTATTGCTCTTCTCTCAATAGCTACTTGCATATACTGTTTCGTGTAAACTTAGTGGATGAAACTGAAGTTATATAATGAAACCATACATTATTTATAAACTGAATTTAACGAAACTTAATGAAACTGAAGTTATATAATAAAATCATACTTATTTTAGTCAAATAAATTGAAACAAGTATAATATTATTGCAGATAGAGTTGTAAATGTCAGTTTAAGTAAAGCATTAAGGAGCATCTAAGGACAAAACAATTGAAAAGAAATAGTATTAAAACATACCTCTGTTGCTCTTCTCTCAATAGCTACTTGGAAAAGCTAAACCATTCTCTGCCTCTGAACTAATTGGGTTTCCATTCAAATGGTTCATATAGAAGTCCTGAAAGAAAGAAAGAAAAGAGTACAACATAAGAAAACATTAAAAAAATTCAAATTACAGAATGAAAGATAAAAGAAAGTACCAAATTTGCTTGATCAAGTCAAGCATCAATAGTCCCATGAACGATAACATAACCCAAATCAGTAATCCCACATACAACATCAGACAGCAAATTGAATTTGCCCTTACACTGCACACTCACAACTGAATAACCTCTCTTATTCCAATTCTGAACAGCAAAAAATGACTGAGGTTTGACCTAATCTTCTATGATCAACCTACTATCATAATCTCTATTAGTATACACCATCTGATGCAAGTGTAATGAAGCACTAAAATTAAACAAAAAATAATACTGACCCCACTGTGTGTTTCATCCAGTTTCCATCGTCCTTTTTCCCCAAAAAAAGAAAAAAGATCACATCACTAAGAAATTAGATGTAACTATAAGGAATGAGCATATATTTGTGAAATCAGTCTAACTATAAAGTCTTCACAGGCATATGCTCCTCTGCTCTCCTTTCTTGCCTCGGTAGAATGCATAGTTATGCATGCATTTATCAAAAGATGGCATTGTGTATCCATGGGAAACTTATCAGGGTAACATATTCATTACTTTTCTCAGATTTGTTTAAGGGACTAAACTACAATAAATTTCTGAACCTGTCAACTATTGGCAAGAGCCCAATCGCCTATGAATATATGATAAATTACAAGGTTGAATATACTTTAGTCATCTGCGTACGAATCATAAGTTGTAAGCAACAACAAATAGCCATTCTTTATATTTCCGTTTTAAGCTATTTTTCCAAGCTCTTTATAAGTAGTTCAGACACTAGAATACAATTTACTTTAAATCTACATATTTTACATTTTTAAGTGTGATGACTTCTGATAATTCACAGTAGGGATAAAACTTGAGCTGTACACTCAAATATCCAGACACACACATATACATATACTATATATACACATATATATAATAGTATAATTAACTTTAAAAAATAAGGTTAAATTTTTACAGGTTTCCGAGCTATTGGTGTCAATTCTTTCCTCTATCTACTGCTTGGATTCTTCATTAATCTCCTATTTAGTTATAGCACCCAAACTGTAAGATATCTTTATCTGATTAAAATGCACAGCTAATTTCTTACCAATTACTGTCTAAACGTTTCGTTCTATCTTATGAGTACAGAGGAACTTTCATTTTCCGAAGTCCAAACACTTAAGTCCATATATGCAATTATAACTTCTAATCTTTTGAGGGCTTATATCTACCCTTTTGAAAAGGGAGTGAACAATTTTGTTTAAAGAGTTTTTTTATTTGTGTTATAACAGAAATGCCTAAATTAACCCCCTACAAGTTGGAATTAAAAAATGTTATATCATGCATAATTTTGGTATTTCATAGTATAAAACTAAGTTTTTGCTCCTTTACTTGGAAGAGCAAACACCCTCCTACAACATGGTATTTTACTAAAACAATTCAAACCAATTTTCCTCAGATTTTTAGTTTTCATCATTAAACCATCCTAGAAATTTGAATTTAGCTGTGAAAGTTCAACAACATTTTCACTATAATTGAATAAGTGCAAGCTGCTTTCTCAACTCAGGGATGGCTACCCAATCCGCTGCTGCCAATATACATAAAGAACATACACAAATGCAAACGTGGTAGCGATACAGAGACCTTTGATACAGAAGGAAGGTAGCTTTCAACACTTCATATAGTAATATGACAAGCATAATAACTAAAAAGTATCACTTATGGTGCAATTTCTTATTTTTCATAGGTATGAACCATCAAAATTCGAAGCAATTTTCAGTAAATACGCACGAAAGAAAGTTACCCTGATAAGTTTGATATTATGATTTTGAAACAGAAAGAGTGAATAAAATAGAGGGTTATCAGAAGCTCACATGATATCAGGAGCTTACATGAGAATGAAGGGATATGAGTTAGCAACCTTACTTATATCCCAAACTATTCTAAGTCATGGTTCAAATCATCTATCATACATAAATGCTCTCTAACTATGACTATCAGGAGATATTACATAATAGTAGGCTATCCAGTAAGAAAGCACATAGAGAAAGCTCACATGATATGAGAGTTATGTATATATCCATCTATACTAATAAGAAAGTGTATGTAATTTGTTGTATGGTGTATACGATACAGATTACAAGTGATAAGCAAGAAGTGGAGACGGGCCTTTCTCCATCAATAGATGGTGAGCAAAGTGTGAATTCATCGAAATTGTTAGTCACAAAGGCTGCAGCATCATCAGGATTCTTGCCTCAATTAGTTAAACCAATTCCTATTTGGTTGCAGAGTGGAATGAGCTTCAGTCTCTCCTTAAACTGATTTCCTACTCCATTAGTCTAACTTTTAGCACTTTATTCCTTTTTGTGTTTCAACATGTGTGCAACTATTGATTACTGTTTTCCTGAAATGCGTTGAAATTCTTATATGTTTTTTTGGGTGGTTTTAGATTAGATGGTATTCGACTCTTTCTATTGCATTCTATTTGAAATGTTCTAGATTCTCTAACTAGTGTTTTGTTGGCATATTTTATGAGGCTGTCTTTTCTTGATTTTTATTTTGGTGAAGGTTGAAGTTTCATTGATGCATACACAAAGGTAACAATTTCTTAATAGTATATATATATAACTTGCAATCTAACTATTGCAAGCAAGACTGCTGCTAAACAAATATTTAGATTGCCCTCAGTAAAATCAGATTTCACAAATAAGAAGCAACACTATTACTTGAAATATAGAACAAAATCTAGAAGATAAGGTACCATTTATCAATCCTAAGAGCATTGCACCCAAATATGATACAATGCCAAAAAAAATTATGTGCCAATAAATAGTTAGCAATGTGAACACGATGTGGTGGAAAAATTTAAACAGGACACAGAACTTTGAAAAACTACTCCAATATAAATGTCAATAATTATAATATGGGTACTTTTTCTTGTTGAAATAAATATAGTTTTGTCCTACAAAATATATAGCGGGTCTTCAGATGATAATTTTATAGATATTTTGCAATCAAAAGTCTACATTATTACAACAAAACACAGTCCAGCCTCCTTCTGCCAACAGAACAGTTGACACAGCCTACTACATTAAGGTACTCTAAACAACAAAAAACACGGACATGTCAACAACGTTTTACAAACAAAAAATAGAATATATTAGTAAGCATTCATATATAAGCACATACATATATTTGATTAATATTTGCACTTCTATAGTACAACAAAAAACGAGTAATACATTTCAATATTAGTGTCAACTGACTTTTGAATGCTTACATATTAAATATAACATCCAACCTATTACTGTTTTTTCATCGATCATATATACTATGACTTATAATTAAAAGCCTAAAGATGATAACAGCAACAATCGGAATTATTCACTATTTTCAATCCAGATCCTACCCATCTAATAATAATGAAAAATATGCTCAGTATTCACGAAAAAGACCAAATAAAAAATAACGAAACTAGTACCTTGGAATAGAATAGGTTTGAGCGAGGATAAACGACGGTGGCGATTTGCGCAGCGAGACCACTCCCAATGTTACAAATGCAAGTTTTAAGGGGAGCTTTGTTTCTGTAGCCATTACTAAAGAGAAGGAGGAAGCTGACGCGATGGCGGCAGTTGTAGTAGAGGTAGTTCTATTGAAAGAGTAAGAGGGAATTAGAAAATGAAGACGAGGGATTTTGTGATAAATTTGAGCGACCACATTCTAATCAATTTGACAGAAAACAAAAACAAGGGATTTGAAACTGGATTTTGTGATAAAAAGGCAGAAGCGAAAAAGAGATATGAGCGGCCATAGAAAATTTGAGCGAGGAACGAAAAATTTGTTAAGTGTTTGTAGATATGAGCGGCCACATAAAATTTTATCAAAATTTAGGTGAATTATTGGCGAGAGGCGCTTGGTAGCGTTTCTTTGTTTATTTTTATAGGTTAGACCGATCAAAGGTTGCATATAGCCTAAAATGCTACCAATTTATGCAACTAAAAACATTTTTTTGGTGTAGTGGTAAACTCCTTAGGAGGGTATAGTAAAGCCGTCCGTTGATCCAAGCCCCCATACCCTCGGATAAATTTATATAGGATAGGGAAGCGCATGGTAGGAATCGAACTTGGGTCTTTTTACCAGAACCCTAGCCTCCTTTCCACTGCGCCGCACCTGCGGACTATAAATATGTGTATTTACATACACACATAATTACCATATAATAATGAACCTCTATTAACACTGCGTAATCTGATTGTTTTTCTAACAACTTATGTTACCAACACATATTATATAATCAAATATATAACTTTAAATTTTGCCCTCTTTTGCACTGGATATTATAACACTAAATTGAAACTATAAATACAATGGCAGTCCAACTATGCACTGACAACCCAATTATACTATGTAGATTGTATGATGTAGAAAATTAATTCCAGTTGAATACCAAAGAGAACAATGCTAGTATAGCAGTGTATATTGACCCCTGAGGGAAAAAATTAAAAAAAAGGTGCGGCTCACAGACTTGAATACTTCAACTTGTAAATGCAGACTTGGAAGATTAATTTGTTAACCTGTTAACAAGAATAATAGGTTTTCAAAGTAAAGTTGTAACAACCCTAGATTTTGGCCTATATTTTAAAATTTGACTTAATTTTATTTTGAGACTATTTTAAACTTGTTTGATTTCAAACATTTCATTTTTAAAAATAAATGTGAACTATAACTTCAAACTTGTATAAATTGGTTATTTTACTGAAAAGTGAAATTCTAGTCAAACTGTTCAATCTTTGACTTTTAAACTTCAAATTTAAATTATATAAAATATTAAATTTTATCTTTTATTATGAAAATAGATGTAATAACTTGAACACTGCTTTTTGTTTCGTTGAAAACAGAGTTAAACTGTAAAAGTTATGTATATTTCAATATTAAGTGCAATTTGTTTTATTCTGCAATTTTGTTATTTTAAATTGTATAAATTATATTTTCTTTGTCATATTTTATTTTAATATGTGTTAATATGTTATTTTATGTATACTTTTATCTTTTATTATTTTTAAAGTGATAATATAATTTTTCCAAAGTTTACTTGAATTTATTTTAATTTATAAAGCCTAGTTTCCATTTTTCTGCTATTTTCTTCATTAAAATTATATTTAATTAAAATTTATTTATTTATTTCATGAATGAATTTTTTTATGTTATTATCTTTGTTTATAAATGTTTTACAAGTCCATATGAATTTTCCAAAATTTATTCTGTTTATTTTCAAATTTTCTAGACTAGTTTGCAATTTTGTGCTATTTTCTTATTTTTAACCTTATATATTAATAAATATTTATATATATTTTATATTTTGTTATATATTCGAATTTGTGACTGAAATTATTATTATTACTTTCAGTAATATGAACTTATATAAATAAATTAAAGGTAATTTGAAAAGATTTTGACTTTTGGTTTCCAATGGCTCTTTATTTTCCAACCTTTCATATTTGTAACTTACTTTTTTCATCAATTTGCCTTAACTACTCACACCTTCAGCCGACCACATCATTTTTCCTCATTCACGTACTCTTTGTTTTTCTCATTTCCTGAAGAAAAAAATTCGGCCCTTGCTTGAGAAAAATTTTGGGTAAAAACTTCTTCTTTCTTTTCTTGTTTTCTCTTTTATCACTTGATTTTGCATCTTGTTCTCACCTTTGTAGATCAGCTCCTCCTCCTCCTCCAGACCCTTGGCCGACCTCCACCACTCCATGACCTGATCAGCAACCACCCTAGATCACCTCCTCCCCAGGCCGAGCACCCCTTGGCCAAAGATCACCACCAAAACTTACAAAAACCGTCACCTATTTGCAAACCAAGCCACTTTTGTCATCACCACCTACAACCACCTTTAGCCGCCATTTCCTCCACCACCACCACCTTAGACCTGACCACTACCCTCTACCACATCACCCACCACCACCTGCACCATTGGCTGGGCCCACAAAGCTCATGGTCGAACCCATTTATAGCCTAGAAATGATGAACTTTGCCTTGTTGTTGTAGATTGATGCACCTATACCTCTTCAACCTTCAAATTAACCTAGGCCGACCACTATAGATCCAAACCCAGCCTCTAATTCATGCTATGGCCATGCTAACCCCATCCATAACTGATCTAGAGAACAAGTGCAAACCATTTGTATTTGTTTTGGGCATTGATTTTCTATATTGTTTAAATGTAATTTATGTTGAAGCTTATGTATTGTTGTATTGTTTCGTGTAATTGAATTCAAGGCATATAGCTTTGGCTCTTCACTCTCAAGTCATTTTCGTATTGTCGTGCCTTCGTAGTGTCAGTATTGTTTGCTTTGGTGGCAATCTCCAGCTTTGAACAAGTGAGTAAATCTCACCAGACTAATATGTACTTATATAGTGATAAACTGACATCACTTGAATCTGTAAATACATATCATCCTGTTATAACTGCTATATTATAATCATATGATGTTCACACTTGTATTTACACCTGTTATATCATATGTTACTGTTATATAATGCTATTATGTTATTTTATCAGTTTGTCACACTGCAAGTTCCCTATTAGTATAGAAATCACTATGGGTTGAAATGATACATACCCGAACGGACTTTAGAATAGGGAAAAATCGTTATGGGCTGAAATGATAAGCCTGAACGGTTTTTATTTATTTATTTATTTATATTACTTGGGATTGCGGGTTTGAAATTGTCACGTACCGAATTTTTCGACTTTCGAAAATTCGACATCGATACTCACTTTATCGACTGCCGAGCAATCGAGTGCCGGAAACTCCAATAGTGAGGGTTTTAAAAAGAAGAAATAGAAGAAAAGATAGAAGAAAAGGAAAGAGTAGAAGAAGAAGAGAAGAACAACAGAACAACATCAGAACAGAAACAGAAAACAATATCAGAATCTCACATATCGCAGCGGAACAATATATAATAGATAACACTAGTCTTTTAAAACAAAGAACTATATCAGTTTATACATACATCAATCATCAGAGTCAATATACAACAATGGACAGTTATATAAACTTGTCCACATACAGAATACACAGCGGAATAAATAATTTCAGATACAAATACTACGTCTCGTCCTCCAGCTTATCTCCAAAGCTCCAGAATATCCAGAATAACCTGATAACATAACTCTAGGCTGCCCGTGTGGAAATTTGTGGGCACCAAGAGTTTAGAAGGGAACAATAAACTCCGAGTCAGTCATGGTGACTGGTGTGAGATCATAAAACAGTTATTCTTTAAAAATAAACAGCAGAGAATTTTAAAGTCAATTCGCAATGCTTTTGAAAAATGAAACTACCATAAGACCTCCCACCACACACACAATGCAAACGCAGAATTGGAGGAGATTTCTTCTTATGATAGTCAAAGATGCTTACTACGCAAAATCAAATCATTTTGATATTATTATTAGTGCATAGTGTAGAATCATTTCGAAAGTATAATATTAATCTTAGCCAGCATAGGCATTCCGCACTTATGCCTACTATAGCTACTATGTTCAATAGCAGGTTACCGCCACATTCCATAGCAGGTAATACAACCAAAACCGTACAAGTCGCGTATTGTTTCTTTGGATTTCCAACAAATGGTCAGGTTAAGGAACTTCCTTTTCCACGATGGGTACGTCCCTGGAATAGACGACCCGAGAACCTAACCGGATCTCTGCCAACACAAGGCCGGGTTACCTCTGCAAAAATAGGTAACTACTGAGACGCATATGCCATCCCCCGATCGTAACCGATCTTCCCGAGGATCCCCGATTTCCAACAAACCACATAGATAATAATGCAGCAACCACATAGGTTAAGTATCTGGGCTCCATACCATGATACCACCTCTATCCAGAAGGAATGACATACACTAAGGGGCGCTACTCCCTAGAACCTTGCCGCATCCTTCCTGTTTCGACCATTTCCGGGGTGTGAGGCTCGACGAAGTCTCGTCCACAAAGCTACGCTTTCTCAAAAAGCCCTGCTTCGGGTCAAACAAAATGATCAACCTATGATCACAAAGATATAAGATCAAACAAATGATCATATCGCAAATGATCAAACACTGATCATTTCACAGCAACACTCAGTATGCCACGTTACCAAATTGGGAGTATATCGCTGATAAATTTCAACTACATAACCTCTGAGCTCGTACGTCTCAGAGAAGGGTGTTAAGCTAAGAGAATAAATTCTCCGCCACCAACAGAAATGTATTTGAAAGGAATCAGCTTTATATCTCAAATTGTAACGTCAGACACACAATCCATACAAGTCTGTTCCGGGATCGAACAGAACCGAAGGCACTTCTCACAAAGCCCTTGCAATTCCGGATAATTTTCAATCACGTCAGGACTTCCCGTCACTAAGGGTGATAAAACCTCTAAATCGGAGATCAGCCGATGTAGAGTAACTCGACGGTAATCCTTCCATTTTCAAAAATATCCGGTCTTCAACACCGGTCTTCAAATGCAATTCATAACGACGTATCACATATTCGGAATGGGTTATACGACCCCATGGTCCTTTCCCGGCTAACCCGAATAGTGAGCGATTATTCAAAAACAAAGTGTGGCATTCAAATTCATCCAATTCACAACAAATACCTATCTAAAGGTAATTATTGATAGTCGGTTATTTAACTATCAATAAAGATGCGCAACATCATCAGATTCCAAATAATTTTCCCAATTATTTATTTTCCAAAATATCTTTACTAGATATAAAATTTCCACACTTCCATTTGAAAACAACTTCAAATCAATTTCCACATTTCAATTTATCTTTAAAAGATAAAATCTCAAAACAGTTCATTTCATATTGGAAAAGCATTTCCATACTTATTTAAAATAAGTAATTCACAAAACTATTTATTTTCAGCACTTAGAAAATATTCGATATACTTAAATCAAAATCAAGTATATATCTCATTCTTTAAGGAAATCATTCTTTAAACACATCTTATTTGAGTCAAAACGAATGTTACGTAAAACATCGTTACGACGACTCAAAATCACTAGTATAGGGATTCGGAATTAAAATAGATATATAAATCCTAATACTACATAAAACATTTTCTTTCGAAAATCATTTACTATAACAACAGTGTTATAGTCCATCATTTCCTTATTTCTCGAAAACGTCTATTTCAACAATGAACGTTGAAATCTATGCTTTCGATTCATAATACATTTTAAAACATCTTTAAAATGTTTAACTTCATTTTTAATATCACTTCTTCAAAAACGTATCCATTTTACTTAAAATTATATTCACTGTCCAAAATCGTGAATATAATTCACTTAACCCAATTTCAATCTTTTCTACACATTTTTATTTCAATAAAAATTCGCTATCCAAAATCGCGAATATATCTTCTTTAACATTTTAATTTATCAAATCCAATTGATTTCGAATTTATAAACACGGTTATAAATTCTATTTCTATTTTCTAACGACTTCAATTTAATAAATCTTCTTTATTAATAACTCGATCAATATTCCATTTAAAGGCAAAAATCCAATTTTATTCATATTCCATCTAAGTGCAACAATCTAATTTATAAGTTTATTACTTATAAATCCTTTATTCTACACATCTATTCAATTTATACTTCACAATTTATAATTTCATTCACTTACGAATTTTTTTATCTCATCTTGTTCTAACACTTACAAAGCTCGTTTAAAATTCCAATATTTTAGATTTATAAATATCGACTTTTTAAATCCTTTAAATAGACCGTTTATAATACTGTGAAAAACTCAATTTAAACCCTTTTTTTTAAATAAATCAACTATTTATTCAAAAATGACACTTGGGTTATATTTCACAAAAATCTTAACTTTTATAACTTTAAAATTTTAAACGTTTATTTATTTAAAATAAATCAATTCAATAATTCAATAAAATGTCTACTTTCAAAAATCACTTTAAAATCCTTTTATAAAGTAAAAGTCGTTATTCTTACATTTCAAAACTGAATCCGATGATGCAACAGCATCAATTAGTCCATCACAACAGTCAATATCATATATCAATATGATAACAGAATATATATCAATATCTGTAAATAAGTAAATACAGTTGAGGAATCCAGTTGGATCCCTCCAACCTGTTTCCCTGCATCCAAAGATGTTAGCACAATACCAATTCCGCTTCAGTACGGAATTATCGCGGTATATGGGTTTTATAAAAATAATCCGCTTACTAACGGCGCAATAGGGTCTCATCCGCTATACGAGGCGGGAAATCAATCAATTCAATATATACATATGCCAATATGTATATATTGCTATATATAGATATATATCCTACTATATCTAATATCACATCCAAACAGTCAATCATCAATCAATAACTGTAAAAGAAAATCCACTTTCATTTGAGTGAGAAGATCTCACCTTGATTTTAATTCTGATTTCAGCGTTTATTTCGAATAAAATTAAACACGCGTTTATTTTACCCGAAATTCAAACTAGCTCCAAACGACTCCAATCCAGTTGCATCGCGAAGTACATGTCGAGATGATTCCAACGCACTTCGTTTCGTCAATTTCTGATCACGCATCAAAAAGATATACATTTTCAAAGTTTATACGAATTATATTTATTCAATTTTACAATTTCTTTTTATAACTCAAACCCTACACTGCCATCAGGGCCGTTCATTTTGAATAAGAAAATCTGGGTCGTGCATCATCATCTCTCACGCGTTCCTCTTCCTCCCAGGTTTAGCACGCACGCTCTAACCCAACATCGCGTTCGAACTACCATAGCCGCACCACCCACGTTTATCTACACTTCGATCAGGGACCGGCGCCCCGAAGCCCTAGGCCACGCCTACCCACGGCCGGAGCTAGGTGGAGCTCGGTCGCCCCCAGCCTCCTGAAAACGATCTTGAACGCGACGACTTTGAAAGCAAATTCCCAGCGATTGGTAGCCTCGATTCCGATCATAGCTGTTCATGTTGTAGATCTCGATGCTCTCCTCCTTTTGCTAGTTGAGAGTTCTTGAAATTATTGAGTGGATCGAGGGGAAAATGAGGAGAAACGGTGGAAGTTTCTGGCCGTTGATAACAAGGGTGGCGGCCGGCTTCTAAACCCTAGTTTATCTTTCTTTTTATTTTGTGAATAAAAAGTGGGTGTATTTATAGAAGTTTGAACGACACTATTCATTTCGAATTCCCGAACTCCGATTTACGCACGGTCACTATCGTTTCTAGGGTTTATCCCGCGTTCCGGACACAATGGAATAGGTTTCGGAAGCTAATTCGATCGTATGTGTGAGATATGGCAATAAACGATCGATTTAAATTAAACCGAATTAAATCGATTTCGAGGCGTTTTAATTTGTACCGGACAAATGGTAAATCCAAAAATTACGAAATTTGAAATCTTACAATAATATCACATTACGGATCCGATGAAACTAGTTTCGTCGAAATCCGAGACCTTTTGAAAAATGACTATTTTTAAATATTGATTCAAACAATTAAATTCAAAACTGAACAGAAGAGTTTCAAATTCGATTTTGAAGCTCCTGTTATCTTCAGTAATATCAATATAGATTTTACAATCCTTTGAAATATTTTTCTTTAGCTTTAAATTAAAGATTTAAATTTTTATTCAGCATTCAATATATTAAATTATAAAATTTAATCGTCAAATTCAAAGTTACATTCGGGATTCAAATTAAATCATCGTTCAAATATTTAAAATTAATTAAATATTCTCAATTTAATTTGTTCAAAATTCTGGGTCGTTACAGACTTCCCCCCTTAAAAGAATTTCGTCCTCGAAATTACAAAGTAAGGAAAAATGGTCCTTAACTCGTCTACTATTTTTCAACATCCAATAGTTTTATCAATTTATCAAAACAAATCTTTCTATTAAAGATTTGTTATCATTCAACTCGTTTTCCAACTTCAATTATAAGTTTCAAACAACATTGTTTAACTTCTCAATTCAAATTCGAGTTTAAATTCAAATTTTAAACTTTCAAAATTTCTCAAAAATTTTCTAACACTCGAAATTTTCGAAAAATTTCTCCAGCGTCTCCTTTGCGCGGCTAATACGGCACGACTACAAAACGTCCCTACGGACTCTCAGATTTCAAAAAGAAAAGAAAAAGCCAAGCGGCTAGAGAAATAAGTCATCAAATCTCATATTCAAATTTAAATACATACCTTTTTCGAGCAAATTCAAATTCATCTTTGAAATAAATTTTCCAATCCCTTTTATAACACCTGTATGTCCTACTAGCCATAATATCTAGTTACACATTCAAACCATTTTGCAAATTCTATTACAAAATTTTCGATATATGCTTGTTATATCATTTTTACTTCACTATTGAAGTTACATATTCATTATCATTCAATTTTACATTTCAAATTCATTTGAATTTAATTCACAATTCCAACCTTATTTGGATTCTATTTAACTTCTGAATATTGAATTTTATCAATTATCTTTCATTCACAACTGCATCATTTTAAATTAGTTCCAATTACTAATTTATTTCTAATTCTAATCCACTTACAAATTCAAATTTGTTTTCAACATTCAGTTTCAATCCCAATTTTATCCTTTCGTTCATTCCCAAAATTTATTTTCAATTCACTATTTTGGTTAAATCTACTTACATTTAAACTGGATTTCAAATTTCATACGAATTTAATTCATTTCACTTTATTTAATTGATTCACTTATACTTAATTTAATTTAACTTCATTCTTTAAGTTGAATTTATTCTATCAATTCCAATTGTATAAGTTATCAACTTAATAATATTTCATAAATATTTCTGCATAGTATTCCAGAGTTTACCAACATTTCAAAAACCATTTTTGAAAACAGTTCAAATTATCTTTTGAATTTTCTAAAACAAAATCCAAATTTTTCAAACAACTTCCTTTTAAAACAATTTGGCAGCAATTTCTCTTTTGGAAACCCGAAAATGAACACCAACGATGCCGCGGCCATCATCGAAGTTATTTTCCAGCGACCAAAAAGAGTTTAGAGCTTTTCATTCCTTCAAAACATTTTTCAAAACCCTTGAAATCCATTTTCAAATCAAAAAGATTTAAACTTTTCAAATCTCCAAAATTCTCAAATTCTTTTCAAAACATTTCCAAAAACTTCTCTGGAATTCCGTTTTAAATTACAAATCACATTTATAATTTATATTCTTTAAATTTCATTTGTATATGAATTTATTTCTTAACTTTGGAGTTACGATTTCAATTTCTTATTAAATTTCAGTGATGATAATTCACCATTATTACTTCCTAACATCCATGCAACCATATACTATAGTATTTTATAGAAAAACATTTATTTTCTATACAAAAATAGTTTTGGGCAAAATTATCTCATTTACCCTATTTAAAAACAATATTGTGCCAAATTGTTCTATTCAAGTGTTTAGAGATCCCTATCGATAGAGTTGTACGGACAATACCGACCAGAATCCATATACCACTCAACAAACCAATCATCACAATATAAAACAATCTTATATTCACTAACAAATACGCACTCGTATCTATTATTACACTCAACTCATTCTAGAGTACTACTGACTCTATCTCTAATGAGTAATACCCAACAGAGCAGGGTTGTCGCTTAACCATATGCTCTGATACCACGCTGTCACGTACCGAATTTTTCGACTTTCGAAAATTCGACATCGATACTCACTTTATCGACTGCCGAGCAATCGAGTGCCGGAAACTCCAGTAGTGAGGGTTTTAAAAAGAAGAAATAGAAGAAAAGATAGAAGAAAAGGAAAGAGTAGAAGAAGAAGAGAAGAACAACAGAACAACATCAGAACAGAAACAGAAAACAATATCAGAATCTCACATATCGCAGCGGAACAATATATAATAGATAACACTAGTCTTTTAAAACAAAGAATTATATCAGTTTATACATACATCAATCATCAGAGTCAATATACAACAATGGACAGTTATATAAACTTGTCCTCATACAGAATACACAGCGGAATAAATAATTTCAGATACAAATACTACGTCTCGTCCTCCAGCTTATCTCCAAAGCTCCAGAATATCCAGAATAACCTGATAACATAACTCTAGGCTGCCCGTGTGGAAATTTGTGGGCACCCAGAGTTTAGAAGGGAACAATAAACTCCGAGTCAGTCATGGTGACTGGTGTGAGATCGTAAAACAGTTATTCTTTAAAAATAAACAGCAGAGAATTTTAAAGTCAATTCGCAATGCTTTTGAAAAATGAAACCACCATAAGACCTCCCACCACACACACAATGCAAACGCAGAATTGGAGGAGATTTCTTCTTATGATAGTCAAAGATGCTTACTACGCAAAATCAAATCATTTTGATATTATTATTAGTGCATAGTGTAGAAATCATTTCGAAAGTGTAATATTAATCTTAGCCAGCATAGGCATTCCGCACTTATGCCTACTATAGCTACTATGTTCAATAGCAGGTTACCGCCACATTCCATAGCAGGTAATACAACTAAAACCGTACAAGTCGCGTATTGTTTCTTTGGATTTCCAACAAATGGTCAGGCTAAGGAACTTCCTTTTCCACGATGGGTACGTCCCTGGAATAGACGACCCGAGAACCTAACCGGATCTCTGCCAACACAAGGCCGGGTTACCTCTGCAAAAATAGGTAACTACTGACACGCGTATGCCATCCCCCGATCGTAACCGATCTTCCCGAGGATCCCCGATTTCCAACAAACCACATAGATAATAATGCAGCAACCACATTAAGTATCTGGGCTCCATACCATGATACCACCTCTATCCAGAAGGAATGACATACACTAAGGGGCGCTACTCCCTAGAACCTTGCCGCATCCTTCCTGTTTCGACCATTTCCGGGGTGTGAGGCTCGACGAAGTCTCGTCCACAAAGCTACGCTTTCTCAAAAAGCCCTGCTTCGGGTCAAACAAAATGATCAACCTATGATCACAAAGATATAAGATCAAACAAATGATCATATCGCAAATGATCAAACACTGATCATTTCACAGCAACACTCAGTATGCCACGTTACCGAATTGGGAGTATATCGTTGATAAATTTCAACTACATAACCTCTGAGCTCGTACGTCTCAGAGAAGGGTGTTGAGCTAAGAGAATAAATTCTCCGCCACCAACAGAAATGTATTTGAAAGGAATCAGCTTTATATCTCAAATTGTAACGTCAGACACACAATCCATACAAGTCTGTTCCGGGATCGAACAGAACCGAAGGCACTTCTCACGAAGCCCTTGCAATTCCGGATAATTTTCAATCACGTCAGGACTTCCCGTCACTAAGGGTGATAAAACCTCTAAATTGGAGATCAGCCGATGTAGAGTAACTCGACGGTAATCCTTCCGTTTTCAAAAATATTCGGTCTTCAACACCGGTCTTCAAATGCAATTCATAACGACGTATCACATATTCGGAATGGGTTATACGACCCCATGGTCCTTTCCCGGCTAACCCGAATAGTGAGCGATTATTCAAAAACAAAGTGTGGCATTCAAATTCATCCAATTCACAACAAATACCTATCTAAAGGTAATTATTGATAGTCGGTTATTTAACTATCAATAAAGATGCGCAACATCATCAGATTCCAAATAATTTTCCCAATTATTTGTAACATCCCGAAATTTTTCGACTTTCGAAAATTCAACATCGATACTCACTTTATCGACTGCTGAGCCATCGAATGCCGGAAACCCAAAAAGTTGTGGTTTTAAGAAAGAAGAAAAAGGTAGAAGAAGAAGATAGAAGAAAAAGAAAGAAGAACAACAACAGAACAAGAGCAGAAACAGAAAACAATATCAGAATCTCACATATCGCAGCGGAACAATATATAATAGATAAATGAATATCATTTAAAAACAAAAGAATTATATCTGTCATTACATTACATCACATCATATCATCAGAGTCAATAAACAACAATGGACAGTTATATAACTTGTCCTCATACAGAATACACAGCGGAATAAATACTATCAGATACAAATACTACGTCTCGTCATCCAGCTTGCTTCCAAAGCTCCAGAATATCCAGAATATCCTGATAATATAACTCTAGGCTGCCCGTGTGGAAATTGGTGGCACCCAGAGTTTAGAAGGGAACAATAAACTCCGAGTCAGTCATGGTGACTGGTGTGAGATCGTAAAACAGTTATTCTTTAAAATAATCAACAGAAAATTTTAATGTCAATTCGCAATGCTTTTGGAAAATGAAACTACCATAAGACCTCCCACCACACACACAATGCAAACGCAGACTTGGAGGAGATTTCTTCTTATGATAGTCAAAGATGCTTACTACGCAAAAAATCAAATTCTTTTGGATATTATTATTAGTGCATAGTGGAAAACATTTCGAAAGTATAATATAAATCTTAGCCAGCATAGGTACCATTATATTATGCCTGCTATAGCTGCCTCCTGAGGAGACAGGTTATACAATTGAAATCGTAAAGGCTCGTATTGTTTCTTTGGATTTCCAACAAATGGTCAGGCTAAGGAACTTCCTATCCACGATGGGTACGTCCCTGGAATAGACGACCCGAGAACCTAACCGGATCTCTGCCAACACAAGGCCGGGTTACCTCTGCAAAAATAGGTAACTACTGACACGCGTATGCCATCCCCCGATCGTCACCGATCTTCCCGAGGATCCCCGATTCGCAACAACCACAAAGAAATAAATTTTCCAGCAACCACAGAGGTTAAGTATCTGGGCTCCATACCATGATACCACCTTTATCCAGAAGGAATGACATACACTAAGGGGCGCTACTCCCTAGAACCTTGCTGCATCCTTCCTGTTTCGACCATTTCCGGGGTGTGAGGCTCGACGAAGTCTCGTCCACAAAGCTACGCTTTCTACAAAAAGCCCTGCTTCGGGTCAAACAAAATGATCAACCTATGATCACAAAGATATAAGATCAAACAAATGATCATATCACAAATGATCAAACACTGATCATTTCACAGCAACACTCAGTATGCCACGTTACCAAATTGGGATATATCGCTGATGAATTTCAACTACATAACCTCTGAGCTCGTATGTCTCAGAGAAGGGTGTTAAGCTAAGAGAATAAATTCTCCGCCACCAACAGAAATGTATTTGAAAGAAATCAGCTTTATATCTCAAATTGTAACGTCAGACACACAATCCATACAAGTCTGTTCCAGGATCGAACAGAACCGAAGGCACTTCTCACGAAGCCCTTGCATATCCGGATAATTTTCTAATCACGTCCGGACTTCCCGTCACTAAGGGTGATAAAACCTCTAAATCGGAGATCAGCCGATGTAGAGTAACTCGACGGTAATCCTTCCGTTTTCAAAAATATCCGGTCTTCAACACCGGTCTTCGAATGCAATTCATAACGACGTATCACATATTCGGAATGGGTTATACGACCCCATGGTCTTTTCCCGGCTAACCCGAATAGTGAGCGCTTATTCAAAAATAAGTGTGGCATTCAAATTCATCCAATTCACAACAAATACCTATCTAAAGGTAATTATTGATAGTCGGTTATTTAACTATCAATAAAGATGCGCAACATCATCAGATTCCAAATAATTTTCCAAATTATTTAATTTCCAAAATATCTTTACTAGATATAAAATTTCCACACTTCAAAAATAAATCAACGTTTATCTTTCTAAACAGTTTCCCTTTCCTTTATAAATTCCATATTGAATTTATATTTTCAAAATATCTACTGATATACGATTCTCAAATCGATTTCAAATATTCAATTTCATTTTATCTTTAAGAAGATAAAATCTCAAAAACGTTTCATTTCATTTTGGAAAACATTCCCATACTTATTTTATAATAAGTAATTCACAAATCTATTTATTTTCAACATTTGAAAATATTCGATATACTTAAATCAAAAATTAAGTATATATTCATTCTTTAAGGAAAATATTCTTTTAACACATTTATTTGGGTCAAAACGAATGTTGCGTAAAACATTGTTACGACGACCCAAAATCACTAGTATAGGGATTCAGATTTTAGATAGATATATAAATCCCAATACTACATAAAAACATTTCCTTTTGGAAATCAGTGTTATAGTCACCATTTCCTTATTTTTCGAAAACGTCTATTTCAACAATAAATGTTGAAATCTATGATTTCGATATTTAACACGTTTTTAAAACATCGTTAAAAACAATTACTTCATTTCATAATATCACTTCTCTAAAACATATCCATTTTTCTTAACAATATATTCACTGTCCAAAATCGTGAATATACTTCACTAACCACATTTCAATATTTTCTACACATTTTATTTAAAAGCTTATCCACTGTCCAAAATCGTGGATATAATTCCTTTAATAACTTCTATATTAAATTCATCAAATTTGATTGATTTCGAATTTATAAAACAACGTTTATAAATTCTATTTCTATTTTCTATAACAACTCCGGTTTATAAATCTCATTTTATTAACTTCTATAATTCACTTATAAAAATAAGTGATTTCGGATTTATAAACAATGTTTATAAATCTCATTTGTACTTTATAATGATTTCAACTTCCAAAAAGAATCATTTATGAACAAATTCAATCAACATTCCATTTAAAGGCAAAAATCTAAATTACTTATAAATCCTTTATTCTACAACTTCATTCATTTTTAACTTCACAATGTAAATCTATTAATTTCATTCACTTATGAAATCCATTTATACTTGTTTTTAACACTTATAAAATTCGTTTTATAAGTCCAATATTTTGATTTATAAAATATCAATTTTATAAATCTTTCTATACAAATCGTTTATAGTTATTCAAAAATCCCAACTTAAACCATTTTATAAATAAATTGACTTTTATTTCAAAAACGACACTTTGGTTTTATTTCACTAAAAAATTATAACTTTTATAACTTTAAGATTTTAACGTTTATAAATCAATTCAAAAATTCCATAAAACGTATATTTTCAAAAATCACTTTAAAAACCCTTTTTAAAGTAAAAGTCGTTATTTTTACATTTCAAAACTGAATCCGATGATGCAACAACACCAATTAGTCCATCACAACAATCAATATCATATATCATCATATGATAACAGAATATATCACAATATCTGTAAATAAATAACTACTGGTGAGGAATCCAGTTGGATCCCTCCAACCTGTTTCCCTGCATCCAAAGATGTTAGCACAATACCAATTCCGCTCCAGTACGGAATTATCGCGGTATATAGGTTTTTTATAAATCCGCTTACTAACGGCGCAATAGGGTCTCATCCGCTATACGAGGCGGGAAATCATCAATCCAATATATACATATGCCAATATGTATATATTGATATATATAGATATATATCCTACTATATCTAATATCACATCCAAACAGTCAATCATCAATCAATAACTGTAAAAGAAAATCCACTTTCATTTGAGTGAGAAGATCTCACCTTGATTTTAAATTCCGTTCCAGCGTTTATTTCGAATAAAATTAAACGGGCGTTTAATTTTACCCAAAAATTTCACTGACTCCAAATGACTCCAATCCAGTTTCACTGCGTAGAGCTTGTCGAGACGATTCCAACGCACTTTGTTTCGTATTTTTCTGATAACGTATGACAAAGTTATAAATTTTCAAAGTTAATACAATTTGATATATATTCAATTTATAATTTCCATTTTTAATTTTAACCTAGTACACATCGGGCCACTGATTTTTCGAGATGGCAGATCTACCACTCGCGTGCTTTCATCTTCTTCTCCCCGTTCCTTTTACGTACGTGACTAACCCAAAACCGCCTCTAAACCCTAATTCACGTCACCAAATCCATCACTTCCTAGTCGATCAACTAGTATCATTCCGAAGTTCATCTCGTGCTCAACACTCGGCTGTAAATTGGTGGAGCTCGGCCTCATCCTTCCTTCGAAAACCATGCTTGAACGGTGGCACTTCAAGCTCGAATTGCCATTGATCCGCTTCGTATTTTCCAATCTCCACCGTTGAATCTCGAGATCGGAGAGTGCTCTACATTTTCGTAGTTGAAGCTTTCTCGAATTGCTGAGTGGATTGGAAGAATTTTGAGGAAGAAGATGATTACTTTTCGGCCTTACGTTTTAATGGAGACGGCCGGCTCCAAGTTTCAAACCCTAGTCTATTTTTTTTTATTTACTTTTGTGAATAAAGGGGTGTATTTATAGAAGATCGAACGAACATTATTCACTTCGAATTTCCAAACTCCGATTTAAACGCAGTGACTGGCGTTCTTGGGGTTTACCCCACGTTCCGGACGCAATGGAATAGGTTTCAAAAGCTAATTCGATCGTATGTGTGAGATATGGCGATAAACGATCAATTTAAATTAAACCGATTTAAATCGATTTCGAGGCGTTTTTAATTTGTACCGGGCAAACGGTAAATCCAAAAATTACGAAATTTGAAATCTTACAATAATATCACATTACGGATCCGATGAAACTGGTTTCGTCGAAATCCGAGACTTTTTGAAAAATGACTATTTTAACTCGCCGAATTAAATTAAAATAATATCGATGCGTTTCGAGCTGCCACGGTCAAACGACAACTCTGATTGATACGAAAATTGAAATCCGATAATAAATAACTATTACGGATCCAATGGAACTGGTCTCGTTCAATTCTGAGACTGTTCAAAAATTGGCTATTTTTCAGTCGATAATTAAATATTAAAATATTCAATTTTCACAGATTAACTTTAAATTCAGTTTTAAAAGTTCTATAACCTTTCTATAACTCCAGTATGATTAAATAAAATTTTACAAATCATTTTCAATCATTTTAAACTCGATTTTCAATTATCTCTGGAATTTAAATTATAAATTTATCGATTTAATTATCAAATTAAATCCAATATTCGAAAAATAAATCATTCGACTTCTAAATTCCATTTATTAATATTTAAAATCAATTAAATATTCGAATTTTAATTATCAAAAATTCTGGGTCGTTACAAACTTCCCCCCTTAAAAGAATTTCGTCCTCGAAATTACCACGTAAGAAGAAGATACAAAATCTGTTAACTTTTCAAAACAAACCATTCAAATTAGATTTTCAAATCTCTTAAGTGTTTAACTTTTCAAAAATCCAATAGTTAAACTTCTTACAATAACTCCACTAAGTTTTCAAATCATACTTAGTTTTCAAAAATTTTCTAATTTTTCCAATTTTCTCAAAAATATTCTAACGCCTTAAATTTTCGAAAAATTTCGCCAGCATCTCCTTTGCGCGGCTAATACGGCACGACTACAAAACGTCCCTACGGACTCTCAGATTTCAAAAAGAAAAGAAAAAGCCAAGCGGCTAGACCAGAAAGTCATCAAATCTCATATAGATATTTAAATACATACCTTTTGTCGAGCAATTCAAATTTTATCTTTGAAATCTAATCCAATTCCTTTTATAACACCTGTATGTCCTACTAGCCATAATATCTAGTTACACATTCAAACCATTTTGCAAATTTAATTACAAAATTTTCAATATAACTTCTTATATCATCTTTAAGTTCATTTTTGAAGTTATATATATCCATTATGATTCAATTTTACATTTCGATTTCCATTTGAATTCTATTTACAATTTCAATCTAATTTGGATTCAATTCAACTTCTGAATATTGACTTTCATTGATTGGCTTTCATTTACACTGCTTATTTTAGCATTCAATTTGGTTCAACACCTTTCAATTAGCTTTGATGAATTTACACTTACATTCATTTTTCCATATCAATTTACTTTCATTAGATTGATTAACATCCAATACATTTATTTATTCAATTGCTAATTCACTTAACATTTCAAGTTGAATTTCACTTATATAACTCAAGTTCATATTCATTTCAGTAATAAATTTTGATACCCAAAATCAAATTCATTCATCATTTCTTAAGTTATATTCCCATTAAACATCATTTATTTCACTTTCATTTTCTCATTTTATAAGTTATACAACTTATATTCAAAAATTACCACTTGGATTTTTATTGATTCACTTATACTTACTTTAATTCAACTTAAAATTTCTTAAGTTAAATTTATTTTATCAAAATTCAAATTGTATAAGCTATCAACTTAATAATATTTCATAAACATTTTCATATAGCATTCCAGAGTTTTTTCAACTTTTTCAAAACCATTTTTGAAAACAGTTCAAATTATCCTTTGAATTTTCTAAACAAAACCCAAATTCTCAAAACAACTTCCATTTAAACAATTTGGCAGCAATTCCTCTTTTGGAAACCTGAAAATGAACACCGGTGATGTCGCGATCATCATCGGAATTATTTTACAGCGACCGAAAAGAGTTTAGAGCTTTCAACTCTCCAAAATACTTTTCAAACCTTTTGAAATTCATTTTCAAATCAAAAAGGAATTTAAACTTTCCAAATCTCCAAAATTTTCAAATTCTTTTCAAACATTTCCAAATACTTCTCTGGAATCCCGTTTCCAACTATAAGTCACATTTATAATTTTCATTCTCACATTTCATTTATATGTGAATTCATTTCTTAACTTTGGAGTTATAATTCCAATTTCTTATTCAATTTCAGTGATGATAATTCACTATTATTACTTCCTAACACCATGCAACCATATACTATAGTACTTTATAGAAAATCATTTCTTTTCTATACAAAAATAGTTTTGGGCAAAATTATTTCATTTACCCTATTTAAAACAATACTGTGCCGAATTTTTCTATTCAAGTGTTTAGAGATCCCTATCGATAGAGTTGTACGGACAATACCGACCAGAATCCATATACCACTCAACAAACCAATCATCACAAAATAAAACAATTTTATATTCACTAACAAATACGCACTCATATCTATTATTACACTCAACTCATTCTAGAGTACTGCTGACTCTATCTCTAATGAGTAACACCCAACAGAGCAGGGTTGTCGCTTAACCATATGCTCTGATACCAAATGTAATATCCCGAAATTTTTCGACTTTCGAAAATTCAACATCGATACTCACTTTATCGACTGCTGAGCCATCGAATGCCGGAAACCCGAAAAGTTGTGGTTTTAAGAAAGAAGAAAAAGGTAGAAGAAGAAGATAGAAGAAAAAGAAAGAAGAACAACAACAGAACAAGAGCAGAAACAGAAAACAATATCAGAATCTCACATATCGCAGCGGAACAATATATAATAGATAAATGAATATCATTTAAAAACAAAAGAATTATATCTGTCATTACATTACATCACATCATATCATCAGAGTCAATAAACAACAATGGACAGTTATATAACTTGTCCTCATACAGAATACACAGCGGAATAAATACTATCAGATACAAATACTACGTCTCGTCATCCAGCTTGCTTCCAAAGCTCCAGAATATCCAGAATATCCTGATAATATAACTCTAGGCTGCCCGTGTGGAAATTGGTGGGCACCCAGAGTTTAGAAGGAAACAATAAACTCCGAGTCAGTCATGGTGACTGGTGTGAGATCGTAAAACAGTTATTCTTTAAAATAATCAACAGAAAATTTTAATGTCCATTCGCAATGCTTTTGGAAAATGAAACTACCATAAGACCTCCCACCACACACACAATGCAAACGCAGACTTGGAGGAGATTTCTTCTTATGATAGTCAAAGATGCTTACTACGCAAAAAATCAAATTCTTTTGGATATTATTATTAGTGCATAGTGGAAAACATTTCGAAAGTATAATATAAATCTTAGCCAGCATAGGTACCATTATATTATGCCTGCTATAGCTGCCTCCTGAGGAGACAGGTTATACAATTGAAATCGTAAAGGCTCGTATTGTTTCTTTGGATTTCCAACAAATGGTCAGGCTAAGGAACTTCCTATCCACGATGGGTACGTCCCTGGAATAGACGACCCGAGAACCTAACCGGATCTCTGCCAACACAAGGCCGGGTTACCTCTGCAAAAATAGGTAACTACTGACACGCGTATGCCATCCCCCGATCGTCACCGATCTTCCCGAGGATCCCCGATTCGCAACAACCACAAAGAAATAAATTTTCCAGCAACCACAGAGGTTAAGTATCTGGGCTCCATACCATGATACCACCTTTATCCAGAAGGAATGACATACACTAAGGGGCGCTACTCCCTAGAACCTTGCTGCATCCTTCCTGTTTCGACCATTTCCGGGGTGTGAGGCTCGACGAAGTCTCGTCCACAAAGCTACGCTTTCTACAAAAAGCCCTGCTTCGGGTCAAACAAAATGATCAACCTATGATCACAAAGATATAAGATCAAACAAATGATCATATCACAAATGATCAAACACTGATCATTTCACAGCAACACTCAGTATGCCACGTTACCAAATTGGGATATATCGCTGATGAATTTCAACTACATAACCTCTGAGCTCGTATGTCTCAGAGAAGGGTGTTAAGCTAAGAGAATAAATTCTCCGCCACCAACAGAAATGTATTTGAAAGAAATCAGCTTTATATCTCAAATTGTAACGTCAGACACACAATCCATACAAGTCTGTTCCAGGATCGAACAGAACCGAAGGCACTTCTCACGAAGCCCTTGCATATCCGGATAATTTTCTAATCACGTCCGGACTTCCCGTCACTAAGGGTGATAAAACCTCTAAATCGGAGATCAGCCGATGTAGAGTAACTCGACGGTAATCCTTCCGTTTTCAAAAATATCCGGTCTTCAACACCGGTCTTCGAATGCAATTCATAACGACGTATCACATATTCGGAATGGGTTATACGACCCTGTGACGCCCCACCTCTATACCCACGCTAACCAAGAACACTACGATGTAGTGCTGTCAATTAGCACGGAGAATAAGGCTGTTGAGGAGCGACCATCTATGTAATTTCTTTGTGCGAGCACCGATATGTCAGATAGTATAGCTTGCATTTCGTTTAAGGAGGAAATCCGACATACCGATACAAACTCAAAGATATCACACAGTGGCTATATATAATCTTCGGAAACAAATATAGAAATAAACATAACACAAATCAGTCACAGACATCCATATCACAAAGGCGGAAAAAGATATGAATATATAACTAACACAAGGAAGTGTACATCAGAGTAGTGGTCAAAAAGATCCACAATAATACAAAAGAATAGCAACACGTGCTATACCAAAAGAATACCACTAGGAGTCCATATCTCAAGTGTATACAACAAAAACTGCTAAACTAGATAGTTAGCCAAAAGTCAGAGTAGCAAATCCCGGGAGGAAGTCAAGCAGAAGCACCTGTAACATCTCGGTCTGACCCGAGTATTATTTAAGAAAATAATAAACGGATCAGTCTAACTATAAATATCAGATGACATGATATAAAATAATAGATATGGCATAAACATAGAATACCCATACTGACATATTACTATAAGTATGAAAATGATGATCAACAGGAGATCAACCGATGAGAAATGATCAATATCACAAGAATCTTCTCAAAGATCCAAAGAGGGCATCATACCCTAAACTTGTACTCATAACAAGTCAATTACATAAAAATCCAGAAATCAAAACAAGAAATCCAGAAATCATAAAAAGAGAAAGAGGCCTATCACATGACGGTCCGAAGACCATGGGGAGCTACCCCATATGTGTGAGTCGGAATCACACTGATTGAGGCCTAGGCTAACCAAAAAGCAGAAAGGTATGTGTGAATGGAATCACACAAGTGGTGTCTAGCCTACCCTCGCAAACAAAAAGATATGTGTGAGTCGGAATCACACTACTGCGGCCTAGACTAACCTTGCGGACAAGAGATGTGTGTGAGTCGGAATCACACTATTGCGGTCTAGTCTTACCTTGAAAACAAAGAGACATCGCACAATTGCTAGTCTAAATCATAAAATGATCATCATGATCAGCGAGAAGTGTCAATCACACCAAGCTAGTAAATATATGAGTTTAGCTTCATGTCCCATAACCACTTGCTTAACTTAAATATTTACGAACAAGCTGCAAATCTTCACTAGGAAATTGTCACGAAAAGGGTTCAGTCGAACAAGTCCAAGAGCTAACCGACGAAGTGAACGCAAGCGTTTCATACCACTCGTTTTACTAAGTCGTTTAAGTCGATTTCTCATTCGAGTGAAGTAAAGGCTTATATATATTAGTAGATTGGAAATCGGTTTGGGAAAACGAACTTTTAATATTAAAAATAGTGTTGAAATCAATTTGATGAAAGAGTTTTGATATTTACTACTAGTATTGAAACCTTTATATTTTTAAAGTGACAAGTCATAAAACGTATCACAAAAATTCACATTCGGAGACGTGAATAAAATCCAAGGAAATCAGCTCAAAATGCATCAAAATGGAAGTTCCGATGAATGCTTTTCATATAAGATTGCCTACGCAGAGTAATACGGTACGACTTAGTGAAGTCAAGCGACCTAAGTTTAAAAAGGCGGGCGACTTAACAAAGTGGCCGATAATAAATGATAACAACAAAAAGGGAATCAACCCGATTTGATTAGAGTTGGATATTCAAGCTAAAAAACAACTAGGCAAAACACAGCAGATTCAGACGTCTGAGATCAAGAATTCAGACGTCTGAATCTGGAAAATAAACTATTTTCCAGAACAGAATTCAGACGTCTGAATCCTAGATTTCAGACGTCTGAAATAGGCACTTTTTAGCCTATTCCTTTTCTGGTCCAAAACGAACCAATTCAGACGTCTGAAATTTTGATTCAGGCGTCTGAATGCTGGGAGAAGAAAATTCCCAGTATTCCATTCAGACGTCTGAACCATACGTTCAGACGGCTGAAACTGTTATTCAGGGCATTCCCTGAACCTAGGCCAAAAATGGCCAAACGATATCGATAACGATCGGTCGAGCAACAACGACTAAAGAATTGCACAAGGATAAGTGTTAGGAATTCACACCTAACAATCGAAGATAATTATTGACTTAGATGTGAGATAAAAATCTCACCTTTATACACAAGCACAAGTATGAAGGAGCTATAGAGCAATGGCAATGACAATCTCTTTTCAATCCCAACTCAACAAGCTTGATTCTAAGCTAAAAAGAGAAACATTTCCTAAATTAGGTTTAGGAATTTCTGAAATTGATAAGAGAGTGAGTTGGGGAAGAAGAAGAGGAGACTTACCAAAGCTTCTTCTATTGATTTGGAGCTAGAACTTGATTTGTAGATGGAAACTAGGGTTTTAGAGTTTTAATTTCCCATTCCATTCACCATTAATCTCTTTAGAACTGAAATGAAGAGGAGGAGGGAGTGAATGAAGAGGGGGTTTCAGTTTGGAGTGTTAAGTTAAAACATAGGGCTGAACCAAACCCAAACCCAAAGTGAAAATGGTCGAATTTTTGACTAGCTCCAAACATATCGAAGTTTACACTTAAAAAGATCGCAAACGACATTTTGAACTCAATGGGAGTGGTCTCGAGTCCTAATTTGACCGTATGCAAAAAGTAGCTTTTCGGACTAACATCCGATTAACGATTTTAAATATAAAAATATAAAATCGATAAATATGCGGGTTGTTACAGACCCCATGGTCTTTTCCCGGCTAACCCGAATAGTGAGCGCTTATTCAAAAATAAGTGTGGCATTCAAATTCATCCAATTCACAACAAATACCTATCTAAAGGTAATTATTGATAGTCGGTTATTTAACTATCAATAAAGATGCGCAACATCATCAGATTCCAAATAATTTTCCAAATTATTTAATTTCCAAAATATCTTTACTAGATATAAAATTTCCACACTTCAAAAATAAATCAACGTTTATCTTTCTAAACAGTTTCCCTTTCCTTTATAAATTCCATATTGAATTTATATTTTCAAAATATCTACTGATATACGATTCTCAAATCGATTTCAAATATTCAATTTCATTTTATCTTTAAGAAGATAAAATCTCAAAAACGTTTCATTTCATTTTGGAAAACATTCCCATACTTATTTAATAATAAGTAATTCACAAATCTATTTATTTTCAACATTTGAAAATATTCGATATACTTAAATCAAAAATTAAGTATATATTCATTCTTTAAGGAAAATATTCTTTTAACACATTTATTTGGGTCAAAACGAATGTTGCGTAAAACATTGTTACGACGACCCAAAATCACTAGTATAGGGATTCGAATTTTAGATAGATATATAAATCCCAATACTACATAAAAACATTTCCTTTTGGAAATCAGTGTTATAGTCACCATTTCCTTATTTTTCGAAAACGTCTATTTCAACAATAAATGTTGAAATCTATGATTTCGATATTTAACACGTTTTTAAAACATCGTTAAAAACAATTACTTCATTTCATAATATCACTTCTCTAAAACATATCCATTTTTCTTAACAATATATTCACTGTCCAAAATCGTGAATATACTTCACTAACCACATTTCAATATTTTCTACACATTTTATTTAAAAGCTTATCCACTGTCCAAAATCGTGGATATAATTCCTTTAATAACTTCTATATTAAATTCATCAAATTTGATTGATTTCGAATTTATAAAACAACGTTTATAAATTCTATTTCTATTTTCTATAACAACTCCGGTTTATAAATCTCATTTTATTAACTTCTATAATTCACTTATAAAAATAAGTGATTTCGGATTTATAAACAATGTTTATAAATCTCATTTGTACTTTATAATGATTTCAACTTCCAAAAAGAATCATTTATGAACAAATTCAATCAACATTCCATTTAAAGGCAAAAATCTAAATTACTTATAAATCCTTTATTCTACAACTTCATTCATTTTTAACTTCACAATGTAAATCTATTAATTTCATTCACTTATGAAATCCATTTATACTTCTTTTTAACACTTATAAAATTCGTTTTATAAGTCCAATATTTTGATTTATAAAATATCAATTTTATAAATCTTTCTATACAAATCGTTTATAGTTATTCAAAAATCCCAACTTAAACCATTTTATAAATAAATTGACTTTTATTTCAAAAACGACACTTTGGTTTTATTTCACTAAAAAATTATAACTTTTATAACTTTAAGATTTTAACGTTTATAAATCAATTCAAAAATTCCATAAAACGTATATTTTCAAAAATCACTTTAAAAACCCTTTTTAAAGTAAAAGTCGTTATTTTTACATTTCAAAACTGAATCCGATGATGCAACAACACCAATTAGTCCATCACAACAGTCAATATCATATATCATCATATGATAACAGAATATATCACAATATTTGTAAATAAATAACTACTGGTGAGGAATCCAGTTGGATCCCTCCAACCTGTTTCCCTGCATCCAAAGATGTTAGCACAATACCAATTCCGCTCCAGTACGGAATTATCGCGGTATATAGGTTTTTAATAAATCCGCTTACTAACGGCGCAATAGGGTCTCATCCGCTATACGAGGCGGGAAATCATCAATCCAATATATACATATGCCAATATGTATATATTGATATATATATGTAACGACCCTGAAATTTAAATTTATTTAAATTAATAATTTATTGAATTTTTGAATTAAATCGATAATTAAATAAATTTTTGGATAAAAATAGTAAAATAAAATTCAAATAGAAGTTACTTGTATTTCAAAAATATAAAACTAGTACCATATTTATTCATAAAGCATGAATAGGTAAGTAGAAACAAACAATAACTAGTTAACTATAAGGACTTGTCTATATTACAAAGATAACACTAAAACAAGGTTGTAAAACAAAGTATAAAAGGAAAGGTACCTTCATAAATGCTTGTACAGTAAATAAACTAGATATGCTTGTTTGTAGATAAGGCTGCAAGACAAAGAAAATAGATATGCATGTTTGTACATGATGTACACTTGGAAAAATACATGTACAAAGATATAAGTACATTCGAAAATTTAAAATAAAGTATAAGTGTAGACATAAGGAGGCAAGCATTTAATGTTGAACATCTCTAGTACACAAACTAGATCATATCAGCCCCCATGAAATAAAAAAATCTCTGAGCAAATCTCGTACCAAAGAAAATAAACATCACCTTGCATACTCTATTCTATATCTAAATCTGCTCATTCATTTCATTCAAAAGACTGAGCCTTCCCAGTTTTTAAAAGTTCAAACTAGATCTAAATCATGTTCAAAACGAGAGACATAGCAAGTTTCCATCTTTACAACTTGAAAACAATAATCCAAACTAGAGTATTAGGGATCAAAGGAAGATCCAGCTTCCAGTTCAACATTGAAGAGGCTCTGTGCATTCTTTTTGAAAGAAGACAGGTGAGCAACTCTTCCTTTAAAAACCTGCTCTGTTCTTTCTTCTTGTCCAAGTGAGTAAACTTTTAAATTGAAAATTTAAATAAATATGGAAATCTCTGTGCTTATGACTGTTTTATGTTATATGTTTGTTCAAGCCTTTGTGAATATTTGAATGTGCATATCTGTAGTTTAAAAACTCCCCTGATCCCAGTTCAAACCTTAACTTGAAACTGTAAAAGGAAGTAACTTCTTTTTCTACTTAAGTAGTCTTGTTGCTTGTGATAATTCTGGTAATAGTAGATGCATATATGTTAATAACTATGTTGTAATCAATAGAATAACTACAATATATGCTGTGGTAAATCTGGTTGTCTGGAAACAAGTAGTACCTCTCTGTATTTTCATATACAGGATGTCAAATGTGAAAGTTAATTCAAATTCTTTTCCCTGACTATTTTTTTTTTAACCTTGAACTTCAAACAAAATACATTGGTTGAGTATAAAATAGATCTAGGAATTGAATTCATGTTAAAAAGAGTTGAGCTGCTCTGAGAATAAATATAGAGCAATAATACTAACATAAGTCAAAATTTTAAATATCTGGTAGTGTCGATTCAAGTTTAGGAACTGATTGCTAAATCATAGATAGGATTTTTAAGATCGAGTTGGAAATTTTTAATGGAGTATTGAATGTGGAATTTAGTGATGTCTGGAAATCGAGTTTTTGGGTTTCTCTTGTGATCTAGGCAATCTGGAGAGTCGTAGTTCGTTCGGGAGGTGGAAGAACGACCGGAGACTTCGACAAAAATGTATGATGATGTTTTACATCAGTGGGGAAGTGGTGGTTGGTAGGTGAAGTCTAGAACCCTAATTTTGCTATGCTAAGGAAAAACAATCACCGTGGCCTGGAGAGCTGATCGAGTTCGTCGAGTTTTTGGGCATGGGTAGTTGACGCGTAGTCGAAGTCGTAGCCGGAGGGATTGGTTGTCAGGTGGTCGGAGCTAGGAGGAAGCGGCGCTGACAGGTTTGAGGGAAGTGATGCTGTTGCGTTGCCAGGTCTGAGTTTCGACCTCGAATTCGATTCGAGTTGAAGTGTTGGGTTTGGGTGGTTGAGATCATGCTGGAGGATGATCGTTGACGTGGGGACGTCGTTGCAGTCGATCGGAGATGATCGAAATTGTGGTGCACGTGCATAGTGATTTACTGGCGTGCGTAAATTCTGGTAGCAGGAAATGGTCGCGAGTTTCTCGAGTCGATTGGAGAAATGGTCGAAGCTTTCTTGCTTTGGACTCGAAGAAGGAAGTGGAATGGGTTTTGCAGGGGAAAGCTTGGGTTCTTTGATGATTTTCTCGAAGTAAAAATGGGGTAGGCTCGGGTTGTTGACTGTTACTAGTTTTAAGGCCTGCAAGTATTTATTTTGGTTTAAATGTAAAGGCTTTAAGTTGTGAAAGTGAAAGCAGGTTTTAACAGGGATCAAAACCAAGTTTAAATATGGATTCAAATTAAGATTCGTCTCCAATGTTTTTAAAATTTAAAATAGTTTTATAAACAAAATATTTTAACCATTTTAAATTGTTTGAAGTATATTTTTAAAAGTGATTTAAAATCTTGCTGAGTAAATTTGTATTTATTTGTATCTAGAATTTGGAGTGAAAGGTCAAGGTAGATTCAAGGGTAAAATATTTAAGTGTAATTTGAAATGAGAAATTGATCATTTATAAGTAATGCTTATCCTTAAATAAACGGAAATTAAGGTTTTGACATTATTTAGTAAGTGAATAATAAATAAATTTAATTAATTAATGATTGGATTAATTTATTTAGTAATTGAAAGTTAAATTAGTTAATTAAATTTTAAAGTAATGAATTTAGTATAAATGAATGAATATGTAAGAATCATTAATTAAATAAGAGTTAAATTTTAATCTATGATTATAAATTAATAAAGTAAGCAAGAATAAATTAAGTTATATTGAATACTTAATTAATTAAACAATTAAGGACTTATCAATGAGTTATTTAAGATGAAATTTAATTGTAATTAATAAATCTTAATTTAATTACTTTGGATTAAAGGAGTGTTAATGATAAATGAAGATTATTAACTAGTATAATAAATTAAGGATAAAGGTTAACTAAGTGATTAATTTAAGAATAGTTAATTAATTTAATTAATTAATGATTATGATTGATTAACTAATAAAAAAATTAAGGAATTGGAAATTTATTAATCAAGAAATTTAAAGGTTAATTATTGAATAATTTAAGGTTAATTAATTTATTATTAATGGTTAATTAATAAATGATTAAAGAAAAATTAATCAAAATAATTTGTAAATTATTGAAGTTAATTAACCAGGATTAGTAAATTATTCATAGAAATTAAATCTGATTTGAATTAATCAGACAATTAATTGACCTTACTTATGGATGTTTAAATTGAATTTGAATGGTGAATTGTTTGATATCCTTGATATATGATGCTTTGTGACATGAATTACTTTATGCTGAGCTGTAATTTCTATTTCTCTGATATATTTCTATGTGAATATGAAACCCTTGACCCATAGAACGGCACTTGAATTTCGATGCGACAGGGAGTCGGATTCCAGTTGGTTATCCGAAAACCACATCGAATTGTAATAGTGAATCTTTGTGACTGATAAATTTATTTTATCTATGAATCTGTGAATGAAGATAAGCGTTATCGATTATACCGCTTATCGATATATCTGTGATGATTGATGTTGCACTATTGTGTGTTACACCCCTAGACCACACCTTTACACACACAAATATGGATTTCACGTGGAAATCGGTTAAGTCACAGATAATTTAAATTTGATGTTTTTTTGAAATTGAAATTAATTTCAATTGATTTTGAAATTAGAAATTTGGGTTTAAAGTGAAAAGCTTTTGAAATGGAATTTCAAAGATAAAAGTTATTTTGATAACTTAATCGAGTTTTGAAAATTTAAATAATTTGATTTAAATTTGAATTCAAGTTTGAAATTGAATCTTAAGATTTGAAACTAGGGATGTTATACCCGTTATATATGGGTTAAACTATTTTAAAAGTATTGATTTGGGAATTTGAATTTAAATTCAAAAGTTTTAACTCGTATAAATATAATTGGATTTTTCTGAAAATAAAATCTGTTTGTTTCAAATAATTAAAGCTTTCACGTAAGTAATGAACTGCCAATTTGTGTTGAGAAGTTTCAAGTTTGAAATCGAAATGAAATTGATTTGAAAGCTAGAATTAAATCTGTTTATTTATAATAGATTTAAAATGATGTTTTGTTTAAAACATTCGAAATGAAATTGTTTTGAAAGCTATAAGTTGAATCTTTATTTTAAAGATTTAACGAGTTAATCCAATTGAAACAGAAATTGTTTTGGAAAAACTGTGAATGAATCTTTGTGAAAATTAAGTGAACTCTGTAAATAAATCTTTTTGTTTAAAAGATTTGAAATGGTGATTGGTTTAAACCATTTGAAGAAAAGATTTTGGGTAATAAGTTGTGACTTAATTGAAATCCCAATATCCATATGTTTTTAAAGATTTCGCTCGTTATTCGGGTTAGCCGGGAAAAGACATTTGTGTCATATAACCCATTCCGAATAATGATACGTCGTATATGGATAGCATTTGAAGACCGGTGTTGAAGACCGGATATTTACGAAAACGAAAGGACAACTCGTCGAATGTCTCTGCATCGACTGGCCCCGATATAGAGATTTTATCACCCTTTGTGATGGGAAGTCCGGACGGGATTGTGAATACCCGGAATTGCAAGGGCTTCGTAAGAAGTGCCTTCGGTTCTGTTCGAACCCGGAACAGACTTGTATGGATACATGTCTGACATTACACTTTGAGATATAAAGCCGATTTCTTTCAAATACATTTCTGTTGGTGGCGGAGAATTTATTCTCTTAGCTTAACACCCTTCTTTGAGACGTACGAGCTCAGAGGTTATGTAACTGAAATTTATCAGCGATATATCCCAATTTGGTAATGTGGCATGCTGAGTGTTGCTGTGTGATGATCAGTGTTTGATCATTTGCGATATGATCATTTGTTTGATCTTATATCTTTGTGATCATAGGTTGATCATTTGTTTGACCCGAAGCATGGCTTTGTGAACAAAGCGTAGCTTTGTGGACGAGACTTCGTCGAGCCTCACACCCCGGAAATGGTCAAAACAGGAAAGATGCAGCAAGGTTCTAGGGAGTAGCGCCCCTTAGTGTATGTCATTTCTTTCTGGATAGAGGTGGTATCATGGTATGGAGCCCAGATACTTAACCTATGTGGTTACTGCATTATTATTCTGATGTGGTTGTTGGAAATCGAGGATCCTCGGGAAGATCGGTTACGATCGGGGGATGGCATACGCGTGTCAGTAGTTACCTATTTTTGCAGAGGTAACCCGGCCTTGTGTTGGCAGAGATCCGGTTAGGTTCTCGGGACGTCATTCCAGAGGCTTTTCCATGTGGCAATGGGAAGTTCCTTGGCCTGACCATTTGTTGGAAATACAAAGAAACAATACGAGACTTGTACGGTTTTAGTTGTATTACCTGCTATGGAATGTGGCGGTAACCTGCTATTGAACATAGTAGCTATAGTAGACATACAATAATGGTTGTATGTTGGCTAAGATTTATATTCTACTTTCGAAATGTTTTCCACTATGCACTAATAATAATATCAAAATGATTTGATTTTGCGTAGTAAGCATCTTTGACTATCATAAGAAGAAATCTCCTCCAATTCTGCGTTTGCATTGTGTGTGTGGTGGGAGGTCTTATGGTAGTTTCATTTTCCAAAAACATTGCGAATTGACTTTAAAATTCTTTTGTTGTTTGTTTTAAAGATAAATTGTTTTTGTTGCTCACACCAGTCCCACGACTGACTCGGAGTTTATTGTTCATTTCCTAAACTCTGGGTGCTCATAATTTTCTACACGAGCAGTCTAGAGTTAGGTTTTTCAGATAGTCAGATTAGTAGATTTTCTGGAGATAGTTCAGTCTTTGGATCGGACTGCACTTGCTTATTCTTGGTGTATCGTTATTGGGAGTTCGAGCTACTGCTGGAGTTCTCTCTTGAAGACTATTTTAGAGTTATTTATCCGCTGCTGATGTTATCTATTTTTTTTTTCCGCTGCTATTCGTTGTATCATATCTCTGATGTATATTGATATTCATTGTGTCACTCTGTTGTATCAGATATTGTGTATCAATGTATTATTCTTTTATTCCGCTGTGTTATTTACTTAATGTTGTTATAAGCTCCGGAGAACCAGATTTGGCATTTGAATCTACGGCATTTTGAGTACAAGTGGAGTACGGGTGCCGATTTTCGAAGGCCAACTTTTGGGTCTTTACAAGTGGTATCAGAGCTAAGGTTGAACTTTAGCTCAGGAGTATAACACGTTAAGTAGCTCATTAGAGATAGGGTGAAGTAAACTCTAGAATGAGTATCCTTAAGATATCCGTTTGAATGTCTCAGTAAATTCTCTTGCTATCCACTGATAGTGAGTATGAGTGCAAGAAGAAGACGAGATAGGGGACAGGAAATACGACTATAAATGGTCAATATCCTGCAACAGTGGAAACAATTTTCTTATCAATCTTCTTTGATTCGTTTCCAAATTCTTTGATTGCTTCGTATCAACTATAAGAAAGAAGTTTCGGTGTGATGATGGCTCTGCGAATCGTTGTAGAAGATTTTTACTTCGTATCTTCATCGGTTTCTTATCAGCTTTTTGATTTAAACGTTAATGAATATGAATTGGAAATTTTAAATTGAATTAAATCAATAAAAACGATATCGTTTGAAACCAAAATTTGAAATTCTATAGTAATTTCTTGTGAAGACTGAAGTCCGAAGAGGGGCAAATTGGTATATATTTTGAGATATTCCGACTTGAATTCGGAATCCGTACCTTGTATTTGAGCAATTATAGGAGATCGAATCTATCTATCTTTGTTGCTTTCGTGCCTGCGAATTTCGAGGACGAAATTCTTTTAAGGGGGGAAGTTTGTAACGACCCTGAAATTTAAATTTATTTAAATTAATAATTTATTGAATTTTTGAATTAAATCGATAATTAAATAAATTTTTGGATAAAAATAGTAAAATAAAATTCAAATAGAAGTTACTTGTATTTCAAAAATATAAAACTAGTACCATATTTATTCATAAAGCATGAATAGGTAAGTAGAAACAAACAATAACTAGTTAACTATAAGGACTTGTCTATATTACAAAGATAACACTAAAACAAGGTTGTAAAACAAAGTATAAAAGGAAAGGTACCTTCATAAATGCTTGTACAGTAAATAAACTAGATATGCTTGTTTGTAGATAAGGCTGCAAGACAAAGAAAATAGATATGCATGTTTGTACAGGATGTACACTTGGAAAAATACATGTACAAAGATATAAGTACATTCGAAAATTTAAAATAAAGTATAAGTGTAGACATAAGGAGGCAAGCATTTAATGTTGAACATCTCTAGTACACAAACTAGATCATATCAGCCCCCATGAAATAAAAAAATCTCTGAGCAAATCTCATACCAAAGAAAATAAACATCACCTTGCATACTCTATTCTATATCTAAATCTGCTCATTCATTTCATTCAAAAGACTGAGCCTTCCCAGTTTTTAAAAGTTCAAACTAGATCTAAATCATGTTCAAAACGAGAGACATAGCAAGTTTCCATCTTTAAAACTTGAAAACAATAATCCAAACTAGAGTATTAGGGATCAAAGGAAGATCCAGCTTCCAGTTCAACATTGAAGAGGCTCTGTGCATTCTTTTTGAAAGAAGACAGGTGAGCAACTCTTCCTTTAAAAACCTGCTCTGTTCTTTCTTCTTGTCCAAGTGAGTAAACTTTTAAATTGAAAATTTAAATAAATATGGAAATCTCTGTGCTTATGACTGTTTTATGTTATATGTTTGTTCAAGCCTTTGTGAATATTTGAATGTGCATATCTGCAGTTTAAAAACTCCCCTGATCCCAGTTCAAACCTTAACTTGAAACTGTAAAAGGAAGTAACTTCTTTTTCTACTTAAGTAGTCTTGTTGCTTGTGATAATTCTGGTAATAGTAGATGCATATATGTTAATAACTATGTTGTAATCAGTAGAATAACTACAATATATGCTGTGGTAAATCTGGTTGTCTGAAACAAGTAGTACCTCTCTGTATTTTCATATACAGGATGTCAAATGTGAAAGTTAATTCAAATTCTTTTCCCTGACTATTTTTTTTTTAACCTTGAACTTCAAACAAAATACATTGGTTGAGTATAAAATAGATCTAGGAATTGAATTCATGTTAAAAAGAGTTGAGCTGCTCTGAGAATAAATATAGAGCAGTAATACTAACATAAGTCAAAATTTTAAATATCTGGTAGTGTCGATTCAAGTTTAGGAACTGATTGCTAAATCATAGATAAGATTTTTAAGATCGAGTTGGAAATTTTTAATGGAGTATTGAATGTGGAATTTAGTGATGTCTGGAAATCGAGTTTTTGGGTTTCTCTTGTGATCTAGGCAATCTGGAGAGTCGTAGTTCGTTCGGGAGGTGGAAGAACGACCGGAGACTTCGACAAAAATGTATGATGATGTTTTACATCAGTGGGGAAGTGGTGGTTGGTAGGTGAAGTCTAGAACCCTAATTTTGCTATGCTAAGGAAAAACAATCACCGTGGCCTGGAGAGCTGATCGAGTTCGTCGAGTTTTTGGGCATGGGTAGTCGACGCGTAGTCGAAGTCGTAGCCGGAGGGATTGGTTGTCAGGTGGTCGGAGCTAGGAGGAAGCGGCGCTGACAGGTTTGAGGGAAGTGATGCTGTTGCGTTGCCAGGTCTGAGTTTCGACCTCGAATTCGATTCGAGTTGAAGTGTTGGGTTTGGGTGGTTGAGATCATGCTGGAGGATGATCGTTGACATGGGGACGTCGTTGCAGTCGATCGGAGATGATCGAAATTGTGGTGCACGTGCACAGTGATTTACTGGCGTGCGTAAATTCTGGTAGCAGGAAATGGTCGCGAGTTTCTCGAGTCGATTGGAGAAATGGTCGAAGCTTTCTTGCTTTGGACTCGAAGAAGGAAGTGGAATGGGTTTTGCAGGGGAAAGCTCGGGTTCTTTGATGATTTTCTCGAAGTAAAAATGGGGTAGGCTCGGGTTGTTGACTGTTACTAGTTTTAAGGCCTGCAAGTATTTATTTTGGTTTAAATGTAAAGGCTTTAAGTTGTGAAAGTGAAAGCAGGTTTTAACAGGGATCAAAACCAAGTTTAAATATGGATTCAAATTAAGATTCGTCTCCAAAGTTTTTAAAATTTAAAATAGTTTTATAAACAAAATATTTTAACCATTTTAAATTGTTTGAAGTATATTTTTAAAAGTGATTTAAAATCTTGCTGAGTAAATTTGTATTTATTTGTATCTAGAATTTGGAGTGAAAGGTCAAGGTAGATTCAAGGGTAAAATATTTAAGTGTAATTTGAAATGAGAAATTGATCATTTATAAGTAATGCTTATCCTTAAATAAACGGAAATTAAGGTTTTGACATTATTTAGTAAGTGAATAATAAATAAATTTAATTAATTAATGATTGGATTAATTTATTTAGTAATTGAAAGTTAAATTAGTTAATTAAATTTTAAAGTAATGAATTTAGTATAAATGAATGAATATGTAAGAATCATTAATTAAATAAGAGTTAAATTTTAATCTATGATTATAAATTAATAAAGTAAGCAAGAATAAATTAAGTTATATTGAATACTTAATTAATTAAACAATTAAGGACTTATCAATGAGTTATTTAAGATGAAATTTAATTGTAATTAATAAATCTTAATTTAATTACTTTGGATTAAAGGAGTGTTAATGATAAATGAAGATTATTAACTAGTATAATAAATTAAGGATAAAGGTTAACTAAGTGATTAATTTAAGAATAGTTAATTAATTTAATTAATTAATGATTATGATTGATTAACTAATAAAAAAAATTAAGGAATTGGAAATTTATTAATCAAGAAATTTAAAGGTTAATTATTGAATAATTTAAGGTTAATTAATTTATTATTAATGGTTAATTAATAAATGATTAAAGAAAAATTAATCAAAATAATTTGTAAATTATTGAAGTTAATTAACCAGGATTAGTAAATTATTCATAGAAATTAAATCTGATTTGAATTAATCAGACAATTAATTGACCTTACTTATGGATGTTTAAATTGAATTTGAATGGTGAATTGTTTGATATCCTTGATATATGATGCTTTGTGACATGAATTACTTTATGCTGAGCTGTAATTTCTATTTCTCTGATATATTTCTATGTGAATATGAAACCCTTGACCCATAGAACGGCACTTGAATTTCGATGCGACAGGGAGTCGGATTCCAGTTGGTTATCCGAAAACCACATCGAATTGTAATAGTGAATCTTTGTGACTGATAAATTTATTTTATCTATGAATCTGTGAATGAAGATAAGCGTTATCGATTATACCGCTTATCGATATATCTGTGATGATTGATGTTGCACTATTGTGTGTTACACCCCTAGACCACACCTTTACACACACAAATATGGATTTCACGTGGAAATCGGTTAAGTCACAGATAATTTAAATTTGATGTTTTTTTGAAATTGAAATTAATTTCAATTGATTTTGAAATTAGAAATTTGGGTTTAAAGTGAAAAGCTTTTGAAATGGAATTTCAAAGATAAAAGTTATTTTGATAACTTAATCGAGTTTTTAAAATTTAAATAATTTGATTTAAATTTGAATTCAAGTTTGAAATTGAATCTTAAGATTTGAAACTAGGGATGTTATACCCGTTATATATGGGTTAAAATATTTTAAAAGTATTGATTTGGGAATTTGAATTTAAATTCAAAAGTTTTAACTCGTATAAATATAATTGGATTTTTCTGAAAATAAAATCTGTTTGTTTCAAATAATTAAAGCTTTCACGTAAGTAATGAACTGCCAATTTGTGTTGAGAAGTTTCAAGTTTGAAATCGAAATGAAATTGATTTGAAAGCTAGAATTAAATCTGTTTATTTATAACAAATTTAAAATGATGTTTTGTTTAAAACATTCGAAATGAAATTGTTTTGAAAGCTATAAGTTGAATCTTTATTTTAAAGATTTAACGAGTTAATCCAATTGAAACAGAAATTGTTTTGGAAAAACTGTGAATGAATCTTTGTGAAAATTAAGTGAACTCTGTAAATAAATCTTTTTGTTTAAAAGATTTGAAATGGTGATTGGTTTAAACCATTTGAAGAAAAGATTTTGGGTAATAAGTTGTGACTTAATTGAAATCCCAATATCCATATGTTTTTAAAGATTTCGCTCGTTATTCGGGTTAGCCGGGAAAAGACATTTGTGTCATATAACCCATTCCGAATAATGATACGTCGTATATGGATAGCATTTGAAGACCGGTGTTGAAGACCGGATATTTACGAAAACGAAAGGACAACTCGTCGAATGTCTCTGCATCGACTGGCCCCGATATAGAGATTTTATCACCCTTTGTGATGGGAAGTCCGGACGGGATTGTGAATACCCGGAATTGCAAGGGCTTCGTAAGAAGTGCCTTCGGTTCTGTTCGAACCCGGAACAGACTTGTATGGATACATGTCTGACATTACACTTTGAGATATAAAGCCGATTTCTTTCAAATACATTTCTGTTGGTGGCGGAGAATTTATTCTCTTAGCTTAACACCCTTCTCTGAGACGTACGAGCTCAGAGGTTATGTAATTGAAATTTATCAGCGATATATCCCAATTTGGTAATGTGGCATGCTGAGTGTTGCTGTGTGATGATCAGTGTTTGATCATTTGCGATATGATCATTTGTTTGATCTTATATCTTTGTGATCATAGGTTGATCATTTGTTTGACCCGAAGCATGGCTTTGTGAACAAAGCGTAGCTTTGTGGACGAGACTTCGTCGAGCCTCACACCCCGGAAATGGTCAAAACAGGAAAGATGCGGCAAGGTTCTAGGGAGTAGCGCCCCTTAGTGTATGTCATTTCTTTCTGGATAGAGGTGGTATCATGGTATGGAGCCCAGATACTTAACCTATGTGGTTACTGCATTATTATTCTGATGTGGTTGTTGGAAATCGAGGATCCTCGGGAAGATCGGTTACGATCGGGGGATGGCATACGCGTGTCAGTAGTTACCTATTTTTGCAGAGGTAACCCGGCCTTGTGTTGGCAGAGATCCGGTTAGGTTCTCGGGACGTCATTCCAGAGGCGTTTCCATGTGGCAATGGGAAGTTCCTTGGCCTGACCATTTGTTGGAAATACAAAGAAACAATACGAGACTTGTACGGTTTTAGTTGTATTACCTGCTATGGAATGTGGCGGTAACCTGCTATTGAACATAGTAGCTATAGTAGACATACAATAATGGTTGTATGTTGGCTAAGATTTATATTCTACTTTCGAAATGTTTTCCACTATGCACTAATAATAATATCAAAATGATTTGATTTTGCGTAGTAAGCATCTTTGACTATCATAAGAAGAAATCTCCTCCAATTCTGCGTTTGCATTGTGTGTGTGGTGGGAGGTCTTATGGTAGTTTCATTTTCCAAAAACATTGCGAATTGACTTTAAAATTCTTTTGTTGTTTGTTTTAAAGATAAACTGTTTTTGTTGCTCACACCAGTCCCACGACTGACTCGGAGTTTATTGTTCATTTCCTAAACTCTGGGTGCTCATAATTTTCTACACGAGCAGTCTAGAGTTAGGTTTTTCAGATAGTCAGATTAGTAGATTTTCTGGAGATAGTTCAGTCTTTGGATCGGACTGCACTTGCTTATTCTTGGTGTATCGTTATTGGGAGTTCGAGCTACTGCTGGAGTTCTCTCTTGAAGACTATTTTAGAGTTATTTATCCGCTGCTGATGTTATCTATTTTTTTTTCCGCTGCTATTCGTTGTATCATATCTCTTATGTATATTGATATTCATTGTGTCACTCTGTTGTATCAGATATTGTATATCAATGTATTATTCTTTTATTCCGCTGTGTTATTTACTTAATGTTGTTATAAGCTCCGGAGAACCAGATTTGGCATTTGAATCTACGGCATTTTGAGTACAAGTGGAGTACGGGTGCCGATTTTCGAAGGCCAACTTTTGGGTCTTTACAATATAGATATATATCCTACTATATCTAATATCACATCCAAACAGTCAATCATCAATCAATAACTGTAAAAGAAAATCCACTTTCATTTGAGTGAGAAGATCTCACCTTGATTTTAAATTCCGTTCCAGCGTTTATTTCGAATAAAATTAAACGGGCGTTTAATTTTACCCAAAAATTTCACTGACTCCAAACGACTCCAATCTAGTTTCACTGCGTAGAGCTTGTCGAGACGATTCCAACGCACTTTGTTTCGTATTTTTCTGATAACGTATGACAAAGTTATAAATTTTCAAAGTTAATACAATTTGATATATATTCAATTTATAATTTCCATTTTTAATTTTAACCTAGTACACATCGGGCCACTGATTTTTCGAGATGGCAGATCTACCGCTCGCGTGCTTTCATCTTCTTCTCCCCGTTCCTTTTACGTACGTGACTAACCCAAAACCGCCTCTAAACCCTAATTCACGTCACCAAATCCATCACTTCCTAGTCGATCAACTAGTATCATTCCGAAGTTCATCTCGTGCTCAACACTCGGCTGTAAATTGGTGGAGCTCGGCCTCATCCTTCCTTCGAAAACCGTGCTTGAACGGTGGCACTTCAAGCTCGAATTGCCATTGATCCGCTTCGTATTTTCCGATCTCCACCGTTGAATCTCGAGATCGGAGAGTGCTCTACATTTTCATAGTTGAAGCTTTCTCGAATTGCTGAGTGGATTGGAAGAATTTTGAGGAAGAAGATGATTACTTTTCGGCCTTACGTTTTAATGGAGACGGCCGGCTCCAAGTTTCAAACCCTAGTCTATTTTTTTTATTTACTTTTGTGAATAAAGGGGTGTATTTATAGAAGATCGAACGAACACTATTCACTTCGAATTTCCGAACTCCGATTTAAACGCAGTGACTGGCGTTCTTGGGGTTTACCCCACGTTCCGGACGCAATGGAATAGGTTTCAGAAGCTAATTCGATCGTATGTGTGAGATATGGCGATAAACGATCAATTTAAATTAAACCGATTTAAATCGATTTCGAGGCGTTTTTAATTTGTACCGGGCAAAGGGTAAATCCAAAAATTACGAAATTTGAAATCTTACAATAATATCACATTACGGATCCGATGAAACTGGTTTCGTCGAAATCCGAGACTTTTTGAAAAATGACTATTTTAACTCGCCGAATTAAATTAAAATAATATCGATGCGTTTCGAGCTGCCACGGTCAAACGACAACTCTGATTGATATGAAAATTGAAATCCGATAATAACTAACTATTACGGATCCAATGGAACTGGTCTCGTTCAATTCTGAGACTGTTCAAAAATTGGCTATTTTTCAGTCGATAATTAAATATTAAAATATTCAATTTTCACAGATTAACTTTAAATTCAGTTTTAAAAGTTCTATAACCTTTCTATAACTCCAGTATGATTAAATAAAATTTTACAAATCATTTTCAATCATTTTAAACTCGATTTTCAATTATCTCTCGAATTTAAATTATAAATTTATCGATTTAATTATCAAATTAAATCCAATATTCGAAAAATAAATCATTCGACTTCTAAATTCCATTTATTAATATTTAAAATCAATTAAATATTCGAATTTTAATTATCAAAAATTCTGGGTCGTTACATTATTTATTTTCCAAAATATCTTTACTAGATATAAAATTTCCACACTTCCATTTGAAAACAACTTCAAATCAATTTCCACATTTCAATTTATCTTTAAAAGATAAAATCTCAAAACAGTTCATTTCATATTGGAAAAGCATTTCCATACTTATTTAAAATAAGTAATTCACAAAACTATTTATTTTCAACACTTAGAAAATATTCGATAAAATCTTAACTTTATTCAAAAATGACACTTGGGTTATATTTCACAAAAATCTTAACTTTTATAACTTTAAAATTTTAAACGTTTATTTATTTAAAATAAATCAATTCAACAATTCAATAAAATGTCTACTTTCAAAAATCACTTTAAAATCCTTTTTTAAAGTAAAAGTCGTTATTCTTACATTTCAAAACTGAATCCGATGATGCAACAGCATCAATTAGTCCATCACAACAGTCAATATCATATATCAATATGATAACAGAATATATATCAATATCTGTAAATAAGTAAATACAGTTGAGGAATCCAGTTGGATCCCTCCAACCTGTTTCCCTGCATCCAAAGATGTTAGCACAATACCAATTCCGCTTCAGTACGGAATTATCGCGGTATATGGGTTTTATAAAAATAATCCGCTTACTAACGGCGCAATAGGGTCTCATCCGCTATACGAGGCGGGAAATCAATCAATTCAATATATACATATGCCAATATGTATATATTGCTATATATAGATATATATCCTACTATATCTAATATCACATCCAAACAGTCAATCATCAATCAATAACTGTAAAAGAAAATCCACTTTCATTTGAGTGAGAAGATCTCACCTTGATTTTAATTCTGATTTCAGCGTTTATTTCGAATAAAATTAAACACGCGTTTAATTTTACCCGAAATTCAAACTAGCTCCAAACGACTCCAATCCAGTTGCATCGCGAAGTACATGTCGAGACGATTCCAACGCACTTCGTTTCGTCAATTTCTGATCATGCATCAAAAAGATATACATTTTCAAAGTTTATACGAATTATATTTATTCAATTTTACAATTTCTTTTTATAACTCAAACCCTACACTGCCATCAGGGCCGTTCATTTTGAATAAGCAAATCTGGGTCGTGCATCATCATCTCTCACGCGTTCCTCTTCCTCCCAGGTTTAGCACGCACGCTCTAACCCAACATCGCGTTCGAACTACCATAGCCGCACCACCCACGTTTATCTACACTTCGATCAGGGACCGGCGCCCCGAAGCCCTAGGCCACGCCTACCCACGGCCGGAGCTAGGTGGAGCTCGGTCGCCCCCAGCCTCCTGAAAACGATCTTGAACGCGACGACTTTGAAAGCAAATTCCCAGCGATTGGTAGCCTCGATTCCGATCATAGCTGTTCATGTTGTAGATCTCGATGCTCTCCTCCTTTTGCTAGTTGAGAGTTCTTGAAATTATTGAGTGGATCGAGGGGAAAATGAGGAGAAACGGTGGAAGTTTCTGGCCGTTGATAACAAGGGTGGCGGCCGGCTTCTAAACCCTAGTTTATCTTTCTTTTTATTTTTGTGAATAAAAAGTGGGTGTATTTATAGAAGTTTGAACGACACTATTCATTTCGAATTCCCGAACTCCGATTTACGCACGGTCACTATCGTTTCTAGGGTTTATCCCGCGTTCCGGACACAATGGAACAGGTTTCGGAAGCTAATTCGATCGTATGTGTGAGATATGGCAATAAACGATCGATTTAAATTAAACCGAATTAAATCGATTTCGAGGCGTTTTAATTTGTACCGGACAAATGGTAAATCCAAAAATTACGAAATTTGAAATCTTACAATAATATCACATTACGGATCCGATGAAACTGGTTTCGTCGAAATCCGAGACCTTTTGAAAAATGACTATTTTTAAATATTGATTCAAACAATTAAATTCAAAACTGAACAGAAGAGTTTCAAATTCGATTTTGAAGCTCCTGTTATCTTCAGTAATATCAATATAGATTTTACAATCCTTTGAAATATTTTTCTTTAGCTTTAAATTGAAGATTTAAATTTTTATTCAGCATTCAATATATTAAATTATAAAATTTAATCGTCAAATTCAAAGTTACATTCGGGATTCAAATTAAATCATCGTTCAAATATTTAAAATTAATTAAATATTCTCAATTTAATTTGTTCAAAATTCTGGGTCGTTACAGAAATGATAGAACCCGGTTTTTCTTTGTAAACTACGGATTGAAATGATACATATCCGTATCACTTGACCTAGGCTAGAAAATTTTATACAGACCCGTGGTTTATATATTTCTGAAAATTTTAAAATATTTTAAAAATGTAAATATTATGATATTTTGATTTAAATTTTATTAAAATGATTTCTATAAATATTTGTGATTTTCTACAAATTAAATAAGTGAATTAAGTAAATGGTGAAGTAGAATTTGAAATATAAGTTAATTTTGGAATTTATGATTTTGGTTATAAATGGAATTTATGAAAGTATGAATATATGACAAATTTGATTTAAAAGATGAATTTAATGATTTTATTAAGTAATAATAATTTTTAAAAGTGTTAATGATTTTGTATAAATTAAAATATGAAATAAATGAATATTTAAGCTGAATTTGGAAATATAACTTGAATTGAATTTTGTGAAATTTGTTTAAAAGTGAATTTTTTAATTAAGTAAAATAAATGGAAATAAGTTATATTTTGGAAATTTAAACTTAAGTGTTAAGTTAAATTTTTAAATAAAGAAATGAAAATTTAATTGTTATTTAATTTGATTTTTGTATGGAAATTGGACTTTATAATATCATAGAAATAAAGGTATTTAAATGATTGTTTTTAAATGTGAAAATATATGATTTTATAAGTTAAAATGATTTATATTAAAAGTTAATTATGTATGAAATTGTAAATTAAAACTCTGAATTTGATTTGACAGCATCTTTGAAATGTAATGTAAAGATATTACAGCATTGGAAAATGCTGTAGTTGTTTAAATGAACCAAATAGAAAATTTGAACTAAGGGCTATTATAGCACTTTGTTAGTGCTATAGTTGTTAAATTTAACTAAAATTTTAATTGAAACTAAATTAAGATATTACAGCATTTTAAATGCCGTCTGTTGTTAATGAACTGTTTTTAAACATAACATTTCGTAGCATTTTCTAAGTGCTGCGAAAGTTGAATTTACTTTGTTTAATAAATTCAAATGAATAAATGATCTTTGAAAAAGATTAAATTTTGGAAATTAAATATTTAATTATTAAATATAATGAATTGACTTTAAATGATTTAAATGGAATAGTTGATTTTGGAAATACAACTATTTTGAAATATGAATAAATGGTATTTAAATTTAAATTAAATATATGATGTTTTGAAATGATAATTTGATATTTTGAAATGAATTTGAAATGATATTAAATCTTGGAATAAATAATTGAATTTTATATTAGTATGAAAATATTTGGTTTACTTGTAATTTGAATTTATTTACAAGATATTGGACTTATGAAATATAGGATAATAAAGCTTTAGAATTTATTTTATAATTCGAATAGTTATTTTGTGGATTAAATATATATTTGAAATTTATAAGATTTGAAATGGTCTATGGAAATTTAATTGAAATAAATGATTGAATTGAATTGAAACTTTGGAAATTTTAGTACTTGATTTGAAAGTATAATAATTACACTTTTAAATAGTTTAAATGAATTATTTTGATTGAAATATAAACTATTTAAAAAGGTGACTTGAAATGATAATGAATGAATGGTATCTTTAAATTTAAAAAGTATTTAAAGTTGAATATTTAGATTTGTACTCAAATGATATTTTGGTATATTAAAATGATTTGAAATGAAGTTTTGGAAAGATTTGATATTTTGATATATTAAAATGATTTGAAATGAAGTTTTGGAAAGATTTGATATTTTGATATATTAAAATGATTTGAAATGATGTTTTGAAAGGATATGATATTTTGATATATTAAAATGATTTAAAATGAAGTTTTGAAAGGATATGATATTTTGATATATTAAAATGATTTGAGATGAAGTTGAAAGGATATGATATTTTGATATATTAAAATGATTTGAAATGAAGTTTGAAATGATATGTTATTTTAAATATATTGAAATGGTCTGGAATTGATTTAATCTTTATTTTTGATAAAGATTTGGATTTGAAATGATATTCTATTTTGAAGTATAAACTGTTTTTAAATTATAACCACGGGTTATAATAACAATTGGTTGTTAAAGAGACCAGGATCGGATATGGACATACTCTCTGTCGATACCGAAAACTACTTTGACAACTGTGTACGCGGTGGATTTTCTAGAATGAAGTAGGATGGTGGCGACGATCCTAAGGTATATACGTGAACCCAACTCCCGTGAGTTGGCATAAGGTGGCTAAAACAGGAGCGATTGACGGACCAAGGAGGTAGCACCTCTGATCGGACACACTTCTTCGATACAATTCTATTCCTTGTGATTGATTTGGTGTGCACCCTTGATTTGGGAGTGTTGTTCGAGGTGGGTGGTAGTGGCTGCTATGCGTCACCACCAGTCCGGATGCGTAATTGGTATATCTACCCTAGCATTGCCTAGTTGTGCCATGTCACCTACCATATCGAGCTTTACTACGAGTTTCTATTTGTGTCGTACCTATGGAGTATCTTCTCGTAGCCTCTCGGGGTATGCAGGTACTGTATAGACTATTGGCACTATTATGTGTTAAGGGCTATATGGGTAACCCCTTAACGCTATTTTAAAGTATGTTTATTTCATGATTAGACATTATTATAATAGCGAATATTACTACATAGTAGATAGTTTAACGGATCCTTAAAGAATGGGCGATCCCAAGCATTCTTTAAGTTACTTGTACCTTTATTACAGTTCACTTGAGTTAGTTTACATTGTATAAGTATGTATGTACTGACTTGAGTGTTTGTATTTTTATTTATGCTCGGGTCAGCCTGAGTATTCACAGATTTGGATTCCACTTCTGGAGATTGGAATCGCTGGAGATTATCTGCTTGTCTTGTCCTATCTATTTCAGTTTCGTTGTTCTACTCAGCTCGTACATGGTTATTTTATTGAGACTTTTGTTGTACTCTATTTCTTTTGTTGTATCTTATTTAACTATGATATATTTATATAGTAGCTTCATGAACTACTATTTCTTTTACTTCCGCTGCATTATTTTACTCTGTGTCTGTGATCTGTGATCATATTTATTTACTGTATAGTCTAAGATTTGCTAAATTTTATTTACAACGCGGTATTTTGAGCAATTCAGGTCCGGCATGTGCGGATGCGAATGGTTGAAAATATCGGTCGTTACAGTTGGTATCAGAGCTTTGGCTTTGAGGCAAAACTTAGAATGTATGGTAAAGTTAGTTACAGAATCACTTTCATTCGAGCTTGAATCTCTTCATTTTTATTTGATTTCCTTTGAATTTTGGAATGTTCCCTGTAGTTCCAAAATCCATTCTTGTCCCTTACTATTCATCTTCTTTTGATTCTAGAGTATCACATAACTCCACTTCGAATGAGCTTTATAGTGAATTAGCGGTCTCGCCAATACTCTAATGACTTGTAAAAAGGGAAACTCCTTTACAATTTGCATCGATTCACCAGAGATTTATATCTATCCTTGGTTTAGATGCTAATATCTTTTGTTATTCCAAACTTTATCTCTTGAGATCGGATGTAGATTTACCCTAGAAAAATCCACATTTGATCTTATTCATTAAGTCACGGTTGATCCGGTTAAGGTTGCCCGCAATTTATCTAAGCTTATCCATCTTCATAATTTGTTAATTAATCATCTTGTCTTTGTTTCCAAAATATCTCCAAACATTTTGAATTGTACTTGTAAATCTATGTTTTGTTTTATATATTGTGTTGTTTGAGTTGTTGATGTTGATTTGGGCTTCCGATCGATTCGTCTGATCAACGCTATCGATAGGATTTCTAAAACACTTTGACAGAACAAACTGACACAATATTATTTTAAAATTTGGTTAATTAAATAAATTTGGATATAAGGAAATATTATGGAACTTAATAAATTGATTTGAATTGATTATTTGACAAGATAATACTTGATTTATCATTCTATAAATGAATTTATAAATAGTTGTCTATAAATTTGATTTGGGAACTGAAATGAATTTAATTCAAGAATTTGTGAATTTAATTTCCGATGGTTTCAAACCTTGTGTTTAAAGTTTTAAAAGGATATATTATTTAAAGTATTTTTGAATAGAAATTTGTTTCCAAAGAATTTTAAAGTTTTAAAATTTTAGTGCTCTTCTCTTTGTCGCTGGAAAATAATTTCGATGATGACCGCGGCATCATCGACGTTCATTTTCGAGTTTCGAAGTAAAGAGACCATTCTGTAGTCTTGCTACAGCTTTGTTTTAGGAAACTTAATTGATATGAATTTCTAAAATTTGATTTGATTTATAAAGTATATAGATATATGATTTAAATTTGATTTGACAAATTATGTACATACATTTATTTATCTCTAAATGGTTTGAGAGGAATCGGAAATTTTATTCTTAAATTCTATCTTAAATAATAACTTCAAGTATAAAAAGAAAATCAAAATTTTGAATAAATATTCAAGCTTGTAATGATTGAATTAGAATGGTTATATTTTATATTAATTTCAGAAAGCTTTATTTGTATAATTCTCAATTGCATTCCAATATAACTTACCTAAATTTTTAGAAGTTAACAATGTAATTGGATAATATACAATATATAAAGATTTTTATAAATAAAATTTGGGTGGTTATAATAAATATTATACACTTAAATTTTAGTTATAAAAAGATTAACAGAGGTAAATAGACTAAAAGGTTAATTGAATAATTTATAATATTAATGATGTTAAGGGAATTAGGAATAAATAAAAACAGTTATAATAAGTGTAAGTATATTTAACATAGGTGATAAAAATATTGAGAGGAATAAATTTAATTTTAATTAGGAATAAAGAAGAATTAAATTTATTGAATGTTATACACTTAATTTTAATCAAATCCATGATTTTTGAAATTGTTGGTTTAAGAAAATTAGATGATAAGATAATGAAATTAGAAATAGTTAAGATTTATTTAACTTGTGTAAAATTAATTATCTATTTAAGTTGAAATTTCCATGGTTTCAAACTTATTATCTTATTTTGTTTTCAAACTGTCTGTTAGTTGTCCTTATTTTTCCTTTCTATACTCTTTCTGTTAGAAATCTTTCTATAATCTTTGATGATCTTTGGTACTCAATTGAATCTGAGCACTGCTTGCCATCCATAGACCGTCGGTCAAGCGAAAAAGGTGAATCAGATTCTAGAGGATCTTTTTGTACTTGTGTTCCTGATTCTGGAGAATCTTGGGAAGACCATCTCCACCTTGTTAAACTTACCTATAACAATGGTTATCAGGTATAATTTCAATCTCTTTGTGATCTTGTCTTAATCTCATTTCAATTATATCTTTCCCGTGTTTCCCGTACCTCATTCCTTTTCGGGGATGAAAAGTTTTGAGTGGGGGAGAGTGTAACAACCCTAGATTTTGGCCTATATTTTAAATTTTGACTTTATTTTATTTTGAAACTATTTTAAACTTGTTTGATTTCAAACATTTCATTTTTAAAAATAAATGTGAAATATAACTTCAAACTTGTATAAATTGGTTATTTTACTGAAAGTGAAATTCTGGTCAAACTGTTCAATCTTTGACTTTTAAACTTCAAATTTAAATTATATAAAATCTTAAATTTTATCTTTTATTATGAAAATAGATGTAATAACTTGAACACTGCTTTTTGTTTCGTTGAAAACGGAGTTAAACTATAAAAGTTATGTATATTTCAATATTGAGTGCAATTTGTTTTATTCTGCAATTTTGTTATTTTAAATTGTATAAATTATATTTTCTTTGTCATATTTTATTTTAATATGTGTTAATATGTAATTTTATGTATAATTTTATATTTTATTATTTTTAAAGTGATAATATAATTTGTCCAAAGTTTACTTGAATTTATTTCAATTTATAAAGCCTAGTTTCCATTTTTCTGCTATTTTCTTCATTAAAATTATATTTAATTAAAATTTATTTATTTATTTCATGAATGCATTTTTTTATGTTATTATCTTTGTTTATAAATGTTTTACAAGTCCATATGAATTTTCCAAAATTTATTCTGTTTATTTTCAAATTTTCTAGACTAGTTTGCAATTTTGTGCTATTTTCTTATTTTTAACCTTATATAATTAATAAATATTTATATATATTTTATATTTTGTTATATTTTCGAATTTGTGACTGAAATTATTATTACTTTCAGTAATATGAACTTATATAAATAAATTAAAGGTAATTTGAAAAGATTTTGACTTTTGGTTTCCAATGGCTCTTTATTTTCCAACCTTTCATATTTGTAACTTACTTTTTTCATCAATTTGCCTTAACTACTCACACCTTCAGCCGACCACATCATTTTTCCTCATTCACGTAATCTTTTCTTTCTCATTTCCTGAAGAAAAAATTTTGGCCCTTGCTTGAGAAAAATTTTGGGTAAAAACTTCTTCTTTCTTTTCTTGTTTTCTCTTTTATCACTTAATTTTGCATCTTGTTCTCACCTTTGTAGATCAGCTCCTCCTCCTCCTCCAGACCCTTGGCCGACCTCCACCACTCCATGACCTGATCAGCAATCACCCTAGATCACCTCCTCCCAGGCCGAGCACTCCTTGGCTAGAGATCACCACCAAAACTTACAAAAACCATCACCTATTTGCAAACCAAGCCACTTTTTGTCATCACCACCTACAACCACCTTTAGCCGCCACTTCCTCCACCACCACCACCACCTCAGACCTGACCACTACCCTCTGCCACATCACCCACCACCACCTGCACCACTGGTTGGCTCCACATAGCCCATGGCCGAACCCATTTATAGCCTAGAAATGATGAACTTTGCCTTGTTGTTGTAGATTGATGCACCTATACCTCTTCAACCTTCAAATCAACCTAGGCCGACCACTATAGATCCAAACCCAGCCTCTAGTTCATGCCATGGCCGTGCTAAACCCATCCACAACTGATCTAGAGAACAAGAGGAAACCATTTGTATTTTTTTTGGGCATTGATTTTCTGTATTGTTTAAATGTAATTTATGTTGAAGCTTATGTATTGTTGTATTGTTTCGTGTAATTGAATTCAAGGCATATAGCTTTGGCTCTCCACTCTCAAGTCATTTTCGTATTGTCGTGCCTTCGTAGTGTCAGTATTGTTTGCTTTGGTGGCAATCTACAGCTTTGAACAAGTGAGTAAATCTCACCAGACTAATATGTACTTATATAGTGATAAACTGACATCAATTGAATCTGTAAATGCATATCATCCTATTATAACTGCTATATTATAATCATATGATGTTCACACCTGTATTTACACCTGTTATATCATATGTTACTGTTATATAATGCTATTATGTTATTTTATCAGTTTGTCACACTGCAAGTTCCCTGTTAGTATAGAAATCACTATGGGTTGAAATGATACATACCCGAACGGACTTTAGAATAGGGAAAAATCGTTATGGGCTGAAATGATAAGCCTGAACGGTTTTTATTTATTTATTTATTTATATTACTTGGGATTGCGGATTTGAAATGATAGAACCCGGTTTTTCTTTGTAAACTGCGGATTGAAATGATACATATCCGTATCACTTGACCTAGGCTAGAAAATTTTATACAGACCCATGGTTTATATATTTCTGAAAATTTTAAAATATTTTAAAAATGTAAATATTATGATATTTTGATTTAAATTTTATTAAAATGATTTCTATAAAATATTTGTGATTTTCTACAAATTAAATAAGTGAATTAAGTAAATGGTGAAGTAGAATTTGAAATATAAGTTAATTTTGGAATTTATGATTTTGGTTATAAATGAAATTTTTGAAAGTATGAATATATGACAAATTTGATTTAAAAGATGAATTTAATGATTTTATTAAGTAATAATAATTTTTAAAAGTGTTAATGATTTTGTATAAATTAAAATATGAAATAAATGAATATTTAAGCTGAATTTGGAAATATAACTTGAATTGAATTTTGTGAAATTTGTTTAAAAGTGAATTTTTAATTAAGTAAAATAAATGGAAATAAGTTATATTTTGTAAATTTAAACTTAAGTGTTAAGTTAAATTTTTTAATAAAGAAATGAAAATTTAATTGTTATTTAATTTTATTTTTGTATGGAAATTTGACTTTATAAAATCATAGAAATAAAGGTATTTAAATGATTGTTTTTAAATGTGAAAATATATGATTTTATAAGTTAAAATGATTTATATTAAAATTTAATTTTGTATGAAATTGTAAATTAAAACTCTGAATTTGATTTGACAGCATCTTTGAAATGTAATGTAAAGATATTACAGCATTTGAAAATGCTGTAGTTGTTTAAATGATCCAAATAGCAAATTTGAACTAAGGGTTATTATAGCACTTTGTTAGTGCTATAGTTGTTAAATTTAACTAAAATTTTAATTAAAACTAAATTAAGATTATACAGCATTTTAAATGCCGTCTTTTGTTAATGAACTGTTTTTAAACATAACATTTCGTAGCATTTTCTAAGTGCTGCGAAAGTTGAATTTTCTTTGTTTAATAAATTCAAATGAATAAATGATCTTTGAAAAAGATTAAATTTTGGAAATTAAATATTTAATTATTAAATATAATGAATTGAATTTAAATGATTTAAATGGAATAGTTGATTTTGGAAATACAACTATTTTGAAATATGAATAAATGGTATTTAAATTTAAATTAAATATATGATGTTTTGAAATGATATTTTGATATTTTGAAATGAATTTGAAATGATATTAAATCTTGGAATAAATAATTGAAGTTTATATTAGTATGAAAATATTCGGTTTGCTTGTAATTTCAATTTATTTAAAAGATATTGGACTTATGAAATATAGGATAATAAAGCTTTGGTATTTATTTTATAATTTGAATAGTTATTTTGTGGATTAAATCTATATTTGAAATTTATAAGATTTGAAATGGTCTATGGAAATTTAATTGAAATAAATGATTGAATTAAATTAAAACTTTGGAAATTTTAGTACTTGATTTGAAAGTATAATAATTACACTTTTAAATAGTTTAAATGAATTATTTTGATTGAAATATAAACTATTTAAAAAGGTGACTTGAAATGATAATAAATGAATGGTATCTTTAAATTTAAAATGTATTTAAAGTTGAATATTTAGATTTGTACTCAAATGATATTTTGGTATATTAAAATGATTTGAAATGAAGTTTTGGAAAGATTTGATATTTTGATATATTAAAATGATTTGAAATGAAGTTTTGGAAAGATTTGATATTTTGATATATTAAAATGATTTGAAATGATGTTTTGAAAGGATATGATATTTTGATATATTAAAATGATTTGAAATGAAGTTTTGAAAGGATATGATATTTTGCAATATTAAAATGATTTGAGATGAAGTTGAAAGGATATGATATTTTGATATATTAAAATGATTTGAAATGAAGTTTTGAAATGATATGTTATTTTAAATATATTGAAATGGTTTGGAATTGATTTAATCTTTATTTTTGATAAAGATTTGGATTTGAAATGATATTCTATTTTGATGTATAAACTGTTTTTAAATTATAACCACGGGTTATAATAACGATTGGTTGTTAAAGAGACCGGGATCGGATATGGACATACTCTCTGTCGATACCGAAAACCACTTTGACAACTATGTACGCGGTGGAGTTTCCAGAATGAAGTAGTATGGTGGCGACGATCCTAAGGTATATACGTGGACCCAACTCCCGTGAGTTGGCATAAGGTGGCTAAAACAGGAGCGATTGACGGACCAAGGAGGTAGCACCTTTGATCGGACAGACTTCTTCGATACCATTCTATTCCTTGTGATTGATTTGGTGCGCACCCTTGATTTGGGAGTGTTGTTCGAGGTGGGCGGTAGTGGCTGCTATGCGTCACCACCAGTCCGGATGCGTAATTGGTATATCTACCCTAGCATTGCCTAGTTGTGCCATGTCACCTACCATATCGAGCTTTACTACGAGTTTCTATTTGTGTCGTACCTATGGAGTATCTTCTCGTAGCCTCTCGGGGTATGCAGGTACTGTATAGACTATTGGCACTATTATGTGTTAAGGGCTATATGGGTAACCCCTTAACGCTATTTTAAAGTATGTTTATTTCATGATTAGACATTATTATAATAGCGAATATTACTACATAGTAGATAGTTTAACGGATCCTTAAAGAATGGGCGATCCCAAGCATTCTTTAAGTTACTTGTACCTTTATTACAGTTCACTTGAGTTAGTTTACATTGTATAAGTATGTATGTACTGACTTGAGTGTTTGTATTTTTATTTATGCTCGGGTCAGCCTGAGTATTCACAGATTTGGATTCCACTTCTGGAGATTGGAATCGCTGGAGATTATCTGCTTGTCTGTCCTATCTATTTCAGTTTCGTTGTTCTACTCAGCTCGTACATGGTTATTTTATTGAGACTTCTGTTGTACTCTATTTCTTTTGTTGTATCTTATTTAACTCTGATATATTTATATAGTAGCTTCATGAACTACTATTTCTTTTATTTCCGCTGCATTATTTTACTCTATGTCTATGATTTGTGATTATATTTATTTACTATATATTCTGAGATTTGCCAAATTTTATTTACAACGCGGTATTTTGAGCAATTCAAGTTCGACATGTGCGGATGCGAATGGTTGAAAATATCGGGTCATTACAAAAGTCACATCCCACACTAAACTAGAATGTTAAGTATTTTATTTCGGCTTTCAGTATATCTACATGAATTTGTTGTCTTCCAAATTTGAAATTATAATTCCACTGAAGTTAATACTCATTTCATATTTCTCTTAGACCTTTTGCATAGTCACAAAATTCACAGAACTATGTTACTTGTTGTCAAACCAAGCAAAATTAATCAAAGTAAATTTCCAACCACATAGGCAGCTGAAAGTGGAACCGACTAGGGAATCCAAGACAGTAGGTATCACATATTCAAATAATAATGACCAAGGTAATATGGTTAAGCAATAAAATATAAAACTTTGTAGACCAATGAAAGTGGCATGAATTTCTAAAGTTTACGTCTGAAATCAGACAAATTAGCTAATGAATTTGAATGTTAGTTTGCAATGTTTAGAAAGCCAAGCATTGCCATATATACGTGCAAACCAATTGAATCTCTCTTTCACGAATGCAACTTCTACGCATAAGAACAACCATATAAACAACAATTAAGAACCAATTTGATTTAGGATCACACCAGTCAACAATACAAGTCAATAGTACAGTGGTTGTATCTAATATCCAATCCAATCACGAAAATATGAAGACAAAATAAATGAAGAAAAAAAATTAAAACAATTAGAAAGCAAGTAAAAGAAGACCAGGATTTATAGCGGTACAGCTACCTTTGGCTCACGTCCACTTCCAAATAATCTCTTTTATTATACTGAAGATTGTTTCCAGTTACAATCAGAAATCCAAGAATAAAATTGACAGAGTGTAGCCTAGGTTGAAGATGAAGAAAAACAGAAAGAAGATCCTTTTTCTGACGTCATGTCTGTTGTATTTATAGGGAAAACGTGCACGGACCGAGCTGAAATTTTGACAGAAGGTTCTGGAGACCAAGACGAGGCCACCCAAAAATTTCCAAGCACATTGGGCCCATAATAAGGATCGATGTCGATCCCTATTTTGGTGAAGAAATGAGATGCGATCCCTCTAGGTGGTTCCCCTCGGTGTTAGCTACTTGCTCTCCAAATTTCGTGTGATTCCGACATACGGTTTGCGAGATATCACATTTTCCGTGAAGTAGTATTGAGTGAATTCTGATTTCTGCTGATCCCTTTTTGAGCTTAAAATAGGGATCGGTGTCTATCCCTATGTTGGTGTACAAATGGGATGCGATCCCTTTGCGTGGTTCCCCTTGGTGTTAGCTACTTGCTCCCTAAATTTCGTGCAATTCTGACGTAAGGTTTATGAGATATCGCATTTTTCGTGAAATAGTATTGTATGTATCCTGACTTCTGCCGATCCCTTTAGAAGGATAGGTACCGTCCCTCCAACTTGCTCCAAATTGCATGCGATACTTAGGAGAGCTTCTCCATGTTGCCTATGCTTAGCCTCCAAGTTTCATGCTAATTGGATGTGTAGATGTTGAGATATCGATCGATCTTTACTAGAAAATTGTGTATAGCCGATCCCTATAACGGAAGAGGCCGACCCCTCTATATGGATAGATGTCGATCCCCATGAGATCCCTAGAGTAGAATTCCTAGGGCTGCCTCTTCTTATTTCCAAAGTTTCACTTCAATCTGCCTTGTGGCTGTTGAGTTATGGAGCGACCAGCTGAATATGAACCAATCCCTCTTCTGTTGCCCATAACTCTAACATACATACTCTAATCGACTTGAAATTTGAAATGTAGCCTCACGAGGGCTTTCTTATCACTTCATACCAATTGCACCTTGATTGGGACAAAAATTAGGGATCCAATCCGAATTTACTTGACCATCATCCATAGTCTCGTTTATAACCGATCTTTGAGCCTAGTAACCGTTTCTCCGGGCATCCCGCCTTGATGATCATGAAGTCCGTTGGGTTAAATCTGTGTATTGTCTTGCCAAAAGGTGGGTTAACACATGACATTAGCTAATCCAAATTAAGAATAACCTAAATAATAATGAATAGAAATAAAAATAATGTTCATAGCTTGGTTGGTGAGCTTCCTGAAAGTCTTGAAGCAGATATCATAAAGAGTTTCATTGTCAAGAACCATTCACATATCAACATTTTCAACAAGTTCAACAAGTTCAACAAGTTGAATTGACAAAGCTGCATTGTAATGCTCGACGATGGTATCCGAAACTTAAGGAAATTAGAGGAAAGCAGAAGTAAGCATCTTTCTATTTGGGTATTTCTTATTTTCGGGATGGGAAGAGTTTTCATTCTCTTAGTCATTCCTCCTCTAAGGCAGTGGATACACAAAGATGACCAGATCCCAGTATTCACCAATCACTCAGATACGATTCCTTTGTATCCACTATTCCTCTCAATCTTGCCATTTTCAGCAGCCACGTCAATGGCAAAAGACTACGGTCCATAAACCATCCTCAGAAAGAACCACATCATGCTGCTGAACAACCAACATAGAAGAGTTAAACCATCGCATTATGTGATGAAAGCCAATGCATATAACACAAAACTCCCTTCAACTCAATATCCTTAGTTAAACAATCACAAGCTTTAATTTTCAATCAAATATTGTCATAGAATTACCTCAACATCTCTGGCTTTGAAATCTTCCTGGAGCATAGATTACATAGCTGATATTGTTGTCTACCAGAAAAAAAAACAGATAGAGGAAATGAACGGTTCATCAATAATTGAGTAGTTATGCACATATTGGTTCATATAAAATATTTAATACAAAAATGAGCTACAAATTAAGTGAAAACTGAAGTTCAAATTCCATATTAGGCAATAATGTATAGATGAATGTTCAGAGTTTAGAATAAAAATAAATTAAACGAAAAATTGATGACTTGATGCTAAATGACTTGGTGTATCTGGTTTTGTTCGAAATGTTTTAAAGTTTTTTAAAAGAATTGTTAAAAAATGAATAAGTGTTGGCTCCTATGTGAATAGTCCTTGTAGGACTATTGAAAAGAATCAAGTATTTATACTTGATTCATAGAAGCTAATTGGGCCATTTGGACACCCAATGATGCTCTTTTATGAGGAGGGAGACCATGCTTGACCACTACATACGCGCGCGCGCCGACTGACTCGACCCCGGTTGGGCTCGGGCTTGTTGTGGTGTAGCACCTATATTTTTGGATGAAATTTATTCAGCATTTTCTGACCGTTATTTTATTTGAAATAGTAAAACTTCAGATCCAAATTTTGGATGAAAGTTATACGTTCGATTTGATATTAAATTGCTTTTTAGATGAAATCAAAACAAACGACATTTTTTTACTCTTTGTGAAAACCTAAATCTATTTTATCTCCATGGAATTTTTAAAATCAAAAGACGACCAGTCAATTTTTGAGTGCATCTGAGTCGTTTCGACTGTGCAGGCGAATCGATATCAAACCAGAGAGGCTGTTTTATCCTAAGCCGGTGGCGTTGGTTAGACTGCTTTGCACCATTGAGAAAAACGCCGAAACGTCTTTAAGACAGTGACCGAGTACACTACTCAGCCGAAGATCATTTGTTTCCAACAAAATGAAGACGTCGCCAACGCCAATGACTTCTGCTACAGATTTGGACGCCGCTGCCCTCGCGTCACTGTTCCAGGTCCCCATGGTATCTGCTGCGCCTTTTAGGTTCGAGGGCCTCCATTTCAAATGCTGGTGGAAGAAGATGGAGTTCTTTCTAACAATGAGGAAGGTGGCCTCTATGCTAATAATAGATAAACCGCAGCTGTCAGACAGACCCGACGAAGCAGACACAGATCGACTGAGAGCTTGAATAGAGAAATCAAAGGAGTTGCAAAACTGGACAAAGTATGATTACTTTTGCAAGAACTTCATCCTCAACGGACGCAGCGACGATCTCTATGACTACTACAACTCTGACAAAACAGCAAAGGAGATCTGGGAAGCGCTGCAGAAAAAGTACGATATAGAGGAAACAGGAGCAAAGAAGTTTGTCATCATCCGCTACCTCAAGTATCAGACGACAGATGATAGATCAGTAAAGATGCAGTCTTATGAGCTTCAGAAAATAGCTAATGAGATCATCTCTGAAGGTATGAGTTTAAATGAACAGTTTCAAGTGGCAGTTTTGACTGATAAATTATCTCCCAGTTGGAAGGATTTTAAGAATAATCTTAGACATAAAACTAAGTAATTTTCATTAGAAAGTCTAATAACTCGTCTCCGTATTGAAGAGGAATCACGTAAACATGATATGAAGGAAGAAGTGCTTGTTATTTCAGGCAACACTAAGAAAGCTACAGTTCTGAAACCAAATCCCGAAAGCTTTAAGAATCAGAACCGCAACAAACAAAATTTTAATTCGCAAGGAAACCATAGAGGTCAACAGAAACCACCCCAAAAGAATGACTTCGGACAGTTGTTTCTTTATTACAACTGTGGAAAGCCAGGTCATATGGCATGCAAGTGTCGGAACAGGCCAAGCTCTGCACCACAACCTAACCTGACTGAGGAGCCTCTTACGGCTATGATTTCTGATGAGATTCACCTTGTTGGAGGATCAGAGGGTCGGTGGGTAGATACTGACGCTATACGTCATGTCTGCTATGATCGTGCTAAGTTCAAAACATACACGGAGACTAAGGACAAGAAAGTGTCATTGGGAGACTATCACACCACTATTGTTGTTGGGATTGGAAGCGTAAAGCTGAAGTTTTCTTCTGGAAAGACCATCATTCTGAAAGATGTCATGCACACTCCAGAGATGAGAAAGAATCTTGTTTTGGGTTATCTTCTTAATAAGGTTAGGTTTACACAGACTATTGGGGCTGATATGTACATCATCACTATGAATGGCATGTTTGTGGGTAGGGGTTATGCAACTGATGACATGTTTAAACTGAATATTGAATGTAATAAACCGTCTGCTTCTTCTTATATGTTGTGTGATTTTAATATATAGCACTCTAGACTATGTCATGTAAGTAAACGAATAATAACGAACATGAGTAGCTTAGGTATAATCCCTAATATGTTGTTAGAATTCTCAAAAATAGTGAATGAGATATATCCCACATCACCAAAAATAAGTCCATTTTCTTGTTTATATAGTGTACTCTCAATCCCTATATTGGCCCTTATGGTCAGGTAATTTTGTGCGAGGGGGAGGACCTATATAGCCATGGACTAACGTGCGCGCGCCACCGCCGCCCGTCTGACCGAACCAGGCCGGGTGCGGGTCCAATAAGATTGGGCTGTGCATATATTTTTGCTACCTAAAAAATGGACTGATTTTAAAACAGAAGTGTGTTTAAATAGATATGTATTTTCCAAAGGTTGTGACCGTTGCAAACTGATGAAGAGACACGATTTCAGATGACCGTTACAACGAACAACAACAGTTCTGAACCGTTACAAATGAACGGACGTGGCTATTGCAAACAGCAACAGTTCTGAACCGTTGCAAACGAACGGACGCGGCTGTTGCAAACAGCAACAGTTTTTGGCGTTGCAAATGAAAGGAAGTGCCTGTTGCGAACAGTAACACTTTTTGTCGTTGCAAATGAAGGGATGCTACTTTCCTCAACGGGTGTAGCCATTGGGAATTCGGCTATAAATAAGGAGGAAACCTGATCACTTTCTCACTCAATTTTAAAACCGGATTATCTCTTCTTTATCTTCGTTTCTTAAAATCATAATAAGTCCTATCACACAGAAGATCATACACATAATGATCTCGAGCAGCTTACGTCTGTTGTATCTTAGGAGATTTTGAATAAAGTCTTAACAAAATTGTTACGACAAGCCTCAGACGAAATTTCCTTCTTCAACCGGTTAGATTTCTAGTTGATTTATATATTTATATATATATATATATATATCATTTTCGTTTCTACGTTGTACTATTTCTTTAAATAGTATAACGTTTGATTTATCGCTATAGTTATTATTACTATAATTGTTAGTTTGTTGTTGTAATTAATTACAACATACTTATTGTTAAAAATAGCTAATACAGAATTCCAAAGTAGTGGAAATCTGTTTTGTAAACTTGTGAGACGGGTTTATTATTTATTAGTCTCTGTTTTGGTATACTAAACGTATAACATATGAAACTAAATGATTTTGAAAAATGTGATTTTTGTAGCCAAGCAAAAATAACTAAAATCCCACATAAATCTGTAATTAGAGAATCAGAACCCTTAGACTTGATTCATTCTGATATATGTGAGCTTGATGGCACTCCGACTAGAAATGGACACCGCTACTTTATCACTTCCATTAATGATTGCTCGGATTTTTCTTATGCATACCTTATGAAAAATAAAAGTGATGCATTTGAGATGTTTAAATCTTTAATAACTGAAATTGAAAATCGGTCTAATAAGAAAGTTAAAAGATTGTGTATGTTTCCTGGAGATTTGACCAGGCAACTAGTACTCGGCATCCAGTTCAACTCGGCATCAGAGAGTGTTCGGCATCAGAGAGTGACCGGCATCAGAGAGTGTCCGGCATCAGAGAGTGTCCGGCATCAGAGTGTGACCGGCATCAGAGTGTGACCGGCATCAGAGAGTGTCCGGCATCAGAGAGTGTCCGGCATCCAGGAGTGTTCGGCGAAGCGTTTGACATCCGGGAGCACTCGGCATCCCAATGGAACTCGGCGTCAACTGGCACTCGGCGACAACCAATGCTCGGCGCTAGCGTTCGGCATACAATGGTGCTCGGCATCGAGACTACTCAGCACACAGGGGTGCTCGGCATCAAGGCTGCTCGGCATACAAGAACGCTCGGCATCGAGACTACTCGGCGTCAAGACTGCTCGGCATAACAAGCTACTCGGCGTCAAGGAGAGCACTCGGCAACAACCTATGCTCGGCGTCGACTAGTGTCCGGCATCCCACGGTACTCGGCGTCAGTGGAGCTCGGCGGTAGGATAACTCGGCAACGAGAACGTTCGAACTAGATACATTGGTTGGTCAAAAGCTTCAAAGGGAGATACGCTCGGCTTCACTGCAATCACCCCACACTTCCCATACACCAGGAGCACCATTCGGCATGGGAAGGACCGTTCGGCATGGGAAGGACCGTTCGGCACAGAAGCGTTCGGCGTACCTGGTTCGGCACACAGCACCTGGGCTCGAACGTTCGGCTAACAAGCCCACTTGGGAAGTCCAGCCCATATTTGCCTATAAATAGAGGGGCAGGGTCACATTGAAATGGATCCTTTTTTGGGAGAGAAAATACGGGGAGACTCTGCCATTTTCAAGACTCATCTTCTCTACTTAAACAACTTCATTCAAGCATTTGATTCACGAATTGTATTTGTAATCAACCATAAAGGAAATCAATAAAGTTGAGCAAAGTGGACGTAGGCAATTACGCCGAACCACTATAAATTTGGTGTTCTTACTTTCTGTATTTGAATTAGGACTGTCTTCTCTGTTTAATTTACTTTCATCACTTATATCTCTACACAATCTTTCTGAACGAGGTTAGTGACCAATTTTGGTGCTAACACTTTGGTGCTTTCATTGAGAGCTGAATTCTCAGACCTCAAGGATCTGCTTTGAAGCTACTGGATTGAGCAAATCCCCCAAAGAAGATCCGACTTACTGATAGAACATCCGCTGATCCTACTCAGAGTTCATACCAATAACTCTACAATGGCAAGGCCACGTACCAGGTCAGCTTCTCTTAATGTGGATGCCCGAGAGACTGCTAGCGTGCAACAAGCAGGACCTAGCAATCAACCAGCGATCCCGAGTGCAGGGATTGCCGCTCAAGAACAGACTCCAGTTGTCACCAGAATGGAGTTCAACGACTTGATGAGAGAACTTAGGGAAAGCAGGAGACAACTGGGAGAACAAATGCAAACTAATGCCAACCTGATGGCACAACTCACTCAACAGCAGCAACAGAATGCTGGGGGCAATCCAGCTGCTTATTCCTCTTCTGACAGCTCAACTTCTTCTGATGAGCCACCCAGGCGCAGACGCCGTAAGACCGAAGCTGCAAGGGCAGATGCTGCTGCTCGAACAGCAGGAAACCGCGACCAAGCCAGAACTGGAAACTTCCGAACCGGAGTACAGATGGAGGAGGGAGCTCCAGATCATCAAGATGTTAACAATGTTGAACCTCATGACGCACGATTGGCAGATCGCCAGGAAAGGAGGCATCAGCATGGACAGGCGCGTAGAACTGACTCCAACCTCCCAGCTTCCATACAGACACCCGATCTGACAGCCATGATCAGGCAACTGATGAAAGAAAATCAGGGCTTATCAAATGACGATTGGGGAGTCTCGAGAAGTCATACTCCGTTCACGGATGTTGTGCTGCAAGCGGCCTACCCCAAGAAGTTTAGCATGCCAACCATACCTGCATATGAAGGAAAGACTGACCCCAGACAACATGTAATGAGGTATGAATGGATGATGGATTCAGCCAGAGCAAATGATGCCACCAAGTGTAGGTGCTTTCCAATTACTCTATCTGGGATCGCTACCATGTGGTTCACCCGACTTCCTCCGCGATCCGTATCAAATTTCGAGGAGTTGGCAAAGAAGTTTATTGAGCAATTCAGGATACACACTACACGCCCGAAGGACGTGATGTCTCTGTCAAGTGTAATCCAAAATCCCGGAGAGTCGCTGAAGGAGTACTTACAAAGATTTCATGTTGCGGCAACTGAAGTCAGTAATCCCAACGACCATGCAATTCTAATGGCTGTAATGAGAGGTGTAGATCCGGATTCTGAATTCGGAGATTGGCTGGCAGGAAAACCTCCGACTACGCTAGAGCGTTTTTACTCCAAGGCACACCAGTTCATAAGAAGAGAGGAAGCTAGGTGGGTACGACGAGACAAGGCACCGGGACCTGCCCAAGAGTCAATCAAGAGCAACATTGCTGTGAAGCAATCTGGAGACAATTCAGGAAAGGTTCAAGTCAACGTCCAGAGTAAGCCCGTGCAGCCCAAAGAGTCCGGAGGAAGAAGTCAAGGAAAGAGGAAAGAAGCGGGAAAGTGGAAGTCGAGAATTCCAAGCTACAGCGAGTACACTCCGCTAAACGCCCCACTTGAGAACATTTACCTATCCACATGCGATACTTTTCAATACAGAAAACCACGTCCGAAGGAATCAACTGAAGAACAGAAGCGGACTGGGAAATATTGCCGCTTCCATGAAACCTATGGACACAACACGGAAGAATGCAGACACCTGCATGACGCTATCGAGAAATTGATTAGACAAAAGAAGTTGCAAGAATTTGTAAAGGACCCACAGGAAGGAGGACAGGGAACGTCCGACCCAGGTCGTGCACCGGTTCCACGTCATCCAGAGGAACCTGCCCGGACTGTTGGAAGACTGGTTATAAATACGATTATCGGCGGACCTCATCCCGCAGATAAGAACTGGCAAGAGATGGAACGATATGCGAGCTCCTTGAAGCATGCAGATTTTGAGTGTTGTTCGAACGTAGAGGACGGGGCCCCTGCTAAGCAGCAGCGCGTGATGACAGACGATATTGTGTTCAGAAGCAGAGACGCTGATCAGGTGGAGGCTCCGACCATCGATCCCATGGTCATATCTGCAACAATCGGACCAGCATATGTAAAAAGAATTTTGATTGATTGTGGAAGTTCAGTCAACATCATCTTCAAGAAGGCCTATGATCAGATGAAGCTAGAGACAAAAGACTTGAAACCATCCAAAGCTCGTATCCACGGCTTTAACGGCGCTGCGACTGATGCAGTAGGATATGTCGAGTTACCAGTTGAACTGGGACAAGGCGAACGTCGGAGGGTACGAATTCTACCCTTTGTAGTTTTGGATGTGGACTCTCCGTATAATGTTTTCTTGGGCCGGCCGGCCCTGGCTGAATTTAGGGCGGCACTAGCCCCGTGGTGCTTAACTTTGAAGTTCCCGACTGACAAAGGAGTAGGCATTGTTCACGGTGACCAAGCAGCTGGTCGTTCTTGTTATGTGGCCGAGCTCCGAGAAGCCCACCGGAGGGAGAAAGGAAAGGTTGCGGACAATCCCGTCCGCATCCCCAATATGAATAATTGACAAGTAGTGCCCGAGCCCTGGCTCGGGCATAGTTCTCGGATCTACGGAGATATAGATCCGAGAGACGACGATGAGAAACCCAGGGAAGAGAAGGCGGCACCGGCTGAATTAACAATTGACATTTCAGTTAGCCGTGACGACCCTTCGCGAATACTGAAGATCGGATCACAGTTAGGCCCCGCAATGACAGAAGACCTTAGCGACTTCCTCCGGGCAAACCTTGATGTTTTTGCCTGGACACATTCTGATATGTGTGGGATTTCTCCCGCCATCACAAGTCATATGTTGAACGTAGACCCGAAATACGTCCCAGTCAAGCAAAAGAGGAGAGGAATGGATCCAGAGAGATCCGCCGCTCTTGGAGAGGAGGTGGACAAACTCAAAGCAAATGGGTTCGTCCGCGACGCCCTCTACCCGGAGTGGGTCTCCAACCCCGTGCTAGTAAAGAAGGCAAATGGGAAATGGAGGACTTGCATAGATTATTCCGACTTGAACAAAGCATGCCCTAAGGAAAGTTTCCCGTTGCCTAGGATCGATCAGTTGGTCGATTCCACAGCAGGACATGAATTATTGTCATTCATGGATGCGTACTCGGGATACAACCAAATCCCAATGCATATTCCGGACCAAGAACACACCAGCTTCGTTACAAATGTCGGGCTGTATTGCTATGTAGTGATGCCCTTTGGATTAAAGAATGCTGGAGCAACTTACCAACGTCTGGTGAATCGAATGTTCAAGGACCAGCTGGGCAAAACCATGGAAGTCTATGTGGATGACATGCTCGTGAAGTCACGGCAGTCAAACGACCACATTCAAGACTTAGCTGAAATGTTTAACATACTCAGGTCCTATGGAATGAAGATCAACCCGCTGAAGTGTTCTTTCGGCGTTGCATCAGGGAAGTTTTTAGGATTCATCGTCAACGCTAGGGGAATCGAAGCCAACCCAGAAAAGATCCAAGCCATTCGAGATGTACAAGCGCCCAGGACTATAAAGCAGGTACAGAGCTTGAACGGAAAAGTGGCTGCGCTAAGTCGATTTATATCCAAGGCAACTGACAAGTGCATCCCATTCTTCGACATAATAAAGAAAGGAAAGAGGAATTTTGAATGGACGTCTAGCTGCGAGGAAGCTTTCCAGAACTTGGTAAGGCATCTGGAGAGCCCACCAATGCTATCTAAACCAGTTGACCATGAGATGCTGTACGTTTACTTGGCTATATCCCCTCATGCGATAAGCGCAGCTTTGGTCCGTGAGGAGGATCGAGTCCAGAAGCCGGTATATTATGTTAGCAAGCGTTTAACGGGGGCAGAGAAGAATTACCCTAAAATTGAGAAATTGGCTTATTGCTTGGTGATTGCATCACGCAAGCTGCACCCGTACTTTCAAGCGCATTCAATCGGCGTTTATACCGATCAACCCCTGAGGCAGGTACTTCAACGACCGGAAACTTCTGGAAGATTGCTAAAATGGAACATCGAGCTGAGCCAATTTGATATCGCATACCTACCACGGAGAGCTATTCGAGGGCAAGCGTTAGCAGACTTCATCGCTGAATTTACCATACCCATCAAACCGGACGATCACGACATCATTCCCCCCATTCGATGGAAATTATACACTGACGGTGCATCAAACGACCGTTGCTCCGGCGCGGGCGTAGTTCTTATAACTCCGGAAAACCGATCAATCTGTTATGCCCTGAAGCTCGATTTTCCGGCTACGAACAACGAAGCTGAATATGAAGCATTGATCGCTGGCTTGAAGCTTATCAAAGAACTCGGAATCAAATCGATCGAAATCTTTTGTGACTCGCAGTTAGTGGTTTACCAAGTACGAGGAGACTACCAAGCAAAAGGACGAAAGCTTGCTCCGTACCTCGTTCAGGTCCAGGAACTACTATCAAATCTTGAGCGTTATGACATTTCACACATCCCGCGAGAACAAAACAAAGAAGCCGACTTGTTGGCTAAGTTTGCAAGTACCAACGATGTTCAACAAATGGGATTGTATCCCGTGGAAGTCTTGCATGCCCCGAGTGCGGACGAGATGATAATCGATCTTGTGTTGGAAACAGAGATCGAGAAGGACTCGTGGATAACCCCATTCAAACTGTACCTGACAACCGGGGCTTTACCAGAAAGGAGAAGCGAAAGACGACAGGTCCTTCGAAAGGTTGCGCGGTACGTAATGCAGGATGGATCCATGTACCGGAAAGGATTCTCAGTCCCATTGTTACGGTGCATCGCTCATGATGAAACAAAGCGAGTCTTGAGGGAAGTCCACGAAGGGGAATGCGGCGACCATACTGGGGGCCAAACGCTAGCAAAGAAGATCCTCCGCTATGGGTATTACTGGCCTACCGTAAACCGGGATGCCGCGGACTATGCAAGAAAATGCGACAAGTGTCAAAGATATGCAAAAATCCCGAGGGCTCCATCAACGGAACTCACACAAATGATCAGCCCTTGGCCATTCGCGATCTGGGGAATCGACATAATCGGCTCTTTGCCTCTATCCAAAGGTGGTGCGAAATACGCGATAGTTGCAGTCGACTATTTCACGAAATGGGCTGAGGCAGAACCTTTGGCCACTATCACCTCTAAGAAAGTCATTAACTTCGTTGTGCGAAACATTATATGCCGCTTTGGCCTCCCGCGCACCATCATTACAGACAACGGAACGCAATTCGAAAGTAGAGAGTTCAAAGAGTTCTGTTTAAAGTACGGCATCGAGAAAAAGATCGCTGCCGTTGCACACCCAAAAGCTAACGGACAAGTCGAGGCCGTTAAAAAAATAATCAAGTCCATACTAAAGAAGCGTCTGGAGAAGGTTGGAGGCAAGTGGGTAGATGAACTCCCGACAGCATTATGGGCATATAGAACTACCCACAAGTCCGCGACCGGCCACACTCCGTTCGCCTTGGCATACGGCTCTGAAGCCGTAATACCCGTGGAACTTGAAGTTCCATCGCACCGAGTGACATACTATGACCCCAAGACGAACCAAAACCTCTTGCTGGAATCACTGGACTGCATCGACGAAAAGCGTGAAGAAGCTGAGTTAAGGGCGGCGGCGCACAGACATCGAGTCAAGCGCTACTATGATGGCAGAGTCCGCCCAAGAATCTTCGATGTGGGTGATCTCGTTCTGAAACGAGTCTTCCCAGTGCCATCACGTATGAATCCCAGCTGGGAAGGTCCATACTCCATTGAACGGAAGCTTGGAGAAGGAACATTCAAGCTAGCGACCGTTGATGGCGCGACACTCCCCCGAGCATGGAACAGTGAACATTTGCGGCACTATTACATTTAGCATGTTTCCCTTTCTTGTTATAGGCACTATTGTTTTCTGCATGTTTCCATTCAATAATGACTTAGTTTCCTTTTGAAGTTGTAATCGAGCAATTTAGTTGATTTTCATTAATAAAGGCTTGAAGCCACATTTTCTATGAAGTTTCTGTATCTCTTAATTGGATGATAAATTACATTATTCTGTGCGGCGTACAGACTAGTATAAACGTTTTCCAATCTCCGAGTCCCCAGAGTGCGGAGCGGAGTACTCTAAGTCCCCAGAGCGCGGACTAGAGTATAAACGATTTCCAATCTCCGAGTCCCCAGAGTGCGGAGCGGAGTACTCTAAGTCCCCAGAGCGCGGACTAGAGTATAAACGATTTCCAATCTCCGAATCCCCAGAGTGCGGAGCGAAGTACTCTAAGTCCCCAGAGCGCGGACTAGAGTATAAACGACTTTCAATCTCCGAGTCCCCAGAGTGCGGAGCGGAATACTCTAAGTCCCCAGAGCGCGGACTAGAGTATAAACGATTTCCAATCTCCGAGTCCCCAGAGTGCGGAGCGGAGTACTCTAAGTCCCCAGAGCGCGGACTAGAGTATAAACGATTTCCAATCTCCGAGTCCCCAGAGTGCGGAGCGGAGTACTCTAAGTCCCCAGAGCGCGGACTAGAGTATAAACGATTTCCAATCTCCGAATCCCCAGAGTGCGGAGCGGAGTACTCTAAGTCCCCAGAGCTTGGACTAGAGTATAAACGACTTCCAATCTCCGAGTCCCCAGAGTGCGGAGCGGAATACTCTAAGTCCCCAGAGCGCGGACTAGAGTATAAACGATTTCCAATCTCCGAGTCCCCAGAGTGCGGAGCGGAGTACTCTAAGTCCCCAGAGCGCGGACTAGAGTATAAACGATTTCCAATCTCCGAATCCCCAGAGTGCGGAGCGGAGTACTCTAAGTCCCCAGAGCGCGGACTAGAGTATAAACGATTTCCAATCTCCGAATCCCCAGAGTGCGGAGCGGAGTACTCTAAGTCCCCAAAGCGCGAACTAGAGTATAAACGATTTCCAATCTCCGAGTCCCCAGAGTGCGGAGCGGAATACTCTAAGTCCCCAGAGCGCGGACTAGAGTATGAACAGTCTCAAGTCTCCAAGTCCCCGGAGCACAGTGTCAGCAAACCAAATAAAGATAAGAGAATCATTCAAACAAGAAGAAACTGAAATTTTATTCGATAAGTCCAAAATAGGGATACAAGATCACTCCTACAAAATTCGGGCCTATACAAACTACAAGTTATGAAAGATAGAAACTGTTACAAACTTAAGCAAAAACTTGTTGAACAAGTGCATCGATCATTTCTTCGACTTCTTCTTCTTGTCTGCCTTCGGTGTTTCCGACGACTCCTCTCCCTCACGTTTCTTCTTGGACTTTTTTCTTGCTAGAGAGACGGAGTCAGGAGTAGGAGACGGAACATCTAATGGTTTGGACCTGCCCGGGAGAATGATTTTCAAAGGTCTATTCCGCGGGTCAGTAAGTTCCAGGACTTCAGATTCAACTTTGACTTTGACCTTTCTCTTCTCCTCGTCGGCAAGACGATCCTTCATGCTCATCTCTGAAGTATGTTCAGAGGCGCCAGTGATTTTAACTTCGTCGCTTCCTTCGGCAGGAGACGAGGTATCAAGTTTGTCATCGTCAAGCGCCCCGATCACTTGAGCGTCTGGGCCGGGAGTTACCCCTGTGTGAGCAACGTCGCTTGTTTTCCCCGCTTCCTCCTTGGCGTCATCGCTCCTCAGAGTTAGCTCAGTGTCAGAACAACCTGTGAGAAATATAAGAAGTGGGCATTAGAACGAATAACCACTGCTAAAAAATGACGGATCACTTCGACTTCTAGAGAAAGAAGAATCTCCTACCAGGATCAGGTTGGCTGTCGGTGGCGCGCGGGGTTTCACCCTCCAGGATAGGTGACAGCACATGAACGCCGAGCCCGGGATCTTCGGGGTCGTAGCTGGCATGCTGCTTGAATGGATCAAGCGTCGACCGACCAGCCGATTGAGCTGCGTAAGGAGCGGCGATGTGAGGAGTAGTAGTGTCGGCCTCTGACGGGCCAGCCTCGTTATTCTTCTCTTTCGAAGGGGAAGAGCCTTTGCCATAGAGAGACAATGCTACGGATAAATCCGATGGCTCATTCCCCCTCAGGAACTCCTTCACCAGTGCATCCTCGTCGATTTCTTCGGAGCCTGATTCGACCTTCTTGATCTTTATCAGAGTTTCCCACGCCTCGGCCAGAGATTCATGGTAGCCGTCGCCCAAGAATGTTAGGTCGCGGTGCATAAGGACGCGGGCTCCGTACTCGGCGATCAACGGGTCAAACATACTTTTGACTTCTTCCCTGCCGGTCTCTGCGGCCGCCTCCAGGCGAGAATCAAGCTCCTCCTCAGCCATTCTTTTGCCCTCCTCACGGGCCTCATCCTTCATTTTCTCGACCCCGGCAAGTTCACCGTCGAGCTTTGCCTTCAGGAGCCGGGTAGCCACAATCTCATCACAATACCGCTGTGATTCTTCCTGAGCGGCTATTTTGTCTTCTTTCTCCTTGGAGAGTTGTTCTTTCAGCTCTTTGACTTGAGTAGCGAGCGCGTCCCTTTCTTTTTGGACAGAGTCTTTTTCTAGGGCAAGGGCGCCGCTGCGCTGAACTGCTTCGTCAAGCTCCTTTTTGTGAGCCACCTCTAAGCGAGTAACTGCCTCGGCAGTATCTTTTGCACCTTGTTCAGCGGCTTCTAGCTTTAACTTATAAGAGGCGAGTTCTTCGTCTTGGAGTTTGATGATTTTCTTATCGCTGTCAGCCTCCAGAGTCAGACGGTCAATCTCGTGTTGACGCTCAACAGATACTTCTGATATCTTCTCCACCAAGTGCACGAATGCGTCATGTTGAACATAGACGTCATTGTTGCATGCAATGGCACTTTGCTTCACGTGCCCAGGAATGTGATGGATGGCCGGGAGGAATTTCAAACCGTCAAAACAAATTTTCGGAAACTTGGCCTTAAGGTCGACCATCTTTTCTGCAACAGTCGGGTCCACGGCAGGAGCAGGAGGAGGAGGCTTAGAGAATTCCGTTCTTTTACGCGGCTCTCGAACTTGCCTCGTACTCGATGAACTGGAATGTTGTTCTCGAGCAGCATCAGACTGATAACCCTTCTGCAAAGACTTCTCTTTATCCGGCTCAGCAGTAGGAGGAAGATCACGGGACTGAGAAGATTGATAGTGCGCTTTCTTGCGGTGAGACGACTCGCGAGGGCGATTGTCCCTATCTTCGTAATCACCTCAGTCCCGGCGTCTGCCTGAACCGGAATCCCGTCCGAAGTGATGAAATATTGAAGACCCCTGAAGGCGATCAAGTCCGTGGGAGCGGCCCATATCACCTGCAAAGAAGGAAGATAACAACGAATTAAGGAGAATTCACGAATTAAAAAGACTTGAAGTATGTTATGGAATGCGCATGTGCGTGTGTGTCTTAAGTGTTCCCCCCGACGGACCCGTTCGTTTGTCTTTGCTAATCGGAGTATTGTCTCTGTGAGCCGGGAGTTGAACTCCTACATTGCCTCTAGCGGGCGAGGAGAATTTGAGAGCTTCAGGATCATCGAACCCGTAATTAAGTATGTCTTCGGGAATAGAGAGGTTCGAGAGACCCCTCAGAGAACTCTCCAGACGCTGCGAAGAAGCCTCTTTTTCAGGAGGGATAGGCGAAGATTTTGAGGTGTCGCCAACTTTCTCTTTCTGAACCGTATATTTCAGCTTTTTCTTTCCCTTCGAAGGGGAGGATGACGTCTCAATGTCCTGAACTTCGATTGCCGGATTCCAAGCAGGACCCACGTTCTCGCCCTGAGTGTCGGGTGCATCATCCTCTCTACGCTCGCCTTCTTCGTGCGCGTCGGGAGCGCGACGCGACGACGGGCCGGCAAGTTTTTTCCCTTTACCAGATGGAGGTTTGGGAATTGTAACACCTTCTGGAAGGCTGACCCGACGATCAGGAGCTAGCAAGCCGAACCCCGACAGCGATTCATTTGAAATGATAGCTCGAATATCTCGATCCTCGGCCGGAAGAGCTCTAATCGCGTCGACAGCATCAGAATATCCTCGGCCTTCCGGACGCGGGTTAATACCTGAAAAGAGGAAATGAAGAGTTAAGAAAAACGTGACTCCCATTAAGTACGAGTAACGGTTCAGCAGAGAGACTTACTGCCTTCAACCCATCTCCTAGCAAAACCAGACGGGCATCGCACATAGAACCATTCCTGTTTGTATAGGGCGAACTTGCTACAGGCCCCTGTCAAGATCTGGCACTTGTGATACGGCTCGAGGAAAATGAAGGAAGGGCTATCTTTCCGTCTCTTGAACATGTAAATGTATCGAATATCACCGGGGGTTGGAGGTCTGGAGAAGACAGCCATGAAGAGTAAGTAAGTCCCATATAGGAACGCATGACCATTCGGGTGCAGCTGCGACGGAGCGATGTCTATATACTGCAGCACATCCCGGAGAAATAGGTTAAACGGAGGCACGCTGCCCATCCAGCACATGAACTTGTTGCAGGCCGTGTACCCGACTGGGGGCAAATGAGGACGGTCGTGTCTCGAAGGAACTAACACGTCAGTAAAGGGAATTCCGTGAATGGAACATATCCGTCGCAGAGCGGCCTCATTGATCCTCGAGGCTTGAGAATCGACCGGATTGTCCAGTAAGATGGTTGACTCCAGAGCATCGGGCGCCAGATTATGAGCGGGAGAGATTGACGGGTTGGGAGCATCTGCGGCTCCTTGCTTTGCTGACGGCCCAGGCCTGTCAGATATGGTGGCAGAACTAGATTTTCCTGACATCCCGAATAAATAATGAACCTGGCTAAATGCTTGAGAAAGCTATACTTGAAAAACGTTGAGCGTTAGAATTAGCAACACGAGTTTTCCCCCCACGTGGTGTGTGAACTAGTGCAAGCAATTGTGTACAGACAATAAGAAGGTTTTAAAGATATAATAATTAGCTTCGAATCATCGCCTTCGAAGACCGTCATCGCTGACCGTCTCAAAAAGCTTGCCTTGAGGTGATTACAGTTCAAGATTCAGAAAACATGTAATTTATGAAGTATCCGGCTTAAGTCTAATTTGACATTTATATCGTTCGGCATTTAAATGTCGTTCGGCGGTTACATTGTTCGTCCTGAGAAGAGTTCGGTGTGTATCTTGGTTCGGTTGAGTCATTGTCAAGTGTTCGGCATTGAAATTGTTCGGCATATATATGTTTGTTCGGCATTTGAACGTTGTTCGGCTTGAGTTATTGTGCGACAATTGTATTGTTCATCCTAAGTATAGTTCGGCACGTATATTGTTCGGCCTAGGTATTTATATTGTTCGGCATTTTTGATGTTCGGCGAATATAATGTTCGGCAGTTATATTGTTCGGCAGGTATGTAACTGTTCGGCATGACAGTTGTTCGGTAATTTCGTCGTTCGGTCTAGATGCTATTCGGCATATATGTCTATTCGGCATAAGGGTAGTGTTCGGCCTTAGTTCGTTTTGGCTAAGGCAGTGCTCCGCCCTCGACCATAACTCCGCCCTGCTCTCCCTCCATTTACGACGAACGACAGAGACAAGATCGCCCGGCGAAGGTTACGCCGTTCGACACCCCATCTCCTTTTTTCTTCCAATCTTGATCAGCACAAAGGAGCTAGGTCTAACTACCATGCACCGTTCGGCGACTCCGAACGTGCGAACCACTTCTACTAGTGAACCTAAAGTTGAAGTAATGTAATCGTGGAGGGAATGATACCTAGTTCGACGATCGAGGTTGAGGAAGGATCAACTAGACTTTATATCTAATAGAGTGGCGAGAATTGCAAATCTCTGGGAATAACAGAAGAGAAAGCGTAAAGGGAAAATGGTGGAAGGGCGCCTGGTTATATAGAGGGAGGTAGAAGTCGAAAAGGCCATGACCGGTAGAACCGGTCAAGGTCATAGCGTTCGGCGCATAACGGTTCGGCACTGAAGCATCGCTCGGCAAGGAAGCACCGTTCGAACGCGCATGTCTCGTTCGGCATTTGGAACACGTCCGGCACACATCGATCCCACAAGAGGGGCGTCTCCGTTTGAGGTTAGCCAAGGGTTTAAGACGTGACGAAAAGGTTGCACGGTTCAAAGCGTACCACGTTCGGCCACGCGATACACTTTGGGGGGCAAGTGTTTCCTGGAGATTTGACCAGGCAACTAGTACTCGGCATCCAGTTCAACTCGGCATCAGAGAGTGTTCGGCATCAGAGAGTGACCGGCATCAGAGAGTGTCCGGCATCAGAGAGTGTCCGGCATCAGAGTGTGACCGGCATCAGAGAGTGTCCGGCATTAGAGAGTGTCCGGCATCCAGGAGTGTTCGGCGAAGCGTTTGACATCCAGGAGCACTCGGCATCCCAATGGAACTCGGCGTCAACTGGCACTCGGCGACAACCAATGCTCGGCGCTAGCGTTCGGCATACAATGGTGCTCGGCATCGAGACTACTCAGCACACAGGGGTGCTCGGCATCAAGGCTGCTCGGCATACAAGAACGCTCGGCATCGAGACTACTCGGCGTCAAGACTGCTCGGCATAACAAGCTACTCGGCGTCAAGGAGAGCACTCGGCAACAACCTATGCTCGGCGTCGACTAGTGTCCGGCATCCCACGGTACTCGGCGTCAGTGGAGCTCGGCGGTAGGATAACTCGGCAACGAGAACGTTCGAACTACATACATTGGTTGGTCAAAAGCTTCAAAGGGAGATACGCTCGGCTTCACTGCAATCACCCCACACTTCCCATACACCAGGAGCACCGTTCGGCATGGGAAGGACCGTTCGGCATGGGAAGGACCGTTCGGCATGGGAAGGACCGTTCGGCACAGAAGCGTTCGGCGTACCTGGTTCGGCACACAGCACCTGGGCTCGAACGTTCGGCTAACAAGCCCGCTTGGGAAGTCCAGCCCATATTTGCCTATAAATAGAGGGGCAGGGTCACAGTGAAATGGATCCTTTTTTGGGAGAGAAAATACGGGGAGACTCTGCCATTTTCAAGACTCATCTTCTCTACTTAAACAACTTCATTCAAGCATTTGATTCACGAATTGTATTTGTAATCAACCATAAAGGAAATCAATAAAGTTGAGCAAAGTGGACGTAGGCAATTACGCCGAACCACTATAAATTTGGTGTTCTTACTTTCTGCATTTGAATTAGGACTGTCTTCTCTGTTTAATTTACTTTCATCACTTATATCTCTACACAATCTTTCTGAACGAGGTTAGTGACCAATTTTGGTGCTAACAGTGTAGTCATAGAGGAACTGAATATGAATCAAATTTATTTATTGACTTTTACAACTCCCATAGAATTATATATGAAAGAACTATACCTTATTCACCTGAAATGAATGATGAAGCTGAAAGAAAAAATAGAACATTAACTGAATTAGTAGTTGCTATTTTACTTAATGCTGGTGCATCATTACATTGGTGGGGGGAAATCTTATTGAACATGTGTTATGTTTTGAATAGGATCCCTGTAACGGCCCGCAAACCCGTACCCCTTGAATTGACACTATTCTTCCACATATCGACTCAAAGTGAATGGAAATACGAACCATTAGGGTTAAAGAAGAAGGAGGTAGAAGAAAAGAAAACAACAGAATCTCACATCGCAGCGGAATAAAATATAATAGATAATAACTGATCTTTACAGAAAAGAAACTATATATGTTTATACATACATCATCAGAATACAACATCAGAGTACAATACAGTCAACATCACAATTCAGGACAGTTATAATAACTTGTCCTACATACAGAATACACAACATACACACCACATCGGAAATATACATCATATACAAGGGATACGTCGCGCCATCCAGCTCGTCTCCTGAGCTCCACAGCATCATATCCAGTATACTATAATACTCGGTCTGACCTGAGCATTATAATAAAATAAAACCCGAGTCAGTTTGGAAAACCAGCATGAAAAAACACACTCAATTGGATTATTAAAGTTTTCCAAACCCTTTGAAATCAAACGCATCTCGTAAGACCATGCCACAAATAAACATGTCGGTTTTTACCTTACGATAGCCAAAACACTTTTTATCAAATCCGTCTGATATTATAATAGAGTCTACTGAAAGTAAAATAGAATCTAGCCAAAATGCTTGCATCTCACGTTTCAGCAATAGTTGGGCACAATCAAAACCGTACAAGCGCGTAGGGAGAATGGATTTCCAACTAATAACTAGGCACTGGGGTACCACCTGTCACAGTACCTGGTCTAGATCAGCATACCGAGGACCACGCCCGATCCCCTGCAACACAAGGTCGGAACTACCCCTTACTGGATAATTCAAAGTAAGATCACCCCACGGTTGGGATCAGCAACCGCACCACTAAGCCGAATAAAAAGGAACATCTAGACAGGGATGACCGCACCCTAATGGGTGCTACCCACATAGCCTTGCTGCATAACCCCTGATTTTCAGTCATTCCCGGTTGATGAGGCTAGAGGCTAAGCATTACCTTTTTAAAACATATCACTTAGAATGCTCATCGTCCACCTGACGATGTTCCGAAAGCATTCATCCATACAAGTCCGTCCCGGGTTCGAACGGAACCGAAGGCACTACTCCTACTACATCCATTTTGGAATCGCCCTCGGGATTAGTAGCGACTAGCCCTTGCACTTCGCTGCTCCATCTTCGACTCCAAACTCGTTTTCCCCATGAAAACGTACAAATCGGATCGAAGTGGTTTTCGAGAAATAATTCCCGATCCCGGTCTCTACGAAACGATCAGCGCATTAGCCAATATTGATAGTCGGTAATTTAACTATCAATTAACATTCACAACAACCATCAGACACATAAATAATTTTCCAAATTATTGATTGCCCTCAAAATATCTTCTCAAGATATATTTCCACTTTCAAACCTTTTTCAAAACAGTTTTCAAACCACACTCTTCTCATGCAATAAATTCCCAAATGCTTACTTCCATTGAAAACACCAAGTACAATTACTTTAGATTTTTAAAATAATTTAAAAACACTTTATTATAAAAATATACTTTAAAACATTTAAATTAAAACTGCTTTAATACTTTATTTAAAAATATATACTTTAAGAATATTTAAAATAAACTACTTTATAAAATATAAAACTACATTTTTATCCTTTTAAACACAATACCAAGTTGCCTTTAAATAATTACTACTAAATTAAATTTGATAAATACTTACTTTTAAACTTTAAACATTTAAAAGAAATAAATTTTCTAAAACATACTTTAAAAACAACTTCAAAACTTTTAACTTATACTTAAAAATTTGCTTTGAAAACGTACTTGGCTGTCCAGGGAAATACGCTTCTCTTTCACATCTTTTAAAAATAAATCACTATTTATTTTTAAACAAATTACCCCTTTCTTTAATAAATTCCCACCATGAATTTATTCTTCCAAATATCCACTGATATCCATTTCACTTTATAAACCCAGTTTATAAATTCCATAGTCTCATTTCCCTTTTAAAATTCCAATTTTAAACACTTAAATCAAATCTCAAATTGATTTCCAAATTACTCCATTTTGAAATAAACTCCTTTACTTACTCAATTTATTCAAATCCGTTAACTTCATATTTTGCTTCTTTATTATGATTAAAATCTTTTTAACTGAAAATACCAATTTCAGATTTCCCAAATTCCTTCTTTATAAATTCAAACCTTGAATTTAAAAATAAATTCTTTATTTCTTGATATAATATCACTTAAGTTTAAAATTTAATATTTCTCTGTTTATTTAAAATTCCCTTTCCCATACTTGGAATTTATTTATTGGAATTTAAAATCACTTTTATTCTTTCCCAATTCATTCTTTAATTTATTCAAATTCTCTCTAATTATTTCACTTACAAATTCTCTTCTTTTATTTCCTTTCCCAAAGATCCAATTTATATTTTTTTTTGTAACTCATTATACCCAATTAAATTCAATCAAACCATAACACCTAATACTCCAATTATCAATATAATTCATCACAGGATATCAAATAATCATATCACAGAATATTTAAACAAAACTAAATATTTTTAGGAATCCAGTTGAATCCCTCGAACCTGTTTCCCTGCATCCACAGACGTTAGCACAATACCAATCCCACTTCGAGGTGGAATATCGCGGTATATGGGTTTATAAAATATCATTCGCTATTATGCGGCGCATAGGGTCTCATCCGCTATATAATGCGGGAATATCAATCACTCCAATATATACTATATACTACTATATAATATACCACATCTAATCAATTCAACCATTCAACCAAAATTTAAATTTAACTATTTAAATTTAAATAAAACCCAGATGAGTGAGATTAACTCACCTTTAATTTTTAATTTGCAGTCCAAACCAAACCAGCTTGATTTCTTCACGATTCAAACCTTGTAAAATCATTATATAATTTATTAGTATTCGAATTAATTGGATAATTAATTCCCATAGATTTAATTAACAAATTATTTAATTTAAAACTAATTTCCCTTTAATAAATTATTTGAATGACTAAAATAATTGAATAAGCTAATTAAATAGGTCAACCACCTTAATACCTTTTTTTTTCAAATTAAGTAATACGTGAATATATATATATATATGTATAATTATTCTATCTTTTGAAACCACATATGTACTTATAAATTAATTTATATAGATTCAAAAATCCAATCCTTTAAATAAATTCTTCAAACATTTCAATACTTCTATATATCTCCAAAATCATATATATATATATATATATATCTGTTTTACTTATATATGTATATATACGTTAAAATTCTAATAAGATAAAATCCTTGAAACCTATACACATATATTAAAGGACTGCTTTTATTATTAATATTATTTATTGAAAATCAACATTTGAAATAATAGTTAATATATCTTACAGAAAATAAACATCATACCTATCAGTAATATTATTATTTTCTGTTTCAACCATATTGTTTTAAATTTTCTTTTATCTACAATAAAACTCTTGTTAAATCAAAACAAAGAAAGACAAACCTCAACAGACCATCGATCGACTACGAATCCAAAGCAAAAATCGCGACTTCCAGAACTCAAAGACACGGCCCCCAAAGAATCCAAATCGTAGTCGCCCATCCCCTCTAAAACAACGTCGATTCCGACCTCCTGCCGTGGCCTCCCACGCTACCACCACACATCGCGCCTGACCTACGAGCGCCTCCTCCCCCTAATTCGAGCACACCCCCACGTGTGATGCTTCCCAGTCCGTCGCCTCCTCTCGATCGCGAGTCACTCGCTTTATTTTTATTTTTGATTTGGTTTTGAATTCGGAAAGGGTGGAGATAACTGCTTCGATTTCGAACTAGATTGGAGAAGGGAAGGGAAAACTCGGTCAATATGTATTTTCTTGTTGAACGCCTGCGTCTTCTTTTATTTTTATATTTTTTTTCTTAAGTATCGACCATGATTTTACTTCCAATTGGGAAGAAAAGAGAATGAGGAAGGTTGATATTTTACTTTGCAGGCAAACATATACTGTATATATATTTCTCTAGCTTCAACAAGAAGACACGATTAGAAGGTAACGTATTTGAATTAACCAGCTACAGTGATTTCGAAAAGAGGTGTAAAAGGCCTGATGTGAAAGAAAAACAGCTGCAGTTGACCAGTATAAAAAATATATTTTTAATTCAAATTCAAATTGTCTCGAAATTTGCAACTCAAAATCTCGACCTCCTATTGAGACGTGCCGCTAGGTGTTTATAATGTTATACCCCTATTCCGAACGCAATGGAAAAGGTTTCGAGTCCTAATTTGATCGTATGGAGAAGATAGCTTTTTGGACCCAATAATTATATTAAATTTTCGATATAAATTCAGCGTGTTTACTTATCGTACGCTCACACAATAACTCCTATCACTACGAAATTTGAAATCCAATAATAATACAATATTACGGATCCAATGGAACTGGTTTCGTCAAATTCCGAGACTGTGCCTGGGAAGGTTATTTTAAATATCGATTTAAACGATATATTTTCAAAACTAAACAAATCACCTTTAAATTCAAATTTTAAAAGTTCTATCACCTTCAGTATTATCAATGTAAATTTTCCAAGCCTTCAAATTATTTTTAACCGGCTTAAAACTCCAGATTCAACATTTTATCCAACTTCAAATCATTTAATTTAATAATTAAATTACCCAATAAATAGTGATATTTGAAATTCAAGTTAAAAGTTTACTTTTGAATATTTAAAATCAATTAAATATTCTAATTTCAAATGTCCAAAATTCCGGGTCGTCACAATCCCTAAGTAAAAAAGCAAAATTTCACCTTTTGAAATCCTAAGAAATTATAAACCAAATGTGTCTTATTTTAGAACTTGGGGATGTTTAGCATATATTCGTATACCTAAGCCTAAGAGAATAAAATTAGCAAGTAAAGCATATGAATGTGTATTTATTGGCTATGCTATTAATAGCAAAACATATAGATTTTATGATCTGAATACACACAATATAATATAATCTAATGATGCTGATTTTTATGAATTGAGATTTCCTTTTAAATTGAGAAATAGTGGTGCACATCAAGTATCACTATGCCTATTAGAACAAAATGTAATGATTCTCTAAAAACGAACCTAGAAGAAGTAAAAATGCAAGAATTACAAAAGATTATGGTTCAGATTATTGCACTTCTACTATAGAGGAGGATCCTTTAAACCTCCAAGAAGCCTTATCTTCTTTAGATGCTGATTTTTTGCAAGAGGCTATAAATGATGAGATGGATTCTTTGCAATCCAATAAGACTTGACACTTGGTAGATTTACCACCTGGTTGTAAGTATATAGGCTGTAAATGGATACTTAAAAAAAATTAAAACCTAATGGAATAGTTAATAAATATAAAGCCGGTTTAGTAGCTAAAGGGTTTAAGCAAAGAGAAAATATAGACCTTTTGACACATTTTTACCTATAACTACAATTATCCATTCGAGTACTAATTTCACTAGCGTCTATTCATAATTTAATAATACACCAAATAGATGTTAAAACTGTCTTTTTAAATGGTGAATTAGAAGAGGAAATTTATATGGACCAACCTGAAGGCTTTGTAATTCATGGTCAAGAACATAAAGTTTTCAAGTTAGATAAATCATTATATGGTTTAAAACAAACACCTAAACAATGGCATGAGAAATTTGATAACTTAATAATCTCACATGGTTTTAAAGTTAATGAAAGTGACAAGTGTTTTTACTATAAATCTGAGAATGACATTTGCACTATTATATGTATGTAGGTAGATGATCTACTTATCTTTGGATCAAACATTCATGCTATAAACAATGTCAAATCATTTTTAAGTGCCAACTTCGATATAAAAGATCTAGGTGAAGCGAGTGTAATCCTTGGAATTAAGATTACTAGGTCAGAAAAGGGAATTTCTATGGATTAATCTCATTATATTGAGAAGATACTAAAGTCAATATAATTTCTTTGACTGTAAACCTGCATGTACACCATATGATCCTAGTGTAAAACTATTTAAGAACACCGGTGAAAATGTAAGACAGTCTGATTATGCGAGCATCATTGGCAGCCTTCGGTATGCCACTGATTGTACTAAACCCGACATTGCCTATGTCGTGGGATTATTATGCAGGTTTACTAGTAGACCTAGTATAGAGCACTGATATGCCATCGAAGGGCCATGAGATACCTAAAACGAACTATGAACTTTGAGTTACATTATGAAAAGTTTTCAGCTGTCCTTGAAGGATACACCAATGTAGACTGGAATACTTTATCAGATGATTCGAAAGCAACCAGTGGCTATATCTTGAGCATTGTTGGTGGAGATATTTCTTGAAAATCTAAGAAACATACTATTTTGCCTCAGTCCACTATGAAGTCTGAGATGATAGCACTAGCTACAGCTAGTGAAGAAGCAGATTACTTAAGGAGTCTGCTAGTCGAGATTTCTTTATGGGAAAAACCGATACCAGCCGTGTTGATCCATTGCGATAGTACCGCGGTTATCGCAAAAGTACAGAACCATTACGGTAAGAGACGACAGATACGTCGTAAGCACAACACCATTAGAGGGATACTGTAACAACCCGGTATTTTGTACCGAATTAACTATCATCTCTTGACGATTTAATCTGGGAACGAATAGCTTCTGGCATTTTAATCAAATTGAAATTCAGGGATAAAATTGTGTTAATCGCTATTTGGAATATTTCTTTTTAAAACAAATGTTAAACGAGCTTTAGAAATTTGTGAAGTGTCGTTTGGGTTTAAACAACCCATATCCTTTCCCCTTTATCATTCAATTGCATACAACCCGATTCAATTTTCTTTTGCTTGTGAAATAATGGCGGCTGAGAAAAACTTCTCTCGTTCGATCTGGAAAGATTAGGGCTTTTGTCTTGTTCGTTCTTTCGATGCTTGCTAGGGCTTTCGTTCGCTCTGATCTTCGGGCTTTGTATGTCGAAGCATGCGATGGTTTCGATTGGATGATTTTCGATGTCGCCTGTCGCGATCGAAGTTCTGCTCTTCGTGCTCGCTCGTAGAAGAAATAACGAAAGAATGGCGGTCTCGTCTCCTCCAAACTAGGGCTTCGATTTCGAATTCGCTCGTCTCTGTGATGCTTGGCCGCTTCCAAGGGGTCGTTCTCGTCGCCGCTTCGAAGCAAGGTGAGTGATTTATTGCTCACATCTAATTCAAGTTCTCTGTTTCGTGACTTGGGATTTAAGTGTTTTAGTAATCGATGATTTCCTACTTTTGCAATTTACGTGATTTTTGAACTATGAATTGGTACGAGTTCTTGAATTTATAGCTTCGGCTGTTTTATTTTGATTGAGTTTGGTTTTGGAGCATTTTGTAGATGACTTGTTCATCACAGTGGTTTCCTTTTGACTTCGATCTCATTTTTCTCCGTGTTTGACTTGGTTTCACCGTTGGTGATTTCTGACTCGTTTAATATCGGGTCTTGGCATTTTCGTGACATTTGATTTGACTTTGTTATAATTGCACTTTGGTTTGCACTGTCATTGATCATCTTGATGCAATAACCAAGCTTCGGCTTTTTTTTCTGGTGACATTGGTTACTGTTCGATTCAGTTCCTGTTAGCTTCGACTTGATTAGTTTGACTCGATCATAACTGTTGCACATATGTTTATGCTTGTTGTAGATATTTGCTTTTGCCTTAAGCATTTCACTGTGGCTTAGGCACTTGATACTTCATATATATACATACATTCATGTATGCATATATGTGACTATTTCATGGATTCTCTATCTACTTGACAGTTTCGTATTACTTGTATGCTACCTTGCATTTATCTTGATGGCATTTGGTTTGCTTATATTGCTTCCCTGTCCACTGTCTTAAGTCCGGTACTTCATTTTGATTATATGATATTGTACTTGATTAAGTGCACTTGAGCTTGTTCTTGATTGTGATACTTGGGCATTTGTCACTAGTGCATGTCCATATACTTTTTTCTATTGGGTTGCACTGTCCAGCCTCACGTAGTTGTTACCTGGTGATATGGTTACGGTACTAAGATTGTTACATATGTTCTGCCTATCTAGGTGTTCATGTGTTTGTGGTCTTCACATTGATTTCATGTTGCCTCCTATTTTGGTCTGGGCACGTGAGCTTCCAGGCAGTCTTCATTTCAGGCAGTCTTCACATTTCATTTGCACTTGGGCTTATGCTTGAAACTGATACATTGCATATGCTCCTGTTAGGATTGGTGTTGTTGTTTCCATTTGCACTCGAGTTCGACCTATAGCTATGCATTCATTGTTCTGGTCATTTTGCATCCGAACTTTTCATATGTTCCCCGATTTGTTGTACTTGAGTCAGTGATGCACTTTCACTGCATTGCCAGTTCCTTGGATAGTTTCATTTGCATGTTTAACTATGCTTTGAAGTGTAGCTTCTCTTGGGTCTTTTACTTGATATTGTTTTACACTTGAACCTGACCTTGATCTTAGAATTTGTTTGTTGATTTGGTCTTGAGTCTGTTGCCTTCACCTATGTACTTTGTTGACATTATAGCTTGGTCATTTGAGTCACTCATACCAGCCTCTTGTAACCTGTTATTGCCACTTCAGTGTAGTCTGCACTTGAATAAGGTCTTGTACTTGTGAAGTTTCGAACTGGTGCATTTGCGACCCGTTGCCTGGAGCATTTACTAGTGTACACTTCTGTTGCATATTCACTTACTCCCCTGGTGCATTCGTATCCGATTCATTACTTGTTGCCATTCACTTAATATCAGTTGCATTCCTTGGAATCATTACATGTTTGAACCATTGTACTGGTGACATTGAGATGTCTGTAGTTTAGTCACAGTCTGCCCTTGTCTTTGTACATGTTTGCCACTGCAGTTTCATTGTGGGGGTGACTGTATATTCGGCGGTGGCAAGGCAGTGCACGCGTGCGTGCACTGCAGCCACCCATAATTGACAGATTTTAATCGATATCTCTTTTATTCTTTATTCATCGACCTGTTGCGTAATTCGTAGGCTGTATTGGCGAGGCAGTACACGTTAGCGTGTACTGCAGCCAATTAGCATTGATATTTTTTTAAATTGACATTTTAATTACTTAAACTGCTTTGGATTTCTGTTTTGTGGATTAACACTGTTTAGTGTTATATCTGCCGTTATCCAATTCTCGTATCGAGAGTTGGATATACGAGATTTCTGTGACTGTCATCTATATTGAGATTGATTATTATTGCTTCTATGCTCTAATAACTGATTTTGAATTAGACTGATCCGAGTATTATTTTCTTTTGAATGTAATACTCGGGTCAGACCGAGTATTTACAGGTTGTAGATTTCTAGCTTTGGGTTGCTGCTAGAGCTATGAAGACTTTTTATACCATTTGAAGTGGTCTTCGTCTTGTTGTAGTAGTCAGTGTGTCTGTTTAAGATGATAATGTATTCATGTATATTAGTCGATAATGTACTTGTATATATATAACTTCTTGAGTCGACAATTGTAGTTGTATCATTTGTATTGTGTCAAATGTATTGTAACTGATATCAGTTATTGTATATAGGAGACTTTTCGTTCCATCTTTATTCCGCATTTATGTTATCTGTGTTATTTTTATATCTATTGTCCTAAACTATTATAGCCACTGTGTAGTAGCTTTGAGTTTGTATCGGAATGCCGGGTTTTCTCAAAAAAAATGAAATGCAATGTTTTATTATCTGACATATCGGTGCTCGCACAAGGCAATTACATAGATGGTCGCTCCTCAACAGCCTTATTCTTCGCGCTAGTTGACAGCACTACTCCGTAGTGTTCTTGTCCAGCGTGGGTATAGAGGTGGGGCGTCACAGCTTGGTATCAGAGCCTGGGGTTTAGGACAATTATAAAACATAACTTAGATGGAACATGTGTTACAACTATTTGTCGATGTTTTATCTCTCATCTTTACATATGACTATTTTTGACTGTTAGGTATGAATTCCTAACGCTTATTCTTGTGTTTTCGGCTTTGAATTGATTTAGCCGATGTTGATTTCGTTTTAATTTGGCAAATTAAAGCCATTTTGACTTTTGGACTTTGTTCCACTTTTGTTCTATGCTATGAGTGTCATTGTGTACCTGTTACACTGTGATGAAAAAATAGCTGGACCAGTTGCAAATTGAGTGATTTTGATTTCTCATTCACATCTAGTTTGAATCTCAGCGATTTTGAACTTGATATTTTGTGTTTTCCTCATCTGGATTTCCCTTCGACTTCGGTCACTTTGTTTTTGAGAAATTGCTGATTTCTTGATTTTCAAGACTCTGATTTTGTTTGCCGTTGGTTTCTTTGATAATGATGATTGATTCATTTTGTACTCGACTGCGGCTATTAATTGTGGACTTCGACATTGACTTGATTCTTACTTTTGTTGAAGTCATTTATGCATTTCTGCTCGATTTGCTTTGTTTTTCCAATTGATAATCGATTCTTCTTTTTTAATTAGTTGTTATCACCTTTGTCGATTTTGATAACTTCTATTTCTGGAATTTTTGGGTATTCCTACTTTGATGAATTTGGAATCGAATTCTTTGGATTTTATTCACGTCTTCGAACGTGAAATTTTAGTGAACTGACTTGGTTTCCTAATTTAATCGATTCTTGATCATTTCCCCGATTTGTTGCTATCATTTATTAGCAACTTTGATGACATTTTCTTCGGGATTTTTGTGAACATACTTTCTGAGGGATTCAGTATCGATTTCTTTGGATTCCATTCACATCTTCGTATGTGAATTCTTGTGATTGATTGTTTCTACAATCATTTTTGTGATTTGTCACTTTGAAAATATAAAGGTTTTCTATGCTAGTAGTAAATATTAAAATCCTTTTTCCAAACGATTTCAAAACTATTTTACTACAAAGCTCTTTTTTTTCTAAACCGTTTTCCAATCTATTAGTATATACAAGCCTTTATTTCACTCGTTTGAGAAATTGAATTAAACGGCTTAGTAAAACAAGTGGTATGAAACGCTTGCGTTTACTTCGTCGGTTAACTCCTGGACTTGTTCGATTGAACTTTTTGTGACAATTTTCTAGTGTAATTGACACTTCTCGTTGATCATGACGATCATTTTAAGGTTAGTCTAGACCGCAGTAGTGTGATTCCGACTCACACATATCTTTTTGTTTCCAAGGTTAGACTAGACCGCAATAGTGTGATTCCGACTCACACATATCTCTTTGTCCGCAAGGTTAGTCTAGACCGCAGTAGTGTGATTCCGACTCACACATATCTTTTTGTTTCCAAGGTTAGACTAGACCGCAGTAGTGTGATTCCGACTCACACATACCTTTTTGTTTGCAAGGTTAGACTAGACACAACTTGTGTGATTCCATTCACACATACCTTTTTGCTTTTTTGGTTAGTCTGGACCTTAATTTGTGTGATTCCACTCACACATATCTTTTTGTTTGCGAGGTTAGACTAGACACCACTTGTGTGATTCCATTCACACATACCTTTTTGCTTTTTGGTTAGTCTGGACCTTAATTTGTGTGATTCCACTCACTCATGTCTTTTTCTCTGCGAGGTTAGCCTAGACCTCAATCTGTGTGATTCCGACTCACACGCGTGGGATAGCGACCCACGGTCTTCGGACCATTCCTGTGTGAAACTTTAATGGATGGCTTCCATGAGATAGCGTCTCATCTTGTGATACCGGTATTTTGGAGTTTTCATGCTCCCATTTTGTGATAGGCATTTCCATTTTCCTTTTTATGGTTTAGACTAGCAAATGTGCGATGTCTCTTTCTCTGCGAGGTTAGCCTAGACCTCAATCTGTGTGATTCCGACTCACACGCGTGGGATAGCGACCCACGGTCTTCGGACCATTCCTCCGTGAAACTTTAATGGTTAGCCACCATGAGATAGCGTCTCGTCTTGTGAAACCGGTGTTTTGGAGTTTTCATACTCCCGTTTTCTGATAGGCTTTTTCCCCCTCTTTGTGATTTCTGGATTTCTTGTGATGATTTCTAAAATTTGTGCTTCACCAATTTTCGTGATCTCTATTGACAAGTTTTGTCAATTTTTGTGTATTGGTGAATTCAGGTGTTATTAACTTGTTATGAATACAAGTTTAGGGTATGATATCCCTTTCTATCTTTGAGAAGATTCTTGTGACATTTTGATGAATGAAAATTCATTTGGCATTATATTTTGATGCCAGTTATTTTGATGAGATTTTGACATGTTAACTTCAATACTCGTCAATTTTGAAATGGATTTACAAGCGGTTCTCCCGCAATACTGATATTGCTAATTTAATCACGTGTTTTCAAAATTCTTTATTTTTAAAAGTTGTTTCAAAAATATAAATTAAAATTGTTTTCAAAATTTTTACAGCTTACATTTTCAAAAGAACGAGGAAGCGATTTAAACCTTTCAGAAAAATCGAGGACTATGACCCCTTTCTTTTACCGATTCGCTTAATTCCGGACTTGTCCGTTTGAGAATGTGAAATGTTATTTTTAAAACACACAATTCTGCACTTTCAAGAAAACGATAAAGAGATTTAAACGATTTAGCAAAAGTAAGGAGTATGGAACCATACTTTTACTACTTCGGTTAATTCCGGACTCGTTAATTGAATATTTATGACTTCTGATTATCGTTTTTGATAATTAGATGTTTGTGTTTCTGATTATCGTTTTTGATAATCAGATATTTGTGAAATTTGATTATCGTTTAAGATAATTAAATATTTTTCGATTTGATTAATCGAATATTTGTGTTTCTGATTATCGTTTTTGATAATCAGATATTTGTGAAATTTGATTATCGTTTAAGATAATTAAATATTTTTCGATTTGATAATCGAATCTTTGTGTTTCTGATTATCGTTTTTGATAATCAGATATTTGTGAAAATTCGATTATCATTTTAGATAATTGAATATTTGCGATTTTGAGATTCGAGCTTCGTCTTTTTCTCTGACGATTCAGGTGAGTAATTTGATTTACTCACATTCAATTCGTGCAGTACGTGATTTCTGCTCTGATTCCTTTTCTTTCAATTACTAGAACTCGATTGATTCTTGCTTTCGATAGTCGTCTGATTTTGACTCCTTGATCCCCACGATGATGATTCTTTTGATTTGAATCAGTCGAACCTTTTTGATTCTATGTCTGATACTTCCGTAATTCCTATACTTCCCTGTTGATCTTTGCTTTGCTTATGCATTCGACATTGTTAAGTTCTTATGGTTGTTACCTCTTTCCCACTTATTCCTTAAGATTGCGAGGACGCAATTTCCTTAAGGAGGGGAGTCTGTAACAACCCGGTATTTTGTACCGAATTAACTATCATCTCTTGATGATTTAATCTGGGAACGAATAGCTTCTGGCATTTTAATCAAATTGAAATTCAGGGATAAAATTGTGTTAATCGCTATTTGGAATATTTCTTTTTAAAACAAATGTTAAACGAGCTTTAGAAATTTGTGAAGTGTCGTTTGGGTTTAAACAACCCATATCCTTTCCCCTTTATCATTCAATTGCATACAACCCGATTCAATTTTCTTTTGCTTGTGAAATAATGGCGGCTGAGAAAAACTTCTCTCGTTCGATCTGGAAAGATTAGGGCTTTTGTCTTGTTCGTTCTTTCGATGCTTGCTAGGGCTTTCGTTCGCTCTGATCTTCGGGCTTTGTATGTCGAAGCATGCGATGGTTTCGATTGGATGATTTTCGATGTCGCCTGTCGCGATCGAAGTTCTGCTCTTCGTGCTCGCTCGTAGAAGAAATAACGAAAGAATGGCGGTCTCGTCTCCTCCAAACTAGGGCTTCGATTTCGAATTCGCTCGTCTCTGTGATGCTTGGCCGCTTCCAAGGGGTCGTTCTCGTCGCCGCTTCGAAGCAAGGTGAGTGATTTATTGCTCACATCTAATTCAAGTTCTCTGTTTCGTGACTTGGGATTTAAGTGTTTTAGTAATCGATGATTTCCTACTTTTGCAATTTACGTGATTTTTGAACTATGAATTGGTACGAGTTCTTGAATTTATAGCTTCGGCTGTTTTATTTTGATTGAGTTTGGTTTTGGAGCATTTTGTAGATGACTTGTTCATCACAGTGGTTTCCTTTTGACTTCGATCTCATTTTTCTCCGTGTTTGACTTGGTTTCACCGTTGGTGATTTCTGACTCGTTTAATATCGGGTCTTGGCATTTTCGTGACATTTGATTTGACTTTGTTATAATTGCACTTTGGTTTGCACTGTCATTGATCATCTTGATGCAATAACCAAGCTTCGGCTTTTTTTTCTGGTGACATTGGTTACTGTTCGATTCAGTTCCTGTTAGCTTCGACTTGATTAGTTTGACTCGATCATAACTGTTGCACATATGTTTATGCTTGTTGTAGATATTTGCTTTTGCCTTAAGCATTTCACTGTGGCTTAGGCACTTGATACTTCATATATATACATACATTCATGTATGCATATATGTGACTATTTCATGGATTCTCTGTCTACTTGACAGTTTCGTATTACTTGTATGCTACCTTGCATTTATCTTGATGGCATTTGGTTTGCTTATATTGCTTCCCTGTCCACTGTCTTAAGTCCGGTACTTCATTTTGATTATATGATATTGTACTTGATTAAGTGCACTTGAGCTTGTTCTTGATTGTGATACTTGGGCATTTGTCACTAGTGCATGTCCATATACTTTTTTCTATTGGGTTGCACTATCCAGCCTCACGTAGTTGTTACCTGGTGATATGGTTACGGTACTAAGATTGTTACATATGTTCTGCCTATCTAGGTGTTCATGTGTTTGTGGTCTTCACATTGATTTCATGTTGCCTCCTATTTTGGTCTGGGCACGTGAGCTTCCAGGCAGTCTTCATTTCAGGCAGTCTTCACATTTCATTTGCACTTGGGCTTATGCTTGAAACTGATACATTGCATATGCTCCTGTTAGGATTGGTGTTGTTGTTTCCATTTGCACTCGAGTTCGACCTATAGCTATGCATTCATTGTTCTGGTCATTTTGCATCCGAACTTTTCATATGTTCCCCGATTTGTTGTACTTGAGTCAGTGATGCACTTTCACTGCATTGCCAGTTCCTTGGATAGTTTCATTTGCATGTTTAACTATGCTTTGAAGTGTAGCTTCTCTTGGGTCTTTTACTTGATATTGTTTTACACTTGAACCTGACCTTGATCTTAGAATTTGTTTGTTGATTTGGTCTTGAGTCTGTTGCCTTCACCTATGTACTTTGTTGACATTATAGCTTGGTCATTTGAGTCACTCATACCAGCCTCTTGTAACCTGTTATTGCCACTTCAGTGTAGTCTGCACTTGAATAAGGTCTTGTACTTGTGAAGGTTCGAACTGGTGCATTTGCGACCCGTTGCCTGGAGCATTTACTAGTGTACACTTCTGTTGCATATTCACTTACTCCCCTGGTGCATTCGTATCCGATTCATTACTTGTTGCCATTCACTTAATATCAGTTGCATTCCTTGGAATCATTACATGTTTGAACCATTGTACTGGTGACATTGAGATGTCTGTAGTTTAGTCACAGTCTGCCCTTGTCTTTGTACATGTTTGCCACTGCAGTTTCATTGTGGGGGTGACTGTATATTCGGCGGTGGCGAGGCAGTGCACGCGTGCGTGCACTGCAGCCACCCAGAATTGACAGATTTTAATCGATATCTCTTTTATTCTTTATTCATCGACCTGTTGCGTAATTCGTAGGCTGTATTGGCGAGGCAGTACACGTTAGCGTGTACTGCAGCCAATTAGCATTGATATTTTTTTAAATTGACATTTTAATTACTTAAACTGCTTTGGATTTCTGTTTTGTGGATTAACACTGTTTAGTGTTATATCTGCCGTTATCCAATTCTCGTATCGAGAGTTGGATATACGAGATTTCTGTGACTGTCATCTATATTGAGATTGATTATTATTGCTTCTATGCTCTAATAACTGATTTTGAATTAGACTGATCCGAGTATTATTTTCTTTTGAATGTAATACTCGGGTCAGACCGAGTATTTACAGGTTGTAGATTTCTAGCTTTGGGTTGCTGCTAGAGCTATGAAGACTTTTTATACCATTTGAAGTGGTCTTCGTCTTGTTGTAGTAGTCAGTGTGTCTGTTTAAGATGATAATGTATTCATGTATATTAGTCGATAATGTACTTGTATATATATAACTTCTTGAGTCGACAATTGTAGTTGTATCATTTGTATTGTGTCAAATGTATTGTAACTGATATCAGTTATTGTATATAGGAGACTTTTCGTTCCATCTTTATTCCGCATTTATGTTATCTGTGTTATTTTTATATCTATTGTCCTAAACTATTATAGCCACTGTGTAGTAGCTTTGAGTTTGTATCGGAATGCCGGGTTTTCTCAAAAAAAATGAAATGCAATGTTTTATTATCTGACATATCGGTGCTCGCACAAGGCAATTACATAGATGGTCGCTCCTCAACAGCCTTATTCTTCGCGCTAGTTGACAGCACTACTCCGTAGTGTTCTTGTCTAGCGTGGGTATAGAGGTGGGGCGTCACAGATACTCTCTTCAGGAGCTGTTAGAGTGGGTCACATACGTAGTGATGAAAATTTAGCTGATCTTTTGACTAAAGGACTAGCTAGTGAGAAAGTCCTTAGAACCTCTAAAAGAATGAGGCTATTTCTCTTAATTATTGAGTCACGCACAATGGTAACCCGACCTAATGACTGAAGATCCCAAGAACTTTGTTCAATGGTAAGAACAAGTTGTGAAGTGATATGAGTTGAACATGCTATTTTTATATATTTTGAAGCATTTATTCTTGAAGTGATTAGAGAATGAGTTAACAGAAACTCTTAATGAGATCTATACTTTATATAGAGTGAAATACCTACCTTCAAGAGTACTCTTGATAGACTCACCTATGTGCATGTGGAAATGTAGCCGTTTCCATGGAATTTTTGGCAAAATTCTTATAGCATTCACTAAAATGGGATGGACGTGCATGGCCATAAATGCACAAGCTTATTTAATTACACTCTAGAAAGATTGTGTGTGGTTTGATGTTAGGAATAGAGTTCAAGACTACGTGTCACTCTAGTAAAAACTGAATCTTGTCCACTATGCAATGGTTCATGTCGAAAGACATCTTTGTTTACGCACAATCTTATGTTTTCAGAAGCTGCTCGAAAAATATTTAAAAAAAAATTCAAGTGGGGGATCGTTGAAAATGTTTTAAACTTTTTTAAGTGAATGATTAAAAAAATGAACGGTTGGCTCCTATGGGAATAGTCCTATATTGTAGGACTATAGAAAAGAATCAATTATTTATACTTGATTCTTAAAAGCTAAATTGGGCCCTTTGGATACCCAATAATGCTCTTTTGTGAGGAGGAAGACCATGCTTGACCACCACATGCGCGCGCGCCGACCTACCAACTCGTCCCGCCCCGTGCCGGGCTTGGGCTTGTTGTGGTGTAACACTTGTATTTGTGGACGAAATTTATTAAGCATTTTCTGACCGTTATTTTATTTGAAACGGTACTTCAAATCCTAATTTTGAGCCAACATCACCCCACGATTTAGTAATACGTTCGATTTGATATTCGGTCTATTAAATTGGTTTTTAGATGAAATCAAAACAGAACGACATTTTTCTACTCTCTGCGAAAACCTAAACCTATCTTCATCTCCACGAAATTCTTAAAATCAAAAGACGAGCAGTCAATTTTTGAGTGCACCTGAGTCATTTCGTCTGTGCAAGCGAATCGATATCAAACTAGAGAGGCTGTTTTATCTTGAAGCCGACGACATTGTCTAGACTGCATTGCACCACCACTGAGCAGAACACCAAAACGTCTTCAAGACAGTGACCGAGTACACGACTCAACCGAAAACCATTGGTTTCCAACAGGTTTGAATGGACTCAATCTGATATACAACCAATCCATATGCACCCGTAACTATTTTTGTAACTTGGTGCTGAATAAATACTTCATGACAGCAATAAAAAACAAACCTGTACTAACTTGGCTTGGAGAAAGAAATCCTTTCCATTAATGCGAGGAGTACATCCTGTAGAATGTAACAAACTCATATTCAAGTATTGTGCGTTGTCAAATTTAGACCAAGAAGTTACCAAAATTATACCATATGTAGAAGAATTTGTGTAATCCAAGATGTCAAGGAAGTGTAATTTTTCATGCTCATTTTTTATGGGAAATGTAACATCAGATGTCATATTTGGTGTTCCCCCACTAGAATTATTTTTAGGAGTATTGCTTGTCGTGAGATTCTAGGGCTGATATACGGTGATAATTTCTGGCTACTTCCTAATGATGCTACTATACACATGCAAATGTGATATTAAAAATATGATAAAAAATAATTGTGTGATTACTACCATCATAGATTGAGTCATCCAATTCAATTGAGCTTGTTGGGTTTGAGGATGAAAGGTTAAAAGAGGTTTGGTCCTTAAGATGAAAAACATGCATGTATAAGGGTTTGATAGATAGCCGTAACTAATCAAATCATGACGAGAAGAAGAAAATATAAGTACCTTAATTTCCAAATAGGAGATTTCCAATCTGTTTGTTCTTATGTGCTTATATCAATAGCCTCAGCTTTATCAACACAAGAAGAAAAGATATAGACTGAAATCATTACCAAGTCACTTCCAATGATAAAATATATTTATATCGGAAAAATAAAATAGTGATGGTTTGAACTGTGATAAATGAAATTAAATTGCGTAGGATGAAACAATGTGATGGGTTAGAATAGTGAAATTTACAAATGATTTATCCTCGCTTATGGACTGCATCAGATGCCTCTTGAATGTTTCTAACAGTCAACATAAAATACTGCATTAAAACAACGTCAACAATAATAATGTTATTGAAGATGATGATAAAGAATCAAATTTCATATAGATAGGCTTCAAGCATTCATGCTGCATCAGATTTAGTTGATCGCATGATGTTTTTAGGCTTAGTTCTTAGCAATGTAGAGTCTGGTCAGCTAGTTGCCACAGAATCAATTTCTGTCCATAACTTTGCATCTTAGGTTGCCTTAGTTTTTAGCCTGGAAATTTCGTCGATGGACTCATATAAATTGTTCTTCAAGGTGCATATCTGCTCTGTCACTCCTATAAGTTTCTTTTGCTACATTTTCCAATTATGTACATATTAATACTCAGAATATATTTTACGAACAAAACTATACAAATCATAAGTTTATAAAATGAGAGAATCAGGCCTCCTACTTAGTTATTAATCCACTCGAGAATTATTATACATTCAGCATAAATGATGAAGTAATTTTCATAAAGATAAAAATTCATTAAGTGGGAAGTTCATATTTACAAGTAAATTATTTCCATGATTATATTGTCAAATTGTTAAGTTCATACTAAAATGAAATTTTATGCTTTGCTCAAAATTTGGGTATGGAAATACTATTAGTTATGTAATAAGAAAGCAGTTGGAAATGCATCGAAGTATGTATTTTTGTTAGTTAAAGGTTCTAACATGTTTTGATTTATCTATCTTTTATAATTATTTATAAAATCTTCAACAAGAAGATATTTTGAAATTATAATTGTTTTTATTTACCGTTTATTCAAGAGACATTGCATTCAAACATGACATACCTTCTGCTTGTCTTCCGATAAGTGCTATAGGAAAATAGTTAGTACTCTCATATACATCAGCATTTTGTTTACTCTATGTAAATATGTAGCATGATACGTGGTTTAACACCAAATTTATATTAAATGCTTTTACAACTGCTAAATCTGATGGGATTAAGAAGAAAAAAATAATCATAACTTTCAAATGAAACAAAAATTACAATTTTAGATGAACTCACTCTTCAGTATAAATTAAATAGCAACTTCTTCCAAATAAAAAAAGAACCATCACTTTACCTAAATCAACTTTTGAGTATGGCGACTATACGCACTAATAATCATTATTTTTAATATATATACTTAGGATATATGGAGTTTATGGTCCTTGACTTTGCTTTACTTCTAATCATGGTCGCATAGACAATGATGTTGTGCCATAAATGACTCAAAATATAGGTTCCTACCGAGAGTTCATCCTTTGTAGGCAAAACCGCTAAAAGAATGATGACAAACACTTATTCTAAAATGTCATCTAGCAATGGCACTGAAGGAAATTTTGAAGAAACTATTGAAAAGAAAGCATTTAACATGCCTTTCTAATAAAAATGGTGGTGATACAAAATTGAAGAAATTGTTGTTTGAGATAAACAAGGAAAAAAGAGAATAAAAAGCAAGTCTAAAATATACCGATCATCAATATTTGAGACTTGAAATGATTTTTTTCAAGGAAGTATATGTTATTCGTCTAGTATACCAAAATAGAGAATAATCAATTATAAACTCGTCTCACAAGTTTATCAATCGGACTTCCACTACTCTGAAATCTGTATAAGTTATTGTAACAATAAGTATGTTGTAATTAATTAAAACAATAAACTAACAACTATAGCAATAATAACTATAGTGCTAAATCAACCGTTATACTATTTAATGAAATAGTATACTGCAGAAAGAAAACAAAATATATATATATATATAAATCTAACCGGTTGAAAAAAGAAATTACGTCTGAGGCTTGTCGTAACAATTTCCTTAAGACTTTATTCAAAGTCTACCAAGATACAACAGACGTGATCTTCTCGAGATTATAAAGAAGAGATAATTCGGTTTTAAAATTGAGTGAGAAAGTGATCAGGTTTCCTCCTTATTTATAGCCGAATTCTCAATGGCTACACCCGTTGAGAAAAGTAGCATCCCTTCATTTGGAACGTCAAAAATCATTACTGTTTACAACAGTCGCGCCTCTTCATTTTGCAACGGTCGAAAACTGTTCACTTGTGTATAGCAAAAATATAACACGGTCCACTCTTACCCGACCCAGTCGATCGGGGAGGCGACGGCGGCGCGCGTTAGTCCATGGTTATATAGGTCCTCCCCCTCCCACAAAATTACCTGACCTAAGGGCCAATATAGGGATTGAGAGTATACTATATAAACAAGAAAATGAACATATTTTTGGCGATGTGGGACATATCTCATTCACCATTTTTTGAGAATTCTAACAGTATATAAGTCATCAAGCATAGGTAAGATATGAGTTATCATTGATATGAAACTATATAAAATCAATACTGTATTTATCATGTGAATTTTATTATATTAAGTAAATCATTTAAAAACACAGGTAAATGTACGATTATAGTTAATTTTAGCTTAGAAAAAAATATTGTATTAGATTAGACGATTATTCAGAAGTTCAAAAAGTTGGTAAGTGGAGCTATTGGTACGGCACACGAAATAATTAAGCAGAAATTAAGGTAGAAGAAGAGCTGAAGAAGAACTTCCTTCGCCTAACATATGTGCTGTCAACCAAGACTGGAAAACTCGAGTTCATTTTAGTAATGTTTCTTTTGTATTAGCAACCAACATTATAAGATAAACGCCTTGAATATTTTGTCCTTGAATTGCATTCTGAGCCAGTCCTCAACCCTTAGTTCCCTTTAGGTAGGGAGTGACTTATGTTACTGAATCCTTCAACTAGAGAAAGCTCAATTGTTCATATTTGTCCTCGATTTTCCCAAATAGCGTTCACACATTTACAACCAAGATTAATGCATATCTATAAAAAGACGGTATTCTTCCTTTTAAAACTACTTTCTTGATTTACAAGTTTATTAAGCTAAGCTAGTTTCAAACATACATTTGAGGAATGAGTTTCAGTTTCGTAAAGCTAACATGTCTATCACTATCAGGATGAGCTTCTCAAAGTGATTAACAATCACCAGGTTTTTGAATTAACCACCAAATTGTCTATGTGTTCCCTAATAAAGTAGATCACTACTTTAGCACTTTAATCATTAACTAACATCAACAAAACTGGAAATTTACCAAACTAACGCATACCTTAAGCTTGCAGTATCAATCAATTGCTCCAATAAAAATAATTTTTTCCGGCATCAAGAACTGAAGAGGTGGGTTGTTCCTTCACTTGAAGACGAAGACGGTGATGGATTGAGTCCACCTAAAATTCAATAGGACATAGCATGAGGAAGTAAGGAGGTATTTGACTTCTGTGACACTACTGGCGATAGGGTGTACGCATGAGGAAGTGAGTAGGCGGTTGTAATTTATGTGACGCTGTTGGCAGCGTGAGGAACTTGAACACTACTTGATTCACGCTCTGCTAGCCGCCTTCAAACATTTAATCTTGTTGTTAAATATAGTATGTTAAATAAATTTAAAAGTAAATAAATCCTATCTTCAAACATTTAATGCTAAAAGGTATAATAACTCTCATTCATTTAATAACTCTTATCTTCATCGAAACATTTAGTAAATCTTATCTTATTCATTTAATAACTCTTATCTTCATCGAAACATTTAGTAAATCTTATCTTATTCATTTAATAACTCTTATCTTTGAGCATTTAATTCCATCTACTTTAAGCTTGACAAAATCAATTCTGGTGTGTAGATAACACTTCTACGAGTGCAACGCAAAAGACCGTGTCTCGATTGGATCTCATATGAAGAAGATATGAATTTTACAGAATTTGGGATTAAAATATTCATTAATTAACTAACCTATTATCACGCTATTTATCAATTAATCCTTCTCCCTCCCCAATCCAAAATCCAATTCCCTATACACTGATACATGCACAAACCCATGGTCGTGAACTTCAACCATCGATTACTCCTTCATCTCTCGACGAAATTGACCACCATCGATCCCTACAAAGTCCACTATGCATTCTCTCTGCGTCCCCCACACCATGACATGGTCGATCCAACCAAGACAATCTTGACATGGGGCATGTTGCCACGACCTAAAAATGTCACTTTCTTCCTTACTTGATCGGAGCGGCTGAAATTTGGTGAGAAGGTGCTCCTCGACAAAAGCGTTGCAACAGTACACTCCATTTCACCCAACTTTACCTGAATCGCCTCGAAATGCAATCCCTAAGCAACGGTCAAAACATCAACTATGATCAGAGGCAACCACAACCATCACCAAGGCTATAGAGATGAAGCCATTGAGCACACGAATCCAACGGATCCAAAATCGAGCTCTAATAATGTCTGCAGCTCTAGGTAAAATGTTTGAAGGCGGCTAGTAGTGTTTAATAACAAGATTAAAACTCCATTCAAAATCCTCATTACTTGATAAGATCCTTAAAATCCTATCTGATTAAGTTTAATAGTCATGGGAAACCAATAGAGACCAAAGAAAAAAAGAAATAACTGTGTACAAAAGTATGCTCTAACTCTTCCTACACAAACCAAAGTCCACTATGTATTCATCGTATGACATAAACTTTAGAGGACGTGTGTCATACAATAATTTTTACTTGTTTACATTCCACTTCTAAACCATATAAATTACACACTGTATTAAACTTTCCACGAATGTTAAATGCCAATGAATATATTGGGTATACTTTTGCGCAACACTCTTAGGCATATCAAACTAATGGATAAGCCTATATGCCAAAGTATAAACGAAATTCGAGAGAAACGGTTAAATAGCTAGTCGAAAGCCAAAGGATTAACCCTTCAAGATAAAAAAAAGATAAAGAAAACATCAAAGCAAAAGGCAATCTAAAAGGCAATTAAGACAGAAGGTAAACATAACCATCTGATGCACCAACGATCCATATAACACAAGGCATATGCAACACATATGGATTGCGACATGCAAAAGCTATATATAAGGTTAGGTCAGCAATTCACATTGATTGGCAAACAACCCAGATATCATGTAACATCCCACGCCGAGACCCACGCTAACAAAGAGTATTACAAAGTAACATTGTCGGATAGTGCAGAGGATAGAGCTGGATAGGAGAGACCATTTATGAATTTTACTATAAGCGAGCATCGATACATCGATTAATATGTTATACATTTCTTTAATCAAGTGGAATCAACTATAAAATTCAGGCTTAAAACAAAACTATGGTGGCTATAATAAAATCTAGAAAAACTTGTAATATATACAGATCATAGAATCACAGATCAGACATAGCGGAATACAAATAGATACAAGTCTGAACTGACCCAAAATAGAAACATGATGTAGACTACACAGATGGAAGGGGCTACATTTCAAATATGAATATATACACAAAAGGAGTCTAGCTCCACATAAGATACAACATAACATTATATATATGCATAGATGACAAAAGTAACTACTAGCTAACAGATAGGACCACTTTAAAGCATCAAGCTGGAGGACCTAAAACAACTCGATTTGACCCGAGTACTATATGTAAAAATAATAATAAAGGAGTTAGTCTAAACTAAGATGGATGAGTTAGCAAAAACAAATGATGGATAAAGTGAACTAGATCTCAAATATACTCATATATCTACCAATATCAACATGCATCGATAACTACAAATCACCAAATACTAAAACTTAAGATAGCTTATTAAAAGGGAAATTCCTCGAAATAATTTGGTGATAATTCAAACAATATCAGATCCAGAAATCTCATAAATAGAAATCCAAAAATATCAGATATAGAAATCCAAAAATCTCACAAAAAGGGGAAATGCGTCAAACTTCAAGATTGACGAAATAATTTCACCTACATGCATGTACCTCCAAGATAGACGCATAAGTCTATAAACTTCAAGATAGGTACGTGACCTATAAACATCAAGATAGAAACAAGTCCTATAATCTTCGAAATAGGTACGAGACCTATAAACATAATACTTGGTACGAGACCTATAAACATCAAGATAGGTACGAAACCTATAAACTCCAAAGGCGAGTCATAAAATCATCAATAAAAGTGTTAAATACTTTCATATAGCAACTGAATAGATAAGGACTATGTGCCCCATACCACATGGGTTTACCCAAATGTTTACTATACAATAGTAAACTCCACTTGTGTGTAGCAATGGTTTAGTTGAGCAAGTCCGAGAATTAATTGGTAAAACAAACGCGAGCGTTCCATACCACTCATTTTATTTAACCATTTAAATCAATTCCTCATTCAATTGATGTCGAGCAATTTTTATAAAATTATGTACTTTAAAAAAAACCATTTTTTGTAAAACATGGATTTATAGCGGATATATATATATATATAAGTATACTTTTCAAAGCATTGCTCCAAATCATTTTTAAAACCGTTTTCAAAGAGAATAATACTACATATATGTTTCTAAAAACTTTTTATATAGAAATTAGATTTGCACTTAAAATGATTTTCATAAAATGGTTTGATTTAGAAATCAGCCTTTTATAATTTCGATTTGAAAACATGTATCAAAATTATGTTTTTCTCCTCAAGATCCATAGAACAACTCTATGGCATCAAAATGAATTCATCAGTTCACAAATCAAAAGCCGTAAATGGTAATAAAATTTGACATGAAATGCAACAATAAAATCAAGCAAACAACATAAGGAGATCAACCAGAAAAATTGGTGGTAAACAGGAGCGATCAGGGTTCAAAGCAATACAGCCTAGGGCTTAACCCCAGGCTACGATCAGTGCACCAATTGTGTAGATTGGTCAGCCGGTCGCATCGTAGGGTTGATTCCTAAGCGGCTCCAATGGCTCCTCGACGATCTGATTTCACCTATTTCTTCTTCATTGGTTCCCTGGAGGTCTATGGTATTGAATTAGCAATCATTCAAGCATATATACATGTATAATTAGATGAAAATCACAATTTCATAAGTAGGTTTTTAATAAACTGAGAATCCAATTCCATTAGACATAGGATTCATCAATATTTTGAGATCATAAATACAGGATATTCAACTAAATTTATATAATAGCAACAATCATTAATTTTAGACTAGAAATTGTGAGATAAACGCACCTAAACATACTTGAAATGGAAGATTAGAGTTTATAATCTCATATGCCATTCTAATTTGACCTCAACCTAGGCTATGGACAAAGATTATATAGGAATTGATCAAAATCACTAACAAAAACCAAATTAAATCTCTATTTAGATGCTTAAAAGGTAGAAGATATTACCTCTTATCAATATTCACTAGAATTGATTAAAAGCCCCTTGATTGAAATCTTTAATTTGAAATTTTAGGAATTAGGGTTTTGTGCTTAGAGAAATTTTGATTTTCTGGTTTCGGTGTTGATATAAGAATGAGAAACAATATACATATGTTTCTGTTTCTCTATTTTTGGGCTAAATGGGTTAAGATATAGATCCATTAGCCAAGTGTTACTAATTTTCTTAAAACAAAAGTGTGACTAATTTGCATTGTTTCTTTTTAACACATTATAAACAGTAATTTGATTTAAGCAATGTTATAATTTAACCAACATCGATTTCTACAATTTTCCCAAAATGAATAATATGTCAAAATCTCATTTTTATCAATATTGAAATGTTTTATCAAAATTAAATACAACTTTTAAAATGAAAAGTTATTCTCCATATTTTTAATAAAATGAACCATTAATTGAGAAATCATATTTCAAACAATGAAGTCTTTCCATGTAATTTATTTTCTCATTTTCTCCAAAAATTGCTCTTATATTAGTAAATATAAGAATTAACTACAAAAGGAAAATTCAATAAATTCTCAATTTATTCTCATTCCAAGTCCCTTTTAAATTTGAAAACACAATGGTCATAATTTCCCCAAATTTATTTAATTAATTAATAAATTAATTAAATAATATTTTAAATTTTAATGCTAGGTAATCTTGAGTAGGGTTGTTACAAACTCCCCTCTTATAAAAATCGCATCCCCGTAATTTTCCTAAAGGGAAATTCAATAACATTACAACGATGCATCTATCAAAGAGGATAAAATCATAAGCATGAAATAATTCAAAGTAAGAGTCTCGCCATTAATGAGCACAAGAATATAACTCGGGATGCATTCGCTCGACAAACTATCTAGTCTCCCACGAATAGTCCTTTGGATTTCTAGACCATTGGACTTTAACGAGTGGTTTGAAGGTGTTTAACCTCTGATGCTACAATATGGATGGATCATTGCTTATAAATAAGGTTGGGTGAAACCTCAAGCTCCTCAAGAATCCTTGGCTAAAGAATATAATGCGAATCACAAAGACACTTCCAAAGCAGAGAAACATGGAATACCTCATGAATTCCAAAGAACTGGGCTGGAAGAGATATCCGATAAGCAACAGAGCCGATACATTCAGTGATAAGGTATGGTCCAATCAATCTCGGAGCTAACTTCCTGGAACAACTTAACCGCATCACACTCTTCAATGGAGATACATGAATGAAGACTTGATTTCCTATAGAATTCTAATGACTTCCTCATATTATCCGCACAGGATTTTTGCCTACTCTGTGCCTCTTTCGTTCTCTTTCGAATGAGATCCATCTTCTCAAAAGTCCACGAATAGAGTCGGAGCCTAAAATGAGTTTCTCTTCAGACTCGAGCCAATAGGAAGGTGATTGACACGACCTTCCACAAAGGGCCTCGAAAGGAGCCATGCCGATACTAGATTGGAAACAGTTGTTGTGGCCAAACTCAATAAGGTAGATATGATCTTCCCAACTTCCACCGAAGTCGAGAGTACAAGCACGAAGTAAGCCTACCAATATTTATTAACTCGCTCTGTCTACCCATCTGTCTGCAGATGATAGGCAGTGCTGAAATTAAGCTTCAAAACCAAAGCTTTCCGGAGACCTTTCCGGAATCCACTTATAAACAAGGGATCCCGGTCGCATAAAATGGCACTAGGGACTCCATGAAGTCTTACTATGTCCATAACATAGATCTTGGCAAGCTAATAAGTATTCTGATTGGACTTAAAAGGAATAAAGTGGGCTATTTAGTCAAACGATCAAGAATCATCCGCAAGCTGTTATGGCCAGCCCTCAAACAAGGAAGATCATCAATGAAATCTATAGAGACCTAAAAAGGAAAAGAAGGAACAAGATTATGATCATTACTAGATCAGTACACAAGAGGATTCAAAAATGAACTTATGAATGTAAGCTCATAATACCTTGTCCATCTCCACATTGGGACCCCAATGGTTGAAAAAGACCATTGGGATGCTGATGCTTAGCTTTAACAAGCTGACAAGTCAAGCAACGCTTCTAAAAGTCCGATACATCCCGCTTCATGCCTTCTTAATAACAAAGATGCTTCATATCAGCATACATTTTACTACTGTCGGAAAACTTGGAGCGATGACACTCCTCAAGAATATCTCCTAAGATCACTAATATCGAGAACTACAAGCCTACCTCTCCTACGAAGAAAACCACGAGCATCAACAACAAAATCCCATAACTCATCACTTCGAGAAACATTATCACACTGCTTAAAAAATGAGATGGATCGAGATCACATTTTTTGGTTTCTACAATCTGATCCAAAAGATTCGGACAAGCCTCTATGCTAAACAATAAGATGGAAGAACTAGAATCTAGAATACTCTAATCTTACAAGAAGATAAAACCTTAAGATCTTTTTACTCAGCAAACATCTAAGAGACAACAACCTACTACTTGCGACTAAGAGCATCAGCTACTCGATTCCTCTTCCTTGGAGTGTACTGAATATCAATATCATAAGAAGCAAGGAGTTTGAGTCATCTCTATTGTTGCATGTTAATCTCCTTTTGTGTGAATAAGTACTTTAGTGACTTATGGTCGGTATAAAGCCAAAATTGCTCACCCAATAAATAATGATGCCAAATCTTCAAAGCCAAGATAATAGCTGCAAGCTCTAAATCATGAGTGGCATATCTAACCTCATTCGGCTTCAAATGTCTCGAAGCAAAAGCAACAACACGGTCTCGTTACGTAAGAACACACCCAAACCAAATTTACCAACATCTGTGTAAACTACAAGATCTTAGTTCCCATCTTGAACCACAAGAACAGAAGCGTTGGAAAGGAGTTCCTACAATTTCTAAAAACAAGTTTCACACTTACCAGACCAAACATACTTAACTCCTTTCCTAGTCAAAGAAGTAAGAGGTAAGATAATCTTGGAAAATTCCTTTATGAATCAATGGTAATAGCCCACCAATCCAAAAAAATTATGGATCTCCGATACATTTTTCAGGCCACTTCCAGTTTTGTGTAGCTTTAATCTTCGATGGATCAACGGAAATGCCTTCTTCAGAAACTACATGCCCCAAAAACTTCACTTGCCTCTGCCAAAAATGATACTTAGAAAATTTTTCTTCCTACTTATTTCTTCTAAGTGTCTCCAGAACAATCCTAAGAAGCTCCTTATGCTCTTCCTTAGATTTAGAATAAAAGAGAATATCATTAATGAATATGATGACAAATCGATCAATAAATTCTCGAAAAACATGATTCATGAGATCAACAAAATAAGATGGACCATTCGTTAACCTGAAGGGCATAACAAGCCACTCATAAGATTCATAACGGGTACAGAACGAAGTTATAAGGATGGATCCTCTGCCATTCGAAGTTGATGAAAACCAGTTGCTAAGTCTTACTGAGAAAATACCTTAGCGCGGCAAAGTTGATCAAATAAATCATCAATCCTAGGTAAAGGGTACCTATTTCTAATGGTAAGCTCATTAAGCCTATGATATCTATGCAAATCCTAAGAGTACCATCAGCTTTCTTCACAAACATGACAGAAGCTCCCCAAGGAGAAGAGCTAGACTGGTTAAACTGCTTTGCTTCCAAATCCAACAATTGCTTCCTCAACTCTTCATTCTCCTTGGCAAACATTCGATAAGGAGAATGACTAACTGGTTGAGTGTAACGACCCTGGATTTTATTAAATTTAGATTGATAATTAATTGAATTTTTGAATTAAAATTGTAAAATTAATTGTAGATTGATGCGAGTTTCCCCCGAGTTCAAATAAATTGTGTTAAATCAAATGAATTTAAATGTTAAATAAATGGTTTGAAAATAATTATAAAAATTATAGACATTTGACACAAATATAATAATAAATAATTTTGAATTTAGAATTGATGGTTTAATAAATATTTGAGTTTATAAAAATATATTTACGAAATAATAAAAATAAATATATATCAAGAAATACAAGACAATAAAAAAATAAAAGTAAAAAAATAATAATAAATATTAAAGCTAATGATAGAAATAAATAAAAGTAAAAATATAAAGTAAATATACATATCTTAATCTCATGTTAATAAATCAATACAAAATGATACAAATAGGATAGACCTCAAAAATAGTAAAAGAAATATTAGAAATTGAAATAAAAATAAAAATAAAACAATAAGTATAAGTATTGAGGCTGAGAAAGGAAAATGAGACACAACAAAATATGATTGAGTATTTAAACAAACAGGATAAGTATGAACACTAATACAAATACATAAGGAATAGAACAAGACAGCAATAAACTATGTACACTTAAACAAACAAGAAATAAAACAAAAATTTATGTAAATGAACCTGCAAAAAGAAGACAAAGGAAGACAGATAATATAAATAAGTATGAAAATATATATGAAGGCTTATAAAAGATAAAACAAAATAATATATATATATATGCAAAAGCTTGCTAAGGAAGCCACCGACTATCTCATATATTGTACAGCTGAAATGGAAAAAAGAAAAGAAAAAAAATATGAATTTGTACAAGCCTAATTAATGCTTGCCTCCTTAGTACACAAGGGAAATATCATCAGCCACCAAGCAATGAAAAAAATCTCTGGCCATTGTACAAACAAAGATAATATCACCCTGTACAAATTGTATACTCTGTAAACTTCTTTTACATATCAATCCATTCATTTTAGTTCGACCATTATCTCCTACTAAAATAAAATCTCAACTTAAAAAAAACTTCCATTAAAACAAAATTTCAACATAAACAACAATACAATCAACTCTACAAACCAGAGATCAAGAAGTTTTTAGCTTTCAATTTCAAGCCCGTTTCAACTTGAAGCTCTATTCTTTCTTTAAAACACTATGAGTAACATTTCATTTAAAATCTTAAACTTAATCTAGGTGCATGCTATTCCCTGGAACAAATGTGTTTATATGAAATTCTCTGGCATTTTTCATGAATGTGTATAAAGTGTATATACTGTTGAGTATTAGTGTTTGCTATTTGTTCCCAGGCTCAAGTTTTTAATACAAAATTTATATTCTCTTGATCTAATGACTGATGGAACTTAGGACTTAAACAAAATTTGTTTGTTCAGTAACAAAGTAAGTTTAAAACTTTAAATTATGCAATATAAACTTGAATTGGCCCTGGAAAATTAAAACAACTGAGCAAGTTCAAACATACATGAAATTTCTATCATCCTGTTTCCTGGATTCAAGAATATAAATTGAATCTAAAAACCAAAACATGATTTTTAAAGTTGGAATCACAATTTTTAGAGATGTATAGGACTAGTAATTCGAGTTGAACTGAAATTGACGTTTTGGGTTCACTCTGGCGATCAAGTTGATCGGAAGGCATGGGGTCTTGCCTGGAGATGGAGAAATGATTGGAGATTGAAGGAAACATATCAGGTTGGTGTTCCAGGCACGGTGTTAACGGCGGCGAACATTTTACGTTTTTAACCCTACTTTTGTCGAGTGAGGATGTTTCGATTCGTTCGTCGCCATCGTTCGATCGAGTGCGATGGGATTCTGGGAGAAGGTCGAGGGAGTGTGGACGAGTGGCTGGTCAAAGTTTTGTGGTCGCTGGTGGCTGGAGGTGGCGGGCCGAGGCAGTTTTGGTGACACAGTTTGGGGTCGAGGATGTGGTGAGTTGTTCGATTTCAAGTTCATCGTTGTTTCGTGTTGCTGGGTGTTTTGATGGGTCGAGTAGATGATCGTTGACTGGTTGATGGTCGTAGCATCGACCAGAGGTGATCGAAACAGTTGTGCATGTGCACAACGTATCTGGGTAGTTTTGGGATCGGAGAAGAAGCAAAGGTCTCGGGTTGGTCTCGAGAATAGTATCGCGTGGACTTGAAGTAATAATGCAGGGAGGTAACTCGAAGTGATGTTCGGGATTTCGTTGATATGGCCCGTGTATTTTTTACTCGGGTCAGACCGAGATGTTTCTGGTTAGGTACATTGGACTTAGCCTATTTTGCTTCCGCATGGACTATTACGCTAGCTCCTTTTTGTCATAGCTTTTTGTGCAGTCCTTTTTGTCTGTAACTCTGATATATACTCTATTGACTCGTCTGTATATTGTGGTTTGCTTTACCACTTGACATGTATCATTTTGTAAACTCTATAATGTATCTGTATATGTGTAAATGTATGTGATGATTAACTGTTCTGTGATGGGTATTACATTTGAGTTGTTATATTTGTTCTGATAGATCCTTCAGCCACCTATGGCTTTGTGTTAAGTATTTATTGGATATGTCGATCCACTTGAGAAAAATAGATATATGCTACCTTGTCGACGTATTCAGTAGATAATTAAGGCAAGGCTATAGATGGTCGCTCCTAACCAGCACTATTCTCCGCATTAGCAGACCGTGTTACCTTGTAATACTCTTTGCTAATGTGGGTCTCGGAGTGGGGCATCACAGCTTGGTATCAGAGCCAAGTTCAGAACGAAATATGATAAACATAGAACATAGACACATATTACAGTACATCAAAGGGTAGTACGAATGTTACGAATCCTTGAATCATTGTGCCTTTATTCTTTCCGTTCCTTTGGGGTAGATAGAATTTTGGGGAATACGTCTAGGAATGCATTTTATTCCGTAGTATTCCATATTTGAAGTAATGATATCTACCTTGTGAATAATCTTTATCTTATCTTAACTTTCAGCTAATGGCTGGAAGAGGCCGAGGACGACGCACGGATGCTAGGCAATCCAGTGGCTTGCATCCGGACGGCGTTTATATGTCTGCCGATCAGTTCTTGGAGTTATTTAGGAGCACTCAACCTCCAGCTCCTATTCGAGCATCTCCTCCTCGCAAGTCTGCCTTTGCACGTTTGTGCAGTGATTTTTCTCATCTTGGTGGAAAGCCATTCAAAGGCTCCGAGTCCGTTCTTGAGGTCCCAGCTTGGATTCGCACATGCGAGCGTATCTTCTCTCGTATGGATCTTTCTGACCATGATTGAGTTCTTGTAATTTCTAGCTTATTGCAAGAGCGTGCCCTTGATTGGTACGAGCTTCTTTTTGCCGAACTTGATGAGTCTGTTCTTTCTTGGACTCAGTTTCGGGAGCGATTCGAACTCAAATTCGTTCCTGAATCTGAGAAAGTTTTATTAGCCCGTCGCTTCCTTGAGTTGAAGCAAGGGAAGTCCTCCGTTTCCGATTATGTCGCATCATTCGAGGCCTTATCTAAGTATGGTCTTGAATTCATTAGCACTTCTTATAAGAAGAATATGAAGTTTGTCTCTGGTCTTAAGAAATATCTTAAGAAGTCTTTAATGCTTTAGCTTAAGCTTTCTTTTGAGGAGTTGGTTGATTCGGCACTTCATCTCAAGGCCATCGAGAAGGAGTGTGATAGTGGTGATGATGTTGAGGTTCGCAAGAACCCCAATAAGAAGAAGTTTCCATTTCATAAGCAAGGATTTCTCCCTTCCAAGAAGAAAAAGCCTATTGAATCTGGTTCTAACTCTCAATCTGCTGGAACACCTTCCGTTCGGAAGTGTTTCAATTGTGGTTCTCCTGACCATATGATCCGAGATTGTCTTAAGCTTCCCTTCTACCGCCATTGCAAGAAGGAAGGTCATCGTATTTTGACTTGCCCTACTGCTCCTGCTAGTGCCAAGTCTGGAAAGCTTTATGTTGCGAAGGCTTCTGGAGGTTCTTCTCAGCCCAGAGGTATATCTCCATCTATTTTGGAAGGTTCTATTTTATTTCATAACCATAGTATTCGAGTTCTTTTCGATACGGGTGCTTTGCATTCTTTCATACAGAAAAAGCTCGTCGATGATTTGTCTTTGGATGTTTCTTGTATGGTTACTTCGTTGAGGATTGCGAACCCTATTGGGGGATCCACAACCCTTAGCATGCTTTGTGATGATGTTGAGATTGTTTTATGTGGCTTTTCTTTTCGTGCGAATCTGCACGTTATTTCTTATTTGGGATTTGATATGACTTTGGGTATGGACTGGCTAGTGAGATACGATGCCAAGATTATTTGTTCTGAAAGAATTTTATATCTTCGACATTCGGATTCGTCTACTCAACTATCACTTGTTCTTCGGAATGTGGATAATTCCGAAATGGCTTTATGTTCTCTTGACTCACGAGATGATGATGATATATCTCGTATTCCTATTGTTTGTGACTTCTCTGATGTTTTTGAGCCGGTTTCGGGTTTGCCACCCAAGCGGGCGATCGAGTTCCGCATTGATCTCATTCCAGGTGCGCAGCCAGTTGGCTGTCCTCCCACGAGGATGTCTACAAAAGAAAATGAGGAACTCAAGAAGCAGCTTTTAGAGCTTGAGTCCAAGAAGTTGATTCAGTCCAGTTTTTCACCGTGGGGTACCATGGTCGTCTTCGTGAAGAAGTCCGATGGAACTCTTAGGCTTTGCATCGACTATCGCAAGCTTAACGAGTTGACCATCAAGAATAGGTATCCATTGCCTAGAATCGATGATATGTTCGATCTATTGAGTGGCGCTAAGGTCTTCTCTCAGCTCGACCTTGCCACTGGTTTTCATCAGCTCCGAGTCGCGGAAGATAGCATACCCTTTACAGCTTTCTGCACTCGATATGGTTCTTTCAAGTGGCTCGTTATGCCGTTCGGTTTGACGAACACTCCCGCTTTCTTTGTTGATCTTATGAATCGAGTATTCCGAGAATATCTCGATAAGTTCGTCCTTGTGTTCATTGACGACATTCTTGTTTATTCTAAGTCTGAAGCCGAGCATGCTAATCACTTGAGAATTGTCTTGAGTACTCTTCATCACCATCAGCTTAAAGCCAAATTCTCCAAGTGCGATTTTTGGGAGAATAAGGTTAAGTTCCTAGGCCATGTTGTATCTTCCGACGACATTTCTGTCGATCCCTCAAAGATCGAAGCTATCCAAAATTGGAAGAGGCCTGAGAATGTTCATGAGATTCGTAGTTTCCTTGGATTGGCGGGTTATTACCGTCGGTTCATTAAGGATTTTTCCCGTGTTGTGCTTCCTCTCACCTGCCTTACTCGGAAAGGCATTCGTTATATTTGGTCCGATAAGTGTGAATCTTCCTTTCAAACATTAAAGGAACTTCTCACTAATGCTCCTATTCTTGTGGTTCTCGAGGGTAATCATGATCTTGTTGTCTACACTGATGCTTGTGGTAGTGGTCTCGGTTTTGTGCTTATGTAGAAGGATCGGGTAGTTGCTTATGCTTCTAGGCAACTACGTCTGAATGAAGTTCGCTATGCCACTCATGATCTTGAGTTAGCCGCCATTGTCTTCGCCTTGTAGATTTGGCGACACTATTTATTAGGCGAGCGCTTCATTCTCTATACCGATCATAAATCCTTGAAGTATTTGTTCACTCAGAAGGAACTCAATATGAGGCAACAGTGTTGGCTCGAGTTTCTTGCCTCCTATGACTTTGATATCCAATATACCCCTGGTAAGGGTAATCGTGTTGCTGATGCGCTTAGTCGTAGACATTCGGCTGTTGTTTCTTTGATGCTTACCGAATGGGATATTCTTGAGACTCTATCTTTTTGTGATATTCATGATCGAGCTCCATCCTCTGATTCTCCGATAGCATTATTCAGTTTGGAAGCTCGACCCACTTTATTCGATCGTATTACCGAAGCTCAGCGGCATGATTCTGATCTTGTGCATCTTCTTCAGCTTTGTGAGACTGAATCCCGTGATAAGGCATTGCGGGATTTCAGTATTGATCTTCATGGGTGTCTTCGCAAGAAGAACCGTCTTGTTGTGCCTCCTGATTCTGCACTTAGGCATGACATTCTTGATGAATGTAATTGTTCTAAATACACCATTCATCCTGGCAGTAGTAGGATGTATGCCGACATGCATCACCTTTATTATTGGGAAGGCATGAAGCGCGATGTAGCGAGTTATGTGAGTAATTGCATGACTTGCCAACGTATTAAAGCCGAACATCAGCGCCCATCTGGACTCCTTCAGCCTCTAGAGATTCCATTGTGGAAATGGGATCAGATTTCGATGGATTTCATTGATGGCCTACCTCATACGAGATCGGGCCATTCTAGCATTTGGGTTATTGTTGATCGCCTCACTAAGTCTGCTCATTTTATTCCTATTAAATCTAATAGGACTGCTTCTCTTTTGGCTAAGTTATTTATCAAGGAAATCGTGAGACTTCACGGTGTTCCTAGTTCGATTGTGAGTGACCGTGATCCTTTATTCACCAGTCATTTTTGGTAGAGTCTTCAGCAAGCTTTGGGAACAAAGCTTAACTTCAGCACAGCTTATCATCCACAGTCTGATGAACAGACTGAACGGGTGAATCGTATCTTAGAGGATCTTCTCCGTATTTGTATTCTTGATTTCGGAGGTAGTTGGGAGGATCATCTACCCCTTGTAGAGTTCTCCTACAACAATAGTTTTCAGTCCAGTGTCGGTATGGCTCCTTTCAAAGTATTATATGGAAGGCCATGTCAATCGCCTTCTTGTTGGTTGGAATCTGGGGAGAAGCTTATTCTTGGCCTAGATTTTGTTCATGATTCTTCTGAGAAGATTGTTCTTATTCGTCAGAGAATGAAAGAGGCACAGAGCCGCCAAAAATCCTACGCGGATAACCTTAGGAAGCCTCTCGAGTTCTCAGTTGGTGATCTCGTCTTTATTCGTGTTTCTCCTTTAAAAGGGGTTATGCGCTTCAATGTGACAGGGAAATTGGCCCCACGCTTTGTAGGACCATTTCCTATTACTGAACGTATTGGCCCTATGGCTTATAGAGTTTCACTTCCAGCTCATCTATCCGGAGTTCACAACGTGTTTCACGTCTCTAAGCTTCGGAAGTGTCTTTGAGAATTGGATTCTGTTATCGACTCTCCTGATTTGCAAGGGCTTGAGATCTCACCAGATTTATCTATTGTACAGCAGCCTATTCTTGTACTTGCCACGGAGGTGAGACACCTTCGAAACAAGGACGTGCCGCTCATTAAAGTTCAATGGTCCGCTAACCCCAATGACTGTACTTGGGAAACCAGAGAGTTTATCGAGCGATCCTATCCGGGTTTTCTATCTTTGCTTAGCAATGGTGAGAATATCTTTTTATTTCAAGCTTATTTCTTTCCTTTTTGGGTGATCTAAGTATGTAGTTGAATTTTGCTATTTTCTAGTGGGCTTTTGGGTTTGGGTTTCACCCAACTCATTCTATACCTTAACTCAGCCCCCTCTCTTCATCCATTCATTCTCATTTCATTTCTTTTTCTCTAGCACAACTGAAAATGGGGAGAGGAATGAGAAATTAAAATTCAAAACCCTAGATTCATTTGTAAACTCAAATTCTTGATCCAAATTCAAAGAAAAGCTAAGGTAAGCCTCCTCTTCATCTTCTCCATCTCATTTCCTCTTCAATTTCAGAAAATTCCTAAACCCTATTTAGGAAATACTTGTTTTGATCTTAGATTGAAGCTTGTAGAGTTGAAGCGAAGAGTGATTGATCTTTTCCTTGTGTTTGAGCCTCTTATCTTTGTTTTGAGTTAAAAAAGTGAGTTTTTGAACTCACATCTACTTCTATAGATATCATTGTTGTTAGGTATGAATTCCTAACACTTAACTATGTCCTTTTGCTTTTGATTTGGATTGAATTGGTGAATATTCCAATTTTTGTATTTTGGTCCAATTTATGAAAATCCTTTTAAGGATGTTTGGAAATTGATGTTTGGGTTTATCGAAGAGCCTATAAGGCCGGGATGTCCTTAGGCATAAATCCCTAGTCGTCGTTGCTCGATCGATCGCTCCCGAATTGTTTTGGCCATCATGGCCTAGGCAAATTGTTGCCCAAACCAGGTCTTCAGACGTCTGAAATGCAAGCTCAGACGTCTGGTTTTAAACCTGGAACAAAAGTAAATACGGCAAAATTTATAAAAATAAAATGGCAGAAAACCAAGTCAGACGTCTGAAACTACCTCTCAAATGTCTGAAACACCTTGTCAGACGTCTGAACCACCCTTTCAGACGTCTGAACCACCCTGTCAGACGTCTGAAGCCACCCTCCAAACGTCTGTATGGTTTCTGAATTTCCAGAACCTAAATCCAGACGTCTGGATTGACCTCCAGACGTCTGGAATTGCCTATTTTTACCTATTTGCCTATTTTGATTGAGTTTCCATTGTTTAATTGATTTGTGTTGATCCAATTAGTTGTTATTGCATTCTTTGACTTTGATGATTCTTCGTACACGGGTTTTTATAAAGTGATCTTTTCTGTCTTGTTTCTCCAATTTATAATTTCTATTTAAAACACACACAATTTTGCACTTCGAGTGAAGAGGGAGGAGAATTAAATGATTAAATAAAACGCGTGCTATGAACACGTGCATTTATCTTTTCAGTTAATTCCTAATCTATTCGTTTGACCGTTTTGACCTCTGGGTCTGGTTTACCGATGAGATGAGGTGAACTTTGTACTGCTTTGAGTGTGAAATTGAACGGCTAGTAAACCGTTTAATGCGAACGTGGGGTATGGGACTCACATTAACATTTTTCGGGTTCTTCTCCAAGAGTTTATGACACATTAGCTTCGGCGGCCAGAACTGGACCTATGTGGGTCATTGATTGTTTATGTGGATAATTACTCCTATTTGGGAGTATTATATTGGCTTTGTCTATGTGGACAACTGCTCCTATGTGGGAGTAGAGCCTTCGTGTGTATCGCCCCTGGGCGTATGATACCACTAAATTAACAGTACTTGGCATAAATACTCTGGTCTTAGCACGTGCGACTTTCTGATGTTTTATTATTATATTTCCCTTGAGTAGCGCCTTTCGGCGATGGTTACATGGAACCACACGATATGAGTGCGACTACCTCATGGAAATTTATATTGCCTACGTGGGCACTACTCTTTGCTATGTTGCATTGATTTTTGGATATGTTTCCACTAATGCTTATGGTTGCTGATATGGCGGGTTTTGGAATATCCCCTAAGTGGGAGTAATATTGTTCCTTGTTTTGGGATATGATATCCTTTGTTTATTTGAATCGCCGATGATATGCGACTTGTTTTGATTCATCTTTGGTTAGATGACTTGGCTATCTCTTTTGGAGATATTTGTGGTACTTTATGATCTTGTATGTTCATTATCATTTAGTTTATCTGACTGATTTGTTCAGCTAGACTGACCCGTGTATTTTTTACTCGGGTCAGACCGAGATGTTTCAAGTTAGGTACATTGGACTTAGCCTATTTTGCTTCCGCATGGACTATTCTGCTAGCTCCTTTTTGTCATAGCTTTTTGTGTAGTCCTTTTTGTCTGTAACTCTGATATATACTCTATTGACTCGTCTTTATATTGTGGTTTGCTTTACCACTTGACATGTATCATTTTGTAAACTCTATAATGTATCTGTATATGTGTAAATGTATGTGATGATTAACAATTATGTGATGGGTATTACATTTGAGTTGTTATATTTGTTCTGATAGATCCTTCAGCCACCTATGGCTTTGTGTTAAGTATTTATTAGATATGTCGATCCACTTAAGAAAAATAGGTATATGCTACCTTGTCGACGTATTCAGTAGATAATTAAGGCAAGGCTATAGATGGTCGCTCCTAACCATCTCTATTCTCCGCATTAGCAGACGGTGTTACCTTGTAATACACTTTGCTAATGTGGGTCTCGGAGTGGGGCGTCACAGCTATCCGCTCGATAGATTCTGGATGTCGAAGTGAATAGTTCTTTCGGGACATAGGATATAGACTTCATAATAGTTAAGCCAATCCATCCCCAAAATCATTCCAAAACCAAGAGAATGCATCACATGAAGATCGGCACAAAAAGAATGGCTGCATAAGATAATCTCAACATCCCTACAGAGCGTACTGAGGGTTGCGGACCCATCGACCGAGTTTACAATTCTCAGCAAAGTCACTAAGCACACAACATCTAAAGATAGAGCATCAAAAAGTTCCTTCAATACAAATGAGTGAGATGCATCCATACCGAAGAGAACCCGAATAGGAAGATTCTGAAAAACCATAACACTTTCAAGAATAGAAGGAGATATACCTCAATGCTGAGAAAGCTCTACCAATTGCTTGCACAACACTAAGCTTCCGAGAACTGAGTTCCTTAGTCGCTCGAGGATAAGATGCTACAGGTTGATCTTCTTTCTTGCAATCACGAAAAATTAAAGCTTAGGACAATCCTTAATGAAATGCTCTATGCAACCACAATTGTAGCATTCTCCTCGAGAATGGTTGAGTAGGAGTGGAACAAGAACCTTGCTTCTTGATCTTATTAGTACCTGAGATATTAGTTTTTATGACAACAACTTTAGGAAATCATGTAAAATATAAGTACCAATGTTTTATCAAGGCATATAGTATATAGTGCAGGATATTAGATAGGTAATGATTTAAGAAGACTATACAGTATCAAGTAAAGGTTGAAGAGATTCAAGACGCTGATATAGAGACTCAAGAGCTAGAGAATGAAGACTCGTGAGTATTGAAGAGTTCAAGATTTCAAGATATCCCAGATAAGTTATAGAGTCATAGGTTTATGTTAAAATTCTGATAGCACTTGACCTCTGTCTCATCTCTCTCTTTCTCTCTATTTTTAAATAATTTTTAAATATTCTTTTCAAAACAACTTTTAAATAGTTTTCAATTTCTTATACTTACAAGTATTATTTTAAGTATTTGACATTTTACTAAGTTATTATTATTATTAAATTTTGATTTATATTGGTTTATTTTTCAAAAATCTTATCATATATTTTACTCAAGTTTTATTATGACTTAAAAGTTTATAAATTATATTTCATCATGTTTACAAGGTATTAAATTATTTTATAAAGCAATACATTTTCAAAATGATCTTTTAAAGTGTTTTTCAAAATTACAAAGAGTATGTCGACATACTCTCCCTTATATGTCGACATACTAGCCATAATTTTCAAAAATCAAATTTCAAAAGAAGTGCCTATTCGTCGTATCTCTTCACGAACGGATATGGCTGTTATTCCTCTATAAATACCTGTCAACCTGATGATTTGATTATCATTTTTCATTCTTCTTCTCTCCTCCTTATCTTCTTTCATTTTCTAAGCAAAAATATAACCATACTCTGTCGAATTTTAACCAGATTCAAACTCAATTACCATTAGTTTGATTCTCTAGCATTTTCTCTCTGATTTCTATCATCTCTTTCACTCCAATCAAGATCAAAGTGCTATTCAAGAGTTGTTTGATCATTTGTAATCAAGGTTGATGATCCGAGTCTTTAAAACTCTATTAAATCAAACCGCTATACTTGTAGCCCGTAAATCACTTGGTTATGCTTAATATCCCATTAACTTAGTGCTTGTGCTTGTAGCTTGAAAATCAAGTGACTCTATCCAAAGGTTGGGATTCGGGAGTGTGTGCCTCGTTACTAGAAATCGAGAATGTATTTGCATTTACCAGTTGAAAAGAAATCCGTACAAGGAATTGTGTGAAATCCCGGTGTGTTCTTTCCTTTTTCTTTTACCGTATATACTTTTATCTGTGTTTTGATATTGTGAGTGTTTCTATGATTAATAATTGCATAATTCTAAGCAAAATTTTAAAAGGTTTATATAAATTAGAAAACGCTATTCACTCCCTCTCTAGTGTTAATTTAGTCTTAATATCCCTATTCCGTAATCTTACATATGGTATCGGAGAATTGGTTTTCAAAGTGTTCATAATCTGATTTTTGAAAAGTTTAAATGGCCACCAACACTGGTAATAGTACTGTTAGTAACACGACTAATACACTTGTTAGTAATTCATTTTTTGAAGAACAATCTACTGCTAGACCACCACTTTTTAATGGCAGTAACTACACATATTGGTCATGCAGAATGAAAATCTATTTACAATCAATTGGATTAGACACTTGGAAATCACACAAATCGACTACGCTGAACTTGAGACTAATTTTACACAATGGATTGATGAACAAAAGGTAGTTGCACAAAGTAACTCTAAGGCCATGAATATACTATTCTGTTCACTAGATTGAAATGAATTTAATAGAGTATCTATATGTAAGTCTGCATTTGAAATTTGGAGAACTTTGCAGGTTACACATGAAGGCACAAGCAAGGTTAGGCAGACATAGATTTCTATGTTAATAAACTAGTTTCAATTATTTAAAATGTTCCAAATGAGTCCATATCTGATATGTATAATAGATTTCATATAGTACACTCATTTATTGCATTAGGTAAAAGTCTCTCGAGGAGAATCAAGTTGGAAAAATCCTTAATTCGCTTATTTCTGAATAGGATTAAAAGACTCTTGCAATCGAAGAGGCTAATGATATTAGAAAACTAAAGATTGAAGAATTAACTGGCAGTTTAATGTCTTTTGTGGCACAAATGCAGGGCAGAAGAGAAAATAAAGCAATAGATAAGAAATCCATAGCATTCAATGCAATGACGGATAATCTAGATTTAGATAGTGATAATGATGAAGAAATTGCTTTTATGACAAGTAACTTCAGAAAATTCATGAAATATAGGAAGATGAACAATTTTAAAAGAAATCACAACAAAAATCCTGGAAACAGAAGTGGAAGTGAGATGACATCAGATGTTATAACTGCGATGAATCTAGTCGCTTAAAACGAGACTGTCTGCATCCCGAGAAACTGAAAACCACATCAAATATTGATTCATCTACAAAATAGAGAAGATCCAATACCGCAACACTAGATGACTCAAACACATCATCAAGTGAAAATGAATCAGATACGGAGATGGCCAACATGTGCTTTACAGTAATACAGAAATCAGATATAATTGGTGAAATATGATCAGAAAAAGGTACGCATTTAATATATTAAAAGCTTTAATCATTTGAATTTTTAATTGTTTAATTATTAGGAATGTCCTATAGATTAATAACAATATTGGTTGAATATTATATGATTTTTATATTTTTATATATTTTTATAATATAATAATAATATAAAATATATTTAAGATAAATTTTAACTATTTTTAGTATATGTTTCTGTAAATAGAATAATTATATATAAAATAAAATAGGATATAGTTAAAAACAAAACACTTTTGAAAAAATCAATGTATATGTTGACATACACCCCTAGCATATGTCAACATACATATGCAAAATTTGAATTTGAATTTTAAATTCAAATTTTGAATTTTCCCTCCACCTTTTAACCTATCCCAATTTTCTAAAAAGGTGTCTCTTGATCAGAAAACATGTCATTTGATTCTCTATTTATTATCTCCATCTCTTTTCATTTAATTCACCTTTCATTTCAAAATTCAAACCTTCATCAACTCTCTTATCACCTCAAAAAATTCATCAATGGCTTCCTCTAGCACTCCAACCTCCATGAGACTCTCCAAAACTATCAAAAAAATTCTTTTCCATTGTCAAGAAGCCATGAAATTTTATATTAGCTATATGAATTATGGAAAAGTTTCTACTAGAACTTTTGCTATTTTAATGATTTTTCTATTTATGAAATTGATACTCTTTGTTCTAAAAATGGAGTTCTCGGTTTAACTAATGCTTCCCAAAACAATTTTGTTTGCTAGCCACACTTGGTCAAAATGTTTTATGCAAATTTGAAAGGGAAATTTCATGAAGGTGGAGAAGGAGAAGTGTGGAGTAGTGTTAAAGGAACTTTAATCGTTTCAAATTGCGAACTTTTGGGTACCATTCTTGGATTATAAGACTCAAGTGAAACCAGAGGCAACAACAAATAAATGGTCAAACTAGAGAACAATGCATATTGAAACACACAGTAGTGATAACCAGACTACATGGATGAGCACTAATGCATATAGACCAGAGCACTAATATACATATATATGAACATGAATGAAACTGCAACAAGCCTCAATAGGTAAAATGTACACATTTATGGTGGACAGCATGCATACAACTCAACAGTAAATGATCATAGTAGAGACTCAAATGAACATGACCAGGAAACAATGAACACCACATCAATATACATAAAGGCTAATAGAGCTTCAACCAGTGCACAAGTAACTGTGATCAACCAACTCGATCTAGCATATCATATATACAACAAGATTAAGAGGACCATACATGTACAAAGGGCTACAATGCTCATGAAGAAACAATGCTACAGATGCAAGCTTCAAAAGGTACCAAACTCGAGTGAAATAAGTACATCGAACAGCAAGACAACATGTACATATGCATATGGACCAAACCAGAATCAAATTGCCAAGACCAGACTTCGAAATCAAGGCAGGTTTAAGTAGCAATTTTGAACAAAGACAGAGCAAGAAGCCGTGGGTGTCAAAGCAGTTTGAACAAAGCAGTATTCACATTTCAAAAGGAATTCAACTTGTAGAAGTATACAAAATTGAACCAGTCCAAACATTTCACATGTATTCAAGAAATTATCAGACTAACAAATAAACGAAAAATTCAAATGGCCGAAGTCAACAGATGATAACACGTATGAACGAATAATCATGTCATACTAAAGTCAGAGCCGTGGTGACCAAGGTAAAATCGAGAAAGTCAAAATCAAAGCCGTGATATTCAATGAACGAAATTATACGAACTGAACCAGTCAGAAAACATCACAATCATCCAAACCAAAATCAGTGGCCAAGCATGAATTCAATAAAATATATATGAATGAAATTATAGGAAATCAAATCCTATATAACCCATATCATCATCGGCATTCGAAATCATTCGAGTTCAAGCAATAATAGAGAAGAATAAATCGATAACTCGAACCAAATTGAGTTCAAAGCATATCAACATGAGGAACAAAGAAATTACATACCAGGATTATCCAAATCGAAATCAAATTGAAGCTGCCGTGAACATATAAATCGATCGAAGAAAGTTTTTGAAGCATCATTTCTTTTAAGCGGCGACTTCGACAATTTATCATGAAGCCCTAATTGAGGAACGAAGCAACCATAATCGCAAACAAAAAGAGAAGAAGGAATCGGGCCAAAGAAATAAACGAAAAAGGGGAAATATATTTATTATCACTTTAGTTATTGGGCCGGTTTCTTTTAGTATAAACGTGGGCTTTAATTTTAAATTAGGGTTTAGTATTTTAAAGTTGATTTTTTAATTTGTATTTTTCTTTTAAACATTTGTAATTTCTAGTCGTCTGACTAGGGGACGAACTACGGTGGTGTAGCTCGAGAACTCGCAACTCAGTGGCTGAGTTGTGGCAGGGTTTTGAACGTAGAGTTAGGTTAGTTGATAGCAGGTGACGCAAGTTTACATGTGTAAGCATCTGACTACTTAATTTCTAGTAGAAACCTTGGGGGCAGCACGTACGCAGGGTTTTGTCAAAGCTGGGTAAATCTATGTGTTCTATTTTCTGCTTCTGCTATTATCTGTACTGCTATTATTCAACTATTATCAGCGCTGCAATTATTTTATATACTTCCACAATAAATTTTTATAATTGATAGTATCACCCTATTCACCCCCTCCCCCTCTAGGGTAAAATCGATCCTACATATAGTGCTTTTTATTATTCCATGTGTAGGTGGAACCAATGGATAGGAAAGGTAGGATGGAAGCAGACACAAGTGCTTAGTTTAGAGGGGATATGTCATGGGCATTAGGAAGATTTCCACCATGTTTTTGGTGTGAGAGTTCCACCATGTTTTTAATGTGAGAGAAACATACAATTGAAGTCGCCTAGGAGAATCCAGGGAGCATTGGGAGGATTGAGCTAATGCAGATTATTGAACACGTAATTCCTAGTATTATAGTTGTTGAAAGAATATATGAAGGTGATGTAGAAGCTAGTGGAGGTGGGATGTGTGTATAGTGAAGGTGAATTAGTTGAGGAGTAGAGTGAATGACGGTGGTAGTGAAAATAACCGAATTAAGATTCTACCCTAAGGAGCGGAATCAAGGTTATTGGTAGAGCACCAATCTGGTTTTATGAAGGTGCAGGATTTGTGATTAATTCAACATTGAGCTTTGTTTCCAAGACAACAATCATGTTGAGGTTTAATTTAGAGATAACGTTTTGCACTTCTTTTTGTTTGACGTTGAGGGAGCACCCCAAATGTTCCACACAGCAATGTTGTCATCATCTAGGAATTTTTTTTGTTTTGCTTGGTATACTCGATCTTGTCTTCCTAGAGGAGTTATTATCTGGACTATCGTATCCGCCACTCTTTCGGTGTCTAGTTCAGTGTCAGTGGATTGGCAGCTTCTTTTCTTGGTCTTCTTATTTCTAGACTTCTTATGAGCTTTAGGTTTGTCATATGGTGCTTCAGAAAAGATGTTGGTATGCTTGATAGGGAACAACATAGGGGAGATAGGTGGTGACAAGTTAGTAGCTTCAGCAGGGTTGGTATGGTTGCAGAAATTGATGAGACAGTTGTTAAGGTCTTGGAATGTATTAGGTCGAATAATATTATGATGGATGAGCTCATTAGTGATGGTAGATGCAAGATGTATATTGGTGTAGGGATAGGAGGAAACAAATAAAAGTGGCTTAGAAGCTGTTATTTACTAATGGGAGATAAGTGAGCAGTTGTGGATTGGAGATGTTTAGAGAGGGATTCACGGCACATTAAAAAACTTTTTTAAAAAGTTTTGAAAACAAGTTTCGAGTTCAGAAAAATCATTCAAAAACATTCTTAGAAAACAAAGTGGTATACCACTTAAAAGAGAGCATGAGATTCCAATGTCGCATAAAAACCAACATAAATAGATCGATTATAACTATACAACATTCACCATCCATATACACAAGCATTTTCATAAGCAAGCACATATAAAAATATAAAACGCAAGGAACTCCTTAGAGTCCCTTTACAACAAGATTCCCTTATAAATCATGTCATATGTACTTCGAATTGTTTTGTCGCGACCTATTCGCAACGAACTCTTCAAATCTCTTATTTTCTTTTAACAGTCCCCTGTCTATTCCTTATGTGTCATCCGCTTCCAAGCAAGAATCAAACCAAACAACAATAATAATTATTACACACATTTATACACATAAACAAGGCAATATAAATTATTACAACAAAGTAATTCATTCTTAAAGTTGCTTTTGAGTTAGTTTAACTCAGCTAAACAAACACCAACTCCAATCAAGCTACTACTCCTTCACCGCGACCTTTCAATCAAAACACGGACCTAAATTCCTCTTGTAAAACTTTCTTTCAAAGCCCTGGGGTCCTCAATCATTCTAGGTGATGACTTGTCTATGGGGTTTTTGGGTTCGATTTTGGTATTTTTTAGATGTAGAGAGTGTGGTCTAAATTTCTAAAGGCATATTTAAGTGTTTAGAGAAGGAAAGAAGTATTTTTGAAGTCACTTGTTTTCATGGAATTTAAGTGGAAGAAGTGTGAAGAAGATTGGAGAAGATGAAAATTTAAGTTTTGAAATGAAATAAAGAAAGAAAAATAAAGAGAAGGGGTGTTTTATAGAATTGTAAAATGGAAAATTACCAACCATAGCCCTTCTTAAATCAAGCCACTGCCCTTCCTTTTTTCATGGTCCTTCCTCCCCTTATCCCATATGGCACCACTTTAGTCCATATGACATTATACCGCCATCTTTTAGGTACTTCTATAGTACTTCACTCCTTAAAATAAGGAGAAAAGTCTTCTTTTCTTAATTTATTTAATTACCTTCTAGAAAGTGGTTTAGTTAACCCATTAATTAGTAAAAGGTGTTTTCTTATTTGTATATATATGTGTATACACTACAACAAAAAGGACTTTTTATAGCGTGTAAAAACCGCTATAAAAACTTTCTATAGCGATTCTATAATCGCCATAGATCAACATGTTGTAAAAAGTCTGGTAGATACTATAGCGTGTCATACTTGCAATGGAAAACGTATTTTTCTTGCCATCTAAAATAGGCCATATTGGTGCAACTGCTTTTCTATAGCATTATGAAACGTGCTATAGAACTTTTTATGACGCATTTTAGTTGCTATAAATATGTCGACATGCTATATTATTATAGCATTTGAACGCACTATGGAATCATCGTATCAACCTTTTATGACACATTGAAATGCTATAGAAAATTCAGTATTATCTATTATAGCACCATCTTATTGCTATGAAAACTATTTACTCTTTAATAAATATTTTGTATAGCACTAACATGATGCTATAGTATAACAAAGCTGAACAATTTTCTTTTTATTGCATAGTTAGAACGCTATAAAAAAATTATATTGCACATTTTTTGCTGCCATAACATTCAAAGCTTACAATTTTCAATTCTACTTATATATTATAACTCAAAAAACCACACTCATCACATTAACATAAGTACACAAATTGAGTCATAAGCCGAAATAAAAAATATATATATATATATATCCATAATATTTCATAGTACATGAAGAATTAAACATAAATATTTGTGATAAAAATTAAACATAAGTACACAAATTGAGTGTAGCATACCAAAATGATACATACTAAAAATATTTTAATGACCGTCGATAAGCATGACCGATTTAAAGGAGAAAGAGTGCGACATCATGTATCAACCTCAAAAGCATCATACAACACCTGTGAAGAAGAAACACAAACATACATATGTTAGTCAATATATACACGTATGTATAAGTACAAAAGATGCATCGCCAAAGACTAAGTTACTGAAACTAGCATAACCCCTAATGAACCTATTATTGTGATCAATCATGCTTTAAAGAAGCACACTAAGGACAGTGGCACTGACTTGCTAGGATTCTAGGTAAAGTTGTAATCAATACAATTTGAAATATAAGTTAACTCAATTAATACAATGAGTGATGCATGCTATTTTCTAGAGATTCATTTAGAGAATGTGATTAATAAAAATAGCATTTGCAGTGATGAGACTCATTTCGTAAAACACATATTATATGTTTGACAGTTTCATTAAATTAAACCTGATATTTTTTTACAAAACTTTGTAGAGATAAACAAACATACATGCTATGGAAAATTCAACATTTATATAGATATTAAGTCCATCATAGCTGGGAAGGAAAAACGTTTGTCTGCAAAATATGATGATAAACAGAATATTTATTTCACAACTAAAGTTAAATTTAACTACGAAAAAATGTTTAAAAACTTACCCATACCCAATATGGATCTCAAACATTCTTGATGTCATCTAGTGGAATAATGCATCACTCATGTCTATAAAACACCCAGCACAACAAAGTTACAGTATCAAATGAACTCTTGTATCTTCAAAACACAACTCCTCTTTCAACATCATAATACTTCAACAAACATGCAATCTCTTACTTCCTCCAACTCAGTCCTAACCTTTTCTAGTCCAAAACTCAGTCCTAACCAAAAATTTCCACAAAAGCATCAAACGTACTCTAACTTTCTAATTCAGCTCAACTCTAACTATGTCAATGATAGAGCTCAACTCTCAACTCTAAATAAAACTATGATTCCAAATTAACTTAAATTCAAATCAAATCAAGACTTGAAGCAAGGAGAACAAATAGAATTTACTTCATATAGTTTTGTGTAACAGTTATTGTAACAGACAACAAAGCAATTTGTTTCAGGAGCGATTGAGACATTGTTAAAACTGGTAATATAAAATGCATCATTTTCATATATATTTTAACTAAATTTAGAAAAATAAATAAGACATATGACATAACAATGGTATATACCTAAATGCATCCCCACAAAGCAACTTGTAATCTGTCACTTAGTTCCTTCCACTTATCAAGTGTAACAGGAACATGTTCCCTTACTAGCGGACCTAAATATGAAGATAGTTTGACAGACCCATCTCCTATTGGTTTGCCAGTGATACATTCACTTCAGGTCCATCGTAGGGCAGTGAGCACACAAGTGGCACCAAGAGCTATAAAAATTGCAAAATAAGATTAGACAAGTAAATTTAATTTTTTCCCACTTAAAGAAGAGAGAAGGGATCCAAAATATATTTACTGGATAGGATTAGAACATTACAGTAGGATGTGTAAATAAAAAATGAACATGTTTGTATACCCAGTTCTACAACACTTGTAAACACTTTTACATTTAAATATATATGAGACCTATGCATACCCAGTTCTACAACACTTGCAAACACTTTTACATTAAACAAAGTATATATACTGTTACCTCCTAAACAACAGCAAATCGAGGTGGGAATTTTGACAAAAAACCCATATTAAAGTATAAATATATACAACACGTATGCTACATCTCAGGTTTGGAAAACATGCACAACCAACGCATACTATGGATGCCGACACCTTTTTAAAAATTACTAAGCATAACCTGTCGGCAATATACAAGTGTATATTATATCTATCTTGATCCTACGCCCAGATCTAATAGTACTTTTGTCAAGCGACTTGCGTGCACCAATAACAAAGTACTGATACGCAAATATATGACAGGGAGGAGAAAAACGAATCTGTAAACGTGATAGGAAAATTGCACGGCTGTTGTATATATGCACAACCCCAAAAAAATGCATATATGCGGGACTCAGCTAGCACCGAAACAATGAAGCCCGGAGCATCGGCCAGGCTGAGGAGGGGCGGTCGTTGGCATGCGGTCAGGGAAATGAGCTATGGGTCCATGAAAATAACACACCAAAAGAAATGTATATGACGTATCCAACATCTATCTAACCATAGCAAAATATCATAAGATGATTCAAAGTGCTAGTTGTTATTTTGCAGCCATAATCTGAACTACACCGCAACTGGACTTAGCTTTTACAGTAAACAACTAGCATGAGCAAACAAAATGTTGAGATGAAACCTCTTGGTTGTAAATTGTTCAGCAAAAATATTGTAGATCTGCCTTTGTCAAAATAAATATGAAACAATTTTTGCAAGTTACCTTGCGGAATAAATCCTTTGTGTGAGCAGCGACACCCTCCTCGAGAGGCCTTTTGTATCAAGCATGATAAGCCTTCTTCACTAAAAGAAGCTCATCCGAGCTCTTAGTGCAGGCAATCTCAATAAATGTCCTGTCAGCAGCATGCCATAAAAGCTCATGAAAATAATATTTGTTGAATAACATAATATTTGATCCGACAACATTTTAACTTTAAGATAAAAGTAAGAATTAATGATCGGGAAAATTATAACTACATGTATATGGTCCAGGAACATATATAACATATGCAATGAGGCTACAGAACCTACTTTGTTATCTGGCCTCATATAAATCAAAAAATTTACCTGGAAAATTAACAAATTACGAGATATGGAAATAATATTGAACATATATAGCGTATGTGAACATATATAACTATTGTGAGGTAGAATATGTCCACTTTGTGCTAAAGGAGTCTGCCTTCCAAATCAAGATCCAAACATCACATGGGAGATTAATGTCAACATAGGCTGCAACCCATCAAATTATCAAAATACAATAAAAAGGAAGCATAATTTTTTTAATTTGTCTGTTTTGCAAGGCAATTTCATACATGTTAGGTTCGTATAAGTTTTAATGCCTATTAGCTTACTTACGAATTTTAATTTGATTAGTCTACTCGTGATTCTTCTATATAAATTGTTTCGTTTTATTTATTGGGCATTGGAGCAAATTACAGTGAATAAAATATTATAACCATGAGTCAGGGTGTTTGTATAAGTTGTTCATTTAGTTTTATAAACAATGAGTCTGATATAAGTGTGGTGTGCTTTCAAGTAGCACATGGGGTAGTTATTGGGGTAGTCTGATCTGATATATAGTTTATATGTTGCTTAGTCCGATATAATAGACATAGCAAGATAAGTGGATGGTTCTAGTAATAGGTGCAGAATTTTGAACGGTAGATTTTGAATTAAAGTGAAAGGATTTTTCATTTGAAAACGATGTTCATTGTGCACATAGCTTTATACAGGGCAGTTAACTATATAATTTAACATGTATATAAAAAGTCGCATCATGCTAAACAAACATCTACAGGGACATTTGGATATAAAACAAATGGTATGACCACAAGTACAAAACCAAAAATATGTTTTCATCACAAGGTAAGCCAAGAATGATAGCCACCATAAAAGTTTTCAGGTTGAGACAAGTGAAATGTTCAGGGTAAAATTTGTGTATATTTATAAACCAATATGGTTTTAAAATTCCATTTATCAACTAATTGTAAAACTTAATCAATTCGAAATCTTCAAGGTACAATTAGTTCATATGCTTCTAATCAATTCGGATTCACATAACAGAAATTGTTCACGAAATCGATAGAAAATACCTAATCCCATGTTCACAGAGATCAAATCGCGCTGCTTGAAGAAGTGAGCTTCGGCTTGTTCATGAACAGCAACTTTCAAATCAAGCTTCGATTTGGGAAACGCGCTCCAGCGTTGTAACAACCCGGAATTTAGAACAATTAATTATCATCCAACGACGATTAAATTAGTTGTTAAATTCTTTTGGGAATTTTAAACCGGTTGAAATTCTTTCATAAATTCATCGTTTGTTTTGCGGGCTTTAAATTTTGTTTTGGCCCACTTCTTTAGTTGCCGTGATAAGTGATAACTAGGTTTCCCTTTATTTTGAATTGCGTTCTTTCGACCCGCTCCCCATTTTTATTTCGTTCAAAAAACCTAATCGATAATAAAGCGAACAAAAATGGTGGCTGCCTCGTTCCAAAATTTAGGGCACGCTTATCTGCTCGTCTTCTCCGCTCAGGGCGTGAGTAAATCGAAGAGGCCACCAATGATCGTCTCTCCGACTTTTCAGAGGCTATTAGGGTTTCTGACGAGCGTATTCCTTCGCTTCGTGTTGCCGCGACGTCGAATTCGAGCTCTTCGGTGGCTAAGGTGAGTAATCGCAATTACTCACATCTAATTTAACCTCATAGATATGCGATTTTGTGAATTGATCTACACGGCTTTGAATTTACTGCTCCGTGAATTTCTTGTTTTCATTTGTTCGACTCGCGACTTGTTTTCGTGATGACCACGGCTTGACTGTTTTTCAAAACACTTCGACTTTAACCCTCTGCCTTAATTTACTCTATAGCCTACTTGCTTTATTCGCTGTGACTTTGGATGTTGATTTGGTTTGAATTGGGCACTGACTTGTTTAAAGAACCGGCCTTGGTATTTTTTTTTGTGACAGTTGTTTTTCCATGGCCCAGTTTATGCTGTGACGATTTGGTTTACTAACTTGTTTCAATCTACTTGAGTTGTCGTCTCAGCCAGTCGAGTATAATTGATGATGATTTATCATGGCTATTTGAGTTTTGTTAAAACGCTTTGGCCATGTTTTCTTGGTCGTCATGGTTTTGTGAATTTGCTGTTTTTAGTTGACTTCGGTCACTATGATTTTTGGATCGACATTTGAATTTGCTTGATACTTCGATTACTATCTCTCAACCTGATACTCAATCACTGTCACTCAGTTGCATACACATTCATCATGTAGTTCACTGAGTATATGCACAATTTCATACATTGCGTCATTTGGTTTGCTCTGAAGTGACATTGTTCTTCTGGAGCTCGTACTTGAGTCTGTTGAGAACAGTTCGACTTCGACTTGGTCTTTGAGTTATTTCACAGTCTTGTTGTCTGCTGTTGTTCATTCTACTGGTACCATTTGTCCATTCATGGGTTTGTTTGAGTCAGTGGAGTTTGCATTCATCTTTTCCACTGTTTTGCTCAAGTCTGCATTATATTGTACCTGTACTTGCAGTTGCATATCTGTTCATCAAGTTTTGCAAGTGAACATGTTTGCATTCATCATGTTTGATTTATCAGAGTACCTCAGTTTTTAAACCTCTGGAACATCCCATATCCTAAAGTAAACAAAATTCACAAGTTTAAACAACTGTTTGATGAATCTACTGCATTCTGTAGTTCTTGAATCTTTATGTAATGTTTGCATGATTGGGCTATCTGAATAAATGCTTTGAATTGCCCTGTTTACATAAACTTTCATCCTTGCCTTAGTTGATATGTAGTTCACTGCATCATTTCTTTGAAATGGCTGTTGCGTGAATTTGGCAACTTGCTTCTCTGCCACTTCTCTGTTACTTCATCGAATACTGCATTCCTGTTCACTTGAGATTTTGTTGTTAACTTCCTTGATTAATCTGCATTCACATGGCATCCATGTTGATATTTGCATTTTGATTCCATCGTAAATGTTGATTCTGTAGCCTGCACCTCATATTGTAGTGGTTGTACTTGAAAGTGATTCCAGTTGTAATCAGTGTTGTTACTAATGTTGTCCACTGTTTTACTTAGCCATTTGTAATTTTTAGTTTGGTCATTCTTGTCTATGCTTCAGCTTGCATTCCTGGTTGTTTCAGTGGATTCACTGATCCATTTTTATTTTAGTTGGTCTGCAGTTTCTTGTGGGCCTTTGTGCCTGCTGCACTTGGTTGACCAGTTTCATTCATCCTTGTTTATTTTTGTTGCCTTCACCCAAACTTCCATGTGGAGGCTGCATTTTCGTTGCAGTTTTACCCTTGTCCCTTGTGGTGACTTTATATTCAGTGGTGGCGAGGCAGTGCACGCGTGCGTGCACTGCAGCCACCCAGAATTGACAATTTTGAATTGATATTTCCTTTGTGTCGTGATGCGTTGATCTTTTATGCCGTATTGGCGAGGCCGAACACGCGTGCGTGTACGGCAGCCAATCGAACTCTGATGGTTTTAAAGTGACAATTTCAATTGTTTTAAATTGATTTAGTCGATTTGATAAATTGTTTATTTATCTCTGTTGATGATTTAAATCTGCTGGTTTTTGTTAAACACTGTTAAGTGTTATATTGACCGTTATCCGGTTTCTTTGTTTAAAGAATCGGATAGACGGGAATTATGGTGACTGTCGTCTATTTAAATTATTACTGCCTATATGCACTGATAAACTGGTTTGAATTAGACTGACCTGGGTATTATTTTCTTTTGAATGTAATACTCGGGTCAGACCCGAGTTATTTCAGGTTGTAGATTTTCTTCTTTGAGTTGCTGTTCAGGATTTGAAGACTTTTCACATCTTCTGAAGTTGTCAGTGTCATTTTGTAGTAGTCGCGTCATTGTATAGAACGATATGTATTCATGTATATTAGTCGATAATGTACTTGTATATATAACTTCTAGAGTCGACAGTTGTAGTTGTATCATATGTATCGTGTCAACTATATTGTAACTGACATCGGTTATATATATATGAGATTATTGTTATTCTGTGTTCCGCATTTATATTATCTGTGTTATTGTTATATCTAATGTCCTAAACTATTATGAACTATCGTAGTTTGTTTTATACTGATAATTGGATATGTCGATGGGAGTAAATAAATAATAGATGAAAAATAAAAAGTATATACCACTCCTATCGAGATAACCAATATTAGTGTAAGGCCAATTACGGATGGTCGCTCCTATCCAGCCTTATTCTTCGTAATAATAGACAGTATTTCTTTTAATACTCTTTGTTATTATGAGTATAGAGGTGGGGCGTCACAGTTGGTATCAGAGCTTGGGGTTTATGGACATAATATAAAACTTAACTCGGATGGAACATATTTTACAACTATTGGTCGATGTTTTATCTGTGATTTGAGTCAAAACTAAAGTTTTGAAATTTTGATGAAATTATGTTTCGATGATTTGATTGATTTGTGTTCTATTTATCAGAGTGCGCAGCGGAAACAGTGAAACTGTCTTCGCTGAGTACAACTGATAATCTTTTTGATTTAAAAAATCGAAATACGAAATTGATATTAATTTCATCTGTTGTTTACATAGCTGTAATTATTTTGTTCCTTTATAAATTTCGAATCCAAATTGAGGATTCGAAGAAATTACAGTTATGTGATTCTTGTTGAAATTTCCGCTGGCTTTCTTTTGTACTAATCATCTATCGATTAGCTTTTGCTGTTTTGAATTATCTTCATTGAAGATACCTTCGAATAATTTCTTTGTTCATTTTGTAGTACGTGCAAAATTTGAATTGCACGTTATTGCATTTATTTTACGTTGAACCGATGCTTGGTTATGAAACGTATTTTGTTGCCATTATTTTTATAACGGGATTTTTACACCAATGCTAAATTTTTGAAGCACGGTGTTTTGTGGCATTTTGATGAATGAAAATTCTCTGATATTACATTTTGATGTAAATTGTTTTGATGTGATTTTGACGTTTTAAAATTACTGTCGCTTTGGCTTCAGTAACCGTCAAATTTTAAAAGTGGATTTTCAAGCGGTTATTCCGCAATGCTGTTTTGTGACCGTTTTTACGGTATTTTGAGGAGTACGATTTCCTTACCGAAATTGTTACTGAATTACTGTTCTAATCACGTGATTGGAAAATCGTTTTGAAATGAAAATTGTTTTATAAAATTTTAGCAGTTTGCGTTTTCAAAAGAATGAGAAAGCGACTTAAACGATTCAGCAAAATCGAGGATTATGACCCCTTTCTTTTACTGTTTCGCTTAACTCCGGACTTGTTCAATTGAGAATGCGAATTGTTATTTAAAAAAAAAATATATATTTTTTTCAGAAATTTTAACAGTTTGCGCTTTCAAAAGAATGAGGAAGCGATTTAAACGTTTCAGCAAAATCGAGGACTATGACCCCTTTCTTTTACTGATTCGCTTAATTCCGGACTTGTCCGTTTGAGAATGTGAAATGTAATTTTACAAAATACACAATTTTGCACTTTCAAGGAAACGATGAAGAGAATCAAACGATTTAGTAAAACACGTGGTATGGGACATGTGCGTTTGCTATTTCGGTTAATTCCGGACTCGTTAATTGAAATATTTGATGATTTCGTGTGCTTTCGAGCCACTCTGCGGACCTTCGGGTCAAATACCAGTACTAGACCTTCGGGTCACTCTGCGGACCTTCGGGTCAATCTGATGGGCGCCAAAAATTATGTTGAGTACTTGGTAGGCTTCGGCCACTCTGAGATGCACGTGCGGCGAATTAAAAACTCGCCATCTGATAGGATCGATCCAAGCTTTTATGTTGATTTTCTAGTCTTCTTAATTGATTTCTAGATATTTGTTGTTTCCAATTATCTGCAGGTAATTGGATATTTGTTGTTTCTAATTATCGCTTGTGATAATTAGATATTTGTTGATATGAGTTCTGATTATCGTTTTTGATAATCAGATATTTGTTGTTTCTAATTATCGCTTGTGATAATTAGATATTTGTTGATATGAGTTCTGATTATCGTTTTTGATAATCAGATATTTGTTGTTTCTAGTTATCGCTTGTGATAATTAGATATTTGTTGATATGAGTTCTGATTATCGTTTTTGATAATCAGATATTTGTTGTTTCTAATTATCGCTTGTGATAATTAGATATTTGTTGATATGAGTTCTGATTATCGTTTTTGATAATCAGATATTTGTTGTTTCTAATTACCGCTTGTGATAATTAGATATTTGTTGATATGAGTTCTGATTATCGTTTTTGATAATCAGATATTTGTTGTTTCTAATTATCGCTTGTGATAATTAGATATTTGTTGATATGAGTTCTGATTATTGTTTTTGATAATCAGATATTTGTTGTTTCTAATTATCGCTTGTGATAATTAGATATTTGTTGATATGAGTTCTGATTATCGTTTTTGATAATCAGATATTTGTTGTTTCTAATTATCGCTTGTGATAATTAGATATTTGTTGATATGAGTTCTGATTATCGTTTTTGATAATCAGATATTTGTTGTTTCTAATTATCGCTTGTGATAATTAGATATTTGTTGATATGAGTTCTGATTATCGTTTTTGATAATCAGATATTTGTTGTTTCTAATTATCGCTTGTGATAATTAGATATTTGTTGATATGAGTTCTGATTATCGTTTTTGATAATCAGATATTTGTTGTTTCTAATTATCGCTTGTGATAATTAGATATTTGTTGATATGAGTTCTGATTATTGTTTTTGATAATCAGATATTTGTTGTTTCTAATTATCGCTTGTGATAATTAGATATTTGTTGATATGAGTTCTGATTATCGTTTTTGATAATCAGATATTTGTTGTTTCTAATTATCGCTTGTGATAATTAGATATTTGTTGATATGAGTTTTGATTATCGTTTTCGATAATCGGATAATTGTTGTTTTTAATTATCGCTTTAGATAATTAAATATTTGCTAATTTCGAATTTAATTATCGCTTTTGATAATTAAATATTTGTTGATTTTAGATTTAATTATCGCTTTTGATAATTAAATATTTGTTGATTTTAGATTTAATTATCGCTTTTGATAATTAAATATTTGTTGATTTTAGATTTAATTATCGCTTTTGATAATTAAATATTTGTTGATTTTAGATTTAATTATCGCTTTTGATAATTAAATATTTGTTGATTTTAGATTTAATTATCGCTTTTGATAATTAAATAATTGTTGATTTGAGATTTAATTATCGCTTTTGATAATTAAATAATTGTTGATTTGAGATTTAATTATCGCTTGAGATAATTAAAAATTAGTTGATTTTAGATTTAATTATCGCTTTAGATAATTAAATATCGGTTGATTTGAGAAATTTGATTATCGGTTTTGATAATCGAACATTTGTTGAATTTGAAATTTGGTTATCGTTTTTGATAATCGAATATTTATTGAATTTGAAATTTGATTATCGTTTGTGATAATTGAATATTTGTTGATTTGAGAAATTTGATTATCGTTTTTGATGATTGAATATTTGCGATTTTTGAGATTTGAGCTTCGTCTTTTTCTCTGGCGATTCAGGTGAGTAATTTGATTTACTCACATTCAATTCATGCTCTGTATGGGATTTCTGCTCTGTTTTCCTTCTCTTTTAGTTGCTGGAACTCGATTGTTCTTGCTTTTGTTAGTTGTCTGATTTTGATCCCTGATTCCCACGATGTTGATTCTTTTGATTTGAAGCAGTCGAACCTTTCGATTTCTTATCTAGTACCTCCCCGCTGACACTTGCTTTGCTTATACATTCGACATTGCCATGCTCTTTTGGTTGTTACCTTTTATCCATTTGTTCCCTATGATTGCGTGGACGCAATTTCTTTAAGGAGGGGAGTCTGTAACAACCCGGAATTTAGAACAATTAATTATCATCCAACGACGATTAAATTAGTTGTTAAATTCTTTTGGGAATTTTAAACCGGTTGAAATTCTTTCATAAATTCATCGTTTGTTTTGCGGGCTTTAAATTTTGTTTTGGCCCACTTCTTTAGTTGCCGTGATAAGTGATAACTAGGTTTCCCTTTATTTTGAATTGCGTTCTTTCGACCCGCTCCCCATTTTTATTTCGTTCAAAAAACCTAATCGATAATAAAGCGAACAAAAATGGTGGCTGCCTCGTTCCAAAATTTAGGGCACGCTTATCTGCTCGTCTTCTCCGCTCAGGGCGTGAGTAAATCGAAGAGGCCACCAATGATCGTCTCTCCGACTTTTCAGAGGCTATTAGGGTTTCTGACGAGCGTATTCCTTCGCTTCGTGTTGCCGCGACGTCGAATTCGAGCTCTTCGGTGGCTAAGGTGAGTAATCGCAATTACTCACATCTAATTTAACCTCATAGATATGCGATTTTGTGAATTGATCTACACGGCTTTGAATTTACTGCTCCGTGAATTTCTTGTTTTCATTTGTTCGACTCGCGACTTGTTTTCGTGATGACCACGGCTTGACTGTTTTTCAAAACACTTCGACTTTAACCCTCTGCCTTAATTTACTCTATAGCCTACTTGCTTTATTCGCTGTGACTTTGGATGTTGATTTGGTTTGAATTGGGCACTGACTTGTTTAAAGAACCGGCCTTGGTATTTTTTTTTGTGACAGTTGTTTTTCCATGGCCCAGTTTATGCTGTGACGATTTGGTTTACTAACTTGTTTCAATCTACTTGAGTTGTCGTCTCAGCCAGTCGAGTATAATTGATGATGATTTATCATGGCTATTTGAGTTTTGTTAAAACGCTTTGGCCATGTTTTCTTGGTCGTCATGGTTTTGTGAATTTGCTGTTTTTAGTTGACTTCGGTCACTATGATTTTTGGATCGACATTTGAATTTGCTTGATACTTCGATTACTATCTCTCAACCTGATACTCAATCACTGTCACTCAGTTGCATACACATTCATCATGTAGTTCACTGAGTATATGCACAATTTCATACATTGCGTCATTTGGTTTGCTCTGAAGTGACATTGTTCTTCTGGAGCTCGTACTTGAGTCTGTTGAGAACAGTTCGACTTCGACTTGGTCTTTGAGTTATTTCACAGTCTTGTTGTCTGCTGTTGTTCATTCTACTGGTACCATTTGTCCATTCATGGGTTTGTTTGAGTCAGTGGAGTTTGCATTCATCTTTTCCACTGTTTTGCTCAAGTCTGCATTATATTGTACCTGTACTTGCAGTTGCATATCTGTTCATCAAGTTTTGCAAGTGAACATGTTTGCATTCATCATGTTTGATTTATCAGAGTACCTCAGTTTTTAAACCTCTGGAACATCCCATATCCTAAAGTAAACAAAATTCACAAGTTTAAACAACTGTTTGATGAATCTACTGCATTCTGTAGTTCTTGAATCTATTATGTAATGTTTGCATGATTGGGCTATCTGAATAAATGCTTTGAATTGCCCTGTTTACATAAACTTTCATCCTTGCCTTAGTTGATATGTAGTTCACTGCATCATTTCTTTGAAATGGCTGTTGCGTGAATTTGGCAACTTGCTTCTCTGCCACTTCTCTGTTACTTCATCGAATACTGCATTACTGTTCACTTGAGATTTTGTTGTTAACTTCCTTGATTAATCTGCATTCACATGGCATCCATGTTGATATTTGCATTTTGATTCCATCGTAAATGTTGATTCTGTAGCCTGCACCTCATATTGTAGTGGTTGTACTTGAAAGTGATTCCAGTTGTAATCAGTGTTGTTACTAATGTTGTCCACTGTTTTACTTGGCCATTTGTAATTTTTACTTTGGTCATTCTTGTCTATGCTTCAGCTTGCATTCCTGGTTGTTTCAGTGGATTCACTGATCCATTTTTATTTTAGTTGGTCTGCATTTTCCTGTGGGCCTTTGTGCCTGCTGCACTTGGTTGACCAGTTTCATTCATCCTTGTTTATTTTTGTTGCCTTCACCCAAACTTCCATGTGGAGGCTGCATTTTCGTTGCAGTTTTACCCTTGTCCCTTGTGGTGACTTTATATTCAGTGGTGGCGAGGCAGTGCACGCGTGCGTGCACTGCAGCCACCCAGAATTGACAATTTTGAATTGATATTTCCTTTGTGTCGTGATGCGTTGATCTTTTATGCCGTATTGGCGAGGCCGAACACGCATGCGTGTACGGCAGCCAATCGAACTCTGATGGTTTTAAAGTGACAATTTCAATTGTTTTAAATTGATTTAGTCGATTTGATAAATTGTTTATTTATCTCTGTTGATGATTTAAATCTGCTGGTTTTTGTTAAACACTGTTAAGTGTTATATTGACCGTTATCCGGTTTCTTTGTTTAAAGAATCGGATAGACGGGAATTATGGTGACTGTCGTCTATTTAAATTATTACTGCCTATATGCACTGATAAACTGGTTTGAATTAGACTGACCTGGGTATTATTTTCTTTTGAATGTAATACTCGGGTCAGACCCGAGTTATTTCAGGTTGTAGATTTTCTTCTTTGAGTTGCTGTTCAGGATTTGAAGACTTTTCACATCTTCTGAAGTTGTCAGTGTCATTTTGTAGTAGTCGCGTCATTGTATAGAACGATATGTATTCATGTATATTAGTCGATAATGTACTTGTATATATAACTTCTAGAGTCGACAGTTGTAGTTGTATCATATGTATCGTGTCAACTATATTGTAACTGACATCGGTTATATATATATGAGATTATTGTTATTCTGTGTTCCGCATTTATATTATCTGTGTTATTGTTATATCTAATGTCCTAAACTATTATGAACTATCGTAGTTTGTTTTATACTGATAATTGGATATGTCGATGGGAGTAAATAAATAATAGATGAAAAATAAAAAGTATATACCACTCCTATCGAGATAACCAATATTAGTGTAAGGCCAATTACGGATGGTCGCTCCTATCCAGCCTTATTCTTCGTAATAATAGACAGTATTTCTTTTAATACTCTTTGTTATTATGAGTATAGAGGTGGGGCGTCACAAGCGTCCTTGAAGTTAAGGTGATAGGTCTTTCTTCTCATCGCTGCACTTTAAGGACCTAAGACAACAACCTGCATACCAATAATAATCTATGGTAAGTAACTAACTCCTTTCTTTTCATACCAAGCCCCATCTTTAAGAACAATTGACAAACATTTGGTGTAGAATAACTTATGAAGGACAAATGAATGTAAAAAATATCTCATTTATATTTTCAACTCTGGCGATAATTTTCCTCAATAATTTAAATACCCCCTTGTTCTCCTGTATGACACACATATTGAAAATATGTGTTGGTGTCCCTATCAACAAATTATAAACATAGTGTTTTTCCCAAAATATTCAATTGTATACAGCAATACAATATGCACAGTCTATAGTCATTTCAACGTAGAAGAAAGCATTTGAGATACATGAATGCAATCTTATACCGTGAGCAAAATTCGGTTAGCTGCCAAATATTGGGGGTTAACCTCACTTTCATACTGGAAAGTACATGTAGAATAAATAGGATGCATAGTAATTTGTTTGTTATTATTCATAATGAATTAGTGAGGCTAACCTCCAAATTTATATGAATCAGAAAATATTTAAACCAATCTCAAGATTCAGTGTGCATGTTTCTTGAATGGAATGGAATCTATTTTTAAACATCATGTAGTTTTTCCTAAATTAAAAATATGTGTGTGTATTGTATATCATATATGGTAAATTTGGAAGACTACACAGGGAAAGCAATTGAAAGATACACAATCTTGGATGTTAGCAGCAAGCCATCCTCTCCAACTTTGGTAGCATCTAATCGATATTTTAAAATATAAACAAAATATTGATACAAAATGTAGTAATAATCACACTCAAATGATCTTGTACTTTTACTTCAGTAAAATGGCTAGAGTGTAGAGAATAATAAACACTTCATTTAAAATTATATTACTCTTTTTAGAAACAATAAGCTGTATGTCCATATAATTAGATAATCTGTCAATAACTGAGTATCAAACACTTCGTATAATGACTTGGATATTAATCTATACACATAATTTACCATTTGCAAAATACAATCAACTAACTCGTTTACGATAAATAAACATCGAAAATATCAAACTAAATAAACTGACGATGTAAATATAAGGCAATAAAAGATATAACCAGTTGGCAATGTTTATGATATTATGTTCCATGTGAATTGTTTATGGCTGTTACTTTAGTTTAAAATATTTTTATGAAACATTTGTTATTAAATTCTTATAACTAAAAGTGAATGTAGAATGTGATTTAACTATTCGTGACCAGATGATCCCATGCGTCATATAATCATATGCAATAACTTTGTTCAGCATAATATCATTTGAGATTGTCAATGGATTTCCCTTTTATCTATTTTATGAAAGAAGAATGAAAAAATGTATTCAAGAAACTGTCATTTTGATGCATATCATATCTTTATTACTATTTTTCTTTATTTCATTCTTCATTCAGTACTTCCAACTACTCTAAAACTCTGCCCATTAAAATTCATTGAAAACATATTGAAACTTCAATATAAAAAGTAAAAATTTGATCTCTGATTACAGAATGGATTAAGCAAAGATACACAATCTTTCACGAGTTCATCAAATAACAAACTCTTACGAAAAGAGTAGTTTCAAAAACCTTAAAACCAACAAAAGTTTAATACGTTTGTTTAACAAATTCAGAAAAATTTCAAACACCAAATCCTAGAAATCATCATAAAAATTGAAATATAAATGAAAGTAGCATACCTCAATAATAAGAGGCCAATTTTAATCCATTCAAAGTATAAATTATGCTACAGTTAAAACTATGAAAGCATCATTGAGGAATTGAGCTTGGTTGAGTAATCGATCACTGAATAGTGTTTAAGCTGCTTGGAAGAATCATGCTTCAGCTTCTTCAATGATTCCCAGTTTAGCTTCCTAGAGAGTTGCAGCAATTGACCGCCAAATTTGAGAGGGATTCATGGGTTGCCGATTGGATTTGAGAGGGATTCATGGGTTGTGAATTAAATTTGAGAGGGATTTGTCGGTTGAAGTGGGGATTTAGGGTTAAAGTAGGATTTAGGTTTAAAGCGAGGTTTATTGGGAGAGATGTGAAAAGCGAAATTTAGGCGGCCAAGAATAAGGAAGAGGAAATAAACCACGAAATTAAGTTTCGCTCCTAATTAATTGCGGTGAAACACGCCATCTGATGACCTAAAAAAGGGGTAAGTACCAAACCATAGCAAGTCAATTTTGTATGCAATCCCTACTTGCTATTAAAACAACATTTTCTTGTAGTGGTACTATATGTACACTAGTGTGCACAACAAGTTTCAACAACTTTTGTTCGACGAAAGGTCGAAAATCCTAAAAACAATTTTCGTCATATTTTCAATCTTTCTCCAAACTACTTATTTTGTAAAAAAAAATCAAAACAATTTTTTTATCATTAGTTATTACATAAAAGAGGTCTATTTGAGTTATAAAATCCATTATCTAATATATTAAATATTCATATTTAAAGTGATTAAATTATGGGTCGTTACACATCAAGTATATAATAGAAAAAAATACATTTATTTCGAATAAGATTTTATTATAGAGTTAATAATTTACAACAATATATATAATTGCTCCTAGGGCACAATCTTAACCCTATCAGATGGGGTAGTACAAAAATAAGGGAATGACATATCAACATAACACACAAAAACATGTTTGATATAACTCTATATTAACTGTAAACATTAAACTCAAATATTAAACTCAAATATTAAACCATATCAAATACTCGATATTCAAATGCAGTTGTAGTAATTCTATACTTACTAACCAACCTTAAATAACAAAATGTGTTTATAATTAGTTGCACTAACGTTTGGGCAGTAAACAACATCATTTCCACCAATGTTATTTAACCCAAATACACACAATTTTCATCAGGATGTTACTTAAGTGTGTTTATATACATATACATGTATACATATGCACACGCATAGAAATATATATATATATATATATATATATATGGACACGTCTAACCAGTTACCTAACAATGTATACAATAGACATCAATATATTGTTAATCTCAAATGACCTAAAATTGCTTTATTATTATTAACTCTAACTTAATTATTATCATAATAAAATACCACTTTCTTTCTTTCAAAATAATAATTCAATTTAGCTATTTTAGAAGCATATTGGCTCATTTTTTAGGATAGTTAAATGTGTTATTATTCATCTTGCAAACTAATAATAATTTAACCCTAATTATTTCAAAAACAGACTTTAATTTTTTTAATAATACAAATAATTACTTCCATTATTTCAAAAATCTTTTACTACCATTCTATCACTTCAAAAATGAATGATTAAATAATCTCTATTTCAAACAATGAAAATGCATCCCAAATTCTCTTATATTTAGTTTATAATGTTGTATTTTAAAAATAATGGTCAACCTTAATAATAATAATTACCTAAAATGTACCACTATGTTCAAAATAACAGTTACACATCCATATTTTTACTTAATCCAACAATAATAGCCTAATATAAGATTTTTATCATTCATCAACAATGACGTACAATCTTCAAATAACATAAACCTATATTACTATCCATTATGATAATAATAACCAATGTTTAATATCGAATTCATATTATTATTTACGAACTCCCTATTGTTTGTAAACAATAACAAACCCTTTGGGTCCACTTAAAATAACTTCATTATAAGTTATGAATTTCACAAATAAACATAAATTGTATTCTTAATATATTTTACAAATTTATTTCACTAAAAATTATACTATTATGATTATTTTCAAATATTACTCTTAAGTTTTTAGATAATCTAGTTTGGTCTCGAGAAATAATTTTACATTCATTCTCAATTATTATTATTTGTATACCTTAAGTTAACAAGTTATATTAAGTTCATAACTTATTTATTTATCTCAAAATAATAATCCAGCTCCAAATATTTTTAATTATATCATCAATGTTTATTGTAACGACCCGCTATTTTGGACTATTCAAATCGACAATAAATCCACACATGTCTGACTTGAATAATTCAAAATATCAGATTGTTAATTTAAATTTGGCAAAACTCAGCATATGCAGTAAATAAATCAATCACAGAATCACAGACACAGAGTAATACCATAATACGCAGCGGAATAGATAAAATAGTAGTTCATGAAGCTACTATATAAACATCAGAGTTAGAAATAAAATACAACAGAATATCTCAAATACAGTGAAGTCTCCAGTACAACAGATGACTTCTCTGAACAAATCAACTGGAAGAGCTGAAAGCTGAGGCGATAGTTGGATCTCCAAAGGAAGCTCCAAACTCCAAGGGTGAGTCTCAAATGCTGTTTCACTCAGTCTGACCCGAGCGTAAAGCAAAACACAAAACACTCGAGTCAGGATTAACATTCTTATATAAATAAATCCAGCTCAAGTGAAATATCAACTGAAATACAAGTAACTTAAAGGATGTTTGGGATAACCATCCTCTAAGGATCTTCAGAACTATCTACAAGGTGGAAATATACATTATAACACCGTGGTCATTTCAATTTAAGTTATACTTCAAAACCCAATTATCATTTTATTTCAAATATAACTATTTTCCAAGATAGTGTATATATTTGATTAATTTTAAAGTACAGCATTTAATTTTCTCAAGTCTCGCAAATTGATTCAAATCAACTTCAAATTCCAAATTCAAATTTATTTAAAGCTCAATTCATCAATTCAATTCAGTTCTAAATATACCATTTAAATTTTCAATATATTTCAAAGCTTTAATATTCAACATTTTCAAAGTTAAATTTAAAAGTTTCATATAGCACTTGATTTAACTTTATTATTATCTAATCAGGTAATATTCACTTAATAAATTCAATATCATTTAACTAGCCTTAAATTTCATTTTTACTAAGTATTTCCTTAAATTTATTTAAACAAGAAATATTCATTAAATTATTTAAATCAAACTCAAGTTATAAATCATATCTTAAATTCAATTTCAATAATCTTTATATTGGTTTAATTAAATAAAATTCTTCAAATTATCATCCCAACCTTAACTTATTCAAATTTTTACCAAAATCTATTTTGAAATATAAATTTTAACATATTATATGTATTAAATCCATCTTAATTAAATTAAGTATCATTATTAAATCTATATATATCATTACCATTTATATATAAAATTTTAAGGATCAACATTTTGTTAAAACCATATATTTCTTTCCAAACCATATAATTCAATTTCAAAATATTTATATATATATGGACCAACGGTGTTTGTATATATATTTATCATATGGTTAAGTGATACGGATATTTATCATTTCAATCCGAAATTTAAATATATACGGGTAGATATCATTTCGACCCGTAATCCCAATTTCAATTCAAATGAAAATCGCTTGGGTTTATCATTTCAACCCATAACGATTTTCTCCTATTCTAAAGTCCGTTCGGGTATGTATCATTTCAACCCATAGTGAATTCTATACTAACAGGGAACTTGCAGAGTGATAACAGATAATATAAAATACAACAACAGGCATATATCATCAATAATAATATAACAGATAATGGTGTCAGATGTCACAGGTGAACAGTTACAGATAATAGTAATAACAGACATATAGATCCTATATACTGGTGTCAGATGTCACAGGTGAACAGTTACAAATAATAGTAATAACAGACATATAAATACTAGATACTGGTGTCAGAGGTCACAGGTGAACAGTTACAGATAATAGTAATAACAGACATATAAATACTAGATACTGGTGTCAGATGTCACAGGTGAACAGTTACAGATAATAGTAATAACAGACATATAAATACTAGATACTGGTGTCAGAGGTCATAGGTGAACAGTTACAGATAATAGTAATAACAGACATATAAATACTAGATACTGGTGTCAGATGTCACAGGTGAACAGTTACAGATAATAGCATATATACAACAATGAAATTAACTAACAGTAGTAATATTTCAATTGTCGTTTCAATTGAAATTGAATTTTTATAAATAAAAGAACGTTAATCGTGAGTGATTGCTCACCTTTCGAGGCTAGAGAAATTTGACAACGAAATGAGCTACGAATCCCAAGCAACGCTAGGTGGATACGATTCGATGAAGAAACAAGCACGACGGACAAAGCTGAAAGATAAGGGATTGACGAAATCAAATTAGAACCTATCGATGATGACAAGTGGTATAAGTGAACTTATATATATAGATAGAAATCATTTTCTAAATTAAAATACATTTCGAATTTAATATATATATATATATATATATTTAAAAATCAATACTTATATATTATAAAGTAGCAGGTTATAAACTTGAATATACTAACATTATATACTATACATACAATGTACATTAGCTGAAATATAACATTACCTTTAAACCGTTTAGATGTTAATCATAGCATATATTTATAATAAAATAGTTAGACTAATATATGTAATGTAGACACTTTACATATAACAACTGTCGTATATATATAAGATCATATATTCCAATAAAAGTTGCAAACATAAAATATAGAAAATATATCCTGACTATATAAATAATTCAAATCCACTCATATTTTCACGATTTATAACATATTTATTTAACATAGAATATATACTAATAGTTACAAAATCTATTTAAAAATCTAAACAAAATCTGTAATATATAATATACGTATAATATAAACTCTTATACTACCTAAAATATATAAACTGACCTGTTAACTAATAAACTATGCAGACTACATATGATCCCCAGCCTATGCAAACCAATACTGTATTTTTATAAAAATCTTACATATCAGAGCATAAATCACCTTTCGTGCATATACATATATTTTCAAGGTCAACTGTAGACTAAACATATTTATACAATTATATAAAATTTACTATACTAAACTTCTTTACCCAACACTATATGCAGACCAAAACAGATATAACATATGTACGAAATCTCAAATCAAAAACTATAAGCAATTCAAACCAAAATTTAGAAATCAATATATTATACCTTTATACTCTTAACATGAATGAACAGGAAGGCTAAAAATGAAAAGAGAATGCAACTAGTAAATTCACCGACCTTCAACATATATAAAACGTGGTGCATGCTCGGCCAGGCAAAGCTAGAGGCAGGGGTTGCCGATGGGGCGGAAGGTTGGAGGCTTGGTGGGGTTCTCGCGTCGAGGAAGGGGAAGTGCTGGCCATGAGCGGTGGACGTGAATAAAAATGAGGAGGAAGTGGGGTAGGTTGGTTGTTTGGCTGCATGGCAGTGGCGCAGAGGATTTGAAAAGGAGATGTTGAACTAGTTTTGGAACAAAAGTACAAGTGTTTTATATATTCTCAAATGGAATAGCAAAATCAACAGAGAGAAGGGAAGTGAACCGGCTACAGCTGTTATGCAAATGTGAACATAATAAAAAGGAATAAATGCAATATCAACGTTAGCTTTGATTCAGCAGAAAATTTAAACAAATTATTAAGGTTTGGGCTGCCGTTTCAAATTTGCAACCGAAGGAAAATCAAAAGGTCACGATTTGCGGTACCGTTACAACGGACAGTTTATTATTTCCGTCGCGTACCGGATCTCAAAATGCAGAGTTGAATATACCGTGGAGATCAGTACGATGAGACGATCAAAACGGTACACAGATATTAGTGGTACAATCATCCGATCAAAAGTCGATAATCGGTACCAAAAATGCTGCTATTTCGCACGGGAAAAATCCAAACGGAGCTAGAAACGTCCGAATTTCGCGAAACGAATTTCGCAGTCTGATTCAGAATACTCTGAATAAATTTTCTCCTGTTGACATATTTTGGTTTCAGAAAACTTTTAAATTCACTGTTATTAACCGGTTTAATTTGAAATAAAATTTCACAGAAAAATAAACTTCAATATTATCAGATGAAAATTTACCAGTTGCTATATTAAAATAGACGTATTCCAAATAGTAAATTTTTATTTTCAAATTTTATTGTTTAAAATTTCACAAAATTTTAATTAATTTAATAAATAAAATCACTAAAATCTTGGGTCGTCACACTCTCCCCCACTCAAAACTTTTCGTCCCCGAAAAGGAAGGAGGTAGGAGAATAGAACAACCAGAAATAAAAGTAGATTGAAAGTCAAGATTAAACAATTAATTTGAACTATATAAATTTTACCTAAAATTTGAAAACTTCATTTGCAATTCAATTGTCTTATATACTTTAAAACTTTTCAAGACCCATTTGCAAAATTTCTTGCTTCCTTTACAATTACCATTTATATGCTTAAATAACAACTTTATAAATATATGAAAACTATTTGAAAACAATTATTTACATTATTACTTATATTTACAAAGAAGCTATTTGAAAACATTAAATCCATAATTCATAATTTATTAAATTTTTTTTTATCTCAAGATACTTTTCAAATATTATTAATAATCAATAATCATTTACTTTTAAATATGTTTTATTTAATTAATAACCTCAAAATATTTATAACACTAAAATTTCTATTAAACCATGTAGTCTATAATTAAACAATAATTTAAAAGAATATAGTTAACAAGGAAAAGAAGGAGGATTTGGAAAAGCAGAATATAGGTGAATAAATAAAGCTGAGCCGATAAGGTAGATTTAAAGAATAGTATCGGGCATGAATAATTAATTTAGAACCATAAGGATTTTAATTTCAAATATTAATATAGAATTTCTTTTGTTGAAAATACCTTTATAATAAAATACTTTTATAACTCGATGTTTCAACAAGTTTATCCTTGTTCCTGTAGACTTTGGTAGTGCGTTGATCAGACGCAAAACTAGAATTCTCCAGGTACTTAGTAGTCCTGTTTCAACACCCAGTGAAAATACTGGAAAACTTTTTAAAACATATATGGAAAGTACAATCCAAACAAAAACGAACAAATCATGGATCGCAGATACACAATGGTTACGCCTGGGTCCCCTAAAAACATCCGTACCTTTTAAGCATTCACTGCCTTGCGAATTTCGCCATGCAACAAAACTGTGGACCGCAGGATACATAACAATGGTTACGCCTGGATCCCCCAGGAAACATCCATATCCTTTAAGCAATCTCTGCCTTGCGGATTACGCCACTAACACGACCATAGATCGCAGATACACAATGGTTACGCCTGGATCCCCCAGGAAACATCCGTACCTTTTAAGCAATCACTGCCTTGCGAATTACGCTATGCAGTCGAGTTCGTACGACCATGGGTAACGCCATGGAATTCGAAGGACACTCGAGTATCATATCCGGAAAACCAAAAATCAGAGAGAATAATATCGATAGAATGAATCCAAGATGTGGCCACAAATCGGATATCAAGCAGAAGGCACTTTCCATATCTTTACTTCGAAAATATGTATCATATAGTACCTTTTCAAATCACTTTCAAATATCGTACTTATATAAAATCCATTATATATAAGATTTAATTTTCAAATCAAATACTTTTCCAAAATCAAAAGTGTATCAAATCACACATATATAGACTTTAATTATATAAGATTTCACTTTTCAAATTGAGTACCCTTTTCAAATCCATAGTTTTCGAATCAATTTCATACTCATACAAATCAATTTTATATAAGTTCGACAACTCCCAAATCAAGTGTTTAGTAACATAAGGTTCTCAAATTTCAATTTGTTTCAATATCAGTTCAATTTCAAAATCATATACAATTTCACCAAATTATTTCTTCTCAAATTAAATATCTTTAGTTTCAAAGTTTCCAAAATAATAGATTTAGAAAATAAATCCAAATTTCCAAATCGATATAATTTAAGTCAACCAATTCATTACCAAAATCAGATGTTTTCAAAATCATCTTATACTTACGTAAGGTCTATCTTATATAAGGATCAAATTTTCAAAATAAATTTCGCTGTATGAAGAGCCATATGGGATTAAATATCTTTGCTTTTATGGGTTATATATCTTTGTAAATTAAATTAGAAATTTTCTTTTAGTAAGCAAAGATATTCTAACTCGACAGCTTTCAATTTCAGCGTCAAAATATATCAATGATAATAGAATATATGGTGTACATACGCCATCATTTCGCAGAATCACATTTGATCGCTCGCTCGATCACACAAGTTCGCTTTCGAACTAGTATTGTCCATTCGACTTCCCTAATGCGGATTTCGATATGGTTTCTCGACTAGAAGCCATCAGTCTCCTTGCATAGCCATATACTATGATAGAGAATTCTAGAATCAAGCCCAAAATCCATATCAAATATTCGCCATCAAGAATCAAATGAAAAATCCTAACACGAAATGGTGTAATTCACCTCGAACTTGTGTACTCAAACTTGGATCAATTCAATTATGCGAATAAAACAGCATACTTACAACTTATATATTTATTCCAACTTGTTAGATATATAGTTTCATAAAGATGTTACTAAGTTAAAACTTTTAACTAAACTTTATTCAATATTTTGAAGACCAAATTGTTTTCAAAACATTTCAAATCTAAATTTCATATTAGAAAAATTTTAAATTGCCTTATTCATTTACTTAACAAAACAGTTTCAACTTATTTAAATCATATTGCTACTACTTTAACGTACATACCAAACTTATATACTTTATACTTTTCAAAATTTCTTAGCTTTGAAAAGTTAGCCTTGATTTGGAAGTGCTCGAACCTTCAAAATAGTTGAAGAAATCATTTTCAAATTCAAGAGTTGGAAATCAGCAACAAATTAGTAAATCAATTTTAATAGATAGGGTTATATCAAATCCAAAACTCGAGGACTGAACACCGGCTCATTTCAAATCGTTTCAAATACATATACATATATCTTTCGAATATCAAATCATACTTCTAAATTTTGAAATCAAAATTGGTTTCGCAAAATCACTCGCGTAGCAATGCTACTAAAGTGGCCTCTCCCCCACTATGAAACTCTAAAATCAATGTAGATGATGCGTGCACTCATCACCGAAATTATTTTCCAGCGACATAAGTGAGTTCTGGACTTCTATTTTCTCAAACTTCTTTTGAAATTTCTTCGAAATCATTCGAAACTCATTAAAATCATTGGAAACATTTCTTATTCGAAAAAAACTTTTAAACCATATTATTATTATATATTTCAAAATCTTAAAACCAATTTCAAAATACCGGAGTTCAATTCTCGAATTTCAAATTTAAAATCCTTTAGTTATAAATCATTTTTATATAAATCAATTTCTTATATAACTTCAAAATTTCAAATCCTTTCAAAAATTCAAATTCTTATTTTTAAAAGGTATATATAATCCTTATCGAAAACATTTTCGCTTTTATATATAGAATATAATCATACTTATCAAAATAATAATTTCGATATATGAAACAATTTCAAAATACAAACAAACCCGATTTTTTTCAAGGATGATTTAAGAATATTTTTAAAAATGAAGATAGGGATTCAAATTTGAGGGGCTCTAATCAAATAAAATTCTGATTCGAAGATAAGCTCGAACGAAGATGAGATAATTAAATTTCAAAATAGAAGATGAATATACTTATATAAATCGCGGGTGAGCTTAATCGGGTCAACCGTGACTTCAGGAACAAGATCGATGCAGAATTCCAAGAAAAATCAACATTCGATCGCAAGATATTGCGGCATCTAAACCAAAGATATAGAAATCTTCGGTGAATCAATGACAATTGTGAAGGAGTTTCACCCCTTCACAATTCATTCAAAGATTGGCGGGATCGCCTATTCTAATAGAGATCATTCGAAGTGGAGTTATGGGATACTCTAGAATCAAAAGAATACAAATAGGCAGAGAGAAGAATGAATTTTGGAACCGCAGGGAACGTTCCAAAGTTCAAAGGAAATCGAGTCAAAAGAAAGAGATTCAAACTCGAACGAAAGTGATTCTGTAAATAAATTTACTATGTATGCTAAGTTCTGCCTAGAGCCAAAGCTCTGATACAAACTGTAACGACCCGCTATTTTGGACCATTCAAATCGACAATAAATCCACACATGTCTGACTTGAATAATTCAAAATATCAGATTGTTAATTTAAATTTGGAAAAACTCAGCATATGCAGTAAATAAATCAATCACAGAATCACCGACACAGAGTAATACCATAATACGCAGCGGAATAGATAAAATAGTAGTTCATGAAGCTACTATATAAACATCAGAGTTAGAAATAAAATACAACAGAATATCTCAAATACAGTGAAGTCTCCAGTACAATAGATGACTTCTCTGAACAAATCAACTGGAAGAGCTGAAAGCTGAGGCGATAGTTGGATCTCCAAAGGAAGCTCCAAACTCCAAGGGTGAGTCTCAAATGCTGTTTCACTCGGTCTGACCCGAGCGTAAAGCAAAACACAAAACACTCGAGTCAGGATTAACATTCTTATATAAATAAATCCAACTCAAGTGAAATATCAACTGAAATACAAGTAACTTAAAGGATGTTTGGGATAACCATCCTCTAAGGATCTTCAGAACTATCTACAAGGTGGAAATATACATTATAACACCGTGGTCATTTCAATTTAAGTTATACTTCAAAACCCAAATATCATTTTATTTCAAATATAACTATTTTCCAAGATAGTGTATATATTTAATTAATTTATAAAGTAAAGCATTTAATTTTCTCAAGTCTCGCAAATTGATTCAAATCAACTTCAAATTCCAAATTCAAATTTATTTAAAGCTCAATTCATCAATTCAATTCAGTTCTAAATATACCATTTAAATTTTCAATATATTTCAAAGCTTTAATATTCAACATTTTCAAAGTTAAATTTAACAGTTTCATATAGCACTTGATTTAACTTTATTATTATCTAATCAGGTAATATTCACTTAATAAATTCAATATCATTTAACTAGCCTTAAATTTCATTTTTACTAAATATTTCCTTAAATTTATTTAAACAAGAAATATTCATTAAATTATTTAAATCAAACTCAAGTTATAAATCATATCTTAAATTCCAATTTCAATAAGCTTTATATTGGTTTAATTAAATAAAATTCTTCAAATTATCATCCCAACCTTAACTTATTCAAATTTTTACCAAAATCTATTTTGAAATATAAATTTTAACATATTATATGTATTAAATCCATCTTAATTAAATTAAGTATCATTATTAAATCTATATATATCATTACCATTTATATATAAAATTTTAAGGATCAACATTTTGTTAAAACCATATATTTCTTTCCAAACCATATAATTCAATTTCAAAATATTTATATATATATGGACCAACGGTGTTTGTATATATATTTATCATATGGTTAAGTGATACGGATATTTATCATTTCAATCCGAAATTTAAATATATACGGGTAGATATCATTTCGACCCGTAATCCCAATTTCAATTCAAATGAAAATCGCTTGGGTTTATCATTTCAACCCATAACGATTTTCTCCTATTCTAAAGTCCGTTCGGGTATGTATCATTTCAACCCATAGTGAATTCTATACTAACAGGGAACTTGCAGAGTGATAACAGATAATATAAAATACAACAACAGGCATATATCATCAATAATAATATAACAGATACTGGTGTCAGATGTCACAGGTGAACAGTTACAGATAATAGTAATAACAGACATATAGATCCTATATACTGGTGTCAGATGTCACAGGTGAACAGTTACAGATAATAGTAATAACAGACATATAAATACTAGATACTGGTGTCAGAGGTCATAGGTGAACAGTTACAGATAATAGTAATAATAGACATATAAATACTAGATACTGGTGTCAGATGTCACAGGTGAACAGTTACAGATAATAGTAATAACAGACATATAAATACTAGATACTGGTGTCAGAGGTCTCAGGTGAACAGTTACAGATAATAGTAATAACAGACATATAAATACTAGATACTGGTGTCAGATGTCACAGGAGAACAGTTACAGATAATAGTAATAACAGACATATAAATACTAGATACTGGTGTCAGATGTCACAGGTGAACAGTTACAGATAATAGCATATATACAGCAATGAAATTAACTAACAGTAGTAATATTTCAATTATCGTTTCAATTGAAATTGAATTTTTATAAATAAAAGAACGTTAATCGTGAGTGATTGCTCACCTTTCGAGGCTAGAGAAATTTGACAACAAATGAGCTACGAATCCCAAGCAATGCTAGGTGGATACGATTCGATGAAGAAACAAGCACGACGGACAAAGCTGAAAGATAAGGGATTGACGAAATCAAATTAGAACCTATCGATGATGACAAGTGGTATAAGTGAACTTATATATATAGATAGAAATCATTTTCTAAATTAAAATACATTTCGAATTTAAAATATATATATATATATATATATTTAAAAATCAATACTTATATATTATAAAGTAGCAGGTTATAAACTTGAATATACTAACATTATATACTATACATACAATGTACATTAGCTGAAATATAACATTACCTTTACACCGTTTAGATGTTAATCATAGCATATATTTATAATAAAATAGTTAGACTAATATATGTAATGTAGACACTTTACATATAACAACTGTCGTATATATATAAGATCATATATACAAATAAAAGTTGCAAACATAAAATATAGAAAATATATCCTGACTATATAAATAATTCAAATCCACTCATATTTTCACGATTTATAACATATTTATTTAACATAGCATATATACTAATAGTTACAAAATCTATTTAAAGATATTGAAAAATCTAAACAAAATCTGTAATATATAATATACGTATAATATAAACTCTTATACTACCTAAAATATATAAACTGACCTGTTAACTAATAAACTATGCAGACTACATATGATCCCCAGCCTATGCAAACCAACACTGTATTTTTATAAAAATCTTACATATCAGAGCATAAATCACCTTTCGTGCATATACATATATTTTCAAGGTCAACTGTAGACTAAACATATTTATACAATTATATAAAATTTACTATACTAAACTTCTTTACCCAACACTATATGCAGACCAAAACAGATATAACATATGTACGAAATATCAAATAAAAAACTATAAGCAATTCAAACCAAAATTTAGAAATCAATATATTATACCTTTATACTCTTAACATGAATGAACAGGAAGGCTAAAAATGAAAAGAGAATGCAACTAGTAAATTCACCGACCTTCAATGTAACGGACCGCGTCAGTGGGGTAACGCCCATCGTAGCATACAGCTGTACCTGTGTTCTGCCTTTACAGCCAGCCTCTCGACTGCACCAACCCCGCAGGGACATGTAGGAGTAAGAGTCATCCGCTCGCTACCAAACCAAATGCGAGAACCCCCTATCATGCTGCACCCTCCAAGTGCATAGGCAGACACACATGTCGAAATTGAATTGCTCAAAATACCGCGTTGTAAATAAAAATTTGGCAAATCTCAGAATATGCAGTAAATAAATATAATCACAGAACACAGACACAGAGTAAAATAATGCAGTGGAAGTAAAAGAGATAGTAGTTCATGAAGCTACTATATAAATATATTAGAGTACATAAGATACAATAGAAGAAATAGAGTACAACAGAAGTATCAATAAGATAACCAAGTACAAGCTGAACAGCGCAACATAACTGAAGTAGATAGAACAAGACTAGCAGAAAATCTCCAGCGATTCAAATCTCTAGAAGGTGGAAATCCAAATCTATGAATAACTCAGGCTGACCCGAGCGTAAAGCAAAACACAAAACACTCGAGTCAGGACAATATATACTTATATAATATAAACCAACTCAAGTGAACTGTAATAAGGTACAAGTAACTTAAAGAATGCTTGGGATCGCCCATTCTTTAAGGATCCGTTAAACTATCTACTATGTAGTAATATTCGCTATTATAATAATGTCTAATCAGTAAAGTATAATCATATAGAAAATAGCGTTAAGGGGATGGAGAACCTTAACGCGGTCGGATCTTAAAATCATAATCGTAGTAAAGCTCGATATGGTAGGTGACACGGCACAACTAGGCAATGCCAGGGTAGATATACCAATTACGCATCCGGACTAGTGGTGACGCATAGCAGCCACTACCGCCCACCTCGAACAACACTCCCAAATCAAGGGTGGCCACCAAATCAATCACAAGTAATAGAATGGTATCGAAGAAGTGTGTCCGATAAGAGGTGCTACCTCATTGGTCCGTCAATCGCTCCTGTTTTAGCCACCTTATGCCAACTCACGGGAGTTGGGTCTACGTATATACATTAGGATCGTCGCCACCATCCTACTTCATTCTGGAAACTCCACCGCGTACACAGTTGTCAAAGTGGTTTTCAGTATCGACAGAGAGTATGTCCATATCCGATCCCGGTCTCTTTAACAACCAATCGTTATTATAACCCGTAGTTATAATTTAGAAATAGTTTATACTTCAAAATAGAATATCATTTCAAATCCAAATCTTTATCAAAATAAAGATTAAATCAATTCCAAACCATTTCAATATATTTAAAATATCATATCTTTTCAAAACTTCATTTCAAATCATTTTAATATATCAAAATATCAAATCTTTCCAAAACTTCATTTTCAAACCATTTTTATATAATAAAATATCATATCAGTTCAAATCCAAATATTCAACTTTAAATACCTTTTTAAATTCAAAGATATCATTCATTTACTATCATTTCAAATCACCATTAAATAGTTTATATTCCAATCAAAATAATTCATTTAAACCTTTTAAAAGTGTAATTATTATATTTTCAAATCAAGTATTCAATTTCCAAAGTTTCAAACCATTCTGAGTTCGTTTACTAAGTCAAAAACCCTAATTATTAAGATTTCAGCATTTCACAGCATTTAAAAACAACTGCTATAATTTATATTTGAAAAAAAAATTAATTCAGCAAAGTCAGCACTTAAAACTGCTGTTAAAACTCAGTTTTAGTTGAATTATAGTTCAAAACAGAAAAGACAGCATTTCAGAAGTGCTGCGGTAGTTCAGATTTCAAAACAAGGGTTAAATTTGATTTCAACATAGACTGCAGATCATTATAGCATTGCAGATCATTATAGCATTTCCAGAGAATGCTATAATAGGCCTGAGTTCAATATTAGCCTACAAGTTCAACTACAGCAACTACAGCATTTCAGAAATGCTGTAATAGCTCTTTTTACACAATTTTAGTTCAAAACAGAATTCTATAGCATTTCTGAATGCTATTAAAAGTTAATTTCAGGTGTTAGTGTATTTCCAGCAATTAAATAACTTTAATTTAAAACACATAAACATTTTAAAAATCATATTTTAACATTTAAAATGTTCATTTACATATCATTTAACATATATCTTTTTTTCACAATAAATTTCTTATAATTAAATCCAATTTTCAACAATTTACTTAATAAGTTTAAGTGTAAAGTTCCAATTCTTCAAATTTCAACAAATAGACTTAACACTTCAAATTTAAATTACCACTTCACAATTTAACAAAATTTCCAATTTTATTTAATTAACTTAAACCTTTAATTAAAACCAAATTTCACATTTCCTAGTCAAGTTATATTTTAAAAGATCACTTTTAAACATTCATTTATTTAACCACTTAAATTCATAGAAAAATCAATAATACTTTAATAAATCACTTAAATTCAAATTTAATCAAATTATCATATTTACCATTTTACAAATATAATTAAAATTTTATTTTTATTTATATAGCTTAAATATCATTTTAACCAAAATTCCAAATTTCCAACTTAGGTTATATTTCAAAAATCCAGTTAAACCATTCATTAATTACATTTTTAACACATAGAAAAAAAAATCATACTTTCTTTATTTTAAAACATTTCAAAATCTATTTAAATCAAATTCCATAAATTTATAATTTTTAAAATACTTAAAAATATCCAAAACACTTTATAAAATAACCACGTGCCTGTATATAATTTTCTAACTTAGGTCAAGTGATACGGATATGTATCATTTCAATCCGCAGTTAAAAAGAAAAATCCGGGTTCTATCATTTCAAACCTGCAATCCCAAGTTAAAATAATTTAAATAAAAATCGTTCAGGCCTATCATTTCAGCTCATAACAATTTTTCCCTATTCTAAAGTCCATTCGAGTATGTATCATTTCAACCCATAGTGATTCTAATCTACAGGGAACTTGCAGTGTGATAACAGATATAAATAACAGAATAACATTAAATAACAGTAACATATGATATAACAGGTGTAATAACAGGTGTGAACATCATATGATAATAATATAAGCATATATAACATGATAATATATTTTTACATATTCGCAGGGTGTCAATTTACTAGTTATATAGGTACATATTGTCTGGTGAGAATAACTCACCTGTTTGTGCTGGAGATATCAAAACCAATGACACAATGGAACAAAAGCACGATGACAAGACTACGGACTTGAGTGGAGAGCAAGATCCAAAGCTACAACTCTTGTATTACAACCCAAAACATACATTAAAACAAACACAATTTCAACGCACTTGAAATGGAATAACTTTTAAACGAAAAGAGATTTGAATGTCAAATCTTTTGCCTTGCTTCCTCTATTTTTTTTGCATGGTCAAGGGTTGGTTTTGGCTCTGATTTGAACAGGGAATGGCTTAGGTATGGGCATAAGAATGCATGGCCAAAGTGGTGAAGCATGGAGAAGAAGTTGCAAAGCATGAAGGTGAAGGGGCTTATGCAACATAGCATGGTTTTGGTTCACCAAAAGGGCTCGGCCATAGGAGTTTGGGCTTGGCCATTCAAGTCCAGATTTGGACAGAGGTTGGAGTGGTGTGTAAGGGTCTGGTCAGAGATGGTGGTGGTGGCCAAAGGTGGTGGTGGTGGTGGAAAATGAAGGGGAGGAGGTGATAAGATGATGGCTTGCATAGTTAAGGGTTTTCAAGGCATGTTGCATAGTTTTTATAGAGTTGTTCATCATGGAGTGGTGTGGCCTGGTCAAATCAGAGGGGTAGGTGGGTGATGGTGACAAGGAGGAGGTAGTGGAGGTGGTGGCCATGGCAAGCAAGTGGTGGCCGAGCAAACAAGCTAGAGAATCAAGGCAAAACCATAGGAAAACAATGGAAAAAGAAGAGAAAAAGAAGAAAAAGAAGGAGAGGCCATTACCTATTTTTGGATGAAGCCATGAGAAATGAGGAGCTGATTTGTTTTCACGTGAAAAGATGAGAAACAAAAAGTGGCGGCTACACTAGGGTTTTAGATGGCTAGGGCAAAATTTGAGGAGTTAAAGAAAATGAAGGATTTGGACAAAAAAAGGCTTAAGTTTCAAAGTGTTTTACAACCTTTCATATTTCTTTTATTTTTAATCTTTATATAAACAAAAATATTCAGAAAAATACTTTACAAACCGAAATCAATTATAAATATGAGAAAACAAAAAATAAATTTTGGAAAAATATTAAAAGAATGAAGAAAATTACTTAAAAATACCAAACAGTGTTCAAAAATTATAAATAAATCACTGTCAGTCTTGAAAAACTATACACTTCATTATAAAAATATTATGAAGTGAAAATTTGAATTAAAATAATTTATTTATCATTTTCAAAATAAAATAGATAATTAAATTGGAGAAAATAGAAAAAGGATTAAAGAAAATGTTTAAAATTTACAAACAGGGCATGGAAATTTGCAAGAAAAATACTACTAACTCTGGAAAAATTCCTACCTTACTTTAAAAATATTTAAAAGCCAAAATATATTTTATATAACAGAAATGTACAAATTAGAATAAAATATATCAAATAAAAATGTCATTTATATAATTTTAAAATAAAGAATATTGCTGAATAACCCAATATACACACAATATTGAAAACAGTATAACTTTTGCAATTTAAATCCGTTTTCAACGAAACGAAAAGCAGTATTCAAGTTATTAAATCTATTTTTATAATAAAAGATAAAATTCATAAATTTCAAACTTTTAAAATTTCAAGTTAAAAGTCGAAGTTTGACTATTTGACCAAAATTCACATTTTCTGGAAATATTAAATTTAGTCATATTTGGAATTCAAATCCACATACAAATCAAAGTTTTTATATTTACAATAACGAAATTTATTCTTTTCATAAATAAAGCTTTTAAATCTGCAAAAATCAATTTAAAATTAATTGTAAAATACAGGGTTGTTACACTCTCCCCCACTCAAAACTTTTCGTCCCCGAAAAGGAACGAGGTACGGGAAAGCACCTAAAAGATAGAATGAATAGAATTAAGACAAGATGATAAGAATATTGGAATTACACCTGATAACTATTGTTATAGGCAAGTTTAACAAGTTGGAGGTGATCAAATCAGGAACACAAACACGAAAAAGATTCTCTAGAGTCTGAATCACCCTTTTCACTTGAGCGACGGTCCATGGATGGAAAACAATGTTCAGATTCCAAAATGAGTAACAAAGATTTCAAAGATTATAAAAAGATTTCTAAACAGACTGGTATAAGCAATAGCCTTCCCATTCTGTAACAAGATAAGAGAAATAAGGACAACCAAAAGATAGTTTGAAAAAAAAACAAAATAAGATAATAAATTTGAAACAATAATGCTTTGAAATCATAACAATTTAGGGATGTTTATCATTTGGAAATCATACTACTAAAAATCATAACACTTTGGAAATGTTATTCTTAAAAAAAGAACATAATACTTAGAAAATCATAACACCTTTTAAAAATAATCTTCATTTAAACCATTTTAATCCAAGATCAAACAATATTCATTTTAAAGTTGTAACATTTCTAAGTTCATTCAATTTTAAAAATTTCCAAAACACTGTATTTTCAAAACAGCATCACTTATAAAAATGCTACAGTAGGTATATTAGTACTTCAAATCAGTTTAATTCCAGAAATATTCATTTGGATATCATTTAACTTATGACTTATTAAAACAAACTTTTATGAATGGAATATCCAAATTAAACTATACTTCGTTTATTAAGTCAAAAGCTCACTATTTTACTTAGCTCTAAATTTAACACATACCCTAACACTTTATTTAAAATACCCATTTCATAAATAGATATTCCTTTAATAAGTTACACTTAAAATTTCCATTTGAAAACCAAATTCTCAATTATCAAGTTTTAATGATGTTAAAATACATTTTAACTATTTAAATCATAATTATTCATTTTTCAAGACATATCTATTTCATAAATAAAATATTTATATAGCAAATATAACAATCAAATTTCTTTACACATTTATTCATTTAGACATCAATTAAACTATGAATTCAAGTTAAATAAACTTTATTACCAAAAGTCCAATTCCAATGTATTTTATTTTATCTATTCAAAGATACATTATTTATTATACAACACATTCATTTTAGGAAATAACCTTTATTAAAATTCCTAGGTTAGACTTAAGGTTCCATAGTAAATCAAATTTGATTATTAAGTTATTTCAATAAAATCTCTTTAAAATCCTTTTTCACTATTTGCCTCTGTTAATCTTTTATAACTAAAATTTAAGTGTATAACATGTATTATAACCACTCAAATTTTATTTATAAATCCTTTCTATATTGTATATTATCCAATTTCATATTCAACTTCTATGTAATTTAGGTAAGTTATGTTGGAATGAAATTGTGTGTTATACAAATAAAACTTTCCAATTCAATTATCTCAAGTTTGAATCATTTATCCAAATTTTTTGATTTTTTTCTTTTTATAATTGAAATTATTCTTCAAGATAAAATTTAAGAATTTGAATCTTCGAACATCTTCAAACCATTTGGAGATAAGTAATTATATATACATAATATGTCAAATCAAATTTAAATCATATATCTATATGTATTATAAATCAAGTCATATTTTAGAAATTCAAATTAATTAAATTCCCCAAAACAAAGTTGTAGCAAGACAACAGAACAGTCTCTTCACTTCGAAACTCGAAAATGAACGTCGATGATGCTGCAGTCATCACCGAAATTATTTTCCAGCGACAAAGAGAAGAGCACTTAATTTTTAAACTTTAAAATCCTTTAGAGACAAATTTTTATTCAAAATACTTTAAATAATATCCTTTTAAAAATTTTAAACACAAGGTTTGAAACCATCGGAAATTAAATTCTTTAAATTTCTTGTTTTTAAATTCATTTCAGTTCCCAAATAAATTTAAAACAACTATTTATAAATTCATTTGTAGAACAATAAATGATAAATCAAGTATTATCATTTCAAATAATCAATTTAAATCAATTTATTAAGTTCCATAATATTTACTTATATCAAAATTTATTTCATTAACCAAATTTAAAATAATATTGTGTCAGTTTGTTCTGTCAAAGTGTTTTAGAAATCCTATCGATAGCGTTGATCAGACGAATCGATCGGAAGCCCAAATCAACATCAACAACTTAAACAACACAATATATAAAACAAAACATAGATTTACAAGTACAATTCAAAATGTTTTGGAGATATTTTGGAAACAACACAAGATGATTAATTATCAAAATATGAAGATGGATAAGCTTAGATAAATCGCGGGCAACCTTAACCGGGTCAACCGTGACTTAATGAATAAGATAAAATGTGGATTTTCTGGGGTAAATCTACATCCGATCTCAAGAGATAGAGTTTGGAATAACAAAAGATATTAGCATCTAAACCAAGGATAGATATAAATCTTTGGTGAATCGATGCAAATTTGTAAAGGAGTTTCCCCCTTTACCAGAAAATTAGAGTATTGGCGAGACCGCCAATTCACTACAAAGATCATTCGTAGTGGAGTTATGAGATACTCCAGAATCAAAAGAAGATGAATAGTGAGGGACACGAATGAATTTTGGAACCGCATGGAACGTTCCAAAAATTCAAAGGAAATTCGAATCAAGAGGAAAAGATTCAAACTCGAACGAAAGTGATTCTGTAAATAAATCTACTCCATATGCTGAGTTTTGCCTCAAAGCCAAAGCTCTGATACCAACTGTAACGACCTGATATTTTCAACCATTCGCACCCATTATAAGTGTATAGGCAGACACACATGTCGAAATTGAATTGCTCAAAATACCGCGTTGTAAATAAAAATTTGGCAAATCTCAGAATATGCAGTAAATAAATATAATCACAGAACACAGACACAGAGTAAAATAATGCAGCGGAAGTAAAAGAGATAGTAGTTCATGAAGCTACTATATAAATATATCAAAGTACATAAGATACAATAGAAGAAATAGAGTACAACAGAAGTATCAATAAGATAACCAAGTACAAGCTGAACAGAGCAACATAACTGAAGTAGATAGAACAAGACTAACAGAAAATCTCCAGCGATTCAAATCTCCAGAAGGTGAAAATCCAAATCTGTGAATAACTCAGGCTGACCCGAGTGTAAAGCAAAACACAAAACACTCGAGTCAGGACAATATATACTTATATAATATAAACCAACTCAAGTGAACTGTAATAAGGTACAAGTAACTTAAAGAATGCTTGGGATCGCCCATTCTTTAAGGATCCATTAAACTATCTACTATGTAGTAATATTCGCTATTATAATAATGTCTAATCAGTAAAGTATAATCATATAGAAAATAGCGTTAAGGGGATGGAGAACCTTAACGCGGTCGGATCTTAAAATCATAATCGTAGTAAAGCTCGATATGGTAGGTGACACGGCACAACTAGGCAATGCCAGGGTAGATATACCAATTACACATCCGGACTAGTGGTGACGCATAGCAGCCACTACCGCCCACCTCGAACAACACTCCCAAATCAAGGGTGGACACCAAATCAATCACAAGTAATAGAATGGTATTGAAGAAGTGTGTCCGATAAGAGGTGCTACCTCATTGGTCCGTCAATCGCTCCTCTTTTAGCCACCTTATGCCAACTCACGGGAGTTGGGTCTACGTATATACCTTAGGATCGTCGCCACCATCTTACTTCATTCTGGAAACTCCACCGCGTACACAGTTGTCAAAGTGGTTTTCGGTATCGACAGAGAGTATGGCCATATCCGATCCCGGTCTCTTTAACAACCAATCGTTATTATAACCCGTAGTTATAATTTAGAAATAGTTTATACTTCAAAATAGAATATCATTTCAAATCCAAATCTTTATCAAAATAAAGATTAAATCAATTCCAAACCATTTCAATATATTTAAAATATCATATCTTTTCAAAACTTCATTTCAATATATCAAAATATCGTATCTTTACAAAACTTCATTTCAAATCATTTTAATATATCAAAATATCAAATCTTTCCAAAACTTCATTTTCAAACCATTTTTATATAATAAAATATCATATCAGTTCAAATCCAAATATTCAACTTTAAATACTTTTTTAAATTCAAAGATATTATTCATTTACTATCATTTCAAATCACCTTTAAATAGTTTATATTCCAATCAAAATAATTCATTTAAACCTTTTAAAAGTGTAATTATTATATTTTCAAATCAAGTATTCAATTTCCAAAGTTTCAAACCATTCTGAGTTCGTTTACTAAGTCAAAAACCCTAATTATTAAGATTTCAGCATTTCATAGCATTTGAAAACAACCGCTATAAGTTATATTTGAAAACATTTTTAATTCAGCAAAGACAGCACTTAAAACTGCTGTTAAAACTCAGTTTTAGTTGAATTATAGTTCAAAACAGAAAAGACAGCATTTCAGAAGTGCTGCGGTAGTTCAGATTTCAAAATAAGGGTTAAATTTGATTTCAACATAGACTGCAGATCATTATGCATTTCCAGAGAATGCTATAATAGGCCTGAGTTCAATATTAGCCTACAAGTTCAACTACAGCAACTACAGCATTTCAGAAATGTTGTAATAGCTCTTTTTACACAATTTTAGTTCAAAACAGAATTCTATAGCATTTCTGAATGCTATTAAAAGTTAATTTCAGGTGTTAGTGTATTTCCAACAATTAAATAACTTTAATTTAAAACACATAAACATTTTAAAAATCATATTTTAACATTTAAAATGTTTATTTACATATCATTTAACATATATCTTTTTTTCACAATAAATTTCTTATAATTAAATCCAATTTTCAACAATTTACTTAGTAAGTTTAAGTGTAAAAGTTCCAATTCTTCACATTTCAACAAATAGACTTAACACTTCAAATTTAAATTACCACTTCACAATTTAACAAAATTTCCAAATTTATTTAATTAACTTAAACCTTTAATTAAAACCAAATTTCACATTTCCTAGTCAAGTTATATTTTAAAAGATCACTTTTAAACATTCATTTATTTAACCACTTAAATTCATAGAAAAATCAATAATACTTTAATAAATCACTTAAATTCAAATTTAATCAAATTATCATATTTACCATTTTACAAATATAATTAAATTTTTATTTTTATTTATATAGCTTAAATATCATTTTAACCAAAATTCCAAATTTCCAACTTAGGTTATATTTCAAAAATCCAGTTAAACCATTCATTAATTACATTTTTAACACATAGAAAAAAATCATACTTTCTTTATTTTAAAACATTTCAAAATCTATTTAAATCAAATTCCATAAATTTATAATTTTTAAAATACTTAAAAATATCCAAAACACTTTATAAAATAACCACGGGCCTGTATATAATTTTCTAACTTAGGTCAAGTGATACGGATATGTATCATTTCAATCCGCAGTTAAAAAGAAAAATCCGGGTTCTATCATTTCAAACCCGCAATTCCAAGTTAAAATAATTTAAATAAAAATCGTTCAGGCCTATCATTTCAGCCCATAACAATTTTTCCCTATTCTAAAGTCCATTCGGGTATGTATCATTTCAACCCATAGTGATTCTAATCTACAGGGAACTTGCAGTGTGATAACAGATATAAATAACAGAATAACATTAAATAAAAGTAACATATGATATAACAGGTGTAATAACAGGTGTGAACATCATATGATAATAATATAAGCATATATAACATGATAATATATTTCTACATATTCGCAGGGTGTCAATTTACTAGTTATATAGATACATATTGTCTGGTGAGAATAACTCACCTGTTTGTGCTGGAGATATCAAAACCAATGACACAATGGAACAAAAGCACGATGACAAGACTACGGACTTGAGTGGAGAGCAAGATCCAAAGCTACAACTCTTGTATTACAACCCAAAACATACATTAAAACAAACACAATTTCAACGCACTTGAAATGGAATAACTTTTAAACGAAAAGAGATTTGCAAGCAAGTGGTGGCCGAGCAAACAAGCTAGAGAATCAAGGCAAAACCATAGGAAAACAATGGAAAAAGAAGAGAAAAAGAAGAAAAAGAAGGAGAGGCCATTACCTATTTTTGGATGAAGCCATGAGAAATGAGGAGCTGATTTGTTTTCACGTGAAAAGATGGGAAACAAAAAGTGGCAGCTACACTAGGGTTTTAGATGGCTAGGGCAAAATTTGAGGAGTTAAAGAAAATGAAGGGTTTGGACAAAAAAGGGCTTAAGTTTCAAAGTGTTTTACAACCTTTCATATTTCTTTTCTTTTTAATCTTTATATAAACAAAAATATTCAGAAAAATACTTTACAAACCGAAATCAATTATAAATATGAGAAAACAAAAAATAAATTTTGGAAAAATATAAAAAGAATGAAGAAAATTACTTAAAAATATCAAACAATGTTCAAAAATTATAAATAAATCACTGTCAGTCTTGAAAAACTATACACTTCATTATAAAAATATTATGAAGTGAAAATTTGAATTAAAATAATTTATTTATCATTTTCAAAATAAAATAGATAATTAAATTGGAGAAAATAGAAAAAGGATTAAAGAAAATGTTTAAAATTTACAAACAGGGCATGGAAATTTGCAAGAAAAATACTACTAACTCTGGAAAAATTCCTACCTTACTTTAAAAATATTTAATAGCCAAAATATATTTTATATAACATAAATGTACAAATTAGAATAAAATATATCAAATAAAAATGTCATTTATATAATTTTAAAATAAAGAATATTGCTGAATAACCCAATATACACAGAATATTGAAAACAGTATAACTTTTGCAATTTAAATCCGTTTTCAACGAAACAAAAAGCAGTATTCAAGTTATTAAATCTATTTTTATAATAAAAGATAAAATTCATAAATTTCAAACTTTTAAAATTTCAAGTTAAAAGTCAAAGTTTGACTATTTGACCAAAATTCACATTTTCTGAAAATATTAAATTTTGTCATATTTGGAATTCAAATCCACATACAAAATCAAAGTTTTTATATTTACAATAACAAAATTTATTCTTTTCATAAATAAAGCTTTTAAATATGGAAAAATCAATTTAAAATTAATTGTAAAATACAGGGTTGTTACATTCAACATATATAAAACGTGGTGCATGCTCGGCCAGGCAAAGCTAGAGGCAGGGGTTGCCGATGGGGCGGAAGGTTGGAGGCTTGGTGGGGTTCTCGCGTCGAGGAAGGGGAAGTGCTAGCCATGAGCGGTGGACGTGGATAAAAATGAGGAGGAAGTGGGGTAGGTTGGTTGTTTGGCTGCATGGTAGTGGCGCAGAGGATTTGAAAAGGAGATGTTGAACTAGTTTTGGAACAAAAGTACAAGTGTTTTATATATTCTCAAATGGAATAGCAAAATCAACAGAGAGAAGGGAAGTGAACCGGCTACAGCTGTTATGCAAATGTGAACATAATAAAAAGGAATAAATGCAATATCAACGTTAGCTTTGATTCAACAGAAAAGTTAAACAAATTATTAAGGTATGGGCTGCCGTTTCAAATTTGCAACCGAAGGAAAATCAAAAGGTCACGATTTGCGGTACCGTTACAACGGACAGTTTATTATTTCTGTCGGGTACCGGATCTCAAAATGCAGAGTTGAATATACTGTGGAGATCAGTACGATGAGACGATCAAAATGGTACACAGATATTAGTGGTACGATCATCCGATCAAAAGTCGATAATCGGTACCAAAAATGCTGCTATTTCGCATGGGAAAAATCCAAACGGAGCTAGAAACGTCCGAATTTCACGAAACGAATTTCGCAGTCTGATTCAGAATGCTCTGAATAAATTTTCTCCTGTTGACATATTTTGGTTTCAGAAAACTTTTAAATTCACTGTTATTAACCGGTTTAATTTGAAATAAAATTTCACAGAAAAATAAACTTCAATATTATCAGATGAAAATTTACCAGTTGCTATATTAAAATAGACGTATTCTGTTAACGCTAAAAAGTGAACGCTAACACCCGGTGTGTGAAATAGAATCATGAAAGCACCACCCGCGTGACGGGAACAGAATTTAAATAGTAAAATGGCAGAAAAGCAGTAAAAGACAGCAATTTATAGTGGTTCGGCTTGAGATTAAGCCTACGTCCACTTTGAATCTCTTTATTACTGAATCCGGTTACAAATCAATACAAATCTCTTATCAAAACAGTACAATTTGATCACAAGAAACAATCTTGACTACTAGCTCAATCTTCGTCGATGAAATTCGATGAATCCATGTTGGATGTAAGGAATTTCTCTTGAAGCTTGTTGTAGCGTCTTGAATGTTTGGAGATCTTTGATTGCTGGATGAATGGAGACTTCGACAGAGTAACGGCGCTTGAAGAAATGAATGGCCAAAAAAGTCCCCCCCTCGTTGGAGTTCGAGCCCTATTTATAGGAGCTGATTTCTGAGCAGAAAATTCGCCTAAGTCTTAGGTCGCGTACGACCTTAGTTAGGTCGTAGGTCGCGAGCGACCTAAGCTAGGTCGCAGTCTCCTTGCGACTTAAGAAATTAGCTGGTGAAGTCGCACTTGGCTTCATTTGAACAAGTGGTAGGTCGCAAGCGAATTAAGGGATAGCTGTGGGAGCTCTAGGTCGTCGAAGTCCTAGCTCGTTTGCCTCTTAGGTCGTAGGTCGCTGAGCTGCTTTAATAGTTAGGTCGCTGACTACCTTAGGTCATCAAGTTCCTTAAGTCGCTAACTACCTTAGGTCGTTGAGTCCCTTAGGTCGCAAGCTCTTCTTGTAGTTAGGTCGCAAGGTTCTTTAAGTCCTTAGGTCGCAAGCTTCTCTTAAGTCCTTAGGTCGCAAGCTTCTCTTAAGTCCTTAGGTCGCAAGGCTCCTTAAGTCGCAGAATTCCTTAGGTCGCGAACTTCTCTTAGGTCGCATAGTTTGTTAGGTCGCGAACTTCTCTTAGGTCGCAGAGTTTAAGGTTGCTGAGATAAAGGAATTAACATTTGCCCCTCGAGGTATATGACTATGCCATAGGTCGTATACTTCGACTCAACCTTGCCAAGTCGCGAACGACCTAGAACTCGCATGCCTGTTCGCCTCCCATTCTCAGTTTCATATAAATTGGTTAGGTCGCTCCTTCTTCCTCACCTTACTGTTTTGAGCCTCCATCGCCATTGACGATTCTTCGAGCTTCCAAAGACAAATTCGACCCAGTCTGTCGTCGATTTTCCCTCTCCAACATAATTCGTAATTGGATCAATCTTTATTCATCTATAATCACTACTCGATCGCGAATCGCTGTCACCTATTCTAAGCTTAATTTTGTGCATCATGCTTTCTGAATGGTGGTTTCAATTGTCTTTTGTTCATCGTTTGACGCGTTGTGGTGATTCGTGATCATCTGGAAGCTTTCACTATAGATCTGCGGGGTTTGCAATCGAGTTGCTAGTCATTTGATGGTCTGTTGAGGTAGGATGAAGGGGAAGATGAATTCCTCTGAGTTGGCGGTGTTGGGTTATCAGATCCAATATGATGTTGCTTGGAGAGGAAGTCAACGACCTACCAGATTTGGGCGGCCTAAGAGTTAGGTTGCGTGGGAATGCTTAGCGACTTAAGCCTTTGCGATCTGACAACATTTGCGACCTAAAGAGTCTTCGACCTAAGAACAATTATGCACGACCTAGGACTTAGAGAAAATTGCATCATCTTAATCCACCCAGTTGCAATGCGTGACCTACAGACATCTTGACCAATAATAGGTCGCTGAACGACCTAGCACTTAAACAATTTTCACAGTCTTGAACTTTTAATCTAAACAACACGACTTAAGAACGCTGCAACCTTTGTTAGGTCGTGAGCGCCCTAATACTTCGAATTCTGAGCAGAATTTGACAGATTTTGAATTTGAATTGTTTTGGACTTTGTTGTACTTCTTTTCAGATTGCCTTAACTTTAACGCTGATAACCTGTTTAGAAGCAACATTCATAGAAAAATGGGACGAATATACTGCCATTGATTGCCCACTTCAATTGACAGATTAGTCGACAAAGAATATCAAACTTAAATGAACTTTGTGAATGAAATGCTGTGAACTAACAAATCTAAGTGAAGTATTAAATGATCAACTAAAGCTGATTTATTTGTATCAATACAACACTGTTCTCGAACTTAAGATTTCAAGCCCTGAAACTTCATAATCGACAAGTATCAATTAATTTAGTTTCATTTATGTTTGCTTGTTATTGCATTAGTTTTGCACAACACTTCACTCTTTTTTAGGAAACGTGCACCTTAATATTTGATCGTCCAGTTCCTTGTGTAGAATGGCATCTCAATAGGAAGACTTGGAAATAGCTGGAGAAGCTTTTCCAATTGCTACTCCACTGAACGACCCTCCAGAACGGACTTCTACTACTCTGAGTCATAAAGTTTTCCGTCAATTATGCATCCAATTTGGCATTGCCGAAGCTGATGCTTTGTTCCCTGGAATAAATGATACTGCTGATAGGCCGCCCCGTGGCTTTGTCGCAGTCAATCGTCAAATGTGTTCGAGTGGAGCTATTCCCCCATTTAACGACTGTCTTCGAGAACTTCTCCTTCGGCTATCTATCTCTCCTTTTCAACTGCACCCTAATGGATACTCCATCCTGCTGGGACTGTGTGTACTATTCAGGAGAACGTTGGACCGTTTTCCCAGTTTTGCCGAAATTCGCTTCTTGTGCACATTTGCAAAGAACAAAGATCATCCCTCTATTACACTTGTGAGGAGTGCCAGGAACCGTAAACTAATTCTGGACTTGCCCGAAAGTGCCCACGGGTTCTTGACTCAATTCTTTTACGTCCGCTGTCCTCCGGGATTTTATGCCATCTAGAGAATCGGAAGTAAGATTGCCTCTTTTCGATTTGTTTTTAAGACTTTTCAGAACTCGAACTGTCAAATGCTTAACTCCATTCTTTCTTTTTGCAGCACTTCCTCCTCCACTTCGAGATACCAGTCACAAGTTAATTTTAGATACTTTGAGTGCCGTTGATGTTGAAGAGAGGAGTGCCAAATTCTTGCTGAAAGATGAATTTCTGCACCAGTTTGGTCTTTTACATCCTTCTAGATCGACCCAGATTCATGAAATTTCTAGTTCTGATGCGGAAACGTTAGCTGCTTCGGGCTCTCGAGCAGAGGCCTCGAATGCCCCAGCTTCTGTAGAAGAAATTGCATCAAAAGCACCCGTCGTAGAGGCTGCTTTGATAAAATGTTCCGCATCCACCGATGTTGTAGGGTCAGTCAGCAAGTCGGCACTTGCCCCAATTATTGAAGAGGAAGAAAATCCTCGAGTTTCTGAAAAATCAATTGATATGGAAGTTGAAAAAGAGAAGTCTGCTGAATACCAGGGTGATGACACCTTTGATGACTTGAGTGATATAATGATAACTTCTCAAGAGCTTTTCAGGGATAACATTCCAAAAGCGACTTCTCCTGTTGTTGAAGCGACTTCCACCTTTAAACAAGCCCTGATGCCTTCTACACCAGTCGTCCCTGTTTCCACACTAAAACGTGGTCTGTAGTTTGACGCATGTAGTTTGACGCATGTAGTTTGCACGCCGCACACACCTAGGATTTTTTCAGCACTTATAAGCACTTATCCTTCTTTTCTGGAAATTTCTAAACTTTATTTCTTTTCTGTTTTCAGATTCTCCGATGGGGCGTACTGGCTCATACTATGACTCATTTCATCGCCATGGAGGTCGTGGATCTTATAACTTTAGGAAATATCTCGATGTCCCGAGCGAGACAGATGAGGAAAGAGCTCGAAGGAAAGCTCAAGAGAAGCGGGATTATGATCAGTAGCAGAGAAGAAAAGATGCTGAACAATATGATTCTTCTCACAGAAGTGACCATTCTTATAAGCGAAAGTCTTATGATGATAAGGGAAAAACTCAGATTACTGACGAATCGAGCAAACGGTCTAAGCCAAGTGACGCGTCTGCTATTTCTGAGAAGACTAACGCTCCCATTTCTTCTGATATTCCGGCCGGCTCTCCTCCTCTAAAGGAATCTGATATTCAAACAATTATTAACAGGCCACAATATCAAGTTAAAGACGGCCCTCCAATGCTTCAGAGCCGATTTCCGAATTGGTGCCTAAAAGGAGTGCGCTTTGACTTGGATTTGGTTCCGATTGATAAGCAAGACATGCTTAAAAGTCTTGACGCGGTCAGGCTTAACATTGAGAGGATGTTGCAATGGTAGAAACTTGTTGATGAACTCTAGAGAGTCAACCACATGAATCTTGAGGCGATGATGACCATGGAGAACGATAAATCAAAATGGGACAAATGGCGTAAGCAGCATGATGCGGAGATGACGAGCATTGCAGACGACAACGCAAAGCTTGCATCTGAAGTCAAGCGACTTAAGGAAGATCTCGCCTCATCTTCTGCATCGCACACTCAAAAAGAAGAAGTCTTTCAGAAGCAAGTGCGGGATGCACATGCTGCACAAAGAGATGTCGAAATGAAGCTTGCCGCTGAGAAGCACATTACTGAGAAATATCGCACAGAAAACGCCGAACAGCGAGAAAAAGTCACCTCCCAGAATGTGGAGATTGAGTTACTAAAGTCTCGACTCACTAAGGCTGAGACAGAGCGTGACGAGGCTATTACTGGTCGGGTTGCTTCCGTTGCTGAAAAAGAAGCGGCTGAGCAAGCTCATGCGGAGAAAAAAGCCAATGTCAGCTCTACCTTATTTGACTTTTACCTGCATAGCGTTCTGGGTCGTGGGAGCCTCGCTTTTCTGGGTCCTGATTATGAAATTACACTGGCCGAAGTGTGGGAAGTCGCAATTGACATGCTTGGCGGGGCCGGCTATGATGAGTCGGAACTTGAGGAGCGCTATCTTGATGATGAGGCTCATGCCGCTCTTGTTAAGGGGAAGGAGCAGCTTGCTAAAGTACGAGCTGAATCAACGGGAGAAGAGCTTTCAAAAGAGGAAGCTCCTTTAACTGCCCCTGTTCATACTTCCACTTCGGCCGATGTAAACATTATGGATTCCGGCTCCCATTCTTCACTCCCAGCTAAAATTGCCCAAGAAACTACGACCACTCCCACTGAGGATGAGGCACTGGACGATACTGAAGCCGAGAAATTTGAGATTGACCTTGCGAAGCCAACTCCTCCAGGTAATTTTGGCGTCGTCCCGGGCCCAATGAACCAGTTATTTGATTTAACCGAGTTTGATGACCTTCTTACTTGTTACTTAAACTTTGGTGAACCGATACCTTCTCTATTTTCGGAAGATATTGATTTTAACTTCTTTTCTTCTACAGCGGAGGCACCAAACACTGCACAAGTTTCCACTCCTTCAGTTGTTGTCCTTCCATCTTTACAGATTACTCCTCCTTCTGCTTCCCAACTGGGATCGCAGGTAGAAAAAATCGAAGCTCTTCAAGGCCTGGACGATCCGGCTATTTCGCAGGAGCAGAAGGCGGAGGATCTTGAAGATATCGAGAATACCCCGGAGCGGTCTCTAGATGATGACCCGAAGCTTTCAACATTGCATGCTACTCCGGGGAGTGAATCTTCTTCGAAGAGGAAGGGGAAGCATGCCATAAGGAAGAAGAAGAGAGGTGCTTCGACTGGGGAAGACAAAACAGAAGAAGACCCAACCACTCCTCCTTCTCCGTCCCGCCCATATCGGATTCCGAAATTAACTATTAGGCCAAGCAAAGGCTCCAAGGGTGGTGGAAAGAAGGAGTGACAAGCTGAACTTTCTACTTCTTATTTTGCTTTTTACATGTATAGACCGGAGATTGTGCGGGTACCGGTCCCTGCTTTTGCTCTTTTGAGATATCTGCACATGTAAAGAATTTTCATAGTACTAAATAAAACAATAATTTTACTTGTACAACTTCTTGTGTATGTGAGAACGCATCTGTTTCTCTTTTTTAGTGTAGAATAAACGATTCCTTTTACTTGTACAAACTTTTTGTCTGTGTTTGGGAATACATTTATTCCACGTCTATTTTTCGTGATATTGCAATGAACTTGTGGCATGTTGTGTTTATTAATATAATTGAATTGTATAGTATTGCCCCCATGCTGTAAGTGCATTGCAATATTCCTAGCTTTTTCAAGACTAATACTCTTATTTCAGAGAATAATTACTCCGCTTTTAAGGGGAGAATCATTCTGCTTTTAATAGAGTATATCTAGTCTTTAGAGGAATTTTTATTTTCTCTTTCTGAAGAACGCTTCAACTTTCGGGGATAATCACTTTTATTTATTAAGAAGTGAATTTTCCTATGAAGTGAAATGAACTTTTCTGAAAGAATTTTGTAGTATTTCAACTGTTTTAGGAGGAACTTTTTGAGATGAACAAGTTAATCTTTCCTTTGACAGCTGAACTGTGCTTCCGGAGAATGCTTTTCGTTCGAGTATTCTATTTTGGGACATGCCTCCGGAGAGGGCTCCTCTTAAAGAGTTGTGCCTCCGAAGAGGTCTTGTGCCTCCAAAAAGGGCTTGTGCCTCCGAAGAGGGCTTGTGCCTCCGAAGAGGGCTTGCGGTGCCTTGGGAAAGGGCTTTTGCCTCCGAAGAGGTCATGTGCCTCTGAAGAGGGCTTGTGGTGCCTTGGGAAAGGGCTTTTGCCTCCGAAGAGGTCATGTGCCTCCGAAGAGGGCTTGTGGTGCCTTGGGAAAGGGCTTTTGCCTCCGAAGAGGTCATGTGCCTCCGAAGAGGGCTTGTGCCTCCAAAAAGGGCTTTTTGATTGCCTGGAAGTTACTTTCTCATGGTTGAGTAGATCCACGGGGCGGACGCAAGTTGCTTGATTGGATGCTCATTTGCACAAACGATCGCAATCAATTAACAAGGGCCCTGTTCCTTTAGTTTAAGAAGGTGCCCCTTCGGTGGTTCCATCAATCTTTTTTGATTGAGAGAAGTACTTTCATTTTTTGGTGTGCCTCGTCAGAGGGCTTTGTTGAACTTTGAGAAGGAGCATTGGGTGATTGGTGTGCCAGGAAGGTTGCGTCTCGGGGGCAAGTAGATCCACGGGACGGACGCAAGCTGTCTGATCGGATGCATCACGATCAGTTAGCAAGAGCCCTGTTCCTTCTGCTTGGGAATGTGTCCCTTCGGTGGTTCTTACTGGCCCTTTTATTGAGAAGCATACCTCCTTTTGGTTGCTCCTTTGTTTGCTTGGCAATGTTCTCTCATCATCTGCTCATTAGCGATCTTTTATTATCATTTCCAAGCGCATCTTCTTTCCTTACATTGCCATGTTCGAAGAAGTGGACTTCACTGTTGAACGACTTCACGGGACAAACGCAAGTTATCTAGTTGGATGTCTGTTTATATCGACAATCTCAACTAATTAACAAAGGTTTGTCATAGTGGAGTCGCCAACTTTTTATGTGAAGTTCTCCTTGTATAGGATTTGTATTTGGAATTTCTTGTCGCTTGGTTTTGTGACGAGCAAGCCTTGTTTTGATGTCCTGCAATTTTGAATCGACATTTTAGCAATACATTTAAAGTATTTTCATATCGAAATAAAACAGGCATTACGAAATAATAAAGAACACAAGATTTATAGTGGTTCGGCCAAGAATCGGGCCTACATCCACTTTATAGCTTTCATTCATTCACACTGATTTACAATGTTTTACAATACAACTGATACATTCATCATTATTTTACAATTTTGAACAAAGCTTTTTCTTTCAAGTAAAATAAGGACGTAAGTGGTTGCTGTTCCAGGCTCTTGGAATTGGATCTCCTTCAACAGTTATGAGCTTGAAAGTGCCATCAAGAAGTTTACTGCCAATGGCATATGGTCCTTCCCAGTTTGGTCCAAACACACCAGTTGCCGTCATGATCCTTTTCAAAACTAAGTCCCCGACCTCAAAGCTGCGTTGGCGGACTTTAGAGTTGAAGTGCCTGGCTATCCTTTGCTGATAAGCTGAAACTCTGAGCCTAGCTTCTTCTCTTTTCTCATCAAGAAAATCAAGTGCTTCAAGTTGTAGCTTTTCATTTTCAGCTTCGTTGAAATGAACTCTTCTATGTGAAGGAACTTCTACTTCCACTGGAATCATTGCTTCTGATCCGTATGCCAGTGAAAATGGAGTGTGCCCGGTTGCAGTTTTGTGAGTAGTCCTGTATGCCCATAGTGCTAATGGAAGCTTATCAACCCAACCACCTTTTGCTCTTTCGAGTTGCTTTTTAATGGTTGACTTGATGATTTTATTTACTGCTTCCACTTGCCCGTTTGTCTGCGGATGAGCCACTGCTGAGAAGCTTTTCCGAATTCTGAACCGTTTGCAAAAATCCTGGAACTCTTCACTTTCAAACTGAGTACCGTTGTCTGTGATTATTTTCTGTGGCACACCATATCTGCAAATGATATTTTTCGTTACAAAATTTATCATCTTTTTAGAAGTAATGGTGGCCAGAGGTTCAGCTTCAGCCCATTTGGTGAAATAATCAACGGCTACAATAGCATATTTGATTCTTGATTTGGCAACTGGTAATGGTCCGATTAGATCTATCCCCCAAATGGCGAATGGCCATGGGCTGACCATCTGTGTGAGTTCGGTGGAAGGTGCTTTTGGGATTTTTGCAAATCTTTGACATTTGTCGCACTTTCTAGAGTAAATAGCAGCATCCCGGTTAATGTCAGGCCAAAAATACCCATATCGGATAACTTTCTTGGCTAAAGTTTGACCAGCTGAATGATCTCCGCATTCTCCTCCGTGTATCTCGGCTAGAATTGTCTTGGCTTCTTCCTTAGTTACACATCGGAGCAGAGGCATTGAAAATCCTCGTCTGTACAATCGGCCATCTTGAATTATATACCTTGACGCTTTCCTCAATAGTTTTCGACGTTCCTTAGAACTTTCTGGCAGGGAACCACTGAGTAGGTATTCTTTGATTGGAGTCATCCATGATTCATGCTCTTGAGACGTAGCCATAATCCAATCAACATCCATTTCATCAATGCTTGGAGCTGACAGAACTTCTACAGGAACTAATCCCAGCAATTGAGCTTCTCCGGAAATTGAGTACTTTGCTAGAGAATCTGCTTTCATGTTCTCTACTCGAGGAATATGACTTATCGTGTAATGATTGAAATCTTCGAGAAGTTCACATGCCTTTGACAGGTATGCGGGCAGATTTCCACCTTTAGCCTGAAACTCTTTCTTTATCTGGCAAACAATAAGTTGAGAATCGCTGAAGATTCGTAACACTTTGATGTTTAGTTCCTTGGCGATTTTCAAGCCAGCAATAAGAGCCTCATATTCTGCTTCATTGTTCGTTGAAGGAAATTCCAGTCTCAATGCATAACACAATGATCGTCCTTCGGGGGTTTCAAGCACAACCCCTGCCCCAGAACAGTAATCATTTCTCGATCCATCAACATACAACTTCAACTGGATTGGAACGTCATCAGTTATTTCACCCTTACTATCACTTCTGTCAGTAGATTCTGCGATGAAATCTGCTAAATCTTGTCCATTGATTGCTTTCCGGGGATGGTATGCGATGTCATACTGGCTGAGTTCAATGTTCCATTTCAAAAGACGACCCGAAGTTTCAGGACGAAACAGGACTTGCTTTAGAGGTTGATTAGTAAGAACCTTGATAGGATGGGCTTGAAAGTATGGTCTCAATTTCCTGGAAGCAATGAGCAAACAATAGGCGAGCTTTTCTATCTTCGAATAATTCATCTCTGCCCCAGTGAACCGTTTACTGATGTAATAGAGTGGACGCTGTACTTTCATATCCTCCCGTACAAGTGCTGCACTGAGGGCGTGAGATGAAATTGCTAAATAGATGAAAAGGTCTTCACCGTCAGTAGGCTTGGAGAGAACCGGAGGTGTTTCCATATGATGAATTAGTTCATCGAAAGCATTCTGGCATTCGGGAGTCCATTCAAAATTTTTCTTTCCTTTCTTTAGAGCGTCAAAGAAGGGAATGCATTTGTCTATGGCTTTGGAAATGAAGCGACTCAGAGCAGCGACTTTTCCATTGAGACTTTGCATTTCTTTCTTTGTTTTAGGGGCTTTGACCTCCCTTAGAGCTGTGATTTGAGTAGGATTGGCTTCAATGCCCCTGGCGCCCACAATGAAACCCAAAAATTTCCCGGATTCTACTCCGAATGAACATTTCAATGGATTGAGCTTCATTCCGTACTTTCGAAGAATTGCGAACATTTCCTCCAAGTGTCCCATGTGATCTACAGCTTTCTTTGATTTTACCAACATATCGTCGACATAAACTTCCATGGTTCTACCAATTTGAGGCTTGAACATTGCATTGACGAGCCTTTGGTAGGTTGCCCCAGCATTTTTCAATCCGAAAGGCATAACTTTGTAGCAGTAGAGACCCACATCTGTAATAAAGCTTGTGTCTTCCTGATCTGGCTCATGCATCATAATCTGATTGTATCCGGAGTAAGCATCCATAAACGATAACAACTCATGCCCAGCTGTTCCATCCACCAATTGATCAATTCTGGGCAGCGGGAAGCAATCTTTGGGGCATGCTTTGTTTAGATCTGAGAAATCTATGCATACTCTCCACTTTCCATTTGCCTTCTTGACCAATACTGGATTTGAAACCCAATATGGATAAGTGGAGTTTCTGATAAAGCCATTCTCCATGAGCCGATCGACTTCTTCCTTTAGTGCTGTCGATCTTTCTGGGCCTTGAGTTCTTATTTTCTGTTTCACTGGCGTGAATTTTGGATCTATGTTCAGAGTATGTACAGCAATTTCCGGGGAGATCCCACACATATCAGTGTGACACCAAGCGAACACATCTAGATTGGCTTTTAAGAATGATATCAGCGTGTTTTGAACTGTTATGCTTAGCTGTGAACCCACATTGAGTACTTTGTTCGGGTCTTTCGAGTCAACAGATATTGGTACCGTTACCTCCACGGGTACCACTCTATTCTCCCCTGTACTGGCTTTCCTGGGATCCATTTCTTTTCTCGCATTGCTGTGTTCGCCAGTACAGGGGCCATTCCGTAGTTGCTACAGGGTTGGTTCCTTGATGCGGAGCGGAGCTACCGCATCTTTCCCCATTTCTCTTTTCCTGGCCTCTCGGAGTTCTACAAGATAACATTCTCGTCCTGCGTTCTGATCTCCTTTAATAACAGCAATCCCATTATCAGTAGGAAATTTCATTGTTAAGCACCATGGAGCGAGGACGGCCCTAAAAGCAGCAAGAGTAGGCCGACCTAAGAAAGCGTTATAGGCGGAGAATCCATCAACAATTACAAAAGTTTGCTTCCGAACCAACTTCTTCTGCCCTTCGCCCATTTCAACAAACAAGTCCACCGTTCCAATTGGCTATTTCAGTTCTCCTGTGAATCCGGCAATTTTGTGTGAAGAGGCTTGTACATCTGTCATAGGGATTTTCATTTGGTCAAATGTCCTTTTAAAGAGTATGTTGCACGAAGCACCACTATCAACCAGAACTCTGCTGACAATGGCCGGCCCAATACCGACAGAAACAACTAAAGGGTCCTCAGTAGGAGCTTCCACATCAATAGAATCCCTGGTTATGAACATAATATCATCGTGAAAAGTCTTCTGCTGCTTTAGAGGTGCAGTATCTTCCAAGATCAAGGCACTTTCTTCAGTCGGAGCATACTTCAAAGCTCTAGCATACCTTTCCATTTCACCCCAACTCCTGCCAGCTGGATGAGGTCCTCTTGTGATCACATTGATAATAGGTCTTTCTTTTTCAGCAGGCCTTTCTCCTGAACCAGATGAATGAGCTGGGGGTAGTTGCCCCTGGTTAGATGAAGACGGGTCTTTTCTATTCCTCTTGACGTATTGGTGCAACTTATTCTCTCTTAACAATTCCTCAATCAGGCTTTTCAAATGGCGGCACTCATTGGTATCATGCCCTGGTTGGCTGTGAAACTTGCAAAATCTTCCGCTTTGAACAGCATTCTTCCCAACTTTCACGGCCGGTGGTTTTGGAAATTCAACAGCATCCTTAGTGGCGATGAAGATATTCTCTGGGGTATCGGTCAAAGGGTAAAGTCTGAAGGTTTAAGGCTTTTTGAGATCTTTTTGCCTCTTCCCACCATTACTTTCCCTTTTCTGATTTGCAGGTTCTTTCTTGCTTTGAACTATAGCATTATTTTCCACCACTGTTGTCACAACTTTAGCTGATGCGGAAAGATTCTCTAGGCGTATAAATTCGTCAGCCTTTTTGTAGAATTTCTCAAGCGAATTTGGCTCCTTCATCTTCAGCCATTTTCCAAATTCGCTCGATTTGTCGATAGCACGCATTAAATAGGTCAAGATCATTCGTGGCTCTGCGTTATCGACTTCTGCCAGAGCTAAATTGAAGCGGTTCAAGAATGACTTAATAGGCTCTCCCGGATTCTGTTCAAGACTGGACAATGACATTATGTCTTTTGCCTTTGAAGTGTATAGCCTGAATTGCTCTTTGAATTTTCGGGTCAGATCGGAAAACTAATCTACAGATCGGACAGGAAGCTTGGTAAACCAGAGAAGTGCTACTCCTTCCAAATAAACTGGGAAATATCGGTACTTTATTTCGTCCGTTGCTCTTGCGCCGGTCATGTGCCAGTCGTATTTATACAAGAACTGATTTGGATCACTTGTTCCCCGATAAGCAGAAATGGTGGGGGGAACAAATTTTCTAGAAAATTCAGCCTTTAGAATCTTCTCGGTAAACGGAGTTCTACTTGGTGCGAATCCCCATTCGCTCTCATCTTCATCTCTTTGCATGCTTTCTTTCATTATTTGCTTGATCATACCAGAAAGATATTCCTCATTGTTCAGAGATTTCGCAGAATAGACCTCGGCCATCTTTTCGGGGGTTTGTCCAGGTAAATGCTCACGAAGAACTGGCGATGGCCTGGATCCTTCGGCCTGGAGGGGTGCCCCTTCGGCAGCACCTGATCCCCCGTGAGGAATATTTCTCCCCTCGGAATTGGGAGCAGCATTAGCAAAGTTTCCCTCATTACTTACTGGTCTTTGATTCGTACCAAATAGAGCATTCAGCTTTTCCATCATCAGATTATTCTGAGTTTCAATCTGCTGGTACAGTCCGGATACAGCAGCATCTAACTCTTGTCGCGTCACACCAACGCTTGGAGCTGCCTGATTTGGAGAGAGAGAAGTGGCAGTATTGTCACGGTCATCGTCAGTTCTGACAGACTTTCGTTTCCTTCCAGGAGCCATTATGTCTGATAAACTTCTGATTTTGTAGGAAATTCTTTCAGCAAACTTCTGTGAAGTAATGGTGAGTAGTAGCCTGAGTTGGGTTCTCGGTGAAAGCACCAAAATGTTAACGCTAAAAAGTGAACGCTAACACCCGGTGTGTGAAATAGAATCGTGAAAGCACCACCCGCGTGACAGGAACAGAATTTAAACAGTAAAATGGCAGAAAAGCAGTAAAAGACAGCAATTTATAGTGGTTCGACTTGAGATTAAGCCTACGTCCACTTTGAATCTCTTTATTACTGAATCCGGTTACAAATCAATACAAATCTCTTATCAAAACAGTACAATTTGATCACAAGAAACAATCTTGACTACTAGCTCAATCTTCGTCGATGAAATTCGATGAATCCGTGTTGGATGTAAGGAATTTCTCTTGAAGCTTGTTGTAGCGTCTTGAATGTTTGGAGATCTTTGATTGCTGGATGAATGGAGACTTCGACAGAGTAACGGCGCTTGAAGAAATGAATGGCCAAAAAAGTCCCCCCATCGTTGGAGTTCGAGCCCTATTTATAGGAGCTGATTTCTGAGCAGAAAATTCGCCTAAGTCTTAGGTCGCGTACGACCTTAGTTAGGTCGTAGGTCGCGAGCGACCTAAGCTAGGTCGCAGTCTCCTTGCGACTTAAGAAATTAGCTGGTGAAGTCGCACTTGGCTTCATTTGAACAAGTGGTAGGTCACAGGCGAATTAAGGGATAGCTGTGGGAGCTCTAGGTCGTCGAAGTCCTAGCTCGTTTGCCTCTTAGGTCGTAGGTCGCTGAGCTGCTTTAATAGTTAGGTCGCTGACTACCTTAGGTCATCAAGTTCCTTAAGTCGCTAACTACCTTAGGTCGTTAAGTCCCTTAGGTCGCAAGCTACCTTAGGTTGTTGAGTCCCTTAGGTCGCAAGCTCTTCCTGTAGTTAGGTCGCAAGGTTCTTTAAGTAATTAGGTCGCAAGCTTCTCTTAAGTCCTTAGTTCGCAAGCTTCTCTTAAGTCCTTAGGTCGCAAGGCTCCTTAAGTCGCAGAATTCCTTAGGTCGCGAACTTCTCTTAGGTCGCATAGTTTGTTAGGTCGCGAACTTCTCTTAGGTCGCAGAGTTTTAGGTTGCTGAGATAAAGGAATTAACATATTCCAAATAGTAAATTTTTATTTTCAAATTTTATTGTTTAAAATTTCACAAAATTTCAATTAATTTAATAAATAAAATCACTAAAATCTTGGGTCGTCACATTTATTAAGTTCGCTTAAGCTTATAAATAATCTTCATTTCTCTTAAACTTAACTTATAACATTTTACTACTATTATTATTATTCTGAGTTTCCTCGGAAATTCACAAATAATTATTTTATTAATAATTTCTCTTTAATATGTGATATTTTTATTTATAACAGCTAATTCTACAAATAAATAATTATTACCTAAAAGAGATCTAATACCTAATCAAAAAAGAAAGAAAAATTATCTATGGTCTGTGATAATGTAAAAATAATCACCTCCTAACAAACTAACGAACATTATTCCACAAACATAAAAATCAACTCATGTTACACCCCAAACATATCGGTATTATCTATATAATGATAATATAAAACCTAGCAATGGCTTCCCATCAGTCACCTCCCTTCTCTCCTCCCTAATGCATCCTCCTCCTTTCTCGAACCCAGATCCTGGTCGGCATGACAAATCTCTAATAATAAATGAAGAAGGTTTCGTTACGTATCATACAAGGCGATGAAAAAAAGCATGAATGCTAATTCAAGTGGTCAACGTCGTTCTCTAGGTAGCCAAATCGGATTGAATAATTCCACAATTCCAACATGTCTACATAATCCCCATTTCAACGTCTCGGTGTTATTCGTCACTTAATTTTTCATTTCAGAAAGGTAGCCAGCATGGAAAACATTTTGACACTTCCTCCATTCACCAATCATAGCACTTTCCAACTCACCAAGCACAACAATCTAACTCGACCTGGGTTCCATCTCCCAATTCATCAGGCACAACTACGTTGAGCTAATCTATCCCTATGACGCGAAATCATCCTTTCCCCTACTTGTCAGATTGTAACGATCCTGGATTTTAAATAAGTTTAAATTGATAATTAATCTAATTTTTTAATAAAAATTGTGAAATTAATTGGTAAATTGTTTTGAGTTTCTCCAAATTCAAATAAAATATGTATTAAATCATTTGAATTTAAATCTTGTATATATATGAGAATATATATGTATATGTGCATATATGAGTGGATTTGAATTTATATATATACTTTGGATTTGAATTTAAAGTTTAAGTAAATGGTTATAAAATCATCTATGAAAAATATAAAGTAAACAAATTAGCTAAATTTAAACAACATGTTAAAAATAGGATTCATTTATTTTACAAAGCATAAGACTAAAGAAAGAAGAAATACATTCCTTTTAAAATTGAAATCTTGTTAAATCATTTTCTTCTTATATTAAATGATATCCATGTTTAAGTATTAGTTGAGAAGGATTTTGAAATAAAATTGTTTTTAATTAGCTAAGTTTAAAAATGGTTTTTAATAACATAGCTTTTATTTTTGAAGTTTATTTTAAATAAACTCAATGATACTTAAAGAAGTTAATATTAAGGATGTTTTGAAATTGTTAATTAACTTTTCAAGGATTGGTTAAACTTTATTTATTAAAGATTTGAAGTAATTACTTAATAAAAGTAATTAATATAAAATTAATTGATAATTCAAGTTAATTAATCAAGTAATTAATGAATGATTAATTAAAAATAATTACTTAGTAAAAGTAATTAAGAATGGGTAATTAATGATCAAAGATTGATTAACCAAGTAATTAAGGGTTAATTACTTTAAAGAATAATTAATTAGCGTGGTTAGTTAATTAGGGTAATTAATTTAAGAATAATTAATTAAAGGTTAATTAATTAAAGTGATTATGAAATGATTATTAATTAAAGAGTAATTGATTATTGTAATTAATTAAGAATAATTAATTAAGGATTAATTATTAATTAAAGGGTAATTAATGATTAATTAAAGAATAATTAATTAAATGCTTGTAATTAATTAATTATTAATTAACCCTGACTAGGAATTATCCATAGGCAAATGATCTGGTTTAGATTAATCAGATATCTTAATTGGTTTCACTTATGGATGACTGTATTTTATTGAATGCTGTGAATTGTTTGATATTCTCCACTATGTGATGCTTTGTGATGTAAATTTGTTTTAATTCAAGCTGTGATGAATGTAATCTATTTTATCTGTGATGAATGTATATTATTTATCTGTGAATCGGTAAATGGAAGATAAGCGTTATAGAAATATACAGCTTATCGATATTGATATGCTTAAATCTGTGATGATGTGATGATTTGTAATGTTGCACTACTGTGTAAAACCCCTGGACCACACTTTTACACACACAAATATGGATTTCACGAGGAAATCGGTTAAGTCACAGATGATTTAAATTTAATGTTTTTGAAATTGAAATTTTAATTTCAATTGATTTTGGAAATGGATTTGGATTAAATGTTAAAGCTTTTGAAAAGGAGTTTTTAAGATAAAAGTTATTTTGAATAACTTGGTAAAGTTTTTCAATTTAAATAATTTAATTTGAATTTGAATTCAAAATTTGGGATTGAATTCCATGTTTGGAAATTATGGTTAAGATGTTATAAATGTGTTTATATGAATTTAAACCATTTTAAAAGTATGGTTTTGAGAATTTGAATTTAACCCAAGGACTTTAACTCGTATAAATGAATCAGATTTTCCAAAATAAAACTGTTTGTTTTCAAATGATAAAAGCTTTCATATATGAAATGAAATTCCAATTTAAATTATAGGAATTTCAAGTTTGAATTGAAAATGGTTTTCCAAGTTACGAATAAATCTTTGGAAACGTGTTTTGAAAGCTATAAGTTATATCTTTGGTTTAAAGATTTAATGAGTTAATCCAATTGAAATGGAAATCGATTTGAAAATCTATGGATAGATCTTTGTGAAACTGGGTGAACTTTGTGAAATGAATCTTTTTGTGTAAAAGATTGAAAATGGTAATTTGTTTAAACCATTTGAAGGAAAGTTTTGGGTAATAAGTTGTGACTTAACTGGAATCCCAATATCCATCACTACAACAAAAATACCCTATTACAACGCCCTTTTTACAACGGGCATTGGTTGCCCGTTGTAATAGAAGGCTATTACAACGGTCCATTCAGGCCCATTGTAAAAGATGCCATATACAATGCCCTTTTTACAACGGGCATTGGTTGCCCGTTGTAATAGATGGCTATTACAACGATCCATTCAGGCCCGTTGTAATAAATGCCAACTTTACAACGGTCACAAAATGCCCGTTGTAAGAGGTGCCAATTTTACAACGCATATTACGCCCGTTGCAATATATAAAACTAGAAGCGCTATTTATAATATAAAGGAGCCGGCCCAACTAAAAATTATTCCCCTGTTAATTTTTATATTATCTTCGACCTGATTCATTTGGGAAAAATGGCAGCTTTGCTCTTCATTCGTTCCTCTTCAATAAGTTTGGGTTTTGAGGCGCCGCTTCAATTTGTCGATGATGCTTCGAATATTTTCCTCTATCAGTGATTGCCTATGGATGCCTCAATTGGGTCGAGTTCGATTGTCAAAAACGATATGCGATTTTTTCCTTTTTTCGATATTGATTCTGCTCGACCTTTGATTCGAGTTCAATTCTAGAAATTGTTTTACTCGTTTCGCATTTCCCAGATTCAATGTTCGATGGTCACTGACCTTTGCTGTCCCCATCTTATTCTCCTCAGATTTCATGTTCTCATAGCCGGATCCACTTTCCAACCTCGCAAAATCCTCGTGGTAAAGTTCCCTTATGAATTCTTAGAAATTCCATTCCCGACCCGTTCTTCCATGTAGGCATCTACGCCTCCTTTAGTAATTTGAGCTGCGCGTATTTGATGTCTCCTCCGTTGAGTTAGTGCCGGTGAATCGTTCTTGTCACCAAGCATGCAGTAGCCGTGGACTGTTCTTGTTTGCTCCGATTTGTTCTCGTCTTGGCAAAAATGTGGAATGGTTATGTCATATTTTTGCAAGGTTAGTTCTACTCCTTTAATTTCTTTTGGTTTAAGTCTAGTTGTCTTCATAAGTTGTTTAATATTCTCTACTACAAGCTTTAGACGAACGATTTCGGGATTTCTATGCCTCAAATGATTTGGTCATTGCATTCTGCGTACATGTTCCAAGTAAGCACCGTGAACGCCACATCTTTAATTTTGTGGAAAATTTTGTTTGCTGATTTTGAACATAAAATCTGGGTAAATATATCATCGATATCATTATTCCAACTGTACGAAATTTTTAGTTTTCTCGGATATCACAATTGTCTTCATGTAATGTGTTGTATTAGATATATCCTACTACATCTAATACATCTGAAGTGCCCGTGGTGCTGTTGCAATGTAGTGCATTCAGGCTAAAGTGCATGCTGCTTGAGCGATTGTTGGATCTTTTAAGTTTTTAGTTGTTTCGTTTTATGCATTCTGATCTTGATTGATATATTTTTTCTGTAATATTCTAAAAAGATGTATAATGTTAAAGTTCAGACTTCGTTTCATAATCGTATTAAAATTTAAAAGTTCTACAATATTCTCAAGCAATTTTTATGTTTTTAATTTACTACAACTACGAAAATATATAAATGATAACTTCAACATGTGAGTTACATATATATATGGCTGGTTAATGTGAATATAAGGGATGTTGTTGCTTGGGAAATTGTGGCTAGAGGGGATGAGATGTCAGGTAAATTTTTAAGGCAAAGTAGGGGTTAAAGAAGAGTTAGTGGGATGCAAATTATGATTAACTTTGTCAGCGAATTCATTTGCCTGGGTAATTGTAATGGAACATCAAATGAATATATGAATGTGTAATACTGTTGTGTATAGAAATTTTTATTCTGTAATGTTTGATTAGTTTTGATGCAAGTGAATATCAAATGGTTTGCATTTTCTTTAATGTATTTTAATTCTAGAAAAACCCGTTGGTTGTCTTCTGCTTCTTTCTTGAATGTACTGCAAGGTACAAGATTGTCCAAGTTTATGCGTGAACGCACAAGTACAGAATGTGGATACTCAAGAAATGGTCCATCTTGTTGATCATGAAAATTTTCATGTTGGGTCTATAGAATCATTACCCAATTAATTTATGGCTTAGGCAAGTAAAGTCTTCACATTCCTTGCCGTTGACTGAATTTACCTATCTACTCAAATAATAGAGTAGAAATACGCTTAGCCTGTATAAACCACGCAGCGAAGTAGTATGATTCTAATTTTAAAATGTGATGGATTACAGTCTTATAAAGGTAATGAATCCCACTAGCCCTGGAGACTATTTTTAATTTATATATTATTTCATCTGTTAACATTGCTCCATATGAACGTGCATGCATACTCAGTGTTTATAATAGTGAATGCATACTCGGTGTTTATAATATAAAAATAGTTATGTGTGAGCGATCACAGTTGATAGGAATCAAAACATTTTATTAGTCAAGTAAGCTCGGCTAAGTAAAATTCCAACAACCACTGCATAAACATTACATTAGCAGCTAATTTATAAGCAATAGGTCTAGATTGAAGAGACTGATGCAAATTCAATTCTAGTTTGTTCTACTGATACGCATGATGTTATTTTTCTTGAAGTTGCCCTGTTGCATATCTCCTTAGTCGAATTAGCAATGTTCCAAGCACTTATCACTGTTCCAAGCACTGATCTCTGCCATACCTTGTTCATATCTCTTTGCTCAGAAGTGTGTATCTCTGAAACACTGCCTTTATGCATTTTCTCTTCAACCTGTTTCTATGTAGTGACACTGGCCCTGATTATCAATTATTCTAGCCTGATGTTGCCAGACTAGTTCATTGATACATATATGTATATATCTGAGACTCCTCCATTGTTTATTTTCTAAGCTCGTTCTTAACTTTGATATATCACCGCACTATGTATAATTCCCCTTGAAATCTTGTCCTTGTGAGTTGATATATTTAGTCGATATGTACAAGTAAATCAAAACATGCGTGTCCCATTTTGTTTTGCTATGTTTTAGGATTTCGGCCCATAGGTGCTCCTGTTCACATAATTTTAAGCTGAATTGTTTTATGCATTGCTTTGATTTTTGGATCAAATAGTTCAACTAGATTACTAGACTCAGTTAATCCATTGTCCTATTGAGATTTGTACGTTGGTAATATATACATTTTGTTAGTTAGATTAAGATATCCAACTAGTCAGTTTATAAAAAATAAAAAAATAACATCAGGCTGTCATGGCAAGGTTGACATTGCTGCACATCAGTTGCACTTTAGCCTAGATTTTGTGTTAATTATCTCTGTTTCTTTAGCACAACACGTGTAGCAACTGAATATGCTTCCAAATTCCGAAATCAAACTTAAAGTATATTTTGTTTTTGTTGTGCTCTGTTTTCTTTGGTATATATCTTTTCACGTGTTATTTACATGCCATGTTTTCTTCGTCAACTGCTCTTGCTACTGCTTCGAATATCATGTGCGTGTCTTTGTCAATTTTCGTGCCCTGTTTATTTCATTTTTGTTTGCACCTGGATATATTTGTGCCTTCTAACTTCACTTGTACCTTTGCACCCTTCTATATGTTTGTATATATGTACGTGAATATTGTTTTGTAATGCCCCTAGTTCTTAACCAAAAATTAGTTTAGTTTTTTTTTTATTTTTATACATAGCTAAGACTACTTAGGGTCATCCTTCCCTATTCTCATATTATCCAGGATCTTTCACAATATAAAAATATTGTTTTAAATCTAAATCATTCCTAACATACATATATGAAGATATCTATGTTATATTCTACTAGAATCAGAGCATGATAATATATAAGTAGAAATCCTTTTAAATCTATTAAAATGTGATAATTCCCTGATAAAAGATTAATTATTGTATCCTGATTTTTGACCATAGGATCCACTGGAAACATGTACACATGTCTGTTATTCTAATTGAGAAAAGATCAAGTAATAATCAGTGGAAAGCAAGCTTTTAATATGGATGATTGTGTTAAAGTCTGTATAGTATCAAACTCAGGCTAAAAGAAAGTGGATCATAAGTGAACACAAGCAACATCTAGGCGTAATGGAAACGCGCCTAACTTACACATGAGAGGTCACCAGTTCGAGTGCTATGCTGGTCGGTTCAAACCCAATTTTTGTTTTTCTTTTTATTTTTCTCCTGTATGGTTTAAAATCTGATATCTACCTATATCTGCACATATATACTTAATTTTTGCCTATAATCTAACATACAAAACAATATTTCTTGCTTTATTATTTTTAAAACCCTTTCCTACAACTGTTCTAGGAATTTATATTTATATTTTTGCCCAAATATCAACATGTACACAGATATACATGTACATGTCAATGTCTTTGCTCATTTTCCAGAAAACTGAGCTCAAATGGTTCCTTGCTTCATTGATTTGAAGTGAACATTTGGCCTGACCTATGGTCTAACCATGTGGTCAGTCTGACCATTCTTTTATTTGCATTTTACAAACCAGAATCTACCCAAAACATTGATACTCCTTCTTTTCAAAAGCATGTTTATATACATATGAATCAGACACCTTGTGATCAGATTTATATCATCCTTCCTAACCATAGTTCTCTTTTAAAAATGCATATTCAGGGTATATACACTTTTACTTGCATTTGAACATAGATCAATATCATGACTTGAAAATATAACAGTTATAATTCTTTCTGGATTTTCCCAATATAGCTTCCTATATATCTATCTTTTGAAAGAACTTAGGATGAACTAAAATCATCATAAAATGATTATGCTTATAAAATCCAGGTTTTTTTTCCTCTAAATCAAAAACAACTTTAGCAAATAGATTTTCAAATCAGTTTAACATCAATATCCTTAATACATACCAAACCAGAAATAACCAGAAACAACATAGCACATATCTCTTACAAGTTCTTCCTACTTAATACATTTAGATAGCCATATCAATCAGGGAATACATGCATGAATTAACACATTCTAGCTCTTATTTCTAATTATCTTAGCATCCTCTATTCCATATCTTTTTAATCTTGCTTACTTAGCTCCATCACAACCTGCAAAAGCATTAGTGGCTGCCCCATTATGAATGAGACACCCCCATGTGCCATGAGCAATAAGGGTCAGATCTATGATCTGGTGTGATCATTTCTAACATATCCATGATATTAAGCTAAGGATACAGCATAAATATACCTTGCATAACTTGACAGGTATTATCATGAATGATTAATGTATAAATTGGTCAGGTATTCCCATATACATACATAAGAGCAAACATATGTATTAAAACAATTTTTATCTGGAACTACTAAGGTTCCTCATACCAACCCTAATCCCGGAAAGACTCAAGTTTCCTATATCATCATTTAAGGTTGCCTTTTTCTTCTTATAAATTCCTGGCCTCATCTGCTATAAGGAATCAAAGGGACACATTGCCATGAACTAATTAACATCATGACACAAAGATCTCAGGACTTAAACAAGCCATGTGTCAACTTGTCTACTTCAAATAGGACAAGCATTCCAGCAGCCTTCTTGGCACAAAATCCTTAGTTATATTACTAAGTGTATTCATGTTCATTTTATCAATGATAGCTAGGTGTACAGACCACTTGTACACATGAAACATTCTAGTTACCTTGCAGGCATAATATTGCAAGCAAGTTAAAGGTTACTTTCTAGAGGTATAACACCCAGTCATTCCATCTCACATTATTTAGCATATAAACACCCTATTCAAACATATACCAGAATGTTTGCAACTGAGAATAAATGCATGGCTCTATTGGGTTTATTTTGATTTTGCAAGCAACTATGTTTAGCCAGATTTTTAATCTTGTTTAAACATAATTTTTAGGCTTGTAAATTTTCTGTTTGGTTTAGGGCTCAGCACCTATAGAGAAAGACTCCATTGCACCCTTAACCAATTATTTCAAGCCTCAGCACTATACCATTGTATATGCAGCTCATAGTTTTCTTTTCCTTCATTCTTTATTTTAAGCCATGATTCAGACTAGTTACAAATACTCTCTTACATGTTCTTTAAGGTTTTGGTATAACATGTAGGGATGAAAAATAGAACAATAAAGTTATACATCCATCATAGCAGATCATATCTCATCAAGCATTCATGAAACTATCAGTAGTCAACATGGTTTGTAAATCAAAACATGCAAAATATAGCATATAAAAGCTTGGCTGCCTAATCCCAGGTCTTAATGCCATGTATATGAGTGAGGATACTCACCTAAATGCTTACAGAGGCTTAATCCAGAAAACCCCTCAAATCTTTAGCCTTTTCTTCCTCTTCTTCCTTAGGTTAATTAATTCAGTGAGAGAGTGGTTTTCTGGTTAGGCTCTTGATTTATATAAGGGTTCTACCTAGGGTTTTGGGTGATGCAAAATCCCTATTTTAGCCCAAACCAGAATCATGCATTTGGCATTGCATATTCTCTCCCTCCTAACCCTTAATGTCCCGGCCAATATTTTAAAACAAGGCTAAATTGTGCCCATTTTCTTTTCTTTTCAGAAAGTGATTACTTTAAGTATTTTTATTATAATTACCTCAAACATGATAATGGTGTGACTTTCTATTTTCTGCCTATGTACATTTACTTTCTTGCACTTTGGTTCTTACTATTTTAGTGATTCCTTTATTAATTTTCTGCTCAAATAATATCTGTATATATATATACACACACATTTATACAACTATGGGTGTTAGTTTAACTTTAACCTTCTTTTATTTGCAGAAAACATGTGCATTCTTATATGCATTTCTACACACCTATTATTTAAATAAAATTTCACTTATTCATTATAAATCAATGTTCTCTTCTGTCTTAATTCCCAGACAAGTCATACATATGCATATATATAGATGTATGTATATATATACATATCCTCAGGAATTTTAATATTCATGTCTAGGCCTATATTTCCTTTATTTAAAACATTTTATCTAAATGTTTTCCTTCTTTGTTTTATTATTCAGGAATTCTGGATTTTCTCTTAATGCTATAACTAGTGTGCACGTGCACACATGCACACAACCTTGCACCACTGAAAATCCCACCTATATAATAATTCTGATTTTTCCCCCAGAATTTTAATCATTTATTTAAAAGAATTTTCCTCAAAATCTTGGGGTATTACAATCACCCCTTCTTTTAGGAATTGTGCCCTCACAATTTGCAACATAATCTTTGAGTACTTCTAATTTCTTAGGGAAAAATTATTCAAATATGCATGAGCAAATCAATTAGTCACTGTCTATCATACATATTAAACTTTTTTAGTAATCTAAGAATTTACCTTTTAAATTTGCAAAGAGCCTAGGGTAATCCATCCTGATTTTATCCTCTAGCTCCCAAGTACAATCACTAGGATCTATACTCCATTGAATCTTTACAAGCTTCAATGTCTTGTTTCTTAATTTCTTTTCTTCCCTTGCCACAATTCCCACTGGCTCTTTCTCATAGATTAGATCTGGATTAATCTGAACTTCAGTAGGCTTTTCTAAGATTTCCTCCTTGTCATGTACCCATCTCCTTAGTTGTGATACATGAAACACATTGTGCATTGCACTCATCTCCTCTGGAAGCTCCAGCTTATAGGCTAGTGAGCCTATCCTCTCCAAAATCTTGTATGGTCCAACATATCTGGGTCTGAGTTTCCCTTGCTTGCCAAATATCAAGACTTTCTTCATTGGTGAAACCTTAATGAAGACATAATCACCTACTTTGAATTCCACTGACTTCCTCTTTGCATCAGCATATTTCTTTTGCCTATCTTGAGCTGCTGCCATCCTCTTTCTCACCAGTCCTATTTTCTCTGTGATGTCCTTGACATATTCTGGCCTTAAGATAGCTTTCTCTCCTGCCTCAGACCAACACATAGGTGATAGACATGGCTTTCCATATAGGGCTTCAAAGGGTGCCATTCCAATTGTGCTTTGGTGGCTATTATTGTATGTGAACTCAGCCAAATGGAGGTGGTCCTCCCAATTTCCTCCAAAGTCTAACACACATGCTCTAAGCAAATCCTCTAAAATCTGGTTTACCACTTCTGTTTGCCCATCTGATTGGGGGTGATAAGCAGTGCTTAGGCACAATTCACTCCCCATAGCTTCTTGGAAGCTCTTCCAGAATCTTGAAGTGAAGATTGTATCCCTATCACTCACTATAGTTTTAGGAACACCATGCAACTTTACCACTTCTCTCATAAAAGTTTGGGCTAGCCTAGGTGCATTTCTGTCTGCTTTTACTGGTATGAAGTGGGCTACTTTAGTCAGCCTATCTACAATTACCCAAATACTTGTATTTCCCCTCTTGGATCTAGGAAGACCATCTATAAAATCCATAGATATGTCTTCCCACTTCCATTGTGGTATGCTAAGTGGCTGCAACAACCCTGAAGGTCTTTGGGTCTCAGCTTTTATTTGTTGACAAACCATGCACCTAGCAACATGTCTTGCTACATTAGACTTCATTCCCTTCCACCAATAGTCCCTTTTTAAGTTTTGGTACATCTTGGTGCTGCCTGGATGTATGGAATATTTGCTCCTATGGTACTCATTAAGGATTTCTTCTATCAATTCTATGATGTTTGGGACACATATCCTACCCTTGTACCTTAAGTATCCTTTTACATCAATGTGATAATCCTTCACTTCCTCCTTCTTTAATAGGAGAGACCTCTTTTCTGCTAAGTCTTGATCTTCTTCTTGCATCTTTGCCACCTTCAAGACCAAATTTGATTGTAAAGTAATTAAACTTAACCTTCCTTTACTCCTTTCTTCCTCAACTATCTCCATACTTATCCCACTGCTCTCATCTATTTCCAAATCAGTGAGCATGGTCAAGTCTCTAAATTCCTCCATCATCAACATGGCCATTTTTGCATGCTGCCTACTCAATGCATCTGCCACTTTATTAGCCTTGCCTGGTGTATAAAGTATATCTAAGTCATAAGCAGCAAGAAATTCAACCCATCTGTGTTGTCTCATATTCAAATCTTTCTGTGAAAAGAGATACTTTAAGGCCTTGTGATTAGTGTATAAAATGAACTTTGCACCTAATAAGTAATGCCTCCAGAGCTTCAAGGCATATACTACTGCTGCCAACTCAAGATCATGAGTTGCATATCTAGTTTCATGGGGTTTTAGTTGTCTAGATGCATAAGCTATGACCTGATCTTGCTGCATCAACACAGCCCCTAGCCCTGACCCACATGCATCTGTATATACAACTAATCCCTCATTGCCTTCTGGTACTCTCAACACTGGTGATTTTACTAAAGCCTCCTTGATCTGGGTGAAAGCTTGTTCACACTTATCAGTCCATATAAACTTTTGGTTCTTCCTAGTCAGGTTAGTGAGTGGCATTTCTATTTTAGAAAATCCTTGTATAAACCTCCTATAGTATCCTGCCATCCCCATGAATGACCTAACTTCACTAACATTGTTAGGCTTCTTCCATGCTTGGATTGCTACTATCTTATTGGGGTTTACAGAAATCACTCTAGCAGAGACAACATGTCCAAGAAAATGTACTTCCTCTTGCCAGAACACACACTTAGAGAACTTTGCTTTCAAATCTTTTTCTCTTAATCTAGATAAGACCAAATGTAAGTGGTTCTCATGTTCCTCTATTGTTTTAGAATAGATTAGAATGTCATCTATAAAAATCAGAACAAACTTGTCTAAGTAATCTCTGAATATCCTATTCATTAGGTCTACAAAGTAAAAAGGGGCATTTGTTAGCCCAAATGGCATAACCAGAAACTCATACAAACCATATCTTGTGTTAAATGCTGTATATTTAACACTTGATTCCTCAACCTTCATCTGATGAAACCCAGATGCCAAGTCTAGCCTAGAAAACACTTTAGCTCCACTGAGTTGATCAAAGAGATCATCTATCCTGGGTAATGGGTATTTGTTTTTGATGGTTACTTTGTTTAATTCTCTATAATCTATACACATTCTTAAGGTACCATCATGCTTTTTAACAAATACTACAGGAGCACCCCAGCATGAATTACTTGGCCTTATAAACCCCTTGGCTTCTAATTCTTCCAGCTGGTTCTTTAGCTCCTTTAATTCACTTGGCCCCATCCTTGTAGGCTTTTTGATAATTGGGCTAGCCCCAGGCATAAGGTTAATCTGGAATTCAACAGGTCTATGGTGTGAGACACCTTTTACTTCCCCAAATACATCCAAGTATTCTTTAACTATGGGGATTTCATTAATAGCTATTTCCTTGGGATTATTTTCTAATTCAATTAAATGATTTAGCCTGTTTTCTTTGATAGGTTCACACAGAATTGTAACCCTTTGGCCTTTAGAATTTTGTAGTGAAATGGTGGATGCATCTAGGTCAATTATGGCTTTGAATTGTATTAGCCAATCTGCCCCTAATATAACTCCTATATTTGGGAAATTTAGAACATATAAATTGGAAACAAATGTGTTTCCCCCTATGTTCAAATTCACATCCACACAAATCATATCTAATACACTAGAACTTCCTAAAGGGCTTTGTATTAACAGAGGTATTTAAGCCAAATTGCAGTTCATTTTCAACCTTTTAACTATTTCATGGGAAATGAGTGAGTGGGTTGCCCCGGTATCATATATTACAGCTAAAGGTATGGTACAAATAAATAGTGTACCTTCCACTTGACCATGGTTTTCAGCATTAGCCTCAATTATGGCCTTGCCCTTACCTTCCAGGTTTGCCACTTTCCCTTGTTGCTTGTATTCTGGGCAATTTCTTTTCATATGTCCTTCCTTCCCACATAGAAAGCATTTGAAAGCTCCCCCTTTAAGCTCTGGGCATCTTGGCTTAATATGGCCTTCTTTCCCACAATGGTTGCAAACTATTTTTCTTTTGGCTTCATTGGGTTTTGCATCTACTGCCTTCTTACCATCTGCCTCTCCTTTCTTCTTATCATAAGGATGGTACTTCCCTTTGTTCTTCTTGTTGCTATTGTTTTTGAAGCTCCTAAACTTATCTCTTTCCTTGTCATGCTGCTCAATCTTCAGAGCCAAATCTATCACTTGATCAAAAGTTCTGTCAGCATAAGGTAATATAGCCCTGCTAAGCCCTGGGTTCAATCCCTTGATGTATCTATCATTTTTGGATGCTTCATCAGCCACTAACATTGCCCCATAGGTTGACAATCCCTCAAACTTCTGGGTGTATTCTGTGACATTCATAGTCCCCTGTCTAAGTTTGATGAACTCCTCAAGTAAAGTGGTTTTTGCTGAGGCTGGAACAAACCTTGCCTCTAACATCTCCTTAAATTGATTCCAATTAATATCATTTTCATTCCGTCCAGCTATGATCACCTCCCACCAACTCAAAGCTGCACCTTTTAATTGCCTTGAGGCCACTTGCCTCTTCCTTTGGTCATCTAGTTGCATATCAGTGAAGATCCTCTCTAATGTCCTCAGCCATGCTTGAATCTCCATTACACTTTCAGTTCCTTCAAAGCTCTTGCCTCCCAAGTTGGTATAAGTCTTCACTAACTTGGAGAGCTCCTCATATGGGTTCTCAGGTCTGTGCCCGATCCCATCTCTCAAAACTCTCACAAATTCCTGCATGTCAAGCATTTGTGGTGTACTAGATCCTCCTTGATGATGAGACCCTCTTCCTACCATATCTCTAAAAGTATATGTATTTCATTATATTAGTTTATAATACTTAGCTTTAATTTTTAAATTGGTTGTATCTTTCCTATTTAATCATTGTGTATGTCACATGCACACACATACATTCAGGGAATACTTATAAACAGTCAAATATATCACAACAAACCTAGTATAAACATAAGCATACAAATATTTTGCTATGTCAATTAAAACATAGCTCTGATACCAAATGTAATGCACCTAGTTCTTAACCAAAAATTAGTTTAGTTTTTTTTTTTTTATACATAGCTAAGACTACTTAGGGTCATCCTTCCCTATTCTCATATTATCCAGGATCTTTCACAATGTAAAAATATTGTTTTGAATCTAAATCATTCCTAACATACATATATGAAGATATCTATGTTATATTCTACTAGAATCAGAGCATGATAATATATAAGTAGAAATCCTTTTAAATCTATTAAAATGTGATAATTCCCTGATAAAAGATTAATTATTGTATCCTGATTTTTGACCATAGGATCCACTGGAAACATGTACACATGTCTGTTATTCTAATTGAGAAAAGATCAAGTAATAATCAGTGGAAAGCAAGCTTTTAATATGGATGATTGTGTTAAAGTCTGTATAGTATCAAACTCAGGCTAAAAGAAAGTGGATCATAAGTGAACACAAGCAACATCTAGGCGTAATGGAAACGCGCCTAACTTACACATGAGAGGTCACGAGTTCGAGTGCTATGCTGGTCGGTTCAAACCCAATTTTTGTTTTTCTTTTTATTTTTCTCCTGTATGGTTTAAAATCTGATATCTACCTTTATCTGCACATATATACTTAATTTTTGCCTATAATCTAACATACAAAACAATATTTCTTGCTTTATTATTTTTAAAACCGTTTCCTACAACTGTTCTAGGAATTTATATTTATATTTTTGCCCAAATATCAACATGTACACAGATATACATGTACATGTGAATGTCTTTGCTCATTTTCCAGAAAACTGAGCTCAAATGGTTCCTTGCTTCATTGATTTGAAGTGAACATTTGGCCTGACCTATGGTCTAACCATGTGGTCAGTCTGACCATTCTTTTATTTGCATTTTACAAACCAGAATCTACCCAAAACATTGATACTCCTTCTTTTCAAAAGCATGTTTATATATATATGAATCAGACACCTTGTGATCAGATTTATATCATCCTTCCTAACCATAGTTCTCTTTTAAAAATGCATATTCAGGGTATATACACTTTTACTTGCATTTGAACATAGATCAATATCATGACTTGAAAATATAACAGTTATAATTCTTTCTGGATTTTCCCAATATAGCTTCCTATATATCTATCTTTTGAAAGAACTTAGGATGAACTAAAATCATCATAAAATGATTATGCTTATAAAATCCAGGTTTTTTTTTCCTCTAAATCAAAAACAACTTTAGCAAATAGATTTTCAAATCAGTTTAACATCAATATCCTTAATACATACCAAACCAGAAATAACCAGAAACAACATAGCACATATCTCTTACAAGTTCTTCCTACTTAATACATTTAGATAGCCATATCAATCAGGGAATACATGCATGAATTAACACATTCTAGCTCTTATTTCTAATTATCTTAGCATCCTCTATTCCATATCTTTTTAATCTTGCTTACTTAGCTCCATCACAACCTGCAAAAGCATTAGTGGCTGCCCCATTATGAATGAGACACCCCCATGTGCCATGAGCAATAAGGGTCAGATCTATGATCTGGTGTGAGCATTTCTAACATATCCATGATATTAAGCTAAGGATACAGCATAAATATACCTTGCATAACTTGACAGGTATTATCATGAATGATTAATGTATAAATTGGTCAGGTATTCCCATATACATACATAAGAGCAAACATATGTATTAAAACAATTTTTATCTGGAACTACTAAGGTTCCTCATACCAACCCTAATCCCGGAAAGACTCAAGTTTCCTATATCATCATTTAAGGTTGCCTTTTTCTTCTTATAAATTCCTGGCCTCATCTGCTATAAGGAATCAAAGGGACACATTGCCATGAACTAATTAACATCATGTCACAAAGATCTCAGGACTTAAACAAGCCATGTGTCAACTTGTCTACTTCAAATAGGACAAGCATTCCAGCAGCCTTCTTGGCACAAAATCCTTAGTTATATTACTAAGTGTATCATGTTCATTTTATCAATGATAGCTAGGTGTACAGACCACTTGTACACATGAAACATTCTAGTTACCTTGCAGGCATAATATTGCAAGCAAGTTAAAGGTTACTTTCTAGAGGTATAACACCCAGTCATTCCATCTCACATTATTTAGCATATAAACACCCTATTCAAACATATACCAGAATGTTTGCAACTGAGAATAAATGCATGGCTCTATTGGGTTTATTTTGATTTTGCAAGCAACTATGTTTAGCCAGATTTTTAATCTTGTTTAAACATAATTTTTAGGCTTGTAAATTTTCTGTTTGGTTTAGGGCTCAGCACCTATAGAGAAAGACTCCATTGCACCCTTAACCAATTATTTCAAGCCTCAGCACTATACCATTGTATATGCAGCTCATAGTTTTCTTTTCCTTCATTCTTTATTTTAAGCCATGATTCAGACTAGTTACAAATACTCTCTTACATGTTCTTTAAGGTTTTGGTATAACATGCAGGGATGAAAAATAGAACAATAAAGTTATACATCCATCATAGCAGATCGTATCTCATCAAGCATTCATGAAACTATCAGTAGTCAACATGGTTTGTAAATCAAAACATGCAAAATATAGCATATAAAAGCTTGGTTGCCTAATCCCAGGTCTTAATGCCATGTATATGAGTGAGGATACTCACCTAAATGCTTACACAGGCTTAATCCAGAAAACCCCTCAAATCTTTAGCCTTTTCTTCCTCTTCTTCCTTAGGTTAATTAATTCAGTGAGAGAGTGGTTTTCTGGTTAGGCTCTTGATTTATATAAGGGTTCTACCTAGGGTTTTGGGTGATGCAAAATCCCTATTTTAGCCCAAACCAGAATCATGCATTTGGCATTGCATATTCTCTCCCTCCTAACCCTTAATGTCCCGGCCAATATTTTAAAACAAGGCTAAATTGTGCCCATTTTCTTTTCTTTTCAGAAAGTGATTACTTTAAGTATTTTTATTATACTTACCTCAAACATGATAATGGTGTGACTTTCTATTTTCTGCCTATGTACATTTACTTTCTTGCACTTTGGTTCTTACTATTTTAGTGATTCCTTTATTAATTTTCTGCTCAAATAATATCTGTATATATATATACACACACATTTATACAACTATGGGTGTTAGTTTAACTTTAACCTTCTTTTATTTGCAGAAAACATGTGCATTCTTATATGCATTTCTACACACCTATTATTTAAATAAAATTTCACTTATTCATTATAAATCAATGTTCTCTTCTGTCTTAATTCCCAGACAAGTCATACATATGCATATATATAGATGTATGTATATATATACATATCCTCAGGAATTTTAATATTCATGTCTAGGCCTATATTTCCTTTATTTAAAACATTTTATCTAAATGTTTTCCTTCTTTGTTTTATTATTCAGGAATTCTGGATTTTCTCTTAATGCTATAACTAGTGTGCACGTGCACACATGCACACAACCTTGCACCACTGAAAATCCCACCTATATAATAATTCTGATTTTTCCCCTAGAATTTTAATCATTTATTTAAAAGAATTTTCCTCAAAATCTTGGGGTATTACAATCACCCCTTCTTTTAGGAATTGTGCCCTCACAATTTGCAACATAATCTTTGAGTACTTCTAATTTCTTAGGGAAAAATTATTCAAATATGCATGAGCAAATCAATTAGTCACTGTCTATCATACATATTAAACTTTCTTAGTAATCTAAGAATTTACCTTTTAAATTTGCAAAGAGCCTAGGGTAATCCATCCTGATTTTATCCTCTAGCTCCCAAGTACAATCACTAGGATCTATACTCCATTGAATCTTTACAAGCTTCAATGTCTTGTTTCTTAATTTCTTTTCTTCCCTTGCCACAATTCCCACTGGCTCTTTCTCATAGATTAGATCTGGATTAATCTGAACTTCAGTAGGCTTTTCTAAGATTTCCTCCTTGTCATGTACCCATCTCCTTAGTTGTGATACATGAAACACATTGTGCATTGCACTCATCTCCTCTGGAAGCTCCAGCTTATAGGCTAGTGAGCCTATCCTCTCCAAAATCTTGTATGGTCCAACATATCTGGGTCTGAGTTTCCCTTGCTTGCCAAATATCAAGACTTTCTTCATTGGTGAAACCTTAATGAAGACATAATCACCTACTTTGAATTCCACTGACTTCCTCTTTGCATCAGCATATTTCTTTTGCCTATCTTGAGCTGCTGCCATCCTCTTTCTCACCAGTCCTATTTTCTCTGTGATGTCCTTGACATATTCTGGCCTTAAGATAGCTTTCTCTCCTGCCTCAGACCAACACATAGGTGATAGACATGGCTTCCATATAGGGCTTCAAAGGGTGCCATTCCAATTGTGCTTTGGTGGCTATTATTGTATGTGAACTCAGCCAAATGGAGGTGGTCCTCCCAATTTCCTCCAAAGTCTAACACACATGCTCTAAGCAAATCCTCTAAAATCTGGTTTACCACTTCTGTTTGCCCATCTGATTGGGGGTGATAAGCAGTGCTTAGGCACAATTCACTCCCCATAGCTTCTTGGAAGCTCTTCCAGAATCTTGAAGTGAAGATTGTATCCCTATCACTCACTATAGTTTTAGGAACACCATGCAACTTTACCACTTCTCTCATAAAAGTTTGGGCTAGCCTAGGTGCATTTCTGTCTGCTTTTACTGGTATGAAGTGGGCTACTTTAGTCAGCCTATCTACAATTACCCAAATACTTGTATTTCCCCTCTTGGATCTAGGAAGACCATCTATAAAATCCATAGATATGTCTTCCCACTTCCATTGTGGTATGCTAAGTGGCTGCAACAACCCTGAAGGTCTTTGGGTCTCAGCTTTTATTTGTTGACAAACCATGCACTTAGCAACATGTCTTGCTACATTAGACTTCATTCCCTTCCACCAATAGTCCCTTTTTAAGTTTTGGTACATCTTGGTGCTGCCTGGATGTATGGAATATTTGCTCCTATGGTACTCATTAAGGATTTCTTCTTTCAATTCTATGATGTTTGGGACACATATCCTACCCTTGTACCTTAAGTATCCTTTTACATCAATGTGATAATCCTTCACTTCCTCCTTCTTTAATAGGAGAGACCTCTTTTCTGCTAAGTCTTGATCTTCTTCTTGCATCTTTGCCACCTTCAAGACCAAATTTGATTGTAAAGTAATTAAACTTAACCTTCCTTTACTCCTTTCTTCCTCAACTATCTCCATACTTATCCCACTGCTCTCATCTATTTCCAAATCAGTGAGCATGGTCAAGTCTCTAAATTCCTCCATCATCAACATGGCCATTTTTGCATGCTGCCTACTCAATGCATCTGCCACTTTATTAGCCTTGCCTGGTGTATAAAGTATATCTAAGTCATAAGCAGCAAGAAATTCAACCCATCTGTGTTGTCTCATATTCAAATCTTTCTGTGAAAAGAGATACTTTAAGGCCTTGTGATCAGTGTATAAAATGAACTTTGCACCTAATAAGTAATGCCTCCAGAGCTTCAAGGCATATACTACTGCTGCCAACTCAAGATCATGAGTTGCATATCTAGTTTCATGGGGTTTTAGTTGTCTAGATGCATAGGCTATGACCTGATCTTGCTGCATCAACACAGCCCCTAGCCCTGACCCACATGCATCTGTATATACAACTAATCCCTCATTGCCTTCTGGTACTCTCAACACTGGTGATTTTACCAAAGCCTCCTTGATCTGGGTGAAAGCTTGTTCACACTTATCAGTCCATATAAACTTTTGGTTCTTCCTAGTCAGGTTAGTGAGTGGCATTGCTATTTTAGAAAATCCTTGTATAAACCTCCTATAGTATCCTGCCATCCCCATGAATGACCTAACTTCACTAACATTGTTAGGCTTCTTCCATGCTTGGATTGCTACTATCTTATTGGGGTTTACAGAAATCACTCTAGCAGAGACAACATGTCCAAGAAAATGTACTTCCTCTTGCCAGAACACACACTTAGAGAACTTTGCTTTCAAATCTTTTTCTCTTAATCTAGATAAGACCAAATGTAAGTGGTTCTCATGTTCCTCTATTGTTTTAGAATAGATTAGAATGTCATCTATAAAAATCAGAACAAACTTGTCTAAGTAATCTCTGAATATCCTATTCATTAGGTCTACAAAGTAAGAAGGGGCATTTGTTAGCCCAAATGGCATAACCAGAAACTCATACAAACCATATCTTGTGTTAAATGCTGTATATTTAACACTTGATTCCTCAACCTTCATCTGATGAAACCCAGATGCCAAGTCTAGCCTAGAAAACACTTTAGCTCCACTGAGTTGATCAAAGAGATCATCTATCCTGGGTAATGGGTATTTGTTTTTGATGGTTACTTTGTTTAATTCTCTATAATCTATACACATTCTTAAGGTACCATCATGCTTTTTAACAAATACTACAGGAGCACCCCAGCATGAATTACTTGGCCTTATAAACCCCTTGGCTTCTAATTCTTCCAGCTGGTTCTTTAGCTCCTTTAATTCACTTGGCCCCATCCTTGTAGGCTTTTTGATAATTGGGCTAGCCCCAGGCATAAGGTTAATCTGGAATTCAACAGGTCTATGGTGTGAGACACCTTTTACTTCCCCAAATACATCCAAGTATTCTTTAACTATGGGGATTTCATTAATAGCTATTTCCTTGGGATTATTTTCTAATTCAATTAAATGATTTAGCCTGTTTTCTTTGATAGGTTCACACAGAATTGTAACCCTTTGGCCTTTAGAATTTTGTAGTGAAATGGTGGATGCATCTAGGTCAATTATGGCTTTGAATTGTCTTAGCCAATCTGCCCCTAATATAACTCCTATATTTGGGAAATTTAGAACATATAAATTGGAAACAAATGTGTTTCCCCCTATGTTCAAATTCACATCCACACAAATCATATCTAATACACTAGAACTTCCTAAAGGGCTTTGTATTAACAGAGGTATTTAAGCCAAATTGCAGTTCATTTTCAACCTTTTAACTATTTCATGGGAAATGAGTGAGTGGGTTGCCCCGGTATCATATATTACAGCTAAAGGTATGGTACAAATAAATAGTGTACCTTCCACTTGACCATGGTTTTCAGCATTAGCCTCAATTATGGCCTTGCCCTTACCTTCCAGGTTTGCCACTTTCCCTTGTTGCTTGTATTCTGGGCAATTTCTTTTCATATGTCCTTCCTTCCCACATAGAAAGCATTTGAAAGCTCCCCCTTTAAGCTCTGGGCATCTTGGCTTAATATGGCCTTCTTTCCCACAATGGTTGCAAACTATTTTTCTTTTGGTTTCATTGGGTTTTGCATCTACTGCCTTCTTACCATCTGCCTCTCCTTTCTTCTTATCATAAGGATGGTACTTCCCTTTGTTCTTCTTGTTGCTATTGTTTTTGAAGCTCCTAAACTTATCTCTTTCCTTGTCATGCTGCTCAATCTTCAGAGCCAAATCTATCACTTGATCAAAAGTTCTGTCAGCATAAGGTAATATAGCCCTGCTAAGCCCTGGGTTCAATCCCTTGATGTATCTATCATTTTTGGATGCTTCATCAGCCACTAACATTGCCCCATAGGTTGACAATCCCTCAAACTTCTGGGTGTATTCTGTGACATTCATAGTCCCCTGTCTAAGTTTGATGAACTCCTCAAGTAAAGTGGTTTTTGCTGAGGCTGGAACAAACCTTGCCTCTAACATCTCCTTAAATTGATTCCAATTAATATCATTTTCATTCTGGCCAGCTATGATCACCTCCCACCAACTCAAAGCTGCACCTTTTAATTGCCTTGAGGCCACTTGCCTCTTCCTTTGGTCATCTAGTTGCATATCAGTGAAGATCCTCTCTAATGTCCTCAGCCATACTTGAATCTCCATTACACTTTCAGTTCCTTCAAAGCTCTTGCCTCCCAAGTTGGTATAAGTCTTCACTAACTTGGAGAGCTCCTCATATGGGTTATCAGGTCTATGCCCGATCCCATCTCTCAAAACTCTCACAAATTCCTGCATGTCAAGCATTTGTGGTGTACTAGATCCTCCTTGATGATGAGACCCTCTTCCTACCATATCTCTAAAAGTATATGTATTTCATTATATTAGTTTATAATACTTAGCTTTAATTTTTAAATTGGTTGTATCTTTCCTATTTAATCATTGTGTATGTCACATGCACACACATACATTCAGGGAATACTTATAAACAGTCAAATATATCACAACAAACCTAGTATAAACATAAGCATACAAATATTTTGCTATGTCAATTAAAACATAGCTCTGATACCAAATGTAATGCCCCTAGTTCTTAACCAAAAATTAGTTTAGTTTTTTTTATATATACATAGCTAAGACTACTTAGGGTCATCCTTCCCTATTCTCATATTATCCAGGATCTTTCACAATATAAAAATATTGTTTTGAATCTAAATCATTCCTAACATACATATATGAAGATATCTATGTTATATTCTACTAGAATCAGAGCATGATAATATATAAGTAGAAATCCTTTTAAATCTATTAAAATGTGATAATTCCCTGATAAAAGATTAATTATTGTATCCTGATTTTTGACCATAGGATCCACTGGAAACATGTACACATGTCTGTTATTCTAATTGAGAAAAGATCAAGTAATAATCAGTGGAAAGCAAGCTTTTAATATGGATGATTGTGTTAAAGTCTGTATAGTATCAAACTCAGGCTAAAAGAAAGTGGATCATAAGTGAACACAAGCAACATCTAGGCGTAATGGAAACGCGCCTAACTTACACATGAGAGGTCACGAGTTCGAGTGCTATGCTGGTCGGTTCAAACCCAATTTTTGTTTTTCTTTTTATTTTTCTCCTGTATGGTTTAAAATCTGATATCTACCTATATCTGCACATATATACTTAATTTTTTCCTATAATCTAACATACAAAACAATATTTCTTGCTTTATTATTTTTAAAACCCTTTCCTACAACTGTTCTAGGAATTTATATTTATATTTTTGCCCAAATATCAACATGTACACAGATATACATGTACATGTCAATGTCTTTGCTCATTTTCCAGAAAACTGAGCTCAAATGGTTCCTTGCTTCATTGATTTGAAGTGAACATTTGGCCTGACCTATGGTCTAACCATGTGGTCAGTCTGACCATTCTTTTATTTGCATTTTACAAACCAGAATCTACCCAAAACATTGATACTCCTTCTTTTCAAAAGCATGTTTATATATATATGAATCAGACACCTTGTGATCAGATTTATATCATCCTTCCTAACCATAGTTCTCTTTTAAAAATGCATATTCAGGGTATATACACTTTTACTTGCATTTGAACATAGATCAATATCATGACTTGAAAATATAACAGTTATAATTCTTTCTGGATTTTCCCAATATAGCTTCCTATATATCTATCTTTTGAAAGAACTTAGGATGAACTAAAATCATCATAAAATGATTATGCTTATAAAATCCAGGTTTTTTTTCCTCTAAATCAAAAACAACTTTAGCAAATAGATTTTCAAATCAGTTTAACATCAATATCCTTAATACATACCAAACCAGAAATAACCAGAAACAACATAGCACATATCTCTTACAAGTTCTTCCTACTTAATACATTTAGATAGCCATATTAATCAGGGAATACATGCATGAATTAACACATTCTAGCTCTTATTTCTAATTATCTTAGCATCCTCTATTCCATATCTTTTTAATCTTGCTTACTTAGCTCCATCACAACCTGCAAAAGCATTAGTGGCTGCCCCATTATGAATGAGACACCCCCATGTGCCATGAGCAATAAGGGTCAGATCTATGATCTGGTGTGAGCATTTCTAACATATCCATGATATTAAGCTAAGGATACAGCATAAATATACCTTGCATAACTTGACAGGTATTATCATGAATGATTAATGTATAAATTGGTCAGGTATTCCCATATACATACATAAGAGCAAACATATGTATTAAAACAATTTTTATCTGGAACTACTAAGGTTCCTCATACCAACCCTAATCCCGGAAAGACTCAAGTTTCCTATATCATCATTTAAGGTTGCCTTTTTCTTCTTATAAATTCCTGGCCTCATCTGCTATAAGGAATCAAAGGGACACATTGCCATGAACTAATTAACATCATGGCACAAAGATCTCAGGACTTAAACAAGCCACGTGTCAACTTGTCTACTTCAAATAGGACAAGCATTCCAGCAGCCTTCTTGGCACAAAATCCTTAGTTATATTACTAAGTGTATTCATGTTCATTTTATCAATGATAGCTAGGTGTACAGACCACTTGTACACATGAAACATTCTAGTTACCTTGCAGGCATAATATTGCAAGCAAGTTAAAGGTTACTTTCTAGAGGTATAACACCCAGTCATTCCATCTCACATTATTTAGCATATAAACACCCTATTCAAACATATACCAGAATGTTTGCAACTGAGAATAAATGCATGGCTCTATTGGGTTTATTTTGATTTTGCAAGCAACTATGTTTAGCCAGATTTTTAATCTTGTTTAAACATAATTTTTAGGCTTGTAAATTTTCTGTTTGGTTTAGGGCTCAGCACCTATAGAGAAAGACTCCATTGCACCCTTAACCAATTATTTCAAGCCTCAGCACTATACCATTGTATATGCAGCTCATAGTTTTCTTTTCCTTCATTCTTTATTTTAAGCCATGATTCAGACTAGTTACAAATACTCTCTTACATGTTCTTTAAGGTTTTGGTATAACATGCAGGGATGAAAAATAGAACAATAAAGTTATACATCCATCATAGCAGATCATATCTCATCAAGCATTCATGAAACTATCAGTAGTCAACATGGTTTGTAAATCAAAACATGCAAAATATAGCATATAAAAGCTTGGCTGCCTAATCCCAGGTCTTAATGCCATGTATATGAGTGAGGATACTCACCTAAATGCTTACACAGGCTTAATCCAGAAAACCCCTCAAATCTTTAGCCTTTTCTTCCTCTTCTTCCTTAGGTTAATTAATTCAGTGAGAGAGTGGTTTTCTGGTTAGGCTCTTGATTTATATAAGGGTTCTACCTAGGGTTTTGGGTGATGCAAAATCCCTATTTTAGCCCAAACCAGAATCATGCATTTGGCATTGCATATTCTCTCCCTCCTAACCCTTAATGTCCCGGCCAATATTTTAAAACAAGGCTAAATTGTGCCCATTTTCTTTTCTTTTCAGAAAGTGATTACTTTAAGTATTTTTATTATACTTACCTCAAACATGATAATGGTGTGACTTTCTATTTTCTGCCTATGTACATTTACTTTCTTGCACTTTGGTTCTTACTATTTTAGTGATTCCTTTATTAATTTTCTGCTCAAATAATATCTGTATATATATATACACACATTTATACAACTATGGGTGTTAGTTTAACTTTAACCTTCTTTTATTTGCAGAAAACATGTGCATTCTTATATGCATTTCTACACACCTATTATTTAAATAAAATTTCACTTATTCATTATAAATCAATGTTCTCTTCTGTCTTAATTCCCAGACAAGTCATACATATGCATATATATATATATATGTATATATATATATACATATCCTCAGGAATTTTAATATTCATGTCTAGGCCTATATTTCCTTTATTTAAAACATTTTATCTAAATGTTTTCCTTCTTTGTTTTATTATTCAGGAATTCTGGATTTTCTCTTAATGCTATAACTAGTGTGCACGTGCACACATGCACACAACCTTGCACCACTGAAAATCCCACCTATATAATAATTCTGATTTTTCCCCCAGAATTTTAATCATTTATTTAAAAGAATTTTCCTCAAAATCTTGGGGTATTACATGTTTACAAAGCAAAGTAAAAAAAAAGAAATTTACACTCACTTAACCTATGTTTTAATCATTTAGGTCTTGGATTCTAAATGATACTGCACTTGGAACACGTTGAATGCATGTTTTATATCATTCCAAAGGCAGTGTTTCAGAGATACACACTTCTGAGCAAAGAGATATAAACGGAACATTTTTTTCCTAATGGGCGCATTGGATGACCAAAATGATGAAATGGAACCATTTCATAGACTTTTGGACAATGGTTTGATTATTTGCACTGATGTTGAGTTCGGGACTGACAATGAGGTGATTTTGGTCGCTACGGATTGGAATAGGAAGTCCTACTTTGCCTTAAAAATTGTAATGGAACAGTTGATGGAGGAGGTTGCAATAGTTGGGAGGAAGTGATATTGGGCTGTTACGTAATTATAAATGAAGTAATTATGCAGTATTGGGCTGTTACGTAACTAGTTGTTATGTGTATATTAGAACTATGTCGATGTAAACTTATCTAACTTTTTGGAATATGATTTTGGTTGTTTTATGATAATATTTATTACTCGTTAAATTATTCATTATTGGTATGGATGTAGTGCATGGATGCTGCAGTAATATTTTTAAAAATTTGCATTTATTTTGCAACGGTCAGAAACCGTTGCAATATCATGTATTACAACGGGCTATGCCAGTTGTATTATAGTCTTTTACAACGGGTTTTAATTGTTGTCGTAGAGCCTATTGCAATGGTCGATGACCGTTGTAAAAAGGTGTATTACAACGTTCATTGTCCGTTGTAAAATACGGTAGACCTATTACAACGGGCGCATGCCCGTTGCGAAACCCATATTACAACGGGCATTGCCCGTTGTAAAATGGTTGTTTTGTTGTAGTGCATATGTTTTTAAAGATTACGCTCATTATTCGGTTTAGCCGGGAGAGGACTTTGTGCCATATAACCCATTCCGAATAGTGATACGACGTAAATGGATAGCATTTGATGACCGGTGTTGAAGACCGGGTGTTTGCGAGAACGATAGGATAACCTATCGATTGTCTATGCACTGAGTGGCTCCGGTATAGAGACCTCCATATGTGATGGGGAGTCCGATCGGGATTGTGAATACCCGGATTGCAAGGGCTTCTTTGGAAGTGCCTTCGGTTCTGTTCGAACCCAGAACAGACTTGTATGATTGTATGTCTGACATTACACTTTGATATATAAAGCCGATTTCTTTCAAATACATTTCTGTTTGGTGGCGGAGAATTTATTCTCTTAGCTTAACACCCTTCTCTGAGACGTACGAGCTTAGAGGTTATGTAGTTGAAGGTTATCAGTGATATACTCCCAAATTGGTAATGTGGCATGCTGAGTGCTGCTGTGTGTTGCCGATCATTTGTTGATCAAAGCATGGCTTTCGTGTAAAGCGTAGCTTTGTGGACGGGACCTCATCGGACCTCACACCCCGGAAATGGTCGAAACGGGAAAAATATGGCAAGGTTTCAGGGGTAGCTCCCCTAGGGTATGTCCATTCCTTCTGGAAGAGGATGGTATCATGGTATGGAGCCCAGATACTTACTCATGTGGACATTGTAGTATATTTATTACTGTGTGATGTTGTTGGTGTAGAGGATCAACGGATAAAGGTCGCAAACGACCGGGGGTGGCATATCTTAGGTTTACTTCCCAGGAAGGGGGTAACCAGCCTTGTGTTGGCAGAGAGCCGGGTAGGTTCTCGGGGCGTCCCTCCAGAGGCGTACCCATGTGGCATAGGAAGTTCCTTAGCCTGACCATTTGTTGGAAAATCCAAAGAAACAATACGAACCTTGTACGGTTTTAGTTGTAAAACCTGCCATTTAAAATGGTAGCTATAGTAGGCATAGTATAATGGTACCTATGCTGGCTAAGATTAATATTATATTTTCAAAATGTTTTCCACACTATGCACTAGTAATAATATCAAATGGGTTTTTTTTGCATAGTGAACATGATTGACTATCATAAGGAGAAATCTCCCCCATGTGTGCGATTGCATTGTGTGTGTGCTGGGAGGCCTTATGGTAGTTTCATTTTTCAAAAAAAAGCATTGCGGATTTCAATGTTTAAAATTCTTTTGTTGTTTGTTTAAAAGATAAACTATTTTTGTTTGCTCATACCAGTCCCATGACTGACCTGGAGTTTATTGTTCCCTTCCTAAACTCTGGGTGCCCACAATTTTCCACACGGGTAGTCTAGAGTCGGTTTTTTTTCCAAATAGTCAGGCTTAGTAGATTATCTGGAGCTAGTTCAGTTTTTGGAGATCACAGACGACTGACCTTGCTTATCTTTGGGATCGTGATGGATATCAATTTCTTGGAGTTTAGAGCTTTAGCCTTGGAGTTTTAGATTAGAGTTGCAGTATTAGCTTCTGAGAAGACTCATCTCATATTGTGTCGAGTTCCGCTGTATTTTTGTTGTATTTTCTCTGATGTTGATGATTATCATTGTAGCAGATTGATGTATCGGATATTGTATTCATGTTGTATCAATGATATCATCTTTTATTTCCGCTGTGTTATCTATCATCTAATGTTGTTGCAAGCTCCGGCGATATGAATTTGATGTTGTTTGTCGGGCATCGAGTTCGGGTCGTCACACAGATCCTAGAAACAAGCTATAGTAGGAGAGGAAATCCCAATTGCCACCCCCACTTCATTTTAATTCTCCCTTGGATTTAAACGCTAGATGAGGTGTAAGATGACCTCCTTTACCAAATCAGATGCAATAAAACAATTGGATAATTCCATTATAATCTGTGTGGTAGGATCAAAACCTTACCCACTATGAGTATCTGCAGAGAGTGTGCCGAACACAGTACTTGTATGCTACTTTGATTTTTGATCGGTTGGTTATACCGTTCGGGATAACTAGTGCATCGGCATCCTTTGTTGATCTCATGAATCGTGTTTCGGGGTATCACTTGAGTGATTTCGTGGTTGTGCTCATTGATGATACTTTCATTTACTCATGGATGAAAGAGGAGCACAAGACACGATTGATGATTGTATAATAGGTGTTGATAAAACACTGACCGATGATGAGGTTTTTGAGGTATCACTTTTGGAAGAGGTAAGTGAGATGCTTGGGTCACATTTTTTTGGAGTAGGACATCATTGTGGATCCTGTGAGTTACGACAGTCCAGGATTGGAATGGATCCAAGAGTGCTATAGATTAGAAGTTTTGTAGGATTAGGAAGATGTTATATATGTTTTACCAAGGACTTCTCAAAGGTAGCGACACTATTACTCGATTTGATGGGAAGAATCAGACTTTTTATTTGAGACGCGAGATGTGGACACGGGTTAACAAGTATGACAGGTGTTAGTCATTCCAAGTAGGAATGAAGTAGTCGATAGTACACATACATGTCTGTGGTACTTGACTAGGTGCAGTATTGAAGTCGAAAGGTAAGGTTGTCACATATGCTAGTCGCTAAAACCGCACCAGAGGAAGTATCTGATTCATGATTGGAGTTGGTAGCGATAGTATTTGCATTGGAGATTTGGAGGCTCTATCTATTAAGAGAGGGGTTCGAGTTGTTCACTAACCCCACATCATTGAAGAACCTCTTCTCTGAAAAGGATCTCAACCTTCGTCAAATAACAGTGGTTGGAATTCCTAGCCTCCTATGACTTTTGTAACGATCGCATTTTTGACCTTCGAATGTCGACACTAATACATCCACGGTATTCACATGTCAAACACCCAAGTGCTGGAAAGATAGAATGTTAGGGTAAAAGGAAACAAAGAAGAAAAGAAAATAAAAAGAAGAGGAGGAAAAAACATCATAATCTTACATGCGGAACGATAATATATAATATCTCAAAATGATCTTTACAAAAGATAACTTTATGTATACAATAATCAGAGCAAACTAACATATCATCAGCCTAGACAGTTATAACTGCATGTCCTTACAATTGCTGATAAAATCATAAAGCAATGCAGCAGAAATAAGAATACTAATATCAAGGGAATTTGGAAATATACAAGGGGCTGACTCGAGCATTATAAGAAAATAACACCTAGATCAGTCTGGTAAACTAGCGTGAGAAACTCAAGTCATCTGAATTATTTAATGTTATAAAACCTTTCAAGATAATGGTATCTCGTAAAACCACACCGCACATAAATACAGATGGGTTTTTACCTTACGATAACCAAACCATTTCTATTAAAAAATCCAATGTTATTATAATAATGTCTAGGGTTGAAAAATAAATATACAACATAGCTGGAATGGCTACATTGGTTACATTCAACAGCATATTAGAGTACATTTGAAACCGCTAAGGTTCGTTCGTATAAATGGATTTTCTATTGGAGGGTCCTCAGTACATCGAGGCAAGCCTCCTGGAAAGGATAAGAAAGTACCTTTCGAGCACTGTATATCTCTAGATAAAATATACCAAATAAAGAAGATATAGCTGGTTCACATAGAAAACGGGTTCCGAATACCATCAACCCCACTAGCAATAATCGATAAGCATACTCTGTATAATGGACCGTTTCGCTGATATAGTTTTTTAAGCCTTTTATGTTCTGTGTCCTTTCAACTGTCCAGCTGTGAGATAATGAATGGTCACTAGCATTTATTATCTCCTTGAATTCAATGTACTGGCCTTTGCTATTCATTTTCCTTCATGTTTTTGATCTGTGCTCTGAAAGAATATAAAACAATATTTGTTATAAAGGTTAGTTATATATCTTGGTTATGAAACTCATCTTCTTCCACTGCCAGATTTTCGTTCACCCCTTACATCTTGTAGCAATATTTTAAATCCTATATAGAAAGGATTTGGAGTTCTGAAGTGTCATTAAAAAAAATTCAAAAGAAAATAGATTCTATGTAATTAAATTTGATTTTAAGTCTGACTACGATAAAGTTTTAGAAGAGGTTCTTACTCTACGACCGTAGGCGGGCGATGATGGAATGATGGGTATCTTAATTTAAGCAAGGAAATTATCCAAACTATTTCCTGCTTCGGTGAAATTTCTTAGTCTCAGATTAGAGTTCTGGTCAGAAGAAGGCATGTCGTATAGCCTTAGTATTACGAGTCCGTATGAAAATGGATAGTTAATACTCAATCAATTATTAGAATTTCCTTTGCTAGAAAACCAATCGGGATAGATAACAAGTTTAATTTCCCGAACGAAGTTGCCATTTCAGATGTTAATGGTAAATGTATCGGCAGGATATGAGTGGAAAACTAGTGTGTGTCAAAAATGTGATTGTTATCATCATGTGCAAAAAATTTGTTCAATTCAGAAATTATGGGTCCAAAAGCCACGGGCTCCTCAAACTACTGAATCGTAGAGCCAAATACACACCGAAAGTCATAATAATTCAGAAAATAATCCAATAGACGATACTCTAGAAGGTAATATGGACATAGACCCTAACAATAGGGTGTAAAATGATAACACGAGATAATCTACCATTAGTGATAAGAGCAGCTCAAAAAAATCATAAATAAGACTATTCCGACTGATCATAGTACAAATAATATTACCCAACGTCCTGCTTATACATCTGACGTGAATGGAAAAGCAAGTATTTTGGGTTCTCAAGCAAAAACAACAACAGTTCAAGACCTTAACATTAGTATGAACTACAAGGAAGAGACACAATATACTCTAAACTCAGTGTCGGTTGATCATCAGAATCAACCACTTTCTGCCACAGAGAAACCCTGTATGCATTCCACTAGCTTTATTGCAGCTATGACAGCTTCTCCTTCCGATCTAGTTGTAATTGTGGTGATTGACATTGATGTTGACCATCCTATGAATGCTGCTCCAGTGATTCCCAATAGCGAAACAACAGCAAACCAAAGCATAAATATTCCTGTGAAAGAACCTTAAACAGAATAACAAGGTATGAGAACTAGATATACTAGGAAAGCTAAACCCAACAATAATATGTTTGAATTTAAAGCTAAAACTAACCAAGACGTCATATTTAATCCTCTTTGTAATCAGTATGCTAGTCAATTAAGGGGAAAAGCAAAAAAGCTAAAAAAGACAGCAAAACCTTCCCAAGCAACTCAAATGCTAGGGGAATAATAGTAGATTAACAGCCTTTTTAGTATGGGTGAGGGGTCTTAACTCCCTCACAAGTAAACTTGATGTCAAATAACATCTTGAAAACTTTAAAATTGAAATTATGGGGATTGTAGAACATAAATTCTCTATCGATAAAATTATCAGATTTTGCAACGGGTTTAATTCTTACTAGAAATTATAGGATGAAAAATCTAATGAATGCATAATCAAAATGATTTTAATTTAGGTAGAAACATCTATGGTAACTCTCTACTTGCATATGAGCTAGCAAGAAGTTTCAACAGGAAAATAAATAAAAATATATGCATCATAGTGGATATACAAAAGGCCTATGGGAGAGTTAATAGAGATTTTACAATTCATTCTATGGACAGTACGGGATTCCCTCCTCAATTTGTCTCCCTCATTCTCTGGTGCATTTCCACACCCACATTCTCAATCATCATCAATGGCTCGCCTCAATGGTTTATACACAATAACAAGGGTTTAAGACAGGAAGATCCTCTTTCCCCCTATCTCTTTGCGATTGCAATGTAGTTCTTATCAATTAGAATGGAAAGTGAAAATTTGTTAGGAAATATCAGCCCAATATATGGCATAGACCCAACAATAAATCACTTGATCTATGCAGATGATTTGTCGATACCTTTTAAAGCCAATATCGGAAGTGTAGATTCAATTAATTCAATTTTCAATGATTTGAAAAATATGCTAGCTTGAAAGTTAATCTTCAAAAGACTAAAATTTTCTTTGGAAAGGGTATCAGTGGTAAGAAGCAGATTTTACAAATCTTAAATTATCAACAAGACAATCTACCAATCAAATACCTATGGGTCCCACTATTTGTAAACTAATTAAACACTACTGACTTTGGTGTCTCATTGACAAAATCAATAAAAGATTTGACTCTTGGGTTTGTAGACTTTGAAAACTACTGGGAGATTGGAGCTAATTAAAACTGTGATTTATTCTACTATTAAACTCTGGATGAAAATATGTCAAGTTTCAAAGGCAATTTTCACTAAATTGAACAACTCTGTGCCAATTTTCTATGGGAAGGCAAACATCATAAAATAAGCTGGTCCACAACATGCAAATGAAAAGGAGTAGGTGGTTTGGGTCCAAGGAAATTATTAGAGCTAGAGGAGGCATATGCAGTCAAATTATCATTGAACTTCTTGCACCATGACTCTTTGTAGGCAAGGTGGTTACATAATAGACACTGTCTCAACAAAAAAAATTGGATGATCAATTTAAACAATAATGCTTCATTTACTTGGAAACTACTGTTGAAAACCAGGACATCAAGAAATCATTTGCTACATAGGAAAATTGTTAATGGTAGAATTACTAATATGTGGTTTGACCCCTGGATCAAGGGTAATTCTATGTCAAGTCCGTTGGGCTGGTCCTATATGGCATTATTTAACTCCCACAATCATTCAGTAAGCAGCATAATCAACCAGAACGATGAGACTTTAGCAATATTTGTTAATAAGAAAACTTGTCAACGCCCTGAAGTTAAGTTTAAGAAAAAGGTTAGTCCTTTTTCTCCTCTCTTAGATAAGTTGAGGAAAATAGGATTTAGGTATTTCCTTTGATTCAAACTTTCGAATAGGTTTCTCTTGTGAAAACTTTTCTTTTTGACCTTTTGACTTAGTCAAAACACTTGAATCCTTCTTTACAGTCTTTCGAGCCAAGTGGAGTGGTTGGATTACCCTTTCGAAACCTTCCTCTCAAAATAGTTGCGGAAATCTAAAGAATGGCTTTAAGGATTTAAAGGAAAGGTTTGGCTAGGTGGGTTCCGACCTTGTCAAAAGCAAGGTAATTTAGTGACTTAGAACTGTCCTGGAATTTGAGAAAGCAGGGGTTTTGACTCGTTTGGATGGAGCCTTTTGTTGAAGTCGAAACCTGAAAAATACAGTTAAATCCAGTAATTGACCATCAAACAATTATATAATCAGAAATATTGAAATCTTCCCTTTTATAAATGCAATAATGATTGTGTTGATCAATTATCTCCAATTTGATTTATAAATTAGGGTTTACAACTTTGCAAACTTAAAAAAATTACAAGTTTGGAATGAGTAAATTTGGATCCCCTAAAACAGACCCCTTGGGTCTTATTTATAGATGCGGATTAGCCCCTTTCGACCCAGTGCTTCCGACTCGGTCGAGAAGTGGCTTCAAATACCTTCCTACTCCTTCGACACTTGCGCACCCCTCTACAACACTTTCGAATGGGTTAGAATGCCTCCGTCTTCGTCGAAAGGGGTGATTGCACCTTTTCTTCTTTATGTTGCTTTGTTGTCAAAAGGAATGAAGGTAAGAGCTTTCGACTCTATCGATAAGCAATTTCCGGGTGTTCCAAAGGTGTTGAAATGCTAATGGTTTCGACGCCGTTAGTAGCTTCCGAACTTATGCTTGTAAACTGATGCAGAACCTTCCTTGGATGTTAAGGGCTTCGACCGGCTCGAAAGGCTTGTTTTTGCTTTCGAAAAGGTTATTCCGTCAAAGGCGTGTTTCTGAGTGGTTTGAATGAAGGCGAAACATTTGGTTTCGAAAGGTTTAGCGTGCACATAAAGGGTTGTCATTTCTTATCTTCGAATGGTGCTGCTTTAACTCAATCGAAAGGTCTTCGTGCATGCGGAAGCACCTGCTTCAAATGGAGATCTCTTGAAGTGGAAGAGTGCTTTCGACCCTTTTGACCCCTTCGAAAGGTTGTGATATTTCTAGTCTTTGGCTATGCATCCCTTCAACTCCTTCGAAAGGTCTTATTGGAGCTTCTTTCTCTTGTAATTCTTTGTCTTCTATTCAATAGGGTTTCGACAAGGTCGAAAGGATATTTGGAGGTAACAATACTGATCTACATACGTCTGCAACATTATTAGACAAATTAGCATTCAACCTGGCAGTGAGGAAGATTCTTGGGAATGTTCTCCAAATAATGGATAATTCTCTCTAAAGTCTACTTGGGATAATACCAGAGTAAGGGGAGAGCAGCTTTATGCTGTAATAAAGTTAGGAATAGCTGTTGCTCCCCTAAATGTCTTTCACTACTTACTTTGCAAAACTCAATCGCTTACAAACCAAAGATAGAATAAAACAATGGACCTATTAGACAATGTGAACTGTCTATTATGCCACAATACTGAAGAATCTAGCTCACACTTATTTTGCAACTGCAGCTATTTTCTTGGAATTTGGAACAGTATTATCTCAACTCTAAGATTGCAGAATTACATTAGTAACTCTCATGACCTACATGCAATAATTGATGATAACAATACTTACACACAGAGAAACAATTGCAAAGACATAATCGATGTTGTTTTAACTACAATCGTTTGGCACATCTGGCAAGACAGAAATCAGAGAACATTCGAATCTAAAACCATATCAGTCGAGTTGAGGCTCTAATTTATACTTTTAGATGTTCAAATCTTACTCAACAAACCAAAGACGATGAAAGATTCGCAACAGTAGAAGGAAGCACTTCTTAGTGCAATCGCTAGTGAGCTGGAAGCTCCGATTAATCCTAGATAAAAGAGGTAGTGCATCTGTTCGCCTTTGCTGCAGATCGGTGCTCCAGTGGCTTTTGGGAAACGAATTTGCTTTTCTCAATTTTGAGGTCGAATTTTTTTCCTGTTGAAGTGTGAAGGCTAGTTATTATGTTTGGGGTTATTGGGGTGACTTTAATGAAGTAAATTTAATGAAGCCACTTAGAAATGCTAACATGTGCCCTTAGGGCACATGTTAATAATTGCAAAATTACCCTATAATCCCCCTGAATTCCACCTTTTTAAATTCGGTAAGGATAATATAGACATTTTGCTTTCTTTTCTTTTGTCTTTTAGTGCAAAAAGTGATTATTAACATGTGCCCTTAGGGCACATGATAACAAAACCCTTTATTTATTGCTTTGGTAGAGAATAGATAGTATTGCACCCATATGAGGAAATTTTTTTGTTTATAGTCGCTATTTGTACTTCCGTTCTTATTTTGGGTGCATTCTACTCATTGTATTCAACTACTTTCTAGTCAAATAAAGTACCAAATTTCTAAACAAAAAAGATAATATAAATATCAAATGTCAAGTAAGGGTATCTAGTACCAAATACAAATATCTAATATAGATACCATCTACCTAACAACCAACAAGTAGCGGATCACCTCATGTATACTAATAATCTCGATTTCTCCAAAGCACCCAAATTCATCCACACATAGGTTAAAATATTTGGAATTTTGGTACGAATTCAATGTTATTTTTTCCACATAAATCGAGCTTGCATGTAAATTGTATGGACATATATGAAATTCGCAGTTATTGAAATAAAAGGGACTAAAATATAAAACTTTCATCACCTTACAGTCGAACACGATATTCCTCTCGAATTCATTAACCAATCTCATTGACCATGAATCGCATCCTCCTTGGCTAATTAGGGTGCATCACCATCACCACTGCAATCCTGACATGCATGTAATGTGCCCCTCTACCTCACCTCCAACTATTCAAAAACACCACCCTTGCCACCTAGAGTTTCGCTGTCAAAACCATATTATTTAAAACTACGCCCTCTTGGTGTAAGATGCTCCATTCTTAAACCAGAAGATGGAACCACAATGTACTGCAGTCACTTGGAATTATCATTCGATTGTAGAATGGTTTATTTGTATGCGTACGCACACACAAGTCTAAGTAAACAGAGCAACTAAATAAAGTTTATTACTTATAATAGTCTTCATGTTGTTTTTTTTCAAATTCCCAATCGTGCCCACGTACACATAAAATATAATTCATTACATAGTAACATCAAAAATTTGATATATGATGATGTCAAACCCTTTTAGTTCCTTAGACATAACAAATGTTTACATAAAATAGCAAGATACAAGATACTTCAAAAGAAAATAATAGTAGGGCCTCCTTATTGTCTTCATCTTCGACTAGTCTTAGTAATTCCTTTTGGCTAAAGTCTAAAATCAGAAAACCTATAAACTCAACCTACTCAAATAAATACCCATGATTTTGTAGAGGAAAACAATAAACATAAGAATCAAACACAATTCTAGTATGAATAATATTATTTCCACCTAAGTTCCTTCGTTGTTGGGATCATGTCATTAAAGGTTGGAATAAGTTTTTCCCCATACTCATGTCGGTCATAATCAATATAAGACTAATATAAGTTAAAAGTCATAACAAAGTATATGTTTACTTTGACGTACAAAAACATATCCCAATCAAACTATACCGGATGCGATCTTACGTATAAGGTCTCAAAATACAATACTTAACATGGGATCATATTCAGTTATCATTTTACAATTTCTATAATGGAAGGTACAACTTCTCCTAGTCTCGCTGACTCATTAATTATTTTCATACTTTAAGGTAAGTCCCAGAGCAATCTCGGTTTCTTTAGTTTTATATCGAAAAGCAAAGCCATAAGAAGTCTTGGTTTCTTTAGTTTTGTATTGTGAAGTACAAACCAAAGCAGTCTCGGTTTCTTTAGTTTTATACTACAAGCTACTATCCTAAGCAATATTTTTATCTTTTTCTTAAGCTTGAACCTCACTTGAGAGTTAAAACCACTCTCACAAAAGTGTACAATCTGCCTAGATGTCCCATGCCACTTTTGAAGTTGAATACCAAACCCTACTCCTTAGGTAGTCATTATAGTGAGCGTCCCCATTCGACATCAGTAGCAACTCGAAACATGTCCTCGTTCGCATTGTTTCTCAAGTGTCACCTTGGCAAATGTTCTGTCTACACCTTAAATTAGTGGTAGTGTCCTTTATTTATTTTTATAACATTTCTATGGAATCTTGTCTGCTTACTACTTATCATGTAAAATTGCATGCCTTAATTTGTTTCGGTTGCCATTGTAATCCAAAATGAATATGCATAACAAGGTTTATACATATTATTAGAATTGCATATCTGAGAAGAGATTGGAGGTTAAGGGAAATATAGAATGAAATTTACCTTTTTCCGTGATATTAATTTGTTTTTTCTCCTCTTCTCTTCTATTCTCCACCCTTCTTCGATTTTTCTGTGCGTATATATAATATATGTGTTTGCGCCAAAAATGGTCACAAACCTCAAGTGTAGTGAAAGCACCAGCGTATGAATACAAATCAACAATATTCACATACAAATCACAGATCTAAGCAAGTAACAAACAACAATCCAGAAATAATGAACAATGACACACAATTTATAGTGGTTCGGCTATCTCCGGCCTACGTCCACTTCAAGGTTTTTATAATTTTATTGCTCGATGCTTGAAGATTACAATTTCGTGTGTTGTATTACAACTGATTTGCTGAACTAAGTTTGAATCTAAGGCAGCAGTGGTGATCTGGAGTAAATCTGGCAGAGTCTGGGCGCTCTTTATCTCTCAAAATTGTCCGACCCCTTTTCTGAATGACCAGGGGCTCTATTTATAGGTGTAGGAGGCTGATATTTCGCCTAAATTGAGGGGAGACCAGTTCTGGCACGTGAGGGGGCCCACATGGCCGAAATCTGGAGATCCGGGCCCACTTTGGGATCGATTCGACCCTTGGTTCGAATCGATCAAGAAATTGTCCAATCAAGCTGAAATTTGGTGTGGACATTCTTCAACATGTGCTCAAGCTTCTGTGAAAATTTCATGGCGTTTGGAATTGTAGAACTTGAGTTATGATCGATTCAATATGGTGTTTTTCGCTTCCTGGAGTCGTTCGAATCGATACCTTCGAATCCATAGGGTCGACTCCATCTCCTAGCACGTGAAGGCAATGATGTGGTGCGCGTGCTTCAGGTCAACCCCCCTTTTTCTTCGAGTTTTACTGAGTCGAACCTGGGGTTTCAGCTAGGCGGACTTGGCAGATTCAAGGCAATCGATTCGAAGGCATGTTTCTTCGAATCGATGGAATTGGTGCTTGGTCGAATCGATCCAGATATGCCACTGTGGATCGATTCAAAGTTATCTCAATGTGGGGGTTCGAAGATGCTGGAGTCGAAGTTCCTATCACTGCATGGATTCGGAGGTAATGGAGTCGAAGTAAAGGTGCCCTCCATCGATTCGAAGCAACGTAGGCCTGATGGATTCGAACTTGACGGAGGCGAAGCTTTGCTCCTTCTGATAGATACGGAGGTCGTGCTCTGTTGATTCGAAGGTCTTCATGGTGATGGATTCGAATCTTGGTCGATTCGAATACAATGAACAACATATTTCCTTAATCTTGCAACGTTCGTATTTTGAGCATACGTACTCGGATCGACTCAAAATTTGGAACGTTGGTTTCTACGGCTTCGCTTGACGCGTCTTATCAATTGCAGCCCGATCTGGACTCGGACAAAATTCATCGATATCCATGGTGAACCTGCGATGCACAATCGATGTTCATGACTAATAATCATTGATTTTCAGTTAATCTTTGGGTATCTCGGCTTTGCCAAAAGTTGGGATAACATTTTGCCCCCCAAAACATGCCTTTTGGTAAAAGGCGTGTTTTGATCAGTCTCAAATTAAATGCAGTGAGTTCATGTGTATCTCATAGCTTATAGCATTTTCAATCAAGTCCATGGCTGTTTGAAGCCGAATTGTTATCAATTCCTTCCAGTAGAAGTTAAGAATGAAATTCTGAAGCCTCTCCGGACTGTCGATGGTCACTCCGGACCCTTGTCAAACCCATTCTAGATTTAGCGATTGAATAGAAAGGTCCTATTGCACTCCGGCGTTGCTTTCAATCCCTTGCACTCTGGCCCCAGCTAGGGCGTATAGCGATGTCCTGGTCATTCTGGACCGATCATAGCCTCTCTGGGCTCTTACTGGATCCCATCCTGTCACTCTCCGGTGAAGGGGAAACAACGATGAGTGAGCCGATCCTGTCGCTCTCCGGCGAAGCGGCTACACCCCCTGCACTCCAGTTCAGTGTATTTGAACATTAAGCGATGTCATGACCTGAATCGTCGGTCGATCACAGCCTCTCCGGGCTCATGCTGGATCCCATCCTGTCACTCTCCGGTGAAGGGGAAACAACGTTAAGTGAGTCAATCCTGTCGCTCTCCGGCGAAGCGACTCACCTCCTACACTCCGGTTCAGTGTATTTGAACATTAAGCGATGTCATGGCCTAAATCGTGGGCCGATCATAGCCTCTCCGGGCTCTTATCGAATCCTGATCCAATCACTCTCCGGTGAATAGGAAACGATGCTTAAGTGAGTTGATCCTGTCGCTCTCCGGCGAAGCAACTCACTTCTTGCACTCCGGACCCTGCCTCTCTGGGTAGGATCATAAAGCGATCATGTTTATATTGATATTTAATGTTTACCCTCTAATTCTCCGGTCAAAGGGAAATTCATGTTTATTTACTGAATTCAAGTTCTAGTGTTCAATCTCAAACAAAGGGAAAAAACTAGATAATGCCTCTCCGGGCGGAGCGGTCTATTACCATCTCAGAGCATGCCTAGGGATCTCTCCGGTTCCCGTACATGAGTAGGTGGAATAGCCGTTTTATTTTGAAATCAAATTTAAGGAAACTAAGTGACCAAAGCTCATATCCTGAACTTGGTCCTTGCCATCGTGATCAGTTGATGACGAGTCGTGATCCCGATCCAGGATCAGCCCTGTTAGGTTGAGGTGGTAGTTGTTCGGGCCTAACCGCCGTTGTACGTTCTCTGACATACTGTGGCAATCTACCACTCCTGGAATGTTCTTCCACCTCATCCTTCAGGTGGCGGCATTCATCGGTAGTGTGCCCATCTAACTCATGGAATAGGCAATATTTTCCGGTCCTACGCTCCCGCTCTGTGGGATCTCTCCTTAGTGGCTTTCGATAGGGGAGTTGCCCCCGAGTTTCGGTGTAAATTCGTTCCAGTCCTGCCACCAAGTCTGTGTACTGCCTGAATCTAGGCTCTCGGAATTTCTTTCGTTTGTCAGGACCATCATGTGCGTCATCCTGCTTTCTCTTTCCTTTGTCTGCCATGGACTGTTCCGTGGCGGTTCCTTCGCCTTGTGAAACATTTATTTCCTGCCTCTCGGCTCGTGATTCCTCTAATCGAATGAATTTTTCAGCTTCATGGAAAAAATCTCCAAGATCTTGCGGTGGATCTTTAGTCAAAGAGTCTTTGAATTCGGTGCCTTCTCCAACTCCTGCCACTACCGCCATCAAAATCATCGATGGGTCCGGGCGATCTACAGAAGCCACCGTTGCATTAAATCGTAACAGAAAATCTTTTATGGACTCTCCGGCCCTTTGCTTTATTGATGCCAAAGTCATCACGCTCTTGGGTCGCGTTATGTGAACCCTAAACTGCTTCATGAAACAATCCACAAGCTCGCCCCATGTCCTGATTGATCCTGTCTCTAGCTGTCTAAACCAAAGCGCAGCCAAATCTGATAAGAATAAGGGGAAACATCGTGCCATTACTTCCTCGGATGCTCCCAGCACTTCCATGTGTCTGATATATCTGGTGATATGCATGGTCGGGTCCGACTTTCCGTCATAAGGATCCAGCATCGGTAGTTTGAACTTTGGAGGGTTCCTTGCATTTCGGATATTTGGAGCGAACGGACTTCGACTAACCTCTTCCAATCCTCCACCTGACAATCCCCCTCTCATGAGTCGTCTCACTAGGCCAATCATTCTTTCATCTCCATCTAGGGGTTTCCCCCTTGTCATGTCTCTGTCTTGCCCTCCGAGTCTTGTAGGGAATTCTGGTACGTACTCTTCGGGTGGCTCGTTAGCATTTGTGTTGGCCCTAGCCGGTTGAGCTCCTTCCAAAGGTCCTTCTGCGTCGGATCTTGCGGGCCTGCCCCCAAGCCCTTGTTGATTGCCTTCTGGTTCTGTATTCACAACCGTTGTAGCTGGTCCAGGGTTCTGTGTCCCTGTAGCTCTCATTTGCTCGAAGAAATTCTGCAGCATCTCTTGTTGGCTTTTCATCATCCTTTCCTGCATTAGGTTATTCATAGCCTCCATCTCATCTCTAGTAATGTAGATCGAAGCTTGTCCTTCTCCAGCGCCAGAGGATGCCTCCTGACTTCCTGCCTGTTGGCTCCTCTCAGTCCTTTGTCTAGTTTGTCGAGTCATTGTAGAGCCAAATCGGAATCCTTAAAATTTCAAATCTAAACTTTGAATCTGGTGTAGAGGGTGCTAGTTCTTCTCAGTGAAAGCACCAAAGTGTTTGCGCCAAAAATGGTCACAAACCCCAAGTGTAGTGAAAGCACCAGCGTATGAATACAGATCAACAATATTCACACACAAATCACAGATCTAAGCAAGTAACAAACAGCAATCCAGAAATAATGAACAATGACACACAATTTATAGTGGTTCGGCTATCTCCGGCCTACGTCCACTTCAAGGTTTTTATAATTTTATTACTCGATGCTTGAAGATTACAATTTCGTGTGTTGTATTACAACTGATTTGCTGAACTAAGTTTGAATCTAAGGCAGCAATGGTGATCTGGAGTAAATCTGGCAGAGTCTGGGCGCTCTTTATCTCTCAAAATTGTCCGACCCCTTTTCTGAATGACCAGGGGCTCTATTTATAGGTGTTGGAGGCTGATATTTCACCTAAATTGAGGGGAGACCAGTTCCTAGCACATGAAGGCAATGACGTGGTGCGCGTGCTTCGGGTCAACCCCCCTTCTTCTCCGAGTTTTACTGAGTCGAACCCGGGGTTTCAGCTAGGCGGACTTGGCAGATTCAAGGCAATCGATTCGAAGGCATGTTTCTTCGAATCGATGGAATTGGTGCTTGGTCGAATCGATCCAGATATGCCACTGTGGATCGATTCTAAGTTATCTCAATGTGGGGGTTCGAAGATGCTGGAGTCGAAGTTCCTATCACTGCATGGATTCAGAGGTAATGGAGTCGAAGTAAAGGTGCCCTCCATCGATTCGAAGCAACGTAGGCCTGATGGATTCGAACTTGACGGAGGCGAAGCTTTGCTCCTTCTGATAGATACGGAGGTCGTGCTCTGTTGATTCGAAGGTCTTCATGGTGATGGATTCGAATCTTGGTCGATTCGAATACAATGAACAACATATTTCCTTAATCTTGCAACGTTTGTATTTTGAGCATACGTACTCGGATCGACTCAAAATTTGGAACGTTGGTTTCTACGGCTTCGCTTGACGCGTCTTATCAATTGCAGCCCGATCCGGACTCGGACAAAATTCATCGATATCCATGGTGAACCTGCGATGCACAATCGATGTTCATGACTAATAATCATTGATTTTCAGTTAATCTTTGGGTATCTCGGCTTTGCCAAAAGTTGGGATAACAATATGTGTATATATATATATATAATTTTAGAAGTAGTAAAGAAAATGACAAAGCTTCGCTGCTTGGATCAGAAAATATGATAAGAGAAGCGAGGGGTTTGGCCTTTATTTATATATGTATAAATCAATCGTAACCTTTAGACTAAAATAATTAAATATGAGCTATTGGCCAAGGTTCAATCCCTAGCCGCCACTATACGACAGCCCAAGTAGGGGTCGACGGTGGGGTCCGGTATTTAATTTTCATTTATTTTCGTTTTCGAAACTTTAAACGGTAATAATTTTTTTATTTGAGCTCGATCGCGAACTCCAAATATGAAAGTTGCTCAGAAAATCATCACGAACACAATGCTGCAAGTTTCATGACCAAATTCCAACGTTTTCTCAAATTCTATTTTTAGAGCCTTATTAATTATTTATTAATTATCGTTAATTTTACGGGGTGTTACAGAAGTTGAATACCGAACCCTATCCCTTAGATGGTCATTCAACCGAGCTTCTCCACTCGACGTCAATAGCCATTCGAAACTTGCATTCTTTACTTCTTAGTTATCTTTATATTTCCCAACTTTATTGAATTGTTCATTTATTAGGTTTCAGCTTTATCTGTCTTTATAGCTTCGTTAGGCTCCCACCCTATTTTTTGCCATCTTAAGCCTTGGAACTTCTTTCACGATGCATCTTGCTTTAGAAAACTCTAAGTACTTGCTTTGACCATCTTAAGTCGTGGGTATCGGCATTAACTTCACCTAAAAGCTAATAGGTCTCGGTATTGACTCCCCATGAAAGTCAATAGGTCTCAGTTATCGAATAACTCTTCTTGTATTTCACCCTTAGGAAAGTTTGTTTTATACACTCTTGTTAGGAACACCTTCGTCAGAATTCATACCAGGAATTTTCGACCATCTCCTTCGGCTATAATCTTTCTTAGCTCATCTACTTAGAACTTCTCTTAGTATTTCTTAGCTAATTTTTCTATATCGCATGTTATACCCACGGTGGAACACTTTCGGCATAGTCTCTTCCATTGGTCCATGTCATAAGGCCTACAATACTAGTTGACCATCTCTGCACGTCTGCGCATTGCTTCCCACGTTTGCCTCTACGTATGTTCTTCCTACACTTTAAGTTAGTGGCGGTGTCCTTTATTTATTTTTACAGCACTTCTATGTGTTCTTCTCTGCTTACTACTTAACCATGTAAAATTGCATGCCTTAATTTGTTTTGGATTCCATATTATCTAGATCTGACATTTCAATATAGGTTAAGGAAATAATTATTCTTGCTTAGAAAAATATTTATTGATTTGCAGAAATTCACAAGTAATTACTTTAACATATTATTAATCATATTTCCATATTTAAGCCATTCTTCCTTAATTGTTAAATGTATGGATTTCCTTTAAAAATTCATAACTAAACATTTTAACGTTGGAAAATTCTTGAAATCAAACTCATTTCTAAAAACATGTTTTATCCATCATATTAAATATTCATTGTATTCCAAAATCATTAGTGTAGAGGATCACATCAAAACTTCCCATGTAAAAATATTTCAACCCAAAACATTCATTAAATCAAAACCTATAATTTAAAATGCATATAATATGAATTCTGTCATAAATAAACAAAGCTGAAATCAACTTAGATGAAAACATCCCAAAAAGAAATGATATTAATTGCCTAAGTCTTGGGATTTTCTCAACATTTACTCTTATTATTTTTCTTTTGTTTTAATTTGAAGAGAATGAATGAAAACGAGGAGGATGATTGTTTTGTGGCACTTATATATTAAGGGTTTTTTATGCCGCTTCTAAGGCTTGGACGTCTTAGTCCGTTGTTATGTGGTGCGCTTGGTTAGCTTATCCACATGTAGGACCCAAGGTCTTACCTGATCTCCCTCCAGGAGGCGCTCCAGCCAGGCCTTATAGGCGGGACTGAGGGCTTGTTTGGTGCCTTGGCCAAGCCATAACATGGTGGGATCAAGGGCTTACTCCATCCTCCTTCCAGGAGGTGCTCTAACTGGACCTTATAGGAGGGACTGAAGGTTGGTGGTGCCTTGACCTGGCCATAGCATGGCGCGTTCAAGGGCTTACTCCGTCCCCCCTCAAAGGGGGCACCTTGTTCTGGTCATAGCGTGATCAAGGTTTTGTAGATACTTTGACCTGGCCATAGCGTGGCGTGGATAAAGGTTTACTCTAACATCCCTCCAAGAGGCGATTTGACCTGGCCAACTTGGCACGAAGAAAGGCTTATAGCCGTTTAAGGTAGTTTCCAAGTTTAAGGAGAATTTTACTCTCGACTATGTAGATTTCCTTTAAAAGGCGCTTTATTGAATTTCTCTAGGATTTTTTTACAAATCTATTGATCTTTCCTTGTCTAAAAAAGTTGATGATCATTCCTTCAAGAGTTCTACATTGATTTGTTTCGTGCTCACTCATCATATGACAGTGACAGTAAAGTCCTCCTTGATTTCTTTCACATTTGGCCTCTTTCTTTTTAGATAGTTAATTAGTAATTGAGTTCTTCCCTTGTTAGTCAAGTTTCATTCTTTAGGGAGTCTTGATTTGGAGCTTGTCTTTTGAAGCTGATTCTAGATCTTTTGTTGCTTGATCCATGAGCTTCACCGTCAATGAGCAATTTCCTTTTTATACTTTTTGACGTTCATATGTGGGTAATGATCCACTTGTTGCTTGGTGCCATTTTTGAGCAAAGGTATAATAATCACCCATCATTCCTTCTTCAAAGATAGTGCCTTTTGTATATAATTGAATAGTATTCCTCATTTGATCAAATAAATTATCACTCCTACTTTTTGCCCCTCCTAAAACAAAGATGGAAGTAGGACCAATGTGAAATGGGTTTAAGCTCTAATTATCCGGATCATAAGATTCAGCTTTCTTCTTTTTCATGATACTTAAATCCTCCAATCTTAACATTTGTTCTTTATATAGCTTAGAATCTTCAATAGTTTCATGAGAGAATCCAACCAAGTGTGGTTCTGAAGATCTTTGCTCGGACTTTTTTATTTTTCTAAGCATTATGGTGTAGGGCCTAAGGTTAGCTTGGAATGAAATAGGAATGAGGAAAGTAAGGTCGGGAATTAAACAAAGTCGGAGGTTCGAGCCCTCCTTCTAGCGCCAAAAATGTTAACAAGAAATTTTATCAACATCCCAAAGTGAAATTAGAGGTGTGAATTTCCCATACGATACCACCTTTCGAATCAGTTGAAAGTAATCTAAGACTCCTTCGAAACCACCTTTCGAATAGGTTGAGGTAATTTAAGATTGTAACCTAATGGGATCTAATGGGTTTTAATTGATTTAAAAGGATCCTACTCCTTTGAAAGCTACCTCTTCGATATGTATTGATACATACACTTCATTGTGGAAATCATTTTTAAGCAGTGACTCATAATCTATGTATTCAAAAGTATCATATATTTTCTTTACTGATAATTTTCATGAATACAAGGATTGAAGTATTAAAAGAAAGTGAAATCCCCGATTTGATTTAAAATTGGGGTTTACAAACTCAAGAAACAGATAAGTATAGAATGAATGAATTTGGATACCCAAACAACACCCCTAGGGTCTTATTTATTAGCATAGGTTGGACCATTTCGCCTCAACCCTTTTGATGTAGTCAAAAGCGTGTATTGATGTCCTTCCACCGCTGTTGAGTTCAAAGCGCCTTTCTAACACTACTTTGGAATGGGACTTGGGTGCCTTCAACTCCATCGGAAGATATGGGAGCGACTTTTACCTTATTGTTGATGTGTTAGGTAAGCAGGAAAGAATGTTCAAATGTGTTTGAAAGGTACACATCCAACGCTTATGGAAGGTGATTATGCTTTCTTTGTTTAAGCCTTCGAAATTCTTGAATCTTCCATCATTAGGTATCAAATCAGTTTGCATTCCATTACAAGCATTTTTTGAGGCCTTTCGACACTGTCGAAAGCGGTATTTTCTTGGCTTCCAATGATTTGTAACACGGTAGAAGGCTTCTTTGACTTCCTCATTGTTGTTAAGATCCGGTTCCAACATGATATATTGCTACTTGAATGAGCGCGGAAGAGAATTTGGATGGTTTCGAAAGGATTTAATGGTAGCGGAATGATCATTGCGAAAGGTCACTTGAGAAGGCTTAGTTGCGGAAGGTGGCTTCCTTTGATTAATGCGGAAGCCCCAACTGCAGGCACTTGAGGAAGCAATATTGGTCACATGTCAAGTCTTCCTTATACATTCTAAAGTGTTCAACTGATACAAAAGGCTTATCTACACTTTCGAAAGGGATTCTTTGGTAAAGTGTTCCTTTGTGGAAGGTAGACAGTGACGAAACCAACTGTTTCGAAGAGTTTGATACAAGTGCGGACGCCCGTTATTTGATACCTTTGAAAGGTGCTTTCAACACATACGAAGCTTCTTTATGCGTGCGGAACCAACTTTTTTTGGAAGGATCAACTGAAGTGGAAGGGTGGCCTTGTCACCTTTCGACCTCTTCGGAAGCCCATGGTTCTTCTAACATTTGTAGAAGCATCCTTTCGACTCTTTCGAAAGGTCTTTCTATCGTCATCGTTCTTCATCAATCCTTCTTTTGTACTCTTTTTAGGCTCCAACAAGGTTGAACTGACTTTTGATGATAACATACATATTATCAGAATTGCAGATCTGAGAAGTGATTGGGGATCAAGGGAAATATAGACTGAAATTTATCTTTTTCCGCGGTATTGATTCGCTTTTTCTCTTCTTCTCTTTTATTTTCTGCCCTTCTCCGATTTGTGTGTTTGTATATATATTATTTTATAATTTTTAGAAGTAGTAGAGAAGAGAAAATGATAGAGCTTCGTTGTTTGGATCAGAAAATATGAGAAGAGAAGCGAGGGGTTTGGCCTTTATTTATATGTGTATGAATCAATCGTAACCTTTAGATTAAAATAATTAAATATAGGCTGTTGGCGAGGTTCAATCCTTAGCCGCCACTATGCGACGGCTCAAGTAGGGGTCGACGGTGTGGTCCGGTATTTAATTTTTATTTATTTTATTTTTTGTATTTAATTATTTTCGCTTCTAAAACTTTAAATGCTAATAACTTTTTCATTTGAGTCCCAGTCGCGAACTCCAAATATGAAAGCGACTTAAAAGATCGTCACAAACGCAATGCTGCAAGTTTCGCGACGAAATTTCAATGTTTTCTCAAATTTCATATTTGGAGTCTTATTAATTATTTATTAATTACCGTTAATTTTACGGGGTGTTATAGAAGTTGAATACCAAAACCTAACCTCTAAGTGATCATTTAAGTGAGCTTCCCCACTCGATGTCAATTGCCATTCAGAACTCACATTCTTTACTCCTTAGTTATCTTTATCTTTCCCAGCTTTACTAAATTATTCATTTATTAGGTTTCATCTCTACATGTCTTTTAGCTTCGTTAGGCTCCCACCTTATTTTTGTCCATCTTAAGCCTTGGAACTTCTTTCACGGTGCATCATGCTTTAGAAAACTCTAAGTACTACCTTCGGTCATCTTAAGTCGTGGGTATCGATATTAACTTCCTTTAAAAGCTAATAGGTCTCGGTATTGACTCCCTTTGAAAGTCAATAGGTCTCAGCTATCGAATAACACTTCTTAGGTTTCACCTTTAGGGAAGTCTGTTTTATATACTCTTGTTAGGAACACCTTTGTCGGAATTCACTCCAGGAATCTTCGACCATCTCCTTCGGCTATAATCTTACTTAGCTCATATACTTAGAACTTCTCTTAGTATTTCTTAGCTAATTTTGCTGTATCGGATGTTACACCCCCGACGAAGCACCTTCGGCATAGTCTCTTCCTTCAATCCATGTCATATGGCCTACAATACTAGTTGACCATCTCTACACGTCTATGCATTGTTTCCTACGTGTTGCCTCTGCAAATGTTCTGCCTACACTTTAAGTTAGTGGCGGTGTCCTTTATTTATATTTACAACACTTCTATGGGACCTTCTACGCTTACTACTTAACCATGTAGAATTGCATGCCTTAATTTGTTTTAGAGGCCATGTTATCTAGATTTGACATTTCAATTTTGTTTCAAGAAATAAATATTCTTGCTTAGAAAAATACTTATTAATTTGTAGAAATTCACAAGTAATTACTTTAAAATATTTTTAGTTGTATTTCCATATTTAAGCCATTTTTTCTTAATTGTTAAATATATGGATTTGCTTTAAAGATTCATAACTAAACATTTGAACGTTGGAAAATTCTGGAAATCAAACTCATTTCTAAATATTTGTTTTATCCATCATATTAAATATTCATTGTATTCCAAAATCATTAGTGTAGAGAATCATAGAAAAACTTTCCATGTAAAAATATTTCAACCCAAAACATTCATTAAATCCAAACATATCATTTAAAAGGCATATTACATGAATTTTGTCATAAATAAATAAAGCTGAAATCAACTTAGATGAAAACATCCTAAAAAGAAATGATATTAATCGCCTAATCTTTGGATTTGCTAAATGATTACTCTTCTTATATTTCTTTTGTTTTAACTTGTAACGACCCGTAAATTTAACTGGTTTTAATAACGTTATAAATTGAAATTTTGCGAAATTTTAAACGATAAAATTTTGAAATATAAATTTGATATTTGGAATGCGTCTAGTTAAACATAACAACTGGTAAATTTTCATCCGAAAATATGAAAGTTTATTTCGCGCGTAAATTTACTTCAATTTAATCAGTTAAAAAGCGATGAAAATAAAATGTTTTCGGAACCTAAATATTTTTACATAGAAAAATTCTAAACCATCTTCTGAGCAAGACATCATTTTTCGTTTTTCCAAATTCGGACATCTTTAGCTCCGTCGATCTTATTTTTCTGTGTTTTTCATGCATTTTCCGTAGTATAAAAATTCGAAATTTTTATAATTCAATCGTACTACTGATATCTTTATATCGTTCTGATCGTCTCGTCACGCTGATCAAAACGGTATATTTATTCGTTCAAATGAGAGACCGACGAAATTCGTCGCGATGATTTAAACCGTTCCTGGCAGACGGTTAAGCCATATTCAGCCTAAATAAATTCACAGCGCGTATCCATTCAAAATTGAAAAGAAAATACAGCTGATTGGTGAATTTAAGTGGGTAGTTGGCAGCTTGAGCCTGGGTGTTGTAAATCTGGGAAATAGTAAAACGTTTGAAATTTCAAAAGGAAATGCTGCCCTTTCATTTCAACTTTTCCCCATCTCTCTACTTTCATCTTCTGTACTCATTTTATAAAATTATTATATTAATGAGCAAACTTATTTACTCTCTGAAGCAAAGTTGCTCACGCCTCTCTTTTACCCAACCGAAGTTGCTTCCTACGGTATCATCTCCAATCGTGCACTCGGCCTCGTCACCTCAAACCGTCTACCCCCCTGACCTATCGGGCCTCACCACATCGACACCGGACGACCACTAGTTCCCTTTCCTTCCATCAAGACTGAACTCGTGCACCGCACCACCGCCGTGCTACAACACGTGAGCCACCAACTGCCCAGACCCGCTCTAGCTCTCTCCGCCTCGGCCATACTTGCAACCGCCATGCGAGCAGAACCCCTCCACGACTTCTCCCTCACCTAGCCGAAGCTCTATCCACAGCAGCCCTTCGTCGCACACTTTGTTTACCGGTTCGACCTTGCAGCTCCGCCTCCCCTTCTTTCCCTCCACCATCTCTTCCATCCACGGCCTCGACCACTTGTCATCCCATCGCCAGCCTCCGACCGGTCTCCGCTCTTCCTTCCCTCTTTTGCCGAAGCTCGGCGCGCGTTCGTTTGATGTAAGTCTGCTGTTTTAATAATCATATGATTATATTTATATAATAGTTTAGATATAATAGTTCATATAGGTTCATATTTTATAAATCTGTTATGTTTACAAATTCTATTTACAGATTTTCAAGTTGTTCACTATTATTATATACGTGATATAGATTATAGTTTTGGTTTATTATGAAGACCAAGTTCCTATATTTAAAAAAGGCTGTTGTTTTCAAGAGTACATGTTACTAAAGATATGTGTTTGCATTTCATATTAAGTACATAGTGTATATATATAAGATATATTTATGTATGACTTTGTATAACATTGGTATTATATTTGTTTATTAAGCTAGAATAGTCAGTTGTTTTGTTTGCCTATATATGTTAGTTTTAATATACTAGTGTCTGCATTACATCCCTATTGTCTACGTGTACTTAGCTATTGTGTGGCATACATCAGTTTGTATAAGTTTATTTTAGTCTACTATATGTCAGAATAGTCTATATGCGCGTGCCCTGTATATATATATGGTGTAGTTCATATATTTAGTTTGTTATATTTTGTTTTAGTATAATACGTTCTGTGCTGGGTTTGAAAGCATATTCATGAGTGTAGTCTATCACTGTTTTATAGTATTTTAAGTATTCTTGAAAGAAAGTTTTCAAAAGCTTTGATATATAGTACATTACGTTAGGATTAGTATGGTATATAAATGAATATGTTAAAACTTATGTAGTATTTCATATCTATAAACTATTTTAAATATATGGTATTTATAGCTTTTGTATATATATTCTTAGTCGAAGTTCCAAGCCTCGACCATTTGAAAAAAATATTATCCATTTTGCATGAAGCTAGCCTTTGCCTGTAGTCTTCCTTGAGAGAAAGTTATTCTTATATATATCATGTTAGAACTTAATATGTTAGTATTAGATTTCGGGATCTTAAAGAGTATGCCTATCCTTTAGTTAATGTAAAGCTATGATGGTTTTGTATATAAGATTTACGGACTATATTAGTTTTTCAATTATGTAAGTCTATTGTTATTTAATAAGATTAGTATACATGATTTGTGACGTATTAGTATACATAGGCGTATGGTGTGCATAGTGTCAATACTTGCATTGATTTTTGAGTATAAATTTATACTAGTTTATAATATATACGTGAGTTGGAAGCTTGCATATAATATATAGCTGTAGAGTGTTATACAAATATTCATGGGTCTAAAGGTTTGGTTAGGTGGATCTGTTCCAATGCTATATAAGATTTTGTATTTTACCGCAGAAATATATATATATATATATATATAAGTGTCGTTGGTTTTAAACCTGCATATAAGACTTTGTTTATGTGTTTTAACATTTAAACTAATAAGTTTTGAAGTACAGATATGTATATAATTATTGATAAATGTTTGAAATTAAAATATAATTTTGTATATATGTATTTTATATGTTATATCAATATCCACTCACTTATATCAATTATCTCCACCGACCCGTTCTGATTTGTTTCATCTAATTCTTTTATCAGCCTTGACCGTTGAATTCTGGCCGATGTTGCTTTGCTTCGATTCGTCACTCAAATTCCAGTGTCTATATCTGCGTGCGTATCCGTGTCACCTTCCGAACTCCTCTAGCCTCTAAAGGTGAGCAATCACTCACGATTAATGTTCTTTTATTTATTAAATTTGATTTCAATTGAAACGACAATTGAAATATGCTGCTGTTAGTTATTTACACTGTTATATAAATGTTATTACATGTATCAGTTTACTTGTGACATCTGGCACCATTATCTGTTATTTATGCGATGATAATACAGTTTGGCTGATAATTGATTGATTGTTCGAGGTTTATATTGGACGTTAATTTGTTAGTGTTAAGTGATAAATAGTATGCAAAATTGAAATTGATATAGAATAGTTAACAATTTTAAAACTGATTTATATGTTAAATTTGATTAGTTGAATATGACCCCTTTTAATTGTTAAATTAATTGACATGTAGAATAGTGATAATTACACTTTGAACCATCGACGTATATTGGATTAATTGTTGTAGTATAAAATTGAAATTGAATGACAAGTAAAAAACCGTATAAATAATTAGTGGAATAATCTTTAATCTGCATGAAATGATAGTGTAGATTCTAGAAATAATTATATTAGTTTGCACAAACAACAATGTGAATTAATACGATTATTTCGGGATTATTGAATTGATTGTTTGATTCTTATTGATTATTGTTATTGCTTGTTTATTTACTTTGACACCATCCCAGTTATCACACTGCAAGTTCCCTTTGCTATGCTTTGATTTTTGAGTTGATATGGAATCGGGTTGAATGATAAATACCCAAATGAACTTGACTTAGGATAGAGAATTAAATAAAACCCGATTGGTCAAAGATTCGATTTAAAAATAAAATAAAGATTTTATTTGAATAAATAATAAGATTGAAATGAAGTTGGAATTTGACTTTAATGAAAGGAAAATGTTAATATTTTAAAATCTGAAACGAAAATATTAACATAGTAGTTATTGAAAGAACGTTGTTTTAAAATAAATTATTTAATAATAAAATTTGGAATTATTCATTGAATTAAGTTTGAAATGATTTAATAATTAAGTTTGAATTTATAACTAAGTTTGAAATTATTAATAATTAAGATTAAAATTATTTAATAATTGAATAGGATTGAATTATTTGATAATTGAATAAAAAATTGAATTCTTTGATAATAGAAATTGAACTTTTGAATAAGTGAATTTGAACTTCTTGAATAAGTGAAATTAAGTTTCTTTATTAATTGAGTTGTGAAATTGTAAACTAAGTAAATTAATAAGTGAAATTGAATTTCTCTAATAAGAAATAAAATGTGTTTTATTGAAATTAATGTAAGATTTGAAATGTAAAGAATTTGATTTGATGAATTTAATTTAATGAAATTTGTAAGTTTTGATATAATGGAGTCGAACTTAAATAATCGATTTGATGAATTGGAAATTAAATAAAAAAATTTTTGAATGATAATTAACTTAATGAATATTGAATAAAATTCGATCAATGAAGTTAAATTGATTTGAATGTTAAATTAAATTAATTTAAATGATTTGGAATGAAACTTATATACGAACTTGAATCAATATTTGAATTGTTTTAAATAGAAATTGAAATTGAATTATAAGATTTTGAAATTATGAATGTGGAAGTTTTGAAACGTAGATTATGGAAATTGATTTAGAAAGACAAATGAAATGTTGGTTTACAAATTCTATTTGAAATTGAATTTGATTTGGTTTTGAAATAAAATAAACGACCAATCGGTGTAATAATCACGAAAGTTATTAAAGAGACCGGAATCGGTTAGGGACATACTCACTGTCTAAACCGAAAACCACTTTGATAACTATACGCGGAGTGTGATCCAGAATGAAGTGGTTGGAATGATGTACGTGATGACTGAAAAAAGAGAACGATAATGGATAGCCTTGACACTTGTGTCAAATTGGAAATGACTAAAACAGGAGCCGTGCCGGGCCAAATGGGGGTTAGCTGCCTCAAGCGAACACACTTCTTCGAAAACTACTCATTATTTGTTGTCGATTGGTGCACCCTTGATTTTGGGAGTGTTGTTTCGCGGTGTTGCGATCGCTGCGGCGATGCGTTCTCACCAGTCTGGATCAGGCAAACGGTAGTTTCACTACCTTGGGTATTGCCTCATGTGCCTTGTCATACTTGGATCCCTATATACGCGACCACTACGATTTGTTTTGTGTTATACCTATGGAGTACTCCCTGATAGCCCACTAGTTTACGGTGGAGTTTACAGTGCTGTATAGACTATGACGCTTATAAAAATGAGTTAAGGGGGATAATGGTAACGCCTTAACACTATTTTGATATCTTTATATTACTGATAGGCATTATCTACTTATCGTACACTACTACATAGTAGATAGTTTAACGGATCCTTAAAGGATGGTTATTCCAAACATTCTTTGAGTTACTTGTATTTCAATTGCTATTTCACTTGAGTTGGATTTATTGATATAAGAATGTTAATCCTGACTCGAGTGTTTTGTGTTTTGCTTTACGCTCGGGTCAGACTAAGTGTACCAGTATTCGAGACTCACCTTTGGAGTTGGAGCTTTGCATGAAGATCCAGCCATCTATTCTGCTTTCAGTATTCGATGATTCCAGTGATGTATTCTGATTTGTATCTGATGTATCGTGTTACTCTTCCGTTGTATCTGGCTTAACTCTGATGTAACTTATATATGTATATAGTAGCTTCATGAACTACTATCTTTTGCTTCCGCTGCATTTATTACTCTGTGTTTGTGATCTGTGTTTATATCTATTTACTGTATATGCTGAGTTTTGCCAATTTAAATTAACAATGCGGTATTTTGAATTATTCAAGTCCGACATGTGCGGATGCGAATGGTCCAAAATAGCGGGTCGTTATATAACTTGAAGAGAATGATTGAAAATGAGGAAATGATATGTTTTGTGGCACTTATATAGTAAGGGTTTTGGGCTTTTTTACCCTATTTTATTAATTTTTTCTCTTATTGAAATATCCTTTCTTTTAAGATTTACCTCATACATGGCTTCATGTAATTATTTCTCGTTTAACTTGAATTATCATTTAATAATTTCCTATATTTAGTTAACCTCGTATAAGTAAATAAACGTATAACAATTAACAATTTCCCGTTATTAATTAGCCTAGCGAGTACGAGTAGTAGTGCATCAACGAAGCATGGAAAGAGACCATCATTAAAAGGGAGCCATAAGGAATGGAGAAATTTTAATTAAAAGTATATAACATTGGTGAGGAAGGGGGTGTGGGGGTCAAAGGTGGATGTGGCGGCAAAGAACAAAATTAAGGGGGATGACGAAGCAATACACCAAGGAAAATGGTAGTAACGAAGACGATGTGATGAAGGGGCTGTGAAAGGAGGGGGAAAAAATCGCGTCCGTATTTTTTTTAGTTCCGTATTTTCAAATTATATACCATGCTAAGTTGATGAGTGTATGATAACTTCCATTTTATATATTCATATAGATTATATAATATTTTATGATAAAGAACATCAATTAATGATTATTGTTTTCAATTATATGTCGATTGAAATTTTATTATTGTTCAAGCTATATGGAAGATTTTTAGATGGGTTTTATTTAATAATAATGAAATATATCCATCCCTCTGGAGAATACATGTTTTATTCACATATATTTTGTATTTTTTATGTTCTTCCAATTTAGCAAGTTCCCTAGGTTTATAAGGTTTACATTTCGCTTGACCACCTATTTTTATTCCTATGATTGTAATTTTAGTTGAAAGAAAAAATTAATATGATAATTAAACAAGGTTATCATAAATGAAGTTCACTAACTTTGTAATTAGCATGTAAACACAGTTATAATTTTTATGAGTGATGCACTACTAGCAGTCACTCAAGCAGCGAAATGTTTGCACCCATGTTGAGATTGGCTAAAACAATTATGTATTAATTGTTTTAGAATTCGAAGTGGATCCCACTACCAGTAAACCGATATGAAAGCGGGTAAAATCAAAGTCGCCTGTAGCGTGAGCGAGTGTTCATAGCATATTTGTATGTTTACTGCATTTAGTGCTATTGATTGATAAGAGCAACTGAAGAGAGAGTAATTAGTGCAGTTACAATATTTCTGCAGCGGTAGGGTTAATAGATGCCATAAACGCTCTAATAAATTCTCATATCGTCATTCACAACATTTGTTGCACTATAAATATGTAAGAAAATAATTTCTTTGTCCTACACCTTAACTAATATATACTTTCTTTTTTTTTCAAGTTTTTCTGCCCTCTATGAATGTAAGTCAGTATCTGTGTATAGAGTTAATAACTTTTTTGGTTTCTTGGCAGTATATTCATATAAAATTGTATGCACTATTTTCAAAGTTACAGTTTGCAAATGATTTTTATATATTATTTTATTTCTTTAGCACATACTCGAGTGAGAACCAAAAACATGATATCCACATGTTATTTTCTTTCATAATCTGAATAAAGTGTGTCAGCAGAAAAAATATTCTCCTATCTTCGTACCACAACAATCGGAATTTAGATCAATGGCTGTATTACAGCACATAAAGTCAACGTACAATATTTTTAACAAAGGAACTAAGTTCCAAAAAAAATGAGTCATGCAATACATAGTTTGATATTAGAATCCTAGTATGCTTCAGGTTTTATTTTTTACACTAAAAAGATAAAATTTTCAGCTGTTACTAATAACAGAAGAAAAAGAAAAGAATCCTTTCTCACATGATGTCTGCCTGTTTATAGTTTTTACACTAGCGGATGAATTTTATCGCTCCTTGTCTACAGTAAACCAAAGACATTGACTAATAGGTTGATATATATGTTTATTGAATGCTTTTTTTTATTATATGTAATGGTGAAACGTATTATTATCGTAGGTCAACAGTCTACCAATGGAAGTGTAGGGACAATTGCCCCAAGTTCGGCGGAGGACAGGATTGACATCCCATGTTGTGCGCCTAGAAATTGTAACAAAATAGGCAAAGCTGTATGTGGCCCGACAAGACTCTGTTATCGCTCTGTCGCAGACTGTTTGAAACAATGTCCTAAATGTCCTATGAGCTTCTATTGAAGTTTAAAGGTGGAAATTAAAATCAACCGGTTAATGATATGATTTTTAATAATAAAAATATTTATTGCAATTTTATATTGATTTCAATCACTCAACTAATTTAATATGTTCCACAGATAAATTTAACAAAAAACAGAAATATTAAAGAAAATATACAACTACGAACAATTAACAATAAATGTTAGAAGTAATAAATGTGTGTATTTTTTTTTGAAAACCTAGGAGAACCCGGTGGGCCGGTAAACTCCTGAGGAGGGTATAGTAAAGTCGTCCGTTGATCCAAGCCCCCATACCCCCGGGTAAATTTATATATGATAGGGAAGCGCATGGTAAGAATCGAACCTGGGTCTTTTTACCAGAACCCAAGCCTCCTTTCCACTGCGCCGCACCTGCGGACTATAAATATGTGTATTTACATACACACATAATTACCATATAATAATGAACCTCTATTAACACTGCGTAATCTGATTGTTTTTCTAACAACTTATGTTACCAACTCATATTATGTAATCAAATATATAACTTTAAATTTTGCCCTCTTTTGCACTGGATATTATAACACTAAATTGAAACTATAAATACAATGGCAGTCCAACTATGCACTGACAGCCCAAGTATACTATGTAGATTGTATGATGCAGAAAATGAATTCCAATTGAATACCAAAGAAAACAATGCTAGTATAGCAGTGTATATTGACCCCTAAGGGAAAAAATTAATAAAAAGGTGCGGCTTACAGACTTGAATACTTCAACTTGTAAATGCAGACTTGGAAGATTAATTTGTTAACCTGTTAACAAGAATAATAGGTTTTCAAAGTAAAGTCACATCCCACACTAAACTATAATGATAAGTAATTTATTTCGGATTTCAGTATATCTACATGAATTTGTTGTCTTCCAAATTTGAAATTATAATTCCATTGAAGTTAATACTCATTTCATATTTCTCTTAGAACTTTCGCATAGTCACACAATTCACAGAACTATGTTACTTGTTGTCAAACCAGGAAAAATTAATCAAAGTAAATTTCCAACCACATAGGCAGCTGAATCATAAAAGTCGAACCGACTAGGGAATCCAAGGCAGTAGGTATCACATATTCAAATAATAATGACCAAGGTAATATGGTTAAGCAATAAAATATAAAACTTTGTAGACTACCGAAAGTGGCATGAATTTCTAAAGTTTACATCTGAAATCAGACAAGTTAGCTAACAAATTTGAATGTTAGTTTGCAATGTTTAGAAAGCCAAGCATTGCCATATATACGTGCAAACAATTTGAATCTCTCTTTCACGAATGCAACTTCTACGCATAAGAACAACCATATAAACAACAATTAAGAACCAATTTGATTTAGGATCACACCCAGTCAACAATACAAGTCAATAGTACAGTGGTTGTATCTAATTCCAGTTTGCAAATAGTGCATCTAATAATTAGTAACAAGACTAACGGAACTATTAAAAGTGGCAAGTTATGTCCATTGGGAAAAGTTTGGAAATAGCTAACAAAATTACTAATCACACACTTTGCGGCATCAAAATTGGCCACCAACACCCAATTATGCGAAACTCCAATATCCAATCCAATCACGAAAATATGAAGAAAAATAAATGAATAAAAAAATTAAAACAATTAGAAAGCAAGTAAAAGAAGACCAGGATTTATAATGGTACAGCTACCTTTGGCTCACGTCCACTTCCAAATAATCTCTTTTATTATACTGAAGATTATTTTCAGTTACAATCTGAAATCTAAGAATAAAATTGACAGAGTGTAGCCTAGGTTGAAGATGGAGAAAAACAGAAAGAAGATCCTTTTTCTGACGTCATGTCTGTTGTATTTATAGGGAAAACGTGCACGGATCGAGCTGAAATTTTGACAGAAGGTTCTGGAGACCAAGACGAGGCCAGCCAAAAATTTCCAAGCACATTGGGCCCATAATAAGGATCGATGTCGATCCCTATTTTGGTGACGAAATGAGATGCGATCCCTCTGGGTGGTTCCCCTTGGTGTTAGCTACTTGCTCTCAAAATTTCGTGCGATTCCGACGTACGGTTTGTGAGATATCACATTTTCCATGAAGTAGTATTAAGTGAATTCTGATTTCTGCCGATCCCTTTTTGAGCTTAAAATAGGGATCGGTGCCTACCCCTATGTTGGTGTCCAAATGGGATGTGATCCCTCTACGTGGTTCCCCTTGGTGTTAGCTACTTGCTCCCTAAATTTCGTGCAATTCTGACGTACGGTTTATGAGATATCGCATTTTTCGTGAAATAGTATTGCATGTATCCTAACTTCTGCCGATCCCTCTAGAAGGATAGGTACCGTCCCTCCAACTTGCTCAAAATTGCATGCGATACCTAAGAGAGCTTCTCCATGTTGCCTATGCTTAGCCTCCAAGTTTCATGCTAATTGGATGTGTAGATGTTGAGATATCGATCGATCTTTACTAGAAAATTGTGTATAGTCGATCCCTATAACGGAAGAGGCCGACCCCTCTAGATGGATAGATGCCGATCCCCATGAGATCCCTAGAGTAGAATTCCTAGGGTTGCCTCTTCTTATTTCCAAAGTTTCACTTCAATCCGCCTTGTGGCTGTTGAGTTATGGAGTGACCAGCTGAATATGAACCAATCCCTCTTCTATTGCCCATAACTCTAACATACAAACTCCAATCGACTTGAAATTGGAAATGTAGCCTCACGAGGGCTTTCTTATCACTTCATACCAATTGCACCTTGATTGGGACAAAAATTAGGGATCCGATCCAAATTTACTTGACCATCATCCATAGTCTCGTTTATAACCGATCTTTGAGCCTGGTAACCGTTTCTCCGTGCATCCCGCCTTGATGATCATGAAGTCCATTGGGTTAAATCTATGTATTGTCTTTCCAAAAGGTGGGTTAACACATGACATTAGCTAATCCAAATTAAGAATTGCCTAAATAATAATGAATATAAACAAAAATAATGTTCATAGCTTGGTTGGTGAGCTTCCTGAAAGTCTTGAGGCAGATATCATAAAGAGTTTCGTTGTCAAGAACCATTCACATATCAACATTTTCAACAAGTTCAACAAGTTGAATTGACAAAGCTACATTGTAATGCTCGACGATGGTATCCGAAACCTAAGGAAATTAGAGGAAAGCAGAAGTAAGCATCTTTCTATTTGGGTATTTCTTATTTTCGGGATGGGAAGAGTTTTCATTCCCTTAGTCATTCCTCCTCTAAGGCAATGGATACACAAAGATGACCAGATCCCAGTATTCACCAATTACTCGGATACGATTCCTTTGTATCCACTATTCCTCTCAATCTTGCCATTTTCAGCAGCCACGTCAATGGCAAAAGACTCCAGCCCATAAACCATCCTTGGAAAGAACCACATCATGCTGCTGAACAACCAACATAGAAGAGTTAAACCATCGCATTATGTGATGAAAGCCAATGCATATAACACAAAACTCCCTTCAACTCAATATCCTTAGTTAAAAAATCACAAGCTTTAAATTTCAATCAAATATTGTCACAGAATTACCTCAACATCTCTGGCTTTGAAATCTTCCTGGAGCATAGATTACATAGCTGATATTGTTGTCTACAAGAAAAACAAACAGATAGAGGAAATGAACGGTTCATCAATAATTGAGTATTTATGCACATTGTAACGACCTTGAAATTTTGACATTTGAAATATGGATATTTAATTGAGTTTAAATATTCGAATGATAGTTTAATTTGAAATTCGAATATCAGAATGAATTTGGCGATTAAATTATTGAATTTAATTATTGAAACTGGGTAAAAATTTTAATATTCAGTTTTAAGCCGATAAAAAAATATTTTCAAGGCTTCGAAAATTCATATTGACAATACTGAAGATAATAGAAGCTTCAAAATTGAATTTTGAGATGCTTTGTTCAGTTTTGAAATTTTGTCGTTTAAATCGATATTTGAAATAGCGTTCCGAGGCACAGTCTCGGAATTCGACGAAACTAGTTCCATTGGATCCGTAATATTGAATTATTACCGGGTTTCAATTTTCGTAGCGTTCAGAGTTGTTATGTGAGCGAACGGTATAAAAAACGCCTAGAAATAATTAATCGTTTTAATTTAAATATCGTTTATCATTTCATCTGTCAAAGATTTTTTTTCCATCAACCGACTTACTTTTTCTCCACTTAATAACGTTCTCTTGTTTTCCCATTTCTCTACAAATCTCATACGAGATCAGTTCATTCTCATTTCAAAATTTAAATGGCCAAAGCCCTTTCATTCCTCACGAGAAAAAAAAATAATGGCCGAGCTTCTCAAAATTTCAGAGAAAATTTAATTCATTCAATTTAAATTTGCGAGCCTTTTCTCCTCACCTCATCCCCATTTCGTTATCCACAAAATGAGCTGCAAATTAAGCGAAAACTAAAGTTCAAATTCCATATTAGGCAATAATGTATAGAAGAATGTTCAGAGTTTAGAATAAAAATAAATTAAACAAAAAATTGATGACCTGATGCTAAATGACTTGGTGTATCTGGTTTTGTTGGAAATGTTTTAAAGTTTTTTGAAAGAATTGTTAAAAAAATGAATAAGTGTTGGCTCCTATGTGAATAGTCCTTGTAGGACTATTGAAAAGAATCAAGTATTTATACTTGATTCATAGAAGAAAATTGGGCCATTTGGACACCCAATGATGCTCTTTTATGAGGAGGGAGACCATGCTTGACCACTACATACGCGCGCGCGTCGACTGACTCGACCCCGGTTGGGCTTGGGCTTGTTGTGGTGTAGCACCTATATTTTTGGACGAAATTTATTGAGCATTTTCTGACCGTTATTTTATTTGAAATAGTAAAACTTCAGATCCGAATTTTGGATGAAAGTGATACGTTCGATTTGATATTAAATTGCTTTTTAGACGAAATAAAAAAAAACGACATTTTTTTACTCTTTGTGAGAACCTAAATCTATTTTATCTCCACGGAATTCTTAAAATCAAAAGACGACCAGTCAATTTTTGAGTGCATTTGAGTCGTTTTGTCCGTGCAGGCGAATCGATATCAAACCAAAGAGGCTGTTTTATCCTAAGCCAGCGACGTTGGTTAGACTGCTTTGCACCATTGAGAAAAACGCTGAAACGTCTTTAAGACAGTGACCGAGTACACTACTAAGCCGAAGATCATTTGTTTCCAACAAACTGAAGACGTCGCCAACGACAATGACTTCTGCTGTAGATTTGGACGCCGCTGCCCCCATGTCACTGTTCTAGGTTCCCATGGTGTCTGCTGCGCCCTTAAGGTTCGAGGGCCTCCATTTCAAATGCTGGTGGCAGAAGATGGAGTTCTTTCTAACAATGAGGAAGGTGGCCGCTATGCTAATAATAGATAAACCACAGCTGTCAGACAGACCCGACGAAGCAGACGCAGATTGGCTGAGAGCTTGAATAGAGAAATCAAAGGAGTTGCAGAACTGGACAAAGTAGGATTACTTGTGCAAGAACTTCATCCTCAACGGACGCAGCGACGATCTCTATGACTACTACAACTCTGACAAAACAGCAAAGGAGATCTGGGAAGCGCTGCAGAAAAAGTACGATACAGAGGAAACAAGAGCAAAGAAGTTTGTCGTCAGCCGCTACCTCAAGTATCAGACGACGTATGACTGATCAGTAAAGATGCAGTCTTATGAGCTTCAGAAAATAGTTAATGAAATCATCTCTGAAGGTATGAGTTTAAAATAGTTTCAAGTGGTAGTTTTGACTGATAAATTATCTCCCAGTTGGAAGGATTTTAAGAATAATCTTAGATATAAAACTAAGTAATTTTCATTAGAAAGTCTAATAACTCGCCTCCGTATTGAGGAGGAATCACGTAAACATGATATGAAGGAAGAAGTGCTTGTTATTTCAGGAAACACTAAGAAAGCTACAGTTCTGAAACCAAATCCCGAAAGCTTTAAGAATCAGAACCGCAACAAACAAAATTTTAATTCGCAAGGAAACCATAGAGGTCAACAGAAACCACCCCAAAAGAATGACTCCGGACAGTTGTTTCTTTATTACAACTGTGGAAAGCCAGGTCATATGGCATGCAAGTGTCGGAACAGGCCAAGCTCTGCACCACATCCTAACCTGACTGAGGAGCCTCTTACGGCTATGATTTCTGATGAGATTCACCTTGTTGGAGGATCAGAGGATCGGTGGGTAGATACTGACGCTATACGTCATGTCTGCTATGACCGTGCTATGTTCAAAACATACACGGAGACTAAGGACAAGAAAGTGTCGTTGGGAGACTCTTACACCACTATTGTTGTTGGGATTGGAAGCGTAGAGATGAAGTTTTCTTCTGGAAAGACCATCATTCTGAAAGATGTCATGCACACTCCAGAGATGAGAAAGAATCTTGTTTTGGGTTATCTTCTTAATAAGGCTAGGTTAACACAGACTATTGGGGCTGATATATACACCATCACTATGAATGGCATGTTTGTGGGTAGGGGTTATGCAATTGATGACATGTTTAAACTGAATATTGAATGTAATAAACCGTCTGCTTCTGCTTATATGTTGTGTGATTTTAATATCTAGCACTCTAGACTATGTCATGTAAGTAAACGAATAATAACGAACATGAGTAGCTTAGGTATAATCCCTAATATGTTGTTAGAATTCTCAAAAATAGTGAATGAGATATATCCCACATCACCAAAAATAAGTCCATTTTCTTGTTTATATACTGTACTCTCAATCCCTATATTGGCTCTTAGGGTCAGGTAATTTTGTGCGAGGGGAAGGACCTATATGGCCATGGACTAACGCGCACGCGCCGCCGCCGCTCGTCCGACCGAACCGGGCCGGGTGCGGGTCCAATAAGATTGGGCTGTGTCATATATTTTTGCTACCTAAAAAATGGACTGATTTTAAAACAGAAGTGTGTTTAAATAGATACGGATTTTCCAACGGTTGTGAACGTTGCAAACTGATGAAGAGACACGATTTCAGATGACCGTTACAACGAACAGCAACAGTTCTGAACCGTTGCAAACGAACGGACGCGGCTATCGCAAACAGCAACAGTTCTGAACCGTTGCAAACGAACGGACGTGGCTGCTGCAAACAACAACAGTTTTTGGCATTGCAAATGAAAGGAAGTGCCTGTTGCGAATAGTAACACTTTTTGTCGTTGCAAATGAAGGGATGCTACTTTTCTCAACTGGTGTAGCCATTGGGAATTTGGCTATAAATAAGGAGGAAACCTGATCACTTTCTCACTCAATTTTAAAACCAAATTATCTCTTCTTTATCTTCGTTTCATAAAATCATAATCAGTCCTATCACAAAGAAGATCGTACATATCACGATCTCGAGCAGCTTACGTCTGTTGTATCTTGGGAGATTTTGAATAAAGTCTTAAGGAAATTGTTACGACAAGCCTCAGACGAAATTTCCTTCTTCAACCGGTTAGATTTCTAGTTGATTTATATATATATATATCATTTTCGTTTCTACGTTGTACTATTTCTTTAAATAGTATAATGTTTGATTTATCGCTATAGTTATTATTACTATAGTTGTTAGTTTGTTGTTGTAATTAATTACAACATACTTATTGTTAAAAATAGCTAATACAGAATTCCAAAGTAGTGGAAATCTGATTTGTAAACTTATGAGACGGGTTTATTATTTATTAGTCTTTGTTTTGGTATACTAGACGTATAACATATGTCACTAAATGATTTTGAAAAATGTGATTTTTGTTGCCAAGCAAAAATAACTAAAATCCCACATAAATCTGTAATTAGAGAATCAGAACCCTTAGACTTGATTCATTCTAATATATGTGAGCTTGATGGCACTCCGACTAGAAATGGACACCACTACTTTATCACTTCCATTAATGATTGCTCTGATTTTACTTATGCATACCTTATGAAAAATAAAAGTGATGCATTTGAGATGTTTAAATCTTTAATAACTGAAATTGAAAATCAGTCTAATAAGAAAGTTAAAAGATTGTGTAGTCATAGAGGAACTGAATATGAATCAAATTTGTTTATTGACTTTTACAACTCCCATAGAATTATATATGAAAGAACTACACCATATTTAACTGAAATGAATGATGAAGCTGAAAGAAAAAATAAAACATTAACTGAATTAGTAGTTGCTATTTTACATAATGCTGGTGCATCATCACACTGGTGGGGGGAAATCTTATTGAACATGTGTTATGTTTTGAATAGGATCCCTATAACGGCTCGCAAACCCATACCCCTTGAATCGACACTATTCTTCCACATATCGACTCAAAGTGAACGGAAATACGAACCATTAGGGTTAAAGAAGAAGGAGGTAGAAGAAAAGAAAACAACACAACATAATTTCACATCGCAGCGGAATAAAATATAATAGATAATAACTGATCTTTACAGAAAAGAAACTATATCTGTTTATACATACATCATCAGAATACAACATCAGAGTACAATACGGTCAACATCACAATTCAGGACAGTTATAATAACCTGTCCCACATACATGATACACAACATACACACCACAGCGGAAATATACATCATATACGAGGGATACGTCTCGCCATCCAGCTCGTCTCCCGAGCTCCACAACATCATATCATGTATACTATAATACTCGGTCTGGCCCGAGCATTATAATAAAATAACACCCGAGTCAGTCTGGAAAACCAGCGTGAGAAAACACACTCAATTGGATTATTAAAGTTTTCCAAACCCTTTGAAATCAAAAGCATCTCGTAAGACCACGCCACAAATAAACATGTCGGGTTTTTACCTTACGATAGCCAAAATACTTTTTATCAAATCCGTTTGATATTATAATAGTGTCTATTGAAAGTAAAATAGAATCTAGCTGAAATGCTTGCATCTCACGTTTCAGCAATAGTTGGGCACAATCAAAACCGTACATGCGCGTAGGGAGAATGGAATTCCAACTAATGACTAGGCACTGGGGTACCACCTGTCACAGTACCCGGTCTAGATCAGCGTACCGAGGACCACGCCCGATCCCCTGCAACACAAGGCCGGAACTACCCCTTACTGGATAATTCCAAGTAAGATCACCCCACGGTTGGGATCAGCAACCGCACCACTAAGCCGAATAAAAAGGAACATCTAGACAGGGATGACCTCACCCTAATGGATGCTACCCACATAGCCTTGCTGCATAACCCCTGTTTTTCAGTCATTCCCGGTGGATGAGGCTAGAGGCTAAGCGTTACCTTTTTAGAACATATCACTTAGAATGCTCATCGTCCACCTGACGATGTTCCGAAAGCATTCATCCATACAAGTCCGTCCCGTGTTCGAACGGAACCGAAGGCACTACCCCTACTACATCCATTTTGGAATCACTGTAACGATTTGGATTTTCGCGTTTGAAAATCGACATCCATACTTTACATCGTACTCGAATGCCGTAGATTCGACCGTTCAAATCCAAGTCGCCGGAGCTTATAACACACTTAAGTAAATAACACAGCGGAAGAAAAAGAATAATACATTGATATACAATATCTGATACAACAGAGTGATACAATGAATATCAATATACATCAGAGATATGATACAACAATATAGCAGCGGAAAAGAAAATAGATAACACCAGCAGCAGATAGAATGTCTCCAATAGAATGCTCTAAGATAAGCAACGTCAGTCCATGAACTCCAAGAACTGAACTAGCTCCAGATAATCTACTAAACCTGAATATCTGAAAACCCCAACTCTAGACTGCCCGTGTGGAAAATTATGAGCACCCAGAGTTTAGGAAAGGAACAATAAACAGTTTATCTTTTTAAAACAACACAAAAGAATTTTAAACATTGAAACCCGCAATGCTTTTGGAAAATGAAACTACGATAAGGCCTCCCGCACACACACACAATGCAAACGCAGAATCGGAGGAGATTTCTCCTTATGATAGTCAAAGATGCTTACTATGCAAAACAAATCATTGGATATTATTACTAGTGCATAGTGCAGAAAACATTTCGAAAGTAGAATATAAATCTTAGCCAGCATAGACATTCCGAACTATGCCTACTATAGCTACCATCTAAACAGTCCATCCTAGCCACCTCGTCCACCAGAACCAATGAAATTCTGGCCACTGCTACGTCAACAACCCCTCTACCAAACCCTAGCAGTGTTTGATACTCGATCGAACAATGACCTCGTACGAACGAAATTTCACAGCACCTAAAAAACTAGGTTTACGAAAATGAAATCGACGCCGTCGCCTCCACGTTCACCTGACCACCACTCCACCATTTTTCAGAGCTTCCCCGATCACTCCTCCACCTCTAGACAAACATTCAACATCTCCAGTCGACTTGATCATCCACGGCAACCCAAAAAGTCTAAAACAGTCGAACCCCGACTGCTCTCTACCCCTAACACTAAAAATTATAAATCTTATCTTAAAAATCATATTTTTGTAGGTAGATTCACTCTACACTCCTAAATCTTTAAAACAAGAAATTTGTTTTTAAACTTATTTGAAGTTGTATTTAACTTTCTTGGTTTCCAGAGGCAAATACAGTTTGTTCCAACCTTAATAAAATTTTTACACTTAGATTATAACCAAACAAACAATATTTGTTTACATCCTACGTTCAAACAATTATTAGATCAGTGGTGAGGGTTGGTTTACATATCTACTCAAAAGAAATAAACAACAGATAACAGAGTATAAAAGAGAACAGATATACACAGATTTGCACAATCATACATATACAAAATACATGTTATCACAGAGAAAATCATGCTCCATATTAACAAGTTATATTTTTTTTAAAATGTTACTCACCAGGATTTTGTGAAAGAACAGAGCATGGTTTGTTTTAGCAACAGACTTCAAAATTACAAGCTGAAATCTTCCCACTTGATTCTCTGTTGTACTGAGTTGCTTGTTGTTGTTGAATGTATGTTTAGGTTTTTTTAAATGAAGTTTCACCTTAGTTTTTACTTAGCTCGAATTGAAGTGAAAAGATGATATGGGGAAGTAGCTTACAGGTTGATATATACAACAAGTTACAGGGTATCATTTTTTAATACAAAACAGTGGTAGACTTGTACAATTATCAGAGATAATTTTTATCTTGGTGGCTGAAACCGTATATTAATGTACTAGAAAAGATATTTGCATTAGCAAGCATTAAATGCTACTTTCCTTAACCGAGCCAGCATAGACATTCCGAACTATGCCTACTATAGCTATCATCTAAACAGTGGTGACCACCATAAGTAAATGGCAGGTTCTACAACTAATACCGTACAAAGTTCGTATTGGAAGATGGATTTTCAACAAATGGTCAGGCTAAGGAACTTCCTATGCCACGAAGGAACGCCTCTGGCGGGACGCTCCGAGAGACAACCTGCTCTTTGCCAAACAAGGCCGGCTACCCCCCTTCCCGGGGAATATACAAAACCTCAGATATGCCACCCCCGGTCCTTTGGGACCTTTATCCGAGAGCTCTCGATAACCAACATCACACATAATAAATAAAGTGTGTCCACATGAGTAAGTATCTGGGCTCCATACCATGATACTACCCTTTTCCAGAAGGAATGGTCATACCCTAGGGAAGCTAACCCTGAAACCTTGCCGCACAATTCCTGTTTCGACCATTACCGGTTTGTGAGGTTCGACGAAGTCTCGTCCACAAAGCCACGCTTTGGTACAAAGCCATGCTTTGGGTCAACATATGATCAAAGTAATGATCACCAAGATAAATGATCAAACAAATGATCATATCACAAATGATCAAACAATGATCATCACACAGCAACACTCAGCATGTCACATTACCAAATTGGGAATATATCGCTGATAACCTTCAACTACATAACCTCTGAGCTCGTACGTCTCAGAGAAGGGTGCTAAGCTAAAAGAATAAATTCTCTGCCACCAACAGAAATGTATTTGAAAGAAATCGGCTTTATATCTCAAAGTGTAATGTTAGACATATAACCATACAAGTCTGTTCCGGGTTCGAACAGAACCGAAGGCACTTCTTACGAAACCCTTGCAATTCCAGGTATTCACAATCCCGATCGGATTTCCCATCACTTAGGGGATCTCTATACCAGGAGCTACCCAGTGCAAAGACAATCGATGAGTTATTCTTTCGTTCTCATGAATATCCGGTCTTCATCAATGGTCTTCAAATGTTATCCATATACGACGTATCACTTATTCGGAATGGGTTATGTGACACAAAGGTCCTCTCTCGGCTGAACCGAATAGTGAGCGCAATATTCAAAACATATGGATATGGGATTTCAATTAAGTCACAACTTATTACCCAAAACTTTCTTTTAAATGGTTTAAACAAATTACCATTTTCAAATCTTTAAACAAAAAGATTCATTTTAACAACCTACAATGGTTTAAACAATTTCCACATTTTAATATTTTAAACAAAAGATTCATTCACAGATTTTCCAAATTAATTTCCATTTCAATTTAAGTCGTTAAATTTTTAAATCAAAGATTTAACTTATAGCTTTCAAAACAATTTCATTTCAAATGGTTAAAATAAATCATCATTTTAAATCTGTTAAAAAATAAATAGATTTAACTCATAGCTTTCAAAAAGAATTCACTTATAACTTGGAAAACCATTTTTCAATTCAATCTTGAAATTCCTTTAATTAAACGGGAATTTCATTTCTTATATGAAAGCTTTTATCATTTGAAAACAAACAGTTTTCGTTTTCAGAAAATCTGATTCATTTATACGAGTTAAAGTCCATGGGTTAGATTCAATTCTCAAACTAATATTTTAAAATGGTTTAAATTCATATAAACACATTTATAACATCTTTAACCATAATTTCCAAATGTTGAATTCAATTCCAAATATTGAATTCAAATTTAAGTCAAATTATTTAAATTTCAAAACTTAATCAAGTTATTCGAAAATAAGACTTATCTTTGCAATTCCATTTCAAAAGCTTTTCACTTTAAACCCAAATTTCTAATTTCAAAATCAATTGAAATTAAAATTTCAATTTCACATCAAATTTAAATCATCTGTGACTTAACCAATTTCCTCGTGGAATCCATATTTGTGTGTGTAAACGTGTAGTCCAGGGATTTAACACAATAGTGCAACACAATGAATCATCACAGATCAAAATACAGGATATAGTTGATAAGAGATATAAATTATAACGCTTATCGTTCATGCACAGACCATAGATATATAAATATCACAGACAATAAATTACATCATAGATAATTTATCACAGACCGCAACATAAATCATGGTGTATCACAAAGCATCATATATCAGGGATATCAAACAATTAAATCATCCAATACAATCTAAACATCCATAGATAAGATCACTTTAATTATCTGATTGATTCAAATCAGATTAATTTCTATGAATAAATTTGCTAGTCATGGTAAATTAATAATCAATTGATTACAAAACATTTAATAAATTATTCTTTGATTAATCATTAATTAATCTCTAATTAATAATTAATTCTCAATTAATTACAACAACTAATTAATTACTCCTTAAATAATAAGTATTTCTTAATCACTTTCATTAATTAATTTACCTTAATTAATTATCTTAATAAATTAACCCTTAATGGTTAACTAATTAACTCTTAATTACTAAATTAATTAATCCAAATCATTAATTAATTAAATTAGTTAATTATTCATTTTAATTAACTTAATAATCACAAATCCTTAAATCTTCATTATTTAAAGGATAAAACATTTTCTTATTAATGATCAAATTCTCATTTACAAATGCATTTGAGACATTTCACCTTTGCATTCACTTTTACATTCCATTTCAAATTTAGATTCAATATAATTACAAATTTAACTTAGCAAAATTTAACACACTTTAAAATCTACTTTAAACATTTAAAAGTTGTTAAAACATTTTATTTTCATAAATCTTACATTTATTTAAAGCTAGAAGTCAAAAGTAAATTTGAATCCATCTTAAATTTTTGGTTTTAAACTTAGTTTAAAACCCTGCTCTAAATTTTAAACTTTAAAATCTGCCAGGCTTTTTAAAAAAACTAGCAACAACAAAATAACCCGAGACAAATAGCAAAGTGCTTCGAGTCCAAAGCCCTACTTTCCCGGGCTAAACGTTTAGCTACTTCGAGTCAACTACATCATCAACTCGAAAATAACAAAAACAATCTCCACTAAAATTTGCAGTGCACCGTGCACATGCACGGTGCCGCTGGTCGTAGCTGGCCAACGTCGCCGATCACCCCACGTCGATCAAAACTCCAGCAGCCTTCCACGATCACCAGATCGTCTCTCGATCCTTGAATTCGTATTCGAGAACCAAACCCAAACCTGGAAACGTAAAACACCCCAACCCCAAACCTGGCAACGCCTCGTTTCCAACTCTCCAACCACATGAAGGTCTGCAACTTCGGCCTCGACTTCGACTTCGACCAAGCTACCATTCCGCAAAAACTTAAAGCATTCGATCAATCACCCAAACCATGGTGATCGATACATAAAGCACAGCAAAAACTAGGGTTTAAAACATAAATTATCCACCATCATCATCACAGTGATCTGAACACCAAACTAAAAATTTTCCCCCACTCACCGATCATTCATCTACCTCCAAAAAGAACTACGACTTCCCAGACCAACCAGATCACCAGAGAAACTCGAAAACTAAGTTTCCAGACATCACCAAATATCACATTCCGTATTTCATTAAAAATTGTAAACTTGATATTAAAAATCCTATCTTCCATAGACGATTTCGGATATATAATTATATCAACAAATTTCAATGTTTGATTTTTAACTTATTCTTGAACTCCTCTGTGTTTTCATTTTTCCCAGCAAATATATCTATCTATAATTCTTGTAAATATTTTTAAGGCATAGTTTAGTTTAAAACAACAAACTCTGTTTTAACTACTTAAGCCTACAGAAGATTAGAGTGAGAAGAATTTGAAGTTGAAACTAAGTTTAAATCTCTGAAGTTTTAAACAGAGATGAACACTGTAAATAACTAGTCATTCACGCAAGTTTCCAGAGTCCTAAAAACCATTATACCAACTCATTTTCAAACATACATTACAAGTTACTTCAACCATATGTCATATGCATCAAAAACTAAAGATGTCTCGTGTTAATAGTTTTAAAGGCAGAGACTTATCTAAGATCAGAGATGTTTTAGTATCAACAGATATGCACACATACATAAGTTCACAAAGCATTGCACATACACATACATATAAACAAACATTAACCCACACTTCACAAGTTATTAAGTTTAGTTTAAAGGTTTACTCACATTCATCAACATATGATAAGATTTAAGTTTTTAAAACCGGAGTTTACTCACCTATTTTCAAAGTAAACAGAGAACACTTCTGTTTTGAAAAGGAAATGCAGTTTTGTTCTTCCTGTTTGTTGATGATGATTTGCTTTAAATTTGGAACAACCTTTGAATTCTTGCTAGAATCTTCTCTGGTTTGATTTTGAACAGAAGCTTGTTTACTTTATTTTGATTAAATTTTGTTTAAGTTTTGAACTGAAGTTTTGTTTAAGTTTTAAAATGGAGTATGCTTTAGATTTTACTCAAAACTGTAATGAAAAAGGAAGATGATGTATATATGAAAATGTTGGTTACAGGGTGTGTTCATTTTGTACAGGTGATAATTTTGGTTGTACAAGAGGCAGATGATATTTTTTTCTTCATTTGTACTGAAAATCTTTGTTTAAAGTTTTTGGCCAGAGATTTTCATGTTTTTGGAGGCTGATGAACACATTTTGTATGATTTCGAATTGACCAAAATACTTTGAGCTGTGAAAGCATTTAATGCTAAGTACTTTATGTCCATACTTAACATCTTTGTACAAAGATATTTCATTTTTCTTTTGCCTATCATATCTATCCTACAGGTAACATACATTATATTTTTTTTTACTTGCCTATAGATATATATTTTGTTTCTTTCTTTAGCTAGTGTTCATGAAAACATATTTTTGTTTGTTTGTTTACTTTCAGGTCTACATGATTATATCTTTTATATTTGTTCATACTTATCTTTATATAGTTGAATGTATATTATTTGTATTATTTTGTGTTATAAATGAAATTCTATATTTATTATGTTATTAGAATTTGTTAATGTATTTACTTATATTTTTACATATTTGAATGTAAGTTGTTTTCCTTTGTTTTGTTTTTATTACTTTAAATTACAAGTAAACTTCTAATTTTTATTAACTCTTTCTTTATTATTTTTATTTGTTTTATTCTATTTGTATTTTTAAAACATTTATTTTAGATTTAAACTCAAATTCAATATATATACAATATTTAAATTTAAATGATTCATCCAAAATTTATTCGAAGATCGGGGAAACTCGCATCACTTAAATCGATTTATTTCACAAATTTTATTCAAAAATTCTTTAAATTATCAATTTAAATTTATATAAAATTCGGGGTCGTTACAGACTTCCCACCTTAAAAGAATTTTGTCCTCGAAATTGCCAAGGAGACACAAGATGGATGAAGAACATTTCATTAACTCAAACTGAATATCTATTCTGCATTTGGCTTACCAAATCAGAATATCAATAATAGATACAAGAACAAATCTATTGAATTCTTCACAAAATACTCAGGTTATCCGGATCTACGAAGTATGCAGGGGCATCAGTTAGTTCGAAGGGATAACTAACCATTCATAGAACATATCGGAACCCAAAGAATAGATTGATATATAGATACAATTTTCAAAACTTTTAGTTTAGAACTAAAGTATACCTATCAACCATAACAGTCAAAACAACCAATTCATCCAAACAAACAATTCTGACCTATTTGGAGTTTACGTCCCATTTTAATATATCGAATTTCTTCCTGGATCTACCAGAAATTATCGAAGAATTGAGAAGAAACGACGAACAAAAGAGATTGATAGAGAAAATTTGTTTCCACTATTGTTACAGAGTATTGACCGATTATAGTAATATTCCCCTGTCCCCTATCTCATCCTCTTCTTACACTCATACTTACTATTAGTGGATAACAAGAGAGTTTACTGAGGCATTCGAACAGATATCTTAGGGATACACTCATTCTAGGGTATACTTCACCCTGTCTCTAATGAACTACTTAATGTGTTATACTCCTGAGCTTAAGTTCAACCTTAGCTCCGATACCAAATGCAACGATTTGGATTTTCGCGTTCGAAAATCGACATCCATACTTTACATCGTACTCGAATTCCGTAGATTCGACCGTTCAAATCCGAGTCGCCCGAGCTTATAACACACTTAAGTAAATAACACAGTGGAAGAAAAAGAATAATACATTGATATACAATATCTGATACTACAGAGTGATACAATGAATATCAATATACATCAGAGATATGATACAACAATATAGCAGCGGAAAAGAAAATAGATAACACCAGCAGCGGATAGAATGTCTCCAATAGAATGCTCTAAGATAAGCAACGTCAGTCCATGAACTCCAAGAACTGAACTAGCTCCAAATAATCTACTAAACCTGAATATCTGAAAACCCCAACTCTAGACTGCCCGTGTGGAAAATTATGAGCACCCAGAGTTTAGGAAAGGAACAATAAACTCCGAGTCAGTCGTGGGACTGGTGTGAGCAAACAAAACAGTTTATCTTTTTAAAACAACACAAAAGAATTTTAAACATTGAAATCCGCAATGCTTTTGGAAAATGAAACTACCATAAGGCGTCCCGCACACACACACAATGCAAACGCAGAATCAGAGGAGATTTCTCCTTATGATAGTCAAAGATGCTTACTACGGAAAAAAAATCATTGGATATTATTACTAGTGCATAGTGCAGAAAACATTTCGAAAGTAGAATATAAATATTAGCCAGCATAGACATTCCGAACTATGCTTACTATAGCTACCATCTAAACAGTGGTGACCACCATAAGTAAATGGCAGGTTCTACAACTAATACCGTACAAAGTTTGTGTTGGAAGATGGATTTCCAACAAATGGTCAGGCTAAGGAACTTCCTATGCCACGAAGGAACGCCTATGGCGGGACGCTCCGAGAGACAACTTGCTCTCTGCCAAACAAGGCCGGCTACCCCCCTTCCTGGGGAATATACAAAACCTCAGATATGCCACCCCCGGTCCTTTGGGACCTTTATCCGAGAGCTCTCGATAACCAACATCACACATAATAAATAAAGTGTGTCCAAATGAGTAAGTATCTGGGCTTCATACCATGATACCACCCTTTTCCAGAAGGAATGGTCATACCCTAGGGAAGCTACCCCTGAAACCTTGCCGCACAATTCCTGTTTCGACCATTACCAGTTTGTGAGGTTCGACGAAGTCTCGTCCACAAAGCCACGCTTTGGTACAAAGCCATGCTTTGGTTCAACAGATGATCAAAGTAATGATCACCAAGATAAATGATCAAACAAATGATCATATCACAAATGATCAAACAATGATCATCACACAGCAACACTCAGCATGTCACATTACCAAATTGGGAATATATCGCTGATAACCTTCAACTACATAACCTCTGAGCTCGTACGTCTCAGAGAAGGATGTTAAGCTAAAAGAATAAATTCTCCGCCACCAACAGAAATGTATTTGAAAGAAATCGGCTTTATATCTCAAAGTGTAATGTTAGACATGTAACCATACAAGTCTGTTCCGGGTTCGAACAGAACCGAAGGCACTTCTTACGAAGCCCTTGAAATTCCGGGTATTCACAATCCCGATCGGATTTCCCATCACTTAGGGGATCTCTATACCAGGAGCTACCCAGTGCAGAGACAATCGACGAGTTATTCTTTCGTTCTCGTGAATATCCGGTCTTCATCACCGGTCTTCAAATGCTATCCATATACGACGTATCACTTATTCGGAATGGGTTATGTGACACAAAGGTCCTCTCCCGGTTGAACCGAATAGTGAGCCCAATATTAAAAACATATGGATATGGGATTTCAATTAAGTCACAACTTAATACCCAAAACTTTCTTTTAAATGGTTTAAACAAATTTCCATTTTCAAATCTTTAAACAAAAAGATTCATTTTAACAACCTACAACGGTTTAAAAAATTTCCACATTTTAATCTTTTAAACAAAAGATTCATTCACAGATTTTCCAAATTAATTTACATTTCATTTAACTCGTTAAATCTTTAAATCAAAGATTTAACTTATAGCTTTCAAAACAATTTCATTTCAAATGGTTAAAATAAATCATCATTTTAAATCTGTTAAAAAATAAACAGATTTAACTCATAGCTTTCAAAAAGAATTCACTTATAACTTGGAAAACCATTTTTCAATTCAATCTTGAAATTCCTTTAATTAAACGGGAATTTCATTTCTTATATGAAAGCTTTTATCATTTGAAAACAAACAGTTTTCGTTTTCAGAAAATCTGATTCGTTTATACGAGTTAAAGTACTTGGGTTAGATTCAATTCTCAAACTAATATTTTAAAATGGTTTAGATTCGTATAAACACATTTATAACATCTTTAACCATAATTTCCAAATGTTGAATTCAATTCCAAATATTGAATTCAAATTTAAGTCAAATTATTTAAATTTCAAAACTTAATCAAGTTATTCGAAAATAAGACTTATCTTTGCAATTTCATTTCAAAACCTTTTCACTTTAAACCCAAATTTCTAATTTCAAAATCAATTGAAATTGAAATTGAAATTTCAAAAACATCAAATTTAAATCATCTGTGACTTAACCAATTTCCTCGTTGAATCCATATTTGTGTGTGTAAACGTGTAGTCCAGGGGTTTAACACAATAGTGCAACACAATGAATCATCACAGATCAAAATACATGATATAGTTGATAAGCGATATAAATTATAACGCTTATCGTTCATGCACAGACCACAGATATATAAATATCACAGATAATAAATTACATCATAGATAATTTATCACAGACCACAACATAAATCAGGGTGTATCACAAAGCATCATATATCAGGGATATCAAACAATTAAATCATCCAATACAATCTAAACATCCATAGATAAGATCACTTTAATTATCTGATTGATTCAAATCAGATTAATTTCTATGAATAAATTTGCTAGTCATGGTAAATTAATAATCAATTGATTACAAAACATTTAATAAATTATTCTTTGATTAATCATTAATTAATCTCTAATTAATAATTAATTCTCAATTAATTAAAACAACTAATTAATTACTCCTTAAATAATAAGTATTTCTTAATCACTTTCATTAATTAATTTACCTTAAATAATTATCTTAATAAATTAACCCTTAATGGTTAACTAATTAACTCTTAATTACTAAATTAATTAATCCAAATCATTAATTAATTAAATTAGTTAATTATTCATTTTAATTAACATAATAATCACAAATCCTTAAATCTTCATTATTTAAAGGATAAAACATTTTCTTATTAATGATCAAATTCTCATTTACAAATGCATTTGAGACATTTCACCTTTGCATTCACTTTTACATTCCATTTCAAATTTAGATTCAGTATAATTACAAATTTAACTTAGCAAAATTTAACACACTTTAAAATCTACTTTAAACATTTAAAAGTTGTTAAAACATTTTATTTTCATAAATCTTACATTTATATAAAACTAGAAGTCAAAAGTAAATTTGAATCCATCTTAAATTTTTGGTTTTAAACTTAGTTTAAAACCCTGCTCTAAATTTTAAACTTTAAAATCTTCCAGGCTTTTAAAAAAAACTAGCAACAACAAAATAACCCGAGACAAATAGCAAAGTGCTTCGTGTCCAAAGCCCTACTTTCCCAGGCTAAACGTTTAGCTACTTCGAGTCAACTACATCATCAACTCGAAAATAACAAAAACAATCTCCATTAGAATTTGCAATGCACCGTGCACATGCACGGTGCTGCTGGTCGTTGCTGGCCACCGTCGTCGATCACCCCACGTCGATCAAAACTCCAGCAGCCTTCCACGATCACCAGATCGTCTCTCGATCCTCGAATTCGTATTCGAGAACCAAACCCAAACCTGGAAACGTAAAACACCCCAACCCCCAACCTGGCAATGCCTCGTTTCCAACTCTCCAACCACCTGAAGGTCTGCAACTTCGGCCTCGACTTCGACTTCGACCAAGCTACCATTCCCCAAAAACTTAAAGCACTCGATCAATCACCCAAACCATGGTGATCGATACATAAAGCACAACAAAAACTAGGGTTTAAAACAAAAATTATCCACCATCATCATCACAGTGATCTGAACACCAAACTAAAAAATTTCCCCCACTCAACGATCATTCATCTACCTCCAGAAAGAACTATGACTTCCCAGACCAACCAGATCACCAGAGAAACTCGAAATCTAAGTTTCCAGACATCACCAAATATCACATTCCATATTTCATTAAAAATTGTAAACTTGATATTAAAAATCCTATGTTCCATAGACGATTTCAGATATATAATTATATCAACAAATTTCAATGTTTGATTTTTAACTTATTCTTGAACTCCTCTGTGTTTTCATTTTCCCCAGCAAATATATCTATCTATAATTCTTATAAATATTTTTAAGGCTTAGTTTAGTTTAAAACAACAAACTCTGTTTTAACTACTTAAGCCTACAGAAGATTAGAGTGAGAAGAATTTGAAGTTGAAACTAAGTTTAAATCTCTGAAGTTTTAAAACAGAGATGAACACTGTAAATAACTAGTCATTCACGCCAGTTTCCAGAGTCCTAAAAACCATCATACCAACTCATTTTCAAACATACATTACAAGTTAATTCAACCATATGTCATATGCATCAAAAACTAAAGATGTCTCGTGTTAACTGTTTTAAAGGCAGAGACTTATCTAAGATCAGAGATGTTTTAGTATCAACAGATATGCACATATACATAAGTTCACAAAGCATTGCACATACACATACATATAAACAAACATTAACCCAGACTTTACAAGTTATTAAGTTTAGTTTAAAGGTTTACTCACATTCATCAACATATGATAAGATTTAAGTTTTTAAAACAGTAGTTTCCTCACCTGTTTTCAAAGTAAACAGAGAACACTTCTGTTTTGAAAAGGAAATGCAGTTTTGATCTTCCTGTTTGTTGATGATGATTTGCTTTAAATTTGGAACAGCCCTTGAATTCTTGCTAGAATCTTCTCTGGTTTGATTTTGAACAGAAGCTTGTTTACTTTGTTTTGATTAAATTTTGTTTAAGTTTTGAACTGAAGTTTTGTTTAAGTTTTAAAATGGAGTATGCTTCAGATTTTACTCGAAACTGAAATGAAAAAGGAAGATGATGAATATATGAAAATGTTGGTTACAGGGTGTGTTCATTTTGTACAAGTGATAATTTTGGTTGTACAAGAGGCATATGATATTTTTTCTTCATTTGTACTGAAAATCTTTGTTTAAAGTTTTTGGCCAGAGATTTTCATGTTTTTGGAGGCTGATGAACACATTTTGTATGATTTCGAATTGACCAAAATACTTTGAGCTGTGAAAGAATTTAATGCTAAGTACTTTATGTCTATACTTAACCTCTTTGTACAAAGATATTTCATTTTTCTTTTGCCTAGCATATCTATCCTACAGGTAACATACATTATATTTTTTTTACTTGCCTATAGATATATATTTTGTTTATTTCTTTAGCTAGTGTTCATGAAAACATATTTTTGTTTTTTTGTTTACTTTCAGGTCTACATGATTATATCGTTTATATTTGTTCATACTTATCTTTATATAGTTGAATGTATATTATTTGTATTATTTTGTGTTATAAATGAAATTCTATATTTATTATGTTATTAGAATTTGTTAATGTATTTACTTATATTTTTACATATTTGAATCTAAGTTGTTTTCCTTTGTTTTGTTTTTATTACTTTAAATTACAAGTAAACTTCTAATTTTTATTAACTCTTTCTTTATTATTTTTATTTGTTTTATTCTATTTGTATTTTTAAAACATTTATTTTAGATTTAAACTCAAATTCAATATATATACAATATTTAAATTTAAATGATTCATCCAAAATTTATTCGAAGATCGGGGAAACTCGCATCACTTAAATCGATTTATTTCACAAATTTTATTCAAAAATTCTTTAAATTATCAATTTAAATTTATATAAAATTCGGGGTCGTTACAATCACCCTCAGGATTAGTAACGACTAGCCCTTCCACTTCGCTGCTCCATCTTCGACTCCAAACTCGTTTTCCCTACGAAAACGTACAAACCGGATCGAAGTGGTTTTCGAGAAATAATTCCCGATCCCGGTCTCTTCGAAATGATCAGCGCATTGGCCAATATTGATAGTCGATTATTTAACTATCAATTAACATTCACAACAACCATCAGACACATAAATAATTTTCCAAATTATTGATTGCCCTCAAAATATCTTCTCAAGATATATTTCCACTTTCAAACCTTTTTGAAAACAGTTTTCAAACCACACTCTTCTCATGGAATAAATTCCCAAATTCTTATTTCCATTGAAAACACCAAGTAAAATTACTTTAGATTTTTAAAATAATTTAAAAACACTTTATTATAAAATATACTTTAAAACATTTAAATTAAAACTACTTTAATACTTTATTTAAAAATATATACTTTAAGAATATTTAAAATAAACTACTTTATAAAATATAAAACTACATTTTTCTCCTTTTAAACACAATACCAAGTTACCTTTAAATAATTACTACTAAATTAAATTTGAGAAATACTTACTTTTAAACTTTAAACATTTAAAAATAATAAATTTTCTAAAACATACTTTAAAAACAACTTCAAAACTTTTAACTTATACTTAAAAATTTGCTTTGAAAACGTACTTGGCTGTCCAGGGAAATACGCTTCTCTTTCACATCTTTTAAAAATAAATCACTATTTATTTTTAAACAAATTACCCCTTTCTTTAATAAATTCCCACCGTGAATTTATTCTTCCAAATATCCACTGATATCCATTTCACTTTATAAACCCAGTTTATAAATTCCATAGTCTCATTTCCCTTTTAAAATTCCAATTTTAAACACTTAAATCAAATCTCAGATTGATTTCCAAATTACTCCATTTTGAAATAAACTCCTTTACTTACTCAATTTATTCAAATCCGTTAACTTCAGATTTTGCTTCTTCATTATGATAAAAATCTTTTTAACTGAAAATACCAATTTCAGATTTCCCAAATTCCTTCTTTATAAATTCAAACCTTGAATTTAAAAATAAATTCTTTATTTCTTGATATAATATCACTTAAGATTAAAATTTAATATTTCTCTGTTTATTTAAAATTCCCTTACCCATACTCGGAATTTATTTATTGGAATTTAAAATACTTTTATTCTTTCCCAATTCATTCTTAAATTTATTCAAATTCTCTCTAATTATTTCACTTACAAATTTTGTTCTTTTATTTCCTTTCCCAAAGATCCAATTTATATTTTTTTTTGTAACTCATTATACCCAATTAAATTCAATCAAACCATAACACCTAATACTCCAATTATCAATATAATTCATCACAGGATATCAAATAATCATATCACAGAATATTTAAACAAAACTAAATATTTTGAGGAATCCAGTTGGATCCCTCCAACCTGTTTCCCTGCATCCACAGACGTTAGCACAATACCAATCCCACTTCGAGGTGGAATATCGCGGTATATGGTTTATAAAATATCATCCGCTATTATGCAGCGCATAAGGTTTCATCCGCTATATAATGCGGGAATATCAATCACTCCAATATATACTATATACTACTATATAATATACCACATCCAATCAATTCAACCATTCAACCAAAATTTAAATTTAACTATTTAAATTTAAATAAAACCTAGATGAGTGAGATTAACTCACCTTTAATTTTTAATTTGCAGTCCAAACCAAACCAGCTTGATTTCTTCACGATTCAAACCTTGTAAAATCATTATATAATTTATTAGTATTCGAATTAATTGGATAATTAATTCCCATAGATTTAATTAACAAATTATTTAATTTAAAACTAATTTCCCTTTAATAAATTATTTGAATGACTAAAATAATTGAATAAGCTAATTAAATAGGTCAACCACCTTAATACCTTTTTTTCAAATTAAGTAATACGTGAATATATATATATATATATATAATTATTCTTTCTTTTGAAACCACATATGTACTTATAACTTAATTTATATAGATTCAAAAATCCAATCCTTTAAATAAATTCTTCAAACATTTCAATACTCCTATATATCTCTAAAATCATATATATATATATATATCTGTTTTACTTATATATGTATATATACGTTAAATTCTAACAAGATAAAATCCCTGCAACCTATACACATATATTAAAGGACTGATTTTATTATTATTATTATTTATTGAAAATCAACATTTGAAATAACAGTTAATATATCTTATAGAAAATAAACATCATATCTATCAGTAATATTATTATTTTCTATTTCAACCATATTGTTTTAAATTTTCTTTTATCTACAATAAAACTCTTGTTAAATCAAAATGAAGAAAGACAAACCTCAACAGACCATCGATCGACTACGAATCCATAGCAAAAATCACGACTTCAGAACTCAAAGACACGGCCCCCGAAGAATCCAAATCATAGTCGCCCATCCCCTTTAAAACAACGTCGATTCCGACCTCTTGCCGTGGCCTCCCACGCTACCACCACACATCGCGCCTGACCTACGAGCGCCTCCTCCCCCTAATTCGAGCACACCCCCACGTGCGATGCTTCCCAGTCCGTCGCCTCCTCTCGATCGCGAGTCACTCGCTTTATTTTTATTTTTTATTTGGTTTTGAATTCGGAAAGGGTGGAGATAACTGCTTCGATTTCGAACTAGATTGGAGAAGGGAAGGGAAAACTCGGTCAATATGTACTTTCTTGTTGAACGCCTACGTCTTCTTTTATTTTTATATTTTTTTTCTTAAGTATCGACCATGATTTTACTTCCAATTGGGAAGAAAAGAGAATGAGGGAGGCCAATATTTTACTTTGCAGGCAAACATATACTGTATATTTTTTTCTCTGGCTTCAACAAGAAGACATAATTAGAAGATAACATATTTGAATTAACCAGCTACAGTGATTTCGAAAAGAGGTGTAAAAGGCCTGATGTGAAAGAAAAACAACTGCAGTTGACCAGTATAATATATATATATATATATATATATATTTAATTCAAATTCAAATTCAAATTGTCTCGAAATTTGCAACTCAAAATCTTGACCTCCTATCGAGACGTGCCACTAGGCGTTTATAATGTTATACCCCTATTCCGAACGCAATGGAAAAGGTTTCGAGTCCTAATTCGATCGTATGGAGAAGATAGCTTTTTGGACCCAATAATTATATTAAATTTTCGATATAAATTCAGCGTGTTTACTTATCGTACGCTCACACAATAACTCCAATCACTACGAAATTTGAAATCCGATAATAATACAATATTACGGATCCAATGGAACTAGTTTCGTCAAATTCCGAGACTGTGCCTTGGAAGGCTATTTTAAATATCGATTTAAACGATATATTTTCAAAACTGAACAAATCACCTTTAAATTCAAATTTTAAAAGTTCTGTCACCTTCAGTATTATCAATGTAAATTTCTCAAGCCTTCAAATTATTTTTAACAGGCTTAAACCATATTCAACATTTTACCCAACTTCAAATCATTTAATTTAATAATTAAATTACCCAATAAATAGTGATATTTGAAATTCAAGTTAAAAGTTTACTTTTGAATGTTTAAAATCAATTAAATATTCCAATTTCAAATGTCCAAAATCCCGGGTCTTCACAATCCCTAAGTAAAAAAGCAAAATTTCACCTTTTGAAATCCTAAGAAATTATAAACCAAATGTGTCTTATTTTAGAACTTGGGGATGTTTAGCATATGTTCGTATACCTAAGCCTAAGAGAATAAAATTAGCAAGTAGAGCATATGAATGTGTATTTATTGGCTATGCTATTAATAGCAAAACATATAGATTTTATGATCTGAATACACACAATATAATATAATCTAATGATGCTGATTTTTATGAATTGAGATTTCCTTTTAAATTGAGAAATAGTGGTGCACATCAAGTAACACTATGCCTATTAGAACAAAATGTAATGATTCTCTAAAAACGAACCTAGAAGAAGTAAAAAAGCAAGAATTACAAAAGATTATGGTTCAGATTATTGCACTTTTACTATAGAGGATGATCCTTTAAACCTCCAAGAAGCCTTATCTTCTTTAGATGCTGATTTTTTGCAAGAGGCTATAAATGATGAGATGGATTCTTTGCAATCCAATAAGACTTGACACTTAGTAGATTTACCACCTGGTTGTAAGTATATAGGCTGTAAATGGATACTTAAAAAAAAATTAAAACCTAATGGAATAGTTAATAAATATAAAGCCGGTTTAGTAGTTAAAGGGTTTAAGCAAAGAGAAAATATAGACCTTTTGACACATTTTCACCTGTAACTACAATTATCCATTTGAGTACTAATTTCACTAGCGTCTATTCATAATTTAATAATACACCAAATAGATGTTAAAACTGTCTTTTTAAATGGTGAATTAGAAGAGGAAATTTATATGGACCAACCTGAAGGCTTTGTAATTCATGGTCAAGAACATAAAGTTTGCAAGTTAGATAAATCATTATATGGTTTAAAACAAACACCTAAACAATGGCATGAGAAATTTGATAACTTAATAATCTCACATGGTTTTAAAGTTAATGAAAGTGACAAGTGTATTTACTATAAATCTGAGAATGACATTTGCACTATTATATGTCTTTAGGTAGATGATCTACTTATCTTTGGATCAAACATTCATGCTATAAACAAAGTCAATCTTTTTTAAGTGCCAACTTCGATATGAAAGATCTAGGTGAAGCGAGTGTAATCCTTGGAATTAAGATTACTAGGTCAGAAAAGGGAATTTCTATGGATTAATCTCATTATATTGAGAAGATACTAAAGTCAATATAATTTCTTTGACTGTAAACCTGCATGTACACCATATGATCCTAGTGTAAAACTATTTAAGAACACCAGTGAAAATGTAAGACAGTCTGATTATGCGAGCATCACTGGAAGCCTTCAGTATGCCACTGATTGTACTAGACCCGAAATTGCCTATGTCATGGGATTATTATGCAGGTTTACTAGTAGACCTAGTATAGAGCACTGACATGCTATCGAAAGGGCCATGAGATACCCAAAATGAACTATGAACTTTGAGTTACATTATGAAAAGTTTTCAGCTGTCCTTGAAGGATACACCAATGTAGACTGGAATACTTTATCTGATGATTCAAAAGAAACCAGTGGCTATATCTTGAGCATTGTTGGTGGAGATGTTTCTTGAAAATCTAAGAAACATACTATTTTTCCTCAGTCCACTATGAAGTCTGAGATGATAGCACTAGCCACAGCTAGTGAAGAAGCAGATTACTTAAGGAATCTGCTAGCCGAGATTTCTTTATGGGAAAAACCAATACCAGCCATGTTAATCCATTGCGATAGTACTTCGGTTATCGCAAAAGTATAGAACCGTTACGGTAAGAGACGATGGATACGTCATAAGCACATCACCATTAGAGAGCTACTCTCTTCAGGAGCTGTTAGAGTGGGTCACATATGTAGTGATGAGAATTTAGCTGATCTTTTGACTAAAGGACTAGCTAGAGAGAAAGTCCTTAGAACCCTTAAAAGAATGAGACCATTGCTCTTAATTATTGAGTCACGCACAATGGTAACCCAACCTAATGACTGAAGATCCCAAGAACTTTGTTCAATGGTAAGAACAAGTTGTGAAGTGATATGAGTTGAACATGCTATTTTTATATATTTTGAAGCATGTATTCCTGAAGTGATTAGAGGATGAGTTAGCAAAAACTCTTAATGAGATCTATACTTTATATAGAGTGAATACCTACCTTCAAGAGTACTCTTGATAGACTCACCTATGTGCATGTGGAAATGTAGCCGTTTCCATGGAATTTTTGGCAAAATTCTTATAGCATTCACTAAAATGAGATGGTCGTGCATGGCCATAAATGCACGAGCTTATTTAATTGCACTCTAGAAAGATTGTGTGTGGTTTGATGTTAGGAATAGAGTTCAAGACTACGTGTCACTCTAGTAAAACTGAATCTTGTCCACTATGCAATGATTCAAGTTGAAAGACATCTTTGTTTACGCACAATCTTATGTTTTCAGAAGCTGCTCGAAAAATATTTTAAAAAATTCAAGTGGGGGATCGTTAAAAATGTTTTAAACTTTTTTAAGTGAGTTATTAAAAAAATGAACGGTTGGCTCCTATGGGAATAGTCCTATATTGTAGGACTATAGAAAAGAATCAAGTATTTATACTTGATTCTTAGAAGCTAAATTGGGCCCTTTGGATACCCAATAATTCTCTTTTGTGAGGAGGGAGACCATGCTTGACCACCACATGCGCGCGCGCCGACCTACCAACTCGTCCCGTCCCGTGCCGGGCTTGGGCTTGTTGTGGTGTAGCAGTTGTATTTGTGGACGAAATTTATTAAGCATTTTCTGACCGTTATTTTATTTGAAACGGTAAAACTTCAAATCCGAATTTTGAGCCAACATCACCCCACGATTTAGTAATACGTTCGATTTGATATTCGATCTATTAAATTGGTTTTTAGATGAAATCAAAACAGAACGACATTTTTCTGCTCTCTACGAAAACCTAAACCTATCTTCATCTCCACGAAATTCTTAAAATCAAAAGACGAGCAGTCAATTTTTGAGTGCACCTGAGTCATTTCGTCTGTGCAAGCGAATCGATATCAAACCAGAGAGGCTGTTTTATCTTAGAGCCGACGGCATTGGCTAGACTGCATTGCACCACTGAGCAGAACACCAAAATGTCTTCAAGACAGTGACCGAGTACACGAATTAACCGAAAACCATTGGTTTCCAACAGGAGTATTGCTTGTCGTGAGATTTTAGGGCTGATATACGGTGATAATTTCTGGCTACTTCCTAATGATGCTGCTATACACATGTAAATGTGATATTTAAAATATGATAAAAAATAATTGTGTGATTACTACCATCATAGATTGAGTCAGCCAATTCAATTGAGCTTGTTGGGTTTGAGGATGAAAGGTTAAAAGAGGTTCTGTCCTTAAGATGAAAAACATGCATGTATAAGGGTTTGATAGATAGCTGTAACTAATCAAATCATGAGAAGGAGAAAATATAAGTACCTTAATTTCCAAATAGGAGATTTACGACCTGTTTGTTCTTATGTGCTTATATCAACAGACTCAGCTTTATCAACACAAGAAGAAAAGATATAGACTGAAATCATTACCAAGTCACTTCCAATGATAAAATATATTTATATCAGAATAATAAAATAGTGATGGTTTGAGCTGTGATAAATGAAATTAAATTGCGTAGGATGAAACAATGTGATGGGTCAGAATAGTGAAATTTACAAATGATTTATCCTCGCTTATGAACTGCATCAGATGCCTCTTGAATGTTTCTAACAGTCAACATAAAATACTGCATTAAAACAACATCAACAATAATAATGTTAATGATGATGATGATGATGATAAAGAATCAAATTTCATATAGATAGGCTTCAAGCATTCATGCTGCATCAAATTTAGTCGATCACATGATGTTTTTAGGCTTAGTTCTTAGCAATGTAGAGTCTGGTCAGCTAGTTGCCACAGAATCACTTTCTGTCCATAACTTTGCATCTTAGGTTGCCTTAGTTTATAGCCTGGAAATTTCGTCGATGGATTCATATAAATTGTTCTTCAGGGTGCATATCTGCTCTGTTGCTCTTATAAGTTTCTTGTGCTACATTTTCCAATTATGTACATATTAATACTCAGAACATATTTTACGAACAAAACTATACAAATCATAAGTTTATAAAATGAGAGAATCAGGCCTCCTACTTAGTTATTAATTAACTCGAGATTTATTATACATTCAGCATAAATGATGAAGTAATTTGCATAAAGATAAAAATTCATTAAGTAGGAAGTTCATATTTATAAGTAAATTATTTCCATGAATATATTGTCAAATTGTTAAGTTCATACTAAAAAGAAATTTTATGCTTTACTCAAAATTTGGGTATGGAAATACTATTAGTTATGTAATGAGAAAGCAGTTGGAAATGCATCAAAGTATGTATTTTTGTTAGTTAAAGGTTCTAACATGTTTCGATTTATCTATCTTTTATAATAATTTATAAAATCTTCAACAAGAAGATATTTTGAAATTATAATTGTTTTTATTTACCATTTATTCAAGAGACATTGCATTCAAACATGACATACCTTCTGCTTGTCTTCCGATAAGTGCTATAGGAAAATAGTTAGTACTCTCATATACATCAGCATTTTGTTTACTCTATGTAAATATGTAGCATGATACGTGGTTTAACACCAAATTTATATTAAATGCTTTTAGAACTGCTAAATCTGATGGGATTAAGAAGAAAATAATAATCATAACTTTCAAATGAAACAGAAATTACAATTTTAGATGAATTCACTCTTCAGTATAAATTAAATAGCAACTTCTTCCAAATAAAAAAAGAACCATCACTTTACCTAAATCAACTTTTGAGTATGGCGACTATACGCACTAATAATCATTATTTTTAATATATATACTTAGGATATATGGAGTTTAAGGTCCTTGACTTTGCTTTACTTCCAATCATTGTCGCATAGACAATGATGTTGTGCCATAAACGACTCAAAATATAGGTTCCTACCGAGAGCTCATCCTTTGTAGGCAAAAGCGCTAAAAGAATGATGACAAACACTTATTCTAAAATGTCATCTAGCAATGGCACTAAAGGAAATTTAGAAGAAACTGTTGAAAAGAAAGCATTTAACATGCCTTTCTAATAAAAATGGTGGTGATACAAAATTGAAGAAATTGTTGTTTGAGATAAACAAGGAAAAAGAGAATAAAAAGCAAGTCTAAAATATACTGATCATCAATATTTGAGACTTGAAATGATTTTTTCAAGGAAGTATCTGTTATTCGTCTAGTATACCAAAACAAAGAATAATCTATTATAAACTCATCTCACAAGTTCATCAATCAGACTTCCACTACTCTGGAATCTGTATAAGCTATTGTAACAATAAGTATGTTGTAATTAATTACAACAACAAACTAACAACTATAGCAATAATAACTATAGTGCTAAATTAACTGTTTAACTATTTAATGAAATAGTATACTGCAGAAAGAAAACGAAATATATATATATATATAAATCTAACCGGTTGAAGAAGGAAATTACTTCTAAGGTTTGTCGTAACAATTTCCTTAAGACTTTATTCAAAGTCTCCCAAGATACAACAGACGTGATCTGCTCGAGATTATAAAGAAGAGATAATTCGGTTTTAAAATTGAGTGAGAAAGTGATCAGGTTTCCTCCTTATTTATAGCCGAATTCCCAATGGCTACACCCGTTGAGAAAAGTAGCATCCCTTCATTTGCAACGCCAAAAAGCATTACTGTTTACAACAGTCGCGCCTCTTCGTTTTGCAATGGTCGAAAACTGTTCACTTGTGTATAGCAAAAATATAACACGGTCCACTCTTACCCGACCCGGTCGATCGGGTGGGCGGCGGCGGCGTGCGTTAGTCCATGGTTATATAGGTTCTCCCCCTCGCACAAAATTACCTGACCCTAATGGCCAATATAGGGATTGAGAGTATACTATATAAACAAGAAAATGAACATACTTTTGGCGATGTGGGACATATCTCATTCACCATTTTTTGAGAATTCTAACAGTATACAAGTCATCAAGCTTAGGTAAGATATGAGTTATCATTGATATGAAACTATATAAAATCAATACTGTATCTATCATGTGAATTTTATTATATTAAGTAAAGCATTTAAAAACATAGGTAAATGTACGATTACAGTTAATTTTAGCTTAGAAAAAAAATATTGTATTAGATTAGACGATTATTCAAAAGTTCAAAAAGTTGGTCAGTGGAGCTATTGGTACGGCACACGAAATAATTAAGCAGAAATTAAGGTAGAAGAAGAGCTGAAGAAGAACTTCCATCAATTTCGCCTAACATATGTGCTGTCAACCAACACTGGAAAATTCGAGTTCATTTTAGTAATGTTTCTTTTGTATTAGCAACCAACATTATAAGATAAACGCCTTGAATATTTTGTCCTTGAATTGCATTCCGAGTCAGTCCTCAACCCTTAGTTCCCTTTAGGTAGGGAGTGACTTATGTTACTGAATCCTCCAACTAGAGAAAGCTCAATTGTTCATATTTGTACTCGATTTTCCCAAATAGCATTCACACATTTACAACCAAGATTAATGCATATCTATAAAAAGACGGTATTCTTCCTTTTAAAACTACTTTCTTGATTTACAAGTTGATTAAGCTAAGCTAGTTTCAAACATACATTTGAGGAATGAGTTTCAGTTTCGTAAAGCTAACATGTCTATCACTATCAGGATGAGCTTCTCAAAGTGATTAACAATCACCAGGTTTTTGAATTTAACCACCAAATTGTCTATGTGTTCCCTAATAAAGTAGATCACTACTTTAGCACTTTAATCATTAACTAACATCAACAAAACTGGAAATTTACCAAACTAACGCATACCTTAAGCTTGTAGTATCAATCAATTGCTCCAATAAAAATCAATTTTTTTCCGACGTCAAGAACTGAAGAGGTGGGTTGTTCCTTCACTTGAAGACGAAGACGACGATGGATTGAGTCCACCTAAAATTCAATAGGACATAGCATGAGGAAGTAAGGAGGTGTTTGACTTCTGTGACACTACTGGCGATAGGGTGTAGGCATGAGGAAGTGAGTAGGCGGTTGTAATTTATGTGACGCTGTTGGCAGCGTGAGGAACTTGAACACTACTTGATTCACGCTCTGCTAGCCGCCTTCAAACATTTAATCTTGTTGTTAAATATAGTATGGTAAATAAATTTAAAAGTAAATAAATCCTATTTTCAACATTTAATGCTAAAGGGTATAATAACTCTCATTCATTTAATAACTCTTATCTTCATCGAAACATTTAGTAAATCTTATCTTATTCATTTAATAACTCTTATCTTTGAGCATTTAATTCCATCTACTTTAAGCTTGATGAAATCAATTCTGGTGTGTAGATAACACTTCTACGAGTGCAACGCAAAAGACCGTGTCTCGATTGGATCTCGTATGAAGAAGATATGAATTTTACAGGATTTGGGATTAAAATATTCATTAATTAACTAACCGATTATCACGCTAGTTATCAATTAATCCTTCTCCCTCCCCAATCCAAAATCCAATTCCCTATACACTGATACATGCACAAACCCATGGCCGTGAACTTCAACCATCGATTACTCCTTCATCTCTCGACGAAATTGACCACCATCGATCCCTATAAAGTCCACTATGCATTCTCTCCGCGTCCCCCACACCATGACATGGTCGATCCATCTAAGACAATCGTGACATGGGGCATGTTTCCACGACCTAAAAATGTCACTTTCTTCCTTACTTGATCGGAGCGGCTGAAATTTGGTGAGAAGGTGCTCCTCGACAAAAGCGTTGCAACGGTACACTCCATTTCACCCAACTTTACCTGAATCGCCTCGAAATGCAATCCCTAAGCAACGGTCAAAACATCAACCATGATCAGAGGCAACCACAACCATCACCAAGGCTATAAAGATGAAGCCATTGAGTACACGAATCCAACGGATCCAAAATCGAGCTCTAATAATGTCCACAGCTCTAGGTAAAATGTTTGAAGGCGGCTAGTAGTGTTTAATAACAAGATTAAAACTCCATTCAAAATCCTCATTTGTTTTTAGCCTGGAAATTTCGTCGATGGATTCATATAAATTGTTCTTCAAGGTACATATCTACTCTGTCGCTCTTATAAGTTTCTTGTGGTACATTTTCCAATTATTGACATATTAATACTCAGAATATATTTACGAACAAAACTATACAAATCATAAGTTTATAAAATGAGAGAATCAGGCCTCCAACTTAGTTATTAATCCACTCGAGATTTATTATACATTCAGCATAAATGATGAAGTAATTTGCATAAAGATAAAATTTCATTAAGTGGGAAGTTCATATTTATAAGTAAATTATTTCCATGAATATATTGTCAAATTGTTAAGTTCATACTAAAATGAAATTTTATGCTTTGCTCAAAATTTGGGTATGGAAATACTATTAGTTATGCAATGAGAAAGCAGATGGAAATGCATCGAAGTATGTATTTTTGTTAGTTAAAGGTTCTAACATGTTTGGATTTATCTATCTTTTATAATAATTTATAAAATCTTCAACAAGAAGATATTTTGAAATTATAATTGTTTCTATTTACCGTTTATTCAAGAGACATTGCATTCAAACATGACATACCTTCTGCTTGTCTTCCGATAAGTGCTATAGGAAAATAGTTAGTACTCTCATATACATCAGCATTTTGTTTACTCTATGTAAATATGTAGCATGATACGTGGTTTAACACCAAATTTATATTAAATGCTTTTACAACTTCTAAATCTGATGGGATTAAAAAGAAAAAAATAATCATAACTTTCAAATGAAACAAAAATTACAATTTTAGATGAACTCACTCTTCAGTATAAATTAAATAGCAACTTCTTCCAAATAAAAAAAGAACCATCACTTTACCTAAATCAACTTTTGAGTATGGCGACTATACGCACTAATAATCATTATTTTTAATATATATACTTAGGATATATGGAGTTTATGGTCCTTGACTTTGCTTTACTTCTAATCATTGTCGCATAGACAATGATGTTGTGCCATAAACGACTCAAAATATAGGTTTCTACCGAGAGCTCATCCTTTGTAGGCAAAAGCGCTAAAAGAATGATGACAAACACTTATTCTAAAATGTCATCTAGCAATGGCACTGAAGGAAATTTAGAAGAAACTATTGAAAAGAAAGCATTTAACATGCCTTTCTAATAAAAATGGCGGTGATACAAAATTAAAGAAATTGTTGTTTAAGATAAACAAGGAAAATAGAGAATAAAAAGCAAGTCTAAAATATACCGATCATCAATATTTGAGACTTGAAATGATTTTTCAAGGAAGTATATGTTATTCGTCTAGTATACCAAAACATAGAATAATCAATTATAAACTCGTCTCACAAGTTTATCAACCAGACTTCCACTACTCTGGAATCTGTATAAGTTATTGTAACAATAAGTATGTTGTAATTAATTACAACAACAAACTAACAACTATAGCAATAATAACTATAGTGCTAAATCAACCGTTATACTATTTAATGAAATAGTATACTGCAGAAAGAAAACGAAATATATATATATATATATAAATATATAAATCTAACCGGTTGAAGAAGGAAATTACGTCTGAGGTTTGTCGTAACAATTTCCTTAAGACTTTATTCAAAGTCTCCCAAGATACAACAAACGTGATCTGCTCGAGATTATAAAGAAGAGATAATTCGGTTTTAAAATTGAGTGAGAAAGTGATTAGGTTTCCTCCTTATTTATAGCCGAATTCCCAATGGCTACACCCGTTGAGAAAAGTAGCATCCCTTCATTTGCAACGCCAAAAAGCATTATTGTTTACAACAGTCGCGCCTCTTCGTTTTGCAACGGTTGAAAACTGTTGTTGTTTGCAACAGTCGCGCCTCTTCGTTTTGCACCGGCAGAAAACTGTTCACTTGTGTATTGCAAAAATATAACACAGTCCACTCTTACCCGACCCAGTCAATCAAGTGGGCGGCGGCGGCGCTTGTTAGTCCATGGTTATATAGGTCCTCCCCCTTGCACAAAATTACCTGACCCTAAGGGCCAATATAGGGATTGAGAGTATACTATATAAACAAGAAAATGAACATATTTTTGGCGATGTGGGACATATCTCATTCACCATTTTTTGAGAATTCTAACAGTATACAAGTCATCACGCTTAGGTAAGATATGAGTTATCATTGATATGAAACTATATAAAATCAATACTGTATCTATCGTGTGAATTTTATTATATTAAGTAAAGCATTTAAAAACACAGGTAAATGTACGATTACAGTTAATTTTAGCTTAGAAAAAAAATATTGTATTAGATTAGACAATTGTTCAGAAGTTCAAAAAGTTGGTCAGTGGAGCTATTGGTACGACACACGAAATAATTAAGCAGAAATTAAGGTAGAAGAAGAGCTGAAGAAGAACTTCCATCAATTTCGCCTAACATATGTGCTATCAACCAACAATGGAAAACTAGAGTTCATTTTAGTAATGTTTTTTTTGTATTAGCAACCAACATTATAAGATAAACGCATTGAATATTTTGTCCTTGAATTGCATTCTGAGCCAGTCCTCAACCCTTAGTTCCCTTTAGGTAGGGAGTGACTTATGTTACTGAATCCTCCAACTAGAGAAAGCTCAATTGTTCATATTTGTACTCGATTTTCCCAAATAGCATTCACACATTTACAACCAAGATTAATGCATATCTATAAAAATACAGTATTCTTCCTTTTAAAACTACTTTCTTGATTTACAAGTTGATTAAGCTAAGCTAGTTTCAAACATACATTTGAGGAATGAGTTTCAGTTTCGTAAAGCTAACATGTCTATCACTATCAGGATGAGCTTCTCAAAGTGATTAACAATCACCAGGTTTTTGAATTTAACCACCTAATTGTCTATGTGTTCCCTAATAAAGTAGATCACTACTTTAGCACTTTAATCATTAACTAACATCAACAAAACTGGAAATTTACCAAACTAGCGCGTACCTTAAGCTTGCAGTATCAATCAATTGCTCCAATAAAAATCAATTTTTTTCCGGCGTCAAGAACTGAAGAGGTGGGTTGTTCCTTCACTTGAAGACGAAGACGATGATGGATTGAGTCCACCTAAAATTCAATAGGACATAGCATGAGGAAGTAAGGAGGTGTTTGACTTCTGTGACACTACTAGCGATAGGGTGTAGGCATGAGGAAGTGAGTAGGCGGTTGTAATTTATGTGACGCTATTGGCAGCGTGAGGAACATGAACACTACTTGATTCACGCTCTGCTAGCCGCCTTCAAACATTTAATCTTGTTGTTAAACACTGACTAATAACAAAAATATAGTACGTTAAATAAATTTAAAAGTAAATAAATCCTATCTTCAAACATTTAATGCTAAAAGGTATAATAACTCTCATTCATTTAATAACTCTTATCTTCATCGAAAAATTTAGTAAATCTTATCTTATTCATTTAATAACTCTTATCTTTGAGCATTTAATTCCATCTACTTTAAGCTTGACGAAATCAATTCTGGTGTGTAGATAACACTTTTACGAGTGCAATGCAAAAGACCGTGTCTCGATTGGATCTCGTATGAAGAAGATATGAATTTTATAGAATTTGGGATTAAAATATTCATTAATTAACTAACCGATTATCACGCTAGTTATCAATTAATCCTTCTCCCTCCCCAATCCAAAATCCAATTCCCTATACACTGATACATGCACAAATCCATGGCCGTGAACTTCAACCATCGATTACTCCATCTCTCGATGAAATTGACCAACATCGATCCCTACAAAGTCCACTATGCATTCTCTCCGCGTCCCCCACACCATGACATGGGGCATGTTTCCACGACCTAAAAATGTCACTTTCTTCCTTACTTGATCGGAGCGGCTGAAATTTGGTGAGAAGGTGCTCCTCGACAAAAGCGTTGCAACGATACACTCCATTTCACCCAACTTTACCTGAATCGCCTCGAAACGCAATCCCTAAGCAACGGTCAAAACATCAACCATGATCAGAGGCAACCGCAACCATCACCAAGGCTATAGAGATGAAGACATTGAGCACACGAATCCAACGGATCCAAAATCGAGCTCTAATAATGTCCGCAGCTCTAGGTAAAATGTTTGAAGGCGACTAGCAGTGTTTAATAACAAGATTAAAACTCCATTCAAAATCCTCATTACTTGATAAGATCCTTAAAAATCCTATCTAATTAAGTTTAATAGTCATGGGAAACCAATAGAGACAAAAGAAAAAAAGAAATAACTATGTACAAAAGTATGTTCTAACTCTTCCTACACAAACCAAAGTCCACTTTGTATTCATCGTCTGACATAAACTTTAGAGGACGTGTGTCATACAATAATTTTTACTTGGTTACATTCCACTTCTAAACCATATAAATTATACACTGTATTAAACTTTCCACGAATGTTAAATGCCAACGAATATATTGGGTATACTTTTGCGCAGCACTCTTAGGCATATCAAACTGATGGATAACCTATATGCCAAAGTATAAACGAAATTCGAGAGAAAAGGTTAAATAGCTAGTCGAAAGCCAAAGGATTAAGCCTTCAAGATAAAAAAAAGATAAAGAAAACATCAAAGCAAAAGGCAATCTAAAAGGCAATTAAGACAGAAGGTAAACATAACCATCTGATGCACCAACGATCCATATAACACAAGGCATATGCAACACATATGGATTGCGACATGCAAAAGCTATATATAAGTTTAGGTCAGCAATTCACATTGATTGGCAAACAAACTAGATATCATGTAACACCCCACGCCGAGACCCGCACTAATAAAGGGTATTACAAAGTAACATTGTCGGATAGTGCAGAGGATAGAGCTGGTTAGGAGAGACCATCCATGAATTTTACTTTAAGCGAGCATCGATACGTCGATTAATATGTTATACATTTCTTTAATCAAGTGGAATCAACTATAAAATTCAGGCTTAAAACAAAACTATGGTGGCTATAATAAAATCCAGAAAAACATATAATATATACAGATCATAGAATCACAGATTAGACATAGCGGAATACAAATAGATACAAGTCTGAACTGACCCAAAATAGAAACATGATGTAGACAACACAGATGCAAGGGGCTACATTTCAAATATGAATATATACACAAAAGGAGTCTAGCTCCACATAAGATACAACATAACATTATATATATGCATAGATGACAAAAGTAACTACTAACTAACAGATAGGACCACTTTAAAGCATCAAGCTGGAGGACCTAAAACAACTCGGTTTGACCCGAGTACTATATGTAAAAATAATAATAAAGGAGTTAGTCTAAACTAAGATGGATGAGTTAGCAAAAACAAATGATGGATAAAGTGAACTAGATCTCAAATATACTCATATATGTACCAATATCAACATGTATCGATAACTACAAATCACCAAATACTAAAACTTAAGATAGCTTATTAAAAGAAAATTCATCGAAATAATTTGGTGATAATTCAAACAATATCAGATCCAGAAATCTCAGAAATAGAAATCCAAAAATATCAGATATAGAAATCCAGAAATCTCACAAAAAGGGGAAATGCATCAAACTTCAAGATTGACGAAATAAATTCACCTACATGCATGTAACTCCAAGATAGACGCATAAGTCTATAAACGTCAAGATAGGTACGCGACCTATAAACATCAAGATAGAAACAAGTCCTATAATCTTCAAAATAGGTATGAGACCTATAAACATAATACTAGTACGAGACCTATAAACATCAAGATAGGTACGAAACCTATAAACTCCAAAGGCAAGTCATAAAATCGTCAATAAAAGTGTTAAATACTTTCATATAGCAACTGAATAGATAAGGACTATGTGCCCCATACCACATGGGTTTACCCAAATGTTTACTATACAATAGTAAACTCCACTTGTGTGTAACAATTGTTCGGTTGAGCAAGTCCGAGAATTACTTGGTAAAACAAACGCGGGCGTTCCATACCACTCATTTTATTTAACCGTTTAAATCAATTCCTCATTCAATTGATGTCGAGCAATTTTTATAAAATTATGTAATTTAAAAAAACCATTTTTAGTAAAACATGGATTTATAGCGGATATATATATATATATATATAAGTATACTTTCCAAAGCATTGCTCCAAATCATTTTTAAAACCGTTTTCAAAGAGAATAATACTACATATATGTTTCTAAAAACTTTTTATATAGAAATTAGATTTGCACTTAAAATGATTTTCATAAAATGGTTTGATTAGAAATCAGCCTTTTATAATTTCGATTTGAAAACATGTATCAAAAGTATGTTTTTCTCCTCAAGATCCATAGAACAACTCTATGGCATCAAAATGAATTCATCAGTTCACAAATCAAAAGCCGTAAATGGTAATAAAATTTGACATGAAATGCAACAATAAAATCACGCAAACAACATAAGGAGATCAACCGGACAAACTGGTGGCAAACAGGAGCGATCAGGGTTCAAAGCAATACAGCCTAGGGCTTAACCCCAGGCTACGATCAGTGCACCAATCATGTAGATTGGTCAGCCGGTCGCATCGCTGGGTTGATTCCCAAGCAGCTCTAATGGCTCCTCAACGATCCGATTTCGCCTATTTCTTCTTCATTGGTTCCCTATAGGTCTATGGTACTTAATTAGCAATCATGCAAGCATATATACATGTATAATTGGATGAAAATCACGATTTCATAAGTAGGTTTTTAATAAACTGAGAATCCAATTCCATTAGACATAGGATTCATCAATATTTTGAGATCATAAATACTGGAGATTCAACTAAATTTATATAATAGCAACAATCATTAATTTTAGACTAGAAATTATGAGATAAACGCACCTAAACATACTCGGAATGGAAGATTAGAGTTTATAATCTCCTATGCCATTCTAATTTGACCTCAACCTAGGCTATGGACAAAGATTGTATAGGAATTGATCAAAATCACTAACAAAAACCAAATTAAATATCTAATTAGATGCTTAAAAGGTAGAAGATATTACCTCTTATCAATATTCACTAGAACTGATTAAAAGCCCCTTGATTGAAATCTTTAATTTAAAATTTTAGGAATTAGGGTTTTGGGCTTAGAGAAATTTTGATTTTCTGGTTTCGGTGTTGATATAAGAATGAGAAACAATATACATATGTTTCTGTTTCTCTATTTTTGGGCTAAATGGGTAAAGATATAGATCCATTAGCCAAGTGTTACTAATTTTCTAAAAACAAAAGTGTGACTAATTTGCATTGTTTCTTTTTAACACATTATAAATAGTTATTTGTTTTAAGCAATGTTATAATTTAACCAACATTGATTTCTACAATTTCCCCAAAATGAATAATATGTCAAAATCTCATTTTTATCAATATTGAAATGTTTTATCAAAATTAAATACAACTTTTAAAATGAAAAGTTATTCTCCATATTTTTAATAAAATGAACCATTAATTGAGAAATCATATTTCAAACAATGAAGTCTTTCCATGTAATTTATTTTCTCATTTTCTCCAAAAATTACTCTTATATTAGTAAATATAAGAATTAACTACAAAAGGAAAATTCAATAAATTCTCAATTTATTCTCATTCCAAGTCCCTTTTAAATTTGAAAACACAATGGTCATAATTTCCCCAAATTTATTTAATTAATTAATAAATTAATTAATGAATATTTTAAATTTTAATGCTAGGTAATCTTGAGTAGGGTTGTTACAAACTCCCCTCTTATAAAAATCGCATCCCTGCAATTTTCCTAAAGGGAAATTCAATGACATTACAACGATGCATCTATCAAAGAGGATAAAATCATAAGCATGAAATAATTCAAAGTAAGAGTCTCACCATTAATGAGCACAAGAATATAACTCGGGATACATTCGCTCGACAAACTATCTAGTCTCCCACGAATAGTCCTTTAGATTTCTAGACCATTGGACTTTAACGAGTGGTTTGAAGGCGTTTAACCTCTGATGCTACAATATGGATGGGTCATTGCTTATAAATAAGGTTGGGTTAAACCTCAAGCTCCTCAAGAATCCTTGGCTAAAGAATATAATCCAAATCACAAAGACACTTCCAAAGCGGAGAAACATGGAATACCTCATGAATTCCAAAGAACTGGGCTGGAAGAGACATTCGATAAGCAACAGGGCCGATACATTCAGTGATAAGGTATAAGTCCAATCAATCTCGGAGCTAACTTCTTGGAACAACTTAACCACATCACACTCTTCAATGGAGATACATGAATGAAGACTTGATTTCCTATAGAGAATTCTAATGACTTCCTCATATTATCCGCACAGGATTTTTGCCTACTCTGTGCCTCTTTCGTTCTCTTTCGAATGAGATCCATCTTCTCAAAAGTCCACGAATAGAGTCGGAGCCTAAAATGAGTTTCTCCTCAGACTCGAGCCAATAGGAAGGTGATTGACACGACCTTCCACAAAGGGCCTCGAAAGGAGCCATGCCGATACTAGATTGGAAACTGTTGTTGTGGGCAAACTCAATAAGGTAGATATGATCTTCCCAACTTCCACCGAAGTCGAGAGTATAAGCACGAAGTAAGCCTACCAATATTTATTAACTCGCTATGTCTACCCATCTGTTTGCAGATGATAGGCAGTGCTGAAATTAAGCTTCGAAACCAAAGCTTTCCGGAATCCACTTATAAACAAGGGATCCCGGTCGCATAAAATGGCACTATGGACTCCATGAAGTCCTACTATGTCCATAACATAGATCTTGGAAAGCTAAGAAGTATTCCGATTGGACTTAAAAGAAATAAAGTGGGATATTTAGTCAAACGATCAAGAATCATCCGCAAGCTGTTATGGCTAGCCCTCAAACGAGGAAGACCATCAATGAAATCTATAAAGACCTAAAAAGGAAAAGAAGGAACAAGATTATGATCATTACTAGATTAGTACACAAGAGGATTCAAAACTGAACTTATGAATGTAAGCTCATAATACCTTGTCCATCTCCACATTGGGACCCCAATGGTTGAAAAAGACCATTGGGATGCTGATGCTTAGCTTTAACAAGCTGACAAGTCAAGCAACGCTTCTAAAAGTCCACTACATCCCGCTTCATGCCTTCTCAATAACAAAGATGCTTCATATCAGCATACATTTTACTACTACCGGAAAACTTGGAGCGATGACACTCCTCAAGAATATCTCCTAAGATCACTAATATCGAGAACTACAAGCCTACCTCTCCTATGAAGAAAACCACGAGCATCAACAACAAAATCCCATAACTCATCACTTCGATAAACACTATCACACTGCTGAAAAAAATGAGATGGATCGGGATCACATTTTTTGGTTTCTACAATCCGATCCAAAAGATTCGGACAAGCCTCTATGCTAAACAATAAGATGGAAGAACTTGAATCTGGAATACTCTAATCTTACAAGAAGATAAAACCTTAAGATCTTTTTACTCAGCAAACATCTAAGAGACAACAGCCTACTGCTTGCGACTAAGAGCATCAGCTACTCGATTCCACTTCCTTGGAGTGTACTGAATATCAATATCATAAGAAGCAAGGAATTTGAGTCATCTCTATTGTTGCATGTTAATCTCCTTTTGAGTGAATAAGTACTTTAGTGACTTATGGTTGGTATAAAGCAAAAATTGCTCACCCAATAAATAATGACGCCAAATCTTCAAAGCCAAGATAATAGCTGCAAGCTCTAAATCATGAGTGCCATATCTAACCTCATTCAGCTTCAAATGTCTCGAAGCAAAAGCAACAACACGGTCTCGTTACGTAAGAACACACCCAAACCAAATTTACCAACATCTGTGTAGACTACAAGATCTTAGTTCCCATCTTGAACCACAAGAACATAAGCGTTGGAAAGGAGTTCCTACAATTTCTAAAAAGAAGTTTCACACTTACCAGACCAAACATACTTAACTCCTTTCCTAGTCAAAGAAGTAAGAGGTAAGATAATCTTGGAAAATTCCTTTATGAATCAATGGTAATAGCCCACCAATCCAAAAAAGTTATGGATCTCCGATACATTCTCAGGCCACTTCCAGTTTTGTGTAGCTTTAATCTTCGATGGATCAACGGAAATGCCTTCTTCAAAAACTACATGCCCTAAAAACTTCACTTGCCTCTGCCAGAAATGATACTTAGAAAATTTTGCTTCCTACTTATTTCTTCTAAGTGTCTCCAGAACAATCCTAAGAAGCTCCTTATGCTCTTCCTTAGATTTAGAATAAAAGAGAATATCATTGATGAATATGATGACAAATCGATCAATAAATTCTCGAAAAACACGATTCATGAGATCAACAAAATAAGATGGACCATTCGTTAACTTGAAGGGCATAACAAGCCACTCATAAGATCCATAACGGGTACGGAACGAAGTTATAAGGATGGATCCTCTGCCATTCAAAGTTGATGAAAACCAGTCGCTAAGTCTTACTGGGAAAATACCTTAGCGCGGCAAAGTTGATCAAGTAAATCATCAATCATATGTAAAGGGTACCTATTTCTAATGGTAAGCTCATTAAGCCTATGATATCTATGCAAATCCTAAGAGTACCATCAGCTTTCTTCCCAAACACGACAGAAGCTCCCTAAGGAGAAGAGCTAGACTGGATAAACTGCTTTGCTTCCAAATCCAACAATTGCTTCCTCAACTCTTCATTCTCCTTGGCAGACATTCGATAAGGAGAATGACTAACTGGTTGAGCTTCGGGGATAAGATCAATTCAGAACTCAATAGCCCGCTTAGGAGGCAGCCCTGAAACGGGTCAAAGATATCAGGATTATTAAAAACAATAGGGATTCGGGAAATATCATCATCTTTCCAAGACTCAAGAGATAATAACGTGCTACCGAATCGAAACCAACATCATGAAGAATTACAGTTATTGTAACAACCCACATATTTTACGATTTTATATTTGAATATTTTATTTAAATATAGCGTCGTTAATCAGATTAAAGTCGGAAAGCTACTTTTTGCAAACGGTTGAATTAGGACTCGGGACCACATCCATTGAGTCCAAAATGGCATTTGCGACTTTTTTGAGTATAAGCTTTGAGATGTTTGGAGTAAGTTGAATTTTGCTATTTTCTAGTGGGCTTTTGGTTTGGGTTTCACCCAACTCATTCTATACCTTAACTCAGCCCCCTCTCTTCATCCATTCATTCTCATTTCATTTCTTTTTCTCTAGTACAACTGAAAATGGGGAGAGGAATGAGAAATTAAAATTCAAAACCCTAGATTCATTTGCAAACTAAAATTCTTGCTCCAAATTCAAAGAAAAGCTAAGGTAAGCCTCCTCTTCATCTTCTCCATCTCATTTCCTCTTCAATTTCAGAAAATTCCTAAACCCTAATTTAGGAAATACTTGTTTTGATCTTAGATTGAAGCTTGTGGAGTTGAAGCGAAGAGTGATTGATCTTTTCCTTGTGTTTGAGCCTCTTATCTTTGTTTTGAGTTAAAAAGGTGAGTTTTTGAACTCACATATACTTTTGTAGATATCATTGTTGTTAGGTATGAATTCCTAACACTTATCTATGTCCTTTTGCTTTTGATTTGGATTGAATTGGTGAATATTCCAATTTTTGTATTTTGGTCCAATTTATGAAAATCCTTTTAAGGATGTTTGGACATTGATGTTGGGGTGTATCGAAGAGCCTATAAGGTCGGGTTGTCGTTAGGCATAAATCCCTAGTCGTCGTTGCTCGATCGATCGCTCCCGAATTGTTTTGGCCATCATGGCCTAGGCAAATTGTTGCCCAGACCAGGTCTTCAGACGTTTGAAATGCAATCTCAGACGTTTGGTTTTAAACCTGGAACAAAAGTAAATACGACAAAATTTATAAAAAATTGCAGAAAACCAAGCCAGACGTTTGAAACTACCTCTCAGACGTCTGAACCACCCTTTCAGACGTCTGAACCACCCTGTCAGACGTCTGAAGCCACCCTCCAGACGTCTGTATGGTTTCTGAATTTCCAGAACCTAAATCCAGACGTCTGGATTGACCCCCAAACGTCTGGAATTGCCTATTTTTGCCTATTTGTCTATTTTGATTGAGTTTCCATTATTTAATTGATTCGTGTTGATCCAATTAGTTGTTATAGCATTCTTTGACTTTGATGATTCTTCGTACATAGGTTTTTATAAAGTTATCTTTTCAAATTGTCTCGTTTCTCCAATTTATAATTTCTATTTAAAACACACACAATTTTGCACTTCGAGCGAAGATGGAGGAGAATTAAATGATTAAATAAAACGCGTGCTATGAATACGTGCATTTATCTTTTCAGTTAATTCCTAATCTATTCGTTTGACCATTTTGACCTCTGGGTCTGGTTTACCGATGAGATGAGGTGAACTTTGTACTGCTCTGAGTGTGAAATTGACTAACGGCTAGTAAACCGTTTTGTGCGAACGTGGGGTATGGGACTCACGTTAACATTTTTTGGGTTCCTCTCCAAGAGTTTATGACACATTAGCTTCTGCGACCAGTACTGGACCTATGTGGGTCATTGATTGTCTATGTGGACAATTACTCATATGTGGGAGTATTATATTGGCTTTGTCTATGTGGACAACTGCTCCTATGTGGGAGTAGAGCCTTCGTGTGTATCGCCCCTGGGCGTATGATACCACTAAATTAACAGTACTTGGCATAAAGACTCTGGTCTTAGCACGTGCGACTTTCTGATGTTTTATTATTATATTTCCCTTGAGTAGCGCCTTTCGGTGATTTACATGGAACCACACGATATGAGTGCGACTACCCCATGGAAATTTATATTGCCTACGTGGGCACTATTCTTTGCTATGTTGCATTGATTTTTGGATATGTTTCCACTAATGCTTATGGTTGCCGATATGGCGGGTTTTGGAATATCCCCTAAGTGGGAGTAATATTGTTCCTTGTTTTGGGATATGATATCCTTTGTTTATTTGAACCGCCGATGATATGCCGCTTGTTTTGATTAATCTTTGGTTAGATGACTTGGCTATCTCTTTTGGAGATATTTGTGGTACTTTATGATCTTGTATGTTCATTATCATTTAGTTTATCTAACTGATTTGTTCAGCTAGACTGACCCGTGTATTTTTTACTCGGGTCAGACCGAGATGTTTCAGGTTAGGTACATTGGACTTAGCCTATTTTGCTTCCGCATGGACTATTCCGCTAGCTCCTTTTTGTCATAGCTTTTTGTGTAGTCCTTTTTGTCTGTAACTCTGATATATACTCTATCGACTCGTCTGTATATTTTGGTTTGCTTTACCACTTGATGTGTATCATTTTGTAAACTCTATAATGTATCTGTATATGTGTAAATGTATGTGATGATTAACTGTTCTGTAATGGGTATTACATTTGAGAGTTGTTATATTTGTTCTGATAGATCCTTCAGCCACCTATGGCTTTGTGTTAAGTATTTATTGGATATGTCGATCCACTTGAGAAAAATAGATATATGATACCTTGTCGACGTATTCAGTAGATAATTAAGGCAAGGTTATAGATGGTCGCTCTTAACCAGCTCTATTCTCCGCATTAGCAGACGGTGTTACCTTGTAATACTCTTTTCTAATGTGGGTCTCGGAGTGGGGCGTCACAGCTTGGTATCAGAGCCAGGTTCAGAACAAAATATGATAAACATAGAATAGAGACACATATTACGGTACATCAAAGGGTAGTACGAATGTTACGAATCCTTGAATCATTGTGCCTTTATTCTTTCCGTTCCTTTGGGGTAGATAGAATTTTAGGGAATACGTCTAGGAATGCATTTTATTCCGTAGTATTCCACATTTGAAGTAATGATATCTACCTTGTGAGTAATTTTTATCTTAGCTTAACTTTCAGCTAATGGTTGGAAGAGGCCAAGGACGACGCACGGATGTTGGGCAATCCAGTGGCTTGCATCCGGACGGCGTTTATATGTCTGCCGATCAGTTCTTGGAGTTATTTAGGAGTACTCAGCCTCTAGCTCCTATTCGAGCATCTCCTCCTCGCAAGTCTGCCTTTGCATGTCTGTGCAGTGATTTTTCACATCTTGGTGGAAAGCCATTCAAAGGCTCCGAGTCCGTTGTTGAGGTCCAAGCTTGGATTCGCACATGCTAGCGTATATTCTCTCGTATTGATCTTTCTGACCATGATCGAGTTCTTGTAACTTCTAGCTTATTGCAAGAGCGTGCCCTTGATTGGTATGAGCTTCTTATTGCCGAACTTGATGAGTCTGTTCTTTCTTGGACTCAGTTTCGAGAGCGATTCGAACTCAAATTAGTTCCTGAATCTGAGAAAGTTTTATTAGCCCGTCGCTTCCTTGAGTTGAAGCAAGGGAAGTCCTCCGTTTCCGATTATGTCGCATCATTCGAGGTTTTATCTAAGTATGGTCTTGAATTCATTAACACTTCTTATAAGAAGAATATGAAGTTTGTCTCTGGTCTTAAGAAATATCTTAAGAAGTCTTTAATGCTTCAGCTTAAGCTTTCTTTTGAGGAGTTGGTTGATTCGGCACTTCATCTCGAGGCCATCGAGGAGGAGTGTGATAGTGGTGATGATGTTGAGGTTCGCAAGAACCCCAATAAGAAGAAGTTTCCATTTCATAAGCAAGGATTTCTCCCTTCCAAGAAGAAAAAGCCTATTGAATCTGGTTCTAACTCTCAATCTGCTGGAATGCCTTCCGTTCGGAAGTGTTTCAATTGTGGTCCTCCTGACCATATGATCTGAGATTGTCCTAAGCCTCCCTTCTACCGCCATTGCAAGAAGGAAGGTCATCGTATTTCGACTTGCCCTACTGCTCCTGCTAGTGCCAAGTCTGGCAAGCTTTATGTTGCGAAGGCTTCTGGAGGTTCTTCTCAGCCCAAAGGTATATCTCCATCTATTTTGGAAGGCTCTCTTTTATTTCATAACCGTAGTATTCGAGTTTTTTTTGATACGGGTGCTTCGCATTCTTTCATACAGAAAAAGCTCGTCGATGATTTGTCTTTGGATGTTTCTTGTATGGTTACTTCGTTGAGGATTGCGAATCCTATTGGGGGATCCGCAACCCTTAGCATGCTTTGTGATGATGTTGAGATTGTTTTATGTGGCTTTTCTTTTCGTGCGAATCTGCACGTTATTTCTTATTTGGGATTTGATATAATTTTAGGTATGGAATGGCTAGTGAGATACTAATCTAGGATTATTTCTTCTGAAAGAATTTTATATCTTCGACATCCGGATTCGTCTACTCAGCTATCACTTGTTCTTCAGAATGTGGATAATTCCGAAATGGCTTTATGTTCTCTTGACTCACGAGATGATGATGATATATCTCGTATTCCTATTGTTTGTGACTTCTCTGATGTTTTTGAGCCGGTTTCGGGTTTGCCACCCAAACGGGTGACCGAGTTCCGCATTGATCTCATTCCAGGCGCGCAGCCAGTTGGCCGTCCTCCCATGAGGATGTCTACAAAAGAAAATTAGGAACTCAAGAAGCAGCTTTTAGAGCTTGAGTCCAAGAAGTTGATTCAGTCCAGTTTTTCACCGTGGGGTACCGCGGTCGTCTTCGTAAAGAAGTCTGATGGAACTCTTAGGCTTTACATCGACTATCGCAAGCTTAACGAGTTAACCATCAAGAATAGGTATCCATTGCCTAGAATCGATGATATGTTCGATCTATTGAGTGGAGCTAAGGTCTTCTCTCAGCTCGACCTTGCCACTGGTTTTCGTCAGCTCTAAGTCGCGGAAGATAGCATACCCCATACAGCTTTCCGCACTCGATATGGTTTTTTCGAGAGGCTCGTTATGCCATTCGGTTTGACGAACGCTCCTGCTTTCTTTGTTGATCTTATGAATCGAGTATTCCGAGAATATCTCGATAAGTTCGTCCTTGTGTTCATTGATGACATTCTTGTTTGTTCTAAGTCTGAAGCCGAGCATGCTAATCACTTGAGAATTGTCTTGAGTACTCTTCGTCACCATCGGCTTAAAACCAAATTCTCCAAGTGCCATTTTTGGGAGAATAAGGTTAAGTTCCTAGGCCATGTTGTATCTTCCGACGGCATTTCTGTCGATCCCTCAAAGATCGAAGCTATCCAAAATTGGAAGAGGCCTGAGAATGTTCATGAGATTCGTAGTTTCCTTGGATTGGCGGGTTATTACCGTCGATTCATTAAGGATTTTTCCCGTTTTGTGCTTCCTCTCACTAGCCTTACTCGGAAAGGCATTCGTTATATTTGGTCTGATAAGTGTGAATCTTCCTTTCAGACATTAAAGGAACTTCTCACTAATGCTCCTATTCTTGTGGTTCTCGAGGGGAATCATGATCTTGTTGTCTACATCGATGCTTGTGGTAGTGGTCTCGTTGTTGTGCTTATGCAAAAGGATCGGGTAGTTGCTTATGCTTCTAGGAAACTACGTCCGAATGAAGTTCGCTATGCCACTCATGATCTTGAGTGAGCCGCCATTGTCTTCGCCTTGAAGATTTAGCGACACTATTTATTAGGCGAGCGCTTCATTCTCTATACCGATCATAAATCCTTGAAGTATTTGTTCACTCAGAAGGAACTCAATATGAGGCAACAACGTTGGCTCGAGTTTCTTGCCTCCTATGACTTTGATATCCAATATAACCCTGGTAAGGGTAATCTTGTTGCTGATGCGCTTAGTCACAGACATTCGACCGTTGTTTCTTTGATTCTTGCCGAATGGGATATTCTTGAGACTCTATCTTTTTGTGATATTCCTGATCGAGCTCCATCCTCTGATTCTCTGATAGCATTATTCAGTTTGGAAGCTCGATCGACCCTCTTTATTGGATCGTATTGCCGAAGCTCAGCGGCATGATTTAGATCTTGTGCATCTTCTTCAGCTTTGTGAGACTGAATCCCGTGATGAGGCGTTGCGGGATTTCAGTATTGATCTTCATGGGTGTCTTCGCAAGAAGAACCATCTTGTTGTGCCTCCTGATTCTGCACTTTGGCATAACATTCTTGTTGACTGTCATCGTTCTAAGTATACCATTCATCCTGGCAGTAGTAAGATGTATGCCAACGTGGAACGCCTTTATTATTGGGAAGGCATGAAGCGCGATGTAGCGAGTTATGTGAGTAATTGCATGACTTGCCAACGTATTAAAGCTGTAACGACCCGATATTTTGGACCATTCGCATCCTCACATGTCGAACTTGAATGATTCAAAATACCAAATTGTAAATTATATTTGGAAAAACTGAGCATATATGGTAAATAAATAATCACAGATCACAGACACAGAGTAATAAATGCAGCGGAAATAAAAGAGATAGTAGTTCATGAAGCTACTATATAAATGTATAAGTTACATCAGAGTTAAACCAGATACAACGGAAGAGTAATACGATACATAAGATACAAATCAGAATACATCACTGGAATCATTGAATACTGAAAGCAGAATAGATGGCTGGATCTTCAAGCAAAGCTCCAACTTCAAAGGTGAGTCTCGAATATTGGTACACTCAGTCTGACCCGAGCGTAAAGAAACACAAAACCCTCGAGTCAGGATTAACATTCTTATATCAATAAATCCAACTCAAGTGAAATAGCAATTGAAATACAAGTAACTCAAAGGATGTTTGGAATAACCATCCTTTAAGGATCCGTTAAACTATCTACTATGTAGTAGTGTACGATAAGTAGATAATGCCTATCAGTAATATAAGATATCAAAATAGTGTTAAGGCATTACCATTATTCCCCTTAACACATTTTATATAAGCGTTATAGTCTATACAGCACTGTAAACTCCACCGTAAACTAGTGGTCTATCAGGGAGTACTCCATAGGTATAACACAAAACAAATTCGTAGTGGTCGCGTATATAGGGATCCAAGTATGACAAGGCACATGAGGCAATACCCAAGGTAGTGAAACTACCGTTTGCCTGATCCGGACTGGTGAGAACGCATCGCCGCAGCGATCGTAGCACCGCGAAACAACTCTCCCAAATCAAGGGTGCACCAATCGACAACAAGTAATGAGTAGTTTTCGAAGAAGTGTGTTCGCTTGAGGTAGCTGACCTCCATTGGCCCGGCATGGCTCCTGTTTTAGTCATTTCCAATTTGACACAAGTGTCAAGGCTATCCATTATCGTTCTCTTTCTTCAGTCATCACGTACATCATTCCATCCACTTCATTCCATCCACTTCCATCCACTTCCATCCACATCATTCCATCCACTTCCATCAAACCAAATCTAATTCAATTTCAAATAGAATTTGTAAATCAACATTTCATTTGCCTTTCTAAATCGATTTCCATAATTTACGTTTCAAAACTTTCAAATTACCATTTCAAAATCTTATAATACCAATTTCAATTTCTATTTATACAATTCAAATATTGATTCAAGTTCGTATATAAGTTTCATTCCGAAATCATTTAAATTAATTTAATTTAACATTTAAATCAATTTAAATTCATTTATCGATTTCATTCAATATTCATTAAGTAAATTTGCCATTCAAAATAATTCCTATTAAATTTCCAATTCATTAAATCCATTATTTAAATTCAACTTCATTATATCAAAACTTACAAATTAAATTAAATTCATCAAACCAAATTCTTTAAATTTCAAGTCTTATATTAATTTCAATAAATCACATTTTATTTCTTGTTAAAGAAATTCAATTTCACTTATTTACTTACTTAAATAATTTTCCAAAACTTAATTAATAAAGAAACTCAATTTCAATTATTTACGAAGTAAAATTCACTTATTCAAAAATTCAATTTCACTTATTAAAGAATTCAATTCAATTTAATCATTAAATAATTCAATCTTATTTAATTATTAAATAATTCAAAACTTAATTATTAAATAATTTCAAAGTTTAATAATTTCAAACTAAATTATAATTTCAAACTTGATTATTAAATCATTTCAAACTTAATTCAATCATTTCTCAAATTAAACAACATTCTTCCATCAATTACATTGTTAACATTTTGTTTCAGATTATTAAATATTAACATTTTCCTTTCATTAAAATTTCAAATTTCAACTTCATTTCAAAACCATATTATTTATTCAAATAAAATCTTTATTAAATTTTAAATCAAATTATTGACCAATCGGGTTTTATTAAATTCTCTATCCTAAGTCAAGTTCATTTGGGGTATTTATCATTTCAACCCGATTCCAATTTAATTCAAAATCAAAACATAGCAAAAGGGAACTTGCAGTGTGATAACTGGGATGGTGTCAAAGTAAATAAACAAGCACTAACAACAATCAATAACAATCAAATAATCAATTAAAATAATTCCAAAATAATCGTATTAATTCACATTGTTATCTGTGTAAATTAATAAAATTATTTCTAGAGTCTACACTATCATTTTATGTAGATTAAAGATTATTACACTAATATTTATACGGTTCTTCAATTGTCATTCGATTTCAATTTTAACACTACAACAATTAATCAAATATACGTTCAATGGTTCAAAGTGTAACTATCACTATTCTACATGTCAATTAATTTAACAATTAAAAGGGGTCATATTCAACTAAATCAAATTCAACATATGTGTCGATCCAAATTTTAATTATCCTACGTCAAATTTATTTGCATAATATTTATCACTTTATACATTACAATTTTAGCGTCCAATTGTAAACATCAAACAATCAATCATTTAACAACCAAACTGGATTATCATTGCATATATAACAGATAATGGTGTTAGATGTCAAAGGTGAACCGATACAGTTAATAGCATAAATAACAGTAGCATATTTCAATTGTCGTTTCAATTAAAATCAAATTTAATAAATAAAAGAACGTTAATCGTGAGTGATTGCTCACCTTTCGAGGCTAGAGATGCACGAGAAAATGACACGGATACGCACATTGATATAGACATAGAGATTGAGTTACGAATCCAAGCAAAAAAATCGGCACGAATTCAACGATCAAAGCTGATAACAGAAATCGACGAACACAACGAATTAGTTTGGATATAAACTAAAATATATACATTATTATTATATTATATATAATTTCAATATTTTAATTTAAGACAAATACACTAAAATACTAAAAATTTCAAAAATCAATATCTAATTCATAAATAAGCTTATATACGTGAGCTACAAAGTTACAATATAATTTACATTTTTAAGTCAAATAACTTTGCTTAATTCCAATACATAGAAACTATCCTAAAATCTACACATATATATACATATTGTATGTAAACAAATAGCTGCCATATATCTTTATATAACATCCATTATTAATAAACAATATATATAAACACTATAATCATTCATATTGCATTGCTATAATAAACTATTTAAATGAACTTTATATGTTTAACTTACTGTTACATAACCTATATAACATACAACTGAGATGAACATATTATAGTTACCAACTTTATATATACTACAACATATTAATATACATAAGCTAATACATATGTATATAACCAATATTTTATACGAAACCAAAAATAACATGTATACATATTAACAGAAAACATATATACGAATATATAAATGTAAAACTCTCGGCATATCATAAAAATATTAAAACCACTGCAAATTGCAATGTACCCATTTTTTTTATATAACCAGTATAACTAATATAACAAACTATACATAAATAAATCTTCTTTTATAATATGACATACTGCAAACATAAATTCTTTATATCTATATCTTTAAAGCCAACCCAAATCTAAAATAATATCTTTGTATATATATATTTTAAAACCCTGTATATATAATATATATAACAAAATCCACTTACAACTAAAATTTTATAAAATCTATATACTAACATTAACGTATTTTATATGTGTATATACTTACAACATATTACAATATATAGTTTACCTATAAATACATGCCTTTCACGGCACAGCAAGTGGAGGAGCAATCGAATGGCCAGATGTGCGAGTCAGAGGTGGTAGGCAGGGTGACACATGGCTAAGGAGGGAGGCCGAGAGGCCGGTGGCCAGTGCATGCGGATGTAAGGAGGAGGGGACGGACAGCACGAGTGAAAGGTATTGTCGTCGGCTGGAGGAATTGGCTTGCGAGTTGATGGGTTGTTGAATGGAAGGCGGTTGCTGGTTCAGGGCGTGGTTCGGCTGATGGTGGGTGTGGTCGGCGGAGGCATTGGGAGATCGGTGGAAGAGTATTTGGAGGACGGAGGCGAATGAGATGGCGGTGGTGGAGGGAAAACGTGGTCGTAGGGGAGATGTTTCACGGATGTTGGTTGCGGCTAATCGGGAAAAGACGAAGGGATGCATTGGTGATGACGAAGGTGGAGTATCGGCAAGGGTTTGTTTCGGCTGGGCTTAGTGTTACTGGCGTGGTCGGAGAGGCTGTGTGGGTTAGTGGCTGTTCGCGAGGCAAGGGTGTAAGCGGAGGAGAGGTGGAGGAAGTCGGGTTTTTGGGCTTCGGCTGCATGCCCCAGCTGGTCGCGGCTAAGGTGAAGTGTTGTGAGCTGGGTGGCTTCGGCTTGGGTAACATGCGGAGTCAGAGTGGGTCTGGATAGTGGTCGAGCAGCTCGCATGGTTGCTGCCGTGATTGGTCAGCTCGGAAATGCTTGGCGATAGTTAGAAATGAAAGATAAAGAGGGAAGGCTGAGCAAAAAGAAAGCAAAGGGATGAAGTGAGGCTTGGATCCTATACAACGTAAAAAAATTTTATTATAGTATAAATGTTTCTCTGGAATGAATTGATACCTTGGAAAAAACAAAATTATTAAATTTTATAGGAATATTAAAAGACTATACAATTTCCGATAGATAAACCAACGGTCACAAGCAAACCAAAAGATACGGAACCGGTATCGATACGGTCCGACGTTTTACAGATTTCTTCACGCCCTAGACTTCAAAACACAGAATTGAATATACTAGGGAGATCAGCACGACGAGACGATCAAAACAGTATATGGATATCAGTGATTTGATTGAATTTATAAAAATTCGAATTTTCTAATAGCGGGAAAATGCAAGAAAAATACTGAAAAATAAGATCGACGAAGCCAAAGATGTCCGAATTTGGAAAAATGACAAACTGACATCTTGCTCAGAAGATGGTTTAGAATTTTTCTATGTAAAAATATTTAGGTTTCGGAAACATTTTATTTTCATCGCTTTTTAATTGATTAAATTGAAGAAAATTTACGCGCGAAATAAAATTTCATATTTTCGGACGAAAATTTACCAGTTGCTATGTTTAACTAAACGCATTCCAAATATCAAATTTTTATTTCAAAATTTTATCGTTTAAAATTTCATAAAATTTCAACTAATTACGTTATTAAAACAGTTGAAATTTACGGGTCATTACACTCTCCCCCACTCAAAACTTTTCGTCCCCGAAAAGGAACGAGGTAGGAGAATAGAAACAACCAGAAAGAAAAACAGATTTGAAATACAAAATAACAATTAATTTAAACCATATAAATTCAAATTTAAATTAATTGATATTCAATAATTGATTTAATCCATATGATTTCACTAAAGTCAATCTCAACTATTTCTAAATTCATTATCTTATTATCCAATTATCTTCAATTTACAATTTATAAAACCATAAATTTGAATAGTCTTTTATTATAATCATATTTTTTTTCAGCAATTTAAATTCCTCTTTATTCCAAATTATTATTAAATTTGTTCCACTTAATATATCTTATTACATATATTTAAACCATATAAATTAAATTAAACCATATAAATTTCAATTTAAATTAATTTATATTCAATAATTGGTTTAATTTTAAGATATTTCCATAAGTTGATCTAATTCAATTTGTTAATTCTTTCAGAACAAATTTATTTGCCTCATCTATTATCCAATTAACTTATTTTTCTATTTATTTCAATTAACATTTTATAATTAAAATTTAAGTGTATAGCATTTATTATAAACACTCAAATTTTATTTATAAATCCAATTTATCTTATATATTATCCAATTACATATTCAACTTCTGAATGATTTAGGTAAGTTGTATTAGAATGCAGTTGAACAATATACAAATAAAATTTTCCCAATTCAATTATTCAAGTTTAAATATTTATTCCAAATTTTTGTTTTATTTATAATTAAAATCTTCCTTTAACAAAATTTAAGAATTAGATTTCCGATTAAGTTTAAACAATTTAGAGATATATATAATATATTTATATCAAATCAAATTAAATTTTAAAATAAGATACCTATATATATATATATATAAATCAAATTATACTGAAGAAATTCAAATCAAAATATTTTTCAAAACAAAACCGTAGCAAAGCTGCAGAATAGTACCTCCACTTCGAAACTCGAAAATGAATGTCGATGATGCGGCCGCCATTACCGAAATTATTTTCCAGCGACAAAGAGAAGAGCATTTATTTAAACATTTAAAATTCTTTGAAAATGATTTCTATTCGAAATTACTATATAAAATATGCATTTTAAAATTAAAACCCAAAGTTTGAAATCAATGGAAAGTAAATTCTCAATTCTTATTTAAATTCATTTCAACTCCCAATTAAAATTTTAAACCATGTTCTATAATTTCATTTATTTATCAGATTGGAATAGTCTATGGTTTACAAAAACAATAAATGACAATGAAATATTAACATTTTTGACAACAAATTCATTAACAATTTAATTTCTGAAAAATTTATACTTATATATAATATAATCATTCAAAATTATTTACTTTACTAAATTTGAAAACAATGTTGTGTTAGTTTGCTCTGCTCAAGTGTTTTGGAGATCCTATCGATAGCGCTGATCAGACGAATCGATCGGAAACCCAAATCACATCAACAACTCAAACAACACAATAAAGAAACATTTTTATATTAATAACAAATGCACTACCTCGCACGACGATACAAGAATAGATTTCAAAACATGTATGGAGATTCAAATTTGATGGAAATCAAATCAAAGAGAATTTTGATTCGAAAATAAGATAAGATAATTCAATTACCACAATCGGGAGATGGATGAGTTTATTTGATTTTACGGGCAACCTTAACCGGGTCGTCCGTAACTTCAAGAATAAGATCGATGCTGAATTCCGAGGTAAATCAACACTTGATCTCAAGAGATGGAATTCAGGTATAGCAGGGAATAGATAGCATCGTAAACCGAGGATACAGAAATCTCCGGTAAATCGATGCTATTGTGAAGGAGTTTTCACTCCTTTTATAAATAATTCGAAGATTGGCGAGACCGCCGATTCATCGTAAAGATCATTCGAAGTGGAGTTATGAGATACTCCGGAATTAAAAGAAGACAAATAGTGAGGGACACGAATGAATTTCGAAACCGAGGGAACATTCCAAAATTCAAAGGAATCGAGTCAAAAGGAAGAGATTGAAACTCGAATGAGAGTGATTCTGTAAATACATTTACCCTATTTGCTTAGTTTTGCCTAGAGCTACCAAAGCTCTGATACCAACTGTAACGACCCAATATTTTGGACCATTCGCATCCGCACATGTCGAACTTGAATGATTCAAAATACCGAATTGTTAATTATATTTGGAAAAACTGAGCATATATGGTAAATAAATAATCACAGATCACAGACACAGAGTAATAAATGCAGCGGAAATAAAAGAGATAGTAGTTCATGAAGCTACTATATAAATGTATAAGTTACATCAGAGTTAAACCAGATACAACGGAAGAGTAATATGATAAATAAGATACAAATCAGAATACATCACTGGAATCATCGAATACTGAAAGCAGAATAGATGGCTGGATCTTCAAGCAAAGCTCCAACTTCAAAGGTGAGTCTCGAATACTGGTACACTCAGTTTGACCCGAGCGTAAAGAAACACAAAACCCTCGAGTTAGGATTAACATTCTTATATCAATAAATCCAACTCAAGTGAAATAGCAATTGAAATACAAGTAACTCAAAGGATGTTTGGAATAACCATTCTGTAACGACCCGTATTTTACGGATCGCAACATCATAAAAACAGTTGACATTTGGTCACACTGTTGATAAGTCGTTTAGAGTTTAATTCCTAGGTCGTATGTTAAGGGTTAGGTCAGCAACGACCTAAGGGATTGATGAGTGGCGACCTAAGAGTTAACTCTTGGGAGAATTAGGTCGTAATGGGGTGGCTTAGGTCGAGTGACCGACTTAGGAAGTGTACGACCTAAGAAATAGACTATCTAAGGAACTGACCGACCTATAGGATTTAGACGACTTAAGAGAGTGAACGACCTAGCAGTTAGGTTGTAACGACCCGTATTTTTACGGATCAAAACATTCTAAAATGATTTACCTTTGGTTGTAAGGTTGTTAAGTCATTTCTGGTTTTGGCAGAATTTTGCTTAAGTCCTAAGTCGTAGCCGACTTAGGAGTTTGGACGAGTTAAGCAACTAGTCTGGGTCGAGTTGCCGACTCAAGGAACTCGCCGAGTTAAGGGATAACAACCAAAGGAAGTGACCGACTTATAGTATTAACCGACTTAAGGATAGTGGTGAGTTAAGTGTTAAGTCGGCTGACGAGTTAAGATAGTGGTCGACTTAAGACCTGGACGACTTAGTAGTTAGCATATCTAACAAACTATTTGTTAAGTCGTTGCCGAGTTAAGGAAGTGGGGTTGACCGACTTAAGAGGTTAGGGCGACCTAAGGAAGAATAGTAGGCAGCCTAAGTACTCTGGAGTAGAGTTAGGTCGGCAACGACCTAAGGACATGTTGTGAGCGACCTAAGTGTTTGGGTGTTAAGTGTTAGGTCGGCAGGGTAATTGAGTCGGTAGGTAGTTGAGTCGGCAACGTGTGTTGAGTTGTGAGTCGGCAGGACGTCTCTTGTGTTAAGTCGTAACCCAGTTACGAGTTAAGTCGTAGTTGTATTCCTTCGTATGTCTTAGGTCGGCAAGGCACTTAAGTCGGCAACGACCTAAGTTAAGTCGTGCCTATGTGTTTAGTCGCAGTTGCGCTTTGTTGTTGAGTCGTCAACCGACTTAGGACTTGGGTTTTGCGGCAGTATGATGAGTCTGCTTCGTTGGGTCGGTCATATTGTTAAGTCGTAGGTCGGCGAGGCAGTTAAGTCGTTAAGTCGTAGGCGCATGCCATAAGTCGTAACCGACTTAGGAGACAGCTGTTTTGTTGCGAGTCATAGGCAGATGAGTTTTTAGGTCGGCAAGGCACTAGGTCGGCAAGGCACTAGGTCGGCATGGTGTTAAGTCGGCACCGACTTAAGGAGATAGCCGAGTTACGACTTAAGGGCAGTTTTCAGCTATAAATAGGAGGGGTTGTTCTCACTTTTTGGGATCCGGATTTTGAAGCGACGAAGTGCTGCCATTTTGAGAGCTCGACTTCTACACTTCTTCACTTCTTTTCTCCACTCTAATCTAGTGCTTCCATCCATCCAAATCAAAGATCAAGATTGAAGATTCAAGAGCTTAGATTGAAGATCTTCATCTTTTCAAGGGAGATTTCTTCATTTGAAGCGGATTTGTGATAGATCTAGCTTCATCCTTCGCTGTCCAGATCTGAAGTGTGTTGATTTGAGGTTGTTTAGGTGATTTGGTGAGTGGTGATTATCTCTCACACGGATCCAAAGGAGTATATCGGATTGTTGGCCCGATTTGGTGTTAAAATAGTGATTTCCATGCATTTTCTTCATCCTATGTGTAGATCCATGTAGATCCATTGTTCATGATGATGTTGCATCCATTTTATCATATGTTAACCTATGCAAGTTCATTCATCAAGTTTGTAGAGATATAATCCATGTTTTCATGCTTATTGGACTTTCAACTCTTTAATTACGAAAATGCCATTATTGTTATAATTGTCTACTTAGATCATACTTGAATGCTTGATTGATTGGATTGATGTTTGATTTGATTGATTGTTATGAACTAGATGATTGATGATTAGATTTAGACCGAAGACGATTCAAAAGCTAAGGGAAAGGCTCTTGAATTGGAAAAGCTGCTCGTGGCATATGTAGCGGGATGATGAAGCTCTTATGCATAGATTTGATGATGTGATGATGAGATGAGGCTTTGCGAGGATGTAATGAAGCGAGGCAATCATGTGATGAAGACTTGGTCTAATCCAGATGGGATCATTCCAAGCATGTTGATAACTCGGTGATATGATTCGAGTTGAAGATAATGAATGGATATGAGAATAGTCGTCGAGGAGGATGACTAGGAGGCTTGGATAGCATCGTTGTTGAAGGTTCTAGCATGCTCTAAGCAAGAGTACGTTTGGGCAGATTCGATAGTCCCAACGGCCAACTGTTGATGGTCGAGTACTCTGGGCAGATTCGATAGTCCTAGGCACGGGCTGCGACGACGTGCGGGAGTTATGTCTAGAACCGGAGTTTCCATTAGCCCTTGACGGACGGCTGAAAGAATGTGCCGGTCATTCAATTAACGGTGATATCGAAGCAATGATAACAGTGATAGCCAGAGTCATGGATGTTTGGTTGTATCGTCATTCGGACTCAAGAGCGGTATTTTCTGGGTGCTTATCTGATTTAGGCCTTGGTACTTGGAAAACATCGCCCTTGACTCGAGTGATAGTAGCTTTACTTTAAATTGTATGCTCTGCTATGTTTGCTTCTGTTTAGTGTTTGTCTGGGGGCTATCACTGTAGAATGAGGTTGGAGTGGGAGGGTTGTATTCCTATTCCTTTTCCTTTATGCTCTTTTGGTATGTTGTTAGTTAATTTACTGCTCACTAAGACTGTTGTCTGACTCAAGGCTTTATGTTTTTAATTCTTATTGCCTTGGGCTGTTCGTCCATTTTGGGACGGGCAGACTAGGTAGCAGGTGGCAGGTGCTGTTCTCTTCTCACGATGCTGATATCGAAGACGAGCTAGAGGGTTGCATATTATCTTCTTATATGTACTGGATATTCCGCTGTTTTGTTTTCTCTGAGAGATATGTAGTGAGGCTGGATGTATTGACTATATGAATGCTTGTATTCAACTATTATGGAGTTTTATAAGATGTCATTTTGTTCTGTAAAGCTTCACTATACTTATGTTCTATTGTATTTTGTCCATGCGCTGTGAGTAATACGATAGATCCTGTTGTTTTAATCTTACCTTGACAATCGTCCATGGTCGCCTGGCACACTTTACAGCGCACTATCCCTAGATTCGGTGCAGGGGTCATGGGCGGTCGTCACATTTGGTATCAGAGCATTGGTTAATCGATTTTACCCAACGCTCGCTATCGTAACTACGTATGAGAGACGTAATTGTAATTTGATGGATGATTACTATATATAATATAGTAGTTTAGCAGTAAGTTAGCCCTGTATGCAGTTGTTTCTCTAGATGTTCTAATCATTCCTTTTTATAGATATTGAGAATGAGTCGAAGAGGGAGACCAGCTGCTAGGGAAGGCCGTGCTACTGAAGAGACTGCTGATTATGCAGCCATGTTCGAAGCTATGATGACTTCGATCATGAGAAGGATACCAGTTCCGGGGGCAGCAGTTGATGTTGGAGTTCAAGTCCAAACTCCGAAACCAGTGGATTTTGCTAAGTTGTGCAAGGATTATACTGCTCTTGGAGGGAAGGTTTTCTTGGGAACAGAATCTACCATTGAAGTCCAGAGGTGGATCGATGCTTGTAGAAGGATCTTTGGTGATTTGGGAATTGATGATGCAACTAAGAGGAAGTTGGCATCGAGGCAGCTTCAAGGGAGAGCCTCTGATTGGTGGAACTCTATTACCATCACTACTCCGGAAGAAGAGATTACTTGGGAGCAATTCCAAGTCAGATTTGAGGCTAAGTTCATTTCTACAGCCCAGAAGTCTGTTCTGTTCAAGAGGTTTGTGGAGCTCAAGCAAGGTGGAAGATCAGTTCTTGAGTATGTTTCTGAGTTCGAAGCTTTGTCCAAGTATGCCCGGTCGTATATTGAATCTGCTTATCAGAAGAATGAGAAGTTTGTGACCGGCTTGGACAGTTATCTTGGGAGACAGTTGGTGGATCATTTGGACGATTCATTTGAGAAGCTTGTGGAGAAAGCTCTTAGGCATGAGAGTCTGTTTCCTAAGGAAGGATCTGTTGTTGCTGTGACCAAGGGGGAATCTAAACCACAGCAGGGTGGAAACCAGAAGAGGAAGCAGCAGCAGCAGAAGGGTAAGGATGGCCAGAAGAAGCCGAAAGGCGAGGTGACTTGCTACAATTGTCAGCAGAAGGGCCATTTCTCTAAGGATTGTAAGAATCCGAAGGCACCGATGAAGTGTCACAACTGTGACAAGCCGGGGCATTTCAGGAAGAATTGTCCAGAACCAAGGAAGGACAGGCAGATTGTGCAAGCCTATGCTTTAGGAGCTGTTCCGTCGTCTTCAAAAGCTCCTACTGCTGAAGAGAAGGGAAAGAGTGTGGTTGTTCAAGGTACTCTTTTCCTATGTGGTGTTCCGGTTAGAGTTTTGTTTGATACTGGAGCGTCGCATTCGTTTGTTTGTAATGAACTCGTAGGCCGGTTAGGTTTGGCACCGGATATTGTTGATAGGCCATTGGTTGTGACTAATCCAGTTGGGGGTTCGTCTTGTTTGTGTATGTTATGCCGTGGTCTAGTTGTGTCGAGTCATGGTTGCTCTTTTGTTTGTGATTGTTTTGTTCTGAACTTTGCGGGGTTCGGAATTATTTTGGGTATGGACTGGCTTAGGAAGTATGCGGCTAAGGTTGATTGCGAAAGGTTGGAAGTGACAGTCGAGAATGTGGAGGGGCGAAAGATTGTGATACGATGTAAGCATGAAGAAGGCGTCTTCATGAGCTTCATGTATTCGCTAGTTGTTCCACGGGATGGACTGTCATCAGTACCGATCGCTAATGGATTCGAGGATGTCTTTGACGAAGTCAAAGGGTTGCCGCCGCATAGAGAGATCGAGTTTCGTATAGATCTAGTTGAAGGAGCCAGACCTGTTGTGATGCCTCTTAGGCGGATGGCGCCTAGGGAACAGCAGGAGTTGAGGGTGCAAGTTGATGATCTTTTGCAGAAAGGATTCATTCGGCGTAGTGTGTCCGAGTGGGGTGCACCAGTTGTGTTTGCAACCAAGGCAGATGGGTCGTTGAGATTGTGTGTGGATTATCGTGAGCTGAATAAGGTGACTAAGAAGAACAAGTATCCATTGCCGAGAATAGATGACTTGTTTGATCAGCTTCACGAAGCTAAGGTGTTTTCTCAGATGGATTTGGCAACGGGATTTCACCAGTTGAGAGTGGCTAAGGATAGTGTGCCGAAGACTGCTTTTCGAACACCATCCGGTTTCTTTGAGTGGCTGGTAATGCCGTTTGGATTGACTAACGCGCCAGCATATTTTGTGGATCTTATGAATAGAGTGTTCAGAGATCAGTTGAACAAGTTCGTACTTGTGTTCGTGGATGATATTCTGATTTATTCCAGAACGGAAGAAGAGCACAAGACGCACTTGCGTATTGTTTTGGAGATCTTACGGAAACATCGGCTGAAGGCTAAGTTTTCGAAGTGTCACTTCTGGAAGAGTGAAGTGAGGTTCTTAGGCCATGTAATTTCTGGGAATGGAATAGCGGTTGATCCCGCTAAGGTGGCAGCAATCCAGGATTGGGTTAGACCTAAGAATGCATCTGATGTGAGAAGTTTTCTTGGATTAGCAGGATATTATCGACGGTTTATCAAAGACTTCTCCAAGATAGCTGCACCGTTAACAGGATTGACGAAGAAGAACCAAGTGTTCAGTTGGGATGCTAAGTGTGAGCAAGCTTTCGGAATCCTGAAAGAGCGATTGACGAGTGCTCCTGTTTTGACTATTCCAAGTGGGAATGATGAGATGGTGGTTTACACCGACGCATGTGGTACTGGACTTGGAGCAGTGCTGATGCAGAAGGATAAAGTTATTGCGTATGCCAGTCGACAACTAAAGCCGCATGAAAGGAATTACCCTACTCATGATTTGGAGTTAGCGGCGATTGTATTTGCTTTGAAGATGTGGAGACATTATCTATTGGGAGTCCGATTCGAGTTGTTTACGGATCATAAGTCGTTGAAGTATCTTTTCTCCCAAAAGGATTTGAATCTTCGGCAGCAACGTTGGCTAGAGTTTTTAGCATCATATGATTTTGGTATAGCTTATACTCCGGGAAAAGGTAACGCAGTGGCAGATGCGTTAAGTCGAAGACATGCAGGATTGGGAGCCATGTTTTCAGAATGGAAGAGTCTCGAGTATTTAGCTGGATTTGACTTCAGGCCTAGATGTGAATTGGAACCTGAGATGTTGGCAAACTTATCGATAAGACCCACTCTTGTGGAAAGGATTGGCGAAGGCCAAAAGCGAGATGATAAGATTGTCAAGATTATCCGTGAATTGGAATCTGGATTGGATCCAGAAAAGGATAAAGGATTCGAGGTCGATCGAGAGAATTGGCTTCGGAAGCAAGGACGACTAGTTGTTCCCGATATAGATGAATTGAGGAGTGAAGTTCTGAAGGAAAGTCATCACTCGAAGTTGACAATTCATCCAGGTGGAAATAAGATGTATCGGGATATGAAGAGAACCTACTACTGGGAAGGTATGAAGAAGGATGTTGGAAATTTTATTTCCAAGTGTATGAACTGCCAGTTGGTAAAGGCTGAACAGAAGAAGCCAAGTGGATTGCTTCAGCCCTTAGAAGTTCCTACATGGAAGTGGGAACAAGTGTCGATGGATTTTATTGATGGATTGCCTAGAACCAGAACGGGAAATGAAGGGATTTGGGTCATTGTGGATCGTCTGACTAAGAGTGCACGATTCATTCCTGTTCGATCAACTAGGACTGCATCAAAGTTGGCTGAGTTGTATGTTAAGTGGATAGTTCGTTTCCATGGTATTCCGAAGAGTATAGTGAGCGATCGAGATCCATTGTTCACTAGTGGATTTTGGAAGAGCTTCCAGGAAGTCTTGGGAACCGAGTTGTGTTTGAGTACAGCTTATCATCCCCAAACAGATGGTCAGACTGAGAGAGTCAACCGAGTTTTGGAAGATCTCCTCAGAGCTTGTGTTTTGGATTTCGGAGGATCATGGGAAGATCACCTTCATTTGGTGGAGTTTGCCTACAACAACAGTTACCAGTCAAGTATTGGTATGGCACCATATGAGGCATTGTATGGAAGACCGTGTAACTCTCCGACATGTTGGTTGGAAACTGGGGAAAAGTTGATGCTTGGGCCAGAGATGATTCGTCAGACTTCAGATTGTATAGAGATCATTCGGCAACGAATGAAGGCAGCCCAAGATCGTCAGAAGAGTTATGCTGATAAACGTCGTAAGGATTTGGAGTTCGACGTAGGTGAGATGGTTTTTGTGAAGATTTCTCCACTGAAGAATGTTATCCGATTCGGGAAGAAAGGAAAATTGACTCCGAGATTTGTTGGACCATTCCCGATCATCGAGCGAATTGGAAAGCTCGCCTACAGATTGGAGTTACCGGAGAAAATGTCGGGTGTGCACAATGTTTTTCATGTATCATATCTACGGAAGTATGTGCACGACTCGAGTACGGTGGTTTCTGCTGATAGCTGTGAAGACTTAGAAGTTGATCCAGTCGATAGAAGACCTCGTAAGCCGCTTCGTGTTGTTGAAACCGACACGAAACAGCTTAGGAGGAAGATAGTTAAGTTGCTCAAGATACAATGGAGTGACAATGATAACGACTGTACGTGGGAGGTGGAAGAGAGGATGAAGGCAGCTCATCCTGAACTCTTCAAGGTATGGCCCTAAGGTGTCGTGTCATCTAACGAAATTGTAACTTGTTCTAAGTCTTAGAATTCTGTACGCTAAGCTAGAATTGGATGCATGGTTTATTGATTGTTATGGATGATAGGCGTACAGAATGGCTTTGATTGCCTTGTTGTTTGGAATTTCGGGGGCGAAATTCTTAAGGGGGAGAGAATGTAACGACCCGTATTTTTACGGATCAAAACATTCTAAAATGATTTACCTTTGGTTGTAAGGTTGTTAAGTCATTTCTGGTTTTGGCAGAATTTTGCTTAAGTCCTAAGTCGTAGCCGACTTAGGAGTTTGGACGAGTTAAGCAACTAGTCTGGGTCGAGTTGCCGACTCAAGGAACTCGCCGAGTTAAGGGATAACAACCTAAGGAAGTGACCGACTTATAGTATTAACCGACTTAAGGATAGTGGTGAGTTAAGTGTTAAGTCGGCTGACGAGTTAAGATAGTGGTCGACTTAAGACCTGGACGACTTAGTAGTTAGCATATCTGACAAACTATTTGTTAAGTCGTTGCCGAGTTAAGGAAGTGGGGTTGACCGACTTAAGAGGTTAGGGCGACCTAAGGAAGAATAGTAGGCAGCCTAAGTACTCTGGAGTAGAGTTAGGTCGGCAACGACCTAAGGACATGTTGTGAGCGACCTAAGTGTTTGGGTGTTAAGTGTTAGGTCGGCAGGGTAATTGAGTCGGTAGGTAGTTGAGTCGGCAACGTGTGTTGAGTTGTGAGTCGGCAGGACGTCTCTTGTGTTAAGTCGTAACCCAGTTACGAGTTAAGTCGTAGTTGTATTCCTTCGTATGTCTTAGGTCGGCAAGGCACTTAAGTCGGCAACGACCTAAGTTAAGTCGTGCCTATGTGTTTAGTCGCAGTTGCGCTTTGTTGTTGAGTCGTCAACCGACTTAGGACTTGGGTTTTGCGGCAGTATGATGAGTCTGCTTCGTTGGGTCGGTCATATTGTTAAGTCGTAGGTCGGCGAGGCAGTTAAGTCGTTAAGTCGTAGGCGCATGCCATAAGTCGTAACCGACTTAGGAGACAGCTGTTTTGTTGCGAGTCATAGGCAGATGAGTTTTTAGGTCGGCAAGGCACTAGGTCGGCAAGGCACTAGGTCGGCATGGTGTTAAGTCGGCACCGACTTAAGGAGATAGCCGAGTTACGACTTAAGGGCAGTTTTCAGCTATAAATAGGAGGGGTTGTTCTCACTTTTTGGGATCCGGATTTTGAAGCGACGAAGTGCTGCCATTTTGAGAGCTCGACTTCTACACTTCTTCACTTCTTTTCTCCACTCTAATCTAGTGCTTCCATCCATCCAAATCAAAGATCAAGATTGAAGATTCAAGAGCTTAGATTGAAGATCTTCATCTTTTCAAGGGAGATTTCTTCATTTGAAGCGGATTTGTGATAGATCTAGCTTCATCCTTCGCTGTCCAGATCTGAAGTGTGTTGATTTGAGGTTGTTTAGGTGATTTGGTGAGTGGTGATTATCTCTCACACGGATCCAAAGGAGTATATCGGATTGTTGGCCCGATTTGGTGTTAAAATAGTGATTTCCATGCATTTTCTTCATCCTATGTGTAGATCCATGTAGATCCATTGTTCATGATGATGTTGCATCCATTTTATCATATGTTAACCTATGCAAGTTCATTCATCAAGTTTGTAGAGATATAATCCATGTTTTCATGCTTATTGGACTTTCAACTCTTTAATTACGAAAATGCCATTATTGTTATAATTGTCTACTTAGATCATACTTGAATGCTTGATTGATTGGATTGATGTTTGATTTGATTGATTGTTATGAACTAGATGATTGATGATTAGATTTAGACCGAAGACGATTCAAAAGCTAAGGGAAAGGCTCTTGAATTGGAAAAGCTGCTCGTGGCATATGTAGCGGGATGATGAAGCTCTTATGCATAGATTTGATGATGTGATGATGAGATGAGGCTTTGCGAGGATGTAATGAAGCGAGGCAATCATGTGATGAAGACTTGGTCTAATCCAGATGGGATCATTCCAAGCATGTTGATAACTCGGTGATATGATTCGAGTTGAAGATAATGAATGGATATGAGAATAGTCGTCGAGGAGGATGACTAGGAGGCTTGGATAGCATCGTTGTTGAAGGTTCTAGCATGCTCTAAGCAAGAGTACGTTTGGGCAGATTCGATAGTCCCAACGGCCAACTGTTGATGGTCGAGTACTCTGGGCAGATTCGATAGTCCTAGGCACGGGCTGCGACGACGTGCGGGAGTTATGTCTAGAACCGGGGTTTCCATTAGCCCTTGACGGACGGCTGAAAGAATGTGCCGGTCATTCAATTAACGGTGATATCGAAGCAATGATAACAGTGATAGCCAGAGTCATGGATGTTTGGTTGTATCGTCATTCGGACTCAAGAGCGGTATTTTCTGGGTGCTTATCTGATTTAGGCCTTGGTACTTGGAAAACATCGCCCTTGACTCGAGTGATAGTAGCTTTACTTTAAATTGTATGCTCTGCTATGTTTGCTTCTGTTTAGTGTTTGTCTGGGGGCTATCACTGTAGAATGAGGTTGGAGTGGGAGGGTTGTATTCCTATTCCTTTTCCTTTATGCTCTTTTGGTATGTTGTTAGTTAATTTACTGCTCACTAAGACTGTTGTCTGACTCAAGGCTTTATGTTTTTAATTCTTATTGCCTTGGGCTGTTCGTCCATTTTGGGACGGGCAGACTAGGTAGCAGGTGGCAGGTGCTGTTCTCTTCTCACGATGCTGATATCGAAGACGAGCTAGAGGGTTGCATATTATCTTCTTATATGTACTGGATATTCCGCTGTTTTGTTTTCTCTGAGAGATATGTAGTGAGGCTGGATGTATTGACTATATGAATGCTTGTATTCAACTATTATGGAGTTTTATAAGATGTCATTTTGTTCTGTAAAGCTTCACTATACTTATGTTCTATTGTATTTTGTCCATGCGCTGTGAGTAATACGATAGATCCTGTTGTTTTAATCTTACCTTGACAATCGTCCATGGTCGCCTGGCACACTTTACAGCGCACTATCCCTAGATTCGGTGCAGGGGTCATGGGCGGTCGTCACATAGGTCGTATAGTGGTTTAAGTCGTGTGCGACCTAAGGATGTTGGGGTTAGGTCGTGAGGTGGTTAGGTCGTAGGGTAGTTTAGGTCGGTCGAGCGACCTAAAAGTTGATGACTTATAGAGGCTAGCGACTTAGGAGATAGACAGGTTAGCGACCTAAGGAAGTTAGGTCGTTAGACAACTTAAGGTCAGGCAGCGTCCTATAGAAGTGAGCGGCCTATAGGAGTTAGCGACCTAAGGGTTAGTAACCTACAGTAGTTAGCGACCTAGTGGTGAGAGAGTTAGCATGGTTAGGTCGTTAGACGACCTAAGGAGTTAGGTCGTATCCTGGCAAAGTGTTAGGTCACGTGTGTGTGTTGGGTCGTATTATTAGTTAAGTCTTAGGTCGTGATGTTTTAGGTCGCGTGAGGGCTTAAGTTGATAGGTCGCTGGGTGTTAGGTCGTGAGCGACCTAGGAGTTGTTGAGTCAAATGTGCGTTAGGTCGCGAAGAGGTGGTCTGAGTTAGGTCACTAGGCTGCATTTTTGTTAGGTCGTAAGTCGCGCATAGTTAAGTCGCGCATTGTTTTAAGTCGTTGGATCTGTGAGTCGCGCGCTTGCTCTAGGTCGTAGGTCGTAAGGTCTGGATAGGTCGAGAGTTTTAGGTCGTAAGTCGTGGACGACCTAATTCCGAGCTAGCGACCTAAGGTGAATTTCAGCTATAAATAGGAGGGCTTTGTTTCATTTTTGGGATCCGAATTTCGAAGCGACGAAGTGCTGCCATTTTGAGAGCTCGACTTCTACACTTCTTCACTTCTTTTCTCTACTCTAATCTAGTGATTCCATCCATCCATATTGAAGATCAAATTGAAGATTCAAGAGCTTAGATTGAAGATCTTCATCCGTCGAAGGGTGATTTCATCGTTTGAAGAGGATTCGTGATAGATCGAGCTTGATCCTTCGCTGTCCAGATCTGAAGCGTGTTGATTTGGGGTTGTTTAGGTGATTTGGTGAGTGGTGATTATCTCTCACACGGATCCAAAGGAGTATATCGGATCGTTGGTTTGATTTGGTGTTAAAATAGTGATTTCCATACATTTTCTTCATCCTAAGTGTAGATCCATATAGATCCATTGTTCATGATGATTTGATAACCATTTTACTACATGTTAACCTATGCAAGTTCATTCATCAAGATTATAGAGATATTGTTCATGTTTTCATGCTTATTAGACTTTCAACTCTTTAATTACGTAATTGCCATTACTGTGATAATTATCTACTTTGATCATATTTGAATGCTTGATTGTTTGGATTAATGTTTGACTTGGTTGATTGCTATGATTTGATGATAGATGATTTGATTTAGACCGAAGATGATTCAAAAGCTAAGGGAAAGGCTCTTGAATTGGAAAAGCTGCTTGTGGCATATGTAGCGGATGATGAAGCTCTTATGCATAGATTTGATGATGATGTTAAGATGAGACTTTGCGAGGATGTTATGAAGCGAAGTATGATATGAGATAGTCTTGGCCTAATCCAAACGGGATCATTCCAAGCATGTTGGTAACTAGGTGATATGGTTCGAGTTGAGGATAATGGATGCTCGAGAGGCGCTTAAGCTAGTATGGAGATAGTCGTCTAGGAGGATGACTAGAAGGCTGAGATCCCATCGTTGTTGAAGGTTCTAGCATGCTCAAAGCAAGAGTACGTTGGGCAGATTCGATAGTCCCTGAAGGCTACTGATTGGGTAGTCAAGTACTCTGGGCAGATTCGATAGTCCTAGGCACGGGTCACGATGACGTGCGGGAGTTATGTCTAGAACTGGGGTTTCCATTAGCCCTTGACGGACGGCTGAAAGAATGTGCCGGTCATTCAATTAACGGTGATGTCGAAGCAATGATAACAGTGATAGCCAGAGTCATGGATGTTTGGTTGTATCGTCATTCGGTCTCAAGAGCGGTATTTTCTGGGTGCTTATCTGATCTTGGTTTAGGCCTTGGGGGTTTGTACTTGGAAAACATCGCCCTTGACTCGAGTGATAATTTCTTTACTTTACATTGTATGCTCTGCTATGTTTGCTTCTACTTAGTGTGTGTCTGGGGGCTATCACTGTAGAAAGAGGTTGGAGTGGGAGGGTTGTATTCCTATTCCTTTTCCTTTATGCTCTTTTGGTATGTTGTTAGTTAGTTTACTGCTCACTAAGACTGTTGTCTGACTCAAGGCTTTATGTTTTTAATTCTTATTGCCTTGGGCTGTTCGTCCATTTTGGGACGGGCAGACTAGGTAGCAGGTGACAGGTGTTGATCAGGCTTTCCACGGTGCTGATACCGAAGACGAGCTGGAGGGTTGCATATTATTTTCTTATTATATGTACTGGATGTTCCGCTGCTTTGTATTCTCCGAGTGATATGTAGTGAGGCTTGTTGTATTGACTATTCAGATGTTTGTATTCAACTATTATGAAGTTTTATATGATGGCATTCTATTCTGTGAAGCTTCGCTATATATATATGTTCTATTGTATTTTGTCCATGCGCTGTGAGTAATACGATAGATTCTGTTGTTTTAACTTACCTTGACAATCGTCCATGGTCGCCTGGCACACTTTACAGCGCACTATCTCTAGATTCGGTGCAGGGGTCATGGGCGGTCGTCACAATTGTTATCAGAGCTTTGGTTAATCGATTTTACCTAACGCTCGCTGACGTAACTACGTATGAGAGACGTAATTGTATTTTGATGGATGGTTACTATATATAATATAGTAGCTTAGTAGAGTTTGAGTCCTTTATGCAGTTGTTTCTCAAGATGTGCTGACCATTCCTTTTTATAGATATTGAGAATGAGTCGAAGAGGGAGACCAGCCTAGGGAAGGCCGTGCTACTGAGGGGGCTGTTGATTATGCAGCTATGTTCGAAGCTATGATGACTTCGATCATGAGAAGGATACCAGTTCCGGGGGCAGCAGTTGATGTTGGAGTTCAAGTCCAAACTCCAAAACCAGTGGATTTTGCTAAGTTGTGCAAAGACTATACTGCTCTTGGAGGGAAGGTTTTCTTGGGGACAGAATCAACCATTGAGGTCCAGAGGTGGATAGATGCTTGTAGAAGGATTTTTGGAGATTTGGGAATTGAGGATGCAACTAAGAGGAAGTTAGCATCAAGACAGCTTCAAGGGAGAGATTCTGATTGGTGGAACTCTATTACCATCAATACTCCGGAGGAAGAGATTACTTGGGAGCAATTCCAAGTCAGGTTTGAAGCTAAGTTCATTTCTACAGCTCAGAAGTCTGTTCTGTTCAAGAAGTTTGTGGAGCTCAAGCAAGGTGGAAGACCAGTTCTTGAGTATGTTTCTGAGTTTGAAGCTTTGTCCAAGTATGCCCGGTCATATATAGAATCTGCTTATCAGAAGAATGAGAAGTTTGTGACAGGCTTGGACAGTTATCTTGGGAGACAGCTGGTAGATCATTTGGACGATTCATTTGAGAAGCTTGTGGAGAAAGCTCCCAGGCATGAGAGTCTGTTTCCTAAGGAAGGATCTGTTGTTGCTGTGACCAGGGAAGAGTCTAAACCCCAGCAGGGTGGAAACAAGAAGAGGAAGCAGCAGCAGCGGAAGGGTAAGGATGGCCAGAAGAAGCCGAAGGGCGAAGTGACTTGCTACAATTGTCAGCAGAAGGGCCATTTCTCGAAGGATTGTAAGAATCCGAAGGCACCGATGAAGTGTCACAACTGTGACAAGCCAGGGCATTTCAGAAAGAATTGTCCAGAACCACGGAAGGACAAGCAGATTGTGCAAGCTTATACTTTGGGAGCTGTTCCGTCATCTTCAAAAGCTCCTACCGCTGAAGAGAAGGGAAAGAGTGTTGTGGTTCAAGGTACTCTTTTCCTATGTGGTGTTCCAGTTAGAGTTATATTTGATACTGGAGCGTCGCATTCGTTTGTTTGTAGTGAACTCATAGGCCGGTTAGATTTGGAACCGGATATTGTTGATAGGCTATTGGTTGTGACTAATCCAGTTGGGGGTTCGTCTTGTTTGTGTATGTTATGCCGTGGTCTGATTGTGTCGAGTCATGGTTGCTCTTTTGTTTGTGATTGTTTTGTTCTGAACTTTGCGGGGTTCGGAATTATTTTGGGTATGGACTGGCTTAGGAGGTATGCGGCAAAGGTTGATTGTGAGAGGCTAAAAGTGACAGTTGAGAATGTGGAGGGGCGAAAGATTGTGATATGATGTAAGCATGAAGAAGGCGTCTTCATGAGCTTCATGTATTCACTAGTTGTTCCACGGGATGGACTGTCATTAGTGCCAATCGCGAATGGATTCGAGGATGTCTTTGACAAAGTCAAAGGGTTGCCGCCGCATAGGGAGATCGAGTTTCGTATAGATCTAGTTGAAGGAGCCAGACCTGTTGTGATGCCTCTTAGGCGGATGGCGCCTAGGGAACAGCAAGAGTTGAGGGTGCAAGTTGATGATCTTTTGTAGAAAGGATTCATTCGGCGTAGTGTGTCCGAGTGGGGTGCACCAGTTGTATTCGCAACCAAAGCAGATGGATCGCTGAGGTTGTGCGTCGATTATTGTGAGCTGAATAAGGTGACTAAGAAGAACAAGTATCCATTGCCGAGAATAGATGACTTGTTTGATCAGCTTCACGAAACCAAGGTGTTTTCTCAGATGGATTTGGCAACGTGATTTCACCAGTTGAGAGTGGCTAAGGATAGTGTGCCGAAGACTGCTTTTCGAACACCATCCGGCTTCTTTGAGTGGCTGGTAATGCCGTTTGGGTTGACTAACGCGCCAGCATATTTTGTGGATCTTATGAATAGAGTGTTCAGAGATCAGTTGAACAAGTTTGTACTTGTGTTCGTGGATGATATTCTGATTTATTCCAGAACTGAAGAAGAGCACAAGATGCACTTGCGTATTGTTTTGGAAATCTTGCGGAAACATCAGCTGAAGGCTAAGTTTTCAAAGTGTCACTTCTGGAAGAGTGAAGTGAGGTTCTTAGGCCATGTTATTTCTGGAAGTGGAATAGCGGTTGATCCCGCAAAGGTGGCAGCAATCCAGGATTGGGTTAGACCTAAGAATGCATCAGATGTGAGAAGTTTTCTTGGATTAGCAGGATATTATCGTCGGTTTATCAAGGACTTCTCCAAAGTAGCCGCACCATTAACATGATTGACGAAGAAGAACCTAGTGTTCAGATGGGATGATAAGTGTGAGCAAGCTTTCGGAATCCTGAAAGAGTGATTGACGAGTGCTCCTGTTTTGACTATTCCTAGTGGGAATGAAGAGATGGTGGTTTACACCGACGCATGTGGTACTGGACTTGGAGCAGTGCTGATGCAGGGGGATAAAGTTGTTGCGTATGCCAGTCGACAACTGAAGCCGCATGAAAGGAATTACCCGACTCATGATTTGGAGTTAGCAGCGATTGTTTTTGCTCTGAAGATGTGGAGACATTATCTATTGGGAGTTCGATTTGAGTTGTTTACAGATCATAAGTCGTTGAAGTATCTTTTCTCCCAAAAGGATTTGAATCTTCGGCAGCAACGTTGGCTAGAGTTTTTGGCATCATATGATTTTGGTATAGCTTATACTCCGGGAAAAGGTAACGCAATGGCAGATGCGTTAAGTCGAAAACATGCGGGATTGGGAGCCATGTTTTCAGAATGGAAGAGTCTCGAGTATTTAGCTGGATTTGACTTCAGGCCTAGATGCGAATTGGAACCTGAGATGTTGGCAAACTTATCAATAAGACCTACTCTTGTGGAAAGGATTGGCGAGAGCCAAAAGCGAGACGATAAGCTTGTCAAGATTATCTGTGATTTGGAATCTGGATTGGATCCAGAAAAGGATAAAGAATTCGAGGTCGATCGAGAGGGTTGGCTTCGGAAGCAAGGACGACTAGTTGTTCTCGATATAGATGAATTGAGGAGTGAAGTTCTTAAGGAAAGTCATCACTCAAAGCTGACAATTCATCCAGGTGGAAATAAGATGTATCAGGATATGAAGAGAACCTACTACTGGGAAGGTATGAAGAAGGATGTTGGAAATTTTATTTCCAAATGCATGAACTTCCAGTTGGTTAAAGCTGAACAGAAGAAGCCAAGTGGATTGCTTCAGCCATTAGAAGTTCCTACATGGAAGTGGGAGCAAGTGTCGATGGATTTTGTTGATGGACTACCTAGAACCAGAACGGGAAATGAAGGGATTCGGGTCATTGTAGATCGTTTGACTAAGAGTGCAAGATTCATTCCTGTTCGATCGACTAGGACTGCATCAAAGTTGGCTGAGTTGTATGTTAAGTGGATAGTTCGATTCCATGGTATTCCGAAGAGTATAGTGAGCGATCGAGATCCATTGTTCACTAGTGGATTTTGGAAGAGCTTCCAGGAAGTTTTGGGAACTGAGTTGTGTTTGAGTACAGCTTATCACCCTCAAACAGATGGTCAGACCGAGCGAGTCAACCGAGTTTTGGAAGATCTCCTCAGAGCTTGTGTTTTGGATTTCGGAGGATCATGGGAAGATCACCTTCATTTGGTGGAGTTTGCATATAACAACGGTTACCAGTCAAGCATTGGTATGGCACCGTATGAGGCATTGCATGGGAGACCGCGTAACTCTCCGACATGTTGGATAGAGACTGGAGAAAAGTTGATACTTGGGCCAGAGATGATTCGACAGACTTCGGATTGTATAGAGATCATTCGGCAACGAATGAAGGCAGCCCAAGACCGTCAGAAAAGTTATGCCGATAAGCGTCGAAAGGATTTGGAATTCGACGTAGGAGATATGGTTTTTGTGAAGATTTCTCCACTGAAGAATGTTATTCGATTCGGGAAGAAAGGAAAATTGACTCCGAGATTTGTTGGACCATTCCCGATCATCGAGTGAATTGGAAGGCTCGCCTACAGGTTGGAGTTACCGTAGAAGATGTCGGGTGTGCACAATGTTTTCCATGTATCATATCTACGGAAGTATGTGCACGACTCGAATACAGTGGTTTCTGTTGATAGCTGTGAAGATTTCGAAGTTGATCCAGTCGATAGAAGACCTCGTAAGCCGCTTCGTGTTGTGGAGACCGACACGAAACAGCTTAGGAGGAAGGTAGTTAAGTTGCTCAAGATACAATGGAGTGATGATGATAACGACTGTACGTGGGAGGTGGAAGAGAGGATGAAGGAAGCTCATCCTGAACTCTTCAAGGTATGGCCCTAAAGTGTCGTATCATCTCACGATATTGTAACTTGTTCTAGTGTTAGAATTCTATACGCTAAGCTAGAATTGGATGCATGGTTTGTTGGTTGCTATGGTTGGTAGGCGTACAGAATAGTCTTTGATTGCCTTGTTTGTTTGGAATTTCGGGGGCGAAATTCCTAAGGGGGAGAGAATGTAACGACCCGTATTTTACGGATCGAAACATCGTAAAAACAGTTGACATTTGGTCACACTGTTGATAAGTCGTTTAGAGTTTAATTCCTAGGTCGTATGTTAAGCGTTAGGTCGGCAACGACCTAAGGGATTGATGAGTGGCGACCTAAGAGTTAACTCTTGGGAGAATTAGGTCGTAATGGGATGGCTTAGGTCGAGTGACCGACTTAGGAAGTGTACGACCTAAGAAATAGACTATCTAAGGAACTGACCGACATATAGGATTTAGACGACTTAAGAGAGTGAACGACCTAGCCGTTAGGTCGTATAGTGGTTTAATTCGTGTGCGACCTAAGGATGTTGGGGTTAGGTTGTGAGGTGGTTAGGTCGTAGGGTAGTTTAGGTCGGTCGAGCGACCTAAAAGTTGACGACTTATAGAGGCTAGCGACTTAGGAGATAGACAGGTTAGCGACCTAAGGAAGTTAGGTCGTTAGATGACTTAAGGTCAGGCAGCGACCTATAGAAGTGAGCGACCTATAGGAGTTAGCGACCTAAGGGTTAGTAACCTACAGTAGTTAGCGACCAAGTGGTGAGCGAGTTAGCATGGTTAGGTCGTTAGATGACCTAAGGAGTTAGGTCGTATCCTGACTAAGTGTTAGGTCGCGTGTGTGTGTTGGGTCGTATTATTAGTTAAGTCTTAGGTCGTGATGTTTTAGGTCGCGTGAGGGCTTAAGTTGATAGGTCACTGGGTGTTAGGTCGTGAGCGACCTAGGAGTTGTTGAGTCAAATGTGCGTTAGGTCGCGAAGAGGTGGTCTGAGTTAGGTCGCTAGGCTGCATTTTTGTTAGGTCGTAAGTCGCGCATAGTTAAGTCGCGCATTGTTTTAAGTCGTTGGATCTGTGAGTCGCGCGCTTGCGCTAGGTCGTAGGTCGTAAGGTCTAGATAGATCGAGAGTTTTAGGTCGTGGGGTTTTAGGTCGTAAGTCGTGGATGACCTAATTCCGAGCTAGCGACCTAAGGTAAATTTCAGCTATAAATAGGAGGGCTTTGTTTCATTTTTGGGATCCGGATTTCGAAGCGACGAAGTGCTGCCATTTTGAGAGCTCGACTTCTACACTTCTTCACTTCTTTTCTCTACTCTAATCTAGTGATTCCATCCATCCATATTGAAGATCAAATTGAAGATTCAAGAGCTTAGATTGAAGATCTTCATCCGTCGAAGGGTGATTTCATCGTTTGAAGAGGATTCGTTATAGATCGAGCTTGATCCTTCGCTGTCCAGATCTAAAGCGTGTTGATTTGGGGTTGTTTAGGTGATTTGGTGAGTGGTGATTATCTCTTACATGGATCCAAAGGAGTATATCGGATCGTTGGTTTGATTTGGTGTTAAAATAGTGATTTCCATACATTTTCTTCATCCTAAGTGTAGATCCATATAGATCCATTGTTCATGATGATTTGATAACCATTTTACTACATGTTAACCTATGCAAGTTCATTCATCAAGATTATAGAGATATTGTTCATGTTTTCATGCTTATTAGACTTTCAACTCTTTAATTACGAAATTGCCATTACTGTGATAATTATCTACTTTGATCATATTTGAATACTTGATTATTTGGATTAATGTTTGACTTGGTTGATTGCTATGATTTGATGATAGATGATTTGATTTAGACCGAAGATGATTCAAAAGCTAAGGGAAAGGCTCTTGAATTGGAAAAGCTGCTTGTGGCATATGTAGCGGATGATTAAGCTCTTATGCATAGATTTGATGATGATGTTGAGATGAGACTTTGCGAGGATGTGATGAAGCGAAGTATGATATGAGATAGTCTTGGCCTAATCCAGACGGGATCATTCCAAGCATGTTGGTAACTCGGTGATATGGTTCGAGTTGAGGATAATGGATGCTCGAGAGGCGCTTGAGCTAGTATGGAGATAGTCGTCGAGGAGGATGACTAGAAGGCTGAGATCTCATCGTTGTTGAAGGTTCTAGCATGCTCAAAGCAAGAGTACGTTGGGCAGATTCGATAGTCCCTGAAGGCTATTGATTGGGTAGTCAAGTACTCTGGGAAGATTCGAAGTCCTAGGCACGGTTCACGATGACGTGCAGGAGTTATGTCTAGAACCGGGGTTTCCATTAGCCCTTGACGGACGGCTGAAAGAATGTGCCGGTCATTCAATTAACGGTGATGTCGAAGCAATGATAACGGTGATAGCCAGAGTCATGGATGTTTGGTTGTATCGTCATACGGTCTCAAGAGCGGTATTTTCTGGGTGCTTATCTGATCTTGGTTTAGGCCTTGGGGGTTTGTACTTGGAAAACATCGTCCTTGACTCGAGTGATAATTGCTTTACTTTACATTGTATGCTCTGCTATGTTTGCTTCTACTTAGTGTGTGTCTAGGGGCTATCACTGTAGAAAGAGGTTGGAGTGGGAGGGTTGTATTCCTATTCCTTTTCTTTTATGCTCTTTTGGTATGTTGTTAGTTAGTTTACTGCTCACTAAGACTGTTGTCTGACTCAAGGCTTTATGTTTTAAGTCTTATTGCCTTGGGCTGTTCGTCCATTTTGGGACGGGCAGACTAGGTAGCAGGTGACAGGTGTTGATCAGGCTTTCCACGGTGCTGATAGCGAAGACGAGCTGGAGGGTTGCATATTATTTTCTTATTATATGTACTGGATGTTCCACTGCTTTGTATTCTCCGAGTGATATGTAGTGAGGCTTGTTGTATTGACTATTCAGATGTTTGTATTCAACTATTATGAAGTTTTATATGATGGCATTCTATTCTGTGAAGCTTCGCTATATATATATGTTCTATTGTATTTTGTCCATGCGCTGTGAGTAATACGATAAATTCTGTTGTTTTAACTTACCTTGACAATCGTCCATGGTCGCCTGGCACACTTTACAGCGCACTATCTCTAGATTCGGTGCAGGGGTCATTGGCGGTCGTCACACATTCTTTAAGGATCCGTTAAACTATCTACTATGTAGTAGTGTACAATAAGTAGATAATGCCTATCAGTAATATAAGATATCAAAATAGTGTTAAGGCGTTACCATTATTCCCCTTAACACATTTTATATAAGCGTTATAGTCTATACACCACTGTAAACTCCACCGTAAACTAGTGGGCTATCAGGGAGTACTCCATAGGTATAACACAAAACAAATTCGTAGTGGTCGCGTATATAGGGATCCAAGTATGACAAGGCACATGAGGCAATACCCAAGGTAGTGAAACTACCGTTTGCCTGATCCGGACTGGTGAGAACGCATCGCCGCAGCGATCGCAACACCGCGAAACAACACTCCCAAATCAAGGGTGCACCAATCGACAACAAGTAATGAGTAGTTTTCGAAGAAGTGTGTTCGCTTGAGGTAGCTGACCTCTATTGGCCCGGCACGGCTCCTGTTTTAGTCATTTCCAATTTGACACAAGTGTCAAGGCTATCCATTATCGTTCTCTTTCTTCAGTCATCACGTACATCATTCCAACCACTTCATTCTGGATCACACTCCGCGTTTAGTTATTAAAGTGGTTTTCGGTTTAGACAGTGAGTATGTCCCTAACCGATTCCGGTCTCTTTAATAACCTTCGAAATTATTACACCGATTGGTCGATTAATAAATTTCAAAACCAAATCTAATTCAATTTCAAATAGAATTTGTAAATCAACATTTCATTTGCCTTTCTAAATCGATTTCCATAATTTACGTTTCAAAACTTTCAAATTACCATTTCAAAATCTTATAATACCAGTTTCAATTTCTATTTATACAATTCAAATATTGATTCAAGTTCGTATATAAGTTTCATTCCGAAATCATTTAAATTAATATAATTTAACATTTAAATCAATTTAAATTAATTTATCAATTTCATTCAATATTCATTAAGTAAATTTGCCATTCAAAACAATTCCTATTAAATTTCCAATTCATTAAATCCATTATTTAAATTCAACTTCATTATATCAAAACTTACAAATTGAATTAAATTAAATTCATCAAACCAAATTCTTTAAATTTCAAGTCTTATATTAATTTCAATAAATCACATTTTATTTCTTGTTAAAGAAATTCAATTTCACTTATTTACTTACTTAAATAATTTTCCAAAACTTAATTAATAAAGAAACTCAATTTCAATTATTTACGAAGTAAAATTTACTTATTCAAAAATTCAATTTCACTTATTAAAGAATTCAATTCAATTTAATCATTAAATAATTCAATCTTATTTAATTATTAAATAATTCAAAACTTAATTATTAAATAATTTCAAAGTTTAATAATTTCAAACTTAATTATAATTTCAAACTTGATTATTAAATCATTTCAAACTTAATTCAATCATTTCTCAAATTAAACAACATTCTTCCATCAATTACATTGTTAACATTTTGTTTCAGATTATTAAATATTAACATTTTCCTTTCATTAAAAATTCAAATTTCAACTTCATTTCAAAACCATATTATTTATTCAAATAAAATCTTTATTAAATTTTAAATCAAATTATTGACCAATCGGGTTTTATTAAATTCTCTATCCTAAGTCAAGTTCATTTGGGGTATTTATCATTTCAACCCGATTCCAATTTAATTCAAAATCAAAACATAGCAAAAGGGAACTTGCAGTGTGATAACTGGGATGGTGTCAAAGTAAATAAACAAGCAATAACAACAATCAATAACAATCAAATAATCAATTCAAATAATGCCGAAATAATCGTATTAATTCACATTGTTATTTGTGTAAATTAATAAAATTATTTCTAGAATCTACACTATCATTTCATGTAGATTAAAGATTATTACACTAATATTTATACGGTTCTTCAATTGTCATTCGATTTCAATTTTAACACTACAACAATTAATCAAATATACGTTCAATGGTTCAAAGTGTAACTATCACTATTCTACATGTCAATTAATTTAACAATTAAAAGGGGTCATATTCAACTAAATCAAATTCAACATATGTGTCGATTCAAATTTTAATTATCCTACGTCAAATTTATTTGCATAATATTTATCACTTTATACATTACAATTTTAACGTCCAATTGTAAACATCAAACAATCAATCATTTAACAACCAAACTGGATTATCATTGCATATATAACAGATAATGGTGTCAGATGTCAAAGGTGAACTGATACAGTTAATAGCATAAATAACAGTAGCATATTTCAATTGTCATTTCAATTGAAATCAAATTTAATAAATAAAAGAACGTTAATCGTGAGTGATTGCTCACCTTTCGAGGCTAGAGATGCACGAGAAGATGACACGGATACGCACACTGATACAGACATAGAGATTGAGTTACGAATCAAGGCAAAACAAATCGGCACGAATTCAACGATCAAAGCTGATAACAGAAATCGATGAACACAACGAATTAGTTTGGATATAAACTAAAATATATACATTATTATTATATTATATATAATTTCAATATTTTAATTTAAGACAAATACACTAAAATACTAAAAATTTCAAAAATCAATATCTAATTCATAAATAAGCTTATATACGTGAGCTACAAAGTTACAATATAATTTACATTTTTAAGTCAAATAACTTTGCTTAATTCCAATACATAGAAACTATCCTAAATCTACACATATATATATATACATATTGTATGTAAACAAATAGTTGCCATATATCTTTATATAACGTCCATTATTAATAAACAATATATATAAACACTATAATCATTCATATTGCATTGCTATAATAAACTATTTAAATGAACTTTATATGTTTAACTTACTGTTACATAACCTATATAACATACAACTGAGATGAACATATTATAGTTACCAACTTTATATATACTACAACATATTAATATACATAAGCTAATACATATGTATATAACCAATATTTTATACGAAACCAAAAATAACATGCATACGTATTAACAGAAAACATATATACGAATATACAATTGTAAAACTCTCGGCATATCATTAAAATATTAAAACCACTGCAAATTGCAGTGTACCCATTTTTTTTAATATAACCAGTATAACTAATGTAACAAACTATACATAAATAAATCTTCTGTTATAATATAACATACTGCAAACATAAATTCTTTATATCTATATCTTTAAAGCCAACCCAAATCTAAAATAATATCTTTGTATATATATATTTTAAAACCCTGTATATATAATATATATAACAAAATCCACTTACAACAAATTTTTTATAAAATCTATATACTAACATTAATGTATTTTATATGTGTACATAATTACAACATATTACAATATATAGTTTACCTATAAATACATGCCTTTCACGGCACAGCAAGTGGAGGAGCAATCGAATGGCCAGATGTGCGAGTCAGAGGTGGTAGGCAGGGTGACATGTGGCTAAGGAGGGAGGCCGAGAGGCCGGTGGCCAGTGCATTCGGATGTAAGGAGGAGGGGACGGACAGCACGAGTGAAAGGTATTGTCGTCGGCTGGAGGAATTGGCTTGCGAGTTGATGGGTTGTTGAATGGAAGGCGGTTGCTGGTTCAGGGCGTGGTTCGGCTGATGGTGGGTGTGGTCGGCGGAGGCATTGGGAGATCGGTTGAAGAGTATTTGGAGGGCGGAGGCGAATGAGATGGCGGTGGTGGAGGGAAAACGTGGCCGTAGGGGAGATGTTTCACGGATGTTGGTTGCGGCTAATCGGGAAAAGACGAAGGGATGCGTTGGTGATGACGAAGGTGGAGTATCGGCAAGGGTTTGTTTCGGCTGGGCTTAGTGTTACTGGCGTGGTCGGAGAGGCTGTGTGGGTGAGTGGTTGTTCGCGAGGCAACGGTGTAAGTGGAGGAGAGGTGGAGGAAGTCGGATTTTTGGGCTTCGGCTGCATGCCCCAGCTGGTCGCGGCTAAGGTGAAGTGTTGTGAGCTGGGTGGCTTCGGCTTGGGTAACATGCGGAGTCAGAGTGGGTCTGGATAGTGGTCGAGCAGCTCGCATGGTTGCTGCCGTGATTGGTCAGCTCGGAGATGGTTGGCGACAGTTAGAAATGAAAGATAAAGAGGGAAGGCTGAGCAAAAAGAAAGCAAAGGGATGAAGTGAGGCTTGGATCTTATACAACGTAAAAAAAATTTATTATAGTATAATTGTTTCTCTGGAATGAATTGATACCTTGGGAAAAACAAAATTATTAAATTTTATAGGAATATTAAAAGATTATACAATTTTCGATAGATAAACCAACGGTCACAAGCAAACCAAAAGATACGGAACCGGTATCAATACGGTCCGACGTTTTACAGATTTCTTCACGCTCCGGACTTCGAAACACAGAATTGAATATACTAGGGAGATCAGCACGACGAGACGATCAAAACGGTATACGGATATCAGTGATTTGATTGAATTTATAAAAATTCGAATTTTCTAATAGCGGGAAAATGCAAGAAAAACACTGAAAAATAAGATCGACGGAGCCAAAGATGTCCGAATTTGGAAAAAACAACAAACTGACATCTTGCTCCGAAGATGGTTTAGAATTTTACTATGTAAAAATATTTAGGTTTCGGAAACATTTTATTTTCATCGCTTTTTAACTGATTAAATTGAAGTAAATTTACGCGCGAAATAAACTTTCATATTTTCGGACGAAAATTTACCAATTGCTATGTTTAACTAAACGCATTCCAAATATCAAATTTTTATTTCAAAATTTTATCGTTTAAAATTTCACAAAATTTCAACTAATTACGTTATTAAAACAGTTGAAATTTATGGGTCGTTACACTCTCCCCCACTCAAAACTTTTCGTCCCCGAAAAGGAACGAGGTAGGAGAATAGAAACAACCAGAAAGAAAAACAGATTTGAAATACAAAATAACAATTAATTTAAACCATATAAATTCAAATTTAAATTAATTGATATTCAATAATTGATTTAATCCATATGATTTCACTAAAGTCAATCTCAACTATTTCTAAATTCATTATCTTATTATCCAATTATCTTCAATTTACAATTTATAAAACCATAAATTTGAATAGTCTTTTATTATAATCATATTTTTGTTTTCAGCAATTTTAAATTCCTCTTTATTCCAAATTATTATTAAATTTGTTCCACTTAATATATCTTATTACATATATTTAAACCATATAAATTAAATTAAACCATATAAATTTCAATTTAAATTAATTTATATTCAATAATTGGTTTAATTTTAAGATATTTCCATAAGTTGATCTAATTCAATTTGTTAATTCTTTCAGAACAAATTTATTTGCCTCATCTATTATCCATTTAACTTATTATTCTATTTATTTCAATTAACATTTTATAATTAAAATTTAAGTGTATAGCATTTATTATAAACACTCAAATTTTATTTATAAATCCAATTTATCTTATATATTATCCAATTACATATTCAACTTCTAAATGATTTAGGTAAGTTGTATTAGAATGCAGTTGAACAATATACAAATAAAATTTTCCCAATTCAATTATTCAAGTTTAAATATTTATTCCAAATTTTTGTTTTATTTATAATTAAAATCATCCTTTAACAAAATTTAAGAATTAGATTTCCGATTAAGTTTAAACAATTTAGAGATATATATAATATATTTATATCAAATCAAATTAAATTTTAAAATAAGATACCTATATATATATAAATCAAATTATACTGAAGAAATTCAAATCAAAATATTTTTCAAAACAAAACCGTAGCAAAGCAGCAGAATAGTACCTCCACTTCGAAACTCGTAAATGAATGTCGATGATGCGGCCGCCATTACCGAAATTATTTTCCAGCGATAAAGAGAAGAGCATTTATTTAAACATTTAAAATTCTTTGAAAATGATTTCTATTCGAAATTACTATATAAAATATGCATTTTTAAATTAAAACCCAAAGTTTGAAATCAATGGAAAGTAAATTCTCAATTCTTATTTAAATTCATTTCAACTCCCAATTAAAATTTTAAACCATGTTCTATAATTTCATTTATTTATCAGATTGGAATAGTCTATGGTTTACAAAAACAATAAATGACAATGAAATATTAACATTTTTGACAACAAATTCATTAACAATTTAATTTATGAAAAATTTATACTTATATATAATATAATCATTCAAAATTATTTACTTTACTAAATTTGAAAAAAATGTTGTGTCAGTTTGCTCTGCTCAAGTGTTTTGGAGATCCTATCGATAGCGCTGATTAGACGAATCGATCGGAAACCCAAATCACATCAACAACTCAAACAACACAATAAAGAAACATTTTTATATTAATAACAAATGCACTACCTCGCACGACGATACAAGAATAGATTTCAAAACATGTATGGAGATTCAAATTTGATGGAAATCAAATCAAAGAGAATTTTGATTCGAAAATAAGATAAGATAAATCAATTACTACAATCGGGAGATGGATGAGTTTATTTGATTTTACGGGCAACCTTAACCGGGTCGTCCGTAACTTCAAGAATAAGATCGATGCTGAATTCCGAGGTAAATCAACACTCGATCTCAAGAGATGGAATTCAGGTATAGCAGGGAATAGATAGCATCGTAAACCGAGGATACAGAAATCTCCGGTAAATCGATGCTATTGTGAAGGAGTTTTCACTCCTTTTACAAATAATTCGAAGATTGGCGAGACCGCCGATTCATCGTAAAGATTATTCGAAGTGGAGTTATGAGATACTCCGGAATTAAAAGAAGACGAATAGTGAGGGACACGAATGAATTTCGAAACCGAGGGAACATTCCAAAATTCAAAGGAATCGAGTGAAAAGGAAGAGATTGAAACTCGAATGAGAGTGATTCTGTAAATACATTTACCCTATTTGCTTAGTTTTGCCTAGAGCTACCATAGCTCTGATACCAACTGTAACGACCCGATATTTTGGACCATTCGCATCCGCACATGTCGAACTTGAATGATTCAAAATACCGAATTGTTAATTATATTTGGCAAAACTGAGCATATACGGTAAATAAATAATCACAGATCACAGACACAGAGTAATAAATGCAGCGGAAATAAAAGAGATAGTAGTTCATGAAGCTACTATATAAATGTATAAGTTACATCAGAGTTAAACCAGATACAACGGAAGAGTAATACGATACATCAGATACAAATCAGAATACATCACTGGAATCATCGAATACTGAAAGAAGAATAGATGGCTGGATCTTCAAGCAAAGCTCCAACTTCAAAGGTGAGTCTCGAATACTGGTACACTCAGTCTAACCCGAGCGTAAAGAAACACAAAACACTCGAGTCAGGATTAACATTCTTATATCAATAAATCCAACTCAAGTGAAATAGCAATTGAAATACAAGTAACTCAAAGGATGTTTGGAATAACCATCCTTTAAGGATCCGTTAAACTATCTACTATGTAGTAGTGTACGATAAGTAGATAATGCCTATCAGTAATATAAGATATCAAAATAGTGTTAAGGCGTTACCATTATTCCCCTTAACACATTTTATATAAGCGTTATAGTCTATATAGCACTGTAAACTCCACCGTAAACTAGTGGGCTATCAGGGAGTACTCCATAGGTATAACACAAAACAAATTCGTAGTGGTCGCGTATATAGGGATCCAAGTATGACAAGGCACATGAGGCAATACCCAAGGTAGTGAAACTACCGTTTGCCTGATCCGGACTGGTGAGAACGCATCGCCGCAGCGATCGCAACACCGCGAAACAACACTCCCAAATCAAGGGTGCACCAATCGACAACAAGTAATGAGTAGTTTTCGAAGAAGTGTGTTCGCTTGAGGTTGCTGACCTCCATTGGCCCGGCACGGCTCCTGTTTTAGTCATTTCCAATTTGACACAAGTGTCAAGGCTATCCATTATCGTTCTCTTTCTTCAGTCATCACGTACATCATTCCAACCACTTCATTCTGGATCACACTCCGCGTATAGTTATTAAAGTGGTTTTCGGTTTAGACAGTGAGTATGTCCCTAACCGATTCCGGTCTCTTTAATAACCTTCGAAATTATTACACCGATTGGTCGATTAATAAATTTCAAAACCAAATCTAATTCAATTTCAAATAGAATTTGTAAATCAACATTTCATTTGTCTTTCTAAATCGATTTCCATAATTTACGTTTCAAAACTTTCAAATTACCATTTCAAAATCTTATAATACCAATTTCAATTTCTATTTATACAATTCAAATATTGATTCTAGTTCGTATATAAGTTTCATTCCGAAATCATTTAAATTAATTTAATTTAACATTTAAATCAATTTAAATTCATTTATCGATTTCATTCAATATTCATGTAACGACCCGTATTTTTACGGATCGACAAGTTCGTCAAAATCTGGAATTTTCAGCATTTTAAGACACTTCAGATTTTGAGTATAATTTGTCTAAGTCCTAGGTTGTGAACGACCTAAGAGCTAAGACGTGACCGACCTATAGAATGGTAGCGAGTTAAGAGCTATGTTGTAGACGACTTAGGGATGTGGTGCGACCTAAGGATGTTGGGTTTAGGTCGTAGACGACCTAAGATAGGAGACTTAAGGGTTTTGAGCAACCTAAGAGATAGGTCGGTAACGACCTAAGGAGGGCCAGCAGTTAGGTTGTGTAGTGGTTTAGGTCGCGAGTTAGTTTGGGACAACCTATAGAATGTTAGCGACCTAAGGGAAGCGCGAGCTAAGGAACTTACGACCTAGTTGTTAGCGAGTTAGCGACCTAGTATATAGTTAGGTCGGCAACGACCTAAGAAAGCTGGGGCAGCAGTAAGCGAGAGTGGTAGGTCGTAATACTGATTAGGTCGCGTGGGTGCTAAGTTGTTAGGTCGCAAGGTTTTGTAAGTTAGGTCGTAGCTTAGTAAGTTGTTAGGTCGCGTGTGTTTTAGTAGTTAGGTCGTAAGCGACCTAAGGGGTGCTTTGTTCGTTAAGTCGAAGGATGGGTTCCCTCTTAAGTAGTAAGTCGTATACCCAGTTAAGTCATAACCTCGTTATGTCGTAGGTCGGCAAGGTAGTTAAGTGCTTGGTCGCGTTAAGACGTGTGTTTTGTAGGCAGTTAGGTCGGCAACGACCTAAGTTAGGTCGTGGACTTCTAGGGTTGTTAAGTCGCGATGTGTTAGGTCGCTGAGGAGTTGAGTCGTAGCCTATGTGTTAAGTCGTGCGTTGCGTTAGGTCGTAGGTCGCTGGGTGTTTGGATGCGTAGAAGTGTTAGGTCGGAGAGGCTTAGGTCGTGAGTCGGAAGCGACTTAGGGAGATAGCCAGATTTCGACTTAAGGAATTTCAGCTATAAATAGGAGGGGTTGTTCTCACTTTTTGGGATCCGGATTTTGAAGCGACGAAGTGCTGCCATTTTGAGAGCTTGACTTCTACACTTCTTCACTTCTTTTCTCCACTCTAATCTAGTGCTTCCATCCATCCAAGTTGAAGATCAAATTGAAGATCCAAGAGCTTAGATTGAAGACCTTCATCTTTTCAAGAGAGATTTCTTCGTTTGAAGCGGATTCGTGATAGATCAAGCTTCATCCTTCGCTGTCCAGATCTGAAGCGTGTTGATTTGGGTTTGTTTAGGTGATTTGGTGAGTGGTGATTATCTCTCACACGGATCCAAAGGAGTATATCGGATTGTTGGCCCGATTTGGTGTTAAAATAGTGATTTCCATGCATTTTCTTCATCCTAAGTGTAGATCCATATAGATCCATTGTTCATGATGATGTTACATCCATTTTATCATATGTTAACCTATGCAAGTTCATTCATCAAGTTTGTAGAGATATAATCCATGTTTCCATGCTTATTGGACTTTCAACTCTTTAATTACGAAAATGCCATTATTGTTATAATTGTCTACTTAGATCATATTTGAATGCTTGATTGCTTAGATTGATGTTTGATTTGATTGCTTGTTATGAACTTGATGATTGGTGATTTGATTTAGACCGAAGATGATTCTAAAGCTAAGGGAAAGGCTCTTGAATTGGGAAAGCTGCTCGTGGCATATGTAGCAGGATGATAAAGCTCTTATGCATAGATTTGATGATATGAAGTTGAGATGAGGCTTTGCAAGGATGTAATGAAGTGAGGCATCATATGATGAAGACTTGGTCTAATCCAGACAGGATCATTCCAAGCATGTTGATAACTCGGTGATATGATTCGAGTTGAGGATAATGAATGGATATGAGAATAGTCATCAAGGAGGATGACTAGGAGGCTTGGATAGCATCGTTGTTGAAGGTTCTAGCATGCTTTAAGCAAGAGTACGTTTGGGCAGATTCGATAGTCCCAACGGCCAACTGTTGATGGTCGAGTACTCTGGGCAGATTCGATAGTCCTAGGCACGGGCTGCGACGACGTGCGGGAGTTATGTCTAGAACCGGGGTTTCCATTAGCCCTTGACGGACGGCTGAAAGAATGTGCCGGTCATTCAATTAACGGTGATATCGAAGCAATGATAACAGTGGTCATGGATGTTTGGTTGTACCGTCATTCGGACTCAAGAGCGGTATTTTCTGGGTGCTTATCTGATTTAGGCCTTGGTACTTGGAAAACATCGCCCTTGACTCGAGTGATAGTAGCTTTACTTTAAATTGTATGCTCTGCTATGTTTGCTTCTGCTTAGTGTGTGTCTGGGGGCTATCACTGTAGAATGAGGTTGGAGTGGGAGGGTTGTATTCCTATTCCTTTTCCTTTATGCTCTTTTGGTATGTTGTTAGTTAATTTACTGCTCACTAAGACTGTTGTCTGACTCGAGGCTTTATGTTTTAATTCTTATTGCCTTGGGCTGTTCGTCCATTTTTGGGACGGGCCGACTAGGTAGCAGGCGACAGGTGCCGTTCTCTTCTCACGATGCTGATATCGAAGACGAGCTGGAGGGTTGCATATTATCTTCTTATTATATGTACTGGATGTTCCGCTGTTTTGTATTCTCTGAGAGATATGTAGTGAGGCTTGATGTATTGACTATTTGGATGCTTGTATTCAACTATTATGGAGTTTTATATGATGGCATTTTGTTCTGTAAAGCTTCACTATACATATGTTCTATTGTATTTTGTCCATGCGCTGTGATCAATACGATAGATTATGTTGTTTTAATTTACCTTGACAATCGTCCATGGTCGCCTGGCACACTTTACAGCGCACTTTCTCTAGATTCGGTGCAGGGGTCATGGGCGGTCGTCACATTTGGTATCAGAGCATTGGTTAATCGATTTTACCCAATGCTCACTGACGTAACTACGTATGAGAGACGTAATTGTATTTTGATGGATGGGTACTATATATAATATAGTAGCTTAGTAGAGTTTGAGTCCTTTATGCAGTTGTTTCTCTAGATGTTCTAATCATTCCTTTTTATAGATATTGAGAATGAGTCGAAGAGGGAGACCAGCTGCTAGGGAAGGCCGTGCTACTGAAGAGACTGCTGATTATGCAGCCATGTTCGAAGCTATGATGACTTCGATCATGAGAAGGATACCAGTTCCGGGGGCAGCAGTTGATGTTGGAGTTCAAGTCCAAACTCCAAAACCAGTGGATTTTGCTAAGTTGTGCAAGGACTATACTGCTCTTGGAGGGAAGGTTTTCTTGGGAACAGAATCAACTATCGAAGTCCAGAGATGGATAGATGCTTGTAGAAGGATCTTTGGTGATTTGGGAATTGATGATGAAACTAAGAGGAAGTTGGCATCAAGGCAGCTTCAAGGGAGAGCCTCTGATTGGTGGAACTCTATTACCATCAATACTGCGGAGGAAGAGATTACTTGGGAGCAATTCCAAGCTAGATTTGAAGCTAAGTTCATTTCTACAGCTCAGAAGTCTGTTCTGTTCAAGAGGTTTGTGGAGCTCAAGCAAGGTGGAAGATCAGTTCTGGAGTATGTTTCTGAGTTTGAAGCTTTGTCCAAGTATGCTTGGTCATATATTGAATCTGCTTATCAGAAGAATGAGAAGTTTGTGACCGGCTTGGATAGTTATCTTGGGAGGCAGTTGGTGGATCATTTGGATGATTCATTTGAGAAGCTTGTGGAGAAAGCTCTCAGGCATGAGAGTCTGTTTCCTAAGGATGGATCTGTTGTTGCTGTGACCAGGGAAGAGTCTAAACCCCAACAGGGTGGAAACAAGAAGAGGAAGCAGCAGCAGCAGAAGGGTAAGGATGGCCAGAAGAAGCCGAGAGGCGAGGTGACTTGCTACAATTGTCAGCAGAAGGGACATTTCTCTAAGGATTGTAAGAATCCGAAGGTGCCAATGAAGTGTCACAACTATGACAAGCCGGGGCATTTCAGAAAGAATTGTCCAGAACCGAGGAGGGACAAGCAGATTGTGCAGGCTTATGCTTTGGGAGCTGTTCCGTCGTCTTCGAAAGCTCCTACCGCTGAAGAGAAAGGAAAGAGTGTGGTTGTTCAAGGTACTCTTTCCCTATGTGGTGTTCCAGTTAGAGTTTTGTTTGATACTGGAGCGTCGCATTCGTTTGTTTGTAATGAACTCGTAGGCCGGTTAGATTTGAAGCCGGATATTGTTGATAGGCCATTGGTTGTGACTAATCCAGTTGGGGGTTCGTCTTGTTTGTGTATGTTATGCTGTGGTCTAGTTGTATCGAGTCATGGTTGCTCTTTTGTTTGTGATTGTTTTGTTCTGAACTTTGCGGGGTTCGGAATCATTTTGGGTATGGACTGGCTTAGGAAGTATGCGGCTAAGGTTGATTGCGAAAGGTTGGAAGTGACAGTCGAGAATGTGGAGGGGCGAAAGATTGTGATACGATGTAAGCATGAAGAAGGCGTCTTCATGAGCTTCATGTATTCGCTAGTTGTTCCACGGGATGGACTGTCATCAGTGCCGATCGCTAATGGATTCAAGGATGTCTTTGATGAAGTCAAAGGGTTGCCGCCGCATAGAGAGATCGAGTTTCGTATAGATCTAGTTGAAGGAGCCAGACCTGTTGTGATGCCTCTTAGGCGGATGGCACCTAGGGAACAACAAGAGTTGAGGGTGCAAGTTGATGATCTTTTGCAGAAAGGATTCATTCGGCGTAGTGTGTCCGAGTGGGGTGCACCAGTTGTGTTTGCAACCAAGGCAGATGGGTCGTTGAGATTGTGCGTCGATTATCGTGAGCTGAATAAGGTGACTAAGAAGAACAAGTATCCATTGCCGAGAATAGATGACTTGTTTGATCAGCTTCACGAAGCCAAGGTGTTTTCTCAGATGGATTTGGCAACGGGATTTCACCAGTTAAGAGTGGCTAAGGATAGTGTGCCGAAGACTGCTTTTCGGACACCATCCGGTTTCTTTGAGTGGCTGGTAATGCCGTTTGGATTGACTAACGCACCAGCATATTTTGTGGATCTTATGAATAGAGTGTTCAGAGATCAGTTGAACAAGTTCGTACTTGTGTTCGTGGATGATATTCTGATTTATTCCAGAACGGAAGAGGAGCACAAGACGCACTTGCGTATGGTTTTGGAAATCTTGCGGAAACATCAGCTGAAGGCTAAGTTTTCGAAGTGTCACTTCTGGAAGAGTGAAGTGAGGTTCTTAGGCCATGTGATTTCTGGAAATGGAATAGCGGTTGATCCCGCTAAGGTGGCAGCAATCCAGGATTGGGTTAGACCTAAGAATGCATCTGATGTGAGAAGTTTTCTTGGATTAGCAGGATATTATCGACGGTTTATCAAAGACTTCTCCAAGATAGCTGCACCGTTAACAGGATTAACGAAGAAGAACCAAGTGTTCAGTTGGGATGCTAAGTGTGAGCAAGCTTTCGGAATCCTGAAAGAGAGACTGACGAGTGCTCCTGTTTTGACTATTCCAAGTGGGAATGATGAGATGGTGGTTTACACTAACGCATGTGGTACTGGACTTGGAGCAGTGCTGATGCAGAAGGATAAAGTTGTTGCATATGCTAGTTGACAACTGAAGCCGCATGAAAGGAATTACCCAACTCATGATTTGGAATTAGCGGCGATTGTATTTGCTCTGAAGATGTGGAGGCATTATCTGTTGGGAGTTCGATTCGAGTTGTTTACGGATCACAAGTCGTTGAAGTATCTTTTCTCCCAAAAGGATTTGAATCTTCGACAGCAGCGTTGGCTAGAGTTTTTGGCATCATATGATTTTGGTATAGCTTATACTCCGGGAAAAGGTAACGTAGTGGCAGATGCGTTAAGTCGAAGACATGCAGGATTGGGAGCCATGTTTTCAGAATGGAAGAGTCTCGAGTATTTAGCTGGATTTGACTTCAGGCCTAGATGCGAATTGGAACCTGAGATGTTGGCAAACTTATCAATAAGACCCACTCTTGTGGAAAGGATTGGCGAGAGCCAAAAGCGAGATGATAAGCTTGTCAAGATTATCCGTGAATTGGAATCTGGATTGGATCCAGAAAAGGATAAAGGATTCGAGGTCGATCGAGAGGGTTGGCTTCAGAAGCAAGGACGACTAGTTGTTCCCGATATAGATGAATTGAGGAGTGAAGTTCTGAAGGAAAGTCATCACTCGAAGCTGACAATTCATCCAGGTGGAAATAAGATGTATCGGGATATGAAGAGAACCTACTACTGGGAAGGTATGAAGAAGGACGTTGGAAATTTTATTTCCAAGTGTATGAACTGCCAGTTGGTGAAGGCCGAACAGAAGAAGCCAAGCGGATTGCTTCAACCATTAGAAGTTCCTACATGGAAGTGGGAGCAGATATCGATGGATTTTATTGATGGACTACCTAGAACAAGAACGGGAAATGAAGGGATTTGGGTCATTGTGGATCGTCTGACCAAGAGTGCGAGATTCATTCCTGTTCGATCGACTAGGACTGCGTCAAAGTTGGCTGAGTTGTATGTTAAGTGGATAGTTCGTTTCCATGGTATTCCGAAGAGTATAGTGAGCGATCGAGACCCATTGTTCACTAGTGGATTTTGGAAGAGCTTCCAGGAAGTCTTGGGAACCGAGTTGTGTTTAAGTACAGCTTATCATCCCCAAACGGATGGTCAGACCGAGAGAGTCAACCGAGTTTTGGAAGATCTTCTTAGAGCTTGTGTTTTGGATTTCGGAGGATCATGGGAAGATCACCTTCATTTGGTGGAGTTTGCATACAACAACAGTTACCAGTCAAGCATTGGTATGGCACCGTATGAGGCACTGTACGGAAGACCGTGTAACTCTCCGACATGTTGGTTAGAGACTGGAGAAAAGTTGATACTTGGGCCAGAGATGATTCGACAGACTTCGGATTGCATAGAGATCATTCGGTAACGAATGAAGGCAGCCCAAGACCGTCAGAAAAGTTATGCCGATATGCGTCGAAAGGATTTGGAATTCGACGTAGGAGATATGGTTTTTGTGAAGATTTCTCCACTGAAGAATGTTATTCGATTCGGGAAGAAAGGAAAATTGACTCCGAGATTTGTTGGACCATTCCCGATCATCGAGCGACTTGGAAAGCTCGCCTACAGATTGGAGTTGCCAGAGAAGATGTCGGGTGTGCACAATGTTTTTCATGTATCATATCTACGAAAGTATGTGCACGACTCGGATACGGTGGTTTCTGCTGATAGCTATGAAGATTTCGAAGTTGATCCAGTCGATAGAAGACCTCGTAAACCGCTTCGTGTTGTGGAAACCGACAAGAAACAACTTAGGAGGAAGGTAGTTAAGTTGCTCAAGATACAATGGAGTGATGATGATAACGACTGCACGTGGGAGGAGGAAGAGAGGATGAAGGCAGCTCATCCTGAACTCTTCAAGGTATGGCCCTAAGGTGTCATGTCATCTCGCGATATTGTAACTTGTTCTAGTTTTAGAATTCTGTACGCTAAGCTAGAATTGGATGCATGGTTTGTTGATTGCGATTGATGGTAGGCGTACATAATAGTTTTTGATTGCTATGATTGTTTGGAATTTCGGGGGCAAAATTCCTAAGGGGGAGAGAATGTAACGACCCGTATTTTTACGGATCGACAAGTTCGTCAAAATCTGGAATTTTCAGCATTTTAAGACACTTCAGATTTTGGGTATAACTTTTTAAATCCTAGGTCGTGAACGACCTAAGAGCTAAGACGTGACCGACCTATAGAATGGTAGCGAGTTAAGAGCTATGTTGTAGACGACTTAGGGATGTGGTGCGACCTAAGGATGTTGGGTTTAGGTCGTAGATGACCTAAGATAGGAGACTTAAGGGTTTTGAGCGACCTAAGAGATAGGTCGGTAACGACCTAAGGAGGACCAGCAGTTAGGTTGTGTAGTGGTTTAGGTCGCGAGTTAGTTTGGGACAACCTATAGAATGTTAGCGACCTATGGGAAGCGCGAGCTAAGGAACTTACGACCTAGTTGTTAGCGAGTTAGCGACCTAGTATATAGTTAGGTCGGCAACGACCTAAGAAAGCTGGGGCAGCAGTAAGCGAGAGTGGTAGGTCGTAATACTGATTAGGTCGTGTGGGTGCTAAGTTGTTAGGTCGCAGGGTTTTGTAAGTTAGGTCGTAGCTTAGTAAGTTGTTAGGTCGCGTGTGTTTTAGTAGTTAGGTCGTAAGCGACCTAAGGGGTGCTTTGTTCGTTAAGTCGAAGGATGGGTTCCCTCTTAAGTAGTAAGTCGTATACCCAGTTAAGTCATAACCTCGTTATGTCGTAGGTCGGCAAGGTAGTTAAGTGCTTGGTCGCGTTAAGACGTGTGTTTTGTAGGCAGTTAGGTCGGCAACGACCTAAGTTAGGTCGGCAACGACCTAAGTTAGGTCGTGGACTTCTAGGGTTGTTAAGTCGCGATGTGTTAGGTCGCTGAGGAGTTGAGTCGTAGCCTATGTGTTAAGTCGTGCGTTGCGTTAGGTCATAGGTCGCTGGGTGTTTGGATGCGCAGAAGTGTTAGGTCGGAGAGGCTTAGGTCGTGAGTCGGAAGCGACTTAGGGAGATAGCCAGATTTCGACTTAAGGAATTTCAGCTATAAATAGGAGGGGTTGTTCTCACTTTTTGGGATCCGGATTTTGAAGCGACGAAGTGCTGCCATTTTGAGAGCTCGACTTCTACACTTCTTCACTTCTTTTCTCCACTCTAATCTAGTGCTTCCATCCATCCAAGTTGAAGATCAAATTGAAGATCCAAGAGCTTAGATTGAAGACCTTCATCTTTTCAAGAGAGATTTCTTCGTTTGAAGCGGATTCGTGATAGATCAAGCTTCATCCTTCGCTGTCCAGATCTGAAGCATGTTGATTTGGGTTTGTTTAGGTGATTTGGTGAGTGGTGATTATCTCTCACACGGATCCAAAGGAGTATATCGGATTGTTGGCTCGATTTGGTGTTAAAATAGTGATTTCCATGCATTTTCTTCATCCTAAGTGTAGATCCATATAGATCCATTGTTCATGATGATGTTACATCCATTTTATCATATGTTAACCTATGCAAGTTCATTCATCAAGTTTGTAGAGATATAATCCATGTTTCCATGCTTATTGGACTTTCAACTCTTTAATTACGAAAATGCCATTATTGTTATAATTGTCTACTTAGATCATATTTGAATGCTTGATTGCTTGGATTGATGTTTGATTTGATTGCTTGTTATGAACTTGATGATTGGTGATTTGATTTAGACCGAAGATGATTCAAAAGCTAAGGGAAAGGCTCTTGAATTGGGAAAGCTGCTCGTGGCATATGTAGCAGGATGATAAAGCTCTTATGCATAGATTTGATGATATGAAGTTGAGATGAGGCTTTGCAAGGATGTAATGAAGCGAGGCATCATATGATGAAGACTTGGTCTAATCCAGACGGGATCATTCCAAGCATGTTGATAACTCGGTGATATGATTCGAGTTGAGGATAATGAATGGATATGAGAATAGTCATCAAGGAGGATGACTAGGAGGCTTGGATAGCATCGTTGTTGAAGGTTCTAGCATGCTCTAAGCAAGAGTACGTTTGGGCAGATTCGATAGTCCCAACGGCCAACTGTTGATGGTCGAGTACTCTGGGCAGATTCGATAGTCCTAGGCACGGGCTGCGACGACGTGCGGGAGTTATGTCTAGAACCGGGGTTTCCATTAGCCCTTGACGGACGGCTGAAAGAATGTGCCGGTCATTCAATTAACGGTGATATCGAAGCAATGATAACAGTGGTCATGGATGTTTGGTTGTATCGTCATTCGGACTCAAGAGCGGTATTTTCTGGGTGCTTATCTGATTTAGGCCTTGGTACTTGGAAAACATCGCCCTTGACTCGAGTGATAGTAGCTTTACTTTAAATTGTATGCTCTGCTATGTTTGCTTCTGCTTAGTGTGTGTCTGGGGGCTATCACTGTAGAATGAGGTTGGAGTGGGAGGGTTGTATTCCTATTCCTTTTCCTTTATGCTCTTTTGGTATGTTGTTAGTTAATTTACTGCTCACTAAGACTGTTGTCTGACTCGAGGCTTTATGTTTTAATTCTTATTGCCTTGGGCTGTTCGTCCATTTTTGGGACGGGCCGACTAGGTAGCAGGCGACAGGTGCCGTTCTCTTCTCACGATGCTGATATCGAAGACGAGCTGGAGGGTTGCATATTATCTTCTTATTATATGTACTGGATGTTCCGCTGTTTTGTATTCTCTGAGAGATATGTAGTGAGGTTTGATGTATTGACTATTTGAATGCTTGTATTCAACTATTATGGAGTTTTATATGATGGCATTTTGTTCTGTAAAGCTTCACTATACATATGTTCTATTGTATTTTGTCCATGCGCTGTGATCAATACGATAGATTATGTTGTTTTAATTTACCTTGACAATCGTCCATGGTCGCCTGGCACACTTTACAGCGCACTTTCTCTAGATTCGGTGCAGGGGTCATGGGCGGTCGTCACAATTCATTAAGTAAATTTGCCATTCAAAACAATTCCTATTAAATTTCCAATTCATTAAATCCATTATTTAAATTCAACTTCATTATATCAAAACTTACAAATTGAATTAAATTAAATTCATCAAACCAAATTCTTTAAATTTCAAGTCTTATATTAATTTCAATAAATCACATTTTATTTCTTGTTAAAGAAATTCAATTTCACTTATTTACTTACTTAAATAATTTTCCAAAACTTAATTAATAAAGAAACTCAATTTCAATTATTTACGAAGTAAAATTCACTTATTCAAAAATTCAATTTCACTTATTAAAGAATTCAATTCAATTTAATCATTAAATAATTCAATCTTATTTAATTATTAAATAATTCAAAACTTAATTATTAAATAGTTTCAAAGTTTAATAATTTCAAACTTAATTATAATTTCAAACTTGATTATTAAATCATTTCAAACTTAATTCAATCATTTCTCAAATTAAACAACATTCTTCCAACAATTACATTGTTAACATTTTGTTTCAGATTATTAAATATTAACATTTTCCTTTCATTAAAAATTCAAATTTCAACTTCATTTCAAAACCATATGTGACGCCCCACCTCTATACCCACGCTAGCCAAGAACACTACGGTGTAGTGCTATCAACTAGCACGGAGAATAAGGCTGTTGAGGAGCGACCATCTATGTAATTGCTTTGTGCGAGCACCGATATGTCAGATAATAAAACATTGCATTTCATTTTTAGAGGAAACCCGACATACCGATACAAACTCAAAGCTACTACACAGTGGCTATAATAGTTTAGAACAATAGATATAAAAATAACACAGATAACATAAATGCGGAATAAAGATGGAACGAAAAGTCTCATATATACAATAACTGATATCAGTTACAATACATTTGACACAATACAAATGATACAACTACAACTGTCAACTCCAGAAGTTATATATACAAGTACATTATCGACTAATATACATGAATACATTATCATCTTAAAACAGACACACTGACTTCTACAACAAGACGAAGACCACTTCAAATGATATAAAAAGTCTTCATAGCTCTAGCAGCAACCCAAAGCTAAAAATCTACAACCTGTAAATACTCGGTCTGACCCGAGTATTACATTCAAAAGAAAATAATACCCGGATCAGTCTAATTCAAACTCAGTTATTAGCGCATAGAAGCAATAATAATCAATCTCAATATGGATGACAGTCACAGAAATCTCGTATATCCAACTCTCGATACGAGAATTGGATAACGGCAGATATAACACTAAACAGTGTTAATCCACAAAACAGAAATCCAAAGCAGTTTAAGCAATTGAAATGTCAATTTAAAAACATCAAAGCTAATTGGCTGCAGTACACGCTAACGTGTACTGCCTCGCCAATACAGCCTACGAATTACGCAACAGGTCGATGAATCAAGAACAAAAGAAATTCCAATTAAAGTCTATCAATTCTGTGTGGCTGCAGTACACGCGCGCGTGTACTGCCTCGCCATCACTACAACTGCACAATAAAACAGCAGTTGAAAACAGGTACAAAGACTAGGCTCAAGAATTCCCAGTGCCAACAAATGCAATAAGCAAGTGACAGTAGAGAAGAGCTTCAACCAAGTGAATTGAAGTGATTGGCCATCTCAAGCAACGGAAACCAAACAAGTTCGAACAAGGCAGAGAAATGCCAAAATGGTTAAGAGAGGAAGAGACCAAACCAAGAAGATAATAGGGTCGCATCAATGCAATGAAACCCACAAGGACAAAATCTCAACAATAAAGCAATGCAGCCACCACACATATTTAAGGGCAAGACTGCACAGTGAAACGAAACAGTGCAACCAATAAAAGAGGCAACGAGTGATGCACAAATGAAAACATCACCAAAACAAGATAGGCTATAAGTCAAGTGCCATCATATAAGACAGCAAACACATGAATGTGCAAAAGTGAACATACATCTGTATACATACATGAATGGATGTATACAAATGGTCAAGTGAAATGCAGACAACACCAAGTAATGGTGAAGTAAGTGAAACAGGCTCAGTAATGAAGCAAATGTGATAAACAAACAGGCTGGTCAAAGTGATACTACAAGTGCAACAGGACAGTGTACACTACAACGAAACAGTGGACAGTGTCATCAAGAAACAACAAGGCCAGGCTTACAAAGAATATCAACATAAATGGGCAGTGACCGTATGCAATGCAACACAAAGCAAACCCATGTGAACATGTACACAGGAACACAATGCAACCCAATGAATAAGGGCAGAACATGGTCAACCCAACTTCAACAAAAGCTACCAAGCAGGCAATCTCAAGTGATCAAGTCTGTCGACATGATACTTGCTATGGACAGTGCAATCAAAAGCACATATATGCAGCAGCTAACTGGCATATGAACAAGTGAAACAATGACAGTTCAAATATGCAAAGGAACAATGGAGTATGAACCCAGACAACATATGCAAAGACCAAGGAACTACAACAAGACATGAACCAATCTGACATGAACCAAGTACAACTGGAAACCCAAAACTGCACCAGTAACAATATATCATCGCAAGGATGCAACTAGATTTCGAGTCAAGCAGTGCACAGTGGAACGAAGAACAGTCATGGCATTTCACAAATACTATAAGGATTGCTACCAAGCTAATGAACAGAACACAAAGTACACAAGTGCACAGGTACAGGTCAATGCACCTGTAAGTCGAATGACAAAACAAAAGCACAATACAGTGAACTACCATGATCCAGAGCCAAAGTTCACAGTGAAGTCGACAAGGCCAGAATAAATCACAAAGACAACTATATTAGTGAAGGTCAGAGAAGAAACAAGTTGGAAGTACTTAGATCAACGGTGAATGGTACTAGTGCAAAGTCAAAGCCAATGTCAACAGACGAGTTCAGAAATTCACAACCATGATTACCAAGGCAACAAGTTCGAACAATATAATCAAAAAAATATACGCATATGAACAGGTCTGAAACGTGATGACCAGGGAAAGTTCGAACAGGGCAAATTCAACACCGTGGATATCAAGAAAAATATATATGAATTGAACAAGTCGTAAATCATCTCAAACATCCATACGAAATCCAACGACCAAGCTATATCAGGTGACAAATTCAAACAAAGAATGTACGAACGAAAATCAAGGTTTCGAACCCATATAAATTCGAACCCAAAATCATGCACTGGAGAGTTAAATTAGATGTGAGTACAAGATTACTCACCTTCTTCGACGTGGCAACCGAGAGCAACGGGGAATCGAAAGCCCCAATTTCACCAGTTTGGAACGAGGAGAACGAAGCCCTAATCTGCTAAAGGCCAAAGTCCTAGCGAATCTCCAAGAACCCAAAAGCAAGGCCGAAGCCATAGCAAGACTCACAGGAACGAACGCGAGAATTGAAGGAGCAGCCATTATTTATTTTCTTCGTTCGATTATAATGTAGGGTTTCGAATGATTTCTTTAAAGAGGAGGGAACGGTTTATTTTATTTTATTTATCACGGCAAAAGGAAAAAGCATGGGCCAAAACAAGTTTCAAAGCCCAAACTATTTTATAAAAGAATTTCATAACTCTAAAAAGGATTTAAATCGATTCAAATCTGCAATAGCACTTAACAATCGATTTCAATCGTCTAGAGACGAAATTTAATTGGTACGAAATACTGGGTTGTTACAGACTCCCCTCCTTAAAGAAATTGCGTCCTCGCAATCATAAGGAATAAATAGATAAAAGGGTAACAACCATAAGAGCATGGCAATGTCGGATGCATAAGCAAAGCAAAGGTCAACAGGAAGGTATTGAAATCAAGGAAGTGTCAGAAATGAAATCAAAAGGTTCGACTGCTTCAAATCAAAAGAATCAACAATCGTGGGGATCAAGGAATAAAAATCAGACGACTATCAAAAGCAAGAATCAATCGAGTTCTAGCATTTAAAAGAAAAGGAAAACAAAGCTGAAATCACATACAGAGCACGAATTGAATGTGAGTAAATCAGATTACTCACCTGAATCGTCAGAGAAAAAGACGAAGCTCAAATCTCAAAATCGCAAATATTCAATCATCAAAAACGATAATCGAATTTTACAAATATCTGATTATCAAAAACGATAATCAGAAATCATAAACATTCGATTAATCAAATCGAAAAATATTTAATTATCTCAAACGATAATCAAATTTCACAATTATCTGATTATCAAAAACGATAATCAGAAACACAAATATTCGATTAATCAAATCGAAAAATATTTAATTATCTCAGACGATAATTAAATTGGAAAATATTTAATTATCACAAATGATAATCAAATTTCACAAATATCTGATTATCAAAAACGTTAATCAGAAACACAAATATTCGATTAATCAAATCGAAAAATATTTAATTATCTCAGACGATAATTAAATTGGAAAATATTTAATTATCACAAATGATAATCAAATTTCACAAATATCTGATTATCAAAAACGATAATCAGAAACACAAACATCTGATTATCAAAAACGATAATCAGAAGTCATAAATATTCAATTAACGAGTCCGGAATTAACCGAAGTAGTAAAAGTATGGTTTCATACTCCTTACTTTTGCTAAATCGTTTAAATCTCTTTATCGTTTTCTTCAAAGTGCAGAATTGTGTGTTTTAAAAATAACATTTCACATTCTCAAACGGACAAGTCCGGAATTAAGCGAATCAGTAAAAGTAAGGGGTCATAGTCCTCGCTTTTTCTGAAACGTTTAAATCGCTTCCTCGTTCTTTTGAAAATGTAAACTGTAAAAATTTTTGAAAACAGTTTTAATTTATATTTTTGAAACAACTTTTAAAAATAAAGAATTTTGAAAACACGTGATTAAATTAGCAATATCAGTATTGCGGGAGAACCGCTTGTAAATCCATTTCAAAATTGACGGTTACCGATGTTAACACGTCAAAGTCTCATCAAAATAACTGGCATCAAAATATAATACCAAATGAATTTTCATTCATCAAAAATGTCACAAGAATCTTCTCAAAGATAAAAAGGGATGTCATACCCTAAACTTGTATTCATAACAAGTCAATAACACATGAATTCACCAATGCACAAAAATTGATAAACATATCAATAGAAATCACGAAAATTGGTGAAGCACAAAATTCCAGAAATCATCACAAGAAATCCAGAAAACACATATTCTAGAAATCTACGCACGAAATCCAGAAAACACAGATTCTAGAAATCTACACACGAAATCCAGAAAACACAAAGAAGGAGGAAGTCCGAGCACACGGACAAGAAACTATCTCATGGAAGCTATCCATTTAATTTTACGAACACACGGATGGGAAGCTATTTATTTAATTTTCCGAACACACGGATGGGAAGCTATCCATTTAATTTTCCGAACACACGGATGGGAAGCTATTTATTTAATTTTCCGAACACACGGATGGGAAGCTATCCATTTAATTTTCCGAACACACGGATGGAAAGCTATTTATTTAATTTTCCGAACACACGGATGGGAAGCTATCCATTTAATTTTCCGAACACACGGATGGAAAGCTATTTATTTAATTTTCCGAACACACGGATGGAAAGCTATCCATTTAATTTTCCGAACACACGGATGGAAAGCTATCCATTTAATTTTCCAAACACACGGATGGCCCGAAGGCAAGTCCGACACACGGACGAAGAGACATCGCACAATCGCTAGTCTAAATCACAAAAATGATCGTCATGATCATAAGGAAGTGTCAATCACACCAAGCTAGTAAATATATGAGTTTAGCTTCATGTCCCATAACCACTTGCTTAACTTAAATATTTACGAACAAGCTGTAAATTTTCACTAGGAAATTGTCACAAAAAGGGTTCAATCGAACAAGTCCAAGAGCTAACCGACGAAGTAAACGCAAGCGTTTCATACCACTTGTTTTACTAGGCCGTTTAATTCAATTTCTCATACGAGTGAAATAAAGGCTTGTATATACTAATAGATTGGAAAACGGTTCAAGAAAAAGAACTTTGTAGTAAAATAGTTTTGAAATCGTTTGGAAAAAGGGATTTTAATATTTACTACTAGTATAGAAAACCTTTATATTTTTAAAGTGACAAATCACAAAAATGATTGTAGAAACAATCAATCACAAGAATTCACATACGAAGATGTGAATGGAATCCAGAGAAATCGATACTGAATCCATCAGAAAGTATGTTCACAAAAATCCCGAAGAAAATGTCATCAAAGTTGCTAATAAATGATAGCAACAAATCGGGGAAATGATCAAGAATCGATTAAATTAGGAAACCAAGTCAGTTCACTAAAATTTCACATTCGAAGACGTGAATAAAATCCAAAGAATTCGATTCCAAATTCATCAAAGTAGGAATACCCAAAAATTCCAGAAATAGAAGTTATCAAAATCGACAAAGGTGATAACAACTAATTAGAAAAGAAGAATCGATTATCAACTGGAAAAACAAAGCAAATCGAGCAGAAATGCATAAATGACTTCAACAAAAGTAAGAATCAAGTCAACGTCGAAGTCAACAATTAATAGCCGTAGTCGAGTATAAAATGAATCAATCATCATTATCAAAGAAACCAACGGCAAACAAAATCAGAGTCTTGAGAATCAAGAAATTAGCAATTTCTCAAAAACAAAGTGACCGAAGTCGAAGGGAAATCCAGATGAGGAAAACACAAAATATCAAGTTCAAAATCGCTGAGATTCAAACTAGATGTGAATGAGAAATCAAAATCACTCAATTTGCAACTGGTCCAGCTATTTTTCATCACAGTGTAACAAGTACATAATGACACTCATAGCATAGAACAAAAGTGGAACAAAGTCCAAAAGTCAAAATGGCTTTAATTTGCCAAATTAAAACAATATCAACATCGGCTAAATCAATTCAAAGCCGAAAACACAAGAATAAGCGTTAGGAATTCTTACCTAACTGTCAAAAATAATCATATGTAAAGATGAGAGATAAACATCGACAAATAGTTGTAACACATGTTCCATCTAAGTTATGTTTTATAATTGTCCTAAACCCCAGGCTCTGATACCAAGCTGTGACGCCCCACCTCTATACCCACGCTAGCCAAGAACACTACGGTGTAGTGCTATCAACTAGCACGGAGAATAAGGCTGTTGAGGAGCGACCATCTATGTAATTGCTTTGTGCGAGCACCGATATGTCAGATAATAAAACATTGCATTTCATTTTTAGAGGAAACCCGACATACCGATACAAACTCAAAGCTACTACACAGTGGCTATAATAGTTTAGAACAATAGATATAAAAATAACACAGATAACATAAATGCGGAATAAAGATGGAACGAAAAGTCTCATATATACAATAACTGATATCAGTTACAATACATTTGACACAATACAAATGATACAACTACAACTGTCGACTCCAGAAGTTATATATACAAGTACATTATCGACTAATATACATGAATACATTATCATCTTAAAACAGACACACTGACTTCTACAACAAGACGAAGACCACTTCAAATGATATAAAAAGTCTTCATAGCTCTAGCAGCAACCCAAAGCTAAAAATCTACAACCTGTAAATACTCGGTCTGACCCGAGTATTACATTCAAAAGAAAATAATACCCGGATCAGTCTAATTCAAACTCAGTTATTAGCGCATAGAAGCAATAATAATCAATCTCAATATGGATGACAGTCACAGAAATCTCGTATATCCAACTCTCGATACGAGAATTGGATAACGGCAGATATAACACTAAACAGTGTTAATCCACAAAACAGAAATCCAAAGCAGTTTAAGCAATTGAAATGTCAATTTAAAAACATCAAAGCTAATTGGCTGCAGTACACGCTAACGTGTACTGCCTCGCCAATACAGCCTACGAATTACGCAACAGGTCGATGAATCAAGAACAAAAGAAATTCCAATTAAAGTCTATCAATTCTGTGTGGCTGCAGTACACGCGCGCGTGTACTGCCTCGCCATCACTACAACTGCACAATAAAACAGCAGTTGAAAACAGGTACAAAGACTAGGCTCAAGAATTCCCAGTGCCAACAAATGCAATAAGCAAGTGACAGTAGAGAAGAGCTTCAACCAAGTGAATTGAAGTGATTGGCCATCTCAAGCAACGGAAACCAAACAAGTTCGAACAAGGCAGAGAAATGCCAAAATGGTTAAGAGAGGAAGAGACCAAACCAAGAAGATAATAGGGTCGCATCAATGCAATGAAACCCACAAGGACAAAATCTCAACAATAAAGCAATGCAGCCACCACACATATTTAAGGGCAAGACTGCACAGTGAAACGAAACAGTGCAACCAATAAAAGAGGCAACGAGTGATGCACAAATGAAAACATCACCAAAACAAGATAGGCCATAAGTCAAGTGCCATCATATAAGACAGCAAACACATGAATGTGCAAAAGTGAACATACATCTGTATACATACATGAATGGATGTATACAAATGGTCAAGTGAAATGCAGACAACACCAAGTAATGGTGAAGTAAGTGAAACAGGCTCAGTAATGAAGCAAATGTGATAAACAAACAGGCTGGTCAAAGTGATACTACAAGTGCAACAGGACAGTGTACACTACAACGAAACAGTGGACAGTGTCATCAAGAAACAACAAGGCCAGGCTTACAAAGAATATCAACATAAATGGGCAGTGACCGTATGCAATGCAACACAAAGCAAACCCATGTGAACATGTACACAGGAACACAATGCAACCCAATGAATAAGGGCAGAACATGGTCAACCCAACTTCAACAAAAGCTACCAAGCAGGCAATCTCAAGTGATCAAGTCTGTCGACATGATACTTGCTATGGACAGTGCAATCAAAAGCACATATATGCAGCAGCTAACTGGCATATGAACAAGTGAAACAATGACAGTTCAAATATGCAAAGGAACAATGGAGTATGAACCCAGACAACATATGCAAAGACCAAGGAACTACAACAAGACATGAACCAATCTGACATGAACCAAGTACAACTGGAAACCCAAAACTGCACCAGTAACAATATATCATCGCAAGGATGCAACTAGATTTCGAGTCAAGCAGTGCACAGTGGAACGAAGAACAGTCATGGCATTTCACAAATACTATAAGGATTGCTACCAAGCTAATGAACAGAACACAAAGTACACAAGTGCACAGGTACAGGTCAATGCACCTGTAAGTCGAATGACAAAACAAAAGCACAATACAGTGAACTACCATGATTCAGAGCCAAAGTTCACAGTGAAGTCGACAAGGCCAGAATAAATCACAAAGACAACTATATTAGTGAAGGTCAGAGAAGAAACAAGTTGGAAGTACTTAGATCAACGGTGAATGGTACTAGTGCAAAGTCAAAGCCAATGTCAACAGACGAGTTCAGAAATTCACAACCATGATTACCAAGGCAACAAGTTCGAACAATATAATCAAAAAAATATACGCATATGAACAGGTCTGAAACGTGATGACCAGGGAAAGTTCGAACAGGGCAAATTCAACACCGTGGATATCAAGAAAAATATATATGAATTGAACAAGTCGTAAATCATCTCAAACATCCATACGAAATCCAACGACCAAGCTATATCAGGTGACAAATTCAAACAAAGAATGTACGAACGAAAATCAAGGTTTCGAACCCATATAAATTCGAACCCAAAATCATGCACTGGAGAGTTAAATTAGATGTGAGTACAAGATTACTCACCTTCTTCGACGTGGCAACCGAGAGCAACGGGGAATCGAAAGCCCCAATTTCACCAGTTTGGAACGAGGAGAACGAAGCCCTAATCTGCTAAAGGCCAAAGTCCTAGCGAATCTCCAAGAACCCAAAAGCAAGGCCGAAGCCATAGCAAGACTCACAGGAACGAACGCGAGAATTGAAGGAGCAGCCATTATTTATTTTCTTCGTTCGATTATAATGTAGGGTTTCGAATGATTTCTTTAAAGAGGAGGGAACGGTTTATTTTATTTTATTTATCACGGCAAAAGGAAAAAGCATGGGCCAAAACAAGTTTCAAAGCCCAAACTATTTTATAAAAGAATTTCACAACTCTAAAAAGGATTTAAATCGATTCAAATCTGCAATAGCACTTAACAATCGATTTCAATCGTCTAGAGACGAAATTTAATTGGTACGAAATACTGGGTTGTTACACCATATTATTTATTCAAATAAAATCTTTATTAAATTTTAAATCAAATTATTGACCAATCGGGTTTTATTAAATTCTCTATCCTAAGTCAAGTTCATTTGGGGTATTTATCATTTCAACCCGATTCCAATTTAATTCAAAATCAAAACATAGCAAAAGGGAACTTGCAGTGTGATAACTGGGATGGTGTCAAAGTAAATAAACAAGCAATAACAACAATCAATAACAATCAAATAATCAATTCAAATAATCCCGAAATAATCGTATTAATTCACATTGTTATTTGTGTAAATTAATAAAATTATTTCTAGAATCTACACTATCATTTCATGTAGATTAAAGATTATTACACTAATATTTATACGGTTCTTCAATTGTCATTCGATTTCAATTTTAACACTACAACAATTAATCAAATATACGTTCAATGGTTCAAAGTGTAACTATCACTATTCTACATGTCAATTAATTTAACAATTAAAAGGGGTCATATTCAACTAAATCAAATTCAACATATGTGTCGATTCAAATTTTAATTATCCTACGTCAAATTTATTTGCATAATATTTATCACTTTATACATTACAATTTTAACGTCCAATTGTAAACATCAAACAATCAATCATTTAACAACCAAACTGGATTATCATTGCATATATAACAAATAATGGTGTCAGATGTCAAAGGTGAATTGATACAGTTAATAGCATAAATAACAGTAGCATATTTCAATTGTCGTTTCAATTGAAATCAAATTTAATAAATAAAAGAACGTTAATCGTGAGTGATTGCTCACCTTCCGAGGCTAGAGATGCACGAGAAGATGACACGGATACGAACACTGATACAGACATAGAGATTGAGTTACGAATCCAAGCAAAACAAATCGGCACGAATTCAACGATCAAAGCTGATAACAGAAATCGATGAACACAACGAATTAGTTTGGATATAAACTAAAATATATACATTATTATTATATTATATATAATTTCAATATTTTAATTTAAGACAAATACACTAAAATACTAAAAATTTCAAAAATCAATATCTAATTAATAAATAAGCTTATATACGTGAGCTACAAAGTTACAATATAATTTACATTTTTAAGTCAAATAACTTTGCTTAATTCCAATACATAGAAACTATCCTAAATCTACACATATATATACATATTGTATGTAAACAAATAGCTGCCATATATCTTTATATAATGTCCATTATTAATAAACAATATATATAAACACTATAATCATTCATATTGCATTGCTATAATAAACTATTTAAATGAACTTTATATGTTTAACTTACTGTTACATAACCTATATAACATACAACTGAGATGAACATATTATAGTTAACAACTTTATATATACTACAACATATTAATATACATAAGCTAATACATATGTATATAACCAATATTTTATACGAAACCAAAAATAACATGCATACGTATTAACAGAAAACATATATACGAATATACAAATGTAAAACTCTCGGCATATCATAAAATATTAAAACCACTGCAAATTGCAATGTACCCATTTTTTTATATAACCAGTATAACTAATGTAACAAACTATACATAAATAAATCTTCTTTTATAATATAACATACTGCAAACATAAATTCTTTATATCTATATCTTTAAAGCCAACCCAAATCTAAAATAATATCTTTGTATATATATATATTTTAAAACCCTGTATATATAATATATATAACAAAATCCACTTACAACTAAAATTTTATAAAATCTATATACTAACATTAACGTATTTTTTATGTGTATATACTTACAACATATTACAATATATAGTTTACCTATAAATACATGCCTTTCACGGCACAGCAAGTGGAGGAGCAATCGAATGGCCAGATGTGCGAGTCAGAGGTGGTAGGCAGGGTGACACGTGGCTAAGGAGGGAGGCCGAGAGGCCGGTGGCCAGTGCATGCGGATGTAAGGAGGAGGGGACGGACAACACGTGTGAAAGGTATTGTCGTCGGCTGGAGGAATTGGCTTGCGAGTTGATGGGTTGTTGAATGGAAGGCGGTTGCTGGTTCAGGGCGTGGTTCGGCTGATGGTGGGTGTGGTCGGCGGAGGCATTGGGAGATCGGTTGAAGAGTATTTATAGGGCGGAGGCGAATGAGATGGCGGTGGTGGAGGGAAAACGTGGCCGTAGGGGAGATGTTTCATGGATGTTGGTTGCGGCTAATCGGGAAAAGACGAAGGGATGCGTTGGTGATGACGAAGGTGGAGTATCGACAAGGGTTTGTTTCGGCTGGGCTTAGTGTTACAAGCGTGGTCGGAGAGGCTGTGTGGGTGAGTGGTTGTTCGCGAGGCAAGGGTGTAAGCGGAGGAGAGGTGGAGGAAGTCGGGTTTTTGGGCTTCGGCTGCATGCCCCAGCTGGTCGCGGCTAAGGTGAAGTGTTGTGAGCTGGGTGGCTTCGGCTTGGGTAACATGCGGAGTCAGAGTGGGTCTGGATAGTGGTCGAGTAGCTCGCATGGTTGCTGCCGTGATTGGTCAGCTCGGAGATGCTTGGCGACAGTTAGAAATGAAAGATAAAGAGGGAAGGCTGAGCAAAAAGAAAGCAAAGGGATGAAGTGAGGCTTGGATCTTATACAACGTAAAAAAAATTATTATAGTATAAATGTTTCTCTGGAATGAATTGATACCTTGGGAAAAACAAAATTATTAAATTTTATAGGAATATTAAAAGACTATACAATTTCCGATAGATAAACCAACGGTCACAAGCAAACCAAAAGATACGGAACCGGTATCGATACGGTCCGACGTTTTACAGATTTCTTCACGCCCCGGACTTTGAAACACAGAATTGAATATACTAGGGAGATCAGCACGACGAGACGATCAAAACGGTATACGGATATCAGTGATTTGGTTGAATTTATAAAATTTCGAATTTTCTAATAGCGGGAAAATGCAAGAAAAACACTGAAAAATAAGATCGACGGAGCCAAAGATGTCCGAATTTGGAAAAACGACAAACTGACATCTTGCTCAGAAGATGGTTTAGAATTTTTCTATCTAAAAATATTTAGGTTTCAGAAACATTTTATTTTCATCGCTTTTTAACTGATTAAATTGAAGTAAATTTACGCGCGAAATAATCTTTCATATTTTCAGACGAAAATTTACCAGTTGCTATGTTTAACTAAACGCATTCCAAATATCAAATTTTTATTTCAAAATTTTATCGTTTAAAATTTCACAAAATTTCAACTAATTACGTTATTAAAACAGTTGAAATTTACGGGTCGTTACACTCTCCCCCACTCAAAACTTTTCGTCCCCGAAAAGGAACGAGGTAGGAGAATAGAAACAACCAGAAAGAAAAACAGATTTGAAATACAAAATAACAATTAATTTAAACCATATAAATTCAAATTTAAATTAATTGATATTCAATAATTGATTTAATCCATATGATTTCACTAAAGTCAATCTCAACTATTTCTAAATTCATTATCTTATTATCCAATTATCTTCAATTTACAATTTATAAAACCATAAATTTGAATAGTCTTTTATTATAATCATAATTTTTTTTTCAGCAATTTTAAATTCCTCTTTATTCCAAATTATTATTAAATTTGTTCCACTTAATATATCTTATTACATATATTTAAACCATATAAATTAAATTAAACCATATAAATTTCAATTTAAATTAATTTATATTCAATAATTGGTTTAATTTTAAGATATTTCCATAAGTTGATCTAATTCAATTTGTTAATTCTTTCAGAACAAATTTATTTGCCTCATCTATTATCCAATTAACTTATTATTCTATTTATTTCAATTAACATTTTATAATTAAAATTTAAGTGTATAGCATTTATTATAAACACTCAAATTTTATTTATAAATCCAATTTATCTTATATATTATCCAATTACATATTCAACTTCTGAATGATTTAGGTAAGTTGTATTAGAATGCAGTTGAACAATATACAAATAAAATTTTCCCAATTCAATTATTCAAGTTTAAATATTTATTCCAAATTTTTGTTTTATTTATAATTAAAATCATCCTTTAACAAAATTTAAGAATTAGATTTCCGATTAAGTTTAAACAATTTAGAGATATATATAATATATTTATATCAAATCAAATTAAATTTTAAAATAAGATACCTATATATATATATATAAATCAAATTATAATGAAGAAATTCAAATCAAAATATTTTTCAAAACAAAACCGTAGCAAAGCTGTAGAATAGTACCTCCACTTCGAAACTCGAAAATGAATGTCGATGATGCGGCCGCCATTACCGAAATTATTTTCCAGCGACAAAGAGAAGAGCATTTATCTAAACATTTAAAATTCTTTGAAAATGATTTCTATTCGAAATTACTATATAAAATATGCATTTTTAAATTAAAACCCAAAGTTTGAAATCAATGGAAAGTAAATTCTCAATTCTTATTTAAATTCATTTCAACTCCCAATTAAAATTTTAAACCATGTTCTATAATTTCATTTATTTATCAGATTGGAATAGTCTATGGTTTACAAAAACAATAAATGGCAATGAAATATTAACATTTTTGACAACAAATTCATTAACAATTTAATTTCTGAAAAATTTATACTTATATATAATATAATCATTCAAAATTATTTAATTTACTAAATTTGAAAACAATGTTGTGTCAGTTTGCTCTGCTCAAGTGTTTTGGAGATCCTATCGATAGCGTTGATCAGACGAATCGATCGGAAACTCAAATCACATCAACAACTCAAACAACACAATAAAGAAACATTTTTATATTAATAACAAATGCACTACCTCGCACGACGATACAAGAATAGATTTCAAAACATGTATGGAGATTCAAATTTGATGGAAATCAAATCAAAGAGAATTTTGATTCGAAAATAAGATAAGATAATTCAATTACCACAATCGGGAGATGGATGAGTTTATTTGATTTTACGGGCAACCTTAACCGGGTCGTCCGTAACTTCAAGAATAAGATCGATGCTGAATTCCGAGGTAAATCAACACTCGATCTCAAGAGATGGAATTCAGGTATAGCAGGGAATAGATAGCATCGTAAACCGAGGATACAGAAATCTCCGGTAAATCGATGCTATTGTGAAGAAGTTTTCACTCCTTTTACAAATAACTCGAAGATTGGCGAGACCGCCCATTCATCGTAAAGATCATTCGAAGTGGAGTTATGAGATACTCCGGAATTAAAAGAAGACGAATAGTGAGGGACACGAATGAATTTCGAAACCGAGGGAACATTTCAAAATTCAAAGGAATCGAGTCAAAAGGAAGAGATTGAAACTCGAATGAGAGTGATTCTGTAAATACATTTACCCTATTTGCTTAGTTTTGCCTAGAGCTACCATAGCTCTGATACCAACTGTAACGACCCGATATTTTGGACCATTCGCATCCGCACATGTCGAACTTGAATGATTCAAAATACCGAATTGTTAATTATATTTGGCAAAACTGAGCATATACGGTAAATAAATAATCACAGATCACAGACACAGAGTAATAAATGCAGCGGAAATAAAAGAGATAGTAGTTCATGAAGCTACTATATAAATGTATAAGTTACATCAGAGTTAAACCAGATACAACGGAAGAGTAATACGATACATCAGATACAAATCAGAATACATCACTGGAATCATCGAATACTGAAAGCAGAATAGATGGCTGGATCTTCAAGCAAAGCTCCAACTTCAAAGGTGAGTCTCGAATACTGGTACACTCAGTCTGACCCGAGCGTAAAGAAACACAAAACACTCGAGTCAGGATTAACATTCTTATATCAATAAATCCAACTCAAGTGAAATAGCAATTGAAATACAAGTAACTCAAAGGATGTTTGGAATAACCATCCTTTAAGGATCCGTTAAACTATCTACTATGTAGTAGTGTACGATAAGTAGATAATGCCTATCAGTAATATAAGATATCAAAATAGTGTTAAGGCGTTACCATTATTCCCCTTAACACATTTTATATAAGCGTTATAGTCTATACAGCACTGTAAACTCCACCGTAAACTAGTGGGCTATCAGGGAGTACTCCATAGGTATAACACAAAAAAAATTCGTAGTGGTCGCGTATATAGGGATCCAAGTATGGCAAGGCACATGAGGCAATACCCAAGGTAGTGAAACTACCGTTTGCCTGATCCGGACCGGTGAGAACGCATCGCCGCAGCGATTGCAACACCGTGAAACAACACACCCAAATCAAGGGTGCACCAATCGACAACAAGTAATGAGTAGTTTTCGAAGAAGTGTGTTCGCTTGAGGTAGCTGACCTCCATTGGCCCGGCACGGCTCCTATTTTAGTCATTTCCAATTTGACACATGTGCCAAGGCTATCCATTATCGTTCTCTTTCTTTAGTCATCACATACATCATTCCAACCACTTCATTCTGGATCACACTCCGCGTATAGTTATTAAAGTGGTTTTCGGTTTAGACAGTGAGTATGTCCCTAACCGATTCCGGTCTCTTTAATAATCTTCGAAATTATTACACCGATTGGTCCATTAATAAATTTCAAAACCAAATCTAATTCAATTTCAAATAGAATTTGTAAATCAACATTTCATTTGCCTTTCTAAATCGATTTCCATAATTTACGTTTCAAAACATTCAAATTACCATTTCAAAATCTTATAGTACCAATTTCAATTTCTATTTATACAATTCAAATATTGATTCAAATTCGTATATAAGTTTCATTTTGAAATCATTTAAATTAATTTAATTTAACATTTAAATCAATTTAAATTCATTTATCGATTTCATTCAATATTCATTAAGTAAATTTTCCATTCAAAACAATTCCTATTAAATTTCCAATTCATTAAATTCATTATTTAAATTCAACTTCATTATATCAAAACTTACAAATTGAATTAAATTAAATTCATCAAACCAAATTCTTTAAATTTCAAGTCTTATATTAATTTCAATAAATCACATTTTATTTCTTGTTAAAGAAATTCAATTTCACTTATTTACTTACTTAAATAATTTTCCAAAACTTAATTAATAAAGAAACTCAATTTCAATTATTTACGAAGTAAAATTCACTTATTCAAAAATTCAATTTCACTTATTAAAGAATTCAATTCAATTTAATCATTAAATAATTCAATCTTATTTAATTATTAAATAATTCAAAACTTAATTATTAAATAGTTTCAAAGTTTAATAATTAGAAACTTAATTATAATTTCAAACTTGATTATTAAATCATTTCAAACTTAATTCAATCATTTCTCAAATTAAACAACATTCTTCCATCAATTACATTGTTAACATTTTGTTTCAGATTATTAAATATTAACATTTTCCTTTCATTAAAAATTCAAATTTCAACTTCATTTCAAAACCATATTATTTATTCAAATAAAATCTTTATTAAATTTTAAATCAAATTATTGACCAATCGGGTTTTATTAAATTCTCTATCCTAAGTCAAGTTCATTTGGGGTATTTATCATTTCAACCCGATTCCAATTTAATTCAAAATCAAAACATAGCAAAAGGGAACTTGCAGTGTGATAACTGGGATGGTGTCAAAGTAAATAAACAAGCAATAACAACAATCAATAACAATCAAATAATCAATTCAAATAATCCCGAAATAATCGTATTAATTCACATTGTTATTTGTGTAAATTAATAAAATTATTTCTAGAATCTACACTATCATTTCAGGTAGATTAAAGATTATTACACTAATATTTATATGGTTCTTCAATTGTCATTCGATTTCAATTTTAACACTACAACAATTAATCAAATATACGTTCAATGGTTCAAAGTGTAACTATCACTATTCTACATGTCAATTAATTTAACAATTAAAAGGGGTCATATTCAACTAAATCAAATTCAACATATGTGTCGATTCAAATTTTAATTATCCTACGTCAAATTTATTTGCATAATATTTATCACTTTATACATTACGATTTTAACGTCCAATTGTAAACATCAAACAATCAATCATTTAACAACCAAACTGGATTATCATTGCATATATAACAGATAATGGTGTCAGATGTCAAAGGTGAACTGATACAGTTAATAGCATAAATAATAGTAGCACATTTCAATTGTCGTTTCAATTGAAATCAAATTTAATAAATAAAAGAACGTTAATCGTGAGTGATTGCTCACCTTTCGAGGCTAAAGATGCACGAGAAGATGACACGGATACGCACACTGATACAGACATAGAGATTGAGTTACGAATCCAAGCAAAACAAATCGGCACGAATTCAACGATCAAAGCTAATAACAGAAATCGATGAACACAACGAATTAGTTTGGATATAAACTAAAATATATACATTATTATTATATTATATATAATTTCAATATTTTAATTTAAGACAAATACACTAAAATACTAAAAATTTCAAAAATCAATATCTAATTCATAAATAAGCTTATATACGTGAGCTACAAAGTTACAATATAATTTACATTTTTAAGTCAAATAACTTTGCTTAATTCCAATACATAGAAACTATCCTAAATCTACACATATATATACATATTGTATGTAGACAAATAGCTGCCATATATCTTTATATAACGTCCATTATTAATAAACAATATATATAAACACTATAATCATTCATATTGCATTGCTATAATAAACTATTTAAATGAACTTTATATGTTTAACTTACTGTTACATAACCTATATAACATACAACTGAGATGAACATATTATAGTTACCAACTTTATATATACTACAACATATTAATATACATAAGCTAATACATATGTATATAACCAATATTTTATACGAAACCAAAAATAACATGCATACGTATTAACAGAAAACATATATACGAATATACAAATGTAAAACTCTCGGCATATCATAAAATATTAAAACCACTGCAAATTGCAATGTACCCATTTTTTTATATAACCAGTATAACTAATGTAACAAACTATACATAAATAAATCTTCTTTTATAATATAACATACTGCAAACATAAATTCTTTATATCTATATCTTTAAAGCCAACCCAAATCTAAAATAATATCTTTGTATATATATATATTTTAAAACCCTGTATATATAATATATATAACAAAATCCACTTACAACTAAAATTTTATAAAATCTATATACTAACATTAACGTATTTTATATGTGTATATACTTACAACATATTACAATATATAGTTTACCTATAAATACATGCCTTTCACGGCACAGCAAGTGGAGGAGCAATCGAATGGCCAGATGTGCGAGTCAGAGGTGGTAGGCAGGGTGACACGTGGCTAAGGAGGGAGGCCGAGAGGCCGGTGGCCAGTGCATGCGAATGTAAGGAGGAGGGGACGGACAACACGTGTGAAAGGTATTGTCGTCGGCTGGAGGAATTGGCTTGCGAGTTGATGGGTTGTTGAATGGAAGGCGGTTGCTGGTTCAGGGCGTGGTTCGGCTGATGGTGGGTGTGGTCGGCGGAGGCATTGGGAGATCGGTTGAAGAGTATTTGGAGGGCGGAGGCGAATGAGATGGCGGTGGTGGAGGGAAAACGTGGCCGTAGGGGAGATGTTTCACGGATGTTGGTTGCGGCTAATCGGGAAAAGACGAAGGGATGCGTTGGTGATGACGAAGGTGGAGTATCAGCAAGGGTTTGTTTCGGCTGGGCTTAGTGTTACTGGCGTGGTCGGAGAGGCTGTGTGGTTTTTCGCGAGGCAAGGGTGTAAGCGGAGGAGAGGTGGAGGAAGTCGTGTTTTTGGGCTTCGGCTGCATGCCCCAGCTGGTCGCGGCTAAGGTGAAGTGTTGTGAGCTGGGTGGCTTCGGCTTGGGTAACATGCGGAGTCAGAGTGGGTCTGGATAGTGGTCGAGCAGCTCGCATGGTTGCTGCCGTGATTGGTCAGCTCGGAGATGCTTGGCGACAGTTAGAAATGAAAGATAAAGAGGGAAGGCTGAGCCAAAAGAAAGCAAAGGGATGAAGTGAGGCTTGGATCCTATACAACGTAAATTTTTTTTATTATAGTATAAATGTTTCTCTGGAATGAATTGATACCTTGGGAAAAACAAAATTATTAAATTTTATAGGAATATTAAAAGACTATACAATTTCCGATAGATAAACCAATGGTCACAAGCAAACCAAAAGATTCGGAACCGGTATCGATACGGTCCGACGTTTTACAGATTTCTTCACGCTCTGGACTTCGAAACACAGAATTGAATATACTAGGGAGATCAGCACGACAAGATGATCAAAACGGTATACGGATATCAGTGATTTGATTGAATTTATAAAAATTTGAATTTTCTAATAGCGGGAAAATACAAGAAAAACACTGAAAAATAAGATCGACGGAGCCAAAGATGTCCGAATTTGGAAAAACGACAAACTGACATCTTGCTCAGAAGATGGTTTAGAATTTTTTTATGTAAAAATATTTAGGTTTCGGAAATATTTTATTTTCATCGCTTTTTAACTGATTAAATTGAAGTAAATTTACGCGCGAAATAAACTTTCATATTTTCGGACGAAAATTTACCAGTTGCTATGTTTAACTAAACGCATTCCAAATATCAAATTTTTATTTCAAAATTTTATCGTTTAAAATTTCACAAAATTTCAACTAATTACGTTATTAAAACAGTTGAAATTTACGGGTCGTTACACTCTCCCCCACTCAAAACTTTTCGTCCCCGAAAAGGAACGAGGTAGGAGAATAGAAACAACCAGAAAGAAAAACAGATTTGAAATACAAAATAACAATTAATTTAAACCATATAAATTCAAATTTAAATTAATTGATATTCAATAATTGATTTAATCCATATGATTTCACTAAAGTCAATCTCAACTATTTCTAACTTCATTATCTTATTATCCAATTATCTTCAATTTACAATTTATAAAACCATAAATTTGAATAGTCTTTTATTATAATCATATTTTTTTTCCAGCAATTTTAAATTCCTCTTTATTCCAAATTATTATTAAATTTGTTCCACTTAATATATCTTATTACATATATTTAAACCATATAAATTAAATTAAACCATATAAACTTCAATTTAAATTAATTTATATTCAATAATTGGTTTAATTTTAAGATATTTCCATAAGTTGATCTAATTCAATTTGTTAATTCTTTCAGAAAAAATTTATTTGCCTCATCTATTATCCAATTAACTTATTATTCTATTTATTTCAATTAACATTTTATAATTAAAATTTAAGTGTATTGCATTTATTATAAACACTCAAATTTTATTTATAAATCCAATTTATCTTATATATTATCCAATTACATATTCAACTTTTGAATGATTTAGGTAAGTTGTATTAGAATGCAGTTGAACAATATACAAATAAAATTTTCCCAATTCAATTATTCAAGTTTAAATATTTATTCCAAATTTTTGTTTTATTTATAATTAAAATCATCATTTAACAAAATTTAAGAATTAGATTTCCGATTAAGTTTAAACAATTTAGAGATATATATAATATATTTATATCAAATCAAATTAAATTTTAAAATAAGATACCTATATATATATATATATAAATCAAATTATACTGAAGAAATTCAAATAAAAATATTTTTCAAAATAAAACCGTAGCAAAGCTGCAGAATAGTACCTCCACTTTGAAACTCGAAAATGAATGTCAATGATGCGGCCGCCATTACCGAAATTATTTTCCAGCGACAAAGAGAAGAGCATTTATTTAAACATTTAAAATTCTTTGAAAATGATTTCTATTCGAAATTACTATATAAAATATGCATTTTTAAATTAAAACCCAAAGTTTGAAATTAATGGAAAGTAAATTCTCAATTCTTATTTTAATTCATTTCAACTCCCAATTAAAATTTTAAACCATGTTCTATAATTTCATTTATTTATCAGATTGGAATAGTCCATGGTTTACAAAAACAATAAATGACAATGAAATATTAACATTTTTGACAACAAATTCATTAACAATTTATTTTCTGAAAAATTTATACTTATATATAATATAATCATTCAAAATTATTTAATTTACTAAATTTGAAAACAATGTTGTGTCAATTTGCTCTGCTCAAGTGTTTTGGAGATCCTATCGATAGCGCTGATCAGACGAATCGATCGGAAACTCAAATCACATCAACAACTCAAACAACACAATAAAGAAACATTTTTATATTAATAACAAATGCACTACCTCGCACGACGATACAAGAATAGATTTCAAAACATGTATGGAGATTCAAATTTGATGGAAATCAAATCAAAGAGAATTTTGATTCGAAAATAAGATAAGATAATTCAATTACCACAATCGGGAGATGGATGAGTTTATTTGATTTTACGGGCAACCTTAACCGGGTCGTCCGTAACTTCAAGAATAAGATCGATGCTGAATTCCGAGGTAAATCAACACTCGATCTCAAGAGATGGAATTCAGGTATAGCAGGGAATAGATAGCATCGTAAACCGAGGATACAGAAATCTCCGGTAAATCGATGCTATTGTGAAGGAGTTTTCACTCCTTTTACAAATAATTCGAAGATTGGCGAGACCGCCGATTCATCGTAAAGATCATTCGAAGTGGAGTTATGAGATACTCCGGAATTAAAAGAAGACGAATAGTGAGGGACATGAATGAATTTCGAAACCGAGGGAACATTCCAAAATTCAAAGGAATCGAGTCAAAAGGAAGAGATTGAAACTCGAATGAGAGTGATTCTGTAAATACATTTACCCTATTTGCTTAGTTTTGCCTAGAGCTACCATAGCTCTGATACCAACTGTAACGACCCGATATTTTGGACCATTCGCATCCGCACATGTCGAACTTGAATGATTCGAAATACCGAATTGTTAATTATATTTGGCAAAACTGAGCATATACGGTAAATAAATAATCACAGATCACAGACATAGAGTAATAAATGCAGCGGAAATAAAAGAGATAGTAGTTCATGAAGCTACTATATAAATGTATAAGTTACATCAGAGTTAAACCAGATACAACGGAAGAGTAATACGATACATCAGATACAAATTAGAATACATCACTGGAATCATCGAATACTGAAAGCAGAATAGATGGCTGGATCTTCAAGCAAAGCTCCAACTTCAAAGGTGAGTCTCGAATACTGGTACACTCAGTCTGACCCGAGCGTAAAGAAACACAAAACACTCGAGTCAGGATTAACATTCTTATATCAATAAATCCAACTCAAGTGAAATAGCAATTGAAATACAAGTAACTCAAAGGATGTTTGGAATAACCATCCTTTAAGGATCCGTTAAACTATCTACTATGTAGTAGTGTACGATAAGTAGATAATGCCTATCAGTAATATAAGATATCAAAATAGTGTTAAGGCGTTACCATTATTCCCCTTAACACATTTTATATAAGCGTTATAGTCTATACAACACTGTAAACTCCACCGTAAACTAGTGGGCTATCAGGGAGTACTCCATAGGTATAACACAGAACAAATTCGTAGTGGTCGCGTATATAGGGATCCAAGTATGACAAGGCACATGAGGCAATACCCAAGGTAGTGAAACTACCGTTTGCCTGATCCGGACTGGTGAGAACGCATCGCCGCAGCGATCGCAACACCGCGAAACAACACTCCCAAATCAACGGTGCACCAATCGACAACAAGTAATGAGTAGTTTTCGAAGAAGTGTGTTCGCTTGAGGTAGCTGACCTCCATTGGCCCGGCACGGCTCCTGTTTTAGTCATTTCCAATTTGACACAAGTGTCAAGGCTATCCATTATCGTTCTCTTTCTTTAGTCATCACGTACATCATTCCAACCACTTCATTCTGGATCACACTCCGCGTATAGTTATTAAAGTGGTTTTCGGTTTAGACAGTGAGTATGTCCCTAACCGATTCCGGTCTCTTTAATAACCTTTGAAATTATTACACCGATTGGTCGATTAATAAATTTCAAAACCAAATCTAATTCAATTTCAAATAGAATTTGTAAATCAACATTTCATTTGCCTTTCTAAATCGATTTCCATAATTTACGTTTCAAAACTTTCAAATTACCATTTCAAAATCTTATAATACCAATTTCAATTTCTATTTATACAATTCAAATATTGATTCATGTTCGTATATAAGTTTCATTCCGAAATCATTTAAATTAATTTAATTTAACATTTAAATCAATTTAAATTCATTTATCGATTTCATTCAATATTCATTAAGTAAATTTGCCATTCAAAACAATTCCTATTAAATTTCCAATTCATTAAATCTATTATTTAAATTCAACTTCATTATATCAAAACTTACAAATTGAATTAAATTAAATTCATCAAACAAAATTCTTTAAATTTCAAGTCTTATATTAATTTCAATAAATCACATTTTATTTCTTGTTAAAGAAATTCAATTTCACTTATTTACTTACTTAAATAATTTTCCAAAACTTAATTAATAAAGAAACTCAATTTCAATTATTTACGAAGTAAAATTCACTTATTCAAAAATTCAATTTCACTTATTAAAGAAATCAATTCAATTTAATCATTAAATAATTCAATCTTATTTAATTATTAAATAATTCAAAACTTAATTATTAAATAATTTCAAAGTTTAATAATTTCAAACTTAATTATAATTTCAAACTTGATTATTAAATCATTTCAAACTTAATTCAATCATTTCTCAAATTAAACAACATTCTTCCATCAATTACATTGTTAACATTTTATTTCAGATTATTAAATATTAACATTTTCCTTTCATTAAAAATTCAAATTTCAACTTCATTTCAAAACCATATTATTTATTCAAATAAAATCTTTATTAAATTTTAAATCAAATTATTGACCAATCGGGTTTTATTAAATTCTCTATCATAAGTCAAGTTCATTTGGGGTATTTATCATTTCAACCCGATTCCAATTTAATTCAAAATCAAAACATAGCAAAAGGGAACTTGCAGTGTGATAACTGGGATGGTGTCGAAGTAAATAAACAAGCACTAACAACAATCAATAACAATCAAATAATCAATTAAAATAATTCCAAAATAATCGTATTAATTCACATTGTTATCTGTGTAAATTAATAAAATTATTTCTAGAGTCTACACTATCATTTTATGTAGATTAAAGATTATTACACTAATATTTATACGGTTCTTCAATTGTCATTCGATTTCAATTTTAACACTACAACAATTAATCAAATATACATTCAATGGTTCAAAGTGTAACTATCACTATTCTACATGTCAATTAATTAACAATTAAAAGGGGTCATATTCAACTAAATCAAATTCAACATATGTGTCGATTCAAATTTTAATTATCCTACGTCAAATTTATTTGCATAATATTTATCACTTTATACATTACAATTTTAACGTCCAATTGTAAACATCAAACAATCAATCATTTAACAACCAAACTGGATTATCATTGCATATATAACAGATAATGGTGTCAGATGTCAAAGGTGAACTGATACAGTTAATAGCATAAATAACAGTAGCATATTTCAATTGTAGTTTCAATTGAAATCAAATTTAATAAATAAAAGAACGTTAATCGTGAGTGATTGCTCACCTTTCGAGGCTAGAGATGCACGAGAAGACGACACGGATACGCACACTGATACAGACATAGAGATTGAGTTACGAATCCAAGCAAATCAAATCGGCACGAATTCAACGATCAAAGTTGATAACAGAAATCGATGAACACAACGAATTAGTTTGGATATAAACTAAAATATATACATTATTATTATATTATATATAATTTCAATATTTTAATTTAAGACAAATACACTAAAATACTAAAAATTTCAAAAATCATTATCTAATTCATAAATAAGCTTATATACGTGAGCTACAAAGTTACAATATAATTTACATTTTTAAGTCAAATAACTTTGCTTAATTCCAATACATAGAAACTATCCTAAATCTACACATATATATACATATTGTATGTAAACAAATAGCTGCCATATATCTTTATATAACGTCCATTATTAATAAACAATATATATAAACACTATAATCATTCATATTGCATTGCTATAATAAACTATTTAAATGAGCTTTATATGTTTAACTTAATGTTACATAACCTATATAACATACAACTGAGATGGACATATTATAGTTACCAACTTTATATATACTACAACATATTAATATACATAAGCTAATACATATGTATATAACCAATATTTTATACGAAACCAAAAATAACATGCATACGTATTAACAGAAAACATATATACGAATATACAAATGTAAAACTCTCGGCATATCATAAAAATATTAAAACCACTGCAAATTGCAATGTACCCATTTTTTATAATATAACCAGTATAACTAATGTAACAAACTATACATAAATAAATCTTCTTTTATAATATAACATACTGCAAACATAAATTCTTTATATCTATATCTTTAAAGCCAACCCAAATCTAAAATAATATCTTTGTATATATATATTTTAAAACCCTGTATATATAATATATATAACAAAATCCACTTACAACAAAAATTTTATAAAATCTATATACTAACATTAACGTATTTTATATGTGTATATACTTACAACATATTACAATATATAGTTTACCTATAAATACATGCCTTTCACGGCACAACAAGTCGAGGAGCAATCGAATGGCCAGATGTGCGAGTCAGAGGTGGTAGGCAGGGTGACACGTGGCTAAGGAGGGAGGCCGAGAGGCCGGTGGCCAGTGCATGCAGATGTAAGGAGGAGGGGACGGACAGCACGAGTGAAAGGTATTGTCGTCGGCTGGAGGAATTGGCTTGCGAGTTGATGGGTTGTTGAATGGAAGGCGGTTGCTGGTTCAGGGCGTGGTTTGGCTGATGGTGGGTGTGGTCGGCAGAGGCATTGGGATATTGGTGGAAGGGTATTTGGAGGGCGGAGGCGAATGAGATGGCGGTGGTGGAGGGAAAACGTGGCCGTAGGGGAGATGTTTCACGGATGTTGGTTGCGGCTAATCGGGAAAAGACGAAGGGATGCGTTGGTGATGACGAAGGTGGAGTATCGGCAAGGGTTTGTTTCGGCTGGGCTTAGTGTTACTGGCGTGGTCGGAGAGGCTGTGTGGTTGAGTGGTTGTTCGCGAGGCAAGGGTGTAAGCGGAGGAGAGGTGGAGGAAGTCGTGTTTTTGGGCTTCGGCTGCATGCCCCAGCTGGTCGCGGCTAAGGTGAAGTGTTGTGAGCTGGGTGGCTTCGGCTTGGGTAACATGCGGAGTCAGAGTGGGTCTGGATAGTGGTCGAGCAGCTCGCATGGTTGCTGCCGTGATTGGTCAGCTCGGAGATGCTTGGCGACAGTTAGAAATGAAAGATAAAGAGGGAAGGCTGAGCAAAAAGAAAGCAAAGGGAAGAAGTGAGGCTTGGATCCTATACAACGTAAAAAAAAATTATTATAGTATAAACGTTTCTCTGGAATGAATTGATACCTTGGGAAAAACAAAATTATTAAATTTTCTAGGAATATTAAAAGACTATACAATTTCCGATAGATAAACCAACGGTCACAAGCAAACCAAAAGATACGGAACCGGTATCGATACGGTCCGACGTTTTACAGATTTCTTCACGTCCTGGACTTCGAAACACAGAATTGAATATACTAGGGAGATCAGCACGACGAGACGATCAAAACGGTATACGAATATCAGTGATTTGATTGAATTTATAAAAAATCGAATTTTCTAATAGCGGGAAAATGCAAGAAAAACACTGAAAAATAAGATCGACGGAGCCAAAGATGTCTGAATTTGGAAAAACGACAAACTGACATCTTTCTCAGAAGATGTTTTAGAATTTTTCTATATAAAAATATTTAGGTTTCGGAAACATTTTATTTTCATCGCTTTTTAACTGATTAAATTGAAGTAAATTTACGCGCGAAATAAACTTTCATATTTTCGGACGAAAATTTACCAGTTGCTATGTTTAACTAAACGCATTCCAAATATCAAATTTTTATTTCAAAATTTTATCGTTTAAAATTTCACAAAATTTCAACTAATTACGTTATTAAAACAGTTAAAATTTACGGGTCGTTACAAAAGCCGAACATCAGCGCCCTTCTGGTCTCCTTCAGCCTCTAGAGATTCCATTGTGGAAATGGGATCAGATTTCGATGGATTTCATTGATGGCCTACCTCGTACGAGATCGGGCCATTCTAGCATTTGGGTTATTGTTGATCGCCTCACTAAGTCTGCTCATTTTATTCCTGTTAAATCTAATAGGACTGCTTCTCATTTGGCTAAGTTATTTACCAAGGAAATCGTGAGACTTCATGGTGTTCCTAGTTCGATTGTGAGTGACCGTGATCCTTTATTCACCAGTCATTTCTGGCAGAGTCTTCAGCAAGCTTTGGGAACAAAACTTAACTTCAGCACAGCTTATCATCCACAATCTGATGGACAGACTGAACGGGTGAATCGTATCTTAGAGGATCTTCTTCGTATTTGTATTCTTGATTTCGGAGGTAGTTGGGAGGATCATCTACCCCTTGTAGTGTTCTCCTACAATAATAGTTTTCAGTCTAGTATCGGTATAGCTCCTTTCGAAGTCTTTTACGGAAGGCCATGTCGATCGCCTTCTTGTTGGTTGGAATCTGGGGAGAAGCTTATTCTTGGCCCAGATTTTGTTCATGATTCTTCTGAGAAGATTGTTCTTCTTCGTCAGAGAATGAAAGAGGCACATAGCCGCCAAAAATCCTACGCGGATAACCGTAGGAAGCCTCTCGAATTCTCAGTTGGTGATCTTGTCTTTATTCGTGTTTCTTCTTTAAAAGGGGTTATGCACTTCAATGTGACATGGAAATTGGCCCCTCGCTTTGTAGGACCATTTCCTATTACTGAACGTATTGGCCCTGTGGCTTATAGAGTTTCACTTCCAGCTCATCTATCCGGAGTTCACAACGTGTTTCACGTCTCTCAACTTTGGAAGTGTCTTCGAGAATTGGATTCTGTTATCGACTCTCCTGATTTGCAAGGGCTTGAGATCTCACCAGATTTATCTATTTTACAGTAGCCTATACGTGTACTTGCCATGGAGGTGAGACACCTTCGAAACAAGGACATGCCGCTCATTAAAGTTCAATGGTCCGCTAACCCCAATGACTGTACTTGGGAAATCAAAGAGTTTATCGAGTGATCCTATCTGGGTTTTCTATCTTTGCTTAGCAATGGTGAGAATATCTTTTTATTTCAAGCTTATTTCTTTCCTTTTTGGGTGATCTAAGTATGTAGTTATTGCAAATTCTTCTCTAGAAATTGCGTGGACGCAATTCTGTTAAGGAGGGGAGATCTGTAACAACCCGCATATTTTACGATTTTATATATTTAAATATTTTATTTAAATATAGCATCGTTAATCGGATTAAAGTCCAAAAAGCTACTTTTTGCAAACGGTCGAATTAGGACTCGGGACCACTTCCATTGAGTCCAAAATGGCGTTTGCGACTTTTTTGAGTATAAGCTTCGAGATGTTTGGAGTAAGTTGAATTTTGCTATTTTCTAGTGGGCTTTTGGGTTTGGGTTTCACCCAACTCATTCTATACCTTAACTCAGCCCCCTCTCTTCATCCATTCATTCTCATTTCATTTCTTTTTCTCTAGCACAACTGAAAATGGGGAGAGGAATGAGAAATTAAAATTCAAAACTCTAGATTCATTTGCAAACTCAAATTCTTGCTCCAAATTCAAAGAAAAGCTAAGGTAAGCCTCCTCTTCATCTTCTCCATCTCATTTCCTCTTCAATTTCAGAAAATTCCTAAACCCTAATTTAGGAAATACTTATTTTGATCTTAGATTGAAGCTCACTACAAGAAATTTTATTTTTTGTGGCGCTCAAAAAACGCTACAAAAATTTTTGGTGGCGTTTTGATAAACGCCGCTAGAAAACATGCGACTAAAAATCCATGATTTTTTGTTGCATTTATTTTAACGCCACTATAAATGCATTTTGGCAGCATTTTTCAAACGCCACCATAAATATTTTTGTAGCGTTTAAAAAACGCCACCAAAAGATTTTTTGGCGCTACTAATAGAATTTCCAACTTTACCCCTGTTTTACGGTTGCATTTACTCAACGCCACTATATATATTTCAGTAGCGTTTTTGAAACGCTACTAAAAGTTGTTTATTATTTTACACCATTTTTTCATGCTATTATTTCATGTCAATGGTCTATTTTTGTTCTATTATATCAATCAACAATCACTCACATAATCATCATATTCAAATAAGTTAAAAAACACATTAACCATATAATCAAATAAAATATCCATAACCATTCCAATACAATAGTTTTTCGACAAAAGGACCTAACTCACATACAATAACCATTTGTATACAAATTTACACATCGGGTACTAATAAATGTTATATCTAACTAGTGCTAACAAACCGTTTGATTACCCATAATTCTTTGTTGCATACACAAGTGAAAGCTAGCATCATCAAGTCCAAATTTGCTCTCTTCAAAAGTCCGATGCCTACACAAGTGAAAGCACAGTAGATAGTCAAATAAAGCACGTACAAGGCTATTATTTTCCATGTATTCATAAACAAGAAGTAACTGGTTTCCTTCGATACCACATCCATAAAGTTTCACTAAATTAGGATGATGTAAAGCAGATATCATTCCAATCTCATTAATGAACTCACGGTTCCCTTGCTTTGACTTTGAAGATAGCTGCTTCACCGCTATCTCTGAACCATCTGGCAGCACACCCTGAGAATAAAAATAGAAATGCAAATAAAAGCATGAAATGTATCAAAAATACGAGAAAGGTATGACCTGGACACTATTTTATTCATTACCTTATAGACAGGACCAAATCCACCTTCGCCTATTTTATTTGCATTATCGAAATTGTTGGTTGCAGCTTTAATCTCTTTCAGAGTAAACATACTAGTCTGCAACTCTAAACCTCTAAGTTCAGTATCAAGAAATACAATAATATATAATTATAAAATGGAAAGTGATAATTAAGTTGACCTCGCAGTAAAAAAATTAAGGCTGATAATCATAGCCATCTGTTCTAGTTTAATGAGTATTTGTTGTTTTCTTTGTATTATGGGTTGCAACCTCGTACTAGCACTGAATAAAATATTTTTGAATCAGATAACAAGCAAGAAAAGGGCTATATTTTGTTGATTATGGGATCAATGGTTATTTTTAAGGTAAGATGGTTAGCCGATATGAAGTCCTCTAAACTTCAGTGTAAAAGAAACACTGTCTAATAATTAGCAAAGTAAAGGAAAAAAAATAGTCTACCACTGTCTAAAACATATTTCCTTCTCCAGCAAATCTGAACTACGACGGAGATCAGCAATATAGCTGCACAAGCACCAGCAACAATTCCTGAGATGGCTCCAACTGATAACTTATCTGAATCCAAAACTGGATTGTAATCTACAATAATTGAATTGACAAATTAGACCAACGACTTCATTCCGATTAGAAAAAGATGAACCAGTAAAAACAACAATGTTACTTCAACTCAACTTACTTATGACTGAAATGGCAGAAATAAGAGGTCCATATACACACAATGCAAGCTCTAACTTGAGATGAATGAAAGCAGAAATTAGTGTTTTTAATAGGATTATGATTTTGTGAACTTTATAAAATAATCAAAGTAACAAGCATATTCCATTAGTGAGCTTTACTAGTATTGCCCAAATCTAGAAAGTGTATAGTATTCCATAAGAGAAGCGAGGGGTTTGGCCTTTATTTATATATGTATAAATCAATCGTAACCTTTAGACTAAAATAATTAAATATGAGCTATTGGCCAAGGTTTAATCCCTAGCCGCCACTATACGACAGCCCAAGTAGGGGTCGACGGTGGGGTCCGGTATTTAATTTTTATTTATTTTCGTTTTCGAAACTTTAAACGGTAATAATTTTTTCATTTGAGCTCGATCGCGAACTCCAAATATGAAAGTTGCTCAGAAAATCATCACGAACACAACGCTGCAAGTTTCATGACCAAATTCCAACGTTTTCTCAAATTCTATTTTACGGGGTGTTATAGAAGTTGAATACCGAACCCTATCCCATAGATGGTCATTCAACCGAGCTTCTCCAGTCGACGTCAATAGCCATTCGAAACTTGCATTCTTTACTTCTTAGTTATCTTTATCTTTCCCAACTTTACTGAATTGTTCATTTATTAGGTTTCAGATTTATCTGTCTTTATAGCTTCGTTAGGCTCCCACCCTATTCTTTGCCGTCTTAAGCCTTGGAACTTCTTTCACGATGCATCTTGCTTTAGAAAACTCTAAGTACTAGCTTTGACCATCTTAAGTCGTGGGTATCGGCATTAACTTCACCTAAAAGCTAATAGGTATCGGTATTGACTCCCCATGAAAGTCAATAGGTCTCAGTTATCGAATAACTCTTCTTGTATTTCACCCTTAGGAAAGTTTGTTTTATACACTCTTGTTAGGAACACCTTCGTCAGAATTCATACCAGGAATTTTCGACCATCTCCTTCGGCTATAATCTTTCTTAGCTCATCTACTTAGAACTTCTCTTTGTATTTCTTAGATAATTTTTCTATATCGCATGTTATACCCCTGGCAAAACACCTTCGGAATAGTCTCTTCCATTGGTCCATGTCATATGGCCTACAATACTAGTTGACCGTCTCTGCACGTCTGCGCATTGCTTCCCACGTTTGCCTCTACGTATGTTCTTCATACACTTTAAGTTAGTGGCGGTGTCCTTTATTTATTTTTACAGCACTTCTATGTGTCCTTCTCTGCTTACTACTTAACCATGTAAAATTGCATGCCTTAATTTGTTTTGGATTCCATATTATCTAGATCTGACATTTCAATATAGGTTAAGGAAATAATTATTCTTGCTTAGAAAAATATTTATAGATTTGCAGAAATTCACAAGTAATTACTTTAACATATTATTAATCATATTTCCATATTTAAGCCATTCTTCCTTAATTGTTAAATGTATGGATTTCCTTTAAAAATTCATAACTAAACATTTTAATGTTGGAAAATTCTTGAAATCAAACTCATTTCTAAAAACATGTTTTATCCATCATATTAAATATTCACTGTATTCCAAAATCATTAGTGTAGAGGATCACATCAAAACTTCCCATGTAAAAATATTTCAACCTAAAACATTCATTAAATCAAAACCTATAATTTAAAATGGATATCATATGAATTCTGTCATAAATAAACAAAGCTGAAATCAACTTAGATGAAAACAACCCAAAAAGAAATGATATTAATTGCCTAAGTCTTGGGATTTGCTAAACGTTTACTCTTATTATTTTTCTTTTGTTTTAATTTGAAGAGAATGAATGAAAATGAGGAGGATGATTGTTTTGTGGCACTTATATAGTAAGGGTTTTTTATGCTGCTTCTAGGGCTTGGATGTCTTAGTCCATTGTTATCTCGTGCGCTTGGTTAGTTTATCCACATGTAGGACCCAAGGTCTTACCTGATCTCCCTCCAGGAGGCGCTCCAGCTAGGCCTTATAGGCGGGACTGAGGGCTTGTTTGGTGCCTTGGCCAGGCCATAACATGTTGGGATCAAGGGCTTACTCCATCATCCTTCCAGGAGATGCTCTAACTAGGCCTTATAGGAGGGACTAAAGGTTGGTGGTGCCTTGACCTGGCCATAGCATGGCGCGTTCAAGGGCTTACTCCGTCCCCCCTCCAAGGGGCGCCTTGATCTGGTCATAGCGTGATCAAGGTTTTGTAGATACTTTAACCTGGCCTTAGCGTGGCGTGGATAAAGGTTTACTCTAACCTCCCTCCAAGAGGCGATTTGACCTAGCCAACTTGGCACGAAGAAAGGCTTATAACCGTTTAAGGTAGTTTCCAAGTTTAAGGAGAATTTTACTCTCGACTATGTAGATTTTCTTTAAAAGGCGCTTTATTGAATTTCTCTAGGATTTCTTTACAAATCTATTGATCTTTCCTTGTCTAAAAAAGTTGATGATCATTCCTTCAAGAGTTCTACGTTGATTTGTTTCGTGCTCACTCATCATATGACAGTGACAGTAATGTCCTCCTTGATTTCTTTCACATTTGGCCTCTTTCTTTTTAGATGGTTAGTAATTGAGTTCTTCCCTTGTTAGTCAAGTTTCATTCTTTAGGGAGTCTTAATTTGAAGCTTGTCTTTTGAAGCTGATTTTAGATCTTTTGTTGCTTGATCCAGGAGCTTTACCCTCAATGAGCAATTTCCTTTTTGTACTTTTTGATGTTCATATGTGGGTAATGATCCACTTGTTGCTTGGTGCCATTTTTTAGCAAAGGTATAATAATCACCCATCATTCCTTCTTCAAAGATAGTGCCTTTAGTATATAATTGAATAGTTTTCCTCATTTGATCAAATAAGTTATCACTCCTACTTTTTGCTCCTCCTAAAACAAAGATGGATGTAGGACCAATGTGAAATGGGTTTAAGCTCTAATTGTCCGGATCATAAGATTCAGCTTTCTTCTTTTTCATGATACTTAAAGCCTCCAATCTTAACATTTGTTCTTTATATAGATTAGAATCTTCAATAGTTTCATGAGAGAATCCAACCAAGTGTGGTTCTGAAGATCTTTGCTCGGACTTTTTTATTTTGCTAAGAATTATGGTGTAGGGCCTAAGGTTAGCTTGGAATTAAATAGGAATGAGGAAAGTAAGGTTGGAAATTAAGCAAAGTCGGAGGTTCGAGCCCTCCTTCTAGTGCCAAAAATGTTAACAAGAAATTTTATCAACATCCCAAAGTGAAATTAGAGGTGTGAATTTCCCATACGATACCACCTTTCGAATCAGTTGAAAGTAATCTAAGACTCCTTCGAAACCACCTTTTGAATAGGTTGAGGTAATTTAAGATTGTAACCTAATGGGATCTAATGGGTTTTAATTGATTTAAAAGGATCCTACTCCTTTGAAAGCTACCTCTTCGATATGTATTGATACATACACTTCATTGTGGAAATCATTTTTAAGCAGTGACTCAGAATCTATGTATTCAAATATCATATATTTGCTTTACTGATAATTTTCACGAATACAAGGGTTTAAGTATTAAAAGAAAGTGAAATCCCCGATTTGATTTAAAATTGGGGTTTACAAACTCAAGAAACAGATAAGTATAGAATGAATGAATTTGGATACCCAAACAACACCCCGAGGGTCTTATTTATTAGCATAGGTTGGACCATTTTGCCTCAACCCTTTCGATGTAGTCAAAAGCGTGTATTGTTGTCCTTCCACCGCTGTTGAGTTCAAAGCGCCTTTCTAACACTGCTTTCGAATGGGACTTGGGTGCCTTCAACTCCATCGGAAGATATGGGAGCAACTTTTACCTTATTGTTGATGTGTTAGATAAGTCTATTCCTTCAGTCCATGTCATAAGGCCTACAATACTAGTTGGCCATCTCTGCACGTCTACGCATTGCTTCCTACGTGTTGCCTCTGCAAATGTTCTGCCTACACTTTAAGTTAGTGGCGGTGTCCTTTATTTATATTTACAACACTTCTATAGGACCTTCTACGCTTACTACTTAACCATGTAGAATTGCGTTCCTTAATTTATTTTAGAGGCCATGTTATCTAGATCTGAAATTTCAATTTTGTTTCAAGAAATAAATATTCTTGCTTAGAAAAATACTTATTGATTTGCAGAAATTCACAAGTAATTACTTTAACATATTTTTAGTCGTATTTCCATATTTAAGCCATTTTTTCTTAATTGTTAAATATATGGATTTTCTTTAAAGATTCATAATAAATATTTGAACGTTGGAAAATTCCGGAAATCAAACTCATTTCTAAAAATTTGTTTTATCCATCATATTAAATATTCATTGTATTCCAAAATCATTAGTGTAGAGAATCATAGCAAAACTTTCCTTGTAAAAGTATTTCAACCCAAAACATTCATTAAATCCAAACATATCATTTAAAAGGAATATTTGACGCAACGGATTAAACAAAACAATGTAGTTCGATGAATGTAGTAGTCGATGGATTGAAAGATACTGAAATGCCCAAATTCGTTGATCCGAAGATACCGAATTCTAGCTATCCCGAACTCGTTGATCGCGCACGATACCAGGTTCAAAGATCTTCAATTCTTCAAGCGTTGATCAAGCGCACTTGATTCCGCGAATCGGCTTCTGCAATCGTTGAATCGAGCGCACTCGATTAACCGAAAGAGGAGATAGGAGATTACACTCAACTACCAATTTAAATTGAAAGCACAAAGCTAACAAAAGAGATTTTTATTCAAAAATCAACAACCTTCAAAATATACAACTCACGCCTATTTATAGCCTTTTACAATACACGCCACAAATTTGTACATCTCATAAGTCGGTTCCGACTTAAAACCACTCTCCGACTTACGACTTAAGTAAGACACACGACCTACAAACATACGACTTAAAAACAAGTAAGAACTACGAGTTAACAAGCAGAAAATACAAACAGATTACATCACTTAGGTCGTAGACGACCTAACTACTCACGACATAAGACCCAAACGCCTTACGACTCATCGACATCACGACTTAACATTCATCGACTCAAGGAAAAAACAAATTATACCCAGTATAAGAAGCAGACGACTTACGACTTAAGACTTCTACGACTTAACATGAGTCGTAACTCACTTCCGACTTAAAGCCTTCAACCGCTGGAACTTCTTTCTGCTTCTTGATAAGTCGTGGACGACTTATAGCCACGTCGTTAGATCGTATACGACTCAACAACCCCGAACGACTTAAGCTCCCATTAAGTCGTAACTCCCTTCCATCTGATCTGTTAGGTCGTAGACGACTCAATGCCGCTTCATTAACTCGCCATTTCCCCTCACATGACTCCTTAGGTCATGGACGACCTATAGCTTCTGCCTTAAGTCGTGTGCGACTTATATCTTCCATAAGTCGTGTACGACTTATCCCTTGGAGAATTGTGGTTTGCGTAATTTCGTCTGTGGCCTGAGCTGCATCATCCTCCCATGGTTGAGAAAAATTCGTCCTCGAATTTGTAATTTTTTTCACATCAGATTGTTCATCTCCATAATATGGTACGAGATGCTTAACATTGAACACGTCAGAAGTGTACACATCCTCCGGCAGTTTCAACTTATAAGCATTTTCATTAATCCGTTTCACAACTTCTACAGGACCAATTTTTCTGGCTTTCAACTTGTTATACGCACCCACTGGAAAACGATCTCTTGTTAAAACAGCATATACCTTATCTCCTTCTTTAAACTCAACATTTCTTCACTTCAGATCTGCAGACCGTTTATACTTCTCATTTGCTTTCTCCAGTCGTTCCTGAATGATTTTATGACAATCAGTCGACCCCTCAACAAAATCAACAGCTCGTTTAACCGTCCCCTTTGGCTGTGGTACTACCGTTAAATCCAACGGCCCCTTTGGTAAGCTCGAATAAACAATCTGGAATGGACTGAACCCAGTACTTCGATTTACATCATGATTATGGGCAAACTCTGCCTGGCATAACTTCACATCCCAACTCTTCAGATTATCTTGCACAAGACACCTCAGCAAATTTCCCAATGATCTGTTCACAACCTCGGTCTGTCCATCCATTTGCGGATGATAAGCACTACTAAACTTCAGCTTCGTTCCCACCATTTTCCACAAACTCAACCGAAAGTGACTCAGAAATCGAGTATCTCTATCTGACACAATAGATTCTGGCAATCCATGAAGTCGATAGATCTCCTTGAAAAACAATTGAGCAACATGAACAGCATCCGCCGTCTTCTTACAAGCAATAAAATGTGCCATTTTCGAAAATCGATCCACTACCACATAAATGGAATCGTTTCCCCGCTGTGTTCTTGGCAACCCCAACACAAAGTCCATACTCACATCAACCCATGGTTTAGTTGGTACCGGTAACGGCATATATAAACCAGCATTAGTCGCAGTTCCTTTCGAAACCTGACAGATATGACATCGTTCCACAAACCTCTCCACTTCTTTCCTCATCGATGGCCAAAAGTAAGACTGCGAAATCAATTGCAAAGTACGGTCTCTACCCACGTGGCCTTCCTCGTGTAACTCCTTTACAATCTTCATTCTCAAACTACAATCAGGTATGCACAATCGATTTCCTTGGAATAGAAAACCGTCTACCATCATAAACTCATCCGTCATTCCCTCCTTGACTTTATCAATACTCTTCGCAAAGTAAGGGTCATCGACAAATAATTCTGGCAACACATCAAACCCTGTCACCTCAACTTTCAGTGTAGTCAACAAATGACTCCTTCTACTCAAAGCATCAGCCACTCGATTCGTCACCCCTGACTTGTGTTTAACAACAAAAGTAAACTGTTGCAGATATGCAATCCACGATGCATGTCTCGCTGAAATCTTGTCTTGCCCTTGTAAATGCTTTAACGCCTCATGATCAGTGTAAAGAACAAACTCCTTCTGAAATAGATAGTGTCTCCAGTGTTTAATAGATTGCACGACAGCATAAAATTCCACATCATATGTATTGTATCTCATCTTTGCTCCTGACAACTTCTCACTAAAATATGCAATCGGACGTCCCCTTTGACTCAACACTCCTCCAATCCCAACCTTGGATGCATCAGTATGTAGTTCAAATACTAGCTGAAAATCTGGTAATATTAGAATTGGTGCAGACGTCAAGAGTTCTTTGATTCGATTAAAAGCAACTCTGGCTTCCTCCGTCCATGCAAATTGCTTGCCCTTCATACAATCTGTAATAGGCGCCATCACACTACTAAAGTGTGGAATAAACCTTCGATAAAATGAAGCCAACCCGTGAAAACTACGAACTTCCGTTATCGTCTTGGGTTGCGGCCAATCTCTGATAGCTTCGACTTTACTTTGGTCAACCTGTATTCCTTCTTCCGACACAACATACCCCAGAAATAAAATACTCCTCGCCATAAAAACACACTTCTTTGTAGCAGCATAGAATTGTTCTTCACGAAGAATAATTAACACTTTCTTCAAATGTTGAACATGCTCTTCTTTACTAGCACTGTAGATCAGAATATCATCAAAGTAAACCACCACAAATTTTCCAATGTATGGTCTGAAAATTTGATTCATCACCCTCATGAATGTACTCGGTGCATTCGATAGACCAAACGACATTACCAGCCATTCATACAAGCCTTCCCTCGTCTTGAATGTTGTCTTCCATTCATCCCCGGGTCTAATGCGAATCTGATGATAACCGCTCTTCAAGTCAATCTTAGAAAAGATTACAGACCCACTAATTTGATCCAATAGATCATCAAGTCTCGGCATTAGAAATCTGTATCTGACTGTGATCTTATTCAATGCTCGACTGTCTGTGCAAATCCTCCACGTTCCATCCTTTTTGGGTACCAATAAAGCTGGTACAGCACAAGGACTTAAACTCTCCTGCACACGCCCCTATTTAAGCAATTCTTCCACTTGCCTCCTCAATTCTTCATGTTCCTTTGGACTCATTCGATAATGTGGTCTGTGTGGCAACACAGCACCTAGAACAAGATCTTTCTGATGTTGTATATCCCTCAATGGTGGCAACTCCGTTGGTAACTCCTCTGGAAATACATCGTCAAATTCTTTCAAAACTGGCTTCGCTTCTTCCGGAATTTCAACCTCTTCACTGCTCTCTCGCCCAATCAACAAAAACACTTCAGGCTCCTCCTCTACTTCCTTCACAAACTCCTTCAAAGATAACAAAGTTTTAAGCTCTTCAATCTCCTCCAACTTGTTTTCCTCCTGTTGTCGCTTCTTTGGAACTAGAGTAATCTTTGTGCCTTCAAACATGAAACTGTAACTGTTGGTACGCCCATCATGTTGCACCGCCCTATCATACTGCCACGGTCTCCCCAGCAACAAATGACAGACATCCATATCTACCACATCGCACCAGATTTCATCCTTGTATTTCTTTCCAATTGAAAACTTCACACAAGCCCTTCGTCCAACCTTCACCTCCCCGCCTTTCCTCAACCAAGCTAGCTTGTACGGTTTCAGATGTTTCTAAGTCTTCAATGCCAACTTCCTCACAGCTTCTGAAGAAATTATATTATCACAGCTTCCAGCATCAATAACAATTTGCAAACCTTCCCCAGAATGGTACATGTTGACTGAAAAATATTGCTCCTTAACCAACTACAATCCTCCTCTTACTTTGGTGTTAAACAGGACCTCTTCATCATTAGATTGTAACCTTTGTCTCCCAACACTTCTTCTTCCTCCTCATCAGGTGCTGAATTGGAACATTCAGCTTCTTCATCCTCATCCTCAACCTCCGCTATCATAGCTCTCTTCTTCGGCTTTGGACATTCGCTACTTTTGTGGCCCAATTCTTGGCAATTATAACACTTGAAACCATTATTGACTTTCGTCTTCTCAACCTCATTCACAACTGGTTTTGCAACAACTTTTGAAACATTAGAACTTCCACTAACACCCTTCACTTGATTATTAGAATTTGTAAACACACCACCTCCTCGTCGTCCCTGTTTCTCCCATGCCAACGCTTTCTGATGTGCTTCCGCTACAGATCTGGGATCAAACATGTTAACCATATCCTGAATCTGCATTCGCAATCCCCCAATGAATCTAGATGTCAGCTGCTCTTCCGTTTCCATAATATCATTCCTCGCAATAAGCTGATTGAATTCATCCGCGTAATCATTAACATTCTTTGTGCCCTGCCTCAAATTCTGTAAACGTTGATACATCAAAGATTGATAATTGTAAGGTATGAACGTTGCTTTCATCAATTTCTTCATCTTCTCCCAAGATTCAACTTTTGACTTTCCCATCCGTTCACGTGTAAGTTTGGTTTGTTGCCACCATGCCAAAGCTCTACCCCTCAACCTCGTAGCAACCAACTTCACTCTACGATGTTCTGGAACTTCTTTGAAGTCAAAAATCTCTTCAACATTAGCCACCCAATCTAGAAACTCCTCCGCTTGCATACCACCTTTGAATTCAGGAATTTTAGTCTTCATCCCCGACTCCAACTTGTGATCATACTCAGAGTGATTTCTTCCTTGTCCTCGTCTTTGTCCTCGAACACTACCACCATCATACTCCTCTTCAAAATCAGAGGTATATCATTGTCTATCTCGTCCACCCACATCTCTACTACCATCATGTCTTCCACCATCATCCCTTCTATCTACATTCCTCCGTTCACGATCATCCACGTTCCTCCCATGCCTTTGATCATTGTCAACACTTCTTTCTCGATTGGATTGTGGTGAGACTCTACTTCCTCCATGGTTAGATTCAGGTGAAACCCTTCTCCGATTTTGATTCATCTCTAACATCATCTTCTCTAACCGACCAATTCCTTCGTTAAGCTTTTCACTAAAGTTTTCATTGATTCTTTGCTCCATCTCATCAGCTTCTTCTCTTCGATACAAAGCTTCAACGTTTTGATGTCGATTAGCTCTCCTTGGCGGCATGATTCAAACTTTTACAAACTCTTCAACACTTCAAAATTCAAACACAATTCGAACTTAGATCCAAAATGATATGGATCGAAAACTCCCACTTTGTTGCAATTTGCGATGAACACGATGAACAACAACTTCTCCAAAGATAAGATCCGATCTCCAAACTTCAAAAGTATGCACACACTTCAACTAGTTGCTCTCGGCCGTGATCAAATCAATACTTCGACTTCAAATAAATCGGCTCCAAGACTCGATTTAGCTATGATTGGCTAAAACAAGCTCTGATACCAAAAACTGACGCAGCGGATTAAACAAAACAATGTAGTTCGATGAATGTAGTAGTCGATGGATTGAAAGATACTGAAATGCCCAAATTCGTTGATCCGAAGATACCGAATTCTAGCTATCCCGAACTCGTTGATCGCGCACGATACCGGGTTCAAAGATCTTTAATTCTTCAAGCGTTGATCAAGCGCACTTGATTCCGCGAATCGGCTTCTGCAATCGTTGAATCGAGCGTACTCGATTAATTGAAAGAGGAGATAGGAGATTACACTCAACTACCAATTTAAATTGAAAGCACAAAGCTAACAAAAGAGAATTTTATTCAAAAATCAACAACCTTCAAAATATACAACGCACGCCTATTTATAGCCTTTTACAATACACGCCACAAATTTGTACATCTCATAAGTCGGTTCCGACTTAAAACCACTCTCCGACTTACGACTTAAGTAAGACACACGACCTACAAACATACGACTTAAAAGCAAGTAAGAACTACGAGTTAACAAGCAGAAAATACAAACAGATTACATCACTTAGGTCGTAGACGACCTAACTACTCACGACATAAGACCCAAACGCCTTACGACTCATCGACATCACTACTTAACATTCATCGACTCAAGGAAAAAACAAATTATACCCAGTATAAGAAGCAGACGACTTACGACTTATGACTTCTACGACTTAACATGAGTCGTAACTCGCTTCCGACTTAAAGCCTTCAACCGCTGGAACTTCTTTCCGCTTCTTGATAAGTCGTGGATGACTTATAGCCACGTCGTTAGATCGTATACGACTCAACAACCCCGAACGACTTAAGCTCCCATTAAGTCGTAACTCCCTTCCATCTGATCTGTTAGGTCGTAGACGACTCAATGCCGCTTCATTAACTCGTCGTTTCCCCTCACATGACTCCTTAGGTCGTGGACGACCTATAGCTTCTGTCTTAAGTCGTGTGCGACTTATATCTTCCATAAGTCGTGTACGACTTATCCCTTGGAGAATTGTGGTTTGTGTAATTTCGTCTGTGGCCTGAGCTGCATCAATATTACATGAATTCTGTCATAAATAAATAAAGCTGAAATCAACTTAGATGAAAACATCCTAAAAAGAAATGATATCAATCGCCTAAGTCTTTGGATTTGCTAAACGATTACTCTTCTTATATTTCTTTTGTTTTAACTTGAAGAGAATGAATGAAAATGAGGAGGATGATATGTTTTGTGGCACTTATATTGTAAGGGTTTTGGGCTTTTTTACACTATTTTATTAATTTTTTCTCTTATTACAATATCCTTTCTTTTAAGATTTACCTCATACATGGCTTCATGTAATTATTTCTCGTTTACCTTGAATTATCATTTAATAATTTCCTATATTTAGTTAACCTCGTATAAGTAAATAAACGTATAATAATTAACAATTTCCCGTTATTAATTAACCTAGCATAAGAGTACGAGTAGTCGTGCATCAACGAAGCATGGAAAGAGACCATCATTAAAAGGGAGCCATAAGGAATGGAGAAACTTTAATTAAGAGTATATAACATTGGGTGGGGAAGGGGGTGTGGGGGTCAAAGGTGGATGTGGCGGCAAAGAACAAAATTAGGGGGGATGAAGAAGCAATACACCGAGGAAAATGGTAGTAACGAAGACGATGTGTTGAAGGGGCTGTGAAAGAAGGGAAAAAAATCACGTCCGCGTTTTTGTTTGTTTTTTTTAGTTCCATATTTTCAAATTATATACCATGCTAAGTTGATGAGTGTATGATAACTTCCATTTTATATATTCATATAGATTATATAATATTTTATGATAAAGAACATCAATTAATGATTATTGTTTTCAATTATATGTCGATTGAAATTTTATTATTGTTCAAGCTATATGGAAGATTTTTAGATGGGTTTTATTTAATAATAATGAAATTTATCCATCCCTCTGGAGAATACATGTTTTATTCACATATATTTTGTATTTTTTAACTTCTTCCAATTTAGCAAGTTCCCTAGGTTTATAAGGTTTACATTTCGCTTGACCACCTATTTTTATTCCTGTGATTGTAATTTTAGTTGAAAGAAAAAATTAATATGATAATTAAATAAGGTTATCATAAATGAAGTTCACTAACTTTGTAATTAGCATGTAAACACAGTTATCATTTTTATGAGTGATGCGCTACTAGCAGTCACTCAAGCAGCGAAATGTTTGCACCCATGTTGAGATTGGCTAAAACAATTATGTATTAATTGTTTTAGAATTCGAAGTGGATCCCACTACCAGTAAACCGATATGAAAGCGGGTAAAATCAAAGTCGCCTGTAGCGTGAGCGAGTGTTCATAGCATATTTGTATGTTTACTGCATTTAGTGCTATTGATTGATAAGAGCAACTGAAGAGAGAGTAATTAGTGCAGTTACAATATTTCTGCAGCGGTAGGGTTAATAGATGCCATAAACGCTCTAATAAATTCTCATATCGTCATTCACAACATTTGTTGCACTATAAATATGTAAGAAAATAATTTCTTTGTCCTACACCTTAACTAATATATACTTTCTTTCCTTTTTCAAGTTTTTCTACCCTCTATGAGTGTAAGTCAGTATCTGTGTATAGAGTTAATAACTTTTTTGGTTTCTTGGCAGTATATTCATATAAAATTGTATGCACTATTTTCAAAGTTACAGTTTGCAAATGATTTTTATATAATATTTTATTTCTTTAGCACATACTCGAGTGAGAACCAAAAACATGATATCCACATGTTATTTTCTTTCATAATCTGAATAAAGTGTGTCAGCAGATAAAATATTCTCCTATCTTTGTACCACAACAATCTGAATTTAGATCAACGTACAATATTTTTAACAAAGGAACTAAGTTCCAAAAAAAATGAGTCATGCAATACATAGTTTGATATTAGAATCCTAGTATGCTTCAGGTTTTATTTTTTACACTAAAAAAGATAAGGCCCCATTTGGCTTATCGTTTTTAGTTTTGTGTTTTCATATATATAAAAGTGCATCCGTCATATGTTTGGCTTATCTGATTTTTTTTCTAACAACTTATGTTACCAACTCATATTATGTAATCAAATATATAACTTTAAATTTTCCCCTCTTTTGCACTGGATATTATAACACTAAATTGAAACTATAAATACAATGGTTGTCCAACTATGCACTGACAGCCCAAGTATACTATGTAGATTGTATGATGCAGAAAATGAATTCCAATTGAATACCAAAGAAAACAATGCTAGTATAGTAGTGTATATTGACTCCTGAGGGAAAAAATTAAAAAAGGGCTCACAGACTTGAATACTTCAACTTGTAAATGCAGACTTGGATGATTAATTCATTAACATGTTAACAAGAATAATAGGTTTTCAAAGTAAAGTCACATCCCACACTAAACTAGAATGATAAGTATTTTATTTCGGCTTTCAGTATATCTACATGAAATTGTTGTCTTCCAAATTTGAAATTATAATTCCATTGAAGTTAATACTCATTTCATATTTCTCTTAGAACTTTCGCATAGTCACACAATTCACAGAACTATGTTACTTGTTGTCAAACCAGGCAAAATTAATCAAAGTAAATTTCCAACCACATAGGCAGCTGAATCATAAAAGTCGAACTGACTAGGGAATCCATGACAGTAGGTATCACATATTCAAATAATAATGACCAAGGTAATATGGTTAAGCAATAAAATATAAAACTTTGTAGACTACCGAAAGTGGCATGAATTTCTAAAGTTTACATCTGAAACCAGACAAGTTAGCTAACAAATTTGAATGTTAGTTTGCAATGTTTAGAAAGCCAAGCATTGCCATATATACGTGCAAACCAATTGAATCTCTCTTTCACGAATGCAACTTCTACGCATAAGAACAACCATATAAACAACAATTAAGAACCAATTTGATTTAGGATCACACCCAGTCAACAATACAAGTCAATAGTACAGTGGTTGTATCTAATTCCAGTTTGCAAATAGTGCATCTAATAATTAGTAACAAGACTAACGGAACTATTAAAAGTGGCAAGTTATGTCCATTGGGAAAAGTTTGGAAATAGCTAACAAAATTACTAATCACACACTTTGCGGTGTCAAAATTGACCACCAACACCCAATTGTGTGAAATTCCAATATCCAATCCAATCACGAAAATATGAAGAAAAATAAATTAATAAAAAAATTAAAACAATTAGAAAGCAAGTAAAAGAAGACCAGGATTTATAGTGGTACAGCTACCTTTGGCTCACGTCCACTTCCAAATAATCTCTTTTATTATACTGAAGATTATTTCCAGTTACAATCTGAAATCCAAGAATAAAATTGACAGAGTGTAGCCTAGGTTGAAGATGGAGAAAAACAGAAAGAAGATCCTTTTTCTGACGTCATGTCTGTTGTATTTATAGGGAAAACGTGCACGGATCGAGCTGAAATTTTGACAGAAGGTTCTGGAGACCAAAACGAGGCCACCCAAAAATTTCCAAGCACATTGGGCCCATAATAAGGATCGATGTCGATTCCTATTTTGGTGACGAAATGAGATGCGATCCCTCTGGGTGGTTCCCCTTGGTGTTAGCTACTTGCTCTCCAAATTTCATGTGATTCCGACGTACGGTTTGTGAGATATCACATTTTCCGTGAAGTAGTATTGAGTGAATTCTGATTTCTGCCGATCCCTTTTTGAGCTTAAAATAGGGATCGGTTTCTATCCCTATGTTGGTGTCCAAATGGGATGTGATCCCTCTGCTTGGTTCCCCTTGGTGTTAGCTACTTACTCCCTAAATTTCGTTCAATTCTGACGTACGGTTTATGAGATATCGCATTTTTCGTGTAATAGTATTGCATGTATCCTGACTTCTGCCGATCCCTCTAGAAGGATAGGTACCGTCCCTCCAACTTGCTCCAAATTGCATGCGATACCTAGGAGAGCTTCTCCATGTTGCCTATGCTTAGTCTCCAAGTTTCATGCTAATTGGATGTGTAGATGTTGAGATATCGATCGATCTTTACTAGAAAATTGTGTATATAGCCGATCCCTATAACGGAAGAGGCCGACCCCTCTAGATGGATAGATGACGATCCCCATGAGATCCCTAGAGTAGAATTCCTAGGGTCACCTCTTCTTATTTCCAAAGTTTCACTTCAATCTGCCTTGTGGTTGTTGAGTTATGGAGCGACCAGCTGAATAAAAACCAATCCTCTTCTGTTGCCCATAACTCTAACATACAGACTCCAATCGACTTGAAATTTGAAATGTAGCCTCACGAGGGCTTTCTATCACTTCATACCAATTGCACCTTGATTAGGAAAAAAATTAGGGATCCGATCTGAATTTACTTGACCATCATCCATAGTCTCGTTTATAACCGATCTTTGAGCCTGATAACCGTTTCTCCGGGCATCCCGCCTTGATGATCATGAAGTTCGTTGGGTTAAATCAGTGTATTGTCTTGCCAAAAGGTGGGTTAACACATGACATTAGCTAATCCAAATTAAGAATAGCCTAAATAATAATGAATAGAAATAAAAATAATGTTCATAGCTTGGTTGGTGAGCTTCCTGAAAGTCTTGAAGCAGATATCATAAAGAGTTTCGTTGTCAAGAACCATTCACATATCAAAATTTTCAACAAGTTCAACAAGTTGAATTGACAAAGCTGCATTGTAATGCTCGACGATGGTATTCGAAACCTAAGGAAATTAGAGAAAAGCAGAAGTAAGCATCTTTCTATTTCGGTATTTCTTATTTTCGGGATGGGAAGAGTTTTCATTCCCTTAGTCATTCCTCCTGTAAGGCAATGGATACACAAAGATACCAGATCCCAGTATTCACCAATTACTCAGATATGATTCCTTTGTATCCACTATTCCTCTCAATCTTGCCATTTTCAGCAGCCACGTCAATGGCAAAAGACTCCAGCCCATAAACCATCCTCGGAAAGAACCACATCATGCTGCCGAACAACCAACATAGAAGAGTTAAACCATCGCATTATGTGATGAAAGCCAATGCATATAACACAAAACTCCCTTTAACTCAATATCCTTAGTTAAACAATCACAAGCTTTAATTTTCAATCAAATATTGTCACAGAATTACCTCAACATCTCTGGCTTTGAAATCTTCCTGGAGCATAGATTACATAGCTGATATTGTTGTCTACAAGAAAAAAAAACAGATAGAGGAAATGAACGGTTCATCAATAATTGAGTATTTATGCACATATTGGTTCATATAAAATATTTAATACAAAAATGAGCTGCAAATTAAGTGAAAACTGAAGTTCAAATTCCATATTAGGTAATAATGTATAGATGAATGTTCAGAGTTTAGAATAAAAATAAATTAAACGAAAAATTGATGACTTGATGCTAAATGACTTGGTGTACCAGGTTTTGTTGGAAATGTTTTAAAGGTTTTTAAAAGAATTGTTAAAAAAATGAATAAGTGTTGGCTCCTATGTGAATAGTCCTTGTAGGACTATTGAAAAGAATCAAGTATTTATACTTGATTCATAGAAGCTAATTGGGCCATTTGGACACCCAATGATGCTCTTTTATGAGGAGGGAGACCATGCTTGACCACTACATACGCGCGCGCCGACTGACTCGACCCCGGTTGGGCTCGGGCTTGTTGTGGTGTAGCACCTATATTTTTGGACGAAATTTATTCAGCATTTTCTGACCGTTATTTTATTTGAAATAGTAAAACTTCAGATCCGAATTTTGGATGAAAGTGATACATTCGATTTGATATTAAATTGCTTTTTAGACAAAATCAAAACAAACGACATTTTTTTACTCTTTGTGAAAACCTAAATCTATTTTATCTCCATAGAATTCTTAAAATCAAAAGACGACCAGTCAATTTTTGAGTGCATCTGAGTCGTTTCGTCTGTGCAGGCGAATCGATATCAAACCAGAGACGCTGTTTTATCCTAAGCCGGCGGCGTTGGTTAGATTGCTTTGCACCATTAAGAAAAATGCCGAAACGTCTTTAAGACAGTGGCCGAGTACACTACTCAGCCGAAGATCATTTGTTTCCAACAAACTGAAGACGTCGCCAACGACAATGACTTCTGCTGTAGATTTGGACGCTGCTGCCCCCGCGTCACTATTCCAGGTCCCCATGGTGTCTGCTGCGCCCTTCAGGTTCGAGGGCCTCCATTTCAAATGCTGGTGGCAGAAGATGGAGTTCTTTCTAACAATGAGGAAGGTGGCCGCTATGCTAATAATAGATAAACCGCAGCTGTCAAACAGACCAGACGAAGCAGACGCAGATCGGCTGAGAGCTTGAATAGAGAAATCAAAGGAGTTGCAGAACTGGACAAAGTAGGATTACTTGTGCAAGAACTTCATCCTCAACGGACGCAGCGACGATCTCAATGACTACTACAACTATGATAAAACAGCAAAGGAGATCTGGGAAGCGCTGCAGAAAAAGTATGATACAGAGGAAACAGGAGCAAAGAAGTTTGTCATCAACCGCTACCTCAAGTATCAGACGACATATGATAGATCAGTAAAGATGCTGTCTCATGAGCTTCAGAAAATAGCTAATGAGATCATCTCTGAAGGTATGAGTTTAAATGAACAGTTTCAAGTGACAGTTTTGACTGATAAATTATCTCCCAGTTGGAAGGGTTTTAAGAATAATCTTAGACATAAAACTAAGTAATTTTCATTAGAAAGTCTAATAACTTGCCTCCGTATTGAGGAGGAATCACGTAAACATGATATGAAGGAAGAAGTGCTTGTTATTTCAGGCAACACTAAGAAAGCTACAGTTCTGAAACCAAATCCCGAAAGCTTTAAGAATCAAAACCGCAACAAACAAAATTTTAATTCCCAAGGAAACCATAGAGGTCAACAAAAACCACCCCAAAAGAATGACTTCGGACAGTTGTTTCTTTATTACAACTGTGGAAAGCCAGGTCATATGGCATGCAAGTGTCGGAACAGGCCAAGCTCTGCCCCACAACCTAACCTGACCGAGGAGCCTCTTACGGCTATGATTTCTGATGAGATTCACCTTGTTGGAGGATTAAAGGGTCGGTGGGTAGATACTGACGCTATATGTCATGTCTGCTATGACCGTGCTAAGTTCAAAACATACACGGAGACTAAGGACAAGAAAGTGTCGTTGGGAGACTCTCACACCACTATTGTTGTTGGGATTGGAAGCGTAGAGCTGAAGTTTTCTTCTGGAAAGACCATCATTTTGAAAGATGTCATGCACACTCCAGAGATGAGAAAGAATCTTGTTTCGAGTTATCTTCTTAATAAGGCTAGGTTTACACAGACTATTGGGGCTGATATGTACATCATCACTATGAATGGCATGTTTGTGGGTATGGGTTATGCAACTAATGACATGTTTAAACTGAATATTGAATGTAATAAACCGTCTGCTTCTGCTTATATGTTGTGTGATTGTAATATCTAGCACTCAAGACTATGTCATGTAAGTAAACTAATAATAACGAACATGAGTAGCTTAGGTATAATCCCTAATATGTTGTTAGAATTCTCAAAAATAGTGAATGAGATATATCCCACATCACCAAAAATAAGTCCATTTTCTTGTTTATATAGTGTACTCTCAATCCCTATATTGGCCCTTAGGGTCAGGTAATTTTGTGCGAGGGGGAGGATCTATATAGCCATGGACTAACGCGCACACGCCGCCGCCGCCCGTCCGACCGAACCTGGGCCGGGTGCAGGTCCAATAAGATTGGGCTGTGTCATATATTTTTGCTACCTAAAAAATGGACTGATTTTAAAACAGAAATATGTTTAAATAGATACGGATTTTTCAACGGTTGTGACCGTTGCAAACTGATGAAGAGACACAATTTCAGATGACCGTTACAACGAACAGCAACAGTTCCGAACCGTTGCAAACGAATGGACGCGGCTATTGCAAATAGCAACAGTTCTGAACTGTTGCAAATGAACGGACGCGGCTGTTGCAAACATCAACAGTTTTTGGCGTTGGAAATGAAAGGAAGTGCCTGTTGCGAACAGTAACACTTTTTGTCGTTGCAAATGAAGGGATGCTACTTTTCTCAACAGGTGTAGCCTTGGGAATTCGGCTACAAATAAGGAGGAAACCTGATCACTTTCTCACTCAATTTTGAAACCGAATTATCTCTTCTTTATCTTCGTTTCTTAAAATCATAATCAGTCCTATCACACAGAAGATCGTACACATCACGATCTCGAGCAGCTTATGTCTGTTGTATCTTGGGAGATTTTGAATAAAGTCTTAAAGAAATTGTTACGACAAGCCTCAGACGAAATTTCCTTCTTCAACCGGTTAGATTTCTAGTTGATTTATATATTTATATATATATATATATCATTTTCGTTTCTACGTTGTACTATTTCTTTAAATAGTATAATGTTTGATTTATCGCAATAGTTATTATTACTATAGTTGTTAGTTTGTTGTTGTAATTAATTACAACATACTTATTGTTAAAAATAGCTAATACAGAATTCCAAAGTAGTGGAAATCTGATTTGTAAACTTGTGAGACAGGTTTATTATTTATTAGTCTCTGTTTTGGTATACTAGACGTATAACATATGTCACTAAATGATTTTGAAAAATGTGATTTTTGTAGCTAAGCAAAAATAACTAAAATCCCACATAAATCTATAATTAGAGAATCAGAACCCTTAGACTTGATTCATTCTGATATATGTGAGCTTGATGGCACTCCGACTAGAAATGGACACCGCTACTTTATCACTTCCATTAATGATTGCTCTGATTTTACTTATGCATACCTTATGAAAAATAAAAGTGATGCATTTGAGATGTTTAAATCTTTAATAACTGAAATTGAAAATCGGTCTAATAAGAAAGTTAAAAGATTGTGTAGTCATAGAGGAACTAAATATGAATCAAATTTGTTTATTGACTTTTACAACTCCCATAGAATTATATATGAAAGAACTACACCATATTCATCTGAAATGAATGATGAAGCTAAAAGAAAAAATAGAGCATTAACTGAATTAGTAGTTGCTATTTTACTTAATGCTGGTGCATCATCACACTGGTGGGGGGAAATCTTATTGAACATGTGTTATGTTTTAAATAGGATCCCTGTAACGGCCCGCAAACCCGTACCACATGAGTCGACACTATTCTTCCACATATCGACTCAAAGTGAACGGAAATATGAACCACTAAGGTTAAAGAAGAAGGAGGTAGAAGAAAAGAAAACAACACAACAGAATCTCACATCGCAGCGGAATAAAATATAAAAGATAATAACTGATCTTTACAGAAAAGAAACTATATCTGTTTATACATACATCATCAGAATACAACATCAGAGTACAATACAGTCAACATCGCAATTCAGGACAGTTATAAAAACTTGTCCCACATACAGAATACACAACATACACACCACAGCGGAAATATACATCATATACGAGGGATATGTCTCGCCATCCAGCTCGTCTCCTGAGCTCCACAGCATCATATCCAGTATACTATAATACTCGGTCTGACCCAAGCATTATAATAAAATAACACCCGAGTCAGTCTGGAAAACCAGCGTGAGAAAACACACTCAATTGGATTATTAAAATTTTCCAAACCCTTTGAAATCAAACACATCTCGTAAGACCACGCCACAAATAAACATGTCGGGTTTTTACCTTACGATAGCCAAAACACTTTTTATCAAATCCGTCTGATATTATAATAATGTCTATTGAAAGTAAAATAGAATCTAGCTGAAATGCTTGCATCTCACGTTTCAGCAATAGTTAGGCACAATCAAAACCGTACAAGCGCATAGGTAGAATGGATTTCCAACTAATAACTAGGTACTGGGGTACCAACTGTCACAGTACCTGGTCTAGATCAGCGTACCGAGGTCCACGCCCGATCCCCTGCAACACAAGGCCGGAACTACCACTTACTGGATAATTCCGAGTAAGATCACCCCACGGTTGGGATCAACAACCGCACCACTAAGCCGAATAAAAAGGAACATCTAGACAATGATGACCTCACCCTAATGGATGCTACCCACACAGCCTTGCTGCATAACCCCTGATTTTCAGTCATTCCCGGTTTATGAGGCTAGAGGCTAAGCGTTACCTTTTTAGAACATATCACTTAGAATGCTCATCGTCCACCTGACGATGTTCCGAAAGCATTCATCCATACTAGTCCGTCCCGGGTTCGAACGGAACCGAAGGCACTACTCCTACTACATCCATTTTGGAATCGCCCTCAGGATTAGTAGCGACTAGCCCTTGCACTTCACTGCTCCATCTTCGACTCCAAACTCGTTTTCCCCACGAAAACGTACAAACCGGATCGAAGTGGTTTTCGAGAAATAATTCCCGATCCCGGTCTCTTCGAAACAATCAGCGCATTGGCCAGTATTGATAGTCGGTTATTTAACTATCAATTAACATTCACAACAACCATCAGACACATAAATAATTTTCCAAATTATTGATTGCCCTCAAAATATCTTCTCAAGATATATTTCCACTTTCAAACCTTTTTGAAAACAGTTTTCAAACCACACTCTTCTCATGGAATAAATTCCCAAATGCTTATTTCCATTGAAAACACCAAGTACAATTACTTTAGATTTTTAAAATAATTTAAAAACACTTTATTATAAAATATACATTAAAGCATTTAAATTAAAACTACTTTAATACTTTATTTAAAAATATATACTTTAAGAATATTTAAAATAAACTACTTTATAAAATATAAAACTACATTTTTATCCTTTTAAACACAATACCAAGTAACCTTTAAATAATTACTACTAAATTAAATTTGAGAAATACTTACTTTTAAACTTTAAACATTTAAAAATAATAAATTTTCTAAAACATACTTTAAAAACAACTTCAAAACTTTTAACTTATACTTAAAAATTTGCTTTGAAAACGTACTTGGCTGTCCAGGGAAATACGCTTCACTTTCACATCTTTTAAAAATAAATCACTATTTATTCTCAAACAAATTACCCCTTTCTTTAATAAATTCCCACCGTGAATTTATTCTTCCAAATATCCATTTCACTTTATAAACCCAGTTTATAAATTCCATAGTCTCATTTCCCTTTTAAAATTCCAATTTTAAACACTTAAATCAAATCTCAAATTGATTTCCAAATTACTCCATTTTGAAATAAACTCCTTTACTTACTCAATTTATTCAAATCCGTTAACTTCAGATTTTGCTTCTTCATTATGATAAAAATATTTTTAATTGAAAATACCAATTTCAGATTTCCCAAATTCCTTCTTTATAAATTCAAACCTTGAATTTAAAAATAAATTCTTTATTTATTAATATAAAATCACTTAAGTTTAAAATTTAATATTTCTCCGTTTATTTAAAATTCCTTTTCCCATACTCGGAATTTATTTATTGGAATTTAAAATCACTTTTATTCTTTCCCAATTCATTCTTAAATTTATTCAAATTCTCTCTAATTATTTCACTTAAAATTCTCTTCTTTTATTTCCTTTCCCAAAGATCCAATTTATATTTTTTTTGTAACTCATTATACCCAATTAAATTCAATCAAACCATAACACCTAATACTCCAATTATCAATATAATTCATCATAGGATATCAAATAATCATATCACATAATATGTAAACAAAACTAAATATTTTGAGGAATCCAGTTGGATCCCTCCAACCTGTGTCCCTACATCCACAACCGTTAGCAAAATACCAATCCCACTTCGAAGTGGAATATCGCGATATATGGGTTTATAAAATATCATCTGCTATTATGCGGCGCATAGGGTCTCATTTGCTATATAATGCGGGAACATCAATCACTCCAATATATACTATATACTACTATATAATATACCACATCCAATCAATTCAACCATTAAACCAAAATTTAAATTTAGCTATTTAAATTTAAATAAAACCCAAATGAGTGAGATTAACTCACCTTTAATTTTTAATTTGCAGTCCAAACCAAACCAGCTTGATTTCTTCACGATTCAAACCTTGTAAAATCATTATATAATTTATTAGTATTCGAATTAATTGGATAATTAATTCCCATAGATTTAATTAACAAATTATTTAATTTAAAACTAATTTCCCTTTAATAAATTATTTGAATGACTAAAATAATTGAATAAGCTAATTAAATAGGTCGACCACCTTAATACTTTTTTTCAAATTAAGTAATACGTGAATATATATATATATATATATATATATATATGTATAATTATTCTTTCTTTTGAAACCACATATATACTTATAAAATAATTTATATAGATTCAAAAATCCAATCCTTTAAATAAATTCTTCAAACATTTCAATACTCCTATATATCTCCAAATCACACACACACATATATATATATATATATATCTGTTTTACTTATATATGTATATATACGTTAAATTCTAATAAGATAAAATCCCTGCAACCTATACACATATATTAAAGGACTGCTTATATTATTATTATTATTTGTTGAAAATCAACATTTGAAATAATAGTTAATATATCTTACAGAAAATAAACATCATATCTATCAACAATATTATTATTTTCTGTTTCAACCATATTGTTTTAAATTTTCTTTTATCTATAATAAAACTCTTGTTAAATCAAAACAAAGAAAGACAAACCTCAACAGACCATCGATCGACTACGAATCCATAGCAAAAATCGCGACTTCCAGAACTCAAAGACACGGCCCCCGAAGAATCAAAATCGCAGTCGCCCATCCCCTTTAAAACAACATCGATTCCGACCTCCTACTGTGGCCTCCCACGCTACCACCATTGATCGTGACTGACCTACGAGCGCCTCCTCCCCCTAATTCGAGCACACCCCTACATGCGATGCTTCCCAGTCCGTTGCCTCCTCTCGATCGCGAGTCATTCGCTTTTTTTTATTTTTGATTTGGTTTTGAATACGGAAAGGGTGGAGATAACGGCTTCGATTTCGAACTAGATTGGAGAAGGGAAGGGAAAACTCGGTCAATATGTATTTTCTTGTTGAACGCCTGCGTCTTCTTTTATTTTTATATATTTTTTTTCTTTAGTATCGACCATGATTTTACTTCCAATTGGGAAGAAAAGAGAATGAGGGAGGTTGATATTTTACTTTGCAGGCAAACATATACTGTATATTTTTTCTCTAGCTTCAACAAGAAGACACGATTAGAAGGTAACGTATTTGAATTAACCAGCTACAGTGATTTCGAAAAGAGGTGTAGAAGGCCTGATGTGAAAGAAAAACAGCTGCAGTTGACCAGTATAACATATATATATATATATTTAATTCAAATTCAAATTGTCTCGAAGTTTGCAACTCAAAATCTCGACCTCCTATCGAGACGTGTCGCTAGGCGTTTATAATGCTATATCCCTATTCCGAACGCAATGGAAAAGGTTTCGAGTCCTAATTCGATCGTATGGAGAAGATAGCTTTTTGGACCCAATAATTATATTAAATTTTCGATATAAATTCAGCGTGTTTACTTATCGTACACTCACACAATAACTCCAATCACTACGAAATTTGAAATCCGATAAGAATACAATATTACGGATCCAGTGGAACTGGTTTCGTCAAATTCCGAGACTGTGCCTTGGAAGGCTATTTTAAATATCGATTTAAACGATATATTTTCAAAACCGAACAAATCACCTTTAAATTCAAATTTTAAAAGTTCTATCACCTTCAGTATTATCAATGTAAATTTTCCAAGCCTTCAAATTATTTTTAACAGGCTTAAAACTCCAGATTCAACATTTTACCCAACTTCAAATCATTTAATTTAATAGTTAAATTACCCAATAAATAGTGATATTTGAAATTCAAGTTAAAAGTTTACTTTTGAATATTTAAAAACAATTAAATATTTTAATTTCAAATGTCCAAAATTCCGAGTCGTCACATTCCTCCCCCTTAAAAAGAATTTCGTCCCCGAAATTACTTGTTAGGAAGAATGGTTCAATACCCGTTACTATTTTCCAATCCAAATAGTTTTAACTACCTTCCAAAACCTAACAACTTTTGCAACTTTCCCAAAATTTATTTATTAAAGACACACTAACCCTCTTTCTAAGTTTCAAACTTATCCATAAGTCCAAAACAATATCACTTACTTAACAATTCAAATTTAAATTTGAAACCAAATTTTGAATTACCAAAATTTTTCTAACTCCCTAAATTCCCGAAGAATTTTGCCAACGTCTCCTTTGCGCGGCTAACTCGGTACAACTACAAAATATCTCAACAGGCCCCCAGACTTCCAAATGAAAACAAAAGCCAAGTGGGTAGATCGGAAAATCATCAAATTTCATACAGAAATTTAAACACATACCTTTTTTTGGGCCATTTAAATTTATTTTCTGAAATCAAAAATACCAATTCCTTTTGCTTTTTAAATACCTGTGTATCCTACTTAGCAATAATATCCAATCACAGATTCCAAGATCATTTTATTCACTCTCTTTTACACAATCTCAATATTTGCTTTCATAAGCCTGTATGATGCACATATATCATCCGTACGCAATACCAAATTCAATCGCTCACTCGATCACACAATCTCATTTCCGAACTAGTATCGTCCACCCGACTTCCTAGTGCGGACTCAGATCTGGTTTCTTGATCAGAAACTGTCATTCTCCTTGCATAGTCATAAACTATGATAGAGAATTTCCAGAATCAATCAAAATCCATATTCATGGTTCGCCATTGAAAATCGAGTGAAAAATCCCAACTCGGACCGATATAACTATCTCAAAATTTTGTGCTCGAATCTGGATCAAATCGTTATGCGAATAAAATAATATATATACATCCTACGTATTAATTCCAATTGATTATCAACTATATCAGTTTCTTTTATTCACATTCATTTTGATTTCTATTCACTTATCCACAATTACCCCATTCACAACTTTCAGTTTTAATCTTCATTCAATTATTCACTTAGTATATTCCCAATACCAATTTACTTAAGAATTTCATTCTTCATTTCTTAAGTTCAATATAAATATTTCTTATATTTATTTTTACTACTTCACTACCGAAGTTTATATTCAAATTGAATTCCAATTCCATATAAATTTCAATTTGCTTCAATTTATTAATTATTTCCATACTTCAATACTTTTTTCCCAATTTTCATTCAAATTTTCATTTTCAATTTTACTTGAATTCAATTTGTCTTCACACTCTGGATATTGAATTTTATCCACCTTACTTTACATACAAAATTTTAAATCAGATTTCAATATTCAGTTTCAATTTTATTTGCTTACCAATTTTAAATCATTTGTCGTTAGTGAAAATTTTAAAAAAATTCTAACTCCTAAAATTTTCGGAAAATTTTGGCAGAGTCTTCTTTGTACGAATGAGCTTTTGCAATTTGACAAGAGATATAAATATATATACATCGACCCACACGGTCGGAAAAACAAAAACAGTTCATATTTCCTATTTTTATTGCGTAGGTGTACCTCTATTTAGCATTTTTAAGCAAGCGACTTATTTTTTTTTATCACTTTGCACCACCCTATCTCGCCAAAAAGCTTCCCTGAACCCGTACTTACTCAATTTAAACATGTAAGTGACAAATATATAAAGTTTATTAACATTTTACTTATTTTCAATAGCCAAGTACATGCATTTCATAAGCAACATACACCAAACACTTTCCATGAGCAATTTATATGATTGCAAAACTAATTCAATTACTTTCAATCAATTCATATGCCATTTCATTCAATTTTAAGGGTTTACAATTCAATTTCTTACACTCAATTCATTTTCAATCCAAACAAGCTCATACTCAATTCAATTGATTTCAAAATCAATTTTATTCCACTTCTATCGATTCATAGAATTTTATTAAATCTCATTTTCGTCAAACGAAAATTTATTTCTATGCAATCCGACTATATTCATGTGAATAAATAATTACTTAAGCTTATAACTATTTTAAATTGATTCCAACTCAATTTATATTTAATTCCTTCCATTTTAATTCATTCACAACCATTTTATTTAGCTTGACACATTCCATGCTTGTATACTACTAACCATTCCCGAATTAATTCAACCTAAGCTTTTATTTAATGGTCTTCCATTCTTACTCGAAGTCGAGCTTCTAATTATTCTTAACTTAAGTTAATTTACTCCAATTTATCCCAACTTCAAACTTAAGTTCACTTTCAGTTAATTTGATTCTCAACTAATCAAATTCCATTTAATTCAGTTAGCCCATCCATTTTAATTTTAATTCACATTCTCAATTTATCAAAATAATATCCAAGCACATATTTATCTCATTTATACTCGAATTGGATTTTATTTGCAACTCAAATCATTTATTATTATCCTCCAGTTCCATTTCATTTGACAACATTTCCACTTACATTTAATTCATTCCCAATCCAAGTTGAATCTTATTTATAACCCGAGTTTATTTCACGATTCAACTTCTATTTTACCAAATTGGGTTCCATTCCCATATCTCACCAACATATTCAATTTCTAATTTATTCCAAGTTAGTTTACTCACTAATTTTATCCATCACTTCATTCTCAAATTTAATTTCAAATCTAAATAAAAAGTTTATTTCTAAACTTTTGCTTCTTTAGTTCCTTGGGCCAAAATTCTACAATTTCCATTTAAATGTTAAACTTCCTTAAGTTTCCAACTTATTTAAATTCCATAAGCATTTTAAATTATCTTCCAGAGTTTAAGCAACATTTCAAAATCACCTTTGAAATCAATTATATCCAAAATCCTTTGCATTTCTAAAATCAAACCCAACTTTTGCAAACAATTACAATTTAAAAAAATCTCCAAGCAGCAATTTTCTCTCTTGGAAACTCGAAAATGAACATCGATGATGCTGCAGTCATCATCGAAGTTATTTTCCAGCGACCGAAAGAGAGTTTAATGCTTTTATCTCTTTAAAACAAATTTCAAATATTTTTAATTTCAAATCTCTCTAGATTTCAAATTCAACTCAAAATATTTCTCAAATACTATCATCATTATTTCTCTAAAGCATTTGAAACCATTTTCAAACCCAAAAGAATTAAAACCTTTTCCAAAATTTCAAATTTTAAATTCTTTCAATCTATATTCAAACACTACTCTGGAATTTTTATTTCAATTTCAATTATAATTCACATTTACAAATTCCATTTTATTATCTGAATTTATTTCCTTAACTTTGGTTACTTTAATTTCTAGTTAAGTTTCCACATAACAATGATAAAAATTTAATATTATCATTCCTAACATCCAAGCAACCAATAATTTAAAAAACTTTTCCTTTTACATCCGAAAATAATTTGGGGTAAAATTATTTCATTTATCCTATTTGAAAACCATACTGTGTCGGTTTATCTTGTTTAAGAGGTTAGAAACCCCTATCGATGTCGTGGCGTCCCACACATCGACCAAAATTCATAAACACTCAACCGATAAGTCAACACAATATAAAAACAAATTTTATATTCACTAACAAATACGCACTCATATCTATTAATACACTCAAACTCATTCTAGAGTACTACAGACTCTATTTCAATGAGTAATTCCCACCAGAGCCAAGGTTATCACCAGCCTATGCTCTAATACCAACTGTAATGGCCCGCAAACCTGTACCCCTTGAATCGACACTATTCTTCCACATATCGACTCAAAGTGAACGGAAATATGAACCATTAGGGTTAAAGAAGAAGGAGGTAGAAGAAAAGAAAACAACACAACATAATCTTACATCACAACGGAATAAAATATAATAGATAATAACTGATCTTTACAGAAAAGAAACTATATCTATTTATACATACATCATCAGAATACAACATCAGAGTACAATACAGTCAACATCGCAATTCAGGACAGTTATAATAACTTGTCCCATATACAGAATACACAACATACACACCACAATGGAAATATACATCATATACGAGGGATACGTCTCGCCATCCAGCTCGTCTCCTGAGCTCCACAGCATCATATCCTGTATACTATAATACTCGGTCTGACCCGAGCATTATAATAAAATAACACCCGAGTCAGTCTGGAAAACCAGCGTGAGAAAAACATTCAATTGGATTATTAAAGTTTTCCAACCCTTTGAAATTAAACGCATCTCGTAAGACCACGCCACAAATAAACATGTCGGGTTTTTACCTTACGATAGCCAAAACACTTTTTATCAAATCCGACTGATATTATAATAGTGTCTATTGAAAGAAAAATAGAATCTAGCTGAAATGCTTGCATCTCACGTTTCAGCAATAGTTGGGCACAATCAAAACCATACAGGCGCGTAGGGAGAATGGATTTCCAACTAATGACTAGGCACTCGGGTACCACCTGTCACAGTAATTGGTCTAGATCAGCGTACCGAGGACCACGCCCGATCCCCTGCAACACAAGGCTGGAACTACCCCTTACTGTATAATTCCGAGTAAGATCACCCCACGGTTGGGATCAGCAACCACACCACTAAGCCGAATAAAAAGGAACATCTAGACAGGGATGACCTCACCCTAATGGGTGCTACCCACATAGCCTTGCTGCATAACCCCTGATTTTCAGTCATTCCCGGTTGATGAGGTTAGAGGTTAAGCGTTACCTTTTTAGAACATATCACTTAGAATGCTCATCGTCCACCTGACGATGTTCCGAAAGCATTCATCCATACAAGTCCGTCCCGGGTTTGAACGGAACCGAAGGCACTACTCCTACTACATCCATTTTGGAATCACCCTTGGGATTAGTAGCGACTAGCCCTTGCACTTCGCTGCTCCATCTTCGACTCCAAACTCGTTTTCCCCACGAAAACGTACAAATCGGATCGAAGTGGTTTTCGAGAAATAATTCCCAATCCCGGTCTCTTCGAAACGATCAGCGCATTGGCCAATATTGATAGTCGGTTATTTAACTATCAATTAACATTCACAACAACCATCAGACATATAAATAATTTTCCAAATTATTGATTGCCCTCAAAATATCTTCTCAAGATATATTTCCACTTTCAAACCTTTTTGAAAACAGGTTTCAAACCACACTCTTCTCATGGAATAAATTCCCAAATGCTTACTTCCATTGAAAACACCAAGTACAATTACTTTAGATTTTTAAAATAATTTAAAAACACTTTATTTTAAAAATATACTTTACACATTTAAATTAAAACTACTTTAATACTTTATTTAAAAATATATACTTTAAGAATATTTAAAATAAACTACTTTATAAAATATAAAACTACATTTTTATCCTTTTAAACACAATACCAAGTTACCTTTAAATAATTACTACTAAATTAAATTGGATAAATACTTACTTTTAAACTTTAAACATTTAAAAGAAATAAAATTTCTAAAACATACTTTAAAAACAACTTCAAAACTTTTAAATTATACTTAAAAATTTGCTTTGAAAACGTACTTAGCTGTCCATGGAAATACGCTTCTCTTTCACATCTTTTAAAAATAAACCACTATTTATTTTTAAACAAATTACCCCTTTCTTTAATAAATTCCCACCGTGAATTTATTCTTCCAGATATCCACTGATATCCATTTCACTTTATAAACCCAGTTTATAAATTCCATAGTCTCATTTCCCATTTAAAATTCCAATTTTAAACACTTAAATCAAATCTCAAATTGATTTCCAAATTACTCCATTTTGAAATAAACTCCTTTACTTACTCAATTTATTCAAATCCGTTAAATTCAGATTTTGCTTCTTTATTATGATTAAAATCTTTTTAATTGAAAATACCAATTTCAGATTTCCCAAATTCCTTCTTTATAAATTCAAACCTTGAATTTAAAAATAAATTCTTTATTTCTTGATATAATATCACTTAAGTTTAAAATTTAATATTTCTCTGTTTATTTAAAATTCCCTTTGCCATACTCGGAATTTATTTATTGGAATTTAAAATCACTTTTATTCTTTCCCAATTCATTCTTAAATTTATTCAAATTCTCTCTAATTATTTCACTTACAAATTCTCTTCTTTTATTTCCTTTCCAAAAGATCCAATTTTTTTTTTGTAACTCATTATACCCAATTAAATTCATTCAAACCATAACACCTAATACTCCAATTATCAATATAATTCATCACAGGATATCAAATAATCATATCACATAATATTTAAACAAAACTAAATATTTTGAGGAATCCAGTTGGATCCCTCCAACCTGTTTCCCTGCATCCATAGACGTTAGGACAATACCAATTCCACTTCAAGGTGGAATATCGCGGTATATGGGTTTATAAAATATCATTCGCTATTATGCGGCGCATAGGGTCTCATCCGCTATATAATGCGGGAATATCAATCACTCCAATATATACTATATACTACTATATAATATACCACATCCAATCAATTCAACCATTCACACAAAATTTAAATTTAACTATTTAAATTTAAATAAAACCCAGATGAGTGAGATTAACTAACCTTTAATATTTAATTTGCAGTTCAAACCAAACCAGCTTGATTTCTTCACGATTCAAACCTTGTAAAATCATTATATAATTTATTAGTATTCGAATTAATTGGATAATTAATTCCCATAGATTTAATTAACAAATTATTTAATTTAAAACTAATTTCCATTTAAGAAATTATTTGAATGACTAAAATAATTGAATAAGCTAATTAAATAGGTCAACCAGCTTAATACCTTTTTTTTCAAATTAAGTAATACGTGAAAAAAAAATATATATATATATATATATGTATAATTATTCTTTCTTTTGAAACCACATATGTACTTATAAAATAATTTATATAGATTCAAAAATCCAATCCTTTAAATAAATTCTTCAAACATTTCAATACTCCTATATATCTCCAAAACCATATATATATATATATCTGTTTTACTTATATATGTATATATACGTTAAATTCTAATAAGATAAAATCCCTGCAACCTATACACATATATTAAAGGACTGCTTTTTTTTATTATTATTTATTGAAAATCAACATTTGAAATAACAGTTAATATATCTTACAGAAAATAAACATCATATCTATCGGTAATATTATTATTTTCTGTTTCAACCATATTGTTTTAAATTTTCTTTTATCTAAAATAAAACTCTTGTTAAATCAAAACAAAGAAAGACAAACCTCAACAGACCATCGATCGACTACGAATCCATAGCAAAAATCGTGACTTCCAGAACTCAAAGACACGACCCCCGAAGAATCCAAATCGCAGTCGCCCATCCCCTCTAAAACGACGTCGATTCCGACCTCCTGCCATGGCCTCCCATGCTACCACCACACATCGCGCCTGACCTACAAGCGCCTCCTCCCCTAAATTGAGCACACCCCCACGTGCGATGCTTCCCAGTCCGTCACCTCCTCTCGATCGCGAGTCACTCGCTTTATTTTTATTTTTGATTTGGTTTTGAATTCGGAAAGGGTGGAGATAACTGCTTCAATTTCGAACTAGATTGGAGAAGGGAAGGGAAAACTCGGTCAATATGTATTTTCTTGTTGAACGCCCGCGTCTTCTTTTATTTTTATATTTTTTTTCTTAAGTATCGACCATGATTTTACTTCCAATTGGGAAGAAAGAAGAATGAGGGAGGCCGATATTTTACTTTGCAGGCAAACATATATTGTATATTTTTTTCTTTGGCTTCAACAAGAAGACACGAATAGAAGGTAACATATTTTAATTAACCAGCTATAGTGATTTCAAAAAGAGGTGTAAAAGGCCTGATGTGAAAGAAAAACAGCTGTAGTTGACCAGTATAAAAAATATATATATTTTTAATTCAAATTCAAATTGTCTCGAAATTTGCAACTCAAAATCTCGACCTCCTATCGAGACATGCCACTAGGCGTTTATAATATTATACCCCTATTCCGAACGCAATAGAAAAGGATTCGAGTCCTAATTCGATCGTATGGAGAAGATAGCTTTTTGGACCCAATAATTATATTAAATTTTCGATATAAATTCAGCATGTTTACTTATCGTACGCTCACACAATAACTCCAATCACTACGAAATTTGAAATCCGATAATAATACAATATTACGGATTCAATGGAACTGGTTTCGTCAAATTCCGAGACTGTGCCTCGGAAGGCTATTTTAAATATCGATTTAAACGATATATTTTCAAAACTGAACAAATCACCTTTAAATTCAAATTTTAAAAGTTCTATCACCTTAAGTATTATCAATGTAAATTTTTCAAGCCTTCAAATTATTTTTAACAGGCTTAAAACTCCAGATTCAACATTTTACTCAACTTCAAATCATTTAATTTAATAATTAAATTACCCAATAAATAGTGATATTTGAAATTCAAGTTAAAAGTTTACTTTTGAATATTTAAAATCAATTAAATATTCCAATTTCAAATGTCCAAAATTCCGGGTCGTCACAATCCATAAGTAAAAAAGCAAAATTTCACCTTTTGAAATCCTAAGAAATTATAAACCAAATGTGTCTTATTTTAGAACTTGGGGATGTTTAGCATATGTTCGTATACCTAAGCCTAAGAGAATAAAATTAGCAAGTAGAGCATATGAATGTGTATTTATTGGCTATGCTATTAATAGCAAAACATATAGATTTTATGATCTGAATACACACAATATAATATAATCTAATGATGCTGATTTATATGAATTGAGATTTCCTTTTAAATTGAGAAATAGTGGTGCACATCAAGTAACACTATGCCTATTAGAACAAAATGTAATGATTCTCTAAAAACGAACCTAGAAGAAGTAAAAAAGCAAGAATTACAAAAGATTATGGTTCAGATTATTGCACTTTTACTATAGAGGGGGATCCTTTAAACCTCCAAGAAGCCTTATCTTCTTTAGATGCTGATTTTTTGCAAGAGGCTATAAATGATGAGATGGATTCTTTGCAATCTAATAAGACTTGACACTTAGTAGATTTACCACCTGGTTGTAAGTATATAGGCTGTAAATGGATACTTGAAAAAAAATAAAACCTAATGGAATAGTTATTAAATATAAAGCCGGTTTAGTAGCTAAAGGGTTTAAGCAAAGAGAAAATATAGACCTTTTGACACATTTTCACTTGTAACTACAATTATCCATTCGAGTACTAATTTCACTAGCGTCTATTCATAATTTAATAATACACCAAATAGATGTTAAAACTGTCTTTTTAAATGGTGAATTAGAAGAGGAAATTTTTATGGACCAACCTGAAGGCTTTGTAATTCATGGTCAAGAACATAAATTTTGCAAGTTAGATAAATCATTATATGGTTTAAAACAAACACCTAAACAATGGCATGAGAAATTTGATAACTTAATAATCTCACATGGTTTTAAAATTAATGAAAGTGACAAGTGTATTTACTATAAATCTGAGAATGACATTTGCACTATTATATGTCTGTAGGTAGATGATCTACTTATCTTTGGATCAAACATTCATGCTATAAACAATGTCAAATCTTTTTTAAGTGCCAACTTCGATATGAAAGATCTTGGTGAAGCGAGTGTAATCCTTGGAATTAAGATTACTAGGTCAGAAAAGGGAATTTCTATGGATTAATCTCATTATATTGAGAAGATACTAAAGTCAATATAATTTCTTTGACTGTAAACCTGCATGTACACCATATGATCCTAGTGTAAAACTATTCTAGAACACTGGTGAAAATGTAAGACAGTCTGATTATGCGAGCATCATTGGCAGCCTTCGGTATGCCACTGATTGTACTAGACCCGACATTACCTATGTCGTGGGATTATTATGCAGGTTTACTAGTAGACCTAGTGTAGAGCACTGTTATGCTATGGAAAGGACCATGAGATACCTAAAACGAACTATGAACTTTGAGTTACATTATGAAAAGTTTTCAGCTGTCCTTGAAGGATACACCAATGTAGACTGGAATACTTTATCTGATGATTCGAAAGCAACCAGTGGCTATATCTTGAGCATTGTTGGTGGAGATGTTTCTTTAAAATCTAAGAAACATACTATTTTGCCTCAGTCCACTATGAAGTCTGAGATGATAGCACTAGCCACTGCCAGTGAAGAAGCAGATTAGTTAAGGAATCTGCTAGCCGAGATTTCTTTATGGGAAAAACCGATATCAGCCGTGTAGATCCATTGCGATAGTACCGCGGTTATCGCAAAAGTATAGAACCGTTACGGTAAGAGACGACGGATACGTCGTAAGCACAACACCATTAGAGAGCTACTCTCTTCAGGAGCTGTTAGAGTGGGTCACATACGTAGTGATGAGAATTTAGCTGATCTTTTGACTAAAGGACTAGCTAGAGAGAAAGTCCTTAGAACCTCTAAAAGAATGAGACTATTGCTCTTAATTATTGAGCCACGCACCATGGTAACCCGACCTAATGACTAAAGATCCCAAGAACTTTGTTCAATGGTAAGAACAAGTTGTGAAGTGATATGAGTTGAACATGCTATTTTTATATATTTTGAAGCATGTATTCCTGAAGTGATTAGAGGATGAGTTAATAGAAACTCTTAATGAGATCTATACTTTATATAGAGTGAAATACCTACCTTCAAGAGTACTCTTGATAGACTCACCTATGTGCATGTGGAAATGTAGCCGTTTCCATGGAATTTTTGGCAAAATTCTTATAGCATTCACTAAAATGGGATGGACGTGCATGGCCATAAATGCACGAGCTTATTTAATTGCACTCTAGAAAGATGGTGTGTGGTTTGATGTTAGGAATAGAGTTCAAGACTACGTGTCACTCTAGTAAAAACTGAATCTTGTCCACTATGCAATGGTTCATGTCAAAAGACATCTTTGTTTACGCACAATCTTATGTTTTCAGAAGCTGCTTGAAAAATATTTTTTAAAAAATTCAAGTGGGGGATCGTTGAAAATGTTTTAAACTTTTTTAAGTGAATGATTAAAAAAATGAACGGTTGGCTACTATGGGAATAGTCCTATATTGTAGGACTATAGAAAAGAATCAAGTATTTATACCTGATTCTTAGAAGCTAAATTGGGCCCTTTGGATACCCAATAATACTCTTTTGTGAGGAGGGAGACCATGCTTGACCACCACATGCACGCGCGCCGACCTACTAACTCGTCCCGCCCCGTGTCGGGCTTGGGCTTGTTGTGGTGTAGCACTTGTATTTGTGGACGAAATTTATTAAGCATTTTTTGACCGTTATTTTATTTAAAACGGTAAAACTTCAGATCCGAATTTTGAGCCAACATCACCCCACGATTTAGTAATACGTTCGATTTGATATTCGGTCTATTAAATTGGTTTATAGATGAAATCAAAACAGAACGACATTTTTCTACTCTCTGCGAAAATCTAAACCTATCTTCATCTCCACGAAATTCTTAAAATCAAAAGACGAGCAGTCCATTTTTGAGTGCACCTGAGTCATTTCGTCTGTGCAAGCGAATCGATATCAAACCAGAGAGGCTGTTTTATCTTGGAGCCGACGACATTGGCTAGACTGCATTGCACCACCACTGAGCAGAACACCAAAACGCCTTCAAGACAGTGACCGAGTACACGACTCAACCAAAAACCATTGGTTTCTAATAGGTTTGAATGGACTCAATCTGATATACAACCAATCCATATGCACCCGTTGTTATACGTTAGTATACCAAAACAGAGAATAATCAAATATAAACTCGTCGCACAAGTTTATAACTCAGATTTCCACTACACTGGAATTCTGTATTAACTATAATAACAATATGAATGTTGTAAATAAATTACAACAACAACGTTATACTATTTTGAGTAAATAGTATAACAAAATTAAAGGGTAGAACGTAGAATAAAAGTTCTAACCCGATTTTGTCTGAGGCTCGTCGTAACGATTTCCTTAAGAATTTTATTTCAAAAATTCTCCCAAGATACAACAGACGTAATATGCATGAGATTGTGATGTGTATGATCTTCTATGTGATAGGACTGAATATGATTTAAGGATGAAGAGATAGAAGAGATAATTCGGTTTGAAAAAATGAGTAAGGAAAGTGATCAGGTTTCCTCCTTATTTATAGCCGGATTCCCAACGGCTGCATCCGTTGAGAAAAGTCGCACCTCTTCGTCAAAAAAGCATTACTGTTAGCAACAGTCACTTCCTTTCATTTGCAACGCTCCAGAACTGTTGCTGTTTGCAAACCGTTCAGTTGCAATGCTCCAGAACTGTTGCTGTTTGCAACAGTCGCGTCCGTTCAGTTGCAATGCTCCAAAACTGTTGCTGTTTGCAACAGTCGCGTCCGTTCAGTTGCAACGCTCCAGAACCGTTGCTGTTTAAAACGTCGCGTCTCTTCTAGGAAGTGTAATTTTGCATGCTCATTTTTTATGGGAAATGTAACACCAGATGTCATATTTGGTGTTCCCCCACTAGAATTATTTTTAGGAGTATTGCTTGTCGTGAGATTCTAGGGCTGATATACGGTGATAATTTCTGGCTACTTCCTAATGATGCTGCTATACACATGCAAATGTGATATTTAAAATATTATAAAAAATAATTGTGTGATTACTACCATCATAGATTGAGTCAGCCAATTCAATTGAGCTTGTTGGGTTTGAAGATGAAAGGTTAAAAGAGGTTTTGTCCTTAAGATGAAAAACATGCATGTATAAGGGTTTGATAGATAGCCGTAACTAATCAAATCATGACGAGAAGGAGAAAATATAAGTACCTTAATTTCCAAATAGGAGATTTCCGATCTGTTTGTTCTTATGTGCTTATATCAATAGTGTTAACTCATATTTTTCTGGCGACCTAAAACCCTACGACCTAAAAGCTTCGCGACCTAAGAGATTCTGCGACCTAAAGACTCTACGACCTAACAGGAGTCTACGACCTAAGAACATAGCGACCTAAGAAAGTCTGCAACCTAAGGAATGTCACGACCTAAAGAATGTCGCGACCTAACTACTGAAAGAACATAGCGACCTAAGAAAGTCTGCGACCTAAGGAATGTCGCGACCTAAAGAATGTCGCGACCTAACTGCTGAAGGGACTTCGCGACCTAAAAGTCTACGACCTAACTTCTCTACGTCCTAAGAGAGTTAGCGATCTAGTGGACTTCACGACCTAACATCTCAGCAACTGTAACTTAGGTCGCTCATGACCTTATCCAAAGAAGACCAAGAACAACTACATCAGGCTACTTCCTAAGTCGCTCGCGACCTACGACCTAACTTAGGTTGTACGCGACCTAAGACTTTGCGGTTAAGTTTCGCACTGAATCATTCCTATAAGTCGCCAACGACCTAGTACCCTCCTTAACTCGCCTACAACTTACCACTTCAGATGAGTTCAACACTTCATCAGCCTGCCTCTTAAGTCGTTGGTGGATTGCGACTTAGCTTAGGTCGCTCGCGACCTACGACCTAACTTAGGTCGTACGCGACCTAAGACTTGGCGGAACTTTTGTCCAGAATTCAATTCCTATAAATACCTCCCAAACTCCAACAAGTAGAGGACTTTTGGCCGATCATTTCTTGAAGCATCGTTATTCTGCGGAACTCTCAACTCATTCGACAATTGAAGATCTTCAAACATTCGAGACACTACAACAATCTTCGAGAGGAATTTCCTACATCCAACACAGATTCATCAAGTTCCATCATCGAAGTTTGAGCTAGTAGTCAAGATTGTCTTTGTGATCAAACTGTATTGTTTTCATAAGTGTATTGTATCGTCTTGTAACCGGATTCAGTAATAAAGAGATTCAAAGTGGACGTAGGCTCGATCTCAAGCCGAACCACTATAAACTGCTGTCTTTTACTGCTTTTTCGCTATTTTACTGCTTACTTCTTGTTCCCGTCACACGGGTGGTGCTTTCACAATTCTACTACACACACCGGGTGTTAGCGTTCACTTTTTAGCGTTAACATTTTGGTGCTTTCACTAAGAACCCAACTCAGGCGATCATTCATCATTGCTTCACGGAAGTTTGTTGAAAGAATTTCCTACAAAACCAGAAGTCTATCAGACATAATGGCTCCTGGAAGAAAACGTAAGTCTGTCAGATCTGATGATGACCGCGACAATACTGCCACTTCTCTTTCCCCAAATCATCCAACTCCAAGCGTCGGGGTGACGCGAGAAGAGTTAGATGCTGCTGTGTCCGGACTGTACCAGCAGATTGAAACTCAGAATAATTTGATGATGGAAAAGTTGAATGCTCTGCTCGGGACTAATCAAAGACCAGTAAACAATGAAGAAAACTTTGCTGATGCTGTTCCCAACTCCAAAGGGAGAAACATTCCTCAAGAAAAATCTGGTGCCGTTGGAGGGGCACCTCCCCAAGCAGAAGGATCCAGGCCATCGCCAGTTCTCCCCGAACGTTTGCCCGGACAAACTTCTGAGAAAATGGCCGAAACCTATTCTGCAAAGTCACTGAATAATGAGGAGTATCTCTCCAGCATGATTCGACAGATAATGAAGGAGAGCAGGCAGAGAAACGAAGATGAGAATGATTGGGGATTTGCTCCGAGTAAAACTCCATTTGCCGAGAGGATTCTAAAGGCTGAGTTTCCCAGAAAATTCGTTCCTCCTACCATTCCTGCCTATCGAGGAACAAGTGACCCAAATCAATTCTTATACAAATATGACTGGCACATGACTAGCGCTAGAGCAACCGATGAGATTAAGTGCCGATATTTCCCGGTGTATTTGGAAGGAGTGGCGTTACTTTTGTTTACCAAGCTTCCTGTGCGATCTGTTGACCAATTTTCCGATCTGACCCGAAAATTCAAGGAACAGTTAGATTGTACATGTCAAGAGCAAAGGATATAATGTCTCTCTCGAGTCTTGAACAGAATCCTGGAGAGCCCATCAAATCCTTCCTGAATCGCTTTAATTTAGCCCTAGCAGAAGTTGATAATGCGGAACTGCGAATGATCTTAACCTACTTAATGCGGGCTATTGACAAGTCAAGCGAGTTTGGAAAATGGTTAAAAATGAAGGAACCAAATTCGCTCGAAAAATTCTACAAAAAGGCTGATGAGTTCATGCGCCTAGAGAATCTCTCCGCGTCAGCTAAAGTTGTGACAACAGTGGTGGAAAATAATGCTACAGTTCAAAACAAGAAAGAATCTGCAAATCAGAAAAGGGAGAGTAATGGTGGAAAGAAGCAGAAAGATCTCAAAAAGCCCTGCTTCCTCAAACCTTCGGATTTTACCCCTTTGACTGATACACCAGAGAATATTTTCATCGCCACTAAAGATGTTGTTGAATTTCCAAAACCACCGGCAGTAAAAGTTGGGAGAAATGCTGCTCAAAGCGGAAGATTTTGCAAGTTTCATAACCAACCAGGCCATGATACTAACGAGTGCCACCACTTGAAAAGCCTGATTGAAGAGTTGTTAAGAGAGAATAAGTTGCAGCAATACGTTAAAAGGAATAGAAAAGACCCGTCTTCATCTAACCAAGGGCAACTACCCCCAACTCATTCATTTGGTTCAGGAGAGAGGCCTGCTGAAAAGGAAAGACCTGTTATCAATGTGATAACAGGAGGACCTCATCCGGCTGGCAGGAGTTGGGGTGAGATGGAAAGGTATGCTAGAGCTTTGAAGTATGCCCCAACTGAAGAAAGTGTCTTAATCTTGGAAGATGCTGCACCTCTGAAGCAGCAAAAGACTTTTCATGATGATATTATGTTCAGAACCAGGGATTCTATTGATGTGGAAGCTCCTACTGAGGACCCTTTAGTTGTCTCTGTCGGTATTGGGCCAGCTATTGTCAGAAGAGTGCTGGTTGATAGTGGCGCATCGTGCAACATACTCTTAAAAAAGACATTTGAACAAATGAGAATTCCAATGGCAGACGTACAAGCTTCCTCACACAAGATTGCTGGATTTACAGGAGAGCTGAAACAGCCAATTGGAACAGTGGACTTGTTTGTTGAAATGGGCGAAGGCCGTAAAAAGGTGGTTCGGAAGCAAACCTTTGTAATTGTTGATGGATTCTCCGCCTATAATGCTTTCTTGGGTCGACCTACCCTTGCTGCTTTCAGGGCCGTCCTTGCTCCGTGGTGCTTAACAATGAAATTTCCCACTGATAATGGGATTGCTGTCATTAAGGGAGATCAGAACGCGGGGCGAGAATGTTATCTTGTAGAGCTCCGAGAGGCCAGAAAAAGAGAAATGGGAAAAGATGCAGCAGCTCCGCTCCGCATCAAAGAACCAACCTTGTAGCAGCTACGGGGTGGCCCCTGTACTGGCGAACACAGCAATGCAAGGAAAGAAATGGACCCTAGGAAAGCCAGTACAGGGGAGAATAGAGTGGTACCTGTGGAAGTAACGGTACCAATATCTGTTGACTCGAAAGACTCGAACAAAGTACTCAATGTGGGTTCACAGCTGAGCATAGCAGTTCAAAACACGCTGATATCATTCTTAAAAGCCAATCTAGATGTGTTCGCTTGGTGTCATGCTGATATGTGTGGGATCTCCCCGGAAATTGCTGTACATACTCTAAACATTGATCCAAAATTCACGCCAGTAAAACAGAAAAGAAGAACTCAAGGTCTAGAAAGGTCAGCAGCGTTAAAAGAAGAAGTTGATCGGCTTATGGAGAATGATTTCATCAGAGAATCCACTTATCCAAATTGGGTTTCAAATCCAGTACTGGTTAAGAAGGCAAATGGAAAGTGGAGAGTATGCATCGATTTTTCGGATCTAAACAAAGCTTGCCCCAAAGATTGCTTCCCGCTGCCCAGAATCGATTAATTGGTGGATGGAACAGCTGGGCATGAGTTGTTATCATTTATGGATGCTTACTCCGGATACAATCAGATTATGATGCATGAGCCGGATCAGAAGCAATGATTCCAGTGGAAGTAGAAGTTCCTTCACATAGGAGAATTCATTTCAATGAAGCTGAAAATGAAAAACTGCAACTTGAAGCACTTGATTTTCTTGATGAAAAAAGAGAAGAAGCTAGGCTCAGAGTTTCAGCTTATCAGCAAAGGATAGCCAGACACTTCAACTCTAAAGTTCGCCAACGCAGCTTTGAGGTCGGAGACTTAGTTTTGAAAAGGATCATGACAGCAACTGATGTGTTTGGGCCAAACTGGGAAGGACCATATGCCATAGGCAGTAAACTTCTTGACGGCACTTTCAAACTCATAACTGTTGAAGGAGATCCAATTCCGAGAGCCTGGAACAGCAACCACTTACGTCCTTATTTTACTTGAAAAAAGCTTTGCTCAAAATTGTAAAATAGTGATGAATGTATTAGTTGTATTGAGAGACATTGTAAATCAGTGCAAGTTAATAAAAGCTGTAAAGTGGATGTGGGCCCGACTCTTGGCCGAACCACTATAAATCTTGTGTTCTTTACTATTTCATAATGCCTGTTTCATTTCGATATGTAAATACTTTAAATGTATTGCTAAAATGTCGATTCAAAATTGCAGGACATTAAAACAAGGCTTGCTTGTCACAAAGCCAAGCGACTTCTATAAATCACCTATTAAGCAAATACCAAGCGACAAAAAATTCCAGATTCAAATCCTATACAAGAAGAACTTCACATAAAAAGTTGGCAACTCCACTGTGGCAAGCCTTCGTTAACTGGTTGTGATTGTCGATATGAACAGACATCCAACTAGGTAACTCGCGTTTTTCCCGTGAAGTTATTCAACAATGAAGTCCACTTCTTCGGATAAGGCAATTTACTTGCAAAAGGAAAGAAAATGCGCTTGGAAATGATAATAAAAGATCGCTAATGAGCAGATGATGAGAGAACATGGCCAAGCAAACACAGAAGCAGCCAAAAGGAATTATGCCTCTCAATAAAAGGGCCGGTAGAACCACCGAAGGGAAACCTTCCCAAGCAGAAGGAACAGGGCCCTTGCTAAATGATCGTGATGCATCCGATCAGGTAGCTTGCGTCCGTCCCGTGGATCTACTCGCCCCTGAGACGCAACCTTCCTGGCACACCAACCAACCAATGCTCCTTCTCAAAGGTCAACAAAGCCCTCTAACGAGGCATGCCAAAAAATGAAAGTGCTTCTCTCAATAAAAAAAAAGAAGATTGGTGGAACCACCGGAGGGGCACCTTCCCAAGCTGAAGGAACAGGGCCCTTGTTAATTGATTGCGATCGTTTGTGCAAATGAACATCCAATCAAACAACTTGCGTCCGCCCCGTGGATCCATCCAACCATGAGAAAGTAACTTACAAGCAATCAAAAAGCCCTCTTCGGAGGCACAAGCCCTCTTCGGTGGCACAAGCCCTCTTCGGAGGCACACGCCCTCTTCGGAGGCGAAATCCCTCTCCCGAGGCACCACAAGCCCTCTTCGGAGGCACATGCCCTCTTCGGAGGCGAAAGCCCTCTCCCGAGGCACCACAATCCCTCTTCGGAGGCACATGCCCTCTTTGGAGGCAAAAGCCCTCTCCCGAGGCACCGCAAGCCCTCTTCGGAGGCACAAGTCCTCTTCGGAGGCACAAGCCCTCTTCGGAGGCACAACTCTTCAGAGGAGCCCTCTTCGGAGGCATGTCCCAAAATAGAATGCTCAAACAAAAAAGCCTTCTCCGGAAGCACATTTCAACTCTCAAAGGAAGGTTAACTTATTCATCTCGAAAAGTTCTTCCTAAAAAGTCGAAATGCTACAAAAAGACCTCTTCGGAGGCACACTTCACTGTGCTCGAAGTACCAAAAATAAGCCCTTTACTGGGGCACAAAATCAAAACCTTCTTCAGAAGCTCATTTCACTGTGTAGGAAAATCCACTTTTTAACAAATAAAAGTGATCATCTCTGAAAGTTGAAGTGTTCTTCAAGAAAGAAAGAGAAAGTAAAAACTTCTCTAAAGACTAGATATACTCTATTAAAAGCAGAATGATTACTTCCTTTAAAAGTGGAATAGTTATTCTCTGAAATAAGAGTATCAGTCTTGTAAAAACAAGAAATGTTGCAATGCACTTGTGGTATGGGGGCAACATTATACAATTCAGTTACATTAATAAAAGGAATATGCAAGCACCATACCGCAAGTTCATTGCAATATCATGAAAAGTAGATGTGGAATAAATGCATTCTCAAACACAGACAAAAAAAAAGTTTGTACAAGTAAAAAGAATCATTTATTCTACACTAAAAGTGAGAAACAGATGCATTCTCACATACACAAGAATTTGTACAAGTAAAATAGCTATTTTATTCAATACTATGAAAACTTTTTACATTGTGCAGATCACAAAAAGAAGCGGGGACCGGTACCCGCACAATCTTCGGTCGATACATGCAAAAAGCAAAAATAAGAAGTAGAAAATCCAGCTTGTTATTCCTTCTTCCCGCCACCTTTGGAGCCTTTACCCGGCCTAATGATTAGTTTCTGAAGCCGTTGTGGACGGGTCGGGGGGGAAGGAGAAAGAGGCATGGCTGGATCAACTTCCGCTTCTTCTCCAGCGGAAATACTTTTCTTCTTCTTCTTCTTCATGGCACGCTTCCCCTTCCTCTTCGAAGAAGATTCGCTCCCCGGAGTAGCAAGCAGTGTAGAAAGCTTTGTGTCATCGTCAAGAGACTGCTCTGGGGTCTTCTCAGTGTCATCAAGATCCTCCGCCTTCTACTCTTGCGAAGCGGCCGGATCATCCAGGCCCTGAAGAGCTTCAATTTTCTCTGCCTGTGATCCCGGTTGGGAAGCAGAAGGAGGAGTAACTTGGGAAGATGGAGGAACGGCAACTAGAGGAGTGGAAGTTTGTGTAGTATTCGGTGCTTCCGCTATAGAGAAAAGAAGTTAAAATCAGTACTCTCCGGAAAAAGTAAAGATGTTGGTTCATTGACACTTAAGTAACAATTGAGAAATTCATCAAACTCAGTTGAAGCAAATAAGTAGTCTGCTAGACTTGGATCAACATCGAAGTTACCTGAAGAAGCTGGTTTGATCACATTGATTTCAAATTGTTCGGCCTCAATGTCGTCTTGAGTATTCTCCTCGTCCTGAGTAGTGGAAGGCTCAGTGGCTGTGGTTTTAGCTTCGGCATTTGCAGGAGGTGAAGAATGGGGACTAGAGCCAATGTTTTCGGGATCGACCGAAGCCGGAGGACGGGAAGAGTCGGTTACAGTCATTTTTTCTAAACATTCTCCTCCCGCTGCATCGACTCGCTCCCTAGCAAGCTGCTCTTTTCCCCTAGCAAGGGCGGCGCGCGCCTCATCATCCAGATAAGTCGCTTCAAGATCTGCCTCAGCATATCCAGCGCCTTCGAACATGTCCATTATTGCTTCCCACACTTCGGCTAAGGTAGTCTCATATTTTGGTCCCAAGAATGAGAGACTACCACGCCCTAGAACGCTGTGGATGTAAAAGTCGAATAAAGTAGAGTCAATAATGGCTTTGGTTGCTTTATGAGATTCTTCAGCTGCAAGTTGTCCAGCAACTGCATTGTCGCGCTCTTTCTCAAATTTAAGAAGTCGAGCTTTTAACATCTCAATCTCCGCGTTTTGGGAAATAGTTGTACCCCGCAGCTCAGCATTTTCTTTGCGGTATTTCTCATTAAGGTGATGCTCGGCTGCAAGCTTCATCTCGGCATCCCTTTGCGCAACATGTGCATCTCGCACTTGCTTCTGAAAGTCTTCTTCTTTTTGAGTATGCGATGCAGAAGAAGAGGCGAGATCTTCTTTAAGTCGCTTGACTTCAGATTCAAGCCTTGCGTTGTCATTGGCAATGCTCGTCATCTCCGCGTCATGCTGCTTACACCATTTAGCCCATTCAGCTTTATCGTTCTCCAGAGTCAGCATGTTTTCGAGATTCATATGATTGAATCTTTGGAGTTCATCAACAAGCTTTTGCCATTGCGATATCCTCTCAATATCAAGCCTAACTACATCATGATTTCTGAGCATGGCTTGTTTGTCGATCGGAACTAGATCTAAATCAAAGCGCACTCCTTTTAAGCACCAATTCGGAAATCGGCTTTGAAGTGTTGGAGGGCCATCTTTAACTTGATACTGGGGCCTGTTGATGATCACTTGGATGTCGGATTTCTTTAAAGGAGGAGAGCCAGCCGGTGGAAGAGATAGGAGCGTCAGTTTTTCTAGAAATTGCAGACGCGTCCGTTTCATCAAGTCTAACCCGTTTACTCGGGTCTCCAGCAGCATGGCCTTTCCCTTTATCATCATGATATTTCCTTTTATGGAAGTCATCGTCCCTTCTTCTCTGTTGCTCCTCATAAGCTCGCCTCTCTTGAGCTTTTCTAATTGCTCGCTCTTCGTCAGATTCTTTGCGAGTGGGGAGATATCGTCCGTAATCATAAGAATCGCGCCCTCCGTAGCGCCGAAAGTTGTCGAAATATGAGCCACTTCTCCCCATTGTAGAACCTGAAATTAAAAAAAGACAAGTCTTAGAAATCTCCAAATTAAAAAAGCAAAGTGCGTATAAGTGCTAAGCATCCTAAGTGTGTGTGATGTGAGAGCTACACGCATCAAACTACAAACCACTCTTTGGTTGGGGAGTGATAACAGATTGAGAAGCAGGAGTTGATTTTTGAGCCGACGAATTTTTCTGCAAACTAGATGTCGCTTCAGTCACAGGAGATGTAGCTTTAATTATATCATCTTTGAAAAGTTCCTGTGAAGTGATCATCAGATCACTCAACCCTTCAAAGGTATCGTCACCATCGTGTTTTGTGAAGCTTTCTTTCTCGACTCCTTTATTATCAACTTTCTCGAAATGTTGAGAAGTTTCATCTTCTTCAATAACGGGAGAAAGTACTAATTTGCTGGATGACCCCACAATGTCGATAGGAGTAGAACACTTTACCAATGAAGTCTCAATGGTAAGTCCTTTCGGTGAGAGATCTTCAGCATGGACTGGGGCATCTGATGTTTTTGCTGGAGAATTAGGGACTTCATAAGGCTGGGTAGATCGGGAAGAGTGTAAAAGTTCATACTGATGCAAAAATTCATCTTTCAACAAAAATTTGGCGCTTCTTTCTTCCGCCGCCACAACATTTAAGGTTTCAAGGATTGACTTGAGGCTGGGATCTCTGAGCGGGCGAGGAAGTGCTGGAAATAGAAAAAGAATGAAGTTAAGCATTTGATAATTCGGATTTCGAAAAAATCATGAGATGAACGGCAAAAGGCAATCTTACTTCCGATTCTCCAGACAGCATAGAATCCTGGAGGACATCGGACAAAGAAAAATTGACTCAGAAATCCGTGAGCACTTTCGGGCAAATCCAAAATCAATTTCCGGTTTCTGGCGCCTCTCACGAGCACGATTGAAGGATGGTCTTTGTTCTTTGAAAAAGTGCATAAGTAGCAAATTTCGTTAAAGCTCGGGAGACGGTTAAGCGTCCTCCTAAACAGAACACATAACCCCATCAAAACAGCGTAACCATTAGGGTGTAGTTGGAAGGGCGAGATAGCTAATCGAAGAAAGAGTTCACGAAGAAATTCATTGAAAGGCGGAATAGCTCCGCTTAAACACATCTGGCGGTTCACTGCGACAAAACCGAGGGGTGGCCTATCAGTTGTGTCGCTTGCTCCAGGGAATATAGCATCTGCCTCGGCAATACCGAATTGGATACATAATTGTCTAAAAACTTTGTGGCTCAGAGTAGTTGGAGTTCTCTCCGGAGGATCAATCAGTGGGTTGGCTATCGGGAAAGCTTCTCCGACTGATCTTGAATCTTCTTGTTGAGATGTCATTCTACACAATCAACTGGATATTTAAATATAAAGGTGCATGTTTCCTAAAAAGTGTGAAGTGTTGTGCGAAACTAAAGCGATGACAAGCAAGTATAACAGAAATTGAAATAGTTGGCATTTATCGATTACAAAGTTTCAAGACTTGTCATTTTAAGTTCAAATACAATGTTGTGTTGATGCGAACAAATCAGCATAGGTTGATTATTTCAGCTTTGCTTTAATACTTCATTTGAATTTATCGTTTCACAACATTTCATTCACAAAATTCATGTAAGTAATCGTTCTTTGTCAACTAATCTGTCATGCGATGTGGGCAGTCAATGGCAGTATATTTGTCCCATTTTCTCTGTAAATGTTGTATTTAAACAGGTTATTAGCATTAAAGTCAAGACAATCTGAAAAGAAATGCAACACAGTTCAAATCCAAAAATCCAGTCAAATTCTGCTCAAATTTCCAAGTGTTAGGTCGCTCACGACCTAGCATAGGTCGAAGCATTTTTAAGTCGCGCAGTGCAAATTAAAGCGTTCAGGGCTGTGCAGAGATGGTTCAAGTATTGGGTCGTTCAGCGACCAAGAATAGGTCAGATATTTCTTAAGTCGCACCATGCAGAGTAAAAGGTTACAGGCAATTCGAATTTGTCTAAGTCCTGAGTCGGTCGCGACCTAAAAGCCTATGCCGCAAGGAAACTAAGTCGCCGGTCTTAGGTCGTCTGATTCCAAGCACGACTTAAAAGCCGGATCACAAGAAGTTGTTCGATTTAGCATAGGTTGCAAGAACTTCCTCGCGATCTAATTTCTAGCTCGCTCAGATCTGCTAAGGTACTGACTTCCTCTCCACGCAACACCTTACTGGACCCAATAACCCGTTATCAACCACACATATAGATCCATCGTCTTCTTCATCCCTTCACATCACCGAATCGCCCCAAGAGCAATTCAACACATCCCCAATCCATCGCAAATTCAACACGTTACCATGCGTTCATGAATCACCACAACGTATCAAACGACAATCGAGAATCGATCGAAACAACCGTTTAAGAAATGAAACATGGCGTATGAAATTATACTTGGGTCAGAAAACGTGGATTTACGATCGAGCAGCGATAATGGTAGGAATGAATCGGTGATTAGCTGAATTGAATTCGCCTTCGAAAAGATTGAGAATTCATCAATGGCAATGAAAGTTCAGGACAGTAAGGTGGGGAGGAAGGAGCGACCTAACTAATTTATATGGAACTGAGAGGGGAAGGCGAATAGGCGCAAAAGTTAGCAAGTGTTTTAGGTCGCTCACGACCTAGCAAAGTTAAGTTGAAGCGCACGACCTATGACATAAGCCTGCACTTCGAGGGGCAAATGTTAACTCATATTTTTCTGGCGACCTAAAACCCTATGACCTAAAAGCTTCGCGACCTATGAGATTCTGCGACCTAAAGACTCTACGACCTAACAAAAGTCTGCGACCTAAGAACATAACGACCTAAGAAAGTCTGCGACCTAAGGAATGTCGCGACCTAAAGAATGTCACGACCTAACTACTGAAAGAACATAGCGACCTAAGAAAGTCTGTGACCTAAGGAATGTCGCGACCTAAAGAATGTCGCGACCTAACTGCTGAAGGGACTTCGCGACCTAAAAGTCTATGACCTAACTTCTCTACGACCTAAGAGAGTCAGCGATCTAGTGGACTTCACGACCTAACATCTCAGCAACTGTAACTTAGGTCGCTCACGACCTTATCCAAAGAAGACCAAGAACAACTACATTAGGCTACTTCCTAAGTCGCTCGCGACCTACGACCTAACTTAGGTCGTACGCGACCTAAGACTTTGGGGTTAAGTTTCGCCTTGAATCATTCCTATAAGTCGCCAACGACCTAGTACCCTCCTTAACTCGCCTACGACTTACCACTTCAGATGAGTCCAGCACTTCATCATCCTGCCTCTTAAGTCGTTGGTGGATTGCGACTTAGCTTAGGTCGCTCGCGACCTACGACCTACGACCTAACTTAGGTCGTACGCGACCTAAGACTTGGCGAAACTTTTGTCCAGAATTCAATTCCTATAAATACCCCCCAAACTCCAACAAGTAGAGGACTTTTGGCCGATCATTTCTTGAAGCATCGTTATTCTGCGGAACTCTCAACTCATTCGACAATTGAAGATCTTCAAACATTCGAGACACTACAACAATCTTCGAGAGGAATTTCCTACACCCAACACGGATTCATCAAGTTCCATCATCGAAGTTTGAGCTAGTAGTCAAGATTGTCTTTGTGATCAAACTGTATTGTTTTCATAAGTGTATTGTATCGTCTTGTAACAAGATTCAGTAATAAAGAGATTCAAAGTGGACGTAGGCTCGATCTCAAGCCGAACCACTATAAACTACTATCTTTTACTGCTTTTTCGCTATTTTACTACTTACTTCTTATTCCCGTCACACGGGTGGTGCTTTCACAATTCTACTTCACACCGGGTGTTAGCGTTCACTTTTTAGCGTTAACAAATAGACTCACCTTTATCAACACAAGAAGAAAAGATATAGACTGAAATCATTACCAAGTCACTTCCAATGATAAAATATATTTATATCGGAAAAATAAAATAGTGATGGTTTGAACTGTGATAAATGAAATTAAATTGCGTAGGATGAAACAATGTGATGGGTCAGAATAGTGAAATTTACAAATGATTTATCCTCGCTTATGGACTGCATCAGATGCCTCTTGAATGTTTCTAACAGTCAATATAAAATACTGCATTAAAACAACGTCAACAATAATAATGTTATTGAAGATGATGATAAAGAATCAAATTTCATATAGATAGGCTTCAAGCATTCATGCTGCATCAGATTTAGTCGATCGCATGATGTTTTTAGGCTTAGTTCTTAGCAATGTAGAGTCTGGTCAACTAGTTGCCACAGAATCAATTTCTGTCCATAACTTTGCATCTTAGGTTGCCTTAGTTTTTAGCCTGGAAATTTCGTCGATGGACTCATATAAATTGTTCTTCAAGGTGCATATCTGCTCTGTCACTCCTATAAGTTTCTTGTGCTACATTTTCCAATTATGTACATATTAATACTCAGAATATATTTTACGAACAAAACTATACAAATCATAAGTTTATAAAATAAGAGAATCAGGCCTCCTACTTAGTTATTAATCCACTCGAGAATTATTATACATTCAGCATAAATGATGAAGTAATTTGCATAAAGATAAAAATTCATTAAGTGGGAAGTTCATATTTACAAGTAAATTATTTCCATGAATATATTGTCAAATTGTTAAGTTCATACTAAAATGAAATTTTATGCTTTGCTCAAAATTTGGTTATGGAAATACTATTAGTTATGTAATGAGAAAGCAGTTGGAAATGCATCGAAGTATGTATTTTTGTTAGTTAAAGGTTCTAACATGTTTGGATTTATCTATCTTTTATAATAATTTATAAAATCTTCAACAAGAAGATATTTTGAAATTATAATTTATAAAATCTTCAAGCCATTTAATTATGACACTTCAATTATTTTCCAAATTGAAGAATCACTTCACATCCGCAGAACTCATGTAAAATTCTTCCTCTCTCCTGCTGTCTAGTAACAACTAAAACAATATTATGCTTTAGAGCATGCTCTAGCATCTAAACCCTTGTAGGGAGTTCATGGTCGAATTCCCCAACGATAAGTTCTAAACCTTCATATCCTCCATTCTAATGCATGCATATTTTGATAGTTGCTTATAATCAGAGATAAGTAGTTCCGATCTGATGTGAACTGATGTTTCGATGCTTTGGAAAACTCTTATGTTACGTTCTACCCAAATAGGCCAGATTTGCATGGTTATTGCTATGTTGTCAATTTGTTTAATGATTTGTTACCATTATTTCCGTTGATTATATGCTCAAAAATTTCATCTATGTCATTGTGCACTAACGAAATGTTAAGTCGCGTGCGACCTAACGGGGTGAAGAATAGCGAGATAAGAGATGCAACGCCAACAGCCAACGACCTATGTGTTGAGTCGTGCAGCGAGTTACGACCTAGCGAGGCGGCAAGGTTGTGCGGTGAAGCGAGTTATGCAAGGAAAGAGGAACCAGCGACCTATGATAAGTCGCTCAACTTTAGGTCGCGAGCCTCCTTAGGTCGCTGATCTCTTAGGTCGCGGCCAAGCTTAGGTCGCAAGTCTTTGAAGAAATATTATTTTCTTATGTCGCTGAAGGGATAGGTCGCTCCAGATGCTAAGTCGTTATCTCGTAGGTCGCTCACAAAGCCGAAGCTCAGCCTGAAGATGTGTTAACTTTTAGGTCGCTCAAGAGTTAGGTCGTAAGTCGCTCCTGTTGTAAGTCGTGATGTTATAACTGTTGTAAATACTCTAAGTCGTAAGTCGCACTGCTATGATATGTTGTATTGTATTTGTTTGTTTCTTTTTAAGTCGTGTCTGTTAGGTCGTTAACGACCTATGTTTGGTCGTAGGCCGTCTGTACTGTTTGTAGGTCGAGTATTGTGTGTGATGTTACCCTATAAATAGGGATGTTGGGTCATTTGTAAATTTAGTTGATTTTGAATAAAAACTTTGTTTGAGTGCTTTATGCCTCTTCTCAAATTGGTAGTTGAGTGTGATTTCCTATCTCCACCTTTGGCATTCGAGTGCGCTCGAATCAACGATTGTTGAAGCCGATTCACGGAATCTAGTGCGCTAGATCAACGTACGAAGAATCGTAGATCTTCTTTCATGGCATCATGCGCGATCAGCGTGACGAAGATAGCTAGAATCCGACATCTTTGAGATCAAGGGATTTGGGCATTTGGTAATTTCAATCCACCGATTGCTACTTTCACCGTTTCATACATTTTCGTTATCCGCTGCTGCATCATTTGGTATCAGAGCTTGACTTAGCCAATCATAGCTAAGCCGAGTCTTGGAGCCAAGGAGAAGAGTTGAAGTTCAATTTGAAGTTGAAGCCGTGCATTGTTTGTTCTTTTGTAAGTCAAGGCCGAGAGTTGAAGTTTGTTGAAGATTCAATCATGCCTCCGAGAAGAGCTAATCGCCATCAGAATGTTGAAGCGTTGTATAGAAGAGAAGAAGCCGAGCAAATGGAACAACGCATCAATGAGAAGTTTGATGAAGGCATTGGGAAGTTAGAGAAACTGATGAATGACATGAATCAAAGTCAAAGGAGAAGGTCGCCGGTCTCGAACCATGGAGGAAATAGAGTTTCGCCATCGGTTACGGAAGCGAGGAGGGTGTCGCCGCAATCTTACCGAGAAAGAAAAGAACCTTCAGTTTCATTGAGAAGAGAACATCATGAGTATAGAAATGAAGAGAGAAGAACTCCACGTGAGTTTGAACATGAGCCATATCGTGATGATGAAAGGCAAAGTAGAAGAGATATGCATGATCATAGAGATGTGGATGGTCGAGATCGTTATCGAAGTACATCTATTTTTGATGAAGATGGTGGTAGATGTAGTGTTCATTCTCGAGATCGAGACCAAGTATGGAATGCATATCGGGATGTTGAAGATGATCATCGATGGGAATCGGGGATGAAAACTGAAATTCCAGAATTCAAGGGTGGAATGGTAGCGGAAGAATTTTTGGATTGGTTGTCTAATGTTGAAGAAATTTTTGACTTCAAAGAAGTACCCGAGCATCGTAGAGTGAAGTTGGTTGCTACACGATTGAAAGGAAGAGCTATGGCATTGTGGCAGCAAACTAAACTTACACGGAAAAGGATGGGAAAGTCAAAGATTGAGTCATGGGAGAAGATGAAGAAGTTGATGAAAGCTACTTTCTTACCTTACAATTATCAATCTCTTATGTATCAACGTTTGCAGAACTTGAGGCAGGGGACAAAAAATGTTAATGATTATGCGGATGAATTTTATCAATTGATTGCGAGGAATGATATCATGGAGACGGAGGAACAGTTGACCGCTAGATTTGTTGGAGGGTTGAGAATGCAGATTCAAGATATGGTGAATATGTTTGATCCGAGATCTGTGGCTGAAGCACATCAGAAAGCACTTGCTTGGGAGAAACAAGGGAGACGAGGAGGTGGTGTGTTTACAAATTCCAACAATCAAATGAAAGGGGCTAGTAGCAATGTGAATGTTTCCAAGGCTGTTGCAAAACTGGTTGTTAATGAAGTTGCTAAGACCAAGGTCAATAGTGGTATCAAATGCTTCAATTGTTAGGAGTTTGGTCACAAAAGCAATGAATGTCCGAAGCCAAAGAAGCGAGTGATGGTAGCTGAGGTTGAGGATGAGGATGTAGAAGCTGAATGTTCTAATTCACCACATGTTGAGGGGGAAGAAGAGTTGTCGGGAGATGAAGGGTATTCATTAATGATGAAGAGGTCTTGTTTAACACCAAAGCAAGAGGATGAGACTAGTTGGTTGAGGAGTAACATCTTTCAGTCAACATGCACTATCTTGGGAAGGGTTTGCAAGTTTGTCATCGATGCGGGAAGCTGTGATAATATCATTTCTATAGAAGCCGTGAAGAAGTTGGCATTGAAGACTGAGAAGCATCCGAAACCTTACAAGTTAGCTTGGTTGAGGAAAGGTGGGGAGGTGAAGGTTGGACGAAGAGCTTGTGTTAATTTTTCGATTGGGAAGAAATACAAAGATGAAATTTGGTGTGATGTTGTGGATATGGATGTATGTCATCTTTTGTTGGGGAGACCATGGCAGTATGATAGAGCTATGCAACATGATGGACGTACCAACAGCTATAGTTTCATGTTTAAAGGTACTAAAATCACTTTAGTTCCTAAGAAGCGACAACAAGAAGAAAGCAAGTTGTAGGAGATTTAAGAACTTAAAACTTTGCTATCTTTGAAGGAGTTTCTTAAGGAAGTAGAAGAGGAGCCTGAAGTATTTTTGTTGATTGGACGTGAGAATAATGAAGTGGTTGAAATTCCTGAAGAAGTAAAGCCAGTGCTGGAAGAATTTGAAGATGTATTTCCTGAAGAGCTGCCAACAGAGTTATCGCCATTGAGGGACATACAACACCAAATAGATCTTGTTCCAGGAGCTGTGTTAGCACATATACCACATTACAGAATGAGTCCAAAGGAACACGAGGAGTTGAGAAGGCAAGTGGAAGAGTTACTTGAACAAGGGCGTGTATAGGAAAGTTTAAGTCCTTGTGCAGTTCCAGCTTTGTTAGTGCCAAAGAAGGATGGAACGTGGAGGATGTGTACTGATAGTCGAGCACTAAACAAGACAACAGTGAGATACAGATTTCCTATCCCTAGATTGGATGACTTGTTGGATCAACTTAGTGGAGCTGCTATCTTTCCGAAGATTGATTTGAAGAGTGGTTATCATCAAATTCGTATAAGACCAGGGGATGAAAACATTCAATATGAGAGAAGGATTATATGAATGGCTGGTCATGCCATTTAGTCTTTCGAATGCACCTAGTACATTTATGCGGGTGATGAATCAGATCTTTAGATCATTTATTGGGAAGTTCGTGGTGGTGTATTTTGATGATATACTGATATATAGTCGAAGCAAAGAAGAACACTTGCATCATCTGAGAGAAGTGTTGATGATATTGCGACAGGAACAATTTTATGCTGCAACGAAGAAATGCGTGTTCATGACGCATAGTGTTTTATTTTTGGGATATATTATATCTGAAGGAGGTATACAGGTGGATTAGAATAAAGTTGAAGCAATTAGAAATTGGCCACAACCCAAGACGATAACAGAAGTTAGAAGTTTTCATGGTTTAGCATCATTCTACCGAAGGTTTATTCCACACTTCAGTAGCGTGATGGCACCAGTTACTGACTGTATGAAGGGGAAGCAGTTTTCATGGTCAGAGGAAGTAGGATTTGCTTTGGAGCGGATCAAGGAACTTTTGACGTCAGCACCAATTCTAGTATTACCAGATTTTCAGTTGTTGTTTGAGTTACATACTGATGCATCTAAAGTTGGAATTGGAGGGGAGTTAAGTCAGAGGGGACGTCCAATTTCATATTTCAGCGAGAAGCTATCGAGAGCCAAGATGAGATATAATACTTATGATGTGGAATTCTATGATATTGTTCAAGCTATAAAACATTGGAGACACTATTTGTTCCATAAAGAATTTGTTCTATATACTGATCATGAAGCACTGAAACATTTGCAGGGACAGGACAAAATTGCAGCCAGGCATGCTTCGTGGATCGCATACCTGCAACAATTTACATTTGGGGTGAAGCATAAGTCGGGAATTACAAACCGTGTGGCAGATGCATTGAGTCGAAGGAATCATTTGTTGACTACAATGAAGGTTGAAGTGACGGGGTTTGACGTGTTGCCAGAATTGTTTGTTGATGATCCTTACTTTGCTAAGGTGGTTGATGAAGTCGAGAAGGGGAAGACGGATGAGTACTTGTTGGTGGATGGTTTTCTTTTTAAGGGGAATCGATTGTGTATACCAGAGTGCATCTTACGAATGAAGATTGTGAAGGAGTTGCATGAGGAAGGTCATGTGGGTAGAGATCGTACATTACAGTTGATTTCACAATCATATTTTTGGCCTTCAATGAAGAAAGAGGTTGAAAGATTCGTGGAAAGATGTCATATATTTAAAGTTTCCAAAGGGACATCGACGAATGCGGGATTGTATATGCCATTACCCGTGCCTACTAGACCATGGGTTGATATCAGCATGGATTTTGTTTTGGGGTTACCAAGAACTCAGCGTGGGAATGATTCCATATATGTGGTGGTAGATAGATTTTCCAAAATGGCACATTTCATAGCTTGTAAGAAGACAGCTGATGCCGTCCGTGTTGCTTAATTGTTCTTTAAAGATGTGTATCGATTACATGGGCTACTTGAATCTATTGTTTCTAATCGGGATACTAGATTTCTAAGCCATTTTTGGTTAAGTTTGTGGAAGATGGTTGGAACGAAGCTGAATTTTAGTAGCGCTTATCATCCGTAAACAGATGTGCAAACGAAAGTGGTGAATAGATCATTGGGGAATTTGTTAAGATGTCTTGTGAAAGATAATTTGAAGAGCTGGGATATGAAATTATGTCAGGCAGAGTTTGCACATAATCACGCTGTTAATCGAAGTACTGGTTTCAGTCCATTTCAAGTTGTATACTCAGCAAGTCCAAAGGGACCATTGGATTTGACGACAGTGCCATATCAGAAGGGAGTTGTTAAGCGAGCTAGTGAATTTGTGACTGAGTTGCAGGAGTGCCATAGAACTGTTCATGAACGATTGCTTGTATCAAACGAGAAGTATAAACAACTGGCGAACAAGAAAAGAAGGAGTGTGAATTTCAGAGAAGGTGACTTGGTTTATGCCGTTTTGATGAAAGATCGTTTTACTGTTGGAACTTACAACAAGTTGAAAGCTCGAAAAATCGGTCCAGTAGAGATTGTGAAACGGATCAATGAAAATGCTAATAGGTTGAAGCTGCCGGAGGATGTGTACACTTCTGACATGTTCAATGTTAAACATCTTATACCTTATTATGGAGATCAGCAATCCAATGGGGAAGAATTTTTAAATTCGAGGACGAATTTTTCTCAACCAGGGGAGGATGATGCAGCCCAGCCTGAAGTAGTCTTAGGTCGCGAGCGACCTAACGAAATGTTAAGTCGCGTGCGACTTAACGGGTTGAAGAATAGTGAGATAAGAGATGCAACGCCAACAGCCAACGACTTATGTGTTGAGTCGTGCAGCGAGTTACGACCTAGCGAGGCGGCAAGGTTGTGCGGTGAAGCGAGTTATGCAAGGAAAGAGGAACCAGCGACCTATGATAAGTCGCTCAACTTTAGGTCGCGATCCTCCTTAGGTCGCTGATCTCTTAGGTCGCGACCAAGCTTAGGTCGCAAGTCTTTGAAGAAATATTGTTTTCTTATGTCGCTGAAGGGATAGGTCGCTCCAGATGCTAAGTTGTTATCTCGTAGGTCGCTCACAAAGCTGAAGCTCAGCCTGAAGATGTGTTATCTTTTAGGTCGCTCAAGAGTTAGGTCGTAAGTCGCTCCTGTTGTAAGTCGTGATGTTGTAACTGTTGTAAATACTCTAAGTCGTAAGTCGCACTGCTATGATATATTGTATTGTATTGTATTTGTTTGTTTCTTTTTAAGTCGTGTCTGTTAGGTCGTTAATGACCTATGTTAGGTCGTAGGTCATCTGTACTATTTGTATGTGGAGTATTGTGTGTGATGTAACCCTATAAATAGGGATGTTGGGTCATTTGTAAAGTTAGTTGATTTTAAATGAAAACTTTGTTTGAGTGCTTTGTGCCTCTTCTCAAATTGGTAGTTGAGTGTGATCTCCTATCTCCACCTTCGGCATTCGAGTGCGCTCGAATCAACGATTGTTGAAGCCGATTCACGGAATCTAGTGCGCTAGATCAACGTATGAAGAATCGTAGATCTTCTTTCACGGCATTATGCACGATCAACGTGACAAAGATAGCTAGAATCCGGCATCTTTGAGATCAACGGATTTGGGAGTTTGGTAATTTCAATCCACCGATTGCTACTTTCACCGTTTCATACATTTTCGTTATCCGCTGCTGCATCAGAAACATCAAAGCAAAAGGCAATCTAAAAGGCAATTAAGACATAAGGTAAACATAACCATCTGATGCACCAACGATCCATATAACACAAGGCATATGCAACACATATGGATTGCGACATGCAAAAGCTATATATAAGGTTAGGTCAGCAATTCACATTGATTGGCAAACAACCCAGATATCATGTAACACCCCACACCGAGACCCATGCTAACAAAGAGTATTACAAAGTAACATTGTCGGATAGTTCAGAGGATAGTGTTGGTTAGGAGAGACCATCCATGAATTTTACTTTAAGCGAGCATCGATACGTCGATTAATATGTTATACATTTCTTTAATCAAGTGGAATCAACTAAAAAATTCAGGCTTAAAACAAAACTATGGTGGCTATAATAAAATCCAGAAAAACTTATAATATATATAAATCATAAAATCACAGATCAGACATAGCGGAATACAAATAGATACAAGTCTGAACTGACCCAAAATAGAAACATGATGTAGACTACACAGATGCACGGGGCTACATTTCAAATATGAATATATACACAAAAGGAGTCTAGCTCCCCATAAGATACAACATAACATTATATATATGCATAGATGACAAAAGTAACAACTAGCTAACAGATAGGACCACTTTAAAGCATCAAGCTGGAGGACCTAAAACAACTCGATTTGACCCAAGTACTATATGTAAAAATAATAATAAAGGAGTTAGTCTAAACTAAGATGGATGAGTTAGCAAAAACAAATGATGGATAAAGTGAACTAGATCTCAAATATACTCATATATCTACCAATATCAACATGCATCGATAACTACAAATCACCAAATACTAAAACTTAAGATAGCTTATTAAAAGAAAAATTCCTCGAAATAATTTGGTGATAATTCAAACAATATTAGATCCAGAAATCTCATAAATAGAAATCCAAAAATATCAGATATAGAAATCCAAAAATCTCACAAAAACGGGAAATGCATCAAAGTTCAAGATTGACGAAATAAATTCACCCACATGTATGTAACTCCAAGATAAACGCATAAGTCTATAAACGTCAAGATAGGTACGTGACCTATAAACATCAAGATAGAAACAAGTCCTATAATCTTCGAAATAGGTACGAGACCTATAAACATAATACTAGGTACGAGACCTATAAACATCAAGATAGGTACAAAACCTATAAACTCCAAAGGCGGGTCATAAAATCGTCAATAAAAGTGTTAAATACTTTCATATATCAACTGAATAGATAAGGACTATGTGCCCCATACCACATGGGTTTACCCAAATGTTTACTATACAATAGTAAACTCCACTTGTGTATAGCAATGGTTCGGTTGAGCAAGTCCGAGAATTAATTGGTAAAACAAACGCGAGCGTTCCATACCACTCATTTTATTTAACCGTTTAAATCAATTCCTCATTCGATTGATGTCGAGCAATTTTTATAAAATTATGTACTTTAAAACAAAGCATTTTTAGTAAAACATGGATTTGTAGCGGATATATATATATATAAGTATACTTTTCAAAGCATTGCTCCAAATCATTTTTAAAACCATTTTCAAAGAGAATAATACTACATATATGTTTCTACAAACTTTTTATATAGAAATTAGATTTGCACTTAAAATGATTTTCATAAAATGGTTTGATTTAGAAATCAGCCTTTTATAATTTCGATTTGAAAACATGTATCAAAAGTATGTTTTTCTCCTCAAGATCCAAGAACAACTCTATGGCATCAAAATGAATTCATCAGTTCACAAATCAAAAGCCGTAAACGGTAATAAAATTTGACATGAAATGTAACAATAAAATCAAGCAAACAACATAAGGAGATCAACCGGACAAACTTGTGGCAAACAGGAGCGATCAGGGTTCAAAGCAATACAACCTAGGGCTTAACCCCAGGCTACGATCAGTGCACCAATCGTGTAGATTGGTCAGCCGGCCGCATCGCTGGGTTGATTCCCAAGCGGCTCCAATAGCTCCTCGACGATCCGATTTCGCCTATTTCTTCTTCATTGGTTCCCTGGAGGTCTATGGTACTGAATTAGCAATCATGCAAGCATATATACATGTATAATTGGATGAAAATCACGATTTCATAAGTAAGTTTTTAATAAACTGAGAATCCAATTCCATTAGACATAGGATTCATCAATACTTTGAGATCATAAATACTGGAGATTCAACTAAATTTATATAATAGCAACAATCATTAATTTTAGACTAGAAATTGTGAGATAAACGCACCTAAACATACTCGGAATGGAAGATTAGAGTTTATAATCTCCTATGCCATTCTAATTTGACCTCAACCTATGCTATGGACAAAGATTGTATAGGAATTGATCAAAATCACTAACAAAAACCAAATTAAATCTCTAATTATATGCTTAAAAGGTAGAAGATATTACCTCTTATCAATATTCACTAGAATTGATTAAAAGCCCCTTGATTGAAATCTTTAATTTGAAATTTTAGGAATTAGGGTTTTGGGCTTAGAGAAATTTTGATTTTCTGGTTTCGGTGTTGATATAAGAATGAGAAACAATATACATATGTTTCTGTTTCTCTATTTTTGGGCTAAATGGGTTAAGATATAGATCCATTAGCCAAGTGTTACTAATTTTCTTAAAACAAAAGTGTGACTAATTTGCATTGTTTCTTTTTAACACATTATAAACAGTAATTTGATTTAAGAAATGGTATAATTTAACCAACATCGATTTCTACAATTTTCCCAAAATGAATAATATGTCAAAATCTCATTTTTATCAATATTGAAATGTTTTATCAAAATTAAATACAACTTTTAAAATGAAAAGTTATTCTCCATATTTTTAATAAAATGAACCATTAATTGAGAAATCATATTTCAAACAATGAAGTCTTTCCATGTAATTTATTTTCTCATTTTCTCCAAAAATTGCTCTTATATTAGTAAATATAAGAATTAACTACAAAAGGAAAATTCAATAAATTCTCAATTTATTCTCATTCCAAGTCCCTTTTAAATTTGAAAACACAATGGTCATAATTTCCCCAAATTTATTTAGTTAATTAATAAATTAATTAAATAATATTTTAAATTTTATTGCTAGGTAATCTTGAGTAGGGTTGTTACAAACTCCCCTCTTATAAAAATCGTGGCCCCGCAATTTTCCTAAAGGGAAATTAAATAACATTACAACGATGCATCTATCAAAGAGGATAAAATCATCAGCATGAAATAATTCAAAGTAAGAGTCTCACCATTAATGAGCACAAGAATATAACTCGGGATGCGTTCGCTCGACAAACTATCTAGTCTCCCACAAATTGTCCTTTGGATTTCTAGACTATTGGACTTTAACGAGTGGTTTGAAGGCGTTTAGCCTCTGATGCTACAATATGGATGGGTCATTGCTTATAAATAAGGTTGGGTGAAACCTCAAGCTCCTCAAGAATCCTTGGCTAAATAATATAATCTGAATCACAAAGTCACTTCCAAAGCGGAGAAACATGGAATACCTCATGAAATCCAAAGAACTGGGCTGGAAGAGATATCCGATAAGCAACAGGGCCGATACATTCAGTGATAAGGTATGGTCCAATCAATCTCGGAGCTAACTTCTTGGAACAACTTAACCGCATCACACTCTTCAATGGAGATACATGAATGAAGACTTGATTTCCTATAGAGAATTCTAATGACTTCCTCATATTATCCGCACAGGATTTTTGCCTACTCTGTGCCTCTTTCATTCTCTTTCGAATGCGATCCATCTTCTCAAAAGTCCACGAATAGAGTCGGAGCCTAAAATGAGTTTCTCCTCAGACTCGAGCCAATAGGAAGGTGATTGACACGACCTTCCACAAAGGGCCTCGAAAGGAGCCATGCCGATACTAGATTGGAAACTGTTGTTGTGGGCAAAGTCAATAAGGTAGATATGATCTTCCCAACTTCCACCGAAGTCGAGAGTACAAGCACGAAGTAAGCCTACTAATATTTATTAACTCGCTCTGTCTACCCATCTGTCTACAGATGATAGGCAGTGCTGAAATTAAGCTTCGAAACCAAAGCTTTCCGGAGACCTTTCCGGAATCCACTTATAAACAAGGGATCCGGGTCGCATAAAATGGCACTAGGGACTCCATGAAGTCTTACTATGTCCATAACATAGATCTTGGCAAGCTAAGAAGTATTCCGATTGGACTTAAAAGGAATAAAGTGGGCTATTTAGTCAAACGATCAAGAATCATCCGCAATCTGTTATGGCCAGCCCTCAAACGAGGAAGACCATCAATGAAATCTATAGAGACCTAAAAAGGAAAAGAAGGAACAAGATTATGATCATTACTAGATCATTACACAAGAGGATTCAAAACTGAACTTATGAATGTAAGCTCATAATACCTTGTCCATCTCCACATTGGGACCCCAATGGTTGAAAAAGACCATTGGGATGCTGATGCTTAGCTTTAACAAGCTGACAAGTCAAGCAACGCTTCTAATAGTCCGCTACATCCCGCTTCATGCCTTCTCAATAACAAAGATGCTTCATATCAGCATACATTTTACTACCACCGAAAAACTTGGAGCGATGACACTCCTCAAGAATATCTCCTAAGATCACTAATATCGAGAACTACAAGCCTACCTCTCCTATGAAGAAAGCCACGAGCATCAAAAACAAAATCCCATAACTCATCACTTCGAGAAACACTATCACACCGCTGAAAAAAATGAGATGGATCGGGATCACATTTTTTTGTTTCTACAATCCGATCCAAAAGATTCGGAAAAGCATCTATGCTAAACAATAAGATGGAAAAACTAGAATCTGGAATACTCTAATCTTACAAGAAGATAAAACCTTAAGATCTTTTTACTCAGCAAACATCTAAGAGACAACAGCCTACTGCTTGCGACTAAGAGCATCAGCTACTCGATTCCTCTTCCTTGGAGTGTATTGATTATCAATATTATAAGAAGCAAGGAATTTGAGTCATCTCTATTGTTGCATGTTAATCTCCTTTTGAGTGAATAAGTACTTTAGTGACCTATGGTCAGTATAAAGCAAAAATTGCTCACCTAATAAATAATGACGCCAAATCTTCAAAGCCAAGGTAATAGCTGCAAGCTCTAAAACATGAGTGGCATATCTTACCTCATTCAGCTTCAAATTTCTCGAAGCAAAAGCAACAACAAGGTCTCGTTACATAAGAACACACCCAAACCAAATTTACCAACATCTGTGTAGACTACAAGATCTTAGTTCCCATCTTGAACCACAAGAACAGAAGCGTTGGAAAGGAGTTCCTTCAATTTCTAAAAAGAAGTTTCACACTTACCATACCAAACATACTTAACTCCTTTCCTAGTCAAAGAAGTAAGAGGTAAGATAATCTTGGAAAATTCCTTTATGAATCAAAGGTAACAGCCCGCCAATCCAAAAAAAATTATGGATCTCCGATACATTCTCAAGCCACTTCCAGTTTTGTGTAGCTTTAATCTTCGATGGATCAACGGAAATGCCTTCTTCAGAAACTACATGCCCCAAAAACTTCACTTGCCTCTGCCAGAAATGATACTTAGAAAATTTTGCTTCTTACTTATTTCTTCTAAGTGTTTCTAGAACAATCCTAAGAAGCTCCTTATGCTCTTCCTTAGATTTAGAATTAAAGAGAATATCATTGATGAATATGATGACAAATCGATCAATAAATTCTCGAAAAACACGATTCATGAGATCAACAAAATAAGATGGACCATTCATTAACCTGAAGGGCATAACAAGCCAGTCATAACATCCATAACGGGTACGGAACAAAGTTATAAGGATGGATCCTCTGCCATTCGAAGTTGATGAAAACCAGTCGCTAAGTCTTAATGGGAAAATGCCTTAGCGCGGCAAAGTTGATCAAATAAATCATCAATCCTAGGTAAAGGGTACCTGTTTCTAATGGTAAGCTCATTAAGCCTATGATATCTATGCAAATCCTAAGAGTACCATCAGCTTTCTTCACAAACACGACAGAAGCTCCCCAAGGAGAAGAGCTAGACATGATAAACTACTTTGCTTCCAAATCCGACAATTGCTTCCTCAACTCTTCATTCTCCTTGGCAGACATTCAATAAGGAGAATGACTAACTGGTTGAGCTTTGGGGATAAGATCAATTCAGAACTCAATAGCCGCTTAGGAGGCAGCCCTGAAACGGGTCAAAGATATTAGGATAATTAAAAACAATAGGGATTCGGGAAATATCATCATCTTTCCAAGACTTAAGAGATAATAACATGCTACCGAATCAGAACCAACATCATGAAGAATTACAGTTATTGTAACAACCCGCATATTTTACGATTTTATATTTGAATATTTTATTTAAATATAGCGTCATTAATCGGATTAACTCCGAAAAGTTACTTTTTGCAAACGTTCGAATTAGGACTCGGGACCACTTCCATTGAGTCCAAAATGGCGTTTGCGACTTTTTTGAGTATAAGATTCAAGATGTTTGGAGTAAGTTGAATTTTGCTATTTTCTAGTGGGCTTTTGGGTTTGGGTTTCACCCAACTCATTCTATACCTTAACTCAGCCCCCTCTCTTCAGCCATTCATTCTCATTTCATTTCTTTTTCTTTAGCACAACTGAAAATGGGGAGAGGAATGAGAAATTAAAATTCAAAACCCTATATTCATTTGCAAACTCAAATTCTTGCTCCAAATTCAAAAAAAAAGCTAAGGTAAGCCTCCTCTTCATCTTCTCCATCTCATTTCCTCTTCAATTTCAGAAAATTCCTAACCCCTAATTTAGGAAATACTTGTTTTGATCTTAGATTGAAGCTTGTGGAGTTGAAGCGAAGAGTGATTGATCTTTTCCTTGTGTTTTAGCCTCTTATCTTTGTTTTGAGTTAAAAAGGCAAGTTTTTGAACTCACATCTTCTTCTATAGATATCATTGTTGTTAGGTATGAATTCCTAACACTTATCTATGTCCTTTTGCTTTTGATTTGGATTGAATTGGTGAATATTCCAATTTTTGTATTTTGGTCCAATTTATGAAAATCCTTTTAAGGATGTTTGGACATTGATGTTGGGGTGTATCGAAGAGCCTATAAGGCCGGGTTGTCGTTAGGCATAAATCCCTAGTTGTCGTTGCTCGATCGATCGCTCCCAAATTGTTTTGGCCATCATGGCCTAGGTAAATTGTTGCCCAGACCAGGTCTTCAGACGTCTGAAATGCAAGCTCAGATGTCTGGATTTAAACCTGGAACAAAAGTAAATACGGCAAAATTTATAAAAAAAAAGGGCAGAAAACCAAGTCAGGCGTCTGAAACTACCTCTCAGACGTCTGAAACACCCTTTCAGACGTCTGAACCACAGTTTTAGACGTCTGAACCACCCTGTCAGACGTCTGAAGCCACCCTCCAAACGTCTGTATGGTTTCTGAATTTCCAGAACCTATGTCCAGACGTCTGGATTGACCCCCAGACATCTGGAATTGCCTATTTTTGCCTATTTGCCTATTTTGATTGAGTTTCCATTGTTTAATTGAGTCGTGATGATCCAATTAGTTGTTATTGCATTCTTTGACTTTGATGATTCTTCGTACACGGGTTTTTATAAAGTGATATTTTCAAATTGTCTCGTTTCTCCAATTTATAATTTCTATTTAAAACACACACAATTTTGCACTTCGAGCGAAGAGGGAGGAGAATTAAATGATTAAATAAAACGTGTGCTATGAACACGTACATTTATCTTTTCAGTTAATTCCTAATCTTTTCGTTTGACCGTTTTGACCTCTGGGTCTGGTTTACCGATGAGATGAGTTGAACTTTGTACTGCTTTGAGTGTGAAATTTACTAACGGCTAGTAAACTGTTTAGTGCGAACGTGGGGTATGGGACTCACGTTAACATTTTTCGGGTTCCTCTCTAAGAGTTTATGACACATTAGCTTCGGCGGCCAGTACTGGACCTATGTGGGTCATTGATTGTCTATGTGGACAATTACTCCTATGTGGGAGTATTATATTGGCTTTGTCTATGTGGACAACTACTCCTATGTGGGAGTAGAGCCTTCGTGTGTATCGCCCCTGGGCGTATGATACCACTAAATTAACAGTACTTGGCATAAAGACTCTGGTCTTAGCACGTGCGACTTTCTGTTGTTTTATTATTATATTTCCCTTGAGTAGCGCCTTTCGGCGATGGTTACATGGAACCACACGATATGAGTGCGACTATCCCGTGGAAATTTATATTGCCTACGTGGGCACTATTCTTTGCTATGTTGCATTGATTTTTGGATTTGTTTCCACTAATGCTTATGGTTGGCGATATGGCGGGTTTTGGAATATCCCCTAAGTGGGAGTAATATTGTTCCTTGTTTTGGGATATGATATCCTTTGTTTATTTGAATCGCCGATGATATGCGGCTTGTTTTGATTAATCTTTGGTTAGATGACTTGGTTATTTCTTTTGGAGATATTTGTGGTACCTTATGATCTTGTATGGTCATTATCATGTAGTTTATCTGACTAATTTGTTCAGCTTGACTGACCCGTGTATTTTTTACTCGGGTCAGACCGAGATGTTTCAGGTTAGGTACATTGGACTTAGCCTATTTTGCTTCCGCATGGACTATTCCGCTAGCTCCTTTTTGTCATAGCTTTTTGTGCAGTCCTTTTTGTATGTAACTCTGATATATACTCTATTGACTCGTCTATATATTGTGGTTTGCTTTACCACTTGACATGTATCATTTTGTAAACTCTATAATGTATCTATATGTGTAAATGTATGTGATGATTAACTGTTCTGTGATGGGTATTACATTTGAGTTGTTATATTTGTTCTGATAGATCCTTCAGCCACCTATGGCTTTGCGTTAAGTATTTATTGGATATGTCGATCCACTTGAGAAAAATAGATATATGCTACCTTGTCGACGTATTCAGTAGATAATTAAGGCAAGGCTATAGATGGTCGCTCCTAACCAGCTCTGTTCTCCGTAATAGCAGACGGTATTCAGTAGCTAATGGCTGGAAGAGGCCGAGGACGATGCACATATGCTGGGCAATCCAGTGGCTTGCATCCGGACGGCGTTTATACGTCTGCCGATCATTTCTTGGAGTTATTTAGGAGCACTCAGCCTCCAGCTCCTATTCGAGCAACTCCTCCTCGCAAGTATGTTTTTGCACGTCTGTGCAGTGATTTTTATCATCTTGGTGGAAAGCCATTCAAAGGCTCCGAGTCCGTTGTTGAGGTCCAAGCTTGGATTCGCACATGCGAGCGTATCTTCTCTCGTATGGATCTTTCTGACCATGATCGAGTTCTTGTAACTTCTAGCTTATTGCAAGAGCGTGCCCTTGATTGGTACGAGCTTCTTATTGCCGAACTTAATGAGTCTGTTCTTTCTTGGACTCAGTTTCGGGAGTGATTCGAACTCAAATTCATTCCTGAATCTAAGAAAGTTTTATTAGCCCGTCGCTTCCTTGAGTTGAAGCAAGGGAAGTCCTCCGTTTCCGATTATGTCGCATCATTCGAGGCCTTATCTAAGTATGGTCTTGAATTCATTAGCACTTCTTATAAGAAGAATATGAAGTTTGTCTCTGGTCTTAAGAAATATCTTAAGAAGTCTTTAATGCTTCAGCTTAAGCTTTCTTTTGAGGAGTTGGTTGATTCGGCACTTCATCTCGAGGCCATCGAGAAGGAGTGTGATAGTGGTGATGATGTTGAGGTTCGCAAGAACCCCAATAAGAAAAAGTTTCCATTTCATAAGCAAGGATTTCTCCCTTCCAAGAAGAAAAAGCCTATTGAATCTGGTTCTAACTCTCAATCTGCTGGAACACCTTCCGTTCGGAAGTGTTTCAATTGTGGTTCTCCTGACCATATGGTCCGAGATTGTCCTAAGCCTCCCTTCTACCGCCATTGCAAGAAGGAAGGTCATCGTATTTCGACTTGCCCTACTGCTCCTGCTAGTGCCAAGTCTGGCAAGCTTTATTTTGCGAAGGCTTCTGGAGGTTCTTCTCAGCCCAGAGGTATATATCCATCTATTTTGGAAGGTTCTATTTTATTTCATAAGTGTAGTATTCGAGTTCTTTTCGATACGGGTGCTTCGCATTCTTTCATATGGAAAAAGCTCGTCGATGATTTGTCTTTGGATGTTTCTTGAATGGTTACTTCGTTGAGGATTGCGAATCCTATTGGGGGATCTACAACCCTTAGCATGCTTTGTGATGATGTTGAAATTGTTTTATGTGGCTTTTCTTTTCATGCGAATCTGCACGTTATTTCTTATTTGGGATTTGATACGATTTTCGGTATGGGCTGGCTAGTGAGATACGATGCCAGGATTATTTGTTCTGAAAGAATTTATATCTTCGGCATCCGGATTCGTCTACTCAGCTATCACTTATTCTTCGGAATGTGGATAATTCCGAAATGGCTTTATGTTCTCTTGACTCACGAGATGATGATGATATATCTCGTATTCCTATTGTTTGTGACTTCTCTGATGTTTTTGAGCCGGTTTCGGGTTTGCCACCCAAGCGGGCGATCGAGTTCCGCATTGATCTCATTCCAGGCGCGCAGCCAGTTGGCCGTCCTCCCATGAGGATGTCTACAAAAGAAAATGAGGAACTCAAGAAGCAGCTTTTAGAGCTTGAGTCCAAGAAGTTGATTCAGTCTAGTTTTTCACCGTGGGGTACCGCGGTCGTCTTTGGGAAGAAGTCCGATGGAACTCTTAGGCTTTGCATTGACTATCGCAAGCTTAACGAGTTGACCATCAAGAATAGGTATCCATTGCCTAGAATCGATGATATGTTCGATCTATTGAGTGGCGCTAAGGTCTTCTCTCAGCTCGACCTTGCCACTGGTTTTCATCAGCTCCGAGTCGCGGAAGATAGCATACCCCTTACAGCTTTCAGCACTCAATATGGTTCTTTCGAGTGGCTCGTTATGCCGTTCGGTTTGACGAACGCTCCTGCTTTCTTTGTTGATCTTATGAATCGAGTATTCTGAGAATATCTCGATAAGTTCGTCCTTGTGTTCATTGACGACATTCTTGTTTATTCTAAGTCTGAAGCCGAGCATGCTAATCACTTGAGAATTGTCTTGAGTACTCTTCGTCACCATCAACTTAAAGCCAAATTCTCCAAGTTCCATTTTTGGGAGAATAAGGTTAAGTTCCAAGGCCATGTTGTATCTTCCGACGGTATTTCTATCGATCCCTCAAAGATCAAAGCTATCTAAAATTGGAAGAGGCCTGAGAATGTTCATGAGATTCGTAGTTTCCTTGGATTGGTGGGTTATTACCGTCGGTTCATTAAGGATTTTTCACGTGTTGTGCTTCCTCTCACCAGCCTTACTCGGAAAGGCATTCGTTATATTTGGTTCGATAAGTGTGAATCTTCCTTTTAGACATTAAAGGAACTTCTCACTAATGCTCCTATTCTTGTGGTTCCCGAGGGGAATCATGATCTTGTTGTCTACACCGATGCTTGTGGCAGTGGTCTCGGTGCCGTACTTATGCAGAAGGATCGGGTAGTTGCTTATGCTTCTAGGCAACTGCGTCCGAATGAAGTTCGCTATGCCACTCATGGTCTTGAGTTAGCCGCCATTGTCTTCGCCTTAAAGATTTAGCGACACTATTTATTAGGCGAGCGCTTCATTCTCTATGCCGATCATAAATCCTTGAAGTATTTGTTCACTCAGAAGGAACTCAATATGAGGCAACAGCGTTGGCTCGAGCTTCTTGCCTCCTATGACTTTGATATCCAATATACCCCTGGTAAGGGTAATCGTGTTGCTGATGTGCTTAGTCGCAGACATTCGGCTGTTGTTTCTTTGATGCTTGCCGAATGGGATATTCTTGAGACTCTATCTTTTTGTGATATTCGTGATCGAGCTCCATCCTCTGATTCTTCGATAGCATTATTCAGTTTGGAAGCTCGACCCTCTTTATTAGATCGTATTGTCGAAGCTCAGCGACATGATTCTGAACTTGTGCATCTTCTTCAGCTTTGTGAGACTGAATCCCGTGATGAGGCGTTGCGGGATTTCAGTATTGATCTTCATGGGTGTCTTCGCAAGAAGAATCATCTTGTTGTGCCTCCTAATTTTGCACTTAGGCATGACATTCTTGATGACTGTCATTGTTCTAAGTATACCATTTATCCTAGCAGTAGTAAGATGTATGCCGACATGCATCGCCTTTATTATTGGGAAGCCATGAAGCAATGTAGCGAGTTATGTGAGTAATTGCTTGACTTGCCAACGTATTAAAGCCGAACATCAGCGCCCTTCTGGTCTCCCTTAGCCTCTATAGATTCCATTGTGGAAATGGGATCAGATTTCGATGGATTTCATTGATGGCCTACCTCATACGAGATCGAGCCATTCTAGCATTTGGGTTATTGTTGATCGCCTCACTAAGTCTGCTCATTTTATTCCCGTTAAATATAATAGGACCGCTTCTCTTTTGGCTAAGTTATTTATCAAGGAAATCGTGAGACTTCACGGTGTTCCTAGTTCGATTGTGAGTGACCGTGATCCTTTATTCACCAGTCATTTCTGGCAGAGTCTTCAGCAAGCTTTGGGAACAAAGCTTAACTTCAGCACAGCTTATCATCCACAGTCTGATGGACAGACTGAACGGGTGAATCGTATCTTAGAGGATCTTCTCCGTATTTGTATTCTTGATTTCGGAGGTAGTTGGGAGGATCATCTACCCCTTGTAGAGTTCTCCTAAAACAATAGTTTTCAGTCCAGTATCGGTATGGCTCCTTTCGAAGTCTTATACGGAAGGCCATGTCGATCGCCTTCTTGTTGGTTGGAATCTGGGGAGAAGCTTATTCTTGGCCCAGATTTTGTTCATGATTCTTCTGAGAAGATTGTTCTTATTTATCAGAGAATGAAAGAGGCACAGAGCCACCAAAAATCCTACGCGGATAACCGTAGGAAGCCTCTCGAGTTCTCAGTTGATCTCGTCTTTATTCATGTTTCTCCTTTGAAAGGGGTTATGCGCTTCAATGTGACAGGGAAATTGGCCCCTCGCTTTGTAGGACCATTTCCTATTACTGAACGTATTGGCCCTGTGGCTTATAGAGTTTCACTTCCAGCTCATCTATCCGGAGTTCACAACGTGTTTCACGTCTCTCAGCTTCGGAAGTGTCTTCAAGAATCGGATTCTGTTATCGACTCTCCTGATTTGCAAGGGCATGATATCTCACCAGATTTATCTATTGTACAGCAGCCTATTCGCGTACTTGCCACGGAGGTGAGACACCTTCGAAACAAGGACGTGCCGCTCATTAAAGTTCAATGGTCCGCTAACCCCAATGACTGTACTTGGGAAACCAGAGAGTTTATCGAGCGATCCTATCCGGGTTTTCTATCTTTGCTTAGCAATGGTGAGAATATCTTTTTATTTCAAGCTTATTTCTTTCCTTTTTGGGTGATCTAAGTATGTAGTTATTGCAAATTCTTCTGTAGAAATTGCGTGGACGCAGTTTTGTAAAGGAGGGGAGATCTGTAACAACCCGCATATTTTACGATTTTATATTTAAATATTTTATTTAAATATAGTGTCATTAATCGGATTAAAGTCCGAAAAGCTACATTTTGCAAACGGTCGAATTAGGACTCGGGACCACTTCCATTGAGTTCAAAATGGCGTTTGCGACTATTTTGAGTATAAGCTTCGAGATGTTTGGAGTAAGTTGAATTTTGCTATTTTCTAGTGGGCATTTGGGTTTTGGTTTCACCCAACTCATTCTATACCTTAACTTAGCCCCCTCTCTTCATCCATTCATTCTCATTTCATTTCTTTTTCTCTAGCACAATTGAAAATAGGGAGAGGAATGAGAAATTAAAATTCAAAACCCTAGATTCATTTGCAAACTCAAATTCTTGCTCCAAATTCAAAGAAAAGCTAAGGTAAGCCTCCTCTTCATCTTCTCCATCTCATTTCCTCTTCAATTTCAGAAAATTCCTAAACCCTAATTTAGGAAATACTTGTTTTGATCTTAGATTTAAGCTTGTGGAGTTGAAGCGAAGAGTGATTGATCTTTTCCTTGTGTTTGAGCCTCTTATCTTTGTTTTGAGTTAAAAAGGTGAGTTTTTGAACTCACATCTACTTCTATAGATATCATTGTTGTTAGGTATGAATTCCTAACACTTATCTATGTCCTTTTGCTTTTGATTTGGATTGAATTGGTGAATATTCCAATTTTTGTATTTTGGTCCAATTTATGAAAATCCTTTTAAGGATGTTTTGACATTGATGTTGGGGTGTATCGAAGAGCCTATAAGGCCGGGTTGTCCTTAGGCATAAATCCCTAGTCGTCGTTGCTCAATCGATCGCTCCCGAATTGTTTTGGCCATCATGGCCTAGGTAAATTGTTGCCCAGACCAGGTCTTCAGACGTCTGAAATGCAAGCTCAGATTTCTGGTTTTAAACTTGGAACAAAAGTAAATACGACAAAATTTATAAAAAAATTGCAGAAAACCAAGTCAGACGTCTGAAACTACCTCTCAGACGTCTGAAACACCCTTTCAGACATCTGAACCACCCTTTCAGATGTCTGAACCACCCTGCAAACGTCTGTATGGTTTCTGAATTTCCAGAACCTATGTCCAGACGTCTGGATTGACCCCCAAACGTTTCGAATTGCCTATTTTTGCCTATTTGCCTATTTTGATTGAGTTTCCATTGTTTAATTGATTCGTGTTGATCCAATTAGTTGTTATTGCATTCTTTGACTTTGATGATTCTTCGTACAAGGGTTTTTATAAAGTGATCTTTTCAAATTGTCTCGTTTCTCCAATTTATAATTTCTATTTAAAACACACACAATTTTGCACTTTGAGCGAAGAGGGAGGAGAATTAAATGATTAAATAAAACGCGTGCTATGAACTCGTGCATTTCTCTTTTTAGTTAATTCCTAATCTATTCGTTTGACCGTTTTGACCTCTGGGTCTGGTTTACCGATGAGATGAGGTGAACTTTGTACTGCTTTGAGTGTGAAATTGACTAACGGCTAGTAAACCGTTTAGTGCGAATGTGGGGTATGGGACTCACGTTAACATTTTTCGGGTTCCACTCCAAGAGTTTATGACACATAAGCTTCAGCGGCCAGAACTGGACCTATGTGGGTCATGGATTATCTATGTGGACAATTACTCCTATCTGGGAGTATTATATTGGCTTTGTCTATGTGGACAACTACTCCTATGTGGGAGTAGAGCCTTCGTGTGTATCGCCCCTGGGCGTATGATACCACTAAATTAAATTAACAGTACTTGGCATAAAGACTCTGGTCTTAGCACGTGTGACTTTCTGATGTTTTATTAATATATTTCCCTTGAGTAGCGCCTTTCGGTGATGGTTACATGGAACCACACGATATGAGTGCGACTACCCCATGGAAATTTATATTGCCTACGTGGGCACTATTCTTTGCTATGTTGCATTGATTTTTGGATATGTTTCCACTAATGCTTATGGTTGGCGATATGGCGGGTTTTGGAATATCCCCTAAGTGGGAGTAATATTGTTCCTTGTTTTGGGATATGATATCCTTTGATTATTTGAATAGCCGATGATATGCGGCTTGTTTTGATTCATCTTTGGTTAGATGACTTGGCTATCTCTTTTGGAGATATTTGTGGTACTTTATGATCTTGTATGTTCATTATCATTTAGTTTATCTGACTGATTTGTTCAGCTAGTCTGACCCGTGTATTTTTTACTCGGGTCAGACCGAGATGTTTCAGGTTAGGTACATTGGACTTAGCCTATTTTGCTTCCGCATGGACTATTCCGCTAGCTCCTTTTTGTCATAGCTTTTTGTGCAGTCCTTTTTGTATGTAACTCTGATATATACTCTATTGACTCGTCTATATATTGTGGTTTGCTTTACCACTTGACATGTATCATTTTGTAAACTCTATAATGTATCTATATATGTGTAAATGTATGTGATGATTAACTGTTCTGTGATGGGTATTACATTTGAGTTGTTATATTTGTTCTGATAGATCCTTCAGCCACCTATGGCTTTGCGTTAAGTATTTATTGGATATGTCGATCCACTTGAGAAAAATAGATATATGCTACCTTGTCGACGTATTCAGTAGATAATTAAGGCAAGGCTATAGATGGTCGCTCCTAACCAGCTCTATTCTCCGCATTAGCAGACGGTGTTACCTTGTAATACTCTTTGCTAATGTGGGTCTCAGAGTGGGGCGTCACAACTATCCGCTCGATAGATTCTGGATGTCGAAGTGAATAGTTCTTTCGGGACATAGGATATAGAATCTGTAATAGTTAAGCCAATCCATCCCCAAAATCATTCCAAAACCAAGACAATGCATCACATGAAGATCGACACAAAAAGAATGGTCGCATAAGATAATCTCAACATCCCTATAGAGCGTACTGAGGGTTGCGGACCCATCGACCGAGTTTACAATTCTCAGCAAAGTCACTAAGCACACAACATCTAAAGATAGAGCATCAAAAAGTTCCTTCAATACAAATGAGTGAGATGCATCCATACCGAAGAGAACCCGAATAGGAAGATTCTGAAAAACCATAACACTTTCAAGAATAGAAGGAGATATACCTCGATGCTAAGAAAGCTCTACCAATAGCTTGCACAACACTAAGCTTCCTAGAAGTGAGTCCCTTAGTCGCTCGAGGACAAGATGCTACAAGTTGATCTTCTTTCTTGCAATCACGACAAATTAAAGCTTAGGACAATCCTTAATAAAATGCTCTATGCAACCACAATTGTAGCATTCTCCTCGAGAATGGTTGTGTAGGAGTGGAACAAGAACCTTGCTTCTTGATCTTATTAGTACCTGAGATATTGGTTTTTATGACAACAACTTTAGGAAATCATGTAAAATATAAGTACCAATGTTTTATCAAGGTATATAGTATATAGTGCAGGATATTAGATAGGTAATGATTTAAGAAGACTATACAGTATCAAGTAAAGGTTGAAGAGATTCAAGACGCTGATATAGACACTCAAGAGCTAGAGAATAAAGACTCGTGAGTATTGAAGAGTTCAAGATTTCAAGATATCCCAGATAAGTTATACAGTCATAGGTTTATGTTAAAATTCTTATAGCACTCGACCTTTCTCTCATCTCTCTCTTTCTCTCTATTTTTAAATAGTTTTTAAATATTCTTTTCAAAACAACTTTTAAATAGTTTTCAATTTGTGGAAATTAGGGAGGCATCCCTATCATACTTTCATATTGTAAAGCGGGTCCCTGTTAAAGTTTCATTGTAAAGCGGGTCCCTGTTTTCTGGAAACGAAGAAAAATTATTGCTGAAATGTCAGCAACTTTTATAAATAAGTGCTGATATTTCAGCAACTATCTGTGTTAAAGTTTTATTGTAAAAACAAAGAAAAAATATTGCTGAAATGTCAGCAACTTTTATAAATAAGTGCTGATATTTCAGCAACTTTCATAAACTGTGTTCACAGTGTACATAAATGTTGCTGAAATATCAGCAACTTTTATAAATAAGTGTTGATATTTCAGCAAATTTCATACACTATGTTCACAGTGTACAGAAATGTTGTGGAAATGTCAGCAACTTTTATGAAATGTTGCATCATGCTCTGCAATAATCGTGAATAAAAAACAGGGACCTAATTTACACTGAAATTTAGTGAAGGACTTTTCGTGAATTTTGAAACTTAATAAGGACCTGTGCCAAAAGTACCCTTTCAATTTCTTATACTTACAAATATTATTTTAAGTATTTGATATTTTACTAAGTTATTATTGTTATTAAATTTTGATTTATATTGGTTTATTTTTCAAAAATCTTATCATATATTTTACTCAAGTTTTATTATGATTTAAAAGTTTATAAATTATATTTCATCATGTTTACAAGGTATTAAATTATTTTATAAAGCAATACATTTTCAAAATGATCTTTTAAAGTGTTTTTCAAAATTACAAAGAGTATGTCGACATACTCTCCCTTTATATGTCGACATACTAGCCATAATTTTCAAAAATCAAATTTCAAAAGAAGTGCCTATTCGTCATATCTCTTCACGAACGGATATGGCTGTTATTCCTCTATAAATACCTGTCAACCTGATGATTTGATTATCATTTTTCATTCTTCTTCTCTCCTCCTTATCTTCTTTCATTTTCTAAGCAAAAATATAACCATACTCTATCGAATTTTAACCAGATTCAAACTCAATTACCATTAGTTTGATTGTCTAGCATTTTCTCTCTGATTTCTATCATCTCTATCACTTCAATCAAGATCAAAGTGCTATTCAAGAGTTGTTTGATCATTTGTAATCAAGGTTGATGATCCAAGTTTTTAAAACTCTATTAAATCAAACTGCTATACTTGTAGCCCGTAAATTACTTGGTTATGCTTAATATCTCATTAACCTAGTGCTTGTGCTTATAGCTTGAAAATCAAGCAACTCTATCCAAAGGTTGGGATTCGGGAGGGTGTGCCTCGTTGCTTGAAATCGAGAATGTATTTGCATTTACCAGTTTAAAAGAAATCCATACAAGGAATTATGTGAAATCCCGGTGTGTTCTTTCCTTTTTCTTTTACCGTATATACTTTTATCTGTGTTTTGATATTATGAGTGTTTCTATGATTAATAATTGCATAATTCTAAGCAAAATTTCAAAAGGTTTATATAAATTAGAAAACGCTATTCACTCCCTCTCTAGTGTTAATTTAGTCTTAATATCCCTATTCCGTAATCTTACATATGGTATCAGAGAATTGGTTTTCAAAGTGTTCATAATATGATTTTTGAAAAGTTTAAATGGCCACCAACACTGGTAATAGTATTGTTAGTAACACGACTAATACACTTGTTAGTAATTCATTTGTTGAAGAACAATCGACTGCTAGACCACCACTTTTTAATGGCAGTAACTACACATATTGGTCATGCAGAATTAAAATCTATTTACAATCAATTGGATTAGACACTTGGAAATCACACAAATCGACTACGTTGAACTTGAGACTAATTTTACACAATGGACTGATGAACAAAAGGTAGTTGCACAAAGTAACTCTAAGGCCATGAATATACTATTCTGTTCACTAGATTGAAATGAATTTAATTGAGTATCTATATGTAAGTCTGCATTTGAAATTTGGAGAACTTTGCAGGTTACACATGAAGGCACAAGCAAGGTTAAGCAGACATAGATTTCTATGTTAATAAACTAGTTTCAATTATTTAAAATGTGTCCAAATGAGTCCATATCTGATATGTATAATAGATTTCATATAGTACACTCATTTATTGCATTGGGTAAAAGTCTCTCGAGGAGAATCAAGTTGGAAAAATCCTTAATTCACTTATTTATGAATAGGATTAAAAGACTCTTGCAATCGAAGAGGCTAATGATATTAGCAAACTGAAGATTGAAGAGTTAATTGGCAGTTTAATGTCTTTTGTGGCACAAATGCAGGGTAGAAGAGAAAATAAAGCAATAGATAAGAAATCCATAGCATTCAATGCAATGACGGATAATCTAGATTTAGATAGTGATAATGATGAAGAAATTGCTTTCATGACAAGAAACTTCAGAAAATTCATGAAATATAGGAAGATGAACAATTTTAAAAGAAATGATAACAAAAATCCTGGAAACAGAAGTGGAAGTGAGATGACATCAGATGTTATAACTACGATGAATCTAGTCGCTTAAAACGAGACTGTCTACATCCCGAGAAACTGAAAACCACATCAAATATTGATTCATCTACAAAATAGAGAAGATCCAATACCGCAACATTAGATGACTCAAACACATCATCAAGTGAAAATGAATCAGATACGGAGATGGCCAACATGTGCTTTACAGTAATGCAGAAATCAGAAATAATTGGTGAAATATGATCAGAAAAAGGTATGCATTTAATATATTAAAAGCTTTAATCATTTGAATTTTTAATTGTTTAATTATTAGGAATGTCCTATAGATTAATAACAATATTGGTTGAATATTATATGATTTTTATATTTTTATATATTTTTATAATATAATAATAATATAAAATATATTTAAGATAAATTTTAACTATTTTTAGTATATTTTTCTGTAAATAGAATAATTATAGATAAAATAAAATAGGATATAGCTAAAAACAAAACACTTTTGAAAAATTCAATGTATATGTTGACATACACCCCTAGCATATGTCAACATACATATGCAAAATTTGAATTTGAATTTTAAATTCAAAATTTGAATTTTCCCTCCACCTTTTAACCTATCCCAATTTTCTAAAAAGGTGTCTCTTGATCAGAAAACATGTCATTTGATTCTCTATTTATTATCTCCATCTCTTTTCATTTAATTCACCTTTCATTTCAAAATTCAAACCTTCATCAACTCTCTTATCGCCTCAAAACATTCATCAATGGCTTCCTCTAGCACTACCTCCATGAGACTCTCCAAAACTATCAAAAAAATTCTTTTCCATTGTCAAGAAGCCATGAAATTTTATATTAGCTATATGAATTATGGAAAAGTTTCTACTAGAACTTTTGCTATTTTATTGATTTTTCTATTTATGAAATTGATACTCTTTGTTCTAAAAATGGAGTTCTCGGTTTAACTAATGCTTCCCAAAACAATTTTGTTTGCTAGCCACACTTGGTCAAAACGTTTTATGCAAATTTGAAAGGGAAATTTCATGAAGGTGGAGAAGGAGAAGTGAGGAGTAGTGTTAAAGGAACTTTAATCATTTCAAATTGCAAACTTTTAGGTACCATTATTGGATGCAAATCTACCAGAAAAGACCCTACTTCTTTTAAAATTGATGAACATGATCATGAAGTTTTTCAGAACATTTCCGAAGGTGATGCTAATCCTGAGATTAGAAACTGAAATTTCCATCCAAACGCTAGAATTCTTAACCTTCTTTTGCAATATGCTATCACTCCTCATTCGAGAAATTTTAATAATCCTACCTTGAAAGTTTGTAAAGCTCTTTTTTCCATTTATGGTCGATATGAGATAAATTGGGCACAAGTTATTTTGGATGAATTTTTTCCCAAAAATCTTTTTAACCATGAAAATACATTATTTTATGGTATTAATCTTACCCGTATTTTCAACAACTATGGTGCCGACTTTAAAGGAGAAGAAATTTTGTAACGACCCAGAATTTTTGATAATTTAAATTCGAATATTTAATTGATTTTAAATATTAATAAATGGAACTTAGAAGTCGAATGATTTATTTCTCGAATATTGGATTTAATTGGATAATTTAATCGATAAATTAAATAGTTAAATTCCAGAGATAATTGAAATCTGGATTAAATGTGATTTAAAATGATTTGTAAAATTATATTTAATCATACTGGAGTTATAGAGATGTTACAGGACTTTTAAAATCGAATTTGGAATTAATTTGTGAAAATCGAATATTTTAATATTTAATTATCGACTGTAAAAATAGCCCATTTTCGAACAGTCTCAGAATTGAACGAGACCAGTTCCATTGGATCCGTAATGTTGAATTATTACTGGATTTCAAATTTCGTATTATTCGGAGTTGTTACGTGAGCATACGGTAAGCAAACGCGTTGAGATTTAAATCAAATTCAATTTGAATTTAAATATATATAATTGGTCAGCATCAGCCACCCTAGTTTCTTAGCAGACCTACTGTCTGTAAATCGCGTACCCTTGTCTCCCCTTCCTTCTCTGTTAAAATACACGAAAGAAAATCAGTTCGTTCAAATGTAAAAACTCTCGTTCACAAGACAAAATAAATGGCAGCTGAATCTCGTTCCCTTTCTATTCAAAATCAGAAACGAAGACAAATTTAAAAATGGCCGCACACCCTTTCTCTCGTTTAAAATCAAACGAAATTCTTTCGTTCAAAACAAGTTTAAATGGCCTCCATCTCTCTCGCTGTTAATCCAAATCAACTGGAATCAATTCGTTCCAAATCAAATCAAACTCCTCTCTAAAATAGCATCTAGTTCTCGTAATCGAAGAGGGGGATTCGCGCGCGCACGCGAGGGGTTTCGCGATTTGAGGATTCGCGAGTCTCGATTGGTTTTGGGTTTCAGGTACGTGGGAGTCTCGAGTTCGACGAGGCCAAGGCAGGCGAGTCGTGGAGTCTGGGCTGGCTATCGATCAACGACAGTGGCTCGCGATTTATTTTTAGGGCACTGGGATTGGGGAATCTCGACGTGAAGGTAGCGATGTGTTGGTTGGTGGCAGTATCTCATCGGAGTCGTGTTCGACTGTTTGGGGAGCTCGCGCACGCGAGGGGTTTCGCGACTCAGACGAGGTGTAATGGCGGTCGCGATCGATTGCAGTAGGCAGATAGGTATATTCTTATTTTGCTTAATTTATATGTTTATATATTCACAGAGAATATTTTTCCGTTTATATAACACAATTTTAACAGAAAAATATAGATTGATTTGTAGAAAATGTATTGACAGTAAAGGATAATGTAATTCTGTACTAGATTTATAAATGTATATTTTAAATTTACCAAATTTATTTAAAGGATAATTTGTTAAAATAAATAAATTAAAAGAAATTGGACTAAAATATAATCATTGGTTAAATTTGATTATCAAATAGAAAACTGTTTAAAAAAATTTAAAAGTGTTATTTTCAAATAAAATCACGGGTTAATTAAAAGTACTCAAATATTAATCAATTGTGTATAATTGTTTATACAAGGTTAAAAATCAAGAAGAAATGGTCAAAATGGAAATGGATGGCAAATTTAAATCTAAGGTGAGATCTTCTCACTCAAATTGAATGTGGAATTTTTGCAGTTATTGATTGTGTTGATTGACTGTTTGAATGTGATATTAGATATTATAGGATATATATCTATATATAGCAGTATATACATATTGGCATATGTATATATTGGATTGATGATTTCCCGCCTCGTATAGCGGATGAGACCCTATTGCGCCGTTAGTAAGCGGATTTATAAAAAACCCATATACCGCGATAATTCCGTACTGGAGCGGAATTGGTATTGTGCTAACATCTGTGGATGCAGGGAAACAGGTTGGAGGGATCCGACTGGATTCCTCACCGTATTGATTATTTCCAGATATTTTGATATATTCTGTTATCATATGATGATATATGATATTTGACTGTTGTGATGGACTGATTGGTGTTGTGGCATCATCGGATTCAGTTTTGAAATGTAAAAATAACGACTTTTACTTTAAAAGGATTTTTAAAGTGATTTTTGAAAATATACGTTTTATGGAATTTTTGAATCGATTTATAAACGTAAAATTTTAAAGTTACAAAAATTTATAGATTTGTGAAATATAACCGAAAAGTGATTTTTGGAATAAATAGTTGACTGATTTATGAAATGGTTTAAATTGAGATTTTTGAATTTCTGTAACGGTTCATATAAAAGATTTATGAAATTGATATCTACAAAATTAAGAATGGTGAAATTATAAAATGAGTTTTTATAAGTGTTAAAAATGAAATATTATGGAATCCGTAAGTGAATGAAATTTATAGACTTATAAATTGTGAAGTTGAAAATGAATGATAAGTTATTAACTTATAATATGGATTTGTGATATTTATATCGAGTTATAAATTGAATTTGTTAATAAAAGGAATTTATAAATCGAAGTTGTTAGAAGAATAGAATTGAAATTTATAAAAGTTGTTTATAAATCCGGAATCACTTATTTTGATGAGTTGAATATAGAAGTTAATAAAAGAAGATTTATAAGTCGAAGTTGTTATTAAAATGGAAATAGAATTTTTAACCGTGTTTATAAATTCGGAATCGATTAAATTTGATAAGTGAATTATAGAAGGTTATTAAAGAAGATATATTCACGATTTTGGACAGTGAATATATTGTTAAGTAAAATGGATACGTTTTTAAAGAAGTGATATTAAAAATGAAGTTAAACATTTTAAAGATGTTTTAAAATGTATTATAAATCGAAAGCAGAGATTTCCGCAGTTCTTGTTGAAATAGACGTTTTCGAGAAATTTAAGGAAATGATGGACTATAACACTGTTGTTATAGTAAATGATTTCCGAAAGGAAATGTTTTAATGTAGTATTAGGATTTATATATCTATCTAAATTCGAATCCCTATACTAGTGATTTTGAGTCGTCGTAACGATGTTTTACGTAACATTCGTTTTGACTCAAATAAATGTGTTTAAAGAGAATGATTTCCTTAAAGAATGAATATATACTTAATTTTGATTTTAAGTATATCGAATATTTTCTAAGTGTTGAAAATAAATGATTTTGTGAATTACTTATTTTTAAATAAGTATGGAAATGCTTTTCCAATATGAAGTGAACTGTGTAGAGATTTTATCTTTTAAAGATAAATTGAAAAGTGAATATTTGAAAATTTGTTTTCAAACGGTTAAGTGTGGAAATTATATATCTAGTAAAGATATTTTTGAAGATAAATAATTTGGGAAAATTATTTGGAATCTGATGATGTTGCGCATCTCTATTGATAGTTAAATAACCGACTATCAATAATTACCTTTAGATAGGTATTTGTTGTGAATTGGATGAATTTGAATGCCACACTTATTTTTGAATAAACGCTCGCTATTCGGGTTAACCGAGAAAGGACCATGGGGTCGTATAACCCATTCCGAATATGTGATACGTCGTTATGAATTGCATTCGAAGACCGGTGTTGAAGACCGGATATTTTTGAAAACGGAAGGATTACCGTCGAGTTACTCTACATCGGCTGATCTCCGGTTTAGAGGTTTTATTACCCTTAGTGACGGGAAGTCCTGACGTGATTGGAAATTATCCGGAAATGCAAGGGCTTCGTGAGAAGTGCCTTCGGTTCTGTTCGATCCCGGAACAGACTTGTATGGATTGTGTGTCTGACGTTACAATTTGAGATATAAAGCTGATTTCTTTCAAATACATTTCTGTTGGTGGCGGAGAATTTATTCTCTTAGCTTAACACCCTTCTCTGAGACGTACGAGCTCAGAGGTTATGTAGTTGAAATTTATCAGTGATATATCCCAATTTGGTAACGTGGCATACTGAGTGTTGCTGTAAAATGATCAGTGTTTGATCATTTGTGATATGATCATTTGTTTGATCTTATATCTTTGTGATCATAGGTTGATCATTTTGTTGGACCCGAAGCAGGGCTTTTTGAGAAAGCGTAGCTTTGTGGACGAGACTTCATCGAGCCTCAACAACCCGGAAATGGTCGAAACAGGAATGTTGCGGCAAGGTTATGAGGGTCGCGCCCTTTAGGGTATGTCATTTCCTTCTGGAAAGGGGTGGTATCATGGTATGGAGCCCAGATACTTACTCATGTGGATACACTTTCTTTATGATGTGTGATGTTGGATATCGAGCGCTCGGATAAAGGTCCCAAAGGACCGGGTGATGACATATTCGTGAGTTACCTGTTACAGGGGTAACCCGGCCTTGTTTGGCAGAGAGCAGTTTGTCTCTCGGGACGTCCAGCCAGAGGCGATCCCAATCGGCAGGAGGAAAGGAAGTTCCTTAGCCTGACCATTTGTTGGAAAATCCAAAGAAACAATACGAACCCTGTACGGTTTTAGTTGTATTACCTGCTATGGAATGTGGCGGTAACCTGCTATTGAACATAGTAGCTATAGTAGGCATACGATACTGGTCGTATGTTGGCTAAGATTAATATTATACTTTCGAAATGTTTTCTACACTATGCACTAATAATAATATCAAAAATGATTTGATTTTGCGTAGTAAGCATTTTTGACTATCATAAGAAGAAATCTCCTCCAATTCTGCGTTTGCATTGTGTGTGTGGCGGGAGGTCTTATGGTAGTTTCATTTTCCAAAAGCATTTCGAATTTATTTAAAATTATCCTGTTGCTATTTTAAAGAATAACTGTTTTACGATCTCACACCAGTCACCATGACTGACTCGGAGTTTATTGTTCCCTTCTAAACTCTGGGTGCCCACCAATTTCCACACGGGCAGCCTAGAGTTATATTATCAGGATATTCTGGATATTCTGGAGCTTTGGAGATGAGCTGGATGGCGAGACGTAGTATTTGTATCTGATATATTTATTCCGCTGTGTATTCTGTATGAGGACAAGTTTAGCTAACTGTCCATTTTTGTACTGAGTTGTATAGTGACTCTGATGATTGATGTATGTTATAAAATGATATAGTTCTTTGTTTTAAAGATTATTCAATTATCTATTATATATTGTTCCGCTGCGATATGTGAGATTCTGATATTGTTTCTGTTTCTGATGTTGTTCTTTTGTTTCTTCTTTCTCTTTTCTTCTATCTTTTCTTCTACCTCTTCTTTTAAAAACCCTAATGGTTCGGTTTTTCGTTCACCTTGAGTAAATAGATGGAGATTAGTGTCTATTCAAGGGGTACGGAAAAGCGGGTTATTACATTTGGTATCAGAGCATATGGTTAAGCGACAACCCTGCTCTGTTGGGTGTTACTCATTAGAGATAGAGTCAGCAGTACTCTAGAATGAGTTTGAGTGTAATAATAGATATGAGTGCGTATTTGTTAGTTAATATAAAATTGTTTTATATTGTGATGATTGGTTTGTTGAGTGGTATATGGATTCTGGTCGGTATTGTCCGTACAACTCTATCGATAGGGATCTCTAAACACTTGTATAGAACAATTCGGCACAGTATTGTTTTAAATAGGGTAAATGAAATAATTTTACCCGAAACTATTTTTGTATAGAAAATAAATGTTTTTCTATAAAGTACTATAGTATATGGTTGCATGGATGTTAGGAAGTAATAATAGTAAATTATTATCATTGAAATTGAATAAGAGATTGAAACCGTAACTCCAAAGTTAAGAAATGAATCCATATACAAGTGAAATTAAAGAATGTAAATTTTTAATGTGAATTGTAATTTAAACCGGGATTCCAGAGAAGTATTTGGAAATGTTTTGAAAAGAATTTGAAAATTCTGGAAGTTTGGAAGTTTAAATCTTTTTGATTTGAAAATGAATTTCAAAGGTTTTGAAATGTATTTTAGAGAGATGAAAGCTCTAAGCTCTTTTCGGTCGCTGGAAAATAACTTCGGTAATGACTGCAGCATCACTGATGTTCATTTTCGGGTTTCCAAAAGAGGAATTGCTGCCAAATTATTTTAAATGGAAAGTTGTTTGAAATTTGGGTTTTGTTTGGAAATTCAAAAGGATAATTTGAATTGTTTTCAAAATGGTTTTGAAAAGGTTGAAAAGACTCTGGAATTGAGTATTGAATTATGAAAATAAAATTGTGAATGAATGAATCAATTTGCAATTGCAAGTACATGAATGTAAATTGAATTCGAATTGAAATCCAGTTTAATATAAGTGATTGTAAACCAAAATAGTGAATTGTAAATAAATTTTGGGAACGAACAAAAGTGAATAAAACTGGAATTAGAACTGAATGTTGAAAATGAATTAGAATTGAAATGAATTAGTAACTGAAACTAATCTAAAAATAATCAGTTATGAATGAAAGCTAATCAATAAAATTCAATATTCAGAAATTGAACTGAATCCAATTAAATGTTGAAATTGAATTCAAATGAATGTGAACTGTAAAATTTAAGGAAAATGAATAGGTGTAACTTCAACAGTGAAGTAAAAATGATATAAGAAGTACATATTGAAATTTTGTAATCGAATTTGCAAAATAGTTTGAATGCTGTAACTAGATATTATGGCTAGTAGGATATACAGGTATAAAGGAATTGGAATTTAATTTGAAGATAAATTTGAATGGCTCGACAAAAGGTAAGTATTTGAATTCGAATATGAGATTTGATGATTTCTAGTCTAGCCGCTTGGCTTTTTCTTTTTCTTTTTGAAATCTGAGAGTCCGTAGGGACGTTTTGTAGTCGTGCCGTATTAGCCGCGCAAAGGAGACGCTGGCGAAATTTTTCGGAAATTTAGGGCGTTAGAAAATTTTTGAGAAATGTTTGAAAGTTTAAATTTGAATTTGAATTTGAATTTGAATTTTGAAGAAAAACAATATTGTTTGAAACTTTAATTGGAGTTGGAAAGTTAGTAGAAATAAATAACGAATCTTTAGTAGAAAGATTTATTTCGAAAAATTGATAAAACTATTAAATTGTGAAGAAAATAGTAGACGAGTTAAGGGCATTTTTTCCTAACTTGTAATTTCGAGGACGAAATTCTTTTAAGGGGGGAAGTCTGTAACGACCCAGAATTTTTGATAATTTAAATTCGAATATTTAATTGATTTTAAATATTAATAAATGGAACTTAGAAGTCGAATGATTTATTTCTCGAATATTGGATTTAATTGGATAATTTAATCGATAAATTAAATAGTTAAATTCCAGAGATAATTGAAATCTGGATTAAATGTGATTTAAAATGATTTGTAAAATTATATTTAATCATACTGGAGTTATAGAGATGTTACAGGACTTTTAAAATCGAATTTGGAATTAATTTGTGAAAATCGAATATTTTAATATTTAATTATCGACTGTAAAAATAGCCCATTTTCGAACAGTCTCAGAATTGAACGAGACCAGTTCCATTGGATCCGTAATGTTGAATTATTACTGGATTTCAAATTTCGTATTATTCGGAGTTGTTACGTGAGCATACGGTAAGCAAACGCGTTGAGATTTAAATCAAATTCAATTTGAATTTAAATATATATAATTGGTCAGCATCAGCCACCCTAGTTTCTTAGCAGACCTACTGTCTGTAAATCGCGTACCCTTGTCTCCCCTTCCTTCTCTGTTAAAATACACGAAAGAAAATCAGTTCGTTCAAATGTAAAAACTCTCGTTCACAAGACAAAATAAATGGCAGCTGAATCTCGTTCCCTTTCTATTCAAAATCAGAAACGAAGACAAATTTAAAAATGGCCGCACACCCTTTCTCTCGTTTAAAATCAAACGAAATTCTTTCGTTCAAAACAAGTTTAAATGGCCTCCATCTCTCTCGCTGTTAATCCAAATCAACTGGAATCAATTCGTTCCAAATCAAATCAAACTCCTCTCTAAAATAGCATCTAGTTCTCGTAATCGAAGAGGGGGATTCGCGCGCGCACGCGAGGGGTTTCGCGATTTGAGGATTCGCGAGTCTCGATTGGTTTTGGGTTTCAGGCACGTGGGAGTCTCGAGTTCGACGAGGCCAAGGCAGGCGAGTCGTGGAGTCTGGGCTGGCTATCGATCAACGACAGTGGCTCGCGATTTATTTTTAGGGCACTGGGATTGGGGAATCTCGACGTGAAGGCAGCGATGTGTTGGTTGGTGGCAGTATCTCATCGGAGTCGTGTTCGACTGTTTGGGGAGCTCGCGCACGCGAGGGGTTTCGCGACTCAGACGAGGTGTAATGGCGGTCGCGATCGATTGCAGTAGGCAGATAGGTATATTCTTATTTTGCTTAATTTATATGTTTATATATTCACAGAGAATATTTTTCCGTTTATATAACACAATTTTAACAGAAAAATATAGATTGATTTGTAGAAAATGTATTGACAGTAAAGGATAATGTAATTCTGTACTAGATTTATAAATGTATATTTTAAATTTACCAAATTTATTTAAAGGATAATTTGTTAAAATAAATAAATTAAAAGAAATTGGACTAAAATATAATCATTGGTTAAATTTGATTATCAAATAGAAAACTATTTAAAAAAATTTAAAAGTGTTATTTTCAAATAAAATCACGGGTTAATTAAAAGTACTCAAATATTAATCAATTGTGTATAATTGTTTATACAAGGTTAAAAATCAAGAAGAAATGGTCAAAATGGAAATGGATGGCAAATTTAAATCTAAGGTGAGATCTTCTCACTCAAATTGAATGTGGAATTTTTGCAGTTATTGATTGTGTTGATTGACTGTTTGAATGTGATATTAGATATTATAGGATATATATCTATATATAGCAGTATATACATATTGGCATATGTATATATTGGATTGATGATTTCCCGCCTCGTATAGCGGATGAGACCCTATTGCGCCGTTAGTAAGCGGATTTATAAAAAACCCATATACCACGATAATTCCGTACTGGAGCGGAATTGGTATTGTGCTAACATCTGTGGATGCAGGGAAACAGGTTGGAGGGATCCGACTGGATTCCTCACCGTATTGATTATTTCCAGATATTTTGATATATTCTGTTATCATATGATGATATATGATATTTGACTGTTGTGATGGACTGATTGGTGTTGTGGCATCATCGGATTCAGTTTTGAAATGTAAAAATAACGACTTTTACTTTAAAAGGATTTTTAAAGTGATTTTTGAAAATATACGTTTTATGGAATTTTTGAATCGATTTATAAACGTAAAATTTTAAAGTTACAAAAATTTATAGATTTGTGAAATATAACCGAAAAGTGATTTTTGGAATAAATAGTTGACTGATTTATGAAATGGTTTAAATTGAGATTTTTGAATTTCTGTAACGGTTCATATAAAAGATTTATGAAATTGATATCTACAAAATTAAGAATGGTGAAATTATAAAATGAGTTTTTATAAGTGTTAAAAATGAAATATTATGGAATCCGTAAGTGAATGAAATTTATAGACTTATAAATTGTGAAGTTGAAAATGAATGATAAGTTATTAACTTATAATATGGATTTGTGATATTTATATCGAGTTATAAATTGAATTTGTTAATAAAAGGAATTTATAAATCGAAGTTGTTAGAAGAATAGAATTGAAATTTATAAAAGTTGTTTATAAATCCGGAATCACTTATTTTGATGAGTTGAATATAGAAGTTAATAAAAGAAGATTTATAAGTCGAAGTTGTTATTAAAATGGAAATAGAATTTTTAACCGTGTTTATAAATTCGGAATCGATTAAATTTGATAAGTGAATTATAGAAGGTTATTAAAGAAGATATATTCACGATTTTGGACAGTGAATATATTGTTAAGTAAAATGGATACGTTTTTAAAGAAGTGATATTAAAAATGAAGTTAAACATTTTAAAGATGTTTTAAAATGTATTATAAATCGAAAGCAGAGATTTCCGTAGTTCTTGTTGAAATAGACGTTTTCGAGAAATTTAAGGAAATGATGGACTATAACACTGTTGTTATAGTAAATGATTTCCGAAAGGAAATGTTTTAATGTAGTATTGGGATTTATATATCTATCTAAATTCGAATCCCTATACTAGTGATTTTGAGTCGTCGTAACGATGTTTTACGTAACATTCGTTTTGACTCAAATAAATGTGTTTAAAGAGAATGATTTCCTTAAAGAATGAATATATACTTAATTTTGATTTTAAGTATATCGAATATTTTCTAAGTGTTGAAAATAAATGATTTTGTGAATTACTTATTTTTAAATAAGTATGGAAATGCTTTTCCAATATGAAGTGAACTGTTTAGAGATTTTATCTTTTAAAGATAAATTGAAAAGTGAATATTTGAAAATTTGTTTTCAAACGGTTAAGTGTGGAAATTATATATCTAGTAAAGATATTTTTGAAGATAAATAATTTGGGAAAATTATTTGGAATCTGATGATGTTGCGCATCTCTATTGATAGTTAAATAACCGACTATCAATAATTACCTTTAGATAGGTATTTGTTGTGAATTGGATGAATTTGAATGCCACACTTATTTTTGAATAAACGCTCGCTATTCGGGTTAACCGGGAAAGGACCATGGGGTCGTATAACCCATTCCGAATATGTGATACGTCGTTATGAATTGCATTCGAAGACCGGTGTTGAAGACCGGATATTTTTGAAAACGGAAGGATTACCGTCGAGTTACTCTACATCGGCTGATCTCCGGTTTAGAGGTTTTATTACCCTTAGTGACGGGAAGTCCTGACGTGATTGGAAATTATCCGGAAATGCAAGGGCTTCGTGAGAAGTGCCTTCGGTTCTGTTCGATCCCGGAACAGACTTGTATGGATTGTGTGTCTGACGTTACAATTTGAGATATAAAGCTGATTTCTTTCAAATACATTTCTGTTGGTGGCGGAGAATTTATTCTCTTAGCTTAACACCCTTCTCTGAGACGTACGAGCTCAGAGGTTATGTAGTTGAAATTTATCAGCGATATATCCCAATTTGGTAACGTGGCATACTGAGTGTTGCTGTAAAATGATCAGTGTTTGATCATTTGTGATATGATCATTTGTTTGATCTTATATCTTTGTGATCATAGGTTGATCATTTTGTTGGACCCGAAGCAGGGCTTTTTGAGAAAGCGTAGCTTTGTGGACGAGACTTCATCGAGCCTCAACAACCCGGAAATGGTCGAAACAGGAATGTTGCGGCAAGGTTATGAGGGTCGCGCCCTTTAGGGTATGTCATTTCCTTCTGGAAAGGGGTGGTATCATGGTATGGAGCCCAGATACTTACTCATGTGGATACACTTTCTTTATGATGTGTGATGTTGGATATCGAGCGCTCGGATAAAGGTCCCAAAGGACCGGGTGATGACATATTCGTGAGTTACCTGTTACAGGGGTAACCCGGCCTTGTTTGGCAGAGAGCAGTTTGTCTCTCGGGACGTCCAGCCAGAGGCGATCCCAATCGGCAGGAGGAAAGGAAGTTCCTTAGCCTGACCATTTGTTGGAAAATCCAAAGAAACAATACGAACCCTGTACGGTTTTAGTTGTATTACCTTCTATGGAATGTGGCGGTAACCTGCTATTGAACATAGTAGCTATAGTAGGCATACGATACTGGTCGTATGTTGGCTAAGATTAATATTATACTTTCGAAATGTTTTCTACACTATGCACTAATAATAATATCAAAAATGATTTGATTTTGCGTAGTAAGCATTTTTGACTATCATAAGAAGAAATCTCCTCCAATTCTGCGTTTGCATTGTGTGTGTGGCGGGAGGTCTTATGGTAGTTTCATTTTCCAAAAGCATTTCGAATTTATTTAAAATTATCCTGTTGCTATTTTAAAGAATAACTGTTTTACGATCTCACACCAGTCACCATGACTGACTCGGAGTTTATTGTTCCCTTCTAAACTCTGGGTGCCCACCAATTTCCACACGGGCAGCCTAGAGTTATATTATCAGGATATTCTGGATATTCTGGAGCTTTGGAGATGAGCTGGATGGCGAGACGTAGTATTTGTATCTGATATATTTATTCCGCTGTGTATTCTGTATGAGGACAAGTTTAGCTAACTGTCCATTTTTGTACTGAGTTGTATAGTGACTCTGATGATTGATGTATGTTATAAAATGATATACTTCTTTGTTTTAAAGATTATTCAATTATCTATTATATATTGTTCCGCTGCGATATGTGAGATTCTGATATTGTTTCTGTTTCTGATGTTGTTCTTTTGTTTCTTCTTTCTCTTTTCTTCTATCTTTTCTTCTACCTCTTCTTTTAAAAACCCTAATGGTTCGGTTTTTCGTTCACCTTGAGTAAATAGATGGAGATTAGTGTCTATTCAAGGGGTACGGAAAAGCGGGTTATTACAAATTTTCTCTCGTAAAGTGTTTAATTAAGCAAATATAGCTCTTATGAAAATTCCACCAATTTTTGAGCCAAATGAAACACTTGCAGAGAAAGAAGAGAGGTTAGCACATGAAGAGGAGGAAGGAATGCAAGGATAGGAGGAAGAGGAAGAAAGGGAAGAAATGGATATCGCAGAAGAAGAGGAGGAGGAGAAGGAAACCTCTTTAGAAAGCATTGAATATCCACTCCGTCTAACCAACCAAAACCTTCTCAACAATCAAAAGAAGATTGTTGAAAACCAAAAGATTCTTAAGCATTCCATGAGTAAGAAGTTTAACACATTTCCAATAAAATAGATGAATTCTTTGGAAAAGTGAAACGAAAGCATGAAATCTCTTCATCATCCTCTTCATCCACATCCTTCTAGTTAGTATGTAGTTGTTTAAATGTGTTGTATTTGGTTGTTTTAGTTTAGATGTAGTTTGAATCTATGTATCTTTTCATTTTCTTATGTTCTATGTATTCTCTTCCTTCATATTAATGAAAAATCTGTTTTCTTACTGTTATACATTGATTATCATCTTTGGAAATCATAACTAGTATAACAGTATAAGTTATATACATTAGAATATCAAAACAAAATAGTTTTGAAAATTTGTATGTATATGTCGACAAACCCTAGGTATGTATGTTGACATACAATGACATGTTTTTAAAAAAATTTAAATTGAAAAGACAACAAATGTCTATTCAATTCGAACAACTTTCCACCCCGTTAAATACACATTCAGACCAGAAATCACACATTTCCCACTCTCTTCTTCTTTCATTACATTCCTAAACTCCAAATCATAAATAATGGCTTTCTCCTATTCAAAATTAACTAATAACCTCAAATAAACGTTGGAATCTTTCAAAAAAAATTCTCTCTTTCATCCTACGAAAACAGAGATACTTAGAATTGAGTCAAATGCAGATGATCAAGGAGTAAGAAAGGCATTTCATTGCCCAACCGCTAATCCAGAGTGCACCATCAACAAAGATGATGAAGATTGGGAGGCTATTAAAACGAATCTCATCTTTGGTACCGATGAATGTGTTGATGTCCCACGAAATTTCTAGTTTAAAAATAGATTTGGTTGTATATACATATTTACTTTGACTGGTTTGGTTTGTTTGGATTTGATTGGTTTGAATTCGAATATTGTTTGGTGCGCGACATTATGTATGCTTGGAATTAATTGAAATATTGAGTAATGTTATCTCATTTTACGTGTCATATTTCTTATATATCATTCTTATCATTTTGTATTTCATGCTCATATTACTTATCACTTCTATATATATTTATATCATTATGAGTATATAATATTTTATTCAGAGGTATTTAGAATTAATATTAAGAGATAGAGTTAGAATTATAGTTATAGCTAGTTGTTTTTGATTGATGACAAAGGGGGAGAAATATATAAAATACTTAGTTTAGATTAAAAGGGAGTTTTATTAGATATAGATTAAGGGGGGACTTATATTATATTTTATATATAGAGTTGTCCTCAAAGGGAGGAGATTGTTAGAACCTGAGATATTGATTTTGATGACAACAACTTTAGGAAATCATGTAAAATATAAATACTAATGTTTTATCAAGGTATATAGTATATAGTGTAGGATATTAGATAGGTAATGATTTGAGAAGACTGTACAGTATCAAGTAAAGATTGAAGAGATTCAAGATATTGATATAGAGACTCAAGAGCTATAGAATGAAGACTCATGAGTATTGAAGTGTTCAAGATTTTAAGATATTACAGATAAGTTGTAGAGTCATATATTTATGTTAAAATTTTGATCGCACTTGATCTCTCTCCTATCTCTCAATCTATTTTTAAATATTATTTTCAAAACAACTTTTAAATAGTCTTTAATTTCTTATACTTATAAATATTGTTTTAAGTTTTTGATATTTTACTAAGTTATTTTCTTATTAAATTTTTATTTATATTGGTTTATTTTTCAAAAATCGTATCATATAATTTTACTCAAGCTTTATTATGATTCAAAAGTGTATAAATCATATAAAAGCATGTTTACAAAGTATCAAATTATTTTACAAAGCAATACATTCTCAAAATAATATTTTAGAGTGTTTTTCAAAATTACAAAGAGTATGTCGACATACTCTACCCTGTATGTCGACATACTAGCCGTGATTTTCAAAAATCTAATTTCAAAAGAAGTGTCTGTTCATCGTATCTCTTTACAAAAGGACATGGTCATTATTCCTCTATAGATAACTGTCTTCCCAACAAATTTTATTATCATTTTTCACTCTTCTTCTCTCCTCCTTATCCTTTTTCATTTTATGATCAAAAATATAACCATACTCTGCCGATTTCAACCGGATTCAAACTCAATCACCATTAGTTTGATTCTCTATCATTTGCTCTCTGATTTCTATCATCTCTCTCGCTCTAATTAAGATCGAAGTGCTATTCAAGAATTATAGGATCTGAGTCTGTAAAACTCTATCAAATTAAACAACTATACTTATAGGTGAGATTGTAGCTTGTAAATCAATTGGGTGTGCTTAGTAGCCCATAAATCTAGTGGGTGTGCTTGTAGCCCGAAAATCAAGTGACTCTACCCAGAAGTCGGGATTCTAAAGGGTGTGTCTCATAGCTTTGAAGTTGAGATTGTATTTGATTTACTAATTGAAATGAAATCCGTAAAATAAATTGTGCGGGACTGGATGTAGGGAAACTCTGCACTAGTATAAAATCATGCTGTGTTCTTTCCATTACTTTTACAACATTTACTTTTATCGTTTTATTTTATTTTGTGATTGGTTCTGTGATTAAAAATTACCTAATTCTAAGTATAATTTCAAAAGATTTCAAAAGGATTCATATAAATTAAAAACGCTATTCACCCTATGCTAGTGTTAATTTAGCCTTAAGATCCATATTGCGCAATCTTACAGATCTTCTTATTAGGATGAAAAGGCTTGGATTTATTGAAAGATTGCATCTTCTTAAGATGAAAGCTCTTTTTCTTTGCTACATCTTCTTCACTACTACCTTTCTCTACTGCTTCAAGCTTATGGGCTGAATCAACTAACTCTTCAAAAGAAACTTTCAACTGCAACAACAACACCTTCCTAAGATTCTTTCTTAACCCCACCAAAAGTTTCTGATTCTTCTTTAGCCGTCTACTAATGTGCTTGGCCTCCTATTTGGCCGGGGATTCGAAGGCCGACACATACTCCACTACAGAAGACTTCCCTTGCTTCAACTCCATAAACCTCTTAACCGACGAGGCTTTCTCAGATTTGAGAACGAACTTCAACTCAAAACTCTCCCTGAATCGCTCCTAAGATAAGGTAAATTCATCCATCTTTGCAATAAGAAGCTCATATCAATCTACAACTCACTTATAAAGCTGACTAGATGCTACCTGAACTCTATGCTGATCAGAAAGTTCCATGTGAGAAAATATCTGCTCACATGTCTTAAGCCATACCTGAACCTCAATCACACTCTCAGAAACTCTAAAGGACTTGCTACCAAGATGTGTAAAGTCGGTGCACATGCATGCAAAACTCGACTTGCAAATAGAAAGATCCAAAGGAGGTTTGAAAGACTGAGTATTCCTAACAAGTTCCATGATCTACTTGGCAAACATAAACACTCTCTTCGGAGTAGAGCCATTGGACTGCCCATCAACATATCGAGTAGGTGGTCTACTACCAGCCATCTAAAATTCTAAAAAGAATAAGATAATATAAAAGATTATTCAAGAGTCATATGATTTGATATTAAGAATTCTAAAGATGGACACAAAAGGAAATATTATCATGAAAACTTAAGGAATGATCTCTAAGACTTGCCTAAACCATGATTCATATCCGTAATATCATAATTTGTTCTGAACTCAGCTCTGATACCAAGCTATAACATCCCACCCTAAGATCCACGTAAACAAAGAATATTACAAAGTAACATTTTTGGCTGGTGCAGGGAATAAGGCTGGTTAGGAGCGACCATGCATGGATTTTACTTTAAGCGAGCATCGATACGTCGATTAATATGTTATACATTTCTTTAATCAAGTGGAATCGATGTATACATTTCAAACTCAAAACAAAACTACCGTGGCTATAATAAAATCTAGAACAACATATAATAAATACAGATCATAGAATCACAGATGTCTGAACCGACCCAAAATAGATAAATGATGTAGACTATATAGACATAAGTGGCTACATCTCAATATATGAACATAAAAGGAGTCTAGCTTGACATACGATATAACATAACATCATATATATGCGCAGATGACAAAAGTAACTACTAGCTAATAGATACGATATCCATTTTAAAAGATCAAGCTGGAGGACCTAAAACATCTCGGTCTAACCAAAGCACTATATAAAAGAAAAAAGGGGTCATTCTAGACTAAGACAGATGAGTTCGAAAAAAATGAATGATCGATAAAGTGAAATAGATCTCAAATATAGTCATATATCGACCAATAACAACATGCATCAATAACTACAAATCACCAAATACTAAAACTCGAGATAGATGATTAAACGAAAAATACCTGAAATGATTTGGTGAGAACTCAAACAACATCAAATCCATAGATCTCATAAATAGAAATCCAAGAATCTTACAAAATAGGGAAGCTGCCAAACTTCAAGGTTGGTGAAATAAATTCACATACATGCATGTAACTTTGAGATAGACATATAAGTTTATAAACATCAAAATAGGTATGTGACCTATAAACATCAAGATAGAAATAAGTCCTATAACCTTCGAAATAGGTACGGGACCTATAAACATCAAGATAGGTATGAGACATGTAAACACCAAGATAGGAACAAGTCCTACAAACATCAAGATATGTACGAGACCTATTAACTACGAAGGTGTTTGCACCAAAAATTGGCACAAACACCCAATAGAAATTCCATAGAGAAATAAATGATTAATGTAACATGAAAAAGAGGAAAGAAGCAATTAAAATAGTAGAAAATCAAAACAATAGCAAGAATACAACGACTTATAGTGGTTCGGCGGTGTTTTCCTACATTCGCTTCGGATAGGTAACTTAATTAATCGCTTTGCAAACCGAGTTCAATAGGGATAAAATGAAAATACTTAGTTCAATAGAGTACAAAGCAACAAGCAGCATAAAAGTCCCGAAATGAACAATCAAGTCTATATTTATAGAGAAACATGGCAAAATATCTCCCTAAAAATTTGGCAGAGGGAACTCCAAAACCATATGGACCCATAAGAGGGATCACATGGCCTAAATCCCAAGGAAAAGGGATAGGTGTCGATTCCTATATTGGAGGAATTTGGGGGTGAGATCCATATGGGAGCTCTCCCATGTTGTAATATGCATAGTCTCCAAGTTTCATGCCAATTGGATTGGTAGAATTTGAGTTGTTGCTCGATCATTTTTGTTACATATTATGCATCTTGTTTCTGGCCGATCCCTATAGAGGAAAGAGGGCCGATCCCACTTGCCAAATACTTTTGAGGTACGATCCCTAGGATAGGCTCCCTAGGAATCCCACATCTTGTTTCCAAAATTTCATATGCATTGAACTTCTGGATCCTAAGATATTGATTGTTTTCCATTGAGTTGCACATGTTTGGCTGAAATATGCCGATCCCTATGTTTTGAGAGTGATTATAGCTGATCCCTTTTCTATGTTAAACCATATTCCATACTTTGAACATTCTGCATTGCATATCTATTAAATCCATTCGATCATGACTTCATTTTATCATATGTACTTGAACTTTGGATCCCACAATCATCGCTCTGGACTTACTGGTACTGTTGACCGTCGAATCTCACTCGTCCAATCAGTTTGAATATAGCCCGGCCAAAATGTCGGATAATATTTGCCCTCCAAAGTACGTCTTGTGCTGAGCACAGCATGCTTTGAATCGAGGCAAGTTAGGGTCGTTAATAAGAAATCCATCAAAATTTTCGAATAGTCGATATCCTTCCACAAACTATTTTCCCAAAGTGTCGTATCTCTCTTTAATTGTTATGACGCTTTTCCAATAGTATAAATTCAGGATTATATTCCATCAGTTGCTATCTATGTTCGGTTCTATGAAACTATTAAGCTTTGGATATCTGATGCGGTCTTGACCTTGAAAGCTTCTGGTTTGAATTCGATTTCTGTCGGTTTCAAAAATTGAACTTTTAGAATATACATGTGCATGTTCGGGTACATGTTCTTGCTATTGGCTCCCGGACGCGTTAGCATGATTATGGGTCGTTAAATTTTGTTGTTTAAATAGATGCAATTTCATTGCATTTCATATATATATATATGTGTACTTTATATAATTTTTATGTCCGTGTTTGCATGCATAGGGTTCGTAACTAATCCCTTCTCTCTCTTTTCCCTTCTTTTTTGTATACATAAGGCCGATTCCTTCCTTTTTATTTTTTATTTTAATAGGGATCAGAATTTTTAAATCCATGTAACATCCCCTATCTAGAGGTCCTAAGCTAAGCACTATAGATGCTGCAGTCATCTATAATATTAACTTCCGGCGACTAAATACGGCTATGTTAATGGTATCTATAATATCATAAGCACTTGAATATGAAACAAATCACATATTTCAAAACAACATTTTCCATTACAATTCAAAACATATGTTCCATATTCAAATTACATAATCCCAAAACGTTTCCTGGGCAATGATAAAATATACTTATTACAAAATTCGCCAGGAGCGACATATGAAGATGCCCCCTGGATGATCAAAGTAATATTTTCATAACAGACATAATACACACAACATAATAAAACAACTAAACAAGAACTACAACTCCTAATAGCTATTTGTTAGCCTCATGCTTGCCTTCGGTAACTTTATTCGTCATCCTACTAAGAACCTAAAAGAATCTCAACCGTCAGCCTACTCAAATTAATTTTTAGCACTCGAGTGTTTAAGGAGAAAAACATAAAATTCGAGCCAGACATAAAGCCTGGTGTGAATAATAATATACGTCCCGGTTAAATATTTTAAGTGAGACCATACCACTTAGCAGAACGTGTTTCCCTTCACTAACATCCTTTTAAAACATATATTTTGCAAACCTTTTCCTACAACCAAAATTGGTTAAGCACTGTAAAGCATCATTATGTAAACATACATATCAGGTAATAAAAGAACTATCTGTTCAAACACTTTAGTCTTGTTTGGCTAACTATTAACCTTTGGCTGACTCGGGCCTACCAAACAATGTAAACAAAATTCATTTAACATCTTTTAGACACTCCCCTTCTAGACGGTCTCTCCCTAACTATCTATTAAATACTTCTATTCTGGACGGTCTGTCCCTAACTTAACATCTCCTAGGGTCACCTGATCCTAATGGTTTTGCGGGCTCACCAATAACCTATATATATAAAAAAAATATTCCCTTTTGTGTGTAATCATAATTTTAGTCTTACCTGTGACAAATTTCTACACACTGGAATTTTTGATAAAAAATTAGCTGGGGCCAATATCTAATGTATAGGGCACGACCCTATACCAATCCCATTTGGTATTCTAATATCTGAGTCATTTTCACTTAGGGATTCCTTTCCATAATTTTCCTTGAAAACCTTTTCAAAATGATTTAAAACCTTTAAATCAAACTAACACAAGGAAAATACATATACTCTATGCTTTACTCAAAATCACCTTGCTAAGTTATGTATATGCATTTTTCTCAAACCTTAGTTGATGAAAACAATTTAATATTTGAAAGTACCCCTTCTGATTCCATTGAAAGTATCCTTTTCTAAACCATTGAAAGTAACTCTTTCGAAATCAAGTAAACCCTTCGTTTATCTAGGCCGAAAGGCCAAAACCTTCCTTTTGAAACCATACTTAAAACCCCTTTCGATATCATTGAAATCCTTTCTTTCGAAAGCTATAAAACCTTAGACATCATATCTTAAAACACTTCAAAACATTGTCTTTAGAAAACCTTGGAAAAACCTTCTATTTCAACCCTTTCGAAACCATCTGAAAATATTACCTTTCGATTCCTTCAAAATCCTTTGGGGAACCACCCCTTCGAAACCATTTTAAATAACTTTCGAAAGCACTTCGGTTCAATTTAAAACATGTGGAAAAATACCTTTCGAAACCATTTAAGTCGAACCCATTCTCTTCCGAAACCATTGGGTTATACTTTAACAGAACAGAAGGGTCATTCAAAAACATCTAAATCGAAAGCCTTCTTTTCGAAACTTATTCCTAAGTAAAGAAGTAATGGTTTCAAAACTCCCTCCAAAAGCATTGGACAAGTTGTTAATTTTAAAAGTTAAGTATACATTTCGAAACCATTGACTTCGAAAGGTAGAAAGGAGGCAGCTAGGGGTTTCGACCCCTTCGAAAGCATTACTTAAAATAAAAGAGTGCAACCCTTTTGAAACCTTCCTTTTGAAATATTTGACTCATTCGAAAGCCAACTGAGTTTAAAGCTAACCTTTCGAAAGCAAAGCAGGCACTACCTTTAATTTTAAAACAAGGCATACTCCAACCCCATCGGAACCCCACGTTTCGACTACGTACCTTTCGTCCCTATCCAATACGCTATGTACCAAGTAACTTGATACCTTGTGCATTGGTTTCGAAAGCGTGGTGGTGAAACGTCCTAGTCGGAACCCCCGGTGCCGAAAGTTGTGGAATATGCTAAAAACATGTTATTTTTGTTTTTAACTTAAAAGAGAAAACTTTTCAACTAACCTGATATTGTTTGTCAAATTTTCATTGCTTGCTAAATATATTTTTCAAAAGTGCTGCCAATATTTTCAGAAATAAGCAACAATTTTATTTTACAAAACACCCCTTCTCCTTAATTAAATATATAAAACATTTAAGTCCCATACCTTAAATAATTTTACATATTCATCAAATCACTTAGGAAAATTCTATAAAAATTCCATAAAATCTATTTTAATATGTTTTCTAACATATATAAATTTCAGACCCAAATAATTATTTATTTTGTCATAAATAATATAAACCCAAATAATCATTTTCTTCACTAGAAAATTAATATAATATCCATATTAATTTAGAAAATTACGAAAATTGAAACCTATCTCTAAAATATCATATTTGATCTACATTTAAATTCACAAGGCATTTTGATGTCATTTAATAGGGTTTCCAAATCAAACATATCACAAAAATCAATATGAACATTCATAAATCATCAACAAGCATATATAAACATTTAATCATCTGAAACATGGCATTAATATGCGAAAATACTTCGGATGATCCTTTAAACCTAAAACCATAAAAATAGCGAGATGTAGTAATTATTCACCTTCGCTTTGTGATTAAAAGATCTGAGATTTGAGTGAATTTAAAGTTGATTAAGCTTCCTCTTTCTCTTTCTTCTTCTTACTCTTGCAAATGGTGGCTGGCCTCTCTTTCTTTTAATTTTTTTAAATGAATGCAATTGAGGCCTCACAGCTAAGGTTTAGGGTATTAGAATGCCTATTTTCCTTTTTTACCCCTTACTTATATCCTAACATTTATCCCCATCTTATTTCCTTAGTTCATTATATATAGGCACGGCTACCCTTGGTTAAATCAAATCTCAATCATTTAATTATCTTACATTATTTAATTTAATATAGCTAATTAAATATCCTAAATGTGTTATAAAGATATGGGGTGTTACAGACTCCCTTCTTAAAGAATTTCGTCCTTGAAATTACGATAAGGTACACAATCAATCAAAAAAAGGTAATATATACCATTTAACAAATCGGGATAAGCGTCTCTAATCCTGCTTTCAGTCTCCCAAGTACAGTCACTCTCGTCGTTACTCCACTATACTTTCACTAGTCTGACTGTCTTATTCCTTAGCCTCTTCTCATCGCTTGCAACTATCCAAATCATCTTTCTAACTATGGTCAAGTCCGGTTCTACTACTAAATCCTCCAACACAGTCGGTGCTATAGTAGTCTTCGGGTCTCTATCACATTTTCTAAGATGCGAAATATTAAAATACCATGGACTCTTGCCAAACTACTCGATAACTCAACTCTGTATGTGAGTTTCCCGATCCTTTCAACAATATGAAAAGGTACAATGAATCTCAATGCTAACTTCATTGATTTCCCGAATCTAATCACACCCTTCATTAGTGAAACCTTAACAAACACATGGTTTCCAACAGAGAACTCCAAGTCTTTCCTTCTTCTATCTGCATAACTTTTCTACCTAGACTGAACTTCCTTCATTCTAGCTCGAATCAACTCAATCTTATCTGCGGCTTCTCTAACTAAATCCGGTACAAGAACCAACTTACCCCCGGTCTCCAACCAACATGCGAGAGATTTGCATGGTCTTCCATACAAAGCTTCAAACGGTGCCATCCCAATACTAGTCTGATAACTGTTGTTATACGAAAACTCGACTAAATGTGGATGGTCTTCCCATGATCCCTCAAAATCTAATACATAAGCTCTTATCAAGTTCTCCAAGCCCTTGTTAACTCTTTCTGTTTGCCTATCAATCTATGGATGGTAAGCGGTACTCATCTTGAGCTTGGTTCCTAAAATATCCTGTAGACTCTTCCATAACTCACTAGTGAACAAAGAATCTCTATCACTAACAATACTACTTGGAATTTTTTGCAATCTAACTACATTCTTCATAAACAACTTCACAAGTGCCGTTCTGGTTGACTTAACTAGAATGAAATGGGCACTCTTGGTCAATCTATCCACTATAACCCATGTGCTTTCATTTCCCTTTCTAGATCTTGGCACCCCGTCAATAAAGTCCATAGAAATAGAATCCCATTTTCAAATTGGAATATCCAATGGCTAAAGCAACCCACTTGGCTTCTGATGTCCAACCTTTACCCATTGGCAATTTAAGCACTCTTTACCCATAAGCTAATATCCCACTTCATTCCTTACCAGAAGAAACTCCTTATCATATCTTGATACATCTTGGTTTCTCCTAGATGGATAGTAAACTTTGAACGATGGCATTCCTTTAAAACTTCTTTCCTCGTGTCTCCTACATTTGGAACACATAGCCTTCCTTTCTTTCTCAACCACCCATTCTGGTCGAGACTGAAATCCTTCAGGGCATCGCTCTCCATTCCTTCCTTTAACTTCCCGATCCGTTCTACAAAAACTGGATCTTCCACCTATTTAGAAGCAATCTTCTCAATCATTACTGGTCGGACTTCTAAACAAGACAACATAACACTTTCCCAACTAGAACTGGCCTCGGATCTACACTGCACTTCACAATATGATAATGCTTCCAAATCTTTCCACTCAGGTATCATGGCCAACACTGCATTCTGATGCTTCCTACTAAGTGCATCTGCTACCTTATTTCCTTTTTCGGGTGTGTACTCAATCCCAAAATCATAAGGAGTAATAAATTCCAACCATCTTTGATGTCTCATGTTCAGCTCCTTCTAAGAGAACAAATACTTCAACGACTTATGATCCATACAAAGTTCAAATCGCTCTCTCAAAAGGTAATGCCTCCACACCTTCAAGGAAAAAATAACTACACTAATTTCAAATCATGCATTGGATATCTAACTTCATGCAGTCTAAGCTGTCTAGAAGCATAAGCAATCACTTTACCCCTCTGCATCAATACATCTCCTAAACCAGTTCCACACGTGTTTGCGCCAAAAATGGTCACAAACCCCAAGTATTGTGAAAGCACCAGTGAATGAATACAAATCAGCAATATTCAAACACAAATATCAGATCTAAGCAAGCAACAAACAACAATCCAGAAATAATGAACAGTGACACACAATTTATAGTGGTTCGGCTATCTCCGGGCTACGTCCACTTTAAGGTTTTTATGATTTTATTGCTCGATGCTTGAAGATTACAGTTACTTATCACGTAGTACAACAGATTTTATGATTGTACTCTGACTCTAAGACAGCAATGGTAATCTGGAGTAAATCTGGCAGAATCTGGGCGCTCTTTAGCTCTCAAAATTATCCGACCTCTTTTCTAAATGACCAGGGGCTCTATTTATAGGTGTAGGAGGCTGATATTTCGCCTAAACTGAAGGGAGACCAGTTCTGGCACGTGAGGGGGCCCACATGCCCGCTTTCTGGAAATCCGGGCCCACTTTGGGATCGATTCGAAGCTACGTTCAAATCGATCAAAAAATTGTCCAATCGAGCTGAAATTTGGTGTGAACATTTTTTAACATGTGCTCAAGCTACTGTGAAAATTTCATAGCATTTGGACTTGTAGATCTCGAGTTATGATCGATTCAAGATTGCATTTCCGGTTGAATCCCTTCGTTTGAATCGATCCCATCGAATCGATAGGGTATACTCGATGGTTGATGCGTGCAAACGATGATGTGGCGCGCGCACTTCTCGGGTTGATCCAGCTTTTCCTCCGGGTTTTACTGGGTCGACTCCATCATTTTCGCTGCCTGGACTTAGCGGATTCGAAGACAGTTTCCAAATGGAGTCGAAGCTTCTACAACTATATGGATTCGAAGGATCTCTCCTCGATGGACTCGAAGTAAGTACTGGCTTTGATGGATTCGCAGTGTGATTCGTTCTGATCGATTCGAGGCAGAGGCTTGCGTTAGATGGATACGAACCGTGGCCTCGTCCTGATGGATTCGAAGCGAGGCACAGGATCGATTCGAAGTATAGTGACACCTATGGATTCGGACTAAAGCTTGTTCCATAGGGTCCGCTCTGATGGGTACGAAGTAGATGGAGTCGAACTTGTTGGAGTCGAGCATGATGGATTTGAAGCTGGTGGTGCGAAGTCCATGGATTCGAACTGAGGTGTGGGTATGGAAATGATGGATTCGAACAGTACATTATTCCTTCCTTGTATCGACCGTATCTTCTCCATACAAACTCCGATTAACCTGAAACTTGAAACGTAGCCCCTCCTAGTCCTCATCATCATCTCCAATCGATTTCGTCCTGATCGGAGCCCGGTCAAATTCTGATGACATCGATCACAACCTTGTCTCTAATCGACTTCCAATCCTGATACCCATCCTTTCTTGTCGATTTGTTTGATATTCCGGCTTTGACCAAAAAGCGGGATAACATTTGCCCCCCAAAACATGCCTTGTGATAAGAAGGCGTGTTTTGAATAATTCCGTATCCGATATCCAAAGTCCATAGCCAATTCCATATCCATCCGAACTCGAAGACCGAGCCTTCGATTCATTCTTATCCAACAGCCAATAGCCGAATCCAGGACCTCTCCGTGTTAGTATCCAAATCCGTAACCTCTCTGGGCTCTTGCCAAGCGCAACCCATACCAGACGACCGTGGTCCAGTGTCCCTGGACGTCGAGCTAACCTCTCCGGGTTCTTGCCAAGCGCAATCCACACCTGACGACCGTGGTCCAGTGTCCCTGGACGTTGAGCTAACCTCTCCGGGTTCTTGCCAAGCGCAATCCACACCTGACGACCGTGGTCCAGTGTCCCTGGACGTTGAGCTAACCTCTCCGGGTTTTTGCCAAGCGCAATCCACACCTAACGACCGTGGTCCAGTGTCCCTGGACGTAAGTAATGCCATGGCTTAAGTCCTAAGCCGAATCCTGGTCGCTCCGGACCCTTGTTGAGCATAGTCCATACTCAACGACCTGAAACAATAATCGATAATAGGGGGCCTAAGTCCTAGGCCGAATCCTGGTCACTCCGGACCCTTGCCGAGCATAGTCCATACTCGACGACCTGAGTGAGTCAATTTACCACGTTCGGGCAAAAAGACTCACCCCTTGCCAGGCGTAATCCACACATGACGACCGTTTATCGAAAAACCAAAAAGAATCCAATCAAAATCCAATCCAAAATCCAATCCAAAATCCAATCCAAAAATAAAAACCGAAAACCAGAAATCCAAACCAACATCCAAAACAGAAAACCATCCAAACAAAAATCAAAACCAGAAAGCAAACAAAACCAGGAGTTCAAACCAAACTCCAAAACCAAACCAGAAAAACGAGTGTCCAATCCAAAAACAAAAGAAAACAGATTTCGCAAACCATGGCTTCGCGGTGTATCATCATTCAGAGCATGCCTAAGGGCTATCTCCGTCCCCGTACATGTGTAAATGACTTTGTTGCTCGCCAACGGTTTGTTACTTATTTCATATTATCCGGGTCAATGGATAACCAATCGACCATCATTCCTGGGCCTCATGCCATCATGGCTTGAGGTGGGCGGTGGTTGCTCCTGCTCCACCACTGCATTTCGAGCCCCAACATACTGCGTCAATTGTCCATTCCTCACATGCTCCTCAATTATGTCCTTTAGGTCCCTGCAGTTGTTGGTATCGTGTCCATCCAAATCATGGAAGAGACAGTGCCTTCCTGATGCCCTTTCCCGCTCGGATGGCTCTCTCCTAGCCGGCCTCAGGTAAGGAAGGCGATTCCGGGTTTCCATGTATATCCGCTCCTGCGTCTCGTTTAATCCTATGTATGTGGAAAACTTTGGATCCTTCCATCGCTTCCCGGCTTTTCCTGAATCGTCGTCTAGCTTCCTTTTTCCTTTTTCTTTATCCGGGTTTCCGTTGGATGGTCCTCCACCCTCAGTCGTATTCACCTCCTTTAACTTTAAATCAGTACATGCGTCTTCTTGCCGAAGGAACCTTTCAGCTTCATGGAAGAATTCCCCAAGATCCAGTGGTGGGTCTCGTACTAAAGATACCTTAAAATCTGAATGCTCTCTGACTCCTGACACTGCCGCCATCAAAACCATCGTTGGATCCGGCCGATCCACCGAAGCAACCGCCTCATTAATTCGAGTTAAAAATGCTCTAAGCGATTCATCCGTTCTTTGCTTTACCGATGTTAACGTCATCACGTTCTTAGGTCTTTTGATATGAACCCAGAACTGCCCCAAAAACCTATCCACCAATTCCCTCCAAGTCCTGATAGATCCTTCTCCCAGCTGCCTAAACCACATTGCAGCTAGGTCTGTCAAGTACAACGGGAAACATCTGGCCATCACTTCCTCCGATGCCCCCAGCACTTCCATGTGTCTAGTGTACCTCATTAAGTGATCAGTCGGGTCAGCCTTGCCATTATACGCTTCCACGCTAGGTAACTTGAACTTAGGTGGATTCTGAGCAATCCTGATTTCCCAAGTGAACGGACTCCTGTTCACTCCTTCCAAATCTCTATTGGTCAAACCTCCACGCATAGTCTTCCTAATGATTTCCATTAATCCAGCGTTGCCTGTTAGGGGTTGCCCCCATGCTCCCGAGGGAACTCCGGCACATATTCTTCATGTGGCTCATTAGCCGCAACGTTGGCCCTAGCCTGCTGAACTCCTTCCAAAGGTCCTTCTGCGTTGGATCCTGCGGGCCTGCCCCCAAGCCCTTGTTGATTGCCTTCCGGTTCTGTATTAGGTTCTATGTTGGGTTCCGCAACCCTTGTTCCTTGTTCCACATTAACAGCCGCCGTGGCTGGTCCTAAGTTCTACATCCCTGCCGCTCTCATCTGTTCAAAGAAGGTCTGCATCATATCCTGTTGACTCTTCAACAATCTCTCGTGCAATGAATTTTTCATAGCTTCCATTTCATCTCTAGTAATGTAAATCGAAGCTTGTCCTTCTCCAGCTTCGGAGGATGCCTCTTGACTTCCTCCTTGTTGGCTTCTCTCAGCTCTTTGCCTTCTACTTGTTTGTCGAGTCATTGTCTTTCAAATCTAAACTCTTCACTCCGATGTAGCGGGCGCTAGTCCTTCTCAGTGAAAGCACCAAAGTGTTTGCGCCAAAAATGGTCACAAACCCCAAGTATTGTGAAAGCACCAGTGAATGAATACAAATCAGCAATATTCAAACACAAATATCAGATCTAAGCAAGCAACAAACAACAATCCAGAAATAATGAACAGTGACACACAATTTATAGTGGTTCGGCTATCTCCGGTCTACGTCCACTTCAAGGTTTTTATGATTTTATTGCTTGATGCTTGAAGATTACAGTTTCTTATCACGTAGTACAACAGATTTTATGATTGTACTCTGACTCTAAGACAGCAATGGTAATTTGGAGTAAATCTGGCAGAATCTGGGCGCTCTTTAGCTCTCAAAATTATCCGACCTCTTTTCTGAATGACTAGGGGCTCTATTTATAGGTGTAGGAGGCTGATATTTCGCCTAAACTGAAGGGAGACCAGTTCTAGCACGTGAGGGGGCCCACATGCCCGCTTTCTGGAAATTTGGGCCCACTTTGGGATCGATTCGAAGCTACGTTCGAATCGATCAAGAAATTGTCCAATCGAGCTGAAATTTGGTGTGAACATTCTTTAATATGTGCTCAAGCTACTGTGAAAATTTCATAGCATTTGGACTTGTAGATCTCGAGTTATGATCGATTCAAGATTGCATTTCCGGTTGAATCCCTTCGTTCGAATCGATCCCATCGAATCGATAGGGTCTACTCGATGGTTGATGCGTGCAAACGGTGATGTGGCACGTGCACTTCTCGGGTTGATCCAGCTTTTCCTCCGGGTTTTACTGGGTTGACTCCATCATTTTCGCTGCCTAGACTTAGCGGATTCGAAGACAGTTTCCAAATGGAGTCGAAGCTTCTACAACTATATGGATTCGAAGGATCTCTCCTCGATGGACTCGAAGTAAGTACTGGCTTTGATGGATTCACAGTGTGATTCGTTCTGATCGATTCGAGGCAGAGGCTTGCGTTAGATGGATACGAACCGTGGCTTCGTCCTGATGGATTCGAAGCGAGGCACAGGATCGATTCGAAGTATAGTGACACCTATGGATTCGGACTAAAGCTTGTTCCATAGGGTCCGCTCTGATGGGTACGAAGTAGATGGAGTCGAACTTGTTGGAGTCGAGCGTGATGGATTTGAAGCTGGTGGTGCGAAGTCCATGGATTCGAACTGAGGTGTGGGTATGGAAATGATGGATTCGAACAGTACATTATTCCTTCCTTGTATCGACCGTATCTTCTCCATACAAACTCCGATTAACCTGAAACTTGAAACGTAGCCCCTCCTAGTCCTCATCATCATCTCCAATCGATTTCGTCCTGATCGGAGCCCGGTCAAATTCTGATGACATCGATCACAACCTTGTCTCTAATCGACTTCCAATCCTGATACCCATCCTTTCTTGTCGATTTGTTTGATATTCCGGCTTTGACCAAAAAGCGGGATAACAACACGCATCGGTATAAACTACAAAGTCCCGATTCCCCTCCGGGACAACCAACACCGGTGCATGGGTCAATAAGTGTTTCAAGCTCTGAAATGCTTCCTTACACTTATCGGTCCACACAAACTTCACACCTTTTCACATTAGCTTGATCATTGGTGCAACTATCCGTGAAAAATCTTTTATAAACCTTTGGTAATATCCAACCAATCCAAGGGAACTCTTTATCTTGGTTACTGTCTCGGGTCTCTTCCAATTATTTTCCGCCTCAATCTTAGTCGGATCTACAGACAACCCTTTCCCTGAGACTACATGACTTAGGAACTTCACTTCCTTTTTCCAGAAATGGCACTTTAAAAACTTTGCCTTCAGCTGATGCTGCCTCAGCGTCTCAAGTAGAACTCTGAGATGAACTTCATGCTGCTTCTCATCCTTAGAGTATATCAGGATATCATCTATAAAAACCAATACGAACCTATCCAAGTGTTCTCGAAAAATTCGTTTCATCAAATCCACAAAGAATGCCGGTACATTAGTTAGTACGAATGACATAACTAACCATTCGTACGATCCATATCTTGTTCTAAACGCCGTCAAAGGAATATTATGCTCTGCTACTCTAAGCTTATGAAAACCCGCCGCCAAATCCAATTGAGAGAATACCTTGGCTCGATTTAACCGATCGAACAAATCGTCAATTCTCAGCAATGGATATCGATTCTTTATCGACCTCTCATTCAACTAGCGATTATCGATACATAGCCTTAACGATCCGTCCGGTGTCTTAGCAAACACCGCTGCTGCTCCCCAAGGAAAACTACTCGGTCTAATAAAACTCTTGCTTTCCAAATTCACCAATTGCACCTTCAATTCCTTCATCTCTGTAGGTGTCATCCTGCTTGGCGGCATACTCGCCGGTTCTGCTCCAAGCATCAAGTCTATCCGAAACTCAATGCCACATTTCAGTGGTAATCCAACTACCAGCTCAAAGACATCCACGAATTCTCTAACCACGAAAACTCGATCCAACTCATCTTCCAACTCCATGATACCCAATAAAGCATTCATCTCACAACAAGGGTTTTCTACGGTATAAACTATCCGATCACTACATTCAAGGTGTCTAAGAGATATTTTCCTATCATGGAAAAATATCCTAGCATCATACTTACTTAACCAATCCATATCCAATATAATTCCGAACCCAAAAAATTCAAATACATGCAAACAAAAAACAAACGTATGACCTAGCAAATCAAACTCTAAGTGGACACACTTCATCCCAAGTGTCGCATACCCTCCTATCGGATTTGCAACCCTTAAGGAAGTAACTAAATATGAGGGTTCTAAGTTAAGATTATCTACCAAACATCGAGAAATAAAAGAATGTAATGCACTAGTATAAAAGATAACACGAACAGACATATTGTGAATATGTAGCATGCCTCCTAGAACATCCTTTCCCTTTTCCTGCACTGCTGGCCTTGAAGTAGTTGGCTCCAATGCATAAACTTGGCCCTTTCCATCCTTTGCAGGTTCCTTGCTTTGATTCTTGTAATGACCGATCTGATCAAAATTAAAGCACCTGATGTTCTTCTTTCCTATCACCCTCTTTCCTTTCCCTTTTCCAGTACGACGCTCATGGGCATAGTGTCCTTTCTTGTCGCGCTTATAGCAAACCACTTCAGACTTCCCTTCTTTGCTGCTCCTCCTTTCTAAGCATTCTTCTTTTGGAAAAACTTCCTCTTTTGGCCCTGTCCATCCTGGACCTCCTTCGCCTTCTTCTTCTCCAAACAAACAAACATTGCCTCATGCCTCAACGCCTTTTCCACTACTACATCACATGGATCTCTAATGTGCAGTAAGGTAGCTCTCGCCTACTCCGACTTCTAACCTCTAATAAACTTCTCATTTCTTTTCATCACTGTATCAATAGTGGCATACCCATATCGGGCTAACTCTTCAAATCTGCCAGCATGCTCAAGGACTGACATCTCCCCTCGTTTTAGCTTAACAAACTTTCTAACCAACACAGACTGCGCCATTACTGACATGAACCTCTCTTGAAACCTCCTCCTAAACTCTGCCCAAGTCATCATCTCCTCATCCACACCAGCTGTCACAGTATTCCACCAAAACAAAGTAGCTTCTTGAAGCTGTCTTGAAGCAAGTCTCCTCTTCTCCTCATCATTGAGCCCTAGGTCAGCAAAACTCCTTTCACAGTGTATCAGCCAGTTTTCCACCTCGATAGCATCCTCTGTCCCGATAAACGGCTTTCCTCCAAGCTTAACATAGTCTCTGCTCAAATTAGCATAATGGTTGACTATTAGAGCTTCCTAAACTCCTTCCCCAGTAGCATTCCCTCCAACAACTCCAGCTGCGATTCCTTCTTGCATCATGTTCTTGAAAAACTGATACATGGCCCCAAAGTCCACTTGTGGAACCCCAGCACCAACCTCAGCCTGACCGTGACCTTGACTTCTTCTAGCATTCGGTCGGGCATTTCCATTTATGGTGGTGCTGTCTCCTCCTAGATTAACTCTGCCTCTTCTTCCATCCATATTTGTATTCAAGCCTCGTGAGATACAGATGAATATCCTAACTAAGATAGGAGTCAGAGATATAACGTACACTTATAGCAAATATAAGTATGTTACTATAGCGTTATCCCATACCCCGATCTTAACTCTAATTTCTAATGATTATGTTTTCAAAAATCATTTTTATTTAAAATATTTCATAAACCTATGCTCTAATACCAAGTTGTAACTTCCCATATCTAGAGGCCTAAAGCTAAGCGCTATAGATGCTCCAGTCATCTATAGTATTAACTTCCAACGACTAAATACAGTTATGTTAATGGTATCTATAATATCAAAAGCACTTGAATATGAAACAAATTACAGATTTCAAAACAAAACTTTCCATTATAATTCAAAACATATGTTCCATATTCAGATTACACAATCCCAAAACGTTTCCCAGATTGTTAACCCGTTTTTTGGCAAGGTAACTTATAGACGGATTTAACCCACTTGAGTGCATAATGATCGAAGTTGGAATGTCACAGATAATAAACATGATCATAAGGACAGGATATGGCATAGTTGATAGACAAGCAATGCAAGATACTTAAAATATGGTTTCGACAAAAATCGAGTCACTTCAAGTTGCTTGGAGTTTGCTTCGAGTCGTCCCTAGGTTTACTTCAGGTTTTCAGAAGGGTTACTTCGGGTCAAAGAAGTGTTCGCTTCGGGTCGTTGCGGAACAAGCTACTTCGAGTCATCAAGCACCATACTTCGAGTCACTTGAGTGTTTGCTTCGGGCCAAGGAAACAACTGCTTCAAGTCAGAGTCATGGATCGATAAAAAACCATCTACTTTGTATACATCAACTCCGTGTCCATCTGTTTTGGATCCATTCCCTTTGTGTGCTTCATATCGATCATTCTCACCCACTTCGTATCGATCCCAGAACCGTGGATCGATGTGAAACCACAAACCAAGCATTAATACGAAGAATGAAGCGGACTTAATGGGTACGAGGCAGTGGTTACAAGAAAAGCATTTCGTATCGATCATTTATTGATCGATATGAAGGGCATGGCCTCGATGGATATGAATTTGCATGCTTTATCAAGGCACTCGATGGATACGAGAAAAGAGCGGCTGATGGATACGAAGAAGGGAATGGGTGATGGATACGAAAAGTAGTAACCCATGGGCTATTTCGTATCGATCGATACAAAGGAGTCGGTCAAGTGATGGAGCGCTTAACATGGATTAAGGCATGGAACTCAGATTGATGCAAAGACTACGACTATGGATATTGGTATAGGATGGATACGAAGGTGATCGGTGTGAATCGATCAATACGAAACCACCAGCCTACTTGCAAGCCAGATATCGGATCGATCTTAACTCTTAAACGACAAGTCTAAATGCTGTGATATTTTCATAGAAGCTTTCTTACGCACTCAAGCACCACCACGATCAATCGTAGCTCCATCTGACCATTTCTTGATCGGTACGAAGTGTGCATGGATCGATCAGGGATCGACCCCAAACAACCCCTGATCGATCTGGTGGGTCAATCCACATGTGTGAAGAGGTGTTCCGAAGTTTGAGACAGATATTTCAGACCTACACCTATAAATAGCACTCCAATGCCTATAGAAAAAGGACTTTTTGGCTCCCCTACGCTGTTACTTTGCTGGAACTCCATTGTTACTTGAGTATTATCAATTGTATTGTTGTAAACCAGTTGAGAATCATCAATAAACAGCAAACTCTTCAAAGTGGACGTAGGATACAATGCCGAACCATTGTAAATCTCATCTCTTTACTGCTTTCTTTTTAAATTTTGAGTGTTCTACATATTTATATCCTCTACATTTTGTTTATCTGTAATCCGAGATTGTGAACTGTTGCTTTCATCTGCAATTGGGTGTTTGTGACCAATTTTGGTGCAAACACAGATAATGATAAAATATACTTATTACAAAATACGCTAAAAGCAACAAATGAAGATGCCCCATTGGATGATCAGAGTAATATTGTCATACCAGACATAATACACATAGTAGAATAAAACCACTAAAACAAGAACTACAACTCCTAAATAGTTATCCGTTAGCCTCCTGCTCGCCTCCGGTAGCTTTATTCATCATCCTACTAAGAACCTGAAAGAACATCAACCCTCAGCCTACAAAAATCAATTTCGAGCACCCGAGAGTTTAAGGGGGAAACATAAACTTCAAGTCAGACATAAAGCCTAGTCTGAATAATACTATACATCCTGGTTAAATATGTTAAGTGAGACCATGCCGCTTAGCGAAATGGTTTTCCCCTCACTAACATCCTTTCAAAGCATATCCTTTGCAAACATTTTCCTGCAACCAAAACTGGTTAAATACTGTTAAGCATCATTATGTAAACATACATATTAGATAATAAAAGAACTATCTGTTCAGACACTTTAGTTTTATTTGGCTAACTATTAACCTTTGGCTGACTCGAGCCTACCAGACAATATAAGATAAATTCATTTAACATCTATTGGACACTCCTCTTCTGTATAGTCTCTCCCTAAATACTGTTAAATATTTCTCTTCTGGACGGTCTATCCCTAACATAACATCTCTCACGGTTACCTAATCCTAATGGTTTTGCGGGCCCACCAATAACATATATGTATACAGATATATATTCCCTTCCGTGTGTAATCATAATTTTAGTCTTACCTGTGGAAAAGCCACACACACTAGAATTTTAGACAAAAATTAGCTGGGGCCAATAGCTAATGTACAGGGCATGACCCTATACTAGTCCCATCTGGTATTCTAATATCTGAGTCATTTTAACTTAGGGGTCCCTTTCCATAATTTTCCTTGAAAACCTTTTCAAAATGATTTAAAACCTTTAAATCAAACTCACATAAGGAAAATACATATACTATGCTTTACTTAAAATCACTTTGCCATGTTATATATATACACTTTTCTCAAACCTTAATTGATGAAAACAATTTAACATTTGAAAGTTCCCTTTTCGATTCCATCGAAAGTACCCCTTTCTAAACCATTGAAAACACCTCTTTCGAAACCAAGTAAAACCCTTCCTTTATGTAGGTCGAAAGGCCAAAACCTTCCTTTCGAGACCATTCTTAAAACCCCTTTCGAAACCTTTGTAAACCTTCCTTTTAAAAGCTATTAAACCTTAGACATCATATCTTAAAACACTTCAAAACATTGCCTTTAGAAAACCTTGGAAAAACCTTCCATTTCAACCCTTTCGAAACAATCAGAAAATACCACCTTTCGATTCCTTCGAAACCCTTTGGGGAACCACCCCTTCGAAACCATTTTAAATACCTTTCGAAAGCATCAAACCTTTAGAAACTCAAACCTTTCTAAAGCGCCTGGGTTGAATTTAAAACATGTGGAAAAACACCTTTCGAAACCATTTAAGTCGAAACCATTCTCTTTCGAAACCATTGGGTTGTACTTCAATAGAATAGAAGGGTCATTTAAAAGCATCTAAATCGAAAGCCTTCCTTTCGAAACCTATTTCTACGTAAGGAAGTGATGGTGTCGAAACCATCCCTTTGAAAGCATTGGAGAATTGGTTAATTTTAAAAGTTAAGTATACCTTTTCGAAACCATTAAATTCAAAAGGTAGAAGCGCCAACTAGGGGTTTCGACCCCTTCGAAACCATTGCTTAAAATAAAAGAGTGCAACCCATTTGAAACCTTCCTTTTAAAATATTTGACCCAATTGAAAGCTAACTGAGTCAAAAGCTAACCTTTCGAAAGCAAAGCAGGCACTACCTTTAATTCTAAAACAAGGCATACTCCAACCCCTTCGGAACCCCACGTGATGTGCACGTAAATGTGTATATTTTTACCACCATATTTAATCTATTTAAATTAAATAAATGATCATATTGGGTATTTTAACTTGTTTAAACCAAAATTCAAATTATTTCAAATTGTCACATATTCATCTTCATCCAAGGGCAAAATGGTCAGTTTTGTGCATATATTAATTTTCTAAAATTTAATTGAAAATTTCTATATTATTTTGTAGGAATTTAAATTCATATACAAGTGGTTTCATGATGATATATGCATGCATAAGAGTGAAGAGAACAAATGAAGATGGAAATAATTCAAAGTGAAGATAATGGAGGACCCCACCTACCCACCTATCTTAATGTACAAATCAGAGGCTAATGCACATGCTTATGGAATTAATGGCTTCATGTACATTTAAGTGAGGAATTATTGAAGCTAATGATAACTTGGCCACCACACTTCCTAAGAGGGTATTTTGGGCATTCCCCAAAAATATGAATTAGGGTTTAGCACATGTATAAAATCCCCGTATGTTTCATGTAACCTCCTCCCTTAGTCTCTCTTAGTTTAGTTTAGGCTCAAAAATAAAACTCAAAGCTCTCTTTCTCTTTTCATGGCTACTTAGCCATATTTTTATTTCATGTAACTTTCATTTTTTTAATGTTAATTAGTGCTCTCTTTTCTTTCATGTTGTAGTGTAGATCTCTCTTATTTCATGCAAGTAGATTAGTTTTTCCTTTCTTTTTTCTCTCTTTTTCCTCTTGTTTGTTTAATGTTGCTTTATACATTTGTTGAATTGATAACAAAAATGAGAGGCTAATCCCTTCAATTTAGGGGTAATGAAGCTCTCTTGAATCATGTAGATGCAACATAATTTCTTTTATGTCTCTTTTGTGCTTAATGGAAAGTAGATGTTTGTGTAGTTTGGTGTTTAATATTGAGTTTGATAGCTTATATTGTTCAAAACAAATAGGCTATGCTTAGTCATATGAATCATTAATTACTTCTTCATCTACATAAATGGAAGTGGATTTAGAATCAAAATATGATGGTTTATGTTTCTTATTCAATAGTTAATAAACCATGCTTAAAATAGATTCTACTTTTGATTTCATATCATTTTCATTGAAGTTAGTAAGTTAGTTAGAGGGTGCATTAAAGTTCGATGGTTTAAGTGTGTTAATTAATAAAACAATTAGGCCATGCTTATGATAAATGCATCAACTAAACTCACACATGACCAAAAAGAGATCATAATGTCATTATGTTGATTTATATGATCATGAGAGGGGATTTGCCTCTAAAGTGCTCTTTAATCTCATCTTTTTATTCTCCTTAGTTTTAGTTTGTTTTTACTTTCTTTTAATTAGTTAACAATCACCTGACTTTGGTTTAATTTGATTGAATAGAATTTTAAAATCATCAATTCCCTGCAGATCGACCCGTATTCGTCACGTACTACAAGTGTACGCCATGCGCTTGCGGTTATATTTTAATTTAAATTCGTTCGACGGTTTTCTAAACCGATAGAAATTCTGTCGTCGAACACCATATTTCAACTACATACCTTCTGCCTCTATCCAATGTGCTACATACCAAGTAACTTAATACCATGTGCATTGGTTTCGAAAGCATGGTGGCGAAACATCCTAGTCGGAACCTCTGGTGTCGAAAGTGGCGGAGCATGATAAAAACATGTTATTTTTGTTTTTAACTTAAAAGAGAAAACTTTTCAACTACTTGCTATTGTTTGTCAAATTTTCATTGGTTGCTAAATACCTTTTTCAAAAGTACTGCCAATATTTTCATAAATAAACAATAATTTTATTTTACAAAATACCCCTTCTCCTTAATTAAATATATAATACATTTAAGTTTCATACCTTAAATAATTTTTTATATATTCATCAAAACACTTAGGAAAATTCTATAAAAATTCCAAAAAATACATTTTAATATTTTTTCTAACGTATATAAATTTCTGACCAAAATAATTATTTATTTTGTCGTAGATAATTTAAAACCCAAATAATCATTTTTTCACTAGAAAATTAATATAAAATCCACATTAATTCAAAAAATTATGAAAATTGAAATACATCTCTGAAATATCATTTCTGATCAACGTTTAAATTCGCAAGGCATTTAGATGTCATTTAATAAGGTTTTCATATCGAACATATCATTAAAATCAATATGAACATTCATAAATCATCAACAAGCATATATAAACATTTAATCATCTAAAACATGGCATTAACATGCAAAAATACTTCAGATTATCATTTAAACCGAAAACCATAAAAAGTGTGAGATGTAGTAATTATTCACCTTAGCTTTGTGATTAAAAGATGTGAGATTTGAGTGAATTTGTGGTTGATTAAGCTTCCTCCTTTTCTTTCTTCTTCTTACACTCTTGAAAATGGTGGCCGGCCTCTCTTTATTTTATTTTTTTGTAAATGAATGCAAGTGAGGACTTACGGCTAAGGTTTAGGGTATTAGAATGCCTATTTTCCCTTTTTACCCTTAATTATTTCCTAACACTTATCCCCATCTTATTTCCTTAGTTCATTATACATATAGGCATGACTACCCTTGGTTAAATCAAATCTCAATCCATTAATCATCTTACATTATTTAATTTAGCTAACTAAATATCCTAAATAATGTTATAAAAATATGGGGTGTTAAATCCATCTTTTTCCTCTTTTTTTAGGGTGTTGATAGGGATTAGGTGGATCCCCAAGTCAAGGGATCATACCCTATCCCTTCTTATAGTGGGATCTCAATCCTTTTAGGTTTGTGGAGAATGGAAGAGCGGACCATCCCTCTAGTCTCGTATATAAGCTAGCATTTCCCCTTCCATTCTTTACTTTAGTTTATTTCTAATTCGATCCTTTCTTCCCATTTCCTTCGAACTTGCCTCCGAACCCTCTCCTTTAGTTTAAACTCTAATTCCTTCCCTTATAATCAAATACTGCCTTCATCTTTAAACTCGCCATTCTCTCTTGCTTCAGATCACCACTTCATCTTCAATTTAAATTGAAATCGAATATCTTCCCTTGAGCAACTTGTTCTTTATACACTTAGGTAGGTTTTCTTGCATACGACTTCGATCTGTGATGAGATAATGGGTTTTATTTTCGTTAACCATGGGTTAAGTTTGGAGGAGATAAGATGGATGATGGCGATGCAAGGTTCGGCAAAGTGGTATAGGAGGAGAAAGAAAAGAGTGAAGGATGAAGGAAACAGAGCGATCGGTCATGGTGGAGTATGGTGGAGAGGGATCGATATTTCGCGTGCTGCTTGAGGGATCAGTGTAAAGATTTGAGGGAAGCGTGAAAATGGCTAAGTATAGGGGTCAGTTGAGATTGAAGGATCGGTGATGTTGTTGCTTGAAGGGGTCGGAACAAATAAGGGAAGCATGGAAATTGATAAGTAAATTGATTGGTTGTTGCATCTTTGAGGAGGGATCGGTTATAAACTTTGTGAGAGGAGTCGGCTGTGATAAGATAAAAGGATTGGTGCAAATAGGGATTGGTTTTTTTTGCTTCATAAGAGGGATCGGTTGTATGGTTAAGTAATGGGATCGACTATGGGTACTTAGTCAATTCTAAGATTTTTTGAATTAAAGTTTAACATTTGAGAAAACCAACCGAAATTCACTTGCATGAACAATCAGAACCAATCCTATCTTAACCAGCTTGAACATATGACAATAACAAACAACCTGACTTACTTATCCAACTTTGAACTTGAAATCGAACAGCTAAACTACCAGCTAACGCGTTAAGTATCCCGCCTGGGGAGTACGTTCGCAAGAATGAAACTCAAAGGAATTGACGGGGGCCCGCACAAGCGGTGGAGCATGTGGTTTAATTCGATGCAAAGCGAAGAACCTTACCAGGGCTTGACATGCCGCGAATCCTCTTGAAAGAGAGGGGTGCCTTCGGGAACGCGGACACAGGTGGTGCATGGCTGTCGTCAGCTCGTGCCGTAAGGTGTTGGGTTAAGTCTCGCAACGAGCGCAACCCTCGTGTTTAGTTGCCACCATTGAGTGTGGAACCCTGAACAGACTGCCGGTAATGAACTAAAACTTATCATATGGACTTCAATAATGGACTTCACACTTCGATATGTTGATGATCGATCCCAAAGCTTAAACAACCGATCCATCTAAATGCTAGTTGAGATGGCCAGCAATGACAGTCACTCCGGTCGGAATCCAAAGTATCGTCACTTAATTTTGCTTTTAATTTTGAACTGTTTATCTTTGCACTGCACCACTCTCGTTTACACTTAGCATGTGGGGATAGGTAAAATTTTCTAATCTCGATTATCTACTGAGTTTATTTCATATGGGCTCCATACATTTAGAGTGTTTAGCCGCAATGCCTTTTGGACAACCTTCACAACACAGCAATCCCAAAGCCAAGTCAAGCTCTGCAACTGTATTCGATAGACTTTCCCCTGACCATCAAATTGAGAAAACGAAGGTTTCTAGCCTATTGGCTGACCTTTTCTCTGATATTTTCGTCCTTTCGATGGAAGATATAAGTCCTACCCTTGACAATATAGAAGGCGTTGTGTTTCTAGATAACTCGATAGATTCCTAAGCCTCTATAATTTGTGAGGCCGCTCTTCATAGACTATGCTCTAAATGTGGATTCTGTTTACAGATGTTCTAGTCCCTTCAGTGAATAAGATGGCTCATTTGCCTGAAGGGATATACGGCATGCAATAAATTCCTATGCTGGGCCAGATGTGTGTCGCCTTTTAATTCTTTTATCCGAGAGACGCTAAATTATCTTAGATTAGCTCTTGTTCAGTTGCATCCAAACATGTATGCTTTTTTATGGCACTTTCTTGTTATATATGGATGTTATGTTCCACCCGCTATCTCCTAAGGAAATCAGCTTTATTTACAATTTCAAACGATAGATAGGAAACCTTTCTTACACTTTCCTCAAGCCTTCGCCCAAATATCAAGTTCTAACCGGCGCTTGGAACAAGCTCAGTATCTTTAAACATGAATGGTTCTACTTTCGTTGTCTGACTGGCTTTACAAGCGATGGTTGGAAATATGTAAGTGTTGTCTTCACTTATTCTTTAATACTTTAGCCCAAGTCCTATACTAGACCAACTAGTTCTTTGAAAATATATAGGTGTACATCCATGTCCAGAAGGCTATAGTAGCTCAAAGGCGGTTTCTACAATCCGTGCCACCCTAATTGAGGACAGGGACATCAAATCCCTTGTTACCAATGAATGGTTCTCTCTTTTCGGCTATTTGAAGAAGGTCGCAGCATTGGGCTTCCAGGAAGCGTTGCACCGCCAAGGAATGTTGTGGAACAAGAAGGCGACGCTGATAGCCCTGTTGTGCCCCTAGTTGAGGAGGCTTAGGATGAGGCCAAAGAGGGTGAAATTAGAGGTGATGAAGCCAATAAACCTGGCGATGCTGATCCAGGTCCAGGCAACGCGCCTATGGTCGAACCATCACAAGGCTTGCTGTGAAGACTCGCAAATCCGTACCATTTAGAGCTGATAATAACTGCACATGTCCAACACCAAACCGAACGGAAAGATGGATAATTATGAGAAATAAAGAAGAGAGAAGAAGAGAAGAAGAAGAGAAGAAAATACAAAACAGAAGAAACTAAAACAATTACAGAATCTCACAATCGCATCGAAAAACATATAATATCATATCAATGATCTTTACAAAACAGAAACTGTAATATAATATACATACATCCATCAAAGTACAACAATAAATCACTAATCATCGGCCTGGACAGTTATAATAACCTGTCCTTACAAATGCTGATAATTTAACAACAATGCAGCGAAAAATAAACATATGCGTGGAATACGACCAGAAGACTTCCAACTATCCCACTGAAGCTCCAAAGCATCCAAACCTTAATCTGTAAATATACTTGGTCTGACTCGAGCATTGAAAGGGAAGAACGCCTAGGTCAGACTGGTAAACCAACGCGAGAAAACACATCTCAAATAAATTTATTTTAAAGTTATAAAAGCAATCTTTTATCAAAAGAAAGGTATCTCGTAAGACACGCCTACACATAAACATGGACGGGTTTATCCTTTACGATAACCAAAACATTTCATATCAAATCATGTTATATTGTCTATTTTACAAATAATAAGAATCATAGCTGAAATTTTTACATTGATTAAATTCCAGCAATATTAGAAACAAACGCGGGTTCTACAAACAAAATGGCAGGCACGTAGTGGAGAATGGATTCCATACGAATGACTAGATGAAGGGACTGCCTTTCTGGTAGTACATCTATAAAGGAAAGTACTGAGGTCAATAGAACATCTGCATCTTTACCAACACAAGATCGGCCTACCCTTCTCACTGGATAGTACCGAATATGTCATCACCCTGGTTGTTACCGACCTATCCGAGGGTCCACATAGAATACATCCACAATAATTACATCCCGAGCGTCATAGCAGGGAGAAATATATCTAGAAAGGGATGATCATATCCAAATGGTTGTGAACCACACAGCCTTGCCAGATCAATCATGTTTCAGTCATTTCCGGGTGTGAGGCCAAAGGTTGCGGTTACCTTTCACATACAACATATCACTTTTGAATGACACACTACCATTCCATCAATCACTATTGACTTTCACAAACATACAACCTCTGGGCTCATACATCTCAGAGAAGGGTGTTAAGCTAAGAGAAGTTGCATTCTCCGCCACCAAGCAGATGTACGTTCATAAGAGTCAACAATGCAATCTCAAAAATGAAATGTCAGATATCCATCCATACAAGTTCGTTCTGGGACTGAACGAAATCGAAGGCACTCTCCTTTCACATTCTGTCAGGAATTGCCCTAGGATTAGTAGCAAGTAGTCCTTGCATTGGATATTGCATAAAGAAGAGAATACTGCTACTATATGTATATTGAAAGTTTATCCCCAAACGATCAACAAGCAGTTCTTCAGTATGAAAATCCTATAACGACCCGATATTTTCAACCATTCGCATCCGCACACGTCGGACTTGAATTGCTTAAAATATCATATTGTTAATTTACATTTGGCAAAACTCAGCATATATAGTAACTAAATAAATCATAGAATCACAAATACAGAGTATTCTAACAGAATGCAGCGGAATAGATTAATAAATAATAGTCCATGAAGCTACTATATAAACAATAGAGTTTGAAATAAAATACAACAGAATATCTCAAATATAGACTGATGACATCTCTGAACAAATCAACTGGAGAAGTTGAAAGTTGAATCGATAGTTGGATCTCCGAGCGTAAAGCAAAACACAAAACACTCGAGTCAGGATTAACATTCTTATATCAATAAATCAAACTCAAGTGAAATATCAACTGAAATACAAGTAACTTAAAGGATGTTTGGGATAACCATCCTTTAAGGAACCGTTGAATTATCTACAATGAAGAAATATACGCTATTAACAACCAACGTCACTATAACACCGTGGTCATTTCAAATTAATTTGTACTTCAAAACTAAAATGTCATTTCCATTTCAAATATATATATTTCCAAATTATAGCACTTTCAAAACTTAGTTGATAATTTCATATATATATATATATAGTATTTTAACTTCATTATTATTTAGCTTTGAAATATTCACTTAATAAATCCATTATCATTTAAATAACCTTAAATTTACATTAAATTAAATATTTCCTTCGATTTATTCAAAACTTGAAATAGCCATTTAATCACTTTAAATCAATATTAGTATTTACTAAACCGTACATTTCTTTACAAACCCATAGAAATCATTTTCAAAAATATTTATATATATATAGACCAATGGTGTTTGTATATAATTTCCTATCCTATGGTCAAGCGATACGGATAATTATCGTTTAAATCCGTAATTTAAATATATACGGGTATATATCATTTCAACACGCAATCCCAAATTCAATTCAAATGAAAATCGCTTGGGTTTATCATTTCAACCCATAACGATTTTCTCATATTCTACAGATCGTTTGGGTATGTATCGTTTCAACCCATAGGGAACTTTGTACTAACAGGGAACTTGCAGAGTGATAATAGATATGATAATAATAATAACATGCATATATCATCAATAACAACATAATATAAACAACAGGATATGGTGTCATATCCCACAGGTGAACAATTACATATAGATGCATCACATATAACAATTTAAATAATTAACAATTCAATTTAGCAGTATATTTCAATTGTCGTTTCAATTGAAATCAAATTTAATAAATACAAGAACGTAAATCATAAGTGATTGCTCATCTTCCGAGGTTAGAGGAGAACGGGAATAATATGAGTTACGAATCCAAGCACGAATTTCGAAGCATAACACGATGGACACGAGTTCAACGATCAAAGCTGATAGATAAGAATTGATGAGAATGGGATATATATAATTTAAAGGATAATATTTACTCTTATTAAGATAAATTACTTTATACAAAACCCAATAATAAATTTAAAACATATATATAAATTCTCAAAAATCACTTTAACATATAGTTAAAATAAAATATATATTAAATTTCAAATTAATATTTATAAAAAAATCAATATAAAAAATTTATTATAATATATAACCTTAAGCAGTAATGAAATATTTAAAAATCTATGTATAACATATTATATAACTACATATATTACTGTACATGAATTATTTTATAAACTAAAATTTATGTTTACACAACGCAATTTTTAAATACACTACCTCTATCATATATATATACATTCCAAAATCATTAAGAGAAAATATATTTTGAACTACTATGGAACCATTTTTAAAGATGTAAACACAAATGTATATAATACTGAGAATATAAACAAATATGTATAATATGTAGCTTTATATATAACAACCAATACATATATACTACCCTGCAGAAGATATGAATATATATACACAGATGTATACTCATAGATCTCGCATATAAAAACAAATATATATAATCAATGTAAATTTGTATGGAAACAAAGTATATTATCTATCTTGTATATACACATAGAATTACCAAATCTATACATACATAAACTGACGCATATTCAAATAACTACGATTATATATATTATCTGATCAGAACATTTTTTTTCAAACTACAAACTATAGAAAGGAAAGTGATACCTACAGTAAACATATTATAAATTCACCTGACTTATATAACTTAATATATGTACCAAACCATTTTGAAACCAAATGATATATAAAATTATGTATATAAACTGAAATACGACATATATCCAACTTTCATAGCCTACATTACAAATGTATAAATACATATATTCACTAACAGGTAATGTGCTTTTATATAACTAACCCTTTATACAAAACCAGACATAGCCCAACAGATTTATATAATGTAACCCGAACCAGGTCACACACTATATATGTTTATATACAAAAATAACATTTTATCTCCCAGGATTTTATATGAATCTACCAAAATACCTCTGATCTCATAACTTATACATATATAGGACAGAATATATAGGAACTTATATATACATACAGACTATTGTAGCTTGTGAAAATCTAATATATATATATATATACGAAATATATATATCATATAACATATATATAATAGCAACTATATATCTTTACTAGTACAAAGCCCGTGCCGATGGCACAGGTGCAAATTTATTTTGTATTTAACTTGTGACTATATATTGCTAGGATAATTTTACAAAGGCCAAAAATATTTTTCTCAAACCCTACCGCTATGAGGAGGATCTCTTGAATTCCACAATTTTAGCCTAATTTGTGTCTCCTAGATCAATTATAGCAATGTTCATATGGCTAGAATGTGAATTTTGATCAATGTAAAAGTTGTCCTATATAAACAAATATAATATAAAGAAATGTATTTAGTTTGTATATATTATTTGAAGAAATTATAATCGATTAGAACTGACTATATCATAAAGAGCATTAACTAACAATGCAATTAATTTTATTGCATTTCAATAGGAATGAAAATTGAACCGAATATATGCCTACCCAATAAAACACCACAACCCGTATATTTTAATATCATTTGGTACCAACCATAGCCACGTGCCTTGCATGTTAGAAAAAAAGGCAAACAAAAATTACTGTATAAGCATTTTGTATACTGATAACAAATTCAATGAAAAATGTATTATTTAAATATTATGGTACACAACCATTTCTAATTGATTTACTTGTACAATTCCAACAACAAATATTCTTTAGAAAAGATTACTGAAGTTGAGAATAATGTTCAGAATGGACTCATAATGCATAAGCGATGGTCTCATTGTATAATAGCCAATTGTTTAAAAAGATACAAAAAAACATGTATTCCTATTGATGCAGTTCTATTTTCCCTTTATAAAAATGAAAACATGTCATTACATGGTCAATTTAATTTTTGATGAAAAAAAGCCTATAAAAAGGTTTGAATATCAAAAGAGTCGAAAATCTTGTAAGATTTTTGTCAATGTTTGAAGCTTTGCATGTCTCTGTCTTTAATAATTTATCAATGTTTGAAAGCCCGAACATCTCTTTCTCTTTCATAATTTTGTTAATGTTTGAAGCTCCAAGGGTTGACCTGCACCAAAATATGAATATAATTCATTTACAGAAGCTGTAAAATACTTGTTGAAGAGTCACATTTAGGTACTAATAGTAATTTATACTTTCTTTTTTATACCACACTATTATGTAGGAGTTTAACTTTGCACCTGGAAGCTATCAAACACTGTAATATTTATCTACTGTATAGAATTATAGAGTTTCTAAAGCCACGTTTTTCAATAACACCATATATATTAAATAATAAATTTTCCTATCTAATCAATAACCATGTTGAAATACAAACCAATGAACATTCAATCGTAGGAAACAAAAAACAGAATATAATAGACTAATTAACAATGGAGTAAATAACTCGCACAAATTTAATAATGTAGTGACGAACTATTCTATTTAGCAAAGTAGGATAAAAAATGGAATAGCTTTTTTTAAGTATATGAGGTTTAACCCATTAAAAGTTACAAATATAACCTTTCAGAATTAAAAGCAGAAGATTAAAATTAGATCATTGACAAAAACCTTAAGGGGTTAACTATTCAACTTCAAACCCAAACAACTAAAGTTAAATTATAAAAAGGGAAATACATGCCTAACTTATATCTAGGATGAAAATTTGATCATGTTGTTAATTAGGAATCTAGCTACTAACAAATAGTAATTTTTGTGACAAAAAGTGGTCTCTCTCCCTATTATACACATATAGACATAGAGTACATATGTGTGTGTGTGTTTAGCATTATATATTTGTCTTTATGTGGAAGACTGGGATCAAAAAGAGATGTAATGGTTAAGATCTTGTGTCAAATTCCATATAACCCATTTGTCTCCAAATAAAATACCCTTACATGCGTGCCATTGTCAAATTTTGATTTCGTTTCTAAATTTTTGGAGAATAAAGATTGTTGGTAATTATAATGGATGGAAACAACAAAATTGGAGTTGGTAAACAAACATGGTTTAATCTCTTAGAGCGGCAAAATGGACAAATAGCAGTTGTGCTAAGAAAGGAAAGTAATAATTTACAAAATCCATTCAGATTTAGATTCTCAAATTATGGAAGAATAGTCAGTAATTAGAATAAGTGAAGAAACAAAATTAGAATAATAAAATAAATTCAAATTTAACAATAGAGTGAAAGGAACTAAGGCATGAAGGAAATAATGTAAAAAAAAATACAAATGAAGGCTGAAAATAACAGAATACGTAAACTTTTTTCTAGTTTTGGAGGTCGAAGATAAATTACCACACTAACACACTAATTTTGGAAGACAAAAATGAGATTGTTTAAAGAGGGAGTGTGGTCTAATGATTGAAATGAAAAGGAAACAAAATAGGGAAATTAATATGAGAACGTGGTGCATAAATATATGAATTATGCAAATCTAAAATGGGGTCGTTTTCGTATGTTAAAAAAGGATTCAGTAAGTGAAGTACTAAAGATAATTATATGCATGAACTTAATTTATGTTATATATTTATTTCTTAAATGGGAAGTAAAATGATAACAGATGTAATGAAATATGCTAAATATTTATCTTCACCGGCAACATATGGCAAGTAAAATATTACAGTATTGAAGTCTTGCAATGCTAATGTAAAAAAAATGCATTAAATAGTGTTTATGTTTTGAAGTAAAAAGATGAAACAATTGTCTGATAATAAAAACAAATCGTCAAGGATGGCGATATATAGTCAGTAAGTTAATATTTAAAAGTTGAATAAATATTGAATGGCCGTAATATATGATTTGGTTATCAAGAATCAATGCTTTTTAATTCCATGTTCATTTCATTTGTGAAAATGATAGTTATATTAGAAGTTTGTGTATCATCGGAAATGTATCAAAACAACATGCCTATATGGTAGTATACTTTGGTGCACTTATTTTAGCAAAACAAATAGAGCCTGTCATTATCCTCTCGAGCTATCATCTTACGTATACTTCTGTTTTTGAGTGACAACAATTAGCTAAGAGTTAATAGTAAATAAACTAATTCATTTTGATCGATACACCTTTCCAAAAAAACATACAATAGTATGTGGAGAAACCATGAACGGATTCTATAATTTATCGATGGCCGTTACAAATTAAAATTAAACAAAAAAATTTTTGTTGTGAAACATGCTAAAGTAAAAAAATGTGAATTGTGCAATGCTTCAAATTTGAATAAATAGTCAAGGGTTACAATCCCAACAAACAAATATAAAGAAAAATTGTGACGACCCGGAATTTTGAGTATTTAAGATTGAAATATTTAATTTATTTTTAAATATTTAAAAGTTAATTTGTAATTTAAATTTCGAATATCACCATTTATTTGGAGAATTTAATTATTGAATTAAACAATTAAAAATTGAATAAAATGTTGAATTGAGAGTTTTGAGCCAGTTAAAAATAATTTAAAGGCTTGTAAAATCTATATTGATAATACTGAAGGCAGTAGAACTTTTAAAATCAAATAAAAAGTGATTTGTTCAGTTTTCAAATTTTAACGTTTAAATTGAATTTAAAAATAGCCTTCCGAGGCGTAGTCTCAGAATTCGACGAAACCAGTTCCATCGGATCCGAAATATTGAATTATTTTCGGATTTCAATTTTCGTGGCATTTGGAGCTGTTGTGTGGGTGCATGACATATCCACATTGACTTTGTTTTGAAATGAATTTAAATTTAAGTAAACTATATTTATTCTCCTTACCGACAACACGTACATCACGCCGCCGATATGTCTCCTTCGTACCCATTTCTTTTCTTTTTCCTCTTTTCAAAATCGCGTTATCTTCTTTAGTAAGCTGCTGTCTTTGTTAAATTTCGTTCTACTTTGACTCCCATCGTCTTCAAATTAAATTCACGTGAATTCTTTCCCTTTCCAGTTTTCAAATTTTACAAGATAAATCAAAATTGAAAGCAAGCTTTCAAATGAAACAGAAAAATGAAATGTTAATGGCCGAAGGATTCTCAGAGCTCAAATTAAATCAAAATCCTCCCTTTTCTCAAACAAAATCAGATTCGTTCACGATTGAACGAACTCGATTCCTCGGCTAGGGTTACAACCCTCACGAGCTCGTGATTTCGCGATGGAGGCTTGTGTTCATCACGGCACTCCCTATCATCGCGTTCAACTGTTAGTCGCCTGGGGTCTTCATCGACGTCGAGTCTGGGAAGCTCGCGTATGGTCGCGATGGGGGTTATGGTATCGGTGAAGCACGTATTCGCGAGTGGTCATCAGGGGAGCGTCTCGAGTTCGAACGAGGGTAGTGCTCACTCGAGCTAGGGCAGGCGACCGGAGTAGCGACGTGATGATGAGGTTGGCGGGTCTGCGAGATGTGCATCGCGACTGGGTTCCAGCCCAAGATGGGGGTCCGATTTTCGAAGCCAGGGTTGGGAGTAGCTGCGGCGTTGGCGAACGCGAGGTGAAGTCGATCGTGAGTAGGTATCAGATCTCGTTTTATTTTGTCCTAGTTTTACTTATACGTATAGCTGTATACATCCAGTAAAGGGAAAATTATATGTGTATGTTTATATATTTATAAAAAAAAAAAATATTGGTCTAACTGTAAAAGGAAAATAAGTTCAGGTAACAAATATATATACTTGTTCAAATTAAAATTAGTTAATAAAATTATTAATGATAATTTGTTTCTGGATTAGTTTAAATATTAATAAAATTATAAATTGTTATTCAAGGTCAAACTCGAGAAAATAAGCTGGTTGGGGTGGATTGCAAACAAAATCTAAGGTGAGTTAATCTCACTCAGTTGAATTTAAATTTAAATAGTTAAATTTAAATGATTGATTGAATGATTGTTTGGATTGATTTGATATGATGATATATATAGTAGTATATACCAATATATATATATTGGCATATGTATATATTGGATTTGATATTCCCGCATTTTATAGCGGATGAGACCCTATGCGCCGCATAATAGCGGATGATATTTATTTAAATCCCATATACCGCGATATTCCACCTCGAAGTGGAATTGGTATTGTGCTAACGTCTGTGGATGTAGGGAAAACAGGTTGGAGGGATCCAACTGGATTCCTCAAAAATTTATTTTATTATTCTGTGATCTGAATATTGATATCATGTGATGATCTGATATTGGATGTTGTGGTTGATTGAATTCCCAGTATAATAAATTTTGAAAATCTATGGAATTGAATTTTTGAAGAAATTAAAGAATAATAATTTAAGTAAATTGGAATAAATTTAATAGTGAATTAAAAATAAGATAAAATAAAGTGAATTGGAATTGTAGTAAATATGGGAAAAGGGAATTTAGATTTACGAAGGAGTAATAAAATTTAAAACTCAAGTGATATGGTTTTTAAAGAAATAAAGAAATTATTTTTAATTCAATGAGTTAATTTAATTAAAAGCGTTAATAAGGAATGTTGGGAATTTAAAATAGGAATTTTCAGTTAAAGGGGTTTTAACTAGAAATTAAAAATTAAAAAAAAAACCCGAATAATTGTATTTGAAATAAATAAGGTAAATAAGGGAATTTTATTTCAAGATAAAGCAAATTTGAAATAAAATTGTAGAATTGATCAAAATATTGAAACTGGGAAATTTTAAAGAGGAATGAGATTTTGAGATCTATAAACTGAGTTTATAAAGTGAAGCGGATTTTAATATAAATTCAAGGTGTGAAGTTATAAAGGATTGTGAATCTGTTTTAAAATAAACAGAGATTTATTTTAAAGGTTGTGAAAGAGAAGTATTTTCTGGATAGCCAAGTACATTTTGTTTTAAAAGGAAATTTTAAATATTTGTTAAAGATTTATTGTTATTTTTAAAAGTCAAGTTTTTAAAAATCTATTATTTCCAAATGTTAAATTTCTAAAGTAAGTAATTTTCAATCTATTATTGTAGTTAATACAAATGAGATTTGATAATATGTTTTAAAAGGAAATTTGTTTATATTCTTTAAAATGGTTTTATTTTAAATATCTTTAAATATATATTTTAACTTAAATATTAAAGAAGTTTAAAAAGGCGTTCTTATAAAGTATTTTTATAATAAAGTGTTTTGAAATTATTTTAAAAATCTAAAATGGTTTTGTACTTGGCATTCCAGTGAAAATAAATATTTGGGAAATTATTCCGTGAGAGGAATATAGTTTGAAATTGTTTCCAATGGAAATTGAAATGAAAATAATATCTTGTGAAGATATTTTGAGGGATATAAATAATTTGGAAAAAATTATTGATTGTTGATGGTTGTTATGGATGTTAATTGATAGTTAAACAACCGACTATCAATATTGGCCAAATGCGCTGATCGTTTCGAAGAGACCGGGATCGGGTTTCCGTATACCGGGATTCTAGGTCTGGAGACTCGAAAACCACTTCGATCCGGTTTGTACGTTTCGTGGGGAAACGAGGGTAATATTGATAAGGGGATAGTGTTATCAGTTCTGTTCGGACCTGGAACGGACTTGTATGGATGAATGCTTTCGGACATCGTCAGGGGACGATGGGCATTCTAAGTGAAACGTTCTAAAGGTATCGTTTAGCCTCGAGCCTCATCAACCGGGAATGACTGAAAATCAGGGGTTATGCAGCAAGGCTTCGTGGGTAGCCCTCACTTGAGAGTAAGGTCATCCCTGTCTAGATGTCCCTTTTATTTCGGCTTAGTGGTGCGGTTGCTGATCCCAACCGTGGGGTGATTTTATTTGGAATTATCCAGTAAGGGATGATTCCGGCCTTGTGTTGCAGGGGAGCGGGCGTACTCCTCGGTACTGTGATCTAGGCCACGTACTGTGACAGGTGGTACCCCAGTGCCTAGTCATTCGTTGGAAATCCATTCTCCCTACGTTCCTTGTACGGTATTTGTTTGTATTACCCACGTTGTGGCTAGTATGCCGGAATTTAATAAATGTAACAATTTCGGCTATTTTAATAAGTATTTGTAAATAGACACTATTATAATATCAGAGGATTTTTATAGAAAGTGTTTTAGCTATCGTAAGGTAAAAACCCGGCATGTTTATTTGTGGCGTGGTCTTACGAGATGCTTTTGTTTTCAAAGGATTTTGAACTTTAATAATCAATTTGAGTGTGATTTTCTCACGCTGGTATTCCAGACTGACTCGGGTATTGTTTTATATGATGCTCGGGTCAGACCGAGATAAACAGGTTCAGATTGTAGCTGTGGAGCTCAGGAGACGAGCTGGATGGCGATTCGTACTTCCGTATTTGTTTATTGTTCCGCTGTGTATTTGGATGTATATCATTGATGTGATGAACTCTGATGATGGATTCTGTAAATATATTGTGTAAACAGATATATTTTTCTGTTTGAGTAAAGATCTGTTTTGTATATATTATATTTTATTCCGCTGCGATGTGAGATTCTGTTGTTGATTTTCTGTTTCTTCTTCTTCTATCTCTTCTTCTTTAACACAAATGGTTCGATTTTCCGAGACTGGAAAGTCGGGTCGTTACAGTTGGTATCAGAGCAAAGGTTGGCGATAACCTTGGCTCTGGTGGGAAATTTTGAGAGTATAAATAGATATGAGCGCGTACTTGTTAGTGAATATAAATTGGTTTTGTATTGTGTTGGTTGATTTATTGAGTGGCATATGAACCTTCGTCGGCACAGTCTGCGCAGCTGTATCGAAGGGGTTTCTAAACACTCGAATAGAACAACTCGACACAATATTGTTTTAAAACGGGTAGATGAAATAATTTTACCCGAAAAATGTATTTTTGATATAAAAGAAATATTTTTTTTTTTTGAATTATTATATATTTGGATGTTTGGATGAAAATATTCTAACAAATAAAATTTAAAACAAAAATATGGTAAGATTATAAAATTTAAATGATTTGCATAACCAATGGATATTTGTATAAATATGAATTGTACAAATGAATTGTAACTAAAAATTTGATTTAATCAAATTGGTAAATTTAAACCCCGGACATCTTGGAAGTGTTTCAAAATGTTTTGAAGATAAACACAAGCATTATTATTTTGGAAAGTATTACTGGAAGGGAAATTGTTTCAAATAAATTTTGAAAGGGATATAGTAATGAATTCACTTCAGTCGTTGGGAAATAGTTCGGAGGATGACGGCCGCATCTTCAGAATTTATTTTCGAACTCCTGAGTGACGAATTACTGCCAAATTGATTTATTCAGAAAAGCTAGTTGTTTTTGAAATTTCCAAAGGAAATTTGTTGGAAAAAAAAAAGAAAGAAAAAAAAAACCAGGATTGGTTTAAATATTTGAGAAATGTGATTTTGAAATAAGTGGAGATTTCAAAATAATTTGAAACTAAAAGCCGGGTGTTTAAAAAGGGAAATCCTGATAAAATGGGTTGTAAGCTTATATCTTGAAATGATTTTCAAACAGGAAGGAAATATAAGCTTTGGGTGTTAGAATTAACATGTAAAGGGCAAAGTTAAAAATGAAATTGATTTGGATTGGGAAATAAAAATTTGACTGGATTGAAATTATTAAAATAGGTTAAAAATAATATCCAGTCGTATTTGAATAAAATTGAATCAAATTAATCCAGTTGTATTCGAATTGAGTTAAATAAATATGAGCTAAAATAAAATCTAATTAGAAATGACCGTTACTAATAAAATAAAATTCTAGTTGTATTTAAGTTGTGAAATAAGAATCAAAATTAAATTGTTAGTTATTTCGGATTGGCATAAAATCCAAAACACGAATTATAATAATAGATTAAACCCGAGAAAATTTACTAAAGTAAATATTTGTGGATAAAGATTAAATACCGAATTATAAAATGGGAGTATACTAATTTGGAATAGAATTAGTGAACTGGGTATGCTAATAGAACTTAAAATTTGGTAATAAAAGTTGAAGTATGAATGGATATTTGAATTGGATTGTAAGAAGAATGGTTGAGTTGTAAATAAATTCAAGTGGAAGTTGATTTGGAATAAGATTCAAATTGAGAAGAAGTGAAATTGTGAATAAACCAATGAAGCTACATTTGTGAATTAATGAATTGAAATTGAAAATTGAAATGGGATTTTAATCGAGTCAAGTTGAATTAGTTGGATGAAAGGTGAACTGGGTGTTAAATAAGATGGTAAATCTGTATATAAATTCAAGTAGTAAAAAAATAAATTTGAAATTTCCTTGTTAATAATTAAATAAATTCATGATAAGTTGAATATGGAAATTGAAAATTTAAAATGAATAAGTGAATATATAAATTGAATTTAAATTTATAAATGGAATAGATTTGATTAAATGACAAAATCAAACCAAAGATTTGAATTATAAATTGTTTACAAGGAAACAGTAACTTGAGTTTGGAAGTGGAATAGCTTAAGTCAACATTTGAATAAATGCTCGACTTAAGAAAAGAAATTGTGAAATGATTTCAAATGAAATAAAAGGAATGTAAGTGTGAAATGCAAATTAAATTGAATTGAATCAATTGAAATGGATATGGATTCATTTCGCTTAAAAATGAATAGAATGGAGGAAAATGAATTGCAAACCATTGAATTGAATAGAAACGGTATGTGAATTGGTTGTAAGCGATTAAAATTGTATTAAAACCATATAAATTGCTTATGGAAATTATTTTAAGTGCATTGCCTATGAAAACTATTGATTTGCTATTGGAATTTAACGGGATGTTAATAGAATTTTCTTATATTATCACTTATCAGTTTAAATGGAGTAAGTACAGGTGTTTGGAAGCCGCTAGGCTGTATTTGCTTGCGCAATATGCTATATAGTAAGCCGCTTGCTTTAAAAATGCTAAAAATAAGGTACGCCTACGCAAAGAATTCAAAATAGGAAATATGAACTGTTTTGATTCTTTTTCGGGCCTGAGGCCGATGTATATACATTTTTGTACACCCTGCGATATCGCAGAAGTCCCTCCGTACAAGGGAGGTTCTGCCAAAAATTTTCGTAAATTTCAGGAGTTAGAAAATTTTTAGAATTTTTGAAAATTTCCATTAACGATAAATGATTTAAATTTGCTAAGCAAGTAAAATTGAAACTGGATATTGAAATCTAATTCAAATGTGAATGTAAGGTGAAGTGAAATCGAAGGAACTAAAGAAGTGAAGTTTGCGAATAAACTGTTAATTGAAATTTGAATTAATTAGTAAGTGCAACTAATTAAATATTCGGGTGAAAGCCAAATTGAAATCAAATGGAATTGTAAAGACAAGAGTAAATAGAAATGGATATGAACTTCAATAATGAAGTGAAAATAAGTATAAGCAGTATGTAGAATATTTATTTTGAACTTAAGGAATATGGTGAATTCTTAAGTAAATTCGGTATTGAGAAAATTATTCCTAGTGAATAATTGAATAGAAAATTTAACTGTAAATTGTGAAATGAGATAGTTGTGAATAAGTGAATAACAATCAAAATGAATGTGAATAAAAGAGAATTGATATAATTGATAATAAATTGGGCTAATTACGTAAGACGTACGTATATTATTTTATTCGCATAGCTATTTGGTCCAGATGTCGAACACAGAATTTCGAGATAGTTTTATCGATCCGAATCAGGATTTTTCACTCGATTTTCAACGGCGAACCTGGATATGGATTGTTGATTGATTCTGGTAATTCTCTATCATAGTTTGTGGCTATGCAAGGAGAATGACGGTTTCTGATCAAGAAATCAGATCTGAGTCCGCACTAGGAAGTCGGGTGGACAATACTAGTTCGGAAGCGGAATTGTGTGATCGATTGAGCGATCGAATGTGATGTTGCGTACGGATGATATATGTGCATCGTACGGGCTTAAGTAAAGCAAATATTGAAAATTTGTAAAAGAAAATTATAAAATGACTTTGGAATTGTGATGGAATATTATTGCTTAGTAGGATATACAGGTGTATAAAAGCAATGGATAAATTGGGATTTTGATTTTAGAAGATAAATTTAATGGCCCGACAAAAGGTATGTATTTGAATTTCTATATGAAATTTGATTGGGTTTTTGATACAGCCACTTGGCTTTTTGTTTTCTTTTTAAGATTGGGAGGCCGTAGAGCCATTTTGTAGTAGTACCGAGCAAGCCGCGCAAAGGAGACGCTGGCAAAATTTTTCGAAAATTTAGGGAGTTAGAAAAATTTCGAGAAAATTTTGATAATTCAAAATTTGAATTCAAATTTAAATTTGAATTGATAAGAAGTGATATTGTTTGGAACTTATGGATAGGCTTGGAATGAAATAAGTGGGATAGTGTGTCTTTAGTAAAAAGGATTTATTTGGGGCAAGTTGATAAAACGATTTGGGTTGAGGAAATAGTTAATGGGTTATAAATCATTCCTCTTAACTAGTAATTTCGGGGACGAAATTCTTTTAAGGGGAGAGGAATGTGACGACCCGGAATTTTGAGTATTTAAGATTGAAATATTTAATTTATTTTTAAATATTTAAAAGTTAATTTGTAATTTAAATTTCGAATATCACCATTTATTTGGAGAATTTAATTATTGAATTAAACAATTAAAAATTGAATAAAATGTTGAATTGAGAGTTTTGAGCCAGTTAAAAATAATTTAAAGGCTTGTAAAATCTATATTGATAATACTGAAGGCAGTAGAACTTTTAAAATCAAATAAAAAGTGATTTGTTCAGTTTTCAAATTTTAACGTTTAAATTGAATTTAAAAATAGCCTTCCGAGGCGTAGTCTCAGAATTCGACGAAACCAGTTCCATCGGATCCGAAATATTGAATTATTTTCGGATTTCAATTTTCGTGGCATTTGGAGCTGTTGTGTGGGTGCATGACATATCCACATTGACTTTGTTTTGAAATGAATTTAAATTTAAGTAAACTATATTTATTCTCCTTACCGACAACACGTACATCACGCCGCCGATATGTCTCCTTCGTACCCATTTCTTTTCTTTTTCCTCTTTTCAAAATCGCGTTATCTTCTTTAGTAAGCTGCTGTCTTTGTTAAATTTCGTTCTACTTTGACTCCCATCGTCTTCAAATTAAATTCACGTGAATTCTTTCCCTTTCCAGTTTTCAAATTTTACAAGATAAATCAAAATTGAAAGCAAGCTTTCAAATGAAACAGAAAAATGAAATGTTAATGGCCGAAGGATTCTCAGAGCTCAAATTAAATCAAAATCCTCCCTTTTCTCAAACAAAATCAGATTCGTTCACGATTGAACGAACTCGATTCCTCGGCTAGGGTTACAACCCTCACGAGCTCGTAATTTCGCGATGGAGGCTTGTGTTCATCACGGCACTCCCTATCATCGCGTTCAACTGTTAGTCGCCTGGGGTCTTCATCGACGTCGAGTCTGGGAAGCTCGCGTATGGTCGCGATGGGGGTTATGGTATCGGTGAAGCACGTATTCGCGAGTGGTCATCAGGGGAGCGTCTCGAGTTCGAACGAGGGTAGTGCTCACTCGAGCTAGGGCAGGCGACCGGAGTAGCGACGTGATGATGAGGTTGGCGGGTCTACGAGATGTGCATCGCGACAGGGTTCCAGCCCAAGATGGGGGTCCGATTTTCGAAGCCAGGGTTGGGAGTAGCTGCGGCGTTGGCGAACGCGAGGTGAAGTCGATCGTGAGTAGGTATCAGATCTCGTTTTATTTTGTCCTAGTTTTACTTATACGTATAGCTGTATACATCCAGTAAAGGGAAAATTATATGTGTATGTTTATATATTTATAAAAAAAAAATATTGGTCTAACTGTAAAAGGAAAATAAGTTCAGGTAACAAATATATATACTTGTTCAAATTAAAATTAGTTAATAAAATTATTAATGATAATTTGTTTCTGGATTAGTTTAAATATTAATAAAATTATAAATTGTTATTCAAGGTCAAACTCGAGAAAATAAGCTGGTTGGGGTGAATTGCAAACAAAATCTAAGGTGAGTTAATCTCACTCAGTTGAATTTAAATTTAAATAGTTAAATTTAAATGATTGATTGAATGATTGTTTGGATTGATTTGATATGATGATATATATAGTAGTATATACCAATATATATATATTGGCATATGTATATATTGGATTTGATATTCCCGCATTTTATAGCGGATGAGACCCTATGCGCCGCATAATAGCGGATGATATTTATTTAAATCCCATATACCGCGATATTCCACCTCGAAGTGGAATTGGTATTGTGCTAACGTCTGTGGATGCAGGGAAAACAGGTTGGAGGGATCCAACTGGATTCCTCAAAAATTTATTTTATTATTCTGTGATCTGAATATTGATATCATGTGATGATCTGATATTGGATGTTGTGGTTGATTGAATTCCCAGTATAATAAATTTTGAAAATCTATGGAATTGAATTTTTGAAGAAATTAAAGAATAATAATTTAAGTAAATTGGAATAAATTTAATAGTGAATTAAAAATAAGATAAAATAAAGTGAATTGGAATTGTAGTAAATATGGGAAAAGGGAATTTAGATTTACGAAGGAGTAATAAAATTTAAAACTCAAGTGATATGGTTTTTAAAGAAATAAAGAAATTATTTTTAATTCAATGAGTTAATTTAATTAAAAGCGTTAATAAGGAATGTTGGGAATTTAAAATAGGAATTTTCAGTTAAAGGGGTTTTAACTAGAAATTAAAAATTAAAAAAAAAAACCCGAATAATTGTATTTGAAATAAATAAGGTAAATAAGGGAATTTTATTTCAAGATAAAGCAAATTTGAAATAAAATTGTAGAATTGATCAAAATATTGAAACTGGGAAATTTTAAAGAGGAATGAGATTTTGAGATCTATAAACTGAGTTTATAAAGTGAAGCGGATTTTAATATAAATTCAAGGTGTGAAGTTATAAAGGATTGTGAATCTGTTTTAAAATAAACAGAGATTTATTTTAAAGGTTGTGAAAGAGAAGTATTTTCTGGATAGCCAAGTACATTTTGTTTTAAAAGGAAATTATAAATATTTGTTAAAGATTTATTGTTATTTTTAAAAGTCAAGTTTTTAAAAATCTATTATTTCCAAATGTTAAATTTCTAAAGTAAGTAATTTTCAATCTATTATTGTAGTTAATACAAATGAGATTTGATAATATGTTTTAAAAGGAAATTTGTTTATATTCTTTAAAATGGTTTTATTTTAAATATCTTTAAATATATATTTTAACTTAAATATTAAAGAAGTTTAAAAAGGCGTTCTTATAAAGTATTTTTATAATAAAGTGTTTTGAAATTATTTTAAAAATCTAAAATGGTTTTGTACTTGGCATTCCAGTGAAAATAAATATTTGGGAAATTATTCCGTGAGAGGAATATAGTTTGAAATTGTTTCCAATGGAAATTGAAATGAAAATAATATCTTGTGAAGATATTTTGAGGGATATAAATAATTTGGAAAAAATTATTGATTGTTGATGGTTGTTATGGATGTTAATTGATAGTTAAACAACCGACTATCAATATTGGCCAAATGCGCTGATCGTTTCGAAGAGACCGGGATCGGGTTTCCGTATACCGGGATTCTAGGTCTGGAGACTCGAAAACCACTTCGATCCGGTTTGTACGTTTCGTGGGGAAACGAGGGTAATATTGATAAGGGGATAGTGTTATCAGTTCTGTTCGGACCTGGAACGGACTTGTATGGATGAATGCTTTCGGACATCGTCAGGGGACGATGGGCATTCTAAGTGAAACGTTCTAAAGGTATCGTTTAGCCTCGAGCCTCATCAACCGGGAATGACTGAAAATCAGGGGTTATGCAGCAAGGCTTCGTGGGTAGCCCTCACTTGAGAGTAAGGTCATCCCTGTCTAGATGTCCCTTTTATTTCGGCTTAGTGGTGCGGTTGCTGATCCCAACCGTGGGGTGATTTTATTTGGAATTATCCAGTAAGGGATGATTCCGGCCTTGTGTTGCAGGGGAGCGGGCGTACTCCTCGGTACTGTGATCTAGGCCACGTACTGTGACAGGTGGTACCCCAGTGCCTAGTCATTCGTTGGAAATCCATTCTCCCTACGTTCCTTGTACGGTATTTGTTTGTATTACCCACGTTGTGGCTAGTATGCCGGAATTTAATAAATGTAACAATTTCGGCTATTTTAATAAGTATTAGTAAATAGACACTATTATAATATCAGAGGATTTTTATAGAAAGTGTTTTAGCTATCGTAAGGTAAAAACCCGGCATGTTTATTTGTGGCGTGGTCTTACGAGATGCTTTTGTTTTCAAAGGATTTTGAACTTTAATAATCAATTTGAGTGTGATTTTCTCACGCTGGTATTCCAGACTGACTCGGGTATTGTTTTATATGATGCTCGGGTCAGACCGAGATAAACAGGTTCAGATTGTAGCTGTGGAGCTCAGGAGACGAGCTGGATGGCGATTCGTACTTCCGTATTTGTTTATTGTTCCACTGTGTATTTGGATGTATATCATTGATGTGATGAACTCTGATGATGGATTCTGTAAATATATTGTGTAAACAGATATATTTTTCTGTTTGAGTAAAGATCTGTTTTGTATATATTATATTTTATTCCGCTGCGATGTGAGATTCTGTTGTTGATTTTCTATTTCTTCTTCTTCTATCTCTTCTTCTTTAACACAAATGGTTCGATTTTCCGGGACTGGAAAGTCGGGTCGTTACAAAAATAGTAAACAAAAAAAGGTTTCATGTAATCCTAAGTTGACATGATAGTTGACACATTTATGCCTCAATAAACTCCAAAATGGGGAACACGAAGAGAATGGGAAATCAAATTCGATCAAATTAGTGTATTTATAGGAGTGATATATCATGGTTGGAAAAATTAAGTGAAAAACAGGTAAATATAGACTGCCTTTGCTTCATGCTTAAGCCTAGGACTCCAAGCCCTTATTAGCCACTCATTTTTTATTTAAGCCATTTATTTGCCATTCATAATTGTAAGATAACTTACCATGAAACTCCAATACTTCCATTAAAACACATACGCATCCATAACAAATATAGTGCATTTTAGCATAGTTCGTACGTAAAATTAGAAGTACATACCTTGTAAGTCTTAGGAAAAATCAAATGACCGTATTTCAAGAACATCGTGGAGTAGAAAGATGCGCTCTTGATTTTGTGACCGCTGTCTTAATCCGGGAATAAATTCTGGAATGAAGGCATATAAATAGTTAATAAGGTAGTTCAAATGATACCTTTTTAGATAATTATTTAAATAGTTTGACTGCAAACATAACAAAGGGACCAAAAAAGGAGATAAAAGGCCATGTTAGACAAACAACAACATAAACAACAATGAATTATTGGTTCGCAGATGCAACTTACAACCACAACTACATACAAAAAGGATTGAAGAAGATATCCATTGATAGGTAGGGCGGTTTGATGAAGGAGTGGATAAGGAGTTGTTTCATAGAAGAAGATTTATGGTCAAACTTAGCAAGGGACACGACGCGACAGTCTAGGAAATAATGTTCCTTGTATTGTTGAAGAAAGATCTGCAATGAAGATGGCGTAATTGTTCGGTTGGCACAAAATAGTGCGATATTCAGGATTTGAGTGCAGGGGGCTTGGATTAAGTATCCAAAAGTGAAACTCGACTAAGTAGGTCTAGTTAACGCACCTTGTCTCCAAACTCGACTAAGTAATTTCCAGATCATGGCTTCAAAGAGATTACTGATCGTTGGGATGTGATACAGTGTAATCAGAGAGAGCGGATTCAAAAATTCGTAATTTTTTTAGAAGAGAAATGAGTTGGTTGGGAATAAAGCAGAAGGAAACATGGATCATGCAAGGAGCGGTTATGAAGTAATGAATCTATGAGGAAAAGAAAAGGAAAAGATATATGACGTGTGTAAATTAGAGATGGTTAATAACTTACGCGGTAGTGTAAATGTGAGGAGATTGTAGAACATCGTGTGAACAAATCAGCATCAATGTATAAATTGGAACCCTTTGATATATATGCTAAGAATAAATCTCAGCCTTTCTTTGTCTTTAATAATTGACCAATGCTTTTTATTATATAGACCAGTTTATGTTTTTATCAACTTTATTCCATGAATGATAGGTGCATGAACCGGAATCTTCTCCATTTGCAATTTACTTTACTGAACAGTAGTATGCAAAGTGAATCCATTTGTTAGAAATATATAATACAAAAATATATGCAAACTTAAAATTTATAAATATATAAGCACATATTGCTCAAATAGTCAGATATTCCCTGCTGCAAAACCAAATTTGGTGGTTGAGATAACTTTTTTACCATTATTATAAGTTGACTTAAAGCTAAAGTTTGACAAACAAATGAAGAGAAATAGATAAGAAGTAGTAGTTGTTTCCTGGAGATTTGACCAGGCAACTGAGTGCTCGGCACTGGCCACAGCTCGGCATAAAGGACTGCTCGGCATCCAGGAGTACTCGGCGTAGTACTCGGCATCAACAGGCACTCGGCGACAACCGATGTCCAGCGCTAGCGTTCGGCATCATTAGAACTCGGTGATAGGAGGACTCGGCAACAAGAGCGCTCGGCAGCCCAAGGTACTCGGCGTACAGGGGTGCTCGGCATCAAGCAGCACTCGGCGTCAACTAGTGCTCGGCAACAAGAGTGCTCGGCATACAAGAGTGCTCGGCATACAAGAGTGCTCGGCATCAAGGCTGCTCGGCATACGGAAGCGCTCGGCGTCAGAGAGTACTCGGCATCCAGTAGTGTTCGACGAAGTACACAGCATCCAGAGAGTCTGACATCCAGTAGTGTTCGGCGAAGTACCCAGCAGGGTTCGGCATGCAGTGGAACTCAGCGTCAACCAATGCTCGGTAGCAAGAGCACGCGGCATACAAGAGTACTCGGCATCTAGAAGAGCGTTCGGCTTCGACTGACAAACGTCCTGCACTTCCCAGACATCAACCACATCGTTCGGCATATAAGGGACTGTTCGGCATCAGAGCGTTCGGCACACCTGGTTCGGCATACAGCGACCACTGTACTGGGGCTAGAGCGTTCGGCTATCCAGCCCACTTGGGAAGTCCAGCCCATATTCGCCTATAAATAGAGGGGCAGGGTCACAGTGAAAGGGATCCTTTTTTGGAGAGAGAAGACCGGGGAGACTCTGCCATTTTCAAGACTCATCTTCTCTACTTAACAACTTCACTCAAGGATTTGATTCACGAATTGTATTTGTAATCAACCATAAAGGAAATCAATAAAGTTGAACAAAGTGGACGTAGGCAATTACGCTGAACCACTATAAATTTGGTGTTCTTACTTTCTGCATTTAAATTAGCATTGTCTTCTCTGTTTAATTTACTTTCATCACTTATATCTCTACACAATCTTTCTGAACGAGGTTAGTGACCAATTTTGGTGCTAACACTTTGGTGCTTTCACTGAGAATTGAATTCTCAGACCTCAAGGATCTGCTTTGAAGCTACTGGATTGAACAAATCCCCCAAAGAAGATCTGACTCACTGATAGGACATCCGTTGATTCTACTCAGAGTTCATACCAGTAACTCTACAATGGCAAGACCACGTACCAGGTCAGCTTCTCACAATGCGGATGCCCACGAGACTGCTAGCGTGCAACAAGCAGGGCCTAGCAATCAACCAGCAATTCCAAATACAGGAGTTGCCACTCAGGACCAAACTCCAGTTGTCACCAGAATAGAGTTCAACGACTTGATGAGAGAGCTCAGGGAAAGTAGGAGACAACTAGGAGAGCAGATGCAAGCTAATGCCAACCTGATGGCACAACTTACTCAACAGCAGCAACAGAATGCTGGGGGCAATCCCGCTGCTTACTCCTCATCTGACAGCTCTACTTCCTCTGATGAACCTCCTAGGCGCAGACGCCGTAAGACTGATGCTGCGCAAGCAGATGCTGCTGTTCGAACAGCTGGAGACTGCGACCAAGCAAGAGCTGGAAGCTTCAGGACCGGGATACAGATGGAAGATAGAGGCCCAGATCATCAAAATGCTAACGATGTCGAACCTCAAGACGCACGATTGGCAGATCGCCAGGAGAGGAGGCATCAGCATGGACAGGCGCGTAGAATAGACTCGAACCTTCCGCCTTCCATACAGACACCCGATCTGACAGCCATGATCAGGCAACTGATGAAAGAGAATCAGGGCTTATCAAATGATGACTAGGGAGTGTCAAGAAGTCATACTCCATTCACGGATGTTGTGTTGCAAGCGGCGTACCCCAGGAAGTTTAGTATGCCTACTATTCCTGCATATGAAGGAAAGACTGACCCTAGACAACATATCATGAGGTACGAATGGATGATGGATTCAGCCAGAGCGAATGATGCCACCAAGTGTAGGTGATTTCCGATTACTCTATCTAGGATCGCTACTATGTGGTTCACCCGACTTCCTCCGCGATCCGTATCAAATTTCGAGGAGTTGGCAAAGAAGTTTATTGAGCAGTTCAGGATACACACTACACGCCCAAAGGACGTGATGTCTCTGTCAAGTGTAATCCAAAATCCCGGGGATTCGTTGAAGGAATATTTGCAAAGATTCCACGTGGCGGCAACTGAAGTCAGTAACCCCAACGACCATGCAATTATGATGGCTGTAATGAGAGGTGTGGATCCAGACTCTGAGTTTGGAGACTGGCTAGCAGGAAATCCTTCGGCTACGCTAGAGCGTTTCTACTCTAAGGCACACCAGTTCATAAGAAGAGAGGAAGCTAGGTGGGTACGACGAGATAAGGCGCCAGGGCCTGTCCAGGAGTCAATAAAAAGCAACATTGCTGTGAAGCAGTCTGGAGACAGCTCGGGAAAGGTCCAACTCAATGTCCAGAATAAGCCGGGGCAGTCTAAGGAGTCCAGAGGAAGGAGTCAAGGGAAGAAGAGAGAAGCGGGGAAGTGGAAGTCGAGAATTCCAAGCTACAACGAGTATACTCCGCTGAACGTGCCGCTAGAGAACATCTACCTATCCACCTGTAATACCTTTCAGTACAGAAAACCACGTCCAAAAGAATCAACCGAAGAACAGAAGCGGACCGGGAAATATTGTCGCTTCCATGAGACTTATGGGCACAATACGGAAGAATGTAGACACTTGCACGACGCTATCGAGAAGTTGATCAGGCAGAAGAAATTGCTAGAATTTGTGAAGGATCCACAAGAAGGAGGACAGGGAACGTCCAACCCAGGTCGTGCACCAGCTCCACGTCATCCCGAGGAGCCTGCCCAGACCGTAGGTAGACTAGTCATAAATACAATCATCGGCGGACCTCACCCCGCGGATAAGAATTGGCAACAGATGGAGCGATATGCAAGTTCCTTGAAGCATGCAGATTTTGAGTGTTGTTCGAACGTGGAGGACGGAGCCCCTGCTAAGCAGCAGCGCGTAATGACAGACGATATTGTGTTCAGAAGCAGAGACGCTGATCAGGTAGAGGCTCCGACCATCGACCCCATGGTCATATCTACAACGATCGGACCAGCATATGTAAAAAGAATTCTGATTGATTCTGGAAGTTCAGTCAATATCATCATCAAGAAGGCCTACGATCAAATGAAGCTAGAAACAAAAGACTTGAAACCATCCAAAGCTCGTATTCACGGCTTTAACGGCGCTGCAACTGATGCAGTGGGATATGTCGAGTTACCAGTTTAACTGGGACAAGGCGAGCGTCGGAGAGTGCGAATTCTACCCTTTATAGTTTTGGATGTGGACTCTCCGTATAACGTTTTCTTGGGTCGGCCGGCCCTGGCAGAGTTTAGGGCAGCGTTAGCCCCGTGGTGTTTAACTTTGAAGTTCCCGACTGACAAAGGAGTAGGCATTGTTCACGGCGACGAATAACGAAGCTGAATATGAAGCACTGATCGCTGGCATGAAGCTCATCAAAGAACTCGGGATCGAATCAGTCGAAATCTTTTGTGACTCACAGTTGGTGGTTTACCAAGTACGGGGAGATTACCAAGCAAAGGGACGAAAGCTTGCTCCGTACCTCGTTCAGGTCCAAGAACTACTATCAAATCTTGAGTGTTATGACATTTCACATATCCCGCGCGAACAGAACATAGAAGCGGACTTGTTGGCTAAATTTGCAAGTACCGATGATGCGCAACGAATGGGATTGTATCCCGTCGAAGTCTTGCATGCCCCGAGCATAGACAAAATGAAAGTCGATCGCGTGTTGGGAACAGAAATCGAGAAGGAATCGTGGATAACCCCATTCAAACTGTACCTGACGACCGGGGCTTTACCAGGAAAAAGAAGCGAAAGACGGCAGGTCCTTCGAAAGGCCGCGCGATACATAATGCAGGATGGATCAATGTATTGAAAAGGATTTTCAGTCCCGTTATTACGATGCATCGCTCATGATGAAACAAGGCGAGTCTTGAGAGAGGTTCACGAAGGGGAATGTGGCGACCATACTGGGGGGCAAACGCTAGCAAAGAAGATCCTCCGCTATGGATATTACTGGCCCACCGTAAACCGGGATGCCGCGGACTACGTAAGAAAATGCGACAAGTGTCAAAGATATGCGAAAATCCCGAGGGCTCCATCAACGGAACTCACACAAATGATCAGTCCCTGGCCATTTGCGATCTGGGGAATCGACATAATCGGCTCTTTGCCTCTATCCAAAGGTGGTGCGAAATACGCAATAGTTGCAGTCGACTATTTCACGAAATGGGCTGAGGCAGAACCTTTGGCCACTATCACCTCAAAGAAGGTCATTAACTTCGTTGTACGAAACATTATATGCCGTTTTGGCCTTCCACGCACCATCATTACAGACAACGGAACGCAATTTGAAAGTATAGAGTTCAAAGAGTTCTGTTTAAAGTACGGCATCGAGAAAAAGTTCGCCGCCGTTGCACACCCAAAAGCTAACGGACAAGTCGAGGTCGTTAACAAAATAATCAAGTCCATACTGAAGAAGCGTCTGGAGAAGGTTGGAGGCAAGTGGGTAGATGAACTCCCGACAGCATTATGGGCGTATAGAACTACCCACAAGTCCGCGACCGGCCACACTCCGTTCGCCTTGGCATACGGCTCTGAAGCCGTTATACCCGTGGAACTTGAAGTTCCATCGCACCGAGTGACATACTATGATCCCAAGACGAACCAAAACCTCTTGCTGGAATCACTGGACTGCATCGACGAAAAGCATGAAGAAGCTGAATTAAGGGCGGCGGCGCACAAACATCCAGTCAAGCGTTACTACGACGGCAGAGTCCGCCCAAGAATCTTTGATGTGGGTGATCTCGTTCTGAAACGAGTTTTCCCGGTACCATCACGCATGACTCCCAGCTGGGAAGGTCCATACGCCATTGAACGGAAGCTTGGAGAAGGAACATTCAAGCTAGCGACCGTTGATGGCGCGACACTCCCCCGAGCATGGAACAGTGAACATTTGCGGCACTATTACATTTAGCATTTTTTCCTTTCTTGTTGTAGGCACTGTTATTTCCTGCATGTTTCCATTCAATAATGACTTAGTTTCTTTTTAAAGTTGTAATCAAGCAATTTAGTTGATTTTCATTAATAAAGGCTTGAAGCCGTATTTTCTATGAAGTTTCTATATCTCTTAATTGGATGATAAATTACATTATCCTACACGACATACAGACTCGTACGAACGATTCCAAATCTCCGAATCCCCAAAGCACGGATCGGAGTACTCTAAGTCCCCAGAGCGCGGACTAGAGTATAAACGATTCCAAATCTCCGAATCCCCAGAGCGCGGATCGGAGTACTCTAAGTCCCCAGAGCGCGGACTAGAGTATAAACGATTCCAAATCTCCGAATCCCCAGAGCGCGGATCGGAGTACTCTAAGTCCCCAGAGCGCGGACTAGAGTATAAACGATTCCAAATCTCTGAATCCCCAGAGCGCGGATCAGAGTACTCTAAGTCCCCAGAGCGCGGACTAGAGTATAAACGATTCCAAATCTCCAAATCCCCAGAGCGCGGATCGGAGTACTCTAAGTCCCCAGAGCGCGGACTAGAGTATAAACGATTCCAAATCTCCGAATCCCCAGAGCGCAGATCGGAGTACTCTAAGTCCCCAGAGCGCGGACTAGAGTATAAACGATTCCAAATCTCTGAATCCCCAGAGCGCGGATCGGAGTACTGTAAGTCCCCAGAGCGCGGACTAGAGTATAAACGATTCCAAATCTCCGAATCCCAAGAGCGCGGATCGGAGTACTCTAAGTCCCCGTAGCGCGGACTAGAGTATAAATGATTCCAAATCTCCGAATCCCAGAGTGCGGATCGGAGTACTCTAAGTCCTCGGAGCGCGGACTAGAGTATAAACGATTTCAAATCTCCGAATCCCCGAAGTGCGGAGCGGAGTACTCTAATTCCCCGGAGCGCGGACTAGAGTATAAACTGTTTCAAGCCTCCAAGTCCCCGGAGCACAGAGTCAGCAAGAAGTCCAAGTACTCGAAAGATGTGGGACGAGAGGTATGCCATGTCAAAAAATGTTTGAACAACACAAGAATGGACTGGGAGATAATGCAACTCATAAGAACTTGAGTTATGGCTACAATTAGTCAGCAAACTAAGGAAAGACAAGAGAATCACTCAAGCGAAAAAGAAGATAAAAACTTTATTCAATAAGTCCAAAATGGGGATACATGATCACTCCTACAAAATTCAGACCTCTCTATACAAACTACAAGTTGTGGAAGATAAAAGCAATTACAAGACTTAAGCAAAAAACTCGTTGAACGAGTGTGTCGATTATTTCTTCGACTTCTTCTTCTTGTCTTCCTTCGTTGTTTCCGACGACTCCTCTCCCTCACGCTTTTTCTTGGACTTTTTTCTTGCTAGAGAAACAGAGTCGGGAGTAGGAGACGGAACATCTAATGGTTTGGACTTGCCCGGGAGAATGATTTTCAAAGGTCTGTTCCGCGGGTCAGTGAGTTCCAGTATTTCAGACTCAAATTTGACTTTGACTTTTTTCTTCTCCTCGTCGGCAAGACGGTCCCTCATGCTCATCTCTGAAGTATGCTCAGAGGCGCCAGTGATTTCAATTCCATCGCTTCCTTCGGCAGGAGACGAAGTATCAAGCTTGTCATCATCTAGCGCCCCGATCACTTGAGCGTCTGGACCGGGAGTTACTCCCGCATGAGCAACATCACTTGTTTTCTCTGCTTCCTCCTTGGCGTCATCGCTCCTAGGAGTTGGCTCGGCGTCAGAACAACCTACATGAAAATATAAAGAATGGGCGTTAGAAAGAATAACCATTGCTGAAAAATGACGGGATCTTTCAACTTCTAGAGAAAGAAGAATTTCCTACCAGGTCCCGGTTGGCTATCGGTGGCGCGTGGGGTTTCACCCTCCAGGATAGGTGATAGCACATGAGCACTGAGCCCGGGGTCTTCGGGGTCATAACCAACATGCTGCTCAAATGGATCAAGTGTCGGCCGACTGGCCGATTGGGCAGCAAATTGAGCAGCAGTATGAAGAGCAGTAATATTAACCCCAGACGGGCCAGCTTCACCATCTTTCTCTTTTGGAAGGGGAGAGCCTTTGCTGTAAAGTGCCAATGCTGCGGATAAGTCCGATGGCTCATTTCCCCTAAGGAACTCCTTCACCAGGGCCTCCTCATCGACCTCTTCTGAGCCTGACTCGATCTTCCTAATCCTTATCAAAGTTTCCCAGGCCTCAGCTAGGGATTCAAAGTAGCCTTCGCCCAAGAATGTTAAGTCGCGGTGCATAAGGACGCGGGCTCCATATTCAGCAATTAACGGGTCAAACATGTTTTTGACCTCTTCCCTGCCGGCTTCCGCGGCCGCCTCGAGGCGAGAATCAATCTCCTTCGCAACCTCTCTTTTGCCCTCCTCACGGGCCTCATCCTTCATTTTCTCAACCCCAGCGAGTTCGTCATCGAGCTTTGTTTTCAGGAGTCGGGTAGCAACGATCTCGTCACAGTATCGTTGTGATTCTTCTTGAGCAGCTACCTTATCCTCCTTCTCCTTGGAGAGTAATTCTTTCAGCTCTTTGACTTGGGTGGCGAGTGCGTCCCTTTCCTTTTGGACAGAGTCTTTTTCTAGGGCGAGGGCACCGCTGCGCTGGACTGCTTCGTCAAGCTCTTTTTTGTGAGTCGCCTCTAAACGAGTGACTGCCTCGGCAGTATTTTTTGCGCTTTGTTCAGCGGCTTCTAGCTTTGACTTATACGAAGAAAGCTCTTCGTCTTGGAGTTTGATGATTTTCTTATCGCTGTCAGCCTCCAGATTCAGACGGTCAATCTCGTGTTGACGCTCAACAGATACTTCCGAGACCTTCTCCACCAAGTGCACAAACGCGTCATGTTGAACATAGACGTCGTTATTGCAGGCAATGGCACTCTGCTTCACATGCCCGGGAATATGATGAATGGCCGGGAGAAACTTCAAGCCGTCAAAGCAAATTTTCGGAAACTTGGCTTTGAGATCTTCCATTTTTTCCGCAACAGTCGGGTCCACCGCAGGAGTAGGAGGAGGAGGCTTTGAGAATTCCGCCCTTTTCCGTTGCTCTCGAACTTGCCGTGTACTCGATGAACTGGAATGTTGTTCTCGAGGAACATCAGAGTGATAACCCTTCTGTAAAGACTTCTCTCTATCCGGATCAGTTGGAGGAGGAAGATCACGGGATTGGGAAGATTGGGAATGTGCCTTCTTGCGGTGAGACGACTCTCGGGGACGATTATCCCTATCTTCATACTCGCCTCGGTCCCTGCGTCTGCCTGAACCAGAATCCCGTCCAGAGTGATGGAATATAGAAGACCCCTGAAGGCGATCAAGTCCATGAGAGCGGCCCATATCACCTGCAAAGAATGGAGATAACAACGAGTTAAGGAGAATTCACGAGTTAAAAAGACTTGAAGTATATTATGGAATGCGCATGTGCGTGTGTGTCCTAGTGTTCCCCCCGACGGACCCGTTCGTTTATCTTTGCTAATCGGAGTGTTGTCTCTTTGAGCCGGGAGTTGAACTCCTACATTGCCTCTAGCAGGCGAAGAGAATTTGAGAGCTTCAGGATCATCGAACCCGTAATTAAGTAAATCATCGGGGATGGACAGGTTGGACAGACCCCTCAGAGAAATTTCCAGATGCTGTAAGGAAGCCTCTTTCTCAGGCGGAATAAGTGTGACTTTTGAAGTACCACCAACTTTCTCCTTCTGAACTTTATATTTTAACTTCTTCTTTCCCTTCGAAGGGGAGGACGACGTTTCAATGTCGTGAACTTCGACTGTCGGATTCTGAGCGAGACCCGCATTCTCACCCTGAGTTTCAGGGGCATCATCCTCTTTGCGCTCGCCTTCTTCGTGCGTGTGAGGAGCACGGCGCGACCACGATCCGGCAAGTTTTTTCCCTTTACTGGACGGAGGTTTGGGAATGGTAACACCTTCTGGAAGGCTGATCCGACGACCAGGAGCCAGCAAGCCGAACCCCGACAGTGATTCATTTGAAATGAAAACTCGGATGTCTCGATCCTCGGCAGGAAGAGCTCTAATGGCATTGACAGCCTCAGAATATCCTCGGCCTTCCAGACGCGGGTTGATACCTGAAAAGATGAAATAAAGAGTTAGGAAAAGCGTGACTCCGATTGAATACGAATAGTGACTCAGCAGAGAGACTTACTGCCTTCAACCCATCTCCTAAACCAGAAGGGCAGCGCACATAGAACCATTCCTGTTTGTACAGGGCGAATTTGCTACATGCCCCTGTCAAGATCTGGCATTTTTGGTATGGCTCGAGGAACATAAAGGAAGGACTGTCTTTCCGTCTCTTGAACATGTAAATATATCTGATATCACCGGCGGTTGGAGGTCTGGAGAAGACAGCCATGAAAAGTAGGTAAGTCCCATATAGAAATGCATGGCCGTTCGGGTGCAGCTGCGACGGAGCTATGTCTATGTACTGCAGTACATCCCGGAGAAATAAGTTGAATGGAGGCACGCTGCCCATCCAACACATGAACTTGTTGCAGGTAGTGTACCCGACTGGGGGCAGATGAGGGCGATCGTGTCTTGAAGGAACTAACACGTCGGCAAAAGGAATCCCGTGAATGGAGCATATCCGTCGTAGAGCAGCTTCGTTGATTTTCGAGGCTTGAGAAACGATTGGATTGTCTAGTAAGATGGTTGCCTCCAGAGCATCAGGCGCCAAGTTATGAGCAGGAGAAGTTGATGGGTTAGAAGTATCAGCGACTCCTTGCCTTGATGACGGCCCAGGCCTGTCGGATATAGTGGCGGAGCTAGATTTTCTCGACATCCCAAATAAATAACGAACCTGGCTAAGTGCTTGAGAGAACTATACTTAAAAAACGTTGAACGTTAGAATTAGCAACACGAGTTTTCCCCCCACGTGGTGTGTGAACTAGTGCAAGCAATTGTGTACAAGCAATAAGATTTCAAGGATATAAAAATGAGTTTCGAATCGTTGCCTTCGAAGACCGTCATCGCTGACCGTCTCGAAGAGCCCGCCTGGTGGTGGTTACAGTTCCAGATTTAGAAAACATGTAATTTATGAAGTATCCGGCTTAAGTCTAATTTGACATTTATATCGTTCGGCATTTAAATGTTGTTCGGCAATTGCATTGTTCGTCCTGAGAAGAGTTCGGCATGTATCTTGGTTCGGTTAAGTTATTGTCAAGTGTTCGGCTAAAGTCCTTGTTCGGCTAAAGGCCTCGTTCGGTTAAAGACATTGTCCAGTCAAAGGTTCTGTTCGGCATTGAAATTGTTCAGCATGTATATGTTTGTTCGGCATTTGAAGAATGTTCGGCTTGAGTTTTTTTTCAGCTAAGTTATTGTTCGGCATTTTAGTAAGTGTTCGGCTTTAGTTCGTTCGGCTAAGTTGTTGTTCGGCGTTCTAGCGAGTGTTCGGCCTCATTCAGACGAAATACTACTCGGTAGCCTCTATCGTTCGGCGCATGACAACATACGCCGAACCATAACTATGCCATCCAACACCCTTACCACCTCCAATGTTTTCCTTTTCCTCCTTTTTTGACTTCGGTTCGGCGCGATGGAGCTAAAACCACGTGCGCAAACACCTCAAATCCTTCCTCCTCGCCTCGCATTATCGTTCGGCAATGAGGGCAACCCACTCGAAAGCTTTTTACATGACAGACCTGACCATCTCATTTGGAACCTATTCAAATTAATAGAGGAGCAGTACCTAGATTGTAGTTAGGAGCTTAGGAAGGAAGGTTCAAGTTGTAAATCTGTTCGGCTAAAGAAAGTTGTAAATCTTGGAAGAGTGACAGGAATGAAAGCATAAAGGAGAAGGGACGGGAAGGACCTGGTTATATAGAGGGAGGTAGAAGTTGAAGAAGCTATACCCGGTAGAACCGGTCAACACCGGAGCGTTCGGCATCATAGTAGAGTGACGTTCGGCACACGAGGTACGTTCGGCTTCGAACGTATCGTTCGGCGTCTAAACCTTGCTCGTCTTGCACCTCCTTCGCTAACATTCTCGAGAAGGCATCATCAAAGGAAGTTGAACCAGATTCAAAGCGCATCACGTTCGGTCACATGATACACTTTGGGGGGCAAGTGTTTCCTGGAGATTTGACCAGGCAACTGAGTGCTCGGCATTGGCCACAGCTCGGCATAAAGGACTGCTCGGCATCCAGGAGTACTCGGCGTAGTACTCGGCATCAACAGGCACTCGGCGACAACCGATGTCCAGCGCTAGCGTTCGACATCATTAGAACTCGGTGATAGGAGGACTCGGCAACAAGAGCGCTCGGCAGCCCAAGGTACTCGGCGTACAGGGGTGCTCGGCATCAAGCAGCACTCGGCGTCAACTAGTGCTCGGCAACAAGAGTGCTCGGCATACAAGAGTGCTCGGCATACAAGAATGCTCGGCATCAAGGCTGCTCGGCATACGGAAGCGCTCGGCGTCAGAGAGTACTCGGCATCCAGTAGTGTTCGGCGAAGTACACAGCATCCAGAGAGTCTGACATCCAGTAGTGTTCGGCGAAGTACCCAGCAGGGTTCGGCATGCAGTGGAACTCAGCGTCAACCAATGCTCGGTAGCAAGAGCACGCGGCATACAAGAGTACTCGGCATCTAGAAGAGCGTTCGGCTTCGACTGACAAACGTCCTGCACTTCCCAGACATCAACCACATCGTTCGGCATATAAGGGACTGTTCGGCATCAGAGCGTTCGGCACACCTGGTTCGGCATACAACGACCACTGTACTGAGGCTAGAGCGTTCGGCTATCCAGCCCACTTGGGAAGTCCAGCCCATATTCGCCTATAAATAGAGGGGCAGGGTCACAGTGAAAGGGATCCTTTTTTGGAGAGAGAAGACCGGGGAGACTCTGCCATTTTCAAGACTCATCTTCTCTACTTAACAACTTCACTCAAGCATTTGATTCACGAATTGTATTTGTAATCAACCATAAAGGAAATCAATAAAGTTGAACAAAGTGGACGTAGGCAATTACGCTGAACCACTATAAATTTGGTGTTCTTACTTTCTGCATTTAAATTAGCATTGTCTTCTCTGTTTAATTTACTTTCATCACTTATATCTCTACACAATCTTTCTGAACGAGGTTAGTGACCAATTTTGGTGCTAACAGTAGTAATTTACCTTTTTAAGCATCGCTTGAAGTTCCAAAGGCAACCATTGTTTGGTAACATCAGTACATCAAAATCGAAGGAATATAATTTCTTCCACATCAAGTGAAACAAAGTTGCTACAAATGCAATTCCCATATTGAAGTGTCAAAACAACAAATTAGGATGCAACCTTTAACCAAAAAAGAGAAAATTAACTTCCAACAGCATAGAAATAATTACCATCTTATGGATAACCATATTTTTATATTTTATCAGTAGCAAAGAAAATCACAGAAAATAACCAATCTTGTTCCTTGTTTCTTCATTTATTTACACCCAAATAGGAGGTGACCGAGTTGCATATGTGACATATAATTTTTTTACTGAGTTGACTTTTTTAGCAAGCTATCATGATCAAAGATATCAACTCATAAGAATGTAACTCACTATCATAAGAATGTAACTCAGTATCTACATTAAATTTTTTGGACATAATTAAAATATGCACCTCTTATGCAATATATTAGTTAAGAAGAAGTGTTGGTGCCATAGTAGATGTAGGAAGTAGCTATGTACAATCACTATAGTGTTTAGAATTTAGGGTGATAACAACAACAAACAGTACTAACTTTAGAAAACTATTTGCAGACCTAATAAACTAAATTATTGTTGTGACAAAACAGAGGAAAAAATTCATTTGCATGAAGCATTTAATACTTTGCTACTTGGAAAAGGTTCTTACGGAGTTTAATGCTTCTTAGCCAACCTTATCATTGTCAACTTTTGATGATGCATTGTCCGTACTAAATGCAGAATCTGGAAATTTATCTCGAGTCATACGCATAATTAATGCATATTCTACTTCAGGATCTGTTAAGGGAGGTAACTTGCTTGTGACTACATTAAACGTGCGCCTAAAAAAGAGAGTAGTATCCAAAAAAACAAATCTGATAATTCCTAGCAGAAGATAAAGAGAAGAATGGGGTCGTTCTTCTAGAACCATTCTAGGATTAGTCTTTCCTCTCCAGTACTAATACATGTATGTAATCCTAACACGGTATTAAAAATAAGTAATTGAAGAAAATGGAAATTGTCAATCAAACACAATTTGTGTATTATATTACATTGAAAAAGAGAAGATCTAACAGGCTTCTTACCAAGTATATGACATCTATAGAATTCTTATGTCTTCCTCTTACAAAACCTACAGACCTACCAAAACATTAGAGTATTTGGGATAATAATGTACCAAATGAATATACAATATGGATTTCAAAAGTTAAAGTAAACATGGCAATCCAAAAAGAGTACTCAAAGAAGAGAGGAGGAAATTACGTAAGAAACAATAGTCAACCCGTATTTTTTTGCTAAAGCGGGATATGCCTAAAAAAGAATATTGAAAATAAAGTACCTAAACGCTTCCAAACTATAATGACAACACTTCACTGCCAGTATTTGAGCGGGATAAACACAATCAATGCTTCTGAATTCATTTCAGGAGCCGATCCATGGTGCTCCCTTTGTCCAATTTGAAGTAAATCTAAATCATGTGGAGAAATATTATATCAAAAAAATAAGAAAAATAACTACATTAACCTTCATAAACCAAGTCTATAGAAAAAAATATTTGATAAAACTCGAGAGTCGAAGGGAATACAATTGAAATAAGATCGTATATTTAAAAAGAACCGTAAACAAAAATCAAACAAAAAGTTGCTAATATTAGAAGATAGGAAACCCAAAACGAAGGTAATAATGTATATCCTAACCTTTCAATCCATGAAGAGCACCTCTCATATTTCCTTTGTCATTATGGAAGTTATCGGCTTGGAGAAATAAGAAATGATTGATGTAGAAAGGGCGGATTGAGTAATTGACAGATCGTGGGTAGATGGTGGCAAGCATTGCGTTGACGTGTCGATTTCTTTGTCTCGTCATCCAACCGAAAGCCAATTCGAGAAAACGCAGCATAATTAAGATAATTGGGGAAAGAGAGGAACAGAAATAGTTAAGGGAAGAATAAAACAGGGGACATAAAACGTGAGAAACCAACTTCCCACGATTTGGAACAGTGTGGGATCTGTTAAACTTTTAACGGAGTTAGTATTTGGATTGGTAGGGGATGATGTGTCAATAAGTATACCGTCTGATATATATTTTGTGGTTAAATCCCTACCGTCCTTTGTCTTTCAGTTAACTTGGTGTTAAATACCAGGAAATTTGTTATATAGATGTATATACAAATTTAAGATTTCAAAATTAATTAAACAAATTTTTTTGTCTGACAACACATTTTCAAATATACATACTTACGAAAAAAAAGTTTATATCAGGTGACCGGTATATACGTGTGTGAAGCATACATACAAACAATTCATGTGCCCAGTAATAAGTAGACTAGTGTTACCATAACATACTTATAAAATCAATATACACTCTCATATATATATATATTTATTTATTTATTTAAAATTTAAACATCAACAGCTCTGTTATGTCTATAAATAACACGTAATATACATTTAAATTACTTTTTCTTCTTTGTAACAAAATAGTTTACTTTATATGTAAATTTACATTAATATATATGTATATATAAAATCTATACCATTATTTGGTATACACATAACACTCACTTCATATAATATATACTCACGCAGATAACTCAATATGTTATAATATACTATTATACTATGCATTAACTAACATAACACTGGCCATGCACTACGCCTCAACATGTATTACAAGCAAGAGAATATATATTAACTAATGTTATTAAACATATATATACGCAAGCTTATTTTCTTTAAAAATCTGTTCAAAAATATAATATATATAAAGACTTACCATTATATATGTATACAATTCCAACCGAGGAGAAGAGGGGAGGTCGGTGGTAAGGCACGGCAGTCAGGGGATGGCTGCGGTTGCACGTGTGTGGTTGGCAAGGTTACGAGGCCAGAGCCTGGAAGTGGCCATGTGGAAGGGGTTGCATAAACAAAGGAGGCTCGGCAAAGCTGTGCCATGGGGAAGGAGGGTGATGGGAAGAAGGCTGCGAAAGATGGAAGTGGAGGTGCTGTCGGCTGTGATGAGGAGGAGAATCTTCGGTGAGGGAGATGAATGAATTTTTCTTGCGTACATTTTCTTTCAAGAACGAAATGGAAGGGCAGACGAGAAATGAACGAGGCAGAACTTTATATTCCAGGAAAAAAGTGATGTCAGCAAAAATGAAGAAGAGGAAAAGAACGAATGAAAATAACGTAGTTATAAAAGCTAATAAGATGAACCGTTCAAAATGAATACAAACGTATACGTATTGATTTTCAATGGTTATGGGAAGGCAACGGTCATCCTGGATTAAGCTGAATAATTAAAGCAAATTATTATTGTGGTCTCGCTGCACATTTCAAATTTAAAAACCGAAGGAAGTGGTAAAGTAACAATTTATGGTACCGTTATAACGAACATTTTATTGTTTCCGCCGCGTACCGGACCTCAAAACACAGAAATGAATATACCGTAGAAATTAGCACGACAAGAAGATCAAAACGGTATATAGATATCAGTGGTACGACCATCCAAACAAAATTTGATATCGGTATTCGAAAATGCTGCTATTTCGTCGAAAATAAGATCGACGGAGCAATAGCAGTCCAAATTTTGAGAAACGAAATATGACGTCTCACTCAGAAGATGATTTACAAATTTATTATATAGAAATATTCTGGTTTTGAAAATATTTTATCATCATCAAATTTTAACTGATTTAAATTTAAATAAAGTTACACAAGAAAATAAACTTCCATATTATCTGATGAAAATTTACAAAGTTCTATGTTTAAATAGACGTATTCCAAATATTAAATTTTTATTTCAAAATTCAATTATTTAAAAATTCACAAAATTCAATTAAATACGTTATTAAAATCATTAGAAATTTCGAGTCGTTACATTCTTCCCCCACTCAAAACTTTTCATCCCCGAAAAGGATAGGAGAATAGAAACAACCAAAAGAAAGTGGATTGAAAAAAACAAGGATAAACAATTAATTTAAAACTACATAAGTTTTACCAGAAATATTCATTTGAAAACTTCGTTTGCAGCTCAATTTTCTTTAATACTTTAAACTTTTCAAAACCCATTTGTAAAATTTCTTGCTTCCTTTATGAATACCATTTATATGTTTAAATAACACCTTTATGAAAACTATTTGAAAACGATTATTTATATCATTGCTTATATTTACAAAGAATCTATTGAAAACATTAAATCCATAATTCATAAATTTATTAATTATCTCAAGATACTTTTCAACATTATTAATAAATCAATAATCATTTTCTTTAAATGTGTTGTATTTAATTAATAACTTCTAAAATATTTACAACACTAATAATTTACTATTAAACCATGTAGTATATAAATAAACAATATTTTAAACGTTTTAAATAATTTAGAAAGAGAATTGATCAAAATATCCTTTATATAATACTTTATCAAAATAATTTTATAACTCGATGTCTTAACAGGTTTATCCTCATTCTTGCAGACTTTGGCCATGCGTTGATCAAGCGCAAAGCTAGATTTCTCCAAGTATTTAGTACACCTGTTTCAACACCCAGTGAAAATACTCAAAAAACCTTCAAAACTGATATGGAAAGTACAACCCAAACAAACAACCGAATCGAATCGAATCATGGATCGCAGATACACAATGGTTATGCCTGGGTCCCCTAGGAAACATCTGTGCCTTTTAAGCAATCACTGCCTTGCAAATTTCGCCATGATAACCAAAAAAACAATAGACCGCGGATACACAATGGTTACGCCTGAATCCCCCAGGAAACATCCGTACTCTTTAAGCAATATCTGCCTTACGGATTACGCTACTAACACGACCATGGATCGTAGATACACAATGGTTACACCTAGATCCCCCAGGAAACATCCGTACCTGTAAGCCGTCACGGCCCTGCAAATTACGCTATGCAGTCGAGTTCGTAAGACCATGGGTAACGCCATGGAATTCGAAGGACACTCGAGTATCACATTCGAAAAACCTAAATCAGAGAGAATAATATCGATAGAATGAATCCCCAATGTGGCCACAGAGCGGATATCAAGTAGAAGGCACTTTCAATAACTTTACTTCGAAAATATGTATCATATAGTACCCTTTCAAATCAATTTCAAATATCATACTTATATAAATCTCGTTATATATAAGATTTCATTTTCAAATCGAATACTTTCCAAAATCAATAGTATATCAAATCACACTTACCTAGACTTCGATTATATAAGGTTTCGCTTTTCAAATTTGAGTACCTTTCCAAATCAATAGTTTTCGAATCAACTTCATACTTATACAAATCAATTTTATATAAGTTCGATAACTCCCAAATCAAGTATTTAGTAAAATAAGGTTCTCAATTTCAATTTGTTTCAATATCCGTTTAGTTTCAAAATCATATACGATTTCAACAAATTATTTATTCCAAATTAAATATCTTCAGTTTCAAAGTTTCCAAAATAATAAGTTTAGAAAATAATCCAAGTTCCCAAATCAACATAATTTAGGTCAAACAAATTCATTTCCAAATCATCATATAAATACTAGGTTTTAAATTCCAATATATTTTCGAAACCAAATTTTTTTCTCAAAATCAGTTATACCCAAAATGATTACCAAGTTTATAACCATCCCCTTTAAAACCTTTAAACTATTTATTTCTATTTGAAAGATCCAATTTACCTTTTGAAAATTATTATTCTATATATATATATGGTTTTATAAAAGATGTTACTAAGTTAAAAACATTTAAAACAATTTTTTTTCAAAACATTTTAAAGCTAAATTCCATATTAGTATAATTCAAAATAGTCTTATTCATTTACTTAACAAAATAGTTTCAAACTTATATACTTTATCAAATAATTTATACTTTTCGAAATTACTTAGCTTTGAAAATCAAACCTTGATTTGGAAGTGTTTGAACATTCAAAATAGTCGGAGAAATCAAATTTTCAAATCCAAGAGTTGGAAATCAGCAACCAATCAGTAAATTAATTTCAATATATAAGGTCATACCAAAACAAATCTGAAACTCGAGGACTGAACACCGGCTCACATCAAATCATTTCAAATATACATAAATATATCTTTCGAATATCAAATCATACTTCGGAATTTTAAATCAAAATTGGTTTCACAAAATCACTCGCATAGCAAAGCTACTAAAGTGGCCTATCCCCCACTCTGAAACTCGAAAATCAATGTCGACGATGTGTGCACTCATCACCGAAATTATTCTCCAACGACATAAGTGAATTCTGGACTTCTATCTTCTTGAAAACTTCTTTGAAATTTCTTCGAAATCATTGGAACTCATTTGAAGTCATTTGAAACATTTCTTATTCGGAAAATATTTTTAAATCGTATTATTATATATTTTCAAAATCTTAAACCAATTTCAAAACACCGGAATTCAACTCCTCAAATTTCCAATTAAAAACCCTTTAGTTATAAATCATTTTTATATAAAACAATTTCTTATATAATTTTCAAAATTTCAAATCCTTTCGAAACTTTAAATTCTCGTTTTTAAAAGGTATATAATCCTTATCGGAAACATTCCACTTTTATATATAGAATATAATAATACTTATCAAATAATAATTCGGTATATAAAACAATTTCTAAAATACAAACAAACGTGATTTTTCAAAGGATGATTCAAGAATGGATTTCAAAACAAAGATAGAGATTCAAATTAGAGGAACTCTAATCAAATAGAATTTCTGATTCGAAGATAGGCTCAATCAAAGATGAGATAATTAAATTTCAAAATAGAAGATAGATACACTTATATAATCGCGGGCGACCTTAACCGGGTCAACCGTGACTTCAGGAATATGATTGATTCGGAATTCTAAGGCAGATCGACATTTGATCATCAGAGATAGAATTCGGCAAAGCAAGAGATAGAAGCATCTAAACCAAGGGTATAGAAATCTCCAGTGAATCAATGCCGATTTTAAAGGATTTTCACCCCTTTTACAAATCATTCAAAGATTGGCGGGATCGTCGATTTTTATAGAGGTCATTCAAAGTGGAGTTATGGGATGCTCCAGAATCAAAAGAATACAAATATGGGAGACAAGAATGGATTTCAGAACAAGTGGGAGCGTTCCAAAATTCAAAGGAAACTGAATCAAAGAGGAAGAGATTCAAGCACGAATGAAAGTAATTCTACGATTAAATCTACTACATATGCTAAGTTTTGCCTAAAACCAGAGCTCTGATACCAACTGTAACCACCCGATATTTTCAACCATTCGTATCCGCACATGTCGGACTTGAATTGCTCAAAATATTAGATTGTTAATTTAAATTTGGCAAAACTCTACATATATAGTAACTAAATAAATCACAGAATCACAGACACAGAGTATTGTAACAGAATGCAGCGGAATAGATTAATAAATAGTAGTTCGTGAAGCTACTATATAAACACCAGAGTTTGAAATAAAATACAACATAATATCTCAAATACAGACTGATGACATCTCTGAACAAATCAACTGGAGAAGCTGAAAGTTGAATCGATAGTTGGATCTCCAAGTGAAGCTTCAAACTCCAAAGGTGAGTCTCAAATGCTGTATCACTCAATCTAACCCGAGCATAAAACAAAACACAAAACACTCGAGTCATGATTAAATTCTTATATCAATAAATCCAACTCAAGTGAAATATCAACTGAAATACAAGTAACTTAAAGGTTGTTTGGGATAACCACCATTTAAGGATCCATGGAACTATCTACAATGAAGAAATATACGCTATTAACAACCAACGTCACTATAACACCGTGGTAATTTCAAATTAATTTGTACTTCAAAACTAAAATGTCATTTCCATTTCAAATATATATATTTCCAAATTATATCACTTTCAAAACTAAATTGATAATTTCATATATATATATATATATATAGTATTTTAACTTGATTATTATTTAGTTTTGAAATATTCACTTAATAAATCCATTATCATTTAAATAACCTTAAATTTACATTAAACTAAATATTTCCTTCGATTTATTTAAAACTTGAAATATCCATTTAATCACTTTAAATCAATATCAGTATTTACTAAACCATATATTTCTTTACAAACCCATAGAAATCATTTTCAAAATATTTATATATATATAGACCAACGGTGTCTATATATAATTTCCTATCCTATGGTCAAGCGATACGGATAATTATCGTTTAAATCCGTAATTTAAATATATACGGGTATATATCATTTCAACCCGCAATCCCAAATTCAATTCAAATGAAAATTGCTTGGGTTTATCATTTCAACCCATAACGATTTTCTCCTATTCTATAGATCGTTCGGGTATGTATCATTTCAACCCATAGGGAACTCTATACTAACAGGGAACTTGCAAAGTGATAACAGATATGATAATAATAATAACATGCATCTATCATCAATAACAATATAATATAAACAACAAGATATGGTGTCACATCCCACAGGTGAACAATTACATATAGATGCATCACATATAACAGTTTAAATAATTAATAGTTCAATTTAGCAGTATATTTCAATTGTCGTTTCAATTGAAATAAAATTTAATAAATACAAGAACGTAAATTGTGAGTGATTTCTCACCTTCCAAGGCTAGAGGAGAACGGGAATAAGATGAGTTACGAATCCAAGCTCGAATTTTGAAGCATAACACGATGGACACGAGTTCAACGATCAAAGCTGATAGATAATAATTGATGAGAATGGGATATATATATATTTTAAAGGATAATATTTACTCTTATTAAGATAAATTACTTTATACAAAACCCAATAATAAATTTAAAACATATATATAAATTCTCAAAAATCACTTTAACATATAGTTAAAATAAAATATATATTAAATTTCAAATTAATATTTATAAAAAAATCAATATAACCAATTTATTATAATATATATAAACTTAAGCAGTAATGAAATATTTAAAAATCTATGTATAACATATGATATAACTACATATATTACTGTACATGAATTATTTTATAAACTAAAATTTATATTTACACAACGCAATTTTTAAATACACTACCTCTATCATATATATATACATTCCAAAATCATTAACAGAAAATATATTTTGAACTACTATGGAACCATTTTTAAAGATCTAAACACAAATGTATATAATACTGAGAATATAAACAAATATGTATAATATGTAGCTTTATATATAACAACCAATACATATATACTACCCTACAGAAGATATGAATATATATACACAGATGTATACTCACAGATCTCGCATATAAAAACAAATATATATATATATAATCTATGTAAATTTGTATGGAAACAAAGTATATTATATATCTTGTATATACACATAGAATTACCAAATCTATACATACATAAACTAACGCATATTCAAATAACTACGATTATATATATTATCTGATTAGAACATTTTTTTTCAAACTGCAAACTAGAGAAAGGAAAGCGATACCTATAGTAAACATATTATAAATTCACCTGACTTATATAACTTAATATATGTACCAAACCATTTTAAAACCAAATGATATACAAAATTATATATATAAACTGATATACGACATATATCCAACTTTCATAGCCTACATAACAAATGTATAAATACATATATTCACTAACAGGTAATGTGCTTTTATATAACTGATGCAGCTAAGCCCAGAGATGAAGTCCTAAGTCGTCCACGAGCTAAAGCTAACACGGAAGATATAAGTCGTCTACGACTTAAGGGCAATGTTGTGAGTCGTCCACGAGTTAAAGCTAACGAGGGAAATATAAGTCATAACCGACTTATAGAAACAGGCTTGAGTCGGGACCGACTCAACTGGGGAGAAGTCCTAAGTCGTGACCGACTTAAGGAAACAGACATGAGTCGCATGAGTCATCTACGACTTAACGAAGGCGAGGAGATAAGTCTTCAACGACTCAACAAGAAGGATACAGGAGGAGCAGCTCGAATGAAGAATGCACAAGTGTTAAGTCAGATACGACTTAAGGCAGATGATAAGTCGGCACCGAGTTACGACTCAGTTGAGTCGTATCATCTTATGTCGCCGAGTTAATCTGGACCATTGATTCTTAAGTCACTGCTATTGATGAGTCGTGAGAAGATGTTAAGTCGGCAACGACTTAAGTGGTGTTGTTTGTTGTATTTTTGTCTTTAAGTCGTATGTCGCCATGTACTAGGTCGTATGTTTCTAAGTTGTGTTGTATTTCTTTAGGTCGTACCAGGTTAGGTCGACCAGGTTGATAAGTCGCTGTCTGTTGTAATTAGGTCGTTGCCGACCTAAGATTGAGTCGTAAGTGATAAGTCGTAGGTCGCATCTTTTGAATTGTAAGTCGGAGGGCAGGCTAAGTCGTAAGTCGGAGTGTATTGTAATAAGTTGGAACCGACTTAAGAGTTTGTACATTTCTGTTTTGCGTGAGTTGTAGCCTATAAATAGGCAAGTTGTTTCATTTGTAAAGGTGGTTGATTTTTGAATAAAATTCTCTTTGATTGCTGCGTGCTTTCATTTTAAATTGGTAGTTGAGTGTAATCTCCTATCTCCTCTTTCGGTCAATCGAGTGCGCTCGATTCAACGATTGTAGAAGCCGATTCGTGGAATCAAGTGCGCTTGATCAACGCTTGAAGAATTGATCTTTGAACCCGGTATCGTGCGCGATCAACGAGTTCGAGATAGCTAGAATTTGGTATCTTCGGATCAACGAATTTGGGCATTTCAGTATCTTCCAATCCATCGATTGCTACTTTCACCGATTGAAGATTGTTTTGTTTAATCTGCTGCGTCAGTTTTGGTATCAGAGCTTGTTCTAGCCAATCATAGCTAGATCGAGACTTGGAGCCTAATCATTTTGAAACTTGAAGTGTTGAGCCGTGAGCAAGTGAAGTTTTTCGACTTTGTATTGAAGTTTGGAGATCAAATTTGCATCATTTGGAGAAGTTGTGTTCATCGTGTTCATCACGATTTGCAACAAGTGTGGAAGTTTCGATCCATTTCAATTTGGATCAAAGTTCGAATTGTGTTTGAATTTGAAGTGTTTGTAAAGATTTCAATCATGCCGCCAAGGAGAGCCAATCGACATCAAAACGTTGAAGCTTTGTATTGAAGAGAAGAGGCTGATGAGATGGAGCAAAGAATCAATGAAAACTTTAGTGAAAAGCTTAACGAAGGAATTGGCCGGTTAGAGAAGCTTATGACGGAGATGAATCAAAATCGGAGAAGGGTTTCACCTGAATCTAACCATGGGGGTAGTAGAGTCTCGCCACATTCCAATCGAGACAGAAGTGTTGAAAATGATCAAGGGCGTGGGAGGAACGTGAATGATCATGAGCGGAGGAATGTAGATAGAAGGGATGATGGTGGAAGACGTAATGGTAGTAGAGATGTGGGTGGACGAGATAGACAACGATATACATCTGATTTTGAAGAGGAGTATGATGGTGGTAGTGTTCGAGGACAAGGACGAGGACAAGGAAGAAATTACTCTGAGTATGATCACAAGTGGGAGACGGGGATGAAGACTGAAATTCCTGAATTCAAAGGTGGTATGCAAGCGGAGGAGTTTCTAGATTGGGTGGCTAATGTTGAGGAGATTTTTGACTTCAAAGAAGTTCCAGAACATCGTAGAGTGAAGTTGGTTGCTACGAGGCTGATGGGTAGAGCTTTGGCATGGTGGCAGCAGACCAAACTTACACGTGATCGGATGGGAAAGTCAAAAGTTGAATCTTGGGAGAAGATGAAGAAATTGATGAAAGCAACGTTCTTACCTTACAATTATCAATCTTTGATGTATCAACGTTTGCAAAACTTGAGACAAGGGACGAAAACTGTGAATGACTATGCTGACGAATTTTATCAACTTATTGCAAGGAATGATATTATGGAAACAGAAGAGCAGCTGACATCTAGATTCATTGGGGGATTGCGAATGCAGATTCAGGATATGGTTAATATGTTCAATCCAAGATCTGTAGCAGAAGCACATCAGAAAGCGTTGGCTTGGGAGAAACATGGACGACGAGGAAGTGGTGTGTTTACTAATTCTAACAATCAAGTGAAAGGTGTTGGTGGGAGTTCTAATGCTTCTAAACCTATCAGTAGACCAGTAGTGAAGGAGGCTGAAAAGGCGAAAGTCAATAATGGTTTCAAATGTTACAATTGCCAAGAGTTGGGCCACAAAAGTAATGAATGTCCAAAGCCGAAGAAGAGAGCTATGATAGCGGAGGTTGAGGATGAGGATGAAGAAGCTGAATGTTCCAATTCACCACCTGATGAGGAGGAAGAAGAAGTGTCGGGAGACGAAGGTTATAATCTCATGATGAAGAGGTCCTGTTTAACACCAAAGCAAGAGGAGGATTGTAGTTGGTTGAGGAGCAATATTTTTCAGTCAACATGTACTATTCTGGGGAAAGTTTGCAAATTTTTTATTGATGCTGGAAGCTGTGATAATATAATTTCTTCTGAAGCTTTGAGGAAGTTGGCATTGAAGACTGAGAAACATCCGAAGCCATACAAGCTAGCTTGGTTGAGGAAAGGCGGGTAGGTGAAGGTTGGACGAAGGGCTCGTGTGAATTTTTCAATTGGAAAGAAATACAAAGATGAAATCTGGTGCGATGTGGTAGATATGGACGTTTGTCATTTGTTGTTGGGAAGACCGTGGCAGTATGATAGAGCAGTACAACATGATGGGCGTACCAACAGTTATAGTTTCATGTTTGAAGGCACAAAGATTACTCTAGTTCCAAAGAAGCGACAACAGGAGGAAAACAAGTTGGAGGAGATTGAAGAGCTCAAAACTTTGTTATCTTTGAAGGAGTTTGTTAAGGAGGTTGAAGAAGAGTCGGAAGTATTCTTGTTAATTGGGCGTGAGAGCAGTGAAGAAGTTGAAATTCCAGAAGAAGTTAAACCAGTTTTTAAAGAGTTTGACGATGTATTTCCAGAGGAGTTACCAACGGAGTTGCCACCGTTGAGGGATATACAACATCAGATAGATCTTGTTCCAAGTGCTGTGTTGCCACACAGACCACATTATCGAATGAGTCCGAAGGAACATGAAGAGTTGCGGAGGCAGGTAGAGGAATTGCTTGAACAGGGGCGTGTGCAGGAGAGTTTAAGTCCTTGTGCTGTACCAGCTTTATTGGTACCCAAAAAGGATGGAACGTGGAGGATGTGCACTGACAGTCGAGCATTGAATAAGATTACTGTGAGATATAGATTTCCAATGCCGAGGTTGGATGACCTGTTAGATCAAATAAGCGGAGCTACTATATTTTCTAAGATTGATTTGAAGAGCGGTTATCATCAGATTCGCATTAGACCAGGGGATGAATGGAAGACAACATTCAAGACGAGGGAAGGATTGTATGAATGGCTGGTAATGCCGTTTGGTCTATCGAATGCTTCGAGTACATTCATGAGGGTGATGAATCAAATTTTCAGACCATACATTGGAAAATTTGTGGTGGTTTACTTTGATGATATTCTGATATACAGTGCGAGTACAGAAGAGCATGTTCAACATTTGAAGAAAGTGTTAATTATTCTTTGTGAAGAACAATTCTATGCTGCTACAAAGAAGTGTGTCTTTATGGCGAGGAGTGTTTTATTTCTGGGATATGTTGTATCGGAAGAAGGAATACAGGTTGACCAAAGTAAAGTCGAAGCGATTAGAGATTGGCCACAACCCAAGACGATAACGGAAGTTCGTAGTTTTCACGGGTTGACTTCATTTTATCGGAGGTTTATTCCACACTTTAGTAGTGTGATGGCACCTGTTACGGATTGCATGAAGGGTAAACAGTTTGCATGGACGGAGGAAGCCGGGGTTGCTTTTGAGCAAATCAAAGAACTCTTGACGTCTGCACCAATTCTAATATTACCAGATTTTCAGTTAGTGTTTGAACTACATACTGATGCATCCAAGGTTGGAATTGGAGGAGTGTTGAGTCAGAGGGGGTGTCCTATTGCATACTTTAGCGAGAAATTATCAGGAGCAAAGATGAGATACAGTACATATGATGTGGAATTTTATGCTGTTGTGTAATCTATTAAACACTGGAGACACTATCTATTTCAGAAGGAGTTTGTTCTTTACACTGATCATGAGGCGTTGAAGCATTTACAAGGGCAAGACAAGATTTCAGCGAGACATGCATCGTGGATTGCATATCTGCAACAGTTTACTTTTGTTGTTAAACACAAATCGGGAGTGACGAATCGAGTGGCTGATGCTTTGAGTAGGAGGAGTCATTTGTTGACTACACTGAAAGTTGAGGTGACAGGGTTTGATGTGTTGCCATAATTATTTGTCGATGATCCTTACTTTGCAAAGTTTGTTGATAAAGTCAAGGAGGGAAAGACGGAGGAGTTTTTGATGGTAGATGGTTTTCTGTTCAAAGGAAATCGATTGTGCATACCTGATTGTAATTTGAGAATGAAGATTGTGAAAGAGCTACATGAAGAAGGACATGTTGGGAGAGACCGTACATTACAGTTGATTTCACCATCTTATTTTTGGCCATCGATGAGGAAAGAAGTGGAGAGATTTGTGGAACGATGTCATATCTGTCAAGTGTCGAAAGGAACTGCTACAAATGCCGGATTATATATGCCGTTACCTGTACCAACTAACCCTTGGGTTGATGTAAGTATGGATTTTGTGTTGGGGTTGCCAAGGACACAGCGGGGAAACGATTCCATTTATGTGGTAGTTGACCGATTTTCAAAAATGGCACATTTTATTGCTTGTAAGAAGACGGCGGATGCTGTTCATGTTGCTCAATTGTTTTTCAAGGAGATCTATCGACTTCATGGATTGCCAGAATCTATTGTGTCGGATAGAGATACTCGATTTCTGAGTCACTTTTGGTTGAGTTTGTGGAAAATGGTGGGAACGAAGCTGAAGTTTAGTAGTGCTTATCATCCGCAAACGGATGGACAAACAGAGGTTGTGAATAGATCATTGGGAAACTTGTTGCGATGTCTTGTGCAAGACAATCTGAAGAGTTGGGATGTGAAGTTATGCCAGGCAGAGTTTTCTCATAATCATGCAGTGAATCGAAGTACTGGGTTCAGTCCATTCCAGATTGTATATTCTAGTATGCCAAAAGGACCGTTGGATTTAACGGTAATACCACACTCGAAGGGGACAATTAAGAAAGCTGTTGATTTTGTTGACGGGTTGACGGAATGTCATAAAATCGTGCAGGAACGATTGGAGAAAGCGAATGAGAAGTATAAGCGTTCTGCAGATTTGAAACGAAGGAGTGTTGAATTTCATGAGGGTGATTTGGTTTATGCAGTGTTAACAAAAGATCGCTTTCCGGTGGGAACGTACAATAAATTGAAAGCACGAAAGATTGGTCCTGTGGAAATTTTAAAGAGAATCAATGAAAATGCTTATAAGTTGAAGCTGCCGGAAGATGTATACACTTCTGACGTATTCAATGTTAAACATCTACTGCCATATTATGAGAATGAACAGTCTGATGAGGAAGAATTTACAAATTCGAGGACGAATTTTTCTCAACCTGGGGAGGATGATGCAGCTAAGCCCAGAGATGAAGTCCTAAGTCGTCCACGAGCTAAAGCTAACACGGAAGATATAAGTCGTCTACGACTTAAGGGCAATGTTGTGAGTCGTCCACGAGTTAAAGCTAACGAGGGAAATATAAGTCGTAACCGACTTATAGAAACAGGCATGAGTCGGGACCGACACAACTGGGGAGAAGGCCTAAGTCGTGACCCACTTAAGGAAACAGACATGAGTTGCATGAGTCGTCTACGACTTAACGAAGGCGAGGAGATAAGTCTTCAACGACTCAACAAGAAGGATACAGGAGGAGCAGCTCGAATGAAGAATGCACAAGTGTTAAGTCAGATACGACTTAAGGCAAATGATAAGTCGGCACCGAGTTACGACTCAGTTGAGTCGTATCATCTTATGTCGCCGAGTTAATCTGGACCGTTGATTCTTAAGTCACTGCTATTGATGAGTCGTGAGAAGATGTTAAGTCGGCAACGACTTAAGTGGTGTTGTTTGTTGTATTTTTGTCTTTAAGTCGTATGTCGCCATGTACTAAGTCGTATGTTTCTAAGTTGTGTTGTATTTCTTTAGGTCGTACCAGGTTAGGTCGACCAGGTTGATAAGTCGCTGTCTGTTGTAATTAGGTCGTTGCCGACCTAAGATTGAGTCGTAAGTGATAAGTCGTAGGTCGCATCTTTTGAATTGTAAGTCGGAGGGCAGGCTAAGTCGTAAGTCGGAGTGTATTGTAATAAGTCGGAACCGACTTATGAGTTTGTACATTTTTGTTTTGCGTGAGTTGTAGCCTATAAATAGGCAAGTTGTTTCATTTGTAAAGGTGGTTGATTTTTGAATAAAATTCTCTTTGATTGCTGCGTGCTTTCATTTTAAATTGGTAGTTGAGTGTAATCTCCTATCTCCTCTTTCGGTCAATCGAGTGCGCTCGATTCAACGATTGTAGAAGCTGATTCGCGGAATCAAGTGCGCTTGATCAACGCTTGAAGAATTGAAGATCTTTGAACCCGGTATCGTGCGCGATCAACGAGTTCGAGATAGCTAGAATTCGGTATCTTCGGATCAACGAATTTGGGCATTTCAGTATCTTCCAATCCATCGATTGCTACTTTCACCGATTGAAGATTGTTTTGTTTAATCCGCTGCATCAATAACTAACCCTTTATACAAAACCAGACATAGCCCAACAGATTTATATAATGAAACCGAACCAGTGCGGGTAGATACTCAGTTAAGTTATATATTTAAGTATATATTAGTTTATTTATACATGTGTTTGGGTTTTGTATTTGTATATGTTTAAATTTATTTGAAAATATATGTATATATTTTCTATTTAACATACATAAATTATGTATGTATTTTTCATTTTCGATAAGTACATATATGTATTCATTTCAAATTATACCGTGTAGTTATGTTTATTTTTAATATGTGTGTTTTAATTTAAAACAATGATTTTGATATATATGTGTACATTTAATTTAACATGTGTTTGAAATAAATACCGATTTGAAATATATGTATTGAAATTGATTTTGAAACAAATATATATTTTTTCTGTATATATCAAGTTGATTCTGATTTGTTCTCATCAATTCCTATGTACCAGCTTTGTTCGTCAAATTCGTGTCAATCTAGCTATGATTTGGAATTCGTGCTTGGATTCGTAACTCATCTCATCTTCTTGTTTCTCTAGCCTCGAAAGGTGAGCAATCACTCACGATTAATGTTCTTATATTTATTAAATTTGATTTCAATTGAAACAAAAATTGAAATATGATGTTGTCGGTTATTTACATTGTTATATATATGCTTTTATCTGTATCTATTCACCTATGACATCTGACACCATTATCTGTTGTCTATATTGATGATATATGCCTGTTATGTTATTATCATATCTATTATCACTCTGCGAGTTCCCTGTTAATATAGAATCACTATGGATTGAAATGATACATACCTGAACGATCTGTAGAATAGGAGAAAATCGTTATGGGTTGAAATGATAAACCCAAGCGATTTTCATTTAATTGAATTTGGGATTACGGGTTGAAAAGATATATACCCATATATATTTTAAATTGCGGATTGAAATGATAAATATCCGTATCACTTGACCATTGGATAGAAAATTATATACAGACACCGTTGGTCTATACATAAATATTTTTAAAATGATTTCTATGGTTTTGAAAAGAAATATATGGTTTTAATAAATATTGATTTTTAAAGATTTATTAAAGTTGATTTAATAAAGTTGATATATAATATGTTTAAGTATTTATTTAAAAATTTATATTTTCAAATATAGAGCTTGAAATGATTCAGGTTGAAAAGATAAATTTGAAATTGATTTGGAATTATATTTACTTAAGAATTATACTTAAATAAGTTTGATTTGAAAATTTTAAATTTGAGATTTTAAAGACGATTTTATAACTTGATTTTGGTTTAATGTGATTAAATGAATATTTCAAGTTTAATAAATCGAAAGAAATATTTAGTGGTTTGAAATTTGGGGTTTTATTTAAATGATATTAGATTTATTAAGTGAATATTTCAAACTAATAATAATAAAGTGAATTTGATATATATATGAAATTATCGAATTTAGTTTTGAAATGTTGAATATTTGAAGGTTTGAAATATATTGAAATTGAAATGGCTTATTTTATGGTTCAAATATGTATTTGAAAATCGATAATTTGAAATGGTTTATTGAGAAACTGAATCGAGTTGAAATTGATGATTTGAGATTTGATTAAATATGAACTTTGGAATTCGAGTTGATTTGATTCGATTTGTGAAATTTGAGGAAACTATTTTTATATAAAGTATTTTAAACTATATCTAAAACTATTTATAGTTTACTTTATAAATTATTTTAATATAAACTATTTTAATATAAATCAATTTCAATATAAATTATTTTAATATAAACTATTTTAACTTATAACTATTTTATATAAACTATTTTTATTTTATAAACTATTTTAAATATACTAATTATTTTAATATAAATTGTTTTAACTTATAACTATTTTATATAAATTATTTTATTTTATAAACTATTTTATTTTATATACTATTATTAATATCTAAACTGTTTGAAGGAAAGTGTTATGATTTCAAAGTGTTATGATTTCCAAAGTTATGAATTTCAAAGTATTATGATTTCCAAAGTATTATTATTTCAAATTGTTTTGGTTTCGAAAGTATTATATCTTTGAAAGTACTATGATTTTGAAAGTGAATATTTTTGAAATGGAAATGATATAGTATTGATATGTTTTTGAAATGGAAATGATATCGTATTGATATGTTTTTGAAATGGAAATGATATTTTGGTTTTGAAGTATAAACTATTTTGAAATGACCGCGATGTTATAATAACGATTGGTTGTCAAAGAGACCGGGATCGGATATGGGCATACTCTCTATCGATACTGAAAACCACTTTAACAACTGTGTACGCGGTGGAGATTCCAGAATGAAGTAGGATGGTGGTGACGATTCTATATGAGGTATATACGTAAACCTAACTCCCGTGAGTTAGCATAAGGTGGTTAAAACAGGAGCAATTGACTGGCTAATCAAGTAGCACCTCTTATCGGACACACTCCATCGTATACCATTCTATTACTTTGTGATTGATTTGGTGCGCACCTTTAGATTTTCGGGAGTGTGGCTCGAGGTGGGCGATTGCTGTGGCTCTGCGTTACCACCAGCCCGGAAGTGTAATTGGTATATCTACCCTGGCATTGCCTAGTTGTGCCATGTCACCTACCCTAGCGTGCTTTACTACGAGATTGATTTGTGTCATACCTATGGAGTATCCTCTGGTAGCCCCAGTTTACGGGATATTACGGTACTGTATAGACTATTGGCACTATAAAATGTGTTAAGGGGGATATGGGTAACGCCTTAACGCTATTTTTAAATAGTTTATTTTACTATAGTCATTATTTTAATAGCGTATATTACGACATAGTAGATAGTTTAATGGATCCTTAGAGGATGGTTATCCCAAACATCCTTTGAGTTACTTGTATTTCAGTTGATATTTCACTTAAGTTGGATTTATTGATATAAGAATGTTAATCCTGACTCGAGTGTTTTGTATTTTGTGTTTTGCTTTACGCTCCGGTCAGACAAAGTGGCTCAGTGTTCGAGACTCACCTTTGGAGTTAAAGCTTTGCTTGGAGACCCAGCTATATTGATTCTGCTTTCTGTTATTCAGTTGATTCCAGTGATATATTCAGATTTTGTATTTGATTATTGTATTGAGACTTCTATGTATTTGAGACTTATATTATATCTTATTTAACTCTGTTATATACATATAGTAGCTTCATGAACTACTATTCTTTTGTTTCCGCTGCTTATTGTTATATTACTCTGTGTATGTGATTCTATGATTATTTATTTACTGTATATATTGAGTATTGCCAAATATAAATTAACAATATGAGATTTTAAGCAATTCAAGTCCTACATGTGCGGATGAGAATGGTTGAAAAATTTAGGATGTTAAAGTAACGACGGTTTATTTCTCAAAAATCTTTTTTATGGTTTCACATAGTAAATCTAAACATACTAATTTTTTTCTCATGTAAATATATGAAATTCATGGGGTTTATATCTTTATTCAGTGTTCAAATAATCAATATGAAAATTTATATGATTACAACAAACTATAGGGTGATAACAAGGATATATCAAAATAAATGAACACATACACATTCAATCACAATAGCATCTATCACAACATACAATCAACATTCAAATCAACCAATTCAACAAATCAACCAATTCAATAACATGTCGCAATAATTTTTAATTATCACATATTGGAGTTTAGGTATTCAAATTAAATATCAATTAAAATTCCAAACCAACAATCAAAAATTTATCACTAAATGACTTGGTTTAACTTGCAATTAAACTTTAGTATTTCGTGAGTGAGTTTAAATACTTACCTTATGAATTTCCCTTTTCTAGTCGGATTTGGATCCGCTACTACTTCCCCCTTTTGATTTGTTTCCTTGCTATCTTAATCTTCCCTTTTTTTTAGAAAGTTTTGAAAGAGACAGAGAAGTTTTTATAGATCGGGATTTGAAGAAAAGGACTTGGAAAACGAAGAATGTTTGGAAAAGATGAATTTTTTTAAAGAAGATGAAGAATTATGTTAACCCTCTCTTATTCACGACTTAGCGACCTATTCGACTCAACGACTTAAGGGAATAAGCGACTTAACTATCCAAGGAATAAGCGACCTAACGACTTAAGAAGCTCCAGTGACCTAACGACCTAAAGCACAAAGCGGCTCAATATGGCACGACTCAACGGCTTAAGAAGCTCCAGCGACCTAACGACCTAGCTACTCAATGAAGGCAACGACCTAACGAGCTAAGGAAAATGCGACCTAACGAACTAGCAAGCTCCAGAGTTAAGCCGCGTACTCACTGCCTCTTCCATTAGGTCGCTCACGACCTAATCATGCCGAGATAACTTCTGAACTACACATGCTAAGTCACTCACATCATATATCTCATCCATGATGACCCTATTAAGTCGCTAACGACTTATGCTACCTCGGGATGGCTCTTAGGTCGCAAATTCTTAGGTCGCTCACGACCTATGACATGGCCGACCTAAGCCCAGTTTCTCCTATAAATACCCCGGTTACTCCACACTTTAAGGGGGACGATTATTCTGAAGCGCCAAGACTCTGCTGTTTTCACGACTTCTACACTTGCTCCAACACTTGAAACGCAAAATACACTTGAAAGAACCTTCGGAAAAGATCAAGTTCATTCAACATGAATTCAAAGAGTTTTTCTGCATCAAAGTTCTAACGACTTGTCTTAATTGTGTAGTAATCGAAGAATTATTGTAAAATCTATAATCAAATGAGTGATAGAAGAGATTAAGTGGACTTAGGCTTGACTTTGAGCCGAACCACTATAAAAATTGTTGTCTCTTTACTGTTTTCTGTTATCTTCTGCTTGTTTTTAGTTCCCGTACCAACGGGTGGTGCTTTCGCTATATCACAACTCACACCGGGGTGTTAGCGTACATTTTTAGCGTTAACATTTTTGGTGCTTTCATTGAGAGGGCTGAACTCAGGAGTGCTCTCATCATTGCTTCACAAAGATTTGTGGAAAGACTCTCCCTCAGAACCAGAAGTCTATCCGAAATTATGGCTCTTGGAAGGAAAAGTAAATCTACTAGATCTGGAAATGCTTATGACAACACCGCCACTTCTCCTGCGTCAAATCAAGCGGCTCCTATTGTTGGAGTCACAAGGGCGGAATTGGATGTTGTAGTGTCTGGGTTGTATCAACAAATGGAAGCCCAGAACACCGTGATGTTGGACAAGTTGAATGCTTTACTTGGAGTTAACCAGCAACCAGAAAATAATGAAGAAACCTTTGCTGAAGATGTTCATGATTCCCAAGGGAAAAGTATTCCTCAGAGGGCAGTTGGCACCGCCGAAGGGGCACCTCCCCAAGCTGGAGGTTCAAGGCCTCAGCCAACTCTTCGTGAACGTTTGTCCAGACAAACTTCCGAAAAAGTGGCTGACGTCTGTCCCGCGGGGCCTCTAAACAATGAGGAATACCTCTCGGGAGTGATTCGACAAATCATGAAGGAGAGCATGCAAAGGGAGGAAGATGAAAGTGACTGGGGGTTTTCTCCAAGAAAAACTCCTTTTATTGAAAGAATTCTAAAAGCTGAATTTCCGAAAAAGTTTGTTCCCCCCACTATTCCAGCTTATCGTGGGACAAGCGATTCTAACCAGTTCTTATACAAGTATGACTGGCATATGACAGGTGCCAGAGCAACAGACGAGATCAAGTGCAGATACTTTCCTGTGTACTTGGAGGGAGTGGCCCTGCTTTGGTTTACAAAGCTGCCAGTTCAATCCGTGGATCAGTTCTCCGATCTAACTCGGAAATTTAAAGATCAGTTCAGGTTATATGCTTCGAAGGCCAAGGACATAATGTCACTATCCTTCCTCGAACAAAGCCTCGGAGAGTCTATCAAATCTTTCTTAAACCGCTTCAATATAGCCTTGGCCGAAGTTGATAATGCAGAGCCTCGGATGATTCTGACTTACTTGATGCGAGCTATTGACAAATCAAGTGAATTCGGAAAATGGCTAAAGATGAAGGAGCCAAATTCACTTGAGAAGTTTTACAAGAAGGCCGATGAATTCATGCACTTAGAAAGCCGTCCTGTGCCAGCAAAAGTAGACGTGGCTGAGGTTAAGAATAACAATGTTGCTTCTAACAAAAAAGAATCTGGTGGCCAAAAGAGGGAGAATGACGGTAGGAAAGAGCAGAAAGATGTGAAGAAAAATCGCCGCTTTAGGCCTTCAGATTTTACTCCCTTAACTGATACTCCAGAAAATATCTTTTTCGCAACCAAGGATGCTATCGAATACCCCAAACCACCTGAGATGAAGCCTTGGAAAAATGCTGTGCATAATGGGAGATTCTGTTTGTTCCACAATCAACCTGGCCACGACACTAATGAATGTCGCCATTTAAAGAATTTTATTGAAGAACTGTTGAAACAGAATAAACTACAACAATATGTGAAGAGAAACTGAAGTGACCCGACCTCATCTACTCAGGTGCAGCAAGTTCCTACTCATCGATCAAACTCATGTGAGAGGACTGCAGCGTAGGAATCAGAAAGGCCTGTCATTAAAGTTATCACAGGGGGTCCTCACCCAACGGGCAGTAGTTGGGGTGAGATGGAAAGATATGCTCACACTTTGAGATATGCCCCGGCGGAAGAAAATGTTTTTGTCTTGGAAGATGCTGCACCTTTAAAACAGCAAAGAACTTTTAACGATGACATCATATTCCGGGCTAGAGACTCTGTTGGAGTTGAGGCTCCCACCATGGATCCTTTGGTAATATCTGCAGGCATCGGATCAGCCATTGTAAGAAGGGTGCTTATTGACTGCGGCGCCTCTTGCAATATCCTCTTCAGAAAGACATTTGATCAGATGAAAATTCCCATGGCTGATGTCCAAGCTTCCTCACAGAAGATTGTTGGGTTCACTGGAGAACCAAAACAGCCTATTGGGACTATTGACTTATTTGTAGAACTCGGAGAAGGGGAAAAGAAGGTGGTTCGAAAGCAAACTTTTGTGATTGTTGATGAATTCTTCACTTACAATGCCTTCTTGGGTCGACCAACTCTTGCCGCATTCAAGGCCATTCTCGCCCCATGGTGCCTAACTATGAAGTTCCCCACTGATAATGGTGTCGGTGTTGTGAAAGGGGACCAAAATGCCAGGCGAGAATGCTATTTCATAGAGTTATGGGAAAGAAAAAAAAGAGAAATGGGTAAGAGTGCGGCATCTCCGCTCCGCATCAAAGAGCCCACCTTGTAGCAATTACGGGGTGGACCCTGCACTGGTGAGCATAGTGGTGCACGAAAAGAGATTGATCCCAGAAAAACCAGTGCAGGGGAGAGTAGAGTGGTGCCGGTGGAAGTGACGGTGCCAATACCTATTGACCTGAATGATCCAAACAAGGTGTTGAATGTGGGTTCACAACTCGGTATGACGGTTCAAAATATGCTGATATCATTCTTGAAAGCAAACCTGGATGTTTTTGCTTGGAGTCATGCCGACATGTGTGGAATATCTCCAGAAATCGCAGTGCATGCTTTGAATATTGATCCAAAGTTCACACCCGTAAAGAAGAAAAGAAGAACCCAGGGTCCTAAAAGGTCGACAGCATTAAAAGAAGAAGTAGATCGGCTCATGGAAAATGGCTTCATCAGAGAATCAACTTATCAAAATTGGGTTTCTAATCCGGTGTTGGTTAAAAAAGCAAATGGGAAGTGGAGAGTATGCATCGACTTTTCAGACTTGAACAAAGCATGTCCCAAAGACTGTTTCCCGTTGCCCAGAATTGATCAGTTGGTGGATGGAACAGCCGGGCATGAATTAATGTCTTTTATGGATGCTTACTCAGGATATAATCAAATCATGATGCATGAGCCAGATCAAGAGGACACGAGCTTCATCACCGATGTTGGTCTTTACTGCTATAAAGTCATGACCTTCGGACTAAAGAACGCGGGGGCAACTTATCAAAGACTTGTTAATGCCATGTTCAAACCCCAGATTGGGAAGACTATGGAAGTATATTTTGATGATATGTTGGTGAAATCGAAGAAGGCAGTAGACCACATGGATCATTTGGTAGAAATGTTCGTAGTCCTCCGAAAATATGGGATGAAGCTAAATCCTTTGAAATGTTCATTCGGGGTAGAGTCCGGAAAATTCTTGGGTTTCATATTGAGTGCTAGGCGCATCGAAGCTAATCCTACTCAGATAACTGCTTTAAGAGAAGTCAAAGCCCCTAGAACAAAGAAGGAATTGCAAAGCCTCAACGGGAAAGTCGCTGCTTTGAGTCGGTTTATTTCCAGGGTCACTGATAAATGCATTCACTTCTTTGACGCTCTGAAGAAAGGAAAGAAAAACTTTGAATGGACTCTTGAATGTCAAAAAGCTTTTGATGAACTGATTCGTTACATGGAAAAGCCTCCAATACTTTCTCATCCCAGCGATGGTGAAGATCTTTTCGTATACTTAGCGGTTTCATCTCATGCTCTCAGTGCAGCATTGGTACGGGAAGACGCAAAAGTTCAGCACCCGGTTTACTACATCAACAAAAGAATCACTGGGGCAGAAATGAATTATTCAAAGCTCAAAAAGCTCGCCTATTGTCTGTTGATTGCATCCAGAAAGTTGAGGCCATATTTCTAGGCTCATACTATTAAAGTCCTCACTAATCAACCTCTAAAGCAAGTCCTATTTCGCCCTGAAACTTCGGGTCGTCTTCTGAAGTGGAATATTGAACTCAGTCAATACGATATCACCTACCATCCTCAAAGAGCAATCAATGGACAAGCTTTAGCAAATTTCATTGCAGAATACACAGATAAAGGTGGCAATGAGGAAGAAGTGACCGAGGACATCCTGATCCGATGGAAATTATACGTTGATGGTGCAAGAAATGACTATTGTTCCGGAGCTGGGGTTGTGCTTGAAACCCCCGAAGGGCGGTCATTGTGTTATGCATTGAGATTAGAATTTCCTTCAACAAATAATGAAGCCGAATATGAAGCTCTTATTGCCGGCTTGAAGATTGCTAAAGAACTGAACATCAAAGTATTGCAGATCTTCAGTGATTCCCAGCTTATTGTATGCCAAGTCAAGAAAGAGTTTCAAACTAAAGGAGGAAATCTGCCTGCTTACTTGTCAAAGGCCTGGGAGCTTCTCGATGATTTTAACCATTATACAATAAGCCATATACCCCGGGAAGAGAACATGAAGGCAGATTCTCTCGCAATATATTCAAGCTCTGGCGAAGCTAAATTATTAGGATTGGTCCCTGTGGAAGTATTGTCAGCTCCAAGTACTGATGAGATGGATATTGACTGGATCATGGCTGTACCTCAAGAGCAGGAGTCATGGATGACCCCGATCAAGGAATATTTACTCAATGGCTCCCTGCCAGAAACCTCAAAAGAGCGCCAGAAGTTGTTAAGAAAAGCCCCGAGATATGTAATTCAAGATGGCCATTTGTACAGACGAGGATTCTCGATGCCATTACTCCGATGTGTAACCAAATAAGAGGCTAAGATAATTTTAGCTGAGGTGCACGGAGAGTGTGGGGATCATTCAGGTGGCCAAACTCTTGCAAAGTAAATTCTCCGCTATGGGTATTTTTGGCCAGATATTAATCGAGATGCTGCTAGCTACTCCCGAAAGTGTGATAGATGTCAGAGATTTGCAAAAATCCCAAGAGCACCTTCCACTGAGCTAACAAAGATGGTCAGTCCATGGCCATTCGCCATTTGGGGGATAGATCTCATTGGGCCTTTGCCGATTGCCAAGTCCGGAATCAAATATGCTATTGTTGCTGTTGATTATTTCACTTAATGGGCTGAAGCTGAACCATTGGCTACTATTACCTCTAAAAAGATGATAAACTTTGTGACTAAAAATATCATTTGCAGGTATGGTGTGCCTCAGAAGATAATCACAGACAATGGTACCCAATTCAAAAGCGAAGAATTCCAGGACTTTTGCAGGCGATTCAAGATCCGAATAAGCTTCTCAGCAGTGGCTCATCCGCAAGAAAACGGGCAAGCGGAAGCAGTGAACAAAATTATCAAATTAACCATCAAAAAACAGCTGGAAAAAGCAAAAGGTGGTTGGGTCAATAAGCTGCCACTAGCATTATGGGCATATAGAACTACCCACAAAATTGCCACTGGGCACACTCCATTCTCATTAGCATATGGATCAGAAGCAATGATTCCCGTGGAAATAGAGGTCCCCTCACACAGGAGAATTCATTTCAACCAAGCTGAAAATGAAAAGCTGCAACTTGAAGCACTTGACTTGCTTGATGAAATAAGGAAAGAAGTTGAGCTCAGAGTTGAAGCTCATCAGCAAAGGATAGCCAGGCACTTCAATTCTAAAGTTCGCCAACGCAGCTTTGTAATTGGGGATCTAGTCTTGAAAAGGATCATGACAGCAACAGGAGTGTTTGGGCCAAACTGGGAAGTGCCATATGTCATAGGCAAAAACTTCTTGATGGCACTTTCAAGCTCATAACTATCGAAGGAGATCCAATTCCGAGAGCCTGGAACAGCAATCACTTGCGTCCATATTTTACTTAGAAGCTATGCTTAAATTTGTAAAATAATTATGGATGTATCATTCCTGTATTGTAAGCCATTGTAAAATCAATGTGAATCAATAGTAAGAACTATAAAGTGGATGTAGGCCCAATCCTTGGTCGAACCACTATAAATCTTGTGTTCTCTACTACTATAAATGCCTGTCTCATTTCGATGTGAAAATATCTTAAGTATGTTGCTAAAATGTCGATTTAATATTGCAGGCTATCAAAGCAAAACTTACCTATTCAACACATAACAAGGCTAAGCGATTCCTACAAATCACTCAACAAACAAATGTCAAGCCATAAAAATTCCAGATTCAATTCCTGCATAAGAAGTGCTTCTCACAAACAATTGGTGATTCCACCGAAGGGGCACCTTCCCAAAGTGAAGGTTCCAGGCCCTTGCTAACTGATTGCGATCGTTTGTGTAAACAGACATCCGGTTAAGTAGCTTGCGCCTGCCCCGTGGATTCACTTAACAATGAAGCACACTTCTCTGGAAGAATCAAACAACCTGCAAAAGAAAGGAACATGTGCTTAGAGGTGATAACTAGGAATCGCTGAGGGACAAATGATGAAAAGACATGGGCAAGCAGGAAAAAAAACAGTCAAAATGGAACCTTGTCTCTCAACAAAAAAGGTTGGTGGAACCACCAATGGGGCACCTTCCCAAAGTGAATCCACTTAACTGTGAGATGCAACCTTCCTGGCAAACAAAACAAATAAAGCCCTCTTCGGAGGCACACTTCACTAAGTTGAAGTGCCAAATAAAGCCCTCTTCGGAGGCACACTTCACCAAGATGAAGTGCCAAAGAAAGCCCTCTTCGAAGGCACACTTCACCAAGTTGAAGTGCCAAAGAAAGCCCTCTTCGGAGGCACACTTCAACAAGTTAAAGTGCCAAAGAAAGCCCTCTTCGGAGGCACACTTCACCAAGTTGAAGTGCCAAAGAAAGCCCTCTTCGGAGGCACAAATCAAAGCTCTCTTCGGAGGCACAAATCAAAGCCCTCTTCGGAGGCACACTTCAAAGCCCTCTTTAGAGGCACACTTCTACTCTCGAGGAAAAATCAATTTCTCCATAATGAGAACATTCTTCCCCAAGAAAGTTGAAGTGCCAAATAAAGCCCTCTAACGAGGCACGCCCAAAAAAAAAGAAATGTTATCTCTTAAAAAAAAGAAAAGAAAACTTCTCCAATACAAGGCACACTCTACTAGAGCAGAATAATATTTCCTAAAAATGGAAGAATTATTCTCTAGAGTAAGAGCACAAGTCTTTTCAAAAAGGAGAAGATTGCAATAAGCCGTGGTATGGGGGCAATATAGCTACATTAATAAAAGCAACACTCAAGCAGCATACCACGAGCTCACTGCAGTACCATGCAAAGAAAATAAAGGAACTTGTGCTAAAATAGGGAATAAATGCATTCACAAATACAGACAAAAGATTGTACAAGTAAAAAGAGTCATTTTATTCCATACTGTAAATTTTTTTATACATGTGCAGGTTTCAAAAAAGCGGGGGCCGGTACCCGCACAATCTCCGGTCGATACAAATCTCTAAATACAAGCAAAAAGCAGAACAAGAAGGATAGAACTAGACTCATTTCTTCTTCTTCCCGCCGCCTTTGGAGCCCTCACCTGGCTTAATGGTTAACTTCGTGAGTCGGCCTGAATGAGTCGTGGAAGAAGGAGAAAGAGTTGCAATGTGGTCCTCTTTCGCTTTCTCATCGCTAGCAGAAGCGTCCTTAGCAGAAGCATCCTTCTTTTTCTTTGAAATCCCACGCTTTCCCCTCTTCTTTGAAGAAGATTCGCTGCCCGGAGTGATAAGATTAATCAGCTTTGTATCATCAGCAGTAAATTTCTCCGGGGTCCTCTCACCCTCCTCAAGTTCTTCGGCTTTCTGCTCTTGTGAAGCGGCTGGGTCGTCTAAGCCTTGAAGAGCTCCTATTTGTTCTTCTTGCGACCCCGGTTGAGAAGCAGAAGGAGGAGTAACTTGAAGATGTGGAGGGGCGACAACTGGAGGAGGCGAAGCCTGTACAACATGTTTTTTTCACTACAAAAGAAGAAAAGTTAAACATCAGTATTCCTCGCAAAGAGAGGAGATGGTGGCACGTTTAGGCTTAAGTAAAAAGCAAGAAGTTCATCGAGCTTATGCGAAGCAAACGAGTAGTCCACTTGAGCTGGATCAGAATTGAAGTTACCTGGAGAGCTTGGCTTTATCACGTCGATTTCAAAATCTTGGGTTTCGGTGCTTTCTTGGGCCTCGTCTTCGGTATGGGCAGTTGCGGTTTCGGCTTTGGCAGGAGGCGGAGAGTGGGAAGTGGAGCCAATAATATCAATGTCGACCGAAGACGAAGGATGGGTTGGGTCGGTAAAAGGTGCCTTCCCTGGATGCTCTCCTTCCGCTGCTTTGGCTCGCTCTTTAGCAAGTTGTTCTTTCCCTCTAGCAAGGGCGGCACGACCCTCATCATCCAAATAATGAGCCTCAAAATCCTCCTCAATATAGCCAGCATCTCTAAGCACTTCAACTGCTGCCTCACACACTTCAGCCAGTGTAACCTCATACTTTGGGCCCAAAAAAGAAAGACTGCCACGCCCCAAGACGCTGAGAACATAAAACTCGATTAGAGTGGAGCTAATGTTGGCCTTAGTCGCCTCATGTGAGTGTTCAGCTGCTGCTTTTCCAGCGATGGCCTCGTCACGCTCCTTTTCAGCCTTAGAAAGCTGGACCTTTACCATTGCAGTCTCCAAGTCTTGAGTGCTAGTCTTTTCCCACAGCTGAGCAGCATCTTTGCGGTACATTTCTACAATTTTCCACTCCACCTCAAGTTTAGGCTCAGAATCTCATTGAGTAGCGTGGGCGTCTCTTACTTGCTTTTGAAGAACCTCTTCCTTTTGAGTATAAGAAGTGGAAGAGGTGGCAAGATCATCTTTAAGATTCTTGACTTCAGCCTCAAGTTCCTCGTTGTGGGCGGTGATGCTTTTCATCTCCGTATCATGCTGATCAAGAACTTTTTGCCACTCAGAGTTATCGCTCTCCATGGTCAGCATAGCCTCGAGATTTAAGCAATTTACTCTTTGAAGCTCATCAACTAATTTCTTCCAACCGGACATTCTTTCAATATCAAGCTTGACAACTACAAGATTTCTCAGCATGGCCTGTTTATCAATTGGAACCAAGTCCAGATCGAAGCGTACTCCTTCCAAACACCAATGCGGAAATTGGCTTTGGAGTGCAGGCGGAGGCTTCTCGACTTGATAAGGAGGCCTATTAATGATTGCTTGAATATCAGCTCTTTTAAGGGCAGGAGAGCTGGAAGGGATGTCTAAAGAGATAGAAGCAGCGGGCACTTGAGAAATTTCAGATGTAAACTTTTCGCTGAGCTTGGCTCGCTTGCTTGGATCTTCAGCTATATGACTCTTCCCTTTATCATCATGAGACTTTCTTTTATGGGAGTCATCATCCCTTTGGTAAGAGTCATGTCGGTCGTCTCTTCTTCCATACCGCTCCTCATAAGCCTCCCTTCCACGAGCTTTCCTAGCTGCTCTTTCCTCATCAGTCTCCCTAGGGGCAGGAAGATAGCGCCTGGGATCATAAGAATCATGCCTCGCATAGCGATGAAAGTCATCATAATATGAGCCGCTGTGTCCCATGGGAGAACCTGAAAGTGAAGAAGAGACAAGGTTTAGAAATCTCCGAAATAAAGAAGCTAAGTGCGCATAATTGCCAAAAATCCTAAGTGTGTGTGTGTCATGCGAACTACACGCGTCAAGCTACAAACCACTCTTTGGCTTAGGAGTGATGTCGACTTTTGCAACAGGAGTCAACTCCTGGGTTGATGGAATTGATCGCAGGACGGATGTCGCTTCAATCGCTGGAGAAGCAAGTTTAGGAGTGGTGGTGTCATCCTTAAAGAACTCATGGGAAGTCACCATAAGATCGCTCAATCCTCCGAAGATATCATCACCGTCATGTCCAACAGAATGGGTTATATCAGCAATGCCCTCTTCAGCACGTTTTGCACTCTCCGTAACGGAGCTTTCTTTCTCTGCTCCCTCATCAGCTTCTCTAGTAGCCTTCCTAGAATGTTGAGAAAATTCCTCTTCTTCAATAACTGGGGGAAGTTTAGGTTTGCTATATAACCCCACACCGTCAGCAGAACTGGAGCATTTCACTAATGAAGTCTCTATAATAAGTTCCTTCGGTGCAAGTTCCTCTGCGCAGGCTGGGGCATTTGACGCTTCTGCTTGAGAACTGGGGGCATCACGGGACTAATTGGATCGAGAAGAGTGCAAGAGTCCGAATTGGTGCAAAAATTCGTTCATTTGTAGAAACTTAATACTTCTCTCGTTGACAGCTACGACACTCAATCTCTCGAAAGTTGATTTGTGAGCAGAATCTTTAGAGGGAGGAGGAAGTGCTGCAAAAGTAAAGAATGAAGTTAGCACTTGACGACTCGAATTTTGAAAGGCTCAGAAATGAAGTAAACGAATATGAGTAGTCTTACTTCCTACTCTCCAGATATCGTAGAATCCCGGGGAGCAACGGACATAGAAGAACTGATTTAAAAACCCGTGAGCGCCCTCGGGCAGATCTGTAATCAGCTTGCGGTTTCTTGCGCTCCTTACAAGAGTAATGGAAGGGTGATCTTTGTTCCTCCCTAATGAACATAAATAGCATAACTCCTCGAAGCTTGGGAGGAAGTTAAGCGTCCTTCTAAATAGTACGCATAACCCCATCAAAATGGCATAGCCATTAGGGTGCAACTGGAATGGAGAAATAGTTAGTCGAAGGAGGTCTGTTCTGAGAAAATCGTTCAAGGGGGGAATAGCTCCATTCAGACACATTTGACGATTGACTGTAACGAAGCCATGTGGCGGCCTATCGGCAGTGTCATTTACTCCAGGAAGTAGAGCGTCCGCTTCAGCAATGCCAAATTGAATACATAGTTGGTTGAAGGTCCGTTGGTTCAATGTAGTTGGAACTCTTTCCAGAGGATTATCCAAAGGGTCAGCAATTGGGAAAACTTCATCGGTCCGATCTACTATCTCTTCTTGTACTTGTTGAGAAGCCATTCTACACAAGGAATTGGATATTCAAATATGAAGGTGCACGTTTCCTAAAAGCATGTGAAGTGTTGTGCAAAGCTATTGAAATAACAAGTAAATAAAGTAAAACTTGAAATAATACTGGTTGGCGCACGTCAATTCAGGAAGATTCAAGGCTTGTTATTGGATCAAAATTAAGTGTAGTATCAATGCAGATAATATTCAGCAATAAGCAGTTATAACTGGGTGAATTTTGCCTTGATGCTTCATTTAAGTCAGTTGATTCACAGCATTTCACTTATAATTAGATTCATATTATTTTACTTAAGTAAAAAATTATCTCTTTGACCTAATCCATCACTCGATGTGGGCAGTCGATGATGAGTATATTCGTCCTATTCTTCTGCAAATGTTGTATTTAACAGGTTGATTAGCTTAAAAGTCAATATAATCTGTGAAAGAGTGCAACAAGTTGAAGCAGTTTATTCTAGCAGTTCAAGTTGGAAATTCAATCAAGTCCTGTCAAATTCTACAAGTGTTCAAGTCCTGTTCATTCTTTAAGTCGTAGGAACGACTTAAGTTAGCTCGAGATTCTTTAGGTCGTCCAGTTCATGTCCAAACGACCTAACATAGGTCGGGCTTTCCTAAGTCGCTCTGCTCTAGTCATGGAGTTCATCAGTCATGTTCCTACGAGTTAAAGCTATGCTGCGAGTTAAATTAGGTCATGCTAATTCTTTAAGTCGTTCTGCTTTAAGTCATATGCTATTTTGGCAAGATAAGTCACAGTCCCTTATGTCGTTCAGAGTTTGTAAGTTAAATCGTTAAGTCGTTCACTAAATTAAGTCGTGTGATTCATGTCCAAATTGCTAAGCCTTAGGTCGTTCGAAGCTCCTAAGTCGGGCACTTCCTAACTCTCCTTAACCCGCTAACTCCTCTTCATTCAAGAAACTCGCCTAACTCACTAACCCGTTAACTCGTAACCCGATAACCCGTTAGCATCTCCACCATAAAATCCACCATTTCTCCACACCGCCAGATCATCCAAGACCGATTCAAATCGCCTCGGATCCATCATAAATCTGATGCACTACTGTTCTCTCACGAATTACAACGACAATATGTCCAATAACGATCAAAAATCGATCGTAACATGACTCGTGGTGAAATGCGGCACGTGATATCGGATTAGGGTCGGAAAATGGGGGATTCACGATTCGGTGATGGTCGTGGTTGGATAATGATCGGATTCACTTACGTGGTGTGATGGTGAAGATGATCGACGACTGGTTAGTTCGAATTCTTCTTCGAAAGCTCGAAAATTCTTCAATGGCGGGTTAGAGCGTTAGAGCAGATGAAGAGAAAAAGGACTGACCTAAGCGACTTATATACAGGGCAGTGGAACTTGAATCGGCACGAACGACTAAACTCTCTCATAAGTTGCTCACGACTTAACGACTCGGGATGGCACGAGTTAAGAAGTATCAAAGCACACGACCTAGCTCCTAGGCGTATACTTCGAGGGGAAAGTGTTAACCCTCTCTTATTCACGACTTAGCGACCTATTTGACTCAACGACTTAAGGGAATAAGCGACTTAACTATCCAAGGAATAAGTGACCTAACGTCTTAAGAAGCTCCAGCGACCTAAAGACCTAAAGCACAAAGCGGCTCAATATGGCACGACTCAACGGCTTAAGAAGCTCCAACGACCTAGCGACCTAACGACCTAACGACCTAACGACCTAGCAACTCAATGAAGGCAACGACCTAACGAGCTAAGGAAAATGCGACCTAACGACCTAGCAAGCTCCAGAGTTAAGCCGCGTACTCAATGCCTCTTACATTAGGTCGCTCACGACCTAATCATGCCGAGATAAATTCTGAACTACACATGCTAAGTCGCTCACAGCATATATCTCATCCATGATGACCCCATTAAGTCGCTAACGACTTATGCTACCTCGGGATGGCTCTTAGGTCGCAAATTCTTAGGTCGCTCACGACCTATGACATGGCCGACCTATGCCAAGTTTCTCCTATATATACCCCGCCTACTCCACACTTCAAAGGGGACGATTATTCTGAAGTGCCAAGACTCTTCTGTTTTCACGACTTCTACACTTGCTCCAACACTTGAAACGTAAAAGAAACTTGAAAGAACCTTCAGAAAAGATCAAGTTCATTCAACATGAATTCAAAGAGTTTTTCTGCATCAAAGTTCTCACGACTTGTCTTAATTGTGTAGTAATCGAAGAATTATTGTAAAATCTGTAATCAAATCAGTGATAGAAGAGATTAAGTGGACGTAGGCTTGACTTTGAGCCAAACCACTATAAAAATTGTTGTCTCTTTACTGTTTTCTGTTATCTTCTGCTTGTTTTTAGTTCCCGTACCAACGGGTTGTGCTTTCACTATATCACAACTCACACCGGGGTATTAGCGTACATTTTAGCGTTAACAAATTGAAAAAGGAAATGAACATTTGAAAAAGAAGAAGAATATTTGAAGACTAAGAATAAGAAAAATGAAGCTTTGAAAGAAAAAAGAGAAGAAGGAGATTTGAAGAACAAGGAAAAAAATGAAGAAGGAGGAAAATGAAGAGAGAGAGGAAAAAAATGAGATGGAAGTTTGTTTGGAGAAATGAAGCTACAGAAGATGAGATTTGAAAATTGAAATGATGCTACAGGAATGAAGATGGAAACAAATGAAAAGCTAATAAAGTATATATAAACAAACTAGGAATTTAAATATGTAAAAATATGAACAGCCTTAAAATGGTAGTATTGAAAGAGGTGAAGTAATGAAATAAATATATGAATAAAGTTAAAAATAAATCTTCCATTCTTTAATATGAAGCTTCAAAAGAAAGAGTCGCTAATGAAAGGAAGCTACAAGAACTAATAATGCATAAACAAAATAAACTTTAGAAACGGAGAATAGAAAATACTAATTAGATGGCATGAATATTAATTTGGATGTTCACATTAAAAATGGAAAAAAAACTTCAGATAAAGCACCTGAAAAGAGCAAACGAACAAATGAGAAACAAATTAAAAAAGTGCAGAAATTATTAATTATAAATAAATCAAATGAAGCAATTATTAATAAATAAGAAACGAATGAGTGATCTAACAATTAAATGGATGCTCAAATGAAACATACACGAAGAACTTGAAAATGAAAAGAAAGAGAATGTGGATGTGAAAATAAATGTAAAGTAAATGAAGGGACCACTTATAAACTGTAAACAAACCTTTAGGATCCAAATTCCAAAACTTCCTCCTATTAATTCATTTCAACAAACCCAAATATATACATATTTATCATTTGCTTCTCTATTAAAACATTCGTTTTACGTTAATATATGTCCAGACTCCATTAACGCAATCAATCAATTAACAATCAATCAATCAATCAACCAATCAATCTATTCATTTATTTACGTTACTCAAACCAATGTTATTAATCAATCAATATATATCTATCTATGCATTATAAAATGATTTACTTTACTTTTTTTAATTACTGTAACAGTCACATTAATGCAACAAATTTACAAGTATAACCATATATGAAATGGAAAAATAAATATATGTGAACATGTGTAATTAATGTACAATTGTTAATAAAAGGTAATTTCTAATTGATTTAACAACACTTATACAACCTTGAACCCTCTGGTATATTTTAAAATTTGAATACTAATAAGTGTGTTTATATATATATATATATTATTCTAAAATCTAATTTTTTTTTCGAAAACCATACTTATTCAAAATGAAAATTTTATTTTTATATGTCTCAAAACATATAATTATCATAATTAAAATGTTCATTCCATATTGATACAAAAATGCAAGTTCCTATATTAACTCATTCATTATAATTTCATTTATGTTTCCTTTTAATTGAAACATTTCAATTAATCTAATTCCAATTCATTTCATTACTAATTTCAAATAAATTCTAATTATAAAACATTGTTTTCTTTTCATTTATACCAATTCAAACATGTTTTATAAAATTTCGCATACAATAAAATTTATACACTATTTACAAAGTAAATGTTTTATCTTATTGAAAATCAACTTCATTAAAACATTCACTCCATCCTTTATTCAAATTCAATATTTGTTATTCCGGTTAGAGACAAACATACAATTTATTCTTTTCAAGTCAAAGCCTAAATTTCATTAAAATGATTACCTTAATTTAATATAAATTGTAAGTTCTTATGTTGAACTTATTAATTACAATGCACTTTTCTTTTCTTTTCAATTAAAGGATTCCAACAACTCTTATTGCAGTTTATATTCAATATTAGATTTCAAATGAATTCTCATTATACCACAACTGTTTTCTGTTCATTTCATATATTCCAACATTTATTTCTTAAATTATTCCATTCTTATATTAACATCTATTATTACAATCAATGGAACTTACATTCAAACAATTATTAAAATAAATTGAAATTACACTAAAATAGTAATCAATTACATTAAATCACATGATTAAATTGCATTCTAATTGTTTTCTTTCTAACAAATCATAAATTTCTAATTTCGTACAATGTTAAATCCTAAAATATTATTAAATTCAATATTCTAATTATCGAAAAACAATACGGGTCGTTACAACATCCATAATATCACTTAGTGGCACTTATTCGAATAATTTTGTCCATTTAGACCAATGTAATCTAACCAAACAAAACATAAATCACATATTAGTACATATAGAATTGCTATATTTTAATTTTAAATCAGCAAATCACAAAAGAATGCACCCAAAAACACCTGATGTCTAACAAATTCTTTTTTCTTAAGCAAATGTAAATCTCTATGTCGATTCTTATAATACTTAGATTAGTAAAAACTTCAAAACTTCCACAATTGTTATTCAACATACTTCTATGAAGGTAGCTACTTTTTTCTTTATTCGTTATATAGAGTTATCTCTTATGATCATAATAAGAAGACATTAAAATATACCTTACTTGCTATATAGCAGTTGAGCTCAAAATGCACTTCGTTATAGGTTTTCCATTTTTTTGAAATTATAATTGAAAATAAATTCAAAGAACATGTCACAAATCATTCACTTGTCTTCCAATTAACCGTGGGAATAAAATATTAATAATCTATATAGTTCCTTGTTGAAAAAACAATGAAGTAACCTTAATTAGAACAACCTCAAATCATCTTACATATCTGACTATTCCAGCCAAGTCTCAAATCATCATGCTCTAAATATTAAACCATTCCAAATTATCATCTATGAAAAATCCTTATATGGATGTTTGGGCATGTTGGTCGGAGTGTATTGGTGAGTCTTTAAGGTTAGGTAGTCGTTTGGCGTAAACCCCTAGCCATTGTCACTCATCCGATATGATTTGGCCATCATTGGCCTAGGCAAAGTATTGCCTGAGCCCCAGTTTCAGACTTTTGAAATATATAATTCAGACGTCTGAATCTGCTTGTCTCAACCCAATTTGCCTATTTTGTGTGGGATTCCAATTTTAATTGATTCGGGATGATCCGATTTATTGTTATCATTTATATTGACTTTGATGACTACTTCTTCGGGATTTTTGAGAATATCCATTTTGATGGATTCAGTATCGATTTCTTTGGATTTGATTCACGTCTTCGTATGTGAATTTTTTATGATTGATTGTTTCTACAATCACTTATGTGATTTGTCACTTTAAAATATAAAGCTTTTCTATACTAGTAATAAATATTCAAACTCTTTCACAAAGATGATTTCAACTCTATTTTTAATGCAAAGCTCGTTTATAAAACCGTTTTCCAATCTATTAGTATATACAAACCTTTACCTCATTCGTATGAGAAATCTAATTAAACGGCTTAGTAAAACAAGTGGTATGAAACGCTTGCGTTTACTTTGTCGGTTAATTCATGGACTTGTTCGATTGAAACTCTTGTGACAATTTTCGAGTGGAAATCTACAATCTGTTCGTAAATATTTTAGTTAAGCTAGTGGTTATGGAACATGAAGCTAAACTATTATATTTACTAGCTTACTGTAATCGACACTTCTTGATGATCGATGATGATCATTTTATGATTTAGACTAGCGATGTACGATATCTCTTTGTCCGCGTGGAGGACTATACCCCGTTCTATTGAGCTTCGTCTCATTTTTATGGGCTAGCAACCCATGGTCTTTGGACCGTTCGTGGAGCAATCAGCTAAATAAGTCAGTGCATGGGGTGTATCTTTTTAGGTGCATCGATGTCCGACTATATATGGGGTGTATCTTTTTAGGTGCATCGATGTTAGTTTATACATGTGGCGTATCTTTTCAGGTGCGTCGATGTAACGACCCTGAATTTCCGACCCAATTAAAAAAAATTAATCCATTATTTAATATAAAATGTGAAATTTATATACGATCTCGATTAACTCCCAAACTTTGTTTATAAAATGCGCCTAGTTAGTTAAAGATATGGGCAAAGTTTCGTCGTAAAATATTGCAGTAAATTTCGTTCGCGTTTTATTGTATATCAGTTCATTTTAAAGTGTGAAAAAATTTCATCTTCCGAACCTGAAAATATTTACATAGAAAAATTATAAATCATCTTCAAAGCAAGGCGCCATTTTTCGTTTTCCAAAATTCGGACTTCTTTAGCTCCGTCGATCTTATTTTTCGGTGTTTTTCCTGCATTTTTCCCGTAGTATAAAATTCTAATTTTGTAAAAACTGTCGAATCGCAATTATCTGTGTACCATTGGAAGCGCCTCGTTCACTGGTCAAAACGTTATATTCCTTCGTGCGGATCAAAGTCCGATGTAAAAATAGTTGCGTTAATTTAACCGTTCCGGACGGACCGGTTAAACCATTCTCATCCCAAATCTTAAACCCTTATCCATTTGAAATTTGAAAAATAAAATCTTAGCTGGTGTAATAAAGGGGGTAGTTGGAAGCTAGGGGTTAGCACCGGAAAAGGGAGTGACGTTTCAGGTTTCAAAGCAACATTTATTCTTACCTAAAAATTATAAAATTTGAATAGAAAACTCGTACTGTTCATTTTACAAAACTTCTATAGTACAGGTACAACTCTCCTCCTTCTTGCTTCTTCTCAAATTCTTCCTTGCTGCAAAAAAACAATATATGGACGAAATAAATAAGCACGCATAACTCCACCACTCCAAGCACACTCCGTCCACGACTCCTTTCCCCTCACGCATGCCGACCGAAGCCCCGCCTTCCGCCTCAGTCGCACCGCCTCCCTGACTCCCGCCTGTACTTCGCCCACCACCCTACGCCAGTAACCGCCTCCCAGACCCGCCTGTACTTCGCCCACCACCCTATGCCAGTCACCGCCTCCCAGACCCGCCTGTATTTCGCCCACCACCCTACCGCAGTCACCGCCTCCCTGACCCGCCTGTACTTCGCCCACCACCCTATGCAAGTCACCGCCTCCCAGACCTGCCTGCACGAACCCCACCACCCCACGCCAGTCAATCACCACTCCCTGACCTTCCGCCTGCCCGAGCCCCAACGCCGCCTCCAACCTAGACCCGCGCCTCCATCCCAGCCATTCTCGCCTCCGCCTCAGTGTACGTGTGTGCATATACATGCGTGTGTATATGGGTGCATGCGTGTATGTTGGAGTGTGTGTTTGTGGAGAGAGTGCGTGCGTGAGTGATTATTTAGTATGCATAATAAAAGAAGAAAGATATGTGCATGTGTTGTTGGGTGTTGCTGAACCCAATATGATGGAAGTGGAGACTTGTTATAAAGTTGAATTAGTGTCAGGAAGAAAGAAAAGAAGGAAACGTATTTTGTTTATAAAAGTACAAAGTGGAGTGAACAGTATTGGTTGAGATTGGATGGTGAGACTGTGTTCAAAGTGTTGCCAGAGAATATATATACTATGTGCATATATCTGGTTGCCGATTAATAGTAACCATTTTTCTCCTTGTCGTTGCAGCAACCGGTTGAGTTTCATTTGCAGCAAACGTCAAATTTCTCAGCTTTCGTTCTTCTCTTCGTCATTGGTAAGCGCACCTATATAATTGCATAAATTATATGTGAACGTTCATTGAATTAATATCGTCTTTCTTTTGTCGCTATTTGCAATGTCCGTTGTTCGTATTGTACCGACCCTATTCGTGCTTTGTCCGCTTTGCCGTCAATTTCTTTAGCCACGAAAGGTGAATTAATTTTCACGACTTATATTCTTATACAAGTTGATTAATGAATGGTTGTTATGTGATGTTGAAATTGGATGTTAATAATTATTTTAGTGATAAATGATATGTAATTGAATTTAATATAGGATAGTTAACAATTTAAAATGGATTATTTATGTTGAATATTGATTAGTTAAATTGACCCTTCAACGTTAAATAAATCGACACGTAGAAATAGTGTAAATTACACCGTGAACCATTGATCATATGTTGAAATCGATGTAGTATAATTTGAACAATAGACATCAAGTGAAAACTGTAGTGTAATAATCTTTAATCTACATAAAATGATAGTGTAGATTCTAGGAATAACTATATTAATTTGCATAAACAACAAATGTAAATTAATACGATTATTTCGGGATTATTTAAATAAATTGTTGGATTGTTATTGATTGTTGTTATTGCTTGTTTATTTACTTTGACACCATCCCAGTTATCACACTGCAAGTTCCCTTTGTTATGCTTTGATTTTTAAATTGAAATGGAATCGGGTTGAAATGATAAATACCCAAATTAAACTTTGACTTAGAATAGAGAATTAAATAAAAACCGATTGGTCAATAATTTGATTTAAAAATAAAATAAAGATTTTATTTGGATAAATAATAAGGTTTTGAAATGAAGTTGTAATTTGAACTTTTTATGGAAGGAAAATGTTAATATTAAATAATCTAAACCAAAATATTAACATAGTAGTTGATGAAAGAATGTAGTTTTAAAATTGGAATTATTAATAATTAAGTTGAAATTATTAAATAATTAAGTTTTGAAATTATTTAATAATTAAATAAAATCGAATTATTTAATAGTTAAATAAAATTGAACCTCTTGAATAAGTGGAATTAAGTTCCTTTATTAATTGTGTTTTTAAATTTGTAATTAAGTAAATGAATAAGTGAAATTGAATTTCTCTAACAAGAAATAAAAATGTGTTTATTGAAATTAATGTAAGACTTGAAATGTAAGGAATTGGATTTGATGAATTTAATTTTATGCAATTTGTAAGTTTTGATAATAGAGTTGAACTTAAATAATTGATTTAATAAATTGGAAGTTAAATGGAAATTGCTTTGAAGGATAAATTTACTTAACGAATATCGAATGAAATCGATCAATGAATTTAAATTTATTTGAATCTTAAATTAAATTAATTTAAATGATTTTGGGATGAAACTTATATACGAATTTAAATGAATACTTGAATTGTCTTAAATCAAATATTTAATTTGAATTATAAGATTTTGAAATGGTAATTTGGAAGTTTTGAAACGTAAGTTATGGAAATTGTTTTGGAAAGACAAATGGAATGTTGGTTTACAAATTCTAATTTCAATTGAAATTGATTTGGTTTTGAAATATAGTAATCGACCAATCGGTGAAATAATTTCGAAGGTTATTAAAGAGACTGGAATCGGTTAGGGACATACTCACTGTCTAAACCGAATACCACTTTAATAACTATACGCGGAGTATGATCCAGAATGAAGTGGTTGGAATGATGTACGTAATGAGTGAAGAAAGAGAACGATAATGGATAGCCTTGACACTTGTGTCAAATTGGAAATGACTAAAACAGGATCCGTGCCAGGCCAAATGAGGTTAGCTACCTCGAGCGAACACACTTCTTCGTAAACTACTCATTACTTGTTATTGACTGGTGCGCACCCTTGATTTGGGAGTGTTGTTTCGCGGTGTTGCAATCGTTGCGACGATGCATTCTCACCAGTCCGGATCAGGCAAACGGTAGTTTCACTACCTTGGGTATTGCCTCATGTGCCGTGTCATACTTGTATTCCCATATACGCGACCACTACGAATTTGTTTTGTATTATACCTTTGGAGTACTCCCTGATAGCCCACTAGTTTACGGTGGAGTTTACAGTGCTGTATATACTATGATGCTTATATAAAATGTGTTAAGGGGAATAATGGTGACGCCTTAACACTACCTTGATATTTTACTACTGTTAGACATTATCTACTTATCGTACACTATCTATGTATAAATAGTTTAACGGATCCTGAAAGATGTTTATTCCATTCATCTTCGAGTTGTTATTTCCAATTCTGAATCATATTATCTATATAAGAATATATGTCCTGATTCGAGTGTTTGTTTGTGCTTATGCTCAGATCAGACTGAGGATTGTTGTTGCTGCTCTATTTGGAGCTGAAGACCGAAGACTATCATCATATTTACCTTATCAGTATTTTTCTTTCTATTTGGACACTATTGAACATCTATGTTGTTCTATTTCATTTTATTTGAGACATTGTTGTATTTATTGGGTAGCTTCATGAACTACTCTTATGACTATGTTGTAATTCCGCTGCACTATTCTGTTATGTTGTTTTTTCTGTGATTCTGTGATGATTCTCATTTATATACATATACTCCATTAACGATTCGTATTTTGTACTATTTAAGTTGACATGTGTGGATTATTGTCAATTTAAATGGTACAAATATACGGGTTGTTACAGTTGGTATCAGAGCTTTGGTTCCCGAAAACCTCAACCTGTGGAGTTTAAAGCTCATTAGAGATAGGGTAACCAAACCCTAGAATGAGGAGAATCATTGTAGAATCCATATCCTTTGATTCCATCCTTCTTATTGAATTCGTTTGATTAGAATTTCCTTAAGTTCTATGAATTGCTATCTTGATTCTAAATCACTTTTGGGTATTCCAGGATGAGTACCAGAAGGAACGCTAGAGGTGGGGTAGAGGAAATGCTCCCGAACCACGTGCCCCAACTCCCGCAGTCAAGTTTTCTACTCTTAGTAAGGAATACACCCAGCTTGGCGGCATCAAATTCTTTGGTTCCAAGAGCATCATTGGAGCGCAACAATGGCGGAAGAGCCTGGAAAGGATCTTCACTGGCCTGGAGATTACTGACGCACAAAAGCGTCAATTAGCCGCTTGGCAGCTTCAGGATGCGGCATAGGATTGGTGGGAGTCAGTCACCTCCCGTACTGACGATGAAACTATCACTTGGGCTCAGTTAAGGTAGAAATCTATCTGAATTGCATACAAATTTATTCCTTCTATCTCGTCAAATTTTGACTCATCTTATATCGCTTGTAAATAGGGATTCCTTTATGACTCAGTGGATGCCAGCTGCCGGAAAGGCCCAGCTTTATCGATCATTTATGGACCTCAAGCAGGGTAACATGACTTTCTCTGAGTATGAAAGAAAGTTTAACGAACGCTCCAAGTTCGGACCTGGCTTGATTGATACATCACTGTTGAAAAATGAGAAGTTCATCCATGGAGCACGTCCAGAGTATTACGATCTCCTCACAGCTCATGTCCATGGCACTTTCACCGAGTTGATGGATTTTGCTCTTAGGTATGAAGGAAAGCCGAAGGGAACATCAGCCACCAAGGCTCCAGTTACTCAGCCATCCTCTAGTCAGGCTGGGAAGAGGAAGCCAAACTTTGAGCAACAGAAGAAGAACTGGCAGAAGACAACCGGACTTGGCTATTCTCAGAAGAAGCCCATTGACTTGTCCTTCATCACCTGTTTCAAGTGCGACCAAAAGGGTCACTATGCCAACAGTTGTCCAACATCTATCGGTGCCGCCATTCCTCCACCTCAGAATACCAGGAACAACCTCTGCCATGTCTGTCTGTAGCCTGGCCATTTCAAGAAGGATTGTCCCATGCATAAAAAGGGAAAGACATCTGGAGTATTTACTATGACTTCTTCCACCCGTGATCCACCTACCCCACCTGCTTCTAGTGATAACCAAGGTACTTTACAGAGTACTTTTATGTTGCATACTTTACCCGTTAAAGTTCTATTTGATACCGGAGCAACACATAGTTTCATATCTATTGATTTGTGCAATAAACTTGGATTGGAACCCATCCTTGCATCTACTTTCTTATGTGTATCAAATCCCATTGGAGGACCCGCCAACCTCAAAAGGGTATGCAAATATGTCACTCTTATGTATGGCATGCACCGTTTCACTTGGGATTTCTATGTCCTTTGATTCGAGGCATTTGATATCCTATTAGGTGTTGACTGGCTACAAAAATTCGAAGCCGTTATCTCTTGCAAAGCTCGAACCGTCTCTCTAATTGACGGCAAGAGTATACCTTTAGTTATTAAAGGTAAATCACCTAAAGAATGTGCTGGGAGTTTTATATTCTCTCTTGACTCTCATCCCAATGAACTAAGCTCTACTCCAGTTGTTCAATTCTTTTCTGATGTGTTTGGAGAAGTAAATTATCTACCACCTCCGTGGGAAATCGAGTTCCGCATTGATCTTATTCCTGGTGCTCGACCAGTAGTTCTCCCTCCCTGGAGAATGGATCCTAAAGAGAAGGCCGGACTTAATGCTCAGATTGAAGATTTATTTGCTAAAGGCTTGATACGGCGAAGTCATTCAGAATGGGGAGCTGCAGTTGTATTTGTCACAAAGTCAGACATCCCTCTCAGAATGTGTGTGGACTATAGAGAGCTGAACAAGCTCACACACAAGAACAGATATCTGATGCCCCGCATCAACGAACTATTCGACCAGCTCCATGGAGCTAAAGTATTCTCACAACTCGATCTGGCTACTGGCTTTCACCAACTCAGAATTGCTGAGGAGAGTATTCCTAAAATAGCATTCCGCACTGAAAATGGTATCTTTGAATGGCTAGTTATGCCATTCGGTCTTACTAATGCTCCAGCTTATTTTGTCGACTTAATGAATAGAGTTTTCCAGGATGTTCTTAATAAGTTCGTTCTTGTTTTCATCGATCTAATTCTCGTCTTCTCTAAGGATGAGAAAGAGCATAGGTCACATTTGACTTTTGTTCTTGAAACTCTTCGCAGTCATCAGCTTAATGCCAAGTTTTCAAAATGCCACTTTTGGAAAGATGAAGTTCAGTTTCTTGGCCATATTGTCTCGGAGAATGGGATTTCGGTCGATCCAGCTAAGATCGCCGTAATCAATGTAAGTCTATCGTTACTTGTCAATTCCATCCGAACATCTCATCACTATCTAAACTCGAATCCCTTGAATTTGCAGGATTGGGAAACTCCCAAAACTCCTACAGATATTCGCAGTTTCTTGGGCTTGGCCGGCTATTATCGCGGATTTATATAAAATTTTGCCCGAATTGCCGCACCACTTACTGCACTGACCAAAAAGAATGTAAAATTTATTTGGAGTGAAAAGTGCAAAGCATCTTTCAATGAGATGAAGCGAAAGTTGACCTCTGCCCCAGTTCTCATGGTTATTGACGGTAGCGAGGGATTGACCGTCTATACTGATGCCTTTCGGGATGGGTTAGGAGCAGTTCTAATGCAGAATGGAAAGGTCATTGCTTATGCTGGTCGCCAATTAAAGACCCATGAAGCAAATTATGCAACACACGATTTAGAGCTTCTTGCGGTTGTATTTTCTCTTAAGCTATGGAGGCACTATTTATTGGGAACAAAATTCGAGTTATTCACTGACCATATGTCATTGAGATATATCTTCTTGCAAAAGGATTTAAATCAGAGACAAGTCCGATGGCTCGAATTTCTAGCTGCATATGATCTGGATATTAACTACACTCTGGGGAAAGCAAATGCCATAGCCGATGCTTTGAGCAGAAACCAAGCAATGGCATGTTGTAATCTTGTTGAAGGATTGTTATTCCAGCTTTCCGTCTCTCCAGTTCTTATGGATCGTATTATAGCCAAGCAATACGAGGACACTTTGCTTTATCGCATCAAAGAAATAGTTCTCGGAAGAGTTGGAAATGCTGATAATAAATTGGGTGCACAAGTCTATAGTAATTGAGTGTTGAGTATTGACAATCATATTTGTGTTCCTAATGTTGATGGTCTAAGATAGGAAGTGTTGAGAGAAAACCATAAATCTTCGCTTTCATTTCATCCGGTGTTACAAAGATGTTTCAAAATATGAAGAAGCTATATTGGTGGAGTGGGATGAAGCGCGATATTTCTACCTATGTTAGCAGGTGCACCACTTTCCAACAAGTTAAAGCTGATCATAGAAAGACGGCAGGTTTGCTCCAACCACTGGAGATTCCAGGTTGGAAGTGGGAGCAGATTTCTATGGACTTTATTGATGGGCTACCAAGGACTAGGAAAGGTAACAAAAGCATTTGGGTGATTATCGATAGACTGACGAAATCCGCCCATTTTATTCCAGTCAAGACCACTCGTACAGCTTCGAGTTTGGCCAAGATATACATGAGAGAAGTAGTTAAACTTCATGGTGTACCATCCAGTATTATATGCAATAGAGATCCTATTTTCACCAGTAAATTCTGGAAAGCATTTCAGGATACTCTAGGCACCAAACTGAATCTGAGCATAGTTTATCATCCTCAGACAGATGGCCAAACTGAGAGGGTGAATCAGATTTTGGAAGACCTTCTCCGAGCCTATATTATAGACTTTGGCGGATCTTGGAAAGACCATCTTCATTTGGTTGAATTCACTTATAATAATAGTTACCAGGTAAAGAAATTGAATTTCAAATTTGAATAAGTATATTTGAATTTGAATTAATCATCTTTAATAAATCAGGCAAGCATTGGTATGGCACCGTTCGAAGCCTTATATGGATGGCCGTGCAAATCGCCAGCTTGTTGGATTGAGTCTGGAGACCGATTGGTGCTTGGCCCAGAAATGATTATGGAAGCTTTCGAGAAAGTTGAAGAAATCAGGAAGAAGATTAAGACGGCACAAGATAGACAGAAGTGCTACGTTGACAAAAGGAGAAGAGATCTCGAATTCAATGTAGGAGACGAAGTATTTCTCAAAGTGTCGCCTTTGAAGAATGTTATTCGATTTGGAAGGAAGGGAAAGCTCGCTCCCAGATTTGTTGGTCCGTTTGAGATTAAGGAAAGGGTTGGAACCTTGGCCTATAGAATTTCATTGCCAGAGAAGTTTGCTGGTGTGCACAATGTGTTTCAAGTCTCACACCTTCGCAAAGTTGTGCACGATCCATCCATGACCATTCCCACCACACAGTTGGAAGAGATAGTTATTGAGCCTGACTTGACTATTGAGCGAAAGCCACTTCGGATAGTCGATCGTGAGACAAAGCAACTTAGAAGGAAGTCTGTAAATCTCGTCTAAGTCCAGTGGAGTGCAGATGAGCGAGATTGCACATGGGAAACTGAGGATAGTATTCGGGATTCGAAACCCGAATTACTGATTTCAGGTATAATTCAATTTTCTTAAAATCTATCTTGGCTTTTCTGCTTACTTCTTTTCTGCTTCTTCCGTCTCGTTCCTTTTCGGGGACGAAAAGTTTTGAGTGGGGGAGATTGTAACAACCCTGAATTTCCAATCCAATTAAAAAAAATTAATCCATTATTTTAATATAAAATGTGAAATTTATATATGATCTCGATTAACTCCCAAACTTTTTTTATAAAATGCGCCTAGTTAGTTATAGATATGAGTAAAGTTTCGTCGTAAAATATCGCAGTAAATTTCGTTCGCGTTTTATTGTATATCAGTTCATTTTAAAGTGTGAAAAAATTTCATCTTCCGAACCTGAAAATTTTTACATAGAAAAATTCAAATCATCTTCTGAGCAAGGCGCCATTTTTCGTTTTTAGCTCCGTCGATCTTATTTTTCGACGTTTTTCGTGCATTTTTCCCGCTAGTATAAAATTCGAATTTTGTAAAAACTGTCAAATTGCAATTATCTGTGTACCATTGGAAGCGCCTCGTCGCACTGATCAAAATGGTATATTCATTCGTGCGGATCGGAGTCCGACATAAAAATAGTTGCATTAATTTAACCGTTTCGGACGGACCGGTTAAACCATTCTCAGCCCAAATCTTAAACCCGTATCCATTTGAAATTTTAAAAATAAAATCTTAGCTGGTGTAATAAAGGGGGTAGTTAGAAGCTAGGGGTTAGCATTGGAAAAGGGAGTGACGTTTCAGGTTTCAAAGCAACATTTATTCTTACCTAAAAATTATAAAATTTGAATAGAAAACTCGTACTATTCATTTTACAAAACTTCTACAGTACAGGTACAACTCTCCACCTCCTTGCTTCTTCTCAAATTCTTCCTTGCTGTAAAAAAACAATATATGGCCGAAATAAATAAGCATGCACAACTCCACCACTCCAAGTACACTCCGGCCTCGACTCCTTTCCCCACACGCGTGCCGACCGAAGCCCCGCCTTCCGCCTCAGTCGCAACGCCTCCCTTACTCCTGCCCGTACTTCGCCCACCACACTACGCCAGTCACCGCCTCCCAGACCCGCCTGTACTTCGCCCACCACCCTACGCCAGTCACCGCCTCCCAGACACGCCTGTACTTCGCCCACCACCCTACACCAGTCACCGCCTCCTAGACCCGCCTGCACGAACCCCACCACCCCACGCCAGTCACTCACCGCTCCTTGACCTTCCGCCTGCCCGAGCCCCGAAACCGCCTCCAACCTAGACCCGCGCCTCCGTCGCAGCCATTCTCGCCTCCGCCTCGGTGTACGTGTGTGCATATAAATGCGTGTGTATATGGGTGCATGCGTGTATGTTGGAGTGTGTGTTTGTAGAGAGAGTGCATGAGTGAGTGATTATTTAGTATGCATAATAAAAGAAGAAAGATATGTGTGTGTGTTGTTGGGTGTTGTTGAACCCAATATGATGGAAGAGGAGACTTGTTATAAAGTTGAATTAGTGTCAGGAAGAAAGAAAAGAAGGAAACGTATTTTGTTTATAAAAGTACAAAGTGGAGTGAATAGTATTGTTTGAGAATGGGTGGTGACACTGTGTTCAAAGTGTTGCTAGAGAATATATATACTATGTGCATATATCTGGTTGCCGATTAATAGTAACCATTTTTCTCCTTGTAGTTGAAGCAACCGGTTGAGTTTCATTTGCAGCAAACGTCAAATTTCTCAGCTTTCGTTCTTCTCTTCGTCGTTGGTAAGCGCACCTATATAATTTCATAAATTATATTTGAACGTTCATTGAATTAATATCGTCTTTCTTTTGTCGATATTTGCAGTGTCCGTTGTTCGTATTGTACCGACTCTATTCGTGCTTTGTCCGCTTCACCGTCAATTTCTTTAGCCACGAAAGGTGAATTAATTTTCATGACTTATATTCTTATACAAGTTGATTGATGAATGGTTGTTATGTGATGTTGAAATTGGATGTTAATAATTATTTTAGTGATAAATGATATGTAATTGAATTTAATATAGGATAGTCGACAATTTAAAATGGATTATTTATGTTGAATATTGATTAGTTAAATTGACCCTTCAATGTTAAATAAATCGACACGTAGAAATAGTGTAAATTACACCGTGAACCATTGATCGTATGTTGAAATCGATGTAGTATAATTTGAACAATAGACATCAAGTGAAAACTGTAGTGTAATAATCTTTAATCTACATAAAATGATAGTGTAGATTCTAGGAATAACTATATTAATTTGCATAAACAACAAATGTAAATTAATACGATTATTTCGGGATTATTTAAATAAATTGTTGGATTGTTATTCATTGTTGTTATTGCTTGTTTATTTACTTTGACACCATCCCAATTATCACACTGCAAGTTCCCTTTGTTATGCTTTGATTTTTGAATTGAAATGGAATCGGGTTGAAATGATAAATACCCAAATTAAACTTTGACTTAGAATAGAGATTTAGATAAAAATCGATTGGTCAATAATTTGATTTAAAAATAAAATAAAGATTTTATTTGGATAACTAATAAGGTTTTGAAATGAAGTTGTAATTTGAACTTTTTATGGAAGGAAAATGTTAATATTAAATAATCTAAACCAAAATATTAACATAGTAGTTGATGAAAGAATGTAGTTTTAAAATTGGAATTATTAACAATTAAGTTGAAATTATTTAGTAATAAAGTTTTGAAATTATTTAATAATTAAATAAAATTGAATTATTTAATAGTTAAATAAAATTGAACCTCTTGAATAAGTGGAATTAAGTTCCTTTATTAATTGAGTTTTGAAATTTTTAATTAAGTAAATGAATAAGTGAAATTGAATTTCTCTAACAAGAAATAAAAATGTGTTTATTGAAATTAATGTAAGACTTGAAATGTAAGGAATTGGATTTGATGAATTTAATTTTATGCAATTTGTAAGTTTTGATAATAGAGTTGAACTTAAATAATTGATTTAATAAATTGGAAGTTAAATGGAAATTGCTTTGAAGGATAAATTTACTTAACGAATATCGACTGAAATCGATCAATGAATTTAAATTTATTTGAATGTTAAATTAAATTAATTTAAATGATTTCGGGATGAAACTTATATACGAGTTTAAATGAATACTTGAATTGTCTTAAATCAAATATTTAATTTGAATTATAAGATTTTGAAATGGTAATTTGGAAGTTTTGAAACGTAAGTTATGTAAATTGTTTTGGAAAGACAAATGGAATGTTGGTTTACAAATTCTAATTTAAATTGAAATTGATTTGGTTTTGAAATATAGTAATCGACCAATCGGTGAAATAATTTCGAAGGTTATTAAAGAGACCGGAATCGGTTAGGGACATACTCACTGTCTAAACCGAATACCACTTTAATAACTATACGCGGAGTATGATCCAGAATGAAGTGGTTGGAATGATGTACGTGATGACTGAAGAAAGAGAACGATAATGGATAGCCTTGACACTTGTGTCAAATTGGAAATGACTAAAACAGGAGCTGTGCCGGGCAAAATGAGGTTAGCTACCTCGAGCGAACACACTTCTTCGTAAACTACTCATTACTTGTTATTGACTGGTGCGCACCCTTGATTTGGGAGTGTTGTTTCACGGTGTTGCGATCATTGCGACGATGCGTTCTCACTAGTCCAGATCAGGCAAACGGTAGTTTCACTACCTTGGGTATTGCCTCATGTGCCGTGTCATACTTGTATTCCCATATACGCGACCACTACGAATTTGTTTTGTATTATACCTATGGAGTACTCCCTGATAGCCCACTAGTTTACGGTGGAGTTTACAGTGCTGTATAGACTATGATGCTTATATAAAATGTGTTAAGGGGAATAATGGTGACGCCTTAACACTACCTTGATATTTTACTACTGTTAGACATTATCTACTTATCGTACACTATCTATGTATAAATAGTTTAACGGATCCTGAAAGATGTTTATTCCATTCATCTTCGAGTTGTTATTTCCAATTCTGAATCATATTATCTATATAAGAATATATGTCCTGATTCGAGTGTTTGTTTGTGCTTATGCTCGGATCAGACTGAGGACTGCTGTTGCTGTTCTATTTGGAGCTAAAGGCCGAAGACTATCATCATATTTATCTTGTCAGTATTTTTCTTTCTATTTGGACACTATTGAACATCTATGTTGTTCTATTTCATTTTATTTGAGACATTGTTGTATTTATTAGGTAGCTTCATGAGCTACTCTTATGACTATGTTGTAATTCCGCTGCACTATTCTGTTATGTTGTATTTTCTGTGATTCTATGATGATTCTCATTTATATACATATACTCCATTAATGATTCGTGTTTTGTACTATTTAAGTTGACATGTGTGGATTATTGTCAATTTAAATGATACAAATATACGGGTTGTTACAGTCGATGTCCGACTATACATGGGGTGTATCTTTTTAGGTGCATCGATGTTAGTTTATACATGGGGCGTATCTTTTCAGGTGCGTCGATGTACGACTATACATGGGGTGTATCTTTTTAGGTGCATCAATGTTAGTTTATACATGGGGCGTATCTTTTCAGGTGCGTCGATGTTCGACTGTGCATGGGGTGTATCTTTCTAGGTGCGTCGATGTTCGGTTTATGGTTAGCGACCATGGGTTAGCGATCCGTTTGTGATACATGTGTTGGTGAGTTTTCATGCTCCCATTTGTGATAGGCCTTTTCCCCCCCTTTTGTGATTTCTGGATTCCTAGTTGATGATTTCTAGAATTTGTGTTTCACCAATTTTTGTGGATTGGCATTGATATGTTTTGTCAATATCTGTGTTTTGGTGAATTATTTAAAGAATGTGATTCTTTTTGGTGCTTCGAGTTGATTTCAGATATTATATGATTTTTGTTGTTATTTAACGTATACTTGACTTAGTATGACATTTTTTTGTTATCATACATTTTTAGTCATATCTCTTATCCTATATCATTTTATCTTATATTTATAGCTAGACTGATCCGTTTATTATTTTCTTCTTAAATAATACTCGAGTCAGACCGAGGTATTTCAGGTGCTTCTGCTTGACTTCTTATCAGGGTCCTTCACCTGACTTTTGGCTAACTGCTTTAGCATAGTAGTTTTGTTAGTATACATCCAAGTTAGAGACTCCTTGATGTATATTTATTCTTTTGTCTAGCACTTGTATATATCATTTTGTGATGTAGTGGATCTAGTTTGACCACTACCTTGATGTACACTTCTATGCATTGTATTCATATCTGTTTCCGCCTTTGTGATATGAATATCTATGACTGATTTGTGTTATGTTTATTTCTATTTTTGTTTCTGAAGTCTACATAGCCACTATGTGGTAGCTTTGAGATTGTATTTGATATGTCGGATTTCCTCTTGAAATGAAATGTAAGTTATATTATCTGACATATCGGTGCTCGCACAAAGCAATTACATAGATGGTCGCTCCTCAACAGCCTTATTCTTCGTGCTAGTCGACGGCATTACCCCGTAGTATCCGTAGCTAGCGTGAGTATAGAGGTGGGGCATCACAGCTTGGTATCAGAGCCAAACTTCGGAACAATGTAGAATAATCTAGCAAGGATCATTGTCCTAAGTCTTTCTTAGGAATCGTGCCATAGGATTTAATTCGAGTCTTCGTACCGTCCTATCCTATTTCTTTTTATGACGCCTTGTTTTATCAATCAAGTTTGTTTGATATTCATTTTGTAAATAACCTTTTTCCTCTTCTGTCTTTTTCTTTCTTTCTTAAAGAAAAAGAGATGGTTAGATCTGGCAGTCCCAGCGTCGGTCAATCCAGTAGTCATTTTCTGGATGGCATATTCATGTCTGCACAACAACTTTTGGATCTTGTAAAGAATCAAAGGTTTATTTGTGCTTTGAGTAAGAACCCCAAAAAGGTTTTACCTCTAAAATTAGGAGTGCCTTTCAATCAGCTTATTGATATCGCTCTTCGACTTGAAGAGGCTGATAAAGAAAATGATGTTGAAATTGTGTGTAAGGTTCCTGAACTCGGCCTTCGAAAATCGGCACCTGTACTTCACTTGTACTCAAATGCCGTAGATTCAAACGCCGAATCTGGCTCCCCGGAGCTTATAACACAGTAAGTATAACAACATAGTGGAATAAAGAAATCAATGATATCATATACAACTCTAATGAATACAATATCCAAAATGATATACAACAATGATATCAATATGATACAAGAATATCAGAGACAAATAATAATGATACAGCGGAAAACAGAAGTGATAACTCCAAATGATCCGACAAAGAGAATGAGACTGATAACTCCAACATCAGCTCGAACCACCATCACGATGCACAAAGATAAGCAAGGTCAGTCATGCATGAACTCCAAAACTGAACTAGCTCCAGATAATCTACTAAACCTGACTATCTGAAAAACCCAACTCTAGACTGCCCGTGTGGAAAATTATGGGCACCCAGAGTTTAGGAAGGGAACAATAAACTCTGGGTCAGTCATGGGACTGGTGTGAGCAACAAAAACAGTTTATCTTTAAACAACCAACAAAGAATGTTAAACATTGAAATCCGCAATGCTTTTGGAAAATGAAACTACCATAAGACCTCCCGCCACACACACAATGCAAACGCAGAATTGGAGGAGATTTCTTCTTATGATAGTCAAACATGCTTACTATGCAAAATCATCGGATTATTATTATTAGTGCATAGTGGAAAACATTTCGAAAGTATAATATTAATCTTAGCCATCATAGACATTCCGAACTATGCCTACTATAGCTACCATCTAAACAGTGGTGACCACCATAAGTAAATGGCAGGTTCTACAACTAAAACCGTACTGGATTCGTATTGTTTCTTTGGATTTTTCCAACAAATGGTCGGGCTAAGGAACTTCCTACTGTTAATGGGTACGCCTCTGGAGGGACGTCCTGAGAACCTACCCGGATCTCTGCCAACACAAGGCCGGGTTACCTCTGTAACTAGGTAACTACTACTCGAGTATGCCACCCCTCGGTCCTTTGGGACCTTTATCCGAGGCCTCGATCACACAGCAACAATCACACAGTAAATGAAATTGGAGCAACCACACAGGTAAATATCTGGGCTCCATACCATAATATCACCTTTTTCTAGAAGGAAATGACATACCCTAAAGGAAGCGACCCTCATAACCTTACCACATCTTTCCTTTTTCGACCATTTCCGGTTTGTGAGGCTCGATGAGGTCTCGTCCACAAAGCTACGTTTTTTCACAAAGCCATGCTTTGATCAACAAACGATCAGCAAATGACCATCAACACACAGCAACACTCAGCATGCCACACTACCAAATTGGGAGTATATCACTGATAACCTTCAACTACATAACCTCTGAGCTCGTACGTCGTAGAGAAGGGTGTTAAGCTAAGAGAATAAATCTCCGCCACCAAATAGAAATGTATTTGAAAGAAATCAGCTTTATATCTCAAAGTGTAGCGTCAGACATACAAACATACAAGTCTGTTCCGGGTTCGAACAGAATCGAAGGCACTTCCAAAGAAGCCCTTGCAATCCGGGTATTCACAATCCCGATCGGACTTCCCATCACTTAGGAAATCTCTATACCGGAGAAACTCAGTGCAGAGACAATCGATAGGTTATCCAATCATTCTCGCAAACACCCGGTCTTCAAATGCTATCCATTTACGTCGTATCACTATTCGGAATGGGTTATATGACCCAAAGTCCTCTCCCGGCTAAACCGAATAGTGAGCGCAATATTTTAAAACATATAGATATTGGAATTTTAGTTAAGTCACAATTTATTACCCAAAACTTTTCTTTCAAATGGTTTAAACAAATTACCATTTTAATCTTTTACACAAAAAGATTCATTTCACAAAGTTCACCCAGTTTCACAAAGATCTATTCATAGATTTTCCAAATCAATTTCCATTTCAATTGGATTAACTCGTTAAATCTTTAAATCTAGATTTAACTCATAGCTTTCAAAAAGAATTCACTCATAACTTGGAAAACCATTTTTCAATTCAAACTTGAAATTCCTTTAACTTAAATTGGAATTTCATTTCTTATATGAAAGCTTTTATCATTTGAAAACAAATATTTTTTATTTTGGGAAAATCTGATTTATTTATACAAGTTAAACCTCTTGGGTTAAATTCAAATTCCCAAACCAATACTTTTAAATGATTAAAAACCCATATATAAACACCCTTTATAACTTGTATAATCTTTTAGGCCAAAATTTCCAAATTATTGAATTCAATTTCAAATATTGAATTCAATTTTACATCAAATTATTTAAATTTCAAGTTTTATTAAGTTATTTAAAATAACTTTTATTTTTTGAAACTCATTTTCAAAAGCTCTCAATTCAAATTCCAAAACTGTTTTGGATTCCAGAATTCAATTTTTTAAAATTGATAAAAATCTGATTTCCTCGTGGAATCCATATTTGTGTGTGTATGGTGTAGTCCAAGGGTTTAACACAATGGTGCAACATTATTCAATCATCACAGATTCAAATACAGCAATATATTTGATAAGCGGTATAAACTATAACGCTTTTCTTTTATTCACAGATCACAGATATATATATAAATTATACATAATATATTACGTTCATCCCAGATAAATGAACTACAGTACAGATTACACACAAATCGGAATATATCACACAACATCACAAATCAGGGAATATCAACAATTCAATCATTCAGTCAATCCAACATTCACTAGTAAATTTTATTAATCAACTGATTAATTTTTATCAGATGTATCAATTTTTAATCCGGGTTAATTATCATAAGTTAATTACAAATTATCTGAAATAATTTCCCTTTCTTCATTTGTTAGTTAACTTTTAATTATTAACTAATCAATCTTAATTAATGAATCAATTAATCTTTAATTATTAAATTAATCTTAATTAATCACAATTTTTAATTAATTCTTTAATAAATTAACTTAATTAACCCCTTGATTTATAACAAATATTTATACCCAAATTACCGATTATCATTCAATTAATCACATCCGGTAATTATCTATTAATTACTTCACTAATTAATGATTCCTAATTATTTTCATTTATTAATCACTCTTCTTAATTAATTACATTTAACAAGAAATCTTTAATTTATCACATTCATTAACCATCCTTAATTAATAACACTAAGTAATTAACCTTAAATTACTTATTTATGATTCCTTAATTTCTTACATAAAGTAATTACCCTTTTAAATTACTTTAGTTAATTAACATTTAAATCTTATATAATAACCTTTGGAATTAATAATCAATTACCGATTAACTTAAAACCTTTGAGTTAAATCATTCTTTAAAACATTTCATTTCTTAATTACCCATTTAATTTTCAATATTAAGTTTATTTAAAGTAAACTTTATGTTTTCCCGCCTTTTGGCAAGGCCGAGATATCAGGAAACTGACTGGGGAATATGGATCATACATCCTCAGCATCGGGTAGCTACTGGGTGACCACAGATATCGATGGATTTTACTCAAGTCCGGATCGGGCTACAATTAATAAGACACATCAAGCAAGGTTAGGAAAAGAAACGTTCCAAGTTTCAAGTCAATCCGAGGTCGTACGCCCAAGATATCATCGATGCAAGATGGAGGAAATAACCCTAAGTTCGAATCCATAGGCAGAGATTATATTCGAATCCATCAGTGCAACCTCTGTTCGAATCCATCAGTTCGACTCCATATATTTCGCAACCACCAACGAGCATTAGTTCGAATCGAACCGGATAAGCCACTTCGAATCCATGAAGTCACTCCACTTCGTATCCATCCAGTGACCCTGCTTCGAATCCATGAAGTCACTCCACTTCGTATCCATCCAGTGACCCTGCTTCGAATCCATGAAGTCACTCCACTTCGTATCCATCCAGTGACCCTGCTTCGAATCCACCCTTTTGCAGCGACTTTGTATCGATCGACTATTGTATATCACGATCGATATGAACGAACATCTTCTTGAATCCATTCCCTCGAACCCACTAAGTCAAGGCGGCAAAGAACACGGAGTCGACCCAGTAAAACTCGGAGCAAAAACTAGATCAACCCGAGAAGCACGTGCCATGTCAGCGCCTTCGCTCACCAGGCCATCGATTCGACCCTATCGATTCGAAGAGGATCGATTCGAACGGAGCATAGCAACTGGAAAAACACCTTCGAATCGACCATATCTCACAATCTACAAGTCCAAATGCCATGAAATTTTAACAGGAGCTTAAGCACATGTTGAAGAATGTCCACATCAAATTTCAGCTCGATTGGATGTTTTCTTGATCGATTCGAATGGACTTCGAATCGATCCCAAAGTGGGCCCGGATTTCCTAAAAGCGGGCATGTGGGCCCCCTCACATGCCAGAACTGGTCTCCCGAAATTTAGGCGAAATATCAGCCTCCTACACCTATAAATAGAGCCCCTGATCATTCAGAAAAGGGGTCGGACAATTTTAAGAGCTAAAGAGCGTCCAGACTCTGCCAGATTTACTCCAAATCACCACTGCTACCTTAGATTCAGACTTTGATCATAAAATCAGTTGTACTACATTATAAGAAATTGTAATCTTCAAGTACCGAGCAATAAAATCATCAAACTTCATAGTGGACGTAGGCAAAACGCCGAACCACTCTAAATTATTGTCTTCTGTGCAATTTACTTTCTGTTATTTGGAGTTTTTGTTAGATAATCCTCAGTTTTAATTTTCTTTCTTCACTTTTATCTCTTCAAAAACTTCCGAAGAGTTTTGTGCATATTTTTGGTACAAACACTTTGGTGCTTTCACTGAGAAAACCAGCTTTTTCTCCTGCTCCTTGGATCTACCATCGATACCGGATTGCATAAATCCAAAAGGAAGATCCAGATCTCTAATCCAGAATCCTTCCATTCTATTCAGATTTGCATAAAATCTAGGAAAGGAACCCACTACTTAAGATGGTTAGTACAAGAACTACCTCTACGGCTGTTGATCAAGAAGGTCGGGATAGACAGAATCCTACGCAGCAGCTATAACCCAATCAAGACAACACTACTCACTCAGATCCGTCAGGGCCAGTAACCAGACAAGAGTTCCATGTATTGCTCCAAGAATTGACTCAAAGTCGGCAACAGCTGGCCGAACAGTTGCGTGCTCATATTGAATTGACCAATCAATTGAACCACCGAAGGCGCAGGAGGACCAGGAGGGATGATGCTTCACACTCGTCCACTGAAAGTTCTGCTTCATCTGACTATCATGGTAGATCTACACATCCCCGATTGGACGCGAGTCATACACAAGCTACCGGATATCCACCTTCCTTGACTGTAGGACAATTGAGGGTCGGACCGTCAACTAGCTTCCAGGCCGGGCCCTCGTCACGAGGAGGTGCTATTCCACAGCATACCACAGACAATCGCACTGCAACCGCCGCGGTAGAAACAAGGGTTGATACCCAGAATCTGTCAGATCCTAATAATCAACAACGTGGGCGTACTCCTGAACCATATGTCCCAGAAGATGTGGAGCCAAGGAGGCGAGACATAGGCCGTCGACAGCGTCCGGTCCAAACTCGCACTGTGGAACCCGACCACACCTTAGCTCAGCATGCACAGAATGTGGCTATGCCTGATATTTCAACCATGATACGTCAGATGATTCACGAAAGCCAAGGGCTTACCAATGACGACTGGGGGATCTCCCGTAGTCATACTCCTTTCACAGACGAAATATTATACACTGATCCTCCTCGGCGATTCAGAATGCCAACTCTCCCTATTTACGAAGGAAATTCCGATCCCAATCAACATATTTTTAAGTATGAGTGGTCAATGAGCGCCACAAGGGCTGATGATGCAGTAAAATGCTGAAGTTTCCCCATCTCTTTGGGAGGAATCGCAACAATGTGGTTCACAAGGTTGCCACCTAGATCTATCTCTTCGTTCGATCAACTGGCTAAGAAATTTGTCGAACAGTTCTGTATGCATGTCGCCAGACCTAAAGACATTAATACCCTATCTAGCGTCACCCAAGCTAAGGGAGAGACACTTAGACGTTATTTAGAAAGATTCCACGCGACATGTGTAGAGATTAGTAATCCTAACGATAATCAATCTTGATTGCATTAACCAAAGGAATCGATCCCGATTCTGAGTTTGGAAATTGGCTAGCTGGGAAACCACCCGCATCTTTGGACCATTTCTGCTCCAAAGCCACTCAGTTCTTACGGCAAGAGGACGCAAAACAGTCTATGAAGCAGGAAGATGCGATGCCCAGAACTGAAGGAATACAAAGTAATGTGGCAGTTAAGCAGTTCGGTGAAAGTTCCGGAAAAGTTCAGTTGAATGTACAGAACAAACGGACTCAGCCGCGAGGCAACAATGGTCCGGATAAAAAGAGAGATCAGAACCGAGGCCCACGACATAGGGCTCCAATGTTCGATAATTACACGCCGTTGAATACATCATTGGAGAACGTATACTTACAGACTTGCAACACTGTATAGTATAAGAAGCCTGCCCCGAAACCCTCATCGGAGAGGCATGTTCAAACAGGGAAGTTCTATAGATTCCATGAAAGTTACGGCCACAATACCAATGAGTGTCGACACTTGCAGGACCTCATCGAAAAGTTGATCAGGGAGAGAAAGTTAGATCAGTTTGTGCGGGCGCCACAGTCTGGTGGTGTGGGCCCTTCAAATCAGAATCGTGCATAGAATCAAGAAAGACAGGAGGAACCAGCTCATGTCGGAGGAAGATTGGTAATTAATGCTGTAAGTGGTAGTCCTCATCCAGCGGTTCGAAGCTGGGTGGAAATGGAATCATATAACAACTTAGTTAGACGTACAAACTTCGAGTATGATGGTAACTTGAACGATAGACCTTCGACCAAGCGAAAGAGAGCGATGACTAACGACATCATTTTCCGAGACAGCAATTTTGATTACGTCGGAAGCCCGACTACTGACCCACTTGTGATATCGACCCGAGTAGGACCGATATGGATAAAGAGGATCCTGATTGACTGTGGGAGCTCTGTGAATATCATATTTGTACATGCTTATAATCAAATGAAGATGAAAGCTAGGGATCTAAAACCCTGCCAAACTCATCTCCATGGATTCAATGGCAGTGCTACCATACCTGTTGGGATGGTGGAGTTACCAGTTGAGTTGGGAGCCGGAGAACGTAGATCGATTCAAACATTGCAGTTCGTTGTGTTGGATGTAGACTCGCCATATAATGCCTTTTTAGGTCGACCTGCCCTTGCAGAATTCAGGGCCATAATCGCCCCGTGGTGTTTAACTTTAAAGTTCCCTACCGTCAACGGAGTTGGGGTCGTCCAGGGTGACCAGGTTGATTCGAGAACAATCATACGCCGAAATCGAGTTGCCCGATTACGCAGTGCCAAGGACCGACTTAAAACTTTTGAACTTGGTGAGCTAGTCACTAAAAAAGAATATCCGGCACTCCCACACATGAGATCAACGTGGAGAGGGTCGCACAAAATTAAGTGAAAGCTCGGGGATGGCGAATTTAAGTTAGCAACCGTTGATGGTCTAACTTTATCAATGGCCTGGAGTAGCGAAAGTCTTCGTCGTTACTGCAAATAAAAGGCTATGTTTATCTATTTAGTTTACATTCCATTCTAAACATTGTTTCTGCATTTCGAAATTAGAACTTGTAATAAGGCAACTGACTTTTCCATATTTTCTTATTTCAGCAATAAAATGCCATCTCTTCGAGCCAGAGCTGTGATTCATTAAATACAATGTACAACATCACGATGCACAGAGAGCTAAATTCCATCAGGTAGTGGAATTTATTCAAGTAGGGAGTGGCCATGATACGATCGGCCACTCTCTAAATGAAACCAAAGCTCGGGGGCAAGCCATCACGTCAGGCTAAAAATGGTTTGATACACGATTAACATTCACTTAACTCTGTACTTCCAGAGTGCGAGACGGAGTATAAACATTTACTTAACTCTGTACTTCCAGAGTGCGAGACGGAGTGTAAACATTCACTTAACTCCGTACTTCCAGAGTGCGAGACAGAGTGTAAACATTCACTTAACTCCGTACTTCCAGAGTGCGAGACGGAGTATAAACATTTACTTAACTCCGTACTCCCAGAGTGCGAGACGGAGTGTAAACATTCACTTAACTCTGTACTTCCAGAGTGCGAGACGGAGTTTAAACATTTACTTAACTCCGTACTTCCAGAGTGCGAGACGAAGTGTAAACATTCACTTAACTCCGTACTTTCAGAGTGCGAGACGGAGTATAAACATTTACTTAACTACGTACTTCCAGAGTGCGACACGGAGTATAAACATTCACTTAACTCCGTACTTCCAGAGTGCGAGACGGAGTATAAACATTTACTTAACTCCGAACTCCCATAGTGTGAGACGGAGTGTAAACATTTACTTAACTCCGTACTTCCATAGTGTGAGACGGAGTATAAACATACATCAACTCCCTACTTATCCCCAAGACTGGGGGCAGAACCAAAGCAAATATTGAGTTGAAGACAAAAGAGAATATGTTTTCATTTCCATTATCAACAAGAAGAATCCGGTTACAAGATGGTTCAAAAAATTCCTACTAGTGGGAGCTGAGTCCACATCTATACACGGCTATAAAAAAAACCAAAATGACAAAACAAAACACTAGCCCCGAACATGACAAGCAAACTAAAGAAAGAGTTCAATCTTTCTTCTTCCTCGGTTTCTTCTTCGGGGTAGACCCGCTAGATCCGCTACCCAACTTCTTCCTCAATCTTTTGCTCTTCTCCAGTTTGCCCTCCGATTGCGACATAATGTCAACATCCTCCTCATAGCTTGAGGGAACAGATATTCTCTTGGAGGATGGAACTGGAGGCAAAGGAGCTGTGACATGAAGTGGGGCAGGAGCACTTGCAATGACCACAGTGCCGCCCGGCGATATCATCATTAATGGGGCAGGGCCAGACGGACTCATGCCTGTTGTCACTGATGTCATCTCAGCATTGATCTCGGTAAGGATTTCATCTGCACGAGATACTTGAGCCGCACTGGAAGTACTAGTGGCTGGCATAAAGGAGCTAACAGCCGGAGTGGTCCCGCTCATGGCAAAGGATGGATCGACGAAGGGATCGTTGGGTTGACTGAGGAGTTCTTCGATCATCTGAGCATCAGAAGATAGCATGCTCACTTCTCCCTCTTCGCCGACCACAATAGATGTCATAATGGCCTCGGTGATGATAGCCCCTTGCGCTTGATAAGGAGCTTGTGATGCAGGAGGCGCAGAGACAACGGTAATTATTAAATTAATCTTAATTAATCACAATTTTTAATTAATTCTTTAATAAATTAACTTAATTAACCCCTTGATTTATAACAAATATTTATACCCAAATTACTGATTATCATTCAATTAATCACATCCGGTAATTATCTATTAATTACTTCACTAATTAATGATTCCTAATTATTTTCATTTATTAATCACTCTTCTTAATTAATTACATTTAACAAGAAATCTTTAATTTATCACATTCATTAACCATCCTTAATTAATGACACTAAGTAATTAACCTTAAATTACTTATTTACGATTCCTTAATTCCTTACATAAAGTAATTACCCTTTTTAGTTACTTTAGTTCATTAACATTTAAATCTTATATAATAACCTTTGGAATTAATTATCAATTACCGGTTAACTTAAAACCTTTGAGTTAAATCATTCTTTAAAACATTTCATTTCTTAATTACCCATTTAATTTTCAATATTAAGTTTATTTAAAGTAAACTTTAAAATGAAGTTATATATATATATATATTAAACACTTTTAAACTCAAAATAATTTGTTTTAAAATCTTAATAAGTCCCGACTTAAATAAACATTCATTATTTAAAAACAAATGGGTAAGAAATTGTTTAAACTTGACCAAGTTTTTAAAAATTTAAAACCTGTTATTACACTTAATTCCCAGATCCGAGCAAAACTGCAAAAATCCTGATCTTTACTTCGAGTTTTCCCTCGCCTCGCTCGTCTTCGAATCAACACACGTATAACTTCGAGTTCAACCCCGAGCATCATCTTCCTTCTTCGATGCCCCACTAACCCAAACCAAAACTGACCCCACAGATCCATGTGCACGTGCACAGTCGCCTGAACAACCTCCGACCATCGCCGATCCCCTCAACTAATCCTCGACGACGTCGCCACCCAGCCCGACCACCTAGGTTGACAAGATCGCCGGAGTATCGAAATCGAATAACTTGAAACCACTGGTACCAAACTATTATCATCGAAAACACCTCGCCTGATCACCAACATCCACCGATGACCACGCAGCTTCGTCTAAAGCTGCTCCACTGATCTGCGCTACTTCTCCCCCTGGACCAATCGTCTCAATTTCCTTGGCGACGAAGAAGGAACCACTCGAACTTAGTCAACAAAACTGCTAGTTGAACCCTAGTTCAATGCTGTGGCGCCGCCATGGCACTTTATAAATTCAATCAATATTTTTCCGAAGTTCCCCCACCACCAAGCATGCTCCAGCTTCGATCACGAGATTTATCATTACTCCGATCATCAGAATTTGACCAATTTACAATTTCCGATCAACTCGAAATTTCCCACGATCTACCACGCTAAAAATCTTGATTTTGATCTTATAATTCACGGTTTATGTAAACGAATAGGATCAAGGACTCAAAACCCAAATTTTAATCAATCAAAATTTGAACAAAAAAATGATTTTACTGTTCTTCGTCCTTCCAGTAAAACTTACCTTCTAATTATTCTTAAAAATATTTTTAAAATTAAGATTTAGTTAATTCAAACCTAATTCCTTTATACAACATAGCCTATAAGGGATTAGGGAAAGAGGATTTGAATTTTAATTAGGTTTTGTATCTGTAAACAAGAACAGAGGCTCCTATAACCAGACACAGACATGCATACATACATATATACATCAACTATAAACTGATATACTCGCAAGCATATTCATACTTTCATGCTAACATTTCATAACATAACTATAAGGATTTAAAAGTGATGTTTACTCACAGTGTTTTGAAGAAAGAACAGAGCTTCAAGTTGAAACAGGCTTGAAAATTTGCAAGTTGAAGGCTTTTCTTGATCTCTAGTTTATATGAATTTGTTTTGTTGTTTTAATTTGAAGTTTTGTTCAAGTTTGAATGATATTATTTACTTCAGATTTTTGTTTTCCATCTTGGAATGGAACGAAAATAAAATGAAGAAGTTGATATATAGAAAATGAGTTTTACTGGTGATAATAAGTTTTTGTACAATATGATATATTTTTCTCTCTAGTACAATTATAGGCAGAGATATTTTTTCGTATGGAGGCTGATGATAAATTGTGGTGTACTAGAGATATTTACATTAATTAAACTTGTCTTGTTTTCATTTCATACTTATCCATTGTTTCCTCTTTAGCAAGCTTCATTCCCTTTACATATACTTGCTTACTTGTTTGCATATTTTATTTTTTTCTTTGTTCACTAATATTTATACATTGTTTCCTTCTTAACTTATATTTTGTACAGGTGATATAATTTGTTTTGTACAAATACCAGAGATTGTTTCATCTTTTGGTGGCTGATATCATTATTTTGGTGGGTTGCAAATCCTATTTTTTGTTGGCTGCATTAATTACTTTGTTGTCATTTCTTTTTATATTATACATTTGAGTACATATCTTCTCTGGCAAACTCAAGATTTTATATTTTCTTTTGTCTTCAAGTCTGGTTTCATACTTGTATATATATAATGTTGTCTTTGTTTTGTCTTCATACTTATCATGTTTGAAAAATATATGTTGTCTGGTTTCTTATTTATTTTCAAGTGTACCTCCTTATGTTTTTGTTGCCTTATTTCATACTTATCATTTTTACATATTAGAATGTAAGTTGTTTTCTTTGTAAGTACAATTTGTTTGTATTTTATTTTTGAATGTATTTCTTTCTTGTGTCAAAGTTTTTATGTTTATATGATTTAATATATATATTCAATCTGAATTGTGGAAATTCGCTTAAATTACAATTAATAATACAATTTTAATTCAAAAATTCAATTAATTATCAATTTAAATTTAAATTAAAATTAGGGGTCGTTAAAGACTTCCCCCCCTTAAAAAATTTCGTCCCCGAAATTTGCCAGGGAGACACACGGATAGATGAAGAATGTTTCATCAAATCAACTAAACATCTATTCTGCATTTGGCTTACCAAATCAGAATATCAATAATATATACAAGCACGAATCTGTTTAATGTTTTCTACAAGATACTCGGGTTATCCGAATCTACGAAATGTGTAGGGGCATCGGTTAGTTCGAAGGAATAACTAACCATTCGTAGAATATATTAGGACCCAGAAATAGACATATAAATGGATACAATTCCAAAACTTTTTGTTTAGAAACTAAAGTATACCTATCAACCATAGCAACCAAAGCAACTAATTCATCCAAACAAACAATTCTGACCTATTTGGAGTTTATGTCCCATATTAATATATCAAATCTCTTCCTGGATCTACCAGGAACTATCAAAGAATTGAGAAAAGATGACGAACAGAAGGGATTGATAGAGTAAAGATTGTTTCCTTGTTGTTTCAAGGTATTGACCATTTATAGTCGTATTTCCCTGTCCCCTATCTCATCCTCTTCTTGCACTCATACTTACTATGAGTAGATAGTGAGAGAATTTAATGAGGCATACGAACGGATATCTTAGGGATTACTCATTCTAGGGCATACTTCACCTTATCTCTAATGAGCTACTTAATGTGTTATACTCCATAGCTAAAGTTTAACCTTAGCTCTGATACCAAATGTAAGGTTCCTGAACTCGGCCTTCGAAAATCGGCACTCGTACTTCACTTGTACTCAAATGCCATAGATTAGAACGCCGAATATGGCTCCCCGGAGCTTATAACACAGTAAGTATAACAACACAGCGGAATAAAGAAATCAATGATATCATATACAACTCCAATGAATACAATATCCAAAATGATATACAACAATGATATCAATATGATACAAGAATATCAGAGACAAATAATAATGATACAACAAAAAACAGAAGTGATAATTCCAAATGATCCGACAAAGAGAATGAGACCGATAACTCCAACATCAGCTCGAACCACCATCACGATGCACAAAGATAAGCAAGGTCAGTCATGCGTGAACTCCAAAACTGAACTTGCTCCAGATAATCTACTAAACCTGACTATCTGAAAAACCCAACTCTAGACTGCCCGTGTGGAAAATTATGGGCATCTAGAGTTTTGGAAGGGAACAATAAACTCCGAGTCAGTCATGGGACTGGTGTGAGCAACAAAAACAGTTATTCTTTAAACAACCAACAAAGAATCTTAAACATTGAAATCCACAATGCTTTTGGAAAATGAAACTACCATAAGACCTCCCGCCACACACACAATGCAAACGCAGAATTGGAGAAGATTTCGTCTTATGATAGTCAAACATTCTTACTACGCAAAATCATCGGATTATTATTATTAGTGCATAGTGGAAAACATTTCGAAGGTATAATATCAATCTTAGCCAGCATAGACATTCCAAACTATGTCTACTATAGCTACCATCTAAACAGTGGTGACCACCATAAGTAAATGGCAGGTTCTACAACTAAAACCGTACTAGGTTCGTATTGTTTCTTTGGATTTTTCCAACAAATGGTCAGGCTAAGGAACTTCCTACTGTCAATGGGTACGCTTCTGGAGGGATGTCCCGAGAACCTACCCGGATCCCTGCCAACACTAGGCCGGGTTACCTCTGTAACTAGGTAACTACTACTCGAGTATGCCACCCCCCGGTCCTTTAGGACCTTTATCCGAGGCCTCGATCACACAGCAACAATCACACAGTAAATGAGATTGGAGCAACCACACAGGTAAATTTCTAGGCTCCATACCATAATATCACCTTTTTCTAGAAGGAAATGACATACCCTAAAGGGAGCGACCCTCATAACCTTGCCGCATCTTTCCTGTTTCAACCATTTCCGGTTTGTGAGGATCGATGAGGTCTCGTCCACAAATCTACGCTTTTTCACAAAGTCATGCTTTGATCAACAAATGATCAGCAAATGACCATCAACACACAGCAACACTCAGCATGCAACACTACCAAATTGGGAGTATATCACTGATAACCTTCAACTACATAACCTCTGAGCTCGTACGTCTCAGAGAAGGGTGTTAAGCTAAGAGAATAAATCTCCACCACCAAACAGAAATGTATTTGAAAGAAATCATCTTTATATCTCAAAGTGTAGCGTCAGACATACAACCATACAAGTCTGTTCCAAGTTCGAACTGAACCGAAGGCCCTTCCAAAGAAGCCCTTGCAATCCGGGTATTCACAATCCCGATCGGACTTCCCATCACTTAGGAAATCTCTATACCGGAGCAACTCAGTGCAGAGACAATCGATAGGTTATCCTATCGTTCTCGCAAACACTCGATCTTCAACACCGGTCTTCAAATGCTATCCATTTACGTCGTATCACTATTCGGAATGGGTTATATGACACAAAGTCCTCTCCCGGCTAAACCGAATAGTGAGCGCAATATTTTAAAACATATGGATATTGGGATTTCAGTTAAGTCACAACTTATTACCCAAAACTTCTCTTTCAAATGGTTTAAACAAATTACCATTTTAATCTTTTACACAAAAAGATTCATTTCACAAAGTTCACCCAGTTTCACAAAGATCTATTCATAGATTTTCCAAATCAATTTCCATTTCAATTGGATTAACTCGTTAAATCTTTAAATCCAGATTTAACTCATAGCTTTCAAAAAGGATTCACTCATAACTTGGAAAACCATTTTTCAATTCAAACTTGAAATTCCTTTAACTTAAATTGGAATTTAATTTTTTATATGAAAGCTTTTATCATTTGAAAAAAAAATAGTTTTTATTTCGGGAAAATCTGATTCATTTATACAAGTTAAACCTCTTGGGTTAAATTCAAATTCCCAAACCAATACTTTTAAATGATTAAAAACCCATATAAACACCCTTTATAACTTGTATAATCTTTTAGACCAAAATTTCCAAATTATTGAATTCAATTTCAAATATTGAATTCAATTTTACATCAAATTATTTAAATTTCAAGTTTTATTAAGTTATTTAAAATAACTTTTATTTTTTGAAACTCATTTTCAGAAGCTCTCAATTCAAATTCCAAAACTGTTTTGGATTCCAGAATTCAATTTTTTAAAATTGATAAAAATCTGTGACTTAACTGATTTCCTCGTGGAATCCATATTTGTGTGTGTATGGTGTAGTCCAGGGGTTTAACACAATAGTGCAACATCATTCAATCATCACAGATTCAAATACAGCAATATATTTGATAAGCGGTATAAACTATAACGCTTACCTTTTATTCATAGATCACAGATATATAAATTACAGATAATATATTACATTCATCCTAGATAAATGAACTACAGTACAGATTACACACAAATCAGAATATATCACACAGCATCACAGATCAGGGAATATCAACAATTCAATCATTCAGTCAAATCCAACGTTCACTAGTAAATTTTATTAATCAACTGATTATTTTTTATCAGATGTATCAATATTTAATCCGGGTTAATTATCATAAGTTAATTACAAATTATCTGAAATAATTTCCCTTTTATCATTTGGTAGTTAACTTTTAATTATTAACTAATCAATCTTAATTAATGAATCAATTAATCTTTAATTATTAAATTAATCTTAATTAATCACAATTTTTAATAATTCTTTAATAAATTAACTTAATTAACCCCTTGATTTATAACAAATATTTATACCCAAATTACTGATTATCATTCAATTAATCACATCCGGTAATTATCTATTAATTACTTCACTAATTAATGATTCCTAATTATTTTCATTTATTAATCACTCTTCTTAATTAATTAGATTTAACAAGAAATCTTTAATTTATCACATTCATTAACCATCCTTAATTAATGACACTAAGTAATTAACCTTAAATTACTTATTTATGATTCCTTAATTCCTTACATAAATTAATTACCCTTTTTAGTTACTTTAGTTAATTAACATTTAAATCTTATATAATAACCTTTGGAATTAATTATCAATTACCGGTTAACTTAAAACCTTTGATTTAAATCATTCTTTAAAATATTTCATTTCTTAATTACCCATTTAATTTTCAATATTAAGTTTATTTAAAGTAAACTTTAAAATGAAGTTATATATATATATATATTAAACACTTTTAAACTCAAAATAATTTGTTTTAAAATCTTAATAAGTCCCGACTTAAATCAACATTCATTATTTAAAAACAAATGGGTAAGAAATTGTTTAAACTTGACCAAGTTTTTAAAAATTTAAAACCTGTTATTACACTTAATTCCCAGACCCGAGCAAAACTGCAAAAATCCTGAGCTTTACTTCGAGTTTTCCCTCGCCTCACTCGTCTTCGAGTCAACACACGTATAACTTCGAGTTCAACCCCGAGCATCATCTTCCTTCTTCGATGTCCCACTAACCCAAACCAAAACTGACCCCACAGATCCATGTGCACGTGCACAGTCGCCTGAACAACTTCCGACCATCGCCGATCCCCTCAACTAATCCTCGACGACGTCGCCACCCAGCCCGACCACCTAGGTTGACAAGATCGCCGGAGTATCAAAATCGAATAACTTCAAACCACTTGTACCAAACTATTATCATCGAAAACACCTCGCATGATCACCACCATCCACCGATGACCATGCAGCTTCGTCCAAAGCTGCTCCACTGACCTGCGCTACTTCTCCCCCTGGACCGATCGTCTCAATTTCCTTGGCGACGAAGCAGGAACCACTCGAACTTAGTCAACAAAACTGCTAGTTGAACCCTAGTTCAATGTCGTGGCACCGCCACGGCACTTTATAAATTCAATCAATATTTTTCCGAAGTTCCCCCACCACCAAGCATGCTCCAGCTTCGATCACGAGATTTATCATTACTCCGATCATCAGAATTTGACCAATTTACAATTTCCGATCAACTCGAAATTTCCCACGATCTACCACGCTAAAAATCTTGATTTTGATCTTATAATTCACGGTTTATCTAAACGAATAGGATCAAGGACTCAAAACCCAAATTTTAATCAATCAAAATTTGAACAAAAAATTGATTTTACTGTTCTTCTTCCTTCTAGTAAAACTTACCCTCTAATTATTCTTAAAAATATTTTTAAAATTAAGATTTAGTTAATTCAAACCTAATTCCTTTATACAACATAGCCTATAAGGGATTAGGGAAAGAGGATTTGAATTTTGATTAGGTTTTGTATCTGTAAACAAGAACAGAGGCTCCTATAACCAGACACAGACATGCATACATACATATATACATAAACTATAAACTGATATACTCGCAAGCATATTCGTACTTTCATGCCAACATTTCATAACATAACTATAAGGATTTAAAAGTGATGTTTACTCACAGTGTTTTGAAGAAAGAACAGAGCTTGAAGTTGAAACAAGCTTGAAAATTTGCAAGTTGAAGGCTTTTCTTGATCTCTAGTTTATATGAATTTGTTTTGTTGTTTTAATTTGAAGTTTTGTTCAAGTTTGAATGATATTATTTACTTCAGATTTTTGTTTTCCATCTTGGAATGGAACGAAAATAAAATGAAGAAGTTGATATATAGAAAATGAGTTTTACTGGTGATAATAAGTTTTTGTACAATATGATATATTTTTCTCTCTAGTACAATTATAGGCAGAGATATTTTTTCGTATGGAGGCTGATGATAAATTGTGGTGTACTAGAGATATTTACATTAATTAAACTTGTCTTGTTTTCATTTCATACTTATCCATTGTTTCCTCTTTAGCAAGCTTCATTCCCTTTACATATACTTGCTTACTTGTTTGCATATTTTATTTTTTTCTTTGTTCACTAATATTTATACATTGTTTCCTTCTTAACTTATATTTTGTACAGGTGATATAATTTGTTTTGTACAAATACCAGAGATTGTTTCATCTTTTGGTGGCTGATGTCTTTATTTTGGTGGGTTGCAAATCCTATTTTTTGTTGGCTGCATTAATTACTTTGTTGTCATTTCTTTTTATATTATACATTTGAGTACATATATTCTCTGGCAAACTCAAGATTTTATATTTTCTTTTGTCTTCAAGTCTGGTTTCGTGCTTGTATATATATAATGTTGTCTTTGTTTTGTCTTCATACTTATCATGTTTGAAAAATATATGTTGTCTGGTTTCTTATTTATTTTCATGTGTACCTCCTTATGTTTTTGTTGCCTTATTTCATACTTATCTTTTTTACATATTTGAATGTAAGTTGTTTTCTTTGTAAGTACAATTTGTTTGTATTTTATTTTTGAATGTATTTCTTTCTTGTGTCAAAGTTTTTATATTTATATGATTTAATATATATATTCAATCTGAATTGGGGAAATTCGCTTCAATTTACAATTAATAATACAATTTTAATTCAAAAATTCAATTAATTATCAATTTAAATTTAAATTAAAATTCGGGGTCGTTACATTGTGGATGCCAAACAAAACTTCAAAATCAACAAGAAAATGCATATTAAGTTCAAAAGCCCTAATCCCAACAAGAAAGGGAAGCAGGCAATTTCGGTAGCAAAGACTCCTACCACTAGCCGTGGACGATGCTACAATTGTGGTTCTACCGACCACTATGCGAATAAGTGTCTGAAACCTCTCTATTGTCGCTATTGCAAAAATTCGGGCCATCTTTTATCTACATGTCCCATACTTCAGAGTAGGAGAAAGGGAGAGTTGTATGTTGTTCAAGCTCCTAGTGACACTTCTCTTGGTCAAGGTATTTCTCATTCTATCCTTGACGATATATGTTTTGTGATTATCCTATTTGATTTCTTTTGATACGAGTGCATCTCTTTCTTTTATATCAAAAGAACTTGTTGATTCTTTTTCTGTAAATGTTTTGGGTTTGATGACTTTATTGAGAATTGCAAATCTGATTGGTGGATCCGCAACGCTCAGTTCACTTTGTGAAAAATGTCGAGATTATTTTATGTGATTATTCTTTTCGAGCCGATTTGCATGTTATGCGTTACATAGGCTTCGAAATTGATTTTTTGGGAAAGGATTGGCTTGATCATTATGAAGCCCACATCCTATGTCCTGAGCGGACTATCTATCTTCGATATTCTCAATCTGTTAAGCAGATTTTTGTTGTTCTTAATGATTTTGATCTTCAAATTCGGTTGCATCATTTTATTCATTAAGCCCACTTGTTGAAGAAAGTGTTATTTCTCTCATTCAAGTAGTTTGTGAATTTTTCGGTATATTTGAGCTTGTCTTAGGATTATCACCTAAGCAATCTATTGTGTGGTGCTAAGGTCTTTTCAGCTCGACCTTGCCACCGGTTTTCATCAGCTACGAGTTGTAGAAGGTAGCATTCCACTTACCGCATTCCGCACTCGTTATGATTCTTGTGAGTTGTTCGTTACGTCATTCGATTTGACGAACCTTCTACCTTATTTCATCCAATTTGTGAATCGAGTATTCTACGAATATCTTGATTAGTTTATCCTTATATTATTGATTATGGATGAAAATAACGATTTAAAATTTGCAAATCTTTTTAATAAGATACTTATAAGTATAATTGGATTTTGTTCTTAAAACGAACAAAGAATATTGTAAATCTTTTTAAGAGACTTGGTTACCGTATAGAAGATGATTTTGTGTTGTTTTGCCTATTGAGTGCTTTAAGAATTATGGTTGGTGCGCTTGATCAACGTTATCAATAGGAATCTCCTAAACGCTATGATGAGACAGTTAGACACAATAAATTGACTTGTAAAAAGTAAATTTTTCTAAAAACATGATTACACAAAGTTAATTATAATTTTGAATGTCTTTGCTTTTCGGAAAAGGTGATCGTTTAAAAGAACTCCTTTCCGATACTTCTATTCTTGTGTTTCCCTAAGGGAACAAAGACTTTATTGTTTATACCAATACTAGTCGTATTGGTTTGGGTGTCGTTCTCTTGTAAAAAGGGAACGTTTTATCTCTTAAAACTTCTAGACAATTAAAGCTTGTCGAGACTAGATATGCCATTCATGATCTATTCCTCGCGGCCATTGTTTTCGCTCTTAGAATATGGCGACATTATCTTTTGGGAGAGAAATTTATTCTCCACACCGATCATAAATTTTTGAAGTATTTATTTTCTCAAAAGGAACTTAATTTGCATCAACAACGTTGGCTCGAGTCCTTTGCATGTTTTGATCTCTTTATACTCAAGGAAGGGGAAATCTTGTTGCCGATGCCCTTAGTCATAAGCAACAAGCGGTTGTTTCCATGATGATATCCGAAGAGGAAGTGATCTCGAGACTTTATCCACTTGTGAGATTCGAGATCATGAATCTGATTCATGTTCATCTCTTGTTTTGTATAGCCTCGAGGCTCGTCCTTCTCTTTTGGACCATACCTCTTTTGGCTAAACTCCTTGTCAAGGAAATTGTTAAATTGCATGGAGTTTCTACTTCTATTGTTAGCAATTGTGATCCCTTATTTTATTAGTGGATTTTTTGTAAGGTCTTCAAAAAGCTTTGGGAACAAAGCTTAATTTTAGCACTGTTTATCGTCCTCAGACCGATGGACAAATCGAACGTGTGAATCAAACTCTTGAAGATCTTCTTCGTGCATGTGTTCTTGATTTTGTTGGAAGTTGGGAAGATCATATTTCTCTCGTTGAGTTTTCTTCCAATTATAGCTTCCAATCTAGTATTGGTATGGCACCTTTCGAGGCACTCTACGGAAGGCCATGCGGATTCCCTTCGTGTTGGATTGAAGTCAGTGAGAAGCTAGTTTTAGGTCTAGAATTTATTGGTGTTCATTTATGTTCCACCTAGGAAGGTTGTTGTGCGTTTCAGTTGATCGAGAAAGTTAGCACCTCGATATGTTGGTCCATTTCCCATCGCCGAACGTATTGGTTGCGTGGCTTATCGCCTTTTATTACTGGCTCAATTTTATGCTATTCATGACGTATTCCACATCTCTCAACTACGGAAATACCTTAGGGATTCTGATTCTATTCTTGAGCCCGATGTAATTGAAGAAATTAAAGTTTTACCAAATTTGACTTATGAGCAACATTCTATTTGTATCTTTACTTCGGAGGTTAAACGCCTTCTAAATAAAGATGTTCTTCTTGTGAAAGTTCAATGGCCCTCAAATCCTAAGGTTTGCTCTTAGGAATCTTGAGAATTCATCGAGCAAACACATCCGGACTTACTCTTTCTTGCTCTTTATGGTGAACTTCTTATTCCAAATTTTATTTTGTGTTGATATGCTTTTATGGTTGTTACTCTTTATTTTCCTTTTAATTATTGCGAGGACGTAATTTCTTTAAGGAAGGGAGTCTGTAACAACCCGCATATTTTACGATTGTATATTTAAATGTTTTATTTAAATATAGCATCGTTAGTTGGATTTTAGTCCGAAAAAGTCACTATTCGAAGAAGAACAGTCAAATTGGTGAAAAGTCTATGCGGATCGTGCTATTTGGAAGTGCCTATTTGAAAACACATTCAAACAGGAATTCAGACGTCTGAAATGACTAATTCAGACGTCTGAAATTGCTCGAGTCAATCCAGAAAGAAAACAGGCTAAAATAGCCATTTTCAAACGTCTGAAATCCTCGAGTCAGACGTTTGAATATTGTTCTAGACAACATCTGTTTTTCCAGATTCAGACGTCTGAATCGTTCATTTCAGACGTCTGAATGAAGATAGAAAGCTCATATTTTTCCAGATTCAGACGTCTGAATGAGGAATGAAATTGGGATTCAACAATTGGGACTCGAGACCGATTCCATTGAGTTCAAAATGGTGTTTGCGACTTTTTTGAGTATAAGCATCGATATGTTTGAAGTTGAGTGAATTTTGCTATTTTTCACTTAGGGCTTTGGGCTTGGGTTTGGGTTTCACCCAACTCATCCTATACCCTAACTCAGCCCCCTCTCTTCTCCATTCACTCATTTCATTTCCTAACACTTTAAGCTTTAGAAAAATGGGGGAAGAGAAAAGGAATTAGAAATTCCTAAGCCCTAGATTCATTTGCAAACTCAAGTTCTAGCTCCAAACTCTAGGAGAAGCTTTGGTAAGCATCCTCTTCATCTTCTCCAACTCATTCTCTCTTTAATTTCAGAAATTACTAAACCTAACTTAGGAAATGTTCTTCATTTGAGCTTAGATTCAAGCTTCTTGGGTTGAAGTGAAGAGTGGTTGATCTCTCCTTTGTGATTAAGCTACTCATTCATTATTTTTGGATTTAAAGGTGAGATTTTTATCTCACATCTAAGTCTATATCTATCTTTGATGTTAGGTATGAATTCCTAACACTTATTTATGTTCATTTGCTTTTCATTTGAATTGATTTGGTGAACATTCCAATTTTTAGCGTTTGAAGTCAAAATCTATGAAAAATCCTTATATGGATGTTTGGTTATGTTGGTCGGAGTGTATTGGTGAGTCTTTAAGGTTGGGTAGTCGTTTGGCGTAAACCCCTAGCCATCGTTACTCATCCGATTGCTTCTGATATGATTTGGCCATCATTGGCCTAGGCAAAGTATTGCCTGAGCCCTAGTTTCAGACGTCTAAAATATATAATTCAGACGTCTGAATCTGCTTGTCTCAACCCAATTTGCCTATTTTGTGTGGGATTCCAATTTTAATCGATTCGGGCTTATTTATTGTTATCATTTATATTGACTTTGATAACTACTTCTTCGGGATTTTTGAGAATATCCATTTTGATGGATTCAGTATCGATTTCTTTGGATTAGATTCACGTCTTCGTATGTGAATTTTTGATGATTGATTGTTTCTACAATCACTTTTGTGATTTATCACTTTAAAATATAAAGGTTTTCTATACTAGTAATAAATATTCAAACTCTTTCACAAAGATGATTTCAACTCTATTTTTAATACAAAGCTCGTTTATAAAACCGTTTTCCAATCTATTAGTATATACAAACCTTTACCTCATTCGTATGAGAAATCTAATTAAACGGCTTAGTAAAACAAGTGGTATGAAACGCTTGCGTTTACTTCGTCAGTTAATTCTTGGACTTGTTCGATTGAAACTCTTGTGATAATTTTCGAGTGGAAATCTACATTCTGTTCGTAAATATTTTAGTTAAGCTAGTGGTTATGGGACATGAAGCTAAACTCTTATATTTACTAGCTTTGTGTAATCGACACTTCTTGATGATCGATGATGATCATTTTATGATTTAGACTAGCGATGTGTGATGTCTCTTTGTCTACGTGGGGGACTATACCCCGTTCTATTGAACTTCGTCTCATTTTTATGGGCTAGCAACCCATGGTCTTTGGACCATTCCTGGAGCAATCGGCTCAATAAGTCGGTGCATGGGGCGTATCTTTCTAGGTGCGTCGATGTTCGGTTTATGGTTAGCGACCATGGGTTAGCGACCCGTTTGTGATACACGTGTTGGTGAGTTTTCATGCTCCCGTTTGTGATAGGCCTTTCCCCCCTCCCCCCCTTTTGTGATTTCTGGATTTCTAGTTGATGATTTCTAGAATTTGTGTTTCACCAATTTTTGTGGATTGGCATTGATATGTTTTGTCAATATTTGTGTTTTGGTGAATTATTTAAAGAATGTGATTCTTTTTGGTGCTTCGAGTTGATTTGAGATATTGTATGATTTTTGTTGTTATTTAATGTATACTTGACTCAGTATGACATTTTTTTGTTATCATACATTTTTGGTCATATCTCTTATCTATATCATTTTATCTCATATTTATAGCTAGACTGATCCGTTTATTATTTTCTTCTTAAATAATACTCGGGTCAGACCGAGGTATTTCAGGTGCTTCCTTGACTTCTTATCAGGGTCCTTCATCTGACTTTTGGCTAACTGCTTTAGCATAGTAGTTTTGTTAGTATACATTCAAGTTAGAGACTCCTTGATGTATATTTATTCTTTTGTCTAGCACTTGTATATATCATTTTGTGATGTAGTGGATCTAGTTTGACCACTACCTTGATGTACACTTCTATGCATTGTATTCATATCTGTTTCCGCCTTTGTGATATGAATATCTTTGATTGATTTGTCTTATGTTTATTTCTATACTTGTTTCTGAAGTCCACATAGCCACTGTGTGGTAGCTTTGAGTTTGTATTTGATATGTCGGATTTCCTCTTGAAATGAAATGTAAGTTATATTATCTGACATATCGGTGCTCGCACAAAGCAATTACATAGATGGTCGCTCCTCAACAGCCTTATTCTTCGTGCTAGTCGACGGCATTACCCCATAGTGTCCTTGGCTAGCGTGAGTATAGAGGTGGGGCGTCATATATTTTATTTCTACTTTTTTGGCATCCCGAATCAAATACTTTTCACTTACCATTAGGAGAGATGACTATAACATTATATGATGTTCCTTCTTTACTATATATTTTAGTCGAATGATTTCCACTACAAACATTTGAACATTACAAAAATGATATAATAGATTTAGTGGTCAACAACATAGGAGTAGGGAAAAATAAAAAAAATAATGATAGATAGCGTTGGATGTAAAATGACCTTTACAAAGTTGTATAAAATTTTTGATGGTATTTTTGATGAATGGGAAGCTGAAAAAATCAAACAAGCTGCTCGTGCATATCTTTTATATATAATTGGCAATATGGATAAGAGCAAGTTGCATGTATTCATGCATTACCTAAGACAACTTGCTAATTTGGATGAAATAAGTAATTATTCTTGAGGGTCGGAAAATCTGTATTGATTGTATAGACAACTTAGGTTAACGAGTAGAGTGGAGGTGAAACAAATAGGTGGTTACTTAGGATTATTGGAATCTTCAATCTACAAGCATTTTCTGCATTTGCATCAGTCAACTAAATTTTATAACGAAAGATCACCAAGAGTAGCACGCTGGATCCCGCAAATGATTATCGCTATTCAATTAAGCCTTTAAGAATTCACCTCCGTAATATTCAAGAATATGAGGTATTTTCTAAATAAAAAATCTACCACATATTTTTTATATGTTATTATGTAACGACACGTATTGTTGATAATTAAAAATATTAAATTTAATAAGATTTTTGGAATTTAATATTGTCATAAATTAAAAATTAAGATTTATTAATGAAAGGAAATTATTAGGATATAATTTAATAATGTTGACTGGATGTAATTGACAGCTGTTTAATGTAATTTCAATCAATCGTAATTGTAAAGTTTAATTTGGAATGTAATTGTAAAGTTTAATAAGGAATAAAATAAATGATGTATTAATGGTGAAATTATATATTATTTAATTGAAAGTGGTTTTAATATAGAATATGAATCAGCTATTTGGTAAGCAGATTTATACTCATTGTTGTGAATAATAAATTAATAGATATGAATTACTAAGCTGTAACAATTGATTTAGTATCATCTCATTAATTAAATCAGTTGAAATTAATTTAGAAATAAATAAAATTAATGTAATTGAAATATTACAATTAATATGGTAAAGAACGTCAATTGTAGAGTGATGAGAATAATAAGATGGAAACTTATGTTAAATAAATTCATTGGGGATTTGATGATTTAATAATAAGAATGTAAATCAAAATAATAGAATTTATTGAAATTTAAAATTTAATAAACTAGAGTTTTATTACTGTTGTAATTTAATATTGTAATTAATTTAATATTTAAATATTGGATTTTAAGATGGAAAATTTAATTTTGAAAGATTATTAAAATCCTATTTAATCAAGAATGATGATATAAAACTTTCAATTTGGAATTTAAAAGTGAATAAATCAATTTAATAATAATTTGTTTTAATTAACGTGTAAAATTAGACTTTTTGTGGGCACTATCTCGAATTTCGACGAAACTAGTTTCATCGGATCCATAATAGTGAATTATTATAGGATTTCAAGTTTCGTAGCGATCAGACTTATCGTTTGATCGTGCGAGCTCGAAACGCGTAGAAACCAAATAAAGGAATTTAAATTAAAATAAATTGATTTTAAAAGCTAACTTCTATATAAAATAGAATTAGGGTTTGAAATTAGTTTCATTGAGTTTAAAATTGTTGAAAACCTATATTTTGATATATTGGATGATCTATTTTCGTTTCGGGAACGAAACGGACTTTTCGGGTCTTTGTTATCGCTTCAACCTCATTCAATCTGTTCCATCCACTCCTATTCCATCTCTGTCTATATAAATAGATTTTTCCAGAAACCCTAAAAGCTTCTATTCTATTTTCATTTTTTGTACGTACTTGTTTATCTCATCTGCTACTTCCTAATGGCAAACATCTCAAAACCCTAATTACTGATTCCAAATCAAACTCCAAAAATTAAAACTGCTCAAACCCTATCATATAATATATCATTGCGAAGCTCTCAACGAACATAATCTACGATTGCAATTTGTTTTTCGATTGTAGGTTGCGTTTGTCTAGAAATTGGAGATTTATTCTCGGCCGTCCATACTAGGGTTTCGCGATCAACGGTGGATCTTCACCCAATCGGCGATTGGGGAGTTACTTCTGGTAGAGGTCGCGTAGTAGTGCTCAACGGTTATGGTCGATCATCATTTAGTGGCTAAAATTCATCGGAAATGGCGAATACGCGTCGGCAGCGGCGGGTGCCACTAGGCACGACTGGAGATGCTCGCGTGGGTATGGGGAGGTGCGGCCGGAGGCGAGGAGGAGGATGGTGTGGTCAGATCTGGTCGTAGGCGGTCGGAGTTGGCGCGGCGGCGTGGTGAAGATTGGCGGTAGTGGGTTGACGTGCTCGGTTAGGGTTTAGAAGGAGATGGTAATTTACGTATTTACCCTTATATTATATTTTAATTTTAAATTTTAATTTTAAAACTTCTAACATCAATAACTTTTGCAAACGAACTCGGATTCGCTCGTGGTTTCTTCCGTTGGGATCGTATCGAAATTCCGGATAGCGTGAAACTAGTTTGGTTGAATTTGGAGACTGTTGAAATTTTGGGCTTTTATTGGACTTTTTTATCGGCTATAAATCAAAGGTGGGTGATTTAACCCACTCACATAATACTGAATTTTCTTATGTTAGTTGAATTAAATTTATAAAGTGATAAGAATTTTATTGGTTGTTGTTTGGTAGTTTAAATTGACATTTTAATTGAAATTGAATTTTATTGAATTAAATTACCAATTAAATTAATATTGAGATTGAATTGCTAGTAAAATACTTGATATTGATAACCAGTTAATTATTGTGATTTATTGGCTGGTTTGGATGTTGATTGTGATGGATGCCTATTTGTTGAGATTTTGGATATTGATTGTGATGGATGTCTATTTGTTGAGATTTTGTGTGACGACCGCCCATGACCCCTGCACCGAATCTAGAGATAGTGCGCTGTAAAGTGTGCCAGGCGACCATGGACGATTGTCAAGGTAAGATTAAAACAACAGAATCTATCGTATTACTCACAGCGCATGGACAAAATACAATAGAACATATGTATAGTGAAGCTTTACAGAACAAAATGACATCTTATAAAACTCCATAATAGTTGAGTACAAGCATTCATATAGTCAATACACCCAGCCTCACTACATATCTCTCAGAGAAAACAAAAAAAAAACAGCGGAATATCCAGTACATATAAGAAGATAATATGCAACCCTCCAGCTCGTCTTCGATATCAGCATCGTGAGAAGAGAACAGCACCTGTCACCTGCTACCTAGTCTGCCCGTCCCAAAATGGACGAACAGCCCAAGGCAATAAGAATTAAAACATAAAGCCTTGAGTCAGACAACAGTCTTAGTGAGCAGTAAATTAACTAACAACATACCAAAAGAGCATAAAGGAAAAGGAATAGGAATACAACCCTCCCACTCCAACCTCATTCTACAGTGATAGCCCCCAGACACACACTAAGCAGAAGCAAACATAACAGAGCATACAATTTAAAGTAAAGCAATTGTCACTCGAGTCAAGAGCGATGTTTTCCAAGTACAAATCCCAAGGTCTAAAACCAAGGTCAGATAAGCACCCAGGAAATACCGCTCTTGAGACCGAATGACGATACAACCAAACATCCATGACTCGGCTATCACTGTTATCATTGTTGCGATATCACCGTTAATTGAATGACCGGCACATTCTTTCAGCCGTCCGTCAAGGGCTAATGGTAACCCCGGTTCTAGACATAACTCCCGCACGTCATCGTGACCCGTGCCTAGGATTATCGAATCTACCCAGAGTACTTGACCATCAACTTAGTCTTTTGGGCGTCCCCATGTACTCTTGCTTAGAGCATGCTAGAACCTTCAACAACGATGAGATCTCAACCTCCTAGTCATCCTCCTCGACGACTATTGCCATACTAGCTCAAGCGCCTCTCGAGCATCCATTATCCTCAACTCGAATCATATCACCGAGTTATCAACATGCTTGGAATGACCCCGCCTGGATTAGACCAAGTCTTCATCATATGATGCCTCGCTTCATTACATCCTCGCAAAGCTTCATCTCAACTTCACATCATCAAATCTATACATAGGAGCTTCATCATCCCGCTACATATGCCACGAGCAGCTTTTCCAATTCAAGAGCCTTTCCCTTAGCTTTTGAATCACCTTCGATCTAAATCTAATCATCAATCATCTAGTTCATAACAATCAATCAAATCAAACATCAATCCAAGCAATCAAGCATTCTAAAATGATCTAAGTAGACAATTATAACAATAATGGCATTTTCGTAATTAAAGAGTTGAAAGTCCAATAAGCATGAAAACATGGATTACATCTCTACAAACTTGATGAATGAACTTGCATAGGTTAACATATGATAAAATGGATGTAACATCATCATGAACAATGGATCTATATGGATCTACACTTAGGATGAAGAAAATGCATGGAAATCACTATTTTAACACCATAACGAGCCAACAATCCGATATACTCCTTTGGATCCGTGTGAGAGATAATCACCACTCACCAAATCACCTAAACAACCTCAAATCAACACACTTCAGATCTGGACAGCGAAGGATGAAGCTAGATCTACCACAAATCCGCTTCAAATGAAGAAATCTCTCTTGAAAAGATGAAGATCTTCAATCTAAGCTCTTGAATCTTCAATCTTGATCTTCGATTAGGATGGATGGAAGCACTAGATTAGAGTGGAGAAAAGAAGTGAAGAAGTGTAGATATCGAGCTCTCAAAATGGCAGCACTTCGTCGCTTCAAAATCCGGATCCCAAAAAGTGAGAACAACCCCTCCTATTTATAGCTGAAAACTGCCTTAAGTCGTAACTCGGCTATCTCCTTAAGTCGCTGCCGACTTAACACTATGCCGACCTACGACCTAAAAACCCCCACGACTTAACAGAGCCTCCGACCTAACCCTTGGCCAACAACTCCGACCTAACAGGCCAAGCCTACGACTTAACATGCGCGCGACCTAACTATGCACGACTTAACACTTAGACGAAACCCAGCGACCTAACACAGACTGCCTCTCTACGACCTACGACTTATAAAACCTTGCGACCTAACAACTTAACAACCCACACGACCTAACAGTGTTACGACCTAACACTTAATACTTAACCCCTTAGGTCGTCCAACGACTTAACTACTAAGTCGTTAACCAGCTTATTTCTTAGGTCGGTCAATCCCATAGGTCGCTCACTTTACTAAGTCGGTAACTTGCTACCCCAGCTCCCCTAGGTCGTTGCCGACCTAACCATGCTAACCCGGTAACCACTAGGTCGCTAACTCCACTAGGTCTGCCTACCCTTAAGTCGGTCAGTTCTTTAGGTCGTTAACTCGCCCTGCCGACCTAACACTTAGCTCACCGAAACTCTTAGGTCGCTTACAACATTCTCTTAGGTCGTTGCCGACCTAACTCTACCCCAGAATACTTAGGTCGCCTACTACTCTTCCTTAGGTCGCCTAAACTTCTTAAGTCGGTCACGACTCATCACTTAGGTCGGTCACTACCTTAAGTCGGCAACTCGACCCAGACTTATCCCCTTAGGTCGCAGATCTTCTCTAAGTCGCTCACGACTTATCTCCTAAGTCGCCAACAACATTTAGGTCGCGTACGACCTAGGACTTAGACAAATCTGCCTAAAAATCTGAAATGACTTAAAAATGCAAAAATTCCAGATTTGACGAACTTTTCGATCCGTGAAAAATACGGGTCGATACATTCTCTCCCCCTTAGGAATTTCGCCCCCGAAATTCCAAGCAAACAAAGCAATCAAAGACTATTCTGTACGCCTACCATCCATAGCAATCAACAAACCATGCATCCAATTCTAGCTTAGCGTATAGAATTCTAAGACTTAGAACAAGTTACAATATCGCGAGATGAGATGACACCTTAGGGTCATACCTTGAAGAGTTCAGGATGAGCTGCCTTCATCCTCTCTTCCACTTCCCACGTACAGTCGTTATCATCATCACTCCATTGTATCTTGAGCAACTTAACTACCTTCCTCCTAAGCTGTTTCGTGTCGGTTTCAACAACACGAAGCGGCTTACGAGGTCTTCTATCAACTGGATCAACTTCTAAGTCTTCACAGCTATCAGCAGAAACCACTGTATTCGAGTCGTGCACATACTTCCGTAGATAAGATACATGAAAAACATTGTGCACACCCGACATCTTTTCAGGTAACTCCAACCTATAGGCGAGCTTTCCAATTCGCTCGATAATCGGGAATGGTCCAACAAATCTCGGAGTCAATTTACCTTTCTTCCCGAATCGGATAACATTCTTCAGTGGAGAAATCTTCACAAAAACCATATCTCCTACGTCGAATTCCAAATCCTTCCGACGCTTATCAGCATAACTCTTCTGACGGTCTTGGGCTGCCTTCATTCGTTGCCGAATGATCTCTATGCAATCTGAAGTCTGACGAATCATCTCTGGCCCAAGCATCAGCTTTTCTCCAGTTTCCAACCAACATGTTGGAGAGTTACACGGTCTTCCATACAATGCCTCATACGGTGCCATACCAATGCTTGACTGGTAACTGTTGTTGTACGCAAACTCCACCAAATGAAGGTGATCTTCCCATGATCCTCCGAAATCCAAAACACAAGCTCTGAGGAGATCTTCCAAAACTCGGTTGACTCTCTCGGTCTGACCATCTGTTTGGGGATGATAAGCTGTACTCAAACACAACTCGGTTCCCAAGACTTCCTGGAAGCTCTTCCAAAATCCACTAGTGAACAATGGGTCTCGATCGCTCACTATACTCTTCGGAATACCATGGAATCGAACTATCCACTTAACATACAACTCAGCCAACTTTGATGCGGTCCTAGTCGATCGAACAGGAATGAATCGTGCACTCTTAGTCAGACGATCCACAATGACCCAAATCCCTTCATTTCCCGCTCTGGTTCTAGGCAATCCATCAATAAAATCCATCGACACTTGTTCCCACTTCCATGTAGGAACTTCTAAGGGCTGAAGCAATCCACTTGACTTTTTCTGTTCAGCCTTTACCAACTGGCAGTTCATGCATTTGGAAATGAAATCTCCAACATCCTTCTTCATGCCTTCCCAATAGTAGGTTCTCTTCATATCCCGATACATCTTATTTCCACCTGGATGAATTGTCAACTTCGAGTGATGACTTTCCTTCAAAACTTCACTCCTCAATTTATCTATATCGGGAACAACTAGTCGTCCTTGCTTCCGAAGCCAACCCTCTCGATCGACCTCGAATCCTTTATCCTTTTCTGGATCCAATCCAAATTCCAAATCACGGATAATCTTGACAAGCTTATCATCTCGCTTTTGGCCCTCGCCAATCCTTTCCACAAGAGTGGGTCTTATCGATAAGTTTGCCAACATCTCAGGTTCCAATTCACATCTAGGCCTGAAGTCAAATCCAGCTAAATACTCGAGACTCTTCCATTCTGAAAACATGGCTCCTAATCCTGCATGTCTTCGACTTAACGCATCTGCCACTGCGTTACCTTTTCCCGGAGTATAAGCTATACCAAAATCATATGATGCTAAAAACTCTAGCCAACGTTGCTGCCGAAGATTCAAATCCTTCTGGGAGAAAAGATACTTCAACGACTTATGATCTGTAAACAACTCAAATCGAACTCCCAATAGATAATGCCTCCACATCTTCAGAGCAAATACAATCGCCGCTAATTCCAAATCATGAGTTGGGTAATTTCTTTCATGCGGCTTCAGTTGTCGACTGGCATACGCAACAACTTTATCCCTCTGCATCAGCACTGCTCCAAGTCCAGTACCACATGCGTCGGTGTAAACCACCATCTCATCATTCCCGTTTGGAATAGTCAAAACAGAAGCACTTGTCAATCTCTCTTTCAGGATTCCGAAAGCTTGCTCACACTTAGCATCCCAACTGAACACTTGGTTCTTCTTTGTCAATCCTGTTAACGGAGCAGCTATCTTGGAGAAGTCTTTAATAAACCGTCGATAATATCCTGCTAATCCAAGAAAACTTCTCACATCTGATGCATTCTTAGGTCTAACCCAATCCTGGATTGCTGCCACCTTAGCGGGATCAACCGCTATTCCATTTCCAGAAATCACATGGCCTAAGAACCTCACTTCATTCTTCCAGAAGTGACACTTTGAAAACTTAGCCTTCAGCTGATGTTTCCGTAAGATTTCCAAAACAATATGCAAGTGCGTCTTGTGCTCTTCTTCCGTTCTGGAATAAATCAGAATATCATCCACGAACACAAGTACGAACTTGTTCAACTGATCTCTGAACACTCTATTCATAAGATCCACAAAATATGCTGGCGCGTTAGTCAATCCAAACGGCATTACCAGCCACTCAAAGAAACCGGATGGTGTCCTAAAAGCAGTCTTCGGCACACTATCCTTAGCTACTCTTAACTGGTGAAATCCCGTTGCCAAATCCATCTGAGAAAACACCTTAGCTTCGTGAAGCTGATCAAACAAGTCATCTATTCTCGGCAATGGATACTTGTTCTTCTTAGTCACCTTATTCAGCTCACGATAATCCACACACAATCTCAACGATCCATCTGCCTTGGTTGCAAACACAACTGGTGCACCCCACTCGGACACACTACGCCGAATGAATCCTTTCTGCAAAAGATCATCAACTTGCACCCTCAACTCCTGCTGTTCCCTAGGCGCCATCCGCCTAAGAGGCATCACAACAGGTCTGGCTCCTTCAACTAGATCTATACGAAACTCGATCTCTCTATGCGGCGGCAACCCTTTGACTTCGTCAAAGACATCCTCGAATCTATTTGCGATCGGCACTAAAGACAGTCCATCCCGTGGAACAACTAGCGAATACATGAAGCTCATGAAGACGCCTTCCTCATGCTTACATCGTATCACAATCTTTCGCCCTTCCACATTCTCGACTGTCACCTCCAGCCTCTCACAATCAACCTTAGCCGCATACTTCCTAAGCCAGTCCATACCCAAGATAATTCCGAACCCCGCAAAGTTCAGAACAAAGCAATCACAAACAAAAGAGCAACCATGACTCGACACAACTAGACCACGGCATAACATACACAAACAAGACGAACCCCCAACTGGATTAGTCACAACCAATGGCCTATCAACAATATCCGGCTTCAAATCTAACCGGCCCACTAGTTCATTACAAACAAATGAATGCGACGCTCCAGTATCAAACAGAACTCTAACTGGAACACCACATAGAAAAAGAGTACCTTGAACAACCACACTCTTTCCCTTCTCTTCAGCAGTAGGAGCTTTCGAAGACGACGGAACAGCTCCTAAAGCATAGGCTTGCACAATCTGCCTGTCCTTCCTCGGTTCTGGACAATTCTTCCTGAAATGCCCCGGCTTGTCACAGTTGTGACACTTCATCGGCACCTTAGGATTCTTACAATCCTTAGAGAAATGGCCCTTCTGCTGACAATTGTAGCAAGTCACCTCGCCTTTCGGCTTCTTCTGGCCATCCTTACCTTTCTGCTGCTGCTGCTTCCTCTTCTGGTTTCCACCCTGCTGTGGTTTAGATTCTCCCTTGGTAACAGCAACAACAGGTCCTTCCTTAGGAAACAGACTCTCATGCCTGAGAGCTTTTTCCACAAGCTTCTCAAATGAATCGTCCAAATGATCCACCAACTGTCTCCCAAGATAACTATCCAAGCCGGTCACAAACTTCTCATTCTTCTGATAAGCAGATTCAATATATGACCGAGCATACTTGGACAAAGCTTCAAACTCAGAAACATACTCAAGAACTGATCTTCCACCTTGCTTGAGCTCCACAAACCTCTTGAACAGAACAGACTTCTGAGCTGTAGAAATGAACTTAGCTTCAAATCTAGCTTGGAATTGCTCCCAAGTAATCTCTTCTTCCGGAGTAGTGATGGTAATAGAGTTCCACCAATCAGAGGCTCTCCCTTGAAGCTGCCTTGATGCCAACTTCCTCTTAGTTGCATCATCAATTCCCAAATCACCAAAGATCCTTCTACAAGCATCTATCCACCTCTGGACCTCAATGGTAGATTCTGTTCCCAAGAAAACCTTCCCTCCAAGAGCAGTATAATCCTTGCATAGCTTAGCAAAATCCACTGGTTTCGGAGTTTGGACTTGAACTCCAACATCAACTGCCGCCCCCGGAACTGGTATCCTTCTCATGATCGAAGTCATCATAGCTTCGAACATGGCTGCATAATCAGCAGTCTCTTCAGTAGCACGGCCTCCCCTAGCAACTGGTCTCCCTCTTCGACTCATTCTCAATATCTACAAAAAGGAATGATTAGAACATCTAGAGAAACAACTGCATAAAGGACTCAAACTCTACTAAGCTACTATATTATATATAGTAATCATCCATCAAAATACAATTACGTCTCTCATACGTAGTTACGACAGCGAGCGTTGGGTAAAATCGATTAACCAATGCTCTGATACCAAATGTGACGACCGCCCATGACCCCTGCACCGAATCTAGAGATAGTGCGCTGTAAAGTGTGCCAGGCGACCATGGACGATTGTCAAGGTAAGATTAAAACAACAGAATCTATCGTATTACTCACAGCGCATGGACAAAATACAATAGAACATATGTATAGTGAAGCTTTACAGAACAAAATGACATCTTATAAAACTCCATAATAGTTGAGTACAAGCATTCATATAGTCAATACATCCAGCCTCACTACATATCTCTCAGAGAAAACAAAAAAAAAACAGCGGAATATCCAGTACATATAAGAAGATAATATGCAACCCTCCAGCTCGTCTTCGATATCAGCATCGTGAGAAGAGAACAGCACCTGTCACCTGCTACCTAGTCTGCCCGTCCCAAAATGGACGAACAGCCCAAGGCAATAAGAATTAAAACATAAAGCCTTGAGTCAGACAACAGTCTTAGTGAGCAGTAAATTAACTAACAACATACCAAAAGAGCATAAAGGAAAAGGAATAGGAATACAACCCTCCCACTCCAACCTCATTCTACAGTGATAGCCCCCAGACACACACTAAGCAGAAGCAAACATAACAGAGCATACAATTTAAAGTAAAGCAATTGTCACTCGAGTCAAGAGCGATGTTTTCCAAGTACAAATCCCAAGGTCTAAAACCAAGGTCAAATAAGCACCCAGGAAATACCGCTCTTGAGACCGAATGACGATACAACCAAACATCCATGACTCGGCTATCACTGTTATCATTGTTGCGATATCACCGTTAATTGAATGACCGGCACATTCTTTCAGCCGTCCGTCAAGGGCTAATGGTAACCCCGGTTCTAGACATAACTCCCGCACGTCATCGTGACCCGTGCCTAGGATTATCGAATCTACCCAGAGTACTTGACCATCAACTTAGTCTTTTGGGCGTCCCCATGTACTCTTGCTTAGAGCATGCTAGAACCTTCAACAACGATGAGATCTCAACCTCCTAGTCATCCTCCTCGATGACTATTGCCATACTAGCTCAAGCGCCTCTCGAGCATCCATTATCCTCAACTCGAATCATATCACCGAGTTATCAACATGCTTGGAATGACCCCGCCTGGATTAGACCAAGTCTTCATCATATGATGCCTCGCTTCATTACATCCTCGCAAAGCTTCATCTCAACTTCACATCATCAAATCTATACATACGAGCTTCATCATCCCGCTACATATGCCACGAGCAGCTTTTCCAATTCAAGAGCCTTTCCCTTAGCTTTTGAATCACCTTCGATCTAAATCTAATCATCAATCATCTAGTTCATAACAATCAATCAAATCAAACATCAATCCAAGCAATCAAGCATTCTAAAATGATCTAAGTAGACAATTATAACAATAATGGCATTTTCGTAATTAAAGAGTTGAAAGTCCAATAAGCATGAAAACATGGATTACATCTCTACAAACTTGATGAATGAACTTGCATAGGTTAACATATAATAAAATGGATGTAACATCATCATGAACAATGGATCTATATGGATCTACACTTAGGATGAAGAAAATGCATGGAAATCACTATTTTAACACCATAACGAGCCAACAATCCGATATACTCCTTTGGATCCGTGTGAGAGATAATCACCACTCACCAAATCACCTAAACAACCTCAAATCAACACACTTCAGATCTGGACAGCGAAGGATGAAGCTAGATCTACCACAAATCCGCTTCAAATGAAGAAATCTCTCTTGAAAAGATGAAGATCTTCAATCTAAGCTCTTGAATCTTCAATCTTGATCTTCGATTAGGATGGATGGAAGCACTAGATTAGAGTGGAGAAAAGAAGTGAAGAAGTGTAGATGTCGAGCTCTCAAAATGGCAGCACTTCGTCGCTTCAAAATCCGGATCCCAAAAAGTGAGAACAACCCCTCCTATTTATAGCTGAAAACTGCCTTAAGTCGTAACTCGGCTATCTCCTTAAGTCGCTGCCGACTTAACACTATGCCGACCTACGACCTAAAAACCCCCACGACTTAACAGAGCCTCCGACCTAACCCTTGGCCAACAACTCCGACCTAACAGGCCAAGCCTACGACTTAACATGCGCGTGACCTAACTATGCACGACTTAACACTTAGACGAAACCCAGCGACCTAACACAGACTGCCTCTCTACGACCTACGACTTATAAAACCTTGCGACCTAACAACTTAACAACCCACGCGACCTAACAGTGTTACGACCTAACACTTAATACTTAACCCCTTAGGTCGTCCAACGACTTAACTACTAAGTCGTTAACCAGCTTATTTCTTAGGTCGGTCAATCCCATAGGTCGCTCACTTTACTAAGTCGGTAACTTGCTACCCCAGCTCCCCTAGGTCGTTGCCGACCTAACCATGCTAACCCGGTAACCACTAGGTCGCTAACTCCACTAGGTCTGCCTACCCTTAAGTCGGTCAGTTCTTTAGGTCGTTAACTCGCCCTGCCGACCTAACACTTAGCTCACCGAAACTCTTAGGTCGCTTACAACATTCTCTTAGGTCGTTGCCGACCTAACTCTACCCCAGAATACTTAGGTCGCCTACTACTCTTCCTTAGGTCGCCTAAACTTCTTAAGTCGGTCACGACTCATCACTTAGGTCGGTCACTACCTTAAGTCGGCAACTCGACCCAGACTTATCCCCTTAGGTCGCAGATCTTCTCTAAGTCGCTCACGACTTATCTCCTAAGTCGCCAACAACATTTAGGTCGCGTACGACCTAGGACTTAGACAAATCTGCCTAAAAATCTGAAATGACTTAAAAATGCAAAAATTCCAGATTTGACGAACTTTTCGATCCGTGAAAAATACGGGTCGTTACATTTTGGATGATTAGATGTTTGTTTATTTTTATATATCCCTGTTATCACTCTGTATATTAAATGACAATATATAAACTATTATTTGGATTATTTCATATAAATTAAGAAATAGGTTGAAATGATATATACCTATGACACTTTGATTTGTATTGAAATGATATATATCCATCCCTGAAATTAAAATTAAAATAACTGATCACTTGGCCATAGGGTATGAAATTATATACAAACACCGGATTGGTTAAATTAAATGGTTTTAAAAATCATAAATTTGGATTTTGATTAAATAATATTGTTTAAAAGAAATAAATTTTGAATTTATATGAATTGAACTATTTCTAATTCAAGCTTTGAAATGTTGGGACTGAAATTGGTTAAAGGAAATTGTTTAAAGAATTGAATTGGAAATGTGAAGTTCTAATCGATATACGACTTTAATTTGAAAATTGAATTATTTTGAAGATTTGGATCTTAAAATTGAACTATGAAGTTTAATTTGATTTAAGGTATTTGAAATTGATATAAATTGAAATGGTTTAAATAAGAATTGGATTGAAATTTTAAATCATTGAATTGAATTGTCGAATCGAATTTGAAGTTAAAATGAATGTTTCGTAAATTGAAGTTAGTTCGAACTGAAGTTGAAATCAAGTTGATTTGAAACTAAATTGAAATTGAGTCAAGTGAATTGAAAGATTGGAAATTGAGTTTTGTTGATTTGAACTTTGGACATGGGTCCAGATTTGTTGAAATGGAAGGAAACATTTTGATTTGATACTATTTTCAAAATAAATTATTTTAATATAAACTGTTTAAAATCTATCTTTTTAATATTCAAATTATTTAGATATTCCAAACTATTTTACTACGTAAACCACTTAAAATACCCAAACCATTTTATATCAACCGTTTTAAATCTTTAAACTATTTAAACTATTCAAACTATTTTCTAAAGTTCCAAACAGTGCAAAGTTGCAACGTTTATATTTAAATTGTTGATTTAAATGCGATTGTGGTTAAATGAGGTTATAACCTAAGTTGGAATTTGAAATGATATTTTCAAGTGAAAATAACATATTTTGAGTAAATATGGTATTTTGAAACGAAGGATATTTTGAATCGAATATGATATTTTTGATATCAAATATGAATTGGTTTCGAAATGTAAAAGAACCTACCGGTGGGAAAAATGACGTTTGGTTGTTAAAGAGACCGGGTTCACTTATTGGCATACTCTCTGTCAATATTAGAACCACTTTAACAACTTTGTACGCAGTGGATGATATCCAGAATGAAGCGGTTGGATTGGAGGCGTTTGCTGGATTTGAAGAAAGAGAACGATGATGGATGACCCCAGCACTTGTGCCAATTTGAAATGACTAAAACAGGAGTCATACTTGACCATTGAGGCTAGCTACCTCGAGTGACATCTGTTCTTTGTATTACTATATTGATTTGACTTGATCGGTGCGCCTTGATTTGATTATAGGATGGATGTTCGCGGTGGGCCGTTAGAGGTTACCACCAGTTAGGAAACGAAAAATGGTAGTATCTTACCTTGGGCATTGCCTCACGTGCATTGTCATACTTTTATCCTTAGACGCGACCACTACGACTTTGTTTTAGTGTTGTCTTATCACGGCGCCTCCCTAGCTACCGACGTTACTGGTGATGCTACTAAGGAATACTATAGGACAATGCTTAAAAATGTGTTAAGGGGGATCAATGTAAAGCCCTAACGATATTTTAATACTTTACATTATTGATAGATACTACATATATATCGTATTTTACTACAGATAGATAGTTTAACGGATCCTTAAGAGATGGAAAATCCCGTAACATCTCTTAAGTTATTACACGCACGTTGTACACTTGATAGGAGATGGAAAATTCCATAAACATATCTGACGCTATTACACTCATATTTTACTTGTTATTGATTCAACTTACATAAGAACTTTTAGTTCTGACTCGATTGTTTTGTCTTTTCATTACGCTCGGGTCAACCTGAGCATTTTAGTGTTTGAAGATATTATCCCTTGAAGATGAAGATGGAGTTGCTAGATCATATTTACTATGATTATACCGCTGCATTATTTTGGTATGTTTGTTGATTGTACTATGATTTTGTTGTAAAAAAATTGTGTAATCAAATGTATATTGTAAACAGCTTCATTAACTGTTTATTTGATTATTATATTTTGTCATTCCGCTACGAGATTCTATATTTTGTTTTCCTTCTTTTCTCTCATTTTCTTATTAAATCTCATTGACAATCCTTTCTTTTGAATGGTTTGAGTTAGACATGTGTGGTTTATTGTCGATTTAAACCGTTCAAAAAGGTGGGTCATCACAGTTGGTATCAGAGCTTTGGTTTATAGATACCTTAGCCTGTTTGGAGTTAAACTCATTAGAGATAGGGTTAATAATACCCTAGAATGAGTCTGAGAGTGTGTGTATATATATATATATATATATACAGGAGACAACATATTTGTTAGTGCTATGAAAATGTTTTGCATTGTGTTAATTTGTTCTGTTGAGTATTTATGAATTCCGCTCGGTACATAGGACGATATGGCATTGGTAGGAATTTCTAAACACTTGAACAGGGTAAACTGACACAATATTGTTTTCTTGAAATTGGTAAATGAAATGATCTTACCTAAAACTATATTTTATATATACAAAAAGAATAATTTTTCATAAATTGATTTTTGTTATTTTGGTGTGTTGTTTGTTTGGAAATGATAATATTTGTTTATTATCATTTATTGTTGGTTAGTCAAGGTTCTTAAAAACAATTAACTACTGTATGTTATAAGAAAATGTAATTTTGTAAGTATGGTTTATAAATTATGATTTACCAGTAAAATTAACTTAAATTGGAAATTTAAGAACTTAAGTTCCGGTGTTTGAAATTGGTTTTCAAAGATTTTGAAAAAATAAATATTAGCATTATTTGGAAATATTTTCGGATAGAAGTATTTTCAATAAGATCTAAAAGAAATGTTTTTAAAAAGGATTTTAAAAGGAAGTAAATTATGTACTCCCCTCTTCTGTCGCTGGAAAATAATTTCGGTGATGACTACGAAGCATCATCGACTTTCATTTTCGAGTTTCAAAGTGGGAAGACCACTATAGTAGCTTTGCTACACAGTTGTTTTGGTGAAACAAATTTTGATTTAAATTTCTAAATATGATTCGATATATAAAAGATATGAGTATATATATTATTTCAATATGATTTGAAATGAAACCCAGTATTTAGTTCTTAAGTTTTCTATAAATTAGTGATTTTCAATTATTGTAATAGAATGGAATCTTGACTAATTTAAAAAGTTGGAAACTTCCAAATTGAAATCTGAATTAAGAGATAATTGTTTAATGGAAATATAAAGAAATTGAAGTTTTGTAACTTGGAATTAAAAGATAATGGAATATCAAACAAGTAAGAAATTAGGTAATACTAATGTTTCAAAAAATGAAATTATGTCTATATGTAAATGAATTAAGATGCATAAGAAATATTATAAACTTAAGTTAATGTATTGAAATGCTTAATAATTAAATTAAATACTAAAAGTGAATACTACTTAAGTAAATGGTTATAAACTTAAGAAAATGTTTAAATGATTCATGAATATATTTAATATTAAATGATACCATATATGAAGGAATAAATGTGAATTAAATTTAGATGAACTTGAAAAATGATTCATTAATGACTATTAATCGAGTTATATAAATAAATAAATGTGAATTAAACTGCAAAGAAACTTATGTAATACTTTAAGAATCTATTCATTGATGATTTTAAATACTGAATGGGAAATAATTTATGTAAGTAAATGAATGTAAATTGATAAAAGATGATCTTGTATAAATGAATGATTATTAAAATAAATGAAAAGTAAATGATGTGGAAAGAAACCAATAGAATAAAATATGTAAGTTGTGCGTAGATCATTTTATTCGCATAATAGTTCTGATTCAGATTTGAATACATGATTTGTGGAAATTCACACCAGTCCGAACTAGGACTTTTCGCTCGATTCTTGACGGCGAACATTAATACGAATTTTTGATATGATTTCAAAGTTTTCTATCATAGTTTATGGCTATGCAAGGAAAATGAAGATTTCTAATCAAGAAATCGGATCGGACTCCGCACTAGAGTAGTCGAGTTAACAATACTAGTTCGAAAGTGAAATTTATGTATTCAAGCAAGCGATCAAAATTGATATATTGTGTATAAATGATATATGTGCATCGTACAAACTTAATAATATTTAAATTCTATGTTATTGGTGTGATTACCTAGGATTTTGGGCAATATCAATTTAATAATCTGTATTAAAAAATTAAATTGATTTGATAATCTTTGTTAATAAATTTGAATTAATTTAATAACCTAATTAAATAAATATTTAATTAGTGAATTTTATCTTTTAAAAACTAATAAAATGATTTCTATTTATAATGTGTATATATGTGTATATATATTGTAAATAGATGAGCTTTGATTTGAATTTAACAAATGAAATTATATTTTCAAATTCTAATATATTTTGGTAATTTGGAAATCATGATTAATTTAATATTAAGCTTTTCAAAGTTATTTAATAATTAACTATATGGTTTTAAAATACATAAGATAAATGTTTAATTGTTTAAAAATAGATTTTAACTTAAGTTTAAATTTAAATAAAAGGTTTGTTTTATTTATTTTTTAAAATATTACTTAATATATATGATTTAAAAATAGAAGTTTAAAATACAATTTACATATGGTATTAATTCATTTAATAATAGAAGTAATTTATAATTTCTTTTATAAATTATTTAAAATTGTCAAATTTGATATTTTCAAATAATAATTATAATACTTTGTTTTTATAAACATAAATAGATTTTATGGAAATAGAATTGTTATTTTAAATTTAAATGGTAGTTATATATGCATATATATAACTTGATTTTAAATTAGATTTTTAAATTTAAGGTTAAGGACGTAGTTTACAATAATCAAAGATTTAGATTATTTTCATCTAATAGCAGGATTCAAAGTATCTGGAATATGATCAGGGAGTATGTTCCAATGACTTCTGGAACTGACGAGCTTGTTTGGGGTGGGAATAATTCTAAATTTAAAATTAGTGAAGCATATGAACACTTGATGAAGAATAAATCATTGCCAATGTGGAGCTGGTGGAGGCGTACCTGGAACAAGGATAATAGTTTGCGTGAAAACATGATGTTGTGGAGAGTTTTGAACCGTGCAATTCTTACGAGAGTCAAACTCGTATGCATGGGAATGAACATCAATATTCTCTGTACGTTCTGTAAAGAACAACTAGAGACAGTTGAACATCTGTTCTTTGAATGTTCTGAAATCTTGTATGTGTGGATTGAAGTGATGGCTAAGTTTCACAGAAATAACGTATCGCATGACAACCTAAAAGAGTGGAACCAATTACATGCTTTAACAGGGTACAAGAAGGAAGACAAGAGGCTAATTACTGCTGTACTGAAGAACTTTATCACGGTTATATGGAGAGAACGAAACGTTAGAGTTTTCGACAGTGTCAATGCGAAGAGTAACTCGATGTTCAAACTTTGGGTAATGCAAGAAATAAAACAAACTCTTGGGATGCTTCAATTCTCCTTCGACCCAGGGATTATTCAGTCCTTCCAGAGTTACTAAGCATTCTACGTTCTTGTTTTTTCCTTTTAAATTTGTTTCTGTTTTCCCTTTTGTGCTTGTTGCACCTTGTTTCTCTTTGTGTTCTTGAGCACTTGCTCGCTGTTGTATGTGTTTAGTTCTATGGTGCAGCAATAAAATGGTCGGGGTCCATCCACCCCCGTCGGCCTTGCCAAAAAAAAAGATTTTTAAATTTAATTTGAATATGAATTTGAATTTATAATAAAAATTCAAAGATAAACATTCTAAAAATATTTGGATAAGCCTTTAATTATATATAATTTGTTTATTTACATTTTCTTTAAAAGAGAAATTCATATATACATTTACATAAGAAATTTATTAATTAAGTTAAAAATCTTTCTTAACATTTAAAATAAAAACAAAAATACTTAAACACAAATGTCACCATATTAAAGCTTAATAAAACATGTGTAATTTAAATAACTAATGTATATGACAAGTGTCACATTTATTTTAATTTTTCTTTTTATTTTTATTAAATCATTTCAGCCTTTATACATATGTTACCTTACCTTCATTCTTTTCCCATTTTCTCTTTTCAAAACTTGAGAAAATGTTGTCAGCCTGTACAAATCTTAAATCAAACTCTCCTCAAAACAAAACATGTAATCAACAATCCTCCTCAAACCACTATCTATTCAAATTCAATAGCCTGTTAAGCATCTTCAAAAATCAAAACAATCAAAACCTGTATCATTTCTTCAATCTGAAATCAAACCAAAATCAAAAAGCCTGCATGCATTCTAAAATCTGAGATTTAATCAAAGCATTAGCCTGTAATTTTCTTCAACTCTGAAAATTTTCTAAAGCAACCTGGAACAAAGCTTGCAAGCATCTTTCCAGAATTCAAGTTTAAGATTTTCAAAAGCAAAGGGCAATGCAAGTTTTCAATTTTAAATCCAAGATATTTCCAGCAACTCAATTTCTAAGGTCCAAAAGCTATTTTCAAATCACAGTGCTCTGTCTTCTTCAAATCTGGTGAGTAACATTCTTATTAAAATAATTTAAGTATAAATATGGTTGCATGCTAATTTCTATGATAATTTTGTTTTGTGTGAATGTATATAGATGGGTTCTTCATATATATATATATATATATATATATATATATATATGAATGTATATAGGTGTGTGCATGTTGCTGTGTATCAGTGTTTCTCTGTTTTCTTTTAATTCCAGGCTCCAGTTTTTGATTAAAAATCATTATCCCTTGATCTAGTCTTGATTTGGATTTAAGACTTAAACAAATTTTGTTTGATTTATCATGAATTATAATTTAAAATTTTATTTAAGACAAAATAAGTTAAAATGTATCTGGAAACAAGAAAAGAACAGAACAAGCTAAATATAAGTGAAAATCCAAATATCCTAATTTATTGTTTCGGGCATAAAATCTGAAACCTTATTTAAAAACTTGATTTTTAAGAATGGAATCAAAAATTTTAGAAGTGAATCGAACGAGCAGTTCGAGTTTGTTCAGGATTTGTATTTTGAGTGTTCTTTGGTGATCTAGTTGCTTGGCGAGGTCGGGGTTCTCATTGGTAGTAGTGGAATGATGTGTAAGCTCGCGAAAAATGTTAGATGGAGGAGCAGGTCACTATGCCGATGGTAGGAGGTTGATATTGTTTTTAACCCTAGTTTATATGGTGGTCGGAAATTTGTTCATCACGGCAACTCTTGTGGTTCAAGTTCAACAGAACTCTGGGGATCGAGTGTTTGGACGTTGACGAAGGCTTGGACGAAGATGTTGACACTCCGGTGATCGGAGGCAGGAGTACGAGAGGTTTCCAGGCATTGTTTTGGTTCCAGGTGGGTGCTCGAGTGCTCGAATTCGATTTCGAGTTTGAGTTAATGTTTTGATGGTCGGAATCTTGTGTGAGGCTGGTCGTCGACTTGTGAGGATCAACGCTGGTGGTTGGAGTCGCCACGTTTGGCTGTGCATGTGCACGGTAGTGTATTCGTGTCAGAGATTTTGGGTTGGGAAGGTGACTCGAAGGAAGACGCGTGAATTTGGATTGAGGACTCGAAGGAACTCTCGGGGTTTTGAAGGAGTGACTCGGGTTGAAAATTTTGTTACAGGTTTTAAAGGCAACATGTTTTGTTTAAAAATTTAAACCTGAAATTTAAATTGTTAAGCAAAGTTTTAGACAAGTTTAAATCTAAATTAAAATCAGTATTCAAGTTTAGTTTGAATTCTAGTTTTTGGAATAAAATAAAGGCTTGAATTAAATTGTTTTAAAACAACTTGAATGTTTAAAGTGTATTTTAATTTGATTTGAAGGTAAAATGAATTTGGTTTTAAATTTCTTTTATTAAGTAAATATTTCTTTAACATGTGATTTAAAAGGATTTAAATGGTTTTAAACTTTGTTAAAGTTAAATTTGTATTCATTTTAAATCTTAAATTTAAAATGAAATTTAAAAGTAAATTAAAAGTAGATTGTTTAAATGCTTTATTAATGATAATTTAATCATTAATAAGAATAAAGTTTATCTTAAGATAATTAAGATTTAATAATTTGGGATAAAATAATTTATTAAGGTAATTAAAAGTTAATTTATCAATCTAATTAATTTATGATTTGGGTTAATAAATTTAGTAATTAAGGGTTTAAATTGATTAATTAAGGTTTAATTAAATTAATTAAAGGTTAATTAATTTGAAATTAAGGATCATTAATTTGATATGTTAAGATTATTAATTAATGGTTAGGAATAAATTAATTAAGTAATTAAGGATTAATTAAGTTATTGTTAGGTACTTAATTAATTAATTAATTAGAGATTAATTTATTGGTAATTAGAATTAATAAATTTGTAATTAATAATGTTTAATTAAAGTTTAATTATTTAAGAAAATAATTAAAGAATAGTTAATAGTTAATGAAGATCATTAACTTGGGTTTAATAAGTAATTAATTAATGTGATTAATTTTGATAATTAAATAGATTAATTAATTAAGGTTAATCATTTGTAGAATTGTTTAATTAAGTATAAATACTTAATGAAAGTAATTAAAGGAATAAATTACTTAATGTAATTAATGGAGTGTAATTACTTAATGAAGTAATTAATTAATAATTATGGGATGTAATTAATGGAAGATGATTTAATAATGGAAGTAATTGGGATTTAATTACTTAGAATTAATCAAGGGATTAATTAAGAAATTAATTAAGGAGTAATTAATTTATTTAAAGAAGTAATTAAGGGTTGTTAATTACTGAATGTGATTAATCAAGAGTGATTAATAATTATGTTTTAATTAAAGGTTAATTACTTAATGTAATTAATTTAATTAGAGTAATTAATAATAAAAAATGTAATTAAGGATTATTAATTAATAAAATAAATAATGTAATTAAGAATTGATTAATAAAGAAATAATTAATAAATGAAGTGATTAATTAATGTAATTAATTAAGGAGTAATGTAATTAATTATAGTTAGTTAATTAATGAAGTAATTAAAGGTTAATTACTATAAGTGGTTAAGAATAATTAATTTGTAAAATTAATTTAATGCTAATTACTTGAATGTAATTAAATGTTAATTAATCAAGGATGATTAATTAAAATGAATAAATCATTTCTTATGTATGGATTATATTGATTTGCCTTGAATGGTTTAAGATCTCAAAAATGAGATAAGAAATGCTATGTGATATGGATGCTTTGGTTGCATTTTATGATAATATGGATTATCTATTTTGATGATAGTATGGATTATCTGTTTATGATGATAATATGGATTATCTGCTTATAATGATAATGTTGATTATCTATTGTGAATCTGTGAATTATCTATCTATGTGTATATAGATAATAGAATAGAATTGTTTTTACCTTAAAACAACTTAGCCTTAAAAGATACGTTTTGGATTTCGATGAGACCGGGATCGGGTTTCCAGATTTGGATATCCGAATACCACATCGATCCAAATTAACGATAGGTCGTGAATCTCAAGTGAAGATGAAGATTCAGAGTGCAAGGGTTATTGTCGTTAACTCTGAGGGTGATTACAAAATGAGTGTAACGAGATAATGCCTTCAGTTTCGTTCGAACCCGGAACGAACTTGTATGGATTGAATGCTTTCAGCACATCGTCAGGTGGACGATGAGCATTCTAAGTGATGTGTTCTGATTAAAGGTAATCGTGACCTCAAGCCTCATCAACCGGGAATGGCTAAAACAGGGGAGGTGCAGCAAGGCTTCGTGGGTAGCACCCATTGAGAGTAAGGTCACCCCTGTCTAGATGTCCCTTTCTATTTCGGCTTAGTGGTGCGGTTGATGTACACAACCGTGGGGTGATTTTATTCGGAATTATCCAGTAAGGGATGGTTCCCGCTTTGTGTTGCAGGGGATTGGGAGTGATCCTCGGTATGGTGATCTAGGCCACGTACTGTGACGGGCGGTACCCTGGTAGCCCTGCCATTGTATGGAATCCAATCTCCAATAAGTGATAACGGACTTGATTGTATAACCCACTTTGTGGCTAGTATGCTGGAATTTAATAATGTAACAATTTCAGCTATTTTATATTTATTTGAAAACCCTAGACCCTATTATAATATAACTGGATTTCCAATCAATGTTTTGGTTATCGTAAGGTAAAAACTTTTCCGTGTTTATGTGGGGGAAGTCTTACGAGATACCTTTTCTTTCCAAATGGTTTTCAAAGTTAAGCAACTTTAACCTGTTACTCACACCAGACCCATGTATGACCCAAGTGTTTATTTTCTGTTTTATAAACTCTTGGGTACTCAAATTTTTACGAGTAGCCAAGGGATTCAGGTTAGCTTTGACGAATTGTGGAGGAGCAATGGAGCAGGAGGCTTCAGCGTTGTAGATATATTGTAGTTCCGCTGTGTTGATCTCTGTATTGTATTGAGTTGTAATAACTAGACAGGTGTTTATAACTGTCTAGTATGTGTTGTATAATCTGTGTAACTCTAATAGTCATTATATATTATGTAATACTTATGTTATTAATATAATTTATTCGTTCCGCTGTTGAGATTCTAATGTTGTTTCTTTCTCTCTTCTCTTCTTTTCTCTTTCTATACCTTTCTTTCTTATTAATGACGCGTCATTCTGTGGAATGAATGGCGGGTCGTTACAGTATTTAACTAACCAATCCATCGAAGAAATGGATCCACTCTGCTGCTTCTGAACTTCACTTCTAGAATACTGATGAGCTAGAAAACTTCCTGCCAATACACAGAACACTCCGAGCTGTAACGCTACCATAGATGCCAAAGACTTCTTAATCCAAAGCTCTTCGAGAAACTCGAACCTCAAACCAAACAGAAACACCATGCTGAACTCAGCCACAACACCGAAGCAGATACACTTCCTTAAACTTGTTCCAAAGAAAACATCTTCGGAAACAATCCATAGTCACTGTATCTCATCACACAGCTACTTCTTCCAGAGGTTGCCAAGATATCATCACTCGCTTCTGCTCATCCAACAGATCCAAACTATAACTCAGCCAAACTTACACTTCAAAGTGGACTCCAAACCTTAACAGTTTCCTTCGGAGATCGATGAAATCCTTCATCACAGCAAAGCTCACTCGAGACGGTATTAGGTCTACAGTCTCGACAGATACTCTTCCAACCTTAACACTCGGACTCCAACCAATTGTAGTAGTCGTGTTACACACACCACTACCCTATCTACCTTTATAACTCATATTGGAAAACCCGAACAAGTAACCCAACAAATAGGTAGAATATATATATATATATATATATTTAAAATTACAAATACGCTCTCTCAAGAAAGACACTACTCCAGAGCCTAGGTATTCACTCAACCTATCGCTCTGATACCAACTGTAATTACGCGTCATTCTGTGGAATGAATGGCGGGTCGTTACAGTATTTTTTAATACAGATTATTAAATTGATATTGCCCAAAATCCCGGGATATCACATTCCTCCCCCCTTAAAATAATTTCGTCCCCGAAATTTAAAACAAAGGTAATTTAATAATGTCATTAAAGATTTTAATTTTAAAACACAATCATATATTATCAACCATATGCTAACAACCATAGCAACCAATCATCAAAACAAACAATTCTAACTATCCAGACAAAATTTTGGATAGAACTTCCTAGAGTTTCCCAGGTATAAATACCGGGATACTCGCTCAACAGAAGCCAAACAATCTATCTTACAGAGCTCCTACTCAACTAGATCTACAAACTAAACAGGATACCAGACTATAGACAAGTCTGACTCAACAACCAAATCATCCTGAACTGTTGTTTCCAAAACCAGAGATAGATCAAACACGTACTCCCTTAGAGATACGTAAAACACATCGAATCCCAGTCATCCAAACTAGAAATTTAATCCTAAAGACCAAACACTTATCCAAAATCAAGTCTCCGACTTCGAAATCCAAATTCCTCCGTCTCTTATCCACAAAACTCTTCAGACGATCTTGGGCTGCCTACATGCTTCCTGATCAGCTCAACCTTCGTCGATGCTTCTAGAAACAAACTAAACCAAAAAAATACACATAATGATCTCCTCAAGATCAACCAAGACCCAGAACAAACTCTACTCCTTAAACATCAGAAGAAAACAAACTTACTTCTCCTATTCGGAAAAGACAAACATATATACTCCCGAACTGCTTCTGCTGCACAACTCTGATCTGAAGTAGATGAGAAAATCCGTCGATGAACACGAGCACAGTCTAGACAACACATCCCAGAAATATGGTTTATCAAATCCATAAAGAAAACTCAGATGCTCCTCAAAACTGGAGCTGCTTCACCAAACTCTATCTCTAGGAACCATCCTTCCACTAAACCGAACCACCGGTACCACTCCTGGGATCCTGGTAGATAAGAAAACTCAATCTCCAGATGCGGACAAACTTCTGACTTCCCTGAAGACATCCAGAAAAACTCTGATAACCCAAGAGAACACTCAGCAATTGCAAGTCACTTTTGCAATCAATCCGGACTATTTCCAAAGAAAACCTGTTTTCTCTTTACCAATCAGAACAGCTTACATTTAACTAACCAATCCATCGAAGAAATGGATCCACTCTGCTACTTCTGAACTTCACTTCTAGAATACTGCTGAGCCAGAAAACTTCCTGCCAATACACAGAACACTCCGAGCTATAATGCTGCCACAGATGCCAAAGACTTCTTAATCCAAAGCTCTTCGAGAAACTCAAACCTCAAACCAAACAGAAACACCATGCTGAACTCAGCCACAGCACCGAAGCAGATACAGTTCCTTAAACTTGTTCCAAAGAAAACATCTTCGGAAACAATCCATAGTCACTGTATCTCATCACACAGCTACTTCTTCCATAGGTTGCCAAGATAAAATCACTCACTTCTGCTCATCCGACAGATCCAAACTATAACTCAGCCAAACTTACACTTCAAAGTGGACTCCGAACCTTAACAGTTTCCTTCGGAGATCGATGAAATCCTTCACCACAGCAAAGCTCACTCGAGACGGTACTAGGTCTACAGTCTCGACAGATACTCTTCCAACCTTAACACTCGGACTCCAACCAATTGTAGTAGTCGTGTTACACACACCACTACCCTATCTACCTTTATAACTCATATTGGAAAACCTGAACAGGTAACCCAACAAATAGGTAGAATAGATATATATATATATATTTAAAATTACAAATACGCTCTCTCAAGATAGACACCACTCCAGAGCCTAGGTATTCACTCAACCTATCGCTCTGATACCAACTGTAATGACGCGTCATTCTGTGGAATGAATGGCGGGTCGTTACAGTTGGCTTATGAGAAGTTTGGGAAACGATACTTCAAATTGTTTAAGGTTGTATGAATAATCTATTAAGTAATCATCTAAGGCTATTGTGCATAAGTTACACTTGGTAGTTTATTTATCATCCTTGTACAATGAAAAGTTTCTGAAACAAGACAACCCATTAGTTTTTGGTTGCTATGGATGTGTGTTGGATTCTTTTGTTGCATATAATGGTGGCACTGCTTTTGTTTGCATATGATTATTATATATTATGTGTTGCTTGTGCTATTGATTACAACTACTAAAATATTACTCTTTTTACATAGTTTTAACTCTGTTGGAGTATGTAAGTAAGATACAAGTTTATGGAAGCAAATAGCTATTGATTTTGGTTTCATAAATAGAGCTTTGTTTGCCTGAAAAATAGGTACGTTTTCGGATTACGGTTTTGAAACGATATTTTATTGTTTTTCCCATGGTTTGGGATGTTTATTATTGAAATATGATACATCTATTGAAATTGTTGATATTCTTATTTTTTCGGACCTATCCGCGTAAAGGAGACTCTATTGAAATTTTTCATAAATTAAGGACTTAGAAATTTTTTGTGAAAGTTGAGTTATTTTTAAATTTTTATATAGGCTTAAATATGTAAGTTAAATTGTTATAAATTGACTATTTTGAACAAAATATACCAAATTTCTTGATTCCTTCTTGTTCCTTTTCGGGGATGAAAAGTTTTGAGTGGAGGTGATTGCAATGACCCGTATATTTTATAATTAAAAATATTAAATTTAATAAGATTTTTGGAATTTAGTATTGTCAGAAATTAAAAATTATGATTTATTGATGAAAGTAAATTATTAGGATATAATTTAATAATGTTGATTGGATGTAATTGATAACTGTTTAATGTAATTTTAATCAATTGTAATCGTAAAGTTTAATATGGAAGGTAATTGTAAAGTTTAATAAGGAATAAAATAAATGATGTATTAATGGTGAAATTATATATTATTTAATTGAAATTGGTTTTAATATAGAATATGAATCAACTATTTGGTAAGTAGATTTATACTCCTTGTTGTGAATAATAAATTAATAGATTTGAATTACTAAGCTGTAACAATTGATTTAATATCTTCTCATTAATTAAATCTGTTGAAATTAATTTAGAAATAAATAAAATTAATGTAATTGAAATATTGCAATTAATATGGTAACGAACGTCAACTGTTGAGTGATGAGAATAATAAGATGGAAACTTATGTTAAATAAATTCATAGGATATTTGATGATTTAATAATAAGAATGTAAATCAAAATAATAGAATTTACTAAAATTTAAAATTTAATAAACTGGAGTTTTATTACTGTTGTAATTTAACGTTGTAATTACTTTAATATTTAAATATTGGATTTTAACATGGAAAAATTAATTTTGAAAGATTATTAAAATCCTATTTAATCAAGAATGATGATATAAAACTTTCAATTTGGAATTTAAAAGCGATTAAATCAATTTAATAATAATTTGTTTTAATTCGCATGTAAAATTAGTCTTTTTGGGGCACCATCTCTTATTTCGACGAAACCAGTTTCATCGAATCCGTGATAGTGAATTATTATAGGATTTCAAGTTTCGTAGTGATCAGACTTATCGTTTGATTGTGAGAGCTTGAAACGCGCAAAAATCAAATAAAGGAATTTAAATGAAAACAAATTGATTTTAAAAGCTAACTTCTATATATAATAGAATTAGGGTTTGAAATTAGTTTCATTGAGTTTAAAATTATTGAAAACCTATATTTCAGTATATTGGATGACCTATTTTCGTTTCGGGAATGAAACGGTCTTTTCAGGTCTTTGTTATCGCTTCGACGTCATTAGATATGTTCCATCCACTCCTATTCCATCTCTGTCTTTGTAACGACCCGTAATTTTACCACTTTGAAAATGGAATATTTAATTAATTTTAAATATAGCTTTATAAGTTAAATGAACTTGTTTTAATTATTTAAAGATGAAAAGAAATTTATTTTCAAGTTTTGCTTACATAAATAAATAGTTTGAATTAAAAACTGAAAATATGACTGGAAATTGGACCCCGAAATCTCAACGGTTTGACAAATGGAAATTGTTATAAGTTATTACAACATTGTTTATACATGCACACACATATAGATACACACACATATGTGTATTACAATTAGTCAAATCAAAGCTAAAGAAAATATCTAAATATTTTTATAAAAAGTAAGTGAAAAAGTAAACATCTAATCACCATTAAAACATGGAAAGCAAACATCAAATCCACCATTAATGCATGTCATTCCATGCTTAAGATATTTTTGAAATATGTCTTATCACATTACATCTCATTAAAGCATGCACTTGAGTATGGGGACAAGGATTTGATGTTGAAGTGATGTGGTGTAAGAGATATTTTGATAATATCTAAGGGTAATTTAGTAATTTGCCACATTTTACTAAGGCTATAAATAAGACCCTAAGGCTTCACAAATTCACACATCTCATTCAATATTCTTCTTCTTATTCACCTCTACTTTAATGGCTTCCATCACCTTCACCCTCTCATCCATAGGTCGAGCCATCTAGAAGCAATAATCTAAGTGATCGTGAGGTAAAAGTTCGAGTTAGCAAAGCTATAGTCAATTTTTAGTTAGTCGTTTAAACCCGAGGTGAGTAAACTCCTAAACTATCATATTATATGCTATTGGATGTTATATATGTTTGATTATGATTATTGATGATGGTTTTTTAATATGAATGTTGAATATATATGCAAGTCACGGAAATACACGTCGATAAGCACAAAAGAAATCAATTTTCTTTATTTAATGAATTAGTGTATATGGAATGTTAAAGCTCTTTAAAATTGTTTAAAAATATAAAATAAATTCTAAAAATATTTTAAAATGTTTTAAAAGTGATTTGAGTTATAAAAATGAGTTTCCAAATGATAAAAAAAGTCGTTTTGATCAATATAGCTTAAAAAGCAATTTCCGTAGCACTTTTGAAATGTAGTTTTAAACGCAACCGTTCCTTTTCAATTCTTTTGTAAATATTTTCAAATAATTAATAAAGTATTTTAAAGATGATTTGAAGGATTTATCGAATGGTTAAATATTAAATTATTTAGAGTCGATCAAATTACTTGACCGCCTTATGGGTATCAAAGAGGTAGTGTCTAAGCTTGAGTTTGGAAAACCAGTTTTCTGCTCTTCCTGGCTATCCGGACTGGCCCGATGGATGGGATAGTAAATTTGATTTATTCGGATCAAAATTTTCCAAAGTTAAAGGATATAATTCTCCAAATATAAATAACTTGAATTTTATGGAGATAATCTTCTTGTACTCGGTGTTAAAGCCCGAAGAGGGAACTCATACTATTCGTGGAATTTAAAGGGTGCTTTCACCGTTATTCTGCCCATATTTGTTGAATACGAGAATTGATATTGAGTAGAATTAGATGATTTCTATATATTCTTCTCACTTAACATTTACTAGTTTTGGATTAACATCCTAGATAACATGCTTTTAACTGAATTAAAATTTTGAGTTTTGAATTAGGAAATATTTGTTAAGATTTAAATGAAATGAATTGGAAATATTTTTCTAAGTAAAATATGAAAGGGTTTGGAAATATTCCACGATTTAAAAAGGTTTAAATTAACCAAAAGGATTTGATAAATGAGGCTTGATGATTCCATATACTCTGAAAAAAGACAAAGAAATATTTCAATGAATATATCTCTAAGATATATCTATGAATGAATAAAAATATGAATTAAATTGAATGATGATTGATAATCACATATGAACTTAACATCTTTTTAATCGATGATTGGTTCGGAGGAACCAGGGTCGGATTTGGGTAATTCCTATCTGAAGACCACTTTAAACCAATTTGCGTATTCGGAGTGAAGACATGGATAGATATTTAGGATTTTCGTATTGAAGGACTGCTTTTTGATCATTTGGGGATAAACTCCCAATATACATATAGTAGCAGTGGTCTCTTCGTTATGAAATATCCAATGCAAGGACTAATCGCTACTAATCCTAGGAGTAACTCTCGATAGGATGTGGTAGAAGAGTGCCTTCGGTTTGTTCTGTTCCTAGACAAGTTGCTTGGATGAATGTCTGACATTGCAATTGTAATTACATTGGTTGATCTCTATGAACGTATCATCTGATTGGTGGCGGAGAAGGCAACTTCTCTTAGCTTAACACCCTTTCCCAAGACATACGAGCTCGGGAGTTATATGTTTGTAGAAATCAGGTTTGTGATTATGGATTGGCAATCTGGCATTCAAAATGGAAAGTGCTATGAGTAAGGTAATCGTTACGTCGAGCCTCACCTTCCGAAAATGACAAAAACATGGTAGATGCGGCAGAGCTAAGTGGGTCGCTCCCATTATGCTATAGTCATCACCTTTCTAGATATATTTATTCCCGCTATGATGTCGGGTTTTAAATTAATGTGGTGTATGTAAAGAGAGCGCTCGGGTAGGTCGGGAACGACTGGGGTGATGACATATTTGGTACTATCTATGGTAAAGGTAGGCCGGTTCAGTGTTTGTAGAGGTTGGAGCCTCAGGTGCATTTTTCTAGAGATGTACTGTCGAAAGGTAGTCTCTTACCTTGTCATTGTATGGAAATCCATTCTCCAATAAGTGCCTTCGGATTTTGATTGTAGAGCCTAATATGCTGGAATTTAATAATGTAACAATTTCGGTTAAGATTATGTATACTTACTTGAAAAGTGTTTTCAAAAGAATGTCATTAAAAGTAATATCCACATATTTTGCATAGAAAATTTTTAGTTATCATAAGATAAAAACCAATTCTATGTTTATGTGCGGCGGGGTCTTATGAGATACCTTTTGTTTTCAAACATCGTATTTTGAGTTTCTCACACCAGTCCCATGACTGACCCGGAGTTTATTTTCTTTTCCCCTTAAACTCTTATTACCCTATTTTTCTAGGCATCCAACTAGTTAGGTAAGCTTGGAGCATTTTGGAATGGAGCATGGAGTATTTTGGATCTTTTGTTAAAGTCATCTATCACTTTCCGCCGTGTCTATATTATGTATTAGTATCTACCAGCACTGTAAGAATAGGTCGTTATAACTATCATAGCTAGGTTAGTACCTGTCGTAACTTTCACTACAAGAAAATGTTATATTAATAGCAAGCATGGATTGCACAGGAACATGACTTGCAATTGTTAAGTTGTTTGAGGTTAATTAATTAAATAGACAGCATCATGTAACGCAATTAATAACCCTACTGAAATAAAATTCGCGTTCTAAATTATTTCAGTGCCGCCAAATTTACTTTTTCACATTCGCTTCTTCTTCCTTCAGGTTCTTACTCTCTTCAATTCTCACTATTCCACTCTCTTTGATTCTCACGATTACGCACTTTCTCTCACTTCTTCCTTCAATTGAGTTAATCTGAAAGCTCTGCAACCCTCTCTTCCTCGAGCTTGGTTCCGACCGATTCAGCAGTTGAAGCACGATCCTTCAAGCCTGGACAAAGGTAATACTTGCGTTATTGATTTGTATTTCCATTTAAATGATTCTCAGTTGCACACATTACAAATGATTTAGGGATTTAAATGTTATGTAAACCCCTTTTACAAAATATGAACAAAAGGTGATATCAGTTTGATGAATTTTTTTTCCTTCGAAATATAAAGTTTTAGTTTTGACTTTTTATAGCAAGATTATTTGTTTATATTACATAGTGATATTTTCGAGAGCAGTGATGAGTATAGCAGTGAAGAAGATACTTCTATTGAGAAGGTTAGTCCAATGATCACTCACATTTATTTTCAGGGATGGATGTTTATATTATAGAGTGATATTTTCAAGAGAAGTGATGAGTATAGCAGTGAAGAAGATACTTCTATTGAGAAGGTTAATTGAGATCATTATTATCTCCATAGCAACTAAAATGCGTCATAAAAAGTTCTATAGCACGTTTCATAATGCTATAGAAAAGCAGTTGCACCAATATGGCCTATTTTAGATGGCAAGAAAAATACGTTTTCCATTGCAAGTATGACACGCTATAGTATCTAACAGACTTTTTACAACATGTTGATCTATGGCGATTATAGAATCGCTAAAGAAAGTTTTTATAGCAGTTTTTACACGCTATAAAAAGTCCTTTTTGTTGTAGTGTTTGATGGAACAATTTGGAGTAATTGCGTACTACTCATATGTATAATTATGTGTTGAATACGATGTAAGATTCTATTATTGTCTATCTTCTATCTTTATTTCTTTACCCTCTGATAATCTGTCTCTACAGCACTTGGATTTACGGCACGTGAATACCGAGGATGAATTAGTGTCAAAAATTCAAGTTATTTATATTTGGAGAACTATATCCTTTAACTTCGAAAATTTTTGATCCGAATAAATCAAATTTACTATCCCATCCGTCGAACCAGTCCAGATAGCCAGGGAGAGCAAGAAATTGGTTTTCCAAACTCAAGCCTAGACGCTACTTCTCTGACACCCATAAGGCGGTCAAGTAATTTGATCGACTTTCAATCATTTAATATTTAACCATTCCATAAATCCTTCAAATCATCTTTAAAAAAATTTATTAATCATTTGAAAATATTTACAAAAGATTTGGAAAAGAATGGTTGCGTTTAAAACTACATTTCAAAAGTTATAGAAAAGTGCTGTGGAAAAGTGCCGCGGAAAATGCTTTTTAACCTATATTGATCAAAATGACTTTTTTTTATCATTTGAAAACTCATTTTTATAATTAAAATCACTTTTAAAACATTTTAAAATATTTTTAGAATTTATTTTATATTTTTAAACAATTTTAAAGAGGTTTAACATTCCATATACACTAATTCATTAAATAAAGGAAAGTGATTTCCTTTGTGCTTACCGACGTGTATTTTCATGACTTGCAAATATATTCAACATTCATATTAAAAATCCATCATCAATAATCATAACTAAACATATATAACATTCCGATAGTTTAGGAGTTTACTCACCTCGGGTTTAAACAGCTAACTAAAAATTGGCTATAGCTTTGCTAACTCAAACTTTTACCTCACGATCACTTGGATTATTGCTTCTAGATGGCTCGGCCTATGGATGAGAGGATGGAGGTGATGGAAGCCATTAAATTAGAGGTGAAGAAGAAGAAGAATATGGAATGAGATGTGTGAATTTGTGAAGCCTTAGGGTCTTATTTATAGCCTTAGGAAAATGTGGCAAATTACTAAATTACCCTTAGATATTATCAAAATATCTCTTACACCGCATCACTAAAACATCAAATCCTTGTCACCATACTCAAGTGCATGCATTAATGAGATGTAATATGATAACACATATTGCAAAAATATCTTAAGCATGGAATGACATGCATTAATGGTGGATTTGATGTTTGCTTTTCATGTTTTAATGGTGATTAGATGTTATCTTTTTCACTTAATTTTTATAAAAATATCTTAGATATTTTCTTTAGCTTTGATTTGAATAATTGTGATACACATATATGTGTGTATGTGTATGTGTATGTGTATGTGTGTGCATGTACAAACAATGTTGCAACAACTTAAAACAATTTCCATTTGTCAAACCATTGAGATTTCGGGATCCAATTTTCGATCATATTTTCAGTTTTTAATTCAAACTATTTATTTATGTAAACAAAACTTGAAAATAAATTTCTTATCATCTTTAACTAATTAAAACAAGTTTATTTAACTTATAAAGCTATATTTAAAATTAACTAAATATTCCATTTTCAAAGTGGTAAAATTACGGGTCGTTACAGTCTATATAAATAGATTTTTTTCAGAAACCCTAGCAGCTTCTATTCTATTTTCATTTTCTATACCTACTTGTTTATCTCATCTGCTCCTTCCTAATGACAAACATCTCAAAACCCTAATCATTGATTTCAAATCAAACTCCAAAAATTCAAACTGCTCAAACCCTATCATATAATATATCATCACGAAGCTCTCGACGAACGTAATCTGTGTCTTCAATTCGTTTTTCGATTGGAGGTTTCGTTTGTCCAGAAATTGGTGATTTATTCTTGGTCGTCCATACTAGGGCTTTGTAGTCAACGGTGGATCTTCACCCAATCGACGATCGGGGTTGCATCTGATAGAGGTTGCATAGCAGTCCTCAACTATGATGGCCGATCATTGTTTAGTGGCCAAAATTCACTGGAAATGGCGAATAAGCGTCAGCGGTGGCGGTGCCACTAGGCACGACTAGAGATGCTCGCGTGGGTATAGGGAGGTGCGACTAGAGGCGAGGAGGAGGATGGCGTGGTCTGATCTGGTCGGAGGCGGCCGGAGTTGGCGCGGCGGCATGGTGAAGATTGGCGGCAGTGGGTTGACGTGCTCGGTTAGGGTTTAGAAGGAGATGGTAATTTATGTATTTACCCTTATATTATATTTTAAATTTTAATTTTAAAACTTCTAACATCAATAACTTTTGTATACGAACTCGGATTCGCTCGGGTTTCTTCCGTTGGGATCGTATCGAAATTCTGGACGACATGAAACTGATTTGGATGAATTTGGAGACTGTTGAAATTTTTGGCTTTTATTAGATTTTGTTATCGGCTATAAATCAAAGGTGGGTGATTTAACTCACTCACACAATACTAAATCTTCTTATTTAGTTGAACTAAATTTATGAAGTGATAATAATTTTATTGGTTGTTGTTTGGTAGTTTAAATTGACATTTTAATTGAAATTGAATTTTATTGAATTAAATTGCCATTTAAATTAATATTGAAATTGAATTTCTAGTTAAATACCTGATTTTGATAACCAATTAATTGTTGTGAATTATTGGCTGGTGATGTTGATTGTGATGGATGTCTATTTGTTGAGATTTTGGATGATTGGATGTTTATTTATTTTTATATATCCATCTTATCACTCTTTATATTAAGTGACAACATATAAACTATTATTTAGATTGTTTCAAATAAATTAATAAATAGGTTGAAATGATATATACCTCTGACACTTTGATTTAGATTGAAATGATATATATCCATCCCTGAAATTAAAATTAAAATAACCGATCACTTCGCCATAGGGTAGGAAATTATATACGGACTCCGGATTGGTTAAATTAAATGGTTTTAAAAATCTTGAATTTGGATTTTGATTAAATAATATTGTTTAAAAGAAATAATTTGGATCTATATGAATTGAATTATTTCTAATTCAAGCTTTGATATGTTGGGATTGAAATTGGTGAAAGGAAATTGTTTTAAAGAATTGAATTAGAAATGTGAAGTTATAATCGATATACGACTTTAATTTGAAAACTGAATTATTTTGAAGATTTGGATCTTAAAAATTAACAGTGAAGTTTAATTTGATTTAAGGGATTTAAATCAGTAAATTGAAATTGGACTTGAAATTGATATAAATTGAAATGGTTTAAATAAGAAATGGATTGAAATTTTAAATCATTGAATTGAATTGTTGAATCGAATTTGAAGTTAAAATGAATGTTTTTAAATTGAAGTTAATTCGAACTGAAGTTGAAATCAAGTTGATTTGAAATTAAATTGAAATTGAGTCAAGTGAATTGAAAGATTGGAAATTGAGTTTTGTTGGTTTGAAATTTGGACATGGGTCCAGATTTGTTGAAATGGAAGGAAACATTTTGATTTGCTACTATTTTCAAAATAAATTATTTCAATACAAACTGTTTAAAATCTATCTTTTTAATATTCAAATTATTTAGATTTTCCAAACTATTTTACTATGTAAACCACTTTCAATACTTAAACCATTTTATATAAACTGTTTTAAATCTTTAAACTATTTAAACTATTTTCTACAATTTCAAACTGTGCAAAATTGGAATATTTATATTTAAATCATTGATTTAAATGCGATTGTGGTTAAATGTGGTTATAACCTAAGTTGTAATTTGAAATGATATTTTCAAGTGAAAATGACATATTCTGAGTAAATATGATATTTTGAAATGAAGGATATTTTGAATCGAATATGATATTTTTGATATCAAATTTGAATTGGTTTCGTAATGTAAAAGAACCAACCGGTGGGAAAAATGACGTTTGGTTGTTAAAGAGACCTGGTTCCTTATTGGCATACTCTCTGCCAATAGTGGAACCACTTTAACAACTGTGTATGGTAGATGATATCCAGAATAAAGTGGTTGAATTGGAGGTGTTTGTTGGATTTGAAGAATGAGAATGATGATGGATGACCCCGGCACTTGTTCCAATTTGAAATGACTGAAACAGGAGGCATACTTGACCATTGAGGCTAGCTACCTCGAGCGACATCTGTTCTTCATATTACTATATTGATTTGACTTGATCGGTGCACCTTGATTTGATTATGGGATGGATGTTCGTGGTGGGGCGTTAGGAGTTACCACCAGTCATGAAACACAATACGGTAGTATCCAACCTTGGTCATTGCCACACGTGCCTTGTAATACATTTATCCTTATACGCTACCACTATGATTTTGTTTTAGTGTTGTCATATCACGTCCCCTCCCCGACTACCGACGTTACTAGTGATGCTACTAAGGCAAACTGTAGGACAATGCTTAAAAATGTGTTAATGGAGATCAATGTAAAGCCTTAACGCTATTTTAATACTTAACATTACTGATAGACACTACATATATATTGTATTTTACTACATATAGATAGTTTAATGGATCCTTAAGAGATGAAAAATCCCATAACATCTCTTAAGTTATTGCACGCACGTTGTACACTTGATAGGAGATGCAAAATCCCATAAACATCTCTGAAGCTATTACACTCATATTTTACTTGTTATTTATTCAACTTACATAAGAACTTTTGTTCTGACTCGAGTGTTTTGTCTTTTCATTACGCTCGGGTCAGCCTGAGCATTTCAGTGTTTGAAGATATTATTCCTTGAAGATGAAGATGGAGTTGCTAGAACGTATTTACTATGATTATTCCGCTACATTATTTTGGTATGTTTATTGATTGTACTATGATTTTGTTGTAAAAAAATTGTGTAATCAAATATATATTGTTAAACAGCTTCATTAACTGTTTATTTGATTATTATATTTTGTCATTCCGCTATGAGATTCTATATTTTGTTTTCCTTCTTTTCTCTTATTTTCTTGTTAAATCCAATTGAAAATCCTCCCTTTTGAATGGTTTGAGTTAGACATGTGTGTTTTATTGTCGATTTAAACAGTCCAAAAAGGTGGGTCATCACATATTATATTAGGATTATGTTAAAATTTTATCGCTTGTGTATTATTTAGGAATTCTTTGATCAGTACATGCAAGCACGAGAATTTCATCCTTTTCCACAAATTGCTTGGTACTCTAGTCGTTTATTGTGCTTCAGTGTTATTGAACTGTATCATCCTACTCGAGTTTTAAGGCAATTTCGTAGGATTCGAAATATATCATGACCTATTATTTCATCGAAAAGCAAAATGAGAAATGCTACTTTGACAACATATAAAGTGCTTTATGACTTTGTGGAAAACTAATGGAATGAATGGTAAAATCATTACGTGAGTGAGAAATATCATTTTATTCTACTTTTCAAGTCGGATGTTACAATGACTAATGATTATTTTGATCGGTACCATCCTTGTACCATATTAAAAGTTCACCCGACCAACGAACACCCACGTCAATGAAATTCTCTTTCATACAATTCAACTTGTTTATTTAATATTTTTCATTTTGTTTCTAATATATTTTCATTTTTAATTCTAGAGCTATAAAGAACTTCATAATGTGCTTGATGAAGCAATCACTTTGGCTTCATCGTAACTGAAAAGTTCACGCATATCTTATCTTGAAAGGATCTACAAAGCACTAACCAAAACAAGAAAGATACATGCTCTATTTTATTCAAAAAAATGCTTGGTTTGGTTGGTAGTAATTGGATTATTGAAACGTTTTGTATCGATTTTATGTTGTTGTAACTGGATTGAAAAACATGTTATTTTGATATGGATCTATGAATGTTGTTGGTTTAACATTTAATCAACATTGATATGTTATAGTCTAGTTTTGATTGTCTTTAGTTTATTATTGTTGTTGATGTTATGTTTTATAATATTAATTCTTCTAAAATTATATGGTGGGAGGTAGAAGGTAAATTATGTGATAGGCATGCATGGATAAAAAGAAAAATGCGGGGGTTAGAGATTTAAAAAAAAACGTTGCACCTAAACGAGGTTGTTATTTTGCCAGTGCCAACTAAGAGCATGGTTAATATTTTCTCAATGCCCTTCCCATTCATTTAAATTTTTGTTTCAAACATTCCCAAAAAACTACGATGTTTATTTATTTTCCATGTCCATATGCAGTGTCATTTACATAATTTTCACGCTTACTCTTGGCATGATTTATTTGTTTTCCATGTCCGGTTAGCTTTGTTTACACAGTTTCAATGTCAGCTCCAAGCGATGGTTTTGTTTTGTCCATGCTCATAACTGATATTGTTTTTATTTTTTAACACTCACATTACTGCTTGTTGATTTAACCCAAATCACCCCTCTGTTTCTCCTATTTCCCTGTAAACTATGTTGTTAGTTCTAATTCAATGCTCAGTTGAAATGAGGTTGTAGTACCAACAATTATATTTCGACATTGATTTTGTTTAAGCAACACTATCCTATATCATTGCACTGTTATTGTCCATGCGCATATAATATACAACTCATATTAACTCACAGTGTCACGAGGTTAGCAAAACATGATTAAATATGATGTCACAACTTGTTAATACTTCAAATTCGAATGTATATAAACAAGATTAGCTCAAACTTGACAACACTTCAAACAAATTTAAAAAAGGTTCGATAAAAATAATCCATGTTTAGTTAAAGTGTTACAAAAAAACAACTACATAGTTCTCAACTAATCCCATCTAGCCATAATTCAAAACTACATAATTCTCAACTACACGATTTTCTGAATCCCATTATTGTTGGCTATCTTGTAATATATGCTCACATTTTTCAACTTCAATATGACTATTAGCAAACCACTTCGAATAGATAGTGGTACCAGATGATTAACTTGAAAGATGGCATATACAAATAAAAACATTACGAGTGAAAATCTTCCATTTATTAATTCAAAATAAAATGCACAATATATAATAACTGGACAAAATAATTGTTGCTCATGAAGAATTCCCAATTCATAATATCTCGATGGAGATGAAATTTTTCCTCTTAATGGTGGTATAGTCATTGGTACTGTAAAAGACAACATTATATTTAGTTTCTATTATGTATCCAATCTCAGACATAATCATCCATTTACTTGGTTTGACACTATCATTTACATGCTTCTACCTTTTTCACAAAACACTTTGTCATAAAGCTCTTGACGTTATTCATGTTCTTCCATTAATTCTTTATGAAAATGCCACCAATGGGCTTCTCTCATTAATAAAAAAGAAGCACCACACCTAAATTCATAATTACCATATGTAATAGTTACATCTATGACTTCTTCGATATATGGCTTCTAGTTCTATGGTATACAATTTCCGTGCATGCCTAAATTCTTTTTAGGTCTTTGAACATTCAGCTTTTCTTATTTTCATCGAAACACAAGGATCAAATATTTGTTTTTTTAGCTACGCTAAATAGGATTGAAGCACATTCACCTAGCTCAAATGAGGAAGGCAATCTTTTTGTTGAAGTGTTAATTTTGTTATAAGATCTTCCATAAGTTTTGACTTTACTAACCATAGATGCAAGAGTTGATGTTTGTGATATAAAACTATGTTGTTTTCTTATAGGCTTGCAGTTGATGCAGTAATTCCGATTTCGTAACTTTGTTCAACATTTATTCAAATTTAAATCCCTTTTTCTCCCCAACATGCAACCTAGTCTAATGAACATGAATCAAACCCAAATGAATTTCAACATTTCAACGAAGTTTTTCTATTTCATGCAAGCATGGAAGTCCGTGTGTCTAATGAATAGCTGATCCACATAAGTCATCATCTATGATCTATAAGAATTTATTTTAAGAAGTTTGGAATGAATAAGCTTCAATGCCGCAAGTGAAACAACACCATGTATATTTTTAAATTCTTTTTTAGGATAAACACGATCCAATTTTAATAAACTTGTTTCAAATGAAACATTTATTTCCGTAAACAATAGCTCTAACAATGAATGCATACACTCCCATGCTCTTTTGATGTTGCATTGACTTGTTGCCAAATGTTTTTTCAAGTTAGCATGTGTGGTCTTCGCTCTAGAAACCAAATAGATGTTAAGTTCTTACCAAAAAAAATCTAAAATAATTAAATAAATACAAAAGTAAATGTTTTACCTATTTGATGTGCAGTTTTCAAAATGAATAAAATTGTCGATCCAAGCATGCACTATAACAATCCACCCCAGAAAAGACCTAAATCCCGATCCATAAAAGGCCCATTGAAACTTAGACCTATTCCAAAGCCGGCTGTAAGTTGGTAAAAAGAACAATACAGAGCTATTTATCTATTCATTCAGAACTCACGGTGGATGGATAAAATATAATAACATAAACAATACCCATTGTATTTCAAATTCCAAATGTTACAGAACTATAACATAATGTCAACAATAACCATTACATAATCATGTTCAAAATACACTGTCAACTTCAAATGGGTACATTAGAAAATAGCATAAATAGATAAATAGACTACCGCCACAAGCTCCTCTCATCGGCATCTTGGTCATCGTCTCTTTCCCTAACCTGTGTTTTAATGAGGAGAGAATCAGAACAACAATGTCTGGTGAATAGAAAATCGCAAACCATTCTATATCAGTACTTGGGCAGTATAGTTTAAATAAGGATATGTCTTTTTCATTTATAACTATATTCAAGACTATTTAATATTTCATACAAGGGAAAGAGGTGGGCCCTAAAACAACCACTTAATATCTTCAAACCCCAAAGCAGGTCCTACCATAATCAATTCCCCATAACCATCATTATTAATGTTTACCAATGCGAGAGATAGTACCCAAACCACTTAATACCTTTTAATGGAAAATAGGTAGACTATAACGAGTTTAATACCTTAATTGAGGTAGTCCCCATCATTTAATACATATTCCCAAGGTTGACTCCATACAGGTATCTATCTAATTGACATTGCAAGGAAATCTCTTCGGACACTTAATACTTCCTATTAAGGTGGACCTTTCTGAGATATCATTAACCATGCCTAAACCCAATCTCGACCATTTAATACTTCATATAAGGTAAGAGGCGGGCCCTTAAACAACCACTTAATACCTTCAATACTCGAAGCAGGTCCTTCGTATTATGACCCATACCCTACGGAGACGTCTCACATTAGCCCAACTATTAGTATGTACCGATAGCCAGATTAACTGGGCAGTTTAACCCTACAGAATTAGGACTAACCTCGTGTCATCCGTCGTTACCTATTATAGGCGATATTTCACATCAGCCCCAAAATCACACTGGTGGAAACCAGATTAGCTGGATAGGCTTTTGGGTGCTTTTGACTAACCTCACATCCCTATAACCTAGTAATATTTCATAACACTCTCTAAGTGTATTATCACACATCTCACAATATTCATTACTTAGGCCTTATAAGAAATCATTCTTATTTTGCCCAATTAATTACTTTCCTAAAGGGGATTTAAATGATAATTATTAACCTAATTAACTATGCAATTAATACATTACAATCGTATGATATTTATGCAAGTTTATATATACCCACACACATAATTTTTTTTTATTAATTTCTATGCATGGGGAGATTACGCCCTAAACTAATGTTCAAATGTCAAATCTTCCAAAGATATTCAAGTGTCATTTTAACAATAGCATTTCTACCATAAATCAAATATTCCAAAATCAAATCAATTGAGTTGTACTTAAAATTCAATTCCAACTTATTTTATATTAAACAATGGAATAAATCAATAGAAATGGAAAATCACAATTTAATTAATGTTACGCTCTATTCAACTTCTTTTACATGAAATTAGGTAAGGAATTTCTATTCAATTTGTAGAAATAGGTAGTGCAAACTACGTATAAGAATTCATATCTTACACACCATTTCTTAATCAAATCCCTTAATCAAATCCAAACAAAAAGAATAAGAAGTGGAATAGAAGGTAAAACAAATAAACCACAAAATCCACACAAACTCCAATATTTTAATACATAATAATTAAGATTCCAACCTAAGAATTGACATTTGATTTTGCTTTAGGGGGACTTTGGGGATTTTTAATATGATGTTTTCGTAATCCAAAACTCCCCAAGGCATACATCAAATCAAAATTACACTATTCAATTAATAAAAAAGAAAAACTAAGATTTCCACTCATAGAGGTCCTTAGCTTTGCCTCCTTCTTGGATTTGACATGCCTATAATAATCTCCTTCGGATCTCTTCTTTTTGATAAATACAACAAGGGATTTGTTTATTTGTTAGATTTAGAAAATTAAAGGTTTGGAGGAGAAGAAGTTTAGAAAATAAACAATAAACAAAAATCGATATATAGGATTTCTTACCTGAAATCCTAATGGAGTCTTTTGAATCTATGAAGAGACGAATTGACAAAGCTTCGCTAGTATTCCAAAAATATTTTGTGAATAAAAGTGAGGAGGCTAAGCTCTTATTTATAGTGGTTGGAATGCACCAAAACCGTCGGATTTAAGTCGGTTTAAAATTATAAAATCTGGAATGTTCATTGCTGCAAAACCCTTGCCGACTCCATTTGTTCACCGATCGACCGACCTTACCACCGGTCTACCGCTAGAGGTTGACCGGTCATGAGTCAGGGGTCAACTAGTTCTATTTTCGTAACATTGCTTTATTTTTGCCTTTGTCTAATTTATTTTCTTCCTTTATTGCAATTTAATATTAACGTTAATTTTAACGTTTACTTAACCCCTAAGTATAATCACTATTAAATTTTGAATTTCAAATTTAGGAATTAATTATTTATTTGAATTTGAAATTGAACTCTATTTAAATTAAGTTGAATCCGAAACTTCAAACGTCCATAACTTCCTCGTTTGAGCTCCATTTTCAAAATATTATATATGGAAATTGGTTAGAAAATCGCCACTAACGCAACGACAACTTTCTCGGTTAAATTCTAACTTTTACAAAATCTACATTTTTACCTCTATCTTATTTAAATTAATTTATCCAAGTAATTTTTTATTATTGATTTTACAGGATGTTACATTCTCCCTCCTTAAAAATATTCATCCTCGAAATCTTTCCATGGGCGAATAGCATAACGCATAATAAACATCCATGTTATACAACCAAGTTAACTGTACAACCATCTACTCAACCAAAAGTGTAATGTGATTACGTAGTGTCGAAATACTGTAAGTGAGCTCAATCCTAGCATGTGTATGTGATTTTGACATATAAGTATGTACGAAAACACTCTAAACATGTAAAAAATATATGAGTGTAAAGTGACAGTGAAAATTGTAGCAACCATCTTCTATCATCCAATCTAGCAACCACGGTAAAAATCTAATTTTAGGGATGAAAGTTTACTAGAGAAAAGCTTAGGATGAGCTCCTCATGCTTTCCACCATATTTTTCCACATTGTACTCAAACCAGCCTACTTTCATTGTTGCGGAGCTTCCTAGTTCCATGCTCCACAATGCATGTAGTAGCACGGGATGTCATTGGCTCTGTCTCAATATCCCCCCAATCGATTAGGCTCTACCATAGTGCCGTGTCACAGACTCTTGCCAATTTATCCAGTAGCTCCACACGATATGCAAGTGTTCCTATTTTTCCCAAATTTGGGGAATGCCCAATAAATCTTGCTTCCAATTTTCTCGACTTTTAAATTCTAATGACCTTCACACGCTGCCTAATTGACTTTATCTTTCTGAATTCTCGTGAATTAAATGGTATGAGTATGATTTTATTGGTGGTTTCCCACCAATGATTTAGCGATTTGCATGAACTTCCATAAAGCGCTTAGAAGGGTGCCATACCAATCGTTTATTGGTGACTATTATTATACACAAATTCTACCAAAGGTACGTGCTGCTCCCAATGTCTTCCAAAGTCCATGACGCAAGCTCTTCAACAAATCCTCTAAGATCCTATTCACTCTTCCATTTTGTCTATCGGTCCGTGGGTGGTAAGCGGTGCTAAGGTTCAACGAAGTTCCCAAAGCTGTCTATAATCTCCTCCAAAATTCGCTAGTAAATAATGGGTTCTTATCACTAATGATGCTAACCAGAATTCCATGAAGTCGAACCACTTCCTTGATACTAATCTATGCTAGAGACGCTGTAGTCTTATTGCTCCTAACGGAAAATTCTGCTACCTTCTTCTTCATCCTTGTCCAATAGAAATTTTCTTCACATTCTTATATATTCTATCTCTTTCTTAAAAGATAACATTCTACAAGCTAAAATTTATTTTTTCGAAAACCCTAAAATTTGTTAGATTGAAGCATTCTTTTGTTTCTAGTTGTGAACCTAATTTCCTCATTAACTTCCAGTCTTATCTATAGTTCATAGCTAGTTAAATGTCCCTATAAAATTTCTTTATTTACGTTTCTTCTCAATATATATATACATATCATGCGTTTTAATCCCATTCATAAAATCAACACAGTGATAAAATAGGGATATATCTTATACCATATCTTACGCTTTTCCAATAACCAAGGGAGGCAACTAGCAATTACAACCCAAAAATTCTCAAAGAAAATTTTGCTGAAAGTTGCTATTTATTATCAATTGGTGTAAATGACGTTGAGGTCCCAACATTCCTTAAATTAAGATGGACATTCCTAATATACCATTCAACTTTTGCTCAGTTTCCTTAATTTTTCTTCTTGGTTTCTAATAAATGTGGTCCATTCATTACTTCAATTAATATACCCACAATAATTGACCATTATTGCCAAAATTGGAGCATCTCTATTCTATCCTCATTTACTCCCTTTAAACTTTTAAAAATTTTAAAATCCATCTATTACTCCGATTCAATTTTTCCATAAATTCCATATTAAATTTCACTAATCTGTCCTCATTTAATTCCTTTTAACTCTCATTATTTATAAATTCATTGACCGTTAAATTTGTAATCAATGTCCATAAATCTTAATCTGTTAATTACTAACTAATACATATATAATCGTGAATTATGCTATTTATTTATTTATAGTTGTTAAGCGTAGTTATGGGAGCATGTATATTTCTAACTACTAATTTATAAACTAGAACACTTATTTTCACACTTTTAATTTATCGGAAATATCTTTCTAAAAAGGATTACCATTTTAATTTTTGGTAAATTAACCACAAATGAGATTTTTGTTTTGTTTGAGATTACAAGGGGTTATTTCTTTCTTTTATTGAAACAGATAGAGTAAACTACGAAAAGAATATCCATATCTTACACATATCTTTTCCTTTTTGGTACAATCCTTGTTAATTCGAACAACGCAGAATTGGATAATTTATGGAAATCACACGAAACCTCTCCAAAATCAAAACATAGAAATTCACACTCTACGGGAAGTTTAATTTATAACCTAATTACAAATCTGGAATATCTTAACAGCTTTACCACTTCTACAAATAAAGGTTTGGGACTGATTTCAAATTTCCAGATCAGGTTGTACATACTATTCCGATTTTATTCATATACTAAACTTTTAACTTGTCTTATCTAGGTAATGATCCATATCTACTCCATATTAAAAATTTGGTTTAGTTCCCACCATTCCTAAAATTTCACAACCATGAAATGCCAAATCCAAATACTTTATCTTTTGAAAATATAAACTTAGAAACCTTTATCAATAATTCAAAATTACTTAGTTCCAAAGGGAGTAGAATAATTTCCTTTCTCAATACTTTCTACATCAAAGAGTTATTCTTTTAAAAGTTAGACTTTTCATTCATAACATTCAAAAAAACTTCCTTCTTGATTACTTCCTATAACAAAGGCTTTCTTCTTTTGAAAGTAGGATTTTTAACTCAAAACATTCAAAAACTCAATTATCATACCAAATAATCATTCATTTCGGTTTTTCAAAAACATTTTGCATAACTTCAAACAATGAAAAGTGGAGTAGACAACGATAACTTCCATTCTATTATGTTCCTCTTATATTATTTCTGACTAGATTAATAATCATATTTTATTTAAACCCCTAATGCTATTACTATCAATCTCAGCTATTATTCTCCATCATTCCTTACAAGGGAATGTTCCTCTTACCTACCTTATCGAGCGTTCTTAACCTTCTATTCTTTCCATTCTATTTAAATTAAGTGTCGTTTCCAATTTTACACGCCTTTACAAGAATTTTAGAGAAAATAACTTCCAATTTTATAAAGTATGAAAATTTATCAAGTCTAACATACTTTATACTTTACATTTATTTCAAAAATAGAAAATCCGTTTAACAAAAATATTTAGACCAAAATATTTTTGCCTCAATAAATTTAAAACTAAGAATATCAAGAATGCAAAATCCTTTTAACTTTTAAACTCAACAAATTTATAAATTCTGAATTTCCAAATTTCCTTCCTCTTTCAAAATAACAACTTCCAAATTTACAAAGTGAGAAAAATCATTGGGTCCAACATATGCCCTATTTTGCATTTATTTCAAAAATGAAGAATCCAGAAATTGGAAATAGTTTAACTGAACTAATTTTAAACTAAAAACTTCAAAAATGAAACACCCCATTTTTTTCAACTCTTCAAATGATATGATTTACAATTTTCTTTTTATAAAATTTATCCACTATTTAGTCTTTTTTAAACATTCCATTACTTTTAAAATTAAATACTCTTTCTGATTTTTTTATACAAAACAATTGGTAGTATATTTCCAAACCCGACTAAAATTATTTCCTTTCAAAGAATTTCAACTTATGATACATAAGATCTTCATTTAATAATCCTTTGAAAAGCCCTTTCAAAACATTTAAAGGAGTTAAATAAATCTTTTTGTCAAATTCTTTCTTTTGGGGTCGGGTTTTAGAAGTTGACTTTAATTGTTTCTTCCTTTGAACTTTCCTATTCAACCTTTAGAAACCCGGAGATTAATGTATGCTTCTTATGGAAGCTTGTTTCCCTCCTCCTTCACATCTTCCTTCCGGATGTTAAGAAATATATTGCTTCATAATAATTAATTACTACCTAGCATGTTTTATTTATTATCCCCATAAATGTCCCTTTTGTCCATAATAAATTATTTTTATCTTAATAGATGTTTCCAAAGACATTTATTCTAACTTTACCTATTATGCCTTCCTTATCTCTCCGTAATTAGTCCATTTATACCTCTATCAAATTCTTGTAACCCCCTGTTTATTTCACATTTATTGCCTGATTAACCTTGGAGTTACAACCTTTTCCATTTACATTTTCTATCCCTATCATTTATTAGGCAATCTATGTAAATGTTCTAATTACATCTAATGTGAACATTGATGGGTATTATGCTTTTAGTGTTTACAATTATAAGGAAATCTTGGTCAATAAAGGAGTCAAGTACCATTCAGAATCTTAGGTGCTTGCATATGTCGTGTTCATGCTCTTCTTAGTCCATTCTTTAAGATACGGCCATCGCCCTATGGGTTATCGGAACAGAAGTACAAATTTAACTCTATTTTTTTCCAACTCATAGTTTCTTTGCCCATCCTTTTGGATATGGTCGCAACTACCTCTATATAGAGTTAGGCGTATGTATAAAATAAGTATATAAATTTATATATAGTAGGGTTTTTGAAATATAATTCAAAAAATAACAAACACGCCTTAGTGTAGTTTGGATTTGATGTATGCATTGGGGAGTTTTGGATTATGAAAACATCACATTAACAAGCCGAAAAATTCCACCAAAGTGAAATATTAATCCTTAAGTTGGAATCTTAATTGTTTTGTATTAAAATAATAGATTTTGTGTAGATTTTGCAGTTTATGTGTTTTATTTTCTATTCCACTTCTTATTCTTTTTTTGGATCAAATTAAGAGATTTGATTAAGAAATAGTGTGTAAGGTACAATTTCTTATTCGTAGTTTGCATTGCCTATTTCTACTAATTGAATAAAAGTTCCATTGTCTAATTTCATGTAAAAGAAGTTGAACAGAGCGAAAAATTAATTACATTGTGAGTTCCATTATTATTGATTTACTCCATTGTTTTAATATAAAATAAGTTAGATTTGGATTCTAAGTACACGTCTATTGATTTGATTTTTGGAATATTTGATTTATAATAGAAATGTTATTATGAAAATGGGACTTGTATAACTTTGGAAGATTCGACATTTGAACATCGGTTTAAGGCATAATCTCCGCACGCATAGAAACTAATGTATATTTATATAAACTAGCATACATAACGTATTAATTGCGTAGTTAATTTGGTTAATAATTGTCATTTAAATCACCTGTAGGAAAGTAATTAATTAGGCGAAATAAGAAGGTTTTATTATAAGGCCATAAAATGAATACGGTGAGATGTGTAATAATACACTCAAAGAGTGTTATGAAATATGACTAAGTTATAGGGATGCGAGGTCGGTTAAAAGCACACAAAAGCCAGCCCTGCTAATCTGGCTATCAACTGTGTGACTTTGGGGCTGATGTGAAACATCGCCTATAATAGTAACTACGGATGACACATGGTTAGTGTTAATTATGTAGGGTAAACTACTAGTTAATCTGGCTGCCAGTACCTAAGAATAGTCGGATAAATGTGAGACATCTCCGTAGGGTATGTGTCATAATACGAAGGACCTGCTTTGGGTATTGATGGTATTAAGTGGTTATTTGATGGCCCGCCTCTTCCCTTATATAAAGAATTAAATGGTCGAGATTGGATGTAGGCACAGTTAAGGATATCTCAGAAAGATCTACTTCAATATGAAGTATTAAATGTCCAAAGAGATTTTCATGCAATGTTAGCTAGATAGATACTTGTATGGAGTCCACCTTGGAAATAGGTATTAAACGATGGAGGCATATCTCAATTGAGGTCTTAAATGGTCAGAGTCTGCCTATTTTCCATTTAAAGTATTAAGTGGCTTGGGTACTATCTCTCGCGTTGGTAGACATTTATAACGATGGTTAAGAGGTATTGATTAAGGTAGGACCTGCTATGGGGATTGAAAGTGTTAAGTGGTTGTTTGAGGGCCCATCTCTTTCCCTTGTATGAAGTATTACATGGTCATGAATATAGCTTTAAATGGGAAAGACATGTCCTGATTTAAATTATACCGCCCAAGTATTGGTATAGAAAGGTTCGAGAGTTTCTATTCACCAAACATTGTTGTTCAGATTTCCTCCTCATTAAAACACAAGTTAGGGAAGGAGACGATGACCAAGATGCCAATGAGAGGAGCTTGTGGCAGTAGTCTATTTATCTATTTATGCTATTTTATAATGTACCCATTTGAAGTTGACAGCGTATTTTGAACTTGATTATGTAATGGTTATTGTTTACATTATGTTATAGTTCTATAACATTTGGAATTTGAAATACAATGGGTATTATTTACTATTATATTTTATCCTTCCCGTGTGAGTTATGGGTTCTGACTGAATAGATTAATAGCTCTATATTGTTCTTTTTACCAACCAACAACTAGCTTTGGAATGTGTCTAAGTTTTGACGGGCCTTTTCTGGGTCGGGATTTAGGCCAGTTCCTGGGCAAGTTGTTACATTTGGTATCAGGGCTTGGTTACCCGATCAATGGAGAAAAGTATACGTATTATTATCTTAATGGATGTTTCCATAGACATTTATTCTAACTTTACATATTATTCTTTCCTTATCTCTCCATAATTAGTCCATTATACCTCTATTAAATTTTTGTAACCCCTACTTACTCCATATTTATTGCCTCATTAATCTTGGAGTTACAACCTTTTCCATTTACATTTTCTATCCCAATCATTATTAGGCAATCTATGTAAATGTTATAATTACATCTAATGTGAACATTGATGGGTATTATGCTTATAGAGTTCATAATTATAAGGAAGTCTAGGTCAACAAAGGAGTCAAGTACCATTCAGCTTTTGGGGTGCTTCCATATGTCATGCTCATGCTCTTCTTAGTCCACTCCTTACGATACAACCTCCTCCCCGTGGGTAAATGAAAGAGAAATATAAATTTAACACTATTTTTTTTAACTTATAGTCGCTTCGCTCATCCTTTCGGAATATGGTCGCAACGACCTCTATGGTAGAGTAAAGAAAATCTAAAAAATAAGTATATATATTTATATATAGTAGGGCTCTTGAAACATACTTTCAAAAATAACAAATATACCACTCATACGTATATTTTACCCATTGATCATGTAACCTAGGCTCTGATACCAAATGAAACAACCTGCCCCAGAAAAGTTCTAAATCCCGACCCAAAAAGGGCCCATCAAAACTTAGATCCATTCCAAAGCTGCCCGTTGGTTGGTAAAAAGAATTACACATAGCTATCTATCTATTTATCCAAAACTCACACCAGAAGGATAAAATATAATAGCAAAAACAATACCTGTTTTATTTCGAATTCCAAATGTCATAAAGTTATAACATAATATCAACAATAACCGTTACATAATCACATTTAAAATACATTATCAACTTCATATGGGTACAATAGAAAATAGCATAAATAGATAAATAGACTAATGCCACAAGCTCCTCTCATCGTCATCTCCATCTTGACCATCGTCTCCTCCCCTAATCTGTGTTATAATGAAGAGAGAGTCAGAAAAACAATGTTCGGTGAATATAAAATCTTGAGCATTTCTTTATAGGAACTTGGGCAGTATAGTTTAAATAAGGACATGCCTTTCGCATTTAAGGCTATATTCAAGTCCATTTAATACTTCATACAAGGGAAAGAGGTAGGCCCTCAAACAACCACTTAATACCTTCAATCCCCGAAGAAGTTCCTACCATAATCAATACATCATAACCATCGTTATTAATGTATACCAATGAGAGGGATAGTACCCAAGCCACTTAATGTATTTTAATGGAAAATGGGAAGACTCTAACCATTTAAGACCTCAACTAAGATAGGCCCCTATCATTTAATACCTATTCCCAAGGCAGACTCAATATATGTATCTATTTGGTTGACATTGCATGGAAATCACTTCAGACACTTAATACTTCCTATCGGAGTGGATCTTTTTGAGATATCCTTAACCATGCCTAAATCAAATCCCGAATATTTAATACTTCATACAAGGAAGATGTGGGCCCTTAAACAACCACTTAATACGTTCAATCACCAAAGCAGGTCTTTCGTGACCCATACCCCACGGAGACGTCTCATATTAGCCTGATTATTCGTAGGTACTAGTAGTCAGATTAGCGGTGCAGTTTTGCCCTATAGAATTGAGAATAACCTCATGTCATCCGTAGTTACTTATTATAGGTGATGTCTTACATCAGCCCCAAAGTCACATTGTCGGTAGTCAGATTAGCTGGGCATGCTTCTGTTTACTTTTGACTAACCTCGCAACCCTATAACTTAGTCATATTCCATAAAATTCTCTAAGTGTATTATCACACATCTCACCGTATTCATTATTTAGGCCTTATAAGAAATCCTTCTTATTTCGCCTAATTAATTACTTTCCTAAGTGGGATTTAAATGAAAATTATTAACCTAATTAACTACGCAATTAACACGTTATAATCGTATGTTATATATGCTAGTTTATATATATGCGCATTTATTAATTTCTATGCATGCGAAGATTACGCCCTAAACTAACGTTCAAATGTAAATTCTTCCAAATTTATATAGGTCTCATTTTCACAATAACATTTCTACCATAAATCAAATATTCCAAAATCAAATCCATAGACTTGTATTTAGAATACAAATCCAACTTATTTTATATTAAAACAATGGAAAAAATCAATAATAATGGAAACTCACAATTTAATTACGCTTTATTCAGCTTCTTTTACATGAAATTAGACAAGGGAATTTCTATTCAATTTGTAGAAATAGGAAGTGCAAACTACGAATAAAAATTCTTACCTTACACTCCATTTCTTAATCAAATCCCTTAATTAGACTCAAAGAAAAAGAATAAGAAGTGGAATAGAATGTAAAATACATAAACCGTAAAATTCACAAAAACTCTATTATTTTAATATAAAAAAATTAATATTCCAATCTAAGAATTGACATTTCACTTTGGGCCAATTTTTGGGATTTTTAATGTGATATTTTCGTAATTCGAAACTCCTCAAGGCATACCTCAAATCCAAACTACACTATTCAGTCATTAAAATAGGAAAAAAAAAAGATTTCCACTTACTGAGGTCCTTAGCTTTGCATCCTTCTTTGATTTGACATGCCTATAATAATCTTATTCAAATCTCTTCCTTTTGATATATAGAACAAGGGATTTGTATATATGTTAGATTTTGAAAATTAGAGGTTTGTAGGAGAAGAAATTTAGAAAATAAACAATAAAAAATAAATACATATGATTTTTTATGTGAAACCCTAATGGAGTTTTCTGAATCTATGAAGAGATGAACTGATAGAGCTTCGCTAGTATTTCCAAAAAAATCTGTGAATAAAAGTGAGGGGGCTAGGCTCTTATTTATAGTGGTTGGAATGCACCAGAATCGTCAGATTTAAGTCGGTTTAAAATTATAAAATTCAGAACGTTCATTGCTGCAAAACCCTAGCTGTCACCTTGTGTTCATCGGTCGATCGCCTCTACCCCGATCGACTGTTAGAGGTCGACTAGTCATGGGTCAGGGGTTGACCGGTGCTATTTTGGGAACGTTGATTTATTTTTGTCGTTGTCTTATTTATTTTCTTCCTTAATTGCAATTTAATGTTAACGTTAATTGCAACAAACATATAATATCAATAATTAGCTTCTTTTATTTTTAATGGGGACCATTCCCACGTCCCTTCAACCTTCTTCTTTGTACGATTCTCCCTCAACTTCGTACCTTCCATCATCTTCTTCGTCCCATCCACCCTCTCCTTTCTCTGCCACCACCATCCTTGTACCTCCTGCCCCTGATCCTCCGCCTTCTTCTCTGCCTTGTTCTACTGTGACTCATCACCTGTCATGACATCTATCCCTCCCCCCTTATCCTCTAATGGTTCCGTGCCTTGGTCTTCTCTTTTAAATCCAAACCTCGCAATGTCGGTTCCTACTGCCCCTAACTTATACCTTTGGAATACTCTGGTGAAGTGCTAATTCCTTCAAAGGACGTCATCTTGGCCGGGAACAAAGTATGGAAGGATTTCCTAGTGGACTTCTTCCTCGACAAACCTCTTTCTTATTCGTCTTTTTTATATTACTTAAAAAGAGTGTGGAGGCTTAAAGGTGAAGTGTCAGTTAAGTCTGATGGGTTCCTGTTCCTATTTAAATTTTCATCTGTGGATGACCGTAAAAGGATTGCTGAGGCAGATCCTATAATTATGAGAAGCAAGCTTTTTATTATTAAGCCATGAGATGCTTTAGTAGGTAATTGTTATGGTACCATTTGATCCGTCCCTGTATGGATTAAACTTAGCAACATTCCCCTCTATGCCTGGTCTCACTATGGTATCAACTGGCTTGCTTCAAGAATTGGCAAGTTTTTATGTATGGATGAATCCAGTGAAAAGCTCGAGAGAATAACCTTTGCCAAAGGTTTGGTTGAAGTTAACCCTGATCGCAAACTTATGGATCAGTTTTCGGTGAAGTTGCTTGATGGCAGTGATTAGATGGTTCAAGTTAACTACCTTTGGAAACCTGAAATATGTGTTAGATGCAAGGAGTTTGAACACACAGATCTTTCTTGCCTTTTGGAAAATTGTAATAATAAAATGGTTGATGATGAGGAAACTGGTACTGTAGAACAAAAAGAGGATGGCAACTCAAATAATGATGTTTTGAGCAAAGCAGTCAAGTCGAAACAAGTTTGGAAGAGAGTATCATGCAATAAAAAGAAATATAAAGGAATAAACCAGCTGACTAATAAGGCAAATGAATTTCGGGGTAATGTTGAGGTTGGATTGAAAAAGTTTTTGTTAATGAAGTTGAGGATGAGGAAATTGTCAATCATGAAAATTCAGAACAAGCTGCCAATCCCATTCAGTCCATAAGCAAGGTTAACACTTCGAACAAATTTAGTGTGTTGGAGGATGAAACTGACATTGGGATTGATGGAACTGTAAGGGGTGGTGATGAGGTAGGCAGTGGTTAGTAATTGAAGTTGAAGAGGGCGAATGTCTTGAAGCTGACCATGATATAACCAGGCAAAGACCCGAAGGAACTGAGGAGGTTGGTTTACACCATAAGATGAGAAATAAAATACAAAGTAACATGCCTGTGCACGTGCACACTGTTGTTGAGAAGGGTGAATTCCTCAAAGCAAGCCACGATTTTACCAAGGAAAAATCGGAGAAAATGAAGTTCGGGGTGTTAACCTTAATATGGATAACAATTATCACAGTAAAATGCATGTGCACATGCACACTGACTCGGGACTTAAGCCTACCAGTAACTGTTTTTCTTTTCCACCAACTCATGATAAACAACAACAAAAAGACAATTCATATATCTGATGGAGGTAGCAATCAAGACAGTATTGAAATAGCTGAAACAACTTTTTGTGATACACTTGAAATACAACTGAAACAAATTTTTTTCACCATGCATGATCAATTTTAACCTCCATCTTCTTTATCTTCTTCCTTTTCCTTGCCATTCTGTCCCTCCTCTTCTCCCCCTCAAAGCCTGCATGGCCCAAAGCCTTCATATGTCACACCATCCTTTCCTTATTTCAACAACACTCACATCCCTGGATGGGTGTCCTCACCTCATTCTATTTCTTCCTCTAGTCCTCAGTTTTCTACTGACATTCTCAATGTTAGTTCTAGTATCGTTAAGAAAGTCCCCCATCAAAAACTCATAGTGCCTTATATGCTATTTCTAATTCACAATCTCCAGCAAACCAGAAGCAAGAAAATATCTAACCATCAATCTCATTAGTTTTATGATGATACCAAACATAGGGGTATGGAATATAAGATGTTTCATGGAGATTTGACCAGGCAACTAGTGCTCGGCATCTACGAGAACTCGGCACCAGGAGTACTCGGCATCCAGGAGTACTCGGGTTCTAGGAACACTTGGCATCCAGGAGTACTCGGCATAGTACTCGGCATCTAGTAGTACTCGACATCTAGTAGTACTAGGCATCTAGGAGCACTCGGCATCCAGGAGTACTCGGCATCTAGGAACACTTGGCATCCAGGAGTACTCGGCGTAGTACTCGGCATCTAGTAGTACTCGGCATCTAGGAGTACTCGGCATCCAGGGGCGCTCGGCATCTAGTAGTACTCGGCATCCAGGAGTACTCGGCATCCAGGAGTACTCGGCATCCAGGAGTACTCGACATCCAGGAGTACTCGGCGTCCAGGGGCGCTCGGCATTAGAAGGCGTTCGGAGTATACAACTGCGTGGCATGGTTGTATTGTTCGTCAAAAGTTATCGCTCGGCCAGAACCATCGTTCGGCCAGAGACAACGATCGGTCAGAAGCATTGTTTGGTTAAAGCTATCATTTGGCCAGCACCAACGTTCGACCATAGACAACGTTCGACCATGCGCTTCGTTCGGCCGGAGGCACGTTCGGCTTCGACTGACCTTCATTCCACTCTTCCCACGCATCAAACATACCGTTCGGCATAGAGAGGGTGGTTCGGCATCGTTAGTGTTCGGCCTATTTTGTTCGGCATACGGCGACCACTATATTTGGGCCAGAGTGTTCGGCTGCCAAGCCCACCTGGGAAGTCCAACCCATCTTTGTCTATAAATAGAGGGACAGGGGCACAATGAAGGGGACCTTTTTTGGGAGAACAATGAGGAGACTCTGCCACTTTCAAGACTGATTATTTTCAGTTCAAACTTATATTCAAGTCATTAATATATGGACTGTATCTGTATTCAACTACTTGTGAAAGAAATAAAGATCAAAACTCAAAGTGGATGTAGGCAATTACGCTGAACCACTATAAATCTGGTGTTCTCGTTTTTGTTGTTCTTTTGGCATTGAATTACACTATTTTTCAGTTCTAATTCATCTTCTTCATTAATCTCTCTACACAATCTTTCTCAATGAGGTTAGTGACCAATTTTGGTGCTAACACTTTGGTGCTTTCACTGAGAATTAAATTCTCAGACCTCAAGGATCTTCTTTGAAGCTACTGGATTGAACAAATCCCCTAAAGAAGATCCGACTCATTGATAGGACATCCGTTGATTCTACTCAGAGTTCATACCAATAACTCTACAATGGCAAGACCACGTACCAGGTCAGCTTCTCATAATGCGGATGCCCACGAGACTGCTAGCGTGCAACAAGTAGGACCTAGCAATCAGCCAGCAATTTCGGGTGTAGGAATTGCCACCCGGGACCAGACTCCAGTTGTCACCAAAATAGAGTTCAATGACTTGATGAGAGAACTCAGGGAAAGCAGGAGACAACTAGGAGAGCAGATGCAAGCTAACGCCAACCTGATGGCACAACTCACTCAACAGCAGCAACAGAATGCTGGGGGCAATCCCGCTCCTTATTCCTCATCTGACAGCTCAACTTCCTCTGATGAACCTCCCAGGCGCAGACGCCGTAAGACCGAAGCTGCACGGGCAGATGCTGCTGTTCAAACAGCTGGAGACCAAGTAGGAGCTGGAAACTTCGGAACCGGAGTGCGGGTGGAGGCTGGAGGCCCAGACCATCAAAACGCTAACGATGTCGAACCTCAAGACGCACGATTGGCATATCGCCAGGAGAGGAGGCATCAACATGGACAGTCGCATAGAACGGACTCTAACCTTCCACCTTCCATACAGACACCAGACCTGACAGCCATGGTCAGGCAATTGATGAAAGAAAATCAGGGCTTGTCGAATGACGATTGGGGAGTATCAAGGAGTCACACTCCGTTCACAGATGTTGTGTTACAGGCAGCGTACCCCAGAAAGTTTAGTATGCCAACTATCCCTGCATATGAGGGAAAGACTGACCCCAGACAGCATGTCATGAGGTACGGGTGGATGATGGATTCAGCTAGAGCAAATGATGCCACCTAGTGTAGATGCTTTCCAATTACTCTATCTGGGATCGCTACTATGTGGTTCACCCGACTTCCTCCGCGGTCCGTATCCAATTTCGAGGAGTTGGCAAAGAAGTTTATTGAGCAGTTTAGGATACACACTACTCGTCCAAAGGACGTAATGTCTCTGTCAAGTGTAATCCAAAGTCCTGGGGAGTCATTGAAGGAATATTTACAAAGATTCCATGTTGCGGCAACAGAAGTCAGTAATCCCAATGATCATGCAATCCTAATGGCTGTGATGAGAGGTGTGGATCCGGATTCTGAGTTTGGAGACTGGTTGGCAGGAAAACCTCCGACTACGCTAGAGCGTTTCTACTTAAAGGCACACCAGTTCATAAGAAGAGAGGAAGCTAGGTGGGTAAGACGAGATAAGGCACCAGGACCTGTCCAAGAGTCTATGAAAAGCAACGTTGCTGTGAAGCAGTCCGGGGACAACTCAGGAAAGGTCTAAGTCAATGTCCAGAACAAGCCTGGGTAGCCCAAGGAGTCCGGAGGAAGAAATCAAGGGAATAAGAGAGAAGCGGGGAAGTGGAAATCGAGAATTCCAAGCTACAATGAGTATACCCCGCTGAAAGCGTCTCTTGAGAACATTTACCTATCAACCTGCAATACTTTTCAGTACAGAAAGCCACGTCCAAAAGAATCAACCGAGGAACAGAAGCGGACCGGGAAATATTGCCGCTTCCATAAGACTTGTGGGCACAATACGGAAGAGTGCAGACACCTGCACGACGCTATCGAGAAGTTGATCAGGCAAAAGAAGTTGCCAGAATTTGTGAAGGATCCATAGGAAGGAGGACAGGGAACATCCAACCCAGGTCGTGCACCAGCTCCGCGTCATCCCGAGGAGCCTGCCCGAACTGTGGGTAAACTAGTCATAAATACAATCATCGGCGGACCTCACCCCGCGGATAAGAATTGGCAAGAGATGGAGCGGTACGCAAGTTCCCTGAAGCATGCAGATTTTGAGTGCTGTTCGAACATGGAAGATGGGACCCCTGCTAAGCAGCAGCGCATAATGACAGACGATATAGTGTTCAGAAACAGAGATGCTGACCAAGTAGAGGCTCCAACCATTGACCCGATGGTCATATCTGCGACGATCGGACCTGCCTATGTGAAAAGAATTCTGATTGATTGTGGAAGTTCTGTCAAGATTATCTTCAAGAAGGCTTATGACCAAATGAAAATGGAAACAAAGGACTTGAAACCGTCCAAAGCTCGCATACACGGCTTTAATGGCGCAGCGACTGATGCAGTGGGGTATGTTGAGTTACCAGTTGAACTGGGACAATGCGAGCGTCGGAGGGTACGAATCCTACCCTTCGTAGTTTTGGATGTGGATTCTCCGTATAATGTTTTCTTGGGCCGACCAGCCCTGGCTGAGTTTAGGGCAGCATTAGCCCCGTGGTGCTTAACTTTGAAGTTCCCAACTGACAAAGGGGTAGGTATTGTTCATGGCGACCAAGCAGCTGGTCGTTCCTGTTATGTGGCTGAACTCCGAGAGGCCCATCGGAGGGAGAAAGGAAAGGTTGCGGACAATCCCGTCCGCATACTTTATACGGATAATTGACAAGTAGTGCCCGAGCCCTGGCTCGGGCATAATTCTCGGATCTTCAGAGACATAGATCCGAGAGACGACGATGAGAAACCCAGGGAAGAAAAGGCAGGGCCGGCTGAATTAACGGTTGACATTTCAGTCAGCCGAAACGACCCTTCACGAATACTGAAGATCGGATCACAGCTTGGCCCCGCAAAGACTGAAGACCTTAGTGACTTTCTCTAGGCGAATCTTGATGTTTTCGCCTAGATGCATTCTGATATGTGTGGGATTTCTCCCACCATCACGAGTCATATGTTGAACATAGACCCGAAATACGTCTCGGTTAAACAAAAGAGGAGAGGAATGGACCCGAAGAGGTCCGCTGCTCTCAGAGAGGAGGTGGACAAACTCAAAGCCAATGGGTTCGTCCGCAACGCCCTCTACCCTGAATGGGTATCCAACCCCGTGCTGGTAAAAAAGGCGAATGGGAAATGGAGAAATTGCGTAGATTATTCCGACTTGAACAAAGCATGCCCAAAGGACAGTTTCCCGTTACCTAGGATCGATCAGTTGGTCGACTCTACCGCAGGACATGAGCTGTTATCATTCATGGATGCATACTCGGGATACAACCAAATCCCGATGCATATTCCGGACCAAGAGCACACCAGCTTCGTTACAGATGTCGGGCTATATTGCTATGTAGTAATGCCCTTCGGACTGAAGAACGCAGGAGCGACTTATCAGCGTTTGGTGAATCGAATGTTCAAGGACCAGCTTGGTAGGACGATGGAAGTCTATGTTGATGACATGCTCGTGAAGTCACGATAGTCAAACGACCACATTCGAGACTTGGCTGAAATGTTCGACATACAGGTATTACGGGATGAAGATCAACCCTCTGAAGTGTTCCTTCGGCGTTGCATCGGGGAAGTTTTTGGGATTCATCATCAATGCAAGGGGAATTGAAGCTAACCTAGAAAAGATCCAAGCTATTCGGGATGTGCAAGTGCCCAAGACTATAAAGCAGGTACAGAGCTTGAATGGAAAAGTAGCTGCGCTAAGTCGATTCATATCCAGGGCAACTGACAAGTGCATCCCTTTCTTTGATATAATAAAGAAAGGGAATAGGAATTTCGAATGGACGTCTAGTTGTGAGGAAGCATTCCGGGATCTGGTGAGGCATCTGGAGAGTCCACTAGTGCTGTCAAAACCAGTAGACCACGAGATGTTGTACGTATACTTGGCTGTATCCCCGCATGTGATAAGTGCGGCTTTAGTTCGCGAGGAGGACCGAATCCAGAAGCCGGTGTATTATGTTAGCAAACATTTAACGGGGGCAGAAAGAAATTACCCTAAAATAGAGAAATTGGCCTATTTCTTGGTGATTGCATCACGTAAGCTACGCCCATATTTTCAAGCACACTCAATCAGTGTTTATACCGATCAACCCCTGCGGCAGGTACTCCAACGACCAGAAACTTCTGGAAGATTGCTAAAATGGAACATCGAGTTGAGCCAGTTCGATATCGCCTACTTGCCACGGAGAGCCATACAAGGGCAAGCATTAGCAGATTTCATCGCTGAATTTACCATACCTATAGAACCAGATAATCATGACGTCATTCCCCCCATTCGATGGAAATTATACACTTATGGGGCATCAAACGACCGTTGCTCCGGCGCGGGCATAGTTCTTATAACTCTGGAAAATCGATCAATCTGTTATGCTTTGAAGCTTGATTTCCCAGCTACAAATAACGAAGCAGAATATGAAGCACTGATTGCTGGCTTGAAGCTCATCGGAGAACTCGGGATCAAATCAGTTGAAATCTTTTGTGACTCTCAGCTGGTGGTTTACCAAGTGCGGGGAGATTACCAAGCAAAGGGACAAAAGCTTGCTCCGTACCTTGTTCAGGTCCAAGAACTACTGCCAAATCTTGAGCGTTATGACATTTCGCATGTCCCGCGCGAACAGAATAAAGAAGCCGACTTGTTGGCTAAGTTTGCGAGCACAGGCGATGCGCAGCAAATGGGATTGTATCCCGTTGAGGCCTTGCACGCCCCGAGCATAGACGAGATGAAAGTTGATTGTGTATTGGAAACGGAAATTGAGAAGGAATCGGGATAACCCCATTCAAACTATACCTGACGACCAGGACTTTACCAGAAAAAAGGAGCGAAAGACGGCAGGTCCTTCGAAAGGCCGCGCGATACGTGATGCAGGATGTATTAATGTATCGAAAAGGGTTCTCAGTCCCATTATTACGATGCATCGCTCATGGCGAGACAAAGCGGGTCTTAAGATCCTCCGCTATGGATATTACTGGCCGACCATAAATCGGGACGCTGTAGACTATGCAAGGAAATGTGACAAGTGTCAAAGATATGCGAAAATCCCGAGGACTCCATCAACGGAACTCACACAAATGGTTAGTCCCTGGCCATTTGCAATCTGGGGAATCGACATAATCGGCTCTTTGCCTATATCCAAAGGTGGTGCGAAATTCGCGATAGTTTTAGTCGACTATTTCACAAAATGGGCTAAGGCAGAAACTTTGGCCACAATCACCTCTAAGAAGGTCATTAACTTCGTTGTACGAAGCATTATATGCCGCTTTAGCCTTCCTCGCACCATCATTACGGACAACGGGACGCAATTTGAAAGCGGAGAGTTCAAAGAGTTTTGTTTAAAGTATGGCATCGAGAAGAAATTCGCCGCCGTTGCACACCCAAAAGCTAACGGACAAGTCGAGGCCGTTAACAAAATAATCAAGTCCATAATAAAGAAGCGTCTGGAGAAGGTCGGAGGCAAGTGGGTAGATGAACTCCCGACAGCATTATGGGCTTATAGAACTACCCACAAGTCCGCGACCGGCCACACTCCATTCGCCTTGGCATACGGCTCGGAAGCATTTATACCCGTGGAACTTGAAGTTCCATCACACCGAGTGACATACTATGATCCCAAGACGAATCAGGACCTCTTGTTGGAATCGCTGGACTACATCGATGAAAAGCATGAAAAGGCCGAATTAAGGGCGGCAGCGCATAGACACCGAGTCAAGCGTTACTACGACGGCAGAGTCCGCCCAAGGACTTTTGATGTGGGTGATCTCGTTCTGAAACGTGTTTACCCGGTACCATCACGTATGAATCCCAACTGGGAAGGTCCCTATGTCATTGAACGGAAGCTTGGAGAGGGAACATTCAAGCTAGCGACCGTTGATGGCACGACACTCCCCCGAGCGTGGAACAGTGAACATTTGCGGCATTATTACATCTAGCATGTTTTCTTTCTTGTTTTAGACACTGTTATTTCCTGTATGTTTTCATTCAGTCGTAACTTAGTTTTTTTTAACTATGTAATAAAGCAGTTTAGTTGTTTTTCATTAATAAAGGCTTGAAGCCGTATTTTCCACGAACTATTGGTGTTTCTATATCTCATAGTCGGGTGACGAATTACTCAAACTACATTATCATGTACGATGTACGAACTCGTATAAACGACTTCAATCTTCGAGTCCCCTGAGCGCGGACCGGAGTACTCTAAGTCCCCGGAGTGCGGACTAGAGTATATACGACTTCAATCTCCGAGTCCCCTGAGCGCGGACCGGAGTACTCTAAGTCCCCGGAGCACGGACTAGGGTATAAACGACTTCAATCTCCGAGTCCCCTGAGCGCAGACCGGAGTACTCTTAGTCCCCGGAGCGCGGACTAGAGTATAAACGACTTCAATCTCCGAGTCCCTTGAGCGCGGACCGGAGTACTCTAAGTCCTTGGAGCATGGACTAGAGTATAAACGACTTCAATCTCCGAGTCCCCTGAGCGCGAACCAGAGTACTCTAAGTCTCGGAGCGCGGACTAGAGTAGAAATGACTTAAATCTCCGAATCCCCAGAGCGCGGACCGGAGTACTCTAAGTCCCCGGAGCACGGACTAGAGTATAAACGATCTCAAATCTTCGAATCCCCAGAGCGCGGACCGGAGTACTCTAAGTCCCCGGAGCGCGGACTAGAGTATAAACGATCTCAAATCTCTGAATCCCCAGAGCATGGACCGGAGTACTCTAACTCCACGGAGCGCGGACTAGAGTATAAACGATTTCAAATCTCCGAATCCCTAGAGCGCGGATCGGAATACTCTAAGTCCCCAGAGCGCGGACTAGAGTATAAACGATTTCAAATCTCCGAATCCCCAGAGCACGGATCGGAGTACTCTAAGTCCCCAGAGTGCAGACTAGAGTATAAACGATTTCAAATCTCCGAATCCCCAGAGCACGGATCGGAGTACTCTAAGTCCCCAGAGCACGGACTAGAGTATAAACGATTTCAAATCTCCGAATCTCCAGAGCGCGGATCGGAGTACTCTAAGTCCCTAGAGCGCGGACTAGAGTATAAACGATTTCAAATCTCCGAATCCCCAGAGCGTGGATCGAAGTACTCTAAGTCCCTAGAGCGCGGACTAGAGTATAAACGATTTCAAATCTCTGAATCCCCAGAGCGCGGACCGGAGTACTCTAAGTCCCCGGAGCGCGGACTAGGGTATAAGCAATTTCAAATCTCCGAATCCCCAGAGCGCGGATCGGAGTACTCTAAGTCCCCAGATCGCGGACTAGGGTATAAGCAATCAAATCTTCGAATCCCAAAGCACGGATCGGAGTACTCTAAGTCCCCAGAGCACGGATTAGGATATAAACGACTTAAACCTCCGAGTCCCCAGAGCGCAGACCGGAGTACTCTAAGTCCCCGGAGCGAGGACTAGAGTATAAACGTTGCGAACCTTCGAATCCCTTGAACGCGGATCAACTTACTCTAAATCCCTGGAGCACGGATTTAGAAAAAAGTCCAAGTACTCAAGAAATGTGGGACAAGAAGTATGCCACATCTGGAAATGTTCGAACAACACGAGAATGGACTGGGAAATAATGCAACTCATAAGAACTTGAGTTATGACCACGGTTAGTCAGCAAACCAAAGAAAAGTAAGAGAATTATTCAAGTGAAAAAGAAACTAAAACTTCGTTCAATAGTACAAAATGGGGTTACACAGTTATTCCTCCAAAACTTGGAGTCAAGAACCCATATATGCAAACTACAGAGACAAAAGATAAAAGTAATTACAAGACTTAAGCAAGGAACTCGTTGAACGAGTGTAGCGATTATTTCTTCGGTTTCTTCTTCTTGTCTTCTTTTGTTTTTTCCGACGACTCCTCTCCCTCACGCTTTTTCTTGGATTTCTTGCTCACTAAAGAAGCGGAGTCAGGAGTAGGAGACGGAACATCCAGTGGTTTAGACCTGCCCGAGAGAATGATTTTCAGAGGTCTGTTCCGCGGGTCGGTAAGTTCCAGTATTTCAGGTTCGACTTTGACCTCGACCTTTTTTTTCTCCTCTTCGGCGAGGCGTTCCTTCATGCTCACCTTTGAGGTATGCTCAGAGGCGCCAGTGATTTCGAGTTCATCACTCCCTTCGGCAATAGATGAAGTGTCAAGCTTATCATCATCTAGCGCCCCGATCACTTGAGCGTCAGGGCCAGGAGTTACTCCCGCGTGAGCAACATCGCTTGCTTTCTCTGCCTCCTCCTTGGCGTCATCGCTCCTCGGAGTTGGCTCGGGGTCAGAGCGGCCTGCATGAAAACATAAAGAATGAACGTTAGAACGAATAACCACTGCTGGAAAGTAACAGATCTTTTAACTTCTAAAAGAGAAGAGTTCCCTACCGGGTTCTGGCTGACTATCGGTTGCGCGTGGAGTTTCACCCTCCAGAATAGGAGATAGCACATGAACGCCGAGCCCGGGATCTTCTGGATCATAGCCGGCATGCTGCTCGAATGGGTCAAGTGTCGGCCGACCGGCCGGTTGAGCAGTAGGAGGAACAACAGTATGAGGAGCCATAGTCTTAGCCCCAGATGGTCCAGCTTCATCACTTTTCTCTTTTGAAAGGGGAGAGCCTCTGCTATAAAGCGCCAAAGCTGCGGATAAATCCGCTGGCTCATTCCCTCTAAGAAACTCCTTCACCAGGGCATCCTCATCAACCTCCTCAGAGCCCGACTCGATCTTCCTGATCTTCACTAAAGTTTCCCAGGCCTCGGCTAGGGATTCGAGATAGCCCTCGCCCAAGAATGTCAAGTAGTGATGCATAAGGACGCGGGCACCATACTCAGCAATCAACGGGTCAAACATACACTTGACCTCTTCCCTACCGGCTTCTACACCCGCCTCGAGGCGAGAGTCAATCTCCTCCGCAGCTTTTCTTTTGCCCTCCTCACGGGCTTCATCTTTCATTTTTTCAAACCCAGCAAGTTCGTCATCGAGCTTTGTTTTCAGAAGCCGAGTAGCAACGATTTCGTCACAATATCGTTGTGACTCTTCTTGAGCAGCTACTTTATCCTCTTTCTCCTTGGAGAGTAATTCTTTCAACTCTCTGACTTGTGTGGCAAGCGCATCCCTTTCTTTTTGGATAGAATCTTTTTCTAAAGCAAGGGCACCGCTATGCTGGACCGCTTCATCAAGTTCCTTCTTGTGAGCCATCTCTAAACGAGTAACTGCCTCAGCAGTATCTTTTGCACTTTGGTCAGCGGCTTCCAGCTTCGACTTATACGAAGCGAGCTCTTCGTCTTGATGCTTGATGATATTCTTGTCACAGCCAGCCTCCAATTTCAGACGATCAATCTCATATTGTCGCTCCACAGACACCTCCGAGATCTTTTCAACCAAGTGTACAAACGCGTCATGTTGAACATAAACGTCGTTGTTGCAAGCAATGGCACTCTGCTTCACGTGCCCAAGGATATGATGAATGGCTGGGAGGAATTTTAGACCATCAAAGCAAATTTTTGGAAATTTGGCCTTAAGATCGACCTTCTTTTCTGCTACAGTTGGGTCAACCGCGGGAGTAGGGGGAAGAGGCCTTGGAAGTTCTGCTCTTTTTCGTTGCTCTCGGATTTGCCTTGTACTCGATGAACCGGAGTTTTGTTCTCGAGGAGCATCGGGTTGGGACCCCTTCTGTGAAGACTTCTCTCTATCCGACTCAGTTGGAGGAAGAGTATCACGGGAATGTGAAGATTGGGAATATGCCTTCTTACGATAAGACGAATCGCGGGGACGGTTGTCTCTATCTTCGTAATCATCCCTGTCCCTGCGTCTGCCCGAACCTGAATCCCGTCCGGGATGATGAAATATGGAAGAGCCGTGAAGGCGATCAAGTCCGTGAGAGTGCCCTATGTCACCTATAAGGAATAGAGATAACAACGTGTTAAGAAAAATCCGGGAAATAAGAAAAAACTTGAAGTGTGTGATGGAATGCGTAAGTGCATGTGTGTCTTAGTGTTCCCCCGACAGACCAGTTCTTTTGTCTTTACTAATCGGAGTATTATCTCCTTGGACTGGGAGTTGAACTCCCGCATTGCCTCTAGCGGGCGATGAAAACTTGAGGGCTTCAGGATCGTCAAACCCGTAATTAAGTATATCGTCGGGGATGGAGAGATTCGACAAACCCCTTAGAGAACTTTCCAGGTGCTGTGAGGAAGCCTCTTTCTCTGGCGGGATAAGCGTAACTTTTGAAGTTCCGCCGACTTTCTCCTTCCAAATCTTGTATTTTAAACTCTTCTTTCCCTTCGAAGGGGAGGATGACGTTTCAATGTCATGAACTTCGACCGCCAGATTCCAAGCAGGACCCATATTCTCGCCTTGAGTCTCAGGAGCTTCATCCTCTTTGTGCTCACCCTCTTCGTGCGCATCGGGAGTGTGGCATGATGACGATCCAGCTTGTTTTTTTCCTTTACCGTATGCTGGCTTGGGAATGGAGATGCCCTCTGGGAGGCTAATCCGACGACCAGGGGCTAGCAAGCCGAACCTCGATAATGATTCGTTTGAAATGATGGTTCGGATGTCTCTTTCCTCGGCAGGAAGAGCTCTAATGGCCTCAACGGCCTCAGAATATCCTCGGACCTCCGGACGCGGATTGATACCTGAAAAGATGAAACGAGGAGTTAGGAAAAGCATAACTCCAATTAAACGCGAATGATGACTCAGCGAAGAGACTTACTGCCTTCAACCCATCTCCTCGCAAAACCAGCAGGGCAACGCACGTAGAACCACTCATGTTTGTACAAGGCAAATTTGCTGCATGCTCCTGTCAAGATTTGGCATTTGTGGTACGGCTCGAGGAACATGAAGGAGGGGCTATCTTTCCGTCTCTTGATCATGTAAATGTATCTGATGTCGCCAGAAGTTGGAGGCCTAGAGAAGACGGCCATGAAGAGTAGGTAGGTCCCGTACAGAAATGCGTGACCGTTCGGATGCAGCTGCGACGGGGCAATGTCTATATACTGCAACACGTCCCGAAGAAATAAATTAAACGGAGGCACGCTGCCCATCCAACACATGAACTTGTTGCAGGTGGTATATCCGACTGGGGGCAGGTGAGGACGATCGTGTCGCGACGGGACTAACACATCGGCGAAAGGAATCCCATGGATGGAACATATTCGACGAAGTGCGGCTTCATTGATCTTCGAAGCTTGTGAGTCGATCGGATTGTCTAAAAGAATTATTGCCTCCAGGGCATCGGGTGCTAAGTTATGGGCAGGGGAAGTCGACGGATTTGAAGTATCAACGGCTTCTTGTCTCGATGACAGCCCAGGCCTATCAGATATAGTGGCAGAGCTAGACTTCTTAGACATTGAATCTATCTAAGTACCTGTGAAAACTATACTAGGAAAATGTTCAACGTTAGAATTAACAACATGAATATTCCCCCCATGTGATGTGTGAGCTAGTGCAAGCAATCGTGTAAAAGCGTTGGAAGTTTGAAGGTCGCAAAGTTGTTGATATAAAACTAAGCGTCAAGTCATCGCCTTCGAAGACCGTCATCGCTGACCGTCCCCAGAAGCCTGCCTTTTGGTGATTGCAATTCCAGATCCAGAAAACGTATGATAATCTAAGCTCAGATTTACGTTTACTGAAGCTAAGAAGTTAGTGATCCGGGTCGGCTTCACATATGCTAGAATGTTTGGGCCCTGTTTCTTGTTTTGCTATACGAGTAGATATAATTAATAAGTGTTCGGCATTTGCGACTATTCGGCTAAATCATTGTTCGGCTAAGTCATTGTTCGGCTAAATCATTGTTCGGCTAAGTCTTTGTTCGGCCAAGTCATTGTTCGGCGAAGTCATTGTTCGGCTAAGTCATTGTTCGGCTAAATCATTGTTCGGCTAAGACTTTGTTCGGCCAAGTCATTGTTCGGCTAAGTCATTTTTCGGCTAAGTCATTGTTCGGCTAAGTTTTTATTTGGCATGTAAGTCGTGTTAGTCCTTGTTTTGTTCGGCATGTTTTAGCCTGAGTATGGTACGGTGTTTGTGATTGTTCGGCTGAGATAACCATCGACACGCTGTCCTTAACATTGGCCTCATCTCTTCCTCCATCCACACCGAACCACGAGGGCACATCGTTCGGCAAGTCGTGCCAGACCATACCGCTCGATGCCCCTGATCATCTCCTACTTCCTCCATGTTTCTCCTTCCACCAATCTGGTCCGGCATAAAATACTTATGCCGAACCACAGTGTGTCTACCAATGATTTCCTACAAAATCCATCTCTATTTATTCTTCCTACCGCCCTCGTCACGTGACTCGACACTTTAGTCAAGGCTCGATTTACCAAATCAATTAAGGGAGTTCGAGCGTAAAGGCTGTATTTAGGTGAAAGGATCGGTACCTAGTTGGTAAGGTAGAGACTTGGGAAGAATCGGCGAGTTGTACGTTGGCTGGTAGCTTTGGCAGGTGCAAGGCAGAGGTGTTAGAAGTGTGAAAAGGGAAAGAAGGATAGAGGTGCTGGATTTTATAGGGAAAACAGAAGAAGTTGAAAAGGCTACATCTGGTGGAACCGGTCAAGGTCATAACGTTCGGCATCGGCGTATAATGATGTCTGGCACTGAAGGTTCGTTCGGCCAGAAAGCATCGTTCGGTTACGAATGTCTCGTTTGGCATTTAGAACACGTTCGGCACACACCTAAACCACTGGATTCTCAAAAAGGCATCTCCGCTCGAGGTTAGTCAAGGATTTAAAACAAAACGAAAAGGTTACATGACTCAAAGCGTACCACGTTCAGTCACGTGATACACTTTGGGGGCAAGTGTTTCCTGGAGATTTGACCATGCAACTAGTGCTCGGCATCTACGAGAACTCGGCACCAGGAGTACTCGGCATTTAGGAACACTTGGCATCCAGGAGTACTCGACGTAGTACACGGCATCTAGTAGTACTCGGCATCTAGGAGCACTCGGCATCCAGGAGTACTCGTCATCTAGGAACACTTGGCATCCAGGAGTACTCGGCGTAGTACTCGACATCTAGTAGTACTCGGCATCTAGTAGTACTCGGCATCTAGGAGCACTCGGCATCCAGGGGCGCTCGGCATCTAGTAGTACTCGGCATCCAGGAGTACTCGACATCCAGGAGTACTCGGCATCTAGGAGTACTCGGCGTCCAGGGGCGCTCGACATTAGAAGGCGTTCAGCGTATACAACTGCTCGGTATGGTTGTATTGTTCGTCAAAAGTTATCGCTCGGCCAGAACCATCGTTCGGCCAGAGACAACGTTCGGTCAGAAGCATTGTTTGGTTAAAGCTATCGTTCGGCTAGCACCAACGTTCGGCCATAGACAACGTTCGACCATGCGCTTCGTTCGGCCGGAGGCACGTTCGGCTTCGACTGACCTTCATTCCACTCTTTCCACGCATCAAACATACCGTTCGGCATAGAGAGGGCGGTTCGGCATCGTTAGCGTTCGGCCTATTTTGTTTGACATACGGCGACCACTGTATTTGGGCCAGAGTGTTCGGCTGCCGAGCCCACCTGGGAAGTCCAACCCATCTTTGTCTATAAATAGAGGGACAGGGGCACAATGAAGGGGACCTTTTTTGGGAGAACAATGGGGAGACTCTGCCACTTTCAAGACTGATTATTTTCAGTTCAAACTTGTATTCAAGTCATTAATATATGGATTGTATCTGTACTCAACTACTTGTGAAAGAAATAAAGATCAAAACTCAAAGTGGATGTAGGCAGTTATGCTGAACCACTATAAATCTGGTGTTCTCGTTTTTGTTGTTCTTTTGGCATTGAATTACACTATTTTTCAGTTCTAATTCATCTTCTTCATTAATCTCTATACACAATCTTTCTCAACGAGGTTAGTGACCAATTTTGGTGCTAACATAAGAGGTACTTACAATCATATTAAACTTGATCAGGTTAAAAATCTCATCACTTCCCATGAGCTTAAAATTGTTGTCATTCTTGAGACAAAATTAAATCCGCCATTAACCATACAAGCTGCTAGCTACATCAATCCCTCATGGACTCTTGATCATAATCCCAATGATGCTGAATATGGTAGGAACCTTGTTCTTCATGATCCAAACCCCTTCTCTTTGACAACTATCATCTCATCCAGACAATATATTCACTTTCATCTAACATGTACTCATCCTTCTGTTTCCTTTTATCTAACAATTATCTACGCTGATAATTCCATTGTCTCGAGACAAAATCTACTAAACTTCCTTCCCCATCTTCGGCAAGAAACACACCCATGGATTGTTATGGGTGATTTTAACTGCTGTCTTAATTTGGATGACAAGCAAGGAGGCCTTCCCCTTTTTCCAAAAGAAATTAAACCTCTTAACATTGCTACCATTGATTCGAATCTCATCAAAATTATGTCTTCTGGGGATAAATTCACTTGGAACAATAGGAATTGGAGTGGTGTGAGAACATTTTCAACTATTGATCATGCCTTCTGTAACTTTTTTTCCTATTCTCTCTGGCCAAATCTCTTTGTTCATATCCCCTTTCCAATATTGTCAAACCATTCCCTTCTAATCTTTTCTTCTGGTTGTCCCAAAGTCAAAAGAAAAGAAGCTTTAAGTTTTACAATGCTTGGATTAAGTCATTGTTAAGTCTACATGGTCATCTAGTAGTTATGGTAACCCTATGTTTAAATTTTGCAGGAAGCTAAAAAATGTTAAAGAAGCTCTAAGATCTTGGGCTTATAAGCATTATGGTGATGGATCCAAATAATCTAACCATTTAAAGGAAAAACTCAGAGTGGCTCAGGAGTATATGATGAGCAACCCTGGTGATGCATAAGCGGCTGAAGAGGAAGGAAGGATTTTTACATCACTCAACCAAGCTCTTGATAGTGAAAACGGCATGAAAAAACAGCGGTTACATAATAAATGGCTCCAAGATGGTGACAGAAACACTGCATTTTTTCATGCTTCTATCAAAATCAAGCAAGCTAGAGAAAACATACATTATATTCATGGGGAAGATGGCTGCCACTACTCTTCTCTTGAACAGGTGGATAGTGCTTTCCTTAACTATTACAATGATCTCCTGGGTAACTCTGCCAATTTCCCTCCTCATCTAAATATGTTTGATGATATTCCTCTTCTTATGTTCAACACTGACCAGGCTACCTTCCTGATCAACTAGATAACTGATGATGAAATAAAACAGACACTGTTCTCAATGAACAAAAAATCTAGTGGAGGACCTAATGACTTCAATGTGCTCTTTTTTACTTATACCTGGGATATTATACACAATGATTTTTATAAAGTTGTTCATAATTTCTTTGACAAGTGCAAACTCCTCTTTGAAGTTAATGCAACAAACCTTGTTCTAATTCCAAAAACATCTCATGCCACCTCTGTTAGTTCCTTTAGGCCAATCTCATGCTGTAATGTTGTTTACAAGTGTATCTCCAAAATACTTGCAACAAGATTTGTTCATGTTCTCCCTGACCTTATCTCCCAAAATCAAGTTGCATTTTTGCCCAAGAGGAACATATTAGACAATTTGCTTCTAGCATAAGAACTTCTTTTTAGTTATGGTAGAACATATGCCTCCTTTGCTGCCATGATGAAGCTTGATAAAGAAAGCTTATGACTCGATTCACTGGACTTCTACAGTCCTTATCATGGCTCTAATGAGATTCCCTAAACCTTTTGTTGGCTGGGTGTATGAGTGTATTTCTTCTCCTAGTTTCTCCCTCATTTTAAATGGTCGATCTGTTGGATACTTCAAAAGCAAGCAGGGTATATGTGATGCCCCTCCACGAGACCCACATTAACAAAGAGAATTACTAGGTAATTCTGTCTGCTAATGCGGAGAATATGGCTGGTTAAGGGCGACCATCATAGTCTTGCATTAGATAAGAGCTAAGTATGTTGATTTGGTATTCATTTTTTTTCATTTTATCTCAAGAGTTCAACATACTTAATTCCTATCTAATACACTACTATGGTGGCTACAGGATCAATTCAGAAACAAAATATAATAACAATAAAAATTTCAGTCACGGAACAGCAACACAGATAATATGCATATACACATACATCAAATGTAATACAACATGCCACAAGTGGTATTCAACCACGATATATACATACATCCCCACAAAAGAATATATATACACATCACAAGTTCCAAACAAAAAGACTACTACAAAAAAACTATGCCATATCCAAAGTCGAAGACGAAGCCCAAAAGGTAAAGCTAGCATAGGTCCAAAAGGCTAACCCGCAACTCGGTCTGACCTGAGTAATAAATACATGGGTCAGGCTAACTAGAACTTGATATTAGCAAGAGATAAAGGGATATAAGCATATAAGTGAAACATTTCTTTGAATATAAAGGAATGACATAAGTAAAGTTCAATCTATGCTTCCAAGAGTGGAAATGTCATAATGGTCCAAAGTTAACTTATGAATGGGTTTAACATGGCATAGATGTTTCACATCCAAGGGTTATACAATATAAGTGAACATAAGCAATCATATACACCATAAGTGAAATCATCGAAATCTCCAAAACTCAAATCTCATGGAACTCAAATAAGAGTTCATAATCTCAATATCCAAATCACCATAAAACATATATATAAGCCTTTCTCTACTCAAGGCTATAAATAAAATCATCATCTCAAATTGGTGAAATCAACATCAAAATCTCATAAAAATCCCTGGATTGGCCAAATCCTAGATGCATGCCGAAGCGATGCTGCACATGCCAAACTCAGACCGGTACTATATATATGATTTAAGTACCTATCCCAGATGACCGAAGTCGTAAATCCCAGACGACCGAAGTCGTAAATCCCAGATGAACCGAAGGTCTATAGCACTGGTAATCCTAGAATGTGTCACAAACTCCTAGATAGGAACCCGAAAAGTGTTAACATGCATCCCATATCACATGTTCGCACTTAACGGTTTACTAACCGCTAGTCAATGCCACATTAGAAAAGAGAAATCATAATAAAATCTCAAAGCTCGGAAAACTCAGACTCGCCTTATCTCATCGGCAAGTAAAACACTATAACGAGTTCTCATATATCATACTCCTAGAATAGGAGATCTCGAACCACAATTCGCCAAATATTGGCCTTCCCAGATAATTCCTAAAGATAGGAATTATAATCTCAAATACTCGCCATAAATTGGCTAAATAATTCAGAAATCAATAACCCCAAATAGTTTCGATCGTACAAGTCTGGAATTAACCGATAAAGTAAACTCACATGTTTTACTAAACCGTTTAATTCTCTTTCCCATACGTCCAAAAAGTGTAAAAATAATGTATATTATTTATAAAATACATTTCTTGATAAAACGGGATTTTAAAACATTTTTCCGAAACCATTTTGAAAGCAATTTATCGAAAATTCTCCTTATTATAGGAAATAATATATTTAAAATAATTTGATAATAATTTAAAAATAATTTGAAAATATTTTATAATAATGATTTCAAAAGCCAAATAATTTAGAAATTTTCTCAAAATTTGTTTAGAAGAAATAGTGCTTGAAATCGAAGAAATACGAAGAAAATACTCTAAATCGATATTCAAATTCAAATCGAATTCAATTCAAATTTTTGAATTTCAAATTCCTCAAAAACTTGGCTAATCCATTGATGGATATCATATCCCATAATCATCATCAAAAACATCTTGAAAATTGCAAAAGAATTGGCCACAAAACTATAGCAAAAGAGGGATAAATGCTGCGAATAACAAAAAAACAAAGCCATGCTATATAAGTGAATGGTTCGACAAGGGGTCGACCCCATGCCCCATCAGTTCGACCGCTTGGTCGACCAATAAGGGGACCAGGTCGACAGGCCGGTTGACCTGGTGAAGTGTTGGGTCGACCACCCTGTCGACCCAGACTACGGAAATGTTGTAGTTCGAATTTTCTGCTCCGTGTTGATTTCCAGTGATGATTTAGCATAGCAAACGATTGAGTTTTGGACTAAAATTTGACATGCAACAAGATTAACAACTAAAATACACTTTGGAAAATATCCTGCAGCAATTCGAGGTAGAAACAAGAAGTTATGGCCACTTAACGTGGCAACTAGAAACGAGAAACTCAATAAACAACTGACAGAGAAGTATATGTAAACAAAAACTTTTACAGAGCAATTTCTTACAGCAGCTCAAGATCTTAGTTAGCATTTGTGAGTATTTTACTCACCTCAGTGATTTAGCAAAGATTTGATAGCAAGCAATGATCTTTGGTGGAGATAAGAAGCTCTAAGAACCTATTATAGCTGAAACAGAAGCATGCACAACATAAGGAAATTGCTACAGACAATTATATCGTAGTTCAAAGATTTTAATGAAATATTTTGTAATATTGGGTTTGATTACCTTGTATACTTTCTAGTTTGATGATTCTCTTCTTTAATTTGCAGCAGTTTGGTGAAATTTGGTTTTAATTGAAGGTAGCCATGATTTTCTTTCTTTTCTATTTACTGTAACCTTTTAGTTCTTTTTAGAAAGAGGAAAGAAACAAACTACGTACAACAACTTGTTTCTCACCAGAAGCTTCTAGGCTAGGGCTAATGGATCAATTATTACCCAAATAAGCCCAAGACAATAATACTTAGAGAAAAATATAAAGCTATGTTCATTTCTTTCCTATATTAACACTATTTTAAGCAAATTTTCACATTTTAAAGTGAAATAAAATTATATTCAATCAATATATGCAACCAAAATTATTATTGAACAAAATAAAATTTATTCTAACATTCAAAAGCTATTTTTATAAATAAGACCTTATTTTTGACAAAATTTCACAAGTTACACCATTTTAGTGTAAAAACACTATTTTTAAAGCATAACTTGTTCAAAAATTATTTTCATTGTCAAATAAATTACAATAAACCATTCTAACTTTATTTAAACATCAAAATATTATTTTTAAACAATATTTCACACTTTTATATTTATAAAATACAAATTTACTTCATTTTCCCCTTTTTAAAATCAATAAATGGCTAATATTGGCATTAATTTCCAATATTATTGCATTTACCCAAATCAAATTACAAATTGATTATTTTCACTCCAAATTCTCAAAATAAAGTTTTTAAAACTTTATTTCCATCACTTTAGATTTATTCCAACAATTTAACGTTGAAATACATCACCTAATTAATTTATTAGCTCCAAACTAATAAATACGCTATATTTCAATTTATTTAAACCAAATACTTATCCAATCAATATTCAATCCCATATTTATTCCCAAATGAACAAAATAAAGTTCCAAACTTTATTTTTCCCATTTTATTTACAAAATTCATTGTTTATTCCAAATAAACAATTTAAAGTTTCCAATTATATTTTAATATACAATATTAAATTATAACTTCCGTTATAATTTAATACAGGTAATCTCCAAACCAGGGTTATTGCAATATACGTCAAGGTGACCCAATTTCCTCCTATATTTTCATTCTTGTGATGGAAGTGTTCACAAGACTCATTTCGTTGAAGTATAATTCCAAACTCATAAGGTACTACCCGAGGTGTAGAGACCCCCATATTTCCACTCTAATGTTTTCTGACGACATTATGATTTTCACTAAACCTCACCTGCCTTCAATCCAGTGCATTCTGTCCACCTTGTCATCCTTTTCTATAATGACTGGCCTAATTCTTAACTAGTCCAAATCAAGCATAATATTCTCTGGAGTTCTCTTGCAACTTTCTACTGAATTATCAAATGCTTCTGGCCTTCAGCTGATGAATTATGACATGTCCTATTTAGGATTGCCCCTCATTTCTTCCAGGATATCATTGGCCGACTGCCTTCCCCTATACAGTAGAATCACTTCTTCCTTGGATAGCTGGGCTAATAGATTTCTATCTCAAACTGGCCATCTCATTCTTATCAAGCCAGTTAGCTTCTCTATGGTAGTGTACTGGGCCAGAGCCTTCATCTTGCATAATAAACTATTGAGAATGATTAGAAGTGCTACGATGAGGTTTGTTTGGTGTGGATGTATCCATATGAGGAATCCTATGCCATGCTCCTTCAGTTTATTTGAAATCCAAAGGACAAAAGGAGGGTTAGGAGTGAAGAACATTTTTCACTGGAATGTGGCTGCTTTTAGAACCCATTTTAACTCTATATTATCTATGAAGGAGAGTGTCTGGGTGAAATGGGTTTGGGCACATAGAATTGGTAGGAAGGATTTCTGGTGTATGGAGGTTCCTCAGTCATGTAGTTGGACTTGGAGAAAAATGCTAGGGTTGAGAGCTTCTTCCCTACCTTTTATTTTAATGAAGATAGCAGACTCATCCCCTGTTAAATTCTGGTTAGAGCCATGGGGTGCAACTGGCATGATTCTGTCTAAACTCTCATCTTATCAGCATATAATTCAATATGGAATTGCTAAGGAGGCTAAGGCAACTGACTTTATTTTGAATGGCCATCTTCAGCTACCTTTCTCATCCAACTAGGTCATCAGAGCTGCCTGGGTTCAGTTGTAGGCCACCATTTATCCTTCTATGTGTCATGACCATGTTGTTTGGAAGGATAAGCCTCACTCAGTTGCCCTTGTGTACAAAATGATATACAGGTTTGATACTCTTCCACCATGCAGGTGGATGAAGATTATACAGAACTCTGATACTTCCCCCAAGGAAACTGGAAGGTGTTTAATTAAGCTTTGCTAACAAGAGATGTGCTTATAAGGTTTGGATTGAATCATGGAAACTTATGTTTTTTCTGCGGAGTTCACAATGAGACTTGTAATCACATCTTCTTTAGTTTTGATGTGACTTTTCTTTTATGGAGAAGGTTGATGACCATGTCAGGTAGCAACATTTTGTCTGGACCTTCTGATATTTATTGGAATATGATATATAACTCGACAAGATGGCGAACTAGTGGATCTCGACGAAATGCTCTGTGTATTAAGAAATACTTGTATTTTATTTGGAAGGAAAGGAATCTCATATGCTTAAGAAAAGAAGAGACAGTGAAACGCTTTGGAAAGTTTTGACAAACGAAGTGTTAGTTGCTATGATGGGGATGGCAATCTTCTTTGATGCTTTGATCTCTGCTTGGAGATAACCTAGGCCTTGCTTCGGGTTCCTCCTGTGTTTTTATTTTTCTTTTTCCACTTTTGGTTTGTATGTGTGTTTGTTTCTCTCCTTCTGTTTTTCTTTTGTACTTCTTTAGCTTGAAGCATGTTTCGACCTAATTTTATTTTATTGTTTCTTTGCAATAAAATCTAGTAGGGGCCCAGTCAACTCTACTAGCTTTGCTAAAAAACGTTAATGTTAATTTTACCATTTACTTTACCCCCAAGTATAATCAATGTTAACTTTTGAATTTCAAATTTAGGAATTATTTATTTATTTGAATTTGAATTTGAATTCTATTTAAATTAATTTGGATCCGGAACTTCAAATGTCCATAACTTCCTCGTTTTTGCTTTGTTTTCGACGTATTATATTATATATGGAAATTGATAAGAAAATCTCCACAAACGCAATGGTATAACTTGCATGGTCAAATTTTGACTTTTATAAAATTTTCATTTTCACCCCTATCTTATTTAAGTTAATTTATCCAATTTATTTATTTATGTTTGATTTTATGGGGTGTTACGTGCACAAAGATCTTTCCATGTCTCAAGCTAATTTTCATTAATATATTTTACTAACTTTGGGTACTCCTCATAATTCATATGTAAATCTTTTAAATTATTGTTACACTACTCAATATTTTTGGAATCACCTAAACTGGCTCAATCTTTAAAAAAAATTACTTCCTATTTCATACCATTAACTCTCTGTTAAATAAATGCATAAATATTTTTCGATATGCCACTTGCATAAAATATGGACCATTCCGAGGAAAACAATGTTAATGGCATTAATCAAGGTTATCTCTCTATCCGAGGCAATAACACTTGGCATTATATATCATAATCTATCATTACCAATTGAAGACATTTTGAAGTCCAAAGATAGTAATTTTCACGTTCGGATTCAGGATATGCAATTACAACACAAGTGGTTTGATTTGTTGACATGACATAGACAACCTCCAATAATGGCTTTATGAATTTGTTTGTTGTATAAGCACAATCCATAATAAGAAGATATGAAAATGTTCTTAACAAATCTATACTCATAGGATTTTCCCAATATATGTTGGTTAGTACATCACTTCCATCTAAGGTATGACGATGCTATCAAAATATTTTTCTTCTTTAAGCTTGTTTAAAAGATACCGTATATAAGAATGGCCTGATCTATCCATTTTCTAATAGTTAAAAAGGTCGTTATAAACCGTTTTTATTATTGTGCTATTGGATGGATCATTTTACTTTGTTGTGTGAAAATGGTTTTTGGCTTCACCGTATTTTTGTACATTTCAAAAGCTAATTTTGTCTCATCTAAAGTTGGTCTACTTATAAAAGAGTGACCTTTCGAACTATAAAGTGTAAAATGATTATGCATACCACATATTACTTTTAATCTCCACACAATCTAAACTAACAAGTTTGACACCTTTCAAACGAAATGGACAATTGTGCTTTTTTGTACTGGTTAATCTACTAGTGCTAGATTTCTTATCTTTGTACTCTATATGCTCTACTTCTCTCACATCCATATATGGTTCTTGTATTCCTATTGCTACAATTAATATCAGATTTCGAAACTATCACTGCCATTGCATTCCTTCTATTAGTGCAATCAATCCAACCTTCATTTTATATCTAGGATATACCTTCATACGATAAAAAAAGGTGAGAAATTTTCAATTAAAAAAAGTTTTATTAAAATAAATTACATACATCAAATGTCATAAATTCTTTACTATAATCCATAACCATTTCTTCTTCAACCACCACTGCAATCAGGACTGTTATGACAATGGTACATTTTCCATTACCCTATTAGTGCCAATCAATTGGTAGATAATATTGAGCTACATTGGTATACTAATGCTATCGGTATGGTAGCGGTAAATTTACCATTATTAATGGTAAATATAGCGGTAAAGAAAACTAAAAACCAGTGGTAATGGTAAATTTACCGATCATATTAACTTTAATTTTTTACTATTTAAATTAATCATAAACTCGAACACTTTTGAAGGTACATCGGTTTTTAAGATGTTTATAGTATTATTTATTATAATGTTTCTTTGTTAGTTTTATTAGATTCAAAGTCTAAGATTAGCAAATTTATCATTTTATGTTGTTGTTAATAATATGTGATATACCTCATCTTATCGGTGCTCAGTTAATCGACTAATGGGACGTCGTAAGTTCTGACCATGCCCAATCCTTCTAGAGCGACCTTCTATCATGAGGTTTGGTTTATCGTTTAGCCAAGCTCCTACCTCTGCATGCAAACCTTGCCTTCTCTGAGCTCAATCGACGTTTTCCCTAGCCCTGTTGAAAACGGACGCACTGTTGCAAACTAGTATATTGTTGGGCTTCCTTTCTCCGCAAGTTATGTGAGTAATTTTTATCGTGTTGATGCAACGTGAGAGGTAATTATGACGCAACACTGATGTGCCTGTGCTTGTTGTTTAAAATTCACCTTTTGATGGTTTACCTGTAGTTTCTAGTATTGATGCAAATGACTTACCTGCTATCTTCGATGCAAAGAAGCCTTGGTCTTTGTTGTTCTCTAATAATCCACATAAAGCAGACGTTTACACGCATAGGAAATTTGATTAAATTGCTTTAAGGAGGTTTTGATTCCACCAATGGAAGTAATTGAAGTCGATTCCTTTTCTTAGAAGGACCACCTTGTTGGCTTCTTTTTGGACAATGATCCTCCTTTTGGCATGGTTAAAGCTTTGCTTGTTACAACCCGTACCTCAATGGGCCTAAATTTCAACAAAAATCGAAACCCAAGTCCATCAAAGCACAGATCATTGGATTTGGTACCTACAAATAAGCATGAGCATTATCAGAAACTGATAAAAAATCTAAACTCATAGCGGAAACAATAATAGGATAAGAATACTGACTATGACTACTACCTTCGAATTTATGGTATTTCTTGGATAACAGATTATCACATCAGCATCGAGCATGAGAGAAAAGAAGACATCCACAACAACAGAGCACATCCAGCTCCATTGACCTGCTCCTCTAAATCTATCTTGTGAGTTGTAATAAGGAGGGGGTCGGAACAACTTTTGGTGATTGGAAAATCTATAAACTGTCCATAATATAAATTTATACCGATTAGTTTCCATTTAATTATTATGTCTATTAAGGTTAGCAATTCTAATCTAACCTTGCATTGCACACACAATTACTTACCTACCACTTCCCAAGGTACAAAATACCGATGAAGCCTTATTAACCACCCAATACTTCCAAACCCATTTGTCACTTAATGCTTCTAAATATAAAGGGGCTTCTATGATCAGCACATAATAATTTTAAAAGATAAATACGCAGACTCTTCCATTTAAGACCTTAATCTAGGTAGACTCCGTCATTTAAGACCTATTTCTAAGGTGGATTTCTAACAATGTTGTCACTGGTTAGTGGTCCTAGCTACAAATACCTCTAACCACTATTTAAGGTTTCCGGCATTTAATGTCCAACTATTACCACGTCTATCACTAATAAAATCGTAGCCATGTAAGCGATAGTACCCAAGCTACTTAATACCTTAAAAAGGACTAGGCATACTTCTAACCATTTAATACCTATATTCTAGGCAGGTCCTACGTCACTTAATACCTATTCTTTGGTGAACTCCTCACTGGTACTATCGTTATTACAGCCTTAGCAATGTGAGATACTATACCCAAGCCATTTAATACCTCATTCATAAGGACTAGGCGGACTCCTAACCATTTAACTTCTATTTATAAGTAGGCCTTTGTCATTTAATACCTAACCCCAAGGCAGACTCCTCATTGGTACTATCTATTTGACATCGCATGGAATCTCACTAGGTTACTTAATACTTCTTTTTAGGAGAGAGGAGAACCCTAGATTAGTTACTTAATACCCAAACCCTAAGTGAACCCTTCCGGAAATATACAATATCATCTTAATTATAAGTATGGAATCTCATTAGGTTACTTCTTTCGGTAGAGAGGGTGGCCCTAAAATAGCCACTTAATACCTCAACACTGAAGTAAACCCTTTTAGAGACATCCTTTGTGACGCCCCACCTCTATACCCACGCTAACCAAGAACACTACGGTGTAGTGCTGTCAATTAGCACAGAGAATAAGGCTGTTGAGGAGCGACCATCCATGTAACTTCTTTGTGCGAGTATCGATATGTCAGATAGTATAGAATGCATATCATTTAAGGAGGAAATCCAACATACCGATACAAACACGAAGCTATCACACGGTGGCTATATATAATCTTCGAAAACAAATATAGAAATAAACATAACACAAATCAGTCACAAACAATTCATATCACAAAGGCGGAAATAGATATGAATATAACACATGAAAGTGTACATCAGAGTAGTGGTCTGAAAGATCCACGATAATACAAAAGAATAGCAACATGTGCTATACAAAAGAAAAAATACACAACATAGAGTCTATATCTCAAATGTGTACATCCAAAAACTACTAATCTAAGTAGTTAGCCAAAATTCAGAATAATCCAGAAGAGAAATCAAGCAGAAGCACCTGTAACATCTCGGTCTGACCCGAGTATTATTTATAAGAAAATAATAAACGGATCAGTCTAGCTATAAATATCAGATGATATGGTATAAAGTAAAAGACATGGCATGAACATGTAATAACCATAGTGGCATATTACTATAAGTATATAATTGAAAATCAACAAGAGATTAATCAATATCACAAGAATCTTCTAAAAGATAAAATAGGTTATCATACCCTAAACTTGTATTCATAACAAGTCAATAACACATGAATTCACCAATGCACAAAAACTGATAAACACATAAAAATTGGTGAAGCATAAATTCTAGAAATCATCACACGAAATCCAGAAATCATAAGAAGGGGGGAAGGCCTATGAGCCGAATGCTCCGCAAACGGTCCGAAGACCTATGAGCCGAATGCTCCACGAACGGTCCGAAGACCTATGAGCCGAATGCTCCACGAACGGTCCGAAGACCTATGAGCCGAATGCTCCACGAACGGTCCGAAGACCTATGAGCCGAATGCTCCACGAACGGTCCGAAGACCTATGAGCCGAATGCTCCACGAATATGACAAGCATCAACGCACCTAGAAAGATACGCCACATGCATAAATTGAGACGAAGCTCAATAAAATGAAATACAGTCCTTCACACGGACAAAGAGACATCGCACATTGCTAGTCTAAATTATAAAATGATCATCATCGATCATCAAGAAGTGTCGATTACACTAAGCTAGTAAATATAAGAGTTTAGCTTCATGTCCCATAACCACTTGCTTAACTCAAATATTTACGAACAGATTGTAGATCTCCACTCGAAAATTGTCGCAAGAGTTTCAATCGAACAAGTCCATAAATTAACCGACGAAGTAAACGCAAGCGTTTCATACCACTTGTTTTGCTAAGCCGTTTAATTAGATTTTCTCATACGAATGAGGTAAAGGTTTTTATATACTAATAGATTGGAAAATGGTTTTAAGAAACGAGCTTTGATATTGAAAATAGAGTTGAAATCGTTTTAATGAAAGGGTTTTGATATTTACTACTAGTATAGAAAACCTTTATATGTTAAAGAGACAAATCATAGAAATGATTGTAGAAACAATCAAGCATTAAAATTCACATTCGAAGACGTGAATAAAATCCAAAGAAATCAATTCCCAAAACCATCAAAGTAGAAATTCTGTTGATTGTTTTTCGGATAAGATCCCCTACGAAAGGGAGTACGTGGTTCGACTGAACAGGTCCAATTAAACCGATAAAGAATCCATCGAAGTGGATATTCATAAATCCTGAAAAAGGAGTCATCAAAGTCATAATAAATGATAACAAGAAATAGGATCATCACGAATCGATTCAAATTGTAAATTCAATCCAAAGAGGCAAAATGGACTGAAACAGCAGGTTCAGTCGACTGAACAGAGTATTCAGTCGACTGACCCTGTACCTGGAAATTTTCCAGGTTCAGTCGACTGAACAGAGTTTTCAGTCGACTGAATCATGCCTGGAAACTTTCGGGTTCCAGGTTCAGTCGACTGAACAGAGAATTCAGTCGACTGAATCATGTCTGAGCTGTTTTTCAGCCTATACAAAATGAAGAGAAAACTCTTCCAAAACGCAACCGGACGAACATTGGCTCTAAGGGATTATGCCAAACAGCAACCCGGCCCTATATGCTCCTCGGTGCATCACCAAAAGCATGATCAAACATCCATAAAAGGATTTTCACATAAATTTGACTTAGAAACCCAAAAATTGGAATATTCACAAAACCAATCCAAATCAAGGGTAAATACACATGAAGAAGTGTTAGGAATTCATACCTAACAACCAAAGACAATTATAGTTATAGATGTGAGATAAAAATCTCACCTTTGAACCCAAAAACAATGAATGAGAAGCTTGAAGACAAGGGAAGATCAACCACACTTCAATCTCAACACAAGAAACTTGAATCTAAGCTTTAAAAGGAAACACTTCCCAAATTAGGTTTAGGAATTTTCTGAAATCAAAGAGAGAATGAATTGGAGAAGAAGATGGAGATGCATACTTTAGCTTCTCTTTGGATTTGGAGCAAGAATTTGAGATTGAAAAAGGAACTAGGGTTTGGGAGTTTTAATTTCCCATCACTCCCACCATTGTTGCTCTAAAACTGAAAAGAGGAGAAAGTGAGAGTGAGTGGAGAGGAGAGGTTCAGATTTGGGGGTTAAGTTGGCAAAGGGGCTGAACCCAAAACCAAACCCAAAGTGAAAATGGTCAAATTTTGACTAGCTCCAAACATATCGAAGTTTACACTCAAAAAGATTGCAAACGACATTTTGAACTCAATGGAGGTGGTCTCGAGTACTAATTCGACTATTTGCAAAAAGTAGCTTTTTGGACAAACATCCGACGAATGATGAAATATTTAAATAAAATATTTAAATATAAAATCGAAAAATATGCGGGTTGTTACATCCTTATTTATTTGGAATCTCACTAGGTTACTTAATACTTTCTTTAGGAGAGTGGCGGACCCTACAGCCATTTAATACTGCAAGCCAGAAGCGAACCCCGATGGAGATATCTCTCACCACTCCTAATTCCAAATTTGGACCATTTAATACTTTTCAGTTAAGAAAGTAGGCCCAATCTCTAACGTTGTCAAAAAACGTAGGATTAGTAATATCTCACATCAGTAGTAAGTGCACCCGACTGTTGGTAGCCTTAAAGTGAAGGGCAGTCTTCCGTCAAGTGACTCTATTGACCTTGCATCACTAACCTGCTAAGTCCTATTAACCATCCTAAGTCTTTACTTATATTATCTTGGGTAGACATTAGACTTAGCTTACAAATTCCCTTTTTATTATAGGCAATAAGATTTACCATAGATGCTTATCTACCCATAAATCCACCTTTTATACTAATAAATCTCAATTTATCCATAAAATCCTTATGGACATTTGCTAAGACATTTACGTATGATTACTAATTTCAAATTAGTAACTTTTATAACTATTCCATAGTTATTAATTAAACTTCTTTATTTATCAGTCTCATTAATCCATTTACCCGATCAAATTATTGCAACTCCCATATTAATTACCATTTATTTCCCATTTATTGGAGTTAAAACCTTTTAAATTCCTTTCCCATTAATTAATTATGCTAAACACAAATATTAAGTGTAAGCATCGTTATTAGCTAAGTTTTATTTAATTATTATAAGCATAATAAATTACGTACAAATATCTACTTTTATCAAATATATTCTAGTTATCTATCTTCACTAAATTTCAAAACTTTCCCAAAACAAAATTTCTAAAATAAATCATTAGGAAAAGAAATCCTTTGAAAACCCTTATTTTTTTTCAAAATCTAAGACATTTCCAAAATACACTTTATGAAAATTCTCTCACAGGTTTTAGACTATGGAATTAACAGTAATTATCCAAATAAAAATCTGGTTTGTCATCAAAGAGGAGATCAATGAATGTACCATAGCAAAAACTTGCCCTCAGACAATTGCAACATAAAGACTCTAATTTCCCATCCATCTGGAATAAACGTGTGTTTCTGACTGGAACTCGTCATCAAAATCCAAAACCACAAGGTAGCTAGAATCTCAACATCAAGTTGAATACCTCCAGTCTCTGGGATTCTACCATATGTCATACTCATTCTCTACATCAGCAGCGCTTTATGCATCGCCAACACTCTGTGGGATACTTCAGAGTTGGCATGAAAATCTTAACTCTAAGATATTTCCAACCCATAGTTGCTTTTCCCATTCCCTCAGAGTGGAACTACAACTACTTCTGTAGTCGGAATTCTTAGAACCTAGCATAAAAATATAATATTACTAGATAGGAAAGTATGAATACGTTCTCTTAATTTATCCTAATTCCTCTAATCTATTAACCTAGGCTCTGATACCAAATGTAACAACCCGTACTTTAATGGGCCTAAATTTCGACAAAAATCGAAACTCGTGTACATCAAAGCACAGATTATTGGATTGTACCTGCAAATAAGCATGAGAATTATCAGAGGTTGATAGAATTCTAAACTCATGGCGGAAACAATAATAGGATAAATATACTGACTATGACTATTGTAGGATCGAATTAACCCTAAAGGGGAATGAATAGGGTTTAAAAAGAATTCATAGATAAATAAAAATTGCAACATAAATAATAACAGAGTAAATGCGGAAATAAAAACGACACATAGATTTACCCAGCTTCGACAAACCCGCCTACTGCTGCCCCCAAGGTTTCTACTAGAATTAAACAAACGACTGCTTACAGACCCTATAAACTTACAGCTATCGTTTACCTGTTTGCTATAACCACACACTCAAAACCTTTCCACAACTCAACCACTGAGTTGCGAATTCTCAAACTACGCCCCGTAGTTCGTACCTAGTTAAAAAAACTAGAGTTTTACAAAGTGAAAAAAATACAATAAAAATAAATGAAACCCTAAATTGAAATATTAATTCAATTTAGCCCGAATACAAGCAACGGCCTAGAACGATGCCGTTAAAAAAATAAGTCGATTATCCTCTTCATATTCTAGCAGTCGTTCCTCCTTTTCCTCTTTTAGCCCTTTCGTCTTTTGCTTTAGCGTTCTCAAAATTAGGGTTCCCTTGATTCGAAGCTTCCAGTTCTAATGTTCAATTGATCGAAGAAAGATGTTAGCTTTGATGCTTAGTTGATTGAACTTCTTGCTTGAATCCTCTTTGTCGCTTCGTCATCGAGTTGGATGTTGATAAATTGGTACGTGATTTTTTCCCTTTTCAATTTGTAGTGTTCTCGACTTAATTATGAATGCCGATGATGATATGCGTATATATAGGAATCAATTTCCTATATTTTTGAATTGAACATTCAAACTTGACTTTGAGATTTTACATTTCGACTGTTGATTTCTAATTGAGTGGTTTAATGCTTTCTCTGACGTGGTCATTGCTCTGATATATGCATATATATTCGAATATGTTTTTAAACGAATTTGACTTTGTTGATTACCTTTGATCGAACGATTCATAAAAACTTGAATTGTTATCTTTGAATTCTCTGCTATATTCTCAAATATATTTTGGCAATGTTAATCTTGGCCTTTGATCAAATTGCCTTGACATGTTCAAATACGATGCTTCGGCTAGACTTTTGCTTTGCTGCTGTGATGCTTATGTATATTCATGTGCACATGTCCTTGTTTACACTTTGTACTCTTGTACATATGCCTTACTCTATTAATGATCTACATCATGACATTTGTTTGAGCTTGCACATTGTTGCTCTTTTCCATGTTGATCTACTGTAGCTTTTAGTCTGGTTTGGATGTGCCTACACGTATGACATTCATTACTCAATCATGTGCTTGTGTCTTTACCTGTTTGTGCACTCGCTGCTGTTCGAAACTAGTGCACTCTGTTGCTCTAGTTTTGACTTGGTTTTGGACTTGTTGTGATGAATGTCATTGGTTTGAAACATATCCTTGTGCTTCACTTTGCTACATCCATTAAGTTATTGGTTTTCATGTGTGCATTGAGTTTGTATGCATGTTTGTACATGTCCATATCTCTAAAAAAAGTTGTTCCTTGCTGTAGTTATGCATGTTTATGTTAGTCTGGCTATTCATGTGACTTGCGTACTTCTACCTTGTATTGTATGGCTGGTTGGTTTGTACTTATATATATGTGCTACTTTCCATGCATATACATACATATGTATATATATTTGTGTTATATTTTCTGGCATGTATGTTCACGTTTGTTGCACCTAGTTTCTGACTTTGCTGAAACATGTTCATGGTTACTTGCATTGGTTGTACACTCTCTGACTATCCTTGTTTGCCCATGACCTCTGTGTCCATTTCTTGGTTCATCTGGTTATGCTATGTTAACCTGAACTTGATATACTTGTTTGTGCACTGGTCATTCCTTTTGCCTGCATATGTGCACTTGTATATTTGGTTTATGATACGCGCACCTATATTTGTCTTTGTCTAAGATATGAAGAGAAAACAAACCCATAAACGGAGGTAATATTAATATTCAAATTCAATTTTATTTTTGCAATTTAGGTTTGTTTCTTTTTCCAATTTACTGCATTGTTTATTTGATAGGTATAATGGACGACTGGACACAAGTTGGATAAAGAAAATCAATATCAACATCAAAAACAAATTTGAGTGTGAGTGAGTGAGTTGAGAGGGATTGTTGTATATATGAGAGTGTGGAAATTGTATAGTGGAAATTGTATAGTGAAAATTGTGTTGTAGTGGAAGCTCAAATGTGTACTATTTGAACTTGAATTGAAATAAAATATATGTTTGAATAAAACTGTGATTTGTTTAGGTGAAATTCCAATTCGTTTATTTCATTATGCAAATATTTATTTCATTAGATGAAATTACTATAGTATTATAATAAACACATTTAATGAATATATATTTATATATATAGAATATCGTCAAACAAAAATCATAAACCGTTATACTCTACAGCTACTACCTTGGAATTTATGGTATTCCTTGGATAAAAGATTGTCATATCAGCATCGAACATGAGAGAAAAGAAGACTTCCCTGACAACAAAGCACATCCAGCTCCAATGACCTGTTCCTCTAAATCTGTCCTGTAGGTTGTAATGAGGAGGGGTCATAACAACGATCTGGTGATTGGAAAATCTATAAACTATCCATAACATGAATTTATACTGATTGGTTTTCGTTTAATTGTTATGTCTATTAAGGTTAGCAATTATAATCTAACCTTGCATTGCATACACGATTACTTACCTACCCTTCCCAAAGTATAAAATATTGATGAAGCCTTATCAACCACCTAATACTTCCAAACCCATTTGTAACTTAATACTTCAAAATATGAAGCAGGCTTCTATAATCACCACATAATACTTCTAAAAGAGAAATACACAGAATCTGCCATTTAAGACCTCAATCAAGGTAGACCCCATCATTTCAGACCTATTCCCAATGTGGTTTTCTAACAATGTTGTCAATGGTCGGTGGGTCCTAGCTACAAGCCCTCTAACCACAATTTAAGGCTTCCGATATTTAATGTCCAACTATTACCACATCTATCGCCAACAAAATCATAGCAATGTAAGAGACCGTACCCAAGCCACTTAATACCTTAAAAAGGACTAAGCGGACTTCTAATCATTTAATACCTATATTCTAGGGAGGTCCTATATTACTTAATACCTATCCTCAGGCGAATTCCTCATTGGTACTATCATTTTTACGGCCTTAGCAATGTTAGAGACTATACCTAAGCCACTTAATACCTCATTAACAAGGACTAGACGGACCTCCCACCATCTAACACCTAGTTATAGGTAGGCCTTTCTCATTTAATACCTAACCCCAAGGCGGACTCCACATTAGTACTATCTAGCTGACATCGCTTGGAATCTCACTAGGTTAATTAATACTTCTTTTTAGGAGAGAGGCAAACCCAAGATTAGTCACTTAAGACCTTAATTCCGAAGCGAACTCTTCCCGAGATATCCATTATCACTCTTAATTATAAATATGGAATCTTATTAGATTGCTTCTTTCGGTAGGAAGGCGGGACCTAAAATAGCCACTCAATACCTCAACACTGAAGTAAACCCCTTTAGATACATCCTTATTTATTTGGAATCTCACTAGGTTACTTAATACTTCCTTTTATGAGAGAGGCGGACCCTACAACCACTTAATACCGCAAACCAGAAGCGAACCCCAAGGAGATATCCTTCACCGCTCCTAATTCCAAATTTGGACGATTTAACACTTTTCAATTAAGAAAGCAGGCCCAATCTCTCACGTCGTCATGGGTGCTGGGATTTGTGATATCTCACATTAGTAGTAAGTGTACCCGACTGTTGGTAGCCTCAAAGTGAAGGGCAGTCTTCTGTCAAGTGACTCTACTGACCTCACACCATTAACCTACTAAGTCCCCTTTTTATGCTTATAAATGTCAATTTGCTCATAAAATCCTAATGGGAATTTCCTAAGACATTTATGTATGATCACTAATTTCAAATTAGTAACTTTTATAACTATTCCATAGTTATTAATTCAACTTCTTTATTTATTAGTTCCATTAATCCATTTACCTTATCAAATATTGCAACTCACATATTAATTACCATTTATTTCCCATTTATTGGAGTTACAACCTTTTAAATTGCTTTCCATTAATTAATTATCCTAAACGTGAATATTACGTGCAAGCGTTGTTATTAGCTAAGTTTTATTTAATTATTATAAGCATAGTAAATTACGTACAAATATATACTTTTATCAAATATATTTTAGTTATCTATCTTCACTAAAATATTCTTTTCCATATGCAATTGTTGGAATCATACTAAAAAATTATTCGCTATAATTTCCATAAATTAGTCCAAAAGAAAAGATCTAACTTTAAAATATAAAAGATCACATCGTTTGAAATTACAATTGTTATCCGGCCTTTTGGTCCGGCTATAATCAGACTGAATGGACAAGTTAGACTAGATGATCATCGAGGAAGACAACTGGGAGAGATGATTATTAGGCTCAGACATCAAGCGCAGGTAATGATATGAAGCAAAGATCAACCGAGGCCAACGGAAAGACTCTCTAGAATATTCTAAGCATGGAATAATGCCTCCCCTAGGCGGAGGTTCGGTGCTTATCCCTTTCCTTAAGGGATCAGTACACATCCTCAATTAATGTCGCAAACTCGGTAAGATCGATACAGAGTGACAAGGAAGGCCCCATGAGGCTACATTACAAGTTTTAAGTTATTTGGAGTTCGTATGCTCAAGGATGGGCAAATTACTTCACCTATCAAAAGGGATCGGTATAAAAGGGATCGTCCATATTCAGCTTTCACTACATATTACAACAATGATCGATCAATAACTCAAAATCTGCAAATGCTATCAACATGAAACTTGGTGTATAAGCTAATTAGGACATGTGGAACACCCCATAGGGGTCGCATGGAATTTGGAGCAAGTTGGAAGGATCGGTACCTATCCCTCTAGGGGGATCGGCAGAAATCAGAATTCAAGCAACACTACTTCACTGAAAATACGATATCTCACAAACCATACGTCGAAATTGTATGAAATTTGGAGAGCAAGTAGCTAACATCATGGGGCATCCCTCAATGGATCGCAGCCCGTTTGGATGCAACTATAGGAATCGGTACCAATCGCTATTATGGGCCTCAATGGGCCTGCAGTTCTTTGGGTCGCCTCATCTTCGTCTCCTGAACCGTCAACCAAAATTTCGGTCCGATCCATGCACGTCTTCCCTTATAAATACAGCAGGCATGGCATCGAAAAAGTGATCTGGCTTTCTCTACCGAGGCTCTACCATTTTTATTTTTCACTTTTATACTAATGGATTCCAGCTAATCCAAACACTCTTGTAATCATAATCAAGTGGGATATCAATAAAAATATGAAGTGGACGTAGGCCAAGATTGCCGAACCACTATAAAAATTATGTGTGTTCATTTACAATTTATGCTCTGTTTTAATTTCATTCTTCATTTAATCTCTACTAGATTCTATTGGGTGTTGATGCCCATTTTTGGCGTCAACATTTTCGTGCTTTCACTGAGAAATGAATTCTCAAGTTGATTGGATCTCATCATCTACTTGTGGATTCCCATATTCGCAAGACATATCTAGTTATTGACCTGCAAACTTCCTATTCTACTCAGATTTGAAAGAAATCTAAAGGAAGCTGATAGCCATGGTTAGAGGAAATAAGTCTACATCCCATGTTATTGGAGGATTTGATTATGCTAATGTTCTTGTTTGGAGTTGTTCATGTGTTCTTGTCCATTTGAAAGGGATCAGATTCACTCATGTATGGAAGTTCTTGGGATTAGATGTTGAAGTTTGCACTCAAGTTAGTGAAGGGTTGATCCCTCTCACAAGGCCAAAATGGCTGATCCCCCTCCAATCTCAACTACAACTGATCCCTCTAAAAAGCTTGTATATCGATCCCTCGAAAAAGCTTATATACCGATCCCTCCGAAAAGCTTGTATACCGATCCCTCCAAAAAGCTTGTATACCGATCCCTCCAAAAAGCTTGTATACCGATCCCTCCAAAAAATTTATATACCGATCGCTCAAGAAAGCTTATATACCAATCGCTCCAAGAAAGTATATATACCGATCCCTCTATAAGGTGTACATAATGATCCCTTCAACATATATGTATACCGACCCCTTAGGTATATATACCGACCACTCTCTAAGGTATGTATACCGACCCCTCTCTAAGGTATGTATACCGATCCTTCTTCATAGTATATATACCGATCCCTCAAGATGATAGTCATGCTCATTACTGATCCCTCTACAAATCGGTTCATAACCGATCCCTTTGGCCGATCCCTCGTTCACGTCCTCATAGCCGATCCCTCTCGCATGGCAAATACCGATCCCTCACCAAGCCAATTTAGTTGATCCCTATACTACTGGTCCCTCTCTCAAAAGCCCTATTCGATCGATCCATATACCCAAAAAATATGGATCGAGTACGATCCTTATACCAAAACCCGTGCCGCAGCGTAGTGCTCCCGCATTTTGGATTCAGAACTTCTATCCACTTCCCTTACGTCCTATGACCGACCGAGGCATAGAGGATCAAGCAGCAACTTCTGAATTGCAACTAAGGAACGGACAAACAACCACTACTCAAACGATACTCCCAAAGGTTGGTGAACATAGGTGATATGACTCTAAGCAAACCCAACAAACTTTGGCCTAAAACTGAACTCGGGTAAAACCAAGATTTTCTCCTAGCAAATCCCAAGATGACTCCAAGCACCGTTCTTCACTAACCCAGCACTTCGAATTCGATGACTCCAAACAAACCAATTGTTGACTCCAAGCAAAAAGCAAATTTTCTGGGGTCGGACTCTAAGTAAAATATCACCAATCCATCAAAGGTTGGAAAATCATGAATTCATCATTCACAAGCATAATAAGTAGCTATAACTTAAAAACAAGCCGTATCGACGATGACTGAATCATCTCCCCTCCGGTCGATGCCTATTAAGTGAAGTCGTTTAGTGTGCACAATATCCGAGGAAATTCAATATACCAATCATATCGGTTTACTTAGGGAAAACCGTTCCTGGACTACATCTCACAAAATTCGAGTGGCATGTGAATTCCGCCAAAGCGATATGTCCCATCAAATGCAGATGCTTTCTTATATTCCTCGAAGGTGTATCGATCATGTGATTAATGCGATTATCGCCCAAATCCATCTCCTCATTCAATCAACCACATCAGAAGTTTGTTGAGTAGTTTAGAATGCTTGCGACTGACACCAATAATGTGATGTCATTATCTAATTTATTCCAGATGCTAGGTGAGCCACTCAAAGACTTCCTGTAGAGATTCAATGTCATCGTCGTCACTAAAGCGAGCAATCCCAGCGAGGATATCATACTGATGGCGTTGATGAGGGGAATCGACCCTCATACATATTTTGGCAGCTAGTTAGCTAGAGGGCCTCCTACGACCTTGGATCATTTATGTTACAAAGTGAATCAGAAACTAAGCAAGGAGGAGGTAGAGCAGACTAGGAGACAGAACAATACGGGCCTGTTGGCTAAGGACTCAGATTCCAGGAGACGACCCAGGATATCAAAATTCGACTCATATACTCTTTTGAACGATTCAATCGATAGTATATACTTGGAGACTCATGACTCGGAGCAGTACTGAAAACTAGCCTCAAGAGAGTCCATCGAAGCCCAGAGAAAATCCGCAGAATGCTGTATATTCCAAGATGCATATGGTCCTAACACTGGCGATTACAAACACCTCCGAGATATGATTGGAAAGCTGTTTTGGAAAGGAAAGCTTTAATGGTATGTGCAAGCCCTATAGAATGGCGGGCATGGAACATCCGATGCCCATCAATAAAGAACTCAGATTGTCAATCGGACCGCTGACGGTCGATATCCCATTGAAAGGAGCTAGGGGCAAAATTGAATAGCGAGCACACGATGCTGCTTCACTTATCAATGAGATTTATTCCGATCTTCTTTGAATTATTTCTATTTAAATTTCAATTGTGCTATGAACTATGACCAACTTGAACTAAACTACTTCCAAAACGATGCAGGTGACCAAGTACTCAGAGTTGGCCGCCAGCCAATCCCTGCAGACCGTGATCGAACCTGTGGAGTTTCATCAAGACGAGCGTGATTTGATCACTCATCAAAAACCATGTGCCCTGATTTGGGGCCAAGGACTAGAGATGGAAAAGCTCGTCATGATCAGAATCCAATACAAAGCGGGCATGACTGACCATCCATTCATCGACCACCATATTTGACTGTAAGACCTAAGCAAGGTTTGGAAAAAATATGGACCGATCAGCCACTCCTCGGGTCATAAAATAAAGTTCGACGAAATACATATGCCTCTCCTAAAGCTCAATGATGCAGGGATCTAACTAGAGTGGACGTGATTTGATCATCTACACATCACCTCCTGCCCTGAACACAAGAGGCAGTTCGAAAGCTCGAGTTGAAGTAGCTGTGATGGACTACCTACTTACCAACTACCACTCTCAACACATTGACACAATTGTACCCTGAAATGGATGCGACCTTACTGTCCACTCAATAACTCTCTACCTCCATTTGCTAGAAAGAATACGAAGCGAATTGTACAAGACTTGATTATCCAACTCCAGCATAGATGTGATCCAACCATCCATCATGTACCTCCTTCCTTGACTTGATTGGAGGAGCTACAATCACCAAGCGGACGAGAATCGACTGTCCATTTGTTAAGTTTCATCCTTAATGTTAGGGGCAGAATTCCATTCCATAGATAAACAGGGTTCGACTGTTTGCTCAACAGCTCGGACCTCGACTTAGCAACTTCAGTATAAATCAAAAATGGGTATGACTGACTTCCTATAAGAAAAACTCTATGTCCCCGACTGCGGACTAGAGTATAAAAATTCGACAGAAAATGACTGCCCACGAGAAAAACTCTAAGTCCCCGACTGCAGACTAGAGTATAAACCATTTGGCGGAAAAATGACTGCCATAGGCGAAAACACGACTGCCCACGACTAAAACTCTAAGTCCCTGACTGTAAACTAGAGTACTCTAGGCCCCTGACTACGGACTAGAGTATAAACCGTTCGGCAGAAAAACACCTGCCATGGGCGAAAAACATGACTGCCCACGACAAAAACTCTAAGCCCCCAACTGCAGACTAGAGTATTCTAAGTCCCCGACTGCGAACTAGAAACCATTCGGTGGAAAAACGACTGCCACGGGCGGAAACACGACTTCCCACGACAAAAACTCTAAGTCCCCGACTATGGACTAGAGTATAAAACATTCGGCGAAAAAACGACTGCCACGGGTGGAAATACGACTGCCCACGACGAAAACTCTAAGTCCTTGACTACGGACTAGAGTACTCTAAGTCCCTGACTGGGGACTAGAGTATAAACCATTCGGTGGAAAAACGACTTCCACAGGTGGAAACATGACCGCCCATGAGAAAAACTCTGAGTGCCCGACTGCGGACTAGTGTATAAACTAGTTGGCGGAAAAACGACTGCCACGGGCGAAAACACAACTGCCTATGAGAAATAAATCTAAGTCCCTAAAGTGCGGACTATGGTGTAAACATAAATCGAGCATGAACCGACCACTTGCTAAATAACTCCAAGTCCCCATAATGCAGACTGGTGTATAAACATCGATGAATAGATGAGTGGATTTCGACCGTTCTTTATTCCACAAATTCCAGCCTGAAATCGACATGAGGAGTATTAACTCGCTAAGGATGGAATTCGATCGTCCGACTTATGGCCTCGCCAAATCAATGCTGGGGGTAGGAGTATAAATCACTAAAAGTCGAATACGACAGCTCATTATAGCTCTGGCTTGGTGTTCTTTACAACTTAAGGCAACGACTGGAAGGATGCCCCAATACAAAACCAATCGAAACGACATCCAAAGTTACGGGTGACCGACTATATCGTGCCATCAGATCGAGGGTCAATATTGATACGCACCAAACAAAAACAGATGTGACCCGGATGTCCCTCAAAAAACTATGATCACTAGAGTGTGGAAAGGAGAATAAACCATGAAGACTTGATCATTAATTCTCCAGCACCCTCCTTCGATCCGTCAGGAGGAGTATGAAACTGGATGAGCATGACCCGACATTACTTGAGCCAACTTTACCCCTAGATCTGATTATAGAATATGAATCAAAGTGGATGTGGTTGACCGTCCAGTACCCAACTCATGCCTGAAATCTGATGAAGCATCGAAGTATTCCCCTTGGAAGGAAAAACTAGAATACAATCCAGGATAGGCGAGACTTAGCCTTCCACTAACCTGATCCCATGATTCAATGGGAAAGAGTATAAAGCTAAAGTGGACATGGCTTGCCTTCCTACTTATCAATGTATGCCCCAGACTTGTGGGCACAAGCGAGAAACAAGATGAATGTGAACCAACCATTCAACAATCAACTCGATATTAGGAGCATAAGTGTGATCATCCAAAGACTTGCTAAGATAGCTCAATATTATAACTTATATATAGTTTTTACAACCACTCGAGGCTACGACCGAATGGATTCCTAGAGATAGAATCATCGAATCGATGCCCAAGCTCATGGGCAACTGACTATCATTCCAACCTGAACGACGAGAAATAGTTTGCCGGTACAGTGAATGAAAAGCATGTTACTCGAATACACAAGCGGATTCAAACTCAAAGCAAGAGCCAGCTATGCATCTGCATGCAACTCGAGGCTGACCCCTACTCGACATTTTCTTCAACGTGCTTCTAAGCCTGATCTTTGGCCATTTATAGATAATCGCTCAAAGCATTTAGAGCACTTCACTATTAGACTTAACTCATGACAAGACTCTGGGATTCGACCGGGGTAACCATCATCCTTGACCGTCCCAATAAGATTTCACATTGATTGTTACGCAAAATAGTTACATTTGAACTCAAAGAATCCAAGACTGGACCCACTGAGCTGACAGTCGAAATTATAGTCAGCCATGGCGACCCATCACGGGTACTGAAGATCGGATCACAGCTCAGTGCAACGATGATGAAGGAATTAGCTGGCTTTCTCTGAATGAATCTTGATGTGTTTGCTTGGACCCATTCTGACAAGCATGCGATCTCACTGACTATCGCAAGCCATTCATTAAATATCGAACCGAGGCATGTCCCAATGAGACAAAAGCAACTTGTCATGGATCCGGAGAGGTTTGCTGAACTTAAAGTGGAAGTGGATAAACTCAAAAACAAAAGGTTTACTTACGACACCCTCTTTTTGAAATGGGTATCAAATCCAGTTCTTTTGAGAAAAGCTAATGGAAGGTAGTGGTCATACGTCGACTACTCAGACCTGAACAAGGCATGCCTGAAAGACAGCTTTTCGCTTTGGAGGATGGGCCAGTTGGTAGACTCAACCCCTGGATATGGACTGCATTCATTTATGGATGTGTACTCCGGATACAACCAGATCCTGATGCACATCCTCGACCAAGAGCACACCAACTTCATTACCGACCTAGGGCTATATCGTTATGTTACGATGCCATTTGAACTAAATCATGCTGAAGCTACTTACCAAAGACTGGTCAACAGGATGTTCAAAGACTGGATCAGGATATCAACGGAAGTATATATGGATGATACGCTTGTGAAGTCACGATGATCAAGCGACCACATCGTTGACTTAGCGGAGATGTTCAGTTTTATCCAAACAAATGAAATGAAACTCAGCCCCTTGATATGCTCTTTCGGCGTTGCATGAGGGAAGTTCCCGGGTTTAATGTTCAACTCTTGCAGAATCGAAGCCAACCATAAGAAGATTCAAGCACTCAATGACATCTAAGTACCGAAGACAATCAAGCAGGTATAGAGTATAAATGGGAAGGTCATCGCCCAAAGTCGATTCATCTCCAGGGCCATCGACAAGTGTACTCTCTTCTACAACCTAGTCGGGAGATGGAAAAGGAATTTCGAATGGACATAGGGTTGTAAAGACGCATTCCAAGCTTTGGTGAACCACTTAAAGAGACTTTCCATCTTGTTAAAGCCGGTGGATCATAAAGATTTATACATCAATTTAGCTATGTCGATACATGCCATAAGCACCGCAATGCTATGCGAAGAGAAACGGATCCAAAGACCAGTATATGATGTAAGCAAGCGATTGATATGTACTAAGAGAAGACTACCCGAAGCTACAAAAGCTCACATAATGCCTATTGATTTCATCGTGAAAGCCCCACTCTTAATTTTAGGCTCACCCCATTAACGTCTATGCCTAATAGCCGTTACGACGGGTCATACAACCATCTGAGACGTTTGGAAGACTATTGAAATGGAATATCAAACTAAGCCAATTCAATATTTCTTATTTCCCTCGAAGAGCTATTTAAGGATAGAAATTAGCAGACCTCTTGTTTGAATTCACCGCATTAGACGACTATTCGAAGAGCAGTGGAGAACCGACCAACCGATGGAAAATGTACGCAGATGGAATTTTCAATGATTGGTGTTCTAACATCGGAGTTGCGTTAATGACTCTTAAGGAATGATTGATCTGCTACGCCCTGAAACTTGACTTCCCTGCAACAAATAACGAAGCTAAGTATGAAGCCTTGGTCGCCACGCTCAAACTTGCTAGAGAAGTGGGAGTGGAAACTTTACATATCTTTTGTGATTTCTGGTTAGTAGTATGCCAAGTCAGGGAAGATTATCTTACTAAGGGGCAGTGTCTTGCTCCTTATCTCAGCTGGGTCCAAAAGCTACTGGCCGATTTCAAGTATTACACCATTACTACATCCTTAGAGAACAGAATGAAAAAGCCAAATAACCGGCCATGCTTGCTAGTTTTGAGGATGCGCAACAAATAGACTTTGTCCGGGTTGAAGTACTTAACATTCCAAGCATTGATAGATGGAGATCGATTAAATCTTAGAGATGGAGCCAGAAAAGGAGTCATGGTGAATCCTATCAAAGACTATCTACAGTGAGGAATTCTTACTGAATAGAGGACTGAAAAAACAACAGGTCCTCCTAAAAGCTTCACGCTACATCATCCAAGAAGGAGTCATGTATAGAAATGGTTTCTTTGTTCCCTTGCTTCGGTGTATCGCCTATGGTGAGATCAAATGAGTCTTGAGAGAAGTCCATGAAGAAGAATGCGGCGATCCCACCTGGGGGCAAACCCTGACAAAGAAAATACTCCGCTATAGGTATTACTGGCCCACTTTCAATCGAAATGCAGTTGAAAACGCTAGACAATGCGACGAGTGCTAGAAGTTTGCAAAAATTCCGAGAGCCCCGCCGATGGAAATTACTCAAATGGTCACTCCATAGCCGTTTGCCACTTGGGTATTGACATCATCAGCTTCTTGTCGATTCTAAAGGCTGTGCGAAATACGCCATCATAGGAGTTGATTACTTCACTAAATGGGCTGAAGCATAACTTTTAACCATGATCACGATGAAGAAAATAATCAACTTCATTGTCCGGAACATCAACTGTCTTTTTGACCTTCCACGAACCATTATAACTGATAACGGAAACTAATTTAACAGTGCTAAATTTAAAGACTTTTGCCGTCGGCATCATATTGAAAACATATTTGTGGCAGTTGCTTGCCCTCAAGCAAATGGACATGTTGAAGCTGTGAACAAAATCATAAAATCCATTCTAAAGAAACATTTGGAAAAGGCTAGAGGTAAATGAGTAGATGAACTCCCAATAGCATTATGGGCTTACAGAACCACCAATGAGTCCGCGACTGGCCATACTCCACTCACCTTTGCTTATGGATCTGAGGCTGTCATCCCTGTAGAACTTGAGGTACCCTCTCATCGATTGGCTGATTACAACCCCTATTTCAAAAAATAGTATATAAACAAGGAATTGCAATCGAATTGCAATTAAACTAGAAGGAATTGGTGATGACCCGTGAGCGTATAAAACGCATCCGGGAGCCAATGACAAGAACGTGTACTTGAACATGTACGTGTATATTCAAAAAAATCGACTTTTTAAAATCGACAGAAATTGAATTTTCACTTGGAGTTACTAAAGAAAAGACTGGATCAGATAGCCAAAGCTTACTAGTCCTGTAGAACTTAACACAGATAGCCATTGATGGAATACAACCCAGAATTTATACTATTGGGAATCGATCAAGCGTCATGACGATCAAAGAGGGATACAACACTTTAGGAGGATAAAATGGAAGGATAACGACTATTCAGGAAAATGGATGGATTTCTTTCTGAAGACACTAACTTGCTTCAATTCAAAGCACGTCATGTATGCAACAAGACGTACTTTGGGGGGCAAGTGTTATCCGGCCTTTTTGCTCGGCTATATTCAGACCGACTGGACAAGTTAGACTAGACGATCATTGAGGAAGACAGCCCAGAGAGATGATTATTAGGCTCAGAGATCAAGCGCAGACAATGATATGAAGCAACAATCAACCGAGGCCAACGGATAGACTCTCCAGAATATTCTAAGTATGGAATAATGCCTCCCCTAGGCGAGGGTTCAGTGCCTATCCCTTTCCTTAAGGGATTAGTACATATCCTCAATTAATGTTGGAAACTAGGTAAAATCGATATGGAGTGACAAGGAAGGCCCATGAGGCTACATTCCAAGTTTTAAGTTATTTGTAGATCGTATGCTCAAGTTATGGACAAATTACTTCACCTATCAAAAGGGATCGGTATAAAAGGGATCGTCCATATTCAGCATTCACTACATATTGTAACAATGATCGGTCAATAACTCAAAATCTACAAATGCTATCAACATGAAACTTGGAGTACAAGCTAATTAGGACATGTGGAACACCCCATAGGGGTTGTATGGTATTTGTAGCAAGTTGGAGAGATCGGTAACTATCCCTCTAGAGGGATCGGCAGAAATCAAAATTCAAGCAACACTACTTCACAGAAAATATGATATCTCACAAACCATACGTCGAAATTGCATGAAATTTGGAGGGCAAGTAGCTAACATCATGGGGCATCCCTCATAGGGATCGCAGCCCATTTGGATGCATTTATAGGGATTGGTACTGATCCCTATTGTGGGCCCCGATGGGCCTGCAAATTTTTGGGCCGCCTCATCTTGGTCTCCTGAACCTTCTGCCAAAATTTTGGTCCAGTCCATGCACGTCTTCCCTTACAAATACAGCAGGCATGGCGTCAGAAAAGGAATCAGGCTTTCTCTGTCGAGGCTCTGCAATTTTTATTCTTCACTTTTGTACTAATGGACTACAACTGATCCAAACACTCTTGTAATCATAATCAAGTGGGATATTAATAAAAATATGAAGTGGACGTAGACCAAGATTGACGAACCACTATAAAAATTCTATGTGTTCATTTACAATTTATGCTTTTTATTAATTTCATTCTTCATTTAATCTCTACTAGATTCTATTAGGTGTTGATGCCCATTTTTGGCGTCAACATTTTCGTGCTTTCACTAAGAAATGAATTCTCAGGTGATTGGATCTCATCATCTACTTGTGGATTCCTATATTCACGAGACATATCAAGTTATTAACCTGCAAACTTCCTATTCTACTCAGGTTTGAAGGAAATCTAAAGGAAGCTGATAGCCATGGTTAGAGGAAATAAGTCTACATCCCATGTTATTGGAGGATGATTATGCTAATGTTCTTGTTTAGAGTTGTTCATGTGTTCTTGTCTATTTAGAAGGGATCGGATTCACTCATGTATGCAAGTTCTTGGGATTAGATGTTGAAGTTTGCACTCAAGTTAGTGACGAGGCGATCCCTCTCTCAAAGCCATGTTTGTCGATCCCTTTCCCAAGGCCATAATGGCCGATCCCCCTCCAATCTCAACTGCAACCGATCCCTCCAAAAATCTTGTATACCAATCCCTCCAAAAAGCTTATATACTGATCCCTCCAAAAAGCTTGTATACCGATCCCTCCAAATTTGTTGCCTACAACTCTTATACAATTATCCAGTAGACATAATAATCAAATAAACAATAACGGGATAATTTTCATATTATAACAAACTATAAAATTTCCCACTCATCTTTAAAAAGCAATCTAAATCTCCAGATTTAAAGTGGATCCTTTTATTCATCTCCAAATCCTTTATAATCCAAGAAATATTTATAAAAAAAGGTATATACATATATTAGAATTACATATCTGAGAAGAAATTAAGGATTGTGAGAGAAAATAGATACAATTATGTAGATTACCTCAAATACGCGTATAGTTGATTCTCTTCTACTTTTTATTAGATTTCTATTCTCCTTCTATTTGCAAGAATATAAATACAAATATCTTATTTTTATAATTTAGAAAGAAAGTAGAGGAGAGGAAATGGCAGAGCTTCGCTACTGCCTCCAGAAAAATATGAAAAAAAGGCAGGGTTAGGCCTGAATTTATAGGCGCTAGAATTAACCAGATCCGTTAGATCAAAATATATTAAATCCGGGTCGTACATGGCCTAGGTTTACTACAGTCGCCACACATGAAGCGGTCGACCATCCCTTTCTAGGGGTCAACCGCCTCTGGTCGACAGGTCATATATGCGGGTCAACCTGTGGGCCCCATATAATTAACTAAAAGCGTTAATTTTTCTTACTTATTTATTTATTTTCGTTTCGAATTCGTTTTTCGTCCGTAACTTCTTTGTTTGGACTCCGACCACAAAAGTCCAAATATGAATGTTGCTTAGAGTTTCACCACAAATTCATGGTGCATGTTTCATGGTCAAATTCCATCATTTGCACAAATTCCATTCTTGGGGCTAAATTAATTAATTAACTGATTAATTAACTAATGCCAAATTATGGGGTGTTACATTACTGATGGATGGATGTATGGAACTAAAATTCTAAGTCTCTATGAGGTATGACAATGCTTTGTTCTTGTTTGAGTTCTCGTGCCAAGATGATCGTTTGTTATTCTTGAGGCCGAGCCAATAATCATTGACAATAAACCCTTAATATTACGAAAGGGTCCCCTGCAATTGACTCAGCTAGAGAACAGGTTCTCCATATTCCTATATGGTCCTAACTCACGAAAATATCATATATGCTCAAATCTTTGGTAGGTATAAACTGGTTAGCTAATATGATTGGTGATCTGGTATGTTTTGATATTAGCACCGTTAGAAGGGAGAGACTGGGTTATGCTAGGAGGTTGATTGATGTAACAATCCGCCCCAAAACATACCTAAATTCTAATCTGGAAAAGGTCCATCAAAACTTAGAACCATTCCAAAGCTGGTTGTTGGTAAGTAAAAAAACAATACAGAGCTATTTACCAATTCTTTCAGAACTCACAGTGGAAGGAACAAAATATAATAACAACCAAGTACCCATTTTATTTCAAATTAATTGTCAAAAACATAACGTGATGTCAACATCAATCGTTACATCATTTTTCTCCAAAAATACATATCACGGGTACAATAGAAAATAACATAAATAGATAAATAACTACTGCCACAAGCTTCACTCTCGCCATCTTCAAGCACCATCAACTCCTTCTCTAACATGTGTTATAATGAGGAGGGAGTCAAAACAACAAGTGTCTGATGAATAGAAATCTCGAGCTTTACCATTTCAGTACTTGGGCAGTATAATTTAAATAAGAATATATCTTATGTATTTAAATCATTTCAAAATCATTTCATTCTTCATATAAGGAAAGGAGGTGGGCCCTCAAACAACCACTTAATATCTTTCATTCTCAAAGTAGGTTTCTTAATCTCATAACGCATAACAACATCATAAATGTCTAACAATGCAAGAGACAGAACCTAAGCCACTTAATACCTTTTAATGGAAAATAGGTGGACTCTGGCTATTTAAGACCTTAATTAAGGTTGGTCCCAATCATTTAATACCTACTCCCAAAGCGGACTCCACATAGGTATCTATCTAGTTGACATTGCATGAAAATCTCTTCGGACACTTAAACTTCTGTTGAAGCGAACCTTTCCGAGATATCCTTAATCATGCCTAAACCCAATCCCGACCATTTAATTCTTTATTTTGGGGAAGAAGGTGGGCCCTTAAACAACAACTTAATACCTCTAAATCCCCAAAGCAGGTCCTACACTTAAGACCGTAACCCACGACGACGTCTTATATTAGTCCGACTATTCGTATAAACTAGTAACCAGATTAGTTGGGAAGATTGACCATACATAATCGAAACTAATCTCACGTCATCTTAGTTACTAATCACTGGTGATGTCTCACATCAGCCTCAAAGTCACACTACTGGTAACCGATTAGCTGGGCAGACTTCCGTCTGTCTCTTGATTGACCTCACATCACTATGACTTAGTCTTATTTATAGCATGGCACACACCTCGCCATGTCCGCTAATTAGGCTGTATAAGAATTCATTCTTATTTTGCCTTAACAATCAATTACTTTCCTAAGGGGGATTTAATGACAATTATTACCAATTAAAATATGCAATTAATACGTTATAATTGTATGTTTATTATGCTAATTAATATATAAATAAATACGCACTTATTATTTTCTATGCGTGTGGAGATTACGCTCTAACTAACATTTAAATGTGAATTCATTTTTAACCATAATAATACAAGTCCTTTCTCCATATTATTAATGATGCCAAAATTCCAGTATCCATAACAAAAGATTCTAATATCCATAAGAAGAATTCAATACTCATATCCAAAAGTATAATAAATAGACTTGTATATAGAATCTAAATCTAACTTATCTTATATTAAAACAATGGAATAAACCAAAAAGTGAAAATTTACAACTTAATCAATCCTACGCTCTATTCAACTTATTTTACATGAATTTTGACAATGGAAATTCTATTAAATTTTATAGAAATAGATGATGTAAACTACGAATAAAGATTCATTCTTTGCACACCAATTCTCCGTGAAATCCCCTTAATCAGCTCTGAAGAAAAAGAATAAGAAGTGGAATAGAAGATAGAATACATAAACTATAAAATCCACAAAAACTCCGTTATTTCAATACAGAACATTCAAGATTCCAAGACATGTTTCAAATCTAAACTATACTATTCAACTATTAAAATTGGAAAACTAAGATTTCCACTCATATTTGGTCTTTAGCTTTGCTTCTCCTAGAATTTGAAACGTTCATTATAATCCCCTTCAAATCTCTTCTTTTTGATATATATAACGAGGATTATATATATATTTGATTCAGATTGGTTGGAGGAGAAGAGGATTAGAAATTAAATAATAATCAAAGATGGGTATATAAGGTTTCTTACTAGAAACCCTAATGGAATTTTGTGAATCTGAGAAGAGATGAACTGACAGAGCTTCGCTAATATTTTCAAAATATTTATGAATGAAAGTGAGATCCCTAGGGTCTTGTTTATAGCGATTGAAACGCACATGAACCGTAGGATGAAAATAGGTTAAAAATGGATAAATCTGGGGCATTCATTCACTTAAAATCCCTAGCTGCCACTCAGGGAGCAGTCGACCTCTTTCTTCCAAGCGGTCAACCTCCAGGGATTGACCTCTTGAGGTCAAATGGTCGACCTCTCCCCTATTTTGGGAAGGTATTAATTATTGTACAATTGGTTTTATTTAATTCCTCGGTTATACTTTTAAAGTTAATTTTTAACATTAATGATTCTTTAACCCCCAAGTCTAATCTTAGTTAATTTCAAATTTTAAATTTAACCTTTTATTTGAATTCAAATTAAATTATTTTAAACTTGAAAACTTCATATGCCCATAACTTCTTCGTACGAGCTCCGTTTCTAGCATATTATATATGGAAACTGATCGGAATTTTGCTACAAACGCAACGATAAAACTTTCGTGATCAAATTATAACTTTCACAAAATTTTCATTTTTACCCTTACTTAATTTACTTATTTAATTCTTACCGATTTTATGGGGTGTTACATTTTCCCCCCTTAAAATGGATTTTGTCCCGAAATCTTTTTAATAGGCAAACAACGTAATGCGCAATAACATCCATGTTATACATTCAAGTTATCTACACAACCATCTACTCAACCAAAGTGCAATGTGATTATATACTGCAAACATGCTATGAAAAAGCTCAATTCTAGCGTGAGTGTGTGATTATGTCATGTAAATATGTATGCAAATACCCAAAATATGCATCAAATTTCTATATGAGTGTAAAATGATTATGAAAAAGTGTAAAACCATCTTTTACCATCCAATCTAGCAAACACAACGCAACTAAAATCATAATTTTGGAGACAAAAGTTTACTAGAGAAAAGCTTATGTTGAGAAGTCCTCATGCCTTCCACTAGATTTTCTCCCTATTGTACTTGAACTAATCTAATTTCTATGTTACAAAGCCTCCTAGTTCTGTGCTTCACAATGCATGTAGTGGCACGGGATGCTATTGGCTCCATCTTAAAATCCCCCAATTGATTAGGCTCTACCACAACGGCTATGCAATGAAGGTACTTTCTCAAATGAAAAACGTCATGGATTCCTACCAACTTACAAGTTTTCCTATTTTTCCATTATTGGGAAAGGCCCAATAGATCTTGGTGCTAACTTTCCAAAACCTATGACCTTCACATGCTGCCAAACTAGCTTTAACTTTTTGAAGTCTCTTAATCCAAATCTGGTCCGTGTAGAATTTTGTCGGTGGTTTCCCACCAACAATTATGCGATTTTCATGGCCTCTCATAAAGTGCTTCGAGGATGCCATACCAATCGTCAATTGGTGACTATTGCCTTATGCGAATTCTACAAAGGGTAAGTGCTGCTCTTGATGTCCTCTAAAGTCCATGATGCAAGCTCTCGACAAATCCTCCAAGTTTCCATTTACTCCTTCAGTTTGTCCGTTGGTCTTCGGTTGGAAAGTGGTGCTAAGGTTTAACGAAGTTCCTAAAACTGCTAGCAAACTCCTCCAAAATTTGTTTGCAATTGAAGGGTCCATATTACTAATGATGCTGATCGAAAAACCAAGAAGCCGAACTGCCTCCTTAATATAAATCTACGCTAGAGACACCGTGGTCCTATTGCCCAAATGGGAACGAAAGAGTCTTTTCTATCCTTATCCAATATAAAATGCTCTTCACATGTCTATATATTTTATCCCTTTCTTAAAGGTGACATTCTATGAGCTAAAATTTATTTTTCCCAAAATTCTGAAGTTTTGGGATTGAAACATTCATTTACTTTAGGTTGTTAACCTAATTTTTCATTAACTTCCAGTCTTACATGTGGTTTATCGCTAGTTAAGTGTCTCTATAAAATTTTCATATTTATGTTGCTTCTCAATATGTATATATTTATCAAGTGGTCTCCCATATATAAAATCAACATAGGAATAAAACAGGGATGTACCTCATACCACATCATACATTTTTCCAATAACTAAGGGAGACAGGTAGCGATTACAACCTAGGTGGTGATCCCTATCTACTACATAAAAATTTTGTTTCACTATTCTTTGCAAGACCAGAATTTCAGCAACGTATAAAATAGTTTTCAATAAATTGTTTCTATACAAATAAACTTATTGTATTAAACTCAAAATCAGCATTTATTACTCCATTTCTTGTCAAACTAAAATTTCACAAACATGAAGTGCCAAATTCAAAATCTTCATTTTTGAAAATATAAATTTTGAGACCTTTATCAAGAGTTCAAAATTTCTTAGTTTAAAAAAGGAGCAAAATAATTTCCCTTTTTAAAACTTTCTTCATCAAAGTTTTATTCCTTTAGAAGTTAAACTTTTCATTCATAGTATTCAAAAAGTGCTTGGTTTTCAAAAGAAACTATGAAAAACTTCCTGTTTCAATGACTTACTATGATAAAGACTTACTCCTTCTGAAAATAGGATTTTTAACACAAAAAATTCAAAACTCAATTATCATTCCAGAATAATAGACTAGACATTTATCATCTCAAAGATTTTTCTGGTTACGAGTCCATTATATTATACACATCAACATCTATTGCTTTATTACTCAATATATATTGTCATTTAACTAAATACTTTTTATAGCTTTGTTCAAAACTCTTAAAAATCTTTTGCAATCCTTTTCTTGTCAATTCCAAGAATATACTTATTAAAAAATTCTAGATTCGAATAGGAAAAACGTATATATAATTCTCATCTTTACATAGATGTTTTTCCTTACATACAAAAATAGCCAACACATTTATTAATTATCATTTAAATCCGTTCAATTGTCAAATATACCTTTTATAACTTTAAACGATGGAAAAATGGAGTAGACAAAGATAACTTCTATCTTATTCCTATTACTCTTCTACTATATTATTTATCATTAGGTTAAAATTCCCAATTCTATTACTATCTAAATTTTAGCTATTATTCTCCGTATTTCCTTATACGAGGATGTCACTTCTACCTGTCTTATCGGACATTCTTATCCTTTTATTTTCTATTTCCATATTCCAATCAAGTGTCATTTCCATTTATACACCCTTTAAAAAAAGAATTTTGAGGAAAAGAGCTTCCAAATTTATAAAGTAGAAGAAATCATATAGAAAATAGAAGAATCCAAAAGTTGAAAATGTTTAATTCAACCAATTTTAAATTGAGAAGTTAACAAATGAAAACCTTCTTTTTTTTCATCTTTTCAAGTCATTAAATTTACAGTTAAAAAACATCCACCGTTTTGTTTTTAAAATGTTTCACTACTTTTAAAATTACATCCTCTTTCCAAACATTTCATAAAACAAATGGTAGTATATCTCTAAAACCATCAAAAATCGCTTTTTTCAGAAAAAATTTCAACTTATAATACATAAGATCTTCATTTAATAAAACTTTGAAAAGCTATTTCAAAACATTTAAGGAATTTTCAAAACCTTTTTACCAAATTCTTTCTCATGGAGTAGGATTTAAAAATTGGCTTTAATTGTTCTTTCCTCTGAACTTTCCTACTCAATCCTCTTAAAATCTGATTATCTTCTTATGGTGATTAATGTACACCTTCTTACGAAAGCTTGTTGCATTCCTTCTTTACACCTCACTTTCGAATTTTTACTAATATCCCACCTTATAATATTTAATTAATACTCGGCATTTTTATTCATTACCTCCATAAATGTCACTTTGTCCGTGTTAAATGGTTATTATCCTAACGGACGTTTCCTAAAGACATTTATGTATTAATTAAAACCATACCCATTTAACTTCTTCCTTATCTTCTCATAATTAGTATAATGGTCTCATTAATCTATTTAATTTCTTGTAACTACTCACTTATTGCACATTCACCGTCTATTAAATTTTTAGAGTTACAACCTTTCCTTCTACGTTTTCTATCCCTAATACCTAATATGCTTATAAGGTCCACAATTATAAGGAAATCTAGGTCTACCAAAGGAGTCAAGTACTATTTAGTTTTTGGGGTGCTTCCCTATGTTGTGGTCATGCTTCTCTCAGTCCACTTCTTACGATACGAACTTTGCTTCATGGGTAATCGGAATAGGAGTATAAACTTAACTCCATTTATTATTTTTATTTTTTCCAACCTATAGTAACTTCTCCCATCCTTTTGAAATATAGTGGCAACTACTTTTATAGTCGGAATTTATAGAGTTAGGCATATATTAAAAATATGTATATATATTTATATAGAGTAGGGTTTTTGAAAAATATTTTAAAAAATCACAAATACGTCACTTGTACATGTACTTTTACCCGTTGATCGGGTAACCTAGGCTCTAATACCAAATATAACAACCCACCCCGAAAATGCCTAAATTCCGACCTAGAAAACGCCCATCGAAACTTAGACCCATTCCAAATCTTGCTGTTGGTTGATGAAAAGAACAATACAGAGCTATATATCCATTCTTTTAGAACTCACAACGGAAGGAACAAAATATAATAATAGCAAAATACCCATAATATTTCAAGTTAATTGTCACAAAACATAACATAATGTCAAGCTCCATCAAATTAATCGTGACATCAACTTGTTCCCAACATACATATCATAGGTACAATAGAAATTAACATGAATATATAAATAACTACTGCCACAAGTTTCACTATTGCAATCTTTAAGCACCACCAACTACTTCTTTAACCTGTGTTGTAATGAGGAGGTAGTCAGAACGAAAAGTGTCTGGTGAACAGAAATTCAATCCTTACCATTTCATTACTTGAGCGGTATGATTTAAATAAGAATACGGCTTACATATTTAAACCATTTCAAAACAATTTAATACTTCATATAAGGAAAGAAGGTGGGCCCTCAAACAACTACTTAATACCTTCCATTTTCGAAGCAGATTTCCCAATCCCATAACCCATAACCAACGTCATGAATGTCTAACAATGAAAGAGACACAACCTAAGCCACTTAATACCTTTTAATGGAAAATAGGCAGACTCTGACCATTTAAGACCTCAATTAAGGTAGGTTCCCATCATTTAATACATATTTCCTTTAATAACTATTCCCAAGGCAGGCTCCACATAGGTATCTATCTAGGTGACATTACATGGAAATCTCTTTGGATACAATATTACCAATTGAAACGAACCTTTTTGAGATATCATTAACCGTGCCTAAACCCAATCCCGGCCATTTAATACTTCATTTTGGGGAAGAAGGCGGGCCCTTAAACAACCACTTAATACCTCTAAATTCCTGAAACAGGTCCTACACCTTATGAGCCGTACCGCACGATGACGTCTCACATCAGCCCCAATGTCACACTGTTGGTAGCCAGATTAGCTGGGTAGACTTCCATGTGTCCCTTGATTGACCTTGCATCACTATGACTTAGTCATATTTATTGCACTCTTAATATATTATCACACACCTCACCATGTCCATCAATTATGCTATATAAGAATTCCTTTTTATTTTGCATTAACAATCAATTACTTTCCAAAGGGGGATTAAGTGAAATTATTACTTAATTAACTACGCAATTAATATTTTATAATTGGACGTTTATTATACTAATTAATATACAAATACATACGCACTTATTATTTTCTATACGTGCGGAGATTACGCTCTAACTAACGTTTAAATGTTGATTCATTTTTAACCATAATAATACGATTCCTTTCTCTATATTATTAATGATGCCAAAATTCCAATATCTATAATAAGGGATTCTAATATCCATAACAAGGATTCAATACTCATATCCAAAATTGCAATAAATAGACTTGTATATAGAATTTAAATCTAACTTATCTCATATTAAAACAATGGAATAAACCAAAAAGTGGAGACTTACAATTTAATCAATCTTATGCTCTATTCAACTTCTTTTACATGAATTTAAACAAGGGAAATTCTATTAAATTTTATAGAAATAGGTGGTGTACACTACGAATAAAGATTCACGCTTTACACACTATTTCTCAATGAAATCCCCTTAATTAGTTCTGAAGAAAAAGAATAAGAAGTGCAATAGAAAATAGAATACATAAATTGCAAAATCCATAAAAACTCCATTATTTCAATACAAAACAATTCAGATTCCAATCAAAGAATTGACAATTCACTTTGGCGGAATTTTGGCGATTCTTAATATGATGTTTTCATAATCCAAAACTCCCCAAGGAATATATCAAATCTAAACTATACTGTTCAACTACTAAAATAGAATAACTAAGATTTCCACTTGCAGTTAGTCCTTAATTTTGCTTCTCATTGGATTTGAAACATCCATTATAATCCCCTTCAGATCTCTTCTTTTTTATATATACAACAAGCGATTTATATATATTAGATCTAGAAAGGTTGGAGGAGAAAAGGATTAGAAATTAAATAATAAACAAAGATAGGTATATAGGATTTCTTACCTGAAGCCCTAATGAAAATTTCTAAATCTAAGAAGAGATGAACTAACAGAGCTTCGCTGATGCTCCCAAAATATTTATGAATGAAGGTGAGGAGTCTAGGGTCTTATTTATAGTGGTTGAAATGCACTAGAACCATTGGATGAAAATAGGTTAAATATGGATAAATATGGGGCGTTCATTCACTTAAAAACCTTAGCCGCGACCCATGGAGTGGTCGACCTCTTCCTTCCAAGCGGTTCACCTCTAGGGGTCGACTTCTTGAGGTCAAGTGATCGACCTCTCCCCTATTTTGGGAAGGTATTAATTATTGTACTATTGGTTTTATTTAATTTCTCCATTATAGTTTTAACGTTAATAATTCTTGTAACACCCATACCTCTATTCTCATATTATCCAAGAGTACTACAGTGTATTATTGTCGGATAATATGGAGAATAAGGCGATATGTGGTACATATTTAAACATTGCATAAACCCACCATAAAAAGTACGTAGTATCGGCACAAAGCAATAACACGTGTGCCTCCAGGATAAAACAATACTCAATATACAATAAATATCAGTGATCACAAAGTCAATCGCAGTGATATTATATAATAAACAATATACAAAATGTGTCCAATATACATCACAATGATATACACATAAGAGACTATACAATACAGGGTGATAATCTACAATACAAAATATCTAGTCTCTACTAGCTTAGAAACTCAAGCTGGTCGTATTGTCCCTGTACTTGAAATGTCTCGGACTGACCCGAGAATTATATAAATAATAAACAGGTCAGACTATGTCTAGAATATAGATGTCAACATTTAATTACAACCGACATAGCGAAAATAGAGTATCACAAGTGGAATGTAAATTACTAAGTATATCAATGTCGATCAAAACCATGCACCCAAACATCACCTATAGTAAATAACAATCCAATAACTCATGAAATGTCAAAAGAACAATATGGGTGAAATAGCACCCATACAAAAACAAACAACTAAATATAAATACTCTACATAATAATGTATATCTCGACCATTAACTCTGACAAGAGACAATACTCTCAGTCGTATGGTCCTAAGAATGTGGTACAACATAGCGTGCATACTCAATTATATAACATAAATATACTACCACACACCAAAACAATACACTGATCAATCTCGACCAACAGTTCTTATGAGAGGGAGCTCTCTCAACTGAATAGCCCTACGAGATAGAAACAACAATTCATACAAAGAGGAGACCTTTTAGCCATATGCTCTTATAAGAGTGACAGACAAGCTCGTAGCAAGTCTCTAATGTCATAGATAGACAACATGCAGCTGCCTCGGGTTGGGCTATCTCAAATGACAGACGGACACGTAATCAGTCTCTAATGTCAAACAATTATCATCTCTAATGAGGTGATAATATCAAATAGCTTATACATAAAGGATCTACCTAAATCATCCAGATGGGAGACTAACGTACCGCAAAACAGCTCCAGGAAACGCTCCCTTAGTTACTCCCAGAAGCATGACACTTGTATCCATCGTATGTTATAAACATGCCGTCGAACTACGCTGGGCATTGGCCACAATTCCTACTTGCACTTGATAACGGACTATTGGTCCTCAAGTGACATCGAGATAATGGCTCTTATGAGAGAAATATCTCTCAGCCTACAAACTCAACAAGATGACATCAAGGATTCGTAGCGCGACCCAGCAATCAGGACTGCTTGGATGGATAACTGGCCTATCTAGTGGGTCTAATTCATGCGCTCTCCATAGTGGCATGAAACCAATGATGTAGATTCCCAACAAATACTCTAAACTATATAAATTCTAATGAGCTTGATCTCGATATAACATTTCCTCGATGACTAGCCCCAAGAGTATATAACGATACTGGACTAGTTAGTCTTTAATGATGCAACAAATTACTCTCAACAAGATGAGTCCTAATCAGAGCATCATCATAACATAATAATTCCTTGACTACTAGCCCTAAGAGTAAATAACAATATCCCTTGGTTAGTCAGTCCTAAGAGGATAAAATTATAAATCCCAACATATCTCCAGCTTGTAGCCCTTGGAAAGTGATACATCTCTCGACTACTAAGTTCTAAGGAGTCACCTCTAGACAATATCACAATTTCCTAACCCATCGCCAGAACATAAGTGACATCTGCTTACAGAAAGTAATCGAACAAATATCACATGAGTGTCCCATACCACTCAGTACTACATGTTCGTTTACTCAATGCTCGTAAACTACACTTATCATCGCATAATTATCGGATTTCAAATTTCGTAGCGTTTGGAGTTACCGTTTGATCGTACGGGAGAGAAATGCGTTGAAATTAAAATTGGAAATTTAATATTATAATTCGATTTGAAAAGCTATCTACCACATATGATCAAATTAGGCCTCGAAACTTGTTTCATTGTGTTCGAAATAGGGGTAAAACATTATAAACGCCAGGCGGCATGCTTCGTTTGGAGTTCGTCCGAAAAAGTACGTGAATAGTAGAAATAATAATAAAATAATCTATATGCACCTATATATACGTGCGTATACAACCCTAACCCTAGTTATTTATCTCTAGCCGCCACCCTCTTCTTCAATGGCCGAAACTCCATCTCCTTCCCCCTAAATTTCTGATCAATCCATCGACTTTTAGCCAAAGCTTCCAACTAGAAAGTCGAAGAGCTCGTCGAGCTCTACGAGATCAACGGTCGAGAAAGAGTAAGGAGGTCCATGTAAACGAAAAATCGATGGTGAAGGTTGTGCGTTTCATGGTTGATTGGTGGTGATAGGAGGCGCCGAGTTCAACTGGACTTCAACCGTAGGGGGAGCCAGGTGGGGCGCTCTCTCTGTGGTAGCCTATCATTCTCCAGTGGCCTGTATGAGGGAGGGCGATCGAGTTTTAAAGGCGACGTATGGGTTCGTGTAGCTGGAACGTTCACGTGAAGGCGGAAATGCACGTTCGGCCATGATCTGCTATAATGAAATGGACGACCAGATTTGATTTTATGTTTATAAAAAAAATTTGCAGATTTATTTATATTATAAATCGTGAATCTTCTAAATTGTATATCTTTCACATACGAGGTCCGATTGAGAGGAAACAAGCGGCGTTGGAATCGTATCGACGAAGGCTTTGGCGTGGAATAGAAGTGTCATTTATTTAAAGCTAAAATATTTTCAGTTTCAAATAAAAGGTGAGTGTTTCATAACACTCGCGAAGTACTAGAATATTTTTATGTTAGTTAAATTTAAAATTATGAAGTGATTTAAATTTGTTGATTATTTTTTGATAATTTTAATTGACATTTAAATTGGCATCTGAATTAACTGATAGAAATTTAAATTGACGGTTAAATTGGATTGGAATTAAACTGTTAGTAAAATTCTCGATATTGATAATTGGTTAATTGTTGTGATTTATCGACTATTTGGATGATGGATTGTAATGGATGCCAATTGGTTGAGATTTTGAATGATAAGATGTTTATTTATTTTTATATATTGTGTTGTCACCCTGTAAATTATCTGACAGTATATAAACTGTTATTTAAATTATTTCGAATAAATTAAGAGATAGGTTGAAATAATATATACCTATGACACTGATTTGGATTGAAATGATATATATCCATCTCTAAAATTAAAATCCAAATAATTGATTCACTTGGACATAGGATAGAAAATTATATACGGACACCGGATTGGTTAAATTCAATGATTCTAGGATTTTGATTTCAAATTACTTAAATTGATTTTTAATTTTGAAATAAAATCGAATTTATGGAAATGGAATCATTTTTGAACTCGAGCTCGAAATGTTAAAAATGAACTTGTCAATCGGAATTGTTTAAAGAATCGAGTTTGAAATTTTGAAGTTATAATTGAGAAACCATTTGGATGATGTAAATTGATTTGTTTAAGTGATTTGAACTTTTACTCGAACTTTGAAATAAGTCCAAGTAAAAGCAATTTAAATGGATATTTCGAAATTTGAGCTCGGAATTGGATTATTTTAAAGATTCGAACCTTAAATTGAACGTTGCGGTTGAATTTATTTAAGTGATTTAAATCGATATTCTAAAATCGAACTCGAATTTATATAAATCGAAATGGTTCAAATTTGATAATTAAATTGAAATTAATTCAAAGTGGAATTGAATTGAAATTAATTGGAACTAAAATTGAAATTGAATTAATTTGGAATCGAAATTGAAATTGATTTGAATTAGAATTGGAATCGAAGTGAATTCGAATTGAGATCGGAATTGAATCGATTTAAATGGAAATGGTAATTGAAATTGGTTTGAATTGGAAGTTTGGAATTAGATCAGTTTGACTTTGAAACTATTTTCAAAATAAATATTTTATTATATAAACTGTTTTAAAAAAAAGCCTATCTTTAGATGTTTAAATTACTTTGATTTTCCAAACTATTTTACTCTATAAACCATTTTCAATATTCAAACTATTTTATATTTGTTAACATAAAAAATCGACGCTAACACCCCGGTGTGTGTATGAGTTATGTGAAAGCGCCACCCATTGGTACGGGAACTAAAAATAAGCAGAAAATAGAAGAAAAGTAAAGAGACAGCAGTTTTATAGTGGTTCGGCTCGAAAATAAGCCTACGTCCACTTTATCTTCTTTATTGATGATTCGGTTACAACACTTTACAATACACTTTGATTACAACACACTTTAGACGAGTAGCTAGAACTTGTATGGAGAAGAAGCTTTCGAATTCATGTTGAATGTGTTTGATCTTCTCTTGAAGTCCTTTGAAGTGTCTTCGGTATTTGGAGTGTTTGAAGTGTCGGTTGAGTCGAGAGAACAGCAGAGTATAGGCGCCTAAGAAAATGATCCAAAAGTCCCCTTGAATGTTGGAGTAGGTGGGGTATTTATAGGTGAATTCTGGACAGGCGTTAGGTCGTGAACGACCTAAGATAGGTTGTAGGTCGTGAGTGACCTAAGATAGGTTGTGGTCCACTTGCGACTTAGGAGACATAGCTTGATAGGGTTGCACTTGATCTTATCTGAACGAGGTGACAAGTGGTAGGTCGTGAGCGACCTAGGGAAAAGCGGCATAAGGAGTTGTCTAGGCTTGTTTAAACTGGGTAGTAAGTTTTAGGTCGTTAACGACCTAAGATAGGTCGTAGGTCGCGTTGCCTCTCCGTTGTGGTTTACTATTGCCCCATGATGACAGTTAGGTCGCTGGAGCTATAGGTCGTTGAGATGTTCCATCTTCAGGTCGCTAAGTCGCGATAACTTTTAGGTCGTTAGAGCTTTAGGTCACTAGCCTCTTTCAAGAGTTAGGTCGATGTATCCTTTAGGTCGTTAGCACTCTTAGGTCGCTAAATCGCTTGTGATGTTAGGTCGCTAGAAACTTTAGGTCATTAGGTCGCATATGTTTTAGGTCGCTTCAAAAAAGAGGAGTTAACATTTGCCCCTCGAAGTATAGGCCTATGTCATAGGTCGTGTGCTTAGATCTAACTTTGCTAGGTCGTGAGTGACCTAAAACTTATGCTAACTCGCGTGCCCATTCGCCTTCTTCTCTCATCCCCATATAAACTGTTAGGTCGCTGCTTCTTCCTCACTTAACTGCTTCGATTTCCCGGTTCTGCCATCAAAACTTCGTGATTTCAAAGGCGAATTCGAGCTTTTCAGTCGACAATTCATCCTTGCTATCATATTGCGTAAGTGAACTAGATCTTTATCCATCTCACGATCACCATCGAACCACGAATTCCAACCTTCAAACCCCAAATCAATTTCGTACGCTATGCTTCTCTTTCGAGTTAGGTTGCGATTGATTTTGACTACCATTATTTCTGTTGTTGTCGTGATTCACGAAAGCACAATAATGAGTTGGATCTATGATAGATCGGAGGTGTTTTGAATTGGTTTTCGGGCGATTTGGTGGTACGAAGAGATAATGAATTTCACAAAGAGGATGATGGATTTCATGAAGAGGATGATAACGGGTTATTGGGTTAACCGTTAACGAGATGGTGAGCTATTGTGTGGGGAGGAAGTTAGCAATGTAGTAGATCTGAGCGACTTAAGAACCTTCGCGACCTAAAAAACCTGGCCGACCTAACGAATCAACTGACCTAACAAATTTTCACGACCTAAGGATCCCTCGAATCTGCGACCTAACTTTTAGGTCGTGCTGCAATTCAAGCGACCTAGGACTTAACAAATTTGCACATGAATTTTCAAGCAGAACAAATTAACGACCTAAATTTTTGCGGCATAGGCTATAGGTCGCGGCCGAGTTAGGACTTGGATAAATTTTGACCTAATGCTTATGAACTCTCTGATTTGCACAGTACGACTTAAGAGAGTTCCGACCTATGCCAGGTCGCTGGACGACCTAGGACTTGTAAAATTCTGAAAGGACTTGATTGAACTGCTTGGACTTTGTTACACTTCTTTACAGATTAAATCAACTTTAGTGCTAATAACCTGTTAAACATAATATTTGCAGAAAAATGGGACGAATATACTGCCATTGACTGCCCACATCGAATGACATATTAGTCGATAAAGAATAATCAACTTAAATGAACTATGTGAATGATATGCTGTGAATTAGCAAGTTCAAGTGAAGTATTAAAGCAAAGCTAAAATGATCAATTAAAACTGATTTGCTTGCATCAACACTGTACTTGGACTTGAAATAACAAGCCCTGAAACTTTATAATTATAAAATGTCAATTAATTTGATTTCAGTTATATCTGCTTGTTATTTTTATTAGTTTCGCACAACACTTCACACTTTTAGGAAACGTGTACCTTCACATTTGAATATCCAGTTCCTTGTGTAGAAATGACTTCTCAAAAAGAAGAAACAGGACAAGCTGGGGAGGCTTTTCCAATTGCTAACCCATTGACTGATCCTCCAGAAAGAACTTCGACCACCTTGAACCACAAAGCTTTCAGTCAATTGTGTATCCAGTTCGGTATTGCCGAAGCAGATGCTTTATTTCCTGGAGTAAACGATACTACTGACAGGCCACCTCTTGGTTTTGTCGCAGTTAATCGTCAGATGTGCTTAAGTGGAGCTATTCCTCCCTTTAATGATTTTCTTCGAGAGCTTCTTCTTCGATTGGCTATCTCTCCCTTCTAGCTACACCCCAATGGTTATGCCATCTTGATGGGGTTGTGTGTGCTGTTCAGAAGGACGCTCGACCGTCTTCCAAGTTTTGAAGAGATTTGCTATTTATGCACCTTTGCGAAGAACAAAGATCACCCTTCAATTATACTTGTGAGAGGCGCAAGAAACCGTAAATTGATTCTAGACTTGCCCGAGAGTGCACACGGGTTTTTAAGTCAATTTTTCTTCGTCAGATGCCCCTTGGGGTTCTATGCCGTCTGGAGAGTTGGAAGTAAGATTGCCTTTCTCCGTTCACTTCATTTTCTGAACTTCTTGAAACTCGAATTGTCAAATGCTTAACTTCATTCTTTACTTTTTCCAGCACTTCCTCCTCCGCTTAGGGAACCCAGCCACAAGCCGACCTTTGAAACTTTAAGTGTTGTGGCTGCTGAAGAGAGAAGCACTAAATTTTTGCTGAGAGACGAGTTTTTGCACCAGTTCGGACTTTTACACTCCTCTCGATCTACTCAGATTCACGAAATTTCTAGTTCTGAGATCGAAACATTAGCTGCCCCAGGTTCTCAAGCGGAGACATCAAATGCCCCAGTTTCTGCAGAAGAAATTGCATCGGAAGAACCTACTGTAGAGGCTGCGTTGGTGAAGTGTTCTACTCCCGTTGATGTTGCGGGGTCATCCGGTAAACTTGCACTTCTCCTAGTAATCGAAGAAGAGGAACTTCTTCAACACTTCGGGAAGGCTGATGATGAAGGAGTTGAGAAAAAGAGTCCCGCTAAGCATGACGGAGATGATACTTTTGAGGGATTGAGTGATTTAATGATTACTTCACATGAGCTCTTTAAAGACGACACTTTTACAACTAAAGTTACATCTCCAGCAGTCGAGGTGACATCTGCCTTGCAGCAAATTTCGTCAGCTCAAATGTTGACTCCTGCTTCACAATCTGTTATCACTCCCCAATTAAAGAGTGGTTTGTAGTCCGACGCATGTAGCTTGCACATCACACACACTTAGGATTTTTTGGCACTTATATGCACTTAGCTTCTTTACTCTGAAAATTTTTAAGACTTGTCTTTTTCACTTTCAGATTCTCCGATGAAGCGAAGTGGCTCGTACTATGAAAATTTCCAGCGTCATGGAAGCCGTGACACTTATGATTACAGGCGCTATCTCCCTGTCCATAGGGAAATCGATGAAGAAAGAGCCGCTAGAAAAGCTCGTGAAAGGCGGGACTATGAGGAGCGGCAAAGAAGAAGGGATGATGAATCCCACAAAAGGAAATCTTATGATGTTAAAGGGAAAAGTCACGTTGCTGTCAATCCAAGCAAACGGGTCAAACTTAGCGATCAATCAGCGTCTGCAATTTCTGAAAAGACCGTTGCTCCTAACCCTCTTGACATCCCCTCCGGTTCTCCTGCTCTTAAGAAATCTGACATTCAGACAATTATTAACAGGCCTTAGTATCAAGTCAAGGATGCTCCACCCACACTTCAAAGCCGATTCCCAAATTGTGTTTAAAGGGAGTGCGTTTCGACTTAGACTTGGTGCTGATTGATAAGCAGGCTATGCAAAGGAACCTTGACGCTGTTAAGCTTGACATCGAGAGAATGTCTGGATGGCAAAGGTTGGTTGACGAGCTTTAAAGGGTTAATCATATGAATCTCGAAGCCATGTTAACCATGGAGAATGACAAGTCGGAGTGGGATAAAATTTGTAGGCAACATGATGCAGAAATGACGAGCATTGCTGATGATAACGCTAGACTTGAGTCTGAAGTTAAGAAACTCAAGGAAGATCTTGCCTCCTCTTCCACTTCTTTTACTCAAAAGGAAGAGGTACTTCAAAAGAAAGTACGGGATGCTCATGCCAGTCAATGAGACGCTGATGCCAGGTATGAGGCACAAGAGAAAATTGTCGAGAGTTACTGCACTGATGTTGCTCGGTTGTGAGAAAAAGCCCACTCCCAGGACATGGAAATTGAAATGTTAAAAGCTCAACTTTCTAAAGTTGAAAAAGAGCATGATGAGGCAGTTGCCGGCCAAGTTGCAGCAGAAGAATCTCATGAGGCTACTAAAGCCAGTATCAGCTCTACTTTATTCGATTTTTACTTGCACAGCATCCTGGGGCGTGGTAGTCTCTCATTTTTGGGCCCTAAGTATGAGATTACTTTGGCCGAAGTGTGGGAGGCCGCAATTAATATGCTTGGAGGTGCTGGCTATGACGAAGTAGCCCTTGAGGCACATTATTTTGATGATGAAACTCGAGCCGCTCTTTCCAAAGGAAAGGAGCAACTTGCTAAAGTGCGAGCTGAATCGACGGGAGAGGAGCATCTAGGGGAGGAAGCACCTTTAACTACCCCTGTCCATACTTCAATTTCGGCTGACGTTGACATTATGGGCTCCAGTTCCCATTCTCCGCCTCCTGCTAAAGTCAAAACCGAGATTACAACTGCACAAGGTGGAGATGAAGGCGAAGAAAGCGCCGAAGCACACGCCTATGAGATTGACATTACAAAGCCAACTTCTCCAGGTAACTTCAAAGTTGAACCAGGTCAAGCGAACTACTTGTTTGCTCCAACTGAGTTTGATGAATTTCTCGATTGTTACTTAAGTCTCGATGATCCAATATCTTCTCTTTTTTCGGAGAATACTTATTTTAACTTCTTTTCTTCTGTAGCGGAAGTACCGAGCGCTGCGCAAAATTCTCCCCTTCCAACTGTTCCTCCTCCATCCCTTCAAGTCACTCCTGCTTCTCAGCCAGGGTCGTAGGAAGAGCAAATAGAAGCCCTTCGAGGCTTGGATGATCCACCTGCTTCGCAAGAGCAGAAGGCTGAGAAACTTGGAGAAGGTGAAAAGACTCCGGAGCAAACTCATGATGATGACACGAAGCTATCTGAGCTAATTTCTTCGGGTAGTGAGTCTTCTTCAAGGAAGAAGGGGAAGCGCGCAATTACGAAGAGGAAGAAGAAAAGCGCTTCTGCTGGTGAAGAAAAGGTAGAAGAAGATCCGGCTACACCTTCCTCTCCTTCTTCCCCGACCCGTCCACGCCGGATTCAGAAATTAATCATCAAGCCGGGCAAGAGTTCCAAAGGTGGCGGGAAGAAGGAGTAATGTGCTTGACTTTATGCTTATTGTTTTGTATTTTGCTTTTTGCATGTATGGACCGGAGATGGTGCGGATACCGGCCTCCGCTTGTTGAAACCTGCATATGTACAAAAATTTCATAGTGTGGAATAAAATGGTTCTTTTTACTTGTACAATTTCTTGTTAGTATATGTGTGAACGCAATTATTCCTTGTTATTGCACAAGTTTCTTTATTTACTTTATATGATACTACAGTGAGCTCGTGGTATGATGTTTGAGATTTTATTAATATAGCTATATGCCCCTATACCACGGCTCATTGTAATATTCTGAAAAGACTTGTACTCTTATTTTAGAGAATAATTTTTCCGTTTTGAGGGAATATTATTCTGCTTTCAACAGAGTATGCCTTGTATCGGAGAAGTTTTTCCTTTTCTTCTTTTTTTTTAGAACACTTCAACTTTCGGGGATGATCACTTTTATTTGTTGAAAAGTGGATTCCCCTACACAACGAAGCGAGCCTCTGAAGAATGTTTTGATCTATTGGACGTGCCTCGTTAGAGGGCTTTGTTTAACACTTCACTGTTGAGAGTAAAAGTGTGCCTCTGAAGAGGGCTTGTTTGATATGCCTTTGAGAAGGGCTTTTCTGTTGTGCCTCGGGAGAGGTCTCCTCCGAAGAGCTGTGCCTCCGAAGTGGGCTTGTGCCTAGTTAGAGGGCTTTGGTTTGGCACTTCAACTTGGTGAAGTGTGCCTCCGAAGAGGGCTTGTGCCTCCGAAGCAGTTTTTGCCTACGAAGAGGTCATTGTTTGTGTGCCTCCGAAGAGGGCTTGCACCTCCAAAGCAGTTTTTGCCTACGAAGAGGTCTTTGTTTGAGTGCCTCCGAAGAGGGCTTTTGGACTCTGAAGAGTAACACGAGGACTCTGACGAGTAGCATTTGGACTTTGAAGAGTAGCGCGTGGACTCTGAAGAGTAGAATTTGAACTTCGAAGAATAGCACGAGGACTCTGAGGAGTAGCATTTGGACTCCGAAGAGTAGCGCGTGGACTCTGAGGAGTAGCATTTGGACTCCGAAGAGTAGCACGAGGACTCTGAGGAGTAGCATTTGGACTCCTAAGAGTAGCACGTGGACTCTGAAGAGTGGCATTTGGACTCCGAAGAGTAGCACGAGGACTCTGAAGAGTAGAATTTGGACGCCGAAGAGTAGCACGAGGACTCTGAGGAGTAGCATTTGGACTCCGAAGAGTAGCACCTGGACTCTGAAGAGTGGCATTTGGACTCCGAAGAGTAGCACGAGGACTCTGAAGAGTAGAATTTGGACACCGAAGAGTAGCACGAGGACTCTGAGGAGTAGCATTTGGACTCCGAAGAGTAGCACGTGGACTCTGAGGAGTAGCATTTGGACTCCGAAGAGTAGCACGAGGACTTTGAGGAGTAGCATTTGGACTCCGAAGAGTAGCACGTGGACTCTGAAGAGTGGCATTTGGACTCCGAAGAGTAGCACGAGGACTCTGAGGAGTAGCATTTGGACTCCGAAGAGTAGCACGAGGACTCTGAGGAGTAGCATTTGGACTCCAAAGAGTAGCACGTTGACTCTGAAGAGTGGCATTTGGACTCCGAAGAGTAGCAAGAGGACTCTGAGGAGTAGCATTTGGACTCCGAAGAGTAGCACGTGGACTTTGAGGAGTAGCATTTGGACTCCGAAGAGTAGCACGTGGACTCTGAAGAGTGGCATTTGAACTCCAAAGGGTAGCATTGTTGCTTTTGTCCTTTCACCATCGGCTGCTTAGCGATTCCTCGTTATAACTTCAAATACATGTCTCATTCTTTTGCAAGTTGCATGCTCTTTGCCAGAGAAGCGTACTTTTATCATTGAGTAAATCCACGGGGCCGACATAAGCTACTCTACCGGATGTTCTTTTGCACAAACGATCGCGATTGGTTAGCAAGGGTCTGGAACCTTCTTGTCAAGAAGGTGCCCGCTTTGGTGGACTCCTCAACTGTTTGTGAATAGCACTTCTTTTATAGGGGTTGAATTTTGGCTTGGCATTTGTTTGTTGAGTGATTTGCAGGAATCGCTTGGCTTCGTGATTTGTTGAATAGGTAAGCTTTGCTTTGATATCCTGCAATATTAAATCAACATTTTAGCAATATTTTTAATATATTTGCATATCGAAATGAGACAGGCATCTTATAGTATTAAAAGACACAAGACTTATAGTTCTTTATTATTGATTCGCACTGATTTCTCAGTGGTTTACAATACAAGAGTTATACATCCAACATCGTTTTACAAATTTAAGAAATGCTTTTTAAGTAAAATATGGACGCAGTCATTGCTATTCCATAATCTCAGGATTGAATTTCCATTTTCACTGGATTCATAGTTTTGGATCCATATGCCAGACAGAATGAAAGGTGTCCAGTTGTAGTTTTGTGGGTAGTTATCAGCGCTTTGATTAACATCCGCCTGCTGGGTGAGGACACCCTGTGACAACATTAATAACCAACCTCTCAAATTCATGTGCTGCAGCCTTGTCATCCGAGCCAAATTGATGAGTAGGAAGTTGTTGCCCTTGTGTGGATGAGGTTGGGTCGACTCTGTTTTTCTTCATGTATTGTTGCAGTTTATTTTGTTTTAGCAACTCTTCAATCACATTCTTTAACTGGCGACATTGGTTAGTGTCATGGCCGGGTTGATTGTGAAATCGACAGAATCTCCCATTATGCATTGCACCTCTCCCCATCTCAAGTGGTTTGGGATACTCGACAACATCCTTCGTTGCGAAGAAGATATTTTCCGGTGTATCGGTTAAGGGAGTAAAATCTGAAGGATTAAAGCGGCGAGGTTTCTTCTCATTCCCCTGCTTCTTTTCCCCATCATTTTCCCTTTTTTGGTTTCCAGATTCTCTTTTGTTAGAAGAAACATCGTTATTCTTGACTTCGGCAACAACTGCTTTCGCTGGCGCAGAAAGGCTTTCTAGGCGCATGAATTCGTCGGCCTTCTTATAGAATTTCTCAAGTGAGTTTGGCTCCTTCCGAATTCACTTGATTTGTTGACGGCTCACATTAGGTAAGACAGGATCATACGGGGTTCTGCATTATCCACTTCGGTCAGGGCTTTATTGAAACGGTTCAAGAAAGATCTGATAGATTCTCTGGGAGCTTGTTCAAGGCTGGACAGTGACATTATATCCTTAGCTTTTGAAGCATACAACCTGAACTGATCCTTGAATTTTCGAGTTAAGTCAGAGAATTGATCTACGGACCGAACTGGTAGCTTTGTGAACCAAAGTAGAGCCACTCCTTCCAAGTACACTAGAAAGTATCGGCAATTTAATCTCATATGATGCTCTTGCACCGGTCATATGCTAGTCATACTTATATAGGAAATGATTAGGGTCACTCGTTCCCCTATAGGCCGGGATAGTAGGAGGTACAAATTTCCTTGGAAATTCTGCTTTCAGGATCCTTTTAGTAAACGGAGTCTTGCTTGGAGAAAATCCCCAGTTGTTCTCATTTTCTTCCCTCTGCATGCTCTCTTTCATGATTCGACGAACCATCCCTGATAGGTACTCCTCATTGTTGGAAAGCATCGTCGGGCATACGTCAGCTATTCTTTCGGAAGTTTTCCTAGGCAAATGTTCGCGAAAAGTTGGCTGCGGCCTTGAACCTTCAGCTTGGAAAGGTGGCGCTTCGGTGGTGTCATTTGCTCTTTGAGGAATACCTCTCTCTTGGGGATTATGAGCATCTTCGGCAAAGGTTGTTTCATTGTTTTCTGGTTGTCGATTTGCCCCGAGTAGAGCGTTTAATCTGTCCATCATTAAAGCGTTTTGAGCTTCAATTTGCTGGTATAATCCAGATACTGCATCGTCTAATTCAGCCCTTGTGACTCCAATGGTAGGAGTTGCCTGGTTTGCTGTTGGGGAAGCAGAGGTCCCCTCATGAGCATTTCCGGATCTGGTAGATCTACTCTTTCTTCTAGGAGCCATGATTTCAGATAAACTTCTGGTCTTTAGAGAGATTCTTTCCACAAACTTTTGCGAAGCAATGGTGACAATATTCCTGAGTTGGGTTCTCAGTGAAAGCACCAAAATGTTAACGTAAAAAATCGACGCTAACACCCCGGTGTGTGTATGAGTTATGTGAAAGCACCACCTGCTGTTACGGGAATTAAAAATAAGCAGAAAATAAAAGAAAAGTAAAGAGACAGCAGTTTTATAGTGGTTCGGCTCGAAAATAAGCCTACGTCCACTTTATCTTCTTTATTGATGATTCGGTTACAACACTTTACAATACACTTTGATTACATCACACTTTAGACGAGTAGCTAGAACTTGTATGGAGAAGAAGCTTTCGAATTCATGTTGAATGTGTTTGATCTTCTCTTGAAGTCCTTTGAAGTGTCTTCGGTGTTTGGAGTGTTTGAAGTGTCGGTTGAGTCGAGAGAACAGCAGAGTATAGGCGCTCCAGAAAATGATCCAAAAGTCCCCTTGAATGTTGGAGTAGGTGGGGTATTTATAGGTGAATTCTGGACAGGCATTAGGTCGTGAACGACCTAAGATAGGTCGTAGGTCGTGAGCGACCTAAGATAGGTTGTGGTCCACTTGCGAATTAGGAGACATAGCTTGATAGGGTTGCACTTGATCTTATCTGAACGAGGTGACAAGTGGTAGGTCGTGAGCGACCTAGGGAAAAGCGGCATAAGGAGTTGTCTCGGCTTGTTTAAACTGGGTAGTAAGTTTTAGGTCATGAACGACCTAAGGTAGGTCGTAGGTCGCGTTGCCTCTCCGCTGTGGTTTACTGTTGCCCCATGTTGACAGTTAGGTCGCTGGAGCTATAGGTCGTTGAGCTGTTCCATCTTCAGGTCGCTAAGTCGTGATAACTTTTAGGTCGTTAGAGCTTTAGGTCGCTAGCCTCTTTCAAGAGTTAGGTCGCTGTATCCTTTAGGTCGTTAGCACTCTTAGGTCGCTAGATCGCTTGTGATGTTTGGTCGCTAGAAACTTTAGGTCGTCAGGTCGCATATGTTTTAGGTCGCTTCAAAAAAGAGGAGTTAACAATATTAATCTATTTGAACTTTTAAACTATATAAAAAATTTCAAACTATTTTCTAAAAATTCAAACTGGTCAGAGTGGGAATGTTAATATTTAAATTATGGATTTAAATGCGAATTGGTAAAATTGAATTACAACCTAAAAGGAAATTCGAAACAAATTTGGAAGCGAAATCGAGAGATTGAGGCAAAAATGATTTTGAAGTGGAATAGCGTATTTTGAGTAAATATGATGATTTCGAAATGGATTTGATTTCAAGCGAATATGATATTTTGATATCAAGTATGAATTGTTTTCGAAATATAAAAGTACCAACCGGTATGTAAAACGACGTTTGGTTGTTAAAGAGACCGGGGCCTCTTATTGGCATACTCTCTGTCAATATTGGAACCACTTTAACAATTGTGTACGTGGAGGAGACTTCAAAACGAAGTGGTTGGATTTGGCGTCGTTTGCTGGATTTGAAGAAAGAGAACGATGATGGATAGACCTCGACACTTGTGCCAATTTGAAATGACTAAAACATGATGGCTTGACCGGGCCAAGCGGGCTAATTACCCCTAGCGGACATCCGTTCTTCGATTTTCTTAGACTCGGTCCATATTATTACTCTTGGTGTTGGTTTCGATTAGTGCACCTTGATTTGGGATAGCCTCCCTTTGACTCGATATGGGATGGATGGACACGGTGGGCGGTCATGGTTATGATGCGTTACCACCAGCCCTGCGACCCGAACTGGTAGTATCCTACCTTGGGAATTGCCTCACGTTCCTTGTCATACTTTAATCCCTATACGAGATCCCTAAGATTTTGGTTTAGTGTTGTCGTATCACAACGCATCCCTATCCACCGACGGTTGACTGGTGTTTTATATGAAAACTGTACGATAATGCCTAAAAACGCGTTAAGGGGGATGAATGTAAAGCCTTAACGCTAAGAAAAATATTTATTTTATTGATTAGACATTATATATGTAGCGTATTCTACTACATATAAATATTTTGATGGATCCTTAAGAGATGGAAAATCCCATAACATCTCTTGAGTTATTACACGCACGTTATAAACTGGATAGGGGATGTAAAACCCGTAAACACCTTTGACGCCATGGCACTCATGTTATATGCGATATCGATTTGACTCACATAAGAATATTTTAGTCCTGACTCGAGTGTTTTGTCTTTTTATTACGCTCGGGCCAGCCCTGAGTTTTCAGTTTATTGAAGATTTATTCTGGAGGACGAAGACGGACATTTAGTCTATTATTATTATTATTATTATTCTCTGCATCATGCTGTTTTGCTGCATTATTTATTTATCCCTGTTGTATATATAAATCTGATAAATGTTGTAAAAATTATAATCAAATGTATAATATAAACAGCTTCATGAACTGTTTATTTGATTATTATATTTTGTCATTCCGCTGCAAGATTCTGTGTTTGTTTCCTTCTTCCTTTTCTTATTTTTATAAATTAACCCCAATAATTATCTATGTTCCGGATTATTTTAGTTGGACAAGTGTGGATTATTGTCGGTTTAAACCTTCCGAAATATTGTGGGTCGTCATAGTTGGTATCAGAGCTTTGGTTTAGCGATAACCTTAGCTTTGTGGGGTTTGACTCATTAAAGACAGGGTAGCAATACCATAGAATGAGTGGTTTGAGTGTATATATATGAGAGAGCGTACTTGCTAGTGTTATAAAATGTTTTATATTGTGTTCACTTATCTGTTGAGTTGTTTATATATTCTGGTCGGTGCGTGGGACGCCATGTTATCGATAGGGGTTTCTAAACACTAAAATGAGACAAGTCGACATAATTTTGTTTTAAAGTAGGGTAAATGAAATAATTTTACTTCAATTATATTATATATATATATAAAGGTTATTAATGGAATTGTTGTTAGGAGATGATAATATTTAGTTATCATCGATTATTGGTTGAATTAAAATAAAATGAATACCTTATGAATTTTATTTTACGAAGTGTTCGATGATTAAATTGGATTGAAATCTAATTGCAATAAGAATTTTTTAAAATAACGTTTTGGAAATAAGGTAATGGAATTTGTATAAGTATATTTATAATATAGTTTATAAATAGAAAGAATTTAAAAGTCGAGAATTTTTGAATTTAAAACCTATTGTTTTCAAAATTATTTTCAAAGCATTCAAAATTAATAATAATATTATTTGAAATTTTTTTTGATGAGAAATATATATTTTGAAAAGATTTTTGAAAGAAATAAAGCATTGAACTTGTTTTGGTCGTTGGGAAATAATTCTAGGGATGACTGTAGCATCGCCAGTATTCATTTTTGAGTTGAGTGAGAATTGCTACTAAAAGGAATCTATTTTCGATTAAAACAAGTTTTGTTGTGAAAAATAATCTAAGTATGATTTGATAAATATATGAAAATAGTTTTGAACTTATAATTGAAAATAGTATAGATAAAAATAAGTTATAACCTATAGATTTAAACAGGAAAGTAGAATTAAATTTAAAACTGTTGAATATTTTGGTTAAGAAAACAAAAGAGGAATTAAACTTAAGATGAAAAAAAATTAACCTAAGAAATGTTAGTAAAATGGAGTTAGTTAAATGAAGTCTAACCCAAGAAAGCTTAAATAAAATGAAATGTATTTGAAATGAATTAGATAAAATAATAAAATGAAATTTTGAATGAATAAGTTTGTATAACTTATAAATTTGAGAAATATTGAACTAAAAACAAATATTAAATTTGTTGAATGTGAATGATAAGAAAGGAAAAGAAAATTTAACTTAAATAATATTGAATAAACCGAGTAATGGAAAAATGAAATGGAATTTAACTTAATATTAAATAAAATTGAATTGGATATTGAATGAAACTAGATAAATTAGTAAAGTGAATTAATTCCACTTAAGCTATAAAATGAATTAATAAAATGAATATGAACTTGGATTATAAAATGAAATGCAATTTGAATTGTGAAAGAAATTGAATAAAAATAAATGAGTGTAAGTAAAAATTAATATGAGTAATTGAATTTAATTTAAGTTGGATGTAAATAAATTAAATGCAAATAGAATGAGTTTCAATATAATTGAATGGTAACTAGTTGGATATGAAATAAGTTAATGGAATAAATTATAAATTAAAGTTAACTTAAGAGAAGTTGAACAAATTGATTGTGATAAAAGGAAAATTATTAATATGAATTGAGTTGTAAAATAGAATTTACTTAAGTTAATAATATGAATAAATGAAGCAAACTAATGAAGTGAATCAATGAATTAATATTGAACTTAAGTTATGAAGAGAAAAGTAAATAAACATGAATTGCATTTTATAAAATGTTTATAATAAACTTAAATGGTTTATAAATGATATTAGTATTAAAGAAAATAAACTAAGTGGTAGTAAAAAAAATTAACTTAAACAAGGTTAAATGGAATAATTTTATAAAATGGTTCATAAATGAATTTATATGAAATATGTTAAACAAAAAGTGAAACAATTGGAATTTAACAAATTGAATTGAATAAATTGAATGTGAATGAAATAGATGTGAATAAATTTGAAGCAAACCAATCAAATGATAATAAAAAATTGGACGGAAATGTAAATTTTGATAATTTGGATTAATTAGATGAATATTAATGATTGTTAAATGGTTTCTTTGGTTATAAATCATTGTTATAACTATTTTGGCTGCATATGATTGTTATGGTTGTGTATCGATGCTTGTGCTTATGATTTGGATCCAAAATTCATGTTATATGGTTCTATTTAACTCATACATGTTCTATATCTTATCATAAGTGACTAATATTCTAAATTGAGTTGAGATAGGTACATACGAAGACCGTTTGGATGTATACTCGGGTTTTTATATGCTTTTGCTTGCTTAATACGAGCGAACTCGCTCGTATTAATAATAATAAGGTACATATCTCGGATTACATACTGCGCTTTTTTATTTTTCCCTATGGGATGCCTCATCATTGAGATGAGATTTATATTTGATATATATTTGGGTTATGTATTGTATTGTAAATATTTTCTGATCGAGCCGCGCAAAAGAGACACTGTCGAAATTTTCCGTAAATCCGGGTGTTAAAAAAATTTATATTTTTAAAAAATTTATAGATTGTTTTATATATAAGTTGTAATTTCCGCAAACCAATATCGAAGTGGCGTGGCGAGCGCATAATAATGGTTTTGTAAGTAAGATTTTAATATTTTATAAGTTGATTGTTTTGAATAAAATATATCAAGTGTTAAATTCTGCACTTAACGCCTTTTCGAGGACGAAAAGTTTTGAGTGGTGGAGAATGTAACGACCCGTATTTTTAACTATTTTAAATTATTAAATTTAATATGATTATTGAATAAAAATGGTTAAAAATAAAATTTAACGAATTATTAGTGTAGTTGTTGAATATGAAGATTTTGGTTGAAATTATAGAATGGATTTAAATTTAAAATATAACGATTTATCGTAATACAGAAATGGAGAATAATTGAAATTTGGGTTGAATAGGAATCGAAATGATTTCTAATGTTGATATAAATTCTATTTGAATTAGAATTGAGTTAATAAATTTTAAAAATGAAAATTTCAAGTAAATTTTCCAATTTTTGAAATCGTAGATTTAATCGACGCGTTAAAATAGTGATCCAGGGCACGGTCTCGGAATTCGACAAAACCAGTTCCATTGGATCCGTAATAGTGTATTATTATCGGATTTCAAATATCGTAGCATTTGGAGTTACCGTTTGATCGTACGGGAGAGAAACGCATTGAAATTAATATTGGAAATTTAATATTATAATTTGATTCGAAAAGCTATCTTCCACATACGATCGAATTTTGCCTCGAAACTCATTCCATTGTGTTCGGAATAGGGGTAAAACATTATAGACACCAGGTGGCATGCTTCGTTTGGAGTTCGTCCGAAAAAGTTCGTGAACAGTAGAAATAATAATAAAATAATCTATATGCACCTATATATACGAGCGTATACAATCCTAACCCTAGCTATTTATCTCCAGCCGCCACCCTTTTCTTCAATGGCTGAAACTCCATTTCCTTCCTCCTAAATTTCTGATCAATTCATCGACTTTTAGCCAAAGCTTCCAACTAGAAAGTCAAAGAGCTCATCGAGCTCTACGAGATCATCGGTCGACATTGAGTAAGAAGGTCCATATCAGCGGAAAATCGATGGTGAAGGTCGTTCATTTCATGGCTGATTGGTGGTGACAGGAGGTGCTGAGTTCAACTGGACTTCAGCCGTAGGGGGAGGCAGGTGGAGCGCGTCTCTCGGTGGCAGTCGATCATTCTCCGGTGGCCTGTAGAAGGGAGGGCGATCTAGTTTTAACGGCGACGTATGAGTTCGTGTAGCTGGAACGTTAGCGTGAAGGAGGAAATGCACGTTTGGCCAAGATAAACTATAATGAAATGGACGGCCAGATTTGATTTTAGGTTTATAAATTTTTTTTGCACATTTATTTATATTATAAATCGTGAATCTTCTAAATTGTATTTCTTTCACATACGAGGTCCGATTGAGAAAAAACAAGCGGCATTGGAATCGTATCGACGAAGGCTTTGGCGTGGAATCGAAGTGGCATTTATTTGAAGCTAAAATATTTTCAATTTCAAATAAAAGGTGAGTGTTTTATAACGCTCACGAAGTACTAGAATATTTTTATGTTAGTTAAATTTAAAATTATGAAGTGATTTAAATTTTTTGATTGTTGTTTGATAATTTTAATTGACATTTAAATTGGCATTTGAATTAACTGATAGAAATTTAAATTGACGGTTAAATTGGATTGGAATTAAACTGTTAGTAAAATTCCCAATATTGATAATTGGTTAATTGTTGTGATTTATCGACTGTTTGGATGATGGATTATAATGGATGCCAATTGGTTGAATGATTGGATGTTTATTTATTTTTATATATCCTGTTGTCACCCTGTAAATTATCTGACAGTATATAAACTGTTATTTGAATTATTTCGAATAAATTAAGAAATAGGTTGAAATGATACATACCTGTGACACTGATTTGGATTGAAATGATTTATATTCATCTCTGAAATTAAAATCCAAGTAATTGATTCACTTGGACATAGGATAGAAAATTATATATGGACACTGGATTGGTTAAATTCAATGATTCTAGGATTTTGATTTGAAATTATTTAAATTTATTTTGATTTTTTGAAATAAAATCGAATTTATGGAAATGGAATCATTTTTGAACTCGAGCTTGAAATGTTAAAAATGATCTTGTCAATCGGAATTGTTTAAAGAATCGAGTTTGAAATTTTGAAATTATACTTGAGAAACCATTTGGATAATGTAAATTGATTTGTTTAAGTGATTTGAAATTTTACTCGAACTTTGAAATAAATCCAAGTAAAAGTAATTTAAATGGATATTTCGAAATTTGAGCTCGGAATTGGATTATTTTAAAGATTTGAACCTTAAATTGAACGTTGAAGTTGAATTTATTTAAGTGATTTAAATCGATATTCTAAAATTGAACTCGAATTTATATAAATCGAAATAGTTTAAATTTGAGATTTAAATTGAAATTAATTCAAATTGGAATTGAATTGAAATTAATTGGAATTGAATTGAAATTAATTGGAATTGAAATCGAAATCGAATTAATTTGGAATCGAAATTGAAATTGATTTGAATTAAAATTGGAATCGAAGTTAATTCGAATTGAAATCGGAATTGAATCAATTTAAATGGAAATGGTAATTGAAATTAATTTGAATTGGAAGTTTGGAATTAGATCGGTTTGACTTTAAAACTATTTTCAAAATAGATATTTTATTATATAAACTGTTTTAGAAAAAAAACCTATCTTTAGATGTTTAAATTACTTTGATTTTCCAAACTATTTAACTATATAAACCATTTTCAATACTCAAACTATTTTATATTAAACTATTTGAACTTTTAACTATTTAAAAAAAATAAACTATTTTCTAAAAATTCAAACTGGTTAGAGTGGGAATGTTTATATTTAAATCATGGATTTAAATCCGAATTGGAAAAATTGAAGTTATAACCTAAATGGAAATTCGAATCAAATTTGGAAGAGAAATCGAGAGATTGAGGCGAAAATGATTTTAAAGTGGAATAGCATATTTTGAGTACATATGATGATTTTGAAATAGGTTTGATTTGATTCGAATATGATATTTTGATATCAAGTATGAATTGTTTTCGAAATATAAAAGTACCAACTGGTGTGTAAACCGACGTTTGGTTGTTAAAGAGACCGGGGCCTCTTATTGGCATACTCTCTATCATTATTGGAACCACTTTTAACAATTGTGTATTCGGAGGAGACTCCAGAACGAAGTGGTTGGATTTGGCGTCGTTGACTGGATTTGAAGAAAGAGAACGATGATGGATAGACCCCGACACTTGTGCTAGTTTGAAATGACTAAAACGGGATGGCTTGACAGGGCCAAGCGGGCTAATTACCCCTAGTGGACATCCGTTCTTCGATTTTCTTGGACTCGGTCCATATTATTACTCTTGTTGTTGGTTTCGATTGGTGCACCTTGATTGGGGATAGCCTCCCTTTGACTCGATATGGGATGGATGGACACGGTGGGCGGTTATGGCTATGATACGTTACCACCAGCCCTACGACCCGAACTGGTAGTACCATATCTTGGGCATTGCCTCACATGCCTTGTCATACTTTTATCCATATATGAGACACCCAAGGTTTTGGTTTAGTGTTGTCGTATCATGGTGCATCCCTATCTACCGACGGTTTACTGGTGTTTTATATGCAAACTGTACGACAATGCTTAAGAACGCATTAAAGGGGATCAATGTAAAGCCTCAACGCTAAGAAAAATATTTATTTTATTGATTAGACATTATATATGTAGTGTATTCTACTATATAAAAATATTTTGACAGATTCTTAAGAGATGGAAAATCTCGTAACATCTCTTGAGTTATTGCATGCACGTTATACACTGGATAGGGGAGATGTAAAACCCGTAAACATCTCTGACGCCACGACACTCATGTTATATGCAATATCGATTTGACTCACATAAGAATATTTTAGTCCCGACTCGAGTGTTTTGTCTTTTTAAGTTGGACATGTGTGGATTATTGTCGATTTAAATCTTCCAAAATGTGGGTCGTCATAATTGGTATCAGAGCTTTGGTTTAGCGATAACCTTAGCTTTGTGGGGTTTGACTCATTAGAGATAGGGTAGTAATACCCTAGAACGAGTTTTTTGAGTGTATATATATGAGAGAGCATACTAGTTAGTGTTATAAAATGTTTTATATTATGTTTACTTATCTGTTGAGTTGTTTATAAATTCTGGTCGGTGCGTGGGACGTCATGTTATCGATAGGGTTTCTAAACACTTTAACGAGGCAAGTCGACATAATATTGTTTTAAAATAGGGTAAATGAAATAATTTTACTTAAATTATATTATATATATATAATGATTATTAATGAAATTGTTGTTAGGAGATGATAATATTTAGTTATTATCGATTATTGATTGAATTAAAATAAAACGAATACCTTGTGAATTTTATTTTACGAAGTGTTCGATAATTAAATTGAATTGAAACCTAATTGCAATAAGAATTTTTTTTAAATAATGTTTTGGCAATAAGGTAATGGAATTTGTATAAGTATATTTATAATATAGTTTATAAATAGAAAGAATTTAAAAGTCGAAAATTTTTGAATTTAAAACCTATTGTTTTCAAAATTGTTTTCAAAGCATTCAAAATTAATAATAGTATTATTTGAAATTTTTTTGATGAGAAATATATATTTTGAAAAGATTTTTGAAAGAAATAAAGCATTGAACTTGTTTTGGTCGCTGGGAAATAATTCTAGGGATGACTGCAGCATCGCTAGTATTCGTTTTCTAGTTTTTGAGTGAGAATTGCTACTAAAAGGAATCTATTTTCGATTAAAACAAGTTTTGTTGTGAAAAATAATCTAAGTATGATTTGATAAATATATGAAAATAGTTTTGAACTTATAATTGAAAATAGTATAGATAAAAATAAGTTATAACTTATAGATCTGAACAGGAAAGTAAAATTAAATTTTAAAACTATTGAATACTTTGGTTAAGCAAACAAAAGAAGATTTGAACTTAAGATATGAAAAAAAATTAACCTAAGAAATGTTAATAAAATGGAGTTAGTGAAATGAAGTAAATAAAATGAAGACAAAGATTTGGCATATTATTTGTGAAGATCCAAAAACTCGGCCTTCGAAAATCAGCACCCGTACTTCACTTGTACTCAAATGCCGTAGATTCAAACGTCGAATCTGGTTCTCCGAAGCTTATAACACCATTAAATATAACAACACAGCGGAAGAAAGAAAACAATGATATCGTATACAACTCCAATGAATACAATATCCAGAATGATATACAACAATGATATCAATATGATACAACAATATCAGAGATAAATAATGATACAGCGAAAAACAGAAATGATAACTACAAATGATCAGTCAGAGAGACTGACTCCAAAATGATCATCGATGTCAAGCTCGAACCACAAAGAGAAGCAAGTGCAGTCCTAGACTCCAAATACTGAACTAGCTCCAGATAATCTACTAAACCTGAATATCTGAGAAACCCAACTCTAGACTGCCCGTGTGGAAAATTGTGGGCACCCAGAGTTTAGAAAAGGAACAATAAACTCCGAGTCAGTCGTGGGACTGGTGTGAGCAACAAAAACAGTTTATCTTTAAAACAACACAAAAGAATTTTAAACATTGAAACCCGCAATGCTTTTGGAAAATGAAACTACTATAAGACCTCCCACCACACACAATGCAATCGCAGACTTGGAGGAGATTGCTTCTTATGATAGTCAAAATGCTTACTACGCAAACAAACTCTTTTGATATTATTAATAGTGCATAGTGTACAAAAATCATTTCGAAAATACAATATTAATCTTAGCCAGCATAGGTACCATTATATTATGCCTGCTATAGCTGCCGCCTGAGGAGACAGTTTATACAATTGCAATCGTAAAGGTTCGTATTGTTACTTTGGATTTCCAACAAATGGTCATGCTAAGGAACTTCCTACCGCCACATGGGATCGCCTCTGGCTAGACGTCCCGAGAGACAAACTACTCTCTGCCAACACAAGGCCGGGTTACCCCTATAACAGGTAACTCACGAATATGCCATCCCCCGGTCCTTTGGGACCTTTATCCGAGGCGCCTCGATAAACACACAATCACACAATAAATGAGATCGGAGTATCCACATAGGTTAAATATCAGGGCTCCATACCTGATACCACCCTTTTCCAGAAGGAAATGACATACCCTAAAGGGCGCGACCCTCATAACCTTGCCGCATATTCCTGTTTCGACCATTTCCGGGTTGTGAGGTCCGAAGAGGTCTCGTCCACAAAGCTATGCTTTTTTCATAAAGTCGTGCTTTGATCACAAATGATCAATAAATCATCAACACACATCATCACTCAGCATGTCACATTACCAAATTGGGAGTATATCGCTGATAACCTTCAACTTCATAACATCTGAGCTCGTACGTCTCAGAGAAGGGTGTTAAGCTAAGAGAATAAATTCTCCGCCACCAAACAGAAATGTATTTGAAAGAAATCTGCTTTATATCTCAAAATGTAATGTCAGACATGTAACCATACAAGTCTGTTCCGGGTTCGAACAGAACCGAAGGCACTTCCAAAGAAGCCCTTGCAAATCCGGATAATTTTCTAATCACATCCGGACTTCCCATCACAAAGGGTGATCAAATCTCTATATCGGGGACCAGTCGATGCAGAGACATTCGACGAGTTGTCCTTTCGTTTTCGAAAATATCCGGTCTTCACCACCGGTCTTCAAATGCTATCCATATAGGACGTATCATTATTCGGAATGGGTGATATGACACAAAGGTCCTCTCCCGGCTAAACCGAATAACGAGCGCAATATTTGAAAACATATGGATATTGGGATTTCAATTAAGTCACAACTTAAACCCAAACTTTCTTTTAAAATGGTTAAACAAATTACCATTTTCAAATCTTTAAACAAAAGATTCATTTTAACAACCTTCAATGGTCTAAACAATTTCCATACTTTAATCTTTTAAACAAAAGATTCATTCACAGATTTTCCAAATTAATTTCCATTCCAATTGGATTAACTCATTAAATCTTTAAAACAAAGATTTAACTTATAGCTTCCGAAACAATTCCATTTCAATGGTTTAAACAAATCACCATTTTAAATCTGTTAAAAATAAACAGATTCAATTCATAGCTTTCAAAAACAATTCATTCATAACTTGGAAAACCATTTTTCCAATTCAATCTTGAAATTTCTTTAATTAAACTCGAATTTCTTTTCTTATCTGAAAGCTTTTATTCTTTTAAAACAAACATTTTTCATTTTGGAAATCTGATTCATTCATACGAGTTAAGGTTCTTGGGTTAAATCCAAATTCTCAAAATTATACTTTTAAAATGGTTTAACTTCATATAAACACATTTATAACATCTTTAACCGTAATTTCCAATCATGGGATTCAATTCCAAATTATTTGAATTCAAAATTCAAATTAAATTATTTAAATTTCAAGATATTCAAAATATCTTTAAAACTCCTTTCAAAAGCTTTAACATATTAAACCCCAATTTCCCATTTCAAAATCAATTGAAATTAAAATTTTAATTTCAAAAACATTAAATTTAAAATCATCTGTGACTTAATCGATTTCCTCGTGAAATCCATATTTGTGTGTGTAAAAGTGTGGTCCAGGGTTTTAACACACAATAGTGTAACATCATTCAATCATCACAGATTAAATACAATAATATAGTTGATAAGCGGTATGAATTATAACGCTTATCGTCCATTCACAGATCATAGATAATATACAAATGTATCATAGATAATAAATTATATCACAGGGAATTTATTACATTCATTCCATGGAAACAGATCACAACACAAATAAGGATGTATCACAAAGCATCACATATCAGGGATATCAAACAATTCAACCATTCAATAAAATCCAAACATCCATAGGTAAGGTCAATTTATTTATCTGATTAAATTAAATTAGATTAATTACTATGAATAAATTTGCTAGACATGGTAAATTAATAATCAATTAATTACAAAACATTTGATAAATCATTCTTTAATTAATCATTTATTAACCCATAATTAATAATGAATTCTTAATTTATTATTCCAATTTAATTACGATAACTAATTGATTACTTCTTAATTAATTATTGTTTCTTAACCCCTTTCATAAATTTATTAACCTTTAATAAATAATTAATCCTTAATTAATTGTTCTTAATTTATTTTAATGAGCAATTAATTTCTTAATTACTTCCACAAAGTAATTACACTTAAACAATTTCACAAATGATTATTATTAATTAATTAATCTAATTGATAGTTACAATTAATCAAATTAATCAATACTTAATAATCCTTAGTTAATTTTCTTCATTAACTAATAACATTTCCTTAATCACTTTTAATTAATCTCTAATTATAGATTAATCTAAATCATCAATTTATAGATTAAATAAATAAGTCATTCCTTAATTAAATTCTTTTATTATCTTAATTATTTCTAAGATAATTCATTTACTTTATTAATAACTCCATTAACCTTCAAGAGTATTTAAACATTACACTTCTAAATTTAAATTCAAATTCCATTTTGAATTTAAGATTCAAAATGTTTAATCATTTAAACATTTATCCAAATTTAAATAAATTTATAAACCTCAAAATAAATGTAAAGAAAACATTTAAACTTGCTCATCATTTAAATTTACAAATTAAAGTTCATTCCAATTTGTTTAAAATTGATTTCTGCCAGGTTTTTACAAAAGCCTGGAACAACATCTGACTCGAGACAACAGAAATTTGCTTCGAGTCCTTGCTTCTCCTGCTTTGAGTTAAGCACTCGAACAACTCGAGAAAATCTCGAGTTCACCCACCAACATTTCCAGACCATCGTAACCACTCCACCGTGCACATGCACGTGTACACCTCCGTTCGCCACCTCCGTTGAACGCGACATCGACGAGCAAATCGACGCTGACCTACTGACCAAGCTCCGACCACCCAAACTCTGATCTACACTCGAAACCCAAAAACGAGATCAACAAGAAACCTGGAAACTCGAAAGTAGTTTTGCTCCAAAACCTGGCAACACCACTTCTCGAAGCTCCGACCACCAGATCGCCAGCGCCTCCGGCCGTAGCCTCGTCCACCTCTCCTCTACCAAACCCCACAAGCTCGTGCCACTCGATCGCCTAACTGGCCGTGGTGATCGATATTCTATGCACCGTAGAAATTAGGTTTAAAAACTTTAAACCTTCGCCGCCGCTTCCACGACCCACTGCACCACCATCCACCATTTTTCCCTGACCGACGGTAGACTCCTCCACCTCCAAACAAAAACCCGACCTCCCCGATCAACGCGTTCGCCCATGGCGAGTTGAAATGCCCCAAACAGACGAACTCAGACAGCTCTCTGTTTCCAATTCTAAAATCTATGATTTTGCTTTTAAAAATCATGATTTTATCTAAGAATTCGATTTGTAATCCTGAATCCATGAATTAAGAATTTTATTTTAAAACTTATTTAAAGATCTCCTCAGTTTTCTTAAGTTCCAAAGATATTAATTTGTTGTTATAGCCTAAATAAAATTTTAATCTTGAGTATAAACTATAACAAACAATTTTCGTTTGAAACTTAAGTTCAAACATCAAAGAGATTGAGAGGAATGATTATTTGAAAACAAGACATATTAAAATTTCAAACAGGTAATAGTTGTAACAGCCTGCACTACAACATCACATAAGTATATACAAAGGATTTCAACACACACACATATTTAAAGATAATCACATACTAAGCAACTTCAAACTCAGACATGATGATCATCAAATAAAGATTTGCTTAATTGAATTTATGTTGGGTTACTCACCTTTTCTTTTGAGAAGAAAAGAGTACTGCTTTTGTTTGAAACAGGCTTAAGAAACTGCTAACTGAAGTCTTTATCTTTAATCATCTTGATCTCTGGTTTGAATTGACTTAGATTGTATTGTTGTTTTTATCTGAGATGTTTGTTTTCTTTACAAATGACATTCACTTCGGTTTTGCTTAGTTTGTTTGAATGGAACGAATTGTGATGAAGAAGTTGATATATAAGAAAAGAAGATAACAGGATATATTTTTATTTGTTTTGGTCAGAGATTTTATTTAGGCTGATATAAATCTTCCTTTGTATATTGCGAATTGACTTTGGTTTGTGCTAAAGTATTGGTTACATTAAATACATGTTCCCCCATGCCTACATACTTATCCCATTTTTTCCCTAAGTACATAGGTTATATTATTATCTTCATTTCCTTCTTGCCTTGCATACTACTTTACTTACATATTCATACTTTGCCTGGTTTGTTTTGGTGGAAAATATGCTGTTGTTATTTCGACTGCAATATATTATATTGTGTACTAAAGATAGTGGCATTAATTGCTTAGTACATGTTTATATTTTACTTTGTCTTGTTTTATAAGCTTGTGCTTATCTTCTTTTATTTGTTTATACCTAGATATTTATATGTTTCTTCATTTTGCAAGTGTACAAACTTATCTGGTTTGCTTTATTTACATGTTGTTAGAATTTTATCTAATATGTTTACTTCCTATTTTACAAACTATATAAGTTATGTTATATATATATTTCAATTTCCTTTTGAAGTTTAACTATCCAACATTTAATTTACTTATCTATTATTATCATTTATTATTAAACCATTTATTTACAATTTAAATTCAAATCAAATACATATATATATATATATATATTATTTCAAATTTACTCATATATATATATATATATTCACACATATACATATATATACAATATTTTCAAATTTAAATGATTTACACAAAATTTATAAGCTTCGGGGAAAGTCGCTTAAATTTCCAATTAACTATACAATTTTAATTCAAAAATTAAATAAATTATCAATTTAATTTTAATTAAAATCCGGGGTCGTTACATTATTGCTATTATTATTCTTTGCATCATGTTGTTCTGCTGCATTATTTATGTATCCCTGTTGTATATATAACTTTGATAAATGTTGTATAAATTATAATCAAATGTATAATATAAACAGCTTCATGAACTGTTTATTTGATTATTATATTTTGGTCATTCCGCTGCGAGATTTTGTGTTTGTTTCCTTCTTCTTTTTCTTATTTTTCTAAATTAACCCCAATGATTATCTATGTTCTAGATTGTTTAAGTTGGACATGTGTGGATTATTGTCTATTTAAACCTTCCGAAATGTGGGTTGTCACACTCTACCTAAAGTGCTATGCCTCGACCACACTGCTTCCAAACAACCATCGCCATAAATCATGTGCATAGCCTATGTAATGTCGATCCTTCACATCGCTCAACCCAACAGTTGCGCCTCCCTTCCAATCACGCACGCAACAAATCGACAAAAAAGGCCGCGAAGGTCGCATCTCATTATCTCGACCTGATGTGATTCCCAAGTCCACCTCCTCCTTCGAGCGTGCGCCAACCTCGTGCCTCCTAGATGTTCGTGTGCGGCCACAATTTCTTTTTTATAAGAATCGCGACTTCGATTGAATCATGTCAATTGGGGATTGGGGCTAATAAGAGATAAGCGGGTTTGTGTTTGGATGGTAAGGCCAAGGAAGGTGGGTTGGAATCAAGGAGAAAAGAAACAGGATTGGTGTAACGACCGGGCGGTTTTCGACCCTCGAAAATTGACACTAATACGTTCACTGTATAGAGTGCCGAGCAATCGAGTGCCGGAAATACCAGGTTGTTAGGGTTTAAGAAGAAAAGAGTTTGAAGAAGAAACAGAAATAACAACAACACAGAATCTCATAATCGCAGCGGAACAAAATATAATATACAATAACAGCTTTTATACAAAAGAAAAACTATAACTATTTATATACATACAAATTATTAGAGTACAATTATCAACATATAAATCTGGACAGTTATAATAACTTGTCCTCAAAATACTGAATATACAGCCTACAATACACAGCAGAATATAATCAAAATACACGTAATACGTCTTTGCCATCCAGCTCATCTCCTGAGCTCCAAAGCATCCTACCCTAAATCTGTAATACTCGGTCTGACCCGAGCATTACAATAAAATAACACCCGAGTCAGGCTGGAACCAGCGTGAGTAAACACACTTAAATTGAACTATTAAAGTTATCAAAATCTTTTGAAAATCTAAGGTATCTCGTACAGACACGACGAGTTTTTATCTTATGATAACCAAAACACTTTTATAGAAAAATCCGGTGATATTATAATAGTGTCTAGGTACCATACTTACTGAAAGGCCGAATTTGTTTTATTAATTTAAATTCCAGCATGCTGGGCTTAAAGATCAAAACCGAAGAGGTTCGTGGTGGTCATTGGATCGAAGCGGTTCCGGATAATGCAGATATCTGATCGCGGTCTCTTCGAACTCAAAACGATAAATTTTAAATGTCTAAGTCATTTTAAATAAACAACTCATATTCAGAGTGTCAACATTCACATATGGAAATTTATTACATATGTTCATTACAAATAAAACGTGTCAACGTTTTATCCTAACATTTTAACTGGTTTGGCTACTAAATGGCACAGACAAAGAAAAAAATTGAAATAATATCCAAGAGCAAATAAGCTAAAGCATAGATCATTGCTAAATTAATGATCAATAATTAATATTAAACAATTTGCAAACCATAATTTAATTAACTTCAAATAACTGAACCCATTTATTATTTTTAATCCAAAATTACTTATAAATTAAAGAAAATTTTAATACGATTTATTATTAGTTAAAAAAATCCATTTGTTAAATATTTTACTAATTAAAATAAGATTACATCAATTAAGACTTTAATCTGTTAAATTATTATAAATACTTAAGTTTTATATTATATAAAATTAACAAAATTAAATTACATTAAGACACTAGGTAATAGGATCCCATGTAAAAGTTTTCATGTCAATTGAATTTAAATTGAAAGAGAAAAAATGTTTGAAAGTCTAAAAGATTTTTGAATATAACATTTATTAAATCACTTTACCCTTTTTTTTAAACAAAGCCCACCTATGTTCGGCCCATGATACAAAAAAACTGCGTTCTTCTTCCCTCCCTTCACATTTTTCCCCCACCTGCTTCCTTCTTCTTTTTTGCTCATATTTGCTCAAATCAATCGTGCACATACGTGTGCATGTGCATGTCACCCACGGTCGTTCTTCACGACCGCCGACCACCCAACCGAGTCGCCACCGACCACAACACTTTGCTTCCCTACTTGAAAACACGACCTAAACCCACGTTCAAATTTTCGAACCTCAACCAAAAATCCTGGAACGTCAATCACCGCTAAAACGCCTCACCTAGGCACCAGCGACCTCCATCCATCACTAGAATTCGCCCAGAGGCTCGCCATCACCACTGCTCCCTTTTCCCCCTGGACTGCATGTCCTTATCCTCTCCTCGACGACGTTATTGCCTCGAAAACAAACCCACACAAAATCCTACCCAAAACCCTAACTCGACCCCGACTCGACGCCACGCCCACCAGAAAAATCCCTTTCCATTTTTCCTGGGTGCCACATCCCCTAACCCCTCCCCACAACCAACGACTAGCCACGAAATCGACTAGAACGCCTGAATTCGACCTTTGCCCCAATTCCGTTCAACTCCATATATCTCCCACCACACTTAACTAAAGATCACCAAACCAACTCCTAAAATCATGTTTCTCAATAACGAATTCAACCATGTAATCCATTGATCAAAACTTTAGATTCAAAACTCGACCCTATTTGAGTCATCTACTGTAAAATGGACTTCTCCACCTCTATGCTTGTTGATATTTAATAAGAATTTGTTTGAAATATTCTGCACTAATAAACAAACAGTTTTTGTTTTGGAAACATATTTAAAAACTCAATAGATTTTGAGTTATGGATTTTCAAAGTTGAATGACATACTGTTTTTAGACCAAACAAAGAACAGAGGAGTTAAAAGTGGATGAAATACAGTGTTTTCTTGAGTTACAGGGTGAACTCCTATGCCCAGACACACATATACAAGGAATGAATACATACAACACATGAATATTTGACATAAACAAAGAATTTATTCAAAAATTCAGGTATATAGTTACACAAATATGTAACGACCCGTAATTTTCAACTGTTTTAATAACGTAATTAGTTGAAATTTTGTGAAATTTTAAACGATAAAATTTTGAAATAAAAATTTAATATTTGGAATACGTCTAGTTAAACATAGCAACGGGTAAATTTTCGTCCGAAAATATGAAAGTTTAGTTCGCGCGTAAATTCACTTCAATTTAATCAGTTAAAAAGCGATGATAATAAAACGTTTTCAAAACCAAAATATTTTTACATAGAAAAATTCTAAACCATCTTCTGAGCAAGATGTCAGTTTGTAGTTTTTCAAAATTTGGACATCTATCGCTCCGTCGTTCTTATTTTCTGCAAAATGCAGCATTCTGGTACCGATATCGATTTTTATCGGATAATCGTACCACTGGTTTCTATATACCGTTTTGATCGTCTCGTCGTGCTGATCTCTACGGTATATTCGATTGTCAAATTCGGAGTTCCATTGTACGTTGCACTTTGCGTAACGCCTACCGATCGGTAGCCGTACCGATAATCGTTTCAGTTTTTATTTCCTCTGCGCCTTTCCATTTTCTAAAGTAGTAAACGCTGTTTGTTGTTATTATATTCCATTGTTATTTACTAAAAATTTTGTCATTATTATTTTTTGAATTCAAACGGGCTGACTTTACATTTTTCAGTGTAAAATTTAGTGTGGCGTTATATTTTTCTTCTGTCTATTGGTTTAAGCAAAGCGAAAACATATTCAGCTGTTGCCAGCTTTCTCTTCATTCTTTACACCTGCTTATTCATTTTCTCCCATTGCCTCTTTACCTCCTTCTCAACCATTAGTTTCAACGTCTTCCTTCCGACTTCGCCTGCAACCAAGACCTCCTCCGTGAATCGATCAACGGCAACGGCCTCCGCCAACCCGCGCCAACCTTTCCTCCGCCGTTGGCCTCTGCCACGCGAGCGTCTTTGGTCTCTCAACCGTGAACCTGTCATCCACGCAGCCCCATCCACCTCGACCGCCTAACAACAGCATGACACCGCCCGACCTCTCCCAGCCTGTCTTTCGCAAAGCCCGTTCGCTCCCCTGCCCATTGCCGAGCCCTTGCTGCAGCCTACCCTCCTTCCGTCCGCCTTCACCTCATCAACCTCCTCTATCGTGAAGCCTTTCCTTCAAGCCTCCTCTTTCTCTTCCTTATATACATCAGATGAAGGATATATATATTGGTATGGTAAGTATATAAAGTATTGTATATATAGATTTTATTATAAAGTATGTAAATGGTACACGTGTCTAACTTTAGGCTATATATATAAAGATTTAGACTTTTAATAATGTATGTAGGTGCGCATGCTTAAATTTATCTTGATTCTCAGATAGGTGTCAGTTATACTTTATTAGACTTTATTCTAAAATATGTGTCAGTATACTTTATTAGATATTGAAATATTTACTTACGTTTTATCAAACTACACAAATCAGTTAAACTACAAGGCCTAAAAAGGTAGCAACTAAACACAAAGAAGATGAACTCCTTGTTACAGCCTTTGCCTAATAATACAATTAACCTAGGCATGCACTTCAAAAGCATACGTGTTTGAGACTTTATGTGCATACGTGTACTATTAATTTTATAAGCATATATGGTAGCTGGTGGATTTCTAAATTTGGGCATAACATTTACTTTGAGACTTTACTTTGAAACAGTTTGATATTTATATATATAAATAGTAATATGTTTATAGGTTCGTTCGTATTGAACTATATATAGTATTTTAAAAGTCTGGTTTAGTATATCTGTTTATGTTATAAATTGATAGTTTGAAAATGTGGATATATGATTTTATTATACAGTTTTATTTTATACAATTAGTTGACATGTTTAATGAATACGTATAACAGTTTGTTATATTTTGAAGTATAGTTAGTTATTATATATAGTGTTATATTTCAGTTTTATAGTTACTGTATATAATATATGTTATACGTATGTTGTTATAAGCATTATTTTGCTAGTATATATTTCACATATAGTACAGTGCATATATATAGTTATGAAAGTTGTATTTGTATGAATAATACGTATAGTTTAATATATGTCTGTAATATACGTCGTATGTAGGAAATTGTATACGTTATAGCAAAGTAAGTATATTTATCTTATTTTAAAATATCGATTTAAAGATATATTATATGTTAATACTTTGCGTTTTATATAAGTATATATATATATATATATAGTATAATAATAATGTATATATATTCAGTTTATATCAAAACTAATTGATTTATTCACATCGATTTCTTATCTATCAGCTTGTCCATCGAACTTGTATCCATCGTGCTCTGCTTTGGAATTTCGTGCTTGGATCCGTAACTCGTTTCATTGACTGTTCTCTCTAGCCTCGGAAGGTGAGCACTCACTCACGATTAACGTTCTTTTATTTATTAGATTTGATTTCAATTGAAACGACAATTGAAATATACTGCTGTTAGTTAATTACACTATTATATATACTATTACCTGTATCAGTTCACCTTTGACATCTGACACCATTATCTGTTAATTATTTATGCGATGATAATACAGTTTGGCTGATAATTGATTGATTGTTGATGTTTTTATTGGACGTTAAATTGTAAATGTTAAAATGATAAATAGTATGCAATTGAAATTGATATAGGATAGTTAAATTTGATTAAATGACATTTGTATAATATGACCCATTTGTATAATTTGATTAAATGACATTTGACACGTAGGATTTGTTTAATTATATTTTGAACCCCTGAATGTATGTTGTTGATGTATGAAATTGAAATCGATTGACAAGTGAAGAACCGTAATGTAATAATCTTTAATCTACATGAAATGATAGTGTGGATTCTAGAAATAATTATATTAATTCGTACAAATAACAATGCGAATTAATATGGTTATTTCGGGATTATTTGAATTGATTATTGGATTGATATTGATTGTTGTTATTGCTTGTTTATTTACTTTGACACCATCCCAGTTATCACACTGCAAGTTCCCTCTGTTATGCTTTGATTTTTAATTGAATTGGAATCAGGTTGAAATGATAAATACCCAAAATTGAACTTTGACCTAGGATAGAAAATTAAATAAACCCGATTGGTCAATAACTTGATTTTGAAATAAAATAAGGATTTTATTTGAATAAATAATATGGTTTTGAAATGAAGTTGAAATTTGAATTTAAGTGAAAGGAAATGTTAATGTTTAATAATCTGAAACAAATTATTAAAATGTAATTGATGAAAGAATGTTGTTTAAGTTGAGAAACTATTGAGTTAAGTTGGAAATTCTAATTAAGTTTGAAATTATTAAACTTTGAAATTATTTAATAATTAAGTTTGAATTATTTAATAATTAAATAAGATTGAATTATTTAATGATTAAATTAAATTGAATTTTGAATAAGTGAATTTTACTTCGTAATACTTGAAATTGAGTTTCTTTATTAATAAAGTTTGGAAAATCATTTAAGTAAGTAAATAGGTGAAATTGAATTTCTTTAACAAGAAATAAAATGTGATATTTTTGGAATTAATGTAAGACTTGAAATTTAAAGAATTTGATTTGTTGAATTTAATTTAATTCAAAATTGTAAGTTTTGATTTAATGAAGTTGAACTTAAGAATGGATTTAATGAATTGGAAATTTAATGGAAATTGTTTTGAATAACAAATTTACTTAACGAATATTGAATGGAATCGATAAATGAATGTAAATTGATTTGAATGTTAAATTAAATTAATTTAAATGATTTTGAAATGAAACTGATATACGAATTTGGATCAATATTGGAATTGTTTTAAATAGAAATTGAAATTGAATTATAAGATTTTGAAAGTGTAATTTGAAAGTTTTGAAATGTAAATTTATGGAAATGGTTTGAAAGACAAATGAAATGCTGGTTTTCGAATTGAAATTGAAATTGAAATTGATTTGTTTTTTTTGAAATATATAAACGACCAATCGGTGTAATAATTACGAAAGTTATTAAAGGGACCGGGATCGGTAATGGATATACTCTCTATCTGAACCGAAACCACTTTAATAATTATACGCGGAGTGTTGATCCAGAATGAAGTGGTTGGAATGATGTACGTGTTGACTGAAGAAAGAGAACGATTTTGGATGACCCCTGACATGACTAAAACAGGAGCCGCGCCGGGCCATTGAGGATCGCCATCTCTAGCGGACACACTTCTTCGATACCATATCTATTACTTTGTGATTCGATTTGGGTGCACCCCTCGATTTGGGAGTGTTGTTCGCGGTGTTGGGGTAGTAGCTGCTATGCCCAACATCAGTCCGGATCAGGCAACTACTAGTATCCTAGTTGGTATCGCCTCATGTACCTTGTCATACTGATTATCCTATTCGCGACCACTACGATTTTGATTTGTACCTTTAGTATATGGATTGCCCTCTGGTGACTTCCGGTTTTGGGGAAACTACGGTCTTGTATATGCTTTTGGGAATAAACAGGTTAAGAGGTGTATGGGCCCTGCTTAACCCTACTTTGATATCTTTATATTACTGATAGACATTATCTACTTAGCGTATATTACTACCTAGTAGATAGTTTAACGGATCCTTAAAGGATGGTTATTCCAAACACCCTTTGAGTTACTTGTATTTCAATTGCTATTTCACTTGAGTTGGATTTATTAATATAAGAATGTTAATCCTGACTCGAGTGTCTTGTGTTTTTGCTTTACGCTCGGGTCAGACTGAGTGTACCAGTATTCGAGACTCACCTTTGGAGTTGGAGCTTTGCTTGAAGATCCAGCCATCTATTCTGCTTTCAGTATTCGATGATTCCAGTGATGTATTCTGATTTGTATCTGATGTATCGTATTACTCTTCTGTTGTAAACTCTGATGTATTTTTATATATTCATATAGTAGCTTCATGAACTACTATCTCTTTTATTTCCGCTGCATTTATTACTCTGTGTCTGTGATCTGTGATTATATCTATTTACTGTATATGTTCAGTTTTGCCAAATTTAAATTAACAACGCGGTATTTTGAGCAATTCAACTCCGGCATGAGTGTCTACCTATACACTTATAATGGACGCGAATGGTCCAAAATATCGGGTCGTTACAGTTGGTATCAGAGCTTTGGTAGCTCTAGGCAAAACTTAACATATAGGGTAAATGTATTTACATAATCACTCTCATTCGAGTTTCAATCTCTTCCTTGACTCAATTCCTTTGAATTTTGGAACGTTCCCCTCGGTTCTGGAATTCATTCGTATCCTTCACTATTCGTCTTCTTTCAAATTCTGGAGCACCCCATAACTCCATTTTGAATGATATCTATAATAGATCGGCGGTCTCGCCAATCTTCGGATTATTCGTAAAGGAGCAAAACTCCTTTATAATAGGCATTGATTTACCGAAGATTTCCGTATCCTCGGTTTACGATGCTATTTATTACCTTCTATACCTGAATTCTATCTCTCGAGATTGGATGTTGGTTTATCTCGGAATTCAGCATCGATCTTATTCTTGAAGTTACGGACGACCCGGTTATGGTTGCCCGTGAATTAAATAAACTTACCCATCTCCCGATTGTGGTAATTGAATTATCTTATCTTTTGTTTCAAACCTATCTTCGAATCAAATTTCTCTTTGATTGAAGTCCATCAAATTTGAACCCCTATCCTTATTTTGAAAATTCATTCCTGTATCGTCGAGCAAAGAAGTGTATTTGCAAATTAATATTTAAAAATGTTTTAATATATGCTGTGTTGTTTGAGTTGTTGATGTTGATTTGGGTTTCCGATCGGTTCGTCTGATCAACGCTATCGATAGGATTTCCAAAACACTTGAGCAGAGCAAACTGACACAATATTGTTTCAAATTTGGAAAATGAAATAAATTTGTTTGATTATATTGTGAAAATATAAGTAAAATTTTCTGGAATTTAATAGGTTAATTAAATTGTTTGTTTGAAATGATAATATTTGATTATCATTTATTGTTCTAAATGAATTTATAAATATGGTTTATAAATTGATTGGAATTTGAAATGAATTTAATTCATAAATTTGAGAATTTATTAGTTTCCAGTGATTTCGAACTTTGGTTTTTAAAATTTTAAAGTATATATTGAAATATTTTCGAATAGAAATGGTTTTCAAAGAATTTTAATTGATTAAATCAGTGCTCTTCTCTTTGTCGCTGGAAAATAATTTCGCTGATGGCGGCCGCATCATCGACGTTCATTTTCGAGTTTCGAAGTGGAGATACCATTCTGTAGCTTTGCTACGGTTTTGTTTTGAAAAAAATATTTTGATTTGAATTTCTTCAATATATTTTGATTTACATATATATATATATATATATATATATAGGTATCTTATTTTAAAATTTAATTTGATTTGATATAAATATATTGTATATATCTCTAAATCGTTTAAAGTTAATCGGAAATCTAATTCTTGAATTTTGTTAAAGGATGATTTTAATTATAAATAAAACCAAAATTTGGAATAAATATTTAAACTTGAATAATTGAATTTGGAAAATTTTATATGTATATTGTTCAACTGCATTCTAATACAGCTTACCTAAATCATTCAGAAGTTGAATATGTAATTGGATAATATATAAGATAAATTGAATTTATAAATAAAATTTGAGTGTTTATAATAAATGTTATACACTTAAATTTTAATTATAAAATGAGAATAGAGATAAATAGAATAATAAGATAATAAAATAAATTTGTTTTGAAAGAATTAATAAATTGAAATTTGATCAACATATGAAAATACCTTGAATTTAAAAGAAATTAATAGATGTAAATTAATTTAAATCGAAACTTTTATGTTTTAAATTAATTTATATGGGTTAAATATATGTGATAAGGTATGTTAAGTAGAATAAATTTAACAATAATTTGGAATAAAGAAGAATTTAAATTGCTGAAATAAAATATGATTGTAATAAATGACTATTCAAATTTAAGATTTGAAACTGTTAATTAAAGATGATTGGATAATAAGAAAATCAATCTAGAAATAGTTGAGAATGATTTTAGTGAAATCAAATGGATTAAATCAATTATTGAATATCAATTAATTTAAATTTGAATTTATATGGTTTAAATTAATTGTTATTTTGTATTTCAAATCTATTTTCTTTCTGGTTGTTTCTATTCTCCTACCTCGTTCCTTTTCGGGGACGAAAAGTTTTGAGTGGGGGAGAGTGTAACGACCCGTAATTTTCAACTGTTTTAATAACGTAATTAGTTGAAATTTTGTGAAATTTTAAACGATAAAATTTTGAAATAAAAATTTAATATTTGGAATACGTCTAGTTAAACATAGCAACGGGTAAATTTTCGTCCGAAAATATGAAAGTTTAGTTCGCGCGTAAATTCACTTCAATTTAATCAGTTAAAAAGCGATGAAAATAAAACGTTTTCAAAACCAAAATATTTTTACATAGAAAAATTCTAAACCATCTTCTGAGCAAGATGTCAGTTTGTAGTTTTTCAAAATTTGGACATCTATCGCTCCGTCGTTCTTATTTTCTGCAAAATGCAGCATTCTGGTACCGATATCGATTTTTATCGGATAATCGTACCACTGGTTTCTATATACCGTTTTGATCGTCTCGTCGTGCTGATCTCTACGGTATATTCGATTGTCAAATTCGGAGTTCCATTGTACGTTGCACTTTGCGTAACGCCTACCGATCGGTAGCCGTACCGATAATCGTTTCAGTTTTTATTTCCTCTGCGCCTTTCCATTTTCTAAAGTAGTAAACGCTGTTTGTTGTTATTATATTCCATTGTTATTTACTAAAAATTTTGTCATTATTATTTTTTGAATTCAAACGGGCTGACTTTACATTTTTCAGTGTAAAATTTAGTGTGGCGTTATATTTTTCTTCTGTCTATTGGTTTAAGCAAAGCGAAAACATATTCAGCTGTTGCCAGCTTTCTCTTCATTCTTTACACCTGCTTATTCATTTTCTCCCATTGCCTCTTTACCTCCTTCTCAACCATTAGTTTCAACGTCTTCCTTCCGACTTCGCCTGCAACCAAGACCTCCTCCGTGAATCGATCAACGGCAACGGCCTCCGCCAACCCGCGCCAACCTTTCCTCCGCCGTTGGCCTCTGCCACGCGAGCGTCTTTGGTCTCTCAACCGTGAACCTGTCATCCACGCAGCCCCATCCACCTCGACCGCCTAACAACAGCATGACACCGCCCGACCTCTCCCAGCCTGTCTTTCGCAAAGCCCGTTCGCTCCCCTGCCCATTGCCGAGCCCTTGCTGCAGCCTACCCTCCTTCCGTCCGCCTTCACCTCATCAACCTCCTCTATCGTGAAGCCTTTCCTTCAAGCCTCCTCTTTCTCTTCCTTATATACATCAGATGAAGGATATATATATTGGTATGGTAAGTATATAAAGTATTGTATATATAGATTTTATTATAAAGTATGTAAATGGTACACGTGTCTAACTTTAGGCTATATATATAAAGATTTAGACTTTTAATAATGTATGTAGGTGCGCATGCTTAAATTTATCTTGATTCTCAGATAGGTGTCAGTTATACTTTATTAGACTTTATTCTAAAATATGTGTCAGTATACTTTATTAGATATTGAAATATTTACTTACGTTTTATCAAACTACACAAATCAGTTAAACTACAAGGCCTAAAAAGGTAGCAACTAAACACAAAGAAGATGAACTCCTTGTTACAGCCTTTGCCTAATAATACAATTAACCTAGGCATGCACTTCAAAAGCATACGTGTTTGAGACTTTATGTGCATACGTGTACTATTAATTTTATAAGCATATATGGTAGCTGGTGGATTTCTAAATTTGGGCATAACATTTACTTTGAGACTTTACTTTGAAACAGTTTGATATTTATATATATAAATAGTAATATGTTTATAGGTTCGTTCGTATTGAACTATATATAGTATTTTAAAAGTCTGGTTTAGTATATCTGTTTATGTTATAAATTGATAGTTTGAAAATGTGGATATATGATTTTATTATACAGTTTTATTTTATACAATTAGTTGACATGTTTAATGAATACGTATAACAGTTTGTTATATTTTGAAGTATAGTTAGTTATTATATATAGTGTTATATTTCAGTTTTATAGTTACTGTATATAATATATGTTATACGTATGTTGTTATAAGCATTATTTTGCTAGTATATATTTCACATATAGTACAGTGCATATATATAGTTATGAAAGTTGTATTTGTATGAATAATACGTATAGTTTAATATATGTCTGTAATATACGTCGTATGTAGGAAATTGTATACGTTATAGCAAAGTAAGTATATTTATCTTATTTTAAAATATCGATTTAAAGATATATTATATGTTAATACTTTGCGTTTTATATAAGTATATATATATATATAGTATAATAATAATGTATATATATTCAGTTTATATCAAAACTAATTGATTTATTCACATCGATTTCTTATCTATCAGCTTGTCCATCGAACTTGTATCCATCGTGCTCTGCTTTGGAATTTCGTGCTTGGATCCGTAACTCGTTTCATTGACTGTTCTCTCTAGCCTCGGAAGGTGAGCACTCACTCACGATTAACGTTCTTTTATTTATTAGATTTGATTTCAATTGAAACGACAATTGAAATATACTGCTGTTAGTTAATTACACTATTATATATACTATTACCTGTATCAGTTCACCTTTGACATCTGACACCATTATCTGTTAATTATTTATGCGATGATAATACAGTTTGGCTGATAATTGATTGATTGTTGATGTTTTTATTGGACGTTAAATTGTAAATGTTAAAATGATAAATAGTATGCAATTGAAATTGATATAGGATAGTTAAATTTGATTAAATGACATTTGTATAATATGACCCATTTGTATAATTTGATTAAATGACATTTGACACGTAGGATTTGTTTAATTATATTTTGAACCCCTGAATGTATGTTGTTGATGTATGAAATTGAAATCGATTGACAAGTGAAGAACCGTAATGTAATAATCTTTAATCTACATGAAATGATAGTGTGGATTCTAGAAATAATTATATTAATTCGTACAAATAACAATGCGAATTAATATGGTTATTTCGGGATTATTTGAATTGATTATTGGATTGATATTGATTGTTGTTATTGCTTGTTTATTTACTTTGACACCATCCCAGTTATCACACTGCAAGTTCCCTCTGTTATGCTTTGATTTTTAATTGAATTGGAATCAGGTTGAAATGATAAATACCCAAAATTGAACTTTGACCTAGGATAGAAAATTAAATAAACCCGATTGGTCAATAACTTGATTTTGAAATAAAATAAGGATTTTATTTGAATAAATAATATGGTTTTGAAATAAAGTTGAAATTTGAATTTAAGTGAAAGGAAATGTTAATGTTTAATAATCTGAAACAAATTATTAAAATGTAATTGATGAAAGAATGTTGTTTAAGTTGAGAAACTATTGAGTTAAGTTGGAAATTCTAATTAAGTTTGAAATTATTAAACTTTGAAATTATTTAATAATTAAGTTTGAATTATTTAATAATTAAATAAGATTGAATTATTTAATGATTAAATTAAATTGAATTTTGAATAAGTGAATTTTACTTCGTAATACTTGAAATTGAGTTTCTTTATTAATAAAGTTTGGAAAATCATTTAAGTAAGTAAATAGGTGAAATTGAATTTCTTTAACAAGAAATAAAATGTGATATTTTTGGAATTAATGTAAGACTTGAAATTTAAAGAATTTGATTTGTTGAATTTAATTTAATTCAAAATTGTAAGTTTTGATTTAATGAAGTTGAACTTAAGAATGGATTTAATGAATTGGAAATTTAATGGAAATTGTTTTGAATAACAAATTTACTTAACGAATATTGAATGGAATCGATAAATGAATGTAAATTGATTTGAATGTTAAATTAAATTAATTTAAATGATTTTGAAATGAAACTGATATACGAATTTGGATCAATATTGGAATTGTTTTAAATAGAAATTGAAATTGAATTATAAGATTTTGAAAGTGTAATTTGAAAGTTTTGAAATGTAAATTTATGGAAATGGTTTGAAAGACAAATGAAATGCTGGTTTTCGAATTGAAATTGAAATTGAAATTGATTTGTTTTTTTTGAAATATATAAACGACCAATCGGTGTAATAATTACGAAAGTTATTAAAGGGACCGGGATCGGTAATGGATATACTCTCTATCTGAACCGAAACCACTTTAATAATTATACGCGGAGTGTTGATCCAGAATGAAGTGGTTGGAATGATGTACGTGTTGACTGAAGAAAGAGAACGATTTTGGATGACCCCTGACATGACTAAAACAGGAGCCGCGCCGGGCCATTGAGGATCGCCATCTCTAGCGGACACACTTCTTCGATACCATATCTATTACTTTGTGATTCGATTTGGGTGCACCCCTCGATTTGGGAGTGTTGTTCGCGGTGTTGGGGTAGTAGCTGCTATGCCCAACATCAGTCCGGATCAGGCAACTACTAGTATCCTAGTTGGTATCGCCTCATGTACCTTGTCATACTGATTATCCTATTCGCGACCACTACGATTTTGATTTGTACCTTTAGTATATGGATTGCCCTCTGGTGACTTCCGATTTTGGGGAAACTACGGTCTTGTATATGCTTTTGGGAATAAACAGGTTAAGAGGTGTATGGGCCCTGCTTAACCCTACTTTGATATCTTTATATTACTGATAGACATTATCTACTTAGCGTATATTACTACCTAGTAGATAGTTTAACGGATCCTTAAAGGATGGTTATTCCAAACACCCTTTGAGTTACTTGTATTTCAATTGCTATTTCACTTGAGTTGGATTTATTAATATAAGAATGTTAATCCTGACTCGAGTGTCTTGTGTTTTTGCTTTACGCTCGGGTCAGACTGAGTGTACCAGTATTCGAGACTCACCTTTGGAGTTGGAGCTTTGCTTGAAGATCCAGCCATCTATTCTGCTTTCAGTATTCGATGATTCCAGTGATGTATTCTGATTTGTATCTGATGTATCGTATTACTCTTCTGTTGTAAACTCTGATGTATTTTTATATATTCATATAGTAGCTTCATGAACTACTATCTCTTTTATTTCCGCTGCATTTATTACTCTGTGTCTGTGATCTGTGATTATATCTATTTACTGTATATGTTCAGTTTTGCCAAATTTAAATTAACAACGCGGTATTTTGAGCAATTCAACTCCGGCATGAGTGTCTACCTATACACTTATAATGGACGCGAATGGTCCAAAATATCGGGTCGTTACATGCCACATCCCCTAACCCCTCCCCACAACCAACGACTAGCCACGAAATCGACTAGAACGCCTGAATTCGACCTTTGCCCCAATTCCGTTCAACTCCATATATCTCCCACCACACTTAACTAAAGATCACCAAACCAACTCCTAAAATCATGTTTCTCAATAACGAATTCAACCATGTAATCCATTGATCAAAACTTTAGATTCAAAACTCGACCCTATTTGAGTCATCTACTGTAAAATGGACTTCTCCACCTCTATGCTTGTTGATATTTAATAAGAATTTGTTTGAAATATTCTGCACTAATAAACAAACAGTTTTTGTTTTGGAAACATATTTAAAAACTCAATAGATTTTGAGTTATGGATTTTCAAAGTTGAATGACATACTGTTTTTAGACCAAACAAAGAACAGAGGAGTTAAAAGTGGATGAAATACAGTGTTTTCTTGAGTTACAGGGTGAACTCCTATGCCCAGACACACATATACAAGGAATGAATACATACAACACATGAATATTTGACATAAACAAAGAATTTATTCAAAAATTCAGGTATATAGTTACACAAATATGTAACAGTAAAAAAAATGGAATGGTTTACTCGCTGGCTTTAGAAAAGAATTCACTGTTGCTTCTTTACCAAGCTTCTTCCTTTAGGCTTCAAACTTAGCTTGTTTTTATTTTAATGTCAGATTCTTTTTCTTTTAAGTGTTGAATGGTATACGTGAATAGCTAAGACAGTGGCGCACACACACACATACATATATATATAATGGGAAGGAACAGGGCTGAAGCCCATGATTATGAACAGTGCTTTAATTTCCTTTTTATTTTATCTTTTATTTTCTAATTGATTTGAAAATAAGTTGATTTGATTTGATAAATTGTTGAGTTGATTTTTCCTAGTTGATTTGAAAACTTGAGTGAATGATTTGAGTTTTTATGTGCTTGAATTGATATGCATTTATCACAATGTTCCCTTGTGTATATACCTTTTTTATTTGTGTATATATATAGTTATGCATATGTATTTTATCCTATTAAGATATTTATATTTTCATATGCATATATCTTACAACATACACCAATATATAGTCAAAGGTTTGAAACTTTGCCATTTATGAAGTTTGTACCTACATGTATACATACTTATTTACACATACAATATTTTTATAAATACACACACACACACACATAGAGACACAAATATACATACTTATTCGCTATTTCACATATGAATGTCTATCTATCTGTACTTATGTATATTTCTGTCATATCTACATATACATAGTTATATATACCTATATATTTACATATTTGCCTATATTTATATATGTATACCTATTTACACTTCTACATATTTATATGTATACCATTTTTATATAGAGATTATTTTATCCCGAGTTTGAAATGGTGAAGTTTAAATACATATACCTATATTGATAAATTTCCTCTATTCCAAAAATTATATTCCAAAATTTTATATAGTTTAATCAATTTATAGATTCTGATTTTAAATATCAGAAAATTCATTTATTCGACTAATAAAAAATTAATATTCCAATAATTAAAATTAGTTAATTGCCCAATAACAAGTGACTGAAAATCCGGGTCGTTACACTTGGTTTTGATTTGGGCTTCTAACTTAAATCAATTCATTCTTCTATTCTTTTCTTTTAACGACTCTTTTAGTTTATTTGTAAATGAATTTCAATTTGATTTTAATTAGTTTACACTTTAATGTACAAATATATTTTGATAACCGTCCAATTTCATACAATTCAGTGCCCGCTTATTAATTTTCCACTATTTTAATCACAAACAATTATTTACACTCATAAAAATGTTTTATATTCAATTAAAAGAATTTATCCAATTTTAACTTATTATTTGAAAGAATTAGTTAATTTACTTTAGTTTATAAAAACCAACTTTTTTATTAAATAGACTTTAAATAAATAAGGAATTATTTTCAAAATATAAAAATCTTTTATTAAATAGAATTTTGTAAACTAAAAATTCATTTTCAAAACATTAATTATGAAATATCGAATTCAAACAATTTTATTTTAATTAAATTTATTTATTTATAAAGCGTAGAAAGCAGTGTTGTTACAATTCCTAAACCCCCAATTCTAATCTCAGTTAGTTTAAAATTTCAAATTTAATTATTTATTTGAATTTGAATTCGAGTTAAATTATTTTAAACCTGGAAACTTCAAACGCCCATATTATATATGAAAACTGATCAGAATTTTACCATGAACGCAATGGTAAAACTTTCGTGGCCAAATACCAAAATTTTACAAAATTTTCATTTTTATTCTTACTAATTTAATTTAATTTACTTACTTAAGTTTTACCGATTTTATGAGATGTTACAATTGAGGTGAAGATAGGTCATTTATTTCCTTCTGTTTTACCCGTGGAACCTACTCCTGGTCATTTGACAAATTAGTTTTACCCATGGAACCTGCTCCTGGTCATGTGACAAATATTAATGTTAATTACTTATGTAAGCCTCCTATTTGTTTTTATTGCAAGTCTTTTGTACACTTGGTCGAAACATGCTTACACTCATCTCAGCCTCCTCGTATGAAGCTTCCCCTTCCTTGGCCTTCAAAGAGATCATGGCAACCGAAGTCTTTGCGCACTCCTTCTATGCATGACACTACTTCACATGGACAATAATCGATTGTAGCCAATTTGACCGTTGATGTTGAGGAAGTAGCTGTCGTTGCTCCCTTACAATCTACCCCTATGTCAGAAGTTCCACAGTGTAAGGTAGAGTGGCTTGTAGGTGATGATGTTCGGATTCATGTCTCTAGTATGTGTTATGAGCCTATAAAGAAGCAATTTTCAAATTTATCTCTGACGACAATCAAGACCTCCGTTGTTTATACTATGTACCTTTAGAGGAAGTGCTTGTAACGACTTGCAAATTTATAAATTTGATAAAATATATTTATTTTTAAATATTCAATATAAGCTTTTTAAAAACATAGATTATGATGTTTTGAACAATAATATTGGTAATCTTATTTTGAATAAATATTTACAAAGATATAAACTTTGAAGTAATATCGATAAAATGGCCGAAAACTGTTTTATCAATAAACAACTCTATAATTATTAGAAGTCGTGCATGGAGCTAAATACGTACACTTATTTTTATAATTGAACAAGAATATGAAATAAAATATTTTATTTTATTTTTGGAAAATAAAATGTATTTATGACTTCATCAATAATGGCATCATATTTAATAATTGACTTATGAATTTAAATTAAGATTTAATGATTTAATAATTATTCAAATAATTGTTTTTAAATGATAATAATTCATTTTTATTTAGTTATGAAGTGATAATAAATCATTTATAATATTTTTATAGAGATATATACTTGATTTAAAAATTTAAGAAAATTTGTATCGCTTTATCGATATAACAACACTTTTTGTATATAATTATTTAATATTTATTTATATGGTTTTATAAATCAAATGTGATCATTTTAATTAATTGATAATGATGGGAAATTAGTTTTCAATTTTTTTTACATTTATATGTAATTTAATTTATAAGTGAAAATGTGACTGGGAATCAACTTCCCAATTTTCAACGGTTTAATGAACGGAAGTTGTTCAAAGTTGTTGCAACTTTGTTTATATCACTTGTTCGCATATGTAACATACACATGCACATTCTAACATATACATGAACACATACATACATACAAATATACATATACAATTAAATATATATATATATATATTATAAAATATCCAAGATATTTACCATATACTTCATCCTTAAGCAATCTAAAGTCAAACTCTTACGTACTAAGTACAAGTATATGGGTACACACACATGAGGGGTGGAATTCACTGCTAGAAATGAGGTGGAGTGGGTGATGTAAGTAAGCACATGTAAGGTGAAAATATCATGATATTTTAGTTCACAAATTTTCCTATATATACCCATCATTCTCTATGTAATTTTACACACAATTCTCTTCTTCTTCCTCCTTTTCCTTAACACTCTAAGAGCTCTTCTTTAATGGCATCCATGCCTAGGGAAAAAAATGTAGCAAAGCTATGGTAAAATATTCCAAAATAAAGTAAAACATATACACATGTATATACATTAGCAATCCACCTCCAAAACCAAGTCAAACACCTCCTCTCCACCTTCCAAACTCACGGCCACCACCATCCATCACCAATGCCGAGCCATCTCCACTTGCAAGCTTAGGCCGTGGCTATCCAAAGGTCCTGGGATTGATAACATAAGCTTTGATTCGATCGTAGAGAAGTCATGGTGAATTTTCCTAAGTTTAATATCTAATAAAGGCAAGAAACTCTATATATATAATATGATTGCAATGGATGTTTAATATGTTTTGATCATCAAGTTTGGATGTTGATTTTATGTTTATTTTGATATTGAAACAGACCGCGTTTAATATAAGTCGAATATCACAAAGGAACTCACTTTCCTTTAATAAATGAAATGGTGTATAAGAGATTGTTAAACCTCTTTAAAATGGTTTATAAATGTTTTATAAACACTAAAATCTGCTTCGGTGAAGTTTTGAACAGTTGTGAAAATAGAGTCAAAAATAGGCGCGTCACGTAACGGCAGTTCGCGATTTCACGCCGTAGAAAGTTAAATCCATATATACGATGGATTCGAAGTTGGAATTCTTTATAATAAGAATTTTCCGAGCTCTTATAATCATAGTTTTCAAACAAAATAAAACGATCGGTATTTCATTTAGTAGATTTTGAAATATGAGCAAATTAAGTTTTCATTATAGTCGCGCTTTAGCAGTTCGAAAACCGAAACTACAAATTTTTTATAAATGATAGTTTTAATTCTTTAAAAATATGGCATAAATCCTATAAATCTTTTTTAAATGTTTTAAAAGAGATTTGAGTTATATAAATAGATTTTTAAATGATTGAAAAGTTGTTTTGATCAGATAATCTTTAAAAGCACTATTCGCAGCACTTTTTGCAGCATTTTTAATAACTTTTGAGATATGACTTTAAACATAAGAATTCTTTTCTAAATCTTTTATAATTATTTTCAAATGAATAATTAAGTGTTTTAAAGATGATTTGAAGGTTTTATAATTTATTTAAAAGGGTTTAAGAAAATGATTTGAAGAAAAGCTATTAAAATCAAGTGATTTAATTTTGGCTCTAAAAGCCGACGAGTAGATTGGATTTTTCTATTCGTGAGATCTGGATGTGAGGTGCTTATACTAAGGAGATATTCAGGAGCAAACAGTGTCCTTGGTCACCTGGCCTCTTTCCTGGATAATGAATAGATAAGGTCAAAATGTCGAAAACGGGACAAGTATAAATGGTTCAATTTTTCAAATTTAATATAATACAACTTGGATTTTTTAGAGATAATCTTCTTATACTTGGTATTAAATTTTAATAAGGGAACTCATATTATCCGTGTGAATTTAAAAAGTGATTTCACCGTTATTTGACGGATGGTAAAAGTTGAATATGGAAATTGATGTTTAGTAGAATTAGTATAATTTCTATCGACCCTTGTTAACTCAATAATGTTTTCCAATATAACTTATGAAAATGATTTGGTATTTTCAAAGTTAAATAGAGGTTTAATGACTCCGTATATACCGAAAAGAAATGTTTTAAAGATACATATCTTTAGAAGATATTTTTGATAAAAAGAAAGTAATTAATCAAATGATAAGAACATATTTACTTAATATCTTTTTATCGACGATTGGTCCGAAGGAACCGGGGTAAGATTTGAGTGATTCTTATCCAAAAACAACTTCGAACTAGTTTACGTATTCGAAGTGAAGACTTGGAATGATAGTAAATAGAATGAAGGCTGCTTGTCACTGACGCTCGAGGAAAATTTTCCATATCATATATATATATATATATATATATATATATATATATATAGCAGTAGTATCTTCATTTGATCTTCGATGCAAGGGCTGCTTGCTACTAGTCTTAGGGATGATTTCCGACAGGATGTGGTAGGAGAGTTTCTTCGATTTGTCCTGTTCCTCAACAACTTGTACGGAACAATGTCCGACGTTGCATCTCTAATCCAATTAATTGATCTCTATAAACGTATCATATGTTTGGTGGTAGAGAAGACAACTTCTCTTAGCTTAATACCCTTTCCTGAGACATACGAGCTCGGGAGTTCTACGTTTGTACAAATAAGTTGTGTAGTCATGGAATGGCAGTGTGACATTCAAGGTGGAATGTGCTATGTGAAAGGTAATCGTTACCTTGGACCTCATCACTTGGAAATGGCTTAAACATGGCATGCCGTGAGGCTATGTGGTTCGCAACCATTAAGGTATGGTCATCACCTTTCTAGATTATTCTATATATGTCGAGTTTGTTGTGTATGCTAAGAGAGCTCTCGGATAGGTCGGTTACGACCGTGGTGACGTCGTTTCGGTTCTATCTTCCACCAAGTTCGGTCTGAAGGTAGGTCAGTCTTGCTAGGTGCAGAGGTTTCAAAAGTTGTTGATCCTCGGTACAACCCTCTAGAAGTGAACTGTACGAAAGGTAGTTCCTTACCTACCATTATATGGAAATCCATTCTCCAATAAGTGACTTCGGATTTGATTGCAGAACTTACCTTGTAGCTAGTATGCTGGAATTTAATCAATATAACAATTTCGGCTATGATTCATAAGTTTATTTGAAAAGTATTTTCAAATGAATGTCATTAAAAATAATATGACTAGATTTTGCATAGTAAAGATTTTGGTTATTATAAGGTAAAAACTCATTTGGTATTTATGTGCGGCGTGGTCTTATGGAATACCCTTGTTTTCAAATATCTATATTTTGAGTTTCTACACCAGTCTCATGATTGATCCGGAGTTTATTTCCCTTTCCTTAAACTTTGCATGCCCTATTTTTTCGAGCAGCCTAGTAGTCAGTTTTAGTTGAAAGAGCTCGAAGCATGGAGTTAGAAGATTCTGCATTTGTAAGGACAGATATTTATAACTGTCCAAGTTTAACTCTGATAAATGTATTTAAAATTTGCACCACAAAGATATATATATATATATATATATTTAAATAATGTATGCTATTCCATTCGTGTAAAATTATGTTCTGTCTTTATTTTCTTCATGATAATCTAACAGGTGTCATCCTGGTTGACTTAACTGGAATGAATTGGGCACTCTTGGTCAACCTGTCTATTATAACCCATATACTTTCGTTTTCTCTATTTGACATTGGCAACCCATCTATAAAATCCATTGAGATAGTCCCACTTCCATACTGGAACATCTAAAGGCTAAAGTAACCCACTTGGTTTATGATGTTAGGCTTTTATTTGTTAACAGTTCAAACAATGTTTCACACATAAGCCTACATCTCTCTTCATACCTTCCCAGAAGAAAGTTCTCTTCATATCCTGATACATCTTAGTTCCTCCCGGATGAATGCTGAACTTCGAACGATGACATTCTTCTAGCACTTCCTTCCTAATGTTCTTCACATTCGAAAAACAAAGTCATCCATTCTTTCTCAATCACCCATTTTGGTCAAACCTGAAACATTTCAAGTCATTGCTCTATATTCCATTTCTTAGCTTCCTGATCCGCTCAGCTAATACTGGATTCTCTCCTTGCTTAAAAGCAATCCTTTCGATCATCACCGGTCGAACCTCTAAACATGACAACATAGCAATTTCTGTACTAGAACTACTCTTAGATCTCCACTGTACTCTACATACAATCAATGCTTCTAAATCTTTCCACTCGATTATCATTGCCAACACTACATTCTGATATTTTCTGCTAAGTGCATCAGCTACCTTATTGCTTTTTCCTGGTATGGAATCAATACCAAAGTCACAAGCGGCTAAAAACTCTAACCACCTCTACTGTCTCATATTCAACTCCTTCTGAGAGAATAAATATTTAATGACTTATGATCCATATACAACTCGAATCTTTCTCCCAATAGGTAATGTCTCCACACCTTTAATGCAAAAATAACTGCAGCTAATTCCAAATCATGCGTTGGATATCTAACATCATGCGGCCTGAGCTGTCGAGATGCATAGGCAATCACTTTACCTCTTTGCATTAACACAGCTCCTAATCTTGTTCCACATGCATTCGTGTACATCACTAAGTTCTGATTTGCTTCTGGAACAACTAACACAGGTGCATTAGTCAATAAGTGTTTCGGCTTCTGGAATGCCTCCTCACACTTATCAGTCAAAACAAACTTCATATCTTTCCACGTTAGCTTGGTCATCGGTACCGCTATCTGCGAAAAATCCTTAATGTACCTCCGATAATACCAAGTTAATTCAAGAAAACTCTTTATCTCAGTCACTGTCTCGGGTCTCTTCAAATTATTCACTGCCTCGATCTTGGTTGGATCTACAGACAATCCTTTTTCTAAGACTACATGACCAAGAAACTTCACTTCTCTTTTTCAGAAATGACACTTCGAAATTTTCACCTTCATTTGATGTTGTCTCAGCGTCTCAAGCACCACACTAAGATAAACTTCATGCTCTCTTTCATCCTTAGAGTATATCAAAATGTTATCTATGAAAACCAATACGAATCTATCCAAGCGCTCTCGGAAAATTTGGTTCATCAAATCTACAAAGAATGCTGGTGCATTAGTCAGTCCGAACGGCATCACTAACCATTCGTACGATCTATATCTTATTATAAACGTTGTCAAAGGAATACTATCCTCTACCACTCTAAGCTGATGGAACCTTGTTGCTAAATCCAATTGGAAAAATACTTTGGCTCCACTCAACTGGTCGAACAAATCGTCAATTCTAGGTAACGGATATCGATTCTTTATCGTCTTCTCATTCAACTTACGATAATCAATACATAACCTTAACGATCCGCCCGGTTTCTTTGCAAACAATGTGGTTGCTCCGCAAGACGAACTGCTTGGTCTGATAAAGTTCTTGCCTTCCAAATCCACCAACTGCACATTAGCTCCCTCATTTTGGTATGTGTCATTCTACTTGACGGTCTGCTCACCGGTTCTACTTATGGTACTAGGTCTATTCGAAACTCAATGGCTCGTTTCGGCGGTAATCCTACTACGGCTTCAAAGACATATGTGAATTCTCTAATGACGAAAACTTAATTCAACTCATCTTCTACCTCCACAACATCCAACAAAGCATTAACCTCAAAACTAGGGTTTTCTACAGTGTATACAATCCAACCACTACAGTCAGGGTGTCTAAGCGATATTTTCCTATCATGGAAAAATATCCTAGCATCGTGTTTACTTAACTAATCCATACCCAAAATAATTCTGAACCCTACAAAATCAAAAACAGGCAAACTGCAAACAAATGTATAACCTAACAATATAAACTTTAAGTGGTCGCATCTCATCTTAAGTGTCGCATAACCTCTTACCGGATTTGCAACCCTTAAGGAAGTAACTAGGTATGACGGTTCTAGGTTAAGCTTATCTACCAAACGATGAGATATAAAAGAATGCGATGCACCAATATCAAATATAACTCTAACTGATACACCATGAATCAAAAGCGTACCCCCAACACAGTTTTTCCCTTCTCGTCTGCTGTAGGTCTCGAGGTAGCTGGTTTAAATGCAAACATCTTGACTTTTCCATCCTTGGCTGATTCCTTGCACTAGTCCTTATAGTGTCCAATCTGATCACAGTTGAAACACCTTACTCCTTTCTTCTCAGCAGCTTTCTTTTCTTTGCCAGTTTGACATTCATGAGCATAATATCCTTTCTTATCACACTTATAACAGACAACCTCTGCCTTCCCTTTCTTAGCAGCTCCATCCTTCGGAGCTCCTTTCTTATGGAAAAACTTCCACTTCCGACTCTGCCCTCCTTGAGTTTCCTTGGCTTTGTGTCCTTTAAGATAAGCAAGCATCTCTTCCTGCCTCAAAGCCATCTCAACAACAACATCGCATGGGTCTCTATTATGCAATAATGTGGCCTTAGCAAGCTCAGGTTTCAGCCCTCGAATGAACTTCTCATTCCTTTTAATGACAGTATCAACCGTAGCGTATTCATATCTCGCTAGCTCCTCAAATTTGGTTGCATACTCAAGTACTGTCATATCTCCCTGCTTTAACTCAGTAAACTTCCTGAGCAGAGTAGACTTAGCAATCTCCAAATAAATCTTTATTCTATTCTCCTCCTGAACTCAGCCCAAGTCATAATCTCCTCATTGACTCCAACAGTAACACTGTTCCACCAATACAGTGTTGCCCCTTATAGTGGTCTAGAAGCGAATCTCCTTTTCTGCTCATCGTTGAGCCCCAAATCAGCAAAAATGCTCTCACAATGAAGTAACTAATTTTCCACTTCAATTGCGTCTTCAGTACTAATAAACGGCTTTCCTTCCAACCGAGCATAATCTCTACTCAAAATAGCATAGTTATTAACCACTGGAGCTTCCTGATTTCCTCGTTCAGCATATCCTCCAGCTAACCCTACAGCAACTCCTGCTTGCATCATGTTAACGAAAAACTGATACATTGCTCCCATATCGACTTGAGGGACTCTAGCACCCACATTTGCAGCTTGTGCCTGACCTAGGTTCCTTCTGGCATTTGGTCTTGCATTCCCATTGGTTGTGGTGCTTTCTCCTCCAATGTTAACTCTTCCTCCTCTAGCATCCATATCTTATGTCCGTAAAATCTAAATTCGAGTCTTTATAAGATATGGAAGAATAGCCTGAGAGAAATGGGAGAATAGAGATAACGCGTATACATATATATAGCAAATACAAGTACATTACTATAGTGTTATCTCATACCCCAATCTTTTCTCTAATTCCGTAGGATTATGTTTTCAAAATCATTTGAAGTTTGAAATCTCTTTTAAGTTTTTCATAACATCCCCTATCTTGAGGCCCAAAGCTAAGCGATACAGATGCTGCAGTCATCCATAGTATTAACTTCCGATGACAAAATACGGTAATGTTAATGGTTATCCATAATATCAGAAGCACCTGAATATGAAACAAAATCGCAGATTCAAAAACAACTTTACTGATTGAATTGAAAAATCATGTTTCATATTCCATTACATAATCCCAAACGATCCCCAAGTTTTGATCAAATATAATTATTATAAAATACGTCAAGAGCGATATATGAAGATGCCTCATTGGATGATCAGAGTACTAAATAGACACATAAGTCTTAATACATCACAGCGGAAATAAAACTAAATAGCTTCTATATAGTTAGTATTGCCTCTGCACGTCTTCGGAAGCTTTATTCATCCAACCTACTAAACCTGAAAAACCTTAACGCTCAATCTACTCAAATTAAATTTTGAGCACCTTAGAGTTTAAGGGAAAACATAAATTTTGAGTCAGACATAAAGCCTAGGGTGAATAATACTACTGCATCTCGGTTTACTGATATTAACTGAGGCTACGCCACTTAGTGGAACGGGTTTCACTTCACTAATATCCCTTTAAAACATATCTTTTTGCAAATCAGAATCCTGTAATCAAACTGATTAAAACAATAATAGCAATATCATATATGCTCATCAATCAGGTAATAAATGGACTATATGTCCGAACAATATAGTTTTGTTTGGATAACTACTAACCATTGGCTGACTCGGGCCCACCAGACAAAATAAATAATCTAACAACTGTTAGACAAATTTCTATACGGTCTGTCCTTAACTTACTTCTTCCAGGGTCACCTGATCCTAATGGTTTTGCGGGCTCACCAATAACTTATCCTCCTTTCCTGTATATATTCCTTTCTGTATGTAACATTAAGTCTTACCTGTGACTAAGCCCTACAGACTGGAATTTTAGACTAAATTGGCTAGGGGCTATGCTAATGTATAGGGTGCGACCATACACCAGTCACATCCGGTATTCAAATATCTAAGTCATTTACTTAGGGTTAACTACCCATCAAAATTTTCCTCAGAAACCTTTTCAAATTGATATAACCTTTTAAATCATACTTAAGCAAGGAAAACATACTATTTGCTTTACTCAAATCTCTTTGCCGTGATATATGTTTTACTCAAAACATTGTTGATGAAAACCTTCGAAACCTTTATTTAAAACCTTAAACCATCTCTTTCGAAACCCTTGAAAGTACCCCTTTCAAAATCAGTTAACTACATTTCTTGGAACTCTGGGCCGAAAGGGCAAAACATACCTTTCGGAACCATTTATAGCAGACCTTTCGAAACAACTGAAAGTGTCCTTTCAAAAGCTTTATAAAACCTTAGACATCCTCTTTTAAAACACTTCAAATTTGCCTTTCAAAAAAAATTAGAAACCTTTCATTCATTTACTAAAGGCAAACCTTTCGAAAACATCACTACACCAAACAACCCATTTTGTAACACTTTTCCGCTTTCAATTTACAATGCTAATAATCGTTACAAATTTCTAACGGTTATATCCGTTACAACCATTTACAACGGTTATTACCGTTAGTAAATATGATAATTTCGTAAATAATTAAAGTAGTATGGATAAGATTGTAAATTTATCTTCTATCAATTGTTATCTCATTTCTCACGATCTTTTTATTTTCCACTCTCTCACGTTTTACTGCTTTTCTGTTCGTACCGGGTTTCCTCTACCACCGCCTCCACTGTCCGCCACCGCCTCCGCTGTCCGCCACCGCCTCCTCTCTTTGTCCTATAAAATCGACGAAGATGAAGGAAGATCTGGGTTACGAACTACAAATCTAGGGTTTCGCTTTTCCGCCTCCGTCCACTCAGGTATGAACATTTAGGTGGTTGAATCTCAAAACCAACCTTAGACCGTTGATTTGTTGCAGGATAAACCTTTAGGTTGCTATTTCCAATCTGTGAGGTCGAATATATTTTTATTTCTCTTACAGTAAATATCCTTTATCCATTTATAAATGATTGTCAGTTTTAGTTCGGGTTCATTTTTCTAATTCTGGATTAAAGATACTTGCACCTTATCTATATTTTAGCTTATGTTCACTGATAAAACCATGGCGAAATTGCTAAATAAACTTTTCAAGTCAACTTTAAACTCTCAGGTTAAAATCGAACACACACTTTTTTAGTGCTTTATGAAGTGTAAACTGAATATAATGTAACTAATTGTATGGGAAGTCATGTATTACTTTTACTGCCTGCACTAATATATCTTGGTTTGTATTTTTCAAGTATATTAATAAGGATGATTATGCCATTTGTTTGTAAACATGAAGATAATATGGCTTTACTGAGAGTTGCTAAACAATCAAACATTTCATGGCCTCGGACTTAAATTAATTAATCTTTTACCTGTTTAATTTATTCTTATAGGTGGTTTGATTTATTGAGAGGAAAATCAAATCATGTTCTATTTTTTCCTTTTTCCTTTTACTTAGTTTACAACTAATGTATTTTGTTATAAGTAATAAAAACATGGATGTTCAGTTGATGAAATATTTAAGCAGTTTGCTTGGAGTGTGTTTACATTAGTTTGCAGTTTTGATAATAGATTACATGAGCTCCCACCATTTGGTTAAAACAGCAAGGGTGTGTATACGTGGGAAAGCAATTACAGAAAAGATACAAAAAGGGATTGGGAATAGGATAAAAATGGGAAACGAATAGTGTGCCATTGCGTATTCAAATGTATTGCGAAAAAGAAATAAGAAAGAACATCTTTTTATGTCTAGTTAAAATATTAAATTCTTCAATAAATTAAAAATATTTATGAAATACAATAAGAATACATACATAAACTTATCGGAAGCCGCAAATTTTACTATGCAATTTGAGACAAATTAGGTTGGTAAGTCTTCTTTGCTTCTTTCTTAAATGCCAGTACAATCATTAATGGGTGTAAACTCCTTTTTTTGAAGAATATAGACAGAGCCTTAGGTGTTAGGACATTTATAAGTTAACCAGATGATTCAAAACGAATTGAGAATCTCACTAGACTTATAGCTTTCAACAATGGCCTCATAGCCATATTAATTTATATACAAAACATGTCAAATTTATAGATTTGATTCATGTGGATCTTGGTTGTGATGAAATTTACTAGTATGTATGATTTGTAAATGCAAAATGAATGCTCGGATCATGTAAAATCAACTAACCCTTTATTGCAAGTTGTAGTTTTAAAAGATGTGATGCAAGGTAAGGGTGTACATAACTACATACTACCTTATCTGAATAAAATGCAGTTCTGTAATAGTCAATATTTTGTTATTATAAATATTATTCAAATCACTTTATGGAAGGTGGTTTTATGACCTTGAATTAGTAGAAATTGCTTAGCTTTATTCCTAATTCATTAAAAACTAATTTAGTGACCCATATTTTCTTTTATATTCAGTGTTTAGCTTAATGTTCTTTGTAATTTTCCATAAGTTGCAAAAAAAGTTAGTTGTAGCAATTTGGTCTCCCTTACAAAAACATATGTGCAACTGTGTGGATTTTCAATTCGGTTTGCATGTATATTTTTTGGTTTCTATAAGATTCTCTAGAGATATAAAAACTAAATATCTAATATAAGCCTGATCTATTTATAGATGAATTAAAATAAATAGGATAATGCTACATTTTCCTGTAGTTTATGTCACAGATTTTGCTACCCGTCCCAGTAAACTTAGTAAATTGTCATATCAGGTTCGGCCCATCTATCGAACCTAGTCAACCCAGTAATTTGTACTGGGTTGTGTTGGTCGAGTAGTATTGTTTCTAGTGACAGTGAAGTATGGATCAGTTTTGGATCAAGACAGTGACAGTCAGATCTTATGATTTGATGGAGATTTACACCATGAAAGTAAGGAAAAACTTAAAAACTGCACTACCTTAGGGTATATAAAAACATTATCTAGTTGTTACACTTACAGATATTAGACCATATTAATGTATATCATCAACATGCTTAAAAAATTAGACACGCTAAAGCTTGGTGGTTAACTTATGAAGTTGTATGGTCCTGAAACTGTAATATGAGATCAGTTTGTCTGATAGTGAAAAAAGATGATGATTATGAAGCAAATCATTTATATGAATAGTTGTCAATATGCTAAAAATGCAATATGTGCTGCCATGGGATAAATAAACCTTCGTGTTGTTGTGGATGTGGAAGTTTCTTAGAAGATTTCCTTTTTCCATTTCTTTTTACACAAAACAGTCAAAAGTATTATGGCCAGTAAAATTGCATTTTTATATGTCTCTTTTCTTAGTTTTGGAGGTTGACTGATAGCAAAGTTTGTTCCAATAATTGTTTGAAAATGGTACACAAAGTCCCCAAAATCGATTGCTGGAACACCGTCAGATTCCTTCATCCCCAATCGGCAGTTTCTCTCCCCATGGCAGAGAACATGCGCACACGCATGTGTGTTATGAATGTATATATATGAACAGACATACGCATATGTGTGCGCTAATATACCAATGCTAGAGGATCCAAATAACAACTAGAAAAAAACATAAATAAGCATATAACATTTCTGAAGCAACTTTAGGAACCAAAATAAAATAACGAATGAATTCACCCTTGGATCGGAATTGAATTCCATAACTGCTTTTTCTGTTGGAATAAGAGACATTGACCCATCAAGTATTCCATACCTAAGAGAGTGCAATTGCCTTAATGGGTACAATATGGTCTTAGAAAAAAGTATTCAAGATACCTAGTATTCCATTGATTTTCGAAGAAACATGGACACTTTAATTAGAATATGGAAGGGTCTACATTATTTGTTTAGTTGCTGGATAAAGCATTATTACTGTCATTTTGATCAGAAGTGCATTTGGAAAATAGAAATATTTTCGTTTGACACGTTTTGCACCAAACGTCGGTTCTCTTAAATTATTTTACAAAATGAGTTAACCGGTTTATTTTATTGTTGTTTTGTGATCGTGTAACGCTGTTGTGCGCGATCATACTTTCGTTTCAGTCGTTTGCAGTCCATACGCAAACGGAGTATGGTGTAGCGTCGTACACTAAAACTTATTTTTTTTCATATATGTTCATGCATGTTAGCATCTTCCCTTTGCCACATCTTTCTTAGTTTCTTGCACATGTTCATGCTATTGTTGCCATCTTGCATACCTTTATCTTCCCAGTCCATTTCACTTGTTTAGGCAGCTATGCATTAATTAAATGTTTGTACTTCCATTCCTTAGCTTCTAAGTAATTTGTTTATATAAACTGATGCCTGCACACACGATTGCGGGGAGAGAACACAGCAAGGCACGTATAAAAATAATGACACGCAAGAAAATAAAGGGAGATACACCTTTTCTCTCCTCCTCTACTTCCTCTTTCTTTCTCTTCCCTTTCCCATTCTTTTTTGTGTGCATGTATGTGAATTCACGCGTGTGTGTGTATTTGTGTACGTGTGCATGCATGGCCTTGTATGAGTTAAGTGTGAAGAGGGGGAGGCACATACCTGGCTCTGTCAGTGTGCGGTGGCAGGTGGAAAAGTTTGAAGGTGGGGAACAAATGAAGAAGCGGAGAAGGCAAATGAGGAACATAGCCTGCTATGCAATCAAGAGAAAGAAGGAAAATGTATGTGAAGAACTTGAGATGATGAGCAGGCTGAGTGCAGACGTCTAGACAGCGCACTGCGCTTTTATATGTCTGAGAATCACAACACTAAAGATGTCATTACTTGCATTGCTCATCTCAACACTAAAGATGGCATATCCACCATATAAATGAATCTGATCCAGTTTGTGGGTTTAGCAAATTTCGGTTATTTCACAATAATCTGGACTTAAGTGTAAAACTACATAATCCAACTACAGTATTTTCTCAATACTCAATCGGCATGTAGAAAAGCTCAGTACATGTGGATTTTAAATACGTATGGAATTTAATACACCTGTTTTCAAATAAAGTAGATATGTATGAATAAATAGTTTTTTAATGTGTATGTTTCCAATGGCATATAAGGAAAGATACAAATTGCTTTGAGTTTCCAAATAATCTGGAGTTTTTGAATGCATATCAGTTTCAAGCACATGTGATCTGAATGGAATTTTGGAGATATAAAGTTTTATATATTAATTTTCGAAACCAGGCTATCGAGTCAGTCCTAGATGTATGAATACCTTGTTAATTTATCTTATGCATTATAGTTTATCTCCTTCATATTTTGTTTTACAGTATTCATAATTTGACAGGAGTTTTTTTTTACAGTATTCACATGTTCATCATTTTCTATCAAACAATATGCAAGATATTGATAGTATATTCTTTAGTTATATGCTTTTACTTTATTTAATATGCAAAATATTTTCAAGTTCAACTTTTGTTTATAATTTATTTGGGTAGTATGCAGGCATTAGTTGAAGCAGCGGAGGAAAGACAAAAGGAAAACTCTAGTGTCAATGGTAGCAATGGAAGTAGAAGTTTTGAAGATTTTGAGAATGATCTCATTGCTGAAGTCTTATTGTCAGAAGAGTTGAAAGAGATTGCTAAAGGCCATCTTGGGACACAGAAAATATGCCACCATAGAGAGGTGATAAATGGGGAAAGAGTTGTATGGGTGGAGAAAGTGTTTGATCCAGAAGCACCTATTTATGAAGCACCACAAAATGGTAATTACAAGCTATTTGATATAACTGACTGAGGTTTTGTTATTTGGCCTGAGTGTCGTGTTCGTTGTTTGTAGGATCTAGAATTTATTTTGAAGTAATGTTAGAACTTGTAATATTTTGATTTCATACTCTTTAGTTATGTATGATGAACTTGTGAAATTTGGAATCTTCCTTTAATTTGTTGTCAAATATTTGTGCAATTTAAGTTGTATGTTTGGATGCGTAATTGCTTATTGTTATCAAAATTCTGTAATTTTTGATATGTATGTACCTACTGTATTATAATAGACAATTCTGTAATGTAAATGCTAGCAAAAATGCAGCTTTACATGGTTTGGTAGCTGTAACGAACATATTCGTTACTAAAGACGAAATTTATAACGAGCATAGTCGTTACTATTGATGAAATTTGTAACGAACAAGTGCGTTACTAATGATGAAATTAGTAACGGACAAGGTCGTGATAATTTAGAATGACAACCCCTTCTTCCACCATGAAAGGGGAAACTAAGTAACGAAAAATATCCGTTACAAACCGATGCAACTAATAACAAACTATTTCGTTACAAAAATTTAGATTTCTAACGACAAAGTCCGTTGGTAAGTGGTATATCTAATAACGGGTAGAGGCCGTTATAAATATTTGTAACGACATACCCCACGCCTGTACCGCTCACGACTATATCTATTATAAATTTCATTTGTAACGACTATATTCGTTACAAATACACCTTTTTGGTGTTGTGCATTGAGGAGTCACCCCTTCGAAACCTTTATTGTATACCTTTCGAAAACACTGAGGGATATCCCCTTCGAAACCTTTATTAGATACCTTTCGAAAGTATTAAATTCCTTTACTTAAAACAAATCTTTCGAAAGCATTGGGTTCAAGTATAAGTTTGTGGAACATTGTTTCGAAACCTTTAAAACCATTCCTTTCGAAACATTTCGGTTTAGCTTTTCAAATTATAAAAAGGGTCTTAAAAGAACTAACTTAAAAGCACTCTTTCCAAAGCAGTTTCCTAAGTAAGAGAAAGTAGATGATGTCAAAACCATCTCCTTCGAAGGCATTGGAGAAGCAGCTTCAATGTTTAAGACGAAAGCACCTGTTCAAAAGGTATTGCTTCGAATGGTAGAAAGCGGCAGCGGGGGTTTCGACCCATCGAAAGCTTATTCAAAAAAAAGACGGTAACCTCTTTCGAAAGCTCTTTTCTTTAAAACAGTTGACCAAGTATAAAGCCATCTCATTCGAAAGCCCTTTTTACAACCAAAATAGTTCAAAGTTTTCAGAAGCTACTTCAACCCCTTCGTAAGCCCAGTTTCGACTCCAAACCTTTTGCCCAACTCCAATCCACTACGTACTAAAGCTGATACCATGTGTATTGGTTTCGACTTAAATGGAGGCGGTACTATGAAGTCGGAAGGTAGCCGTCGAAAGCGGTGAAACGGCAAACCTTTATAAAAACTGTATTTTGCTTTATAAAGTAGTATCTTTCCAACTAACTTGCATATTTGTCATCATATAATTGGTTGCCAATTTCTTTTTCAAAAATATTTTCTAAAAGTGCTGCCGAATTTCAGAGATTAATAGTTTGAAACATTTACACATTACCCCTTCTCCTTTTATAAACATATAAAACATATAGGTCTCATACCTTAAATAATTTTATATACTTATTAAAACACTTAGGAAAATTCTTCAAAATTTCCCATAATTCACTTTTAATATGTTTTCTAACATATATAAATTTCTGACCCAAAGCTAACATATAATAGCCATAACTAATTTTAAACCCAATTTAACCATTTTCTTCACTATAAAATTTATAATAAATCCACAATAATTCAGAAAATTATGAAACTTGAAACTCATCTCTAAAATAATATTTGTAACCTTATATCAAAATTGCAAGGTATTTGGAGGTCATTTGTTATGTTTTTCAATCATATCTTATCATAAAAATCTATATGAACAAACAAAATTCATCAACAAGCATATATATCTATTTATCATTCAAAACTGGCGCAGCGGATTATACAAAAACAATGTAGATCGATGAAAGTTGCAATCGGTGGATTGATGAATACTGAAATGCCCAAATTCGTTGATCCAAAGATACCGAATTCTAGCTATCCCGAACTCGTTGATCGCGCACGATACCGGGTTCAAAGATCTGTGATTCTTCGCACGTTGATCTAGCGCACTAGATTCCATGAATCGGCTTCTGCAGTCGTTGAATCGAGCGCACTCGATTAACCGAAAGAGGAGATAGGAGATTACACTCAACTACCAATTGGGTGAAAGCACAAAGCTAACAAAACAAGAGTTTTATTTCAAATCAACTAACTATTACAAATGTGACACTCGGCCTATTTATAGACGTTCAACTTTACAACAGAAATCACATCAGCTCTTAAGTCAGTTCCGACTTATAGCCTCCGACTTACGACTTACCCAGTACATGACTTACGACTTATCAATAACTCCGACTCAACAGTTACAACATACAACGACTCACAATCGTGGCCGACCTAACCTGGTACGACCTAAAAATACAATACATCTTATTTACAAAGTACACGATTCAAGAAAAACAAACAACACACGACTCAACTTAAGTCGGTAACGACTTAGACACATATCACAGCAGCATCTTCACGCGGCTTAAGCTTGGACGACTTATGAGATAAAACTTCAACGACTTAACCCAGTATCCGACATAAGGAATCCAGACGACTTAACTAAGTCGTAGGTCGTAGACGACTTATCTTAAGTCGTTGATTTTCTTCTTCAGTATAACTCGCTCCACCTTTATCATTCTCGTTAAGTCGTGGATGACTTATATCTTCTATTTCCGCTTTACTAAGTCGTGGACGACTTAGGCTTTTAAGTCGTAGCCCCTTTTCCTTAAGTCGTGGACGACTTAAAACATTTCCCTTAAGTCGTAGCCGACTTAGATCCGCTTCTTCCTTAGGTCGTGACCCGCTCGAGTTAAGTCGTAAACGACTTAGATCTGCTTCGTTAGGTCGTTCAGGCGACTTAAGGAACTTGTTAACTCGCAAGTCTTCACCAAGTCGTTGCCGACTTACACTAGGTCATTGGGACGACTTAAGGCCTTCGCTAAGTTGGTCACGACTTATGTCTTCAATTCTATTAAGTCGGTCACGACTTATGCCTTCAACTTTGTTAAGTCGGTCACGACTTAAGCCTTGGAAAATTATGCCTTGGCCTGCATCATCCTCCCTTGATTGAAAGAAAATCGTCCTCGAATTTGCACTTTCCTCCCCCGCAATACGCTCATCCCCATGATAACGTACGAGATGCTTAACATTGAATACGTCCGACGTGTACACACCCTCCGGCAGCTTTAATTTATAAGCATTTTCATTAATCCGTTTGACGATTTCTACAGGACCAATTTTTCTGGCTTTCAATTTGTTATAAGCGCCCACTGGAAAACGATCCTTTGTTAACACTTCATAAACCCAATCACCTTCATTAAATTCAACATTTCTTCGCTTCAAGTCTGCAGATCGTTTGTATTTCTCATTTGCCTTTTCCAATCGTTCTTGAACGATCCTATGACACTCTGTCAATCCTTCAACAAAATCAGCAGCTCGCTTGACTGTCTTCTTTGGTTGTGGTATGACCGTTAAATCCAACGGTCCCTTCGGTAAGCTTGAATATACTATCTGAAATGGACTGAAACCCGTACTACGGTTCACTACATGATTATGAGCAAACTTTGCCTGGCATAACTTCATGTCCCAACTCTTCAGATTGTCTTGCTAATCTGTTCACAACCTCGGTCTGTCCATCTGTTTGAGGATGATAAGCGCTACTAAAGTTCAATATCGTTCCCACCATCTTCTACAAACTTAGCCAAAAATGACTTAGAAAACGAGTATCCCTGTCCGACACAATCGATTCTGGCAATCCATGAAGTCGATATATCTCTTTGAAAAACAACTGAGCAACATGAATAGCATCCGCCATCTTCTTACAAGCAATGAAATGTGCCATTTTCGAAAATCGGTCAACCACCACATAAATGGAATCATTACCATGCTGTGTTCTCGGCAATCCCAACACAAAATCCATACTCACATCAACCCATGGTTTAGTTGGTATAGGTAACGGCATATATAACCCAGCATTAGTTGCAGTTCCTTTCGAAACCTGACAGATATGACATCGCTCCACAAACCTCTCCACCTCTTTCCTCATCGATGGCCAAAAGTAAGACTGTGAAATCAACTGTAATGTACGGTCTCTCCCAACATGTCCTTCTTCATGTAGCTCTTTTACAATCTTCATTCTCAAACTACAATCAGGTATGCACAATCGATTTCCCTTAAACAGAAAACCATCTACCATCATAAACTCCTCCGTCTTTCCCTCCTTGACTTTATCAACAAACTTCGCAAAGTAAGGATCATCGACAAATAATTCTGGTAACATATCAAACCCCGTCACTTCAACCTTCACTGTTGTTAACAAATGATTCCTCCTGCTCAAAGCATCAGCCACACGATTCGTCACTCCTGACTTGTGTTTTACAACAAAAGAAAACTGTTGTAGATATGCAATCCATGATGCATGTCTCGCTGAAATCTTGTCTTGCCCTTGTAAATGCTTCAATGCTTCATGATCAGTGTAAAGAACAAACTCTTTCTGAAATAGATAATGTCTCCAGTGTTTGATAGCTTGCACAACAGCATAAAATTCCACATCATATGTACTGTATCTCATCTTCGCTCCTGATAACTTCTCACTAAAGTATGCAATAGGACGCCCCCTATGACTCAACACTCCTCCTATCCCAACCTTTGACGCATCAGTGTGTAGCTCAAACAACAACTGAAAATCTGGCAACACTAGGATTGGTGCAGACGTCAGCAACTCCTTGATCTTCCCAAAAGCATCCCCTGCTTCCTCTGTCCATGCAAACTGTTTACCCTTCAGGCAATCCGTAACAGGTGTCATTACACTGCTAAAGTGTGGAATAAATCTTCTATAAAATGAAGCTAACCCATGAAAACTCCGAACCTCTGTTATCGTCTTGGGATGTGGCCAATTTCTGACTGCCTCAACTTTACTCTGGTCCACCTGTATACCTTCCTCCGATACAACATACCCCAGAAATAGAACACTCCTTGCCATAAAAACACATTTCTTCGTAGCAGCATAGAATTGTTCTTCACGAAGAATAATTAACACTTTCCTCAAATGTTGAACATGTTCCTCTGTACTAGCACTGTAGATCAGAATATCGTCAAAGTAAACCACCACAAATTTTCCAATGTACGGCCTGAAAATTTGGTTCATCACCCTCATGAATGTACTTGGTGCATTCGATAGACCAAACGGCATTACCAGCCATTCATATAATCCTTCCCTCGTCTTGAATGCTGTCTTCCATTCTTCCACTGGTCTAATGCGAATCTGATGAAAACCGCTCTTCAAGTCAATCTTAGAAAAGATTACGGACCCACTGATTTGATCCAATAAATCATCAAGCCTCGGCATCGGAAATCTGTATCTGACTGTGATCTTATTCAATGCTCTACTATCTTTGCACATCCTCCACGTTCCATCCTTTTTGGGTACCAATAAAGCTGGTACAGCATAAGGACTTAAACTCTCCTGCACACGCCCCTGTTCAAGCAAATCCTCTACCTGCCTCCGCAACTCTTCATGTTCCTTCAGACTCATTCAATAATGTGGTCTATGTGGCAACATTGCTCCCGGAACCAGATCAATTTGATGTTGAATGTCTCTCAGTGGCGGTAACTCCTTCGGTAACTCATCTGGAAATACATCCTCAAATTCTTTCAAAACTGGTTTCACTTCTTCTGGAATTTCAACCTCTTCACTACTCTCACGCCCAATCAACAAGAATACCTCGGGCTCCTCTTCAATCTCCTTAACAAACTCCTTCAAGGATAATAAAGTTTTCAGCTCTTCAATCTCTTCCGATTTACTTTCTCCTTGTTGTCTCTTCCTTGGGACTAGGATAATCTTCGTACCTTCAAACATAAAGCTGTAGCTATTGGTCCGACCATCATGTTGTACTGCTCGATCATACTGCCATGGTCTTCTCAATAGTAAGTGACAAACATCCATCTCTACTACATCGCACCAGATTTCGTCTTTGTATTTCTTCCCAATAGAGAATGGAACACGAACTCGTCTATCCACTTTCACTTCTCCTCCTTTTCTCAACCACGCTAACTTGTATGGATTCGGATGTTTCTCTGTCTTCAACTTCAACTTTGTCACAGCCTCGGTTGAAACAATATTGTCACAGCTTCCTGCGTCAATCACGAATTTACACACCTTTCCCAGTATAGTGCATGTCGACTGAAAGATATTAATCCTCAACCAACTAGCTTCTTCCTGCTTCGGTGTTAAACACGATCTCCTCAGCATTAGATTACAACCTTCATCCCCTGACGCAATATCCTGCTCATCCTCCTCAACTGGACTAGAATAATCTCCATCAGCATCCTCATCTTCAACTTCTGTAATCATGGTTCTCTTCTTTGGCTTTGGACACTCATTGCTTTTATGACCCAATTCCTGACAATTGTAACATTTGAAACCGTTGTTAACTTTTGCCTTCTCAACCTCCTTCACCACTGGTTTATTGATAGGTTTAGAAACATTAGAACTTCCACTAACACCCTTCACTTGATTGTTGGAATTAGTAAACACACCACCTCCTCGGCGTCCCTGTTTCTCCCAAGCCAACGCTTTCTGATGTGCTTCTGCCACAGATTTTGGATCGAACATATTAACCATATCCTGAATCTGCAGTCTCAACCGCCAATGAATCTAGATGTCAGCTGCTCTTCCGTTTCCATAATATCATTCCTCGCAATAAGCTGATAAAACTCATCCGCATAATCATTAACAGTCTTTGTTCCTTGCCTCAAGTTTTGCAAACGTTGATACATCATAGATTGGTAATTGTAGGGTAAGAACGTTGCTTTCATCAATTTCTTCATCTTCTCCCAAGATTCAACTTTTGACTTTCTCATTCGTTCACGTGTAAGTTTGGTTTGCTGCCACCACGCTAAAGCTCTACCCCTCAACCTTGTGGCAACCAACTTCACTCTACGATGTTTTGGAACTTCCTTGAAGTCAAAAATCTCCTCCACATTAGACAACCAGTCCAAAAACTCCTCAGCTTGCATACCACCTTTGAATTCTGGAATTTCTGTCTTCATCCCAGATTCCCACTTATTATCATACAAAAATTGATTTCTTCCTTGGCCTCGCCCTTGAACACTGCGTCCATCTAACTCCTCTTCAAAATCAGATGTATATCGATGTCGATACTGACCACCAACATCTCTGCTTCCATCACGTCTTCCACCATCCCTTCTATCTACATTCCTCCGAACACGATCTCGGTCATCAACATTTCTATGACTGTCTCGGCTCACACTTCTATGATCATTATCATTACTTCTCCCTTGATTGGAATGTGGTGAAACTCTACTTCTCTCGTGGTTAGATTCAGGTGAAACCCTTCTCTGATTCTGATTCATTTCCAACATCATCTTCTCTAATCGTCCAATTCCTTCATTAAGTTTCTCAATAAAGTTTTCATTGATTCTCTGCTCCATCTCATCAGCTTCTTCTCTTCTATACAAAGCTTCTACGTTTTGATGACGATTAGCTCTCCTTGGCGGCATGATTTGAAACTCTACAAACTCTTCAATTCTCGGCTTTGACTTTCACAATGATGTACACGGCCTTCCTTGCTTAGCTCGGCCGAAGTTCTTCAACACTTCAAACTTCAAACACAATTCGAACTTAGATCCAAAGTGATGTGGATCGAAAACTCCCTCTTTGTTGCAATTTGCGATGAACACGATGAACAACAACTTCAAACTTCAAATTCTCGGCTCCAAGACTTGATTTAGCTATGATTGGCTAAAACAGGCTCCGATACCAAACTGGCGCAGCGAATTATACAAAAACAATGTAGATCGATGAAAGTTGCAATCGGTGGATTGATGAATACTGAAATGCCCAAATTCGTTGATCCGAAGTTACCGAATTCTAGCTATCCCGAACTCGTTGATCGCGCACGATACCGGGTTCAAAGATCCGCGATTCTTCGTACGTTGATCTAGCGCACTAGATTCCATGAATCGGCTTCTGCAGTCGTTGAATCGAGCGCACTCGATTAACCGAAAGAGGAGATAGGAGATTACACTCAACTACCAATTGGGTGAAAGCACAAAGCTAACAAAACAAGAGTTTTATTTCAAATCAACTAAATATTACAAATGTGACACTCGGCCTATTTATAGACGTTCAACTTTACAACAGAAATTACATCAACTCTTAAGTCGGTTCCGACTTATAGCCTCCGACTTACGACTTACCCAGTACATGACTTACGACTTATCAATAACTCCGACTCAACAGTTACAACATACAACGACTCACAATCGTGGCCGACCTAACCTGGTACGACCTAAAAATACAATACATCTTATTTACAAAGTACACGATTCAAGAAAAACAAACAACACACGACTCAACTTAAGTCGGTAACGACTTAGACACATATCACAGCAGCATCTTCACGCGGCTTAAGCTTGGACGACTTATGAGATAAAACTTCAACGACTTAACCCAGTATCCGACTTAAGAAATCCAGACGACTTAACTAAGTCGTAGGTCGTAGACGACTTATCTTAAGTCGTTGATTTTCTTCTTCAGTATAACTCGCTCTACCTTTATCATTCTCGTTAAGTCGTGGACGACTTATATCTTATATTTCCGCTTTACTAAGCCGTGGACGACTTAGGCTTTTAAGTCGTAGCCCCTTTTCCTTAAGTCGTGGACGACTTAAAACATTTCCCTTAAGTCGTAGCCAACTTAGATCCGCTTCTTCCTTAGGTTGTGACCCGTTCGAGTTAAGTCGTAGACGACTTAGATCTGCTTCGTTAGGTCGTTCAGGCGACTTAAGGAACTTGTTAACTCGCAAGTCTTCACCAAGTCGTTGCCGAGTTACACTAGGTCGTTGGGACGACTTAAGGCCTTCGCTAAGTCGGTCACGACTTATGTCTTCAATTTTATTAAGTCGGTCACGACTTATGCCTTCAACTTTGTTAAGTCGGTCACGACTTAAGCCTTGGAAAATTATGGCTTGGCCTACATCAAAAACATATCATAAAACTTCGTAAAACATATTTGGATCTAATCTAGAATCGATAATAAGAAAATATGATATGTAACCTATTGAGATTTGCTCTTGAATTAAATTGATCAAGCTTCTTCCTCTTGATTTTAGCTTATCTTCCTCTTTACTTCTAATGGTGGCCGGCCTTGTTCTTGTTTTAATTTTGTTTGTGAACGTGTAAAATGAGAGTGCATGAGGGTTTAGGATATAAGAATACAACTTATTTCTATTTTCCCCGTATCCTATGACCCTTATCTATTTTATTTTATTTTATTTTTAATTTACCCTTAGTTCATTAGACACGGCTCCTCTCTATTATTCAAATCTCAATCTTTTAACCATTTACATTATTTCATTTAATTTACCCAATTAAATGTTCTAAATAATGTTAATTAAAATTATGGTTGTTACAACCTGTTCATGGTATTACTCTCAGGTTCAGTGCCAGAAATCTGTAATTAATTCCATTTAACAGCGCACATATCTCACACTTCTCTTAATATCAGAATCTTAGGATTCATTTTCCTGTATTGAGCTCCACGTTCGTAAAGATGGAGAGTAAAAGGAGAAGTTCTAATTTTTTTGCTGATTTATTAGGTTTCCCGAAGCCTTAAAAATGGGTATGTTGATCGAAAGAACCATTCTCACAATAATTCACAAACTGTTAGCTTAATGTCTCATGGTTTCCCCACATGCGAGTGTAAGTAGCACATACAAATTCTCAATGTTTTAACATTTCCTAAAATATATGCACTTTGTTTGATAGGTTATGATATTTCAATTTTCATCGTAACAATTGTATATGAAAGTTGCAAAGTAACGAACTCATTCTTCAGACCGTTGTTTGAAGGCGAATATTATGGTTGTCAATAAATCATGCTATTAGTTTTACAACATGATAAGACCACATACCATTTGACTTTCACTGCTATGATATATAGATTAAACTTGTTACCCATTATAATCTTTTTTTGAGAAAAATTATCTATTATAATCTATTAAACCTAGATGTGTTTCTTCTAAACAAATAGACAAGATGAAAGTTTATGGTAGGTTTTCAAATGTAAATGCACACTATTACTTGCAAAGAGGTGAAATTTAAGCATATGACCTCATTTAGCTTAACAGAATTGAATTATTTTCAATTTCAAGCATATAGACCAAAACATGTATATAAAAAATTAGAAAACTATACCCAAGATTGTTGCTTATGTTGACTAACTTTATCACCAGCATTAATGCTTCTATTTCACATTATATGCTGACGTTCGCCTCGACCAATTTAGGTCTGAACTGCAACCAACTTTCCAATGTCGAGATTAGTTGCTGTTCAGCATTAAAGGCTATGATGTTATTGAAGACGAAGACGAGCATCGGAGATGAAGACGAAGGTGAGGAGGTCGCTGCGATTTCTCTGACGCTACTGGCGGCATAAGGAACTGAGGAGGCTAGTTGTCGAAGATGAAGACGAGTATCGGCTAGGTTTGTAAACTGATTTCAGCAGACAGGGTCTGTGATGAGTTACGGATCTTCACAGGAATTTCGATTTTATAGAGTATTTTGAGAGGATCGAAATACGAGCAGTTTGGGAGGAGGAAAATACGGCAGAAATTGTGCATGTATTTGGGGAAGTAAAAGTTGCATAAAGCAGGTAATTGTTTATTTTGGTTTCACAATTGGACTAATTTGATTAGCTCCAACGCTATGTAAAATCTCCATAACGGTCGGTTTGATTACAGACTCAAACTGAAAATCAACTTTAACAACTTGATCCTTATCTAGATTAATGAGTTTACATGGAGGGAGATGCTTTATCTAAGGCTCTGGTTGGAATTTTGTGGTACTGATTATGAGAGGTTTTGAAAGTACCGGTTTTGATTGTTTTATATAAAGTGTTGCTATAACCGATCAATATAGGTTTGAGAGAGAGTTTTTTAGTGAAGTAACAGTATATATATATATTTATTTATTTATTTATTTCTTAGTTTTGTGAAAATTAATTTTACAATGTAATTAATGGAGGTATAATTGAAAAAAAAAATATAACCCTTCAAAACACTATAGTTTGATGGGTTGATAATAACTATCAAAATCACACTACACCGAATTTCATTGATTTTATAGCCAACAATAACCGATGTGAAAAAAACTTACAATCAGAGCTATGATAACATCTCAAATACAAAACCGTTTAAAATCAGTAAAAAATCGGTAGAAATTAAACTGCCACTTAAGAGAGGGAGTACGTACATTTAAAGAAAAAAAAACAGTAAATGAATTTAATGAACATATATCTATTGTTAACGCTAAAAAATGAACGCTAACACCAGGTGTGTGTAGTTGAATTGTGAAAGCACCACCCGTGTGACGGGAACAAGAAGTAAGCAGTAAAATAGCGAAAAAGTGGTAAAAGACAGCAGTTTATAGTGGTTCGGCTTGAGATCGAGCCTACGTCCACTTTGAATCTCTTTATTACTGAATCCGGTTACAAGACGATACAATACACTTATGAAAACAATACAATTTGATCACAAAGACAATCTCGACTACTAGCTCAAACTTCGATGATGAAACTTGATGAATCCGTGTTGGATGTAGGTTGAAGCTTGTTGTAGTGTCTCGAATGTTTGAAGATCTTCAATTGTCGAATGAGTTGAGAGTTCGGCAGAGTAACAACGCTTCGAGAAATGATCGGCCAAAAGTCCCCTTCTTGTTGGAGTTTGGGGGGTATTTATAGGAATTGAATTCTGGACAGAAGTTTTGCCAAGTCTTAGGTCGCATACGACCTAAGTTAGGTCGTAGGTCGCGAGCGACCTAAGCTAAGTCGCAGTCCACTAACGACTTAAGAAGCAGGCTGATGAAGTTGCACTTGGATTCATCTGAAGTGGTAAGTCGTAAGCGGGTTAAGGAGGGTACTAGATCGTTGGCGACCTAGTGGGCTGGTAGGTCGCAAGCGACTTATAGGAAAGCGACATAGGGAATTAGGTCGGTTTGTACAAACTGGGCAGCGGAGTTAGGTCGTAGATTCTGCTAAGTCGTGACAGTCCTTAGGTCGTAACTTCCTTTAGGTCGCAACTTCCTTTAGGTCGTTGAATATGTTAGGTCGCGAAGTATGTTCTGTAGCTAGGTCGTAAACCACTTTAGGTCGTAGAGTCTGCTAACTCGTGAAGCTTTTAGGTCGTGGGTTTCCTTAAGTCGTGAGTTTCATTAAGTCGTGAGGCCTTTTAGGTCGTGAGGCCTTTTAGGTCGTTAAGAGCTGTTAGGTCGCAGAGTTTTAGGTCGCCGAAATAAAGGAGTTAACATTTGCCTCTCGAAGTACACGCCAATGTCATAGGTCGTGTGCTTCGACTTAATCTTGCTAGATCGTGGACGACCTAAAACTTGCGTGCCTATTCGCCTTCCTCTCTCAGCCTCATACAAACTGTTAGGTCGCCTTCTTCCTCCTTATCCTTCTGCTTTGATTTTCCGTTGCCATTGACGAATCTCTGAGCTTCCAAGGGAGAATTCAACTTGTTTAGTCGACGATTCATCCTTTCCAAAATACTGCGTAAGTGAATTCAATCTCTGCCCCACCATAATCGCTGCCCCATCATGAGTTCATGTTTTCCGACCCAAGTCCAATTCCATGCGTTCGTGTTTCATTTTTTGAGCGATTATTACAATCGACTTCCGATCGTCATTCGATATGTTGATGTGATTCATGAATGCACAGTAATGTTTGTAATGGATCGGAAGGATTTGAAGTCGATTTGCTAGACGATTTGGCGGTATGTAGAGATGAATTGAATTCAAGAAAAGGATGATCGTTTTCTTTGTAATGGCAGTATCAGGTTATCGGATCCATTAAGGGATTGCGTGGGGGGAAAGTCGGTGACTTAACAGATTTGTACGACCTAGGAGTTTTGTGCTGAGCCTTCTGCGACCTACGACTCACGTCCTAAGATATTTGACCGACCTAAACATCCTTGCGACCTAAGAATTCCTGCGACTTAGATAAAGCCGAACTTTCCGACCTATGCTAGGTCGTGAGCGACCTAAAACTTGAACCTTTGGACTTAACTGAACTTTGAACATAACGACTTAACAATCGAATGACCTAATTTCTGCGACATAAGCTCTAAGTCGCGGCCGAGTTAGGACTTGCCAAAATTACATCGCCTTGACCTTTCCTACTTGTGCTGTGCGACCTAAAAAGACTCTGACCTATGCTAGGTCGCTGGGCGACCTAACACTTGCGAAATTTGGACAGAGCTCGACTGGCCTTTGAATTTTGATCGAATTTGAACTATGTTGCACTTCTTTACAGATTGCTTTTACTCTAATGTTAATAACCTGTTAAACACGACATTTGCAGAAAAACGGGACAAATATACTGCCATTGACTGCCCACATCGAATGACAGATTAGAAGATAAAGAACAATTAACCTACATGAATTTTGTGAATGAAATGCTGTAAAACGATAAATTCAGATGAAGTATTAAAGCAAAGCTGAAATAATCAACCTAAGCTGATTTGTTTGCATCAACACAATATTGTATTTGAACTTAAAATGACAAGCCTCGAAACTTTATAATCGACAAATGTCAACTATCTAAATTTCAGTTATACTTGCTTGTTATCGTTTTAGTTTTGCACAACACTTCACACTTTTTAGGAAACGTGCACCTTCATATTTAAATATCCAGTTGATTGTGTAGAATGACATCTCAACAAGAAGATTCAGGACCAGCCGGAGAAGCTTTCCCAATTGCCAACCCATTGGTCGACCCTCTAGAAAGAACTCCGACCACTTTGAGCCACAAAGTCTTCAAACAACTGTGTGTCCAGTTTGGCATTGCCGAAACAGATGCTTTATTTCCTGGAGCAAACGACACTGCCGACAGACCACCCCTTGGTTTTATTGCAGTTAATCGTTAGATGTGTTTAAGCGGAGCTATTCCTCCCTTCAATGACTTTCTCCGAGAACTTTTCCTTCGATTAGCTATCTCTCCCTTTCAGCTACACCCTAACGGATATGTCATTATACTGGGGTTGTGTGTGCTGTTTAGAAGAGTGCTAGACCGTCTTCCCCGTTTTGAGGAGCTTTGCTATTTGTGCACTTTTGCAAAGAACAAAGATCATCCTTTGATTATCCTCGTGAGAGGCGCAAGGAACCGTAGATTGATTCTCGACTTGCCCGATAGTGCGCATGGATTTTTGAGCCAATTCTTCTTTGTCCGCTGTCCTCCGGGATTTTATGTCGTTTGGAGAGTCGGAAGTGAGATTTCGTTTCTCCGTTTTCTTCATTTTCTGAACTTTTCGGAACTTGAATTGCCAAATGCTTAACTCCGTCCCTTACTTTTTGCAGCATTTCCTCCTCCACTTCGAGATCCCAGCCTTAAGTCGACCTTAGATACTTTGAGTGCTGTGGATGCTGAAGAGAGAAGTGCCAAATATTTGCTGAAAGATGAGTTCCTGCACCAGTACGGACTTCTGCACTTTTCCCGATCCACTCAAGTTTATGAAGTTCTTGACTCCCAAGTAGAGACATCGGATGCCCCAGTTTCCGCAGAAGAGATGGCTCTGAAAGAACCTACTATTGACACCGCACTAGTGAAGTGTTCCAGTTCTGCTGGTGTTGTGGGATTATCTAGTAAACCTTTGCTTTCCCCGGTGATCGAAGAAGGAGTTGCAAGAGGAGACTCTGCTGGGCATGACGGTGGAGATACTTTTGATAATCTAAGCGACTTGATGATAACATCACAAGAGCTTTTCAAGGACGACTCTATCACCACCAAAGTTACTTCTTCAGCAGTTGAGGCGACATCCGCCTTGCAGCGAACTCCATCAACTCAAGAGTTAACGTCAACTGCAAAAGCCGACGTTACCCCCAAGCCGAAGAGTGGTCTGTAGCTTGATGCATATAGTTTACACGCCACACACACCTAGAATTTTTCGGCACTTATATGCACTTAAACTCCTTTTATTCGAAGATTTTTAAGACTTGTCTTCTTTTTCTTTTCTAGATTCTCCGATGGGACGAAGTGGCTCTTACTTCGACAAATTCCAACGCCACGGAAGCCGCGATGCTTACGACTTTAGGCGTTATCTCGGTGCCCCGAGAGAAACTGATGAGGAAAGAGCTGCCAAAAAGGATCACGAAAGGCGAGCTTATGAAGAGCGTCGCAGAAGGGAAGATGAACAACATTATGGGAGTAGGGACGAGCGACACGACTCTTCCCGCAGAAGAGAGGATGAACACCAAGATTCATCCCGAAGAGAAGACGATTCTCAAAAGAGGAAATATGATGATAAAGGAAAAAGTCACATTGCCAGCGACTCACGTAAACGAACTAAGCACAGTGACACTTCCATCTTTTCTGAGAAGCCTGACGCTCCCATTCCTTTTGACTTGCATGCTGGTTCTCCCGCTCTCGAGAAGTCTGACATTCAAGCAATCATTAACAGACCCCAGTATCAAGTTGGGCAAGGTCCGCCAATCCTTCAAAGTCGATTCCCGCAGTGGTGTTTAAAAGGGGTACGCTTTGACCTTGACTTGGTCCCGATCGATAAATCGAATATGCTGCGCAGCCTTGATGCCGTCAAACTTAATATCGAAAGGGTGTCTGGATGGCAAAAGCTTGTTGACGAGCTGCAAAGGGTTAACCGTGCGAATCTTGAAGCCATGCTAACCATGTAGAATGATAAATCTGAGTGGGATAAGATTTGCAAGCAGCACAACGCTGAAATGAAGAGCATCTCCGATGGTTATGAGAAGCTTGAGGCTGAAGTTGAAAGACTCAAGAACGAACTTACTACTTCTTCCACTTCTTTTTCACAAAAGGAAGAGATGCTTCAACAGCAGGTTCGAAATGCTCATGCTGCTCAGCGGGATGCTGAAGCCAAGCTTGAAACAGAGCAACATCTTACTGGGAAATATCGTGATGATGTCGTTCAGCTTCGGGAGAAAATTAGCTTCCAAGACTTAGAGATTACAAGACTGCAGTCTCAATTATTGAAGGTTGAAAGAGAGCGTGATGAAGCTCTCACTGGTAAAGCTGCGGCTGAAGAATCCCATAAGGCAACTAGAGCCACCGTTGATACGACTTTGTTCGACTTTTATGTCCATTGCGTCTTGGGGCGTGGTAGCCTTTCATTTTTGGGACCGGAGTATGAAGTCACATTAGCTGAAGTGTGGGAGGCGATTATTGATATGCTTGGTGGTGCCGGCTATGCCGAAGCAGACCTTGAAGTAACTTATTTAGACAAAGACGCCTGTGCTGCTCTTGCTAAGGGAAAAGAGCAGCTTGCCCGAGTGCGAGCTGAAGCGACGGGGGAGAAGTGTTCCGAAAAAGAAATACTTCTTGCTGCCCCTGTTCATACTTCGGTCTCAGCTGATGTCGATATCATTGGCTCTAGTTCTCACTCTTCACCTCCTGCCAAAGCTGACAAAGATATTGTTACCACTCCCATAGAAGAAGAGGCCCTGGAAGACATTGCGGCTCAGAAATTCGAGACTGATCTCGCCAAGCCGACTTCTCCAGGTAACTTTGACGTCGACCCAGCTCTGGTGAACCACTTATTCGATTTGACTGAGCTTGATGATCTTTTTACTTACTACTTAAGCCTTGAAGAACCAATATCTTCTCTTACCTTAGAAAGTACTGATTTTAACTTCTTTTCTTATGTAGCGAAAGCACCGAAAACTGCGCCAACTTCTCCTTCTTCAGCTACCGTTCCTCCTTCTTCTCAAGTTACTCCTCTTCCAGCTTCTTAACCAGGTTCACAGGAAGAACAAATAGCAGCCCTTCAAGGCTTGGATGAACCACCTGCTTCTCAGGAACAGAAAGCGGAAGATCTGGAAGATAGTGAGAAGACTCCCAAGCAGTCTTTTGACTATGACACAAAACTTTCTACATTTCTTACTCCGGGGAGTGAGTTCTCTTCCAAGAAGAAGGGGAAACATGCGGTTTCGAAGAAAGGAAAGAAAGGCTCTTCTGCTGCTGGAGATGAAGCAGAAGTCGATCCGGCCGAGTCTCTTTCTCCTTATTCTCCGATACGGCCTCCGAAACTAATTACCAGGCCAGGTAAAAGCTCCAAGGGCGGGAAGAAGGAGAAATGAGTTTGATTTTGCCTTTTCTGCTTTTTGCATGTATTGACCGGAGATTGTGCGGATACCGATCTTCGCTTCTTTTTTTTGAATCCTGCATATGTAAAGAATTTTCATAGTATTGAATAAAATAATCCTTTTACTTGAACGAAGTCTTGTTAGCATATGTGAACACATTTATTTCTTGTTTTTGCACAAGTTTCTTTGTACGATATTGCAATGAGCTAGTGGTATGATATTTGAGCGTTGTTTTTATCAATATAGTTATATGCCCCTATACCACGGCTTACTGCAATATTCTGAAAAGACTTGTATTCTTATCCTTAGAGAATAATTCTTCTGCTTTTAGGAAATATTATTCTACTTTTAATAGAATACGCTTTATATTGGAGAAGTTTTTCTGTCTTTCTCTTTTTGAAGAACACTTCATCTTTCGGGGATGGTCACTTTTACTTGTTGAAAAGTGAATCCCTTACGCAGTGAAGTGAATTTCTAAAGAAAGTTTTGATCTACTGGATGTGCCTCGTTAGAGGGCTTTGCTTGATATGCCTTCGGGAAGGGCTTTTTGTTGTGCCTAGGGAGAGGGCTTTGGTTTTGCATTTAAAGCTTGGTGAAGTGTGCCTCTGAAGAGGGCTTGTGCTACTGAAGCAATTTCTTGCCTACGAAGAAGTCTTGATTTTTGTGCCTCCGAAGCAATTTCTCGCCTACGAAGAGGGCTTTATGCCTCTGAAGCAATTTCTTGCTTACGAAGAGGGCTTTGCGCCTCCGAAGCAATTTCTTGCTTACGAAGAGGGCTTTGCGCCTCCGAAGCAATTTCTTGCTTACGAAGAGGGCTTTGGGCTTCCGAAGCAATTTCTTGCCTACGAAGAAGGCTTTGTGCCTCCGAAGCGATTTCTCGCCTACGAAGAGGGCTTTGTGCCTTCGAAGCAATTTCTTGCTTACGAATAGGGCTTGTGCCTTCGAATCAATTTCTTGCCTACGAAGAGGTCTTGTGCCTCCGAAGCAATTTCTTGCCTACGAAGAGGTCTTTGTGGAGTAGTATGGACTCTGTAGAGTAGCGTGGTTGCTTGTGTCCTTTCACCATTTGCTCCTTAGTGATTCCTTATCGTTGCTTCAAGCACATGCCCCCAGTCATTTGCAAATCGCTTGCTTTTTGCCAGAGAAATGTACTTCGTTGTTGAGTGATTTATGGGAATCGTTGAGTCTTGTGGTGTGTTGAATAAGTAAGCTTTGCTTTGATAGCCTGCAATATTAAATCGATATTTTAGCAATTATTTTTTATGATATTTGCATATCGTAATGAAACAGGCATTATCTAGCATTAGGACACAAGATTCGTAGTTCTTTATTATTGATTCATACTGATTTCTCAGTGGTTTACAATACAAAAGTTATACATCCGAGACCATTTTTACAAATTTAAGCAATGCTATTTAGTAAAAATTGGAAATTCAATCCGGAGATTCTGGGAGATGCCCCCACTGCAGTTTTGTGGGTAGTCAGTAGTTGTCCCAATTTCTGCCTGCTGGGTGAGGGCCCCATGTAACAACATTAATGACAAGCTTTTCGGAATCTTGCACTACAGTGTTGTTGCCAGAGCCAGATCGATGGACGGGATGTTGCTGCCCCTGAGTGGATGAGGTCGGGTCGACTCTGTTGTTCTTCACATACTGTTGCAGTTTACCCTGTTTCAGCAACTCTTCAATCACATTCTTTAACTGGCGACATTGGTTAGTGTCATGGCCAGGTTGGTTGTGAAATTGACAGAATTTCCCATTATTTACTGCACCTCCCCTCATCTCAGGTGGTCTAGGGTACTTGACAACATCCTTCGTTGCGAAGAAGATGTTCTCTGGTGTATCAGTTAAGGGAGTGAAATCCGAAGGATTAAAGCGCCTCTTCTTCTTATTTCTTTGCTTTGCTCCTTCGTCGTTTTCCTTTTTCTGATTTCCAGACTCTCTTTTATTAGGAGCAACACCGTCATTCTGGACTTCGACAACAACTACTTTTGCTGGCGCGGAAAGGATTTCTAGGCGCATGAATTCGTCGGCTTTCTTATAGAATTTCTCAAGTGAATTTGGTTCTTTCATTTTTAGCCATTTTCCGAATTCACTTGATTTGTTGATGGCTCGCATCAGGTAAGTCAGGATCATACGGGGTTCTGCATTATCTACTTCAGCTAGGGCTACATTGAAACGGTTCAAAAAAGACTTGATAGATTCTCCCGGAGCCTGTTCCAGGCTGGATAGTGACATTATATCCTTAGCCTTTGAAGCGTACAGCCTGAACTGATCCTTGAATTTTCGAGTCAAATCAGAGAATTGATCTACGGACCGATCTGGCAGCTTCGTAAACCATAGTAGAGCTACTCCTTCCAAGTATACTGGAAAGTATCGGCACTTAATCTCATCTGATGCTCTCGCGCCGGTCATATGCCAGTCATACTTATATAGGAAATGATTAGGATCACTCATTACATTATAAGCCGGGATAGTAGGTGATACAAATTTTCTTGGAAATTCTACTTTTAAGATTCTTTCAGTAAATGGCATTCTGCTCGGAGCAAATCCCCAGTCGTTCTCATTTTCTTCCCTTTGCATGCTTTCTTTTATGATGCGGCGAACCATCCCTGATAGATACTCCTCACTGTTTAGTGGCATCATCGGGCAGAAGTCAGCTATCTTCTCGGAAGATTGCCTGGGCAAATTTTCGTGAAAAGTTGGCTGCGGCCTTAGTCCTTCAGCTTGGGAAGGGCGTGTTTTAGCAGTGCCAGTTGCTCCCTGAGGAATATCTTTCTCTTGGGAATTATGGGCATCTTCGGCAAAGGTTGGTTCATTGTTTTCTGGTTGTTGGTTTGCCCCAAGCAAGGCGGTTAATCTGTCTATCATCAAAGCGTTTTGAGCTTCAATTTGCTGATATAATCCGGACACTGCAGCGTCTAACTCGGCTCTTGTGATCCCAGCACTCGGGGTCGTTTGACTTGGCGAGAGAGAAGTGGCAGTGTTGTCACGAGCATCATCAGATCCGATAGATTTGCGTTTTCTTCCAGGAGCCATTATATCTGACAATCTTCTGGTCTTGTAAGAGACTTTTTCAACGAACTTCCACGAAGCAATGGTGAATGATCGCCTGAGTTCAATTCTCAGTGAAAGCACCAAAATGTTAACGCTAAAAAGTGAACGCTAACACCTGGTGTGTGTAGTTGAATTGTGAAAGCACCACCCGTGTGACGGGAACAAGAAGTAAGCAGTAAAATAGAGAAAAAGTGGTAAAAGACAGCAGTTTATAGTGGTTCGGCTTGAGATCGAGCCTACGTCCACTTTGAATCTCTTTATTACTGAATCCGGTTACAAGACGATACAATACACTTATGAAAACAATACAATTTGATCACAAAGACAATCTCGACTACTAGCTCAAACTTCGATGATGAAACTTGATGAATCCGTGTTGGATGTAGGAAATTCCTCCCGAAGCTTGTTGTAGTGTCTCGAATGTTTGAAGATCTTCAATTGTCGAATGAGTTGAGAGTTCGGCAGAGTAACGACGCTTCGAGAAATGATCGACCAAAAGTCCCCTTCTTGTTGGAGTTTGGGGGGTATTTATAGGAATTGAATTCTGGACAGAAGTTTTGCCAAGTCTTAAGTCGCATACGACCTAAGTTAGGTCGTAGGTCGCGAGCGACCTAAGCTAAGTCGCAGTCCACTAACGACTTAAGAAGCAGGCTGATGAAGTTGCACTTAGATTCATCTGAAGTGGTAAGTCGTAAGCGGGTTAAGGAGGGTACTAGATCGTTGGCGACCTAGTGGGCTGGTAGGTCGCAAGCGACTTATAGGAAAGCGACATAGGGAATTAGGTCGGTTTGTACAAATTGGGCAGCGGAGTTAGGTCGTAGATTCTGCTAAGTCGTGACAGTACTTAGGTTGTAACTTCCTTTAGGTCGCAACTTCCTTTAGGTCGTTGAATATGTTAGGTCGCGAAGTATGTTCTGTAGCTAGGTCGTAAACCACTTTAGGTCGTAGAGTCTGCTAACTCGTGAAGCTTTTAGGTCGTGGGTTTCCTTAAGTCGTGAGTTTCATTAAGTCGTGAGGCCTTTTAGGTCGTGAGGCCTTTTAGGTCGTTAAAAGCTGTTAGGTCGCAGAGTTTTAGGTCGCCGAAATAAAGGAGTTAACATCTATATTTTTCAAATAAATACATTTCATGCTGTCGTTATTTTTGGAACTTTGCGTTTCGTTTTTATGTGGCCTTTTGTGTATAATTTGATGCTCGGTATTCCGATCGTGTTCAGAAGACTGGGTGAGAGCAATTTATATTATCAAATATCAAATATAATTGAATACTCTTAGCTACCAAGATTAACCCTCTATAGACCACAACACTTTTTGATTCCTTCATATGGGACCGACAAAACAGTACAAATAATTTGTTGCTGCAAATTGCAACGTGGTTGGAGCAATGTATTTGTTTTAATTAGAGAATTAGAGAACTAAAAAAAAACGTGCGGGTCTAAATCAATTGGAAATCCAGGCGTCGACGTGAAGAAGATAGTTCAGCTATATTACAAAATATGCAAACAATGTAATGATCAAATGTACTAAAAGATGGAATCATTGAAATTCTGATTGGGTCTGTTTTGGACAAATTCATTTCTTTAAAACGTTTGGTTGCTAATACACTGCAATCTAAACCATAGACTTTCAGATCCCAACTCTTCACCCTTGTTTCAATAGTAGATCACTGTGACCACTATATTATATATTTGTCCAAAGTAGAGTTTGGAATCTTAAAACTTTGATCATTTGCGATATGACCAAAGTCTACATTATTGATTAAGATTGCAATATCATAAAAGCAACCATTGTCCTATATTTTCTAACCGATCCTTGTGGCCGTTTAGAATGGAGTCCATATTCAAAATTAGTGGTTGGATTTCATTAGACCATGACATATCAAATGTGGAATTAATGTGCATGTAAGTAGAGTAAAATTCTCATCACATCCATTAATGAAATGCTGATAAAAACTGCTAAGTTTGTTTATGAAGCCTTAGCATACTATATTCGTTGATTGCTAACGCTGCGATGCATAGTGTGAACATTATGGTATGATTAATTTGAACCCGAAATCCTATTCTATTCTGAATTTTCAAAATCCAATCAAACAAATTCTTTAATGTCATACAAGAATCTTAAAAATATGACATCTTCCTGTTTGGACTCAATTAGATCTTGCATCTATTATCAAGGTTATAATCGAAAAGCATTAATTCTAACTCTTTATTAAGTTTCAAAAATACATAAAAATAACAAACATTATTTATAAAAGTTAATAAATTACACACTATTAAATGAATATTCACTACCCTAAGAAGTATCTCAACACCTTTTGTGGCCTTCCAATGTCCAGTATTGAAAAATTCCATTCCGCCACCCCCGAGCGATAACATAAAGCAAATTGAACAACAAAGTGTATGGAAGGCGCAAAGAATTCTTTATGTTACATCCATCGACAGCCCTTGCTTGTCCACGCACGTAGACAATGCGTACGTACACCTTAGTAAACAACCGTGATATTTTAGGCTTCTGCTAAAGCAAGCAACTGAAATTGTATGCATAGTTTCAAATCAAATGGATGAACAAGAACTAAACTTGACTGAATAAGATGGATTTTGGATCAGATATTGATGGGGGGAAAATCATAAAGACCCATTTGAATAATAATTGATTGTATAAAGCTAAAAAACCAATACAAATCATAATATATGAATACTATCAATTTTGTTATCCTATGTAAGCCAAAAGCGATCCAACACGATCCTTGCAGTGGGCCATTCTGAATTTTGAAATGCATGGCTTGAGCACAATGAAACCTGACTTGATTAAATGTAATATCTGTTAGGCCAAGTTCAATTATCAACAATATACAAAGATTTTTTCCTAAAAATTAGAAAATCTAATTTACACCAACAATACGTACGTACGCCTAAATAGTCACTACATCCACCATCTTTTATTCCCCAAGGTTCCCCTATCTTCTTTCTCATGTTAAAAAACACCAGATTGAGCTACGGTGCACATATATTTTATTATTTATATCTAATATACAAAATTTTAGAGCATTTCGAAACTTCTAGCATTTTCAAAAATATTGTTCAAATTAACGTTAACAAAAATATTTTTGGCCATTCACTTATGATTTTGGAAGAGCTAAAATTTTTATAATGTATCAAATTTAAGGAAGACAATTTATATGCATGCTTGCTCTCACATACAAAAACAAACATGTGCACACACACAAATACACACACATATGTATACAAATATACATGCACATACACATTCATACGTGTTAGCGTGTGTATCTATATATACATGCGTGCTTGTGTGGGGTTAAGGGGTGTTACAAATCCTCTTTTTACAACCTTTATTTGTGTGAAATGCTTTGGAAGTAGATCAAATTTACGCAGATATGCTACATTTGTTATTATATCATCTATAAAAGATTTTAATCGTTTTGAAATTGTACCTCTTTCGGAATCACAAGTCAATGTAACGAGTCAAAAATATTTATTTTAACCACTAGTCCGAACCATAATTTTAAAGGGTTTATGTTTCAAATTAAGTAATTTTTATATTATCTCACTAATATAACATATTTACAAAAAAACATTCTTGAATGAAAAATATAGTGAAAGACAAATGCGAATGAGGGGTACTCTATAAGAAGGGAACTAGATACCTTTAAATGTGTGTGTGTATACACATGCACACTCATACACACAGAAGCATACATACAAACATTTGATAGAATAAATGGCGTGCTATAGAGGAAATTATGTAATTGTTATGTAATATTAATTTCGTAAACAATCTTGTTCGAAATAAAATATGTTTTTGGTTTTGTTTTCTTTTACATATGCTTGTTATACTGTGATATAAGTAATGAGTTGATAAACATTTAACATACATAAGCAGAAAATCCTTAGAAGTAATGTTATATCGATTGCAGTTAAGAAATATCCTTAACCATGAGTATCGAATCCATACAAACAAATTACAACTCCTTAAATGTTCATAGTAGAAGTATCGAGAAAAGAATATAGATATGTTGGTTGGGAATAGTGTACATAATGCTCTCCATGTGATGGACGGTGATTTACTAATGGTTGTTAGAGCCACCAAGGGTTATGTACTTGTGATTGTTTGAAACGATCATAGAATGACTCAACGAGATTCTTCTATAGATTATTTAACTTCATTAAAATAGAAGATCTCTAGGGTAGTGACGTACAGTAGTCTTCTAACTTGAGAGTACTGTCGAAGTTAAGTATGCAGACCGTACTTTGATTATGGGCAACTATAAGGCACAACAACCATGTTACGGTCATAGTGGGGTACTAGTTGAAACAGATGAAGTGAATTGCTACTCAAGAGATGAATCATTTTCTTTGTTATAGAAGGCTGGTATCACCGCAATTGGTAAATCAAATTAAAGTCAAATTCTCTGGCCAAAGAAAATCGATTAATCGATAAATTTTATCGAATTGAACCAAGGATTTTAAAATTGACCTACAATTAATAAGGAATTGATAGATTTTTTAACCTTCGACCAAACTACAAGTATCTATGTGATACAGTGATGACGAAAAGAATATGTGTACATGTTCTCGTTACTAGGTGAGCTTATACTAGATTAGAGATATGATTTCATCTAAATGAGCTGTAAGCATTGAACTTGACCCTATACTATTATAGATTTCAATATTTAACCATTTAATATTGACCATGGATTGAGTTAACACTAGAGACTCAGTACAATTGCGTTGTCAGTTATTTCTAAATTCGACCAAGGATAAATTTAATTTATAAATGTTATAAATCAATAAAAATGTTGTATCGATATGTGGCCATTTTTAATTACTTATTTCAAGCTTAATCGAACAAAACAATGTATAAAAGTTATACAACGCTTTGATCAATTTAAGAGCTAGGATCTTGAACATATTTGGTCATGCCAAGGCTGGTCATAAAGTGTGACGATCTACCTTTTTGGGCGGTTTAAATCGACAATAAACCACACAAGTTGAACTCTAACCATTCAAAAGGGTAGATTATCAATGAGGTTTAATAAGAAAACAAAAGGAAAGAATGAAAACAAAACATAGGATCTCACAGGGGAATGACAAAATATAATAATCAAATAAACAGTTCATGAAGCTGTTTTACAAATAACATTTGATTACACTTTTACAATACAATCAGAGTTATACATAAATCAAGTATAATAGGATAATGCAGCGGAACAACATGATGCAGTGGAAAATTACTAATAATATAATATAACATACTCCGTCTTCGTCCTCCAGAAATAATGTCTTCAAACACTGAAATGCTTAGGCTGACTCGAGCGTAATGAAAAGACAAAACACTCGAGTGAGAACTAAAATATTCTCATGTAAGTCAAATCAATACCACGTGGAAAATGAGTGTAATGGCGTCAGAGATGTTTACGGTATTTTACATCTCCCATCCGTGTATAACGTGCGTGCAATAACTTAAGAGTTATTACGGGATTTTTCCATCTCTTAAGGATCCATCAAACTATCTATATGTAGTACTATACGCTATATATGTAGTGTCTATCAGTAAAGTATATTATTGAAAATAGCGTTAAGGCATTATCTATATTTCCCTTAACACATTTTATATAAGCACCGTAGTCTATACAGTACCGTAAACTCCACCGTAAACTGGTGGGCTATCAGGAAGCGCTCCATAGGTACGACACAAACCAAAATCGTAGTGGGCTCGATAAGGAATATGACAAGGCACGCGAGGCAATGCCCAGGGTAGGATTCTACCGTTTTGCACGCCCGGACTGATGGTAACGCATAACAGTTACTACCGTCCACCTTGAGACACACTCCCATAATCAAATCGAGGGTGGCCACCAATCAATCACAAAGTAACATATATGGTATCGAAGAAGCGTGTTCAATAGGACGAGCGACCTCACTTGGCCCGCGATAGCTCCTGTTTTAGTCATATCAAGCTGACCCGAAGGTCGGGGCTGCGTTCTTACCTCATACCAGTAGCGTTCGCCAAACCATCCTACTTCGTTCTAGATTCGACGCCACGTGCACAGTTGCTAAAGTGGTTTCGGAATTGGCAGAGAGTATGAAAATATCCGACCCCGGACTCTTTAACAACCAAACACTTATTTCACACCATGGTCATTTTATAAAACATTTTTAATAATAAATCCAGAAAATAGTTAAACCTTCATATCAAGATGTCAGTATACTTATTTCAAAACTATAAATATATTCATAAATACCGAGGAAGATTTCTTTCAATCAATTTCGAAAATAATTTATAAATCTCCCTTAAACCATTTATAAACTATTTATATGCTTTAAAACCATTTATAAAGCTATTTATAAATTCGAAAACAGTTTACAACTCTTTCCCTTTTCATAAACTTCTACGCAAATTCCTTTAAAACGCTTCCAAATTCCTTTATACAAGTTCTTTTATAAAACCTTTTATAAAATCCTTTAAAACCTTTATAACTCCTTTATAAAACCATTATAAAATCCTTTATAAAAAAATCTTTTATAAAAATCCTTTTATAAAATCCATTATAAAATCTCTTACAAAACTTTTATAAATTACTTACAAAACCTTTTACAAAATTCTAAAATCTTTTACAAAAACCTTTTATCTATTAAAGTTATTATAAAAGTCTATATCTTATTTTCGTAAATTAAATTTTTAAATAAATATTTTAAAATTATATTGAATATTTTATTAAATTAATTATTTAACGTGTTTTTATTATATTACATTATTTAAATTATATATTTTAAAACTAAATAAAATTATAAGTTAAAATCTTAAAATTTAGATTTTTAAAACTTATATTAACAAAAATATAAATTTTAAATAAAATCTTTAAATTAAATTTTAAAATAAAATTTATTAAATCAAAACATACTTTACAATTTAGAAAATAATTTAAAACCAACCAACGGTGTCCGTATATAATTTTCTATCCTATGGCCAAGTGATCAGTTAATTATAATTTTCAAGGACGGATATATATCATTTCAATCCAAATCAGGTGTCATAGGTATATATATCATTTCCATCTATTTCTTAATTTATTTAATTTCAGATCTATTTGATGCCCGTAACATCCAGGGTGAATAACAGGAATAAAACTACATAAAACATCTAAGGTGAATAACAGGAATAGATCGGCACAAACAAACATCCAAACATCTAACATATCAATCATTAGGCATCCATCACAATCAACATCCAAAACAGTCACATATCATAACAGATTACTAGTTATAAATTCTCGGGTGTTTAGCTAGAAAATTAAATTCCAATTTCAATTTAACTGCCAAATTAAATTACACTATCGATGCAATTCAATATAAATGTCAATTTTAAACCATCAAATGACAATTAATAATTTTAAATCACTTCATGATTTCAATTTAACGAACATCAAAATATTTTAGTATTTCGTGAGTGGTTTGGACACTCACCTTTGATTTTTAGTCAAATTAAAATCCAAAAGAACGCCCAAATTCCTATAGTCTCCAAATGCAGCCAAACCAGTTCCAGGTTAACGATTAAAATTACAATATATCATCCGTGCATTGTAATTATCCATTTTAGAAACAATACGCAGCTCTGGATTATCAGGAAGTTAAAATGTGGACTTAACATATTGTCGTAGTAATCGATATCGTAGAAAATTTCATAGTGATATATCATTGTATTTGAACCCATGGAGACAATGGTTATTCTTCATTGGAAGGTGAGTTTAGGAAGTGAGTTTCTTTACTTATTTTATTTTTACTTTTACATGACATTAAGGAGATTTTTGAACGATGTAAAAATCAACACCCAATTTTTAATACATTTTTGTCCCAACCCTTTTCTCATTGAATCCCTTATTTTTAATCAACTTGCAAACAAAGTAACACATAAGTTTTCTATCATTAAAAAATAGTTCTCATCTCATAAGAAAATTATTCCAAAATAATATTATTTTTCAATTAAAGCAATTTATTTATATTGGAAAGCGTTGTTTCAATTTTAACTCATTATTCAACCAAATAAATATATTTAAACAAAAATAAATTTTATCTTATAAAATAATTTCTTATTTAATATATTATTATTTATTTATTTTCCAAAGTAATTCATTTATAAAACATTGTTCTGTTTTAATATAAATGTTTGAACTGGTTATTTAATGAAATGAAACATATGTCTCAAAATAAAATTTAATGTGATAATTTCACTGTTTATTAAAGTTTTTTTTATTACTTATTTCCCACAAAATCACTTTAACTAAGCAAACAAAATTACATCATTCTATTCAATACTAATTCCAAGTATCAGACTTCATCAATTTAAGTCGTTTCTGAAAACAATTTATCAATCTCATTGTATCAACACATGATTCCTTCGACTTAATGCATCCGCCACTCGATTCGTAATTCCCGACTTATGCTTCACCATAAATGTAAATTGTTGTAAGTATGCAATCCATGAATCATGCCTAGCTGCTATCTTGTCCTGTCCCTGCAGATGCTTCAACGCTTCATGATCAGTATATAAAATAAATTCTTTATGAAACAAATAATGTCTCCAGTGTTTCACAGCTTGCACGATAGCATAAAATTCCACATCATAAGTATTATATCTCATCTTTGCTCCCGATAGCTTCTCACTGAAATATGCAATAGGACGTCCCTTCTGACTCAACACCCCTCCAATCCCAACTTTAGATGCATCAGTATGTAACTCAAACAACAACTGAAAATATGGCAAAACTAGAATTGGTGCTGTCGTCAAAAGCTCCTTGATCTGTTCAAAAGCAACCCCTGCTTCCTTCGACCATGAAAATTGCTTCCCCTTCATACAATCAGTAACTGGTGCCATCACGCTACTGAAGTGTGGAATAAACCTTTGGTAGAATGACGCTAAACCATGAAAACTTCTAACTTCGGTTATCGTCCTGGGTTGTGGCCAATTTCTGATTGTTTCAACTTTATTCTGATCCACCTGTATACCTCCTCCTGATATAACATACCCCAAAAATAAAACACTATGCGTCATGAACACGCATTTCTTCGTTGCAGCATAAAATTGTTCATGTCGCAGTACCATCAATACTTCTCTCAGATGTTGCAAGTGTTCTTCTGGATTCCCACTATATATCAGTATATCATCAAAATACACCACTACAAACTTCCCGATAAATGGTCTAAAGATCTGATTCATCACCCGCATGAATGTACTAGGTGCATTCGAAAGACCAAACGGCATGACCAGCCATTCATATAATCCTTCTCTTGTCTTGAATGCTGTCTTCCATTCATCCCCTGGTCTTATACGAATTTGATGGTAACCACTTTTCAAATCAATTTTCGAAAAGATAGTAGCCCCGCTCAACTGATCCAACAAATCATCAAGCCTCGGCATCGGAAATCTGTATCCGACAGTTATTTTATTGAGTGCCCGACTATCAGTGCACATCCTCTACGTCCCATCCTTCTTCGACACTAACAATGCTGGTACAGCACATGGACTTAAACTTTCCTGCACATGCCCCTGTTCAAGCAATTCTTCCACCTGCCTTCTCAACTCCTCATGTTCCTTTGGACTCATTCTGTAATGTGGTCTATGAGGTAACACAGCTCCTGGAACAAGATCAATTTGATGTTGAATGTCTCTCAACGGCGGTAACTCCGTTGGTAGATCCTCAGGAAATACATCGTCAAACTCTCCCAACACTGGTTTCACTTCTTCAGGGATCTCAACCACTTCATGACTCTCACGTCCAATCAACAAGAATACTTCAGGCTCTTCTTCTACCTCCTTAACAAACTCCTTCAATGATAACAAAGTTTTCAACTCCTCAATCTCCTCCAACTTGCTTTCTTTGTGTTGTCGCATTTTAGGAATTAAAGTAATCTTTGTACCCTCAAACATGAAACTGTAACTGTTAGCACGTCCATCATGTTGCACAGCCCTATCATACTGCCATGGTCTCCCCAACAACAGATGACATACGTCCATGTCCACAACATCACACCAGATTTCATCTTTGTATTTCTTCCCAATTGAAAAATTAACACAAGCTCTTCGTCCAACTTTCACCTCCCCACCTTTCCTCAACCAAGCTAACTTGTAAGGTTTCGGATGCTTCTCTGTCTTCAATGATAACTTCTTCACAGCTTCTGTAGAGATAATATTGTCGCAACTTCCTGCATCAATAACAAACTTGCAAACCCTTCCCAAGATAGTACATGTTGATTGAAAGATGTTACTCCTCAACCAGCTAGTTTCCTCTTCCTGTTTTGGTGTCAAACACGACCTCTTCATCATCAATGAATACCCTTCATCTCCCGACACATTCTCTTCCTCCTCATCATGTAGTGAATTAGAACAATCAGCTTCTACCTCATCTTCCTCTGCCTCAGCAATCATCGTTTGCTTCTTTAGCTTCGTACATTCATTGCTTTTGTGACCCATCTCCTGACAATTGAAACATTTGATACCACTATTGATTCTGGTCTTAGCAACTTCATTAACAACCGGTTTTGCAACAGCCTTCGAAACATTCGCATTGTTACTAGCCCCTTTCATTAGATTGTTGGAATTTGTAAACACACCACCCCCTCTCCTTCCTTGCTTCTCCCAAGCTAGAGCCTTTTGATGTGCTTCAGCCACAGATCTGGGATCAAACATATTCAACATATCTTGTATCTGCATTCTCAATCCTCCAACAAATCTAGCTGTCAATTGCTCCTCCGTCTCCATGATGTCATTCCTTGCAATTAGCTGATAGAACTCATCCGCATAATCGTTCACAGACTTTGTCCCCTGTTTCAGATTCTGCAATCGTTGATACATAAGAGATTGATAGTTATACGGCAAGAATGTAGCTTTCATCAACTTCTTCATCTTATCCCAAGATTCAATCTTTGACTTTCCCATCCTTTCCCGCGTAAGTTTAGTTTGCTGCCACCATGCCATGGCTCTCCCTTTCAAACGTGTAGCAACTAACTTCACTCTCCGATGCTCAGGAACCTCCTTAAAGTCAAAAATTTCTTCCACATTAGACAACCAATCCAAAAATTCTTCCGCCACCATTCCACCTTTGAATTCTGGAATTTCAGTTTTCATCCCCGACTCCCATCGGCGATCATCCTCAAAATCTCTATCTCGATTCCGTCCTTGGCCATGATCTGGATAATGAAAACTTCCTCTATCACCATCCTCATCAACCACAGATGTGCTTTGATAACGATCCCGTCCATCTACATCTCTATGATCACGCCGATCCCTTCTACTTTGCCTTTCATCATCTCGATATGTTTCATTTTCAAATTATCGATGACTTCTTCTTCCTTGATGAGATTGTGGCGATATTCTCCTTTCACCCGAAACCGATGGCGAAATCCTGTTTCTACCTTGGTTTGAAATTGGCGATGTTCTTTTTCGGGGTTGATTCATATCCATCATGAGCTTCTCTAACCTTCCAATACCTTCATCCAATTTCTCATTGAATTTATTACTAATGTGTTGTTCCATCTGTTCAGCATCTTCTCTCTTGTATAAATCTTCAACATTTTGATGACGGTTAGCTCTTCTCGGCGGCATGATTGAATCTTCACGAACTTCAATACTAAAATTTTGGCCTTGAATAACAAAGTGATGCACGGCTTAAACTCTTCGATAGAATATTGGCTCCAAGACTCGGCTTAGCTATGATTGGCTAAGTCTAGCTCTGATACCAAATGATGCAACAGCGGATAACAAAAATGATGATGCGGTGAAAGTAGCGATTGATGGAATAGAAGATATCGAATGGCCCAAATCCGTTGATCCAAAGATACTGGATTTTAGCTATCTCAAACACGTTGATCGCGCACGATACTGTGTTTAAAGATCTACGATTCTTCGTACGTTGATCTAGCGCACTAGATACCGTGAATCGGCTTCAGCGATCGTTGATTCAAACGCACTTGAATACCGAAGGTGGAGATAGGCGATCACACTCAACTACCGATTGAAGAAGTGGCAAAAAGCGCACAAACAAATTTTATTCAAAATCAACTAAACTTTACAAATGACCAACACGTCGCTATTTATAAAAGTTACAACTCAACACGACCTAATTCTGGACAACACTTAGGTCGACAACGACCTAACAAAACGCGACCTAAAAACAAAGCCATGCGACTTAACAAATACAAGTTACAACAAACACACGACTTACAATATTTACATCACGCAACCTAAGTACAACACACGCGACCTACGACTTACATATTACAATACATCAGCTTCCATCAGCGACCTAGAATAGGTCGTTAACGACCTAACACTTCATGCGACTCCAGAATTCCAGGCGGCATAAACTTCAGCGACCTAACATAGATCGTAACCCGCTTCCACGACCTAACATAAGTCGTAACCCTACATCGCGACCTAACATAGGTCGTACCTCCTCTCCGCGACCTAACTTAGGTCATAACCCGCTTCCACGACCTAACATAGGTCGTACCTCCTCTCCGCGACCTAACTTAGGTCGTATCTCGTTCCAGTCCATACTCGTTAGATTGGAGCGACCTAATGCTTGTTCACTTAGCTCGTTCAGTTGCTTGCCTTCCTTATCATGGATCTCATTAACTCGCGTGCGACCTTCATTAGGTCGAGAACGACCTAAAATTTCACTAGGTCATGAGCGACCTAAAATTTCACTAGGTCGTGCGCGACTTAAAATTTCTGTACGACTCAAATCTGTTGAATTGGCAGATCGCGCTGCATCAAACATGGTGTTAATTGTTATCACTACCCTAATGACATGCGGTATTAGTGGTGCACGAAATCAATTCTTGCATCAATGAGGTATAGTTTCTTCAACATTATCTTTATTACATTGATGAAGCGCGGAATCGATGGTACACGACATCATTGCAGGCTTCAATAGTGATGAAGTGCGACAACCTTCCTTTGTTTCTATATTGATAGAGCATGGCATATGTGATATGCGATGTTGATAAAATGTGGTATGGAATCAATGCGGTATACTCTTTTTCCTTTATTGATGGAATGCAACATCATTATTGGCTGTAGGCTTTTGATATCAACTATTTCCCACTTGTGTACTTTTCTTGCCTTCTCTTCAACATAATTTATTATGCTTATATTGTTGTGAGATCCGATATCTCCATCTGTAAATATGTTCGACATTGTTTTCCTTTGCTTGTATCATTTAGAAAATACGTGGATAACATTTGTCTCCCTCCCTGTATAAAAGAAGCTTTCTAGACTAGTGTAAAACCAAGAATTTTCTCACTTTTCTAATTCTTTGCAAGGTTTTCTTTCTAACCCTGTTTTTCAACAAATCCAAAGCAAGCTATGATTTTCATTATTAACTTTTAAATTTGACTTTGGACAAACCATTCAGGATTTTGACAAGATCGTAAATTATCTTTCGTTTGTAATCTAATGTTACATTTGGAATCTATAGATTTGTTTGAAGAGGCCAAAAATCTATTTGGCAGCAATTTTACTTGAATAGAATCCCATAGAATTAGGATTAGTAAACTATTTGGAAATAATAAGTGCATGAATAGAAAACTAGAAGTCATTTAAGAATTATAATTTCAGGAATAGAAAAATAGAAAAACATTTGGAAATATCATAGGAGGGAGGACCAGAAACTCCTCTAGCGATAATAATTTCTGAATAGAAGACCAGAAAATCATCCGGCAATAATAGAAGGCTAGAAATCCATCTGGTAATGATCGGAATAGAAGACCAAAAAACCATTCTGGCAATAGTAATCGCTGAAATAGAAGCTCAGAAAGTCATCTGAATAGAAGACCAAAAAATCCATCTGATAATAATAATTTATGAAAAGAAGACTAGAAAATTATCTGGCAATAATATTAGAAGACCAAAAAACCATCTGGCAATAATATTAGAAGACCAAAAATCCATCTAGCAATAAGAATAGAAGACCAAAAAATCCATCTAGCAATAAGAATAGAAGACCAAAAAATCATCTAGCTATAATAAAAGAACAACAAAAAATCCATTTGGCAATAAGAATAAAAGACAAGAAAATCCATTGGGCAATCATAATAGAAGACCATAAAATCCATCTAGCCATTGAAGATTGCTTTGTCTTCATTTTGAAGCACAATAGCTCGATTTTTGCTCTGGAGCACAAAGGCTCATATTGATTGATCTTCCTCTAGAAGATTGATTTTGTTTTGGAGCATAAATGGATCTTTTTCGACTGATTTCCTCTAGAAGATTAACTTTGTTTTTTGGAGCACAAACGGCTCTTTTTCGACTAATCTTCCTCTAGAAGATTGACTTTGCTTTGGAGCACAAACGGCTCTTTTTCGACTAATCTTCCTTTGGAAGATTGACTTTTCTTTGGAGCACAAATGGCTCAACTTGATAGATCTTCCTCTAGAAAATTGATTTTGTTTTGGAGCGCTAATGGCTCAAATTTGACAGATCTTCCTCTAGAAGATTGTTTCTACCTTGGAGTGCTAATGGCTCAACTTTGACAAATCTTCCTCTAGAAGATTGTTTTTACTTTGGAGCACAAATGGCTCATTTTTGATAGATCTTCATCTAGAAGATTGTTTTTGATCCATTCTTTTGGATAGAGTGCGATTGACTCAATTGATTTCGTCCAATTCATTTGATTAGCTATCCAAGCATAACCAAAGACTCAGCCGACCTCCCTCTAGGAGGCGCTTTTCATGCCTTATAGGTGGTACTGAAGGCTGGTCGGTGCTTTGACAATGCCATTTTTAGACAAAACCAAAGGCTTATTCCGTCCTCCCAGTAGCAGGCGCCTTAAACAGGCTGTTTTTAGGCGGGAATAAGGGCTTATATTTGACAAATCTTCCTCTAGAAGATTGTGAGCACTAATGACTTATTTTGACAGATCTTCCTCTAGAAGATTGCTTTGGAGCACTAATAGCCCATTTTTGACAAAGGAAGTCGGAGCACTAATGACTCATTTTTGACAGATCTTCCTCTAGAAAATTGTTTTGGAGAGATAATGGTTCATTTTTGATAGATCTACCTCTAGAAGATTATTTTGGAGCATTGATGGCTTATTTTGACAAATCTTCCACTAGAAGATTGTTGTAGAGTGCTAATGGCTCATTTTAACAGACTTCATCTAGAAAATTATTTTGGAGCCTTGATGGCTCTTTTTTGATAGATCTTCCTCTAGAAGATTGTTTTAGAGCGCTAATGGCTCGTTTGTGATGGATCTTCCTCTTAAAGATTGTAATGATCTCAATTTGGATTGAACCCTTTATCACCGTCTTAGGTGATGATTTAGGTTTTTCACTTTACTTTAGGTAATTCTTACTCCTTTTCATGATTGTATCATTAGATATTCTTGTTTCAACTTCTTTATTCATCTACTATTGGGAAGTATGGTCTCAAATGTTCGGCGTTCCATGTTTTTGCTATTACACTGCCATCAAGTTGGCATAATCGATAAGTTCCTAGTGGGATTACTTTGTGAATGATAAGGGGTCCTTCCTAGTTAGGCCCGAGCAGACCATCCGCTGGATTCTTAGTGTTTTCCATAACCTTTCGAAGTACTAAATCTCCTTTTTGAAATGATCTTCCCTTGACTTTGGAATTATTGTACTTGGTTATTCTACGTTGATATTTAGCTGTTCGTATTCGTACAGACGCTTCATCTCTTAACTCATTGATTGGGTCTAGGGATTCTCTTTTCAATTCTTGATTTGGATTAAATGCGTATGCAATCCTTCAATGAGAGGGTAGTTCAACTTGAAAACATCGTTTCACATCCATATAGGGTATGTCCCGTTGCAGTTTTGGCAAAAGTTCTATATGCCCATAACACAAGAGGTAGTTCTTCTACCCAATTCCTTTTAGAATGATCTTTTCTGAATTTCGTGGTTATTGTATCTTGATATCCTTTGTTGATATTTGGGTGCTTTCTTAGTCGCATCGTTCCTTAGTTCATTGACAAAATTTAGGGATTTTCTTTTATCTCTTTACCCTTCGATGGGATGCTATTCCAACTTCGAATGGAAGCATCGTTCCTCACGCATATGAAATACATCCTGTTGTGGCTTGATATGCCCAAAGTGTGAGTGGCAGTTCTTTTACCCAATTTGTTTCTCACAAAGAACATAGCAAAGGCTGAAAAGTATTCCTCACTTAGTGTTTTCCAATTGTTTTCAATATGAACGAATCTCTTTTGGTCTTTATTAGTTAGCATTCTCCTCTTTGATAGAGGCTAGATATATGGGTAACTCTAGTGAATTCATACTTCTTGGGGTAATTCTTCTTCCCGATTCACTTCATGTTCAAATACATTTTTGTGGTTCCATTGGTAATCAAAAACCATCTTTCGATAATTGATATTCTTGAACTTATAGATGTAGGCATTGGGTCTTGTGAAAATCCCATAATTACTTGGACACATCAAATTGGTTTTGCTACCTTGTCATCACTTGAGACTTTGAAAATACATATTTTTGTTAATTGATTTCCAAGAAATATAAGGAAAGTAAAACTTGGTTGAGGGAGACTTAGGTAAATCTAGATTAGCTTGCTAGGAGTGCACAATCTCCATGTTGAATCCATACTACTACTGGAAGAATAAGTGATTTAGAATTCGATACAAGTTATGCTCGAAATCATAAGTGCATTGGAATACAAAACAAGTCAATTTAAGAAACCTCCATTGCTATGTAATCTCATTATTCTATTTTTGGATTATCCTTTTTAGTCTGAGTATTGTAGCTTGAAAAGTACTATATTGGATGTCGATTTGACTCCTAAGTTGTAGGTTTACTTAAATTTTTCCTCTTTTTTATTCGAAAGGTGGTTTTCTTGCATACTCATTTTGCCTCGATGTATTGACCATTTTGTCATTACTTGTCTTGGTTCATCGGTTATCTTTTCTTTACCTTATTTTATGTGTCTAAGGTGATTCGTATAGAAATCTTTTCAAAGCCTCACTTATTCCTCCCGGTCTTCTTATTATGAGCTCAAGTTTATTTTGAATATGGGAATATAAATCTATCATCCCAACTTTCGAAAGCTATCAGAGCATTCTAATGGCCTGGATAAGAGATTATATTCCTAGCGTTCGAAGTTCAAAGGAAGCTTTTGTAAAACTTGTTTGTTGGAATAATCTCATAATAGAAATATAAATCTCGAATAAGAGACTGAGTGGTCATGATTCATGAACCAATAGTCTTTTAACTGAGAATAGACTCTTCTAATTAGAGTTTTAGTAGCACAAATAGACTATGGTAGCTCTAAAAACGTTTCTAAAAGACATAGTTTTCAATAGTACACACTTTAAAAACTTTATGAATTTCTTTTGAAATAGATAGATATATATTTTTCTGATCTATAAGGTAATTAGTAATAGCCCCTTTGATTTTCAAAGAATATTTTCCCAGAGACGTGTTTGGTAGAACCTTCTTGAATAAAATTGGTTGTTAAAATGAATGTTTGTGTACATTATTTTACTTTTATAAGATAGGAAATGTATCGCTTCAAGGTTTTCTTAACGAAATGAAAATATCTTATTTGCAAGCCTGAAAAGTCAAGATTCATCAACTGGTAGACTCTATAGACAAGAACATGATTTTCTGTAAGAATCCGTTCTTTTAAAATAACCATCTTTATATAACAATCGTTTGAATGTAAAGCCTGATTTATACAACTTTGCAATTTGAAGTCATGTTCTTTATGGAACTTTTAACTTACAAAACTACATATAAAATTTTTGGATTAATATTTATATATTCGAAGGCATGTATATATAAAACCATATATATATCTAAAAATTTGATGTGTTTGAATTGTGCATGCTGAATCCTACATGTTTAAGGAACCTTATATTTAGAAACTAGCACATATTTGAAGATTCGAGACTTATATATATACAAAGCTAGGTATTGTTGAAAACTTGATATAGATTTAAAAGCTTGTATATAAAAACAATACATGTTTGTTTTCCAAAAGCTTTCATTTACAAAATCCAAAAGCATCAACATAAAGATTTTTGCTTCAACTTGAAGATTGATGGCCTTTAAAATGATAATTTTCGAAATGAATCTCTTCATGCTTTTCAAAATTTATATTTCCAAGAACCTGATATTTTTGAAATTAATCTTTTGAAATCAACTTTACATACATACATACATACATATATATATACTAGTACGTTTGGCACGTCCGTTGGACGTGTGCGAAGAAACCGGGAGCAAACTTATATATTCTAAAAAAATGGTCATATACACAGATGTTGCTCGACATGTATAAGTAAATGACTTGATTTCTTTTATTGTGAAATAGTACGTTAGGCACGTCCGTTGGACATGTACATAAAAAACTAAAAGCAAATTTATTTATTCTGAAATAATGGTCATATGAATAAATATAACTGATCACAAACACAAAGGGGGGTGTGTGTGTTTGCAAGTCATTTTCAAATATATTTGTGCGCGCGTATACATGCTAATGTTTTTTGTGAAATAACATGAACAAATACTCACAAAACTCATAGCTATATTTTCAATCATTAGTTTGGTTTCTACATAAATATTAAATGTGAATAATATACTATGTAGATTACACTCATACGCTTAAAATAGAAGTTTGAACAAAAGTTGTTTGACTAATTTAAAATTTTATAGATATATGTAGAATTACATAAAGCTATTATGATATGAGTTCTCAAATTCATCTTTCAATTTAGATTTAGTGAGCCTAAATATATTTGAATATTCGACATCACTATTATAACAAAAATATAATCAAATCCACTAATAAGCTTATAAAAAATAGTTTCCTAAAGGCAATCGACTAAAATTCATAATGGCTATTTGAAACAATTTGTATGTTATACTTTTGTACAGGACATGCATTGGTTTTCAAGGGATTTACTTTGACGGATGAAGAAGCATAAATCATTTGTTCATAAATTATTTTCTCTCCTTTATCAAGCATGGGGCTGGCATTACTAATTAATAGGTGATGGTGGAGTTAAAAACATTTTTTAAGGGTTATTTTTATGTAATCCATGTTAGTATAATGACCGTAAAAAATTAAAATTATTGTTATTATAGATTTGACTTAAATGAAAGTTTCAAATTTGAGCATCGGTTAATATAGGATAAGAAAACGAAATGAAATATAAGTCAAATAATGAAGCCCCTTCGGTTAATGTAGAATGATATTACTCAAAAGAATTTTGAAAATGAATAATTTATAGCAAAAAAATAAATTTGACAGAAAATGCACTTTTAATTCTAATCAGTTTAGATTTTAATTACACGACAACAAAACATCTTTGTACACTATATTTCTAGTGTGAGTTCCCTTGTTCGGTGGAATTTTTCCATTTTATACTAAAACCTTTGTTGAGTTTTTTGCAGCTCCTCTAGATAATGCCACATATAGTTGTCCATGACTAAAAACGTGCTTTGGAAGATAAATTCTAACACGAGGAATTGCTAAACATACCCTCTTTATGTTTAAATCATTATGTTCCTTATTTATATTATATACTCAATTTATTGAATGCCTTTTATATAAACTTTGTTATTTTAACGTACTCTAAGCATCCATCACTCAATAATTTATTCTCATTATAGCAAACCTATGCATTTGAGTTGATTATGTTCATTTTCAATAGTTGATTGTCATAAAAGAAATAATATATCCAATTATGGTATTCTTCCATATATGACAATATATATTACATCCATGACTTGTTAATTAAACATATAGTAGTAGAATGCCAAAAGGCTCATTTTAAATATAAGCACTTAAATGCATTTACACTTCAAAAATGAAATTTGCAATTAGAGAACATATTAATCTTCAAAACCATGGATTATAATTTATAATTTAATACAATTCAAATCAAAACATGCATTTAATTATGATCAAGTAAAATAGAAAAAATTAAACATCTATTTACAATTTTTATAAAGTTATCATTCACTTATTTTTTTCTACCATGTAGACATTCGATTTGGATGCTAACTAAATGTATATTTTTTTGAAAAGAGCTACAAAATTCCACGTAAATATTTCTGTAATAAACACATGTACTGTCAAAAGTATCATCAGATTAAATATATTTGAATATTGATTAAAAATATACGTGTACTTTGTTAAATATGCCTATATGGTGAAAAGTATCTCTCTGTAGTTAAAAACATATATGTACTTTGTCCAAACACAAATATGTCTATATGGTCAAAAGTATCATTAGATAATAAATATACATGTACTTTGTCAAATACAAGAAAAAAGTCACAGGTTCCTATTTTTGATGTTGTTATACAAAAAGTCTCTGCAGAAATGAATATATAAATTTGGTCCCTATTTTTCAAAAATAAAAAACACAAAGTGTCTTGCCCTTTTCTGATAGAAAATGCAAGATATCTTCCACTTTTCTAATTTTAAAATATTTTTTGAAATTTTCGAAAATTTTGAAAAGCGCAAGTTAATTTGCACTTTCTATCAGAAAAGCGCATGCGAGTTTGCGCTTTCTAATTTTGAATTTTTTTTCTGAAAATTTAAAAACTTTTAAATTTTTTTAAAAAGCGCAAGGTAACTTGCGCTTTCTATCAGGAAAGCACAAGCTAGTTTGCGCTTTCTGATTTTGAAAATTTTAAAATTTTAAAAAGCGCAAGCTAACTTGCGTTTTCTGATTTAGAAAAAACAGGGACTTAATTTACATACTTATTTCTACAGGGACTTTTCTTGTAACACCATCAAAAATAGGGACCTTTCGTGCAAATGTATTGAACTGAGCAATAAATAAGTATCAGTTGAAACAACCATGGTAACCTTTTCAACTCTTTACCGTTCTCACTATTATTTGTTAGATACCACAAATGATGATCGATATTTCAATGAAACATTTCAAAGATTTTGCTCCATGTTTTAGTTTTCATTAGTTTTTATTTATATTCGTACTTCCTTAGGTAGTTATTATTGCACAATATATAAATTTAGCTTTGTATTTTTTTTCTTTTTTGATTTTATAAGAATTTTTTATGGTTAAGCTTTGTAATAAAATAACTGATTCACTTTTTTTTTTCTTTTTTCTTTTTCTCATGAATAAAATATGTTCTCCGTTTCTCTTAATAAATATGTTATATGTTGTTCGTGTTTATAATTGAAATTTAACGATAGTTTATTGACTGTACTCATAGTTGTAATCATCTTTCAACGATTACAGCCATCCATGCTCCAAAAAACAACATGGATGATTTGCATCCATAAAACAAGCACGGGAATTTATGACTGTTCCAAATGAGGCAATAAATGAGTGCCTAATAAGAAATATTTACCACAAAAGCAGAAATTTGCTTTCATACTTCTATACCAAACAAGAGAGCTTTGCACGAAAGATCCCTATGTGTGATGGTGTTTCAAGAAAAGTCCATATAGAAATGAGTATGTAAATTAGGTCCCTATTTTTTCTAAATCAGAAAACGCAAGTTAGCTTGCTCTTTTTAAAATTTCAAAATCAAAAAGTGCAAACTAGTTTGCGTTTTTCTGATAGAAAGTGCAATTTAATTTGCGCTTTTCAAAATTTTTGAAAATTTCGAAAAATATTTTAAAATTAGAAAAGTGCAAGTTATTTTGCATTTTCTGTCAAAAAGTGTAAGACACCTTACGTTTTTTTTTTAAAAATAGGGACCAAATTTACATATTCATTTCTATAGGGACTTTTTCTATAACAACATAAAAAATAGGGACCTACGACTTTTTTCTTGTTATTTCTTTTTATCATGTGTTCTTCCATTCACCTACGTAGTAATAAACAATAGTGACATCTAATACTAATAGACAAATTTTCACATATAACTTTTGATTATTTTTTTAATATATTTTCAGGCCGAAAGTTGAACAATAATAGACAATAATTTTGAGAACTCTTATAGCCGTCCAATATAGTTCAACTGAAATCTGGAGAGTAAGGTACATATTATTTGTCAAACGATGAGTTTTGTAAACATGTGAAGTTATGGCTGCAAGATGGCGGATGTCACAATCCTCTTTGATGCCTACATTTTTTATTTTAACTCATATATTCTCTCATTTATTATTTTTATGCCAAATCAATACACATATTTACTAATAAAGGCAATATTAAAGTGGTGAAAGTTTTGTCATATTGTTACGTTGTTTCTTAAAAGGTAAGGTTTACTGAATATTGGATATTTACTTTCAATTAGTTTGTTATTTAATTTCCTAATTTGTGTTCTTTAATTTTGAGCTGTTAAACAAAATGCATCTTTTGGTTAGATATGCTAATATGTTTAACTATTCCAGTTAAGTACAAACCTGTTTCTATGTTATAATTTTGTGCATGTATCCAGTAATAGAGTGAGTTAGTGGTCCAAATATTAGAGAATGTCAGTATTTGTTTTTATTTTTTATTTACTATTTACTTCACTGCATGCATTTGTTTGCATTGTTATTCATACATATTCAGTGTCTTTGTTTTCTTTATTTTTACATACTTAGATTTCTGCCTCCATTTTATGCTTGTACAACATTATTCTCTCTATTTGCATTGTCAGATACCAAGTCCATGTCTTCGTTTGCTTGTCCATTGTCAGAGTTAGATTGTATTGATTGTTCTGATGCATTGTCTTGTTCATAATATTTGGCACTACTATCTTATTTGAGTCTGCAGCTTCAACTTCTGTGCTATTGGGAGATTCTTCGCTTATGCTTTGGTCATTTGAACTTACATATTCATGAATTGGTTCTGAGCTTTAATTACTACGGTTCTGATTGGGGTCATATAAAGGATTTTGTTTACTTATATTATGAAATTTCCATTTTCACTTCTTCATCTGTATTAAATCCGGACTAAATAATATGGATTGTGGTATCTTTAGGTACATGACCATACACTGCAATTTGCAGTTGATTGTTTTTTATTTTCATTTGTGTTTGGAGACTCATTCATTGAATCTATGTCTTGAGCCCATGCTTTCTCATATGCACAGATTTATCACTGCATCCAAAGCTACTGCAACTCTGACATTTCATAGGTACCAATTAATACTCAACACCTTGAAAGATCATCTCGTTATTTTCAATAAGTACTCGACTGTAAGAAACTTTAATCATACCTCTGTAATTTAAAGTAAGATACAAGGATGGAAAGTATTACATCAATAATCACTTGAGCTTCAAAGACTTGTATTATGAGTACAGAGCAGCAAAAAGTGGGAGCATTGTGGGCATTGAGATTTCTCCACACAGATGAGTAATAGCATACGAATTGAAATAAAAATCAGGGGAGTGGATTGCAAAGGTATAAAACTGCAAGAAGTTTGGGTCTATGTGAAAATCATGAGGATGCTGACATTTGGAGGTTTGGTTTTATGAGAGAAAATTGGGAGAATATGTGCAAACGTAGATGTGAGTTATATGGATTGACTAAAATATCCCTTGATTATAGTTGAATGTTATAAGGTTAATTACATCATTTCCAAAGCTTCAGATGGAGGTATCCCCGTTGTATAGATATATATTCCGTTTTGAAATCTGATACATTTATTCAAAGCTACGTGAGAAATATTGTATTTAAAAACTGATAGATACTTAAAGCTTTTATGCGAATACCTGAGATCTATATGTAAAACTTTGTGCATTTGAAACCATGTATATATTTGAAATTATATCTTCAAAATCCGATAAACTCAAACTGTATACCTTTAAGGCTATATATCCATTAGAATCATATACATACAAAACTTTGTATATATACAAAACTGAAATTAATATCTCAGATGTATGAAACTTATTTCAAAAGCATTTACTTTAAAAATTAACCTTTTTTAAGATCATTATATAGAATGCATATATCTGCAATCATATGTTTATATATTAGAAAAGACACATATTTGAGTCTATGTATACTTGAAGACATATACTCTAGAAACCAAACATATACATATATTTGAAGTCTCAAAACTTAATATTTCTGAAGCTTAAAGAAATATAACGAGGGCTAAATATACTTTGGAAATCCATATTTTTGAAATCGTATATATGAGGTGCTTTATATATTTGAAACTGTTATATGCGTCTGAAACCTGTATATATTTAAAACTTTGCTTTATTCAAAACTTTGATGATATGTATTTAAAGCAAGTATGCACTCAAAACTTGTACATTTTCAAAACATGGCATACTCAAAACTTTTATATTATTTTCAAAAGCTTATATATATTTATAACTGTGTACATGATGCCTTAGATATTCAAGGCTTGTTCATTTCAAAACCTGTGCATTTGAAAACATATGTGTGTGTGTATGGATGCATGCATGTGAAATAGTCTACAAATTTCTGAAAGCTTAGTGTATTTGAAACTTTGATGTATATAAGAATTATACATTTTCAAAAACCTGATATACAAAAAACTGTACCCAAATTTATATGTTCATTTGGAAACTTTGACAATAATTCAAAACTGCAAGTTTTTTTGAAGCCCATATGCACTTGGAATCATGCACGTTCTTAAAGCCATGTATATTAATATATATACGAGATTTTTTGGCACGTGCAACGCACGTACATATAAAAGCCCATTATCAAATTGTTATATTTAAAATTCTATGTAGTCTCTGTAGTCAAAGCGTTCGTCTAGACGCCAAGTCTAGGGCTTTTTGCTGTGTCCAGGCGCCGGTGATTGGCAAGGCGCCAATAAAACGCCCCAGGCGACGAAGCGACGAAAAAGTGAAGCCTCAATTAAGCGCGCTTTAGTTAATTGAGGATGATTTAGGGCTTTGGCCCAAAACACTCAAAATCGAACCGGCATAATTGAGCTGCTCGCAGAAAAAAACATCTCAACTATCGATATTAAAAAAAACCTAATCTCGAGCTGCTACCGAAACTCGACCAAACCTCCACCACCGCCGACCCTACTGCCGTCGACCCTACTGCCGCCGCGAAGCTCCACTACCGTCGACCGAAGCCCCACTGCCGCCGACTCTCAACCCTAAAAATCGAAGCAGCTGATTTCGAACTAGAGGTATATTTTTAAATTTGGTTGAAGTTTTAAATTTTTTTATGACTTGATTTTATTTTAGATAACTGTTTTGATTTTAAAAACTGATTTTAAATTTAAATTAGTTTAAATTATAAATTTAAAAACTAATTTTAAATGTTATTAATTTTAAATTAAATTATAAAGCTTTGTTTAAATTGAGTTTAAGTTATAAAGTTTTGATTTTAAATTCAGTTTAAGACTTTAAGTTAGTTTTAAATTTAGATTGAATTTTAAAATGCAGTTTTTACTTTTAACCTTTAAAATGCAGTTTTTACTTCTTCTTTTTAAAATGCAGTTTTTACTTTTTTACATTGAATTTTAAAATTGAATTTAAATTGACTTTAAATTGATTTTTTAAATGCAGTTTTTACTTTTTTTTTTAAATGCAGTTTATTTAAAATTAAATTCACATTTTAGCTTAATTTAAATGTTTAAGTTAAAATTTGAAATTGAATTTAAAGTTTTAACTTTTAAGTTTTAATTTCAGAATTTTAAAGGTAAAAGTTGAAAGTTTTATAGTTTAAACTTTAAAATTTTAACTTTAAATTGATTTTTAAAATGCAGTTTTTTCTTTTTTTTTAAAATGCAGTTTATTTAAAATGCAGTTTTTTTTAAATGCAGTTTTTAAAATGAATTTTAAAATGAAGTTAAAAGTTTTTTTAAATGCAGTTTTTTAAGTGCAGTTTTTCTAAAATGCAGTTTTTTAAAATGCAGTTTTTAAAATGAATTTTAAAATGCAGTTAAAAGTTTTTAGCTTAATTTAAATGTTTAAGTTAAAATTTGAAATTGAATTTAAAGTTTTAAGTTTTAATTTCAGAATTTTAAAGGTAAAAGTTTAAAGTTTCATAGTTTAAACTTTAAAATTTAACTTTAAATTAATTTTTAAAATGCAGTTTTTACTTTTTCTTTAAAATGCAGTTTTTAAAATGCAGTTTATTTAAAATGCAGTTTTTTTAAATGCAGTTTTTAAAATGAATTTTAAAATGAAGTTAAAAAGTTTTTTTTAAATGTAGTTTTTTTAAGTGCAGTTTTTCTAAAATGCAGTTTTTTAAAATGCAGCTTTTAAAATGAATTTTAAAATGCAGTTTTTAAACTGAATTTTAAAATGCAGTTAAAAGTTTTTTTTAATGCAGTTTTTTTCAAGTGCAGTTTTTACTAAAATGCAGTTTTGTTTTTTTTTTTACTTTTTAGGTCATGGATGCAAACCTACCTATTGCAAATGTTGGAGATTCCACGATGCCTACAAATAGAAACCGTAGAGTGGATGTTGGTTGGAATTATAACTACTTAGCGGATGCAAATAACCCCAATAGTGTGACTTGTATGTTTTGTTTGAAAGTGACAACGAGAGGAATATATAGGCCAAAACAATATCAAATTTGGGGATTCAAAAATGCAGGTGCTTGTCCTAAAATTCCACCCAATATTAGGGACGAGTTGATTGGGGCAATGAATAAAAAACAAAGTAGAAAGGTGGATGCTTTTGAAGCTAATGCAAGTAATGATTTAGGAAATTATAGTTTGGGAGATGATGATAATGAAGTTGAACCAATTAGCAAGAGAGTAAACCTTGGTGGGAGCGAAATGAATGTGAGAAAAAAGACATCAAAAAATCCCAAGGGTGCCATGGATGTATACATGAGCAGTATGAGCATGAGATCAAGCAATCGAAGTGGAGGATCGACAAAGAGACAAACAAGTATTAAAGAAGCTCGTGATAAAGAACTTAGAAATACAACAATCCAATACATTGCTCTTTTTTTTACCAAGCTGGTATTACATTCAATGTGGCTCGTTTGGATGCATTTAAAGATATGGTGGATGCAATTGGTAGATATGGACCTAATTTGAAGCCACCTAGTTACCATGAGTTGAGAGTTCCATTGTTGAACAAGGAGTTGGAATATACACATGATCTAATGAAGGGTCACAAAGAGCAATGAGCGAGATATGGTTGCTTTATTATGTTGGATGGGTGGACAAATAGAAGGGGAAGAACATTAATTAATTTTTTAGTCAATTGCTCTTTGGGGACGATGTTCGTAGAATCCATTGATGCTTCTTCTTATGTGAAGACGGGTGAGAAATTTTTTGAGTTGCTTGATAAATTTGTGGAAAAAATTGGAGTAGACAATGTTGTTTAAGTCATAACGGACAATGGAAGCAATTTTAAGATGGCAGGTGAGTTTATAAATTTTAATTTCTTCATTTATAATTTATTTTCTATACTAGTAAGTGTAACTATTTATCCTTATTTATTCATTAATTATTTTTCTTACATAGGAGAATTGCTTATGGCAAAAAGAAAATCTATATATTGGACTCCTTGTGCTGCTCATTGCATTGATCTTATACTCGAAGACATTGGAAAAATAAGAAAAGTGGGAAACACAGTAAAGAGAGGAGTATCTCTTTCTGGATTTATATATAATCATAGTGGTGTTTCGAGCATGATGAGAAAGTTCAATGGAAATAAGGAGCTTGTTCGATTTGGGATCACTCGATTTGCAACTAGCTTTCTATACTTGCAAAGTGTGTATAAGAAAAAAATTTATCTTCGAGCCATGTTCACTTCAGAGGAGTGGTCGGGAAGTAGGTGGGCAAGGGAAGCAAAAGGGAAAAAAGCTCGTGATACAGTTTTGATGTTATCTTTTTGGAATAATGTTTCTTACACACTTAAAGTGATGGGTCCATTGGTTCGAGTCCTTCGACTTGTTGATGAAGAAAAAAGACCGGCTATGGGTTATATATATGAGGCAATGGATAGAGCAAAAGAAGCTATTGAAAAATCATTCGATAGAAATGAAGACAAGTACAAAGATATTTTTTCTATTATTGACAAAAGATGGGAATGTCAACTCCATCAACCATTGCATACAGCGGGACATTTTTTGAATCCACAATTCTTTTACAAATATCACACCATTGAGCATGATGAAGAAGTTACATGTGGATTGTATAAATGTGTCGAAAAACTTCTTTCAGAAAATGATCAAGTGAAGGCTATGGATGAATTGTCATTGTATACGAAAGCGGAAGGACAATTTGGTATTAACTTGGCAATTAAATCAAGGGACACAAAATCACCGGGTAAGCCATTTGTATGTTTCAATAATAAGAAGTTAAAAATTATTCTCAAACGTCTAATTCTATGTTACATATTAGGTTCTGTCAACATTTATTGGTATTTGAAAATTGAATTGTGAATTTGTGATTTTTTTTTCTTAGCCGAGTGGTGGAGTTTATATGGCAATTCAGCCCCTACATTGCAAAAGTTTGCAAACAAAAATTTAAGCCTTACTTGTAGTGCATCGGGTTGCGAGAGAAACTGGAGCGTCTTTGAGCATATAAGAATTGTCTTTTATATTTATTTATGTTTGATATAAAGTTACAAACCTACACAAAATTTCAAACATTGAAATAAATGGTAACTTGTTTTTTTTTAATTTTTACAAGATTCATTGCAAGAAGAGGAACAAACTTGAGCATGAAAGGTTGCAAAAACTTGTGTTCATTAAATACAATCAAAAGTTGAAGGGCCGCTTCAAACGGAAGGATTTAATTGATCCTATTTCTTTGGATGATATTGATGAGTCAAATGAGTGGATGACGGGCCTTGTGGAAAATAATTCCGATGCGGAAGACGATTTAGTTTTTGAAGATGATACATTAACATGGGGTGTTGTGCAACGTGCATCTAGAGCTGGAGAAAGGGCGCACTTAAATAGACAACATCAACAACATCACCATGTAACCAAGTCAAAAGGAAAAGAAAAGACCTCAAGCTCTACATATGTTAGAAATGAAAAAGATGCTAATTTTGATGATGTTTTAGACGAAGATGACTTAGATTACAATTCAAAAGAGGATGAAGATTATGAACATAGTTTGGAGGAGGAGAGCTTTGATGTCGATGATATGAGTGATTAAAGTTTATGGAAGTTCAAAAATCTATTTAGAGTTTAAGTAATGATGTTGTAACTTCTTTATTTTAAGTATTTTTGTTGGTTGTAGATTTGAATTGGTGACCTTGTGCCTTCTTGATTTGGTTATGATGATCGTGTGTTATTTTATTCTCAATATTGCATTTATATATAAATATTTTAAGCCAAAATTGGAGTTTTTAGGATTTTTTAGGTGTAGTTTTTTTGTTGTAAAACAGCAAAACTGACACTCAAGGCGTTCAAAAAAGCCCTAGGCGTCAAAAAGCGCTAGGCGAGGGCTTTTTCAAATTAACATATGTTATAAGTTCACAGCCCTATTTCGAAGCTTTGGAATAGAATATATATTTGAAAATGCATATGTTAATTCGAAGCTTTTGTATTTACGAAATCTATTAAGCTTTTGAAAATTTTAATTTTGAAACCGCTTTGTGTTCAAATTTGTAAATTTCTAAAGTCTTTAAATTTTGAAAATCAAATAGTTTTGAAACCAGCTTTATATGTTTTTTTCAAAATCTGAAATGTTATTTTTGAAATTTGAATTTTTCGAAAACTCATCCTTTTCGAAGCCCGAAGTATCGATGCCTAAAGCCTCTGTTATGAAACTTGGAATTATGAAGCTCTAAATTTCCATATTGATCTTTGAACTTTGATATCAAATTTTTTCGACATCAATTTTTAAACTTTGTAACTTCGGTATCAATTTCTTGCCGCGGCGTGGAACTTGCCTTCGACGTTAACATATCTGCGACATTAATTTTTGCAGGATCATTCCTTCCGACATCAACCACTTCTGGTATAAGTTAAATTATGCCATTATTACTTGCGGCATCATACTCTACGATATCAGGTGACATACGGCAACAGATAACCCAGCACCATCAATTACGATATTAGATAACTCATGGCATCATCTAGTGGCACCAAATAATTCTGGCATCTTTAATCTGACAGCATGAGTTACCCAGCGGTATAAATTTCTTATAATAAAACAAGATATGTTGACACCCATTATGTTCGACATCAAATTTTGAGCTTTGGGATGAAACTTCTAGCTTTGACATGGAGCCCCGACCTCAACATCATTAATTCCATTATCATCTGATGTTCATGAGATCCAGATTAACTTCGAAATCATCTAGATCTACTTTGGAATTCTCTAGATCTAATTCGGGATTATCCAGATATAAATTTGACGCTTATAAGATCGGAATCTTCTCTTTTAAATAGGAAGGGATGTCGAAGTGAATTGGGGTTGAATTCGATGTTCAACATTTTGATGTTGAATAAGGAAGAACTGATGTTGAATATCGAATGGATGGGATGAAAAATTAATGTTGAATCGATCATGGATGGGTGCAGGATTAATGGCGAATGATTTATGGGCCAAGTATGGTCGAGATGGATTGAATGGCATCGAATGGATGAAGCGGAATCAGTGAGGTCTGTTTATGCCTACACCCATTTAATACCAATTAGTTTCCAACTCTTAAATTTAATAATGATCGAATTTTGAATTTTTTTCCAAAATATGAAACCCAAATCTTTTTGGGGTATTTTGGTTATTTTTTGAACATTCGGAGGTTTGATCACTCCTTCTAGCACCAAAATGTTAAATCGAAATTTGATTCAACACCTGAAAAATTGTGCAAGGTGGCATATTAGAAGAAATTCCAATTATACCCCTTGATTTTATGATTATTCATGAAATTGTTTAAAATATGACTCATAAGTTCAAAAGATAAAATAGACAAGTCAAAATAACAATAGACAATATGCTCAAGTCATGTTCTTTATTCAATTATGAGCTTGTTGTAAAGTGTGCAAATATGCAATTTTTCTAATTGCTCAAGCCTTTCTCTACAAATATATCATCTTCTCCCTCGTTAGCCTTTTTGCGATTAGAATTGTCCTCGAGTTCTCAATGAAGAGAACTTGGAGAATATTCTAATTAGAAAGAGAGATAAGAGTGAGAAAGAAGTTAATGACCCCTTTCCATAAGGGTATAGATCCCTATTTATAGTGGTGGGAAGGAGGTAGGCTTGTTTCAGTTGGTGGTGCTTGACTTGGATTGCTATTTTGATGATGGCTTCAACATGAATGCATTTGAATCTTTATGAAGGAAAGCACACCAATATTCTTGAATTTGATTTTTTGAATGATTTAATCCTCTTTCTTTGCATGGCTTCTGACATCCCTTGGTATTAATGTTGTGCGACATTGATAAGAGGTGGCATTGACAAGAGGCGACATTGATAAAAGGCGGCATTGACAAAAGACAACATTAATAGGAGATGACATTGATAAGAGGCAACACTGAATAAACGTATCATTACTTGGACAGTGATTTGAAGGTATGCGGCATCAATGAGATGCGACATTGATGATACATCATGCTGCTTTAACATTAATGGCTTACGACCTAGTGTTATTCGATATCACTGCCCTGACGACATGCAGTTTTGTGGTACGTGGCATCAAGTCATGCCTCCATAAAGTATAATGTCTTCGACATTATTTTTGTTACATTGATGAAGCGTGGGATCGAAGGTATGCAACATCATTGCAGGCTTTCATAGTGATGAAGTGTATATTAATGGAGCATGCCATGGGTGATATGCAATGTTTATAAAATGCGGCATGGAATCAATGCGGTATACTCCTTTTCCTTTATTGATGAGTAAGGCATCATTATTGGCTATAGGCTTTTGACATCACCTATTCCACCCTTATGTACTTTTCTTTCCTTCTCTTTCGACATCATTTATTATGCTTATATTGCTGCGAGATCCGATATCTCCATCTATACATAAGTTCGACATTGTTTTTATTTGCTTGTATTCTTTAGAAAATATGTGGACAACAAGCATCATGAAATCTCCATCTCCAAACTTCTCTTTTTCTTGATTTTTCACCTCCATCTATCAATAAAACACCAACATTTTCATTTTCTCACTTTAGAAATCAAATTGCCCTCAAACCCTACCTCTCCAAAAATACAAATTAAATTCAAAATAAAATCTATAAATTTCAACAACTCAAATCTTAGCTTCTTGATAACTCCACACCACATATCAAGCGAGGAATCAAATTTTGTTCATTATTTTAAAGAAGAGGTGATTTATAGTGAGAAGCAAAGGAGAAGCAGTGAACGAGATAAGAGGAGGAAGAAGAAGCTTTGAGAGCTAGTGTATTTCTACAATCAAGGTGAATAGTTTAACTCATTACTTTGTCTATTACAAGTATGAATTGATATTTGGAGTGTTAAAATGCCCATGCAATTCAATTGAACCCAAGCATCGAAACATTGTTTCTTCATCTCCTTAATTATATGATACTAATATTATGAAATTGATACTTGTTTGGGACTTGGTCAAAACATTGAATTATGGAGTTTGGTTTTATGATGCTGAATGATGAAGGAGTTTTAGAGATCAGGGAGGAGAAGGTTAGAAATGTACAAATACAGGCATAGAAATTGCCGTGCCTGATGCACTGACCGATCGACCGCCTACCAGTCGACCGCTAGCGGTCGATCGGCGGTTGCGACCGGTTAGAACATATTTAAAACAATAATAATAATATATAAATAAATTATAATAAAATATATATAATATAAACATATAAATGTACAGTAATATATATACACTTGGATGAATAATATTTAAAATGTATAATAATTAAATGAAGTGAATTTAATATTATTATTTAAATAAAAAATTAAAAAGTTTAGTAAATACATACTTATAAATTATCAAATGTACGTATGAATGTTGATGCTGATTATATAATTTATACTATGGACATATAAAGGAATTATATGACGTTTATGTATGTTTAATTGGAAATTACCTTATATTAAATAATGTTTCTTTTAAAATAGTAAAGCTATTATTTTTTCAAATTTAATTAAATTACTTTGACTATTACTATTTATGTGCTATTATTTCTATGTGATGAGAAATTTGTAAATGGTTTAGTGATACCGTCTGCTATGGGACTTTCGGTAACACTTTTTTGGTTATTCATCGGACTCGTCGCACATAAATACTTGGTGTGGATCGAGTGCATTTTATGAACATTAAATAAACATTTGACTAACACACGGTAGTATGGGATGATGTAGTGTTATTTTTTTGGTTATTTATCGTAAATAAACGTCAAACATGCTGGGATATATATATATGTGTGTGTGTGTGTTTGGATTGACATGTACTCACTATGGTGAGCAAGGATGGTTATACTCATGTGTCAGTATGTGTATAGAACTGTGTGTCAGTACACACACAGTTTTGTGTGTCATCCATAGTTTATAAATACGATATGTTTGTCTATCACTGTCTGACTTCCTTTATGGAACGAAAGTTGAACCATATTAGCTAGTATCCATCTTAGTGGCTTGGTCATGGTTGCGTGCCCCAGATCTATGACACCTTATTCTTAGAGTCGTGTGCCGACAGTGTATAGAGTTGTGTGTCGGTTATGTATCACTCCTTATGTCACCTAAGCCAGCAGTCTGTTACCATTTAAGGGGGCTTGTTTAAAGTCATGACCGAGTTCTCGCGTAGTCGAGTACATTGATAGATATGAGTCACGATGGCCATCGAGGTAACTAAGATTATAGAGGCCGTGCCAGACGGACATGTGTGAGTCTCCTAGAGCTAGTGTGTTTAGTCAATCTCCCATCTGGTTGTGGTGTGTGCGTGAAAGATAGACATATCCCATTTATATTCCTTTGACGATGAATATGACCATGCTAGAGATTGTATGTCTAAAGTATAGCCAGTCCCCGTATTATCCATACTCATTTTGTTAGCATAATTTTTTTCTATAGTATGGAAACATTGTTTGATGATATTTATATGTGAGATATTTGTGTTACTTACATATATTACACTAGATTATATTATAGTTATTATATTACATAAATTTGATTCAGACTTAGTCTAACCCATGTATTTTATACTTGGGTCAGTCCGAGACATTGCAGGCATAGGTACTATGTAGATAGCTGGACTCGTCTTGGCATTTTAGGAAGGCTAGCGGTAGTTATAGGGTGATATATTTCCTATATGTTTTTATAGCCTCATTGATGTGCTAGTAGTTGTTTCTGATAATGTATTGTATAGTGGGCTAGAGACTATCATTTTATAGCCATGGACTTTGTATTATGTTATGTATTATATTTTATCTATAGTTTTGTGTATTCTGATGTTATTATATGATTATTTATTGTTCTGTCCCGGTAGCACACATGTTTATTGCTTTACACTAAGACCGTTTACATTTTTGGTATTTATCATGTGATATATGATTTGTACAGGTGTTAGTCCAAGGGAATATTCATGTGTGTACCCTATATCGCCTCATTCTCCATATTATTCAATAGTATTAAATCGTACTACTCTTAGGTAGAGGTGGGGGTGTTCACACATCTTTAGTCTCGCATACTTCATGAGGCTTTCTAGGCCTTTACTTTCAGTTATGGCTTCTTAGACCCATTGCTTTGAGGTGAGATACTCATGGGGTCTCGGTATATGATCCGGAGGTTGTGTGTAGTTATAGTACATAAGTCAAAGAAGAATGCCTTGATGCTTTCATCTTTCCCTTTAGAGCTATCCTAGTAGCTTTTGCTTTCGGTTGAGCCCATATTATACTTTCAGAGTGGCCTAACTTGAATCATAATAACCATGTTGTAAGATGAGTGACACATGTGGTTCTTGGTTTTCACCTTATTTTAGACATGTTCTTTATGTCATAGTATTATGGGTCATTTAGATGTTTGTTTTGGGCTCGACATCTAGCCTTCAACGCCTTGGTGATTTAAATGGGGCATCTATCCATTGGACCTTGTATGTGCTTCAGCATGATTGCATAGTCTTTATACTAATCTATGGAAGGGAGCTATGCAAGGCTATATACAAAGTATTCATTGATATTTATACTGATGAAATGTCAAGTATAGAGTAGGGCTTTCAGGTTACTGCCAAATAGTTGAGACTATCGATATTTATATGCAAAGAATGCCTATGGATCTTCCTTTTGGGTCTCGACTTTTGTAGCCGAAATTGAATATAACAAAGTAAAAATTATGGTATAACACATGCCTCCCAAAGTTTGCTTTTTATAAAAGAATACGAAGTGAACTTTGTAGAAATAGTTAGATCATATTTTTGTACTTGGTTATTTCATTTTTTCTTTTGATCTATATTAATTTCCCATAACATTAAAACTAATCAACGTTTGAAAGAATTCAGTCTCATTTCTAACCTCAGTGCAAGGATTTTGTAGTATAAGGGACATATCAATTACTTCTATAGGAAGAACTACTATAGTCTTGTGTAATGCGGTCCATGCTAACTTTTGTTAATGCATAAGGAGCCTATCTTACATGCTCATATTAAACAATTTTATATAGTGTACATGTATATCGTTTTAGGACAATCCCAACATCTTTTTATATTGATTATAGAAGATGTTCTTTCAAACCCAATATTGAGAATTGAGTAACCAAACTGAAATGATTTTAACATGAGTACATCGATAACAATCATAAGTTTGTAGTTTACTTATAGTTTTGAAATATTTTAGTACCTTTACAGTGCTTTCTTACGTACACATGCTTCCTTTATATTTTGACCGAATTCAAATGGTTGAATTCTCCATCAAAATATTTGCTCAACTCTGATGTTGATCGAATGACACTTCTGTATCAGTTCTTGGATCATAACCAATACCTACAAATTGAGTTATCGCTCCCATTGACTTTGAGAAATTTTTGTTTTTTTGTGCAAATCGTTTACTCTAAATGACTATTTAGAATTTCTGCTGCAACATACATCTACCAAAACTCAAAGTCATATCGAGCGCTAAATTTTGTCAGAGGAACCTGAATTAACTTAAGCAAGCTGATTAAGATTTGTTTTATTAATTTCGATAATTGAAATTTGCGATGTTATTATATCAACGTAGCCTATATTCCAACAGCTTTGGTCTTCTTTTTTAAGACACATTTATGGTCGATGTATTATATCCCTTTAGGTACAACTATCAAAATAATATTTTTCTGATGTACTTGGAATCCATTCTGGGTTTGCGAATCTTTCCATATGGTAGAGTCAATACTCTTAATTGCTTATTGAGAAATGAGGAAATTCTTTTCTCAACATCAACTAGAGAATCATAGTTTCTCCTCAATGTGCGAAATTTTTATTAGACATTATAATTAGTTGTGTCCATTTAGGTTTAATCGGTTTCATTTTTTCCTTTGTAATCAATTTTTTCTTTGGATCGTATCTGAATCAATATTACTACCAATAATTTCTAAAAGAAATTCCTTTGTTCTGAAGTTGGTGTTTCTTGAACAATTGTTTCTTAGTGCAACATAATAGGTAATTATAAACATTTTATTACTTGCCTATATATATACATATATGTATAAACCTTATCTGGTTTTAAGTTATGAAACTTATGTTCATAACATATATTGATCAATCAACATTGATCGGTCGGGGTGGTCTACACAAGATCCCTCACGAACAAGTGTTACATGTAGTCTCTCAACTCACATAACCTGCCAACTCTTTAACTCAAGATATGTGGGGTTTGTTTCATTAACTCTTATCTTGTATGATTTTGTAAACTTTGTTTTATATGAAATTAAATTTAATCTTATGTACTTACTTTAAGTGCACGTCCTCAAAAAATGAAGTTAGCTCAACTTCACTCATCATCAATCGTATTTTTTCCAACAAAGTCTGATTACTCCTTATTAATACATCGTTGTGCATCATAAAGTGGAGTAGCTTTTGAGATTTAATCTTATAAATTTTTAATTGTTTGGAACCTTTCCAACACACTTACGTATTCGATAAAATTGAACTCTTTTATTACCTTTCCATTTTATGTTTTCTACTTTCATATTAAATTCTTTGAACTTATCCTAGACCTACTACTTGTGTATTAAATATATGTTTTCATGTCTAAGATAATTCATTGGTGAATTTAATGAAGTATGTAGGAACTGGGCTAGTCGGAAGCGGGTGAAATAGATAGATTTCATATTCTTTTCCTATTTTAGATCCACTGAACCTATGAAGTCTAAAGTGTTATTAGATCCAAACTAATATATTTTAAATAAATCTGTATCTTACTTAATTTGTTTAAAAGAGTATTTTTTATGTTTTAATTTACAAGTGTATGAAATACACTATTTGTTTAAAGTGCACATGCTATAGATATGAAGTGCACATAGCTAATATGATTGTATGTTGATGTTGGGATTTACACCACAATGGACCGATTTTTCCATTTATATATTCCTTAGCAGCTTCAGTTTTGATTTAAAATTATATATAAATATGATGATAAATATATAATTAATGAAAAGTCTAAAATGAATTTTATTGTTTTACATGAAAGTTCATTTCATAAAATTAGAGTTAAAATAACTTACACATGACTATATATTAATAATTATAAACTACGTTTTAATATCTAAAAACAACTTATGTATGTAAAGATTGCAATCTAATATTTACATATATAAATTTGAAGTTTAAAATTTAAAATCAACTTTCAATTTAGGTAGAATTAAATGATTTAAGTTTTTTCACAAAAGTCTAATTAGGGATTTTATATTAAAATAGCTTTTACACTTATCTAAACAGTAGTCAAACAAAATATATTCAAACAACAATCTTGTAATACATGTAATAATTAAAGTTGTTTAATCAAAATCTGTTGTCAATCAAAATTAATCAAAATTTATTACAACCAGAAATGTTTAAATAATCATGTAATATGTATGTATGTATATGTGTATATATATCTATATATAATTAAAAACTATTCAATAAAAAATGATTCCAAAACAACAAGAAATGTAGTCGGACAAATTAGGCACGTATAAATTTGTTATAAAAGATTCAAAATCAAACTATACAAATAATATGAACAAATAATTATACAAGATGAAGGATCTAAGCCATATTAACATATGGTAATGTGATCAATTAAAAAGGGGATCCAAATTTGACGCAGCGGATTAAACAAAACAATCTTCGATCGGTGAAAGTAGTAATCGGTGGATTGGAAGATACCGAAATGCCCAAATTCGTTGATCCGAAGATACCAAATTCTAGCTATCCCGAACTCGTTGATCGCGCACGATACCGGGTTCAAAGATCTTCAATTCTTCAAGCGTTGATCAAGCGCACTTGATTCCGCGAATCGGCTTCTACAATCGTTGAATCGAGCGCACTCGATTAACCGAAAGAGGAGATAGGAGATTACACTCAACTACCAATTTAGATGAAAGCACACAGCAATCAAAAGAGATTTTTATTCAAAAAATCAACAACAACTTACAAATGACTCAACTTGCCTATTTATAGGCTACAACACATATCCAGAAAATTACATAAGTCCTAAGTCATTTCCGACTCATCACCTACGTCCTACGACTCAACATAAGTCGTATACGACTTATCAGTTTACAATGCAAATGTCACGACTTACGACTTATACAAAACGACTTAGCAAGATATACAAAATAACAACTACAAACAACACATTAGTACATAGCGACTTAACAATGCCGCGAGTTAACAGATGACGACCTATCAAAGCAACACAACAGCATCTTCCTGCGACTTAAGAATCAATGGTTTAGATTAACTCGGCATAAGATTCAATGGCATCCAGAGCTTCAGCGACTCAAAAAAACTGCGGCATTCCAGATCAACGCCTTAAGGAAATCAAAGGCAGGGATTAACTCGGCAGAAAAAAATCAACGGTTTCCATCTTCACGCGACTTAAGCGGGTTTGCTTTTAAACTGTGCGACTTAACTAAGTCGTAACTCGCTTCCGACTTAACTCCTTCCTTAAGTCATAACCGACTTAACACTTCCTCGATTCGAACCACTCCTTCTCTGTCCTTCTTCGTAAGTCGTGGACGACTTATAAACTCTGAGCGACTTAAGCTTTTGTTAAGTCGTAGCGCCTTTCCTCCTGACCTGTTAGGTCGTAGACGATCCAAGACTTTCCCCTTAGGTCGTAAACTCGAGTTAACACCTTCCCCTGGTTTCCAGTTAAGTCGTAGCTCCTGCTCATATGTCTCCTTAGGTCGTAACTCGGCACAGTTAGCTCGTTCTTCATCACTAGGTCGTATTCCATTAGATCGGAGCTCGTTAAGTCGTGACTCGTTCATTACTTCTACCTTGTTAGGTCGTGAACGACCTACAAACTCCTTAGGTCGTGAACGACCTATGCTTTTAACATTCTGCGCTGCGTCATCCTCCCCAGGTTGAGAAAAATTCGACCTCGAATTTGCACCATCCTCTTCCACTATGAGTTCATCCCCGTGGTAAGGTATGAGATGTTTAACATTAAACACATCAGAAGTGTACACATCCTCCGGTAACTTCAATTTATAAGCATTTTCATTAATCTGTTTCACAACTTCCATAGGACCAATTTTCCGTGCCTTCAATTTGTTATACGTTCCCACCGGAAAACGATCTTTTGTCAATATCGCGTAGACCAACTCGCCTTCATGAAATTCAACACTCCTTCGTTTCAAATCTGCAGATTGTTTATACTTCTCGTTTGCTTTCTCCAATCGTTCCTGAACGATTTTATGACATTCCGTCAATCCATCAACAAAATCAGCAGCTTTCTTAATTGTCTTCTTTGAATGTGGTACTACCGTTAAATCCAACGGCCCCTTTGGTAAGCTCGAATAAACAATCTGGAATGGACTGAACCCAGTACTTCGATTCACTGCATGATTATGAGCAAATTCTGCTTGGCATAACTTTATCTTCAGATTGTCTTGAACAAGACACCTCAACAAATTTCCCAATGATCTATTAACCACCTCTGTTTGTCCATCAGTTTGCGGATGATAGGCACTACTAAACTTCAACTTCGTTCCGACCATCTTCCACAAACTTAGCCAAAAGTGACTCAAAAATCGAGTATCTCTATCCGACACAATAGATTCTGGCAATCCATGAAGTCGATAGATCTCCTTGAAAAACAACTGAGCAACATGAACAGCATCTGCCGTCTTCTTACAAGCAATAAAATGTGCCATCTTCGAAAATCTGTCCACCACAACGAATATAGAATCATTTCCCCTTTGAGTTCTAGGCAAACCCAAAACAAAATCCATACTGATATCCACCCATGGTTTTACAGGCACGGGTAACGGCATATATAAACCAGCATTAGTCGCAGTTCCTTTCGAAACCTGACAAATATGACAACGCTCCACAAACTTCTCTACCTCTTTCCTCATTGATGGCCAAAAGTAAGACTGTGAAATCAACTGTAAGGTACGGTCTCTCCCAACATGTCCCTCTTCATGTAACTCCTTGATAATCTTCATTCTCAGACTACCTTCAGGTATGCACAATCGATTTCCTTTAAAAAGAAAACCATCAACCATCATAAACTCATCAGTCTTCCCTTCATTGTCCCTTTCAACAAATTTCTTAAAATAAGAGTCTTCTGCAATTTGCTCCGGCAATAATTCAAAACCAGTCACCTCAACTTTCATTGTCGTCAACAAATGACTCCTCCTACTTAAAGCATCAGCCACTCGATTCGTCACCCCTGACTTGTGTTTAACAACGAAAGTAAACTGTTGCAGATATGCAATCCACGATGCATGTCTTGCTGAAATCTTGTCTTGTCCTTGCAAATGCTTCAATGCTTCATGATCAGTATACAGAACAAACTCTTTCTGAAATAGATAATGTCTCCAGTGTTTAATAGCTTGTACAACAGCATAGAATTCCACATCATATGTACTGTATCGCATCTTCGCTCCTGACAACTTCTCACTGAAATATGCAATAGGACGACCCCTTTGACTTAACACTCCTCCAATCCCAACCTTTGACGCATCAGTATGTAATTCAAACAACAACTGAAAATCAGGTAATGCTAGGATTGGTGCTGTCGTCAACAATTCCTTGATTCGTTCAAAAGCAACTCCTGCTTCCTCCGTCCATGTAAATTGTTTACCCTTCATACAATCAGTCACAGGCGCCATCACACTACTTAAGTGTGGAATGAACCTTCGATAAAATGAAGCCAACCCGTGAAAACTACGAACTTCCGTTATCGTCTTGGGCGGTGGCCAATCTCCAATTGCTTCAACTTTACTTTGGTCAACCCGTATTCCTTCCTCCGACACAACGTACCCCAGAAATAAAACACTATGCGTCATGAACACGCATTTCTTCGTTGCAGCATAAAATTGTTCTTGTCGCAGTACCATCAACACTTCTCTTAGATGATTCAAATGTTCCTCTGGATTCCCACTGTAAATTAGAATATCATCGAAATACACCACCACAAACTTCCCAATGAATGGTCTAAAAATCTGATTCATCACCCTCATGAAAGTACTTGGTGCATTTGATAAGCCAAATGACATAACCAACCACTCGTATAGACCCTCCCTGGTTTTAAAAGCAGTTTTCCACTCGTCTCCTGGTCTGATACGAATTTGATGATATCCGCTCTTCAAATCAATCTTCGAAAATATAGTAGCTCCGCTTATTTGATCTAACAAGTCATCCAACCTCGGCATTGGAAATCTATATCTCATAGTAATCTTATTCAATGCTCGACTGTCAGTGCACATCCTCCACGTCCCATCCTTCTTGGATACTAATAGAGCTGGTACAGCACAAGGACTCAGACTCTCCTGCACACGCCCCTGTTCAAGCAATTCCTCTACCTGCCTCCGCAACTCTTCATGTTCCTTCGGACTCATTCGATAATGTGGTCTGTGTGGTAACACAGCACCTGGAACAAGATCTATCTGATGTTGTATATCCCTCAACGGTGGCAACTCCGTTGGTAACTCCTCTGGAAATACATCGTCAAATTCTTTCAAAACTGGCTTTGCTTCTTCTGGAATTTCAATCTCTTCTTTGCTCTCACGTCCAATCAATAAAAATACTTCAGGCTCCTCCTCTACTTCCTTTACAAACTCCTTCAAAGATAACAAAGTTTTGAGCTCCTCAATCTCCTCCAACTTGTTCTCCTCTTGTTGTCGCTTCTTTGGAACTAGAGTAATCTTTGTGCCTTCAAACATGAAACTGTAACTGTTGGTACGCCCATCATGTTGTACTGCTCTATCATACTGCCACGGTCTTCCCAGCAACAAATGACAAACGTCCATATCTACCACATCGCACCAGATTTCATCTTTATATTTCTTCCCAATTGAAAAATTCACACGAGCCCTTCGTCCAACCTTCACCTCCCCGCCTTTCCTCAACCAAGCTAACTTGTACGGCTTTGGATGTTTCTCAGTCTTCAATGCCAACTTCCTCACAGCTTCAGAAGAAATTATATTATCACAGCTTCCAGCATCAATAACAAATTTGCAAACTTTCCCCAGAATAGTACATGTTGACTGAAAAATATTGCTCCTCAACCAACTACAATCCTCCTCTTGCTTTGGTGTTAAACAGGATCTCTTCATCATTAGATTATAACCTTCGTCTCCCGACACTTCTTCTTCCTCCTCATCAGGTGGTGAATTGGAACATTCAGCTTCTTCATCCTCATCCTCAACCTCTGCTATCATAGCTCTCTTCTTCAGCTTTGGACATTCGCTACTTTTGTGGCCCATTTCTTGGCAATTATAACATTTGAAACCATTATTGATTTTTGTCTTTTCAGCCTCCTTCACTACTGGTCTACTGATAGGTTTAGAAACATTAGAACTCCCACCAACACCCTTCACTTGATTGTTAGAATTAGTAAACACACCACTTCCTCGTCGTCCCTGTTTCTCCCAAGCCAACGCTTTCTGATGTGCTTCCGCTACAGATCTTGGATCGAACATATTAACCATATCCTGAATCTGCATTCGCAACCCTCCAACAAATCTGGCTGTTAACTGTTCTTCTGTCTCCATAATATCGTTCCTTGCAATCAGTTGATAAAATTCATCAGCATAGTCATTCACAGATTTCGTTCCTTGTCTCAAGTTTTGCAATCTCTGATACATAAGCGACTGATAGTTATAAGGTAAGAATGTTGCTTTCATCAATTTCTTCATCTTCTCCCAAGATTCAACTTTTGACTTTCCCATCCGATCACGTGTAAGTTTGGTCTGCTGCCACCATGCCAAAGCTCTACCCCTCAGCCTCGTAGCAACCAACTTCACTCTACGATGTTCTGGAACTTCTTTGAAGTCAAAAATCTCCTAAACATTAGCCACCCAATCTAGAAACTACTCCGCTTGCATACCACCTTTGAATTCAGGAATTTCAGTCTTCATCCCCGTCTCCCACTTGTGATCATACTCAGAGTAATTTCTTCCTTGTCCTCGTCCTTGTCCTCGAACACTATCACCATCATACTCCTCTTCAAAATCAGATGTATATCGTTGTCTATCTCGTCCTCCCACATCTCTACTACCATCACGCCTACCACCATCATCCCTTCTATCTACATTCCTCCGTTCACGATCATTCACGTTCCTCCCACGCCCTTGATCATTTTCAACACTTCTGTCTCGATTGGAATGTGGCGAGACTCTACTACCCCCATGGTTAGATTCAGGTGAAACCCTTCTCCGATTTTGATTCATTTCTAACATCATCTTCTCTAATCGTCCAATCCCTTTATTAAGCTTTTCACTAAAGTTTTCATTGATTCTTTGTTCCATCTCATCAGCTTCTTCTCTTCGATACAAAGCTTCCATGTTTTGGTGACGATTAGCTCTTCTCGGTGGCATACTTGAAATTTTACAAACTCTTCAAATTCAAACACAATTCGAACTTTGATCCAAAATGAAATGGATCGAGAACTTCCACTTTGTTGCAAATCGCGATGAACACGATGGACAAAGTTTCGGCCTCCCACTCAAATCCGATCAAACAACTTCAATATAAAGTCGAACACTTCAACTTGATCACGGCTCAACACTTCGAGCTCGGCAAATCACTTCAAACTTCAAAATGAATAGGCTCCAAGTCTCGATCTAGCTATGATTGGCTAGAACAAGCTCTGATACCAAAAACTGACGCAGCGGATTAAACAAAACAATCTTCGATCAGTGAAAGTAGTAATGGGTGGATTGGAAGATACTGAAATGCCCAAATTCGTTGATCCGAAGATACCAAATTCTAGCTATCCCGAACTCGTTGATCGCGCACGATACCGGGTTCAAAGATCTTCAATTCTTCAAGCGTTGATCAAGCGCACTTGATTCCACGAATCGGCTTCTACAATCGTTGAATCGAGCGCACTCGATTAACCGAAAGAGGAGATATGAGATTACACTCAACTAACAATTTAGATGAAAGCACACAGCAATCAAAAGAGAATTTTATTCAAAAAATCAACAACAACTTACAAATGACTCAACTTGCCTATTTATAGGCTACAACACATATCCAGAAAATTACATAAGTCCTAAGTCGTTTCCGACTCATCACCTACGTCCTATGACTCAACATAAGTCGTATACGACTTATCAGTTTACAATGCAAATGTCACGACTTACGACTTATACAAAACGACTTAGCAAGATATACAAAATAACAACTACAAACAACACATTAGTACATAGCGACTTAACAATGCCGCGAGTTAACAGATGACGACCTATCAAAGCAACACAACAGCATCTTCCTGCGACTTAAGAATCAATGGTTTAGATTAACTCGGCATAAGATTCAATGGCATCCAGAGCTTCAGCGACTCAAAAAAACTACGGCATTCCAGATCAACGCCTTAAGGAAATCAAAGGCAGGGATTAACTCGGCAGAAAAAAATCAACGATTTCCATCTTCACGCGACTTAAGCGGGTTTGCTTTTAAACTGTGCGACTTAACTAAGTCGTAACTCGCTTCCGACTTAACTCCTTCCTTAAGTCGTAACCGACTTAACACTTCCTCGATTCGAACCACTCCTTCTCTGTCCTTCTTCGTAAGTCATGGACGACGTATAACCTCTGAGCGACTTAAGCTTTTGTTAAGTCGTAGCGCCTTTCCTCCTGACCCGTTAGGTCGTAGACGATCCAAGACTTTCCCCTTAGGTCGTAAACTCGAGTTAACGCCTTCCCCTGGTTTCCAGTTAAGTCGTAGCTCCTGCTCATATGTCTCCTTAGGTCGTAACTCGGCACAGTTAGCTCGTTCTTCATCACTAGGTCGTATTCCATTAGATCGGAGCTCGTTAAGTCGTGACTCGTTCATTACTTCTACCTTGTTAGGTCGTGAACGACCTACAAACTCCTTAGGTCGTGAACGACCTATGCTTTTAACATTCTGCGCTGCATCAAAATTGAATTAACATGATGAACAATTAATTAATTAAGGAGTGGCGAAAGAGGATCTGAATTATATCATATGGTGGATATACAAACAATTGATATGTAGTATGTAAAGGATTCAAAAGATATGAACATGATTAATACATGAATGAATAAAATTTAAAATCACTTTAGGAATTAACCAAAAGTTTCACCTTGAATGATGAACACAGCTCCTAGATTCAACTCAATCAATCTCTGGATTTTGCAGGAATCAAGAGACAATGAACATTTTTAATATTTTGATTTAATTTTAAAGTTGTTTTGGGATTATCATGCCGTGGAGGCCATAGAAATTTCAGCTTAAAGCAGAGGCAGTAAGTGGATAAAATAATTGTATGGAAGAAAAATGAAAGAAAATGAAGAGAGGTTTGTATTAAACAAATGATTATAACCTTTTCCATTCCTTTACAAAAGCTTCTCTTTTTAATTTTTTTTATTCAATATCAATTAAATCCTCTCTCAATTCTACCAATTATGGCCGACTAAGAATGGTGCCATATGGGACCTTAAAATTTTCCAAAACCCTTTAGTAATTAATCTATTTAAATCTAATTTAAATATTCTATCGATATCGTATATTGATACGTGCGTATGTTATTTTTCTATACACACTTTATTAAATACTATTATTATTCAAACAAATCAAATATTTTTTTGTAACAAGAGTGAAACATTATTTAAGCAGAGTATTGATTATGATATCTCAATGGCTCGAACCGACGACCTTTAAAATATTTGTCTAAAGCACCATACCTATAGCCATTGGGAAGAGGTCCTTGAAAACAAATCAAATAAAATTTAATAATTAATAATTCATAAATATTAATTAATTTAGTTAATTTGCAATGACTATAAATTAATTAAATCGTGTGGTTTTTCTAAGTATTCATCATTACGATTGTGCGACTCAAAGATGTAAACTAAGTCTGCGATTAATATCAAAAAATTCGAATATTATTGTTCATATGTCACCTTCGCTGGTGGTTTAATATTTCAGTGGAATTTATCGTTTACACATCTTTTTGGTAAAAACAATTTTGCTTATTACAAGCAGTACCTGGTAGTAACGATTATTTACCCTAATTCTCTTCGTCAACATTATATCACATTGGGACTTATGGAAGTTTTATTTTTGTAGTTTTTTTTGAAATGGTACTTTATATATAACATGTCACTGGGACAACATATCACATGTCAATAAACGTTCGAATCACACTACGCAAGTTTCGAACTTGTGACCTCTCGCACTAAAGCCGAATCACTTAACCACTTGTAGTTAGCACAATTATATGGATTTTGGTATTGGTCAAAATTCTAACATCGTCAACATGCAAGTTGATTAGTCCAAAACACAATCCTTGATTCAATCAAAACAATTATTGTTAATCGTACTACTCCAGCCAAAGACTTTGACTTTAAGTTGGCACAGTAGACCGTGATGTTAACCTCCTATAGTAAAGGAGATGAATTCTCTATTGAATAGTGTTTCACTTCCAATGCTTTGACTTAACCTAACTATATTCATTCGATAGGTATCAAGTCACAATTTAACTGTAATTAAAGTGGAGTGTCCACATTGAAGTTTAACTGTATGCTCAAGTAGAGAGAACTATGTAATATTATCACTTTAAGATTCTATGTTTAATCTTGGTTTTATTAACCAACATAATACCCTCAAGTGAGTCAGTCTATAGTAATCCAATAACTATCATTGCATATACCCTTGGTGCCTCCATAAACATTCGTACAACTGATTTTGAGTACTTCGTAAATTTCACTCTTTTATTGATATATTGGCCCTATTAAAACTGTTTTTGCTTGCTGTTTTTCTTTGTAGTTGCTATTGTAAGTTAATATATGAATATAATATGTACTATATTTCCTTGCAAGGTATCCATTTAGGTTAGAAGGTTGTAAGGTTTTGATGAGGTATATTATGGAAGTATATGTAGACCGGTTTTATTTTTAATAAAAATACCTTTTCTAAAAAAAATATTTGGGGAGTGTTACACACTCTAATCTCAACGGATGTATCGATATCATATCTCAAAATATCTTGACTAGAAATATTTAAAATAATATGTTATTTTAATGCAATAAATTTCTCATGATTATTATATATTGCAATTACTATCACATTGAAGGAACTAAGTAAGTTAGAAGCGAGTGAAATAGGTAGTTTTTTAAAAAATAAATCCTATTTTGGGTCAGTTGGGCCTATGAAATCTAAAGTGGGTTTTAGATCCAATCTAAAATATTTTAAATAAAATTTGTATTTTATTTAATTCTTTAAAAAAGGTTTTTTGTAAGTGTACCAAATACACTATTTTTGTAAAGTGCATGTGCTAAAGATATGAAGCGTACATGTCTAATGTAACCGTATGTAGATGTTGGGATTTATACCGCAATGGACCAATTTATTCCTTTATATATGCCTTTGCTTTCCATAGCTTATATTTAAAAGTGGAATTAAGCCTAAAGGACAGATAATTCAAATTAATTAGCATGAAGGACAAGCGACATAAATTTTAGCGTGAAGGACAATACCGCAACCAACTAAAAACATTTATCGTTCCCCCCAAAGCCTCATTCTCATTTCCAATTCGGTTTCTAATCATTTTTTCTCTCAAATCCAATAAAACTTAGTGCTTAGAAATCCACTTTCTCTCTCAAATCCAGTAAAACCTAGGGCATGGAAATCCACTAAATCGTAGTTCTAATGGCATGAAAAAGAAAAAATACAGCTTCTAGTAGCGAAAATGCTAAAGAAACTGATACCTTAAGTGCTGCATTGAAGTCAACAAAAGTAGGGCAAACCGTCGATGACAAAATTCAAAAAAGAGAAAGAAGATCCAAAAGAAAGCATGAACTGATTATAGAGAATGTGGTAATTATGGTAATGTATAGTGTCCTTTTTAGGTTTAAAATGATTTTTATTTTAAATTTTAGTTTTGTATGATTTTTAACAAGAAGAAGGAGTTCATTGAAATTACTTGTAAATGCCTTGTTTAGCATTTTGTTGAAATTACTAGTAATCTGATACCATACAGTATAATTCTCGATATTGTAGTATACAAACAAATTGATACTACTTAGTAGCAGTATGAGTTTATCTTTACTTAGCTCATTTTTTGCATTACAGTTGTTAAATATATTAGCAAATTGTTTGTGGTTATATTGTATCAATGGATTTGTATCGATTTTGTAGTAATAAAGTATCAATTTCTATGAAATACTTTTGTACTTACATGGTATCAATTGCCTAAAAGAAACTATGGTAATAATGACACTGTGTAGTATCCATATTAGGTTTAAAATGATTTTCACGTTGACTAATGTTTTGTATACTTCTTAACAGTATGTTGAAAAAGAAAATGAAGAGATATATCAATTGAACGAAGTAGAGAAGAATATTGATGGCACAAAGCCTGGGGAAGAAGAGGTAAAGGATTTATTTAGAAATTTGTTGAAGTATCATATTCCGTATTATAGTTTACAAATAAAATGACACTGCAAAGTAGTAATGAGTAAATTATTTCAAAGTAAATGTTTTATAAAAGTTTTGGAATTAGATTTGTAAATTGATACTATGCAGTATAATTATATGTGTTGTATGAAGAAGGAGTTTGTAATGAATCGTAAGAAAGATAATTTGGATTGTGTTTACATAAAAGTATAGTTCCTTTAATTATATCACATACTATTGATTTTTGACCTTTTCAAACAATGTTAAATACAAATTATATATTAGAGATTGTAACGCCCCACCCCGAGACCCACATTAAAAAAGATAATCACATAGTAATTCTGTCTGCTAATGCGGAGAATAGGGCTGGCTAAGGGCGACCAACTATAACCTTGTCTTAATTATCTACTGAACATGTCGACAAATGCTATCTACTTTTTTTCAACTCGAATGGGTCGACATATTCAATAAATAATCAATACAAAGCTATATATGGCTATGTATCTATCAGAAGAAAACACCATAACTAAATGAATAACTCATCACAGAACAGTAACATATATACATATACATACATATACAATGATACATCAAATACAATACAAATATTACATCAATGTGGTATAACGACCACTCAAAATACAAGTCAAGGGATAGCAACTCAAATGCTACACAAAGGAAGAAATCATCTAAAGATGGAGACTCAAGATCCATGGAAAGCGTCAAGCAATAGAAAGTCCAATAAAGAAGACTAAACCTGTAACAAACTCGGTCTGACCCGAGTGAAAACAGACGGGTCAGGCTAAGTTTGTTACAGGTTTAGTCTTCTTTATTGGAATTGCTATTACTTGACGCTTCCCATGGATCTTGAGTCTCCATCTTTAGATGATTTATTCCTTTGTGTAGCATTTGAGTTGCTATCCCTTGGCTTGTATTTATTGAGTGGTCGTCATACCACAGTGATGTAATATTTGTATTGTATTTGATGTATCATTGTATATGTATGTATATGTATATCTGTTACTGTTCTGTGATGAGTTATTCATTTAGTTATGGTGTTTTGTTCTGATAGATCCATAACCATCTATAGCTTTGTATTGGTTATTTATTGAATATGTCGATCCATTCGAGTTGACAAAAGTAGATAGCATTTGTCGACATGTTCAGTAGATAATTAAGACAAGGTTATAGTTGGTCGCTCTTAGCCAGCCCTATTCTCCGCATTATCAGACAGAATTACTATGTGATTCTCTTTGTTAATGTGGGTCTCGGAGTGGGGCGTTACATTTTGGTATCAGAGCGGTTTTTCAGAACAAAATATGATAAACACATAATAGAAGCATGTATAATGATACATCCAAATACAGTACGAGTGTTACTAATCCCCTATCTTCGAGCTCTTGTCCTTCTTTGATTCATGGGGCGTAGGAATATATTTATTCCGTAGTATTCCAAATTAACTTTTAATGTCTTATCTTAAGAATAATTCTTCGAAATTATTCTATTTGAGCCTTCTCACACATCCACATCGAAGAAGTTGTGGATGATCTTGGATGTTTTATCTTGAGTAACCTTTGGGAATTGCGAATTCGATTGAGAGAATCTGCAATATTCGATTTGATGTTTGAGGATCATGGGATTTATTCCTTATGATTAGTCTTTTTGTGCAAATAAGCACAGACGTTTTCCATCCAAAATCTTTTCTGGAATTTTTGATGTTTGTGACGAGTGGCAAGTGCATTGCCAAACCCCATTTTGATGTTTTATTGGATATTACAATTTGATATCCTATTTCTTTTGATTTGTGTTTCTGCATTTGGAATATTGATTAAGATTCTGAAACCTTTGAGTTTACTCTTGAGTATCGAGATAGAGTTGATATATCCCGAGTTCTTATATTGATGACTTTGTTGTTAGAGTTCATTTGAGCTTGTCACCCACCGGGCAACCGAATGATCTGTTGTCCTCATTTCCATCTCCTAAGACTTTTTTGGTCATTCTTTCCCGAGAATGTTCACTAAGGAAATGAGATAATATATTGAATTGTTCATTTGAGGCCTTTCTGGTATCTTTCGAGATGTTCCCCTTGGATATCCATATGTGGATGTGCATTATAACATTACTTCGCTTGGAATAATGGTCTTCGTATTTGGGTCCTTTCTTCTCTTTTGGAGTCAATGCTTAGCTTTTATTTTATAACTCATAGGCTTCTTTTGATCTATGAGAGGTGTTGGGCTATTACTTTAGCTTGACCTTACGCATAGGCTTCTTTCGATCTATGAGAGATGTTGGGCTATTACTCTAGCTTGACCTTACGTTGCCTTCCGTAGACTATGAGTCACGGTAGATAACATGGTTTATACCATATCTCGTACTCGAGTAATCCTCCTAGTAGTTTGTTATACCATAAAAAATGGCGAACATTCTTGTTATTCTATCAACTTTTGAGTCGAGTATTTCGAGAATATCTCGACGATTTCTTTTTATGTTTTCTAATTTTTGAGATAAGAAATAAATTGAGAACTATAAGAAAGAATTTCTTTTGTAGAAAATGATTTTCTTTCATGTTGGGTGGTCCATCGAGTGTTTTAGAATTCTGGTCGATGCGCTTGATCAACATTATCGATAGGAATTTCCTAAACGCTAGGATGAGACAATCAGACATGATAATAAAGTTAATAAGATTGAAGTGGAAATTTTATACCTTAAAGATTGGAGCCTAAAGCTTTATTTGAATGACTTATGTAGTGTTGAAGAATATTTGGAATAAGATTTCAAACTTTATTTTGGGTTAGACTTATGAGAATTGTTTGTGGAAATTTATCTTTATGAAGTAAGAGAATATAGGATTAAAATTACTTCTAATTGAGAAGCTATGTTAAAAGTTTAAGAATTCTTCTAGTAAAGAAAAAAATTGAGATTTTATTTTTCTAAGTAATGAATCCTTAAAATATTTAAAAAAAAATTGTGTTCATACCCATCTTTCTAGGGTAACTTGATTCCTTGTGCTTCTATTGCCTTAGTGCAATACTCGAATGATTTGCATTATTGCGGTCATTGAGGTCGATGGCTCTTGAAGAAACTACCTTCTTTTGAGTTTTTCTATCCTTCTTGATGTTCATTCTTTTATCGATTTGATTTTTCCGTTGTGAAATACGGAAAAGTGGGTTAAAGATTTCTTTGATGACTTGATTTTGGAGTAAAGTTACGCTAAATCTCAACTTAATTCAAATTATTTTTGAGGATCTATCTCTTTTAGTGGATTTTGCGAGGTATTTTTACCTTTGCATTCTTATTCGAAGGTGAGGTGCCTTTAAAATATTGAGTTGTTGCTTGGAAAATTTCTAAAATCCGGTTATCCCTATATAGATGTTCGAGGAAATTTATAGAATAACCAAGCAATTTCCTTTCTCATTGCCTTCATCTTAATAAGAGATGATGAATTTCGTCTCGTGCCTGTCTAGCTTTTGTTCGATTAATGAAATTGATGTGTTGTTTACAACCTTTTTCCTCTAGAAATTGCGAGGACGCAATTTTGTTAAGGGGGGAGTATGTAACAACCCGGATTTTGGAGATTACCGTTAATATTAAATTATAATGAAAATTATAATTTAATATTATGCTTAAAAATGAATTGGATAAGTATTTGGTTTAAATAAATTAAAATATTGGGTATTTATTAGTTTGGAGCTAATAAATTAATTAGGTGATGTATTTCAATGTTAAATTGTAGAAATGAATCTAAAGTAATGAAAATAAAGTTTTAAAAACTTTATTTTGAGAATTTGAGTAGAAAATAATCAAAGTGCAACTTTATTTGGGTAAATACAACAATATTGAAAAACATTGTCAATATTAACCTTTTATTGATTTTAAAAAGAGTAAATTTGAAGAAATTATGTATTTTATTAAAATAAAAGATGAAATATTGTTTGGAAAAAATATTTTCATGATTAAAAAGTGTTAGAATGATTTATTTCAATTTATTTGACACGGAAGGAATTTTTGTTTAAGTTATTGCAATAAAAATAGTGTTTTTACACTAAAATGGTGTAATTTGTAAAATATTGTCAAAGATAGGGTTTTATTTATAAAAATAACTTTTTATTGTCGAAATAAATTTTATTTTTTTATATAATAACAATTTTAGTTACATACATCTGTTGTATGGATTTTTATTTGACTTTAAAATGTGAAAGGTGATATATATCTTTACTACTAATAAAGAAAACTCTATGAACTGATTTCAACCGTGTCTTTTTGAAATACCAAAATTGCCCTTCTATCCCTTTTTCTTTCGTGCGCTGTTAGCGTCGCATCCTCTTCTTTCGCATCCGCTTCCTATCGCATTCTATTCTTCGCACATCGTCTTCCCCTAAACTAAAAAACCTAAAAAGTCTTGCATCGTCTTCCCCTAAATCTAAAAGGCTGGATCCCAACCTCGCCGTAGGCAAACGTTGCGCTGCTTCCACATCCAACCGACTCACGACCCATCATCTTCCCCAACCGCCTTCTCCCAGGACCGACCTATGGTTGCTCATGCTTCATTCGGATCCCAACCTCATCGTAGACAAACGTTGCGCTGCTTCCACATCCAACCCAACTCACGATCCATCGTCTTTCCCAACCGTCATCTTCTTTACGGTCAGTCTGCTTCCATGAGCTACCATTCCTTCAGTACTTCTCCAATTTTAGTGCGATTATGGTTAGTCTAACAAACAATCATCCAATATTTATTAACACTTATTGCTAACCACTTAGCGGCTGAACTTATATTGTTGTTTTTATGTGAAAATTTTTTTATACACAAAATAGATGTGGATATCAGGAAAAGGTTTTGATAATATTTATGTGAATCTTATATTTGTAAACAAAAGGCTGTTTGATTCGGTGAACATTTTGGGATCAGTAAAATAATTTATTTAACCCAAGGGATGAAAGCGTTGTATATTTTGTGCTATCAATAGAAATATTGATAATTTCTTTTTAGGAAAAGCAAATGATTGTTGCATTATATTGTATTGTCAAATGTGATGTAATTTTTAGTATAACCTAATTTTATTTTGAATCTGGATGCAAGATTTAACATGATAAACAAAACCTAATTTTTTCTAATTACTTTATGTGGATTTTGTACTTTTCATTTTTGTAAAAGGATTTACATTATAGCTGTCTTTAACTTGATTCTTTGATCCTTACACCTATAGTTACTATAATATAGTTACTATACATCTTACCTCCTGTTATCTTTTGAATTTTATCCATATTGGCAGTAATTTGGACATTGTTTTTGTTCCCGGTGATGAATGTTAGTGATCTTTTATTGGAGATGCAATATATAAATTAGCTTTAGTATAGTTTTCTTAATTTTTTTCCTACACAAATATAGTTTTTTAATATCCATTACTCTTCATGAAGATGAGTTATGAACAAAGTAATAATGTATGTCTTGGAAATTCAGTATCAGTTAAAAGTCCATGCGAATGTGTGATTCTTTCAAATATGTCAATTAATTATGATATTAATTAACATCATACTAATAGAGTCATCAAATGGGAATTATACAGTTACTAATTTGATTCTGCATATCCGCGATTCTGCATATCCGCTTTATTTGACTCAGTATATCCTTGATAGTCTACAATTTGATTTTATAATTATAGTACATTTATAATATTTAATGTTATGTTAGTGAAATCGTTAATGTCCCATGTGTAACAACCCCAGATTTTAAATTTATTTAAATTGATAATTAATCTAATTTTTGAATAAAAATTGTGGAATTAATTGATAAATTGATTCGAGTTTCCCCCCTTAATCAAATAAAAATGTGTTAAATTATTTGAATTTAAAATCTTAAATATAAACGGTATGAAAATAAATAGATAAAAATAGAAATACACACATATAAGATAAATTATATAGATTTGTAAAATAGAAGTAAACATATGAATTAAATTCTAACAACATATTAATTTGGGAATAGAAATAGATATATGTATAAGATAAATTAAAATATAAAGTAAATACATATATATCTTAATCTCATGACTAATAAATAATACAAACAGAATTGATACAAAAATAATAAAAGAAAAACAAAATAAAGTAAAAATAGAAGCAAACAAATATATATTCATAAACACTTGTAAAAATGAAACAAGTCACATACATTCAAATATGAAAATATATATATGTACACTTGAAAATGAAAAAAAAATATCTATGTACAAACTAAAGTGGATAAGTATGAACAAACATATAAACGATAAATATGAAGATACATTGGATAAGTATATAGTACAAAGCTAATTAATGTTAGCCACCGTAATATTATCTTAAGCCACCAAAGTAATAAATATCAACTTAGTCACACAACGAACAAGAAAAATCTCTGAACTAATTTGTACAAAATAATATTTCCTTGTACCAATAATATCACCTTGTAACTTCTCTTTTTATATATCAACCACCTTCATTTCTTTTCGTTCATCACAACTGAGAAAATTGAAGCAAGCATCACCTCAACTTAAACACCAATACAACTTGAACAACAATTTAAATCAAAACTCAGATCTCAAAACCAAAAGAATAACCTTAGTTTTTAAGCTTTCAAGTTTGGAAATCAATGTCTGGATCGGGAACAAGGTTTCAATTATTAAGTGTGAAATCAAGATCAGACATGCCGTAGATAATTCAGATCCAAACTCAATGAATCTAGATCAAAAACAACTACCAAATTTTCATATTCATTTTCAAGCTTGTTCTCTGTTCATCATGACAGGCTTTGCTCTCTGCTTCTTCCCATCAAGGCGAGCAAACTAACCCATTGATGTTTAAATCTATGTTATATTTTGTTCTGAAAAGTGAAGTGGGGGAAATTGTTTGTATGGATGTAAACTTGTCTACATGTGTATGCATATATGTGATGGATGTCTGTGTATAGGCATGTACATCTGTTTTTATACTCACGGGCTAAAAACAAACTAAAGAAAAAAAATCATTTTCTCTGCATACATTCAACTTTAGGATATGATCTTTAGATAAAAATTGATCGTAAGACTATAACATAATTTTTAAAAATGATTTCAAGAATTTATATTGAGCAACTATTTCAAAACTGACAATTCACAGTAAAAACCAAATATAAGTTAAAATTCGATGTTTATGAATTCATGTTTTGATTTCATAACCAAATTCGAGATAGAAAATGATGATTTTAGATAATCATTTCAAGATTTTTAGGTTATTATATGTTGAGATATTTCAAGTTAATCAGAATTTAGATTTTCATTAAATTCTGGTGGTCGGAGCGAAGGTGGGTCTCGAGATCATGGCCACAGCTAGCTCAGAGGTCAGGGGTTTTAGGAAAAATGATGGATGGATTTGTAGTGGATTGAGGTGGTTGGTCAATGGTGAAATAGGGTTTTAAGAACTTTTTTAATCGTCGTTGAAATCGAATTGATTGCATGGTCGAGGGTGGATTAGAGGTGATCGGACCAAGGGGATTGGAAGCGTAGTCCAGTGGCGCAGCCTTGGTCGGGGTCACGAGTTTTCTGGCGACGTGATGTGGCGGCACGAGGCGATTTACAGTGATCAATTTTGGTTTCCTGTGTGTTCAACTTACTCGATTTCGAGTTCATCACCAATTCGAGGTGCTGGATGGTTGGAAGTTTTGGCGAGGTGGTCGGTGACTTGTTGACGATCAGAGCCTTGGTCGGAGTCGACCAGATGGTCGGTGCACGTACACCTGCATTCGCGTACATATCTGGGTTCGTGGACTTTGGGAAGAAAGGTGGAACTCGAAGGCAAGCACGGGGAATTCGTCATTTTCCTCGAAGCAAGTGGAAGTAGGGGTTCACTCGGGTTCAACTCGAAGCAGACAGGGGATTTTCTCGAGTTTACCCCTGTTGCCCAAAACAGTTTTGAAAATTCAAAGAAAAATCAAGTTTTTTAAATTTAAATCTTGTTAAATCTTGTTAAATTTATTTTCTTCTTATATCAAAAGGATATCCAAGTTTAAGTATTAGTTGAGAAGGATTTTTAAATAAATTGTTTTTAATTGGCTAAGTTCAAAAATGGGTTTTTAATAACATAGCTTTCATTTTTGAAATTTATTTTAAATAAACTCAATGATACTTAAAGAAGTTGGTATTAAGGATGTTTTAAAATTGTTAATCAACTTTTTAAGGATTGGTTAAACTTTATTTATTAAAGATTTGAAATAATTACTTAATAAAAGTAATTAATATAAAATTGATTGATAATTCAAGTTAATTAATCAAGTAATTAATGAATGATTAATTAAAAATAATTACTTAGTAAAAGTAATTAAGAATGGGAAATTAATGATCAAAGATGGATTAACCAAGTAATTAAGGGTAATTACTTTAAAGAATAATTAATTAATGTGATTAATTATAACAATCAATTGGATTAAACTAATTAATGATAATCATTTATGAACTTGGGTAAGTGTAATTACTTTATGGAAGTAAAATTAATTACTCATTGTAATTAATTGATTATTAATTTACCATAACTAGCAAATATATTCATAGAAGTTAATCTGATTTAAATAAATCAGATAATCAAATTAATCCTATTTATGGATGTTTGGATTTTATTGAATGGGTGAATTGTTTGATATCCCTAATCTGTAATGCTTTGTGATATATCCTGATTTGTGTTGTGATCTGTGATGTAATTTATTATTTGTGATATATATATCCATGATCTGTGAATGAACGATAAGCGTTATAGTTTATACTGCTTATCAACTATATTTCTGTATTTTGAATCTGTGATGATTGAATGATGTTGCACTATTGTGTAAAACCCCTGGACCACACTTTTACACACACAAATATGGATTTCACGAGGAAATCAGTTAAGTCACAGATGATTTTAAATTTAATGTTTTTGAAATTGAAATTTTAATTTCAATTGATTATGGAAATGGATTTGGGTTTAATATGAAAAGCTTTTGAAAGGAGTTTTAAAGATATTTTGAATATCTTGAAATTTAAATAATTCAATTTGAATTCAAAATTTTGGAATTGAATTCCATGGTTGGAAATTACGGTTAAAGATGTTATAAATGTGTTTATATGAATCTAAACCATTTTAAAAGTATTGGTTTGGGAATTTGAATTTAACCCAAGGAATTTAACTTGTACAAATGAATCGGATTTTCCAAAATGAAAACTATTTGTTTTCAAATGATAAAAGCTTTCATTTAAGAAATGAATTTCCAACTCGTGATTAAGGAATTTCAAATTTGAATTGAAAATGGTTTTCCAAGTTATGAATGAATCTTTGGAAACGTGTTTTGAAAGCTATAAGTTAAATCTTTGATTTAAAGATTTAATGAGTTAATCCAATTGAAATGGGAATCGATTTGAAAATCTATGAATGGATCTTTGTGAAACTGGGTGAACTTTGTGAGATGAATCTTTTTGTGTTAAAGATTAAAATGGTAATTTGTTAAACCATTTGAAGAAAAGTTTTGGGTAATAAATTGTGACTTAACTGAAATCCTAATATCCATATGTTTTTAAATATTGCGCTCACTATTCGGTTTAGCCGGGAGAAGACTTTGTGTCTTATAACCCATTCCGAATAGTGATACGACGTAAATGGATAGCATTTGAAGACCGGTGGTGAAGACCGGATACTTTCGAAAATGAAAGGATTACCATCGAATGTCTCTGCATCGGCTGATCCCCGATATAGAGATTTGATCACCCTTTGGGATGGGAAGTCCGGACGTGATTAGAAATTATCCGGATTTGCAAGGGCTTCTTAGGAAGTGCCTTTGGTTCTGTTCAAATCCGGAACAGACTTGTATGGATGTGTGTCTGACATTACACTTTGAGATGTAAAGCTGGTTTCTATCAAATACATTTCTGTTTGGTGGCGGAGATTTATTCTCTTAGCTTAACACCCTTCTCTGAGACGTACGAGCTCAAAGGTTATGTAGTTGATGGTTAATAGTGATACATTCCCAATTTGGTAATGTGGCATGCTAAGTGTTGCTGTGTGTGCTGATCATTTGTTGATCATTTGTGATCAAAGCATGGCTTTCGTGTAAAGCGTAGCTTTGTGGACGAGACCTCATCGGACCTCACAAACCGGAAATGGTCGAAACAGGAAAGATGCGGCAAGGTTTCAGGGGTAGCTCCCCTAGGGTATGACCATTCCCTTTGGAAAAAGGTGGTATCATGGTATGGAGCCCAGATATTTACCTGTGTGGTTGCTCCAATCTCATTTACTCTGTGTGATTGTTGCTTTGTGATCGAGACGTCTCGAATAAAGGTCCCAAAGGACCAGGGATGGCATATCTCAGGTTTACTACCCGGGAAGGGGGTAACCGGCCTTATGTTAGCAGGGAGCCAGGTGGTTCTCGGGGCGTCCCTCCAAAGGCATTCCCATGTGGCATATGAAGTTCCTTAGCCTGACCATTTGTTGGAAATCCAATTCCCAATATGAACCTTGTACGGTTTTAGTTGTTGAACCTGCCATTTACTTATGGGGGTCACCACTGTTTAGATGGTAGCTATAGTAGGCATAGTTCGGAATGTCTATGCTGGCTAAGATTAATATTATACTTTTGAAAGGTTTTCCTACACTATGCACTAGTAATAATATCAAAAGAGTTTTTGCGTAGTAAGCATGTTTGACTATCATAAGGAGAAATCTCCTCCATTTCTGCGTTTGCATTGTGTGTGTGGCGGGAGGCCTTACGTTAGTTTCATTTTCCAAAAAGCATTGCGGATTTCAATGTTTAAAATTCTTTTGTTGTTTAGCTCAAAGATAAACTGCTTTTGTTTTCTCATACCAGTCCCATGACTGACCTGGAGTTTATTGTTCCCTTCCTAAACTCTGGGTGCCCACAATTTTCAACACGAGCAGTCTAGAGTTGGGTTATTTTCAGATAATCAGGTTTAGTAGATTATCTGGAGCTAGTTCACTTCATCGGAGTTGATGACTGCACCTGCTTATCTTGGTGCATTGTGATGGTGGTTCGAGCTGATGTTAGAGTTGTTGGACTCATTCTCTTTTGAGGATCATTTGGAGTATCACTTCTGTTTTCCGCTGTAGTATCTTTATTTGTCTCTGATATTCTTGTATCATATTGATATCATTGTTGTATATCATTCTGGATATTGTATTTATTGGAGTTGTATATGATATCATCTATTTCTTTATTCCGTTGTGTTGTTATACTTACTGTGTTATAAGCTCCGGCGAGCCAGATTCGACGTTTGAATCTACGACATTCGAGTACAAGTGAAGTACGGGTGCCGACTTTCGAAGGCCGAGTCAGGATCGTTATACCATGCATATGGTCAATTTTTATCTTTTGTTTGAGTGTTCATATTTCATTCAATTGTTTATTATGGCTATTTATCTATTTAAAATTAAAAATCCTAAGTGAAACATCATACGCCTCTGAGTAAGTTCATTGTTTTATGAAATTCCAAACAAAGAGGAGCATATCATACATTTGATGACACTATGAGTTATAGACATACAAAAATTTTTAAATCTAAGACTAAACATATTGACTATAGTATTGCCTTTTTGTTGGAACTCTCTTATTCTCCTTTCACTATTTCATTTGTTTATGATTGTAATTGCACTTACCTTGGTATGTGTACATAAGAAATAACTGAATGGCTAACTTACAATTCATTGATATATAATATAATAGATTCGATCTTGAAACTAATTTATACTTGCTGTTTTCTCATGACATAATGCTTAAATATATTCAAAGTCAATCATTCTGAGGAATGATTGTTTATGGGTACCAATATGTTTGAAAAGATTTTATTTCAACATTGTTCAACTAAAGCATTTTAGATACAAACTGCTTTTTTGTTTGTCTTATATTTATTGTTATCTATGATAACTATCGCACTATTGTATGTGTGCATGTACATTGGTCTGCAGTTATTGTTTTACCTAAATTACTTTTATCGTGACTAAAAATATGATAATTCTTATATAGCATGTAAAAACAGTGTCATACATGCAAGAAGTTAGAGCTTATGCACTCCTCATAATTGGTTGAAAACACATTATTATTTTTAATCTTGATTTCTGTAGCATATATGATACTATCAAGAAAGGATTCAGTGAAAAGTTTGTATAATTACTTGCTCTATTTGAAATATGAATTTGATATTCATGGTTTAGACAAACATATGAATATTTTTAATTTTCCCTCTATTTAAACATGACTTTTGCATATGCTTAAAAAATCCATTTTTTCTAAACAACCATTATATATGCTCATTTACTTCCTAACTTCATTTGTTGTAATGTCAAATTCTTTGAACTTCAAGCGTTCATATACATACACACATGTTTATAATTATCGATTAAGCAAAAACTGCTTAGAATTTTGAGTAGTATATGATATCCATTATAGATCTGATATCCATCAGACATGAATCGGCAAATAACTATTCATTGATTTTCATTAATTACTTCAGATTTGGAGTAATTATTGGGTTCCTTAAAGATTCACAAGAAGAGTAGGCCATTTGTTGTTTTGTTTTAATACTTTCTCTTTACTGTAGAAGTTGAAAATAGTTACTGTGACCTATGACAGAGATTCGGAAACAAAACTAAAACTGATTTTGTTCAATTTGATTACATCAAAAACACAGTTGTTAAGGTTAATAATGGAGTTTAAGATATTTAAGAAGTATAATATCAGCAGTACTTTCTGATTTTCTATCTCTAAACACTCCACTTTCATCGATATCAGCTTTTCTAACCCTGAAAAGCTCAACAGAATCCAAAAAAGTAGAAAGGATAAGCCCAGTATGAGATAGTAGGAAAAAATCAACTCCATTGCATTAAATAAAAAAGAAGAGCGGATTTAATGAATATCTAAGAACATAAAAAACTGTCTGTAGATATTTAAGTAAATAATTAAGTTTTGTTTAAAAATAATTTGAGAACAATGTGTATATGTATCAGATATGTTTGAAAATTTATGTTCAAAATTTGTTAAAACACATTTTTCTACAAATTGGTTACCAAAAAAAGGAGGATGTACATCAGAATGTATGGCCTTATAAATTAAAAAACTGTGGTTAATAGTCGTATATTTATGGACAATAGTCAATGCTACTATACAACCTTATGTATAAGCATATATATATATATATATAATTGCACAAGTTTTTAGATTTTCTCAACTATGTACATAAACTACGAACCAACATTCGTAGGTAAGCATATAGTCATATATAGCATGGGGGTAGAAATTATTTGGAATGGTCAGATAAAAAACAATCACACAGCCTGCCCTGCAATTACCATTTGAAATAAATTATAAAAGATACAATACAACAATAATTCTATTATTGCTTTTTTTCCTGAAGGTTTATTATAATAATTCAACAACCAAGCATAGTACTGTTGAAATCTATGACAATGAAGTTAGTTTCGGTAATCAATTGCAGACTATCACTGACAAACTTTCGACTACGTTAACTCACTGTAGTAGGATGTGAAAATATATCATCAGGAGCAACACTACACCTCTTCGACTACCCTTTATTTTGAGTTACCATCATTAATAGCACAAACAGCTTGCCCAGTTTGACAAAAAAACTTGGTTGACAATCTACTGATCTTCTTAATTACTATTCCTAAAGAAATGAGTGTGTACCTGTAACTGTTAAAGTTAGTCTGCACTTAATTCCATCAAAATACACCACCGAATAGATTGACCCAATTATGGGTAACACAATAAACTGCCTCTTAGTACCACTTCTTCCAAAAATTTGCTTATGTTTTTTATATCCCAACGATATTTGACTGATTTGTGACTATTTTGATTTGATTACTGTTTAAACCATCAGTTAACTTGGTTGACTATTTTCATTTGATATGTTGTGTTTACTTCTTATGCTTCCATCTAGAGGATATTTGTAGCAATAGTATTTAACATAAAAAGGCTGAACTGCGGCCTCTGAAATACGGTGACTGCCTCCATTTTGTATAAGCCGATTTCATGAAATTTGGACCCTGAGTGTGGAGTGCGATAAAGTAAACAGCTGAATAAAAAAATATGATACTGGCCGGGTAAATTACATTACCCACAACTTTAACCTATAATTTTAAAAGCCTAAATCTTTATCATGAATTAGATGATTTTTCCATCAACCGTAATAGGAGGTTTGGTAATTTAGCAGCCTAAATAAAACCTTATCTTCCATCACCCTTATCAACCTGCTTGCTTATAGCAAGTGTATTATATTAGAGTGTGGGTGTCATGATTAAATTTATTTCTATATTAGTACTGTATCACACATGTTCTCATAAAACTCAAGTCAGGCTGAGATGAGATGTTGAAAATGGGAAAGTAAATTTAAGGTAGATATTTCTGCCTAAGACTCAAATTTATTTTTTATACACTCCCATTATTAGAAAACACAATGTTTAAATGGCACAAAAAGTCAGGTTAAGCAGTCACGGTGTTCAAGAAGGCAACTAAGAAAGAAAGTGATTTAATCATTTAATGTTTCGTCTGAAGTGTGTGTAACAGTGTAAAACAATAAATGTGTTGAAGTCACCTTCAACTATTGGCGCCTTCTTCACCTTTTGATTTCAATAGCGTTGCATTCAAGGAAAAGGTTAATTATTGTAGCAGGTATGGAAAGAAACCGCAATTTGTTTAATGGGTTTATTTTCATTTCTAACTTACTGTGGCATACATCATGATAGTAAACCTTTTTCTTTTTAAAGACGGATCATAGGTTTCCCAATGGTACTGTCGTTAACTCTAAAAGTCAATATGCAAAAGTGGAAAAGGAGAGAAGAAGACGAGATGGAGAGTGTTTTCCCTGAAAGAGTTGCAGTCTGTGAGTGTTTTGGGGCAAGCTTTTTGTTTGTACCAAAAATGGGCACAACACTCTTCGGGAGTTGTTTGAAGAGATAAAACGAAGATTATAAATGTAAAACAGAGGTTATCTAACAAAAACTCCAACAAACAGAAATGTAAAATGCATAGACAAGCAATTTAGAGTGGTTCGGCGTATTGCCTACGTCCACTATGAAGTTTTGATGATTTTATTGATTCTCTTTGAATGATTACAAGCGGTTACAGCAATGAACAGCGGATTACAGATTAGAATTCGAAATTGTCAGCAAAAGTATGATGCAAATCTCAATCCGGCAGAGTCTGGACGCTTCAGAGAAAAAAGATCCCTTTTCTGTTGATTCTGGGGCTCTATTTATAGGCGTAGGAGGCTCAGAATTCGCTCAAACTCCGGGAGACTTGGTCTGGCACGTGAGGGGGCCCACGCGACCGTTTCCAGAAAATTTGGAGTCAATCTGCGATCGACACGAAGTCATTTCGTATCGATCAAGATTACCTCCAATTGAGCTCAAATTTGGTGGAGATGTTCCTTGCTATGTGTGCAACCTTCAGTTAAAATTTCATGGTATTTGGATCAGTGGATTGAGAGATATCGTCGATACGAGATGATGTTCTTTGCTAGGCTGTCTGGTTCGAATCCATCTCTCTAAGCTGTGGGCTTCGAATCGATGGTGTCACGCGCCCCTGTGAAGACATGGAACGCACACTTCGCCTCGATCCGGTCTTTACTCCGAGTCGACCGTGTCGACTCCATATATCTCGGCGCATTCGCATCGAGGGATGACGTGGTGCGCGCGCTTCGCCTCGATCCGGTCTCAGCGCCGTATTGACTGTTTCGATTCCAGGTATCTCGCCTCGTTTTCTTCGAGAGATGACACGTTATCCAAGCTGGTTGACCTGATGGATACGAGTAGGACTTCACCCATGGATACGAAGCAAACACTGGCTGATGGATACGAAGTAGACACTGAATGATGGATACGAAGCAAGCACTGGCCGATGGATACGAAGTAGACATTTAGTGATCGTTACGAACCAGGTGACTTATTGATGGATACGAGCAAGTCTTTCCGGCTGAAGGTTCTATCGATACGAGGCTTATAACTGTGTGGACTTAATCATCCTTATTGACATGAGATCGATGGATGCGAAACGAGTGATGGACACAGACTGGTTGGATACGAAGTAAGATCCACTGATGGACACGAAATCACCGCTGACCTGTTGGATGCGAAATCACCCATAGCGATGGATACGAAATCTGGGCCGGGCTGATTGATACGAGATCCATCGAGACGAATTCGGTGGATTCGAAGCATGCTTAACTTCGATCGATACGAACTGCTGCTTCCCGATGGATACGAAAAGATGCTCTCCCCTTTGACTTGCATCCATCATAACTCGAGCATACGAACTCGGATCGATCTGAAACTTGGAGCGTTGGTTTGTTTTATTTTCCCGAGCATGTCTCATTGATTGGGGCTTGATCCGGACTTGGTCAAAATTCAACGATATCCATGATAAACGACATTTGGAATCCAACTCCTTGGTGTCCAGGCCTTGCCAAAAGGCGGGATAACATTTGCCCCCCAATGTACGTCTTGTGAAAACATGACGTGCTTTGAAAAGCTGCAGGTCTTCTTTGAATAATTTGAAGGTCGTACCCTTTAACCATTCTCTTGTATCGGTCCTCTCATGAATCGATGCTAAAAGTTGGAAAGCCTTTCTTCGTATCGATGTGGGTTGACTTGATGGATACGTATATGGTCATCCGTATCGATGGTCACAAATCGCGGTGGATCTTGATTTGAATTGGCGGTATCTGGTGGATACGAAATGGATGTTCGTATCGATAGGTTCGGATGGATACGAAAGTGACGCTCGTACTAACAGGTCTGCACTGTTTTGAATCGATGGCTCACAATTTGGATGTTTCGAAACGATGGTGTCTGGTGAACATTTCGCCTCGATGAATGCACAGCTTGACGGATTCGAAGAGAGCGTTTGCACTGATCCATCGCACTCAAGTGGCCTCCTTGTGTGCCTCGACCCGATAAAGTCTGGTGGGTTCGAAACGAGCCTTCGTTTCGATGCGCCGTTTGATTGGTTGCGACCGGTCAGGTTGACTGGGTGTCGAATCGACTCGGTTCCGTCCTAGGTTTTATATAAATACCGGGGACTTGGCTCGATTTCACTTTTTTACCTTTTACTTTTACTGTTATCTTCTACACTTTCGTATCGATTCACGAACTTTGGAGGAAAGAATTGTTCCAATCTTCGAATCGATCAAACATCATTTTATTATTTCTCAAAACTCCAATTCAATTCAGGTAAATAAGCAATCACGGCTAAATTCGAGCGACGAAGTTCAGATCTCAGATCCATCGTGTCCTTGCTGATTATTGACTTTGGCCGCGCTAAGGCCAGATCTGGACCAGAGCTTGGTCGAGGATGGCCATGGCGATGCTCGCTTCAATCGGAGAAGAAAGAGTTCTGGAGGAATTGCTTCACCTCTAGTTCGTGTCGATCCGGGACAGGAGGGTTCGACTCGACCCAGATTTCATAACCTCGCATCGATTGAATGGGTTGAAGGGGATGTAGAGGTTCGCATCGATCTAAGGTGGTTGGGGCTTGTGTCGAACTGAAATGATCGATGCAAGTGTTTGGCCCGCGTGATCGATGCGAAAATCTGCCTCCCACGATCGATACGAAGACCAAGAGGTTTTATTGGTTCAATATCGATAGCCCCAGATCGATGCGAAGTCATTGCATTTGGTTGTCACACAGCCGTTAACCCTCGGCCGATGCGAAGTAAGCCTCTCTGATCGATACGAAATCCACTCCTCCGGTCGATACGAACTGCCGTCGATTCGAAACCTATCGATACGAAAGGTATCGAGTCGACCTTGATCGATACGAAAGTATCGATCCGAACTGGATCGACACGAAAGATATCACGCCTCCGACTGAATTTGAATCTGAACTACGATCGATTCCATGCTGAAATTCGACGAACTTAGCGAACTCTTGCATGTTCTTACACTCGACTCCGACGAGCTTCTGCCTTGCATAATTGGACTTGATCACAGGATTGTATATTTGACTGACTTTCGAAGCTCGTCGATGGAACTGTAACCTAACGAACATATAACGGACTTACACTTGAATCAGCCATCTGGCATCTGGATTGCGTGATCATGACGGTCAGCGATGACGGTCATTGTCGGTCTGACTTCCAGAGTTTCGTCGCTAGCGTGTTTTCTTTAATTCTGCAGAATTTGCTCAAGTCACACACAACATTTGCACTACACAACACATTCATGCACTTTACACTGGGGAATGCACGGGCTTTTTATCATCTAATGATGGTTTCTCGTGAGTTAGCTAGTGATGGAACCGTTAAGTTTGCAGCAGCAAGAAACTCCGAACCCTAATCCTCCCAGACTTGAGATTCCGGTCATCGAGACCGAAGCTATTGGTCCAGCTCCGGATGAGTTGCCCGATGCGTCCTTCATTAATAGTCCACCTGATTCTGTCCCGTCCAATATCTCTGAAGACATGCTAGGGAGAATATGCTTAAGGCATGGCTTATCTTTGGATGAGGTACTGTTGCCTGGACCGGATGACAGGCCACATAATCCCCCGGAGGGGTATACTGCTTTTAATCGACATGCGTGCGCAGCCGGCACACTTCCTCCGTTCAATGATTACATAAGAGAAGTGTTGGCTTATCTGGACATCGCTCCGTCTCAATTGCATCCAAACAGATATGCCTCACTCAACAGCTTGTTTATTGTATTCATGGAGTACCTCCATCGTCCTCCCCGTATGACCAACATAAGATACTTGTTTAATTTCTAGAGTCGGACTGACAGCCCATCTTATACGTTCTTGGAGTCTGTAAGGAACTGCCAGGTTGTCGCGGGGTCATGGACTAGGCTAAGCTACTTTAAGTCGGAGTGGTTCTATGTCCGATGTCCTCCGGGGTTTGCCAGAAGATGGCTGTTCAGACGTGAGCATTGTCTTTTTTCCCAAGTAATTGACAGGGCAATTTTCGGAGTGAAATTAAGCTTACGTCTTCTTCTCTTTTTCTTTCAGCTATCATCCAGCAGCCTGAGGGTGGCTACTATAAAGAGATAGTTCGGGTCCTCCAAGAGATTCCTAGCGAAGAAAGGAATATTGAACTGTTACTGACAGATCGGAATCTCAGAGTTCTTGGGCTGATCGGTCGGAGGCAGAGCATAAGACTCGATGGTGCATTAAAGACCGTCTCCAGGAAAAAGGTCAAGCGGATGAAACCCAGGGTTGTAATAATTGAGGAAACCGATTCCGAGAAAACTCATACCGACGAGGAACCGTTGGTCGGACCTGCTAATGCAACCCCGGAGTCCAACGCAAAGAGGAAAGGCAAAGCAGTGGCCTCAAAATAGCCTAAGTCCGGGAGGCGGAAGTCTGTGGTTTTGCACCATCCTTTGCCAGGAGTTAAGATTGCGGAAGCATCCTCCCTGCAAGCTGAAGATCAATTCGAAGGGCCTGCTGACCCTCCAATCCCGGACATCGAGCCGGAGCAACACGACGTTGGATCGGGTGGACCGCGACATATCGTCGATGTTAGCGAGTCTGATCCTGCCAGTGCGATTGACACTTCTGGTTGGTCCGGGGGGTTACACATTCACACACTCTTCACGGCACAACACACTTTTCTAACCGTAAACAACATATCGCAAACAGTTACTGATTCTTCGTGGTTTTCTTTTCAGGTACGATGTCTGGGCAAGGTTCTGTGCTTGGTAGTTTGCGCAATAAGCGCCGTTATCATGAGCCACGGAGGAGAGAGGGCGAGAGGGATTACGACTCAGGGCATTCTGGTCAGGAGAAGTCTGACAGAGATAGGGGATACGTTCGCCGATCCCGATCTCGCTCTCCTCCCCCCAAGACCTCTGCACCTCCTACGGCCGCAGTTACTCGTCCTCCCGAAACTTCACGGCCTAGGCCGCCTTCTCAAGCTTTGAGGTCCGATCCTCCGCGCAGGACTGAAATAGCCACCTCCTCGGCTACTGTACCGGTCCCGGCCGAGGCGTCTAGTGAAGGAGCGCTTAAACTGGCACAGATGAGGAAGGAATTTCCCGACATCTGTTTTGATGGTTATGTCTTCCCTCCGCACTTGAAGAGAATTCCACCAACCGCTGAAACCACTATTCATGATTATGTTGCGGACATCTTTTTCCAGTACAGGGAATGGGGACGGGCCGCGAGGAAGGCGTCTAAAGTGGCATTCGATCGGGGCGTCACCATTGAGAAGCTCGAGAAGGAGTTGGGTCACAACGACCAAATCATAAAAGCGCTCAACTCGGAGGCTGAGTCTTCCCGTAAATCTGAAATGGAGGCTCTGAAGAAGGTTGATGAAGTGAACGCTGTCATGACCAGGATGAAGCAAGAGCATTATACCGCCATCGAGGACATGGGTCACAGGAACACTTCTATTACCGCCGAGAGGGATGCCGCTCTGAAGGAGCTTAATGAGCTGAAATCAAAGTTTTCAGAGATGGCGAAGGAAAAAGACGCAGCTAATGTCTCTGCGCAGGAGGCCTGTGATCAGGCAGTGGCGCTTCGAAAGGAGAAGGAAGCGGCTATACAACAAGCCCATGAAGCTGAGGCTAGGGTTGACGAGAAGGTACGGCAGGCGGAGGCCAGGATTGAGGCCGAGGTGGAAGAGCTACTCGTCACTTATAACGCCAACGTGCTAAGGCACCGAGATTTGACATGGCTTGACGATTACCCCACGCATCTCTATAACGCCTGGAACCTACTGGTTGATGAGGAGAAATCCGAGCACCCTGACGAAGCCCTTGATGAATTCGAGCTGGAGAACCACATCCTCAATGATGACGAAAAGAAGGTTCTCCATGACTCCATGATTTCCCACGACAAGGTGAGGCTTGGTGCCCAGATCCAGGAGGTCGGAGAGAGCTCTGGTGCAGAACACCATGTTATGAGTTCTGAGATAATCGTCTCATCTCAGTCTGAGCCAGCTCCGATGATCTACTCCCAGCCTATTCCGGCATATGATCCAGATCAACCGCGTTTATCTCCTATTAAGGAACATTCTTCCGAAGTTGTTCAGACGACCTCGAGCCAAACCGAGGAAGGTACTCTGAACTAACCTCTTGTATATTTGGATTGAAGAGTCTGTGTTGAAATGTTGCTAATGACATGTCCTTTTCCTTTGATCAGTGACAGGAGTTGCACCAGCCGCGCCTCTTACCACCCAAGAATCAGGTCAAGCGCCAGGAGCCATCATCTCTGAGGCGACCTCCGTCGCGGCAATGGCACCAGTTGGAGTGACGCAGGGGAGCTCACTTTCTTTCGATGAGCAGATGATAAACGAGCTCCTTGGCCGTCAAAGTGATCCTTTTGCGGACTTGCCATTCGGCTTGGGTGGTTTCACGGCTACTTCTGAAGCCTTATCTCAAACTACTACGGCTCCTAGCGAAGCCAGAGCACAGCGGGAAGCGGCGATGTTGGCCGAGATTAATGCCGAGATGACGGCCGCGGCGCACGGCGTCGAAGTAGATGGCGGAGCAGCAGCACAGTGCCCTACTCCTCTTATGATTGTGTCTCCTGGGGGTACACTTACTGATACTGATGTGCCAGTCCCTCCTCCGGCTGTGGAGTCCGTTCCTCCAACTCCTCCCGCGGGAAGCATCCCTATAGAGTCCAGCTCAGACGAGGACGTCGACATTATGCCTTCACCCGAAGGGAGCTTGCCTAAGGAGAAAGGCTCCAAGCGAAAGGGTACTGGTGGTTCCAGTAGCTCCTCGAGGAAGAAGAAGCTGAGGAAGCAGAAGGATTAGACATTCTTTTCATAGGCAGTTAGGGACTTTTGTTATTTTCTCTGTCTTTCCCTTTTGTAGGCCGTGTTTAGATGCGGGTTCGGCCCCCGCTAGTAGGAACATTTTGGAAAAAACTCATGTATGAACCGTTGTTTTTGAGTTAGTTGGAATAAAATTTTGTTTTCTAGCTTCAGCTCATGTTCCTTTCTATGCTTGAATATCGCAGTGTTCGGACTTTGGTCCAGTGTACTTGCATTATCTGATTGTTTCAAGAATAGCTCATTTTACTTGTTAAGTATGGAAATCTCGGACTTGAGTTGTGATAGGGGATCGCATCGGAGCTGAGCATCGCATAGTTCCGGGTAATGACTAACATTTGCCTCTGCCCCCAGTTCCGGGGTTAAGTTGTGATGATCGGCTTGTGATTGCACTAAGCGAGGACCGAGTGATCGAACTACACTTGTTCTCTTATGAATCGTTTCATCCACACTCCGGGGATATATGTCATCTCGTAAGCGGTTGTTCGCACTCTGGGAACACGGAGTTGACCGATGTTTGTACTCCGTCTCGCACTCCGGGAGCATGGAGTTGGTCGTTTATACTCCGCATCGCACTCTGGGAACACGGAGTTGACCGATGTTTGTACTCCGTCTCGCACTCCGGGAGCATGGAGTTGGTCGTTTATACTCCGCTTCGCACTCTGGGAATACAGAGTTGAATGTTTATACTCCGCCTCGCACTCTAGGAGCACGGAGTCGAATGTTTATACTCCACTTCGCACTCTGGGAATATGGAGTTAAATGTTTATACTCCGCCTCGCACTCTGGGAATGCAGAGTTGAATGTTTATACTCCACTTCGCGCTCTGGGAATATGGAGTTGAATGTTTATACTCCGTCTCGCACTCTGGGAGCACGGAGTTGATTGTTTATACTCCACTTCGCACTCTGGGAATATGGAGTTGAATGTTTATTCTCCGTCTCGCACTCTGGGAGCACGGAGTTGATTGTTTATACTCCACTTCGCACTCTGGGAATATGGAGTTGAATGTTTATACTCCGTCTCGCACTCTGGGAGCACGGAGTTGATTGCAGGATTGTCGTGTGTCAACCCTATCAATATCGGTGTCATGGCTTGTCCCCGAGCTCGGGTTTCACCTAGTGAGTGGCCGGTCGTATCACAGCCACTCTCCATTTGAATAAGTCCCATTGCATGATGGGATTTAGCTCTTCGTGCATCGTGATGTTGTATATCGTACTTAATGAATCACAGCTCTGGCTCGAAGAAGTGGCATTTTATTGCTGAAATAAGAAAATGTGGCAAAGTCAGTTGCCTTATTACAAAATTCAAATTTCGAAATGCAGAAACAAATTGCTAACTAGAACGGAATAAATAAAGCCTGTCATATGTAATAGCGGCGGAGACTTTCGCTGTTCCAAGCCCTTGGTAAATCGAGACCGTCAACAGTCGACAGCTTGAATGTACCATCTCCGAGCTTTCGTGTAATTACATACGGTCCTCCCCAGTTTGGCTTCATGTGTGAAGGAACCGGGTAGATTCTCTTGAGTACGAGGTCGCCGAGTTCAAAGGTTCGAGGTCGAACTCTGGTGTTGTACAGTCGGGCGACCCGGCTTCGATGTGCGGCTGCTCTCAAATCAGCCTCTTCCCGTTTTTCATCCAATAGATCCAAAGACTCGGCCAGGAGTATAGCGTTTGTTTTTGGATCATAATAAGTCACGCAATGAGAGAGCACTTCTGTCTCGACCGGAATAACGGCCTCTGAGCCGTAAGATAGGGAAAACGGAGTGTGTTCGGTCGCGGTTTTGTGGGTCGTTCGATAGGCCCATAACGCCATAGGAAGTTCATCGACCCACTTGCCCCCAGCCTTCTCCAATCTTTTCTTCAGGATCGATTTTATAACTTTGTTGACAGCCTCAACTTGTCCATTCGCTTGTGGGTGTGCGACAGCCGAGAACTTTTTGCGGATATGAAACCGTTGACAGAAATTCTTGAATTCTGCACTCTCGAATTGGGCTCCGTTATCAGTGATGATAGTATGCGGGAGTCCAAATCGACAGATGATGTTGCGAACCACGAAATTTATCACTTTCTTTGTCGTAATGGTTGCAAGGGCTTCGGCTTCAGCCCACTTTGTGAAGTAGTCAACGGCGACGATGGCGTATTTCGCACCGCCTTTTGCCAAAGGTAAAGCGCCGATGATGTCAATGCCCCACATTGCGAATGGCCAAGGACTGACCATTTGGGTTATTTCAGTAGGCGGAGCTCTCGGAATTCGGGCATGTATCTGGCATTTATCGCACTTCCGGGCATAGTTTGCCGCATCCCGGTTCACTGTCGGCCAGTAGTACCCATATCGGAGTATCTTCTTAGCGAGAGCTTGCCCTCCGGTATGATCGCCGCACTCTCCTTCGTGCACGTCATGTAACACTCGTTTGATTTCCTCGTGGGCGATACACCTGAGGAGAGAAACGGAATAACCTCTCCTGTACATGACTCCGCTTTGGATGACGAACCGCGAAGCTTTTCGCTGAATTTGTCTCTTCTCATTTCTAGGTTCAGGCAGCACCCCATTCTCAATGTAATTCCGATACGGAGTCATCCAAGATTCTCTACTGGGAGCGGTTTCAAATACAGAGTTCATTTCTATCCGATCGATGCTCGGAGTGGCCAAAGTTTCAACGGGGACAAGTCCCATTTGTTGCGCTTCACCTATGCTAGCTAACTTTGCCAGTGAATCGGCTTTCTGATTGCGCTCCCAAGGCACATAATAGATGGCATAATAATCAAACTGGTTTAGTATTTCCTGAACTCGTTCCAAGTAAGCGGCCAGTCTTCGGTCTCTTGCCTGGTATTCTCCTCGTACTTGGCATACCACTAACTGTGAATCGCAATAAATTTCTACAGCGATAATTCTCAAATCTCTGGCAAGCTTTAGGCCGGTTAGGAGGGCTTCATATTCGGCTTCATTATTAGTTGCACGAAAGTCGAATTTAAGAGCATAACATATGGATCGGCCCTCGGGAGTCTCAAGTATAACCCCAGCGCCCGAACACCGGTCATTTGACGCACCATCAGTATACAGCTTCCAGATGTATTCGGGGGATTCGCTGGTCTCGGGTAAGTCTTCTGGAACGGTGAATTCAGCTATGAAATCAGCCAGGACTTGTCCTTGAATGGCCCTCCGCGGGGCGTATGCGATATCAAATTGGCTTAGCTCAATGTTCCACTTGAGTAACCTACCGGACGTCTCAGGCCGCGTGAGGACCTGTCGTAACGGCTGGTCGGTGTACACAGTAAGTGGATGAGCTTGGAAGTAAGGACGGAGCTTTCTTGAGGCAATGACCAAGCAATAGGCCAGTTTCTCCAGTCTCGGATAATTTCTTTCAGCTCCTGTTAGTCGCTTACTAACATAGTAGACCGGGTTTTGCACTTTGTCTTCTTCCCGGACTAGAGCAGCACTGATCGCATGTTCTGATACTGCCAGGTAGAGATATAGTTGCTCGTGGTCAACCGGTTTTGATAAGATCGGAGGTGTGGAGAGATGTTGAACTAATGATCGGAACGCGCCCTCACACTCCGTGGTCCATTCAAAGTTTCGTTTGCCCTTCCGGATCAGGTCGAAGAAAGGAATGCATTTATCGGTGGACTTTGAAATGAACCTGCTCAATGCTGCGACCTTCTCGTTAAGACTCTGGACTTGCTTTATAGTTCTAGGGGTTTGCAAATTTCTAATAGCCCAGATCTTCTCAGGATTCGCCTCTATTCCTCGAGCGTTGACGATGAACCCAAGGAATTTTCCGGATGCAACGCCAAAGTGACATTTGAGTGGGTTGAGCTTCATTCCGTACTCTCGGAGGATGTTGAACATTGAATTCAAATCTCTGACGTGATCGGTGGAGAATCGGGACTTCACCAGCATGTCATCCACGTAAACCTCCATGGTCTTCCCAATCTGATCAGCGAACATTCGGTTGACTAAGCGTTGGTATGTTGCTCCAGCGTTCTTTAGACCAAATGGCATGACTTTGTAACAATAGAGTCCCAGGTCGGTCACGAAGCTGGTATGTTCCTGATCAGGTAAATGCATGGGTATCTGATTGTAGCCGGAATAAGCGTCCATAAAGGATAGTAGTTCATGTCCGGCCGTCGAATCTACGAGCTGATCGATTCGTGGAAGTGGGAAGCTATCTTTTGGACAGGCCTTGTTTAGGTCAGAGTAATCAACACAGGTTCTCCACTTCCCGTTTGGTTTCCGAACTAGTACAGGGTTGGACACCCATTCTGGATACAAGGCATCTCGAATGAACCCATTCGATTGTAGTTTATCAACTTCCTCCTTAAGGGCGGCAGATCTCTCTGGATCCATACCGCGCCTTTTCTGCTTTACTGGGACATGTCGCGGATCTATATTCAGGGAGTGACTTGCAATGCTCGGCGAGATCCCGCACATGTCAGAGTGTGTCCAGGCGAAGACGTCGAGATTCGCCCGAAGAAATTCGACCAATTCCTGCTGTGTCTGTTTGTTGAGTTGAGACCCAACTTTCAACATCTTTGAATCATCATCCTCACTGATTGGGACGTCCACAGTCAGTTCGGCTGGAGAAGCTTGACTCTCCGTTTATTCGCCTTTATCCTCGTTGTCCCTGGGGTCCAGGTCTTTCAGGAATTGGTCGTGGTGCCCGGGCCGAGGCCCAGGCATCAATTGTCAATTATCGACAGAACGGACGCAGAGAGATTCCTCTACGCCCTTTCCCTTCTCTTTACGTTGCGCCCCGCGCAGCTTAGCAACATAACAGGCCCTTCCTGAGGCCTGATCTCCTTGAACAACTCCAATCCCATGATCAGTGGGAAATTTCAGAGTCAGACACCATGGGGCGATCGCCGCCCTGAACTCAGCTAAGGCTGGTCGACCCAGAAACGCATTATATGGCGAGTCGATTTCTAGCACAACAAATTGTAACATTCGGACCCTCCGGCGTTCTCCAACGCCTAACTCGACTGGGAGTTCAGTTATTCCGATGGGTATCGTGGCACTTCCGTTGAAACCATGGATCCTGGATAAACAGGGTTTCAAATCCTTTGTCTCCATCTTCATTAGATCGTAAGCCCGTTTAAGCAGGATGTTCACAGAGCTCCCACTGTCAACCAGGATCCTCTTCATCCAAGCAGGACCTACCTGGGCAGATATGACTAGTGGGTCGATTGTAGGGGCTTCGAGTTTATCGGCGTCTCGGCTCCTGAACACGATATCATCGGACATTATCTTTTGTTGCTTCGCCGGGGTTCCATCCTCGCAATTACTATAACACTCGAAGTCCGCATGCCTGATGGAACTGGCATACGACTCCATTTCCCCCCAGCTTCTGTCTGCCGGATGGGGACCACCACTTATTGTGTTGATAACTAATCTCCCGCCCGCGCGGGCGGGTTCCTCCTCTCTTTCCTGATTTTGTGAACGATTTTGATTCGAGGGGCCTGCTCCGCCAGACTGCGGCGCCCGTACAAACTGATCTAGCTTCCTCTCTCTAATCAGCTTCTCGATGAGGTCCTATAAGTGCCAACACTCATTGGTATTGTGTCCATAGCTTTCATGGAACCTGCAGAATTTCCCTGTCTGAATCTGTCTCTCCGACGAGGGCTTCGGAGCAGGCTTCTTATACTGTACAGTGTTACAAGTCTGTAAATATACGTTTTCCAATGATGTGTTTAACGGCGTATAACTGTCAAACATCTGAGCTCTACGTCGTGGACCTCGGTTCTCGTCTCTCTTCTTATTCTGGCCATTGTTTCCTCTCTGCTGGGTTTGCTTGTTTTGTATATTCAGTTGAACTTTCCCGGAACTCTCGCCGGACTGTTTAACTGCCACATTGCTCTGTATTCCCTCAATGCTGGGCCTCGCATCGTCCTGCTTCCTAGACTGTTTTGCGTCCTCCTGCCGCAGGAATTGAGCGGCCTTGGAGTAAAAACGGTCCAATGATGCGGGCGGTTTTCCAGCTAGCCAGTTTCCGAATTCAGAATCAGGATCAATTCCCTTGGTCAGAGCCATCAAGATTGAATTATCGTTGGGATTGGTGATCTCGACGCATGCTGCGTGGAACCTCTCCAGGTAACGCCTGAGCATTTCTCCAGGAGCTTGAGTGACGCTGGACAAGGTGTTGACGTCTTTTGGCCTAGCAACATGCATCCGGAATTGCTCCACAAACCTCTTGGCCAATTGATCGAACGAAGAAATTGATCTAGGTGGTAGGCGAGTAAACCACATTGTCGCGATTCCCCCCAGAGAGATGGGGAAACTCCGACACTTCACTGCATCGTCGGCCCTTGCAGCGCTCATCGACCATTCATATTTCAGAATATGCTGGTTGGGGTCACTATTCCCTTCATACATCGGGAGAGTCGGCATTCTGAATCGCCTAGGGGGTTCGGCATGTAACACTTCGTCTGTGAAAGGGGTATGACTACGGGAAATCCCCCAGTCATCATTGGTGAGCCCCTGACTCTCGCGGATCATCTGACGTATCATGGTTGATATATCCGAAACGGGCAGATTCTGAGCGTGATGAGCTAAGGCGTGGTCGGGTTTCACGGTGCGAGTTGGGATCGGGCGCTGTCGACGATCTGTATCTCGCCTCTTTGGCTCAACGTCTTTTGGGACATAAGGTTCAGGAGTATGTCCTCGCTGTTGATTGATCGGCTCTGATTGATTTCGGGTATCGACCCTTGTCTCTGCTGCGGCGGTTGTGGCGCGGTTATCCTTGGTGTACTATGGGGCAGTACATCCTCGTGTTGAGGGACCCGTTTGGAAGCTGGTCGACGGTCCTACCCTCAGTTGCCCAACAGTTAAGGCGGGCTGATATTCAGCAGCTTGAGCGCGACTCCCCTCTAGTCGAGGACGGGTAGTTCGGTGGTGATAATCAGATGAAGCTGAGCTTTCGGTAGACGCTCTGGAGACATCATCTCTCCTGGACCTTCTGTGCCCCCGGCGGTTTAGCTGGTTGGTCAGCTCGATGTTGGCGCGCAACTGTTCCGCCAACTGCTGACGGCTTTGGGTCAGCTCCTGGAGCAATACCTGAAACTCCTGTCGGGTGACAAGCCCCGTTGAGTCTGAGTGAGTGGTATTGTCTTGATTGGAAGAAGGCGGCTGTGTGGGATTCTGCCTATCTCTGCCTTCTTGCTCTGCAGCGGTAGCGCCAGTTCTTGTGCTGACCATTCTCGGTGGTGGAGTCCTTTCCTAGATTTTGAGCAAATCTGAATAGAATGGAAGGATTCCGGACTGGATATCTGGATCTTCCTCTTGGATTTGTGCAATCCGGTATCGACGGCAGATCCAATGAGCAGGAGAAAAAGCTGGTTTTCTCAGTGAAAGCACCAAAGTGTTTGTACCAAAAATGGGCACAACACTCTTCGGGAGTTGTTTGAAGAGATAAAATGAAGATTATAAATGTAAAACAGAGGTTATCTAACAAAAACTCCAACAAACAGAAATGTAAAATGCACAGACAAGCAATTTAGAGTGGTTCGGCGTATTGCCTACGTCCACTATGAAGTTTTGATGATTTTATTGATACTCTTTGAATGATTACAAGCGGTTACAGAAATGAACAGCGGATTACAGATTAGAATTCGAAATTGTCAGCAAAAGTATGATGCAAATCTCAATCCGGTAGAGTCTGGACGCTTCAGAGAAAAAAGATCCCTTTTCTGTTGATTCAGGGGCTCTATTTATAGGCGTAGGAGGCTCAGAATTTGCTCAAACTCCGGGAGACTTGGTCTGGCACGTGAGGGGGCCCACACGACCGTTTCCAGAAAGTTTGGAGTCAATCTGCGATCGACACGAAGTCATTTCGTATCGATCAAGATTACCTCCAATTGAGCTCAAATTTGGTGGAGATGTTCCTTGCTATGTGTGCAACCTTCAGTTAAAATTTCATGGTATTTGGATCAGTGGATTGAGAGATATCGTCGATACGAGATGATGTTCTTCGCTAGGCTGTCTGGTTCGAATCCATCTCTCCAAGTTGTGGGCTTCGAATCGATGGTGTCACGCGCCCCTGTGAAGACGTGGAACGCACACTTCGCCTCGATCCGGTCTTTACTCCGAGTCGACCGTGTCGACTCCATATATCTCGGCGCATTCGCATCGAGGGATGACGTGGTGCGCGCGCTTCGCCTCGATCCGGTCTCAGCGCCGTATTGACTGTTTCGATTCCAGGTATCTCGCCTCGTTTTCTTCGAGAGATGACACGTTATCCAAGCTGGTTGACCTGATGGATACGAGTAGGACTTCACCCATGGATACGAAGCAAACACTGGCTGATGGATACGAAGTAGACACTGAATGATGGATACGAAGCAAGCACTGGCCGATGGATACGAAGTAGACATTTAGTGATCGTTACGAACCAGGTGACTTATTGATGGATACGAGCAAGTCTTTCCGGCTGAAGGTTCTATCGATACGAGGCTTATAACTGTGTGGACTTAATCATCCTTATTGACATGAGATCGATGGATGCGAAACGAGTGATGGACACAGACTGGTTGGATACGAAGTAAGATCCACTGATGGACACGAAATCACCGCTGACCTGTTGGATGCGAAATCACCCATAGCGATGGATACGAAATCTGGGCCGGGCTGATTGATACGAGATCCATCGAGAAGAATTCGGTGGATTCGAAAAGCATGCTTAACTTCGATCGATACGAACTGCTGCTTCCCGATGGATACGAAAAGATGCTCTCCCCTTTGACTTGCATCCATCATAACTCGAGCATACGAACTCGGATCGATCTGAAACTTGGAGCGTTGGTTTGTTTTATTTTCCCGAGCATGTCTCATCGATTGGGGCTTGATCCGGACTTGGTCAAAATTCAACGATATCCATGATAAACGACATTTGGAATCCAACTCCTTGGTGTCCAGGCCTTGCCAAAAGGCGGGATAACACTTTTGAATGGATCCCAGGTTTATTTTCAATTTATGTTTGACTGGGATACATTGGAAAATGAAGGCATACCATTGACTATTTGTAAAAATGTCTTATTTTGGAAGATTTGTGTTAAAGAAATTGTTGTATGTATGTGACATATTTCTTTGGATATTGGTTGAATTACCACTTCGTTTTTATCCATTTATTCCTTATACAACCAAATTAGATATCCCTATCAAGAGCATCTTAGCAAAATTAATGCACTACTTAATGATGTTTCATTTAATACTTTCTAATTGCAGAAACCTAGGCATATTCAATGCTTATAACTCTTACATGTTTCATATGGTGACGTTCAGGGCTAATTATGTAAGACACGGGTTTATAGGCTTATGAGAGGTTTTTGGAGGATGGTGTTCTTATTGCATCATACAGTTCACGAAGTAGTGATCGTGATTCAAAGAAAAGTATATACACACTATGTTTTTCTATTCATGACCATATGGCAGTTCAAAATTGGACCGTTTGTTAAACTTATCACTGACTCGATATGGACTGTTGAAAAATATAGTTGACTGCATGCATAAGGTGATCGGTTTACAGTAAGTTTTCAGTTAATCCGTATACAGTGTACAGTAAAACTGTCTGTGTTTAGTTGATTTCTTTTAGTTACCAGCTGTCATAATTATTGCCTTTTCACTGATGAAGGTAGCAATTAGTTATCGACTGTTTACGGATATAGAGTAGTAGCATGTGCAGTTTACGCAGTAGTTGTAAATTACTGTGTTTTAAATCTTTCAATATATTGATAAATATATGTTTTTGAAATCAAAAGTCGAATATGCTTTGGTGCATCGCTATTTTCCATAACTTCAGCAGCAAACATAGTTCGACGTCTATATTGATACGCTAATTGCGTATTACAAATAGAGAATATACTGATTTAGGGTAAATAGACTTATTTTACCTGCTGCATCTCAGAACTGATAGGGAAGGCAGTTTTATTGTTCACCTGCATGGTATGACAACCGCATTCATATCTCAGTCTAAATTCATATGTCAACCGTTTAGTCTACCTTTCAATATACATGCTGTCATATTACTTATGCCATGGTTTGTTTTGAAAAGGTGATTTACAATATGGAAAATGAAAACAGTGCAGTTCAATTTGTTTGTCACTATTTGCTGCCAACAAGCATGGGGCAAATATGACGTATAAGTATTAAGGTACAGTAGGATACCGACTGCTGATATACATATTGACCTACAAATCAGTATGCATCTGCATACCGTTTTTTCCCTGTTATATCGAAAAATATTATACCTAACTTTCTTCAATATCATATTCGCCTGATTTACAACTAGATATGAAGGACTGTTGTATGACAAATTAATTAACTATCACCGTCTAAAATTGAAACCGGGTTGTTAGGATGACAATCTTTTATTTACTTCCATCAATATGAAATTATTAATAATATTTATGGCCCAATTGATTTTACATCAACATAATACAACAATTCTGACAGAAAAAATAAAACAAAAATACTTTTCCAACTGAACCAAAATCTCCTTGCGAGTTTTAAATATGATTATATCTGCAGCTTTAAATATAATTCTGGCATGGTAATGAATTTTAGTTCGACTAACCATTTTGAAAGAAAGAACATATCTGCAACTTTAAATATAAATATAAATTAAATGTATAATCGAGTGCTTTGCTTATATAATCAAGTCCGTTACTTTTATATGTACTATGTCTCTATGGTGTTATGTTCAACTCTGCAAACATCAACCATTCAGTTGTGCATTATTTTTTTCCTATTGTCTTTAAACATCAAATTTATGTGATTACCTTACCTGTTTGTATCCCTATCTCATCATTTCTTTCATTATTAAGATTAAAAATAATTTATGCTTCAGTGCCTATGACTGCATGGCCAAATATCTCATTGGTTAGTTTCTTTTAGATTTTGCTCGAAAATATGGAATCTTAACATCAAAACATAAGACAAAATTTAATTGGTGAATAAGTACTATGGCTTGAAATTAGAATATGATGGACATATCTAATGTCTTAAGCTTGCTACCATATGAAGTATTCATGAGCAGTATTTTCTGCTATGTATAACTCTAATAATAATTGGTAGAAAAACAGAACATAAACATGGAGCTAAATCAAAAATTATGATGCTTTATTAAAGTTCAATTTGTGATATACAATTGTGGTTGTAAATTTACAGGGACTAGCAAGAGCAGTCTCTCAAGGAACAGGAAGAACTCTAGGAACTGAATCTTCTTCTTCTTCTTCTGCTTCCAGCACCAATTTTGCAGTTCGTACACCAGTTGCTTCTCCCATTGCAGTTGATGAGTCTAAACCAACTACTTCAATGCAGCTTTGTTTAGCCAATGGTTCCCACAGTATGGGACGCTTCAACACTAACCATACTATAGGGCACATTAGGTCCTACATCAGTAGTTATTCTACAAGTAGTGGAAGAGTTGTACTAGCTAGGTATACACTGTAGACAGTTGGGTTTCCTCCTAAACCGCTCTAATGATACTCAACCTATTGAACAAGTTTGCCTTGCTAACTCCGTTATCATTCAGAAACACTAAATTCATGTCATGTTTCAACACAGCACCTGCTCGGTTGATAATACATAACAATTTGTGAACGTTATATATTTTTCTACGATGGTACTTTTTATTTACAGTAATGTTATTTGCTTTGCTTGGAATTGGTTTTAAGGTCGCAAATATAAAAGCAAAGCATAACATAGTGATTTTTCCTTGTAATGTGTATTTTGGCAGAATATGTTGAGTTTATAGTCCTTGCTTACTATGAATTATGAGTGAGTTGCAATAGTTGAGGTATCTCCTACCTCCTTCCTATGCTTTATGAAATATAGTAGAGGACCATTAAACGTTGTTTGCCTTGCGAAAAAACTCACATTTCTTTTGAAAAGATTTTTTTTCCAATAAAAATAATAATAAAGCTTTCAAAAGGGGTTAAACCACTAGGTCAATACCATTATCACTTATTATGCCCAATTAATGCACAAATTATGACATAATATATCAAAATATTACCCTTGGTCCAACAGGTTGCAATTGCCATTCGACGATTATATTTCTCTAAAAAAATAACCGGTTCATACTTTCAAGTTCTTTTGTTAACATCTGCAACTTGAAAAAGCACCTTATATTCAACACCTTTGGAAACTTCTTTCATTTCTTGATAAAGCATTTTAACGAAAATAAGAATATCCTTGACTCCTATAAAATGCTTGATGCATGCAAACTTGGCTATATCTGCCAAATAGGATAATTTACACTGTTGAATTAATGCATATACATTATGATTAGATGCAGGCCCACTTGGGCATGCATATATACTCGTAATGTTAAAATAGGATAAATATGTACATAGCTTTAAATTTTCACTAAGTATTTAAGTCTTGGGCTAATTGGGTAAGGATTTAGAACCCAAAACCCATTATCTAGAAATTTCTGGTAAGAGGAAATTAACAATACGTTGATTTATTCTTCCTTCTCAAAACATCCGTATACTTAACATAGAAAAAAGAAGAGAAAATCAATGGCTTCCTTCTTATAAATCAATTTTCAATCAAAATCTTTGCAAATTCAAGAATTAAATCAAGCAAATAGAGAGATTAGAGAAGGTAATCTCCACCAATACCCAAAGATTTCATCAAAAATCTTAGAATTAGGTATGAATTGTCCGTAACCAATTTCTTTTGATATGCATGTCTTGGTTTTACCTTTTATAGTTCTTTGAAGCTCCAATTCTCCTCCAAAGTTCGCTGCTTGCTATCAAAATCTTTGCTAAATCGCTGAGGTGAGTACAAGCTCATGAATTGCTAGCTAAAATTAAAGTTCCTGTGAGAAAATTTGCAAAATCGTTTACTGTTACTATTCTGTGATGAGTTATTCATTTAGTTATGGTGTTTTGTTCTGATAGATACATAGCCATCTATAGCTTTGTATTGATTATTTATTGAATATGTCGATCCATTCGAGTTGAAAAAAAGTAGATAGCATTTGTCGACATGTTCAGTAGATAAGTAAGACAAGGTTATAGTTGGTCGCCCTTAGCCAGCCATATTCTCCGCATTAGCAGACAAAATTACTATGTGATTTTCTTTGTTAATGTGGGTCTCGGGGTGGGGCATTACACAGATTATGTACGAACAAATTGATACTGCTTAGTAGCAGTATGAGTTTATCTGTAGTTAGCACTTTGTTTACATTATAGTTGTTAAATATATTAGCAAATTGTTTATGGTTATATTGTATCAATGGATTAGTATCAATTTTGCAGTAATATAGTATCAATTTCTATGAAATACTTTTATACTTACAGGGTATCAATTTCATAAAAGAAACTATGGTAATTATGACACAGTGTAGTATCCATATTAGGTTTAAAATAATTTTCATGTTGACTAATGTTTTGTATACTTTTTAACAGCATGTTGTAAAAGAAAATGAACAGATAGGTCAATTGAACGAAGTGTAGTAGAATACCGATGGCACAAAGCTTAGGGAAGAAGAGGTAAAGGATTTATTTAGAAATTTGTTAAAGTATCATATTCCGTATTATAGTTTACAAATAAAATGACATTGTGTAGTAGCAATGAGTAAATTAATTCAATGTAAATGTTTTATAAAGGTTTTGGAATTAAATTTGTAAATTGATACTATGTATATGTGTTGTATGAAGAGAAAGTTTGTTTTATTCAATGTTAAATACATATGATTTATAAAAATCTGAACATTGCTTATTAAAAATTTGACACTTTATAGTATAAGTTTGAATCTCAATTAATGCATTGCAGAATATACTAAAAATAACACTAAATAGTAGCAGTAAATGTCGGTACAATTTTGACAGATATATTGTATCGGATTCTTAGTGTCAGTTTTATTTACCATATTTATGTAAATTTAGTTTAATATGATTCTATGTAGTGTCATGCTTGCAAATATATTTAAAAATTAGCGCTTTCACAAACTTTTATATAGTATCATTGTTAAAATCAAATTTAAAAATTAAGAAAAATTGCTACTATATAGTAGAATACTTGAAAATATTGTTAACAAATATTTTTTTATAGGAAACTTCAAACCTAGAAGAAGCAAATAGAGACAAAAAATCAGGAGCTACAGCTTATAGATGTGGGCTAAATGCCACATATCAAATGATTAAGCTAATAAAAAAACAAAGGAATGACTAAGCCGAGAATGGACTTCATGAAAGCTACTCCATTCTATAATTTCTTCCATGTCTTCTATGAGAACAAAATAAAAGCAAAAGAAATCAAGAAATCACAAAGCAACCTAGATGTTCTAATGGAATCATATTCAATAGAAGAAGAAACATTTTTGCTAGGACAAGAAAAAATGAAAATAATAGCGGAAGAAATAAGTTTGCTTTTTTGTGGAATTTTTTGTTTTCCACTTGTAAAAAAAACATAGAACCTATAGCAATAATTACTAGGCATACAATTCCACCAGAGTTCAAATATTTTGTTACAAGAAATTTTCCTAACATTCAATACATCAACATGACTAATGTTGAAAAGAGAATTAAAGAGGAAATGGCAAGAAAGTCTAAAGAAAACAATGAAGATTTACAAATTCTACTGATTATGGAAATGCTATTGACTTTCTTCTTCCCAAACAACCAGCAGAAGATAAGATATGGGATACTACCATTTCTTTTGGACCTAAAAAAAGAACTCAATATCATGGTCGTTGACAACAGAATGGTCTATTAACAAGTTCATAAAAAACTTCATGCACAAGCCTAGAAAAATGTTAGGCTGTTCGATGCTTCCACTAGTAAGGTTTCTATCATAATGCAATATTAATACAATTTATTTCTACTTAAATTGATACCATGTAGTATACTTCTGTTTATAGTATTGTAGTATTTCATTTGTGACTTGTTTTAACTATATATTTCTAATTAAAATAACCTCTTTTTACAATATTGCATATGTGAGAAGATGAAGTATTTAATCCTACCAAAAACTGGATATGATATCACATTACCCAGGTTTGCAAAGTAGGACCTACTGATATTGAAGGACATTGCTATGAAGGATTTCATTGATAAAATTCAAGAAGATGAGGTACAGTAGCAGTAATATTCTCAAATTATACATTTCCTAGTTTTACATTATTCAGTATACTAGTATAAAACAGTAGCAGTAATATTGAATATACTAGTATAGAACAGTACCGGTAATATTGAGTATACTTGCCCTCTTTTACATAATGCATATTCTAAAATTATACCACACAATATCAGTACTATTAAGTATACCAGTGTAAAACAGTTATAAAATGTAACCGCAGAATATCATAAAAAATATCTATGACACCACCCAGTATCATAATTCTTTTTATGATACTACATAGTATAATAAAAAAATTATGATACTACACAATATCATTTTTATAATTAAATGATACTATATTGTATAATTTATATAAAGTATGACATTTCCTTCAACCAATTGACAATAGGTAAAAGCATTTTAAAGCATTCAGCCACCCGAAATAAAGCTATTGTCAATAAAAATTCCAAAAAAACCACTTCAAAGAAAATCCAAGTTTAAAAAAAATCAAGAAAATAAAACTTGTGGAGGAGGACTCAATTAATACTTACGAAATCGAAATCCGAATATTAAAACAACATCTTACTGATGTAGAAAAGAAATTGAGCAAGGCAGTTGCTGATATACGAAAAGAAAAGAAAATTCTAATTCAAACTGAAAAGGAGTTGACAGATTTAAAGAAGAAAATGAGAGATGCTTGGGTTGGCAGGAAAGGGCTGCTGCAAAAAAAAAAGATTTTTGGAAAAGGGAAAAAGTTCAAAGTGAAAATTTTGGGGTTGACTCGGAAAGGACTAAAAATGATCAAGAAAACGTAGATAACGAGGTTAGAGAGACTGATTCAAAAACAAGATGAGGAGCACGATGCTGTAGAAAATATTAACATTGCAGTAGAAAACGACGGTGAAACAATTGACATTCAAAACAAAGATGAGGAGCAGACTACTTTGGAAAAAAAATGACAATGAAGTAGAAAATGATCGTGAAGAAATAGATATTGAAAACAAAGAAAAAAGGAAGACTAATACCAAATCTGAATAGAGGACTGATACTATGGACAACACCGATACTAAAGAGAAGACTGAATCTGAGCACAAGACCGATACCGAGAAGAAGCAGAATAAGTCAAGTGAAAAGGATGTTGAAAAGGAGAAAAGAATGGCTACTGTAGAATACAAAGAGCAAACTTTGGAAATAACACCACCATCTTTCAAGCTGTATGATTCTAATGAATATCAAGGAAAAAAAAGAGGGCAATAAAGCGCAAAAAAAGAGGACGAGAAAGATAAAAAAAGAAAAAAAAAACTGAAAATGATAAAAATCTAAAAACCCTCATTCCCTTGTTGAAAGATTGAAAGGAAAATAAAGAAAGCGTAAAATTAACAATGAATTCAACTATGACAATGTTAACACCTCTTTTTCAACGACCTAGCACTCAGCGGTCTACGACTTACCGATCTAAAGGACTCAAGCGACTTAAGCAACTCAAGGCTTCAGCGACCTAACGACTTAGCGAGCTAAGAGACCCACCGGCTCAACGGTCTACAAGCTAGCGACCTAACGAGATAAGAAGGTTGCGACCTAACACCAGAAGATCTCCTGCGACCTAACTCCAAAAAGCGACCTAGCGACCTAACGAGTTGGCGACCTAGCGACCTAATGAGTTAGCGACCTAACGATTCAGGAAAAGGGAACGACTTAACATGCTCCAAAGTAAAGCCACACGACCTACCTCTTCTGTTAGGTTGCTCATGACCTAACCTTGCCGAGATAACTTCCGAATTCACTACGTTAGGTCGCTTACACCAAGTATCTCACCCATAATGGCTCCATTAAGTCGCCAACAACTTAAGCTAACTCGGGATGACCCTTAGGTCGCCCACGACCTACGACCTAACCCCTAAGTCGTCCACGACCTACGACCTACCTTCAGATTTTCCCTATAAATACCCCGCCTACTCCACATTGTGGGGGGACTATTTTGGAGACTTTGAAGCGCCAAAACTCTGCTGCATTCACGACCTCTACAACTCCTCTACTACCAAAAACATTTCAAAACTACCTAAAGAGAAGATCAACTACATTCAAGATGGATTCCAGAATCTCTTTTGCATTGTATTGCTGATTACTTGTATCGAATGTTGAATAATCGAAGGAATTCTTGTAAAACTTGTAATCGAACTTGTGATAAAGAAGATAAAGTGGATGTAGGCTTGATTTTGAGCCGAACCACTATAAAATCTGCTGTCTCTTTACTTTTACTGCAATTATCTGCTTGTTCTAGTTCCCGTAACAATGGGTGGTGCTTTCACTTTACTAATATTCACACCGGGGTGTTAGCGTTCGATTTTTACGTTAACATTTTTGGTGCTTTCACTGAGAATATCGAACTCAGGCGTGCTCTCACCATTGCTTCGCAGAGATTTGTTGAAAGACTCTCCTTAAAAACCAGAAGTCTATCTGAAATCATGGCTCCTGGAAGAAAGAGTAGATCCACTAGATCCGAAGATGCTTATGATAGGGCTGCCTCTTCTCCAGCGCCAAATCAGGCGACTCCTACTGTAGGAGTCACAAGGGCCGAACTTGATGATGTTGTGTCTGGGTTATACCAACAAATGGAAACTCAAAATGCTTTGATGATGGACATGTTAAACGCTCTGCTTGGGGTTCACCAACAACCAGAAAATAATGAACCAACCTTTGCTGAAGATGCTCATGAATCCCAAGAGAAAAGTATTCCTCCAAGGACAGCTGGCACCGCCGAAGGGGCACCTCCCCAAGCTGGAGGTTCAAGGCCACAGCCACCTCTTCGCGAACGTTTGTTCAGGCAAACTTCCGAAAAAGTGGCCGACGTCTGCCCGGCAAGGCCTCTGAACGATGAGGAATACCTATCAAGAATGGTTCGCCAAATTATGAAAGAAAGCATGCAAAGGGATGAAGATGAAATGACTGGGGATTTGCTCCAAGCAAGACTCTGTTTACCGAAAGAATTCTAAAAGCTGAATTTCCAAAGAAATTTGTTCCCCCTACTATACCAGCCTATCGGGGGACAAGCGACCCAAATCAGTTCTTGTACAAATATGACTGGCATATGACAGGTGCCAGGGCAACAGATGAGATTAAATGCAGATTTTTTCCTGTCTATTTGGAGGGGGTGGCTCTACTTTGGTTTACAAAGCTACCGGTCCGATCTGTGGATCAATTCTCTGACTTAACTCATAAATTCAAGGATCAGTTCAGGTTGTATGCTTCAAAAGCCACGGACATAATGTCGCTGTCCAGCCTCGAACAAGCTCCCGGAGGATCTATCAAGTCATTCTTGAACCGCTTCAATATAGCCTTGGCTGAAGTGGATAATGCTGAGCCTTGAATGATTCTAACTTACTTGATGTGAGCCATCGATAAAACAAGTGAGTTCGGAAAATGGTTGAAGATGAAGGAACCAAATTCACTTGAGAAATTTTATAAGAAGGCTGACGAATTTATGCGTATGGAGAATCTTCCTGCACCAGCAAAGGTGGTTGTGGCTAAAATTCAAAACAACAATGTGGCTGAAGCTTCTAATAAGAAAGAATCTGGTGGTCAGAAGAGGGAAAATAATGGCGGGAAAAAGCAGAAAGATATGAAGAAACCTCGCCGTTTTCCGGATTTTACTCCTTTGACTGAGACTCCAAAGAACATATTCTTCGCAACCAAGGATGCTATCGAGTAGCCTGAGCCACCTAAGATGAAGCTTGGGAAAAATTTTGTGCCTAATGGAAGATTCTATCGATTTCATAATCAACCTGGCCATGACACTAATGAGTGTCGCCATTTGAAGAATTTAATTGAAGAGCTGCTGCGATAGAATAAACTACAACAGTATGTCAAGAGAAACAGAGGAGATCCGGCCTCATCTACTCAGGGGCAGCAACTTCCTGCTCGTCAATCTGGCTCATGTGAAAAGGTTGTGGTGCAGGTATTTGGAAGGCCTGTTATTAATGTAATCACAGGGGGTCCTCACCCAGCAGGTAGAAGTTGGGGAGAGATGGAGAGGTACGCTCATGCTCTAAGACATGCCCCGAAAGAAGAAACTATTTTTGTCTTGGAAGAAGCTGTGCCTTCAAAACAGCAAAAAACTTTTCACGATGACATCGTATTCAGAGCTAGAGATTCTGTGGGAGTTGAGGCTCCCACCATGGATCCTTTGGTAATAACCGCCGATATCGGACCAGCTATTATGAGAAGAGTGCTTGTTGATTGCGATGCTTCTTGCAATATCCTCTTCAAAAAGACCTTTGATCAAATGAAAATTCCGATGGCTGATGTTCAAGCTTCTTCGCAAAAAATTGTTGGGTTCACTGGGGAACCAAAACAGCCCATCGGAACCGTCGATTTATTTGTAGAACTCGGTGAAGGGGAAAGAAAAGTGGTCCGTAAGCAAACTTTTGTTATTGTTGATGAATTTTCTGCTTATAACGCCTTCTTGGGACGACCAACTCTTGCTGCATTCAAAGCTATTCTCGCCCCGTGGTGCCTAACTATGAAATTCCCCACTGATAACGGCGTTGGTGTTTTGAAGGGAGACCAGGATGCTGGGCGGGAATGTTATCTCACAGAGCTGCAGGAGGTGAAGAAGAGAGAAATGGGAAAGGGTGCGGCAGCTCCGCTCCGCATCGAAGAACCCACCTTATAGCAATTACGGGGTGGACCCTACACCGGTGAGCATAGTGGTGCGCGAAAAGAAATTGATCCCAGAAAGACTGGTGCAGGGGAGAATAGAGTGGTGCCGGTAGAAGTGACGGTACCAATACCTGTTGACCCGAGTGACCCAAACAAGGTGCTGAATGTGGGTTCACAACTTGGTATGACGGTTCAGAATATACTAATAGCATTCTTGAAACCAAACCTGGATGTTTTCGCTTGGAGTCATGCCGACATGTGTGGAATATCTCCAGAAGTCGCAGTGCATGCTTTAAATATTGATCCGAAGTTCACACCCATAAAGCAGAAAAGAAGAACCCAGGGTCCTGAAAGGTCAACAGTATTGAAAGAAGAAGTAGATCGGCTCATGGAGAATGGCTTCATCAGAGAATCCACTTATCCAAATTGGGTTTCTAATCCGGTGTTGGTTAAAAAAGCAAATGGGAAGTGGAGAGTATGCATTGACTTTTCAGACTTGAATAAAGCATGTCCCAAAGGCTGTTTCCCGTTGCCCAGAATCGATCAGTTGGTGGATGGAATAGCCGGGCACAAATTATTGTCTTTTATGGATGCTTACTCAAGATACAATCAAATCATGATGCATGAGCCAGATCAGGAGGACACGAGCTTTATCACTGATGTCGGTCTTTACTGCTATAAAGTCATGCCCTTCGGACTAAAGAACGTGGGGGCAACTTATCAGAGACTTGTTAATGCCATGTTCAAGCCTCAGATCGGCAAGACTATGGAAGTATACATTGATGATATGTTAGTGAAATCAAAGAAGGCAGTAGACCACATGGACCATCTGGCAGAAATGTTCGCGATCCTCCGAAAGTATGGGATGAAGTTGAATCCTCTAAAATGTTCGTTTGGAGTTGAGTCCGGAAAATTCTTAGGTTTCATTGTGAATGCTAGGGGCATTGAAGCTAATCCTGCTCAGATCACTGCCTTAAGAGAAGTCAAACCCCCTAGAACAAAGAAGGAATTGCAAAGCCTCAACGGGAAAGGCGCTGCTTTGAGTCGATTTATTTCCAAGGCCATAGATAAATGCATCCCCTTCTTTGATGCTCTGAAGATAGGAAGAAAGAATTTCGAATGGACTCCTGAGTGTCAAAAAGCTTTTGATGAGCTGATTCATCATATGGAAACATCTCCATTACTTTCTAAGCCCAACAATGGTGAAGATCTATTCATATACTTAGCAGTTTCATCTCATGCTCTCAGTGCAGCGTTGGTACGAGAAGACGCAAAATTCAGCGTCCAGTTTATTACATCAGCAAAAGGTTCACCGGGGCAGAGATGAATTATTCGAAGCTAGAGAAACTTGCCTATTGTCTATTGATCGCGTCCAGAAAGTTGAGGCCATACTTCCAGGCTCATCCTATTAAATTCCTCACTGATCAACCTTTAAAGCAAGCCCTATTCCGCCCTGAAACTTCAGGTCGTCTTCTGAAATGGAATATCATACTCAGTCAATACGATATCACCTACCATCCCCGAAGAGCAATTAATGGACAAGCTTTAGCAGATTTCATTGCAAAATACACAAATAAAGGTGGAAGTGAAGAAGAGGAAACTGATGACATTCCGATCCGATGGAAATTGTATGTTGATGGTGCAAGAAATGACTACTGTTCCGGAGCTGGGGTTGTGCTTGAAACTCCCGAAGGACGGTCGTTGTGTTATGCATTGAGATTAGAATTTCCTTCGACAAATAATGAAGCCGAATATGAAGCTCTTATTGCCGGTTTGAGTATTGCTAAGGAACTGAACATTAAAGTGTTGCAGATTTTCAGTGATTCCCAGCATATTGTATGCCAAGTCAAGAAAGAGTTTCAAACTAAAGGAGGAAATATGCCTGCTTACTTATCAAAAGCCTGTGAACTTATCGATGATTTTGATCATTATACAATCAACCATATACCCCGGGAAGAGAACATGAAGGCAGATTCTCTCGCTAAATACTCAAGCTCTGGCGAAGCTCAATTATTGGGATTGGTCCCTGTAGAAGTCTTGACAGCTCCGAGTATTGATGAGATGGATATTGACTGGATCATGGCTGTGTCTCAAGAACAGGAATCATGGATGACCCCGATCAAGGAATATCTACTCAACGGCTCCTTGCCAGAAAACTCAAAAGAATGCCAGAAGCTGTTAAGAAAAGCCCCGAGATATGTAATTCAAGGCGACCATTTGTACAGACAAGGATTCTCGATGCCATTACTCCGATGTGTAACCAAAGAAGAGGCTAAGACAATTTTGGCTGAAGTGCACGGAGGAGAGTGTGGAGATCATTCAGGTGGCCAAACTCTTGCAAAGAAAATTTTCCGCTATGGGTATTTTTCGCCGGATATTAATCGAGATGCTGCTAGTTACTCCCGAAAGTGTGACAGATGCCAGAGATTTGCAAAAATCCCAAGGGCACCTTCCACCGTGCTAACACAGATGATCAGTCCGTGACCATTCGCCATTTGGGTAATAGATCTCATTGGTTCTATGCCGATTGCCAGATCCGGAATCAAATATGCCATTGTTGCTGTTGATTATTTCACTAAATGGGTTGAAGCTGAACCGTTGGCTACTATTACCTCTAAAAAGATGATAAATTTTGTGACTAAAAATATCATTTGCAGGTATGGTGTGCCTCAGAAGATAATAACAGACAATGGTACTCAATTCGAAAGCGAAGAATTCCAGGAATTTTGCAGGCGATTCAAAATCCGAAAAAGCTTCTCAACAGTGGCTCATCCGCAAGCAAATGGGCAAGTGGAAGCAGTAAACAAAATCATCAAATCAACCATCAAAAAGCAACTGGAAAAAGCAAAAGGTGGTTGGGTTGATAAGCTGCCACTAGCACTATGGGCATATAGGACAACCCACAAAACTACGACTGGGCACACTCCCTTCTCATTAGCATATGGATCAGAAGCAATGATTCCAGTGGAAATAGAAGTCCCCTCACAAAGGAGAATTCATTTCAACCAAGCTGAAAATGAAAAGCTGCAACTTGAAGCACTTGACTTGCTTGATGAAAGACGGAAAGAAGCTGAACTCATAGTTGCAGCTCAACAGCAAAGGATAGCCAGGCACTTCAATTCCAAAGTTCGTCAACGTAGCTTTGAAATTGGGGATCTAGTTTTGAAAAGGATCATGACAGCAACAGGAGTGTTTGGGCCAAACTGGGAAGGGCCGTATGTCATAGGCAAAAAACTTCTTGATGGCACTTTCAAACTCACAACTGTCGAAGGAGATCCAATCCCGAGAGCTTGGAACAGCAACCACTGGCGTCCATATTTTACTTAAAAGCTATGCTTAAATTTGTAAAATAATTCTTGATGTATCATTCTTGTATTTTAAGCCATTGTAAAATCAGTGTGACTTAGCAATAAGAACTATAAAGTGGATGTAGGCCCAATTCTTGGTCAAACCACTATAAATCTTGTGTCTTTTACTACTATAAAATGCCTGTCTCATTTCGATGTGCAAATATCTTAAATATGTTGCTAAAATATCGATTTAATATTGCAGGCAATCAAAGCAAAGCTTACCCATTCAACACATCACAAACCCAAGTGATTCCCATAAATCACTCAATAAACAAATGTCAAGCCACAAAAATTTCAGACTCAATTCCTACACAAGAAGGACTTCACACAAACGGTTGGTGATTCCACCAAAGGGGCACCTTCCCAAAGGAAGGCACCAGGCCCTTGCTAATTGACTATGATCGTTTGTGCAAACAGACATCCGGTTAAGTGGCTTGCGTCTGCCCATGGATTCACTCAACTATGAAGTACACTTCCCTGGAAAAATCAAACAGCTTACCAAAGAAAGGAACATGCATTTGAGAATGATAACGAGGAATCGCTAAGCGGCAGTTGATGAAAAGACATGGACAAGCAGACAAAAATAGCTAAAGTGGAAACTTGTCTCTCACCCAAGAATGTTGGTGGGACCACCCAAGTGGGCACCTTCCCAAGATAGAAGGTTCCAGACCCTTGTTACTTGATTGCGATCGTTTGTGCAAACGAACATCCATTCGGGTAGCTTGCGTCTGCCCCGTGGACCCATTTAACTGTGAGATGCAACCTTTTTGGCAAACCAAACAAAGCCCTCTTCGGAGGCACAAGCCCCTTTTGGAGGCACACAAACAAAGACCTCCAACGAGGCAAAAGACCTCTTCGGAGGCAAAAGACCTCTTCGGAGGCACAAGCCCTCTTCGGAGGCACACAAACAAAGGCCTCCAACGAGGCAAAAGACCTCTTCGGAGGCAAAAGACCTCTTCGGAGGCACACAAACAAAGACCTCTTCGGAGGCAAAAGACCTTTTCGGAGGCAAAAGACCTCTTCGGAGGCAGAAGACCTCTTCGGAGGCACAAGCCCTCTTCGGAGGCACAAAGCCCTTCCCAAAGGCATATCAAAAAAGCCCTTCCCAAAGGCACATCAAACAAGCCCTCTCCTGAGGCACAAATCAAGAAGCCCTCTTCGGAGGCACAAAGCCTTCTTCGGAAGCACTAAACAAGTAAAGCCCTTTGACGAGGCACATTCAGAAACTTCGTTGATGGAACCACCGAAGGGGCACCTTCTCAAGAAGAAGGTTCTAGGCCGCAGCTAAATACTCGTGATCATTTGTGCAAACAAATATCCGATAAAACAGCTGATGTTTGTCCCGTGGGCCCATTCAACGATGAAACATAACTTTCTGACAAATAGATCAAAGCTTTCTTCGGAAGCTCGCTTCACTGCTTAGGGAAATCCACTTTTCAAAAGATAAAAAGTGACCATCTCCGAAAGTTGAAGTGAACTTCTTTGATTCAAGACACACTCTGTTAAAAGCAGAATAATATTTCCTCAAAACGGAAGAATTATTCTCTAGAATAAGAGAACAAGTCTTTTCAGAATATTGCAATGAGCTATGGTATGGGGGCATATAGCTATATTAATGATAAAAAAACGCTCAAACAGCATACCACGAGCTCACTGCAATATCGTACAAGGAAAATAAAGAAACTTGTGCAAGAACAAGGAATAAATGCATTCACAAATACTGACAAGAGATTGTACAAGTAAAATGAGTCATTTTTATTCCATACTATCAAATTTTTTGTACATGTATAGGTTTCAAAAAGCAGGGGCTGGTACCCGCACAATCTCCGGTCGATACAAGTCTTTAGACAAAAAGCAAAGTAGAAAAACAAGAAAGATGAAACCAAACTCGTTTCTTCTTCCTCAAACCGCCTTTGGAACCTTCACCTGGCTTAATGACTAACTTCGCAGGCCGGCCTAGACGAGTTGCGGAAGAAGGAGAAAGAGGTGCAATTGGGTCATCTTCTGTTTTCTGGTCACCAGCGGAAGTGTCCGCTTTTTCATCATCAGCAGAAGCGCCTTTCTTCTTCTTCGAAGCTACGCGCTTTCCCCTCTTCTTCAAGGAAGATTCACTGCCCAGAGAGATAAGATCAGAAAGTTTTGTATCATCGGCGGTGAGTCTCTCCGGGGTCCTCTCGCCCTCCTCAAGTTCCTCGGCTTTTTTCTCTTGAGAAGCCGCCGGGTCGTCTAAACCTTGGAGAGCTTCTATTTGTTCCTCTTGCGACCCCGGTTGAGAAGTAGAAGGAGGAGTAACTTGAAGAGGTGGAGGAGCAGCAGCTGGGGGAGGCGAAGCTTGTGCGGCACTTGTTGTTTTCGCTACAGAAGAAGAAAAGTTAAAAACATCAGTATTTCCCGCAAAGAGAGGAGATAGCGGCACGTCAAAGCTTAAGTAATAGGCAAAAAGTTCATCAAGCTCATGTGAAGCAAACGAGCAGTCCACTTGAGCCAGATCGGAATTGAAGTTACCTGGAGAGCTTGGTTTGATCACTTCGATTTCATAATCCTAGGCTTTAGTAATTTCTTGGGCCTCTTCTTCAGTGTGAGCAGTTTTAATTTCAATTTCGGCTTTAGTAGGAGGCGGAGAATGGGAACTTGAGCCAATAATGTCAACGTCAACCGAAGACGAAGGACGGGCTGGGTCGGTCAAAGGTGCCTTCCCTGGACGCTCTCCTTCCATTACTTCGGGTCGTTGATTAGCAAGTTGTTCTTTCCCTCTCGCGAGGGCGGCATGACTCTCGTCGTCCAAGTAGTTAGCCTCAAAATCCTCTTCGGTATAGCCAGCATCTTTGAACGCTTCAACCGCTGCTTCGCACACTTCAGCCAATGTAATCTCATATTTCGGGCCCAAGAAAGAGAGGCTGCCTTTCCCTAAGACACTGAGAACGTAAAACTCAAAAAGTTTGGAGCTGATGGTGACCTTGGTTGTTTCGTGCGATTCTTCAGCAGCCGCTTTCACGGCAATGGCCTCGTCACGCTCCTTTTCTTCTTTTGAGAGTTGAGCTTTTAACATGGTAATATCCAAGTCTTGGGAGCTGACTTTTTCCCACAACTGGACGGTATCGTTGCGGTATTTTTCAACAACATGTTGTTCCGCCTCAAGTTTGATCTCGGCATCTCTCTGAGCAGGATGCGCATCTCTCACTTGCTTTTGAAAAACCTCTTCCTTTTGAGAATGGGAAGCGGAAGAGGTAGCAAGGTCCTCCTTGAGTTTCTTAACTTCGGCCTCAAGCTCCTCGTTGAAAACAGTGATGCTCTTCATTTCTGCATCATGCTGATCAAGAATTTTCTTCCACTCAGACTTATCATTTTCCATAGTCAGCATAGCCTCAAGATTTAGGCGGTTTACTCTTTGGAGTTCATCGACCAGTTTTTGCCAACTGGACATTCTTTCGATATCGAGCTTTACAGCATCAAGATTTCGCAGCATGGCTTGTTTGTCGATCGGTACCAAATCCAAATTGAAACGCACTCCCTTCAGACACCAGTTCGGGAATCGGCTGTGGAGTGTAGGCGGAGGCTTCTCGACTTGGTAGGGAGGCCTATTGATGATTGATTGGATATCAGTTCTTTTGAGGGAAGGAGAGCTGGAGGGGATGTCTAAAGAAAAAGAAGCAGCAGGCACTTTAGAGATTTCGGAAGAAGACTTGTCATCGAGTTTGGCCCGCTTGCTTGGATCCTCTGTTATGTGACTCTTTCCCCTGTCATCGTGAGATTTTCTTTTATGAGAATCGTCATCCCTTTGGGTGGAGTCACGGCGGTCATCCTTTCTTCCATACCGCTCCTCGTCAGCGTGCCTCTCACGAGCTTTCCTAGCCGCTCGTTCCTCATCAGTTTCCCTGGGGGCAGAGAGATAGCGTCGGGGATTATAAAAGTCATGCCTTCCGTAGCATATAAAATCATCATAATACGAGCCGCTTCGTCCCATTGGAGAATCTCAAAATGAAAAAGAGATAGAATTTAGAAATCTCCAGAAAAAGGAAGTTAAGTGCGAGTAACTGCTAAAAATCCTAAGTGTGTGTGGCGTGCAAACTACACGCGTCAAGCTACAAACCACTCTTTAGCCTAGGAGTGATGTCGGCTTTTACAATAGGGGTCAACTCTTGGGTTGACGAAAGTGATCGCAAGACATATGTTGCTTTAACCGATGGAGAGACAAGCTTAGGAGCGGTGATATTGTCTTTAAAAAGCTCTTGAGAAGCCACCATAAAATCGCTTAACCCCTCAAAGATGTCGTCACCGTCATGCCCAGCCGAGTGAGTCACACCAACAGTTCCTTCTTCAGCATGTTCAGCACTTTTTGTGGCAGAACTTTCCTTCTCTGTCCTCTCATCAGCTTCCATGGCGGTCTTCCCGGGACATTGCTAAAGTTCCTCTTCTTCGATAACCGGAATAAGCTTAGACTTGCCGGAAAACTCTGCACCCTCAGCAGAACCGGAGCATTTTATCAATGAAGCTTCTACAACTAGTTCTGTCAACGCAAGTTCTTTTGCAGGGCTGGGGCATCAGATGTTTCCGGTTGAGGAGCAGGGGCATTGCAAAGCTGAAGGGATCGTGAAGGATGTAAAAGGCCAAATTGATGTAGAAATTCATCTTTCAAAAGAAATTTGATACTCCTTTCCTCGACGGCTACAGCATTTTGCCTTTCAAAAGTTGACTTATGACTGGAGTCTTTAGAAAGGGAAGGAAGTTCTACAAGAGTAAAAATGAAGTTAATACTTGACAACCCGAATTCTGAAAGGCTCAGAAATGGAGTAAATGGAGATAGACAATCTTACTTCCTACTCTTCAGATGCCATAGAATTCTGAAGGGCAACGAATGAAGAAAAACTGATTTAAGAACCCGTGAACGCTGTCGGGCAAGTCTGTAATCAGTTTACGATTTCTAGCGCTCCTTATAAGGGTGATGGAAGGATGATCTTTATTCCTCCCAAACGAACACAAGTAGCAAATTTTGTCGAAGCTCGGAAGGCGATTAAGTGTCTCTCGAACAACACACACAACCCCATCAGAATGGCATAGCCATTGGGGTGCAACTGGAATGGAGAGATAGTCAACCGAAGAAGCAGCTTTCTGAGAAAGTCATTGAAAGGAGGAATAGCTCCACTCAAGCACATCTGACGGTTGACCGCAATAAAGCTAGGAGGTGGCCTGTCGGCGGTATCATTTACTCCAGGAAGTAAATCTTCGGTCTCAGCAATGCCAAATTGGATGCAAAGCTGGCTGAACGCCCATTGCGTTAAAGTGGTTGAGACTGTTTCCGGAGGATTCTCCAGAGGGTTAGCTATAGGGAAGAATTCTTCAATCTGTTCTACTGTTACTTCTTGTGCTTGATGAGAAGTCATTCTACACAAGGAACTGGATGTTCAAATATGAAGGTGCATGTTTCCTAAAAGCGTGTGAAGTGTTGTGCGAAGCTAATAAAATAACAAGTAAATAAAAATAATAACACTGGTTGGTATACGTCAATTCAGGAAAATTCAAGACTTGTTATTAAATTAAAACTGAGAGTAGTGTCAATGCAGATAACATTCGATAGTAAGCAGTTCTAACTGTGAGAATTTTGTGTTGACACTTCATTCAAATTAGTTGATTCGCAGCATTTCACACTCGATTAAATTCAGCTTATTTTACTTAAGTAGAATATTGTCTCTTGATTTAATTCATCATTCGATGTGGGCAGCCAATGATGAGTATATTCGTCCCAGTTTTCTGCAAATGTTGTATTTAACAGGTTATTAGCAATCAAGTCAATACAATCTATGAAAAAAGTACAAGTTCAAGCAGTTCAAATTTGCAGTTCAGTAAGGTTCTGTGAAATTTTTGCAAGTGTTCAAAAGTCCTTTAGTCGCAGGAACGACTTAAGACTAGCTCGGGATTGCTTAGGTCGTCCAAATCATGTTCAATGACCTAACATAAGTCAGCCTTCCTTAAGTCGCTCTGCTCGAGTTATGGAATTCATTATACATGTTCCTACGAGTTAAAGCTACACTGCAAGTTAAAGCATAAGGCTTTAAGCCAGGACAGGGTAAATTTGTTTAAGTGTTAACTCGTCCAAGTACGCCCGCGACCTAAAAGTTATGTCGCAAAAAGTTAAGTCGCCCAGATCGTAGTGCGATCCGAAGATAGGTCGTAAGGAGAGTTATCTTGTCCGAAGAAATATGCTACACTTCTTAAGTCGCAAGTTCTTAAGTCGTTCAGATTCCTTTAAGTCGCAAGTTCTTAAGTCGTTTAGATTCTTTTAAGTCGCAAGTTCTTAAGTCGTTCAGATTCTTTTAAGTCGCAAGTTCTTAAGTCGTTCAGATTCTTTTAAGTCGCAAGTTCTTAAGTCGTTCATATTCTTTTAAGTTGCAATGCTCTTAGGTCGTTCGATGCTTTAGGTCGCTCTAAGAGTAACTCGGAAATGCCGAATTTTCTTCCACCAAAAAAAAACCTAAGTCCTATTCTCCAATCACATTCTTCCACGCATCCATCACCCTTTGCATCACTCAAAGTACCATGGCATAACCCGCTATCCACTAACCCATTAACCTCACATCTCCTCGTCTTCTCCAAGCACCTAAAATCCCATCATCTCCTCCAAATTTACAGAAATAGTTAATAACTCCACAAATTCAAATATAACTATGTGAATCCCTAAGCTGATTCATTCTCAAAGCAATCACCAACGATTCGATGAAAATCAAAGGGCGAATCAAAGTATAGTCTTACGACATGATAACAAAAATTGTATGGAGCTGAATATGGAGGAATCGATGGTAAACGCGGCGAATAGATGATCGGAATTACCTAAATTCACTGTTGGAATCGACGATCGGAGATGGAAAAGTGAAGATTTCGTGTTAATCTTTGAGCTCGAATGCAGCAATGGCAACAGGGTGTAAGCAATAAAGTGAATAGGACGGAGTGAGTTAAATAACTTATAGGCGGGAAAGGTGGAATTCGAATCGGCCTAAAATGACCTAACAACTCAAGCGCCTCACGACCTAACGACTCAAGCGACTCACGACTTAGTAACTCAGATGGCATGAGTTAAAGAGTGTCAAAGCACACGATTTAGTCCCTAGGCATATACTTCGAGGGGCAAGTGTTAACACCTCTTTTTCAACGACCTAGCACTCAGCGGTCTACGACTTACCGATCTAAAGGACTCAAGCGACTTAAGCAACTCAAGGCTTCAGCGACCTAACGACTTAGCGAGCTAAGAGACCCACCGGCTCAACGGTCTACAAGCTAGCGACCTAACGAGATAAGAAGGTTGCGACCTAACACCAGAAGATCTCCTGCGACCTAACTCCAGAAGCGACCTAGCGACCAAACAAGTTAGCGACCTAGCGACCTAACGAGTTAGCGACCTAGCGACCTAACGATTTAGGAAAAGGGAACGACTTAACATGCTCCAAATTAAAGCCACACGACCTACCTCTTATGTTAGGTCTCTCACGACCTAACCTTACCGAGATAACTTCCGAATTCACTATGTTAGGTCGCTTACACCCACCTATGCTAACTCGGGATGACCCTTAGGTCGCCCACGACCTACGACCTAACCCCTAAGTCGTCCACGACCTACGACCTACCTTCAGATTTTCCCTATAAATACCCCGCCTACTCCACATTGTGGGGGGACTTTTTTGGAGACTTTGAAGCGCCAAAACTCTGCTGCATTCACGACCTCTACAACTCCTCTACTACCAAAAACATTTCAAAACTACCTAAAGAGAAGATCAACTACATTCAAGATGGATTCCAGAATCTCTTTTGCATTGTAGTGCTGATTACTTGTATCGATTGTTGAATAATCGAAGGAATTCTTGTAAAACTTGTAATCGAACTTGTGATAAAGAAGATAAAGTGGATGTAGGCTTGATTTTGAGACGAACCACTATAAAATCTGCTGTCTCTTTACTTTTAATGCAATTATCTGCTTGTTCTAGTTCCCGTACCAACGGGTGGTGCTTTCACTTTACTAATATTCACACCGGGGTGTTAGCGTTCGATTTTTACGTTAACAGACAAGAAAAATAGAAAAAAGCAGAAGCTAGTAGCAGAAACAAAAGATAAGAAGAAGAAACCAGTACCAGAAAAAGATGAAAATAAAAGGAATGCATAAACTGAAAAAAGGAAGAAAGCAGAAGAAGAAATTTTGGAATTTTTGTAATAAAAGTGCCAGAAAATAAAAAATTCAAAGATAAAACATATTCAGCTTCCCTAGTAACCATGCTTCTTCTAACATCGAAGTACATGATGGTAAAGTTCAAAGATACAATGAAATAACTAAGTGAAGAAGAACTTTCTTTGTTTTGAGCGATGATAAGATGTAAGTTAACTATATGTATAAATTTTTTTATTACATTTTAATAAATAAATTCACTAATATTATATCAAATATATTAAATACAAGGAAGGAAATTGCTTGGGATGACAAAGGAACAATGGATTCATAGGAGGTTGCATGATAACAAAATGCATGCTAAAAAATTTGCTAGAAAGCAGTCTTACGGATGGCCAGGTTTTTTTAAAAAAAATTGTTGCTGATAATTAAAAATTAGAAAGGGCAGCTCATTTAAAACTATAATAATAATGCTACCATGCAGTAGCATTGCAACAATACTTCAGCAAAATTTGTGTTAGTAATACATACACCAAATATGGTTTTTGTTTGTTTAGTTTATTCAATAGCATTGTAATAATGCATTTGCATTTTAAATATTTCATTTCACTAAAATCACACCAAATATGACACTGTACAGTACCATTATTTTTTATTAAGTTGGTTCTGGAATTTAACTTTAGCAAAATTTTTGTTATTAACAACTATGCTTAATACAAAAGTTTGTTTTCAAACTTCATTGACTTGTAGTATGCACAAGGCTAAATTTTATGAGCACATTAATGATGGTAAATAAAATATCAAAATAGTCTAATAACTATATTTACAAAATTATTTGAAACTAACCACTATTTCAATTTGTTTTGGACAGAAATCTAATTCCACAAATAGAGAGAATGATATCGATCACTTGGTAGATCCATTTCTTGACAAAATTTCAATTGATCAATATGCAGAGACAATATTTTTTCCCTTCACTGCGAAAACCACTGGCCCTTAGTGATACTATCCTATCCAAATATGGAATGGTATCACTATGACTCGAATAGACCAAGAAGGTCTAATGAGACAAACAACTCAAGCTTTAGAGCTGCCATTTATCTGGTACTTTTAGTAAAAATAAAATATTTTACTAACAAATAGCTGCATTTACAATGCACACTACTATAATTCTTACAAAGACAAAGGGTTGAAAAAATACTGCAAAAGATGTGGGAAAAGCATAACGTCAAGGATAAAAAAGTGAAAACAAATAATATTAATCAACCAGATTGTGCTCAACAACCTCTAGACTCGTAAGATAATCTTTTATATATCTAATTTATAAGTATTTTTGCCAAAATTGACACTACAGACTATATTTAGTAACTGCTACTGGTATGTTTGCTAAAATTGATACTACATACTATATTTAGTAACTGATACCGGTATGTTTGCTAAAAATGCTACTAGTATGTTTGCTAAAACTGATACCGCAAGCTACATTTTGTAATCGTTACTGGTATTTTGCTAAAACCGCTACTAACAAAAATGTTAAATTCAAACAAAATTGATATTGCTATATATATGTTATTGGGTTTATAACATCAATATGATAAAATTGCTACTATCATATTAATAAAACTTCTACTATCACAGTATCACAAACAAAATCTTACATTCAATATGATAACACTACTAACAAAATGTTAAATTTCAACTAGGGTTGATGGTGGTATATATAAGTTATTGGGTTTATATTATCAATATGATAAACTGTTACTCTCATATTGAAAAAACTGTTATTATCAAAGTATCATAAATAGAGTCTTACATACAATATCATAAAACTGCTACAAACAAAAATGTTAAATTTCAAATAGGCTTGATTATGGAATATATGTTATAGGGCTTATAGTAGAATTCAACAGAACCAACAAGATTCCACTGAAATTCAAAAAAGAAAAGATGAAAGCAACAAGAGCCGGAATAGCTCATACTGTACTCACGGATAAAGGCAATAATTGGAGCTTGGAAAGTTACTTCTCATATCAAGAACATGAAAATGAAGACATATAACGAGTGGTTGATAATTTGTGGCTAAAGAATTTTTAAATGTTTGATGCTTAATATGCTACTATAATTCTATTGAAATTACTTGTAAACTGATACCATGTAGTATAATTCTCGATATTATAGTATACAAACAAATTGATACTACACAGTAGCAGTATGATTTTATCTTCATTTAGTAGTTTTTTTACATTATTGTTGTTAAATATATTAACAAATTGTTTGTGATTATATTGTATCAATGGATTAGTGTTAGTTTTGCAGTAATATAGTATTAATTTCTATGAATCGCTTTTGTAATTACAGGATATCAATTGCATAAAAGAAACTGTGGTAATTATGACTTAATCTCTACTTTGAGCCACAACACAAGTAGAGATCCAACATCACTTCGAAAGGGTATTTCCTTTAGTTTCTACAGCATGATACTTTCAATCGGAGATGCAGATTGAAAACAAATTTTTGTGATTACTATATGGTAATCACAAAAATATAAAATACATCATCTACTTATGGTGTGGGATAAGTTTGATAAATTTTTCACTAGACGAAAAACATAAACTTCTATTCAACAAAGAATCACTTAAAATGATACTAAACAATATGAGTAGTCTTTAAACTGAAAACAATAGTACACGGTATCATAATAAATAATGTATAGTACCAGTTTTCCTATTTTAAAATAAAATTAATGATGCACCTTTTCTTTATGTACAGTAGGATATGTATTGATGGTGATTACGAATGAGTAAATTTAAATTTGAGAAGTAGAAGTATATGTATATTTTAGCTTATAATGACATTAATGATACTGCCTAGTACCATTTTATTTAAAAAAAGGAAAATGATATTATATAGTAACAACATTGAACATGCTACTAAAATTTTAGATTTTGACGATTGTGGTGGTGTTGGGAGCTGTAGCGAGGCTGGTTGTGCAGGTGCTGGCGGTAGGTGGTGGTGTGAGGAGTGGTGGTTGGTAATTTTTGCGGTTTTTCCACCTATTAAATAAAAAACTTCAATAAAATGATAATGCAAAGTATCACAAAAATAAACTGCACCCTATAAATGATACTAAGCAGTATCATAATATCAAAAATCTGGTGCAACCTATTTTGCAAAACAAACTACTAACTGATGTAAATATGAAACATCACAAAAAAAAACAATATCATAAACACAGGCTTAGATTCACAGTATCATAAATACACAAAAAAAGAACTAGCTAGATAACACATAGTACAAAAATAAACATGCATAAAATAACAAATACAATCACCAAAACTTGAAAATGATACTAGACAACATCACAAACACATACACCTAATCAAATAAAACATTGATAAACCCATTCAAAAAAGTATTGTATCACAGTTTAATATTTGAAATACAAAAAAATGCCAACTAAAAAAAAGAAGTCCTATAACCAAATAATAATTCCAACAAACATAAAAAAAACCAACCCATGTCTTCTTAGATGCCTGACAATCGCGTTATTATGACCATTTTGCTGGTAAAACACCGCACTTATTTGCTTGTTTTGAAAATAAGATAATCCACCTTTCCGTTTGATAGAAGGTCTTCCGGCACCATGTTTTGCTTTAAGAGACTTAATAACACCTTCATCGTTAGAATCAACAACTGGCTTATCAAAATTAGGAATGAGATTTATTGCATTAGCATATGAAGAATGGTAATCATCAACGGTAAAAACCCTCTCAATGTTTGCTGTATAACCCATCAACACACCTGGACATCCCCTTCAATTAGTAACATCTAAAAATATCAAAGCTCTACAATGTTTAAAACCAAGTATGCAAGCACCAAATCAAATAAAAACCCTCTCAAACTGATTACTAGAAGTATCAACATCCGTATCAACATAACTACACAGATTACTATTCTTTAATGCCTCCAAATAACAATTTAGATTATTATAAGACATAGCATCATCACCATACAACTCCATCAAAGCAAGTTGTTTTCCATAATAAGCATAATAATAAGTCCAAGTGAAATTGTACTGTCTTCTAAAATCATTAATTATGTATTTTGGCTTTTTACTGGGACAATCACGAATCTCATCTATGATCAAGAATTTCACAAATCTACTAGAAATATGTGGATTATTCACATATCTAAGACTGGCTCCACAAAAATGTTCAATAACAAAAGATCTAATGAAAAAATGACTTAACTGAACAATATCATAAGAAGCATGCACTTTAAAATGACAACCATCCTTGGCTGAAGAACAAATAACAGTGATCCTATTACGAGAGCTTTTCAAAAACACTAACTCATATCCTTTTTGAATTTGATATGCAATCAAAAGTTCTCTAAAATCTTCAGCGCCTCCAAAACAAAGTCCAACGAACTCTAAAATGCATAACTTTGATCCTCTTTTTAACATTTCTTTTAAATAACTTTTACTTCTAACAACATTTGAAGACAAAGGAGCACTACATGAAGAATCACTATGAAGATTAGAAGCAACCGAAATAGGATGATGAGCATTAAAGTGTTCTTAATTTTAACAGTGAATGTAAAATTGAGCTCTTCTTATATAATTGATAGCAGAGTATGGTCTGAATATCTTAATCAGTATTGACCACAATAATTTTATTCTTAAGAATATATGAAACCTCAATGGACATAGGAGTTAGTTGAGACCAATGGCGACAAATATCATTCTTCACATCATAAAAAAACAATCAACCAGTAGCCGAGTACCGAAAGTATTATCATCAAATATAAAAACGACAAGAATGCTATTATCACCACTACAAAGAAGAAAATAAGAAAACTATGATACTACATAATAGTAGAAAACAGTATAAAACAAAAGAAAACTGATACTACAAAACAACAAGAAAACCAAACGTGCTGCTACTACCAACATTATCCATAGATCAAATAGAGAAACAACCCTAAATTAGTTAAATATAAACAAACAAATTAATAATGATGTATTGATAAATAGAAGAACACCATTAAAAACAAAATCAGAAATTTAACCAATTTCAAAATCCAGTTGAAGATACCTGGAACTAAATTTTGAAGAGATGACCTAAAATCGAGTTGAATTTGCTTAAACTTGAGATGAATATCAAAATCAATTTGAATTTTGAAGATGCCTCCCAGTTGAATTTCGTTCAACTTGAGATGACTATCAAAATCGAGTTAAGGGTCGCGTTCGAATTTCAAAATCGAATTGAATCTGGAGCTAAGAGCAAAAATCTGAAGAGAGAAATTAAAATCGACATTAAAAAAATCACGGTGAAGATTCAAATTGACCACGATGTCCTAGAGACATAATATTTGGTTTAGAAGCAATATGTGTAGAAACATTTGTCCTTCCGTAGAATAAAAACACCAGTGGCCTAGTGGCTGAAAAATGTGGAAATAGTGTCCTTCACTCTATTTTCATGTGTTTAAAATACATGTATATATAATGATAGATATATTATTAAGAAAAGGTTTATAATTGAATTTTATAGTTTACACAGAAGTCCATTTAATAAAAATTTAAGTTAAAATAACATACATATATGCATGTCCTTATATAAATAATTATAAATTATGTTTTAATGTTTAAAATAGCACATGTATGTAAAGATTGCAATCTAATATTTACATATACAAATTTAAAGTTAACAAATCCAACTTTCGACTTAGAAAAGAATCAAATGATTTAAGTTTTACATAAAATTCCTCTTATGAGTTTTTAGATCAAATAACTTTAACACTTCTGTAACCAAACAAAATATCTTCGAACAACAACCATGTAATATATATACTCATCTTAAAGGTGAATTTAGAAAATTAAAGTTGTTTCAATCAAATATTGTTTCCAATCAAAATTAAATGAAGTTAATCAAAATCGCTTTAAATCAAAATTGTTTAATTAACCATGAAACATATATACATATTTAATTAAAAAGTATTTAATATGATCCTAATCGAACAACGAAATGGATCACATAAATTAGACATTTTTTTTATAAAAGGTTCATTATCAAACTATACAAACAATATGAATAAATTATCGTACGAGATAAAGGTTCTAAATTATTGTCATATGGATCATATAATTAATTAAGGAATGCATAAAAGGGTACCCAAATCAAATCAACATGATGGACAGTTAATTAATTGAGGTGTGGAAAAAGAGGATCTGAATTATATTACAAGATGTATATATATATATAATCATTTGGTATAAAGCATATATAAGAGTCAAATTACGTGAACCTGATTAGTATATTTGAATAAATAAAACTAAAAATCAGCTTAGGATGTAGCCAAAAATTTGCATCTTGAATGATGAACAAAGCTCGTAGATTCAACTGAATCGACCTCTCGATCTTGCTAGAATCAAAGATATAGTGTTATTGGAAAATTATCCATGGTCTTAGAATCGACTCAAGCCAAAGGAACAGGATAATAGAATTATGAAAGGATATATAATAGACTTAGGAAACATCAAAGGTTGGTGATACAAGAATTTGGCTAAGTATGGTGCAGGATGGATCGATTGATGCTGATTCATCATATAAATCAGTGCCAATCCATCTTAGGGCCAAGATGGGTCACACCTAATCTATAGATTACTTCACTAAAACTATGAAGATAAGATCATCCATATGGATCAATACCTATCCATATGGATTGGTGCATATTCATATTGACTATTGGAACAAGTACAGGTGATGTGCATCGATTAAAACCGATCCTCATCTTTGACCATTTTGACTTTGAAGTTCCAAAAATCGAAGTCTTAAGAAAATTTAAAGAAGTGCTAAAGATATGATCAACCATATGGATTGGTACCAATACATATGGGATGGTACCGATCCATACTAACTTTGGAGGATATGAGCTTTGACTTGTTCCTACAGCTGGAACTTTGAATTTGAAGATATTTGCTCGTTTAAACCAAATGTAGTAATTTTTTGCTGGAATTCACCTATAAATAAGAGAGCCTTCATTAACTAGAAGGGAACCTTTTTTTGGATCCTTTTTTCCTCATTTGATTTGTAACGACCTAGAAATTTAGAACATTTGAAATAGAATATTTAATTGAATTTAAATATTTGAATGTTGATTTAATTTGAATTTCAAATGTAAATATGAAATTGGCAATTTAATTCGTAAATTTAATTATTTAAAATGGGTAAAAATTTGAATCTTCAGTTTTAAGCTGATTAAAAATAATCTGAAGGCTTAGAAAATTTATATTGATAATACCAAAGATAATAAAAGTTTCAGAATTGAATTTGAAACCGTTTTGTTCAGTTTTGAATATATATATATCGTTTAATCGATATTTAAAAATAGCGTTCCGAGGCGTAGTCTCGGAATTTGACGAAACCAGTTCCATTGGGTCCGTAATATTGAGTTATTATCGGATTTCAATTTTCGTAATGTTTGGAGTGATCGTTTGGCCGTACGATAAGCAAACGCGCTGAAATTAAATCGAAAATTTAATATTATAACTGGTCCAAAAAGCTATCTTCTCCATACGATCAAATTTGGACTCGAAACCTTTTCCATCGTGTTCGGAATAGGCGTATAACATTATAAACGCCTAGCAGCATGCATCAATAGGAGGTCGAGATTCTGAGTTGTGTAATTCGAGATGATTAAAAATTTAAATTTAAATATAATATTTAGCCAAATTCACATCCACTTCCTATTTTTCTTTTCTCCAGCTACCCTACTACCTACCTTGTCTTCAAACACGTATCCTTTCTTTTTCAACACACCTCCCGAATCAACAGGTTTCGTTATTTCTTACACTTGGCAAGTTAAAAAGACACGCGTCCTCTTCGTTCAAAAGCAAATACAAAAGAAAAAAATATCGAAGCCTCTTCCTTTATTCGAAATGAAATCAAAATTACCTCGTTCTAAACGAAATCAAGGCCGAAGCCCCTACCATTCGAAATAAAAATAAATATGATTCCTCCTCTCGATTTGTTCGTTCTCAGTCAATAGCGATCTGGGATTTCGAGATGAGGGGGATGAGTTCGCCTGGTATGGGTTTTCGCGAACTCGAAGTCGCGATTGGACTTCGTGGCCGAAGTTGAGGCGCGTGAAGGAGGAGAGAAACCGAAGGTTGCGACAGTCTCGAGTGGCTCCTCGTGCGTGTGGCGACGCGATTCGGGGAGGTCAGCGATGTGGAGACGAGCTCGAGTTCGAGCACGAGATGCTGGGTTAGTCGTATGCTCAGCTAAGGTTTCGCGAGCTCGTCTGAGTGATGGCAATTGCGATTGCCTGTGAGGTATTATCTTTCATTTTATATACCTGTAGATTTTCTAACGTATATATACAAATTTGAAGAAAGATATATATATATATTCACCTGCATTTTATATAATTTATATATAGGTAAACATAAATTATTTTATATATATAGATAGATTTTGGAAAATAATAATAATAGGAATTTTGAAGCGTTGGAGAGTTTAATTAAAAATTTTAATTTATAAAATCTATATAGACCATTTTTATAAATATATATGATTTCAAATGAGGAAAATAATAATAATAATAACTTGTTAAATTTATTTTTGTTATCAAGAAGATTATTTAAAAGGAAAAATTAGTTTAATTAAATTAATAGTAAATTTAATTTACCAAATGGAAATTAATTGTTCGACTGATTCAAATATTAATAAATTTTATAATTGTTTATTCAAGGTTTGAAACCGTGAAGAAATGATCAAAATGGAAATGGGATTGCAAAATAAAAACAAAGGTGAGATTTTTCTCACTCAAATGAAATTTGATATTGCAGTTATTGATTTGATTTCTATTGGATGTGATATTAGATATAGTAGGGTATATCTATATATATAGCAATATATACATATTGGCATATGTATATATTGGATTGATTGATTTCCCGCACTGTATAGCGGATGAGACGCTATTGCGCCGTTAGTAAGCGGATGATATTTTTATAAAATCCTATATACCGCGATATTCCACCTCGAAGTGGAATTGGTATTGTGCTAACATCTGTGGATGCAGGGAAACAGGTTGGAGGGATCCAATAGGATTCCTCAAAACATTTGAATTTGATTTCATATGTTCTGTAATTGATTATTTATAATCTGTGTATGATTATATCTGTGATTGAATGTGTTGAAGGCTATAACTTAGCCGAATGTATTTTTGGTATCGTTGGATACCAGAAATGAATATAAATTGGATTTTGAAATAAAAATGAAATTTTTTAAATGAATTTGTTTTCAAGGATTGAATTTATTTAAAAGAAGGAATTTTAAAATATTAAAATGGATTGTCGAAATCTTATTGAATAAATTCCAAGATATGGGAAAAGATTTTTATAAATGAATTTTGAATAGTATTATTCAAAAGTTGGAAAATTTGTTTTGTGTTGAGAATAAATTGAAAATCGATTTGCAGAATGATTTGGTATTTGGGATTAAAATTAGAATCGATTTGAAATTTGATTCGGTGTTGAAGTAAATTTAGAAATCAATTTGGAATTTGATTTGGAGTTTGAATATAAAATTGAGAAATCAATTTGAAAGTCGATTTGGTGTTGAAAGTGAATATTTGAGCATGTAAATTTCGAATAGAATTTATAAAGGAAAGGGAAATTGTTTAAAAAAATAAACATTGATTTATTTTTAAAGTGTGAAAAATATGATTTGGAATCGGTTTTCAAAGTGATGAAGTGTGGGAATAAATTTACTGATTTGAAAGTAAATTTGAAATAAATCGATAAGGATTTATTTAATTAGTTTAAATGGACCGTTTCGAAGTGAAAGTGTATTTTCACTATAAAGCCGAGTATATTTTCCAAAGTGGTTTTTAAATTATAAATTAAAAGTTCTAAGTGGATTTTTAAAAGAAATATTTGGAAATGTATTCCGCGTAAGGAAATGGATTTGAAATTGATTTTCAAAAGTTGAAAGGTGAAAAGTGATTTGAAACTGGTTTTCAAATGTGAAGTGTGGAAAAAATATATATCTCGTGAAGATATTTTGAAATTAAATAATTTGGGAAAATTATTTGAATCTGATGATTGTTGTGAATATTATTGATAGTTAAATCACCGACTATCAATATTTTCCTTTGAAATGGCACTTGATTTGTTTTTTAAACAAACGCTTATTATTCGGTTTAGCCGGGAAAGGACCTTTGTGTCAGAAAACCCATTCCGAATAATAATACGACGATATGGATCGTATTGAAGACCGGTAATGAAGACTGGGTGTTTATGAAAACGATAGGATGACCTATCGATTGTCTCTGCACCGTTAGCTACGGTATTGAGATTTCCTTTGTGATGGGAAGTTTTATCGGGATTGTGAATATCCGGATTTGCTAGGACTTCTTTTGGAAGTGCCTTCGGTTCTGTTCGAACCCGGAATAGACTTGTATGGTTACGTGTCTGACATTACATTTTGAGATATAAAGCCGATTTCTTTCAAATACATTTCTGTTGGTGGCGGAGAATTTATTCTCTTAGCTTAACACCCTTCTTTGAGACGTACGAGCTCAGAGGTTATGTAGTTGAAATTTATCAACGATATATTCCCAATTTGGTAATGTGGCATGCTGATTGTTGCTGTGATGATGATCATTTATTTGATCATTTGTGATCAAAGCGTGGCTTTGTGAAAAAGCGTAGCTTTGTGGACGATACTTTGTCAGGGCCTCAACAACCCAGAAATGGTCGAAACAGGAATGTTGCGGCAAGGTTATGAGGGTCGTGCCCTTTATGGTATGTCATTTCCTTCTGGAAAGGGGTGGTATCATGGTATGGAGCCCAAATACTTACTCATGTGGACACACTTATTTATTATGTGTGATGTTGGTTACCGAGCGCTCGGATAAAGGTCCCAAAGGACCGGGTGATGACATATTCATGAGTTACCTAGTTACAGGGGTAATCCGGCCTTGTTTGGCAGAGAGCAGTTTGTCTCTCGGGACGTCCAGCCAGAGGCGATCCCATTCGGCAGTAGGAAAGGAAGTTCCTTAGCCTGACCATTTGTTGAAAATCCATTTCCCAATACGAAACTTGTACGGTTTTAGTTGTAGAACCTGCCATTTACTTATGGTGGTCACCACTGTTTAGATGGTAGCTATAGTAGGCATACGATACTGGTTTTATGCTGGCTAAGATTAATATTATACTTTCGAAATGTTTTCTACACTAGACCTGTAATATCCCGGGATTTCGAGGAATTTAAAATGTGATAATCTTTTAATTTAAATTGATAAAATTGTTATTTTCAAATATTTTATAACCAAATAATAATAATAAGATGTTTTAATTATGGTATAGATTGAATTATAATAAGAATAATTATTTTAAATTGTGTTATTTTATAAATTTGATTTTTAATAGATTTATCATTTCCAAAAATATACAAACCAAAATCATCTCCTCAAACAAAACTGAAATCATCTCCAGTTCAAAACCCTGTAATCTGAAATCATCTCCAACCCAAAACTGGAAAGATTCTCTTAAACCAAGAATCTCAAACCTGAAATCATTTTCAGAAGCTTAAAATTCTCAAATTCAAAAGACCTGAAACTATATTTCAAACAAATCTGCAATGTTTTTCAAGACTATAATCAATTCCAAGAATGCATGCAAGTAGATCTGAAGTTTTCAAGAGCTTTTCAATTTTTAAAGAAATCATAGTAGATGCAGTTCAAAAGTTTCCAGTTTTCAAGCCCTGTTCAAACTGTTTTAAACTTCTCTGCCTCTTTGAAAGGTGAGTAAACAATTCTTTTGCAAAAGCTAAAATGAAATTAAATTGCTTTCGAATGATTTCTGAATGAAGTATATTTGCATGTTCATGTGTGTATACTGTTTGTATGTGAGAATTGAAGTATGTATGCCTGTTTTCATTGTTAATTGCTCTGTTCATTTTTAATTTGAGTAAACTTCTTTTATAAGATTCTAAAACCTATATATCTTGATTCCAGAAGTATGATATTGAGATATACTTGAAATGATTTAGTGAAATTGGTTTGCAGGTTTATAAATGTGTAGCTAAAAAGATATGCATGTCTGTACACCTATATATCTCTGTTTTTATAACAGTACAGGCTGCAGATTTTTAATAGAAAATTCCTATCTCCCCATTCAATTGTTTTTAGTATAGAGTTTGTAAATGAAAGGGTTTCTAACAATGTACTTTAAATTTTAAAAATAGATTCATGGATAAGTAATAAGTATTAACTCAAAATTAAAGTTTACAGTGGAAAATCAACGAAATGGGTAAAATTCGAACTTGTTAATTTAAATCTTTGATTTTATAATCTGATTTATGCTTGGAAATAATGAATTTAGAGGAAGGAATCATGATTTTTAAACAAGTATATAGTGAGAATTTCTGAGTTGAACGGATTTGAGTTTATCGACGTTTTCTGACGAACGGCATTTTGTGGAAGGCTGTGGTTGGTGTCAAGGGAAGCTTGATGGTTAGTGAACTCAGGAAAATTGGTGGTCGAATTTTCTGATCAATGGTGAGGCGTGGCGTCGTTGATCTAGGGTTTAGTGGCAGTTTTGGTTGTCAATGTTTATGGGGTAATGGCGACAGTTATGGTGAATCAGAAGTGATCGCATGGAGGGGGAACTAAAGATTGGAGTTCGAGGCGTCTTTGGTGAAGTCGGCGAGGTTCATCGTGATCGAGATCAACGGTGAGGGAAGGATTTCCATTGGTGGTTGTTTCCAGATTTTCAAGCGTTGGGTTCGATTTGGAATCGTGGCTCCTGGAAGTGTTTGGATGATTGCGATGGGTTGCTGGAGAGTTCGTGGGTGTGTGGGAAGCTTTGGCGATGGTCGGAGGATCACCGTTGGCGGTGCACGGTGCACAGTGGCACAGCGTGTCAGTGTTGATTTGGGTTTGGGTTTCGTGGGTGTTTTCCTTGAAGTTGGTCTCGGGGAAGAAGGCCTTTGGTCCGAGTAATATTATGGGGAGGTACACGAGTATTTTGTGTGATAACTGTTAAGTTTTTAACAGTTTAAATTTCAAAGCGACAGTTTTAAAATTCTCGGGGAGGTCTCGGGTAGATTAGGTTTTGGCTCGGGTTTGCCTTCGGGTCGTTGTAAGCTGAGTGAAAACTGTTAGCAGTTTAAAATTCTTTAAATTCAAAACAGTTTTAAATTCTAAAATTAAATCTCTGTTTAATAAAGATGCAGATGTATTGGCTTAGATTTAAATACATATGGGTTAAAACCAAAGTAAATGTTAAACTAGTTTTTAAATTTAAGTAAAGGTAAGTTGTAAATTTAAATAATTAAGTTAAATCAATTTTCGTGAAAATTTATTACTTTGTAATAAATTGTTTAAATAAATTAAATTGTATGATTTATTTAACTTAAATATATTAAGTCAAAATCTTAAGTTATTTTCAAACTTAATATAAAGGTTAATTAATAAGGAGATGTTTTTATCTTAAAAACTTAATTAAAGTTGGATAGTTTATGAGATAATTAAAGCGTGACTTATTAATTAAATTCGTTGATGTTTAAGGATAAGTAAATTAACAATTAAGTTTTCAAGTGTTTTATTTACTTGTAATTAAGGATTGTTAATTTATAATTAAAGATAAGTAATTAATTATTTTAAAAACTTAATTAATGACATTTAATTAAGTAAGTTAAATTACTAAGATCAAATGTTTTAATGATAATGTTTTATCTTAAGATTAATTAAGATTTTTAAATGAGTTGAAATTAATTAATTAAATTAAGAAATTAAGATTAATTAATTTATTTAATTAATTATTGATAAGGATTAATTAAATGATTAAAGGTTAATTAAGATAATAATTAAGAAGTACTTAATAAAGTTTTATTAAGTAATAATTAAGTTTTCTTAATTAATAATTAAGAAATTATTAATTTATAATTAAAGTTATTTAAGGATTAATTAACTGTTATTAAGGTTAGTTAATTATCATTAAAGATTAATTAATAGATAATTATGGATTAATTAAATTGGTAATTAAGGTTGTTAATTAATAATTAAGTTTATTAATTAATAATTAAGAGGTAATTAATTAGTTAATTAAGTTTAATTAATTAATTATAAAAGTAATTAAGGATTGATTACTTTGTATTAAAGGATATTGATTTATAATTAAGGTTTATTAATTAATAGTTAAAGAATAATTAATCAAGGATTAATTAATTTGTTTAAAGGGTAATTAAGGATGAGTTACTCAGTTATGATTTAAGAAATGAATGTGATTTATTTAAGTTAATTAATTTGTTAATTAATTAAGGATAGTCACTTGGTAATTAAGTATAATTACTTAATAAGATTTGATAAGAGTAATTACTTAGTTGATAATTGAATTACTGTATGTAATTAGTGTAATTAATCAAAAAAAGGATTTATAAAAGAAATTAAAGTAATTAAGAATAGTTAATTACTGTTAATGATTATTTAAGGTTGATTAATGAAAGTAATTAATAAATGTATGATTAATTAATGTAATTAATTAAGGAATAATGTAATTAATTAAAGGTTAATTAATTAATTAAAGTAATTAATTAAGGATCATTAATTAATATAATTAATGAGAGTAATTAAAGGTTAATTACTGTTAATGGTTAAGAATAATTAATTTGTGAAGTTGTTTAAAGGATAATTACTTTATGTAATTAATAATTAATCAAGAGTGATTAATATTTAATGATTAATTAATTAAATGGGTTGTAATTAATTAATGTTGATTAAGCAAGAATAGGAATTAATTCTTAAGTAATTAATTTAATTTAAGTTGATTAAATTAATTATAATAGAGATTAATAAATGGTTGCTTATGAATGATGGTTGAGTAGAATGTCTGATTTGGTTGATATCTATTGGATGATATACTATGATATTCTGTGATATGATATACTATGATATATCTGTGATAAATGTGTGATATTTATCTATGTTAATGCTGTGTGAATTCAAGTATTGAATTGAATTGTTTAAACCTTTAAACAACTTGGCCTTAAAAGATACGTTTTGGATTTCGATGAGACCGGGATCGGGTTTCCGTATACCGGATTTCCAGGTCTGGAGACCCGAATACCACATCGATCCAAATTAACGATAGGTCGTGAATCTCAAGTGAAGATGAAGATTTAGAGTGCAAGGGTTATTGTCGTTAACTCTGAGGGTGATTCCAAAACGAGTGTAACGAGATAATGCCTTCGGTTTCGTTCGAACCCGGAACGAACTTGTATGGATTGAATGCTTTCAGCACATCGTCAGGCGGACGATGAGCATTCTAAGTGATATGTTCTGATTAAAGGTAATCGTAACCTCAAGCCTCATCAACCGGGAATGGCTAAAACAGGGGAGGTGCAGCAAGGCTTCGTGGGTAGCACCCACTGAGAGCAAGATAGATCCCTGTCTAGAGGTCCCTTTTCTTTTATTCGGCTTAGTGTGTGGTTGGTCGCGCCAACCACGGGATTGTCTTGTTCGGGATTATCCAGTAAGGGATGGTTCCGGCTTTGTGTTGCAGGGGAGCGGGCGTACTCCTCGGTACGGTGATCTAGGCCACGTACTGTGACGGGCGGTACCCCAGTAGCCCTGCCATTGTATGGAATCCAAACTCCAATAAGTGCCGTACGTATTAGTTGTGCCCAACTATGTTGGAATGTGAGATGTAAGCATTTCAGCTATTTCTGTATTTTACTTGAAAACCCTAGACCCTATTATAATACAATCAGATTTCCTATCAAATGTTTTGGTTAGCGTAAGGTAAAAACTTTTCCATGTTTATGTGTGGGAAGTCTTACGTGATACCTTTGTTTTCAAAAGGTTTTGAAGTTAAGCAATTTAAACCGTTTACTCACACCAGACCCATGTCTGACCCAAGTGTTTATTTCTGTTTTATATAAACTCTTGGGTACTCAAATTTTTACGAGTAGCCAAGGGAGTCAGGTTTGCTTTGACGAGTTATCTGGAGGAGCAATGGAGCAGGAGGCTTCAGCGTTTGTAGAGATGTAGTAGTTCCGCTGTGTTGATCTCTGAGTCATTGTTATCTGTGTTGTATCTTTTATTGTAGAAACTAGACAGGTGTTTATAACTGTCTAGTATGTGTTGTATATGTTGTGTAACTCTAATAGTTGTTGTATATAAAACTATGTAATAGTTTATGTTATTAATATAATTTGTTCGTTTCCGCTGTGAGTATTTGTGTTTGTTTCTTTTCTCTTCTTCTCTTTTCTACTTCTCACCCCTTTCTTTCTTATCAGCGATACGACTTTCTGGTCGATGAAAGCCGGGTCGTCACATATGGTATCAGAGCCTAGGCTGGCGACAACCTTGGCTCTGGTGGGAATTTTGAGAGTATTAATAAATATGAGCGCGTATTTGTTAGTGAATATAAAATTGTTTTATATTGTGTTGATTGGTTTATTGAGTAGTTTATGGATTCTGGTCGATGTGTGGGACGCCACAACATTGATAGGGATCTCTAAACGCTTGTATAGAACAATTCGACACAGTATTGTTTTAAAGAGGTAAATGAAATAATTTTACCCAGAAATAATTTCTATATAAAAAGTATCATTTTAAATATATATATATATATATATATATATATTTCTACCTATTTGTTGGGTTACCTGTTCGGGTTTTCCAATATAAATTATAAAGGTAGATAAGGTGGTAGTGTGAGTAACACGACTACCAATAGTTAGAATTTGAGTGTTGAGGTTGGAAGTGTATCTGTCGAGACTGTAGACCTAATACCGTCTCGAGTAAGCTTTGCTATGGTAAAGGATTTCATCGATCTCCGAAGGAAACTGTAATGGTTCGGAGTTTATCTTTGAAGTTTGGATGAGTAAGGTTGGATCTGTCGGTTGAACAGAAGCGAGTGATGGTACCTTGATACCTCAGGTAATAGTAGCTGTATGATGAGATACAGTGACGATGGATGTTCCCGAAGATGTTTTCTTTGGAACAAGATTAAGGAAGTGTGTATGCTTCGGTGTTGTGGCTGAGTTCAGCATGGTGTTTCTGTTTGGTTTGGAGTTCGAGTTTCTCGAAGATCTTTGGAATAGGAAGTCCTTGGCATCAGTGTCAGCAGTGCAGCTCAGAGTATTCTGTGATGGCAGGAAGTTTTCTGGATGAGCAGTTTTTCTGAAGGTGAAGTTCAGAAGTAGTAAGAGTAAATCCATTTCTTCGATGGATTGGATAGATAAGTATAAGCTATTCTGATTGATTAAGAGAGAACAGTTTTCTTTGGATTTGGGCTGGGTTGATCGCAAAAGTGACTTGCGATTGCTGAGTGTTCTCTTGAGTTATCAGAGATTTTCTGGATATCTTCAGCAAAGTCAGAAGTTTGTCTGCATTTGAGATTGAGTTCTGTATCGACTTGATTTCAGGATTAATACCGGTGGTTCAGCTTAGTAGAAGGATGTCTCCTAGAGAAAGGATTGGGTGAAGCAGCTCAGTATTTGATGGAACTTCTGAGTTTTTCTTTTGGATTTGATGAACCATATTTCCAGGATGTGTTGTCTAGTCTGTGCTCGAGTTCATCGACAGTATTCTCATCTTCTCCAAGATCAGAGTTGTGCAGCGGAAGCAAGATGTTAGCTGTTCTAAAGTGGAAGCAACTGGAAGTTGCAGAGTTTGGATTAGAGGGTTCCTACATGAAGTTTTCAAGATTTGAAGGTCAGATTGGTGAGAGAATCTGTTTTGTCTTGATAAAAGAAGTATTTGGAATCTACTGATGATTGAGGAGTAGAGTTTGAGTTCTGGATTTCCGTAGATCTTGAGAGGATCCATTTATTAGATTGTTTTTGGTCCTGTTTGTTTCGAGAAGCATCAGCGATGGTTAAGCTGATCAGGAAGGATGAAGGCAGCCCAGAATCGTCAGAAGAGTTCTGTGGATTAGAGATGGAGAATTTTGGAATTCGAAGTTGGAGACTTCGTTGTTATTTCTTCGGTGAATGGAGAAATTAAGATTGGATAAGACTAGAAAGATAGCTCCGAGTATATTGGATCTTTCTGAATTTTTGTGAGGATAAGTGTTTTGGCTTCGGTATTGAATTACCAGTTTGGATTTAGTAGAGCGAGTAACCCAGTATCTGTATCGGGAAAACTCGGGATGATTTTAGGTAGTTTATCCGGATCTATGTTCGGATAACTAGAATTGTTGTTTGTATGAATTGTTGCTTGGATGAAATTGTTTGTTTGGATGAATGGTTGTTTGTTTGATAGTGTATGGCTGATAAGTATGCTTGAATTGTTTTAAAATGGATTGAAATAAAATAAAATTTTTGGATTATCTTTTGTTTTAAATTTCGAGGACGAAATTCTTTTAAGGGGGAAGGAATGTAATATCCCGGGATTTCGAGGAATTTAAAATGTGATAATCTTTTAATTTAAATTGATAAAATTGTTATTTTCAAATATTTTATAACCAAATAATAATAATAAGATGTTTTAATTATGGTATAGATTGAATTATAATAAGAATAATTATTTTAAATTGTGTTATTTTATAAATTTGATTTTTAATAGATTTATCATTTCCAAAAATATACAAACCAAAATCATCTCCTCAAACAAAACTGAAATCATCTCCAGTTCAAAACCCTGTAATCTGAAATCATCTCCAACCCAAAACTGGAAAGATTCTCTTAAACCAAGAATCTCAAACCTGAAATCATTTTCAGAAGCTTAAAATTCTCAAATTCAAAAGACCTGAAACTATATTTCAAACAAATCTGCAATGTTTTTCAAGACTATAATCAATTCCAAGAATGCATGCAAGTAGATCTGAAGTTTTCAAGAGCTTTTCAATTTTTAAAGAAATCATAGTAGATGCAGTTCAAAAGTTTCCAGTTTTCAAGCCCTGTTCAAACTGTTTTAAACTTCTCTGCCTCTTTGAAAGGTGAGTAAACAATTCTTTTGCAAAAGCTAAAATGAAATTAAATTGCTTTCGAATGATTTCTGAATGAAGTATATTTGCATGTTCATGTGTGTATACTGTTTGTATGTGAGAATTGAAGTATGTATGCCTGTTTTCATTGTTAATTGCTCTGTTCATTTTTAATTTGAGTAAACTTCTTTTATAAGATTCTAAAACCTATATATCTTGATTCCAGAAGTATGATATTGAGATATACTTGAAATGATTTAGTGAAATTGGTTTGCAGGTTTATAAATGTGTAGCTAAAAAGATATGCATGTCTGTACACCTATATATCTCTGTTTTTATAACAGTACAGGCTGCAGATTTTTAATAGAAAATTCCTATCTCCCCATTCAATTGTTTTTAGTATAGAGTTTGTAAATGAAAGGGTTTCTAACAATGTACTTTAAATTTTAAAAATAGATTCATGGATAAGTAATAAGTATTAACTCAAAATTAAAGTTTACAGTGGAAAATCAACGAAATGGGTAAAATTCGAACTTGTTAATTTAAATCTTTGATTTTATAATCTGATTTATGCTTGGAAATAATGAATTTAGAGGAAGGAATCATGATTTTTAAACAAGTATATAGTGAGAATTTCTGAGTTGAACGGATTTGAGTTTATCGACGTTTTCTGACGAACGGCATTTTGTGGAAGGCTGTGGTTGGTGTCAAGGGAAGCTTGATGGTTAGTGAACTCAGGAAAATTGGTGGTCGAATTTTCTGATCAATGGTGAGGCGTGGCGTCGTTGATCTAGGGTTTAGTGGCAGTTTTGGTTGTCAATGTTTATGGGGTAATGGCGACAGTTATGGTGAATCAGAAGTGATCGCATGGAGGGGGAACTAAAGATTGGAGTTCGAGGCGTCTTTGGTGAAGTCGGCGAGGTTCATCGTGATCGAGATCAACGGTGAGGGAAGGATTTCCATTGGTGGTTGTTTCCAGATTTTCAAGCGTTGGGTTCGATTTGGAATCGTGGCTCCTGGAAGTGTTTGGATGATTGCGATGGGTTGCTGGAGAGTTCGTGGGTGTGTGGGAAGCTTTGGCGATGGTCGGAGGATCACCGTTGGCGGTGCACGGTGCACAGTGGCACAGCGTGTCAGTGTTGATTTGGGTTTGGGTTTCGTGGGTGTTTTCCTTGAAGTTGGTCTCGGGGAAGAAGGCCTTTGGTCCGAGTAATATTATGGGGAGGTACACGAGTATTTTGTGTGATAACTGTTAAGTTTTTAACAGTTTAAATTTCAAAGCGACAGTTTTAAAATTCTCGGGGAGGTCTCGGGTAGATTAGGTTTTGGCTCGGGTTTGCCTTCGGGTCGTTGTAAGCTGAGTGAAAACTGTTAGCAGTTTAAAATTCTTTAAATTCAAAACAGTTTTAAATTCTAAAATTAAATCTCTGTTTAATAAAGATGCAGATGTATTGGCTTAGATTTAAATACATATGGGTTAAAACCAAAGTAAATGTTAAACTAGTTTTTAAATTTAAGTAAAGGTAAGTTGTAAATTTAAATAATTAAGTTAAATCAATTTTCGTGAAAATTTATTACTTTGTAATAAATTGTTTAAATAAATTAAATTGTATGATTTATTTAACTTAAATATATTAAGTCAAAATCTTAAGTTATTTTCAAACTTAATATAAAGGTTAATTAATAAGGAGATGTTTTTATCTTAAAAACTTAATTAAAGTTGGATAGTTTATGAGATAATTAAAGCGTGACTTATTAATTAAATTCGTTGATGTTTAAGGATAAGTAAATTAACAATTAAGTTTTCAAGTGTTTTATTTACTTGTAATTAAGGATTGTTAATTTATAATTAAAGATAAGTAATTAATTATTTTAAAAACTTAATTAATGACATTTAATTAAGTAAGTTAAATTACTAAGATCAAATGTTTTAATGATAATGTTTTATCTTAAGATTAATTAAGATTTTTAAATGAGTTGAAATTAATTAATTAAATTAAGAAATTAAGATTAATTAATTTATTTAATTAATTATTGATAAGGATTAATTAAATGATTAAAGGTTAATTAAGATAATAATTAAGAAGTACTTAATAAAGTTTTATTAAGTAATAATTAAGTTTTCTTAATTAATAATTAAGAAATTATTAATTTATAATTAAAGTTATTTAAGGATTAATTAACTGTTATTAAGGTTAGTTAATTATCATTAAAGATTAATTAATAGATAATTATGGATTAATTAAATTGGTAATTAAGGTTGTTAATTAATAATTAAGTTTATTAATTAATAATTAAGAGGTAATTAATTAGTTAATTAAGTTTAATTAATTAATTATAAAAGTAATTAAGGATTGATTACTTTGTATTAAAGGATATTGATTTATAATTAAGGTTTATTAATTAATAGTTAAAGAATAATTAATCAAGGATTAATTAATTTGTTTAAAGGGTAATTAAGGATGAGTTACTCAGTTATGATTTAAGAAATGAATGTGATTTATTTAAGTTAATTAATTTGTTAATTAATTAAGGATAGTCACTTGGTAATTAAGTATAATTACTTAATAAGATTTGATAAGAGTAATTACTTAGTTGATAATTGAATTACTGTATGTAATTAGTGTAATTAATCAAAAAAAGGATTTATAAAAGAAATTAAAGTAATTAAGAATAGTTAATTACTGTTAATGATTATTTAAGGTTGATTAATGAAAGTAATTAATAAATGTATGATTAATTAATGTAATTAATTAAGGAATAATGTAATTAATTAAAGGTTAATTAATTAATTAAAGTAATTAATTAAGGATCATTAATTAATATAATTAATGAGAGTAATTAAAGGTTAATTACTGTTAATGGTTAAGAATAATTAATTTGTGAAGTTGTTTAAAGGATAATTACTTTATGTAATTAATAATTAATCAAGAGTGATTAATATTTAATGATTAATTAATTAAATGGGTTGTAATTAATTAATGTTGATTAAGCAAGAATAGGAATTAATTCTTAAGTAATTAATTTAATTTAAGTTGATTAAATTAATTATAATAGAGATTAATAAATGGTTGCTTATGAATGATGGTTGAGTAGAATGTCTGATTTGGTTGATATCTATTGGATGATATACTATGATATTCTGTGATATGATATACTATGATATATCTGTGATAAATGTGTGATATTTATCTATGTTAATGCTGTGTGAATTCAAGTATTGAATTGAATTGTTTAAACCTTTAAACAACTTGGCCTTAAAAGATACGTTTTGGATTTCGATGAGACCGGGATCGGGTTTCCGTATACCGGATTTCCAGGTCTGGAGACCCGAATACCACATCGATCCAAATTAACGATAGGTCGTGAATCTCAAGTGAAGATGAAGATTTAGAGTGCAAGGGTTATTGTCGTTAACTCTGAGGGTGATTCCAAAACGAGTGTAACGAGATAATGCCTTCGGTTTCGTTCGAACCCGGAACGAACTTGTATGGATTGAATGCTTTCAGCACATCGTCAGGCGGACGATGAGCATTCTAAGTGATATGTTCTGATTAAAGGTAATCGTAACCTCAAGCCTCATCAACCGGGAATGGCTAAAACAGGGGAGGTGCAGCAAGGCTTCGTGGGTAGCACCCACTGAGAGCAAGATAGATCCCTGTCTAGAGGTCCCTTTTCTTTTATTCGGCTTAGTGTGTGGTTGGTCGCGCCAACCACGGGATTGTCTTGTTCGGGATTATCCAGTAAGGGATGGTTCCGGCTTTGTGTTGCAGGGGAGCGGGCGTACTCCTCGGTACGGTGATCTAGGCCACGTACTGTGACGGGCGGTACCCCAGTAGCCCTGCCATTGTATGGAATCCAAACTCCAATAAGTGCCGTACGTATTAGTTGTGCCCAACTATGTTGGAATGTGAGATGTAAGCATTTCAGCTATTTCTGTATTTTACTTGAAAACCCTAGACCCTATTATAATACAATCAGATTTCCTATCAAATGTTTTGGTTAGCGTAAGGTAAAAACTTTTCCATGTTTATGTGTGGGAAGTCTTACGTGATACCTTTGTTTTCAAAAGGTTTTGAAGTTAAGCAATTTAAACCGTTTACTCACACCAGACCCATGTCTGACCCAAGTGTTTATTTCTGTTTTATATAAACTCTTGGGTACTCAAATTTTTACGAGTAGCCAAGGGAGTCAGGTTTGCTTTGACGAGTTATCTGGAGGAGCAATGGAGCAGGAGGCTTCAGCGTTTGTAGAGATGTAGTAGTTCCGCTGTGTTGATCTCTGAGTCATTGTTATCTGTGTTGTATCTTTTATTGTAGAAACTAGACAGGTGTTTATAACTGTCTAGTATGTGTTGTATATGTTGTGTAACTCTGATAGTTGTTGTATATAAAACTATGTAATAGTTTATGTTATTAATATAATTTGTTCGTTTCCGCTGTGAGTATTTGTGTTTGTTTCTTTTCTCTTCTTCTCTTTTCTACTTCTCACCCCTTTCTTTCTTATCAGCGATACGACTTTCTGGTCGATAAAAGCCGGGTCGTCACAAGACCTTAATAATAATATCCAATGATTGGCGTAGTAAGCATCTTTGACTATCATAAGAAGAAATCTCCTCCAATTCTGCGTTTGCATTGTATGTGTGGTGGGAGGTCTTATGGTAGTTTCATTTTCCCAAAAGCATTGCGAATCTGTTTTATTCTCTTTGTGAAAATAACTGTTTTACGATCTCACACCAGTCACCATGACTGACTCGGAGTTTATTGTTCCCTTCTAAACTCTGGGTGCCCATAATTTTCCCCACGGGCAGCCTAGAGTTATTTTTATCAGGATATTCTGGATATTCTAGAGCTTTGGGCATAAGCTGGATGGCGAAGCTACCGTACTTGTTTTATTCCGCTGTGTATTCTGTATGAGGACAGGTTTATATAACTGTCCATTGTTGTATCGAGTTGTATATTGACTCTGATTGATGTATGTATAAACTGATATAGTTCTTTGTTTAAAAGACTAGTGATTATCTATTATATTTTGTTCCGCTGCGAAATGTGAGATTCTGATATTGTTTCTGTTTCTGTGTTTTTCTGTTCTCTTTTTCTTCTGTCTTCTTCTACCTCTTCTTTTTAACCCTAATGGTTCGGTTTTCTGGCATTTGATTGCGCGGCATTTGATACAGTGGACGTATTAATGTCGACTTTCGAGCGTCGAAAAATCGCATCGTTACATGATTACTTTAAGATCTAATGATTGAAAATTTGAAATTCCATTGTAAATTAAGTATTCCAAAGAGAATTAATCAACAAATACGACTATGTGGACGTAGACCTGAGATTTTTTGAAACCACTATATAAATCTTGTCACTTTCTCTTTGCTTTCTACAATTTTGTATTTGTTTGATTTCTTTTGATTAATATTAGGGTGTTGTACCAATTTGTTGGGCAATATTTTTGGTGCTTTATTGAGTGTAACTTGAGATCTAAGATCAATGAAGATGAAGAGGCCTAATTCAAGGGGTCATCATTGGACCAAGCCAATCAGAGCATGGGGGCAGCCGGAAGATGTCTTCTAGTTCCAATCTTCCTTCTATCTATGTGACCAGAGAAAAGTGGAGGGGGCGATGACAAGTATGAAAGAGAGATTGCTAGCTCGATTAAATGAGACGATGAATGGATTTTTTTCAAAGAATGGAATGGCAAAGAGCAGTTGGTAATCGAAACTGAAGGCCAAAAAATGGAGCATATGTGTGACTACCCGCACCTCTAGGCACCTGGAAAATCGGATACGACTAGAAGCACGGATGGTCGGGTGAAATAAAAATCCATAACATAGCACAGAGACTAAGGTAATAACATAAAATGATTAAAATATTACAGTGGAAGAAAACTTTCACTAACTATAAATTAATAGCAAAATAGCTTCATTAAAAACAACATTATCCTAAATTTATTTCTGAAACCAAAAGTACCAAGTAGTCTCCACCAAAACATAAAACATAACAAAGTTCACAATATAGGTCTCCATATATAGAGTAAAGTACGGAAAAGAGAAATGAAGTACATGAAACAAAAGAAACAAAAGCTGAAGATAACAACTGCTCCAATGACCCTCCAAGCTGCAAAGAACTGGAACCTAGACTCGCCCTCCTGTGATTTGGGGAAAATAGGAAAAATAGGAATGGATCAGATATAAAGTCTAGTGAATGAGAAATAAAATGAAGCAGAAAGAATAAAATAGTTTAATTCCAGGTCTTCCCCGGATATCGCAGAGGGTGAATAATATAATGCAGTGAATCCTTCTTAGATACAGTTCCTAAGAAGCCAAAGTCCATGGTCACTCTAGGGAAGTCAACCATGCAGTAATACTAAACGTCAATCGGCATGTCGGACTTGTTGTCCTTACCTATCCACGTGCTACAGCGTGAAAGTCATGCTCTTCACCCGTGCACTATGACTAAATGCCTCTTACGTCTGACAGGCGCCGACTCAAACAACCTCGCAGGACCCGAAGTTGCGCTTAGGCTCCGCCAAAGTGGAATCCTATCCTATTGTCTCCTCGGTCACCAACGTGGACTTGCCCCTATCCAAAGTGTCGGTCCTCCGAAAGAGCGTCCGCGGTTGGGTCGGCTACGCAAAATCCTCCAACGAATTGCCTAAAGAAGCCTACGTCGGAGCACACTTGTCATGTTCCGTCCGCATCGATTTGCCTGAAGAAGCCTACGATTGTGGATGCTATCTATCCGACATACTAGCAACCTATGAAAGGTAACAAACATCCTTGCTAACCTACTTGCTCGTTCCTAGTACGTACAGCCCAAACAATATTTTGGTCTTAACTGCATGAAACACCTATCCAGACATTTACAAGGTCTGCCTACCAAATCACTTCTAGATTAATTAATTTTACCTTTACAGTTTACATGTTGTTTATTTCCATTAATCTGCTTTAGGCCATTTTTACATCCGATTTGGTTATTTCACAATTTCCCTTTTTCTTACATAAATGGTATTTCAATTTCACGTCCATTCAGTCCGTATGGTTTGTCTGTAATTTTTATACCATTTTGTTACAGATTTACACTAGCCTTTAGGGTGCATTTAATTTACATTTTTTTTCCACCCTAATTTACGTTCTCCTTTTAGAGATTTAATCTGTACAAAAATTTTATCCAATAGCCACAAACCATTTAATTACACAAAAGTCCATATTTGCATTTTAGGCCACATATGAAACAAACAATTATGTCAATTAGACTTCCCAATTTTGTTCCAAAACCATATTCAAAATTATGTAATTATATCAATCAAAACCACAATTTTATTCAAGTAACATATTATGAATATATTCAACTAACCTGTTCTACCATTAGAAATTGAATAATAATTCTAATTCAATTTAGTTAAACCAATCTTATTTACGCCATGAAACGTGAATAACAATTTGTTTGTTCCAAATTTCAACCCAAACATGAATTAGAATTGAGGAGTGGTAGAAGAAGAAGATACAATAATTTACATAAATTTCAATCTTATTTATGCCATTGTTATCCCGCCTTTTGGCAAGGCCGTGACACCAAAAAGTTGACTGGAAAACTAAAGACAGTTCGTCGTAAAAGCTCATCATACACTGTTTTACTATGGATATCAATGAATTTTGTCCGAGTCCGGATCGAGCCAAAATTGATAGGACATGAAAAGCTAAGCCATGAGAGTCAACGTTTCAAATCTCAAGTCAATCCGAGTCCGTATGTTCAAGTTATGATCAACGCGAGATAGAAGAATCTATGTTCGAATCCATCAGTGTAGCCATCATTCGAATCCATCATCCCTGCCTTACTTCGAATCCATCGATATCGTCTTATTCGTATCCATTGGCAGGGTTCATGTTCGACTCCATCCAAGACATCGCTAGTTCGAATCCATCAAGTTACCCCTGTGTGAAACCATGGCATTCGAATCGATCGAAAGGTAAATAGCCTCGCCTCCATCAGGATCGTATCCATCAAACTGAAGGCCCTTTGAATCCATTCAGACGGCTAAGCTTCGTATCCACCATCCAAGGCAGCATGTTCGACTCGATGGAAGTTTCCCCTGGTTACTTCGAATCCACGGAGCTGCAGATACTTCGAATCCACTACCACGAATCCACCCAGTCAAAGCGGCGAAGAACATGGAGTCGACCCAGTCAATCCGGAGTGAGAAGCGGATCGATGCGAAGCATGCGCACCACGCCGTAGTCTTCGCGTAGAGGAGGATCGATTCGAACGAATCGATTCGAACGTATCGATTCGAACGACTCCAGGAAACGAAAAACACCTACTTGAATCGATCATAACTCGAGTTCTACAAGTCCAAATGCTATGAAATTTTCACAGAAGCTTAAGCACATGATGAAGAATGTCCACACCAAATTTCAGCTCGATTGGATGATTTCTTGATCGATTCGAACCAAGGGTCGAATCAATCCCAAAGTGGGCCCGGATCTCCAGATTTCGGCCATATGGGCCCCCTGACGTACCAGAACTGGTCTCCCCTCAATTTAGGCGAAATACCAGCCTCCTACACCTATAAATAGAGCCCCTGGTCATTCAGAAAGGGGGTCGGACAATTCAAAGTACTAAAGAGCATCCAGATTCTGCCAGATTTACTCCAGAACACCACCGCTACTTTAGATTGAGACTTAGCATATAATTTCAGTTGTACTACATTAGAAGAGATTGTAATCATCAAGTGAACATCAATAAAATCATCAACTACAGAGTGGACGTAGGCAAGATCACTGAACCACTATAAATCTCGTGTTTCTGTTCATTATTTCTGAATTGTGATACTCTGTTTGCTTAGATTTGAGATTTGTGTGTGATTATTGTTGATTTATATTCATACACTGGTGCTTTCACAACATTCGGGGTTTGTGACCAATTTTGGCACAAACACTTTGGTGCTTTCACTGAGAACTGAACTCAGGAGTTCTATCATTTGAAGTTGGATCAGAAGGTTAAGAGATTTAGATCCGAAGAATCATGACAAGACAAACAAGTAAAAGGCAGAGGCCAGAGCGAAGTCAGCATGAAGGGAGTCAAGAGGCTTCCTCAGGAGCAAACCAAGCTTCAGTCTTCATCACCAGGGATGAGATGGAGACAATGATGAAGAGACAGGAGGAAATGATCTAGAATTTGCTTCAACAGATCGGACAACTTGGAGCACAAAATCAAGGAGCAACCAGAATCCAGAACGGAGCAGGACCATCTAACGCAGCATCGGAGCTGGGGGGCACACACTTAGGACATGTTGATCCAAACCTGGGAAGAGAGACAAGGACATCCGAGCAACCTGGCGGCAATAGAGCGATGAACGCTCAGCCAGGGGGGCACACACCCGAAAGCTCACACGGACTCGGGGGGCAGATCGAAGGTAGTGAACAAGGGCTACAGCTTGGAGATAATGATAGATTGGCAGAGATGGTCAGGCGAGCCATGAGAGGCGGATTAGTAAACAGAGATCTTGAAGACGTGAACAAGAGTCCCTTTTCTCCTGCGATTAGATTGGCTAGGAACCCACCAGAATTCAAACTGCCAACAGTAGAAGGGTATGATGGGAGGACGGACCCTGCGGTCCATCTAACGAGGTATATAAGGCACATGGAAGTGCTGGGGGCATCACAGGAAGTCATGGCCCGGTGCTTCCCATTGTATTTGACAGACATAGCAGCTTTATGGTTCAGACAGCTAGAGAGCGGCTCCATTGGGACATGGACCGATTTGATTGAGAAATTTATGAGGCAATTCAGAGTTCATATTTCGAGACCCAAGAATGTGATGAGTTTGGCAACGCTAAAGCAGAAAGCTGGGGAGTCTTTGAGGAATTTCTTGACGCGATTCAATGCGGCAGCAGCATCGGTGTATCGGCCAGATCCATCCATGGTTATGATGGCAGCTGTGTCCGGAGTAGCTGATGGCACGGAATTCAAAAATTCATTAACTAAGGATCCACCAATGGATCTAGGAGAATTCTATCACGAGGCAGAAAAGTTTTTACGATTGGAAGATGCTAATGCTGAAAGAGAAGAAGGAGAGGGAATAGAAGTTTACGCACTTAAAGACAAAAAGCCTCTCGAAAATGATTCATGCAAGGATAAAGGAAAACGAAAGGCTGAGGACAATGGTGACAGGTCAAAGCGACTGCGGAGAGAGCCACGATTCACCACTTATTCAGAGCTGAATGAGAGTTTGGAGCGAATCTACCAAGATACACGAGAGCAAGTTCCCTACCGTAGGCCAATACGAAGGGATCCCACTGTTGACGAGAGGAAATCAGACAGATACTGCTTATTCCACGAACTGAATGGTCATAACACTAACGACTGTAGACATCTGAAGGATGAGGTGGAAGGACACATCAGGAACGGTATGCTACTTCAGTATGTGAGGAGGCGAGCTCCAGCGGTGGAGCCAGAGCGACCACCGTCTACATCAGCCAGGGGTGCCCCCGAGCCAGGACATCGTATGATTATCAATTAGTTGAAATAATGATGGACTAGTTGTAAACCTCTCACCAACACGGGTAAGTCATTTACACATGTGCGAGATCACGAACGGTCCATAGGCATGTTGTGAATGACTACTGACCCTATCGTTGTGGGAGTTTACACTTTGACATCCTTGCTTTGCTTTTGTTTCATTTTGATTTGAACATTTGAACTTGACTTTGTTTAACATTTCTGCTAAAGACTTATTTTCAATAAAAAAATGCTACTTGTGATTTCATAACGGCTAAGCCACTTACACATGTACGGGATCACGAACGGTCCCTAGGCATGCTCTGAGATGGCGATAAACCGTTGCAAGAAACAATCCGGGGATTCACCCGAACGTGAAACCTGGTATTGATGATACTAAGTCCCTCCCCGGGCACACTCAATTCGCCTCGAACGGCATCCGACCGCGAACGGTCACAATTCGATCGCGAACGATCACACTTCGCCACGAACGGCACCCGACCTCGAACGGTCACCATTAGCCTCGAACGGCACCCGACCTCGAACGGTCACCATTAGCCTCGAACGGCACCCGACCTCGAACGGTCACCATTAGCCTCGAACGGCACCCGACCGCGAACGGTCACACTTCATCTAGTATAACATTCGATCACGAACGATCACACTCTGCCTCGTACGGCACTCGACCACGAACGGTCATAATCCATCATAATTTGTCTAGAACGACATCCGACTTCGAACAGTCACAATCCGTTTAGAACGATATCCAACTTCGAACAGTCGTAATCTGTCTAGAATGACATTCGATCACGAACGATCACATTTTTGCCTCGTACGGCACACGATCACAAACGATCACATTCTTCTTTCCACGAAACCCGATCGTGAACGGTCACAACTCGCCTCGAACGGCACCCCTCACCTCAAATGGCTTGATCACGAACGGTCATCATTTGGGGCCGTAAAGAAATGATAGATCGCGAACGGTCGCATTCCACCTCAAAAATGGCTAGATCGCGAACGGTCATCATTTAAGGTCAGATAAAATTATCAATGTCTTTGCAGGTCATCAACAGGATATGAACATCCAGCTAATGGCATTACAAAACACACCTTCCTATCGCAAGGCATGTTTTGGGGGGCAAATGTTATCCCGCCTTTTGGCAAGGCCGTGACACCAAAAAGTTGACTGGAAAACTAAAGACAGTTCGTCGTAAAAGCTCATCATACACTGTTTTACTATGGATATCAATGAATTTTGTCCGAGTCCGGATCGAGCCAAAATTGATAGGACATGAAAAGCTAAGCCATGAGAGTCAACGTTTCAAATCTCAAGTCAATCCGAGTCCGTATGTTCAAGTTATGATCAACGCGAGATAGAAGAATCTATGTTCGAATCCATCAGTGTAGCCATCATTCGAATCCATCATCCCTGCCTTACTTCGAATCCATCGATATCGTCTTATTCGTATCCATTGGCAGGGTTCATGTTCGACTCCATCCAAGACATCGCTAGTTCGAATCCATCAAGTTACCCCTGTGCGAAACCATGGCATTCGAATCGATCGAAAGGTAAATAGCCTCGCCTCCATCAGGATCGTATCCATCAAACTGAAGGCCCTTTGAATCCATTCAGACGGCTAAGCTTCGTATCCACCATCCAAGGCAGCATGTTCGACTCGATGGAAGTTTCCCCTGGTTACTTCGAATCCACGGAGCTGCAGATACTTCGAATCCACTACCACGAATCCACCCAGTCAAAGCGGCGAAGAACATGGAGTCGACCCAGTCAATCCGGAGTGAGAAGTGGATCGATGCGAAGCATGCGCACCACGCCGTAGTCTTCGCGTAGAGGAGGATCGATTCGAACGAATCGATTCGAACGTATCGATTCGAACGACTCCAGGAAACGAAAAACACCTACTTAAATCGATCATAACTCGAGTTCTACAAGTCCAAATGCTATGAAATTTTCACAGAAGCTTAAGCACATGATGAAGAATGTCCACACCAAATTTCAGCTCGATTGGATGATTTCTTGATCGATTCGAACCAAGGGTCGAATCGATCCCAAAGTGGGCCCGGATCTCCAGATTTCGGCCATATGGGCCCCCTGACGTACCAGAACTGGTCTCCCCTCAATTTAGGCGAAATACCAGCCTCCTACACCTATAAATAGAGCCCCTGGTCATTCAGAAAGGGGGTCGGACAATTCAAAGTACTAAAGAGCATCCAGATTCTTCCAGATTTACTCCAGAACACCACCGCTACTTTAGATTGAGACTTAGCATATAATTTCAGTTGTACTACATTAGAAGAGATTGTAATCATCGAGTGAACATCAATAAAATCATCAACTTCAGAGTGGACGTAGGCAAGATCGCTGAACCACTATAAATCTCGTGTTTCTGTTCATTATTTCTAAATTGTGATACTCTGTTTGCTTAGATTTGAGATTTGTGTGTGATTATTGTTGATTTATATTCATACACTGGTGCTTTCACAACATTCGGGGTTTGTGACCAATTTTGGCACAAACAGCCATAAAACGTGAATAGACAATTTATATGTCCCATATTCAAAACCAAACATGAATTAGATTTGAGAAGTGAAAGAAGAAGAAGAAGTTACACTAATTTACATATATTCTCAATTAATAACAAAAATTAATTCATATTAACGTGCTAGAAAAGAACTGAAATTGAACTACTTTATTTTTCTATTTCAATTAATTCCCACTCACATGGCACTTGAGTTTGTATAGATTTGAAAAAGCTTTGCTTTAATCTTTATCCCTTTGATTCTTCTAAATTCCCAAAATTGCTTGAATATATATAGATAATTTAATTTGGTAAAGATTTGTTTATTTAGTAGAGAAGAGGATGAAGAATAATGCACACTAATTTTACTGTAGAATTATGGCGACGGCTGAATAAGAGATTAAGTTTAGGTTAGATGGTTTATTAATAGATTGTTTGAGTGAATATAATCCATTAGATTATTTTAGATTAAATCTGGTTCTTTCATACACTTAATGGTTATCCATTCTAGCCCACACACATCACTCAACCAATAAAATTTAGCCATCTCATCCTATTACATCACTGGAGCGAATGGGAAGCCGCCACATGTCAGAAACAACGCTAAAATACGTAGGAAATCGCTTGAAACGAACTAGCTAAAAAAACATCGCTCTAGATTTTGGGCGACAATGGGACTTGATCCCTGGTCTCTAAGGAAGTCAACATGTGCCTTTACCATTGTACCGAATGCGCTTTTAATTTCTTTTTAATTATATTTCCCGTAAAATATCGAGGTGTTACAAGATGCGCAAGGAAATGGAATGAAACAAGCAAGACACAACCCCCTAGAACCTGAATCGATCAGTATCGACTGGATCAAAGTTTATATCGTTCGACTGAGGAATGTGATGATGCTATATAGCATGAAGTAGAGCAAAGATGAAAATTTATGGAGTTACTTGGCTAGATACAATGCAGTAGCTACTGTAGTGCAAAAACTAGACACGTCAATTGGTTTAATAGGGGTGGTTTTGGGACTAATAAGACTAATTTCAAGAAGGCATTGGAAATGTAACGACCAAGATTTTTCATGCCCGAAAAATCGAATCAAATCATCAAGGTTAAAGAAAGAAGAAGGTAGAAGAAGAAAATAGAAACAACATCACAACATCAGAATCTCACATACGCAGTGGAACAATATATAATAGATAAATGATTAATCTTTAAAACAAAAGAATTATACCTGTTTATACATTATATCATCAGAGTACAACACAATTCATAACACACAACTGGATAGTTACCATCACCTGTCCTCACAAAACTGAATACACAGCGGAATATTAATCAAGTACGGAAGTACATCTCACCATCCAGCTCGTCTCTTGAGCTCCACACATCATATCCTGTATTCTATAATACTCGGTCTGACCCGAGCATTATAATAAAATAACACCCGAGTCAGTCTGGAAAACCAGCGTGAGAAAACACACTCATTTGGATTATCAAAGTTTTCCAAACCCTTTGAAATCAAAAGCATCTCATAAGACCATGCCACAAATAAACATGTCGGGTTTTTACCTTACGATAGCCAAAACACTTTCTTATCAAAATCCTCTGATATTATAGTAGTGTCTATATACAAATACTTATTCAAATAGCTGAAATTGTTACATGTTTAAATTCCAGCATACTAGCCACAAAGTGGGTTCTACAAACAAAACCGTAAAAGGCACGTAGGGAGGATGGATTTCCAACTAATGACTAGGCACTGGGGTACCACCTGTCACGGTACCTGGTCTAGATCAGCGTACCGAGGACCACGCCCGATCCCCTGCAACACAAGAACGGAACTACCCCTTACTGGATAATTCCGAGTAAGATCACCCCATGGTTGGGATCAGCAACCGCACCACTAAGCCGAAATAAAAAGGGACATCTAGACAGGGATGACCTCACCCTAATGGGTGCTACCCACATAGCCTTTCTGCATAACCCCTGATTTTCAGTCATTCCCGGTTGACGAGGCAGGAGGCTAAGCGTTACCTTTTTAGAACATTTCACTTAGAATACCCACCGTCCACCTGACGATGTTTCGAAAGCATTCAACCATACAACTCCGTCCCGGGTTCGAACGGAACCGAAGGTACTATTCCTACTACATCCATTTTGGAATCACCCTCAGGATTAGTAGCGATTTGCCCTTGCACTTCACTGCTCCATCTTCGACTCCAAACATGTTTTCCCACGAAAACGTACAAACCGGATCGAAGTGGTTTTTGACAAATAAATCCCGATCTCGATCTCTTCGAAACGATCAGCGCATTGGCCAATATTGATAGTCGGTTATTTAACTATCAAATAACATCCACAAACATCCATCAAACATAAATAATTTTCCAAATTATTTATTTAACTCACAAATATCTTCGCCAGATATATTTCCATTTTCAACCCTTTTGAAAACGGTTTCAAAAACCACCTTTCTCTCACGGAGTAAATTCCCCAAATATTTTCTATCTCCACTGAAATCACCAAGTAAAAACACTTTAGATTTTTAAAATAATTTAAAACACTATATTACAAAATATACTTTAAACAAAACATTTAAATTAAAACTACTTTAATACTTTATTCAAAGATATACTTTAAGAATATTCAAAATAAAGCTACTTAATAAAATATAAAACTAGATTTTTATCCTTTAAAACATAATACCAAGTCATCTTTAAAAATAATTACTACTAAAATAAATTTGAAAAATACTTGCTTTAAAATTTAAACATTTAAGAATAATAATTTTTCTAAAACATATTTTAAATCAACTTTAAAACTTTTAGCTTATACTTAAAATTTGCTTTGAAAACGTTCTTGGCTATTCAGGGAAATACACTTCTCTCTCACATCTTTAAAAATAAATCACTATTTATTTTTAAACAAATTTACCCATTCCTTTAATAAATTCCCACCGTGAATTTATTCTTCCATATATCCACTGATATATTACTTCACCTTTATAAACCCAGTTTATAAATTTCATAGTCTCTTCTTTTGGAATTCCAATTTCAAACGCTTAAATCAATTTTCAAATTGATTTTCAAATTACTCCATTTTAAAATAAATTTCTTTACTTACTCAATTTATTTCAAACCCAGTAACTTCAGATTTTATTTTTTATTATGATTTAAAATCTTTTAACTGAAAATACCATTTCAAATTTCCCAAATTACTTCCTTATCCCTTTAAATAAATTCAAACCTTGAATTTTAAAAATAAATTCTTTATTCCTTGATATAATATCACTTAAGTTTAAAATTCAATATTACTCTATTTATTTAAAATTCCCTTTCCCATATTCGGAATTTACTAATCAGAGGTTTAAAATCACTTTTATTCTTTTCCAGTCCATTCTTTGATTTATTCAAATTCTCATAATTATTTTACTTAAAAATTTAATTTTTATTTTTTTCCTTTCAAAAATCCAATTCTATATATTTTGGTAACTCAGTGTACCGAAATATTCAAACAGACCATAACATTCAATACTCCAATTATTAACATAATTCATCACAGAATATCAAATATTAATAACGTAGAATATTAAACAATCTAAATAATTTTGAGGAATCTAGTTGGATCCCTCCAACCTGTTTCCCTACTTCCACAGATGTTAGCACAATATAAAATACCAATTCCACTTCGAGGTGGAATATCGCTGTATATGGGTTTATATAATATCATCCGCTATTATGCGGCGCATAGGGTCTCATCCGCTATATAATGCGGGAAATCAATCACTCCAATATATACTATATACTACTATATAATACACCACATCCAATCAATTCAATTATTCAACCAAATATTTAAATTTAACTATTTAAATTTAAATAACCCAGATGAGTGAGATTAACTCACCTTTTATTTTGCTGTTTACAATCCATCCCAAACTGACTTGTTTCCAAGATTTCAAACCCTCACTGGATCCGAACCCCCAACCTTAGCCTCGACCTCAAGTTCACCCTCGCAGAAGCTTCCACCATCATCTCGAACTCGCGCCTCCTTCAGGCATTTCGACTCACACCCTCTATTTCGCCATCCACCTTGAGTCACGTGTGCATGCGATCATCTAGCGACAACTCTCCACCGCGCGCGAACATCCACAACCTGGCACCTCCATCCCAAAATTTCCTGAAACCACTCACGACTCAGTAGCACCCGGATCGAGTTCCTCCGAACCCAAGCCCTAATCTCGAGCTTCCCCAAAAGTCGCGTCGCCGCCGCCTCGTGCCACCCCTAACCCTCGCGAATCCCCTCCTTCCGTCGCAGTTCAGACCGAAGTCAGAGGAAGAACTCGCAATTTAAAATATGAATCGAATCTAATTTCGACTGAGGAAAGGACGATATGATTTTGATTCTAGAACAAAAGGATGAGGAGCGTGACCATATATTAATTGAACAAGATCGTTTTTTAATAGCCGAGAGGATTTCGAGTTGAATAGACGAGAGGAGGAAACAATTTTGGTTTTCTTCGGCCATGAAATTTGATTTCTAGTCGTCTGGATTTGAAGAGGATAAGGGAAACTCGGCTCTGTAAATTTATTTTATGTTTGGAACCGACATAAAGAGATGACTCCTGATGAATTGAGATGGAAGGTTGCATGAGGAAGACGCCTTGCTACAGTGGTAACGAGGTGAAAGTAAAACAGCTGATGTGAACCACATGACCAGAAAAACCATTTGTATAAATTATTTAAATTTAAATTTAAATCACCTCGAAATCGCAACTCAAAATCGCAACTCAAAATCTTGACTTCCTATCGAGGCATGCCGCTAGGTGTTCATAATGTTATATCCCTATTACGAAAGCAATGGATAAGGTTTCGAGTCCTAATTCGATCGTATGGAGAAGATAACTTTTTGGACCCAGTTATATTTGAATTTTCGATATAGATTTTAGCGCGTTTTCAATCCGTACGATCACACGACAATTCCAAACACTATGAAAATTGAAATCCGATAATAATACACTATTACGGATCCAATGGGACTAGTTTCGTCGAATTCCGAGACTGTGCCTCGAAAGGCTATTTTTAAACGTCCATTTAAATGATATATTTTTAAAATTGAACAAATCGCCTTTAAATTCAATTTTAAAACTTCTATTATCTTCAGTATTATCAATATAAATTTTACAAGTCTTCAAATTATTTTTAACAGGCTTAGAACTGAAGATTCAATATTTATCCCATTTCAAACAATTAAATTCAATAATTTAATTGCCAAATTCCTAGTGATATTTGAAATTCAAGTTAAACTAACTTTCAAATATTTAAAATCAATTAAATATTCCAATTTCAAATGTCCAAAATTCTGGGTCGTCACATTCTTCCCCTCTTAAAAGAATTTCGTCCCCGAAATTACTAGTTAGGAAGAATGATTCAATCCCCGTTAACTATTTTCTCAAATCCAAATAGTTTCACACAACTTTACAAAATAATCTTTTATTAAGACACACTAACCCTCTTTCTAACTTTCCAACTTATCCATAAGTCCCAAACAATATTACTTAACAATTCAAATTTAAATTTGAAACCAAAATTTTGAATTATCAAATTTTTCTAACTCCTTAAATTTCCGAAAAATTTCGCCAGCGTCTCCTTTGCGCGGGTAGATCGGAACAACTACAAAATTGCCTCTACGGGCCCCAAATTTCAAAAGAAAACAAAAGGCCAAGTGGCTAGACATGAAAATCATCAAATTTCAAATGCCAATTTTAAATACAAACCTTTTTGTCGGGCCATTAAATTCCATCTTCTGAAATCAAAAACATCATTTTCCTTTTGCTTTTAAAACACCTGTATACCCTACTTAGCAATAATATCCAATCACAAAATCCCAAAATCATTTCATTCATTTCTTTACAAAAATTTCATTATCCATTTCATTCAGACCCGTACGATGTACATATATCATCCGTACGCAATATCAAATCCGATCGCTCGCTCGATCACACAATTTCACTTCTGAACTTGTATCGTCCACCCGACTCTCTAGTGCGGACTCAGATCTGGTTTCTTGATCAGAAACCGTCATTCTCCTTGCATATCCACAAACTAGATAGAGAATTTCCAGAATCAATCAAAATTCCATATCCAGGGTTCGCCGTCGAAAATCGAGTGAAAAATCCTAACTCGGATCGGTATAACTACCTCAAAATTATGTGCTCGAATCTGGATCGAACCATTATGCGAATAAAATAATATATGTATATCCTACGTATTTATATCCAATTGATTATCAACTAAATCAATTTTCCTTTTTATTCACATTCATTTTGATTGTTATTCACTTATTCACACTTTCCCCTTGTCACAACTTCCAGTTTTAATCTTCATTCAATTATTCACTTAGTATATTTCTCCATCCCAAAATTACTTAGTATATTTCCAATACCAAATTTACTTAAGAACTTGACCATTCATTTCTTAAGTTTAATATAAGCATTTTATATACTCTTATATTATTACTCTACCACTTTAGTCTTTATATCACTTATTTTTAAACTGGATCTCCAATTCCATATGAATTCAATTTACTTCATTTTAGATATTGAATTCTATTTACCTTTATCTCAAATTCCAATTTGAAATCATTTGTCGTTAGTGAAAATTTTAAAAAAATTCTAACTCCCAAAATTTTAGAAAATTTTGGCAGAGTCTCCTTTGTACGGAGGAGCTTTTGCAATTTGACAAGAGATATAAATATATATACATCGACCCACACGGTCGAAAAAACAAAAAAACAACAACAATTCATATTTCCTAACTTTGTATTGCGTAGGCGTACCTTTATTTAGCATTTTAAGCAAGGCGGTTATTTATTTAGCATTTTGCGCGATCAAAACCAGCCAAACGGCTTCCCTGCACCTGTACTTACTCAATTCAAATGTGTAAGTGCCTAAATATATGAAATTTACAATATTTCACTTGCGTTTACAAAGCTAATACATGAATTCTATAAACAATGCATGTAATATAGCTTTTCATAAGCACATATAAGGTTTCGACACCTATTTCAATTGCATATTAGCATAATTTTCATTCGAAACCATTTTATTTAGGCTCGACAACATTCCTTGCTTGTATATTAATAACCATTTCCAAATTAATTCAACTCAAACTTTTATTTAATGGACTTTCATTTTCACCCGAAGCCAAGCTTCCATAAATTTAAACTTAAGTTAATTTACTTCAAATCATTCCAATTTCATAACTTAAGTTTATTCTCATTTTATTTGATTCTCATCAAATTTCATCTAATTCAAATTGTCCATTCTCTTTATCCATTTTAAATTTTAATTCACATTCTCAGTTTATTTCAAAACTTATTTCATTAATAACAGGACCAATTCAATTTTTTTTTATTAATACAAGGCCATTTCCAATTTATTTCTACTTATTTGAGTTTTATTTGCAATTCAAACCATTACTATTATTATCCAATCTTATTTCATTTGACAACATTTCCAATCTTATTTAATTTACATGCAATATACGCTGAATATTATTTATAACTCACGTTTAACTTCATTAACTTTTTTACAAGTTAATTTCATCCCAGGAAATTTTCAAACTTTATAAATTTCCAAACCTGTTTATAATCCATAAACATATTTAGTTAAACCTCCAGAGCTTAAACCATTACTTAGATACTCAAGAACATTTTAAACCAATTCCAGAGTCTTTAATAATCACTTAAGTATTTCAAAAAAAAATTTGAAATCAATTATATCCAAAATTCTTTGGTAAATTCAATTATCCCTTTGAATTTCAAAACCAAACCCAGTTTGCAAACAATTTCAATTTAAAACAATTTGGTAACAATTCCTCTCCTAGAAACTCGAAAATGAACATCGATGATGCTGCAGTCATCACCGAAGTTATTTTCCAACGACCGAAAGAGAGTTAAATGCTTTTATCTCTTTAAGATCCCTCCAAATATTTTTAAATTCCAAATCTCTCCATATTTCAAATCCAATTCAACAAAATATTTCCGAAAAAATATCACCATTATTTCTCCAAAACCTTTGAAAACTATTTTCAAACTCAAAGGAATTTAAACTTCCCAAAATTCCAAATTTCAAATCCATCCAATTTATATTCAAACATTACTCTGGAATTTCATCTCAATTTATTTTCAAATATTTCTATGGAATTCTATTTCAAATTATAAATCACATTTACAGTTTACATTTACAAATCCCATTTGTATATGAATTTATTCCTTAGCTTTTAGTTATGATTTCAATTTCTTATTCAATTTTACAAAACAATGATAATGATTTAATATTATCATTCCCAACAACCAAGCAACCATATATAACTATAATAATTTCTAAAAATTATTTCTTTTATATACAAAAATAATTTTGGGTATAATTATTTCATTTACCCTATTTTAAAACAATACTATGCCGGTTTATCTTGTTTAAGAGTTTAGAAACCCCAATCGATGACATAGCGTCCCACATATCGACCAGAATCCATAAACACTTAACCGATAAGTCAACACAATATAAAAACAATTTTTATATCCCCTAACAAATACGCACTCATATCTATTAATACACTCAAACCCATTCCAGAGTACTATGGACTCTATTTCAATGAGTAATTCCCATCAGAGCAAAGGTTATCGCTAGCCTTCAGCTCTGATACCAACTGTAACGACCAAGATTTTTCATGCCCGAAAAATCGAATCATCAAGGTTAAAGAAAGAAGAAGGTAGAAGAAGAAAATAGAAACAACATCACAACATTAGAATCTCACATACGCAGCGGAACAATATATAATAGATAAATGATTAATCTTTAAAACAAAAGAATTATATCTGTTTATACATTATATCATCAGAGTACAACACAATTCATAACACACAACTGGACAGTTATCATCACCTGTCCTCACAAAACTGAATACACAGCGGAATATTAATTAAGTACGAAAGTACGTCTCGCCATCCAGCTCGTCTCCTGAGCTCCACAGCATCATATCCTATATTCTATAATACTCGGTCTGACCCGAGCATTATAATAAAATAACACCCGAGTCAGTCTGGAAAACCAGCGTGAGAAAACACACTCATTTGAATTATTAAAGTTTTCCAAACCCTTTGAAATCAAAAGCATCTCGTAAGACCACACCACAAATAAACATGTCGGGTTTTTACCTTACAATAGCCAAAACATTTTCTTATCAAAATCCTCTTATATTATAGTAGTGTCTATATACAAATACTTATTCAAATAGCTGAAATTGTTACACGATTAAATTCCAGCATAGTAGCCACAAAGTGGGTTCTACAAACAAAACCAAAAAAGGCACGTAGGGAGAATGGATTTCCAAATAATGACTAGGCACTGGGGTACCACCTGTCACAGTAGCTGGTCTAGATCAGCGTACCAAGGACCACGACCGATCCCCTGCAACACAAGACCGGAACTACCCCTTACTGGATAATTCCAAGTAAGATCACCCCACGGTTGGGATCAGCAACCGCACCACTGAGCCGAAATAAAAAGGGACATCTAGACAGGGATGAACTCACCCTAATGGGTGCTACCCACATAGCCTTGCTGCATAACCCCTATTTTTCAGTCATTCCCGGTTGACGAGGCATGAGGCTAAGCGTTACCGTTTTTAGAACATTTCACTTAGAATGCCCACCGTCCACCTGATGATGTTTCCAAAGCATTCATCCATACAAGTCTGTCCCGGGTTCGAACGAAACCAAAGGCACTATTCCTACTACATCCATTTTGGAATCACCCTCAGGATTAGTAGCAATTAGCCCTTGCACTTCACTGCTCCATCTTCGACTCCAAACTCGTTTTCCTATGAAAACGTACAAACCGGATCGAAGTGGTTTTCGAGAAATAAATCCCGATCCCGGTCCCTTCGAAACGATCAGCGCATTGGCCAATATTGATAGTCGGTTATTTAGCTATCAAATAACATCCACAAACATCCATCAAACATAAATAATTTTCCAAATTATTTATTTACCTCACAAATATCTTCGCCAGATATATTTCCATTTTCAACCCTTTTGAAAACGGTTTCAAAAACCACCTTTCTCTCACGGAGTAAATTCCCCAAATATTTTCTATCTCCACTGAAATCACCAAGTAAAAACACTTTAGATTTTTAAAATAATTTAAAACACTATATTACAAAATATACTTTAAACAAAACATTTAAATTAAAACTACTTTAATACTTTATTCAAAGATATACTTTAAGAATATTCAAAATAAAGCTACTTAATAAAATATAAAACTAGATTTTTATCCTTTAAAACATAATACCATGTCATCTTTAAAAATAATTACTACTAAAATAAATTTGAAAAATACTTGCTTTAAAATTTAAACATTTAAGAATAATAAATTTTCTAAAACATATTTTAAATCAAATTTAAAACTTTTAGCTTATACTTAAAATTTGCTTTGAAAATGTTCTTGGCTATTCAGGGAAATACACTTCTCTCTCACATCTTTAAAAATAAATAACTATTTATTTTTAAACAAATTCACCCATTCCTTTAATAAATTCCCACCATGAATTTATTCTTCCATATATCCACTGATATATTACTTCACCTTTATAAACCCAGTTTATAAATTCCATAGTCTCATTCTTCTTTTGGAATTCCAATTTCAAACGCTTAAATCAATTTTCAAATTGATTTCCAAATTACACCATTTAAAATAAATTTCTTTACTTACTCAATTTATTTCAAATCCAGTAACTTCAGAATTTATTTCTTTATTATGATTTAAAATCGTTTAACTGAAAATACCAATTTCAGATTTTCCAAATTACTTCCTTATCCCTTTAAATAAATTCAAACCTTGAATTTTAAAAATAAATTCTTTATTCCTTGATATAATATCATTTAAGTTTAAATTTCAATATTTCTCTATTTATTTAAAATTCCCTTTCCCATACTCGGAATTTACTTATCAGAGGTTTACAATCACTTTTATTCTTTTCCAATCCATTCTTTGATTTATTCAAATTCTCATAATTATTTTACTTAAAAATTTATTTTTTATTTTTTTCCTTTCAAAAATCCAATTCTATATATTTTGGTAACTCAGTGTACCGAAATATTCAAGCAAACCATAGCATTCAATACTCCAATATTAATATAATTCATCATAGAATATCAACTATTCATAACGCAGAATATTAAAAAATCTAAATAATTTTGAGGAATCCAGTTGGATCCCTCCAACCCGTTTCCCTGCATCCACGGATGTTAGCACAATATAAAATACCAATTCCACTTCGAGGTGGAATATCGTGGTATATGGGTTTATATAATATCATCCGCTATTATGCGGCGCATAGGGTCTCATCCGCTATATAATGCGGGAAATCAATCACTCCAATATATACTATATACTACTATATAATATATCACATCCAATAAATTCAATTATTCAACAAAATATTTAAATTTAACTATTTAAATTTAAATAACCCAGATGAGTGAGATTAACTCACCTTTTAATTTGTTGTTTACAATCCATCCCAAACTGACTTGTTTCCAAGATTTCAAACCCTCATTGGATCCGAACCCCCAACCTTAGCCTCGACCTCGAGTTCACCCTCGTAGAAGCTTCCACCATCATCTCGAATTCGCGCCTCCTTCAGGCATTTCGACTCGCACCCTCTATTTCGCCATCCACCTTGAGTCACGTGTGCATGCGATCATCTGCCAACAACTCTCCACCGCGCGCGAACATCCACAACCTGGCACCTCCATCGCAAAACTTCCTAAAACCACCCACAACTAAGTATCACCCGGATCGAGTTCCTCCGAACCCAAGCCCTAATCTTGAGCTTCCCCAAAAGTCGCCGCCGCCTCACGCCACCCCTAACCCTCGCGAATCCCCTCCCTCCGTCGCAGTTCTGACTGAAGTTAGAGGAAGAACTCACAATTTAAAATATGAATCGAATCTAATTTCGACTGAGGAAAGGACGGTATGATTTTGATTCTAGAACAAAAGGATGAGGAGCGTGACCATATTTTAATTGAACAAGATCGTTTTTTTAATAGCCGAGAGGATTTCGAGTTGAATAGACGAGAGGAGGAAACAATTTTGGTTTTCTTCGGCCATGAAATTTGATTTCTAGTCGTCTGGATTTGAAGAGGATAAGGGAAACTCGGCTCTGTTAATTTATTTTATGTTTGGAACCGACATAAAGAGATGACTCGTGATGAATTGAGATGGAAGGTTGCGCGAGGAAGATGCCTTGCTACAATGGTAACGAGGTGAAAGAAAAACAGCTGATGTGAACCACAAAAACCATTTGTATAAATTATTTAAATTTAAATTTAAATCACCTTGAAATCGCAACTCAAAATCTCGACTTCCTATCGAGGCGTACCGCTAGGCGTTCATAATGTTATATCCCCATTACGAATGCAATGGAAAAGGTTTCGAGTGCTAATTCGATCGTATGGAGAAGATAGCTTTTTGGACCTAGTTATATTTGAATTTTCGATATAGATTTCAACGCGTTTTCAATCCGTACGATCACACAACAACTCCAAACACTACGAAAATTGAAATCCAATAATAATACACTATTACGGATCCAATGGAGTTGGTTTCGTCGAATTCCGAGACTGTGCCCCGGAAGGCTATTTATAAACATCCATTTAAACGATATATTTTTAAAACTGAACAAATCGCCTTTAAATTAAATTTTAAAAATTCTATTATCTTCAGTATTATCAATATAAATTTTACAAGTCTTCAAATTATTTTTAACAGGCTTAGAACTGAAGATTCAATATTTATCCCATTTCAAACAATTAAATTCATTAATTTAATTGCCAAATTCCTAGTGATATTTGAAATTCAAGTTAAACTAACTTTCAAATATTTAAAATCGATTACATATTCCAATTTCAAATGTCAAAAATTCCGGGTCGTCACAGGAAAAGGGATCCACCAGAAGATCTTGTAGAATTTTACTACCACGCTGAAAGGTATTTGCGTTGGAAAGATGCAAAAATTGAGAGTGATGAAGTGAATGCAGTAAAGGATGGAGGGCCGCCCAAGGTAGGGCCTGGAAAAGAGAAAGGTCGATGATGGCTTTGGAGCCTCGAAGTGATTGAAGAGGGAATCGAAGTCCACATCTTACTTTGATTTAACAGATACCCTAGAGAGGATATATCTAGATACTATGGCGGCAGATTCCCTATAGGAAACCTATGAAGTTAGAATCCACAAAGCTGGAAAGAAAATCCAGATAGTATTGTCTAATTCATGAGCAGGATGGACACCATAAAATGAATGCAAATACTTAAGAGATTAGATAGAGGAGTTGGTTTAGAGTAAGTGATTACAACAATATACGAGGAATCGGATAATAGTAGCATAAACTGTAGTGGTGCAATAGGAGCGACCACCAACTATAATGGATATATCCAGTCCTAGCCGAAGATCTAGGTCGAGCATGGTTACCCTGTGACTGGGATGGATTGAATTACGTTTATTTTCTACATTTTGCTTTTACATAGAATAAACCATAAAGGTTTACCTTCGAGCTACTCAAACATGTGTGCGACCTCGATTGGTCCTATAGGCATGCCTTGAGTTTGATCTCAAAAATATTCCCTTATTGGACTAGATGTTTTGATTCTTGTTTGATGCATTTTGATTTGAATAAGGATACTTGAATGATCAGATAATGGATATTGAATGATATTTGACTTTGATATTACTGCAGGATGCTAATGGAGCTTAGTTATTCCTTATGTTTTGATATTTAAACTGATAGATTATAGTTCCCTCGACTGAAGAGATGGAGTGACGAATTTTGAAGTATAAGTCCCCCACCAGAGGGTGAGTGGATGAGCCTATATAAGATAGTAAGTCCCCATACCAGAGGATGAGTGGATGGATTCACTTTAAACAACGAGTCCCCTCGTCGGAGAGTGAGTGGATGGGCATAATATAGATTTACAATCCAGAGAGATCAAAATTTAATCCCAAGGTATGATTGCCTTTTAATTTGAAATGACTCAATAACAATTACTCAATAATTGATGAATGTTATTGCTTTGATCAGGTTGGACTTACATATAATGAAATGCAAGGAGATACTGGATGATTTATTATTGATGCTCCAATCAAGGGCAATGCACCATTATGGTTTACATTGCATGATAGCGTGATGTATGGATTATTTATGATAATTTAGTCCCGAGAGAACTTGGTATGATATTAACTAATGATTGACATTTAATCAAGGATTTGAGTATTTATCCACGATGGATCTAGAACGACCTTTGATTTGCAGGTGGGAGCTAGACGTTTCGCTATATTTTGTCTTGTAAACAGCTAGAGAGCACAACCGATGAAATTTTTTTAGTCTCGGTACATGTTCATGATCAAAGCATGCTTTGTATCTACAAAAGCATGCTGGGGTTCAAGTGGTACTGGTAAATTATCCACAATCTTAGAATCGACTTAAGCCAGAGGAACGGGACAACAGAGTGATGAAAGAATAGATCAAGGGCCCGCTGAAACATCAAAGTTTGAAGATACAACAATTTGACTAAGTACGGTGCAAGATGGTTCGATCGATGCTAATCCATCATATAGATCGGTACCTATCCATATGGGTCAATACCAATCCATCTTATGGCCAAGAAGGGTCCCACCTAATAAATGACTTTACCACAACTTGGAATGTATGATCATCCATATGGATCGGTACCTATCCATATGGATTGGTACCTATCCACATTGATTATTCGAAAAAAAATAACTGATGTGACATCGACAAGGACTAATCGATTGTCTTTGACCATTTTTACCTTGAAGTTCCAAAGCTTGAAGACTTAAGAAAATTTGAAAGAAGGGCTAAAGATATAATCAACAATATGGATCAGTACCAATCCATATGGGACAGCAGTGATCCATATAAGTCAATACCATTCCATATTAACTTTTGGAGGACGTGAGTTTTGACTTATTCTTGCGGTTAGAACTTCGGATCCAAAGACATTTGCTCGTTCAAACCAAATGTAGTGATTTTCAAGGTGGAATTCACCTATAAATAAGAGAGCCTTCATCAACTAGAAGAGAAACTTTTTTTGGGATCTTCTTCTTCCTTATTAGGTTCTAAGAAATTCTAAGATATAATATTTATAACTCGAAATTCCATTGTAAATTGAGTATTTCAGAGAGAGTCAATCAGTCAAAAAACTAAGTGAACATAAGCCAAATATTTTGTCAAGCCATTATAAAAATCTTGTCTCTTTCTCTTCGATTTCTACATTTCTATATTTTTTGATTCTTTTTTACTGATATTGGGTTATTTTACCAATATTTTGGGCATAGATAACAACCACCTTTTGCTAGGATTTTTTTTCTTCCATGGTGCAATAGAATTTCAGCCATGAGAGGGTGGAGAGAATAGAGTTAGAAAAGTAAACTGTCAGAAGGAATTCTGAAATGAATGAAAGAGAATTTGTTTTAAAGGAAACATAAAAACCTTTCAACTTCATTTAAAACGTTTCCTTTTCAATTCATCATTAAATCTCATCAAATCCTCTCCACCTTCATCATATTTTCGGTAGCAAAGTAGAATAAGAAGACAAGGGCAAAAATTATTTCATAAATGAGTTTTAAGTGAGTCATAAGAGTAAAAGAAGGAGATTTATTTCCTTCTTTAATTGCTCCTTTAGATTTTTAAATCAGATACCCTCCTCATTGAGCATGGCCTGCTATAAAAGAGGCACATGGGCTTCAAAATATCCCAAAACCCATTGGCAATTAATCCATTTAAATCCAGTTTAAATATTCTATTGAAACTATATATCGATATCGCATAAAAAACTTTTATATGCACACTTTATTAAACGCTAATGAAATTCAAACATATTAAATAAAATTGAATAATTAATAATTCTAAATATTAATTAATTTAGTTATTTACAAAGGTCATAAATTAATTAAATTGCATGAAATTCAAATATTAATGTTCACACAACACCTTAGCCAGTAGTGTGTTGTTTGGGCTAAATTTACCGCTTACACATTTATTCGGTAAAATTCCAATTTTATTATTAGAAGCAGTACCCAGTAGTAACGATTATTTACATCAATTCTCTTTGTCAACAATATATCATGTTAGGACTTGTGAAATTTGGTTTTGATCAAAATTCCAACATTGTCCGCAATCAGCTTGACTAGTCCAAAAAAATCATTGGCTCAATAATAATAATTATTATTAATCATACTGCTTTCGCCAAAGACTTTGACATTGAGTGGACTACAGTTGACCGTGATACTAAACCCATATAACCAAAGAGACAAATTCTCTATTGAATACTATTTTACTTTTAATGCTTCAACTCAGACCCAGCTATAGTCATTCGATGGATGTCATGCCATGATTTAACTATAATCTAAGTGGAGCGGCCACATTGAATTTTAACAGTATTCTCAAGTCAAGTGAACTATGTAATATCATCACTATGAGATTCTCTATTTAATGTCAGTTATATTAACCAATATAAAACTCTCAAGTGAATCATCCAATACTATATGTACGTAACCCCTTGGTGCTTCCAGAAGCCATGAGTAAAACACTACCCAACATTTGAAGAGTGTTACGTACTCTAGCCTTAACAAATGAATCGATGTTCTTCCTAAAACATCTTGACTAGGAATATTTTAAATAACGTGTTGTTTTAATGTGATAAATTTCTCATGTTTACAGCACATTGTAATTACTGTCACATAACCCATAATTTAAGTATTTTCTATTTAGTATACTTTAAGTTAATTTCTTAATTAATTATATCGCAGTACAATAAACTATATTATAGAAATCAAACACCTTTATTATGAACAAGATTGGTTATCGAGTTAGATATATGTTACAAATTACATAATTTCACCTAAGGGATACCTCTTATAACGACTCGCCTTTTCGACCCTCGAACGTCGACACTAATACATCCACATTATTCATGTGCTAAACACCCAAGTGTCGAAAAGGCAAAAGGTTAGCATAAAAATAAATAGAATAATAAAGGAAGAACACAACGTTAGAATCCCATAGCGGAATGATAATATATAATATCAAAAGAATAGTACAAAGGGTTACTCTGAATACAAGAATTTCAGAATTACAAAACCTAAGTATTATCATCAGCCTGAACAGTTACACTTGCCTATCCTCACAACGCTGGTATATACATAGCTAAAACAGAACAACGAAAATAGAAATAGATAGATAATGGAAGCCTCCAACTCGTCTTCTGAACTCTGAAGCATCCAAGGTAAAACCCGCCATACTCAACCTACTCGAAGAACTACCTGATGATTTTACAAAAAACAAAAACCAAGCATCTGACATAAGTTTGATATGAGAAAACTCAAGAAACATGAATACATGTAACAGTAACTATTGAGACCGTATGGATTCCCGTATTAGATTTCCCCTCGATAGACACCATTCTTTCATTAAGTTAAATATAGTGATATGATAGATAATGTCTAAGTTGTAGGATATAATCATATCAAATAGCTGTGATGCTTACATTGGTCACACTACAACATATTTAGGTTACATTTAAAAACGCTAAGGTACATTTGCATAATGGATTTTCCCGTAGAGATCTTTTCGATCGATGCCGAATCCAATCTTCTACACAACGGTCAAAAGGTACCTTTCGAGCATTGTATATCTCTAGATAAAATATACCATTTAGGTAAACACAAGGGGCCCAGCGTCCGAACATGAACATGAACAACATGAACCAAATATCATAATCTAACTTAGTAAAAGGTGTTGTTATGTGGTAGTAAGGCTTCACTCCAAGTTTGAAGTGATTTGGATTTGATTTGCAAATATTTTGCTTTAGGAATTTAAGAAGAGGAAGAAGAAAAGGACATTGATTTTCAACTCTAAGCATTGTAAATTTTTGTGAATGATAACTAAGGGTATGTCCCTCCTTATATAAGCTTTGGAATGGTATTGCCTAATCTCTCACTCATCCCCCACCATGCCTTGGAAGCTTCACCTCCCATCAATTCTCCTTTTAGCCACTTCTCATTTATGCTAATTACCATTATACCCCTTTTATGATAATATCTCTTATCCTTTAGAAGCTTCTAGAATGTTCCAAGTTTTTATGAAGTGGTGTGTGTGTTAATTATTTGCTAATGTATTCATTTGATCATTAGTCATGTGCACAAGAGTTCGAACATCTTATATCGATCGAAAAGCTGTTTATCGATAAACCGATTTTTGTCACATTAACGATTTTTCTTCGAAGAATATATTTTTATAAATAAATTTCAAAAACAAGTTTCTTATCATTAATTATTAATTAAATGATGTAAAACAAGGTTATAAAATCGTATTTATAACACTTAATTATATTTCAAAATGGTTCGATATTCGAAGACGAAGTGTTCGAATTTCGGGGTCGCTACATTCTGCCCCACTTAGAACATTTCATCCTCGAAATTCAAATGAGAACGATAATAAAAAAAGATAGAAGAACAAGGTTATATATAGCGTACTGCTAAAACTATATACAAACTAAACTATAAACCAAAATGCAAACCAAGTGACTCCACCTCAAGCGGTGAATACACTACAAAAGATGTATGATACTAAGATAAAAAATCTCTAGTCTAAGAACAAATCCAGAAATGACTCTTTCAAACTATCCTCTGTTTCCCACATACAATCCCGAGCATCCTCACTCCATTGTACCTTTGACTAGCTGTACAACTTTAGTCCTCAATCACTTCGTATCTCTATCAACAATATGAACAGGCTGTCTCAATGTAGTCAAATTTGGCTCAATCTCCAAGTCCTCTTGCTGCGATGCTTCCACTATCATCGAAGGATCATGCACAAACTTACGCAAATGCGATGCATGAAATATTTTGTGCATGCTTGATAGCCTTATCAGTAACTCGACTCTATATGCGAGTGTACCAATCCTCTCCAGAATCGAAAATGGTTCTATATACCGAGGAGCCAACTTCCCAGCCCTTCCAAATCGAAAATGGTTCTACAGTAGAAAAGCTATGCAGACAAAAGTCTCCAACTGAGAACTCCAAGTCTCTACGCCTTTCGTCTCCATAGCTCTTCTACTATTCAGTGCTTCCTTGATTCGCTTTCGAATCTCTATAACCTTATCCAATGTATCTCGGATCATATCCGGCCTAAGCACAAGACAATCTCCAGGTTCTACCCAACACGATGGTGATTTGCAAGGCCTTCCATACAACACTTCAAATGTTGTCATTTCGATACTGGCCTGATAACTATTGTTGTATGAGGACTCAATAAATGGTAAGTGTTCTTTCCTCAAACCCCCAAAATAAAAAATGCATGCTCTAAACAAGTCCTCTAATACTCGGTTCACCCTTTCCGTTTGCCCATCAGTCTACGGATGGTAAGTGGTCCTCAAACTAAGCTCGGTCCCTAAGACCTCATGCAAACCCTTCCAGAACTGGCTTGTGAATATCGAATCTCTATCACTCACGATATCACAAGGAACAACGTGCAATCTGACGAATTCTTTAACATATAACTTAGCCAAACTAGAAGCTGATCTCATAGTCTTAACATGTAAGAAGTGCGCGTTTTGGTCAATCGATCCACGATAAACTACACACCCTCATTTTCTCTTTTCAACCTAGGCAATCCATCGATGAAGTCCATGGAAATCTGCTCCCACTTCCACTTAGGAATCTCAAGTGGTTGAAGTAGTCCAACCGTCTTCTGGCGACTACCTTTCCCCTTTTGGCATAGTACACCTGCTTACAAAGATAGAAACATCCCTCTTCATGCCCTCCCACCAGAATGTCCTCATCATATCTTAATACATCTTAGTGACCCTAGGATGTATCGTTTACCTAGAATGGCGACTCTCTACTAGAACTTCCTGCCTAATCCCATCAACATTAGGGACACATAACCTACCATTCATTCTCAAAATGCCACGACCATCCAGCTCGCCTTATTCTCACCAACATTTTTAGCGACCCTAGAAAAATGGAGATCTCTAAGTTGATTCTCTTCGATACGACTAATCAGAGGCGATCAAACCTCAACATTTGCCAAAACTGGATACCTCCTACTGAGCGCATCAACTACGACATTAGCTTTTCCCGGTGTGTATAATATATCTCGATCATAGGCTGCAAGAAACTCCAACCACTTTTGTTGCCTCATGTTTAAGTCTTTTTCCATAAAAAGATACTTCAAAAATTTATGGTTTGTATATAACTCGAACCTTTCACCTAAAAAATGATGCCTCCATACCTTTAATGCAAATACCATTATTAACAATTCCAAATCATGAGTTGCATACCTCGCTTCATGCGGTTTGAGGTGTCGACTCGCATTTATCAATCCATACAAATTTGACATCGTTCTTCATCAAATTTGTTAAGCGAGAGGCAATCTTTGAGAACTCATGTATGAATCTCCTATAATAAGCCTGCTAGACCCAGAAACCTCCTAATATCAATTGTGCTTTTTGTTCTCTTCCAGTCCGTCTATGGCTATAACTTTGGTACCTTAGCAATTAGTGCCTTTGCTAATTGTGCATTTTCCACTTGCCCTCCCCTACCCGACCTATAATTCGCAGCAAAGTGCCCTTTCATTCCATACTTATGACAAACTACCTCAGAGATATCTCTCGATGGCCGAAACTTCCACTTTTTTGTCCCCAATTGGTGCAGCAATCGACGACTTCGGTGCTAAGCTCTCAATCTCAACCCCATGTCCACCAAATTCACATAAGACCCCAAGATGTGATTTGGCATATTAACCTTGAACTCTAGGCGCATCCCTACGATGAACATCTTATTCCTCTTCCATGAAGTATCTCTCAAACTAGGCCCGAAATGAGATAAAGCAATGAATCGGTTATCATACTCCGCCACTGCCATGGCCCCTACTTCAAGTCGAGGAAACTCCTAAATAACAAAGTCTTCCTGGCTTTTGGGACAAACTTCATCTCAAATCCCTCCTTAAATTGGGCCAAAGGGATGTTGTTCTCTTAGACATCAACATTGATAGAACTCCACCAATCCATGGTTACATCCGTAGATGCCGTGATGCCAACTGACGCTTCATCGCATCATCTTACCCCATATCTCCAAATATTTGATCACATAATTTGATCCAAGTCTAGAATTTTATGATCGTCTTCATACCACCAAACCTCTTACCTCCTAACCTCTCATAATCATGGTAGAGCGAAGCAAAATTCACCTGAGGCCTGACCTGTAGACCACCTCTACCATATCCACCTTTGGTTCCCCAACTAGAGCAACATTTCTTGGTGCTTGATCTCCACCAATAGTGACAGTACTACCCCAACCTCTTCTACCTCTACCTCCTCGAGAATTGACAGCTCTAGTACTCATGATGTACAAACTGAACATAGTAGAATATATTAAGGGTATGAAAGGCTAGAGTTATTTCAAAGAAAGAGATTATTCCTAAGGAAAGTTGAAAAAAGGGGTATAGGTTTGTAGAAAATACAAAAACAATCTCGCATACCCTATCTCTAATGAGCCATACCCAACCAAAGCCAAGGTGTTCGCTCAACCTGGCTCTGATACCAAATCTAATGATCCGACTTTTCGACCCTTGAATGTTGACACTAATACATCCATGTTATTCGTGTGTCGAACACCCAAGTGTCGTAAAGATAGAAAGTTAGGGTAAAAATAAAAAGAAATAAAACAAGAAAGGAAGAATACAACATTAAAATCTCACATTAAAACGATAATATGTAATATCAAAAGAACAATACAAAGGGTTACTCTGAATACAGGAATATTAGAGTTACAAAACTTAAGTACTGTCATCATCCTAGACAGTTACAACTACCTGTCCTCACAACGCTGATATGTACATAGCTAAAATGGAACAACAGAAATCGAAATAGATAGATAATGGAAGCCTCCAGCTCATTTTTTGGACTCTAAAGCATCGAAGGTAAAACCTGCCATACTCAACCTACTTAAAGGAGTACGTGAGGATTTTAGGAGGAAAAAACCAAGCTTCAGACATAACTCTAGTATAAGAAAACTCGAGATACATGAATACATGTAACAGTAACTATTGAGACCGTATGGATTCCCGTAATAGTTTTCCCCTCAAAAGAAACCAACCATTCATTAAGTTTATATGATAGATAATGTCTAAATTGTAAGGTATGATCATATTAAGTAGTTGTGATGCTTATATTGGTCACACCATAACATATTTAGGTTGCATTTAAAACCTTTAAGGTATGTTCGCATTATGGATTTTTCCATCGAGATATCCTCGGTCGATGCCGAATCCAATCTCCTGCACAAGGGTCAGAAAGTACCTTCCAAGCATCATATATCTCTAGATAAAACATACCAGTTAGGTAAACACAAGCGGCCCAGTGTTCAAACATAAACATGAACAATATTAACAAAATATCATCAACTCCCATCGGCTAACAATCGATAAGTATCTCTAGATATGGAGTTGATAATACCTTGACATGGGTCGCTAACCAAGGTTGTGCATCCTATTCTATTTTTAGTCATTTTCGATGTCGAGATTATGTTCAGTATCTTTCACCCGAGTCTTCATCACTCGAACAAAACACGAATCCCCAAATGGATTTCCATATCTCGAACAGATCACGAATCACTGCATGGATTTAGCATCTAGAATAGATCTTGAATCTCTACGTAGATTCTCTTTTTCAACCGCTTTGAAAACATAAAACTCATATACTAGTTTTGAAGTGGTATTCGATAAGTAAAACACTTACCAATCCCAGACTCTTCAAAACCAATCGATGAATTTCTAGCTAACTCTATTCTGGTTCTTTTAGAATTAAGTGAACGCTAGGGGCATTTCATACCAATACTCCTCCCAGGGGTTCTCATTGGTATGAAATCTCAAAGTCTATCGATTACTTCTTAAGTTAATATTTTGTCAAGTTTGATAATCGACTAATCGATTATCTAGTCAAAACAATTGCTTATACAAATCAATATTCGTATGATTAACTTGTTTTCAACATTCCAACTTTAATATTCCTCGTTCAAGAGTTAAGCCAGGTAAGTTAGAGCATTGGTTGCATCAAAGCCTTACCTAGATACTTTATTCTTGAATCTCACAAATAGATAAATCTACCCCGCGGGCTTTTAGTGTTAAGTATAGTATTAATGATTTCCATAAACAAAAAGAAATAAACATGATTAACACATTTTCGACATTTTTCGACTTACTATTGTTCGGTCAGGAGGGAAATCGATAGGATAGAGCTCTATTGGTCCATCCCTACTCGACATCAATCTTAACTCTCACAAATAGATAAGCCTTACTTCGTTGGCTTTTAGTGTTAAGCACGGTTAATTACTTTTCAAATAAGTAATAAATTAATTAACCAATTAGCTATTAAGCAATTCTAACCCCTTTTTGAAACATTTGTTTGTACTTTTAAAATACTTGAAAATGATTATAATTGGTTTCAAAAAACTTTTCCAAATATTATTTAAAATAACAACTTTACAATTTTCCTTAGAACTTGAAAATGACATGTTTTATTGTAAAAACCTCTTCTTTAAAAATTTACAATTATTCTTAAAAATTCATAAAGACCTCAAACCACTTTTAATATACCCTAATTATAGTTAGTAAAAACTTGTAAAAAAATGAAATAAAATATTTAAATTTGAATATCCTTTTTACCTTTTTAAGTCCAAAAATCAAGTGTAACGGGGTTGTTTTGCAAAAGTGCAGTTTTGGTCATTTTCGAGATGTTACTTAACTTTTTACTATCCAAGCTTTTAATAGCAACAAACATACATATAGAACATTATAAATATGGCGAGCAAAACCTAAGGATCTCTTTACAAAGTTCCATAGTAGTCCCCAAAAACAAGGCCATTCGTAACTACATCTATAACGACTATCACTATAGGTGCACCTTCAAATCTATGTTGCATTCAAGCCTATGTTCAACTACAACCTATGTGCTTTGTTCCAAGACCTTACTATATGCCATAAAATTCCATTCATGTTCGTTTAAGTCCATACATATGCCACTTGCTTTCAAAGCAAGAATCAAAATCAATGTTTTCACATATATCCATATTAATTCAACAACATTAATAGAATCAAACATCACCATATATATGTGATACTTTCCATTCAAATGGTGGGTTAGCTAACCTTTGATCCAACAAACAACTAAGATTCAAGAACCCAAGTCCAAACCCAAGCTAGCACCCTCCTTCCCTTTCCTTTCTTTCCTTATTTCACTTGCTTTCTACCCTCTAAACTCCTCTTAAAGCTCACACCTTCAAGTGGTGGAGGAGTGGTGCCTCACTTTTCACAATCTAACTTAGTAGAAGGTGTTTTTATGTGGTAGTAAGGCTTCATTCCAAGTTTGAAGTGATTTGGATTTGATTTGCAAATATTTTTCTTTAGGAATTTAAGTAGAGGAAGAAGAAGAAGATATTTATTTTCAATTCTAAGCTTTGTAAATTTTTGTGAATGATAACTAAGGGTATGCACCACTTTATATATGCTTACAAATGGTGTTTTGTAAGCTCTCACTCACCCCCACCATGCTATGGAAGCTTCACCTCCCATCACTTCTCCTTTAAGTCACTTCTCATTTATGCTAATTACCATTATACCCCTTTAATGATAATATCTCTTATCCTTTAGAAGCTTCTAGAATATTCCAAGCCTTTATAAAGAGGCGTGTGTGTTAACTATTCGCTAATGTGTTTATTTGATCATTAGTCAAGTGCACAAGAGTTCGAACAACTTATATCAATCAAAAAGTTGTTTATCGATAAATCGATTTTTGGTCACATTATCAATTTTTCTTCGAATAATATATTTTTGTAAACAAATTTCAAAAACAAGTTTTTTATTATTAATTATTAATTAAATGATGTTAAACAAGTTATAAAATCATACTTAAAACACTTAATTATATTTCAAAATGGTTTGATATTCGAAGGCGAAGTGTTCGAATTTCGGGGTCACTACACCTCTAGCTCTATCAATCTCTCGGTTGCATTTGGGGTCCATTATGAAATACTTTTCCAACTCATTTGATCGGTTTTTTTAAAAACTATTCTGGATAGTCCCCTGGTGAACAGTATGTTGCATTGTTTTAGCTATGTATTCTATCGATTAACTCTCTTCGATGCTGATAAACTACTTTTATCTTGTGGAACTCTTCGGATTATGTTTTTCTTCTTCTAGTGGGATTTAGTTTCTTTTATGAATCATTATATAACAATGTCATATGATTCTCAACATTTGAAATTACACCTAGCTTGGTTATAAATTTGTGCATTTATTCATACTTCTTTTATTGTAGTGCTATTCAAGGCAACATACTTAGACTATGGTTAAATCGGCCACTACTTATTATTCGGAACATTTACAACTTAAGCTTCTTAACTTAAGATTGAAAATGAAATTAAGATTGACATATAATACCCAATATGGATTACAAAGTTCAAGTCCACGCACTCCTTCATAAGGAGTTTTGTTGTCTCTATAAACAATTATCTAGTATTTAATACTCAGAACTCTAAACCATTATTTAATGATTTAATTTGTATTTGATACTTGCTTTATGTATCAAATACATAAGAGAAGTATGATATAGTAGATAATACAACATGTATGATAAATAAGGAATTCATCTTACATGCTCATATTAAGCGTTTTAATCTTGTGCCTATGTATATCGTTTTGGGAAAATACCAACATCATTCTATATAAATTATAAAAGATGTCGATTTCAAATCCAATATCGAGAATTAAACAACCAACCTCAAATGATTTTAATGCAAGTACATTGTTAACATTAGTAAGTTTATTTTATACATTTAGTTTTTATAATTTTTAGTACCCTAATAGTTATTTCTTACATACACATACTTCCTCTTCATTTTGGCTGAAATTAAAACTGTTTGATTATTCTATCAATATATTTGCTCAACTCTGATGCTTATAGAATGATAATTTCATATCATTTCTAGGATCCTATCCAACAACCTACAAACTAACAATCGCTCCCACTAATTTTGAGGTATTGGTAATTAAGCGTAAAAAACATATTCTAATCATTATTTTCATTATGTTTCAATATACATATTGAAAATTCAAAACCATATCGAACGATAATTTTGTGGTCAAATCCAAATTAAGTTAATTACATTGAATGATGAATCTGTTACATTAATTTCCTTTGCATGCTATGTTTTCTACTTCCATTCTATGTCCAATTTTACAATGCATATGTGTCAAATACACAAGTTCATTTCTATGATAGTTCATCTATGAATTAAACGAAGTAGGTGGATCTGCTTTGGTATCATTAGACTTTTAACTACATACATCTTTATGTATGTGTCCAAAGAGTTCACCAACTCTTTTGTTACTTCTACTGGATGAGTGTTTTCCCTTAATCTTCTAATATATACTTCATCAGTATTATATGGTTCATAATCATATGATATAAAGTATTATTCTCCAAGATGTGGCTTAGTCCATAATCCCAACAACAATTGTAAAAAAAATTTAGATGTTTCTGTGTCATATAGCTAATACAACAAATATCGTTATTTTAATGGATTTATTTCCTTATGAATATTCAAAATATTCATAACAAAATAAAACTACATTTATTTTCAGTCAATAATGAAAACAGTTACTATTGCATAAATAATATTTCGTATATTCATGGAAATAATTTTTCAGATCTTGATGCATCCACTGATAAATATTATTTAGCATGCTTTTTGTAACATCCCCCATTTTGAGACCAAAAACTAACCGCTACGGATGCTGCAGTCATCCATAGTTATTAATTCTCGGTGATCAAATACGGTAATGTTAGATACATTGATATACCAGGAACACAAGAATATGAAAAAAAAAGTTAAACTCAATTTAAAACAAATTTCTCATTTCATTTCAGATTCATTACATAATCACATACGTAAGCCATGTTCAGAGAAATTATAATTGATTACAAAATACGCCAAGAGCGACATATGAAGATACCCCCTTGGTTGATCAGAGTCTAAATATAGGCATTAAACAATTTCATCCAATAACACAGAAAGAACTTCTTATAACTAGCTTGCTTCATGCACATCTTCGGAAGCTTATTCGTCTAAAGGAGAACTTGAAAACATTAACTCTCAAATTACACAAAATCAATTGATCGCCCGATAGTTTAAGGGGAAAACATAAACTTCGAGTCAGACAAAAAGTTTGGTGTGAATAATAACCTACCATCTCGAATCATACAGAAATCTAATGAGAGCACGCCGCTTAGCGGAACGGTTTTCCCCTCACTAGTATTTTAAAACAATTTATAATAACCATATACTGTGCACCTGCATCTACAATGGTTAAGACATAACATAAAAAAATGTATCATGATGATATGCAAATATGCAATATACTCTGGATTTCCCATCTTCGATTACCTGACTATCTGTCTCAAGTTATAGTTTCTAGGGTCACTATTAACCTATTAGTTTTCATGGGCTGACTAATAACCTATTTCAAGCTTATGGACTATCTATCTGGTTTCATAGTTTTCATGGGATCACTAAGAACCTATTAGTAACTACCAACAACATTATCCAATCATAGTATTCATGGGCTTACCATAAACCTATTGGATTCTCCTATAACATCTCTCATGTTATAGTTTTCATGGGCTGACTATGAACCTATTGATCTATATCAATAACTTGTTCCAGACATAGTTTTCATGGGATCAGTAAGAACCTATTGGCCCCTACCAATAACAATTTCTATACATAATTTTCATGGGCTTACTAAAAACCTGTAAAAACCAATGATGTTTGATTAGCTTTGGGCATCCTATATTCCGGTCCATCTAATCTCCTGGATGCAATTCTACTCACACAGGAGTTACTTCAATGTATATTCACTACTGGGTCAACCTAGCCGGTTATCCTGCCCCTAACACCCAAAAATGCAGTTATGTGTTAATTATGAAGTGAATATGATTACAGAAACATACATGATAACTGATCAAAACATAAGAATATAAACATTCATGATATAATTTCTTGTAATCATTTTCTACTAAAACATGGTTAATACCTTAACCAACTATCCTTGGCAAGGAAAACTTCCTCTAAGATTCCAAATTTTAAATGTCATTTCAAAGCTCTTTTACATTGCCATGGGTTTGCCTTTAAAAATGAAATTGGGTTTTCTTATATGAAAGCTAAGGCTTTCGACTAAATCCTTCGGATCATTGTTGTGACGCCCCACCTCTATGCTCACAATAACAAAGGTTATTATAAGGAATAACGTCTGCTATTGCGAAGAATAAGGCTTAGTGATCATCCGTAAGTTATGTCTTAAACGAGTATTGATTACATCGATAGGAGTTGAATAAATTACTCCCAAAGATATAATTTCAATCCAAATCTAAAACGAAACTATGGTGGCTAAAGAAAATCCAGAACAACTTATAATAACAACAACACAGATAGTATAATCACATCAGAACAGAAATATCAGATATATAGTGGAAGACAAGTCTGGAATACATGCTACAACAATCGATAGTTCACATGAGCCAAATGTACATATACATATACATCAACATACATAAGACGATAGTCAATAATCCAAAAGAACTCCTCGAAGGCTAGACAAAAGATGATGTGATATCCCAAAAGCTGAAGCTGCTACTAAATCAGAGATAGAGACTACCCTGAAATAACTCGGTCTGACCCGAGTATTATTTAAAAGAAAATAATAAACGGATCAGTCTAATTTATTCTTAGAAGTAAATGCATCATAAATAACATCAAAGCAAAATAATAATAATCTCGAATGAGACTATTCAACATAAGAAATCAACATAGTTAAATGAAGAAATCACATCAAACTCCATCAAAATCAACTTTCAAATTCACAATTTATTCAAAACAACAATTCACAAAATCTAGAAATCAAAAATAGATAATTAGAAAATCAACATAAAAGTGGATCGATCCCAACAAATGGCGAGTTTTAGCTACGCCGTACGTGCATCTCAAATGGCTGAAGCCTACCAATTAGTACTATGATTTTTGGCGCCCAACAAATGACCCGACGGTCCAACAAATGACCCAAAGGTCTAGTACTGGTAATTGAACCGAAGGTCTAGTACTGGTAATTGACCCGAAGGTCCAACAAATGACCCGAAGGTCCAACAAAGTGGCTCGAAAGCCCAACAAAATCATCAATATCATCAAACAGCAGATGTTTCAATTAACGGGTCTGGAATTAACCGAAATAGTAAAAGTGTGGTTCCATACTCCGCACTTTTGCTAAATTGTTTAAATCTCTTCATCGTTTCCTTGAAAGTGCAAATTTGTGTTTTTAAATAAATAACATTTTACGTTCTCAAACGGACAAGTCCGGAATTAAGCGAATCAGTAAAAGTGAGGGTTCATAGTCCTCAATTTTTCTGAAGCGTTTAAATCGCTTCCTCATTCTTTTGAAAGCGCAAACTGTAAAATTTTTGAAAACACTTTTATTTTAAAACGATTTCTAAAATACGTGATTAAAACAGCAACATCTGTAGCAATTTCGACGAGAAAATTACGCTTCACAAAACACCGTAAAAATGGATACCAGATCAGCACTGCTGGATAACCGCTTGAAAAGTCACCTTTAAATTAACGGTCACTGACGTCAAAAACAACAGTAATTTTTTTTTCTATCAAAATTGTCATCAAAACAACATGCTTCAACCGTATAATACCGGTATAAAAATACCATTATAAAGATAACGGTAATAAAATACGTTTTGGAACGTAACACCGGTTCAACGTAAATTAGTAACGTATACAACCAAAATTGGCACTGCCTGGACTTAAATTTCCACACGTTCAATCGTGCAAAGGATTAACTTGGCTAGGCCTGATTTATGTGCAAGGCTCACATGCACGTATTATGTGAAATTGAAACAGAAAAAAAAAGAACATCCAGGACCCAAACTTTTCATGCACACCACGTAACAAATTAGTTGCCTGAAACTTAAGTACTCAACACGAAAAATTGACTTGGAAATGACGGTCTGGAAATGAATTTAGTGAAATACCCATATGCCACCCACTCACGTATTGAGGTCTGGAGTAGATGTGCATATGAACGCAACCACACAAAAAAAGCCTGGACACGTTATACTCAAAAAAATTAGTAATGGCAAGGTGTTCCCTTAATTTTCATGCACACGTACAAAATAAAATGCACGCAATAGGAATATCTCTTGCTACACTTAAATGCAACACGTTACTCACGCATGCAACCTACGCAATACAAATGAAAAAAAAAGTGGAGTTATCAATAAAAAATACACGTGACTGGATGAGATGTAACTTGGCTTCACTACAAAACTCCTACGCGTGCATATATCAAAAGTAGTACATTACAACTTAAAACCAAACCAAAGCTCCTTCTCAAAAAATGGTACGCATGCAAGAAAACATTGCTTGGGCCGAAAATGACACTCATAAACTGTAACCATACTTAACAAAAAAATAAAACTTATGCTTCAGCTACAACTCTATATGCACGCGTGTACTAAAAGTAGAGTACCCGCATGTATTAAGGACAGTGCACACGCATGAATCAAAAGTAGACAGTATACGCAAGTAACAATTGGAAATAAATCAGAGAATGTGAGTTTGAACTCACCAATTGTTTCAAGGCCAAATAATAACACAGATCTGAAAGAGAAAACCCTCACTTGACCATTAATGTTCTGCAGAGCATTCGAAGAATGTAAAATATTGCAGAGGCATTTTTTTTTTCTTTACTTTAATTGACATAATTCAAAGAAATAAGTGCTGAGAGGCTTTTAGGTACACATCCATTTAATGCAACATGCCTTAGGGAAGCAAGGAAAGAAAAGGACATGCAGAGGATGAGGTGTGTAGCTGTGAACTGAAATGATTGCAAATGAAAAATGTGTTTTAATTTCACACTTGGTTTATATTATGTTTATAACTTTGAACGTCAACAGAGCAAATATGCTTTTCATTATTCACGTGAAGGCAAATGCTGTACATTTCAAACATGCATCACCTTGAAGTATTAAACTTGAAGTATTAACTGACTTACAAATGAATTGCATTTATAAATTTATTGATTTTATTTTATTTTCAAATTTTAAATTAAAAATATATTAAAAAAAATTCTATTTAATATATTTACTCCGACCGCAACTTAAAAATCACGGTCGTTACCGATTTTAAAAATATTTATTGCGACGGTAATAAATCACGGTCGTTACAATTGTGACATCATGAGTTACCCTCCGTCACTTTCCCTTTCGAAAGCATTACTTAAAATCTTAAACCTTCTCTTTCAAAACCATTAAAAACATACATTTCGAAAGCATTGGAAACCTTCCTTTCAAAGCATACCTTTCGAAGGCATTTAGTTCAAGTAAGAATTTATGGAAGCATAGCTTCGAAACAATTTGAAAGTATCCCTTTCAAAATCATTGGGTTTAACACAACTACTAGGTCAAAGAGAACAGAAGCGAAAGTACCGCTTTCGAAAGCATTGATCTCAAGTAAAAGAATTAGGGAAGAGGATAGCTTCGAAACCAACCTTTCGAAACCATTGCCTCCGAAACTTTTATTAAAAGTGGCTAAAACAATCCTTTCGAAAGCATTGGGAAGACGGCTTCAATGTTAATAAAACGAAAGCCTTCCTTTCGAACTCATTGTTATAAGACTATAAAGAAAAGCAGCCTTTAACCAATTCGAAAGGTATGAATGCGGCAGGTAGGTATCGAGTGAGTTCAAAATGCGGCAACTCTTTCGAAAGCTTCTCTAAAAACAAAGGAAAATTGGATTGATTCGGAAGCTTATAAAAATGGCTTCCACCCCTTCAAAAGCATGCCTTCAACACAGTCCATTCAGCCTTTCTCTAATACACTACGTATCAATTGCTTAATACCATGTGCATTGGTTTCGAATGGGTGCAAAAGGTCATTAGCGGAAGTATGGTGACAGAAGCAAGCAAATGGAAGTGTCGAAGTTGTAATTCGAAACAAAACTGATTTTTATGCCTTCAAAGTAATTCCTTTTTACCTAACTTTCCTAATTTGTCAAAATATGATTAGTTGCCAATTCTATATAAAATTCTTTTCCAAAAGGCTCCCGAACTCAACAATTAACAAATGAAATCATTTTAACAAATAAGCCCTTCCCCTTAACAAAACATTTAAAACATTGAAGTCCTTTAACTTAAATAATATAATAGCCATAGTAAGAACTTAGGAAAAATCCCCAAAAATCACAATTATTCACTTTTTATATGTTTTCTAACATATATAAATTTTAGACCCGAAAACAATATTTGATTGCCTTAATTAATTTAAACCCAAAATTGTATATTTCTTCCATTCAAAATTCATAATAAATTATCCATAGCTTGGAATATTATGAGAATTTAAACCCATCTCTAAATAATGTTTTACATAACATATTCAAACATCATGGCATTCAAAAATCGATTTGATGATTTTAACCTTAAAATCGAATTATATTATCCCACAAAAATCCTTGTTTAAATTATAACAAGGCATATAAATCAAAGCACATCATCATTCGTCCATCCAAATGGTTTTAAACCTTAAACCCGAATTAAAACGTTCAAGAAGACTTATATGAGATGGTTTAGATCATTATTCACCTGATTTGGATAAGGAACTTGAAATTTGTTCTTTCTTTAATCTTCCTAGCTTGAATCTTAGCTTCTATCTTCTCCATAGGGTTATGGCCGACCTTGTTTTCCTTTTGTTTATGTTTATGCTTTTGTAAGAATGTAATGAGAATGAAAAGGTTGTAAGGGTTCTTTGGGGTTATGGGTTTCAGCTATTCCCATATTACCCTTACCTTATTCTCTTAAGTATTTAACTTATAAACCATTTTTATAAATCCATTTAGTTAAGGCACGACCATAATTAGTTTTCAAATCTCAATTCCTTTATCACTCTAGTTTCTACATTATTCTATTTAATTTATCTGATTAAATCTCTTGAATACTGCTATTTAAAATTAGGGATGGTACAGGCTCCCCTCCTAAAAAATTTCATCCTTGAAATTCAGCAAGGACTAAATACTAAGCATAGCAATCATCTGTAACATCTCCTAACTACCATACTAGCCTACCTGACTAGTAGACAATCTATATATATAACAAAAATAGAACATGCCCTTATAATAGATTAGGATATGTACCTCTAATCCTGTCTTCGGTCTTCCAAGTACAGTCCTTCTCGTTGTCGCTCCACGAAACTTTCATCAACTTGACTGTCTTGTTTCTTAACCTCTTCTTAATTCTCACTACAATTTGAACTGGTTGCCTAACAAAAGTCAGATCTAGTTCTACTATCAAGTCTTCTAATGCAGTCTGTGGGATAGTAGTCGCTAGATCATGCAGATACTTACGAAGATAAGATACATAAAACACATTATGGACACCTGCCAAACTGCTCGGCAACTCTACTGTGTATGCGAGCTTTCAGATCCTCTCTATAACTGGGATGGTCCAACGTATCTCGGTGCCAGTTTCCCTGACTCTCCGAATCGTACCACACCCTTCATCGGTGACACCTTAATGAAAACCCTATCTTCAACTGAGAACTCTAGATCCTTACGCCTTTTATCTGTGTAACTCTTTTGTCTAGACCGAGCTTCCTTCATCCTACCTCGGATCAACCCAATCTTCTCTGTTGCCTCTCTCAGATCCAGACCAAAGATTAATGTGTCTTAGGTTTCCAACCAACATGCTGGTGACTTGCATGGCCTTCCATACAAAGCTTCGAAAGGCGCCATTCCTATACTAGTCTAATAACTGTTATTATAGGAAAACTCAACTAAGTGTAGTTGATCTTCCCATGGTCCACCAAAATCTAGCACACAAGCTCTTAACAAATCCTCGAGTACCTTGTTGACTCTTTATGTCTGCCCATCTGTCCAAGGGTGATAAGTAGTACTCATCTTGAGCTTGGTACCTAACACATCCTATAGACTGATAAGCAGTACTCATCTTGAGCTTGAGACATAACAGATCCTATAGACTCTTCCAGAACTTGCTGGTAAACATAGTATCTCTATCACTTACTATACTACTAGGAATCCCATGTAGTGTAACTATGTTCTTTATAAACAACTTAGCTAAAACAGATGTCGTCATGGTTGATTTAACTATAATGAAATGGGCACTCTTGGTCAATCTGTCCACTATGGCCCATATACTTTCATTTCCTCGATTCGACCTTAGCAACCTGTCTATAAAATCCATGGATATCGAATTCCATTTCCAAACTGGTATCTCTAAAGGTTGAAACAACCCACTCGGCTTTTGATGTTCGGCCTTCACTTGATGACAGTTCACACACTACTTTACACATAAGCCGCCATTCTTCTTCATACCTTCCCAGTATAAACTTCTTTTCATGTCTTGATACATTTTGGTTCCCCTAAGATGAATCGTAAATTTTGATCAATGACATTCCCTAAGAACTTCTCTCCTTAAGTCCAACATTCGGAACACACAACCGTCCCTTCTTTCTCAACCATCCCCTCTGGTCAAGACTGAAATCTTTTGGATCATCAATCTCCAATCCAACCTCAAGCCTTTTAATCTTCTAAGCTAATAGTGGATCCTCTTTCTGCATAGAAGCAATCCTTTCGATCAGAACTGGTTGAACTTCCAAGCAGGATAACATTGCAGTGTTCTGACTAGAACTAATAGTCGATCTTATCTACACACTACAAGTAGTCGAAGCCTCTAGGTTCTTTCATTCTGTTAACATAGCTAACACCACATTCTGATGTTTTCTGCTAAGAGCATCCGCTACCTTATTTCCTTTTTCAGGCGTATACTCTATACCAAAATCATAAGCTGCTAAAAACTCCAGCCACCTCTGCTACATCATATTCAACTTCTTCTTTAAGAATAAATACCTTAAGGACTTATGATCTGTGTAAAACTCAAATCTCTCCCCTAAGAGATAATGTCTCCATAATTTCAGTGCAAAGATCACCGCTGCAAACTCTAGATTATGGGTAAGAAATCTTACTTCATGCCGTCTAAGATGTCGTGAAGCGTAGGCAATAACTTTACCTTTTTGCATCAACACAACCCCTAATTCAGTTCCACGTGCATTGGTATACACTACTAATCCTTGATTCCTATCTGGAACTACTAACATAGGTGCATTGGTCAACAAGTAATTTAACTTAAGGAATGCTTCCTCACATTTGTCAGACTAAATAAACTTTACGTCTTTCCTGGTTTGTATAGTCAAAGGTGCTGCTATCCGCGAGAAATCCTTAATAAACCCCCGGTAGTAACCAGCAAGCCCAAGAAAACTTCTGATCTTAGTCCCTATCTCTGGTCTCTTCCAGTTGTTAGCAGCGTCGATCTTATTTGGATCAACGGACAAACCCTTCTCTGAAACCACGTGACTAAGAAACTTAACTTCTTTCTTCCAGAAATGACACTTTGAGAACTTCGCTTTTAGTTGATGCTTCCTCAGCTTCTCAAGCACCACTCTAAGATGAACTTCATGCTCTCTATCATCCTTAGAGTATATTAAAATGTCATCTATGAATACCAATACGAAAATATCCAAGTGCTCTCGAAAAACTCGGTTCATCAAATCCACGAAGAAAGCTGGCGCATTCATTAACCCGAATGGCATTACTAACCACTCATACAAACCATACCTAGTCCGAAATGCCATCAACGAAATACTATCCTCCGCCACTCTTAGCTGATGAAAACCTATCACCAAATCCAATTGGGAAAATACTCTGGCTCCACTCAACTAATCAAATAAATCATCGATTCTCGGCAAAGGATACCTATTCTTGATCGTCTTCTCATTCAACTTATGATAGTTGATACACATCCTTAACAACCCATTCGGTTTCTTCACGAACGCTGCGGCCGCTCCCCAAGGAGAACTGCTTGGTTTAATAAAAATAATTCCTTCTAAATCCACTAGTTGCACCTTCAATTCCTTCATCTCGGTAGTTGTCATCCTGCTGGGTGGTCTACTTAAAGGTTCTGCTCCTGGCATAAGATCTATTCGAAACTCAATGGCTCGCTTCGGTGGTAGTCCTATGACCGGGTCAAAAACATCCGCAAACTCTCTTACTACCAAAACCTGATTCAACTCTTCTTCTACTTCCATTGCATTCAGAAAAGCCCAAGCACTTGAGTCTGACCTCTCCACCAAGTATATAATTTGGTCTTGTCTATTGGAGTGTCTTAGCGATATTTGCATATCTTGGAAAAATATCCTAACATCACATTTATCTAACCAATCCATACCCAAAATGATCCCGAAGCCTACGAAGTCAAAATCATACAAACTGCATGCAAACTTATGACCTAAAAATTCAAGTTCTAACTGGTCACATCTCATCCCTAGAGTTGCATACCCTCCTATCGAATTCACAACCCTTAAGGAAGTAACAAGGTATGAGGGTTCTAAACATAACTTATCTACCAAACACTAAGATATAAATGAATGCGATGCACCGGTATCAAATAGTACCTTAACTGGTATACCATGAACCAAAAGCGTACCTTCCATCATAGTCTTTTCCTTCTCAACAGCAGTTGGTCTAGAAGATAATGGTTCTAAAGCAAAAACCTTTCCCTTGTCCACTCTGACTGGTTCTGGACACTGATTCTAGTAGTGTCCAATCTGGTAACAATTAAAACACCTCACTCCTTTCTTATTTGCAACTCTTTTCCTTTTTCCAGTTCGACATTCATGAGCATAATGTCCTTTCTTATCGCACTTGTAACAAACTACATCGGCCTTCCCTTTCTTGGCAGCTCCTTTCTTCTTAAAGAATTTCCTCTTCTTGCCCTGAGAATCCTGGGTTTCAACCTGCTTCTCTTTCCCAAAGTAGAAAGTATCTCTTCATTCCTAATTGCCATCTCCATTACAATTATACTTGGATCACGGAGGTATGGCATAGTCGCCATGGCAATCTCATGTCTTAACTCTCGAATAAACTTCTCGTTCCTTCTAATGACGGTGTCAATGGTAGCATATCCATATCTATATTGCTCATTAAACTTTGTAGCATACTCAATCACCGATATCTCACCTTGCACTAAGTCCATGAACTTTCTCAGCAATACTGACTTAGCAAATTAAGACAAGAACCTCTCTTCAAATATCCTTCGAAGCTCTACCCAAGTCAACTCTTCCTCGGAAACTCCCACGATAACGCCATTCCATTAATAAAGTGTTGCTCCCAGCAAATGTCTAGAAGCAAGTCTTCTCTTCTGCTCATCATCTAATCCCAAGGCGGCGAAAATTCTTTTGATAGTGCAATAACCAATTTTCTATTTTAATAGCATCCTTTGTTCCCAAAAATGGCTTCCCACCAAGACTGGTATAATCTCTGCTCAGCTTGGCGTAGTTATTGCCAATTGGGGCCACAGGATTAGCTCCTCCAACATTCACAGCCTTACCTCCAGCTACTCCTGCAGCTGCTCCATCTTGCATCAGATTGACGAAGAACTAATACATCACCCATATATCTATTGGTGGGGTTTCGGCACCTATTTTGGCATTTGCGTTTGGATTAGCATTTTCCTGTTGACTCGGGTTACTCCTAGTACTGGGTCGAGCATTTCCATTAGTTATGGTGCTTCCTCCACTTAGAGTTCCTCTTTTGTTTCCTGCCTCCATATCTTCCTTTCTCGTAAATTTGCATATGAGCTTTAGCAATATACAGAAGAACGGTCTAAGTGAGGGGAATACATACTTATATATATATATATGTATGTATATGTATATGTATATGTATGTGTGTGTGTGTGTATGTATGTATATAACAAATGCAAGTATGTTACTATAGCGTTAACCCAAACCTCGGTCTTATTCTCTGATTCAATGGGTTATGTTTTGAAAATCTTTTAGTTTCAAATTTCTTTTAAATTTACATAAACCTATGATCTAATACCAACTTGTGACAACCCCCATTTGAAGGCCCAAAACTAACCGCTATGGATGCTGCAGTCATCCATAGTTATTAATTCTCAGTGACCAAATGCGGTAATGTTAGATACATTGATATACCAGAAGGACATGAATATGAAAAAAATTGAAAACTCAATTTAAAAAAATTCTCATTTCATTTCAGATTCATTACATAATCCCATATGTAAGCCACGTTCAAAGAAATTACAATTGATTACAAAATATGCCAAGAGCGACATGTGAAGAAGCCCTCTTGTTTGATCAGAGTCTAAATATAGGCATTAAACAATTTTTCCATTTCATCCAATAACACAACAGAATCAAACTCCTAATAGATAGCTTGCCTTCTGCACATCTCCGGAAGCTTATTCGTCTAAAGGAGAACCTGAAAACCTTACCTCTGAAACTACTAAAAATCAATTGAGCACCCGAGAGTTTAAGGGGAAAACATAAACTTCAAGTCAGAAAAAAATTCTGGCATGAATAATAACCTACCATCTCGAACCATATAGATATCTAGTGAGACCACGCCATTTGGAGGAACGGGTTTTCCCCTTGCTAGTATCTTAACCAAATTTATAATAACCATATACTATGCACCTGCATCCACAATGGTTAAGACATAACATAATAAAATGTATCATGATGATATGCAAATGTGTAATATGCAATATGCTCTGGATTTCCCATCCCCAATTACCTGACTATCTATCTCAAGTTATAGTTCCTAGGGTCACTACTAATTAACCTATTAGTTTTCATGGGATGACTAATAACCTGTTTCAAGCTTACGGACTATCTGTCCAGTTTCATAGTTTTCATGGGATCACTAAGAACCTATTGGTAACTACCAGCAACATTATCCAATCATAGTATTCATGAGCTTACTATAAACCTATTGAATTCTCCAATAACATCTCTCATGTTATAGTTTTCATGGGCTGACTATGAACCTATTGATCTATATCAATAACTTGTTCCAGACATAGTTTTCATGGGATCAGTAAGAACCTATTGGTCCCCATCCAGTAACAATTTCCATACATAGTTTTCATGGGCTTATTAAGAACTTGTCAAAACCAATGATGTTTGATCAGCTTTGGGCATCCTATATTCTGGTCCATCTAACCTCCTAGATTCAATTCTACTCATACGGGAGTTAATTCAATGTATATTCACTACTGGGTCAAACTAGTTGGTTATCCTGCCCTTAATGCCCCAAAATGTAGTTCTGGGTTCATTATGAAGTGAATATGATTACAGAAACATACACGATAACTGATCAAAACATAAGAATATAAACATCTGTGATTTAATTCCTTGTAATCATTTTCTACTAAAACATAGTTAATACCCTTAACCCACTATCCTTAGCAAGGAAAACTTCCTCTAAGTTTTCAAATTTTAAATGGCATTTCAAAGCTCTTTTACATTTCCATGGGTTTGCCTTTAAAAATGAGATTGGGTTTCCTTATTTGAAAGCTAAGGCTTTCGACTAGATCCTTCAGATCATTGTGACATCATGAATTACCATCCGTCACTCTCCCTTTTGAAAGCATTACTTAAAATCTTAGACCTCTTTCGAAACCATTGAAAACATAGAAAGCATTGGAAACCTTCCTTTCAAAACACTAAAAAACATACCTTTCGAAACACTAAAAACATACATTTCGAAGGCATTTAGTTCAAGGAAGAATTTATGGAAGCATGGCTTCGAAACCATTTGCAAATATCCCTTTCAAAATCATTGGGTTTAACATTAAATATATCTACTGGGTCAAAGAGAACAAAATCGAAAGTACCCCTTTCGAAATCATTGATCTCAAGCAAAAGAATTGGGGAAGAGGATAGCTTAGAAACCAACTTATCGAAACCATTGCCTCTGAAACTCTTATTAAAAATGGCTAAAACAACACTTTCGAAAGCATTGGGAAGGCAGCTACAATGTTAATAAAATGAAAGCCTTCATATTGAACTCATTATTATAAGGCTATAAGGAAAAGCGACCTTAACCAATTCAAAAGGTATGAATGCGACAGCTAGGTATCGAATGAGTTCAAAATGCGGCAACTCTTTTGAAAACTTCTCTAAAAACAAAGGCAAGTTGGATTGATTCGAAAGCTTATAAAAATGGCATCAACCTCTTTGAAAGCATGCCTTCAACAAAGTCCCTTCCACCTTTCTCCAATACACTATGTATCAATTGCGTGATACGATGAGCATTGGTTTTGAATGTGTGCGAAAGGTCATTAGTGGAAGTATGGTGACGAAAGCAAGAAAATGGAAGTGGCGAAGTTGTAATTCGAAACATAATTGATTTTTATGCCTTTCAAATTAATTCCTTTTTACCTAACTTGCCTAATTTGTCAAAATATGATTGGTTGCCAATTCTTTACAAAATTCTTTTCTAAAAGACTACCGAATTCAACAATTAAAAAATGATTTCATTTTAACAAATAATCCCTTCCCCTTAACAAAACATTTAAGTCCTCTAACTTAAATAATTTAATAACCCTAATGAAACACTTAGGAAGAATCCCCAAAATCACGATTATTCACTTTTAATATGTTTTCTAACACATAAATTTCTGATCCGAAAACAGTACTTGATTGCCTTAAATAATTTAAACCCAAAATTGTCTATTTCTTCCATTCAAAATTCATAATAAATTATCAATAGCTTGGAATATTACGAGCGATTTCATTTATTGGTCAAACGCTTCCCGTTTGGGCGGTTTGTTGTATTGCTTGGTTCCTTGAGTGGCAAGGTAGATGTTTTCCAAGCTATCGTTTAAAGGTGTATAATCCTCAGGCCTGAGATTCTTTAGACATTTCCCATTCTCATCGCATATAACAAAGTTCTAGTTCCTCTTTTTTTGATTCGAATTCTTTCCTCGGTAGCTCTAGAACTGTTTCCATCCTACTTAATTGCAACATTGCTCTAAACCATTTCCTTTGGTTGCTTGCCAACAGCTTTGCCCTTTAACCATACTTGACTCTTGCCGTCTTAGAAATTAGTTTTCCTTTCGATGGAATTCCTCAATGGTAGTGGGTTGTTTCAATTTAATTCATCTACTGAAATCTGTATCTAGGCGAATGACTCAGACCAAAGCCATAAAAATCATATCCTCCTTTGGATTTCTTACCTCAGTAACTACAATGTTGAATCGGTTCATTAAAGATTTCAGTGACTCATTGGGTCCCTGGAAAAAGCCAGATAAGGTCATCACATATTTTTATCATGTAGCATGGAGTCTAAATTGCTTTAGAAACTTTTTTGCTAATTCGTCAAAAGTGGAAATAGATCTCGGTGCAAGTCTAGTAAACCACATTGACGCAATTCCTTCCATATGCCACTCATATTTGTACAAGTGTTGTTTAGAGTCCGTTGTTTTGCTATATGATGGCATAGTGAACTTCTTAGGGTATTCTTGCCTTAGAACATTTTCAGTGAATAGAGTTCAGCTTGGCGCAGAACCCCAGTCTTCATTCTTTCTACCCCTACTCTCTTCCATTAACCGTTTGACCATGTCATAAGTGTACTCCTCGCTAGACGGTGGTCTACAAGTTAACTGTCAGGGGCTACGTCAAGTGTTTTACACTACAAATGGTCTCGGTTTACTAGTTGAAGCCTAGGTTTTCCATTCTTTAAGAGAACCACTCCTGTAGGGCCCTATTGTTGCTTGGTTAGTCTTACCAGAGCGGTCTAAACTTCATTCTGGCATTTTGTTGTTTACATTAGCATTTAGTTCCAATCTATCACCATCGAGTTGCATGTCTTCTTCAAAGTTAGAAACAAGCATTGCGTTGTTCACTTGAAGAGTGTTCACTCCAAGGTTTGGGTTTGCGGTAGGGGTTTTCCCAATGGGAGCTGTACTTCCGTTGCCTTCTGCTATGATTCCTATAGCTCCACCAACAACCTCCTTACGCTTTTATTTATAGTTCTTCCTATTCAAGCCTAAAAACAAAGGATTCTCTTGTTCTATAGCAGTTGCGATTTCTTATCGAACCCTCGGAGCACCTAGTGGCTACAGCACTAGAAAAGCATCGATCTTATCAATGAGAGCCTTTCAGCTACTGGCCAATTTTTGGTTAAGTTCGTTAACCATCTGGTTAAGCTCTCCTCTAGTCACAACAACCCATTGAGTAGAGGAACCTGATGCTAGATTTGCAGTATTAACCTCTGTTCGATGACTATTAACATGTTTTCCTTAGTTTGTTGGGGATTTGCAACATCACCACCAACTGTTGCTCCTATGGATCTCCAAAACTGGTCCTCTATTTTCTAGGTGCCATTGATCTATGATGGCAAGCCTATGGATCTTCGAAGAAAATTATCTAGATCTAACCATTGGATCTCTTCTAATCCAAAATAGCAAGCTAGATCTAAGCCTACGTTCAGATTTTCTCAGTGAAAGCACCAAAATGTTAATGCCAAAATGGATCAACACCCAAGAATAGGTTGTAGGAAACCTATGAGACCTAGATCTACCTGATAATAGTAACAGTAAAGGGAAATAAACAGCAATAAGAAAGAGAGACACAAGATTTTATAGTGGTTCAACAATCTTTGATCTATGTCCACTTTATGGCTTTGTCGTTATGGATTTGACTAAAATTACAAAGGATTCGAGAGAGAATAAGTCACTAGTTTAGGGGTTAGACTAATTCTAAGTCCTATAATTGCCTAAAGTAGCTGTCTTGGTGACTATTGTGTAGAGGAAGAAGATAAAGAAGAGATGGAATTTCCTCGTAGTGATAGCAGAAACCAGATCCATTCTTGGTTGCTCTATGGTTTGTATTTATAAGGGTAGCAGTCATATGTGGCTAAGAGAAGAGTTGGAACAGAGTCCAGATAGAGGCCCAAGAGAGGGTGTAAAGACGCTAGCTCCCCCTGTTAAATCACACATATCATGACGGTACCGACATCTGAGGTTTAGCCCAATTGGGTCAAACTCTCTTGCAACCCTCATACTACTTGATTTTGGATTAACCTATGATGTCCTAGTGGATAGATGATTGATGTTGATGATAGTTCCTTCATTACTTGGCATGTTCTACTGTTTTAACGGCTAACTCTTCAATTCTGGCAATTGGTTATTCGGAATCCTTTGATATCTCTTGGGCACACATAAAATAGGCAAAGAAGGACTCACACAAAGTATAAGTGAGAAACATGAAGGTATGAGAAGTCTCCACCAACTTCTAGAGGTCTGTACTAACCTCTGGTATTGGCTCCATTTTAATTGAAATTTCTCTAAAGTGCCTCTCTACCCTATCTAGGTATGCTTCCAAGATTTCAAGTCATTTCGTCTTTGTTTCGATGTTCTAGCTTCTTTAGATTTCTGCTTGGTTAAAAACCCAGTTAACAATCATGAAGGTTGTAATAACCTGAAATTTAAGCTATAGTAATTAATTAACGAATTAATTAAATAATAAAATAACTTTGTGAAATTATCAGAATTGAGCCACAGGAGTTGCACCATTGTGTCCGTGGTAATTTTCTGCTCAATTTCCATATATAGATTGTCGAAATCGGAGCTAAAACAAAGATGTAATAGCCCGCTTTTCCGTACCCCTTGAATAGACACTAATCTCCATAGATTTACTCAAGGTGAACGAAAAACCGAACCATTAGGATTTTAAAAGAAGAGGTAGAAGAAAAGATAGAAGAAAAAGAGAAGAAGAACAACAGAACCATATCAGAAACGAAAACAATATCAGAATCTCACATATCGCAGCGGAACAATATATAATAGATAATCACTAGTCTTTTAAAACAAAGAACTATATCAGTTTATACATACATCAATCAGAGTCAATATACAACAATGGACAGTTATATAAACTTGTCCTCATACAAAATACACAGCGGAATAAATAGTATCAGATACAAATTTATACTACGTCTCGTCATCCAGCTTCTTTCCAAAGCTCCAGAATATCCAGAATATCCTGATAACCTAACTCTAGACTGCCCGTGTGGAAATTGGTGGGCACCCAGAGTTTAGAAGGGAAACAATAAACTCCAGGTCAGTCATGGTGACTGGTGTGAGATCGTAAAACAGTTATTTTTCACAAAGAAAATAAATCAGATTCGCAATGCTTTTGGAAAATGAAACTACCATAAGACCTCCCACCACACACACAATGCAAACGCAGAATTGGAGGAGATTTCTTCTTATGATAGTCAAAGATGCTTACTACGCAAAATCAAATCATTTTTGATATTATTATTAGTGCATAGTGCAGAAACATTTCGAAAGTAGAATATAAATCTTAGCCAGCATAGGTACCATTATATTATGCCTGCTATAGCTGCCTCCTGAGGAGACAGGTTATACAATTTCAATCGTAAAGGGTTCGTATTGTTTCTTTGGATTTTCCAACAAATGGTCAGGCTAAGGAACTTCCTTTCCTCCTGCCGAATAGGATCGCCTCTGGCTGGACGTCCCGAGAGACAAACTGCTCTCTGCCAAACAAGGCCGGGTTACCCCTATAACAGGCAACTCACGAATATGTCATCACCCGGTCCTTTGGGACCTTTATCCGAGCGCTCGGTAACCAACATCACACATCATAAAGAAAGTGTATCCACATGAGTAAGTATCTGGGCTCCATACCATGATAACACCCCTTTCCAAAAGGAAATGACATACCCTAAAGGGCGCGACCCTCATAACCTTGCCGCAACATTCCTGTTTCGACCATTTCCGGGTTGTTGAGGCCTTGACGAAGTCTCGTCCACAAAGCTACGCTTTTTCAAAAAGCCACGCTTTGGGTCAACAGATGATCAACCTATGATCACAAAGATAAATGATCAAACAAATGATCATATCACAAATGATCAAACACTGATCATCACACAGCAACACTCAACATGCCACATTACCAAATTGGGAATATATCGCTGATAACTTCAACTACATAACCTCTGAGCTCGTACGTCTTAGAGAAGGGTGTTAAGCTAAGAGAATAAATTCTCCGCCACCAACAGATATGTATTTGAATGAAATCAGCTTTATATCTCAAAGTGTAATGTCAGACATACAATCCATACAAGTCTGTTCCGGGATCGAACAGAACCGAAGGCACTTCTCACGAAGCCCTTGCAAATCCGGATAATTTCCAATCACGTCCGGACTTCCCGTCACTAAGGGTGATAAAACCTCTAAATCGGAGATCAACCGATGTAGAGTAACTCGACGGTAATCCTTCCATTTTCAAAAATATCCGGACTTCAACGCCGGTCATCAAATGCAATCCATAACGACGTATCACATATTCGAAATGGGTTATACGACCCCATGGTCCTTTCCCGGCTAACCCGAATAGTGAGCGCTTATTCAAAAATAAGTGTGGCATTCAATTCATCCAATTCACAACAAATACCCATTCAAGGTAATTATTGATAGTCGGTTATTTAACCATCAATAAAGATGCGCAACATCATCAGATTCCAAATAATTTCCCAAATTATTTTATCTTCCAAAATATCTTTACTAGATATAAAATTTCCACACTTCAAAAATAAATCAGCGTTTATTTTTAAACAGATTTCCATTTCTTTTATAAATTCCATAGTGAATTTATATTTTCAAAATATCTACTGATATATGATTTTCAATCGATTTCAATATTCACTTTCGATTTATCTTTAAGAAGATAGATCCTCAAAAACATTTCATTTCATATTGGAAAAGCATTTCCATACTTATTTAATAATAAGTAATTCACAAATCTATTTATTTTCAACATTTGAAAATATTCGATATACTTAAATCGAAATTAAGTATAAATTTCATTCTTTAAGGAAATCATTTACTATAACAACATCTATTTGAGTCAAAACGAATGTTACGTAAAACATCGTTACGACGACTCAAAATCACTAGTATAGGGATTCAGAATTAAGATAGATGTATAAATCCCAATACTATATAAAACATTTCCTTTTGGAAATCATTTACTATAACAATAGTGTTATAGTCCACTATTTCCTTCTTTCTCGAAAACGTCTATTTCAACAATGAATGTTGAAATCTATGGTTTCGATATTTAACACATTTTAAAACATCTTTTAAAATAATTAACTTCATTTCAAATATCACTTTCCCAAAACCATATCCATTTTCCTTAAGAATATATTCACTGTCCAAAATCGTGAATATACTTCACTAACAAATTTTCAATAATCTCTACACATTTTATTTCAATAATTATCCACTATCAAAAATCGTGGATAAAATTCCCTTAATAACCTTCTATATTAAATTCCTCAATTTTGATTGATTTCGAATTTATAAAACAACGTTTATAAATTCTATTTCTATTTTCTAACCACTTTGATTTATAAATCTCCTTTATTAACAAATTCAATTAAGATCCATTTAAAGGTAAAAATCAAATTTATAAGTTAATTTCTTATAAATCTTTCATTCTACAATTTCATTCATTTTCAACTTCACAATTTATAAATCTATAAATTTCATTCACTTACGGATTCCATAATTTTTCATTTTTAACACTTATAAAAAACTCATTTTATAATTCCAATACTTTTAATTTCATAGATATCAATTTTATAAATCTTTTATACAAATCGTTTATAGTTATTCAAAAATCCCAACTTAAACCATTTTATAAATCGATCAACTGTTTATTTCAAAAATGACACTTTGGTTATATTTCACCAAAAATCTAAACTTTAAAATTTCAAACGTTTATTTATTTGAAATAAATCAATTCAAAAATTTAATAAAACGTCTACTTTCAAAAATCACTTTAAAATCCTTTTAAAGTAAAAGTCGTTATTTTTAAATTTCAAAACTGAATCCGATGATGCAACAGCACCAACTAGTCAATCACAACAACAAACATCATATATCAATATGATAACAGAATATACATCAATATCTGTAAATAAATAAATACTAGTGAGGAATCCAGTTGGATCCCTCCAACCTGTTTCCCTGCATCCACAGATGTTAGCACAATAGCAATTCCACTTCGAGGTGGAATATCGCGGTATATGGGTTTTATAAAAATCATCCGCTTACTAACGGCGCAATAGGGTCTCATCCGCTATACGAGGCGGGAAATCAATCAATCCAATATATACATATGCCAATATGTATATATTGCTATATATATATATATAGATATATCCTACTATATCTAATATCACAAATCCAAACAGTCAATCAATCAATCAATAACTGCAAAAATTCCACATTCGATTTGAGTGAGAAAATCTCACCTTAGCTTTAATTTGCAATCCATTTCTTTTTCGGCTCGATTTTTCTTGCTTTATACCTTGTATAAATAATTTATACAATTTGTTAATATTCGAGTCAACTGAACAATTAATTTTCGTTTTCAATTGTTTTAAATTAACAAATTTCTCTTTTAATAATTCTATTTAACTACAATTAAATTTTAAAAAACTAAATTTTCTTCTTTATGCTTCTGTACATATATTTTATTTTCAGTTTGCAACAAAAATAGTTTAATTCACTGATAGTTTCGTTTAATCCAAAATCATATATAAATATCTACTGTACTTTTTCTTTGAAGATAATTTATATAGATTTTTTTTTCTTCTATTTCTATTTTCTCCTTGTTAATAAAATATTATCCATTCTGTAAATCACAAAAAAATCAGAAATTTGTATTACTGTAAACTTTCTAACATATCTATATGAAATTTTCAAGTTCAAATTAATTTGAGATTAACCTAAACAAAACTGCTTAAATAATTTACCTAACCGCCGAAGTCACGCCCAGGCCATTGCTGCCGATGCCCGAACGCGAGCACCACCTCCTCACGGCCCTCCTTCATTTGCCATCAACTCGAGATGCCGTACCCTCAGCCTTGCGAACGAACTCGTGCCCTGACCTCCCTAATTACCATCGTCGATGGCCCAAACTTCGACCATCCCCTTCCCAGATCGAACTGTCGAAATCGTCAGTGCCTTCTTTGCTTTTTCCCTGGCCGCAAACGCCGCTGTCGTCTCCGCCCCGTTCACGCTTGAATCGCGATGCCGAGAATGAGCCCAAGCCCAACAGTCGATCGCGATTTCCATGCGACTTCGCTTCCTTCCAGTCGCGATTCATGTTCGCTCGAGCCACCTAATCGAAGGCGATTACCCCCTCACCTTTGAATAAAGTTTCGAACGATTTGCACCTCGTTCGTTCGTTTCTCCGTGTGAAGATTTGAATTTGAAGAGGGGAAAGTTGTTCGATATGTATATTTTTTTCTTTTCTGGAGCTTATGATTTCGAATTGAGGAAGAAAGAAAACTGGGCTATTATCCCTTTTTTTTATATATAATCGGTTGAATTCGATTTGAAATGAAGAGAGCGAATATCCTTCTTTTGACTGAAAGGGCTTCGGCCGTTCCTTTTTGATTTCGAACTGAAGAATTATACAGAGGGGAGAGATGAATAGCTCGGCCATTTTTTTTCTATTGAAAGAGATTCTTGTTTCGAAAGGGATGATTTCTTTCGCGTATTTTATCAGAGAAGGAGGGGACAAGAGCACGCGATGTTTCAGGGAATAGGTCGACACAAATCAGATACTAGGGTGTCTGTTGATTTGTGCATAAATTTTATATTTAAATTAAATCGATAAATTATTGTCTAGACGTTTTAATCTCGTACGATCACACAATGAATCCGAATGCTACAAAATTTGAAATCCGACAATAATTCAATATTACGGACCCAATGGAAATGGTTTCGTCGAATTTCGAGACTGCGCCCCGGAACGCCATTTTTAAATATCGATTGAAACGATAAAATTCAAAACTATACAAAGTAGTTTCAAATTCAATTCTGAAGCTTCTATTGTCTTCAGTATTATCAATACGAATTTTAAAAGCTTTTGAAATATTTTTCTTCAACTAAGAATTGAAGATTCAAATTTTTATTCAACTTACAATAGATTAAATTTTAAAATTTAATCGCCAATTTCAAAGTTATATTGGGGATTCAAATTAAATCACCGTTCAAATATTTAAAATTAATAAAATATTTTCAATTTAAATTATTCAAAATTCTGGGTCGTTACAAAGAAGTTACAAATTAAACAAGAAAATGAAGAAAAATAAAAAATAGGGCAAGGTCGACCGTAAGGTCGACCCTTACTATTGCTAGGTCGACCTATAGGTCGATCCTAGCTTGTGTTGGTCGACGTTGTGGTCGACCTGCATTTGCATTTGGACGTGAAATCGTCGAGTTTTGAGCGGTGACGTGTTTTTGCAATTTCTTCGAACCTTGTGCGGCTGTGCTTCCATCCGACAGTTCCCATTGAGCCCATGACTTGGTTGCACTAGATTTAGTCTTCGAATCCAACAGCCTGAGATCCTCAAGTGACACTATAAATAAGACCCTAGACCTAGCTATTTTTCTCATTCAAATTTTCTCCATCTGTGTTCATTGCTTGAGGTTGGACCCTAAAAGGAATATTTTTCCAAGGAGAAGATCTTTTTAATTAAAATATTTTATACCCTAGAAGTGAATCCTGGAAGGTCAAGGAAAAGGGCTAAAGACCACAAGTGAGTGTTTAGTAATTATTTTAGATTTTTGAGTAATTTAAGATAATAGGGTTCTCAATAGTTGTAGTTTTTCTGCAATTTTTAGACCGCTTTCAAATAAGTTATTTACAGTTAATTTAAAGTTCTTTTCAATCTATTTTATTCAGCTATTTTTGTTTAGCTATTTTATACATTTATTTACTGTTATTTGTATTTTATTCACATCTGTTTTAAGTTAGAATTTAACCAGTAAATGTTAGTTTCTTTTTATTCCTTTTTACGCGAATAAAATAATAAAAAGAGAATAATTCGCTAATATGGACTAAAATATAAGAATACTAAATTTACAGAAAATTTGATGTAAACAAGAAGAACTGTAATAAAAGAATATAGACTGAAATAGGAAAATTTGACATTAGCAATCAAGTTTATAACAAGTAGTTATAACTAAGAAGACATAATAAAAGGGAAATTATAAAGTAGGTTATAATTAAGAAGAAAGAATAGAAAGAGGCTTATTTTAAAACTTAGTGTTAAGTTAATAAGCAAATATAGTAGAGATAACAGGAGAGGCTTATTTTAAAGACTTACACTAATTTAATAAGAAAATATAGCAGAGATAACAGAAGAGGCTTATTTTAAAGACTTAGAATAAGTTAATAAGCAAATAGAGCAGAATTAATAGAAGAGGCTTATTTAAAAGACTTATAATAAGTTAATAAGTAAAGATAGAAGTAGGACCCTTACCGGCAGCATTCCCCTTTAGTCAGGAACTGATGGTCCCATAATAGATTAAGTGGGGCTGGGACATGCTTATGATGTTTAGGGTAGATAAGTGGTCTATAGATAGAAGCCCAAATCAGGGGATTTGGGCAAGGGGCTCAATTAGATTTTGTTTGTTAGAACCCGTACCGGCAGCATTCCCCTTTCAGACTAGGACTGATGGTCTCACAACGGACTAAGGTGAGGTTGGGTAGGACCCTATCAGACTAGGACTGATGGTTTCACAACAGATCAGGTGAGGCTGGGCACGCATATGCTATTTAGGGTAGGTAAGAGGTCAAAAGAGGGAGCAACAGATAGTGCGAGGCAACGGTGGTCGAGCGTGCGACCTCGGTGCAGGGATATAAGTCGCTATTGAGTTCCAAAGTGCTATAAAGGTGTCCTTTTACTGTAGGACCCACGCGATGGTACTAGCTCACAGTGGGACAATGGAGATAGAAAGCCAATCAAAGGGTAGAATTAGGATCTCAGCCTAATTTAAAATAGGATTAGGATTTCAACCTAATCAAAGCAGCTATCTAAGACAAGTGCAAACAATCGAAATAACCAAAGCAAACAATTAAACAGTATTTTATTTTAGCTTTATCTTTTCCTTTTATACTAGAACTATCACTAAGTTTATTATCTTTATCTTGCTTAAAAATACTAGTAATTACTTCCACTCACCGGACTTTTAGTCTGACCCACTCCTATATTTCCCCTCCATAGCCCAGCAGAGGTAGGGACAGTAGATTTTGGATTTTCTTGGAGATTCAGCTGCAGAGTTGTTCTTCATGTATTCTTCTCCCTTTCAGTTTTTATTTCATTTGGACTTGATGTACTGGTACTCATAAGAGGGATGGTTTTATTTATGAACTCTGATATTATGACTGAGATGGTATTTCTCATGAGACATATGTATTTGATTTTTAAGACATATTATGTATTTGGTTTTATGACTTATTTTATGGAATAATGAAGTTAAATGTTTCCGCTGTTTTATTTATTTGTCTTGTGAATCTTAGTCTTTGTAAAGTACTTAGCTATACCTATAACGCACCATATCCTTTAGTATATCCTTTTGGGTATACTAAGGAGTGTGGGGGTGTTTCACTTGGTATTAGAGCCTAAGGTTACAGGATTCTTAAAAACTTGTTTTAAAAATAATGTATTTTTCAAAAAGTAACCTATTTTTAAAAGTAGCATATCTTCAAACTAGAAATATTATTCAGAAAGAAACTCTTATTATAGAAATAGTTTTTCAAGTATAAAAGAGAGTTTTTATAAAAAATCCCCTCAAAGTCTAGTTCAACCTTCTTTCGATTCTTTCGAGCCTAAATTTCCTTTCCTTCACATAGTATGGCTGATTGGTTCGATAGAGCTATGGTACCAGAAGTGCAAGGGCAAGCGGCTAATACAGCACCAGCAGGTGGAGATCCCATTAATCCACCTACAGCAGCCAATTTTTCTAAGCTATGCAATGATTTCCCTAGTCTAGGAGGCAAGACGTTTTCTAGCACATAGGATTTCGAGGAGGAACGAGCTATGTCTGAGGATACAGAGTTAATGTTTAGGCTGTTAGGATTGGAGGATCGACAGAGAGTTCAGCCGGTAGTTTGGCAGCCGAAGGGAGGGCTTAAAGAGGTTCCTAAGTCAGAAAGCTCTAAGAAGCTGTGGTGGAAGAACAAGAAGGAAAAGGACAAGAGGAATGAAGGACCTCAGAAGCGGATCAAGAATAGTGGGAAATGTAATAACTGTGGATTGGTTTGTCATTACGCAAAGGACTATAAGAATAAAGTGATGAAGGGAAGGTGTTTCAACTGTGGGCAGCCTGGTCACCTTAGTAGAGCTTGTCCTTAAAGGACGGGGCAGAGAGCAAGCACACCTATATCACAAGTACAGGCTTTGGATGCAGCACCTTCTAGTAGTAGACCAGAAAGAGGTAGGAAAGTCACCGTGGAAGGTTTGACCTCCATTTCGGGTTTTCTTATTCGAACTCTTTTTGATTCTGGAGCATCACACTCTTTCATTTCTAGTTCCTTGGTTGATTGTTTGCACTTAGATATCTCTTTAGTAGTAAGCCCCATAATTGTTTCAAGCCCCATAGTAGGATCGACACATTTATCCATGATTTGTAAGGGTTTGAAAATTTTTATATTAGACGTAGAGTTTGATTGTGACGCCTATGTATTAGGATTTTCGGGGTGTGGGATGACTTTGGGGATGGATTGGCTATCCACTTATGGAATGATATGGGACTACGAGAGGAGAGTCGTTAAACTAGAGACGTATAGCGGGCGGACTCTTAAAGCTTCTTGCGACCCACAGGGGTCAATCGTGTAGGACTTCCTTTATTCCCTTGATTCATCACTAGGAGAGCTAGATTCTGTTCCACTCGTTAGAGATTTCCCAGACACATTTGAGGAGGTTAGGGGACTACCCCCTAAGAGAAAGATCGACTTTAGGATCTATATGAATGACGATGCTAAGCCAGTGGCATTGCCCATGAGAAACATGAGAGAAAGGAGTTAAATAAGTAGATCGGTGAGCTATTGGAGAAGGGCTTCATCAGACGGATTCTTTGAGTGGTTGGTTATGCCATTTAAGCTAATCAATGCCCCGGTCTATTTTGTAGATTTGATGAGCCATGTTTTTTGCAATGTCCTAAATGAGTTCGTAGTAGTATTCATGGAAGACATTTTGGTGTTTTCCAAGAGTATGGAAGAGCATGCTATTAATCTAGAGGAGGTTCTTCGTACACTTCGCGATCATCAGTTGAAGGCAAAATTCTAGAAGTGTCACTTTTTGGCGTAAGGAAGTACGTTTCTTAGGGCATAGAGAAGGTCAACACATGGAAAGAGTTTGAGAAACAGTTTTGTACATTTAGGATTGGATTTTGGAGATCCAAAGAGTTATAGGCAAAGAATGGAGATGTACAATAGATTCAGTTGAAAAAAAGAGGAAAGTCCATGTGTAGATAATTGCAAAAATTATAATTGTTTCAGATAAGTGGATTTAACGGTAGTGCCTAGGAATAAAAGACTTTAGTAAGGAAATGAGCTTTCTAAGGTTTAGGAAGGGTACTCCTAGGGTAGTAAGAAGAAAATCCATTTTATGTCTAGCCCAATAAAATGAAAATGTTAGAATTGAAAAGTTGAAAAATATAATTGTTAACATTTTTTTGGAAGAAAATATTGGGCTTTTGAAAAAAAAGTGGTATGAAATTTAAATTGGTTTTTTATATGATTTAAATTTTGTTAAAAATGAAATTCTTTTTGAAGAATTATAATGCATACATATATAGCTCGCTATTTTCTTTGGAGGTAAACAAAGATTTTAAATATAAAAACCTAGAGTGTATTAAATATCGAAAACATAGGTTACAACATTTATTGTTGTAATATATGTTTTCGTGAAAAAAAAGGGAGCATAGACTATAACACTATTGTTATAGTAGGTGACTCTCAAAGGAAATGTTTTTACATAGTATGTGAGATTTATTAGTGTTTATTTTTGAATCCATACACTAGAATTTTTGGATTGTAGTAACGGTGTTTTATGCAACATCTGTTTTGATCCAAATAAAAATGTGTTTTGAAGATAATTTCTAAGTATAGAAAAAGGGTGGTTTGTAAGTACACTTATTATTTAAATAAGTATAAAGAAATGTTTTCTAGTTATGAAAATATTAAAATAGTTTTGAAAATGAGTTCTTTTGAAAAAAAGGGTGTAAGTTAAATATTAGGAAATTAATAAATTTCATAGAAATTGTCTATCGTAAGAGAATATAGATTAAACATACTTTAATCTATTGGGATCAAATGAATAATGATAAAATTTTCTATGAAACCAAATCATAAATAAAGATGTTTTTTGCAAGTTATAAGGAATACGTGAAAGAGATGTACAAGGTATGGGTAGCACCATTTTTATAGCCTATTTCGAAAAAAATATAAAATAAGTTCCTTGTAATTTCACATAAACATCAAGTCCTCTTTTAAAGGATTCATAGAAGGTTTTAGCGTTAATTGTTTCTCATAAGAGAAAGTAGTTCCAATAAATTAAGGTATAGAACCATTAAATGTAATAATTTGAGACAGTGTTAGTTAGGAGAGATATTATAGAGAGCCTTAGTAGAAAAAGGCTAAGCAATGGAAATTTTAAATATTTTTCCGTTGATTATGCGCATTAGTTGCCCGCCTTTGTAGAAAGTCCCAATTTATAGTAAGTTAGAAACTCCTCCATGGTTAGGTAATTGGAAAGTTAAGGGGCTTTTAATAAAATAATTGTTCTTATCTACTCCGGTATTTGCAAAATTAAAAATCTATGAAAAGAAGATGTTTTGAAAACATGCGAGGACATTTTAAAGATATCTTAAAGGAAAATGGTTTGGTGAAAAAGTAAATAATTTTTTCGAGCGAAAAGTTTAGTATTAGTTAAATTTAAAAATTTAAATTTTTATAGAAAGCTGTAAAGGTCTTTAAAAGGAAAAGAGGAATAAGTTTTGAACTTAGAATTTGTAAGTTTTCCACGCTAGGTTTGGGAAATAATGTAAATTCAAAAGGCTATAAGGATGCAAGTCTAGAAAGATAAAATGTTAAGTAACCAAGTACCTTTGAATTTAATAGAAACTTGAAAATAACACTTTTAAAGGCAAACATTTTGGGATTTGATGTTTTAAAAAATATTAAAAGCTTTAGTTTTTGAAATGAAATGATAAATACCAAACCAAACTTTTAAATATGGAGTAGATAGGAATCATTTCCTAGGTATGACGGAAAAAATGTAAGGCTATGTAGGAAATAGCAGTGATTACTTTTAGAAGTAATAATAGAAGTTTCCGTAAAATATATAGGACACTACTGAGAACCTAGGATCGTCTATTCAGATGTGTAGACTATATAATAAGGTGATATTAGTAAGATAGTAAGACACATATAGTTAGGGATGTGTATTCTTGATTTTGGAGGAACTTTGAAGGAGCATCTTCCTTTAGTGGAATTCATGTATAATAATAGTTTCCAAGCTAGCATTGGGATGACACCTTTCGAAGCTCTTTATGGAAGACCGTGCAAGTCGCATGCGTGTTGGCTAGAGTCTACAGAGAGATTTCTACTTGGTCCTGACATGGTTAGAGAGGCTTCGGAGGAGATTGATTTGATTTGGAGAAAATACATACCTCATATCCACATCTCTTTGATAGTAAATTTTGAATTTCCTATTTCCATCGTTAGTTTTGAATAGGTTCTTTCCTTTATTATCCTTTGGGAGGGTAGATTTTAGGATTAAACCTATGGATGGTAGGATTTGATGTAAACATGTTATCAGAACATGTTATGTATGATGGACGCTAGTGGTTGCAAGTGTTTGCTAGTGATGCTAATGGACGCATATACTTACACTAGGCACTATTATCTCTTAGGGATCGGCTTAACTAGGTCACTAGAGTATATGTATATGGATGTGTGCTCATTTGCATTTTTATTTTATTTCCATGGTTGCTATAAATGAATGACTACCATATGATTGTTGCATTTGGATGATGATTGTAGCACGCATATAGAACTATCAATTATCATTAGGAAACTTGCATTCATTTGGATACACAGCACGTACATGATTGCATAAAAAGGAGGTCAATCGAATAAGTAGACCGTCTAATCTTTTGCATTTGTTAGGGACATTGACACCACATTATTTGCACATATGTCATAAATTGCATTAGAAAACTTAAGGACAATGGATGTAATGGATGATAGTTGAGTAGTTGGTTGTAGAATTTGGATGAAAACATTTATTTCATTCTTCTGTCCTTAGAGATTTCGGGGACGAAATCCTTTAAGGAGGTGAGAATGTAACAGCCCCACTACAACAAACAGGACCTTAAACAGCGTTTTAAAAAGGCTATAAAAGCTATTAACGGCGTTTTTACATACGTTGTATATCAACATGCAGTTATATGTCAGAGATATACAATGACAAGAAATAAACACTGTTAAATGTCCTTTTTAACAGCATTTCCCTGGTGTCATGAAATTATTTAACAGCGTTTGGTTAGGTGCAGTTAGAGATCTTTCTTAGCGTTTGTTTCATGCTAAGATAAGATTTTATAGCGTTTTTTCAATGTTGTGATATTTATTTACAGCGTTTCCTTGTTGCAATAAATCGTGCTTTATGTTTTTAGATACAATTTAACGACATTTTTAAAACGCTGTTAAAACTTTCAACGGCGTTTTAAAAACGCTGTGGAATGTTTTAAAAGCATTTTAAAAACATTATGGAATGTTTTAACAGCATTTCAAAAACGTTGTGGAATGTTTTAATTCTGTTTCAGTAAACATCCGCCACAATGTGTATCTATACCACATTTCAAAATTAGCATATTATATCAATATCACATTTCAAAATCAACATATTGTATCAATACCACATTTTGGACACATATTTGATAACTAACGTATGAAATTTCATAATCAAAATACACAATATTCTTACACCAAACATAAATAGTTTGTCATCAATAGTTCAAAAACAAAATATAGAACAAGTAGCAATAGCAAAACAAAAGCAAGTAGTACATACGTTAAAACCAAAAAGTAGTTCTAGCAGCAAAAGTAACTTCGATCCATAACTCGTTGCAACCTTTTGTTTGCATCACAGTCATCTATCTACCTGTAAAGCAAAAGTAATGCTTGAGAATCAATTCATCAAAAAAGTGTACACAAAGTCAAATCAGATTCATAATGCAAACACTAAATATTCATCACACTATTTCAGTAGGCGATTGACTAATACAAAGTATACAACATGCTATAAAATTTAAAACAAAAAAAAACTTAAATGAAGGTCAATAATAGTAAATGAAAGGTCACTGTAATGTGAAAGGACCATATGCCCAATTGGACAAATGCAAATACGATTCTATGTTGCTTTGGAACATGTTATAAGCCGTCGGTTTAAGCTGAACTTATATGTATGACTTGTTGCAATGACAGTCACTTGTTTATGTCGAGAGAAAAATGAATATATGTCATTCTACGCTCGAATTCTGTTAACTAGTTACGATCGTAGACACTATATTAGTGGCATGAAATATTACTACAATAGTTGAGCAACGTACATCAAAGAAAAGGCAGTCACTTAAATTATATTTTTTTATATGGTAAGGATGAATGACATCTCACGCTTTTCTGATGCCTAGAAAACAGTCATTGCCTTTGGGCAGTTGACATCATCACAAATAGTTCGGGGCTCAACTCATCTTGACCCACATGATTGCACCACTCATTCATTCTGAATGCAAATCTAGATAGTTGCTCATAAAAATACTCCACTGTCGGTTTCTATGAATGAAAAGAAGATTAAGTAGACTAATTGTACAAGTTAAAACTTAAAACACCTGTCTTTTTAAGGATATTTCCTCAATTCAGATCATATTTTGATAATTCTGATAAAATCAAACTTTTTTCAAATATCTCACACACACTACAGCTATTGAGACACAAAATCCGACCCAACAAACTTAACTATTGGAATTTTTTGTCTTTGCATGCAACAAACTTAACTATTATAAGGATGCAAATGGATGGTGGGAAGGAAATGTGTGATATATATATCGCAGTTTTTACATAGAAAACGATACGAGTGGAGCATTTATTTTGTCCCATTTCTTGTTTCCCTGTGGCGGTTGATGAATCATACAAGGAGGATGAATGCTTTAAATCATGTTAGTACATGAAAACTTCTTAGCTTTCCTGTTACCAATGTCATATATTATGGTAAACTGATTGGTTTGTACATGTTATGATCATGTTAGTATAGGTTTGTGATGGTATACTGTATATAGGTGAATTTATATATTGTGTGTGGAAATATGATTAGATGTATGGTTTCAATCCAGCTTACTTAACTCTTAAGATCATATATGCATTAGCAACAGAATCTTAATAATATACATATGTTTACTTAAAATTGTTAATTTATACAGTTTAAATTAATTATGTACTTTGGTTTATTAGTTCATTTGGGATATAATGACAAAAAACATGAGTTTCTCTTTTTTGAAAACGTAACTGATATTTATGTGCATTTATCTGTGATAGACGCCCGATATTTATGCGTTGATTATAAATAAAATACTCAATTATCTTTATATGACAGATGCTAGATACATTAAACTAGTTTGGTCGATGTACAGAGGATGCATTTTATGCTAATGTCACTGCAGACGGTGTTAAAAGTGGATTAGAATGGTGCTTTATTGTTCACTTTAAGAATTACTTTTTACAGATATAGTCATCCAGTAAGAACCATTAAGCATTTGTTTATTCTTTCAGCTTAGAAAAACGTGGGATTCCTCCTAAATTTGTTATCATCGATGATGGATAGCAATCCGTGAGTATGGACCCAACTGTGAGTTGCTAATGATTCTGACAATCCTGCAAAGTATTTTTTCTAAAGTTTTAAAACAATTACCTTTTTACTAGTTGATAATTGTTTTGCATTTCTTTATTTATTGTTTTTCCACTACAAAATATTGAAGTCTGAATTTGTTTTAATTTTTCTTTAATTTTAGCTTTGCAAATTAATATAATCAATGGACTGGGAGTATGAACAAAACAATATAATGCAAAAGTATAATGACAATAGTAGAACGTACCTCATCAAGTATGACAACATCTCTTCAACCATTCTCAACCACCATATTATCTTCAACCTTCTGCCCTTGAATAAGTATCGCAAATCACGCAGAGCCTGTCAAATAAAAATGATTTGTGAAGTTAAACACCTCACCCACATATACAGATACATTGATATGGAAGAAAATACAACGGTAGGGAACATAGCATGGTTGCTTCTAGTGAAACACGAACAAAACTTAGCTTAACTATCGTGGTCAAAGTCGTGTACAATCAGGCATAGACTCAATCCACGTGCACCTGTGAATGTGGTTATTATTGTTGTTGTTATTGTTGTTGTTGTTGTTGTTGTTGTTGTTGTTGTTGTTGTTATTATATTATATTTTTTTTATTTTATTTTATTATATATTATTCTTCTTCTTCTAAATTTAGTTAATTTTTATAAAATTAATTAATTTTTGTAAAACTTAGTTAACTTAGTTAATTTTCTAAAAATTAGATAATGTTTATAAAACTTAGTCAATTTTTATAACAATTTAACAAAGGTTTCAGAATAGAGAACATGATTTTTATAAGACTAATTTTTATAAAACTTAATTAAATTTTATAAACTTATTTAATTTTAAAAAAATGGTTAGCTTATTTAATTATTACAAACCTTAATTAACTTAGTTAAATTATTATTACTATAATATTATTTTACTACTACTACTACTATTATATTATATTATATTATTCTTCTTCTTTTAAATTTAGTTAATTTTTATCAACTTAATTAATTTTTATAAAATTTAGTCAATTTTTTTAACAAAGATTCCAAAATAGAGAACATGATTTTTATAAAACTAAATTAATTTTCATAAACTTTAGTTAATTTAATTAAAAAATTCAAATTTTGTTGATTTTTATAAAAAAATTTATATAACTTAGTTGATTTTTATATCCTTTAATTAATTTTTATAAAACTCGCTCAATTAACTTAGTTGAATATTTATAAGACATAGTTTACAAATTAGTTAAATAATTTTAGTTAATTTTTATATAACTTAGTTAAATTTTATAAGAATTAGTTAAATTTTATAAACTTTTAGTTAATCTAGTTAAATTTGTATAAAACTTGATAACGTAGTTAACTTTTATAAAAAGATTTAATTTTAGTTATTTTTTATGTAACTTAGTTATCTTAGTTAAATTTTTAAACTTAATTAATTTTCATAAATTTATTTAAATTTATAAAATTTTATTAATATTTAGATATTAATTTTATTTTATAAAACTTAGTTAATTTTTAGAAAATTATTTAATTTTTATAAAACTTGGTTAACGTAGTTAATTCTTATAACTTTGTTGATTTTTATAAACTTATCGGATTTTATGAATTTTCGACAGCACCTCCTTTGCGCGGTTAGTACTTTCCCGCACACCCCAATTCAATATACATTTACACGATCAAAACAAGATCGGTTTAAATCATATAAAACAAAATATACTTCATAATAGAGTATACATTCAAATGCATAAAAACATACCTTTTATTAACAACTTTAGTTAGCAATCTTCCATATAGCAAAGGAATGTTTTATGTACCTATATAGCAAAGTAAAAGGAATAATTAGGGTGCAAATCTACATATTCATGTTCTTCCACTCGACATGATTTTAGTTATGGTACTCTTTGAGGTATCCTTCTGAAACAAGATCAGAGCTATCATCATATTCAATACACCCTCATTATATTTTTGAATAAGACTGTAAATAACCATTGTATAATGACTACCTTCACTTGAGTACTGACAGTTACATTATTCTCTTTACACAGTATCAATGAATGTGTATGTTATTTTTGCAAGATGTGTATAAACGGCGATAATGTTTACATCAAATAATAAATCTGTACCAGAGTAATATTATTTAATTTGTATTTTCCCATATTTATTTGCCTATACATGTTGATTCTAATATTGCGTTATGATATGAATATTTACCTTTAAAAGATGCTTATGATTTTGAAGGCGATTGCAAACCGAAGAGGTGAATAGGGCCAACTGTGCATGCTCTGTTTGAGCCTATTTCCTTTGCAGACCTCTATTGTACATACACATAACATCCCTATATTAGTCTCAGCTGCACTCTAGTTCGAAATCCAGTCATCCCACTGCAAATGCACATTTGTTTAGTGTCAAAATTCAAAATTTTGAAATTCAATGCGGTGTTTATTAAAGAGTACTTACAGCTTGTTTCAGATCGTTATATATTTGTTCATGGTTCCTTTGCAGCTGCTGTTGTGCAATCCTCGTTGCTAGAAGATCAATGAGCTGATATATGAGATCTACCAGTTTTCCTGCATATCTGCATGCATCACTTGTTCTTAATTGGAGAATTCTTTACTTGAGTATTCCTATGTTATATTACAACTACTATATCTATCTTTCTTTCTTTTCCAGGCAACTAAATTGTAAAATAACTTTTGATCACTACAATTGCAAAGACAACAAGAAGTCAATGATCACTGTTGATATAGTAAAGTCTTAGGAATATATTGCATTTAAATTTATTGGAAGGATTATAGAAATCAAGTAATCTGCTCCTAATAATGCAATAAACTAATATTCAATGCTGACAGCATGTTAAATAAGTATAGTATTTTCACATCACAATACAAGCATATATAGACACTCAACAGAAGTATAGAACCATATACCATTATTCGCTTTTCACATGTATGCATTTTTAGTCTTAACTCAAAAACTGTCTATACCATGTAATGTAAAATGTAAGTTACCAATGTTGACACTAATAGCATCTATATAACAATAGTATCTTTTTCACATTGAAAGAAGTGCCAGATATAACATAGTTAGGCTGATGTTTAGGATATAACAATAGTACTATGATGATATACATAAGAAACTTTCATTTACTTACGCAAGTGCACCAAATGTGCCAATGAATGTTACAAAACCAGAGTTTTTTGCAGCTAAAAGCGCCTACAACCAGTTAAAAGAACTGTAAGTCCAATATCTTTTTGCTTGATTTCTGAGAATATAGAATTAGCATCGAATTACAGATGTAATACATATTATTCATATGTTCAGAAAATATTACTTTTAATACAGTAAACAGAAATGTTATATCAGATAATAATAATAGAATAAATTGGTTAACTTACTACAATGAAAAAAGTTTTGTCCCCTAGTTCAAAGAAATATATCAACAAGAATGCCTGCAAATTTAAGATGTTGAAAAATGTCAGAAGAAAATTCACTTGTCCATCTGATTGTTGTCATCAATGAATATAGAAGAAACCTAAGTTAAAAAAGTAAATATGTTTAAATACAACTAGAAAATAAAATGTAAGACTTCACAAGGAAGCATTCGTGCAGCAAAACCTGATGAATCATAACAACAAATTGTAGAAAGAGGTAAAGAATAAACCTGATGAATCCTGTTTGTCATCAACATCAGTGACGTATGACCCTTCAGCCTCAGTTGCATCTTCCTCATCTACTTCATCTCTGAAGGCATCACCATATTCGTGTCTATCATCTTCTGTTTTTGAAGTATAACCATTATCATCATCATCTACATCACTTGTGGTATCATGAAGTACTTCATCCTCTTCAGTTTTTTTATGTTCCCCTGTCCAATGAGAAGCTACAACACGCCCCAACTCCTCTTTAGACCAGCCTGAAGTATCATCAGAATCTCCTTGCTCCTACAAATGTGAATTTAATGATAGCCAAAAATAGGATGAGAAAAACATTGAATTTCATGTAGATTTGTAAATTAAAATTCATGTTCAGATCGTATCACAAAAACCCTGAAGAATTACCTTCTCGCTCTTGAAACGGGAACGGACATTACCGAGCTCCTTGTCGACCCAGACTCGCTCTTGCTCCTTATTCGGACAATTTCGGACGTCGCTAATGAAGACGGAGTGGCCTCTAATCCCTGAAAGTGCCATCTCCTCCAATCAGAACTAGACACGAATTCACACTATTCAAATCTAAAATATTGAGTTTATTCAAAGTTGATTATATGTACATTTATACGCAACCTTGATTATATTACATATTTTATGTATAAAGACATTCCAAATTACAATTGCTTGCGGTTGGGGAATTTTATACATTACATGAGTATATTTGCATCTGAATTTATAATAAGATTTACTGTAGTTTGGCAACCATCCTTAATTACACTTGCTGTAGTTCAACATATAGTAGTTATAGGCGGCATTCATCATACTTCCTTGTCAAAATTTACAACCAAAAGGGCTAAGATGCTCTTTCTCAAGCTTGGAACATAGCAGGGTAAGTAGGTAACTTTTAGAAACATCTCATTACTTTTGTTAGCTTCAGTTAATGAACGTGCTTAAGTTCTTTACATGTGTTATAGGCACTAGCTCAAATAAGAACAGTTCAGTCTTACATGGGTGAATCTAGAGCGCTCAAAGCTTATTCATCTACATTTAATTGTAAATTACTATTGACATGATTATTTTTTCGAACTGAGATATTATGGCATGTAAATGCATCTCAATTCAATTTTGACTGAGAATAGAAGAGCGACATTTTCAAAAATATATTAGAATTACATGTCTTTTGTTTGAGGATTCAAACACTGAAATTAGTTATATCATCCTTGCATCTCTCTCCTCTTTACATCTAATTTTTAGTTTCCAATTGCTTTCAATTCTAATTCAAAATATCAACGGTTATACTTTCATTTAAGCAGTTTCATCATTATTTTGTTAATTGAACTAAGATGAACTACTAAATTAAACATCTGATATAATTAGTTTTAAGGGAACACTCATTTGCTAGTCCATTGTTGTATGGACAAACACATTTTAAATTAGGGCAACCGAAATTTTGAGAAAATATCAAATACTAGAAAAAGCCACATCAACCAAAATTCCTATTATGCCTATAAAGCCAAAGCAATGAATTTGATAAGACGATCATAATTTAAGTATCCAAAGCAATGAATTTTAAGAGTCGGTACATTGATTAACCTATTATGCCATGGTGGTTAAAATATGAAAAAAAGATGACCAATTATGATGACAAATTTGAAGAGCATAAACTTACCATTTAATTCCTTGTATCTTTGCTGAAAAAACTTCTGCATATCTTTCAACTTCCTCTTCTGTTCTACCTTCCATTTCTAAGGCTATGTTCTTTATGTCCTTGTGGCCACACTTTTCACATGCTCGAATGAATGCATTGAAATCTCGTCTAGTCCATGTTGAGAAACCCTTGAAATGCACATGTAACAATATTAGAAAATAGCTTTAATGAGATGTAATGTAATAGCCAACATACTGCTACTTTTCTTCTTGTTCTTCAGGAGTTGATACATCTAAAAAAGGAATATTTTAAAGCGCATCAAATAAATATATACATATCACTGTTAAAACATGAATAATAAGGGTACCTTCAATTTCATCTCCATCGCCAATTGATAACAGGGGTGGCCAAATTACCCACTTTAGTTAATTTTGACATTAATTAAGAAAAAAGCTACCAAGGTGATTATTAACTTTAATAGATTACTCCTGCTAACTCCAAAAATAGATCCCTTCAAATACACAAGTGCTAATTATTCGATTTTACAAATAGATCCATAAAATTAAACAAATATCTTCTTAGCCTTCCACAAAATAATTTTTTTTAATGGAACAGCCACAAAATATCAAAGGAGTGCTCACCGATCAATGTTGAAGGTGACCTAGGCGAGAGAGGCACAACGAACAAAGGGGCAGAATTCACTTGTCGAGAGTAGCAATATGATTTTTTTAGTGTCGTTGGTGATTACAGGACAAGCAAATAGGGAATTTCGTTTCTTAGGGTTCTCGGCGGGGAATGGGAAAGATACGCGGGAGCAAAATAATTGGAAAAGAAGTGGCCAAGAAAATATTTTGTATGTCCGCTTATAAATTTTGATACCTTACTGTTTTACGGCGTAGTTCAATGCCATCTATATTTACTTTTTCTTTTGACGGAAGTAATAATTGCAACCATCACTTACATGCTATTAGACATTGCAGTTAATAACCAATTTTCTTGTAGTGCCCGAAATTTAAGCTATAATAATTAATTAACGAATTAATTAAATAATAAAATAACCTTTTGAAATTACCAGAATTGAGCCATGGGAGTTGCACCATTGTGTCCATGGTAATTTTCTTGTCAATTTGCATATATAGATTGTCGAAATCGGAGCTAAAACGAAGAAGTTACAAATTAAACAAGAAAACGAAGAAAAAAAATTGGGCAAGGTCGACCCTTACTATAGCTAGGTCGACCCTAGCTTGTGTTGGTCGACACTATGGTTGACCCGCATTTGCATTTGGATGTGAAACCATCTAGTTTCAAGTAGTGACGTGTTTTTGCAATTTCTTCGAATCTTGTGCGTCCGTGCTTCCATCTGACGGTTCCCATCGAGCCTATGATGTGGTTGCACGAGATTTAATCTTCAAATCCAATGGCCTAAGATCCCCAAGTAAGAAAATAAATAAGACCATAGGCCTAGCTATTTTTCTCATTCACATTTTCTTCATCTAGGTTCATTGCCTAAGGCTGGACCCTAAAAGGAATATTTTTCCAAGGAGAAGATCTTTTTAATTAAAATATTTTATACCCTAGAGTGGATCTGGAAAGGCCAAGGAAAAGAGTTAAGGACCATATGTGAGTGTTTAGTAATTATTTTAGATTTTTAAGTAATTTAAAATAATAGGTTTCTCAATAGTTGTAGTTTTTCTACAATTTTGAGACCGCTTTTATATAAGTTGTTTACAATTAATTTTTAAAGTTCTTTTCAGTCTATTTTATTCAACCATTTTTGTTTAGCTATTTTATTCATTTATTTACAGTTATTTTATTTTATTTACATCCATTTTAAGTTAGAATTTAACCAGTAAATGTTAGTTTCATTTTATTCCTTTTTACGCGAATAAAATAATAAAAAGAGAATAATTCGCTAATATGGACTAAAATATAAGAATGCTAAATTTACAGAAAATTTAATGTAAATAAGAACTATAATAATAAAAAATATAGACTGAAATAGGCAAATTTGACATTTGCAATCAAGTTTATAACTAGTAGTTATAACTAAGAAGACATAATAAATAAAAGGGAAATTATAAAGTATGTTATAATTAAGAAGAAAGAACAGAAAGAGACTTATTTTAAAACTTAGAGTTAAGTTAATAAGCAAATATAGTAGAGATAATAGAATAGGCTTATTTTAAAGACTTACACTAAGTTAATAAGAAAATATAGCAGAGATAACAGAAGGGGCTTATTTTAAACACTTAGAATAAGTTAATAAGCAAATAGAGCAGAATTAATAGAAGATGCTTATTTAAAAGACTTATAATAAGTTAATAAGCAAAGATAGAAGTAGGACCCGTACCGGCAGCATTTCCCTTCAGTCAGGAACTGATGGTCCTATAATTGATTAAGTGGGGCTGGGACACGCTTATGATGTTTAGGGTAGATAAGTGGTCAATAGATAGAAGCCCAAATCAGGGGATTTGGGCAAGGGGCTTAACTAGATTTTGTTTGTTAGGACCCGTACTGGCAGCATTCCCCTTTTAGACTAGGACTGATGGTCTCACAACACACTTAGGTGAGGCTAGGCAGGACCCTGTCAGACTAGGACTGATGGTTTCACAACAGATCAGGTGAGGCTGGGCACGCTTATGCTGTCTAGGGTAGGTAAGAGGTCAAAAGAGGGAGCAACAGATAGTGCGAGCCGATGGTGGCCGAGCATGCGGCCTCGGTGCAGGGATATAAGTCGCTATTGAATTCCAAAGCGCTAAACATGTGTCCTTTTGCTGTAGGACCCACGCGATGAGACTAGCTCACAGTGGCACAACAGAGATAGAAAGCCGATCAAAGGGTAGAATTAGGATTTCAGCCTAATTTAAAATTGGATTAGGATTTCAGCATAATCAAAGCAGCTATCTAAGGCAAGTGCAAATAATCGAAATAACCAAAGCAAACAGTTAAATAGTATTTTATTTCAGCTTTATCTTTTCCGTTATTTCCTTTTATACTAGAACTGTTGCTAAGTCTATTATCTTTATCTTGCTTAAAAATACTAGTAATTACTTCTACTCACTAGACTTTAAGTCTGATCCACTCCTTTATTTTCCCCCTTTTCCCCCCATAGGCCAGCAAAAGCAGATGTAGTAGATTTTGGATTTTCTTGGAGATTCAGCTGCGGAGTTTTTCTTCATGTATTCTTCTCCCTTTCAGTTTTTATTTCATTTGGACTTGATGTACCGGTACTCTTGAGAGGGATGGTTTTATTAATGTACTCTGATATTATGACTGAGATGGTATTTTTCATGAGACATATGTATTTGATTTTTAAGACATATTATTTATTTGGTTTTATGACTTACTTTATGGAATAATGAAGTTAAATTTTAAATGTTTCCGCTGTTTTATTTGTCTTGTTAATCTTACTCTCTGTAAAGTTCTTAGCTATACCTATAACGCACAATATCCTTTAGTATGTCCTTTTGGGTATACTAATGGGTGTGGGGTGTTTCAAAGGTGTCCTTTCCATCCGTGGAAAGTAAGCAGTGATAGTGAAATTATGTACGGTGCAGTACGGAACTGGATGTAGGATTGGTCAATCCGATTTAGTATAAAAATTTCAGATGTTATTTACTTCACTGCATTTTACTTTACCACCTACCTATTTTGCGACTAACGGTTTCTATTTGCAATTTAAGTGGATATAGTTTTATATTCTAATTAAGTTTTAAATAATTGAAATATACACTTCACCCTCTTTGTGTATAAATAACCTTAGGATCCATTCCGGTTTGTGTTATAGATAACCCGCCATCCACATCTGGTATCAGAGTCATTGGTTTTCAAAAATTCATAACTTGGTTTTTGAAAAGTATAAATGGTTAATAATACTAGTAGCACTTTCTCTAATACTTTTGTAGAAGAACAATCTACTACTAGACCCCCACTATTTGATGGTTGTAATAATGTTTATTGGGCTTGTAGGATGAAATTTTATTTGCAAACTAACTTTTTTTAAAGAAAATGAGTGATTTTCACAAGGAGGAGAGTGCTTATATAATTTTTTTCTGCACTTAATAAGGAGCTACTAACAAGCTTGTTAGGTTGCAAAAAACCCCATACAAACAAGAGAAGAAATAAAAAGTCTTTCCAAAACCTATGTAACTATGGATTCTCCCTAATCAATATATTCGAACAAGAATCCAATGTCCAAAACATCTCCCTGCAATGTGCTGTCTTCCAAAACATCTCTCACCTTGCAACTGAGATATGGTCCACAACCTCCACCTCAGCATCAACACCAATACTGCAACTATTCAAGACCAACATCTACCATCCTAACAATAGAAGCATTTCTTTTCACTACAACCTGTGCACATCTATGCTGGCAAGACCTATTATATTATGTCTCCAACAAACCATGCATAAGGAACATAGTTTAAACAATAATAATCCTCAACACCAACAATCTACACTTGACCAGATCTGACTACCTATACCGGAATCCATCTCTATCATGATCAACTAAAAACTCAGAACCCTTTCAAATGTAAACAGGTTACAGATGTAATAGATCCTATCAAAAAGCGTAACATAGAATTCTCCAAGCATGCTACACTTCGAGAATAACTCAGCTCGAAAATATATGTATCTGACAATAGCCTAACTCAGTAACGAAGTCATATCAGCCCATCCATAGTAACCACATCCTCTCCAATAAAAATTGCTGCTGCTCACCTCAAATAAAATAAATGCCTTCAACTTGTGCACACCCATAAATCAACAAATTGCACTAACTAGTGACTTGTGCATGCTTGATAATATATCATATGTCTGTGATGGAAAATAAGCCTATCTCTTAAGTCAAAAACAAGCTACAACCAATCAAGTAAACATGACTTCAAAAGATGAAACCCCAAAATCAGCAGGCTTTATAGAAAATGCAAACTCGTCAGCCGAAAATGTTCAAAAAATAGTGGTTAATGTAGGAATAATAACAATGCAACTCTACTGTCATTAACTGAAGTACTAAACACCACAATAATTCCACTTCCATCTACCATAAACACCATTTTTCACCCATATTATCTCTTCGTTTTCAGAAACAGTATCCCCACCATCTAAAATAACTAATAACATCCCCATCATACATCAAATTGCAATGGTATATAAGCCTTAACATTTAATCTGGGACTTCTTCTAACTAAATTACCAACACTAAACTCTTGCATGTATGACTCTTTCTTTTACCAGTGACTGAAACACAAGCACGATGAGAAGGAGGTATAGAGCCTCTTAAAGATGCCAAACAATAATACAAAATGAACTTTAATGGTTCAATGTAGAATGTAATTTGAAACAAATCCGAGTCATCCCAGCAAATTAGGCCATCAAACCACTTCTTACACTTCCCATGTATACTCAAAAAACTAGGTGATACTATATCTGCATATATACTCAGAAAACCATGAATCTTATACAAACTAAAATCAAAATCACTGATAAAGCCAGAATTATTATGAACATTAGCAGCAAGAGGTAGTTGCGAGGAGACAAACACTCAGTTTTAGAGAGCCTGATCTATCCCTTCTATCATGTGAAACAGCTAAACTTTTATCATCAACATCCACTGTACACTCTATCGAACAAGTAGACTTAGCAGCACTGTCAATTATATTATCAACTAATGCATCACTCCGCACATTTGAACCGTGCACAGTTGCTGTATCCATAACACCATCAACCCTATTAGGTAATATATCATTCATACAAACATAATCAACCACCATATACTCCTTCAAGAAACCATCCTTAACATAATTAATATCCACCATACCATGTCTTAAATCAGAATGTACACCCATATTATTTAAGAACCTTAAACCATTAAATGAATTTTTAGTAACCAATTCAATATTCACCACCTTGCTAGCTTTTACTTTAAATTTTCTATTTTTTTGTGTGCATAAAACTAGAATCCAAATGCTTATCACAGACTATATCTAACCCAAAGGAAATTGATTCTTGAGAAAGAAAATCTACATTGTGTTTCATAATTTCTGGATCTAATAAAAAAGGATCTGAATTACGAAAATTGGAATAAATGTCACACAACAACTTAGCATCTGCAAGAATAGCCGAACATCTTTTTTAACTGTATTCTCAATCAAAACAATGCCACTCGCATCAGGAATTGGAGAACCATCCACTTCAATATCAACGTCATCTGAAAGCAAATCTGGATTCCCAAATTTCCATTTATAATTCTTACCAATATTCACAGCATTAACCACATCAAAGTGTTTGAAGAAATCTTCCAATAATCCAATGCCTTCATGCCTTTGTAACCACAGATGATCGAGTAAAATTCTTTTCAATTTCATACATTTTAATTCAAAGACAAAGTGGTTCTCTGTAATGGAAAGACTCCTCTTTATGTCTACGCCTGGAATGAATTTCATCGAGCATTTATCTTTTTTATCTTCGAACAAACCAAAACTGAAACATTGAATTGGGTTTCGACATTCGTTAGCAATATGGGAGAAATCTCCACAATGGTAACAAATACGCTTCCCCTTTCTGCCATCAATCCAATTCTTGAAAAATGGTTTTCTGTTGAAGATCTGAGAAGTCAAAACGTTTGAATCTTTCACTGCCTGAGCATATGAACGATACTTGAACGAAAGTGTTTCGGATGAGGAGGGATTAAATGAGAATTGAGGAGCGGGATTTGGAAAAAAGTGAAAGAAGAAGGAAGAGACGTAGGAAAAAGGTTGCCATTACGTTTTCAATCTCTAATTTACTTGCAAACTAATGGTTTAGATATTTGGAACATTCCCCAAAATGAATTATACACAATGCACCAACCGCCGTTAAAAGACAAAGCACTTTGAAAAAAAAATAATTTAACAAAGTGTCTATTTGTAAAAGCATGTATGAAATTTGGAGAATACTTCAAGTCACACCAGAAGACACTAGCAAAGTTAAATAGACAAAGAAATCCATGTAAACCGATCAATTTCAACGTCTTAGAATAAAACAAAATGAATCCATTTCTAATATGTATTATAGATTTTAGGATATATTAAATGCATTCATATCATTAGGAAAAAATATTATTGAAGTGGACCAAATCAGAAAGATCTTGAATTCACTTTCTGTTGAATGAGATCATAAGAATCTAGCAAATGAAGAAGTCAATGATATTAGTACGATGAAAATAGAAGATTTAATTGATAATCTAATGTCCTACGAAGTAAAGTTGCAGGTTAGAAAAGAGAATCAAGAAGAAGAAGATATCACTGGCACTCAACGCCATAAACGACAACCATGAACCAGATGATGATGACGATGATGAGGAAATCAATTCATGACCTTTAAGAAATTCTTAAAATATAGAAAGATGAACAAACTTCGGAAAACTAACAACTTTAATTCCAAAAATGGAAATGTTGTTAAGTGTTTAGAATGTAATCAACTCGTCATTTGAAAAGAGATTGTCCAAATCTAAAGAAATTAAATTACTCTTCAAACACTTTCAATAAGAAGAGGAAAAAGAGTTTCAATGCAACATGAGATGATTTAGATACATCACCAAGTGATAGTGATTCAGAAACTAAAATGCCAAAATGTACTTCATGGTAAATGATGATCAAGTTTGGAATTTTAACAAAGAAATCATGAACGTTTTAAATGATATGTATAAGGAATATAAAATGCTTGGAAAAGAGTACAAGTTTAGTTTATCAGAGATAGATAGATTAAAAATGTTTAACGAAATGTTAGCTGAAGAAAAACAATGCCTAGAAGATGAAAATGAAAGAATTAATGATGGAAATAATTTAAAACTTGAAAGTTTAGAAAAATTGAAAAGTGAATATAAATCCTTAAAATCAGGAAATCTTTCAATGAAGTCAGAGATCACCAATCTAAATGACAAAATAACATCTCTGGACAACGTTATTCTTAACAGTAACAAGGACTTTAATAAAATAAAAACTGATGTCGATAAATTTAACAAAGGGAAGGATAATCTGGAAAATTTATTATCTACATCTAAACCCACTAACAATATACATGGACTTGGATACACCCCAAAGCCAAAATCAAAGAAAAATAGTACTCAAAGAACTAAATTTGTTAAGCCTACCAAGTTCAAAACAAAACTTAAAAATTAAAGTTAAAACCCCTAAATAGGTTCATTAATTTATGGGTTCCTAGAAGGTTAGATAATGATGAGAAAGAAAAATATATTAATAATTTTATTAATAAAGTTCATTTATCCGATAATTATATTTTGAAAAGGCATTCAAACTCGTCTTTGGTTTGGCTTCCCAAAACATAACCCCATGGACCCCAAGATAAAATAGGGTACCTGTGCGCATATTTTATATTTTTCACGTACCGAATAATGGATACTGCATAGCAGATTTTCAAAGCATATGTCAAGAGATCCATAGATTCCGAGCGATATTATACATAAAGATGGTGAGATGTTGAACCTTGGAAATAAATCAAAAGGATATGTTCTTGACATCAGCAATGTTGGTAACTCTAAAACTCTTCTCTTTTTAAATATTTTACTTTATAAACTTATTGCATAATTTGTATTGATTTTGATTCCCCTCACGAGTTCCATTTGTGTACATTTATATATATTTATCTACAAACTCTATACATATTGTCTAGTTATATATTGTGTGTGGAAATATGATTAGATGTATGGTTTCAATCCAGCTTACTTAACTCTTAAGATCATATATGCATTAGCAACAGAATCTTAATAATATACATATGTTTACTTAAAATTGTTAATTTATACAGTTTAAATTAATTATGTACTTTGGTTTATTAGTTCATTTGGGATATAATGACAAAAAACATGAGTTTCTCTTTTTTGAAAACGTAACTGATATTTATGTGCATTTATCTGTGATAGACGCCCGATATTTATGCGTTGATTATAAATAAAATACTCAATTATCTTTATATGACAGATGCTAGATACATTAAACTAGTTTGGTCGATGTACAGAGGATGCATTTTATGCTAATGTCACTGCAGACGGTGTTAAAAGTGGATTAGAATGGTGCTTTATTGTTCACTTTAAGAATTACTTTTTACAGATATAGTCATCCAGTAAGAACCATTAAGCATTTGTTTATTCTTTCAGCTTAGAAAAACGTGGGATTCCTCCTAAATTTGTTATCATCGATGATGGATAGCAATCCGTGAGTATGGACCCAACTGTGAGTTGCTAATGATTCTGACAATCCTGCAAAGTATTTTTTCTAAAGTTTTAAAACAATTACCTTTTTACTAGTTGATAATTGTTTTGCATTTCTTTATTTATTGTTTTTCCACTACAAAATATTGAAGTCTGAATTTGTTTTAATTTTTCTTTAATTTTAGCTTTGCAAATTAATATAATCAATGGACTGGGAGTATGAACAAAACAGTATAATGCAAAAGTATAATGACAATATTAGAACGTATCTCATCAAGTATGACAACATCTCTTCAACCATTCTCAACCACCATATTATCTTCAACCTTCTGCCCTTGAATAAGTATCGCAAATCACGCAGAGCCTGTCAAATAAAAATGATTTGTGAAGTTAAACACCTCACCCACATATACAGATACATTGATATGGAAGAAAATACAACGGTAGGGAACATAGCATGGTTGCTTCTAGTGAAACACGAACAAAACTTAGCTTAACTATCGTGGTCAAAGTCGTGTACAATCAGGCATAGACTCAATCCACGTGCACCTGTGAATGTGGTTATTATTGTTGTTGTTATTGTTGTTGTTGTTGTTGTTGTTGTTGTTGTTGTTGTTATTATTATTATATTATATTTTTTTTATTTTTTTTTATTATATATTATTCTTCTTCTTCTAAATTTAGTTAATTTTTATAAAATTAATTAATTTTTGTAAAACTTAGTTAACTTAGTTAATTTTCTAAAAATTAGATAATGTTTATAAAACTTAGTCAATTTTTATAACAATTTAACAAAGGTTTCAGAATAGAGAACATGATTTTTATAAGACTAATTTTTATAAAACTTAATTAAATTTTATAAACTTATTTAATTTTAAAAAAATGGTTAGCTTATTTAATTATTACAAACCTTAATTAACTTAGTTAAATTATTATTACTATAATATTATTTTACTACTACTACTACTATTATATTATATTATATTATTCTTCTTCTTTTAAATTTAGTTAATTTTTATCAACTTAATTAATTTTTATAAAATTTAGTCAATTTTTTTAACAAAGATTCCAAAATAGAGAACATGATTTTTATAAAACTAAATTAATTTTCATAAACTTTAGTTAATTTAATTAAAAAATTCAAATTTTGTTGATTTTTATAAAAAATTTTATATAACTTAGTTGATTTTTATATCCTTTAATTAATTTTTATAAAACTCGCTCAATTAACTTAGTTGAATATTTATAAGACATAGTTTACAAATTAGTTAAATAATTTTAGTTAATTTTTATATAACTTAGTTAAATTTTATAAGAAGTAGTTAAATTTTATAAACTTTTAGTTAATCTAGTTAAATTTGTATAAAACTTGATAACGTAGTTAACTTTTATAAAAAGATTTAATTTTAGTTATTTTTTATGTAACTTAGTTATCTTAGTTAAATTTTTAAACTTAATTAATTTTCATAAATTTATTTAAATTTATAAAATTTTATTAATATTTAGATATTAATTTTATTTTATAAAACTTAGTTAATTTTTAGAAAATTATTTAATTTTTATAAAACTTGGTTAACGTAGTTAATTCTTATAACTTTGTTGATTTTTATAAACTTATCGGATTTTATGAATTTTCGACAGCACCTCCTTTGCGCGGTTAGTACTTTCCCGCACACCCCAATTCAATATACATTTACACGATCAAAACAAGATCGGTTTAAATCATATAAAACAAAATATACTTCATAATAGAGTATACATTCAAATGCATAAAAACATACCTTTTATTAACAACTTTAGTTAGCAATCTTCCATATAGCAAAGGAATGTTTTATGTACCTATATAGCAAAGTAAAAGGAATAATTAGGGTGCAAATCTACATATTCATGTTCTTCCACTCGACATGATTTTAGTTATGGTACTCTTTGAGGTATCCTTCTGAAACAAGATCAGAGCTATCATCATATTCAATACACCCTCATTATATTTTTGAATAAGACTGTAAATAACCATTGTATAATGACTACCTTCACTTGAGTACTGACAGTTACATTATTCTCTTTACACAGTATCAATGAATGTGTATGTTATTTTTGCAAGATGTGTATAAACGGCGATAATGTTTACATCAAATAATAAATCTGTACCAGAGTAATATTATTTAATTTGTATTTTCCCATATTTATTTGCCTATACATGTTGATTCTAATATTGCGTTATGATATGAATATTTACCTTTAAAAGATGCTTATGATTTTGAAGGCGATTGCAAACCGAAGAGGTGAATAGGGCCAACTGTGCATGCTCTGTTTGAGCCTATTTCCTTTGCAGACCTCTATTGTACATACACATAACATCCCTATATTAGTCTCAACTGCGCTCTAGTTCGAAATCCAGTCATCCCACTGCAAATGCACATTTGTTTAGTGTCAAAATTCAAAATTTTGAAATTCAATGTGGTGTTTATTAAAGAGTACTTACAGCTTGTTTCAGATCGTTATATATTTGTTCATGGTTCCTTTGCAGCTGCTGTTGTGCAATCCTCGTTGCTAGAAGATCAATGAGCTGATATATGAGATCTACCAGTTTTCCTGCATATCTGCGTGCATCACTTGTTCTTAATTGGAGAATTCTTTACTTGAGTATTCCTATGTTATATTACAACTACTATATCTATCTTTCTTTCTTTTCCAGGCAACTAAATTGTAAAATAACTTTTGATCACTACAATTGCAAAGACAACAAGAAGTCAATGATCACTGTTGATATAGTAAAGTCTTAGGAATATATTGCATTTAAATTTATTGGAAGGATTATAGAAATCAAGTAATCTGCTCCTAATAATGCAATAAACTAATATTCAATGCTGACAGCATGTTAAATAAGTATAGTATTTTCACATCACAATACAAGCATATATAGACACTCAACAGAAGTATAGAACCATATACCATTATTCGCTTTTCACATGTATGCATTTTTAGTCTTAACTCAAAAACTGTCTATACCATGTAATGTAAAATGTAAGTTACCAATGTTGACACTAATAGCATCTATATAACAATAGTATCTTTTTCACATTGAAAGAAGTGCCAGATATAATAGAGTTAGGCTGATGTTTAGGATATAACAATAGTACTATGATGATATACATAAGAAACTTTCATTTACTTACGCAAGTGCACCAAATGTGCCAATGAATGTTACAAAACCAGAGTTTTTTGCAGCTAAAAGCGCCTACAACCAGTTAAAAGAACTGTAAGTCCAATATCTTTTTGCTTGATTTCTGAGAATATAGAATTAGCATCGAATTACAGATGTAATACATATTATTCATATGTTCAGAAAATATTACTTTTAATACAGTAAACAGAAATGTTATATCAGATAATAATAATAGAATAAATTGGTTAACTTACTACAATGAAAAAAGTTTTGTCCCCTAGTTCAAAGAAATATATCAACAAGAATGCCTGCAAATTTAAGATGTTGAAAAATGTCAGAAGAAAATTCACTTGTCCATCTGATTGTTGTCATCAATGAATATAGAAGAAACCTAAGTTAAAAAAGTAAATATGTTTAAATACAACTAGAAAATAAAATGTAAGACTTCACAAGGAAGCATTCGTGCAGCAAAACCTGATGAATCATAACAACAAATTGTAGAAAGAGGTAAAGAATAAACCTGATGAATCCTGTTTGTCATCAACATCAGTGACGTATGACCCTTCAGCCTCAGTTGCATCTTCCTCATCTACTTCATCTCTGAAGGCATCACCATATTCGTGTCTATCATCTTCTGTTTTTGAAGTATAACCATTATCATCATCATCTACATCACTTGTGGTATCATGAAGTACTTCATCCTCTTCAGTTTTTTTATGTTCCCCTGTCCAATGAGAAGCTACAACACGCCCCAACTCCTCTTTAGACCAGCCTGAAGTATCATCAGAATCTCCTTGCTCCTACAAATGTGAATTTAATGATAGCCAAAAATAGGATGAGAAAAACATTGAATTTCATGTAGATTTGTAAATTAAAATTCATGTTCAGATCGTATCACAAAAACCCTGAAGAATTACCTTCTCGCTCTTGAAACGGGAACGGACATTACCGAGCTCCTTGTCGACCCAGACTCGCTCTTGCTCCTTATTCGGACAATTTCGGACGTCGCTAATGAAGACGGAGTGGCCTCTAATCCCTGAAAGTGCCATCTCCTCCAATCAGAACTAGACACGAATTCACACTATTCAAATCTAAAATATTGAGTTTATTCAAAGTTGATTATATGTACATTTATACGCAACCTTGATTATATTACATATTTTATGTATAAAGACATTCCAAATTACAATTGCTTGCGGTTGGGGAATTTTATACATTACATGAGTATATTTGCATCTGAATTTATAATAAGATTTACTGTAGTTTGGCAACCATCCTTAATTACACTTGCTGTAGTTCAACATATAGTAGTTATAGGCGGCATTCATCATACTTCCTTGTCAAAATTTACAACCAAAAGGGCTAAGATGCTCTTTCTCAAGCTTGGAACATAGCAGGGTAAGTAGGTAACTTTTAGAAACATCTCATTACTTTTGTTAGCTTCAGTTAATGAACGTGCTTAAGTTCTTTACATGTGTTATAGGCACTAGCTCAAATAAGAACAGTTCAGTCTTACATGGGTGAATCTAGAGCGCTCAAAGCTTATTCATCTACATTTAATTGTAAATTACTATTGACATGATTATTTTTTCGAACTGAGATATTATGGCATGTAAATGCATCTCAATTCAATTTTGACTGAGAATAGAAGAGCGACATTTTCAAAAATATATTAGAATTACATGTCTTTTGTTTGAGGATTCAAACACTGAAATTAGTTATATCATCCTTGCATCTCTCTCCTCTTTACATCTAATTTTTAGTTTCCAATTGCTTTCAATTCTAATTCAAAATATCAACGGTTATACTTTCATTTAAGCAGTTTCATCATTATTTTGTTAATTGAACTAAGATGAACTACTAAATTAAACATCTGATATAATTAGTTTTAAGGGAACACTCATTTGCTAGTCCATTGTTGTATGGACAAACACATTTTAAATTAGGGCAACCGAAATTTTGAGAAAATATCAAATACTAGAAAAAGCCACATCAACCAAAATTCCTATTATGCCTATAAAGCCAAAGCAATGAATTTGATAAGACGATCATAATTTAAGTATCCAAAGCAATGAATTTTAAGAGTCGGTACATTGATTAACCTATTATGCCATGGTGGTTAAAATATGAAAAAAAGATGACCAATTATGATGACAAATTTGAAGAGCATAAACTTACCATTTAATTCCTTGTATCTTTGCTGAAAAAACTTCTGCATATCTTTCAACTTCCTCTTCTGTTCTACCTTCCATTTCTAAGGCTATGTTCTTTATGTCCTTGTGGCCACACTTTTCACATGCTCGAATGAATGCATTGAAATCTCGTCTAGTCCATGTTGAGAAACCCTTGAAATGCACATGTAACAATATTAGAAAATAGCTTTAATGAGATGTAATGTAATAGCCAACATACTGCTACTTTTCTTCTTGTTCTTCAGGAGTTGATACATCTAAAAAAGGAATATTTTAAAGCGCATCAAATAAATATATACATATCACTGTTAAAACATGAATAATAAGGGTACCTTCAATTTCATCTCCATCGCCAATTGATAACAGGGGTGGCCAAATTACCCACTTTAGTTAATTTTGACATTAATTAAGAAAAAAGCTACCAAGGTGATTATTAACTTTAATAGATTACTCCTGCTAACTCCAAAAATAGATCCCTTCAAATACACAAGTGCTAATTATTCGATTTTACAAATAGATCCATAAAATTAAACAAATATCTTCTTAGCCTTCCACAAAATAATTTTTTTTAATGGAACAGCCACAAAATATCAAAGGAGTGCTCACCGATCAATGTTGAAGGTGACCTAGGCGAGAGAGGCACAACGAACAAAGGGGCAGAATTCACTTGTCGAGAGTAGCAATATGATTTTTTTAGTGTCGTTGGTGATTACAGGACAAGCAAATAGGGAATTTCGTTTCTTAGGGTTCTCGGCGGGGAATGGGAAAGATACGCGGGAGCAAAATAATTGGAAAAGAAGTGGCCAAGAAAATATTTTGTATGTCCGCTTATAAATTTTGATACCTTACTGTTTTACGGCGTAGTTCAATGCCATCTATATTTACTTTTTCTTTTGACGGAAGTAATAATTGCAACCATCACTTACATGCTATTAGACATTGCAGTTAATAACCAATTTTCTTGTAGTGCCCGAAATTTAAGCTATAATAATTAATTAACGAATTAATTAAATAATAAAATAACCTTTTGAAATTACCAGAATTGAGCCATGGGAGTTGCACCATTGTGTCCATGGTAATTTTCTTGTCAATTTGCATATATAGATTGTCGAAATCGGAGCTAAAACGAAGAAGTTACAAATTAAACAAGAAAACGAAGAAAAAAAATTGGGCAAGGTCGACCCTTACTATAGCTAGGTCGACCCTAGCTTGTGTTGGTCGACACTATGGTTGACCCGCATTTGCATTTGGATGTGAAACCATCTAGTTTCAAGTAGTGACGTGTTTTTGCAATTTCTTCGAATCTTGTGCGTCCGTGCTTCCATCTGACGGTTCCCATCGAGCCTATGACGTGGTTGCACGAGATTTAATCTTCAAATCCAATGGCCTAAGATCCCCAAGTAAGAAAATAAATAAGACCATAGGCCTAGCTATTTTTCTCATTCACATTTTCTTCATCTAGGTTCATTGCCTAAGGCTGGACCCTAAAAGGAATATTTTTCCAAGGAGAAGATCTTTTTAATTAAAATATTTTATACCCTAGAGTGGATCTGGAAAGGCCAAGGAAAAGAGTTAAGGACCATATGTGAGTGTTTAGTAATTATTTTAGATTTTTAAGTAATTTAAAATAATAGGTTTCTCAATAGTTGTAGTTTTTCTACAATTTTGAGACCGCTTTTATATAAGTTGTTTACAATTAATTTTTAAAGTTCTTTTCAGTCTATTTTATTCAACCATTTTTGTTTAGCTATTTTATTCATTTATTTACAGTTATTTTATTTTATTTACATCCATTTTAAGTTAGAATTTAACCAGTAAATGTTAGTTTCATTTTATTCCTTTTTACGCGAATAAAATAATAAAAAGAGAATAATTCGCTAATATGGACTAAAATATAAGAATGCTAAATTTACAGAAAATTTAATGTAAATAAGAACTATAATAATAAAAAATATAGACTGAAATAGGCAAATTTGACATTTGCAATCAAGTTTATAACTAGTAGTTATAACTAAGAAGACATAATAAATAAAAGGGAAATTATAAAGTATGTTATAATTAAGAAGAAAGAACAGAAAGAGACTTATTTTAAAACTTAGAGTTAAGTTAATAAGCAAATATAGTAGAGATAATAGAATAGGCTTATTTTAAAGACTTACACTAAGTTAATAAGAAAATATAGCAGAGATAACAGAAGGGGCTTATTTTAAACACTTAGAATAAGTTAATAAGCAAATAGAGCAGAATTAATAGAAGATGCTTATTTAAAAGACTTATAATAAGTTAATAAGCAAAGATAGAAGTAGGACCCGTACCGGCAGCATTTCCCTTCAGTCAGGAACTGATGGTCCTATAATTGATTAAGTGGGGCTGGGACACGCTTATGATGTTTAGGGTAGATAAGTGGTCAATAGATAGAAGCCCAAATCAGGGGATTTGGGCAAGGGGCTTAACTAGATTTTGTTTGTTAGGACCCGTACTGGCAGCATTCCCCTTTTAGACTAGGACTGATGGTCTCACAACACACTTAGGTGAGGCTAGGCAGGACCCTGTCAGACTAGGACTGATGGTTTCACAACAGATCAGGTGAGGCTGGGCACGCTTATGCTGTCTAGGGTAGGTAAGAGGTCAAAAGAGGGAGCAACAGATAGTGCGAGCCGATGGTGGCCGAGCATGCGGCCTCGGTGCAGGGATATAAGTCGCTATTGAATTCCAAAGCGCTAAACATGTGTCCTTTTGCTGTAGGACCCACGCGATGAGACTAGCTCACAGTGGCACAACAGAGATAGAAAGCCGATCAAAGGGTAGAATTAGGATTTCAGCCTAATTTAAAATTGGATTAGGATTTCAGCATAATCAAAGCAGCTATCTAAGGCAAGTGCAAATAATCGAAATAACCAAAGCAAACAGTTAAATAGTATTTTATTTCAGCTTTATCTTTTCCGTTATTTCCTTTTATACTAGAACTGTTGCTAAGTCTATTATCTTTATCTTGCTTAAAAATACTAGTAATTACTTCTACTCACTAGACTTTAAGTCTGATCCACTCCTTTATTTTCCCCCTTTTCCCCCCATAGGCCAGCAAAAGCAGATGTAGTAGATTTTGGATTTTCTTGGAGATTCAGCTGCGGAGTTTTTCTTCATGTATTCTTCTCCCTTTCAGTTTTTATTTCATTTGGACTTGATGTACCGGTACTCTTGAGAGGGATGGTTTTATTAATGTACTCTGATATTATGACTGAGATGGTATTTTTCATGAGACATATGTATTTGATTTTTAAGACATATTATTTATTTGGTTTTATGACTTACTTTATGGAATAATGAAGTTAAATTTTAAATGTTTCCGCTGTTTTATTTGTCTTGTTAATCTTACTCTCTGTAAAGTTCTTAGCTATACCTATAACGCACAATATCCTTTAGTATGTCCTTTTGGGTATACTAATGGGTGTGGGGTGTTTCAAAGGTGTCCTTTCCATCCGTGGAAAGTAAGCAGTGATAGTGAAATTATGTACGGTGCAGTACGGAACTGGATGTAGGATTGGTCAATCCGATTTAGTATAAAAATTTCAGATGTTATTTACTTCACTGCATTTTACTTTACCACCTACCTATTTTGCGACTAACGGTTTCTATTTGCAATTTAAGTGGATATAGTTTTATATTCTAATTAAGTTTTAAATAATTGAAATATACACTTCACCCTCTTTGTGTATAAATAACCTTAGGATCCATTCCGGTTTGTGTTATAGATAACCCGCCATCCACATCTGGTATCAGAGTCATTGGTTTTCAAAAATTCATAACTTGGTTTTTGAAAAGTATAAATGGTTAATAATACTAGTAGCACTTTCTCTAATACTTTTGTAGAAGAACAATCTACTACTAGACCCCCACTATTTGATGGTTGTAATAATGTTTATTGGGCTTGTAGGATGAAATTTTATTTGCAAACTAACTTTTTTTAAAGAAAATGAGTGATTTTCACAAGGAGGAGAGTGCTTATATAATTTTTTTCTGCACTTAATAAGGAGCTACTAACAAGCTTGTTAGGTTGCAAAAAACCCCATACAAACAAGAGAAGAAATAAAAAGTCTTTCCAAAACCTATGTAACTATGGATTCTCCCTAATCAATATATTCGAACAAGAATCCAATGTCCAAAACATCTCCCTGCAATGTGCTGTCTTCCAAAACATCTCTCACCTTGCAACTGAGATATGGTCCACAACCTCCACCTCAGCATCAACACCAATACTGCAACTATTCAAGACCAACATCTACCATCCTAACAATAGAAGCATTTCTTTTCACTACAACCTGTGCACATCTATGCTGGCAAGACCTATTATATTATGTCTCCAACAAACCATGCATAAGGAACATAGTTTAAACAATAATAATCCTCAACACCAACAATCTACACTTGACCAGATCTGACTACCTATACCGGAATCCATCTCTATCATGATCAACTAAAAACTCAGAACCCTTTCAAATGTAAACAGGTTACAGATGTAATAGATCCTATCAAAAAGCGTAACATAGAATTCTCCAAGCATGCTACACTTCGAGAATAACTCAGCTCGAAAATATATGTATCTGACAATAGCCTAACTCAGTAACGAAGTCATATCAGCCCATCCATAGTAACCACATCCTCTCCAATAAAAATTGCTGCTGCTCACCTCAAATAAAATAAATGCCTTCAACTTGTGCACACCCATAAATCAACAAATTGCACTAACTAGTGACTTGTGCATGCTTGATAATATATCATATGTCTGTGATGGAAAATAAGCCTATCTCTTAAGTCAAAAACAAGCTACAACCAATCAAGTAAACATGACTTCAAAAGATGAAACCCCAAAATCAGCAGGCTTTATAGAAAATGCAAACTCGTCAGCCGAAAATGTTCAAAAAATAGTGGTTAATGTAGGAATAATAACAATGCAACTCTACTGTCATTAACTGAAGTACTAAACACCACAATAATTCCACTTCCATCTACCATAAACACCATTTTTCACCCATATTATCTCTTCGTTTTCAGAAACAGTATCCCCACCATCTAAAATAACTAATAACATCCCCATCATACATCAAATTGCAATGGTATATAAGCCTTAACATTTAATCTGGGACTTCTTCTAACTAAATTACCAACACTAAACTCTTGCATGTATGACTCTTTCTTTTACCAGTGACTGAAACACAAGCACGATGAGAAGGAGGTATAGAGCCTCTTAAAGATGCCAAACAATAATACAAAATGAACTTTAATGGTTCAATGTAGAATGTAATTTGAAACAAATCCGAGTCATCCCAGCAAATTAGGCCATCAAACCACTTCTTACACTTCCCATGTATACTCAAAAAACTAGGTGATACTATATCTGCATATATACTCAGAAAACCATGAATCTTATACAAACTAAAATCAAAATCACTGATAAAGCCAGAATTATTATGAACATTAGCAGCAAGAGGTAGTTGCGAGGAGACAAACACTCAGTTTTAGAGAGCCTGATCTATCCCTTCTATCATGTGAAACAGCTAAACTTTTATCATCAACATCCACTGTACACTCTATCGAACAAGTAGACTTAGCAGCACTGTCAATTATATTATCAACTAATGCATCACTCCGCACATTTGAACCGTGCACAGTTGCTGTATCCATAACACCATCAACCCTATTAGGTAATATATCATTCATACAAACATAATCAACCACCATATACTCCTTCAAGAAACCATCCTTAACATAATTAATATCCACCATACCATGTCTTAAATCAGAATGTACACCCATATTATTTAAGAACCTTAAACCATTAAATGAATTTTTAGTAACCAATTCAATATTCACCACCTTGCTAGCTTTTACTTTAAATTTTCTATTTTTTTGTGTGCATAAAACTAGAATCCAAATGCTTATCACAGACTATATCTAACCCAAAGGAAATTGATTCTTGAGAAAGAAAATCTACATTGTGTTTCATAATTTCTGGATCTAATAAAAAAGGATCTGAATTACGAAAATTGGAATAAATGTCACACAACAACTTAGCATCTGCAAGAATAGCCGAACATCTTTTTTAACTGTATTCTCAATCAAAACAATGCCACTCGCATCAGGAATTGGAGAACCATCCACTTCAATATCAACGTCATCTGAAAGCAAATCTGGATTCCCAAATTTCCATTTATAATTCTTACCAATATTCACAGCATTAACCACATCAAAGTGTTTGAAGAAATCTTCCAATAATCCAATGCCTTCATGCCTTTGTAACCACAGATGATCGAGTAAAATTCTTTTCAATTTCATACATTTTAATTCAAAGACAAAGTGGTTCTCTGTAATGGAAAGACTCCTCTTTATGTCTACGCCTGGAATGAATTTCATCGAGCATTTATCTTTTTTATCTTCGAACAAACCAAAACTGAAACATTGAATTGGGTTTCGACATTCGTTAGCAATATGGGAGAAATCTCCACAATGGTAACAAATACGCTTCCCCTTTCTGCCATCAATCCAATTCTTGAAAAATGGTTTTCTGTTGAAGATCTGAGAAGTCAAAACGTTTGAATCTTTCACTGCCTGAGCATATGAACGATACTTGAACGAAAGTGTTTCGGATGAGGAGGGATTAAATGAGAATTGAGGAGCGGGATTTGGAAAAAAGTGAAAGAAGAAGGAAGAGACGTAGGAAAAAGGTTGCCATTACGTTTTCAATCTCTAATTTACTTGCAAACTAATGGTTTAGATATTTGGAACATTCCCCAAAATGAATTATACACAATGCACCAACCGCCGTTAAAAGACAAAGCACTTTGAAAAAAAAATAATTTAACAAAGTGTCTATTTGTAAAAGCATGTATGAAATTTGGAGAATACTTCAAGTCACACCAGAAGACACTAGCAAAGTTAAATAGACAAAGAAATCCATGTAAACCGATCAATTTCAACGTCTTAGAATAAAACAAAATGAATCCATTTCTAATATGTATTATAGATTTTAGGATATATTAAATGCATTCATATCATTAGGAAAAAATATTATTGAAGTGGACCAAATCAGAAAGATCTTGAATTCACTTTCTGTTGAATGAGATCATAAGAATCTAGCAAATGAAGAAGTCAATGATATTAGTACGATGAAAATAGAAGATTTAATTGATAATCTAATGTCCTACGAAGTAAAGTTGCAGGTTAGAAAAGAGAATCAAGAAGAAGAAGATATCACTGGCACTCAACGCCATAAACGACAACCATGAACCAGATGATGATGACGATGATGAGGAAATCAATTCATGACCTTTAAGAAATTCTTAAAATATAGAAAGATGAACAAACTTCGGAAAACTAACAACTTTAATTCCAAAAATGGAAATGTTGTTAAGTGTTTAGAATGTAATCAACTCGTCATTTGAAAAGAGATTGTCCAAATCTAAAGAAATTAAATTACTCTTCAAACACTTTCAATAAGAAGAGGAAAAAGAGTTTCAATGCAACATGAGATGATTTAGATACATCACCAAGTGATAGTGATTCAGAAACTAAAATGCCAAAATGTACTTCATGGTAAATGATGATCAAGTTTGGAATTTTAACAAAGAAATCATGAACGTTTTAAATGATATGTATAAGGAATATAAAATGCTTGGAAAAGAGTACAAGTTTAGTTTATCAGAGATAGATAGATTAAAAATGTTTAACGAAATGTTAGCTGAAGAAAAACAATGCCTAGAAGATGAAAATGAAAGAATTAATGATGGAAATAATTTAAAACTTGAAACTTTAGAAAAATTGAAAAGTGAATATAAATCCTTAAAATCAGGAAATCTTTCAATGAAGTCAGAGATCACCAATCTAAATGACAAAATAACATCTCTGGACAACGTTATTCTTAACAGTAACAAGGACTTTAATAAAATAAAAACTGATGTCGATAAATTTAACAAAGGGAAGGATAATCTGGAAAATTTATTATCTACATCTAAACCCACTAACAATATACATGGACTTGGATACACCCCAAAGCCAAAATCAAAGAAAAATAGTACTCAAAGAACTAAATTTGTTAAGCCTACCAAGTTCAAAACAAAACTTAAAAATTAAAGTTAAAACCCCTAAATAGGTTCATTAATTTATGGGTTCCTAGAAGGTTAGATAATGATGAGAAAGAAAAATATATTAATAATTTTATTAATAAAGTTCATTTATCCGATAATTATATTTTGAAAAGGCATTCAAACTCGTCTTTGGTTTGGCTTCCCAAAACTTAACCCCATGGACCCCAAGATAAAATAGGGTACCTGTGCGCATATTTTATATTTTTCACGTACCGAATAATGGATACTGCATAGCAGATTTTCAAAGCATATGTCAAGAGATCCATAGATTCCGAGCGATATTATACATAAAGATGGTGAGATGTTGAACCTTGGAAATAAATCAAAAGGATATGTTCTTGACATCAGCAATGTTGGTAACTCTAAAACTCTTCTCTTTTTAAATATTTTACTTTATAAACTTATTGCATAATTTGTATTGATTTTGATTCCCCTCACGAGTTCCATTTGTGTACATTTATATATATTTATCTACAAACTCTATACATATTGTCTAGTTATGCTTAAGTGATTCTTTTTCACCTTTTTTGTTGATGACAAAGGGGGAAAATGTATAAATATACTAGGAAAAATGATAGGGTGAGTGCATAGAGTTATGGGAGTCAAATATAAAAATATTATATTTTACCTCTGAAATATTTATATGGTTGTCACCATAAAAATAAGGAGATTTTTAATACCTCAGATATTGATTTTGATGACAACAACCATATAGATATTACCACTAACATTTCTTCGAATTGAGCTGTACTTTTAGATATGTTATGCTGACATTTGTAGGAAATGCGGATTACGGATCTTAAGGCAGAATTAACACTAGAGGGGGGGGGGGTGAATAGTGTTTAGTGGATTTTATGGCATTTTTAAAATCTTTTCAAATTAAACACAAACAGATGCAATTCATAAACATAGAGACAATCATAGAACCAGACATAGATGCAAATAGTAAATAAAAGCAGTAAAGGAAAGAACACACCGGAATTTTATACTGGTTCGGAGTTACCCTACATCTAGTCTCACACAATTTCTTGTGCAGATTTCTTTTCAAATATAATGTCGATATTATAACCTCGATTTCAAGGCCACGAGATACACCCTCCTGCCTCTGAGTCCAGGGCAAACTCTCTTGATTTAATTAGGCTACAAGATCACCTAATTGATTTATGGGCTACAATCACACCCAATTGATTTACGAGCCATAATCACACCGTTTCCAATCACACTTTGATAGAGAGAGACTCGGTACACTTCGATCTTTTGATCTTTGATTAAAAATGATCCTATAACTCTGAATAGCACTGAGGTCTTTGAGAGAGAGTGGCAGAGAATCAAACTAGAGACGATCAGTTTGATTCACTTAGGATTTCAACAGAGTTTTGTTAAGAATGTTTGAAAATAAGAATGGAAGAGAAAAAGGAGAGAAAATAAAATAATCTTAAGTTAAAATTCATTGAAAACTACTAGTATATATAGGAGAATAACAGTCATGTCTATTCGTGAAAGGTTATGACGAATAGACACTTCTTTTGAAAATTTGAATTTTAAAATCTACGGCTACTATGTCGATATGGGGGGTATAGGCATGTCGATATCCCTTAGTGATTTTTGAAAATTGATTTTTGTTTTAAAAGAGATTTTCTTTCTAAAGTTTGTCGAAACAATCTTAGAAATTTGTAAACTATTTTGAATATACTTTATGATTATAAAAACCTTTGGAAAGTGATCTTACGAAATGTAAAAGTAATAAAAACTAAATATATAAATATTTTGAGATTAAAGCTAAAACATTAAAACCAGGAGATAGTTTAAAATAAAGAAATGATTTTGAAATTAATATGCTTAAAAATAGTTTTTGAATTAAGGCTAAATATTTAAACCGAGAGAGAGATGTCGTTTTAAAAAGATAGTTTTGAAAAAAATTAAAAATAATTCATTTTGAAAATTTCGTGGATTCCATTCCACTAGAGAAGGTCATGGATTCCATCCCACTAAAGAGGTCATGGGTTCCATCCCACTATTAAAGCGAGAAGGTGGATTCCATTCCACAATTAAAATTAGAATAAAGATTTTACTGCTATTATAAAGTTTTAACATAAATCTAGACCCTATTTCTTATCTTGATATCTTGAACTCTTGATAATCATAATACTCATGAGTCTTCAGTCTTGATTTCTACAATCTTGAATTCGTCAATCTTGAATCTCTATACTGTACAGTCTTCATTCTCAGTACCTGCATATATATATATATATATATATATCTTTCATATACAGATATATCTAGACAAAGATATTAGTATTTATATTTTATAATAGGTCCTAAGGTTGTTGTCATCAAAACCATCATCTCAGGAACTAATAATCTCCCATGTTTTGATGATGACAACCTATGTTTATAAAATATACTCCACCAAACTCTGATTCTACCCTGACCCCCCCTTATTCCAACAACTCCCCCTTAATCTACTAACTTCCCTTTAATCTAAGCCTAACTATCCTATTTTATAATTCTCCCCTTTTGTCATTAACAAAAACTAAGCCTAAACTACATAACTCCCCCTTAAACTAATACTATGAACTAAATGCTAATAACGAAGTATAATAAGCGAAACATAAATCTAATTTTATTATATATGGTGTTACATTTCACATATATATGAAACATAGAGACAAATATATACAAGTACACAAAATATAAAAACATGAATATAATAACAATCTAATGAGAGTCCTTGACACTTGGTGACTTGAAATATTTAATCCAAAATCCTTTAGGGTCTGTTGCATATAGATAACTTGAGAACAAGCCAAAGCAACAGAGATATATTCTGCTTTAGTTGTTGATAGTGGGACAATATTTTGTTTTTTACTAAACCAGGAAAGCAGAGAATGTCCTAAAAAGTGACAAGTTCCACTTTTACTTTTTCGGTCTGCTTTACAACCAGCATAATCAGCATCACAATATGAGATTAAATCAAATGAATCATTATTAGGGTAAAATAGGCCATAGTCTAAAGTGTGTTTAACATATCTTAGTATACGTTTAATAGCTTTTAAATGGGTTTCTTTAGGTTGAGATTGATATCTTGCACAGAGACAGACACTATGCATGATATCAGGCCTACTCGTAGTTATATAGAGTAGCGATCCAATCATTCCCCTATATAGTTTTTGATCAACATCTTTTGACATGTCTTCTTTATTCCAGGCTTCATTGGTTGCCATAGGAGTGGGTTTTCCACTCGTAATGGTCATACCAAACTTACTATCTAGATCCCTATAATACTTTTCTTGACTAATGAAAATACCACTATCTAATTGTTTTATTTGCAATCCTAAAAAGAAAGCAAGTTCACCCATATGACTCATCTCAAACTCTTTTGCCATTATTTTAGAAAACCCTTTATTCATTTAATTGTTTGTTGATCCAAAAATGATATCATCTACATAAATCTATACTAATTGAATATCGTTTTTGTTTCTTTTAATAAAAAGAGTATATCTACTCTACCAATTTCAAAATTTTATTGTAATAAGTAAGATCTTAGTCTGTCAAACTAGGCTTTAGGAGCTTGTTTCAGACTATATAAGGCTTTCTTTAATTTGTAAACATGATTTGGAAACTTTTCTTCTTCAAAAAGTGGAGGTTGTTCAAGATAAACATCCTCTTTAACAAAACCATTTAAAAATGCACTTTTGACATCCATTTGAAATATTTTTAAATTGTTGTGGTTTGCGAAAGCAAGTAGAATTCTAATGGCTTCTAATCTTGCTACAAGTGCAAAGGTTTCATAAAAGTCTATTCCTTCTTCTTGCCAATAACCTTGCACGACTAACCGAGCTTTATTTCTAACGACCTCACCTTGTTCTTTCATTTTATTTTTATGAACCTATTTAGTTCTTATTATAGTTTTGTCCTTATGTCTAGGAACAAGTTCCCATACATCATTTCTAGTGAATTGAATCAGTTCTTCTTGCATAGCAAGTATCCATGAATCATCAGATGATGCTTCTTTTGGATTTTTGGGTTCAATAGTAGATATGAAATCTACATTACTCATCTTGTTTAGTTGATTTCTAGTTCTAACAATAGATTCAATATTTCATAGTATATTTTCTATAGGATGATCTTTTAAAAGCCTGATCCTTTTATTAGGATGAATAGTTTCACAATTTGTTTCATTTGATTCATTATTTAAAGTAAAAAAATCATCTTCATCATTTATTTGAACAAAATCTTTGAAATTTTCATCAAAAGATACATCCATTGTTTCTTCAATGGTGTTAGTATTTAAATTGAAAACTCTGTATGCTTTACTTCTATTAGAATATCTGATAAAGATTCCTTTATTGGATTTAGGATCAAATTTATCCAAATTGTTCTTTGTATTTAGAATAAAGCATTTATTTCCAAAAAAATTAAAATAAGATACCTTTGGTTTCTTATTGAAAAGAAGTTCATATGGTGTTTTATTGGTTAGAGGTCTAATTAAAATCCTATTCAAAATGTAACAAGCTGCAACGACTGCTTCAACCCAAAAATTTCTTGGTAATTTACTATCTGAAAGCGTAGTTCTTGCACACTCTTGAATCGTCATATTTTTACGCTCTACCACTTCTTTTTGTTGTGGAGTTATTTGAAAAGAAAAATTATTAGTTATTCCTTTTTTATTATAGAAATTCTCAAAATTTTCATTTTCAAATTCTCCACTGTGATCACTACGAATAGTTTTGATTTTTAAAGAAAGTTGATTTTGAATTCTTTTTGCAAAAGTTTTAAATAAATCAAAAGCATCACTTTTATGTTTCGAAAAAATTGTCCATGTAAATCTAGAATAATCATCTACAATTACAAAAACATATTTACTGTGATTTATTGACTAAATTTGGGATGGACCAAACAGGTCTAAATGAAGTAACACAAGAGGTTTTGAAGTTGAGATCATATCTTTCAATTTGAACGAACTCTTCCTAAGTTTTCCTAATTGACAAGCATCACATATACTATCTACTTTAAAATCCATTTTAGGAAGACTTCTTACTAAATCGAGTTTTGAAAGTTTAGATAAGAGTTTGAAATTCAATACCCAAATCTTTTATGGCTAATACATTGCCCAATCCAAGGGTCACTTGTATTAGCCAAAAGACATAGGTTATCATTTGAGATTTTCATACTGAGAATATAAATATTTTTCTTCCTAATTCCTTCAAAGCTAATATTTGATTTATTATCTTCGATGTGACACTTATCCTTTTCAAATTTAATTTTGTAGCCCTTGTCACATAGTTGACTTATGCTAAGTAAGTTATGTTTTAGATTCCTAACTAACAGAACATCAAAAATAATAGGAGTTTTAGAGTTACCGACATTGCCGATACCAATTACATATCCTTTTGAATTGTCTCAAAAGTTGACCAGTCCTCCATCTTCATAAATTATGTCATTTTGTATCTCCAGATTACCAGTCATGGGTCTTGAACATCCACTATCAAGTATCCTTTGTTTTTCTTGATTTACATCATTTTTCCATTGAGTGTTGATTCTTCAAAAGCCATATAACACATCTGTTCCTGCACAACACACTAATTTGGTAGATAAATTGATTTTATATAATAACAATATGCAGACTTATGAGACAATGATGATTTGGACAGTTTTGAACTAGTGTTAATAGAATCTCCAAAAATTGCCATTTTAAACTTTTTCAAAATTCAGATTATGATAACTTTGAAAACCAATGCTTTGATACCAAATGTAGGAAATGCGGATTACTGATCTTAAGGCAGAATTAACACTAGAGGTTGGGTGAATAGTGTTTAATGGATTTTATGGAAATTTTAAAATCTTTTCAAATTAAACACAAACAGATGCAATTCACAGATATAGAGACAATCACAGAACCAGACACAGATGCAAATAGTAAATTAAAGCAATAAAGGAAAGAACACACCAGAATTTTATACTGGTTCGGAGTTACCCTACATCCAGTCCGATACAATTTCTTGTGCATATTTCTTTTCAAATATAATGTCGATATTACAACCTTTATTTCAAGGCCACGAGATACACCCTCATGTCTCTGAGTCCAGGATGAGCTCTCTTGATTTAACCAGGCTATAAGATCACCTAATTGATTTACGGGCTGTACACACACCCAATTGATTTACGGGCCACAATCACACCGTTTCCAATCACACTTTGATAGAGAGAGACTCGATACACTTCGATCTTATGATCTTTGCTTACAAATGATCCTATAACTTTGAATAGCACTGAGATATTTGAGAGAGAGTGGTAGAGAATCAAACTAGAGACGATCGAGTTTGATCCACTTAGGATTTTGGTAGAGTTTTGTTAAGAATGTTTGAAAATAAGAATGGAAGAGAAAGAGGAGAGAAAACAAAGGAATCTTAAGTTAAAATTTGTTAAAAATTACTGGTATATATAGGGGTATATGTAGGAGAATAACGGTCATGTCCATTCGTGAAAGCTTATGACGAATATACACTTCTTTGAAAAATTTGAATTTTAAAATCTACGGCTATCATGTCGACATGGGGTATAGGCATCTCGACATCCCCTAGTGATTTTTCAAAATTGATTCTTGTTTTAAAAGGGATTTTCTTTCTAACTTTTTCGAAACAATCTTAGAACTTTGTAAACTATTTTGAATATACTTTATGATTATTAAAACCATTGGAAAGTGATCTTACAAAATATAAAAGTAATAAAAACTAAATATATAAATATTTTGAGATTAAAGCTAAAACATTAAAACCAGGAGATAGTTTAAAAACAAGAAATGATTTTGAAATTGATATGTTTAAAAATAGTTTTTGAATTAAGGGTAAAATATTTAAACCGAGAGAGAGAGATGTCTTTTTAAAAAGATGGTTTTAAAAAAATCTAAAAATAATTCATTTTGAAAATTTCATAGATTCCATTCCACTAGAGAAGGTCGTGAGTTCCATCCCACTAAAGAGGTCGTGGGTTCCATCCCACTATTAAAGCGAGAAGGTGGATTCCATTCCACAATTAAAATCCGAATAAAGATTTTACTGCTATTATGAAGTTTTAACATAAATCTAGACTCTATTACTTATCTTGATATCTTGAACTCTTAAACTCTTGATAATCTTGATACTCATGAGTCTTCAGTCTTGATTTCTACAATCTTGAATTCGTCAGCCTTGAATCTCTGTACTATACAATCTTCATTTTCAGCACCTAAATATATATATATATATATCTTGCATATACATATATATCTAGACAAAGATATTAGTATTTATATTTTATAACAAGTCCTAAGGTTGTTGTCATCAAAACCATCATCTCAGGAACTAACAACATTTTACAGAGATAAAAAAGAACTAAGTAGAAGCAAAATGAATTATATATATGAAGATTAAATTAGAGCAAATGAAAGAATAAAACTAATTGAAGATTGAAGAAGAATGGAACACAAATAAGTAATGAGTAGTTGGTTGGATCTTAGAATCATTATTAAAGACCCGTGGCAATCTTACTTGAAGATAATCAACCATTAACCTCAATCATCATCACAAATATCCACGAATATGAAAAAATTTAAAATTTGAAAATCCAGTATGTTGTCATATCCCTCCTAAGTATATTGACATATCCACAAGTATGTCAACATATCACTCTTAAGTATGTCGACATATCCACATGTATGTCGACATATCCCTCCTAAGTTTGTCGGCATATATGTCGTTTCTCTGTTTTTTTAAATTCAAATGAAGGGATTTTACCCATCACTTTTCACCAAAATACATATCTCTTCTACCACTATTTAAAGGCTCTAGAAAACAAATTTTCACATCAACTTTCTCTTCTTTCTTACTCTTTCATATCCGTATTTTTGTGAAAGAAATCCATTGCATACTCCTTGACTTTCTTTACAAATCAATACTCTTTCACTCCAATTTTTCAAGCATTTGCAAACCATGCAATATCAGAGAGTTTATACTTAAATTCATATCATTTTCTCTCTGATTTCATCCTATTCCTCAAAGAACTCAAAGATATATTGCAACCAAAGCTCTATAGGATCATTGTACTTAATATGTAAGAATCTATATTGAAGATACGACTACTTGCCACACTCTACTGTTGTTTGTAAAAAAGAAGAAGGTGTTCTTATAGCCTATGAAATCAAGAGGGTGATCTTATAGCCCATAAATCAAGATGGTGCATCTTATAGCCCATGAAATCTTGAGAGTAAAGGTGTTCTTGCCACTCATGTATAGCTAGCGGCGATAGTGAAATTCTTGTACGGTGCAGTACATGACTGTATGTAGGATTAGTCAATCTGAACTAGTATAAAAATTCATTGTGTTATTTACATTACTGTATTTTACTTTACTACTTACTTATTCAATGATTATTGGTTTTCGTTTGCAATTTAAGAAGATATAGTTTTAAATTTATAATTAAGTTTTAAATAATTGAAATATATACTTCACCCTCTCTAGTATAAATCGCCTTAGGATACATTCCGCATTGTGTTATGGACAACCCGTCATCAACAGTAAGTGAATAAGAGCATGAAAGATGTAGCAAAGGTAGATTGTGTGGACCTTCGCCTATGTGAGTCGGGCCAAGTGAAAGAACAAGAGTAGTGTTACCCCAAAAAGTAGGGACAAAAGCATGAGATGTAGGAGTGGAACAGATAGTAGGAGCTTAAGAGGTTAAAACGGGCGGTGGACTTCGTCTTGCCAGGAACGTTTTCTATCGGAGTAGGGACCTTGAGTGTAATCTAGTAGAGATTGCCTTTTTGAATGTTGAGAGGAAGAGTCTCTCGGAGATTGGGGGAGCTCTTTGTTGCCTTTTCCACAGTCTTAGTGCTTTCCCTAGTACTTCTCTTCCTCTCTCCTCTCCCTTTCTCTTCCATCTTCTCCCTTTATGAGATTCTCCAAGGAGATAGTTTTACGATTGGGAGCTGAAGTGGTGCTTTGGGATGGTTCCATTAGTCTTCTTACCAAGAGCCTTAAAAATCTTCTTTGATTTTCCCCTGATACCTAAAAATTAGGGAAAAAAATAAAGTTATTAGGAAAGGAGTGCATGCAAAGTGTGTGCTCATGATTCTAATTATTATGTTAGTGTGTTCTATTTGTTCTATGGATTAGGCTTGGTTGGTAGTGCAAATGAGGTGACCTCGCCCTTAGTAGGAAGAAAGGGTAAGTCTGAAAGATACTATACTATAGGATCGTGCAATATGGAATATAAGCTAACTATATATATGTGCGGAATAAAAATATAATAGTAAAAAGAAGTAAAGTAAAGATGACACCAGGGATTTTTATACTGGTTCGAACTTCCCGTTCTACGTCCAGTCCCAAACTCCTTCTAGAATTAAAACTAGCAGCCCTTACTTCACCCAAAGGAATAGGTGTTACACCGCTTAGACAACCGAACATGACTTCTACCGCCTAGACAAATGAATAGGACTTCTATCACTTGAGCAACCGAACAGGACTTCTAATACAAATAGTAAAATTGTTTCTGACTGAGTATGCTTTTGAATAGCATAGATAAGTCAATAATGTACACCTTTCATATAATCTTCTCCTCAAGAATGATGTGTATGATTGTGTGTAGATGAAGAATAGGAAGATTAGAATTGCTTATAAGATATGAAAGTGTGATTGTAAGCAATGTATATATGAAATCGGGTAAGCAATAGATTCAAAGAATGTAATTCAAACTAGATCAAGATATAGGTAAGAAAATTAAGTGCTTTGATCAATGAAACTTCAGTGTATTTATAGTAGATAATGAGTTGCAACTGCTGGTGAAGAGATCTCTACGAATAGCAATAGCTGCATCCCTTGGTGAGGAAGACGACTCTTCAGAAAAGAAGTGTCTTTTCACTAAAAAATGACAGTTGTAGGATTCACTCGACTGACTTTGATCATTCAGTCAACTGAATTCAGAAAATGCACATATATGTTAAAATGCACAGACTCAGTCGACTGAATGATGCCGTCAGTCGACTGGTTCATGTATATTTAAAAAAAAAAATATTCACAGATTCAGTCGACTGGGGGCATCAGTTCGGTCGACTGAACTGTGTGGTTCATGAAACCTGAGTGCATTTGAGTTAAAAAATGATTATTTTTAAATCGAGTGCAAATGTATGTGTATATTTGAATGAGTGGCGATTCTTAACGGAAGATCTTAACAAAGCAACTAGACTTGACTCTGTATACGTAATACATGACTCTAGTTTAAATATATAGACTATGTGAACCATAAATCGAGTCGTTGAGTTTGGTCGTCATAGTGGTCGCGGATTCATGAATCGTTGTGTCTTGTCAGTAATCAAAACTCAAGATCCAACATTCTCCCCCTTTTTGATGATGACAACTCCGTTTGTTATGAATGAATCTCGACAAGCCTTGTTGATCTATATCTCCCCCTGAATCTACGGTCGCTACTATGCTCATTATTTCTCCTCATGGATCTATGCTTATATTTCCCTGTAAATAATAATTAAGCAATATCTTTCTCCCCTCGACAAAAAGGAGAATTTCTAAACGGATAATATTTAAAATCTATGATCATATAAGTAACATTGACAATGATATAGATATTCAACAACTACAGAAAAATCAAATTACAAGTCATAACCACAGTACCATTGTCCGACAAATATTACATAGTCAAACTAAAACATAATACCTACCATTGTTTGCAACATAATAACATATCAGTTTCTCAAAATAATGAAGATAGAAAGAAAATACCTACTTGTCGGCATCACCTTCTTTATCAGAGCTATCTTCTTCGTCATCTCCCTCGGTTCCTTCTTTGCCACTAGAATCTCCACCTTGATTTCCTACTTTTTCCCCTTCCTCCTCTTCTTCTTCCTGTTCTTCATTAGAGGTCGACCAAGTAAAATGTGGTGCAGATCATTTTCCTTAAGAAGTTGGCACATGCACGGATGTAGAAGAAGGTTGTGCACAGGAGATTGCTTCCTAAATATTTTTGAGGAAATCTTTGATATGATTGAGCCTTTTGTTCACCTTCATTACAGATTTCTCAACATGGAAGACATTGGACTCGACACGAGAAAGACGTTGATCTAGAAGCCTTTGATTTCTTGAGGTCGAGCTTGCGAACTAATCTCTCGTATCTTGCTAACTTCTCTTTGAGGTGGAGGTAGTTGAGAAGAAGTTGAAGCTTCTACACGAGGAGGTTGTTGGCTAGAGGATGGTTGTGGTTGTCCGGAAGTTTGGTTCTCTAGCCAATGCTCGTAGGTGATAATCATGTGATCATGATATATTTTTGGGAGATTCATCAAACTTAGTGTTTTGGTGTTCAATGATCCAATTGCAGAGAAATCCGAGTCGGGGAATGGAATATTGAAATGCTTTAGTATCCTCATAATATATGCAGCATAATGGATTGTTCGCATTCGTCCTTGTTTGAATGTTTGAAATTCTTCCAAAATAACCTTAGCCTAATTGACATGATGTCCCCCCATATGGTGTATAGAGACTGGAAATCTCGCCTATACACCTTTTCATAGCTTCCTGCTCTTGGGTTGATAGTGTGAGTCAGTGCGTGATGCATAATTCGTGCTTTGGGTCTTAGCGCAATAGCTTTAAGTTCATTCATGTCATCGAAGAGGAATAGATGGCTAGTTCGATCTCTTGATTCCATATTTACGGAAATTTTAGCAAACTCTTCTCCTTTGGATGGACAGGTGAGGTTTCGTCCAAGTCGAGGTAGTGGTAGGAAGATCTTGACGCCACATACAAGTGTCCAAATACAATCATCCGTGTTTTGAATAGAATGGTGGTCTACATTGAGGTTTGCATAAAATAGCTTGATGAGAAGATGGTTGAGTTTGATACTATTTGTAGTGTAGTCTATCAAAGACTCCAATCCACTATGTCTAGCAAGTTCTTGAATGGCATAAGGAGAAAAATCTGGAAATTTTACAAATGACCCTTCAAATATTCGGAAGTTCTTCATTTTGTCAAACCTTTGTGCTGCTTTCTTATTGTATAGCCAACCACAAATTTGAGAATCTAAGGGACCAGCAGAGGATGAAGATTGTCTTGCTCGTTTTGGGGCCATGGTAGGGTTTAGGGTTTGTGGAGAAAAAATAAAGATAGATTTGGAATTTTTTTGAAATTTTAAGAGATGTTTGAAGTGGAGTTGAAGAAGTAATGGCAGAAAAGTAGTAGAAATGAATAGAAGTGAAAAAAATTTAACTTTATTTTGATATTTGAAATGTCTCTCGGCCAAAGGTCACCCATTTTTACCTGTTCCAGTCGACTAAAGTCGCAAAACCAGTCGACTGACTGGGTTATAGAAAAAATATATGGGTTCAGTCGACTGACATATGGATTCATTCGACTGAATCATTCCTGAGAGTTTACAGTGTATTTTTGGCATATTCAATTGACCAAGTATCCGAGTCAGTCGACTGAGTTACAGTAAAAAATAGAGTTGAAAAAGTTAATTCAGTCGATCGTTTTGCCTTGGTCAGTCGACTGCCTCTATTGAAAAAAGTGTAGAAATGATTTTTATTAAGTATAGAAAAGGAAATACACAATCATAACTTTAAAAATGGCAAAAGAAACAATAGAGGACAGATATAAAACATTTATTTAGATGACTCGGTAGATTTAGGAGTCGAACACTCTTCCGATTTGATTTTAGTTATTTCTCTCGTCGGTTGGATAGTCGAACGATCCCATGAATTAGGCGAGTACGGAGGCCTCTAGGGAGATGGTTGATGAACATATCTATTCGATTGAGGCGATCCATAAAATTTGAGTGCAAATTTTTCTAGTAAGCTAAGTCTCCTACTGTGATTTTTCTGCTCATAATACATTTCCCGTTGAATGCTCAACGATTCTCGTTGATAATATGAATATTATCAATCTGACGAGCAATCGATGGGGAGCCAAAACTCAGATTTCTACGAGTGCGTTTTGGGTCAGGTGAATATCTGGTGTGATATCCGAGAGGTACAATAGGCATCGGTTCATAAATTGGAGTTGGAGTGGGTAAATTTGACGAGCCGGAGCTGGGTGATGAAAAATCTATGGAAGAGTACTCTGACGATTCATGAGACGACATGTTTAAAAGTTGCAGAGACTTTAAAAAATATACTTTCTTTTGAAAAAAAATTTGAATATATAAAAAAACTTTTGATAAAGAAATGTATATATAGACCAAAAGCATAGCAAAAATAGTAAATGAGTTTGTGGTGAAGTACATTTAAACTAGTAATGTATGTTTGGTTTAAAACTATTATAGGAACCATAAAATGAAGTCTGGTGTGAATAAAGTAATAGTGAAGTGGTAGTGCACCAGATTTTCAACTAATAGATCCTTAGTTCTAGTCTTGGAAAACAAATTTTTGTAAATTTTTATTTTTGGAGAAAAATAATTTTGTTAAAAATAGTTATAGATCTTTTAAAGATACAATTCCTAGTTCTCTTCTTAGTTTTATAAAAATATTTTCATTTAAAGGTTTTGTAAATATATCAGCCAATTGATTTTCAGAGGATACAAATTCCAATCTGACTAAATCCTTTTCAATATTATCACGAAGAAAATGATGATGTATGTCAATATGTTTAGTTCGTGAGTGATTGATAGGATTTTTCGATATGTTTATAGCACTTGTGTTATCATAAAAAATAGTTGATTTAGGTAAATTTATACTAAAATCTTCAAGTATCTGTTGCATTTAAATGACTTGAGCACCTGCCAAAGCAGCAGAAATGTATTCCACTTCACACGTTGGTAGTGAAACACAATTTTGTTTCTTGCTAAACCAGGAGACTAAGGATTGTCCAATGAAGTGACAAGTCCCACTCATACTTTTTTGATCCGTCTGATATCCTCCAAAGTTAGCATCACTATATGATACTAACTCGAAAGGACATTCTTTCGGATAGAAAAGTTCAAAATCTTTGGTTTTGTTTAAATAACACAATATTCGTTTCACTGCTTGCATATGTGGTTCTTTAGGATTTGCTTGAAATCGAGCACATAAACAAACACTCATCATTATGTCAGATCTACTAGCAGTGAGATATAGTAACGATCCAATTATACTTCGATATAATTTTTGGTCAACACTTTTGCCATCTTCATCTCTATGGAGATGTATTGTTGTACTCATTGTAGTTGGTTTGGCAGAAGTATTTTCCATACCGAAACGTTTAATTAGATTATTACAATATTTTTCTTGATTAATAAAAAATTATTTTTCTAATTGTTTAATTTTTAAACCAAGAAAATAAGATAATTCTTCCATATGTGACATTTCAAATTCTTTAGTCATTATATTTGAAAATTCCTGACATAATTTTTCATTTGGAGAACCAAAAATAATATCATCTACATAAATTTGAATAATCAAAATATTCTTTTTAGTTCTTTTAATAAAAGTAGTTTGATCAATCTTCCCAATTTCAAAACCAAAATCTATAAGATAGCCTTTAAAGATATTCATACCAAGTACAGGGTGCTTGTTTTAGACCGTATAAAGCTTTCTTAAGTTTATAGACATGGTCCAGAAAATTTTCATGTGCGAATAAAGGAGGTTGTTCAACATAAACATTTTCTTTTATATATCCATTTAAAAATGCACTTTTAACATCCATTTGATAGAGTTTGAAATTATGAAAACATGCAAAGGCCAGTAAGATACGTATTGCTTCTAGTTGTGCGACTAGAGCAAACGTTTCTTCATAGTAAATTCCTTCTTCTTGATTATATCCTTGTGCAACAAATCTAGCTTTATTCCTAGTTATATTTCCTTGTTCATCTGCTTTATTTTTGAAGACCCATTTAGTACCAATGATGGTTTAATCACTTGGTCTAGGAACTAATTCCCAAACTTTGTTACGTTCGAATTGGTTTAGCTCTTCTTGCGTAGCTATAATCCAATAGTCATCAGTAGAGGCTTCTTTTTCATTTTTAGGTTCAATATTAGAAAGGAATGCTACATGGCCCATTTGATTAAGTTGATTTCTAGTTCTGACATGTGAATCAATTTCTCCTATTACATTTTCTACTGGATGATCTCGTAAAATCCTAGGAGGAGATCTTAATTCATTTTCATTATGAACAATGCTTTCATCTTCTTCAAAATTATGAACAATGTTTTCATCTTCTTCAGAATTATTTTGAGTAACCGTATTTGTGACCGTCTTAGTTATTATCTCATCATCCTCAAGATTTTTATTAAACTTAAAATTTTCGTCGAAGGAAACATGTAGTGTTTCTTCGATTGTGTTACTCCTTTTATTAAAAATTCGATAAGCTTTGCTTCGTTCCGAATATCCTATGAAAATTCCTTCATCGGATTTTGGATCAAATTTTCCAAGCAGATCTTTTGTGTTTAAAATAAAACATTTTGAACCAAAAACTTTAAAATATAAAATATTTGGTTTTCTTTCATGAAATAGTTCATATGGAGTATTTTTTGTTAGTAGTCGAATGGAAACACGATTTAGAACATAGCAGGTAGTTGCTACGGCTTTTGCCCAAAAATATTTTGGTAAAGTGCTTCCGTTTAATAAAGTTCTTGCACATTCTTGTAAAGTTCTATTTTTCCTTTCTACAACTCCATTTTGTTATGTTGTTCTAGGAAAAGAAAAATTATGATAAAATTCCTTTTTATTACAAAAATATTCAAAAGCTTCATTTTCGAATTCACCTCCATGGTCACTTCTAATATTTTTAATTTTAATTTTTTTGAGATTCTGAATTCTTTTAGCAAAAATTTTGAAATTTTCAAAAGTATCACTTTTATTTTTCAAAAAGATAGCCCAAGTATATCTTGAAAAATCATCTAATATAACGAATACATATTTGCTATGATTTATAGATTATACTTGAGTTGGACCAAAGAAATCCAAATGCAATAGTTCAAGTGGTTGTACTGTAGATATATTTTCCTTTGATTTAAAGGATGATTTTGATAATTTTCCAAATTGACAGGCATCACAAATATTGTTTACTTTAAAATTCATTTTTGGTAAACCTTTTACTAATTCATTTTTAGATAATTTGTTTATAGGTTTGAAACTAATATGACAAAATCTTTTGTGCCATAACCAAGGATCATTTTCGTTGGCTATTAAACAGATATTAGTATTGTGATTTATATTCATATTTAAAACATATATATTTTTATATCTGAAACCTTCAAAAATAAGATTTTTATTTTGATCTAAAATTCTACACTTATTTTCAGAAAAATATATAAAGAATCCTTTGTAATGCAGTTGGCTGATACTAAGTAAATTATGTTTTAAATTTTTAACTAATAAACATTTGTAATAAGAGGTAAATTAGATATACCGTTATTGCTCACATCGCCTTTGCCGATGACATATCCTTTGGAATTGTCTCCAAATGTGACAGAATCTCCATCTGAGTAGGTAATCATCGTTAGCATCTCTTTGTTTCCGGTCATGTGTTTTGAGCAACCACTGTCTAATATCTATTTTCCTCTCCTTTTAGGTGGTACCTGCAAAATAAAGAATAAACATTGGCACCCACCGTTTTATTTGGGTCCTAAGAGTTAGGTCTTAGGAAACCAAACCCAAGAGGGTTCAGAATTCCTTTTAAAAATAAAATCTTTGTTTTTATAAACAGTTTTTATAAAATATTTTATATATTTATCTCTAATTAAAGAATTATTTTTTTTAGGAACCCAAATCTTAATTGATTAGAAAATTTTGTAACTTTTGAACTTGGTTTTTCAATTTTATTATTATTCTTTTTAAAAATGTTATATGATGAATTCTTTTTCTTTGGAATAACTTTAGAAGCTTGCTTATATCCTAGTCCTCTTTTATTTGAAACAGTTTGAGAATTTTCTATAATTTTAGAAAGATTTTCTCTACCTTTGTTAAAATTAGAGACATTTTTAGCAATATCATCTAATTTTGTTTCAAGACTGGAATTATCTAATTCCAATATTTTAATATTAGCTTTAAGATCATGATTTTTACTTAATAGAGCATCATTCTTTTCTTTCTGAGTTTCTATCTCCTGACTTAACATAGAGAGTTGAGATGTCATATTAGAACAAGATTCTTGAGTGACTTCAAGTTCTTCTTCTAAAATTTGTTTCTTGTCTCTTAACATATCCACTTCAATTTCAGTTCTATTCAGTTTTTCAAGAGATTCTTTGTACTTTCTTTTGATGTCTTTTAGTTTGTCAAGTAATTCAGAGTTTATTTCCAATAAATCATCAAAAGTTAGATCACTCACCTCGTCATTTGTGGCCATAGAACATACGTTGGCTTGTTTCGTATCACTGTCTGAGTCACTATCTGATGATGAAGATGACTTTGAGTCATCCCAAGTGAGAAAGAAGGCTTTCTTCTTGAATCTGTCTTTCTTGTATTTAAATTTTTCTTTCTTTCAATCAGGACAGTCTTTCTTCATGTGGCCTTTCTTATGACATTCTAGAGCAAAAGATAATGATTTGTTGTTGTTATTATTGCTGGAGATGTTCTTGTTGTTTCTAAATTTGTTGCATTTTCTAAATTTCAAAAACATTTTGAAATTTTTAGCAACGAGCGCCATATCTTCTTCATCTGAATCTGATTCATCTTTTTCTGCTTGGAATGCTATATTCTTCTTAACTTGAGCTTGCACTCATTTTGCCTAGAGATTAACTTCATAAGACAATATATTTCCTATCAACTCTTCTGGTTTAATGGTTGAAATGTTGTCAGCTTCTTCTATTGCTAAGACCTTTCGTTCTCACTCATCCGTTAGAGAGTTGAGAATTTTTGAAACAATATCAAAGTCTGTATATTTTTCTCCTAAGGCTAAAAGAGAATGATATATATCTCAGAATCCAGAGTACATTTCAATAATAGTTTCATCTTGCTTCATCTTGAAATTCTGAAACTTATTTTTAAGCATAGAGATTTTACTCTGTTTTACTTTGTTAGTGCCTTCATGTGTAACTTTAACTGTACGACAAATTTCATAAGCCGTTTTACACATGCTTACTCTATTAAACTCATTCTTTTCTAATGCACAATATAACATATTCATGGCTTTAGCATTTGCAGTAGCATCCAGTTTTTATGCGTTAAACCATTGTGAATATTAAATAGTAGGTATGGTATATTCATTTTGCATAATATTCCAGGTTTCATAACTATTAGCTTGTATATAAATTCTCATCCTAGTAGCCCAATAGTTATAGTTCGTTCCATTAAATAGTGGTGGTCATATAGTAGATTGACCTTTAAGAAAGCTAGTGTTAGTAACGGTGTTGGTGTTGTTTTCCATATTAAAATATCAGATAACCGTGTTACGGTTATAAGATGATCTTGCTCTGATACCAAATGAAAGAGACTATATATAGGATCGTGGAATATGGAATATAAGCTAATACTATATATATGTGTGGAATAAAAATATAATAGTAAAAAGAAGTAAAGTAAAGATGACACCAAGGATTTATATACTGATTCGAACTTCCCGTTCTACGTCCAGTCCCAGACTCCTTCTGCAATTAAAACTAGCGGTCCTCATTTCATCCAGAGAAACATGTATTACACCGCCTGAACAACCAAACAAGACTTCTACCGCCTAGACAACCGAATAGGACTTCTACCACATGAGCAACCGAACGGGACTTCCAATACAAATAGTAAAGTTATTTCTGACTGAGTATGCTCTTGAATAGCACAGATAAGTCAATAATGTACACCCTTTCTATAATCTTCTCCTCAAGAATGATGTGTATAATTATGTGTAGATGAAGAATAGGAAGATTAGAATTTCTTATAAGATATGAAAGTGTGATTGTAAGCAATGTATATATGAAATCAGGTAAGCAATAGATTCAAAGAATGTAGTTCAAACTAGATCAAGAGAGGTAAGAAAATTAAGTGCTTTGATCAATGAAACTTAAGTGTATTTATAGTAGATAATGAGTTGCAACTGCAGGTGAAGAGACCTCTGCGAATAGCAATGGCTGCATCCCTTGGCGAAGAAGATGACTCTTCAGAAAAGAAGTGTCTTTTCACTACAAAATGACAGCTGCAGGATTCAGTCGACTGACTTTGATCATTCAGTCGAATGAATTCAAAAAATGCACATATATGTTAAAATGCATAGACTCAGTCGACTGAATGATTCCATCAGTTGACTGGTCCGTGTATATTTTAAAAAATAATATGAACAGGTTCAATCTACTAAGGGCATCAGTTCAGTCAACTAAACTGTGTAGTTCATGAAACCTAAGTACATTTGAGTTAGAAAATGATTATTTTTAAATCGAGTGCAAATGTATGTTTATATTTGAATGAGAGTGCTGATTCTTGATAGAAGATCTTAACAAAGCAACTAGACTTGACTCTATATACATAATATACGACTCTAGTTTAAATATATAGACTATACGAACAATACGTTGAGTCCGGTCGTTGTAGTGGTCGCAGATTCATGAATCATTATGTCTTGTCAGTAATCAAAACTCTAGATCCAACAAGGTCAACACAATCACCATCAAATATATCTTGCATCTTAGGTGTGTTAAAGTCTTGTCCTTGTAGATCAATGATCCTCAGGTTGGATTGCACGCCGTAGATATCATCATTAGGTGGGAGCAAGGTTGATTCTTAAGCTTGGTCATGGCTAGGCTCAGGCGCTTTCTCAGGGGGCCACCGCCTTAGACATTTCAGCTGGGGAGCAGAAGTTGAGGCCTCTTCCACTTTTTTGTTCTTCTGTTTGGTTCATTCCCTTCTCTATTTTCTTCTTGTTCTTCTTCCCATTCATCTTTGTCCTTGTCTTCTTCACCTTTCTCTTTATTCTTATTTTTATATTCAAAGGAAGTTTTTCTAGTGGTTCCTCTTCCTCTTTAATAACTCTACGACTGGCTAAACCCAAAGGAGTTATCTTAGCTTGGGAAGCGACTTATGAAGCGGTTGGGCCAGTGTCTGGTGGAGGTGTGATGCAGCGCACCAGGGTAAATCGCTCATCATCTTAAGTCGCTCACATGTTACAAGCGACCTAGTGAATCATGGGAACCGGTCCAGCGAGCTAAACCATTCAATACGTGTTACCTTAAGTCGTGAGCGACCTAGCTATTTGCGACCTATCGAGATAGATGATTCAGTGAAGGACTATGCAGAACACCAACAGGTTATTCTTAAGTCGCTGGAGCGACCTAACGAGCTAAAGCACTTTGATAAATCGCTTAAACGACTTAGCGAGTTAAGGCCAGTTCCCTTAGTTCGCTCAAGCAAGATAATGACTTAATGAGTCGCATTGATTCTTAAGCCGCTCAAGTTTAGGTCGCTCGTCCTTATGCCGCATGCTATCAACTTAAGCCGCATTCCTTAGGTCGCTGAAACCTAAATCGCTTGTCATGAAGCAGTGTTGTACCCTTATATCACTTTCAGTTATGTCGCATAAGTGTTTTAACTCGCGTGATGTTGTACTGTGTTGACTCATGTTGTGATAAGTCGTATGTCGTTGTATCTGTTATGTTGCAGGCTGTGTTGTGACGTCTTTATTAGGTCGTGAACGACCTATGTTGGGTCATAGGTCGCGTACCTGTGTTAGGTCGGCTGTGTGTTGTGTTGTAACCCTATAAATAGGGATGTTGGTCATTTGTAAAGGTGGTTGAATTTGAAATAAAATTTGTTTGTGTGCTTTGTGCCACCATTGAAATTGGTAGTTGAGTGTGATCTCCTATCTCCACCTTCGGATATTCGAGTGCGCTCGAATCATCGATTTTGAAGCCGATTCACGGAATCTCGTGCGCGAGATCAACGTAGAAGAATCGTAGATCTTTTAACACGGTATTGTGCGCGATTAACGTGTTAGGGATAGCTAGAATCCAGTATCTTCCGAGATCAACTAATTTGGGCGTTCGGCATCATTAATCCATCGATTTTATATTGTTTCATCGAATCATTTATCGATTTGTTCGACACAAATACTTCAATTCGTTGTCAAGTGTTATATTCGCTGCATCAAGGTGGCACAAAGTAGATTCTTTTTCCATTGTACAAAATATGATGTTGCTAAATACGGAGGTCTATTACCATAAGTGTAGCTTTTCTTTCATCCTTTGGAATAGACATGAGTAGGTGAGCCATGAAGATTAAGCTATCATTTTCAATTCTCAAAGGGATAACTACAAGGTACACAGGGAGGATTAGCAACTTGAATTAAGTAAATTATGGTAAGGCAAAGTGTGCATAGTAGGACTTGCATCCAGAAACCCATTTGTATGGTAATTCGACTGGGCATTAGGTAAAGAAGTATTCATCCATAAATTAGCTTCATTTACTGTACAGGTTAACTACCACCTTACAGTCTCAAAAGGTATCAAAGAAGGTCAAAGAAGGAGCATCCGACTAGTGTTTGAAATTGTATACTTATAGGATCTCAACAAAAAAGGTTCCCTACCCAGGTGCTTTGCAAAGATAATATAGAGGCTCAGTGGTATTGTTATCCCGCCTTTTGGCAAGGCCGTGACACCAAGAAACTGACTAGAAATCAATAACAACCCGTCCTGAAAATTAGTTACATCACAAGAACACTGTGGATATTAATGAATTTTGTCCGAGTCCGGATCTGGCTACAATTAGCAAGACATGACAAGCGAAGCCATAAGAGTCAACATTCCAAATTTCAAGTCAATCCGAATCTGTATGCTCAAGATATGATCGATGCAAGTTGGAGAAAATAGCCTCATTTCGTATCCATCATTACACCTCAGTTCGACTCCATCAACTCCGTATCGATACGAACAGTCACTGCTTCGTATCCACCAAGTTACCCCAAGTTCGAATCCATGAAGGCACTCTGCTTCGAGTCCACGTACGATGATATGTTTGAATCCATCAGGTTGCTTCGTGTCCATTTGCGTTCGCATCGACCAAGATGCAAATTAGCCTCGCGCTTACCTGGTGCGTATCCCTCAGGATGGAGTGCTTCGAATCCACGAAGTTGCTCTACTTTGAATCCATCCTATCACAACAGCTTCATATCGATCGACCAAGGCTCACTATGATCGATACGAGCAGACTTCCATTCGAATCGATGTGTGGAGAAATTCCCTCGAACCCACCAAGTCAAAATGGCGAAAAACACGGAGTCGACCCAGTAAAACTCGGAGAAAAAACTGGATCAACCCGGGTAGCGCACGCCACGTCAACGCCTTCGCTCACTAGGCCATCGATTCGACCGTATCGATTCGAAGGGGATCGATTCGAACAGAGCACATCAACCGGAAATGCAATCTTGAATCGATCATAACTCGAGATCCACAAGTCCAAATGCTATGAAATTTTCACAGAAGCTTGAGCACATGTTGAAGAATGTCCACACCAAATTTCAGCTCGATTGGACAATTTCTTGATCGATTCGAATGGACTTCGAATCGATCCCAAAGTGGGCCCGGATTTCCTGAGAGCGGGCATGTGGGCCCCCTCACGTGCCAGAACTGGTCTCCCGAGATTTAGGCGAAATATCAGCCTCCTACACCAATAAATAGTCCCTTGGTCATTCAGAAAAGGTGTCGGACAATTTTAGGAGCTAAAGAGCGCACAGACTCTGCCAGATTTACTCAGAATCACCACTGCTTCCTTAGATTCAGATTATAATCATATAATCAGTTGTACTACATCAGATGAAATTGTAATCATCAAGTGAACATCAATAAAATCATCAACTTCAGAGTGGACGTAGGCAAGATCGCCGAACCACTATAAATCCTGTGTCATTTACTACTTTCATCTAATTTTTCGGAGAGTTCATCATTTTTATTTCTCTACATATTTGATATTTGTGATCTGTGATTGCGAACTGGTGCTTTCACGACATTTGGGGTTTGTGACCAATTTTGACGCAAACACTTTGGTGCTTTCACTGAGAATTGAACTCAGGGATTCTACCGCTTGGAAGTTGAATTCAAAGGTTAGAAAATTCGGATTTGAAAAGTTATGACGAGACAAACAAGTAGAAGACAAAGAGTGGAAAGGAGTCAGCATGAAGGAAGTCAAGAGGCTTCCTCAGGAGCGAAAGCTTCGATCTCATCACCAGGGAGGAGATGGAGACAATGATGAAAAGACAAGAGGAAATGATCCAAAATCTGTTTCAACAGATCGGGTAACTTGGAGTACAGAATCAATAAACACCCAGAGTTCAGAATGGAGCAGGACCATCTGGCGCAGCACTAGAACTAGGGGGCACTCATCTAGGACATGTTGATCCGAACCCGGGAAGAGAGACAAGAACATCCGAGCAACCTGGCGGCGATAGAGGGATGAATGCTCAGCCAGGGGGACAGACACCTGAAAGCTCACATGGACTCGGGGGGCAGATCGAAGGTAGTGAACGAGGACTATAGCGTGGAGACAATGATAGATTGGCAGAGATGGTCAGACGAGCCATGAGAGGTGGATTAGTAAACCGAGATCTTGAAGATCTTAACAGGAGTCCTTTTTCTTCTGCAATTAGATTGGCTAGGAACCCACCAGAATTCAAATTACCAACAGTGGAAATGTATGATTGGAGGACGGACCCTGCGGTCCATCTAACGAAGTATATATGGCACATGGAAGTGCTGGGGCATCACAGGAAGTCATGGCCCGGTGCTTTCCATTGTATTTGACGGACATAGCAGCTTTATGGTTCAGACAGCTAGAGAGCGGCTCCATTGGGACATGGACCGATTTGATTGAGAAATTTATGAGGCAATTCAGGGTTCACATTTCAAGACCCAAGAATGTGATGAGTTTGGCAATGCTAAAGCAGAAAGCTGGGGAGTCTTTGAGGAATTTCCTGACGCGATTCAATGCGGCAGCGACATCGGTGGATCGTCCAGATCCATCCATGGTTATGATGGCAGCTGTGTCTGGAGTAACAGACGATACAGAATTCAAAAATTCATTAACTAAGGATCCACCTATGGACCTAGGAGAATTCTATCATGAGGCAGAAAAGTTTTTGCGATTGGAAGACGCTAATGCTGAAAGAGAAGAAGGAGACGGAATAGAAGTTTATGCAATTAAAGAAAAAAAGCCTCTCGAAAAGGACTCAGGCAAGGATAAAGGAAAACGAAAGGCTGAGGATAGTGGTGACGGGCCAAAGCGACTGCGGAGAGAGCCACGATTCACCACCTACTCAGAGCTGAATGAGAGTTTGGAGCGAATCTACTGAGATACACGAGAGCAAGTTACCTACCATAGGCCAATACGAAGGGACCCCACTGTTGACGAGAGGAAATCAGACAGATATTGCTTGTTCCACGAACTAAACTGTCATAACACTAACGACTGTAGACATCTGAAGGATGAGGTGGAAGGTCACATCACGAACGGTATGCTACTTCAGTATGTGAGAAGGCGAGCTCCAACAGTGGAGCCAGAGCGACCACCGTCTACATCAGCTAGGGGTGACCCTGAGCCGGGACACCGTATGGTTATCAATTAATTGAAATAACGATGAACAAGTCGTAAACCTCTCACCAACACGGGTAAGTCATTTACACATGTGCGAGATCACGAGCGGTCCATAGGCATGCTCTGAATGACTATTAACCCTATCGTTGTGGGAGTTTACACTTTGACATCCTTGCTTTGCTTTTGTTTCATCTTGATTTGAACATTTGAACTTGAATTTTGTTTAACATTTCTGCTAAAAACTTATTTTCGATAAAAGAATGCTACCTGTGATTCCATAACGGCTAAACTACTTACGCATGTACGGGGTCGCAAACGGTCCCTAGGCATGCTCTAAGATAGTGATGAACCACCCTGACAAACGATCCAGGAACCCACTCGAACGTGAACCTGGTATCGATGATACTAAGTCCCCCCCGGGCACACACAATTCGCCCCGAACGGCACCCGACCTCGAACGGTCACCATTCGCCTTGAACGGCACCCGACCTCGAACGGTCACCATTCGCCTCGAACGACACCCGATCGCGAACGATCACAATTAGCCTCGAACGGCACCCGACCTCGAACGGTCACAATCTGCCTCGTACAACACCAAACAGCGAACGGTCACACTTCATCTAGTATAACATTCGATCGCGAACGATCACACTCTGCCTCGTGCAGCACCCGACCACGAACGGTCACAATTCGCCCAATATGACATTCGATCGTGAACGATCACATTTTGCCTCGTGCGGCATCCGATCGCGAACAATCACATTTGATCTCGTGCACCATACGACCATGAACGGTCACAATCCATCATAATTCGTCTAGAACGACACCCGATCGCGAACGGTCACAACTCGTCTAGAACGACATCCGACCGCGAACGATCCCATTTCTTTATTTACCGTAAACGACATCCGACCTCGAACGGTCCCATATTACCTCAAATGACATACGGTCGCGAACGATCGTCATTCGTGGTCAGGAAAGGCTATCAAGTCCTTTACAGGTCAATGATAGGATATGAACATCCAACTTATGGAACTACAAAACACACCTTCCTATCGCAAGGCATGTTTTGGGGGGAAAATGTTATCCCGCCTTTTGGTAAGGCCGTGACACCAAGAAACTGACTAGAAATCAATGACAATCCGTCCTGAAAATTAGTTACATCACAAGAACACTGTGGATATCAATGAATTTTTTCCGAGTCCGGATCTGGCTACAATTAGCAAGACATGACAAGCGAATCCAAAAGAGTCAACATTCCAAATTTTAAGTCAATCTGAATCTGTATGCTCAAGATATGATCGATGCAAGTTGGAGAAAATAGCCTCATTTCGTATCCATCATTACACCTCAGTTCGACTCCATCAACTCCGTATCGATACGAACAGTCACTGCTTCGTATCCACCAAGTTACCCCAAGTTCGAATCCATGAAGGCACTCCGCTTCGAGTCCACATACGATGATATGTTCGAATCCATCAGGTTGCTTCGTGTCCATTTGCGTTCGCATCGACCAAGATGCAAATTAGCCTCGCGCTTACCTGGTTCGTATCCCTCAGGATGGAGTGCTTCGAATCCACGAAGTTGCTCTACTTCAAATCCATCCTATCACAACAGCTTCGTATCGATCGACCAAGGCTCACTATGATCGATACAAGCAGACTTCCATTCGAATCGATGTGTGGAGAAATTCCCTCGAACCCACCAAGTCAAAATGGCGAAAAACACGGAGTCGACCCAGTAAAACTCGGAGAAAAAACTGGATCAACCCGGGTAGCGCACGCCACGTCAACGCCTTCGCTCACTAGGCCATCGATTCGACCGTATCGATTCGAAGGGGATCGATTCGAACAGAGCACATCAACCGGAAATGCAATCTTGAATCGATCATAACTCGAGATCCACAAGTCCAAATGCTATGAAATTTTCACAGAAGCTTGAGCACATGTTGAAGAATGTCCACACCAAATTTCAGCACGATTGGACAATTTCTTGATCGATTCGAATGGACTTCGAATCGATCCCAAAGTAGGCCCGGATTTCCTAAGAGAGGGCATGTGGGCCCCCTCACGTGCCAGAACTGGTCTCCCAAGATTTAGGCGAAATATCAGCCTCCTACACCAATAAATAGTCCCCTGGTCATTCAGAAAAGGGGTCGGACAATTTTAGGAGCTAAAGAGCGTACAGACTCTGCCAGATTTACTCAGAATCACCACTGCTTCCTTAGATTCAGATTATAATCATATAATCAGTTGTACTACATCAGATGAAATTGTAATCATCAAGTGAACATCAATAAAATCATCAACTTCAGAGTGGACGTAGGCAAGATCGCCGAACCACTATAAATCCTGTGTCATTTACTACTTTCATCTAAGTTTTCGGAGAGTTCATCATTTTTGTTTCTCTACATATTTGATATTTGTGATCTGTGATTGCGAACTGGTGCTTTCACCACATTTGGGGTTTGTGACCAATTTTGGCGCAAACACTTTGGTGCTTTCATTGAGAATTGAACTCAGGGATTCTACCGCTTGGAAGTTGAATTCAAAGGTTAGAAAATTCGGATTTGAAAAGTTATGACGAGACAAACAAGTAGAAGACAAAGAGTGGAAAGGAGTCAGCATGAAGGAAGTCAAGAGGCTTCCTCAGGAGCGAACCAAGCTTCGATCTTCATCACCAGGGAGGAGATGGAGACAATGATGAAAAGACAAGAGGAAATGATCCAAAATCTGTTTCAACAGATCGGGTAACTTGGAGTACAGAACCAACAAACACCCGGAGTTCAGAATGGAGCAGGACCATCTGGCGCAGCACCAGAACTAGGGGGCACTCATCTAGGACATGTTGATCCGAACCCGGGAAGAGAGACAAGGACATCCGTGCAACCTGGCGGCGATAGAGGGATGAATGCTCAGCCAGGGGGACAGACACCTGAAAGCTCACACGGACTCGGGGGGCAGATCGAAGGTAGTGAACGAGGACTACAGCGTGGAGACAATGATAGATTGGCAGAGATGGTCAGACGAGCCATGAAAGGTGGATTAGTAAACAGAGATCTTGAAGATGTTAACAGGTGTCCTTTTTCTCCTGCAATTAGATTGGCTAGGAACCCACCAGAATTCAAATTACCAACAGTGGAAATGTATGATGGGAGGACGGACCCTGCGGTCCATCCAACGAAGTATATAAGGCACATGGAAGTGCTGGGGGCATCACAGGAAGTCATGGCCCGGTGCTTTCCATTGTATTTGATGGACATAGCAGCTTTATGGTTCAGACAGCTAGAGAGCGGCTCCATTGGGACATGGACCGATTTGATTGAGAAATTTATGAGGCAATTCAGGGTTCACATTTCAAGACCCAAGAATGTGATGAGTTTGGCAATGCTAAAGCAGAAAGCTGGGGAGTCTTTGAGGAATTTTCTGACGCGATTCAATGCGGCAGCGGCATCGGTGGATCGTCCAGATCCATCCATGGTTATGATGGCAGCTGTGTCCGGAGTAGCTGACGATACAGAATTCAACAATTCATTAACTAAGGATCCGCCTATGGACCTAGGAGAATTCTATCACGAGGCAGAAAAGTTTTTGCGATTGGAAGACGCTAATGCTGAAAGAGAAGAAGGAGAGGGAATAGAAGTTTATGCAATTAAAGACAAAAAGCCTCTCGAAAAGGACTCAGGCAAGGATAAAGGAAAACGAAAGGCTGAGGATAGTGGTGACGGGCCAAAGCGACCGCGGAGAGAGCCACGATTCACCACCTACTCAGAGCTGAATGAGAGTTTGGAGCGAATCTACCGAGATACACGAGAGCAAGTTCCCTACCATAGGCCAATACGAAGGGACCCCACTGTTGAAGAGAGGAAATCAGACAGATATTGCTTGTTCCACGAACTAAACTGTCATAACACTAACGACTGTAGACATCTGAAGGATGAGGTGGAAGGGCACATCACGAATGGTATGCTACTTCAGTATGTGAGAAGGCAAGCTCCAGCAGTGGAGCCAGAGCGACCACCGTCTACATCAGCTAGGGGTGACCCTGAGCCGGGACACCGTATGGTTATCAATTAATTGAAATAACGATGAACAAGTCGTAAACCTCTCACCAACACGGGTAAGTCATTTACACATGTGCGAGATCACGAGCGGTCCATAGGCATGCTATGAATGACTATTAACCCTATCGTTGTGGGAGTTTACACTTTGACATCCTTGCTTTGCTTTTGTTTCATCTTGATTTGAACATTTGAACTTGAATTTTGTTTAACATTTCTGCTAAAAACTTATTTTCGATAAAAGAATGCTACCTGTGATTCCATAACGGCTAAACTACTTACGCATGTACGGGGTCGCGAACGGTCCCTAGGCATGCTCTAAGATAGTGATGAACCACCCTGACAAACGATCCAGGAACCCACTCGAACGTGAACCTGGTATCGATGATACTAAGTCCCCTCCGGGCACACACAATTCGCCCCGAACGGCACCCGACCTCGAACGGTCACCATTCGCCTCGAACGACACCCGACCTCGAACGGTCACCATTCGCCTCGAACGGCACCCGATCGCGAACGATCACAATTAGCCTCGAACGACACCCGACCTCGAACGGTCACAATCTGCCTCGTACGACACCAAACCGCGAACGGTCACACTTCATCTAGTATAACATTCGATCGCGAACGATCACACTCTGCCTCGTGCAGCACCCGACCACGAACGGTCACAATTCGCCCAATATGACATTCGATCGTGAACGATCACATTCTGCCTCGTGCGGCATCCGATCGCGAACAATCACATTTGATCTCGTGCACCATACGACCATGAACTGTCACAATCAATCATAATTCGTCTAGAACGACACCCGATCGCGAACGGTCACAACTCGTCTAGAACGACATCCGACCGCGAACGGTCCCATTTCTTTATTTACCGTAAACGGCATCCGACCTCGAACGGTCCCATATTACCTCAAATGACATACGGTCGCGAACGATCGTCATTCGTGGTCAGGAAAGGCTATCAAGTCCTTTACAGGTCAATGATAGGATATGAACATCCAACTTATGGAACTACAAAACACACCTTCCTATCGCAAGGCATGTTTTGGGGGGCAAATGTTATCCCGCCTTTTGGCAAGGCCGTGACACCAAGAAACTGACTAGAAATCAATGACAATCCGTCCTGAAAATTAGTTACATCACAAGAACACTGTGGATATCAATGAATTTTGTCCGAGTCCGGATCTGGCTACAATTAGCAAGACATGACAAGCGAAGCCAAAAGAGTCAACATTCCAAATTTTAAGTCAATCCGAATCCGTATGCTCAAGATATGATCGATGCAAGTTGGAGAAAATAGCCTCATTTCGTATCCATCATTACACCTCAGTTCGACTCCATCAACTCCGTATCGATACGAACAGTCACTGCTTCGTATCCACCAAGTTACCCCAAGTTCGAATCCATGAAGGCACTCCGCTTCGAGTCCACGTACGATGATATGTTCGAATCCATCAGGTTGCTTCGTGTCCATTTGCGTTCGCATCGACCAAGATGCAAATTAGCCTCGCGCTTACCTGGTTCGTATCCCTCAGGATGGAGTGCTTTGAATCCACTAAGTTGCTCTACTTCGAATCCATCCTATCACAACAGCTTCATATCGATCGACCAAGGCTCACTATGATCGATACGAGCAGACTTCCATTCGAATCGATGTGTGGAGAAATTCCCTCGAACCCACCAAGTCAAAATGGCGAAAAACACGGAGTCGACCCAGTAAAACTCGGAGAAAAAACTGGATCAACCCGGGTAGCGCACGCCACGTCAACGCCTTCGCTCACTAGGCCATCGATTCGACCGTATCGATTCGAAGGGGATCGATTCGAACAGAGCACATCAACCGGAAATGCAATCTTGAATCGATCATAACTCGAGATCCACAAGTCCAAATGCTATGAAATTTTCACAGAAGCTTGAGCACATGTTGAAGAATGTCCACACCAAATTTCAGCTCGATTGGACAATTTCTTGATCGATTCGAATGGACTTCGAATTGATCCCAAAGTGGGCCCGGATTTCCTGAGAGCGGGCATGTGGGCCCCCTCACGTGCCAGAACTGGTCTCCCGAGATTTAGGTGAAATATCAGCCTCCTACACCAATAAATAGTCCCTTGGTCATTCAGAAAAGGGGTCGGATAATTTTAGGAGTTAAAGAGCGCACAGACTCTGCCAGATTTACTCAGAATCACCACTGCTTCCTTAGATTCAGATTATAATCATATAATCAGTTGTACTACATCAGATGAAATTGTAATCATCAAGTGAACATCAATAAAATCATCAACTTCAGAGTGGACGTAGGCAAGATCGCCGAACCACTATAAATCCTGTGTCATTTACTACTTTCATATAATTTTTCGAAGAGTTCATCATTTTTATTTTTCTACATATTTGATATTTGTGATCTGTGTTTGCGAACTGGTGCTTTCACGACATTTGGGATTTGTGACCAATTTTGGCGCAAACACTTTAGTGGTTTCACTGAGAATTGAACTCAGGGATTCTACCGCTTGGAAGTTGAATTCAAAGGTTAGAAAATTCGGATTTGAAAAGTTATGACGAGACAAACAAGTAGAAGACAAAGAGTGGAAAGGAGTCAGCATGAAGGAAGTCAAGAGGCTTCCTCAGGAGCGAACCAAGCTTCGATCTTCATCACCAGGGAGGAGATGGAGACAATGATGAAAAGACAAGAGGAAATGATCCAAAATCTGTTTCAACAGATCGGGTAACTTGGAGTACAGAATCAACAAACACCCGGAGTTCAGAATGGAGCAGGACCATCTGGCGCAGCACCAGAACTAGGGGGCACTCATCTAGGACATGTTGATCCGAACCCGGGAAGAGAGACAAGGACATCCGAGCAACCTGGCGGTGATAGAGGGATGAATGCTCAGCCAGGGGGACATACACCTTAAAGCTCACATGGACTCGGGGGGCAGATCGAAGGTAGTGAACGAGGACTACAGCGTGGAGACAATGATAGATTGGCAGAGATGGTCAGACGAGCCATGAGAGGTGGATTAGTAAACATAGATCTTGAAGATGTTAACAGGAGTCCTTTTTCTCCTGCAATTAGATTGGCTAGGAACCCACCAGAATTCAAATTACCAACAGTGTAAATGTATGATGGGAGGACGGACCCTGCGGTCCATCTAACGAAGTATATAAGGCACATGGAAGTGCTGGGGGCATCACAGGAAGTCATGGCCCGGTGCTTTCCATTGTTTTTGACGGACATAGCAGCTTTATGGTTCAGACAGCTAGAGAGCGGCTCCATTGGGACATGGACCGATTTGATTGAGAAATTTATGAGGCAATTCAGGGTTCACATTTCAAGACCCAAGAATGTGATGAGTTTGGCAACGCTAAAGCAGAAAGCTGGGGAGTCTTTGAGGAATTTCCTGACGCGATTCAATGCGGCAGCGGCATCGGTGGATCGTCCAGATCCATCCATGGTTATGATGGCAGCTGTGTCCGGAGTAGCTGACGATACAGAATTCAAAAATTCATTAACTAAGGATCCGCCTATGGACCTAGGAGAATTCTATCACGAGGCAGAAAAGTTTTTGCGATTGGAAGATGCTAATGCTGAAAGAGAAGAAGGAGAGGGAATAGAAGTTTATGCAATTAAAGACAAAAAGCCTCTCGAAAAGGACTCAGGCAAGGATAATGGAAAACGAAAGGCTGAGGATAGTGGTGATGGGCCAAAGCGACTGCGGAGATAGCCACGATTCACCACCTACTCAGAGCTGAATGAGAGTTTGGAGCGAATCTACCGAGATACACGAGAGCAAGTTCCCTACCATAGGCCAATACGAAGGGACCCCACTGTTGACGAGAGGAAATCAGACTGATATTGCTTGTTCCACGAACTAAACTGTCATAACACTAACGACTGTAGACATCTGAAGGATGAGGTGGAAGGGCACATCACGAATGGTATGCTACTTCAGTATGTGAGAAGGCAAGCTCCAGCAGTGGAGCCAGAGCGACCACCGTCTACATCAGCTAGGGGTGACCCTGAGCCGGGACACCGTATGGTTATCAATTAATTGAAATAACGATGAACAAGTCGTAAACCTCTCACCAACACGGGTAAGTCATTTACACATGTGCGAAATCACGAGCGGTCCATAGACATGCTCTGAATGACTATTAACCCTATCGTTGTGGGAGTTTACACTTTGACATCCTTGCTTTGCTTTTGTTTCATCTTGATTTGAACATTTGAACTTGAATTTTGTTTAACATTTCTGCTAAAAACTTATTTTCGATAAAAGAATGCTACCTGTGATTCCATAACGGCTAAACTACTTACGCATGTACGGGGTCGCGAACGGTCCCTAGGCATGCTCTGAGATAGTGATGAACCACCCTGACAAACGATCCAGGAACCCACTCGAACGTGAACCTGGTATCGATGATACTAAGTCCCCCCGGGCACACACAATTCGCCCTGAACGGCACCCGACCTCGAACGGTCACCATTCGCCTCGAACGGCACCCGACCTCGAACGGTCACCATTCGCCTCGAACGGCACCCGATCGCGAACGATCACAATTAGCCTCGAACGGCACCCGACCTCGAACGGTCACAATCTGCCTCGTACGACACCAAACCGCGAATGGTCACACTTCATCTAGTATAACATTCGATCGCGAACGATCACACTCTGCCTCGTGCAGCACCCGACCACGAACGGTCACAATTCGCCCAATATGACATTCGATCGTGAACGATCACATTCTGCCTCGTGCGGCATCCGATTGCGAACAATCACATTTGATCTCGTGCACCATACGACCATGAACGGTCAAAATCCATCATAATTCGTCTAGAACGACACCCGATCGCGAACGGTCACAACTCGTCTAGAACGACATCCGACCACGAACGGTCCCATTTCTTTACTTATCGTAAACGGCATCCGACCTCGAACGGTCCCATATTACCTCAAATGACATACGGTCGCGAACGATCGTCATTCGTGGTCAGGAAAGGCTATCAAGTCCTTTACAGGTCAATGATAGGATATGAACATCCAACTTATGGAACTACGAAACACACCTTCCTATCGTAAGGCATGTTTTGGGGGGCAAATGTTATCCCGCCTTTTGGCAAGGCCGTGACACCAAGAAACTGACTAGAAATCAATGACAATCCGTCCTGAAAATTAGTTACATCACAAGAACACTGTGGATATCAATGAATTTTGTCCAAGTCCGGATCTGGCTACAATTAGCAAGGCATGACAAGCGAAGCCAAAAGAGTCAACATTCCAAATTTTAAGTCAATCCGAATCCGTATGCTCAAGATATGATCGATGCAAGTTGGAGAAAATAGCCTCATTTCGTATCCATCATTACACCTCAGTTCGATCCATCAACTCCGTATCGATACGAACAGTCACTGCTTCGTATCCACCAAGTTACCCAAAGTTCGAATCCATGAAGGCACTCCGCTTCGAGTCCACGTACGATGATATGTTCGAATCCATCAGGTTGCTTCGTGTCCATTTGCATTCGCATCGACCAAGAGGCAAATTAGCCTCGCGCTTACCTGGTTCGTATCCCTCAGGATGGAGTGCTTCGAATCCACGAAGTTGCTCTACTTCGAATCCATCCTATCACAACAGCTTCGTATCGATCGACCAAGGCTCACTATGATCGATACGAGCAGACTTCCATTCGAATCGATGTGTGGAGAAATTCCCTCGAACCCACCAAGTCAAAATGGAGAAAAACACGGAGTCGACCCAGTAAAACTCGGAGAAAAAACTGGATCAACCCGGGTAGCGCGCGCCACGTCAACGCCTTCACTCTCTAGGCCATCGATTCGACCCTATCGATTCGAAGGGGATCGATTCGAACAGAGCACATCAACCGGAAATGCAATCTTGAATCGATCATAACTTGAGATCCACAAGTCCAAATGCTATGAATTCACAGAAGCTTGAGCACATGTTGAAGAATGTCCACACCAAATTTCAGCTCGATTGGACAATTTATTGATCGATTCGAATGGACTTCGAATCGATCCCAAAGTGGGCCCGGATTTCCTGAGAGCGGGCATGTGGGCCCCCTCACGTGCCAAAACTGGTCTCTCGAGATTTAGGTGAAATATCAGCCTCCTACACCTATAAATAGATCCCCTGGTCATTCAGAAAAGGGGTCGGACAATTTTAGAAGCTAAAGAGCGTCCAGACTTTGCCAGATTTACTCAGAATCACCACTGCTTCCTTAGATTCAGATTATAATCATATAATCAGTTGTACAACATCAGATGAAATTGTAATCATCAAGTGAACATCAATAAAATCATCAACTTCAGAGTGGACGTAGGCAAGATCGCCGAACCACTATAAATCCTGTGTCATTTACTACTTTCATCTAATTTTTCGGAATGTTCTTCATTTTTATTTCTCTACATATTTGATATTTGTGATCTATGATTGCGAACTGGTGCTTTCACGACATTTGGGGTTTGTGACCAATTTTGGCGCAAATAGGTATGGAATAGGAATTTTGATCTAGTTGGGAGAGAGTGATCCTCATAGATAGAAGGATGTGTTGGGTAAAAGGAGACACCACCCCGGATAGAAACATATATTGGTTGCATGCTATGAATATAGTTGCAGGGCTATGAGCATGATGATGGGACTGTTGTAGCATCACTTCATCTATTGGGATGTTGTACCAAGTGCATATCCTTTGGAGCTCGGCCGATGTCAGTCTGGAAGCTAGTGAATCTAGAGGATTGTCTAAGACCATGATTCCAACAAGGTTAATTTTAGGAGCAACTTCATTGTGTGGCTCCTTAACTATTATCAATGGGTCCACTTTAGATGGAAGTACATAAAAGTGATGAGGTCTATGATTTCTACGAGGAACGAAAATGGAAGTTGACATAGAGCTGGAAGCCGTTGCTAGAAAAGTTGATGTGGAATCAGCCGCTGCCGCAATAAAGAGTCATTGGGAGCATCTTCCATTGAATACTGGAAGCTTGGAGGATGAGCATGGTCAAGTAATTTTAAATTTTTTTGTCCACGTGAATGAATGTTCCCCATGCAGCATTACTTCATCCATTGGGATGCCGCACCAAGTGCATATTATTTGGAGCTTGACCGATGTCAATCTAAAAGCTAATGAATCTGGAGGATCGTCTAAGGCCATGATTCCAACAAGGTTAGTGTTAGGAACAACATCATTGTGTGTCTCCTTAACTATTATCAATGGGGTCACTTTTGATGGAAGTAGAAGGCGACGGGGTCTATGATTTCTAAAAGAAACGAGAATGGAAGCCAACACAAAGCTGGAAGTCATTGCAGGAAAAGGTAATGTGGAATCAGCTGCCGCCACAATAGAGAGTCACTGGGAGCGTCTATGAGATTCTACTAAATACTAAAAGCTTTGAGGATGAGCATGCTTGGGCAGTTTTAAATTCTTTTATTTACATGAATGAAAATTCCCCGTGTGTAGCCGATTTGGATATCCAAAGATATCAACGTGTGTTGAAAATTCAGATTATGTACATCAGAAGTGTTTTTTCCTATGTAGTGTGTGTCATATGTCCTTGGATTGGTGCATAGAAGAACTGTTGTAGAAAGCCCACTCGTGCTGGCAAACAAGCTCTGGCACTCGATGGAGCTATATGTTGGATATTACTCGTTGACATAGGTTTATGTTTATGGAATCAGATGGAAACCAAGGCAGTATAGAGCTATGTCTTTCATCTAGGGAATCTTGGATAGATGATGCTATCTTTCAAGGATAAAGGATCTTTGATGGATGAATACGATTATATCATGATAAATTTCGACACTCTAATTCATGGAGACTGGAGTGCAATTTTTGTGGAAATTCCATGAATCTTTCCACTGAATAACCAGAGACGATCCACGAGTGCCATCCCTAAGGATTTAGGTTTTTCATTAATGTCCATAGCCAAACCCAAAGAATTTCTTCCATTTCCATTACATTGTCTTTAAGCTAAGTAGCGCAAGTCAATGGTGGTGAAGGGAATGGCTCTGTAGTGAATGGCAATAACAATAAAATATTGGCGATGACACGCGGAGGTGGCAGTGATCTGAAATGGGGCTCGTTTGTAATCCCTACCTACGTTTGATCAATGATTAGATTGAAGGTCGACGGTAAGGAGAGAAAAATCAGGTCAGCATATTCTTTAATAGGTCGATAGTTTAAGGTCTTCCAAGTGTTGTGGTGATTTGGGCTTAGATCTAATTAGGAAGACAAAGGTAGTGTTTTCTCTAAAGCACGAAACTAAAATGAACGAAAAGGCTGGAACGCTAAAGTTAACGAGCGGAAATTTTGGCTAGTATGGAAAGTACTTATACTTTTGAGCTTAAAATGGATCAATACTGATCCATATAAATTAGTACCGACTCATCTGATATTTATAAAAAAAGGAAAATGAGAAATGGATTTCTAACTAACTTAGGACTGGGACTACATTCAGAATTCTAAATGATGATCAGGGATTTAGATAGAAGTCTTCTATATTAAATCTTTTGAAATGACATAGATTGATTACTTTTTGGAGCTTAGTGTCTGTGCACTCAGTAAAGATGCAATTTTCCATAAAAACAACTTGAGTGATGAAAGCATCTCGGTAGATTTGCATCCAGTCACTTGTCTTGATTTAAAGCATGCAATGTATTTACAGAAGCATACTTTGGGTGGGCAAGTGTTATTGTGTATTTGAAAAAATTGGCATTTCGATGGAATTAGTTTATGAGATGATGAAGAAATGGATCAAGAAGGTCGGAAGAGATCGAAGAACACCAAGGAAAAACTTTAAGTTTTGAGCAAGCTTGATGGATCTATACTAACCCATAGGTAGCTAGGTACCAATCCATCAAAGATGGATTTGGTTCTCCTTTTGCTTCTATTATCATTCTATGTGTTATTTTAATGAAAAAGATAAGTTTTGAGGAAGGGTGATGGATTGATATTGATCCATTAAAATTATAGTTTTGCCCTAGAGACCCAAAGCTCAAAGGCTTAAGAAAATTTGGAGAAAGAGATGAAGATTTTGTTAAAATATCGATCTGTACGATCCTTGGATGGATCAGTATCGATCAATCAAATCTAAGGAAATGGTCAATTTGACTCGTACTTCTTCCTAATTTCTCATATCTGATTGTTTCAGCGATTCAAACTAGAACTGGCGATGCCGGTATGTGGATTCGTCTATAATCTATAAATAGCAACTTGAACATATATGAAAGGACCTTGGAATCTTTGACTTTTTCTTAAAGACTCCACTGAAGTCAAAATCAAGCAATCTTATCAACGAAATTGACTTGTAATTCAATTGTAATAGCAAAATCAATAAAATAAAGTATGAAGTTGATATAGGTCATTGAATTTTCTGAACCACTATAAAAATCTTATGTGTTCTTTCTTATCTACTTGCATTCGTATAATTTTAGTTTATTTTTTCAATCTTTTGGAGGTGTTAGACCATTGGCTAAAAATATGCATCCTTCTAATGCACCATCCTATGTTTACTCGTATTGGTTGCTAGTAGTCTTCCATGACATGTAGAAATAAGGATTCGATGGGATATGAGTCGAAGTGCAGCAATGAGAAACATTGAAATTAGAGTGTAATAGTAAGGATTCATCTATTGGGAGAGGAGCTGTTATCATTGAGCATTATTCTACCAAACGTGAAGGCATAATGCATGACACTACATGTATGGATGTTCGTGCCCTACTAGGTTTGGTGAATGAAATGATGTTGCTCGTGTACCAAAAGCCAGCTATGTGAATTTGTGTAAATAGCTTCCTAAGTCTTGATAGTGAGCCATATAGTAGGACACAATATTTTGATTATACTTAGGTTTACTTATATTGACATATCCTTATTTTTGTAGGCTTAGGATAGACAAAGAAATGAGGCAAATGTTGAAACTACTTTTGGTAAATCTTGAATCAGTGGGACATAGTTGTAGAGAGGCCTATAGTATTGTCAAATCCTATGAGGAATCAAACAATCTTAGTATGGTCTACTATATGGTGAAGTCGATCGATATTGACTTTTCTCATATGTTTATTATGTTTATTCTTAACTTTTATTTCGTTGTAGTAGAATGTTGGATGTTGATGGAATGGCACTTATGAGTACTCTATTCTACAAGATGGTTGGTGATAGTGAGAGAACATATAGGGCATGCGCCAGAATTATATCATGAGTCTAAGTACTCATTGAGGATCAGTTACCATTATCCATTTGTATCCTTGTAACGGCCCGAAATTTTCGATCCCGAAAATTTCAGATAGTTAGGAAAAGAAGAAAGAGATAGAAGAAGAAGAAGAAACAGAAACACAGCACAGATTCTCACATTCGCAGCGGATCAAAATATAATATCAAATAATAACAGTTTACAAAAGAATACTATATCAGTTGATTACATTTTTATACACCAGAGTTACACACATACTCAAACACTGGACATATACAAATCAACATGTCTCAGGTAAACCGAAATATATCACAGCGGAAACACTCCATATGTTCCTGCCATCCAGCTCGCCTCCTGAGCTCCAGAAAGTCCTTACCTAAAAATCTACAATACTCGGTCTGACCCGAGCATTACATCAAAGTAACACCCGGGTCAGGCTGGAAACCAACATGAGTAAACCCATCTCACAAGGAATACTAATGCATAACTTATTTAAAACCCGGGTAACTCGTACTTCACAATGAGTTCTCAACTTATTATAGTCAACACTTATTTCATATATCATTATCTATGTACCTCTACAAAATTAAAATGGTCCAATTACTTAAATCATTCCATTCAGCCTATTTATTTCACATATCAACTCTATAAGGAATTTATAGAAGATTTACAAATCGAAGTGGTTTCGGGTGTTTGCAAATGCCCGACTCCGGTCTCTTCGAACTCCATGTCATCTTAAACTAAATTATTCAAATGAAATACCCTTCAAACTTAAAATACAGGATGTCACTGTTTTAACCCAACATATTAAATCACATAGCATCACACGACACATACCAGAGATATCAACTAATCTAAGGCATACAATATCATTCAGTCATTCGTGAGCAAGATTAATCAACCATACCATCTCTAATTATTTAATTAACCATAATTGAATTAAATCAATTACTTTAATTACTTTTAAATCCTGCTTATTTATTAATTTCTAACCAATTAATTGATCATCCAATAATCATCCATCTTAATTAATCCCCCTCAATTAATTATTGCTTAATTACAATAATTAATTAACCTTTAATTTACACAAATTAATTGCCTTATAATCACTTACATTGGTTAATTATCCTTTAATTAACCATACTCATTGATTTACTAACCCTTCATAAATTTCTTCAATTAATCAATTCTTCAATTAATTACATTGAGTAATTAATCCTTAATTACTTCCCTTAAGTAATCTAATTTTTAATTACTTTCATCATGTAATTATTCCATTGGTTAATTATCCTCTGTTAATTAACCTTTAATTACTAATTTACTTAACCTTTAATTACTAATTAAATTAAATCAATCCTTGATAAATTTATCCTTTAACTTAGGTAATTAATCTCTGATTACTAATCAATTTATCCTTAATTATAAATTAATTAATCTCTAATTACTTAATTAATTACAACCATAAATTTATTAAACATTCTTAATTACCTTACAAACAAATTAATTAAATCATTTATCTTAATTACCTTCTTACTTAACATTTTACAATCTTCCTTAATAACTTTGAAATCAAATTATCACTAACTTAAAAGCTTTAATGTTAATTAAATTTCAAATACTTATCTTAATTTAACTACTTCAATTAAAATATTAATTAAAATTTAAAAAACATTCTTAAGAATTAACTTAATTAATGAAGTCTTAAAGTAAATTCTTGACTTAAATTTTCAAACATTAATTTATTCCTCGGTACTTAAAATAGTTAAGATAATTAGCTTAAACTTAATTTTTATTGAACTTAAAATTTTGAAAATAAACTACCCGATAAAATCTCAGGGATTACTCAAGTCAAAACCGGAGTTCACTCACTATTTCCCCAAGTTTCCCTTTTCTTCTTCATATTTTTTTTAGTTTAAGTTGAAACAAAACAGAGAAGGCTATACATGAACTCGAGTTCCAACTCGAAGTAACCTTCTTCCCACTTGAACACTCCCTCGAGTTGCTCACGAACTAAAACTCCCAGACACGAAAACTGTTGCCGTGCACGTGCACAGCGTCTCGCCGACGCTCCGACGAACTGCGCTCCTTCCGGCAAGTCACATATCATCAATACATTCGATAGAAATGGTCGATTCGACGCTAACAACCCCCAAACGAAATCCAGTTTCCAGTTTGAAACTCGAACTCATCCTCACCAGGCAAATCGCTTCGCCCCACTCACGCCGACCATCTGAGGTGCTACAACTCCGGCCTCACCTCGCTGATCCTCTACGCCACCATTCCCCTGAATTTCGTGCAGCTCGATCAGCCAGAGATGACCCAGTCATCTTGTACCCGACCTCGAGCAAACAAGAGTATTAAACCCTAGTCCACCCATATTCCAATACCACATCGATCGATCGCTTCTTCCACCAATTTTCCCAACTTCGCCAGTTGCCACACCAGCTTCGGTCGAAATCTCAACATCCAATATATCTCCGATCGTCGGAAAATGGTTAAAACTCCTTCTCTGTTCAACAACAAACTGCTCTTAACATACTAAACTAAAAATCACCAATTTCATCTTAAAAATCCTATTTTCCAAAGATGATTCAAGTTATATAATTGAATCAATAATTTACAACATTCAAATTTAACATATTTTAAATTTTTTCTTTGTAAAACTAATTTTCCAAATGCAATATATCACCATCATGCTTAAAACTATTTTTAGATCTTAATTTATGTATAAACAAACTTGTTTTGTTTGAAAACTATGACCTAACAGAGATCAGAGAGAGGGATTGAAATTTTCTTAACTAAGTTTGAACCCTGTACTTTGAAAAACAGAGATAATCAAACATTCAAGCATGCACAGTACAGACATATATACACAAAAATTCATATCTATAAACATGCAGCACAAACGCCATCTAAAGATTCACATACACTAACATTTATTACCCTAAGCATTTTAGTTAAGTGTTTACTCAGCTGAAAAACAAAGTTTGATCAGAGAGCAGCTTTTGTTTTAAAACACTGTCAGCTTGATCTTTTTGATCCTCTTTGCTTTATTGAGTTGGTTTAGTTGTTGATTTAAATTTCCGTTGTAATATTATTTTCTGGTATGCTAAGTTTTGTGAACGAACTGGAATAAGAAAGATATATGTAGAAAAGAGTTTACAGGAAATAGATATTTCTGGTACAAAATTCAGTCAGAGATTTTTTTTTATATCTTGTGGAGGGTGAAATGATAGCATTTAAATGTAAGTGTCCTTACATGTTCACATACTTATCCATTGATTTTGTATGTACAGAGATATTTTCTTGCCTTGCATATACATGTATTTTCCATAGTTTATATATTACTAGAATAATCTTAAGTGTTCACTTTATGTTTTTATATAACCATATAATTTACCTTACATATTTATTTCTAACATAACTCTTTATTTTTATTTTAAACTTAACCATCAAACATTAAATTTTATAATCATATATTTTGTTATACTTATATTTAGTATTGACAAGATTGATTTTATTTCAAGCATTATTATCTAGATTACATATATATATATATATATTATTAGATCAAAAGTTAATAAGGTAGAATTTTACTTTAATTTAATGTGAAAAAGATAGATTTTATTTTAAATATTTTTGAAAGACTTTATTTTAAACTTCTAAATCATAGTTTTCTTCCAAAATTGATGTAGCCCAGCCTGAAGTAGTCTTAGGTCGCGAGCGACCTAACAAACTGTTAAGTCGCGTGCGACCTAACGGGGTGAAGAATAGCGAGATAAGAGATGCAACGCCAACAGCCAACGACCTATGTGTTGAGTCGCGCAGCGAGTTACGACCTAGCGAGGCAACAAGGTTGTGCGGTGAAGCGAGTTATGCAAGGAAAGGGGAACCAACGACCTATGATAAGTCGCTCAACTTTAGGTCGCGAGCCTCCTTAGGTCGCTGACCTCTTAGGTCGCTGACCTCTTAGGTCGCTGACCTCTTAGGTCGCAAGTCTTTGAAGAAGTATTATTTTCTTATGTCACTGAAGGGATAGGTCGCTCCAGATACTAAGTCGTTATCTCGTAGGTCGCTCACAAAGCCAAAGCTCAGCCTGAAGATGTGTCATCTTTTAGGTCGCTCAAGAGTTAGGTCGTAGGTCGTTCCTGTTGTAAGTTGTGATGTTGTAACTATTGTAAATACTCTAAGTCGTAAGTCGCACTGCTATGATGTGTTGTATTGTATCTGTTTGTTTCTTTTAAGTCGCGTCTGTTAGGTCGTTAACGACCTATGTTAGGTCATAGGTCGTCTTTACTGTTTTAGGTCGCTAAGTGCTGTGTTGTATAACTCTATAAATAGCGGGGTTGTGTCATTTGTAATAGTTAGTTGATTTTGGAATAAAACTTTTGTTTGAGTGCTTTGTGCCTCTTCTCAAATTGGTAGTTGAGTGTGATCTCCTATCTCCACCTTCGGTATTCGAGTGCGCTCGAATCAACGATTGTTGAAGCCGATTCATGGAATCTAGTGCGCTAGATCAACGTTCGAAGAATCGTAGATCTTCTTTCACGGCATCGTGCGCGATCAACGTGACGAAGATAGCTAGAATCCGGCATCTTTGAGATCAACGGATTTGGGCGTTTGGTATTTTCAATCCACCGAGTGCTACTTTCACCGCATCATACATTTCTCTTATCCGCTGCTGCATCATTTGGTATCAGAGCTAGACTTAGCCAATCATAGTTAAGCCGAGTCTTGGAGCCAATTCCTATTGAAGAGTTTGAAGTTAAGGCCGAGGGTCAGAAGTTGAAGTTGTGCTTCACTTCGTGTTGAAGAGTCAAGGCCGAGAGTTAAAGTTGTTGAAGATTGTTTGATTCAATCATGCCTCAGAGAAGAGCTAATCGCCATTAGAATGTTGAAGCGTTGTATAGAAGAGAAGAAGCCGAGCAAATGGAAAAACGCATCAATGAAAAGTTTGATGAAGGCATTGGGAAGTTAGAGAAACTGATGAATGACATGAACCAAAGTCAAAGGAGAAGGTCGCCAATCTCGAACCATGGAGGAAACAAAGTTTCGCCATCGGTTACGAAAGCGAGGAGGGTGTCGCCACAATCATTCTGAGATAGAAAAGAATCTTCAGTTTCATTAAGAAGAGAACATCATGAGTATAGAGATGAAGAGAGAAGGACTCCACGTGAGTTTGAACATGAGCCATATCATGATGCTGAAAGACATAGTCGAAGAGGTATGCATGATCATAGAGATGTGTATGGTCGAGATCGTTATCGAAGTACATCTGTTTTTGATGAAGATGGTGGACGATGTAGTGTTCATTCCCGAGATCGAGACCAAGTACGGAATGCATATCGGGATGTTGAAGATGATCGTCGAAGGGAATCGGAGATGAAAACTGAAATTTCAGAATTCAAGGGTGGAATGGTAGCGGAGGAATTTTTGGATTGGTTGTCTAATGTGGAAGAAATTTTTGACTTTAAGGAGGTTCCTGAGCATCGAAGAGTTAAGTTGGTTGCTACTCGTTTGAAAGGAAGAGCTATGGCATGGTGGCAACAAACTAAACTCACACGGGAGAGAATGGGGAAGTCAAAGATTGAGTCATGGGAGAAGATGAAGAAATTAATGAAGGCTACATTCTTGCCGTATAATTATCAATCTCTTATGTATCAACGATTGCAGAATCTGAGACAGGGAACAAAGTCAGTGAATGATTATGCGGATGAATTTTATCAATTGATTGCGAGGAATGATATCATGGAGACAGAGGAGCAATTGACCGCTATATTTGTTGGAGGGTTGAGAATGCAGATTCAAGATATGGTGAATATGTTTGATCTCAGATCTGTTGCTGAAGCACTTCAAAAAGCTCTAGCTTGGGAGAAGCAAGGTAGGAGAGGTGGTGGTGTGTTTACAAATTCCAACAATCAAATGAAAGGGGCTAGTAGCAATGCGAATGTTTCTAAGGCTGTTACAAAACCGGTTGTTAGTGAAGTTGCTAAGACCAAGGTCAATAGTGGTATCAAATGCTTCAATTGTCAAGAGATTGGTCACAAAAGCAATGAATGTCCAAAGCCAAAGAAGCGAGTGATGGTTGCTGAGGCAGAGGATGAGGAAGTAGAAGCTGAATGTTATAATTCACCACATGTTGAGGAGGAAGAAGAGTTGACGGGAGATGAAGGGTATTCATTAATGACGAGGAGGTCGTGTTTGACACCAAAGCAAGAGGATGATTCAAGTTGGTTGAGGAGTAACATTTTCCAGTCAACGTGCACTATCTTCGGGAAGGGTTTGCAAGTTTGTCATCGATGTCGGAAGCTGTGATAACATCATTTCTACCGAGGCTGTGAAGAAGTTGGCATTAAAGACTGAGAAGCATCCGAAACCTTACAAGTTAGCTTGGTTGAGAAAAGGTGGGGAGGTGAAGGTTGGACGAAGAGCTTGTGTGAATTTTTCGATTGGGAAGAAATACAAAGATGAAATTTGGTGTGATGTTGTGGATATGGATGTATGGCATCTGTTGTTGGGGAGACCAGGGCAGTGTGATAGAGCGGTGCAACATGATGGTCATACTAACAGTTATAGTTTCATGTTTGAAGGTACTAAAATCACTGTAATTCCTAAGAAGCGACAACAAGAAGAAAGCAAGTTGGAGGAGATTGAAGAACTTAAAACTTTGCTATCTTTGAAGGAGTTTGCTAAGGAAGTAGAAGAGGAGCCTGAAGTATTTTTGTTAATTGGACGTGAGACTAATGAAGTGGTTGAAATTCCTGAAGAAGTAAAGCTAGTGCTGGAAGAATTTGAAGATGTATTTCCTGAAGAGCTACCAATGGAGTTACCACCATTGAGGGACATACAACACCAAATAGATCTTGTTCCAGGAGCTGTGTTACCACATAGACCACATTACAGAATGAGTCCAAAGGAACACGAGGAGTTGAGAAGGCAAGTGGAAGAGTTGCTTGAACAAGGGCGTGTACAGGAAAGTTTAAGTCCTTGTGCAGTGCCAGCTTTGTTAGTGCTGAAGAAGGATGGTTCGTGGAGGATGTGTACGGATAGCAGGCCACTCAACAAAATCACTGTCAGATATAGATTTCCGATGCCGAGGCTTGATGATTTGTTAGATCAGTTGAGCGGGGCTACTATCTTTTCAAAGATCGATTTGAAGAGTGGTTATCATCAAATTCGAATTCGACTAGGGGATGAATGGAAGACAGCATTCAAGACGAGGGAAGGATTATATGAATGGCTGGTTATGCCGTTTGGTCTTTCGAATGCACCTAGTACATTTATGCGGGTGATGAATCAGATCTTTAGACCATTTATTGGGAAGTTCGTAGTGGTGTATTTTGATGATATACTGATATACAGTGGAAGCCCAGAAGAACACTTGCATCATCTGAGAGAGGTGTTGATGATACTGCGATAGGACCAATTTTATGCTGCAACGAAGAAATGCGTGTTCATGACGCATAGTGTTTTATTTTTGGGATATGTTATTTCAGAAGGAGGTATACAGGTGGATCAGAATAAAGTTGAAGCAATCAGAAATTGGCCACAACCCAGGACGATAACAGAAGTTAGAAGTTTTCATGGTTTAGCATCATTCTACCGAAGATATATTCCACACTTCAGTACCGTGATGGCACCAGTGACTGATTGTATGAAGGGAAAGCAGTTTTCATGGTCAGAGGAAGCAGGACTTGCTTTTGAGCGAATCAATGAACTTTTGACGACAACACCAATTCTAGTATTGCCGGATTTTCAGTTGTTGTTTGAGTTACACACTGATGCATCTAAGGTTGGAATTGGAGGGGTGTTAAGTTAGAGGGGACGTCCTATTCCATATTTCAGTGAGAAGCTATCGGGAGCCAAGATGAGATATAATACTTATGATGTGGAATTCTATGCTATTGTTCAAGCTATAAAACATTGGAGACACTATTTGTTCCATAAAGAATTTGTTCTATATACTGATCATGAAGCACTGAAACATTTGCAGGGACAAGACAAAATTGCAGCCAGACATGCTTCGTGGATTGCATACTTGCAACAGTTTACATTTGTGGTGAAGCATAAGTCGGGAATTACGAATAGAGTGGCAGATGCACTGAGTCGAAGGAATCATTTGTTGACTACAATGAAAGTTGAGGTGACAGGGTTTGATGTATTGCCAGAATTATTTGTTGATGATCCTTACTTTGCGAAGTATGTAGATGAAGTCAAGGAGGGAAAGACGGATGAGTTTGTATTGGTGGATGGTTTTCTTTTTAAAGGGAATCGATTATGTATACTAGAGTGCAGCTTACGAATGAAGATTGTGAAGGAGTTGCATGAAGAAGGTCATGTGGGGAGAGATCGTACATTGCAGTTGATTTCGCAAACATATTTTTGGCCTTCAATGAAGAAAGAGATTGAAAGATTCATGGAAAGATGTCATATATGTAAAGTTTCCAAAGGGACAGCGACGAATGCGGGATTGTATATGCCATTACCCGTGCCTACTAGACCATGGATTGATATCAGCATGGATTTTGTTTTGGGGTTACCAAGAACTCAGCGTGGGAATGATTCCATATATGTGGTGGTAGATAGATTATCCAAAATGGCACATTTCATAGCTTGTAAGAAGACAGCTGATGCCGTCCTTGTTGCTCAATTGTTCTTTAAAGAGGTGTATCGATTACATGGTCTACCTGAATTTATTGTTTCTGATCGGGATACTAGATTTCTAGGCCATTTTTGGTTAAGTTTGTGGAAGATGGTTGGAACGAAGCTGAATTTTAGTAGCGCTTATCATCCGCAAACAGATGGGCAAACGGAAGTGGTGAATAGATCATTGGGAAACTTATTGAGATGTCTTGTGAAAAATAATTTGAATAGCTGGGATATGAAGTTACGTCAGGCGGAATTTGCACATGATCACGCTGTTAATCGAAGTACTGGTTTCTGTCCGTTTCAGGTTGTATACTCAGCAAGTCCAAAGGGACCATTGGATTTGATGACAATGCCATATCAGAAGGGAGTTGTTAAGCGAGCTTGTGATTTTGTAACTGAGTTGCAGGAGTGCCACAGAACTGTTCATGAACGATTGCTTGCATCAAACGTGAAGTATAAACAACTGGCGAATAAGAAACGAAGGAGTGTGAATTTCAGAGAAGGTGACTTGGTTTATGCCATTTTGACGAAAGATCGTTTTACTGTTGGAACTTACAACAAGTTGAAAGCTCGAAAAATCGGTCTAGTAGAGATTGTGAAACGGATAAATGAAAATGCTTATAGGTTGAAGCTGCCGGAGGATGTGTAAACTTTTGACGTGTTCAATGTTAAACATCTTATACCTTATTATGGAGATGAGCAATCCAATGGGGAAGAATTTTTAAATTCGAGGACGAATTTTTCTCAACCAGGGGAGGATGATGCAGCCCAGCCTGAAGTAGTCATAGGTCGCGAGCGACCTAACGAACTGTTAAGTCGCGTGCGACCTAACGGGGTGAAGAATAGCGAGATAAGAGATGAAACGCCAACAACCAATGACCTATGTGCTGAGTCGCACAGCGAGTTACGACCTAGCGAGGCGGCAAGGTTGTGTGGTGAAGCGAGTTATGCAAGGAAAGGGGAACCAGCGACCTATGATAAGTCGCTCAACTTTAGGTCGCGAGCCTCCTTAGGTCGCTGACCTCTTAGGTCGCTGACCTCTTAGGTCACAAGTCTTTGAAGAAGTATCGTTTTCTTATGTCGCTGAAGGGACAGGTCGCTCCAGATACTAAGTCGTTATCTCGTAGGTCGCTCACAAAGCCAAAGCTCAGCTTGAAGATGTGTCATCTTTTAAGTCGCTCAAGAGTTAGGTCATAGGTCATTCCTGTTGTAAGTTGTGATGTTGTAACTATTGTAAATACTCTAAGTCGTAAGTCGCACTGCTATGATGTGTTGTATTGTATTTGTTTGTTTCTTTTAAGTCGCGTCTGTTAGGTCGTTAACGACCTATGTTAGGTCGTAGGTCGTCTGTACTGTTTTAGGTCGCTAAGTGCTGTGTTGTATAACTCTATAAATAGTGGGGTTGTGTCATTTGTAATAGTTAGTTGATTTTGGAATAAAACTTTTGTTTGAGTGCTTTGTGCCTCTTCTCAAATTTTTAGTTGAGTGTGATCTCCTATCTCCACCTTTGGTATTCGAGTGCGCTCGAATTAACGATTGTTGAAGCCGATTCACGGAATCTAGTGCGCTAGATCAACGTTCGAAGAATCGTAGATCTTCTTTCACGGCATCGTGCGCGATCAACGTGACGAAGATAGCTAGAATCCGGCATCTTTGAGATCAATGGATTTGGGCGTTTGGTATTTTCAGTACACCGAGTGCTACTTTCACCGCATCATACATTTCTCTTATCCGCTGCTGCATCAAAAATACACACATATATATAAATAAATGGTACATGTTCCAAAAGTCTTATTTGTTTTTAAAATGATAAGTTGTATTTTAATTAATCAGATTAGTTGCTAATTAAAATAATATTGCTAAAATCCCGGGCCGTCACAGGATTTGTCATATCCAGAGATTTATAATCCAATATCTAATATAGTTTTTAAACCGGTTCATATATGTTATAACTTAAGTTTGTATATAGTGTCTAAACTAATTTATATTTTCTATAAGATTCATTATATTTTCGAAATTCTATAATTCAATATCTAATATGGCCTTTGGATTAACTTATATATCCAGACATTTGATATCGAAAATTTATTTGTTTGACTAATCAAAATAACATTTCAATGATTTAATTCAACTAATTACCGATTATCAACCGTTAAAAATCTGGGTCGTCACAATCCCTCTATATGTGTTAGTTTAGAGTTGGTTTTTTGAGAGAGAATCTAGATGTTTTTACAAAGTTTCTGACTTACCTCCTTGTAGCATCCCATATTTTGGAGTGACTCCATTATGAGAATGTTATATACTAATATAAACTGAACGTAAGTTTAATAGCTCAACTAATAATTTGATTAATAACAAAATTTTGTTTAGATTGTTAAGTAAATTACATATTAGGTAACCGATTAATACTTAATGAAATAAAAATTTGAATGAAAAATAGAATTTGATTTTCAGTCATATTTTTTTATGTGGTTAAATGGTGTAGATTTTGATGTATTAAGAGATGTTATGATATTAAGAAATTAGGTAAAGGAATTGAGCTCTAATCCCATAATATTGACCCTTATATCTTATAAAACATTTCTATTCACTTTGTTCCTTTTTACTCTAAACAAAATAAAATAACCCTAAGGTATCTGTACCATTTGTGAAAGAAAGGAAGAAAATTCAAATACAAGTAAAGCTTTCTTTTTTACGAAAGAAAAGAAGATATTAATCAACTTCCTTCATCCAGGTGAGTAATAATTTAACCTTATTCAATCAAAATCACTTTATTTTCGAATTCAATATTAATTTTTAATTTATGATGGTTATTAACAAGTTTTATGATGATGGAATGAGTCTATGTTAATTATAGTGATAAATGGTGAAAATAGTGACCAAATTATAGGGTGAAATATGAATTAATCACCTAAAAACAATTTGAAATCTTGATACGATTTCTCCAATGATGATTCTGAGATAGGATTGTAGGTGTGTAAGCAGTGTGGCTAGTTAACACTTAGGATCGTGTAATATGGAATATTATAATAGTGCGGAAATATAAACTAGATAATAGTAATAAAGTAAATGAAATAAGCACACCAGGACTTTTTATACTGGTTCGAACTTCCCGTTCTACGTCCAGTCCTAGACTACACTTTGGATTTAAACTCTATAAACCCCTCTCTTAACCCGGAGGAATAGGTATACAACACCTGAGCAGCCGAACAGGTTTTTCCCCCTCAAACAGTCGAAGAGGACTTCTACCGCTTGAACAACCGAACATGACTTCTACTGGTACAAGTAAATAGTTGATGCTTGTGTTCTGAATAACACGGATATGTCTTTAATAGTACACCCTTCCTATAATCAAATCCTCAAGTATATATTGTGTGTGTGAAGATATGAAAGGAAGATATTGCTTAGAATTGAAGAATATATTAATTAATTTGAAGATTCAAGCAATATATAGATTGTGATTGCTTTTAGATTGCAGAGATAGATAGTAAAGAATATAGCAAGAAATCAAAATAAAATTCAGTGATTTGGGAAGAGATTCTTACATGTTTATATAGTGAACAAATAGTTACAACTATTCACAAAAAGTTTCAATCAAAAGGTGCAGCTATATCTCTTCAATTTGGATCGAAACTCTTCGCAATTAGAAGTGACTCTTCAGGAAAACTAGCTGTTAGAGCCGATCAGTCGACTGAGCAAAAAACGACCAGTCAACTGAATATTCGAAAACAGAGTAAAATGGTGCATTTTTGTGCACTGAACAGGTTCAGTCGACTGGTTGTTTTCGGTCAGTCGACTGGTTGTTTTCGGTCAGTCGACTGACCTGGTCGTCGGTGCACAGTTGCACATATTTAAAAAATTGAACTTTAAAACTACTTTGAGTATGTGCAAACTACTTGAGGATAGATTTTAACAATTATAAACCATATCTAAGACTAAAACTTCAGTAAATAATCATACTATACTTAGATTTGTAGTCTCATCTCCTTTGTAGTTTAATAAGCTTGCATATCTCATTCTCTTTTTGTCGCTAGATCGTATAGTCTCATCACTGATCATTTAAGCTTTTTGTCATGAATCAAAACTCATGATTCAACAAGGATTTTATTTCAAAAATATTCTTGGGTGTAGAATAATTATTATGTATTTTCTAAGGTGAAAATAAGCAATTTTTGACTTTAATATAATGTTAAGGAATATGAAAAATTAAGATTTTTCTTAAATTTTTTTACTAAAGATAAAACATTGTGTTTATAAATTTCTGTGACATTTAGGTAAGTTTATTGAAATTTTATAACTAATATGAATTAAATGGTGAGACAATGAATTGCCTAAATTAAAGAATTAATTAAGGAACTAAATAATTTAATGAGAAATTAATGAATATGTTAGGCCTTTAATGCTACTATTTGAAAATAACAAATAAGAATGTGGCAAATGTAAAGATTGAGTCAAAATATATTATTTTAACAGGAAGTAAATTAGTTTTAGACTTATTTATAGATTTTCCATTATGTTCTCATCTCTCATGTATCTATTACCTTAATTTTTGACGTAATTATCACCGGGTGATCCTATCACTAAAAATGATAGGAACACTTTTTAAAACTAACACGCGGTAAATTTTGATGTAAGTATTACCATCACTAGTTTTGGTGGTCACAATGTTAAGTTAAGTAAGACGGTACTCTTACAGATGGTAAAAACACTTATAAAATGATAAGGTCCTACTGTATAAATTGATGGCCATTAATAAGCACACACATAAGTGATGCAATCATATCCTAGTTTTATGTAAAATTCATAGAAAACATATTGACGATTTAGAGTAATGCCCGAAAAAAACCCGAAGCCAATGTAGCCTTGTCCCCATCGCAAGGCAAGGTGTCATATCACAAGGCAAACTGTCCTATCGTAGATTCAGTGGCAATCCTAAAGTCAATAGGAAAATACCTTGACCCAAAGTGGTTCCTGATGCAATCACAAGATGATGTGAGCATGTCCCCACCGCCTAGAAGATAAGCCCTATAACATGTTCGCGTCGCGTATTCCCATCGCATGTTCCCATCGACCTACCAATATACACCAACAAATTTTTTTAGTGATGACCCCATTCCTATTCCGAAGTGACCACCCCATAGCAATGAGAATGATCCAATGTTCCCCTATCGCACCTCTATTAAATCCAACCCGATTCTCCTATTATCATAGACAATAATAGCCCTTCCAGTGAAACCATTGGAGAAAATGTACCAATCAGAAAAGTGTTGAGTATGATGAGAATAGTGATGAAAAATGTTGAGAACTTAGTGAGTTCAAGACACAAATTGAAGCAACTCTATAAGATGACCCATAGTAAGTAATGATGGGGAAGACCCGAGCCTAACCTAATGGGTGAACCAAAGCAACCCAAGTGAAAACTTGAAATAAAGTTCTAATCGCCGAGAACTAACTAAATATTGGTTGATTTGATCAAAATAAGCCAATTAATTACTTTAAATTAAATTTGGTGAATAATTGATTGAGCTTAAGGATGACATTTATAAATTAGTTCCTAACACATGAAACTGGTAAGTTAGATCAAATTGAGCTAGTATGACAATGTTGAATAATGAATTAAGTTTAATTCATTTTTAACAATAAAAAATGTTTAGAACCGATCTTGTATGCTTTTATATGATATTATATAGATATGTTTTTTATTACGATGTTCATAATTTGTGATGATGTATGAACCCTCTTATATGTTATATATTCACTTCTGATGATCACTTATGTGTGCGATCACACATAACTTACGAACGTTACAAAAAGTGGGTGTAATTAGGATAGACTTCCGTGCCAGTAGAATTACATACAAGAGATCAAAGTTCTAAAGTGTGATGTAATCAACTAATTATAACTAATGAAGTGTAACATAAACTAATGAATTTTCGAAATTAAGAGAGCTTTAGAGGCTAATGACAAGGATGATTATTGGGTGGTTTAGCCCAAGGTTTCGAGTAAAACTCCTAAATGGGTGATTGCAAACCTGGACAGTGTGATCCATCAGAACACGTTGAATGAAAAACTAAAGAGTGGTGTAGTAACCTAGGTGTGAAGTTAGATGTGTAGTAACCTAGGTGCGAGGTTAACTCTTTGTTTGAATGAATTAACGAAATTAAAAAGAAACATATTATTATGCCTAGGTGACAGTAGAAGAATATAAAATGATGTATAGCTAAAGGTAGGAAAAAGAGTGTTCATGTGGGCATTTTATTAACAAAGCAAGTTAAACTATTGATACCCCATATACATATTTTATGTCAATGTGTATGTCATGACAATGTTGTTTTTGTTTCGGATAGTAAGAGAAAATTTAACAACTCGGCATTTGAGAAACCCATAACTGGAAATAATAGTAGAATTTTAGAAATACATATCTGGAAATAGAAGAAGAACAAAAATCAAAATCTGACAATAATAGTAGAAGTCTAGAAATTCATACCCGAAAGTAGAAGAAGTCCAGAATCTCTTGTTTGGTGGCTAAAAACTACATTTGTTGGTAGGCATAAATAGCTCATATTTGGTGGACCTTCCATTAGAAAACTTGATCTGATTCAAAGCGCTACTTGGCTTGGATTTTGACGGATCCTCCTCTAAAAGATCAACTAATTTGGAGCTCTACTTGGCTCTGATTTTGATTGATTCGAAAGCATTACTTGACTCTAATTTTGATTGTTCTTCCTTTTGAAGAGTTCGTTGCTTTAGTGAGGTCTTTGATGACTGGCACTAAAGTCTTACTCCATCCTCCCTCTAGGCGGCGCTTAACCTAAGCCACGTAGGCAGGGGTTAAAGGATTTCATGGTGCTTTAGTGAGGCCTTTGATGATGGCACTAATGGCTTACTCCGAACTCCCTCTAAGAGGCGCTTCAACTAGGCCACGTAGGCATGGGTTGAAGGCTTCCCCGATGCTTTAATGAGGCCTTTAATGATGGTACTAAAGACTTACTCGGACCTCCCTCTAGGAGGTGCTTTAGTGAGGTCTAAGGCATAGGGCCGTTAATGGCCAGAGACCTCTTGCGGTCATGAGCCTTTGACGGCTGGTGCCTTTGATGGCCAGTAACCTCTTACGGTCATGAGCCTTTAATGGCTGGGGCCTTTGATGGCTAGGGACCACTTGCAGTCATGAGCCTTTAATGGCTTTAGGAGATTCCTACTCCTTTCTATGATTGATCGATAAATTCTTTTTATTCATTTATTGTTTGGGAAATATGGCCGTAAATGTTTGGCATTCCATGTTCTTGCTATTATGTTGCTATTGAGTCAGCATTGTCTATAGGTTCCGTGTGAGATTGGTTAGTGTATAATTAGGGGTCCTTCCTAATTTGGCCCGAGCGGTCCATTCGTTGGATTCTTAAAAATTTTCATAACTCTTCGGAGCACTAAATCTCCTTTTGAGACGATTTCCCCCTTATTTTGGACTCCTAAAACTTGACTATTCTTCTTTGATGTTTAGGCATTTATTTTGCCGTTTTTGTCCATTAATCAAATTTGAGAATTTCCTTTTATCGCCTATTAATCCTTTGATGGGATTAAATCTCAACATTGGTTAGAAGCATTACTTATTATGCATAGGAAATCTGTCCTGTAGTAGCTTGATATGTCCAGAGTATGAACAGTAGTTATCTCATTCGATTTTCGATGTAGTAAGAGCTTAGGCAGTTCTCCTTGATATATGTAATCCTTTGGTGAATCCATGCCTTTTAGAAGTAATTTTTCTTTTCATTGCACTTTGTGACTTCATTGGCAATCGACACCCTCGTTCTTGTGAATAGTATCCCCATAACTACTCTATATACTTTGCATTTATCATATGCTGAATCCATACTAAGGTAGGATCATGAATCTTATAGAATTTGATATAGTTATACTAGAGCCACACAATTCGGAAACCAGTCTATGTGGAACAACCTTATCCAAGTAGAAATCAAGATTACGAGTTTTTTAGAATTCGAAGCGAACTATAATTCGAGATATCTTTTACCGCTTTGCAACCTTATTATCCTTTTCTGGATTATCTTTGTATATCTAGTCTAAACCTTGTAGCTTGAAATTACAACATTGGATAATGATTTTACTTATGGGTTCTTGAGTTTCTTCCTTGCTTTGCCTCCATGTAATGATTTTCTTACCAGCGAGTTATTGTCTTTTGTTTTACTTTACTTGACTAAGATGGTTTATGAAAATCCTTTCTTAAATTTTTCTTTGTTTGAAGTAAGGGTAATTCGTTTAAAGGTTTTCCCCCCTTTTTAGACCAAATATCGATTTGATTAATTCACCCCATCTGGTTGCTCATGATCATAACTTCCGATGGATGCCTTTTCATTCTTTAAATTTCCAAAAGTTACTTGGTACATTCTAATGGTCCGGATAAGAGATTCCATTTCTAATGTTCGAAGTTTGAAGAATTTTTTTTTGTAAAACATATAATCTCATAATAGAAATGTAAATCTCGAATAAGAGACTGAATGATCATGATACATGAATCAATAGTCCTTTAGTTAAGAATATACTCTTTTAGTTAGAGTTTTAATAATAAAAATAGGTCACGGTAGCTCTGAAACTTTTCATAGTTCACAATAGTATATACTTTTAAGACTTTGCAAGTTCCTTTTTGAAATGGATAGACTTATGGAATAATCAGTAATAGCTCTTTTGTATGGTAAAATTCTTCGAATAAGATTATTTATTAAGATGAATATTATCATAGCTTTGAAAAGAAATATCTTGTTTTTAAGTCTGAGAAGTCATGATCCATGAACTAATAAACTCCACATACAAGAACATGTTTTTCCAAAAAAATCCCCTCTTGTGAGATAATCTTTCTCAACGGATTATATTATCAAATGAAGAACATTATATATTGTCAAAAATTCATTGGTATAAGAAAGTATAATTTATAGAACTTTACAATTAGAAGTCATGCTTGCAAAAATGAATATTTATTTATGAAACCACATATAAGAAATTTAAGATATAAGAAATTGATGTATACGAAACCAATTAATATATATAAATTCGTTACTATAGCTGACATTCATGGATGCCATCTGATATAGCCGAACTCACTTGCAACTTGGAATATCAATCAATGGGTAACATCTTTTGATCATTATTGGTGTCTTCCAATATCAGTTGACATGTCCCAAAATTACTAATATTTATGGCATCATTTGTACTATACGACATCAATTAACCATATTGAAGCCCGAAATCTTGAAATCTTGTATACAAAATTGCGTATGTCTTGTAATTATGCAAACTTGACACTGTGCATATTTGAAATTTATGTCTTTGAAGTCTTCAAAAACTAATGTCCATTTTAAATTCGGTCATATATAACATATACTTTGCTTGGACTTTATACACATATGAATTCATACACTACCTTCGAAAGCCCATGTATTCACTTGAAAATCATGTTTATAAGAAATTTTATGCATTTGGAAAACTGACATGTATCGAAAGTAAGGCGTTGTAAAATTCTATATATATCCAAAGATATGTATTAACCATTCCATACTTGAATCTCATTATATTCAAAATTTGTGACTATTTGGTATTGTGCGCATACATGAAGCCATTTTTATTTGAAATTCACATACTTGAAACACTTCAATGCATGTAAATTATTCATGTAAGAGCCCATATAAAACTTTACATCTTTTATGTCAAATTTTACATTTTGGAACTTAAAAAGGCCAAATTCAGATACTTAAAGCTAATATATACCTGAAACCTTTGTATATCCAATGACTGATACAGATGAAACTCAAGTTTATATTTGAAGTTGGAAAATACATAATTTAAATCCATGTATATATGATACATAAATTTTGGAGCTTTTAGTTTTATTTAAAACCTTTGTAAGATCAAGGTCTGTGAGACTGATATAGATCCAAAAACATATGTAGTTGAGATTTGTATAGCTTACAAACCTATGTGCAAACCCCACACATATATATGAAATCAAGAAGCTTATATATGATATACTTCAAAATCCACATATGTTCAGAAAAATATAAATAAAATTGGTACGCATTCAAAAGAAAATTATATGTGGTATTGTACTCATTTGAAAATATATACATACACATGTGGAACTATACATTTGACCCAAACTCATACGAAATTAAATATTTTCCAAGACTCATGTAGAAACATTTTATTTCCAAAATTCAAACGTTTCTTTAAAACTTATTTATTTGGCATTTTGATATTCAAAATTAATCCAAAAATCCAAAATCAGGCTCACATTTGAGATTCTTACTTAAAAAGCCTATGAAACATTTATATATTCAAAACTTGGAACTACATGTACAAAATCCCATACATTACATACTTTAAACTAATATGTACTTTGAAAACCTTTATGTTTGTATTTGAATTCCAATAGATACCAAGTTTTATACACATTTGAAACTGACATATATGTATTTATATGTTTTTAGGACTTTGACATATTGAACTATAAACAACTAAAACTTCACACTTTTGAAATCCCCAATTTTCAAAACCTACTGCCTTATAGCTTTTGAAATTTACACCTATCTAAAGTAATAATCGAAACTAAGGCCGTGTTTTGTTTGCCATTTTTAATTTTAGATTTCCGTCCATACAAAAATGCACAAGGCATATGTATATTATCGAAAACAACCAATATAAAAAACGAAATTAACATACAAAATAGAAAACGGCTTTTTTTTATTTTCCATGTTTTGAAAAATGATAGAAGCATGAGAAGCAATTCATCCTTCCATCATCCTTCCATCCCCTACGCCATTCTTCCATTTTTCTTGCATCATCTCCATCACCACTTACTCCTTCCATGGTTGACATGCATATTTGAAAACAGAAAACCCAAAATTCATTTTTAAACCAAACACTATCTAAATATGTAAAACATATACATTTGAAACATATACATTTGAACTAAATATGTTCAAACATTCATAAAGCTGATATGCTTTAACTATCCTCGTGTAAAGCTTGAGAAGGGGCATGTGGTGCCGTACTATATAGAATAGGCCATGTGCATAGGATGCCCGTGTAGATGTCATTTCATAGTGTTCAAATTCTCCATGAAAAAATATGTATAAAGCTTTATATATATTTGAAATTGCAAATGTCCAAGGTTTGTCATTTTCCAAGAAGCATGGTATACTTGAAACCATTTACACACACTAAGAGCATTCCCAACAGGGGGTCATTTGAGCTCTTCTGGGTTGCTTTGGCAACCCGAAAGTTTGCCAAAGCAACCTCTTAGCTGGCCAAAATAATGCCAGCTAAGCTTAGCCAGCTTTATTTTGGCCGGCTAAGGCAACGACTATTATATAGTCGTTGGCACTTAGCCGGCTAAGTGCCAATGGTCACATCCTAGACTGTTGCCACTTAGCCAGCTATTATATAGCCGGCTAAGTACCAACAGCTAAACACCCATTAACACACGACCGTTGCCTATCTCACTTCATCGCCCTCTACATAACTTTCAAGTTTCAAAATTTTATTTACACCATTTTAATTACATTTTTTACTCTCATAAAAACACTTTCTTCAAACAATACCAGTAATGTCGAAAAATTGAAAAGGAAAATCTCAGAAATCTTTATCTCCTGGATTTCTATTTCAACTAAGATCAGATAATCAGAATCGGACTCAATTCAATCAGAATATGTATAATTATCAACACGGTGAGAATCAATTTCAATCTCTACAAGCGCCAAATTCGTATCAACCACAACAAAATCAAAATTTCTTTCATTCTCAACAAGACTCGAACCATTAATAAATTTCTCAAAATGTAAATTATTCGCAGAATAGTTCGTTTCAACAAAACTTTAAGTATGATCAAAACTATGTACCTCTTAATAGCCAACTATGGTCGGTATTGTCTTATCATTCACAAAATTTATCAAGAAATCTCAATAATCAATTTGGTGACAATAGATTTGAAAATCCAAAAACCGAATTCGATGGCAATGAAATAGCTAAAGAAGAAGATGTTTATAGGAATTCTAATTTGTCTTCTGCTCATATTTAGGGAAATCAACCAACGAGAATGAACAATATTGAAACTTCAAATGCGGAACCAAAAGCTACAAAAATGGTTAAATGGTCGTCGGATGAGCAAGCTGAATTAGCATGCTATTTGGTTGAAGGTTTTAGAGACAATAAGAAAGGTGCGAGCCAAAGTGAAACTTCTTTTTAGAATTCTGTACGCAATATGTTTAACCTTCGAAGTCCAAATAGTCTTCCAAGAACGGTTGATTCTTTGAAGCAATCTTGGCAAAGAATAAATGCGGTTTTCAACGTTGGAAAGAAATAATGGCCGGCTTGCATTCAAGGCAACAAAGTGGGGGCAAATGACATGGACCTGGTAATGATTTTAGATTTGAAGTTCAAATTATCAAGTATTACGTTATATTCTTCTTATAGTACTTCATCATCTACAGCTCAATCAAGCAAATGCAGTTTATATGTCAGAACATAATAATCAACCATTCAACTTGCACCATTTCTATTACATACTCATAAAAGAAGAAAAATGGAGTCCCGTGCGGCAAGAACATTCAGTAATGCGCTTTCTTCCTAGAAAGATGAGTGATGAATCCAGCCCTGGTAGTTCTGATCCACACGAAGACACCTCCTTCACAACTAGTACAGGTGGTAGGCCATTGGAAAGGTTCAAGGGTAAGAAAAAACCTCCCCCAATTACAGCGCACATTATGAAAATAATGGAGAGCGTATGGTGGCTGCTGAAGATGCAAACAAATTATACCTAGAAAAAAAAGAAACAAAAAGACTTGAAAGGGCAATAAGGAAGGATCTGTGTATTTGTGACACAATTCAAGAATAAAACCCAACCGAACTAATTGCAGCATTATCGCAGCAATTTTGATATTGATTTTAAATACTGTTAATTGTTGTTCATAAAAAATACCCAACTTGCTTTTATATTTAACAGTACAAGATTTCGAAATCAATTACTAGGTACAAGATTGAACAGACCAAAGATTCAACTCTAATAAACTTAACTGTATTCTAACTTTTATACGAGAAAGGTATGGTCAAAATTTTGAAAACTAAGTATATAAGCAGTTTTATTTATTGCCAATAAAGTTTTACAATAAAAAAAGCTAGAACGCCTTTTTTTTCCTTTTTTGAAGTGGTAGTTATAGAATTAAACTATACTGGAATATGATAATTCTACCTTTTCGTCCTTAATTTTTTTTTTCATTTTGTACATTTCTGATTTTATAGTATATTTCCTTTACAACTAATCACTTTTAAGTATTAACATCAACTCATATAGTAGTACAAGAATTCAATTGGTGCATACACATGCACACCCACCTTCATAATAGATGCTCTTTTAGGTAAATGGTCAATTACTTTCAAATTTTAGTACACTTATATACATATATTTTGTATTTTAAAACATTAAATGTCTATATTTAAGTTGACTGATGATATTTGGCAAGAGGTAATTTTCCTCAAGGGCAATTTTTAGGGCTTTTTTGGATTTAGGACAACCCACTAATAATTTTATCTAAAGGTCAAATTATCGTATTTTTCTTCCGACCCACTTTTACGCGCTTCTTCTTCTTCTTTCAATCAAAATTTTCTACCGCGATCCAATATATCTCTCGCAATCAAAATATCGATCAACCTTGTTCGATCATTTCAATTTCATTCTTCTGAAAATTGTAGTTCATCGATCAAATTTTTCTCACGCGTGTTTGTCGATCTCATTCTTTTCATATTTCTACTATGATCTCGTTTTTCTTCAAATTATATTAACCAAGTATGCTTATATTATTCTATTTTTTGTTTTTTTCCTTTTACAGTTAAAAAATTTTTGATTGCGATTTCTAGTTGTGTTCGTTTTTACAAATTACGCGCAGTGTTGTTTTTCTAATTGCTTGTTCGTTCTTCTATGGCAACTTTTGAAAGTAGCAGCAATTTTTTTATTCATTTCTTTATGCAGTGTTGTATTTTAAAATGCTTTAAATTTAATTTATCTTGCATTATCTTTCATTAATGTTGGGATGATTGGAAAAGTATGATTGCTTGGTTTGTATATAAAGTTGTGATAGAGTGGAAAGTATCATAGTTTAGGTTTAGTTTCTAAGTATCATTTTTTCTTCTTAGTATCATTTTTTTATTATCAGTAACTAGGTATCAATTTTGTATACGGCAGGTATCAGTTTTGTGAAATAGAAAAACTAATGTTCTAAACTGAACATATTTTTACTAATGTTTTTATTTTTATTTTTTTTGGCAGTGGTGATAATAGTCTTCTTTGTCTGTTTGTGTTGAATAATAACACTTTTAGCACTCGATTGTCTATCGATTGTTCTTTGTATGATTTAAAGAATGTGATATGTCGATATTGGTCTCAATTAACTCCTTCTTCTATTCAGATTTCTTATGTATTTGAGGACAAAGTTATTATGGTTGATACTGATTCTGATATTCAGAGTATAATTTGTTTTCAGTTATACAAGAACAGTTCTTTCTTTGGTTTTACTGTTAAGGTTAAGGTTTCTGAATTGGAATATGTTGATGGTGCTTCTATTTCAAGTCTAATGTTCATGCTTCTTCATCTTCTACTGTATCTGTCTATTCAAATGTTGGTGTTAATGGTAAAAGTTATTTAAAAGATATGTTGAGGAGAGGGTCAACATTATGCATTTCCGATTTTGTTGGTTTTTGTTTTGGTGGAACTAAACATTTTAGAGAATTTTTGATGTCATATCAAATTCAAAAGGGATATGAATTATTATTTTTAAAGAATTGTGCTACAAGAGTTACTATAATTTTCTCTTCATATAAGGATGGTTGTCTTTTCAAATTCCATGCTTCTTATGATTCTTGAGAATTAAAGAAGTTTTTTATAAGAAATATGGTTGCCGATCATTCTTGTAGGGCTGGTGTTAGAAATGTGAATAATCCACATATATCTAGTTCGTTTGTTAAATCGTTGATTATTGACGAGATCCGTGATTGTCTTAGTAAAAAGCCTAAAGATATTATAGTTGAATTTAGAAGAGAATACAATTTTTAGTTGTCTTACGGTTATGCTTATCATGGGAAACAATTTGCATTGATGGAGTTGCATGGTATTGTTGCTTTGTCTTATAATGATTTGAGTTGGTATTTGGAAGCAGTGAAGAAGTCTAATCCAAATAGTTTTGTTGACATGGATGTTGATCCTTGTAGTAATGAATTTGAGAGGGTGGTTATTGCTTTTGGTGCTTGTTTACTTGAATTCAAGCATTGTTGTCCTATGATATTCTTAGATGCTACTCATTTGAAGGGACGTCCTGGTGTTTTGATGGGTGCTACTGCAAAAAATGGTGATCAAGGTATGTCTTTGTTTTGAGTTTTGATTTATTTGTATTGATATCATAATAGTTGGCATTAGCATTAATATGTATTTGTTATTATAATTTGTATTATGTTGGTATCGGTTTTAAAATATGTAGTTTATAGTTAGCAAGTTTCTAGTATCAGGATTTGCATTGTATTGAATCGTAAGTTTGTATTTGGTATCATAATTTCATACTGCTTTGCAGGCAATTAGTATCAGTTTGTGTATAATGTTAGTATCAGGTTCATGTATGTTAATATATGGTATCACATATAGTTGTGTAGTATTGGAATTTCGTTTTGTATTATAATATATGTTAATGTACATTAATTTGTTGTGTTAGAATGAAGATTAATGTGCATAATGTCCTGGTTATCAATATTTTTATAATGGTCATATCAGGTTTTTGGTATCGGTTTTTTTAATGTTAGTATCAGTTTCATGAATAGTTTCAGATTTATGGTCAAAATTAGTTTTAGTATTTTTTACTAATTATTTTTGCATTTGCATATTTCTTCCCTTTAGCTATGAGTGTAGTTTCTCTAAAATTTTTGGATAATTGGACATGGTTTTTGAATCATTTAAAACACATGCTTCAAGAATATCGTAATTTGGTTTTAATGTCAGATCGGCACCAAGGTTTGATTTCAGGTGTTCGTGATGTTTTTCCTTCAGCTTATCATAGTTATCGCTATTTACATATGGAACAAAATCTTCTTTCAGCGGTAAAAGCCAAAAATGCAAATGTGTCTATTGTTGATCTATTCAAAATGTGTTATAGAGCTTCTAATCTATATGAATTTGAAGGAGCACATTCTAAGTTCTGTCAAATTGGTGGTGTTGCTAGTGTGAATTTTTTTAAAGGATACGCCTTTTCATAAATGGGTGGATTTATCTTTTTCAGGGAAACGTTATGGTGAATATTGTTCAAATGTTGCAGAAAGTTTTAATAGTTGGATTTTAGATGAACGAGCATTGCCTATTACTTTGTGTTTAGATGGTATTCGTGTTAAGATTATGGAACAAATGGCTAGAAGGAGAGAAGAGTGTCGTTTGTGGAAAACAACTATTTGCCCTTCTATGGAGTTACATTTAAGTGAATTGATTGAAGAAGGATTTGGATGGGATATATATAGATCTTCTGAATTTTCTTTTGAAGTGAAATCTCCATACTCTCATCGTGTTGATTTGAAGAAACGGGTTTGTAGTTGCAACCAGTGGAAAATTACAGAATTTCCTTGTGCTCATGCTATAAAGTGTATGAACAAGTCTAAGTTGTCTGTATATGATTTTGTTGAGTATTATTTCACTGCTGATGCTTATCGATGTTCTTATGCCAATGCTATAAATCCTATTCCAAATTATGATAGGCCTATTGTTGATGGTAGCATTCAAGATGTTATCAAGCCACCAAAGAAGAAACATGGCGCTGGTAGACCATCAATCAAGCGCAAAGGAGGATTTTCATATTTTCAGAACAAGCAAAATAGATGTGGCGAGTGCAAGCAGTTTGGTCATAATAAATGGAATTTTCAAGCTTCGAAGAGGATATGATTTGATTTTACATTTTGAATTTGTTTAGATTAATAAGTGGATGTGTGACTTGTTTTGGTGGTTTACTATAATTGAACCTTGTTATTAATTTTATTCGGTATAGCATATTATCAAATTGATTTTAATTTTAGCTATTTAGTATAAATGATAGTATCATTTTTAGTATTAGTTATATATTTTTACAGTATCAGTTCTGGTGTTTATTTATTTAATTATTTCAAACATTTGTTTTGATATTTGTTGCATACTGAGTATGAGATATTTAGTATCGTTTTACGCATTCTGTTGGTATAAAATATGGTATCATTTTTTCATTATGTGATATCAATTTTGTTCAATTTTTTATATTTTACTTATTTATAACAAAGTTGATAGCATAGTATATGGGATCTGATAATCATTGTCTAATTGATTGAAGAAGATGATTGAATTGATGCATGCTATCTATTGGTTGGAGATAATGTTTGTTTGATTGGATATAAAGGACATTAGTATTGGTTTTGGTTAGTTTTTAGTATCAGTTTCGTGTATAATAATACGTGCTACAACTGACATTAGTACTAATAAATAATTATAATGATATCTTGTGTTAGCAAAAACAGAAACCGGCACTAATTGTTGTTTCATAAAGTATGTTGAGTGTGAGTTTTAGCAAAACTGATACTATTAGTTATTAGAACTAATACCCAGTTACTGTTTTGTATTAATATATGATATGGAATCTTATAATATTATTATACAACTGGTAGTTGCATCATAAAACTGATAACATTATGTAGGATCAATAGTTGCATGATAGAACATTCAATATATAATCTTGTTATAATATAAACAATAGGTGAAGAAAAGAACATCAACCACAACATATCATTCCAGCAGATCATCATTGTTTTTACAAGTAAGATCAGCATTGTTTTAAGAACAGAACATCATTACTTCACAAGTACCAAATTGCAACAGAGCATCATTACTTCATAAGTACCAAATTTAATTGTGAAACAACACAATGATTTACTTTAACACACAAAATTCTTCATCAGCATTCTATTGCTATTTTTGCTCTAGTTTTGATAATAGTGTGTTGTTGGATCTTTTTTGGAATCATGTTTCTGTTCAGTGATGCAATGTAAATCATGACCGCGGTCAACGCTTTGTAAAACAAAATATGTTAACAAAATATAAACCATGATCGAAGGCAACGAAATCTAATTTTTACATCACCAGAAATATGTTCATAGCTTGTACAACAAATTGTACTAATATCAAGCATTGATTATATCAACATTAAAACAGAAATAAAATTCAATTACATATAACAAAATATCTAAAATGTACATCAGTTTATGTGAAAATAGTACCACTTTTTGCAAACCGTTTGATTTGTTCATTTATCTTTCTTCTTCCAAACTTGACATGAACTTGGCTAACCTCCAGGAGTGCTCTTTGTTAGTCAATTTCTCATGTGCAATTCTTGCTCTAGATTTTAGCATTTCTTCAGGGCTATTTTGAGTGGTATTTGACTTTTTTTCATTGATATGATGAATATCATCACGTATATAACACAACCAAGCCTGTTTAAAAGAATATTTGCAGTATCAGTTTTGTGTATCTAGGTATTCGTTTTTGTCTGTAATTTGCAGTATCAGTTTCATAGTCACTAAGTATCATTTTCAGTATCTAAGTATTAGATTTTTTTGTAATTTTTAGTTTCTAGGTATCAGTTTAGCAGTCAGTAGTTTTCGTCAGTAGGTAATTTTGAGTATCAGTTTTTGTCTGTAATTTGCAGTATCTAGGTATTAGTTTAAGGGGAAATTAATTTAAAGGACAAAGATTTGTATATTTTTTGCCTCAAGGACACAACCTCAATATTTTTACCACAAGGACAAACATTCTTCTAAAAATTATTCATAAGGACAAACATTTTACAAAATTATTCATAAGGACAACAAAACTGCTACCAAGCTAAAAACTGATACCTAAAAACTGCTACCGGTAACTACAAACTGATACCTAAAAACTGCTATCAATGACTAAAAACTGATACCTAAAGAAAGTTGTCCTTCAGGATAAAATATTGAAGGCCTGTCCTTGAGGCAAAAATGCTGAGAAATTTTGTCCTTGACAATAATTTCCTGTTAGTTTAAATGAAAATTTACAGTGTCAGTTTAACTATCGGTAGGTATCATTTTGAACAACATAAACAACTTACGTGTCCGATCATTGTTGTGCACATGGTATCTGATGCATTTAATTTGCCTTCACCTCCTTATCCTGTATGTTTTTCTTTTTCCAATGTTCTTTCAGCATTTCTTCAATTTTATTTCTCTATTGAAGACAAAATAATACAAAGTTAGCTAATGTTCGATTTTTTTCAATTAAATTACTTTGATTCATAACAAAAATATATCATACCAATATCATTGCCTCCTTTAGACTGAGGTTGTTTCTTTCATTAGAATTCCTTCTAGGATGTCTAGAATCTTGATGACTCCATTGCATTATTGGGTATGACAAAGTTACTAGTGTCCAATGGTATTCACAATGCAATGGGAAATATATAGCATCTGTGTATTCATCATCCACAATTTGTTCAAGGAAAGGCAACACTAAAGATTTTATAATTCTATGTACATTGAAAACTATAGATTGCTGTTAAATAAAAAAATAAGTTAGAATTCAATATATATGTAGCATTTATGATATTATTGCATATTAAAGTTTTATTTACCGTCATTATTGTTGTGAATGCATAGTTGTGCTCTTTTAACCCACATTTAGATAAATACCAGTCAATTATCTATATTAACAACAAGAAAATGTAGGTTTTTGTTACTGGTGAAGCAATATTCAATAATAATTAGTATCTTTTATTTAAATAGTGGTAATATATATTACAAATTACAAGAATAATTAAGCATGAAATATGATGAAACAGCTTCTGGGTATTATTTTTGCACTGACTTAGTATCAGTTTTGCACATGCTATTAAATCAACTACTACTAGAAAACAAAAGTAAGTATGAATTTATATCAAATGCTACTAGGAATTAATTTTGCACTATTTTGGTATTTATTTTGTCATACATGACGGTTAATAAATAATTCAACTAATAGACCATCACTTTATAACAAATAGTAATTAGGTATCATTTTTGGTTATATATAGGTATCAGTTTTGGTATAAATAGCATTGGAAATAGCTATTAGACAATTTTTTTGTAATTATTTTTATTGGTAGCAGTATTATTAAGAAAGAAAAAAGTGTGTACCGATCCATGTGTGGCATTTTCTTCAAGAAGTTGTTTTTTGTTATTGTACATCCTCCTCTAATTGTGTCTTTATCTGTACATGCTACATCTCTGTTTTAAGAAAATAAGGCACATATCAATTATACAATGTTATTTTAATATGTAGCATTAGTATATATGTTTGTAAACTTACGCTTTTGTTGATGTCATAGCAAAGAAAGTTTTGATTGTATTTTGTTGTTCTATATTCAAGTATGCCAAACTTTTGCTGTAGTGTCCTTGTCCTAAATTTGAAAGTGTTGGCTCTATTACTTGAATTGGCATTGGGATTGACTCTTCTGCACTTTCTTTTTCATCATTTTCATTTTCTTCCAGTTTTTCATCATTTTTATTTTCTTCAGATTTTTTTTTTTTTTTCATTCTTTGACCATATTCAAAGCTAGGGCTTTCTTTTTTTTTCCTTTCTCTTGTTTTTATTGTTTTCACATAAGAAGATGGCTTTTGAACTGTTTGTTTCCTTTTCCGACCAGAAGTTTTTTCTGGTTTGTTTTCTTTGTCCTTTTCTACTATTCCCTCTTGCAACCGTTGTGTGATATTGAGATTGAAAGATGGAGGTGTTAGATCTAGTACTACATCACTATATGGTGCAACTTTGCTCCCTTTACTGGTATCTTCTTCCAATTTTTGAGCCTCTTCTATTTCTTTTTTGCGCCGTTTTATCTTCATTTGTTCGCAGCAATGTTTCATTTGTTTTGTTCAACATGTCTTCAGTTTTTTCTTTTGTGTCCATAGCTTTATCTTCATTTGGTTGTAGCACATTTTCATGCAATTCAGTTGCTATTTCAGTCTCCATGCATGTACTTTCTTTTTTCAGTTGTTTGGTGGACTTGTTCTGTATTAGTGTCAGTAGTTGTGTCTTCAACTTCTTCTACATTTTTTCAGTTGAGGATCTATATTAACAATAAGAAGCTGTCGGTTGTTGTTATTGGTGAATGAATATAATATTTTTAGTATCAGTAATGTAACTAATGTTAATAGTGGCAGTTTATGGGTATCATTTTTGCATTTATATCAGTTTTTCAAACAGAAAGTAAGTATCAGTTTTTCATACATATAGGTATCAGTTTTGATTTATTTAATAGTGAAAATTCTTTGTAAAATAACCAACCATGAGTTCTAATCAAACAGCTACTACATAAAAATTCTGCATTATTTTGGTATCAATTTTCTACTAAATGATGGTCAACATAAATAGTTCAATTTAAATATCATAAAGTTATAAGAAACCGAACGTAGGTATCATTTTTTTAATACATTTAGGTATTAGTTTATTTTTAACTTATACTTAGAATTATTTATAATATAAGCAAGCATGAATTCGAATCAAACAGTGTTATTTTCAATAATAAAAAATCATGTACCTGTCCATTTTTGTTATTTTTGCTTGACACTTTGTAGGTTCTTGTTGACACTCTGGATTTTCTTCTTCAACCTTTTAAGCTGTGAATGTTTTTCTTTATTTTGGGCTTCTATATTTAAACATGCACCTTCGTTTATTTTAGTTGTTGTGTTAACTTTTTCTACATGAGACTCAGCATTTCTGTCTTCATTCTCTTCTTCACTGTTTTCAGTTGTGGATTTCGTTTCTCTGTTTTCTATTTCTGTTTCTACATGTGCATGTTTATTTAGAATGTTGTCAGGTTCATCGTCCATGTGCTTACTCTCTAATTCAACTTCTGAATTTTTCTTTTCATTTTCTTCTAGTCTTGATTTGAGTTCTTTCAGTTGTTCTTTCAATTTCAAATTTTCTTTTTCTACCTTTATCCTCAACTTCTTTTCTTTGTCTAATTACTTCTTTGTTTTCTTACCTTCTTCTTCCAAATCTTTAATGTGCGTTTGCAAAACATTAAGGCTTACAAAATCTTCAAAAGATCGAGTACTCTGTTCAGCTTCTTCAATTTTTTTTTCTATTGGTTTTCTTTTCTTTTGTCGCTTCACTAGTACAAAAAGTGCATATTGCTTCACCTCATTTGCATCAGTTGAAGTAAAAACTGATGCAAATAGAACTATTTGCATCAATTCTATCTTAATAACTAATGCAATTGGTACGTGGAAAGTAATAGGTAATAAAAAATCAAATTTGCATCAGTTGTCACCCACAACCGATGCAATTGGGACGTGCAAATAGTTTTAGTCGCATCGGTTATAAATTCAACCGATGCAACTACGGTAAATTTTGTTTGCCGCCGAATCATTTTTGTTTGCCGCTAAAATTTTTGTTCTCAAATTTTCGTTCCTTCATCAAATTTTCATTCCGTCGCCAAATAATTTTACAGTCCTCCTTAAACCAGATCTTCTTTTCATCTCCACCTTCAGTATTAATTCCAAACTCAAATAAAATACAGACAATAAGCCTTGCGTACGTCGTCAGCGGCTATTGTGAGGAGGCGTGTTTCAAGCATGTTAGGGCAAGGCGAGGTCGAACGGCATCAACATCTTAAGGCGATAAGGAAGGTCGCATGCGCTTCGTGGTACGTTCTGGTGATGCGAGTTATGGAGGTGTGAATCTGGGTGCGATGGAGGTGCTCAACAGCGATGGCAGGTGGCATACTTCTTTTCGTCGAGATGAGATAATAATCTCACACACCTATATCTATAATTACTGATTTCTCTAAACAAAATTACTGTCTTGGATAAATTGGTGAATGAATTGAATTGTTTAGTTGGAGTAAAATAGTAAAAACTTTATTTTAGAAATCGTGTACTGTTTATTTGATTTGAGTACAAACACACATACCAAGTACATATATGGGAAATTATTGAACTGAGGTTGTTAGTAAGTCCTGATATTATATCTATTTCATTATGCAACTCACTCGATCGATGAAACTAAAAACTGGAAATTTCCACGTTCTTATATGTGTACATAGAATGGATGCTGTAATCGAATAAGAAGTTTTGAACCGTTGATAACTATTTTACCGACTAAAAATAGATGTGCTTTTGTATTTATTGAAAAGGTATAAAAGTAGATATTAAAAGCCATGTTCTTTCTTTCTTTCTGCTTCTGTATTAAAATGTTGAACTTAATATTGGTGAATAAATGAAATGGTATCGTCTTAATCTGCTAGCATCATATGGATACTATATTTCATGTGACTTGTATAGACAGATAAATGTTTGTTTTACTTCTTACTTCAATCTTTCATGTTCAAACAACGAACACTGTCTGAGTTAAGTCATGTACTACAGATATTAAAATGGTCTAGAACATCTAATGGTATTGTCAGTAATAGTGTCTTAGTAAGGAGTTGGACAGTGCAATATTTCCCCATGTAAAACATTGCTTAATTCAAATTCATATTGAACAAACTGAACTTGCAACTACTCTACATGCATCTACATATACCACTTATTATGCAATCATGGCCAACTCATTTGACGTAGACAATCAATGTATGCAATTTCATCTTGAATAATATCGAATTTGAATGATATACTATTTATTTGGAAGTTGATTTTTTATTGATCTTTGCTGATAGTCCAAGTGGCTCTGTTTTTCTATAGCACTTTAACCTTATCAAGTTCTTGGCTATGCTTAGTATACCTTTTCTGTTCCTTTTTGTTAAGTCTAGAAAACAAAGTTTCCGTCATAAACCTTAAGAACTATGTTCACTTCTTGAAAATAATGATTTTCTGCAGTTTTGTATCTGATGTATCATTAACTTCAACATTTGTTTCATGTGCAGAATAGCTGGTTGAAGTTTTCAGGTGGGTGAAAGGCAATGAAGTGGTCGATATGTATGTATGTGCACTGAAGTAAGGATGAGGTGCTGTGAAGTTTGTGAAGTTGGAGTATGTGTGCAATGAAGTGGTCGATATGTATGTATGCGCACTAAAGTAAGGATGAGGTGCTGTTGTATTGGGATGTGGTGATGAGGTATGTGTAGTTTTTTTTGTTTGGGTTTGATCAACAATGGGTTATGTAGAATATTGTATGGTGGTATGTGTTGATATTCAGGGGTGATGCATGCATTGTGATGGGTAGTAGATGCAAGTCAGTGAAGTTAAATGGTAGTGGAGTGGCGTATTTTGGTGAGTGAAGTGCTCGGTTGCACTATTGAACCGTTAAAGGGGAACTGTTGCGGGTCTCTGATGATGGGTGAAGAGATGTATGCTTGTATGTAGGCAGAACCGTTGAAAGTTGTTAGAGGATTAGCACTTGTATGAATGGATTGTGGAGGTAGCAAGTGTGTAGGCAATGGTGGTAGTTTTGTAGATGCTTGTGGGAAGTTATGCTGTGAATTGGTTGTTTGTCAAAGCAGCAAGGCAGAAATGGACAGAGTAAATTGAGGTGAGTTGATTGATGAATTTGGAGTGTAGGTTTATGGACAGGTTTGTGTTTGTGAAGTGAGTTGATGTTGTGGCAGTGGAGCATAGTTGTGCTGTAAGCAGTGGGTTTGTTGATAGTAAGGGAAAAAGTAACAACAATTGTAAATGAAAATGAACAGTGTAAAGATCAAAACAGAATTTGTAAAATGAAAATGAAAATAGGAATTGTAAATGTAAATGCACTGTACAGAACTCCCAGACTTAGAAATGCAAATGTACAGAAATGCAAACGTAAATGAATATCTATAAATGAAATGTAAACAAAATTGAAGATGAAATGAAATGGAATGTTTTTTATACTAAAAATGCAAAGGCAATTGCAGATGCAAATAGAAAAACAGAAAACACACAACAAAATGATGCAATAGACGGATTAGTTTGCATTGGTTGTTATAAAAAAACCGATGCAACAAAGAGGGCTGTGTCCAACAAACCAACCGTATTTGCATCAGTTGTTAGTAACAACCGATGCAAAAAGGATCTTTTTGCATCGGTTTTAGAACTGATGCAAAACTGTTAAGCCTGTTGCATCGGTTGCATATGCATCAGTTGTTGAACTGATGCAAAAGGGGGGTAAACAACCGATGCAAATGACCTGTTTTGTAGTAGTGCTTGATTCTCTTTTTGTTGATGCTGTTTGGAGTAGCTTGTGTTCATGTGGAAGAATAGTGCTTATTTCTTTTACCTGTGTAATTGAAATAATAATTTTTCTTTAAAATTTAAATGCAAATGTTTTATGATAGTATGTTGTAACTTATAAGTTATAACTGACATTAATAATTGATTAGTTTAATAGAAGAAAATATAATAGTATTGAAATTGATACTATGTACACTTACTAATTGATTGTGTCCAGTGTTAAAAATAATACCAAGTATTATTGTATATTATAAGTGATACTGTGCAAAATGACAAGACGTACTATGCCAAGGAAAAATTGATACTATGGAAACAAAAATTTAAAGCTACACATTGAAACTGATACTAATTAGAAGCTAAAGTGATACTGCAAAGAGGCATATTTGATACTATGCAGAGACAAAAAATTATTCTAAGTGTTGAAACTGATACTACTGACAGAGAGAACATAAAATGTAAACTGATATTGACTAGTGTAAGTAAGATTTAATTTTAACTTACATTGCCAACTTTTACATCATTCAAAAACTGTTTCATAACAATGTCTTTAAGTTTTCTTACATCCCATCGTGCAAACCTGGGTAAACCTTCAGCAAGTTGCCTTCTAGGTTGGATGAGGTTCATTTTCTCATAGATGCAATACTATAAACATTTAAAGATATAATTAGATAAGAATATTGAATATAACATTTTTTTTCAATTAATAATATATTGCATAACACATCTTACCAAATGGAAGCATGGAATATCTAGACATGTTTCTTGGCTTGGAGATAAACTTTTTGACAAATTTACAAAAAAATTTCTCTATTGTTTCTGGCCATGAGATAGTCTGCATTGTTTCGCTATCAATCAAATATGGTAGAATTCCCCATCTCAGTTTTTGTTGGTTGTTGGGAAAGAAAATGTCAATAGTATTTGCATTATTATCAATAAAGGCAGATCTTCTTCGTTTTCTTTTTTCCTTTTTGATATTTCTTGTTTTATTCTTCTTTCCACAACATTTCTTATTATGTAAGTACATGTGCCAAAGTTTCTAGTTGCAAATTCTTTGCAGTCTGGTGGAATGGTTTTGCTCGTCAATTTGTTGTTGGTTCTATGTTTATTCCTTTTAATGGCAGACCGAATAACAAGCTTATATCTCTAGCAGTGACCTTCATTTTGTCTTCTCCTAAGACGAAGGTATTAGTTTCCAAATAGTAGCAGTTGTATAAATCATCCAAGTTGTGTTGATGCTTTTTGCACTCTTTCGTTGTTATATTTTCTTCATATAAGACTTTGAAGAAGTTGTAAAATGGTATCTTCTTTAAGATGTCAAATTGTTTTTTGGTCAATCCATTTTTTCTTTGACCAGTTTCATTATCTTGAAGATAGCTTATAAGCCACATCTATAAACAGTTTCTGGCTTAACATGTTAAGATTTTGCTATCTCCTTGTTTGATTCTTTTGATGATGCATGAATGCTTTTACGACATGGATTGACAAAATCATCATCGTCCTATTTCATGAAAATGTGGCATTAAGTTGTTAGTGAAATAAGCAGCATTGAAACAAAACAATATATAACATGATATAGCGTATCAGTTTCCATAAACATGAGATAAAACATGATATTTTTATCTAAACAAAATTTGGTATCATTTTTGCTAAATGTAGGTATCAATTTCTTAAAAATTATGGTTGAAATACTTCTAAAATTGCTACATAATAACTTAAAAGGAAACATATTGCATGTATAATTTATAGCTTATATTTGTGTTAACTTTGTTACAAATTACAATGAAAGTAATTTGTATAATTAAAAGTATAAAGTTCAAAGAAAGATAAAGTGAGTATCATGTTTATAAGGTGTATGTATCAGTTTGGTTCCAACCAACAGTATATCAATTTTAAGATATGATGTCCATAAAAAAAGATAGTAGGTATCAGTTTTGCATTACATTAGTGTCAATTTTATATTTGTGATGGAAATAATTTCAATTATGGAGTAGTAAATTCCATCAATGTTAGTGGGTATCATTTTATGAATATAACTATATAAGTTTTGTTACAAACTATTGAAAATTTATTTTTAAAATTACAAAGTTTTGTCTTCAACTAAACAAACAATAGGTTCATTTTATGAAATATAGGTATCAGTTTTTTATACAGTGGGTATCATTTTATTGAAAAATTACAACATTGACATATGAACTAAAACATATTATTGAGCGGGTACCATTTTTTAAGAATTTAGTCTCAGTTTTCCTAGAAAAAAGATGGTGCAATAATTTGTAAACTAAAATGAATCAGCTACACAAAATTAGGCAATATGTATCACTATTGCAGGATGTTGGTATCAGTTTTTATGTGTGTGCTGAAATTAAAATTTCTAAATACAAAGTATCACATTAATTCTAATAGATGTTTGGTATCATATTTTCAATATATTAGTATCAGTTTTGTAACAAATGGTAATGAAATCTATTTTTTAACAAACTAAGCTTTGTCTCCTACCAAACAAACTATAGGTATCACTTTTTGAACAAGAAAATCTTTATAAGTGATATGGCTTGTAATTTTACCGTGTTGGCTTGTTCATCTTCAGATTCCTCAACTACTATTTGTTTTCCCTTATTTGTTTGAGCTTTTTCCTGTTAAACATATTAACACTATTAAAATACATCTAATGATTTAATAGTATCAGTTTCATAACTTAATGGTATTAGTTGCCTGTTGAATTTGCTGTTGGATTATTTTCTCATTTTTTATCTTCGATCTTAATTCTCTTATTTGCACTGGTTGTACAGTTGATTTGTCACCAGCTATTTTTTCCTGCATGGTTTCTTTATTTTTCTGTAAAATAAGTTCAATAGTATCATAATCAATCTAGAATGGTTTTGTTATGCTTCATTTCATGGTATCATTTACCTTTTCTTCTGTCCAGTTTTCTTCATGTTTCCTTTTTGTTCTTCTTTCCCTTTTTTGCTGTATTTCTTCTTCCATTGGTCTTCTTAATAGTGTTAACTTTGCAGATTCCTGCTGCGTTTCTACTGCTGCTAGGATATTTGCTTCATGAAGATTATCAGATACAACTGTTAGGGTATCAAATTCACGTGGTAGGTTTTCAATTTCGGCTCTATTCTCAAATTGAGGTTCTTTGTTTCCAGATTCGAGCTGAAAATCAGAATAAGGCGCTAGGGTATTAGGTTTTTGTCGAATATCAGATTGAGGGGATAAGGTATCAGATTCGTGCTTAAACTCTACTTGTTTTTTATTGCTTGACGTATGCGATTGAGATGGAGATAGCAATTTTGCTGTGGTTTTGTTTGCCATTTCTCTTAATTTCTATTTTCTGTCGTGAAGAAGAGTGTGGATTTGAAAATCGAACAGGAAGACGAATGAAGGAAATGGAGAAATGTTTTAACGCGCGAATGGGCTTTGGGCCTGTCCTTTGGAAGAAAACTGTTTGTGCGTGTTATTATGAATAAATTTTTTAAAATATTTGTCCTTTAAAAAAAATTCCCCTAAGGGTACATATCAGTCTTGTTGGAATTAAATTAATCAAACATGCATCAGGGGCTTTATGTCCAATTATTAGAAAAATCAATTTGCCTAATATTATCACATTAGTTGTTTTCATTTTCAATGATTGCTTCTGATTAGAGTAAACATACATTACTATATATATTTTACTAAAAGCATAGACAAATTATTAGAATTTTTATTGCAAACATACATAGCTTAATTTATATATACATGAATCTGGAACTTTATAATTTCAATTCCATTTGTATCCAAATAGGAGCACACATTAATAAATGAAAGATTATATTAATCCTATGTTCGAATTAGATTATATTAATTGCAAATTATTTTCAGTTTATTAAGTATCCAAACAAGAACAAACAATACTATATATATATAAAGCATAGAACAGGATATACATTGTAAAATGCTGAAACTATGAAACTGGAACTAGAGACACAATCACGCATGAAAATCGACGATGCAAAATGAAAATCGTATACAGAAAGAAGCAACCAAATCATGATTGAAACGATGCAAAATGAAAATCAAACTCACATTTTTTCTCTTCCTACTAGTATTAACCATTGCTGAAATCGACGATCTAGTAAGCAAGGATTGAAGAGCAAGGCGGCACTCGGCAGACTGGCAGTGGATGAGTTTATTACTTGATTATCACGATTGAGATTCTCAGAAGAACGAAAATTAAATAGATAAGCTAATTTGGGGAATGAATTATGTTCTGCGAATACTGAATAGTGGCTAGGGCAACTAGGGCAAGCATGAATGGTTAAGGGTTAGGAATGGAACACTGGGTTGGGTAGTGAAAAGAATTGGATTGGGTAGGCCCGATAATTTAAAAATAGTTTCGGTTAATGGTTAACCGATATATAATCGCGGTTAACCATTAGCTGAAACAATTTTGGTCGATTAACATCTGTCGATTAACCTAAAGTTCGGTTAACCAATTTTTTCGGTTAAAGCGGTTCGATTAAGATCAGTTTGGTCGGTTAAGTTAGTTCGGTCGGTTAAATGCCCAGCCCTAGCTAGCGATCCAAAAAGTATGCTAGAATGTGAGCTAACTCCTTAGCATCCTTCTCCCATCTTGTTCCATGTAGGTCGCTGCAAATCAATGAAACAGTATGGATCGCTAGCGATCATAGCATAGCATATGGATCGCTGGCAATCCATATACTTAGAATACTATTAGACTTTGATTTCTGGAGTTTATGGCGGTTTGGCGAAAAGGTATGGATCGGTAGCGATCCATAGTGCATGGATCGCTAGCGATCCATGTACTTAGTTGATTTCTGAGCTTTGCCTTTTAGATCGCGTCTATTATCTCGTGTTGATGTTGTTCATGAACCCTCGAGTTAATGCTATGGATCGTTAGCGATCCATAGGCCATGGATCGTTAGCGATCTATAGGCCATGGATCGCCAACAATCTATGCCTTTAGAGTATTTTCCTTTCTTTTTTCTATTGCCATTTATTCTCAACAGCGAATCTTCTAAGCAAAGATTAAGGATCTAACTTCTGACGCATCTGATCCAAAGTAGATAGCTAGATCTTTGCCTGAGTTCAATTCTTAGTGAAAGCATCAAAATGTTAACCTAAAGAATTGATCAACACCCGGGTTTGAGTGTGAAAGCACGAGCCCTGTTTGTACAGAACAATAATACAGGTAATATGTATGGAAAATAATAGTAAAAGAAAGGAGACAAGAAGATTTTTATAGTGGTTCGACTGTTAACGAAGCCTACGTTCACTTTATAGTTTTATTATAGACTGATTGCTATCACAAGTAGTGTTTGGTTATAAGGCTTTTGATTATCCTTAAGCTAAATTGAATCACTAGAGTTGGAATCCATTAGAGAATCTGTAACGACCCGATATTTAGGACTATTCGCATCCGCACATGTCGGACTTGAATAATTCAAAATACCGAATTGCTAATTTAAATTTGGAAAAACTGAGCATATACAGTAAATAAATAATCACAGATCACAGACACAGAGTAATAATTGCAGCGGAAATAAAAGAGATAGTAGTTCATGAAGCTACTATATAAATATATAAATTACATCAGAGTTAAACCAGATACAACGGAAGAGTAATACGATACATCAGTTACAAATCAGAATACATCACTGGAATCATCGAATACTGAAAGCAGAATAGAAGGCTGGATCTTCAAGCAAAGCTCCAACTTCAAAGGTGAGTCTCGAATACTGGTACACTCAGTCTGACCCGAGCGTAAAGAAAACACAAAACACTCGAGTCAGGATTAATATTCTCATATCAATAAATCCAACTCAAGTGAAATAACAATTGAAATACAAGTAACTCAAAGGATGTTTGGAATAACCATCCTTTAAGGATCCGTTAAACTATCTACTATGTAGTAGTGTACGATAAGTAGATAATGCCTATTAGTAATATAAGATATCAAAATAGTGTTAAGGCGTTACCATTATCCCCCTTAACACATTTTATACAAGCATCATAGTCTATACAGCACTGTAACTCCACCGTAAACTAGTGGGCTATCAGGGAGTACTCCATAGGTATAACACAAAACAAATCGTAGTGGTCGCGTATAGGGATACAAGTATGAAAAGGCACATGAGGCAATACCCAAGGTAGTGAAACTACCGTTTGCCTGATCCGGACTGGTGAGAACACATCGCCGCAGTGACCGCAACACCACGAAACAACACTCCCAAAATCAAGGGTGCACCAATCGACAACAAGTAATGAGTAGTTCGAAGAAGTGTGTTTGCTCGAGGTAGCTAGCCCCCATTTGGCCCGGCACGGCTCCTGTTTTAGTCATTTCCAATTTGACACAAGTGTCAAGGCTTTCCATTATCGTTCACTTTCTTCAGTCAACACGTACATCATTCCAACCACTTCATTCTGGATCACACTCCGCGTATAGTTATTAAAGTGGTTTTCGGTTTAGACAGAGAGTATGTCCCTAACCGATTCCAGTCTCTTTAATAACTTTCGTGATTATTACACCGATTGGTCGTTTATATATTTCAAAACCAAATCAATTACAATTATAATTAGAATTTACAAATCAACATTTTATTTGTCTTTTTAAACCAATTTCCAAAATTTACATTTCAAAACTCCCAAATTACCATTTCAAAACCTTATAATTCAATTTCAATTTGATTTAGAACAATTCAAATATTGATTCAAGTTCGTATATAAGTCTCATTTCGAAAACATTAAATTAATTTAATTTAACATTCAAAACAATTTAAGATCATTGATCGACTTCATTCAATATTCGTTAAGTCAATTTATCATTCAAAACAATTTCTATTAAATTTCCAATTCATTAAATCAATTACTTAAGTTCAACTTCATTATATCAAAACTTCGAATTGAATTAAATTAGATTTGTAAAATCAATTTCTTTACATTTCAAGTCTTACACTAATTTCAATAAAACACATTTTTTTCTTGTTAGAGAAATTTAATTTCACTTATTTATTTACTTAGTTACAATTTCAAAACTCAATTTATAAAGAAACTTAATTTCACTGATTCAAGAAGTTCAATTTCACTTAACAAAGAATTCATTTTTTATTTAATTATTATATAATTCATTCTTATTTAATTATTAAATAATTTCAAAACTTAATTATTAAATAATTTCAAACTTAATTATTAATAATTTCCAAACTTAATTCAATCATTTCTCAAATTAAACAACATTCTTTCATCAATTACATTGTTAATAATTTGTTTTAGATTTTTAAATATTAACATTTTCCTTTCATTAAAATTCAAATTTCAACTTCATTTCAAAACCTTATCATTTATTCAAATAAAATCTTTATTATATTTTAAATCAAATTATTGACCAATCGGGTTTTTATTTAATTCTCTATCCAAAGTCAAAGTTTAATTTGGGTATTTATCATTTCAACCCGATTCCAATTCAATTCAAAAATCAAAGCATAGCAAAGGGAACTTGCAGTGTGATAACTGGGATGGTGTCAAAGTAAATAAACAAGCAATAACAACAACCAATATCAATCCAATAATCAATTCAAATAATCCCGAAATAATCGTATTAATTCACATTGTTTTTTTTTGGCAAAGCCAGCGGGGTTAATTGGTCCCCTACCAGTTTTATTGCATAGAACAATAAATGATACAGCAGAAAACAAAGGAGAACAAGAAAAGAAAATAGGAAAAAATAGAAAAAGGAAAACAGGCATCATTCCCAAATTTGCAATAGATCAGAAGAGAAAACAGTATTCCAATTCTTCATTAGACAGTAAGTGCCACTCTTAACTTCATGCCAAATATCTTCCATATTCTTTCTCTCATTTTAAAAAAGAATTGCATTCCTTTGTCTCCGTATAACTTTCATATAAACCTTCATACAAACAGCAATCATCCTTCCCACCTCATTTTTAATCCTAGCAGCTGAGTAGAAATTATCCCAAACTTCACCAGAATTAGCATTATTAAAATTTATACCAGTTTTCAACCCTATTCTATGCAAGAGAAAATGAAGGGCAGGGCAAACAAAGAAAATATGTTGGGGAGACTCATCATATTGGTCACAAAACAGGCATTTCAGAGTGCATCCCATGCCATATTTCCTCAGAACATCTCTAGTTAACAAGGCCTGGCTAATGACTTTCCATAGCAACAAGTTGTCCTGAGGATGTGAATCAGATGACCAGATGACAGTGCTCCATTTAGAAGCTGGCAGGGGTGCAGAGGCAGTGATGAAATTGTAAGCTCCTTTGATTGTATGAGGCTTGAAGTCCCAAACAACATTATCAATATTAGGAACAGGGGAGAAAAGTTGCTGCATATTAATTCACATTGTTGTTTGTGCAAATCAATAAAATTATTTCTAGAATCTACACTATCATTTCATGTAGATTAAAGATTATTACATTACGGTTCTTCACTTGTCATCTATTTACAATTTCATACGTCATCAATTTAACAACATACATTCAGTGGTTCAAGGTGTAATTAAACAAATCCTACGTGTCAATAAATTTAACAGTTAAAGGGGTCATATTATACAAATGTCATTTAATCAAATTTAACACATATATCAAATCTAACTATCCTACGTCAATTTCAATTTCAAATTTATTATCATTTTCTACATTAACAATTTAACGTCCAATGTCAAAAATCAAACAATCAATCATTTATCAACCAAAACTGGATTATCATTTTACAAATAACAGATAATGGTGTCAGATGTCACAGGTGAACTGATACAGGCAATAGCATATATAACAGTGTAATTAACTAACAGCAGCATATTTCAATTGTCGTTTCAATTGAAATCAAATTTAATAAATAAAAGAGCGTTAATCGTGAGTGATTGCTCACCTTTCAAGGTTATAGGGAGGTTCAACTATAGAGGGAGTTACGATTCCAAGCATGGATTTCATAGCCAAGCAAGATTGAATGCGAATAGCACGAACAAGGCTGATAAATCAAGAATTGATAAAAACGAATCAGAACAGGGTTGATGAAGATAATAGGTAAAATTGGATTGATATAAAATTGTGTCATGTTCTAACTTCAACCACATATTGATAAAATATATATACAATGCGTTTTTAAATATCATTGTTTACACTAAAACCCAAATATTAGCAAAATTTATATTGACTTATCTAATATACCACTTTAAACCAAACTAACATTTATAATTAACTGTATATAACATATTTATACACCAAAAATCGAAAAAAAAAATATGACTGACTCGCAACATATTATGCATACAGCCGTTATATACATGCATACCCATTTTACATAGTATAATAAAATCAACTGGTTATAATATACTCGTTTAAATATACTTACTATGACATGTATGCAAACTGTCCTATGGTATACTGCCGATATACTATATATAAAAGTCATATACACCCTATAATTTAAAATAAATATCAATATATACATATACACGTGAAAACCAGCAATTGTATATATATATATGCTTATAGCTCAATATGCTTTATCAACTTTATAACTAGTATATAATATAAAATCTCAGATCTAGTTTTTTTGTTCAACTAATGAACATGGGGTCACAAAATAGCGTACAAAGTTGCAAGCATATTTCAATAGTAAATTATCTATCTGCATATTATATTTAAAACAAACAAACAATATAATATATATACCAAAAGCAACAGATCTTAACAAATTAACATTATTAAACTATAACAACAGACTAACCTTATACACAATTTACAGCTAGTATAATATAACTAACACATACATAATAACTTATATATAGTAAACTTGTAAAAATTCAACTATAGCCAACAACATAATACCTGACACGAGCTAGAATAAAGAAGGGAAGAAGGTGGATAGCCGGAGATCGGCCGGAGGGTGTTTGTGGCAACCGCTGTCGGGAAGGAGCGGTCTGGGCTGGGTGTTCGACTAAGAAGGCTCGGAGTTGGATGGGTTGAGTGTGGTGTGGTCTCGGGATGAACGTGGTGGGTGAGGCTAGACAAGGCAACTGGCGCGAGGATCGGGAGGGTGGAGGCCGAAGTCAGGTGATGAGTTGCGCGGGTTGGCAAGTTGGCTATGGTCAGAAATAGGTTGCTGGCGGATGGGTTGTTAGCCGGCGACGTTGGCACGACAGAGGGAAACAGTGGGTGATCGGGTGATGGTTTTGGGGTGCGGATGCTGCGCGAGTTGGTGGAGGTGGCTGCCGACGTGGGGAAAGACATTGGGAGCTGCTTGCGTGGCATTTTGGTCAGCTACCGGGGAAAGGTGAGAGGATAGTGATCGGTGATTGTTGGCGACGAGCAAACGGATCTCGAGCCGAGCAGGTTTTCAAAACAAAAATGCAAATGGAAGAAGAAATCAAGCTTCCAGGTAAAATAGATAACCTTTGATTTTCACAGAGCAAGTTTAGTTTGGGAGAAAAATGGAGGATGCACAGCTGTAAGGAAAATATAAATATAAACTTATATTATATTATACATTTTCTGAAGTGAACGTGCATAACCCAAAACTGAAAAGCCGAGTAATGAATGTGAAAGGACGGGTCAAAAATATAAATGGGCAGAGCACAAAACACTCCTGGAAGAAAATTTACCATGGAACCACAATCGTTTGAAACTTTGAATTAGCAAAAAAACCAAAATAAATTAGTTATTGGGAAATGGTGAAAGCCACGCACATAATTTAGAGGAAAAATAAATGCAGATGGATGTTGAGATTATACGTTGTAAAATTTGAATAGTCACCGAAAGTTTAAAAGTTCAAAATTTCAGAAACGATACGGTTCACTATTTCACGGTTCCTTGACGTACCGGACCCCGAAACACACGAACGAATATACTACGGTGATCAGCACGATGAGACAATTAAAACGGCATACGGGTATCAGTGGTACGATTGAATTATAAAAATTCGAATTTTCTACTGGCGGAAAATGTAAGAAAGACGTAGAAAAATATGATCGACGGAGCCAAAGAAGTCCGAATTTGGAAAAACGAAAAACGACGTTTGCTCAGAAGATGGTTTAGAATTTTTCTATGTAAAAATATTTAGGTTCCGAAAATATTTTATTTTCATCGCTTTTTAACTGATTAAATTGAAGTAAATTTACGCGCGAATAAACTTTCATATTTTCGGACGAAAATTTACCAGTTGCTATGTTTAACTAGACGCATTTCAAATATTAAATTTTTATTTCAAAATTTTATCGTTTAAAATTTCACAAAATTCCAACTAATTACGTTATTAAAACAGTTAAAATTTACGGGTCATTACACTCTCCCCCACTCAAAACTTTTCGTCCCCGAAAAGGAACGAGGTAGGAGAATAGAAACAACCAGAAAGAAAACAGATTTGAAATACAAAATAATAATTAATTTAAACCATATAAATTCAAATTTAAATTAATTGATATTCAATAATTGATTTAATCCATTTGATTTCACTAAAATCAATCTCAACTATTTCTAAATTCATTATCTTATTATCCAATTATCTTCAATTTACAATTTCTAAAACCATAAATTTAAATAGTCTTTTATTATAATCATATTTTTTTCAGCAATTTAAATTCTTCTTTATTCCAAATTCTTATTAAGCTTATTTCACTTAATATATCTTATTACATATATTTAAACCCATATAAATTAATTTAAACCATAAAAGTTTCGATCTAGATTAATTTATATTTACTAATTGCTTTTAAATTCAAGGTATTTTCATAAGTTGATCAAATTTCAATTTGTTAATTCTTTCAAAACAAATTTATTAATTCTTTCAAAAAAAATTTATTTCATTATTAACTGAGTTTTACTTATTATCCTATCTAACTCTATTAACATCTTTACAATCAAAATTTTAGTGTATAACATTTATTATGACACTCAAATTTTATTTATAAAGACCCTTTTTATTGTACATTATCCAATTACATTTTAACTTCTGAATAATTTAGGTAAGTTATATTGAAATGAAATTGAGTATCAAACAAGTAAATTTCTAATTCAATTATTCAAGTTAAGTATTTATTCAAAATTTTAGCTTTATTTATAATTAAAATCATCATTTAACATAAATTCAAGAATTAGATTTCCAATTCACTTCAAACCATTTAGAGATAATTATGTATATACTATATATATCTAATCAAATTAAATTTAAAATAATATACATATATATATATAAATCAAATCATACTTAAGAAATTTAAATCGATTTAATTTCCAAAACAAAACTGTAGCAAAGCTAAGAATTGGTCTCTTCCTTTCGAAACTTGAAAATGAATGTCGATGATGCGGCCGCCATCATCGAAATTATTTTCCAGCGACAAAGAGAAGAGCACTGATTTCAACATTTTAAAAATTCTTTGAAAACGATTTCTATTCGAAAATACTTTCAGTAATATATACTTTGAAATTTTAAAAACCAAAGTTCGAAATCACCGGAAACTAATAAATTCTCAAATTTATGAATTAAATTCATTTCAAATTCCAATCAATTTATAACAAAGTTTATAAATTCATTTATTTATATTATGCAATAGTCAATGGTTTACAAAACAATAAATGAAAATCAAATATTATTATTTCAGACAACAAATTCATTAACAATTTAATTTCAGAAAACTTATATTTATATATAATATAATCATACAAAACTTTTATTTTATTTATCAAATTTGAAAACGATATTGTGTCAGTTTTCTCTGCTCAAGTGTTTTGGAAATCCTATCGATAGCGTTGATCAGACGAATCGATCGAAAACCCAAATCAACATCAACAACTCAAACAACACAATATAAAAACATTTTAAAAATTTATTTACAAATACACTTCCTCACTTACCGATACAATAATGGATTTCAAAGCAAGGATAGAGATTCAAATTTTTGATAGACTTAAATCAAAGAGAATTTCGATTCGAAGATAGGTTTGAAACAAAGATATGGTGATTAAATAACAAAATAAGGTGATGGATAAGTTTACATAAATCGCGGGCAACCTTAACCGGGTCGACCGTGACTTCAAAATAAGATCGGTGTAGAATTCCGAGGTAAATCGACATTCGATCTCAAGAAATAGAATTCAGGTATAGTAGGAGATAGATAGCATCGTAAACCGAGGATACAGAAATCTCCGGTAGATCAATGCCTATTGTAAAGGAGTTTCACCCCTTTGCAAATCATTCGAAGTTTGGCGTCACCGCTGATTCATTATAAAGATCATTCATGGTGGAGTTATAGGATACTCCGGAATGAGAAGGCGAATAGTGAGGGACACGAATGGATTTTGGAACCACATGGAACGTTCCAAAATTCAAGGGAATTGAGTCAAAAAGAAGAGATTGAAACTCGAATGAGAGTGATTCTGTAAATACATTCACCCTATATGTTAAGTTTTGCCTAGAGCTACCAAAGCTCTGATACCAACTATAACGACCCGATATTTTGGACTATTCGCATCCGCACATGTCGGACTTGAATAATTTAAAATACCAAATTGTTAGTTTAAATTTGGAAAAACTGAGCATATACAGTAAATAAATAATCACAGATCACAGACACAGAGTAATAATTGCAGCGGAAATAAAAGAGATAGTAGTTCATGAAGCTACTATATAAATATATAAATTACATCAGAGTTAAACCAGATACAACGGAAGAGTAATACGATACATCAGTTACAAATCAGAATACATCATTGGAATCATCGAATACTGAAAGCAGAATAGAAGGCTGGATCTTCAAGCAAAGCTCCAACTTCAAAGGTGAGTCTCGAATACTGGTACACTCAGTCTGACCCGAGCGTAAAGAAAACACAATACACTCGAGTCAGGATTAATATTCTCATATCAATAAATCCAACTCAAGTGAAATAACAATTGAAATACAAGTAACTCAAAGGATGTTTGGAATAACCATCCTTTAAGGATCCGTTAAACTATCTACTATGTAGTAGTGTACGATAAGTAGATAATGCCTATTAGTAATATAAGATATCAAAATAGTGTTAAGGCGTTACCATTATCCCCCTTAACACATTTTATACAAGCATCATAGTCTATACAGCATTGTAAACTCCACCTTAAACTAGTGGGCTATCAGGGAGTACTCCATAGGTATAACACAAAACAAATCGTAGTGGTCGCGTATAGGGATACAAGTATGATAAGGCACATGAGGCAATACCCAAGGTAGTGAAACTACCGTTTGCCTGATCCGGACTGGTGAGAACGCATCGCCGCAGCGACCGCAACACCGCGAAACAACACTCCCAAAATCAAGGGTGCACCAATCGACAACAAGTAATGAGTAGTTCGAAGAAGTGTGTTCGCTCGAGGTAGCTAGCCCCCATTTGGCCCGGCACGGCTCCTGTTTTAGTCATTTCCAATTTGACACAAGTGTCAAGGCTTTCCATTATCGTTCACTTTCTTCAGTCAACACGTACATCATTCCAACCACTTCATTCTGGATCACACTCCGCGTATAGTTATTAAAGTGGTTTTCGGTTTAGACAGAGAGTATGTCCCTAACCGATTCCGGTCTCTTTAATAACTTTCGTGATTATTACACCGATTGGTCGTTTATATATTTCAAAACCAAATCAATTACAATTACAATTAGAATTTACAAATCAACATTTTATTTGTCTTTCTAAACCAATTTCCAAAATTTACATTTCAAAACTCCCAAATTACCATTTCAAAACCTTATAATTCAATTTCAATTTGATTTAGAACAATTCAAATATTGATTCAAGTTCGTATATAAGTCTCATTTCGAAAACATTAATTTAATTTAATTTAACATTCAAAACAATTTAAGATCATTGATCGACTTCATTCAATATTCGTTAAGTCAATTTATCATTCAAAACAATTTCTATTAAATTTCCAATTCATTAAATTAATTACTTAAGTTCAACTTCATTATATCAAAACTTCGAATTGAATTAAATTAGATTTGTAAAATCAATTTCTTTACATTTCAAGTCTTACATTAATTTCAATAAAACACATTTTTTTCTTGTTAGAGAAATTTAATTTCACTTATTTATTTACTTAGTTACAATTTCAAAACTCAATTTATAAAGAAACTTAATTTCACTGATTCAAGAAGTTCAATTTCACTTAACAAAGAATTCATTTTTTATTTAATTATTAAATAATTCAATCTTATTTAATTATTAAATAATTTCAAAACTTTATTATTAAATAATTTCAAACTTAATTATTATTAATTTCCAAACTTAATTCAATCATTTCTCAAATTAAACAACGTTCTTTCATCAATTACATTGTTAATAATTTGTTTCAGATTTTTAAATATTAACATTTTCCTTTCATTAAAATTCAAATTTCAACTTCATTTCAAAACCTTATCATTTATTCAAATAAAATCTTTATTATATTTTAAATCAAATTATTGACCAATCAGGTTTTAATTTAATTCTCTCTCCAAAGTCAAAGTTTAATTTGGGTATTTATCATTTCAACCCGATTCCAATTCAATTCAAAAATCAAATCATAGCAAAGGGAACTTGCAGTGTGATAACTGGGATGGTGTCAAAGTAAATAAACAAGCAATAACAACAACCAATATCAATCCAATAATCAATTTAAATAATCCCGAAATAATCGTATTAATTCACATTGTTGTTTTTGCAAATCAATAAAATTATTTCTAGAATCTACACTATCATTTCATTTAGATTAAAGATTATTACATTACGGTTCTTCACTTGTCATCTATTTACAATTTCATACGTCATCAATTTAACAACATACATTCAGTGGTTCAAGGTGTAATTAAACAAATCCTACGTGTCAATAAATTTAACAGTTAAAGGGGTCATATTAAACAAATGTCATTTAATCAAATTTAACACATATATCAAATCTAACTATCCTACGTCAATTTCAATTTCAAATTTATTATCATTTTCTACATTAACAATTTAACGTCCAATGTCAAAAATCAAACAATCAATCATTTATCAACCAAAACTGGATTATCATTTTACAAATAATAGATAATGGTGTCAGATGTCACAGGTGAACTGATACAGGCAATAGCATATATAACAGTGTAATTAACTAACAGCAGCATATTTCAATTGTCGTTTCAATTGAAATCAAATTTAATAAATAAAAGAGCGTTAATCGTGAGTGATTGCTCACCTTTCAAGGTTATATGGAGGTTCAGCTATAGAGGGAGTTACGATTCCAAGCATGGATTTCATAGCGAAGCAAGATTGAATGCGAATAGCACGAACAAGGCTGATAAATCAAGAATTGATAAAAACGAATCAGAACAGGGTTGATGAAGATAATAGGTAAAATTGGATTGATATAAAATTGTGTCATGTTCTAACTTCAACCACATATTGATAAAATATATATACAATGCGTTTTTAAATATCATTGTTTACACTAAAACCCAAATATTAGCAAAATTTATATTGACTTATCTAATATACCACTTTAAACCAAACTAACATTTATAATTAAATTTATATAACATATTTATGCACCAAAAATCGAAAAAAAAATATGACTGACTCGCAACATATTATGCATACAGCCCTTATATACATGCATACCCATTTTACATAGTATAATAAAATCAACTGGTTATAATATACTCGTTTAAATATACTTACTATGACATGTATGCAAACTGTCCTATGGTATACTGCCGATATACTATATATAAAAGTCATATACACCCTATAATTTAAAATAAATATCAATATATACATATACACGTGAAAACCAGCAATTGTATATATATGCTTATAGCTCAATATGCTTTATCAACTTTATAACTAGTATATAATATAAAATCTCAGATCTAGTTTTTTTGTTCAACTAATGAACATGGGGTCACAAAATAGCGTACAAAGTTGCAAGCATATTTCAATAGTAAATTATCTATCTACATATTATATTTAAAACAAACAAACAATATAATATATATACCAAAAGCAACAGATCTTAACAAATTAACATTATTAAACTGTAACAACAGACTAACCTTATACACAATTTACAGCTAGTATAATATAACTAACACATACATAATAACTTATATATAGTAAACTTGTACAAATTCAAATATAGCCAAGAACATAATACCTGACACGAGCTAGAATAAAGAAGGGAAGAAGGTGGATAGCCGGAGATCGGCCGGAGGGTGTTTGTGGCAACCGCTGTCGGGAAGGAGCGGTCTGGGCTGGGTGTTCGACTAAGAAGGCTCGGAGTTGGATGGGTTGAGTGCGGTGTGGTCTCGGGATGAACGTGGTGGGTGAGGTTAGACGAGGTGACTGGCGCGAGGATCGGGAGGGTGGAGGCCGAAGTCAGGTGATGAGTTGCGCGGGTTGGCAAGTTGGCTATGGTCGGAAATAGGTTGCAGGCGGATGGGTTGTTAGCCGGCGACGTTGGCACGATAGAGGGAAACAGTGGGTGATCGGGTGATGGTTTTGGGGTGCGGATGCTGCGCGAGTTGGTGGAGGTGGCTGCCGACGTGGGGAAAGACATTGGGAGCTGCTTGCGTGGCATTTTGGTCAGCTACCGGGGAAAGGCGAGAGGATAGTGATCGGTGATTGTTGGCGACGAGCAAACGGATCTCGAGCCGAGCAGGTTTTCAAAACAAAAATGCAAATGGAAGAAGAAATCAAGCTTCCAGGTAAAATAGATAACTTTTGATTTTCACAGAGCAAGTTTAGTTTGGGAGAAAAATGGAGGATGCACAGCTGTAAGGAAAATATAAATATAAACTTATATTATATTATACGTTTTCTGAAGTGAACGTGCATAACCCAAAACTGAAAAGCCGAGTAATGAATGTGAAAGGATGGGTCAAAAATATAAATGGGCAGAGCACAAAACACTCCTGGAAGAAAATTTACCATGGAACCACAATCGTTTGAAACTTTGAATTAGCAAAAAAACCAAAATAAATTAGTTATTGGGAAATGGTGAAAGCCACGCACAGAATTCAGAGGAAAAATAAATGCAGATGGCTGTTGAGATTATACGTTGTAAAATTTGAATAGTCACCGAAAGTTTAAAAGTTCAAAATTTCAGAAACGATACGGTTCACTATTTCACGGTTCCTTGACGTACCGGACCCCGAAACACACGAACGAATATACTACGGAGATCAGCACGACGAGACGATTAAAACGGCATACGGGTATCAGTGGTACGATTGAATTATAAAAATTCGAATTTTCCACTGGCGGAAAATGTAAGAAAGACGTAGAAAAAGATGATCGACGGAGCCAAAGAAGTCCGAATTTGGAAAAACGAAAAATGACGTTTGCTCAGAAGATGTTTTAGAATTGTCCTATGTAAAAATATTTAGGTTTCGAAAACATTTTATTTTCATCTCTTTTTAACTGATTAAATTGAAGTAAATTTACGCGCGAATAAACTTTCATATTTTCGGACGAAAGTTTACCAGTTGCTATGTTTAACTAGACGCATTTCAAATATTAAATTTTTATTTCAAAATTTTATCGTTTAAAATTTAAAAAAATTCCAACTAATTGCGTTATTAAAACAGTTAAAATTTATGGGTCATTACAGAATCACAATGAATACCTTTAGAGATTTTTGTGAGGGAGATGAAGAGTGAAGAAAGTTTCCAGCAGAGCTTCAGCAACTAGTCCGGAGAAGATCTCATTTATGTTGTAGGTATTTATAGGGATCAGAGAGCTTCTGGGCCAAGCCCGCTTTTTAGTCACTTGCAGATGGTCACAGGACGATCCAGTAGAGTTTAGCTTGCAACCTGAGCCAAATGTATGGATTGCCAGTGATCCATGGTCTATGGATGACTGGCTATCCATAGGCTTAGCTTGCACATGAGCTAACTACTTAGCTCCTCTCTTCATTATTCTACTATGTTAGGTCGCAACAATTCCATGGCTTTGTATGGATCGCAAGTGGTCCATAGTGTATGGATCGCTAGCGATCCATACACTTAATGTACTTTCACATTTTGTCTTCTAGGCTCCTTGGCTCCCCACGTGCCATAGCTATTCAACGACCCAATGACGAAGTTTATGGATTGTTGGTGATCCGTGGTGTATGGATCACTAGCGATCCATACACTTAGTCATTTTCTAAACTTTGATGTCTGGCTTTCCCATTACCTTGTATCGGCATTATCAACATAGTCTCATTGCGCGTTGCTTTTTTTTGATGACGATTTACCTATTAGTTGCATTTGGCTGATGATTGGACGGAACGGACGCTAGTCTCTTGGTTTAGTCAAACTCAGTCGTTGCTCTAGCAATATGGCTTGGTTCTCTTTAACTTGCTGCTTTAGCCCTTTCAGTTGAGTTCAAATCCATTCTGACTTCATCAAGTCATCCTGTCTTCTCTTGGATCCTGATGGGTTAAAAACGCAGATAATGGATATAATTCAAAAGTATATGTTGTTGGCATCGGCAACGTTGGTAACTCTAAATCTCCTCTCATTTAAATGGTTTACGTTATAAACTTATTACATGATTTGTATTGATTTTGATTCCCCTCAAAAGTTCCATTTGTATACATTTAGATATATCTCTATCTACAAACTCTATACATATTGTGTACTTATGCTTAAGTGATTCTTTTTCACCCTTTCTGTTGATGATAAAGTGCGAGAAAATGTATAAATATACTAGGCAAAATTATAGGGGAGTTCGTAGAGGTAGAGGGAGTCAAATATAAAAATATTATACTTTATCTCTCAAATATATATATATATATATATATATATATATATATATATATATATATAGCTGTCATCATTAAAAAGGGGAGAATCTTAATACCTCAGATTTTGATTTTGATGACAACAACCATATAAATATTACTACTAACCTATGCAGTTAAAGCGCTCGTCAGATTCAATGCGGCGAAGGTGCAAAAAGTCATAGCGGGGATACATCGAGGATATAACGAGATATAGCGGATGACTCTAAAATAGCATATAAAACTCATACCTAATGTTTTTACAAATATATAAATGGCAATTAAATGAAAAATTAGCATTCAATTGAATTAAAATTAATACATAAATAATTTTAAATAAAAACATGTGCGAATATACTGTAAATAAACGTAAAACTGTTATATAACATAATTGAATTTAGTAGAATATTAAAGTATTTTCATTTCTAAAAATATATTAAAAATTCAATTAAATAAATTAATTTTCATAATTTTTATAATGTATAAATATCATTTTTAAATTCATTTTTTTAAAGAAGATATAGCGGAAATAACGGAATATAGCGGAAATAACAGGATATAGCGGAAATAGCGGGGCTTAAAGCGGAAATGCTATATTTAGGGCTATATAGGAAAATCGTAGCGGTAGAAATCCGCTATGAGATATAGCAGAGTTATAGCGGGGTAATAGCAGGGCATTAACTGCACAGCTACTAACATTTCTCCTAGTCGTGTAATACTTTTAGATATATTATGGAGACATTTTATAGAGATATAAAAGACCTAAGTGGATGCAAAATGATTTATATATATGAAGATTAAATCAGAGCAAACGAAAGAACAAAACCAATTGAAGATCGAAGAAGAATGGAACGCAAATGTTGTAAGTTATGAGTAGTTGTTTAAATATTAGAATTCTTGTTAAAGACCCCATAGCAATCTTACTTGAAAATCATTAACCATTAACCTCAGTCATCATCACAAATGTCCAGAAATATAAAAAAATTGATATCTGAAAATCAACATGTATGTTGACATACATGTCGACATATATCTCCTAAGTATGATGTCATATATGCCCATTTTTAGTTTTTTAAAATTCAAATGAAGGGATTTTTCCTTCCACCACTTCCCCAAAAGACATGTCTCTTCAACCATAATTTAAAGGCTTCGGAGAACGAATTTTCACATCAACTTTATCTTCTCTCTTTTACTTTTTCGTATCCATATTTTAGTGAAAGAAATCCATTGCATACACTACCACTTTTTTTCAAATCCATACTTTTTCACTTCAACTCTTCAAATATTTGCAAACCACACAATATCAGGGAGTTTGTACCTGAATTCATATCATTTTCCCTCTGATTTCATCCTATTCCTCAAAGAATTCAAAGATATATTTTTATAGGAGGTCTATAGGATCATTGTACCGAATCTGCAAGAATCTGTATTGAAGACACAGCTACTTGCCATACTCTACTGTTGTTTGTAAAAGGAAGAAGGTGTACTTGTTAGAACCTTGTATTTTGATGTTTCGATTATGACAACTATATAAGTATATATTATATGAACTAACCAAATTTGCAGGAGAAGATACTATTCTACTCGACGATAGATCGAAGACCAAAGATTTCAAAGAGAAGTTTCAACGTTTATAATTAGTTTGTCTATAGTCTATTTAGTAGTTAATAATTGTTAAAATCTCTCCTAAGTGGTATATGCATGCACATATACTTTAAACCATATTCAAAATCATACACACACATTAAGATTTGATTATATTAAGTTAGTAAACAAATTACATTTAAAAAGAAGTTTACTAGGCAGAAAACTCCTATTTCAGTCGACTGAACAGGGGCATGCAGTCGACTGAAACATGCACAAGTGCACAAATTATTTTGAAGGTTCAGTCAACTAAGCAACCCCATTCAGTCGACTGAACCAAGTGTCCATTCAAAATAAATTTCAATTTCAATTTTTTTTGAATGATTCAGATGACTGAATTTCTTTCCTCGGTCGACTGATTATTCATAACAGCTATTTTCTGAACGGTCACCTTCTTTCAACGAACAAAAACAACTTTTAATCCAACAGTTGTTTCCGTATCTCTTGGCCGAATCTTTTCAGTAATGATTACATCTTTTTAACTCTATAAATAACCTTCAATTCAATTGTTTTAATAACTTAATTCTCTGAATCTATTCTATATTCTTGCTATAAATTCCGCCATTTGCTTTCATAAACACATTCAAATCACTTGCACATTCAAGCACAAATTTATTTGTGATTCAAATTACTTCAAATCTTCACGTACTACACTATATACCACAAAGGAGAAGATTATAGGAAGGGTGTACTCCAAAGACATATCTGTGCTATCTACAAAGCACAATCATTCAAGAAAACTTGTTGTATTGTTGAAGTCCTGTTCGGTTGCTTAGGCGGTAGAAGTCCTATTCAATTGTCTAATCGGTAGAAGTCATGTTCAATTGCTTAGGCAGTGTAATACCTATTCCTCTGGATTAAGTGAGGGTTGATAGTTAAATTCCAGAAGGAATCTTGGACTGGACGTAGAACGGGAGTTCAAATAAGTATAAAAATCCATGATGCCATTTACTATACTATTTACTTTTTAGATTAATATTCCGCACTAGTTTATAACTTAGATTATATTCCATATTACGATCCATAGCAGCACTTTAATTTGGTACCAGAGCAAGGCCATCTTATAACTGTAACATAATTATTTGATACATGGATTAATATGGAAAATAACACTAACACAAGTTTTATTGAAGGTCAATCCACTACACGACCACCACTATTTAATGCTTTGAACTATAATTACTGGTCAACTAGAATGAGAATTTTTATGCAAGCAAATGGATATGATACTTGGAATATTACTCAAAATAAATATACTATACCCACTACACCCTTTGTAGAATGGTCAAATACTCAAAAGACAGATACTACATCGAATGCAAAAGCCATAAATATATTATTTTGGGCCTTAGACAAAAATGAATTTAATAGAGTTAGCATGTGTACAATTGCTTATGAAATTTGGAGAACTCTTAAAGTCACACATGAAGGAACTAACAAAGTTAATGACATGTATTCTACATTTCAAGACATACATCATTCACTATTAGCACTAGGAGAAAAAATTTCAGATTTTGATATTGTCTCTAAAATTCTAAACTCTTTAACGGATGAATGGGAATGAAAAGTCTTAGCTATTGAAGAAGCCAATGACATTTCTACCATCAAACCTGAAGAGTTAACCGGAAATCTCATGTCATATGAAGTGAATTTGTAGGCTAAGCGAGATCAAGCATAAGACAAAAAATATATTGCATTCAAAGCTGAACAAGAGGATTCAGATTCAAATGAAGATGACATGGCATTGATCGCAAAGAATTTCAAAAAGTTTCTAAAATTCAGAAAGAACAAGAAGTTTGGAAACAATAGCAACTTCAGCGAACTGCCAGTCTCAAATCTAGAATGCTACGAATGTCATAAGAAAGGTCACATGAAGAAAGGCTGTCCAGATAACAAGAAAGACAGATTCAAGAATAAGAAAAACAAGTACAAAAAGAAGCATGCATTCTCAGTTACATGGGATGATTTAGAATCGTCTTCATCATTAGACAGTGATATAGACAGTGATTCTGAACAAGCTAACGTCTGCTTTATGGCTTCAACCAACGATGTAAGTGATTTATCTTTTGATGATTTAATTGAGATAAATTCAAATTGTTAGATAAACTCAAAGAAGTTAAAAGCAAGTATAAAGATGCACTCGAAAAATTAAACAGAACTGAAATAGAAGTTGATATGCTAAGAGATGAAAAGAAAATTTTAGAAGAACTTGTTAATACACAAGAATCTTTATCTAATGTTTCTTCTCAACTCACTATAATAACAAATGAAGTAGAAGTGCAAAAAGAAAAGAATACGACATTAGCTTCAGAAAATCATGATCTAAAATCAAATGCCAAAATTCTTGAATTGAAAAATACTAGTCTCAATATTGAATTAGAGAATATTACTAAAAATGTAGCTAATTTTAATAGAGGAAGAGAAAATCTTTCTAAAATTATTAGTAATTCTCAAACTACTTCTAATAAGAATGGATTAGGATACAAAAATTCTTCAAAAACAATTTCAAAGAAGAATAGTACATCATATAAAAATTTCAATTGAATAATAATTTTGTAAAAGCAATTACAAAGTCAAAGGTTGTTGCTCAAAAGAAAGAAAGTGGTAAAACTAATACTATAAATCTTTGGGTACCAAAAACTAATAATAATTTAATCAGAGACAAGTATATAAAATCTTTTATAACTACAGTTCATAAAAATAAAGATTTTACTTATAAAGGGAATTCTAAACCCACTTGGGTTTGATTCCTAAGATCTAACTCTTAGGACCCTAATAAAAATTTGAATACCAACGTCATTCATATATTCTTTGTAGGTACCGACTAAGAAAAGAGGAAAGTTGATACTAGATAGTAGTTGCTCAAAACACATGACAGGAAATATAGATATGCTAACCAACATTATCTACTCAGATGGAGGATCTATCACATTTGGAGATAATTCCAAAGGCTATATCATCGGCGAAGGCGATGTGAGCAATGACGCTACATCTAACTTACCTCTTATTACAAATGTTTTAATAGTTAAAAATTTAAAACATAATTTGCTAAGTATAAGTCAGCTATGTGATAAAGGTTTTAATATAACTTTTTCCGAGAATAAACGCAACATTTTTGATCAAAATAATAATCTTACTTTTGAAGGAACCAGAGAAAGAAATATTTATATACTAAATATGAAAGTCAATCACAACACAAATATGTGTTTAGTAGCCAAAGATAATGATCCTTGGTTATGGCACAAATGATTTTATCATATGAATTTTAAAGCTATCAACAAATTATCTAAGAATAATTCAGTTTGAGGTTTACCAAAGATGAAATTTAAAGTAAAAAAATATTTTTGATGCTTTTCGATTAGGAAAATTAACTAAATATTCTTTTAAACCAAAGAAAATGATTTCTACATTACAACCACTTAAGTTATTACATTTGGAACTTTTTGGACCAAACTCAATCTATAAACCATAATAGATATGTTTTTGTAATAGTAGATGATTTTTCAAGATACACTTGGACAATATTTTTGAAAAATAAATGTGATACTTTTGAAAACTTTAAAATATTTGCTAAAAGAATTCAAAATACTAAGAATTTAAAAATTAAAAATATCCGGAGTGATCACGGTGGTGAATTCGAAAATGAGTCTTTTGAAAATTACTGTAATAAGATAGGAATTGTTCACAATTTTTTTAAAGCTTAAGTTCTTGTTATTATTTCTTCCTACAAACATCACCCAGGATGAATCCAACCAATCATCTATCTTTTTCAGCACACCTTCCTCAGAATCGTCAAAACACTCCAACTACTCCACATCGATTTATATTCCAGTAAAAGTCACACCATCTCCTACTCATCATACTGGATATACTTCTCAAGGAAAAAGAACTAAACGTACCGTTCGTTTTGGTTCTCCATCAACAAAGGAGAAAATCAACGATATTCATCATTATCAGAGAGAGACTCGGGAACTGCAGCGTGAACTATACTACGAATAGAAAGTAAACGTTAAGCGTTTAAGTTTTCTGGAGCAAGTCGTATTACAGTTCTACGGGTCTTCATCGAAAGAGAGCATGCATCAACCTTCACCAAACCGTTCTCAAGCTTTACCAAATTCTTGGGAACGAAGTCCACAACGTCCTTAGGTGTCACCGAACTCCTGGGAACTCAATAATGTTTGGTCACCAATCCAACCATTATAAGAAATAATGAAGATTGAACTGCACTCTGATGACTCTCACTCCTCAATAAATTAAAGTTTAATGTATATTTTTATTGAGTGTTGCATATTTATATGTTTTAAAATAATGTTTTTTTATATAACATTCATAAAATTAACAAGTTTTTATGTTAATTTGTTTTTATAAGAAGTTCTTTAGTATAAAGGCTGAAAAGGAAAATAAGCATAGTTTTAGTCGACTCAACCATCAGAACCAGTCGACTGAAACTTCAAAACAAAATGTTTTATATAAGGAAACTCAGTCCACTGACCTAGGTATTTCAATCGACTGAATTTGAAGTTTTTTAGGCTATTCGATGCGGGAAAATTTTCTCTGCATATTAATCGACTGAATTATAATTTCAGTCGACTGAAAATTCTTGAGTACTTGAAATTTTCCAGATTTCAGTCGACCGATTCTACATTTTTAGTCGACCGAATTAGGCCATTTTTAAGAAAAAACTTTCGGGTTGAAAACCTGAGTATTTAAGTCGACTGCACCCCGCCAATCAGTCGACTGAATTTGTGATTTCTGGTTTTTTAAAATAATTTTACACAACTCCTCATACACCTTTGCACCAACCATATAAATACATCTCCTTCTCTCCAAAACCCTACTTTATTTTCAGCAAACAAACCCTAGCCCCACTTTTCCTCAGTTAATTTTATCTACTTCAAATCTACCAAAACTACTCCAAGAATAAAAAGACCACGCCAATCAACCGCCGGACCATCTGAAAGCCAAATTAGGTCTTGGCTCCACGACGAAACTGCCATCAACCATTACAATGCCATGCAGAGCTCTAGAATCTTCGATGGTTCATTTGTCAAGTATTCGGATTTTCAATGCCTACACAATCCGAGAAACTACGGAGGCAAATGGTCTTGAGAGTTTGTTTAGTTTTGACGCCAATGACGTCAAGGTCTACCCTCTCCTAATCAAACTCTACTTTGTCAACGTGAACTTGGATCACCAAGATCCAAGAAATAAGGATGATTGCATCTGGACACTTGTTTGTGGCGTTCGAATCTACCTTCCTCTCCAACGCCTTGGCTATATTCTTCGTTATCCCTACGAAGGCGTCGACATCAATGACGTTGAAGTAGAAATGGACGACCGGGATGAGGTCACCCACCATTTCCTCTTTAACGACATGACTGCTCTCAAATAAGTCGCCTTGCAACCAAAGGAATGGATCCTTCATTGTGCTCTAATCTGCTTAATCCAACCTCATATCGGAAGCTACGAGAAAGTCTACAAGAAAGACTTCCAAGCCCTCTATGTCATCTATGCCTCTCAGAACGTCAATTGGGCTAGAAAAATTCTTGATGAGTTCCTCATAGTTAATCACAAGCGGAGCTACAAAAAATCTTCTATGGAGCTTACATTATGAGGATTCTCATAAACTGCGGTGTCACCATCCCTGACGCTTATTTCATTACCATCGGTGAGCTAAATACTTAGACGTTAAGTCTTATGGGTTTGCCAAAATGCTAATATCGCCTCAGGAAATAATTAGCTTCCAACAATGGGCGACTAATCGGGCTTTGCAACCCCATGAGACTCATATCAGCTCCTCCTCTTCCCATCCTTTCCAACAAGTCAAAGAAGAAGAAGAAGATGACGGCATCATAGAGCTCCATGGTGTTTTTCCTCCAAAGCAAGGTTTAATCACTCTCTCAAGGAATCAAAGCAAATTAAATCGATGATTGGTCAATGTCGAGAAAACCATTGTCAAGACCAATAAGAAGCTCAACTCTATCAAGGGCTTCTTAAATAAAATTTGGAAAAAAATCCTCTTGCACTAGCTCTACTTCCACAAGAGTTGTCGAAAAAATCCCCCCTCTCCTTTCTCTTGGACAACATTCGAAGAGGAAGATGAAGAATCAGAAAGTGAGGAAGTTTAATCATTTTTTCTTATGTTTATGTATGTTTTTCAAATTTTTATATTTGATGTATCTGTGAACAATTGTCGTTATGAATGTTGTTTGTTTTTTAAAATCAATGTTGTTCTCTTGATGTTTTGTTAAGTACTATGATATTTAATTTCTTTTGTTCTTGATTCACATTTTTCATGTTTACCATGTTATCATTGTTAAGTAATATTCTTATTTATCCGTATTGTAATGGTTATACAACTGATAATCCTTTTTGTCGATGACAAAGGGGGAGAAATATGACGATAAACATGCAGTTCATTCGGAGGGAGTTTTTAATTGCTTCTTAAAAGTTTTATACACTTTCTAACTTACATAGTTTTCATCATCAGAAAGAGGGAGAATGTTAGAACCTTGTATTTTGATATTTTGATCATGACAATTATATAAGTATATATTATATTGACTAACCAAATTTGCAGGAGAAGATACTATTCTACTCGACGATAGACCGAAGACCAAAGATTTCAAAGAGAAGTTTCAACGTTTATATTTGGTTTTTCTATAGTCTAGTTAGTAGTTAATATTGTTAAAATCTCTCCTAAGTGGTATATGCATGCACACATACTTTAAATCATATTCAAAATCATATACACATACTAGGATTTGATTATATTAAGTTTGTAAACAAATCGCTTTCACAAAGAAGTTTACTATGCAGAAAACTCATGTTTCACTCGACTGAACAGGGGTGTGCAGTCGACTGAAACATGCACAGGTGAACAAATTATTTTGAAGGTTCAGTCGACTAAACAGCCCCATTCAATCGACTGAACTAGTTGTCTTTTCAAAATAAATTTAAATTTAAATTTTTTTTGAATTATTCAGATGATTGAATTTCTTTCCTTAGTCGTCTGAATATTCATAACAACTATTTTTTGAACGGTTACATTCTTTCAACGAACAGAAACAACTTTTAATCCAACGGTTGTTTCCGTATTTCTTAGCCGAATCTTTTCACGAATGATTACATATTTTTAACTCTATAAATAGCCTTCAATTCAATTGTTTTAATAACTTAATTCTCTGAATCTATTCTATATTCTTGCTATCTAAATTTCGCTATTTTCTTTCATAAACACATTCAAATCACTTGCACATTCAAGCACAAATTTATTTGTGATTAAAATTACTTCCAATCTTCATGTACTACACTATATACTACAAAGGAGAAGATTATAGGAAGGGTGTACCCTAAAAACATATCTGTGCTATCTACAGAGCACAATCAGTCAAGAAAACATATTGTATTGTTAAAGTCCTGTTCGGTTGCTCAGGCGGTAGAAGTCCTATTCGGTTGTCTAGGCGGTAGAAGTCCCATTCGGTTGCTCAGGCGGTGTAATACCTATTCCTCCGGGTTAAGTGAGGGTTGATAGTTAAATTTCAGAAGGAGTCTGGGATTGGACGTAGAACGAGAGTTCGAACCAGTATAAAAATCCCTGGTGTCATTTACTTTACTATTTACTTTTTATATTCATATTCTGCACTAGTAGATAACTTAGATTATATTCCATCTTATGATCCATAGTAACACTTTCAATTCTTGTAGCCTATGAAATCAAGAGGGTGATCTTGTAGACCGTAAATCAAGATAATGCATCTGGTAGCCTGTGAAATCAAGATTGTAAAAGTGTTCTTGCCACCCATGGAAAGCAAGTAGTGATAGCAAAATACTATAGTGCAGTACAAGACTGGATGTAGGGTTGGTCAATCCGAACTAGTATAAAAGTTACTAGTGTTATTTACTTTACTACTTGCTTATTCTGTGATTATTGGTTTCAGTTTGCAATTTAAATAGATATAGTTTTAAATTCATAAGTACATTCTAAATAATTGAAATATACACTTCACCCTCTCTAATGTATGAATGACCTTAAGATCCATTCCACATTGTGTTATAAACAACCCATCATCCACATTTTGTATCAGAGCCACTACTTTTTTAAAATTCATAACTTGGTTTTTGAAAAGTATAAATGGCTAGTAACACTTTCTTTAACACTTTTATTGAAGAACAATCTACTACTAGTCTCCCACTATTTGATGGTAGAAATTATGCTTATTGGGCTTATAGGATGAAAATTTATTTATCTAATGGTTTAGATATTTGGAACATTACCTAAACTGAGTACATTGAGCCTCAAATGAATTATGCACAATGGACCACCCATCGAAAAACACAAGAACACAACAATTCAAAGGCTATGAATATTTTATTCTACACCTTGGATAAAAATGATTTTAATAGAGTGTCTATTTGTAAAAGTGCACACAAAATTTGGGGAAACACCGCAAGTCACACACGAAGGCATTAGCGAAGTTGAATAGACAAAGATATCAATGTTAACTAATCAATTTCAGTTGTTTAAAATGAAACAAAATGAATCCATTTATGATATGTATTCTAGATTTCAGGATATATTACATGCATTATATCATTAGGAAAAAATATTACTTAAGAGGACTAAGTCAAAAAGATCCTGAATTCACTTTTTAGTGAATCAGATCATAGGACTCTGGCAATCGAAGAAGCCAATGATATTAGTACTATGAAAATAGAAGATTTTACCGGTAATCCAATGTCCTATGAAGTAAAGTTGCAGGTTAGAAAAAAGAATCAAGAAAATGAGAAGAAATCACTAGCGCTCACCACTACAAATAATAACAATGAACTAGATGATGATGATGAGGAAATCAATTTCGTGACCGTTAAGAAATTCTTGAAATATAGGAAGATGAAAAAACTTTGGAAAACAAACAACTTTAATTCCATAAATGGAAATGTTGCTATGTGTTTAAAATATGATCAACCCAATCAATTGAAAACTGTTAACCGGCCTTTTAGCAGGGCGGTACATAGGCAGATTTAACCCAATGGACTTCATGATCAACAAGGTGGGAAGCCCAGAGAAACGGTTACCAGGCTCATAAATTGGCTATAAATTAGACCATGGAGGATGATCATGGGGATTCGGGTCGGATCCCTAATTTTTTCCCAATCAAGGTGCAATTGGTTTGAAGTGATAAGGAAGGCCTTATGGGGCGATATTTCAAATTTCAAGATGATCAGAGTTCGTATGCTCGAGTTATGGGCAAAATAAGAGGGATCAAATCATATTTAGCTTAACAGCACAACTTAACGATGATCACTCCATAACTCGACAACCACAAGGCGGATTGAAGAGAAACTTTGGAAAGAAGAAGAGGGGACCCTAAGGGTTCTATCCTATGGATTGCATGGCATTTAAAAAGATTTGGAGGGATCAGCACCAATCCCTCAATAGGGATCGGCTGTTTTCCCTCTTAGGGATCGGCTTAAACCAACTTTATAGCAAAGATCGATCAATATCTCAACATCTACACATCTAATTGACATGAAACTTAGAGGACAAGATAATTACAACATGTGGAACACCCCATATGGATCTTATATCATTTGGTGCAAGTTGGAGGGATCGATACGTATCCCTCTAAAGGGATTGGCTATAATCAGCCTTTACAATATATTGCAACAAAGATTGATCAATAACTCGAGTTCTACTAATCCAATTGGCATGAAACTTGGAGGCTAAGCATAATAAAATATGGAGAAGCTCCTATAGGGATCACATGTAATTTGAAAGAGATTGGAGGGATTGGTACTTATCCCCCTAGAGGGATCAGTAAAAATCAGAATTCAAGCAACACTACTTCACGGAAAATGCGATATCTCACAAACCGTACGTAAGAATTGGACAAAATTTGGGGAACAGGTAGCTAACATCATGGGGCGCCCCTTATAAGGATAGTAGCCCATTTGGATGCACTAATAGGGATCGGTACCGATTGGTATTCTTGACTCCAATGGGCTTCGAAATTTTTTCGTGGCCTCGTCTTGGTCTCTCGAACCTATAGTCAAAATTTCAGCTCGATCCATGCATGTCTTCCGTTATAAATACAGCAAGCATGGCATTAAAAAGGGGACTTCTTTCTGCTTCTCTTTATCTTTAACCTAGGCCATACTCTACCAATTTTATTCTTGGATTTTGGATTGTAACTGTAAACAAACTTTAGTATAATAAAAAGGAATATTTGGGAGTGGACGTAGGCCGGAGTTAGCCGAACAACTATAAATCTTGTCTTTTTTTACTTGCTTTGATTGTTTTAATTTTGTTCTTCATTTATTTCCCTCCATATTTCTATGATTGGATGGATATTGGTACTTTTACATAATTGGTTGTTGGTGGTCAATTTTGACGCCAACATTTTGGTGCTTTCGCTAAGAAAGCCAGCCCCTCCCCCCCAAATTTGGAGTTCATATTTGGAATCAATTAGAGAGCTTGGATTTGGAGCAATGGTCAGACAATCAACAAGGAGACAAGTAGCGAATAGGAGCCATCATGAAGGGAGTCATGAGGCTTCCTCGGGAGCTAGTGTTGATGAAACATCTATCTACATCACCAGAGATGAAATGGGAACAATGATGGACGCTATGTAGGAATGGATGCTGAAAAGACAAGAGGAGATATGAAGAATCTACTTTGACAGATCGGACAGGCTGGAGCCATAGGAGCTGCTGGAATGCAAAACCAAGGAGTTGAAACGATAGGAACTACTAGAGCTATGGATCAAGGAGTTGAGGTTGCAAGATTCGCTGGAAATCAGAATCGGGAGCATGGAGACGGAGCAATTGGATAAAGGAATAGCTCAGAGCAACTGGGTGTAGTCCCCAACCATTTTAGAGGGATCAACACCGATCCCCAAAGACATAGGGAATGCCCCTGGGTTTGGTCGATTGAATTATGGAGGATCTACGGTTAATCCCATGGAGCTTGGTGCGAATTGGAATTTGGATGCTCGTCTAGAGGAATACGTTCCACAATTCCCTCGGAGACTCGGGGAACAGCTTGGACATGATGATAGGAGACTACCATTGGAAGACAATGACAAGTTTGAAGAGAAGATCAAGCAAGCTATGCATGGGGGAATAGGAACGGGGATCTGAAGGATGTAAATAGAAGTCCATTTGCTCCTAATATCAGAAATGCTAGGAATCCACCAGAATTCAAACTACCAACATTGGAAGCTTATGACAGAAAGTCGAATCCAACTATGCATATGATGATGTATATATGGCACATGGAAGTATTGGGGGCTTTGGAAGAAGTCCTAGCATGATGATTCCCCCTGTACTTAACGGATGTAGCTGGGCTATGGTTCAGGCGGTTGGAGAGCGGTTCTATTAGCACATGGATGGAATTGGTTGAAAGATTTATGAAGTAGTTTCGGGTTCACATCACGTGACCCAAGAATGTGATGGCATTGACATCAGTAAAGTAGTGGGCAGGAGAATCACTTAAGAATTTCTTAACCAGGTTCAATGCAGTAGTTGTTTCGGTGGATCGACGAGATCCATCGATGGTTTTGATGGCGGCAGTGTTAAGAGTTGCAGATAATTCATATTTTAAGATATCACTGATATGAGATCCACCGATGGATCTTGGGTAATTCTACCATGAAGCAGAAAGGTTTCTTCGTTAAGAAGATGTGAAAGCTGATAAAGAGGCAATGGAAGTTAATACGGTACGGGGTGGAGAACCGCTCGGTAAAAGCTCAGGAAAGGACAATGGTAAATAGAACATGGATAATAGCTTCGACGGATCGAAGCAACAGAAGGGGGAACTCAAATTATCTTCATACTTGGAATTAAATAAAACCATAGAACAAATATATCTGGATACTCAAGGATGCCTTCCATATCGAAGGTCAGCAAGGAGGTGTAACAACCCAAAATATAATCCATAATAATTAATTCGTTAATTAATTAGATAATAAAATAACCTTATGAAATTACCATAATTAAGCCATGGAAGTTGCACCATTGTGTCCGTGGTAATTTTCTGGTCAATTCCATATATAGAACGTCAAAATTTGAGCTAATATGACAAAGCTATAAAATAATAAAAATAAGCAGAAAATGAAGAAAAAAATACATATAGGAAGGTCGACCGGCCGGACGACCTGGGCATCAGGCGGTCGACTGCCTGGTCGACCCGCCTCTGCTATTTACGAACGTTCGTTCGAACGTTCCAGAGCCTCATACTGACATGTTTTGCATTCTTCTGACCAATCCAGTCCATCTATTTTTGCATCTTATAGCTCCTATTCGGCCTATGATGTGGTTGTATCCTATTCAATCCCCTCCAATGGTCCGAGATCCATTTCTACCCCTATAAATAGACCCCTAGACCTAACACTTTTTCTCATTCTAGGTTTTCTCCAATTGGGTTCACCTTTCTAGGAAGGACCCTAAATGGAATAATTATTTCAAGGAGAAAATCCTTATAAATTAAATTATTTTACAACTCCTAGTGGATCTGGGAAGACCAAAGAAAGAGCTTAGGACCGGAGGTGAGTGATTGTAATTATTTTAAGATTTCTTAGTAATTTAAAATAACAGGGTTTCCAATAGATGTAGTTTTACTACGATTTTGGAATAGCCTTTTTATCAGTTTTAGATCTATTTTTCAGTCTATTCCTTTTTAGTTATTCTTTTTCAGTTAATTACAATTTATTACTATTAAGCATAGTTTTTTTTATTTATTTACAGTATTTAAGTTTATTTACTATTATTTATTCCTTATTTACATCTTTTTCTACGTTTTAGATTTTATGCAAGCGTCTATTCACTTCTTCCTCCTTTTCTTCGCGTCTGGATTAAAATAAATTAAATGCGAATATGGATTATATAAGTAAGAATATTGAATGAAGAAAATATGATGTAAATTATAAAGACCGTAATAAATAATGGAATTGGACTGTAATATAAATGGAATTGGATTGAAATTATGCCTAATTACGATTAGAATTGGACTAATTAATTGGCTTAGTTATAACGTAGAATTATAACTAAAAAAGAGTAAAAGATGAAAGAAGCTTATTTTCATACTTAGACCTTGGGTTAAGTAATAAGCATGATTATAACATAGGTTATAATAAGAAAAAGAACAAAATAAGGCTTATTTTAAGACTTAGGATAAATTAATAAGCACAGATAGTAGAGAAAAGTGTAAAGGATTATTTAAACAATTTATCTAAGTTAATAAGCAAAGATGAAAGTATGACCTGCACCAAATAACATTCCCTATTAGACAAAACAGTGGTCTCACATTAGCCTGAAGTGAGACGAGGGCATGCTTTTGCTAACAATGGTAGTATTTGGTCAATTAGAAGTCCAAATCACGGGGGATTTGGATAAGGGGTGCAACTAGATATTGTTTGGATGACGGGCCAGTATCAACAGCATTTCCCCTATAGTTTCTATGGACACACGGTGATCTCACATTAGCCTAAAGTGAGATGAGGGACACACTTATGTTGGAGTTTGAGGTAATAAGAAGACCCAATAGGTGGACCAAAAGGTAGCATGGGCATGGTGGCAGTTACGCGTGCGACTTCCATTCTGGTGCTCAGTAATCGCTATGAGTTCCAAGCGCCTAGTATGGGTGTCTTTTGTAGACACCATTGCCTTTTGTGTATGGAGCTGTATATGTCGTCCAGATCCATAGTGGGTGCTTTGTGCATCTTTCATAGATACCATTGGCTGCTGTGTAGGGAGTTATATAGCGTTTGGTCCACGGTAAGGTCTATGGAGTAGCATGCCGATCAAAAAGGGTTGAATTAGGATTACATCCTAATTATAGGATTAGGAATTCAACCTAATCAAAGTAGAAATCAAGGACAAGTGCAATAAATCGAAATTAACATATCTTATAGTTAATCGTATTTATTTCCAGTTTATCTCTTTCCAATTTCCTTTGTTTCCTTTTTATATACTAGAACTGTTGTAGAGTCTATTACTTTTACTTTGCTTAAAGACTCTACTAATTACTATCATTCACCAGACTTTTAGTCTGACCCACTCCTCTATTTTCCCCTTTCCCCCTAGGAAATCAAGGGAGAGGACAGTAGATTGCAGTGGCTTGGAGATTTCTTGGAGGAGTTTGCTACCATGTAGCTTTTATTCTTTCTATGACTGGCTTATTATGAGGGATATTATGTACTCTGATTTTTAAGACCATGAGTTTTTGTTTCATGAGACATATTGGATTTTTAGACATGTATGTGGTATTTGATTTATTTATGAAGCAATTATGAAGTTTTGTTTTAAGACCATGAGTTTTTGTTTCATGAGACTTATCTATTTTTGTCTTGTGAATCTTAGTCTCTATTAGCTTTAGTTATACCTACAACGCACCACGCCTTTTAATGTGTCCTTTTGGGTATATTAAGGGGTGTGGGGGTGTTTCACTTGGTATCAGAGCCTAAGGTTACAAGATTCCTAAAAATTTATTATTTTTCCAAATAACTTGTTTTAAAAAAAGTATTTTTCAGAAAAGAATTTTTAGGAATGTTTTTAAGTATAAAAGAATTTTTTTATAAAAATCCCCTCATAAGTCCAGTTCAATCTTCCTTTGACTCTTTCCTAAACTATTGTTTTCTTTTAGTAGAATGGCTGAGCCCCGAACCTTCCCGAGGGCATCCCTTTCCCAGCCTGGTTTCGTAGGTACTTACAAGCCATGACTCCAGAAGAGCACGGGCCTGTGCCCCAATCCTGCACCAGCGGTTGGGAATCCCATCAACCTACCTGTCGCCATCAACTTCTCTAAGCTTTGTAAAGATTTTGCGAGTTTGGACGGGAAGACCTTTTCTAGCAAGGAGACTTATGTGGAGGCAAGAGCATGGCTTTGGGACACAGAGAGAATTTTTGATCTTTTAGGATTGGATGGTCAGCAGCTAGTTCAGCTAACCGCTTGGCAACTGAAGGAGGAGGCATCTTATTGGTGGGAGGTGATCGAGTTGGAGGGAAGGAATATTACTTGGGATGGATTCCGAGACCGATTCGATAGGAAGTTTCCATCTCAGGCGGAAGAGAGTGTTCAGTTGAAGAGGTTTATCAATTTGAAGCAAGGGAGTTTGTCTGCTAAGGAATACATCAATCAATTCAATGAGTTGTCGCAGCTAGGTATGGATTTGGTGAACACGCAGCATAAGAAAGCTATGAAGTTTGCAAAGGGATTGAATCAACCCCTTTAGGGATTATTGCTGACTCATGTACAAATGGGAGCTACTTATGAGTCTTTGGTCGAGATGGCACTTATGTTGGATACAGTCAAGGATGGAGAGTCTAAAGAGGAGGTTAAGTCAAAAGGTTTAAAGAAGAAGTGGTGGGAAAAGAATAAGAAGAAAAGAAAGGTGATGGTCCTCAGAAGCAGATTAAGAAGGGAGTAAAGTGCCATAGTTGTGGGAATGTTGGACATATGGCCAAGGATTGCAGGAAGGATAAGATGAACGCTAAGTGCTATGTTTGCGGGCAGCCCGGTCATATGAGTAGGAGTTTTCCCTAGAGAGCTGGTCAGGGAGCAAGCACGCTAGTTGCACAGATTCAGGTGTTAGACGCAGCACCTTCCAGTAGCATTGCAGATAGAGATAGGAAAGTCACAGTTGAAGGTTTGATTTCTATATCTTATTTTCCCATTCGGACTTTATTCGATTCTGGAGCATCACATTCTTTTATCTATAGTTCTCTAGTAGATTGTTTGCACTTGGACATATCATTAGTAGTAGACCCCATTATTGTTTCAAACCTCATTGGAGGATCAGAATACTTATCTATGGTTTGTAGGGGTTTGAAAATCTTTATCCTAGGCGTAGAATTTGACTACAACGCCTATGTTTTGGGATTCTCGGGGTATGGGATGATCTTAGGGATGGATTGGCTATCTTCATACGGAGCTATCTTAGACTGCGAGAGGAGAGTCGTTAGACTTGTGACTTGCAGTGGTAGGACTCTAGAGGTATCTTGCGACTCGCAATAGTGAGTCATGTTGAGTTTTCTCCATTTCCTCGATTCATCTCATCAGAGTTGCATTCAATTCCTATCGTTAGAGATTTTGTAGACGTCTTTGAGGAGGTTATGGGAATGCCCCCTAAGAGAGAGGTTGACTTTAGAATTTATTTGACCGAGAATGCTAAGCCGACAACGTTACCTGTGAGGCACATAACACCTAGGGAGAGGAAAGAATTGAGCAAGCAGATCCTTGAGCTTTTGGAAATGGGATTCATAAGAAGGAGCATATTGGGATGAGGAGCGCTAGTCGTCTTCGCCACTAAGGCAGATGGTTCTCTCCGACTTTGCGTGGATTATAGGGAATTAAATAAGCTCACTAAGAAGAACCGATATCCACTCCCTAGGATTGATGATCTTTTGACAGTTGGTAGGTTCTTTGGTTTTCTCTCAGCTTGATCTAGCTACAGGATTCCGTCAGCTTAGAGTCGCTGATGACAGCATAGATAAGACTGCCTTTAGGACACCGAACGGATTCTTCGTGTGGTTGGTTATGCCTTTTTGGCCAACCAATTCTCCAACCTATTTCGTTGATTTGATGAGCCGCGTCTTTAGGGACATCCTAAATAAGTTTGGGGTGGTATTTGTGGATGATATCTTGGTATTTTTCAAAAATATGGAGGAGCATGATGTTAATTTGGAAGAAGTTCTTCGCACACTTCGTAGTCATCATTTAAGAGCTAAGTTTTTGAAGTGTCATTTTTGGAGAGAGGAAGTTCGTTTCTTGGGGCACATAGTCTCGAAGGAAGGTTTGGTTGTTGACCCCGCCAAGGTTATTGCAGTGCAAGATTGGAAGGCCTCCAAGAACGTTACCGAGGTTAGGAGCTTCCTAGGATTGGCTGGCTACCATAGGAAGTTCATTAGAGACTTTGCCAATATTTTGGCACCACTCACATGCCTTACTAAGAAGAATAAAGCTTTCATGTGGGCCGTGGATTGTGAGGATTCCTTCACAAAGATTAAGAGAGCCCTTACTAGTGCACGAATGTTAGTTTTACCCGACGAAGCTAAGCCTTTCACTGTATACACTAATGCATGCGGAACAGGTCTAGGAGCGGTGTTGATGCAAGTAGGGAGGGTAGTGTGTTATGGTAGTAGGCAGTTGAGGACGCATGAGAAGAGCTACCTTACCAATGATTTGGAGTTGGCTACCATAGTTTTTGCACTTAAGTCTTGGAGGCACTATTTGCTTGGAGAGAAGTTTGAGCTTTTTACCAACCATAAGTCTTTGAAGTACCTGTTCTCGCAGAAGGACTTGAACTTGATGCAACAGAGGTAGATGTAGTTTTTAGCCTCGTATGATTTTGAGATAGCTTATACCCCTGGTAAGGGTAATGTGGTTGTGGATGAATTGAGTAGAAAGAAAGCAACCCTTAGTCCTTTGTTCGTAGAGTGGAGGAGCTTGGAGTTTATTTATACTTCTGATTTTAAGCCCTCTATGGACATTACTCCTGGATTATTGGCGACATTAGAGGTGAGGCCTACCCTTATGGATTAGATTGGCTCGAGGCAGTGGGAGGATTCGAAACTCGTGGACATTATGGATAGGATTAGCCGAAGAGAGGCCTCTAGGCATCTCCAACGTTATTCCATAGATAGCAGGGAGTGGCTTAGGAGAGATGGGAGGCTTTGTGTTCCATGCGCCAGTGACTTGTTGAGAGCAATTTTGGAAGAGGCGCACCATTCTCGTATGACTATTCATCCAGGTGGTGAGAAAATGTATCGGGATATGAAGAGGATGTTCTATTTGGGTGGCATGAAGAAGGACGTGGCGAAATTCTTAGCTAAGTGTCTCATATGCCAAAGGGTAAAAGCAGAGCAGTAGAAGCCCGGTGGATTAATTCAGCCCTTAGATGTGCTGGAATGGAAGTGGGATAGTATTTCTATGGATTTCATTGATGGTTTACCCTGTTCTAGGAAGGGGAACACTAGCATTTGGGTGATTGTTGATAGATTGACCAAGAGTGCCCACTTCATCCCAGTTAAGAGCAAGCGTACGGCTTCATATTTGGCATCCTTGTATATTCGAGAGATAGTCCATCTACACGGAGTCCCTTCTAGCGTTGTTAGTTATAGAGATCCCATTTTCACTAGTGAGTTTGGGAGAATCTTACAGGAGGCGTTGGGGACGCAACTTAGGTTGAGTATGGTCTATAACCCCTAGACAGATGGCCAAACGGAGAGGATCAATAGGGTGCATGAGGATTTTCTAAGGATATGCATTTTGGACTTTGGAGGAACTTAGGAGGAGCATCTTCCGTTGGTTGAGTTTGCATACAACAATAGTTACCAAATAAGTATAGGAATGACATCATTTGAGGCTTTATATGGGAGACCTTGCAAGTCCCCATCATGTTGGGTAGAGTCCACGGAGAAGTTATTACTTGGCCCCGATATGGTTAGGGAGACCTTTGAGAAGGATGAAGACGGTTCAAGACAGACAGAAGTCGTATGCGGACAAGCGGGGGAGAGGCTTAGAGTTTGAGGTTGGAGACTTAGTTTTTATCAAAGTATCCCCGCTTAGGAAGGTGGTAAGGTTTGGATCAAATGGAAACTTAGCCCCTAGATTTGTTGGACCATTTCCTATCACAGAAAGAGTTGGGAAGATGGCTTACCAAGTAAGGCTACCTGATAGGCTCACTGGAGTGCATGATGTTTTCCATGTTTCGCACTTGCGAAAGTGCTTAAATGACTGTTCAGAGGTTGTAGAGCCTAGTCAGTTGGAGGAGGTAGAGGTAGAAAGGGAAGCTTCTGTTCGGCGTATCCCCACGAAGATTTTTGGAAGAGACATCAAGCAACTAAGGAATAAGGAGGTTTCACTGGTGAAGGTGCAATGGGGAGATGATGTTGCAGACGCCACTTGGGAAGCAAAAGAGAAGATATGTACTTCCTATCCTCATCTTTTTGATAGTAAGTTTTAGAATTCCATTTTCCATCTATATATTTGAATTGGTTCTTTCCTTTATTATCCTTTGAGAAGGTAGAACTTAGGATTTAACCTATGGATTATAGGATTTGATGTAAACATGTTAATAGAACATGTTATGAATGATGTATGCTAGCGGTTGCAAGTATTTGCTAGTGGATGCTAATGGATGCATATAGGTACACTAGGCACTATTATTCCTTAGGGATCGGCCTAATTAGGACACTAGAGCATATGCATATGGATGTATGTGCATTTTTACTTTATTTCCACGGTTGCCATAAACGGATGTCTATCACATGATTGTTATTATCCTGCCTTTTCGCAAGGTCGTGACACCAAGGAATTGACTAGAAACCAAGGATAGTTCGTCCTGGAGATCGGTTATACATAGGTTCACTATGGATACTGGTAAATTTTGCCCAAGTTCGGATCGAGCTACAATTGGTATGACACGACAAGTAAAGATATGAAAGCCAACGTTCCAAATTTCTAGTCAATTGGAGTTCATATGCTCAAGATAGTGATCAATCAAGGTTGAAAAACCAGCTCTATTCGTATCCATACGATTTCGTATCCACTCCTCAAGAGAGATTTAAATCGTATCCAGCGCACTAACTTCCTTCGTATCCATCATGTTAACAACACTTCGTATCCATCAACAGATAATACTTCGTATCGGTCCCTTGAATACACTCTGCGTATTTGTCATTTAACTACATGGTTCATATCGATCGTCACTGATCGATACGAAAGAAGCCATGCATCCTCGATACGAAAGAAGCCATGCATCCTCGATACGAAAGAAGCTACCCGATGATTGATACGAAGAGGTTGTCCATCTATCGATACGAAGCCAAGTGCCATCAGTACAAACCAGCATCCCATGGTCGATACGAAGGTATTGGTAACCAACGATACGAAGTGGCCATTAAGCTATTGAGACAAAATAACTTTAGGTTTGATATGAAGTAAGGTTTAGCAGATCGATACGAACAGATATTCTGGGTCGATACGAACAATACATGTAAAAGTGGAAGATTCGGTCAATCGGCATGGAGAGTGGATCGACCCTAGAACATAGTGCCACATCACCCTGATGACACGTGCCAGCATCGATACGAAGCCATCAATATGAGTTGTATCGATACGAACTCGGCAGCCTTTTGCAAATCCAAACTTGGATCGATCATAACTCAAAATCTACAAATCCAAATGCCACCAAATTTTCACAGGAGCTTGCGTACCACCTCTACTTGGTCCATGATCGATCTCGACCTAAATGGATGTGTTTTGGATCGATATGAAATGAGTGCATATCGATCATGGATCGATCCCAATCAACATCGGATCGATCTGGTGGGCCCACTAACGTGAGAGAAGGGGTCTTCCGAGATTTGAGCCAGATATTTGCAGCCTACACCTATAGATAGCAACCCTAGACCTACAGAAAATGGACTTTTGGTTTCTCTATGCTGATACTCTACCAAAACCATTACTATACTTTTGTTGTACTGTTGTAATCTCTTGCAATCAGCAACTGAAATTCAATAAACATCAATCATTTCATAGTGGACGTAGACAATACGCCGAACCACTCTAAATTTGCATGTTTCTGCACTTATTTTTATCTGTTGATTGGTGTATTTGTTAGATCTACCTCATTTTAAATTTATTTTCTTCGTTTTATCTCTTCAAACACAAACGAAGTGTGTTGTGCCCAATTTTGGTACAAACACTTTGGTGCTTTCACTGTGAAAACCCAGCTTTTCTCCTGCTCATTGGATCTACTGCCGATATTGGATTGCGAGAATCTAAGGAGAAGATCCAGATTTCAAGCCTAGAAGTTCTTCCATCCTATTCAGATTTGCACCAAGTTTAGGAGAGAACTTCACTATTCACCATGTTCGCTACCAGGACTACCTCAACCGCTGCAAATCCAGAAGGACGGGATAGGCAGAACCCCGCACAACTTCCCTCTGCAGACCAGGATGCTGCCGGACCTTCGGATCCACAAGGCCCTTTCACCAGGGTGGAGTTCCAGTTACTGATGCAAGAGCTAACCCAAAGCCGCCAGCAGCTTACCCAACAGCTCCATGCCAACGCGGAGTTAACCAATCGGTTGAACCATGAAAGACGAAGGAGATCAAGAAGGGATCAGGCTTCCTACTCATCCATTAAAAGTTCATCCTTTTCTAATTACAATCACAGATCCACGTGCCTACGGCTGGAGAAGCTATACACAGGCTACCAGACATCAGCGCACTTTGAATCTTGGGCAACCGAGAGTTGGTCCATCAACCAGCCACCAAACCAGACCCTCCTTTTGAGGAGGGATGGCTCCTTATCACACTACTGACAACCGCGCTGCTACCGCTGCTATTGAGTTGGGAGCTGACACTCGAAACCGAATGGATCCGAACCGTTGCCAGTGTGATTATACTCCTGAGCCTTATGTTCCTGAAGACCTAGAGCTAAGGAAGCGAGATATGGACCGTCGACCGCAACCGGCCCATCCTCGCATTGTGGAACCCGACACCTTGGCTCAGCATGCCCAGAATGTCCAGATGCCAGACATCCCGACAATGATCCGTCAGATTATCCGTGAAGCCAAGGCCTCACCAATGACGACCGGGGATTCTCTCGGAGTCATACCCCTTTCACCGACGACATTCTCTATGCTGAACCGACTCGGCAATTCAGAGTGCCAACTCTACCTGTTTATTAAGGGAGCTCTGACCCTAACCAGCACATTTTAAAGTATGAATGGTTGATGAATGCCGCACGGGCTGATGATGCGGTTATGTGCCGAAGTTTCCCGAACTCACTAGGGGGCATCACGACTATGTGGTTTACTCACCTACCACCCGGCCTATCTCATGTTTCGACCAGTTGGCAACGAAGTTTGTTAAATAGTTTTGCATGCATGTCACAAGGCCCAAAGATGTTAATACCTTGTCCAGCATCACTCAAGCTCCCAGAGAGACACTCAGACGTTATCTGGAGAGGTTTCACGCTGCGTGCGCTGAGATTAGTAATCCTAATGACAATTCCATTCTGATGGAACTGACTAAGGGAATCGATCTCGATTCCGAATTTGGCAACTGGTTGACCGAAAAACCCCCTACGTCACTGGACCGTTTCTATTCCATTTCTATTCCAATGCAGCTCAGTTCTTGAGAAGAGAGGATGCGAAACAGTCTAGGAAAAAGGATGACGCAGGACCCAGTGTGGAAGGAATCTAAAGCAATGTCGCTGTGAAACAAACCTGGGAGAGTTCCAGAAAGGTGCATTTAAACAAACAGAATAAGCAGAATCAGCAGAAAGGCGATGGAAATCAATGTAGGAAGCGGGATCAGAATCGGGAACCGCGACGTAGAGCTCCCATGTTTGACACATATACCCCTTTGAATACATCTCTGGAAAATGTGTACTTGCAAACTTTTAATACTGTCCAATATAAGAAACCTGCTCCGAAGTAATTGTCAGAGAAACAGATTCAAACGGTGAAGTTTTGTAGATTTCACGATACTAATGACCACAACATGAACGAGTGCCATCATCCACATGATATTATCGAGAAGTTGATCCGAGAAAGAAAGTTGGAGCATTTTGTTCGGACGTCATAGTCTGGAGGTGTGGGCCCATCAAATCAAAACCAAGTACCAAATCAGGTTAGACCAGAGAAACCCGCTTGTACCAACGAAAGGTTAGTGATTAACACTATTAGTGGTGGTCCTCATCCAGTGGATCGGAGCTAGAGGGAAATAGAGTCGTATGCCAACTCTATTAGGCATGCGAGCTTCGAATGTTGCAGTAACTTGGAAGACGGGGCTCTGGCCAAACAACAGAAAGCGATGACAGACGACATTGTATTTCGAGATAAGGATGCTGACAGAGTCGAAGCCCCAACCATTGATCCACTAGTCATTTCAGCTCAGATAGGCCTTGCTTGGATGAAGAGGATCTTAGTGGACAATGGAAGTTCAGTGAACATACTCTTTAAGAGAGCCTTTGATCAAATGAAGATGGAAGCAAAAGATTTGAAGCCTTGTTAGTCTCGTATTCATGGCTTCAATGGAAGTGCGACTATACCCACTGGGATGGTGGAGCTACCAGTGGAGTTAGGAGTTGGAGAGCGCTGAAGAGTCCGGATATTGCAGTTTATTGTATTGGATATTGACTCACCATACAACGCTTTCTTGGGCCGACTAGCCATAGCTGAGTTCAGGGCTGCTATCGCCCTTTGGTGTCTAACTTTGAAATTCCCTACCGACAATGGAGTCGGAGTCGTTCAGGGAGACCGGCTATTGGATGAGCATGTTATGTTGCTGAGCTACGGGTGGCATAGCGAAAAGAAAAGGGAAAGGGTGTAGAGGAATCTCTCTGTGTCCGCTTTGTGGATAATTGACAGTTAACGCCTAGGCCCAGGCCCTGGCACCACAACCAACTCCCAAGAGATACTGAAAGCGAGGACGAAGTCAAAGACAGTCAGGCTTCTCAGGCAGAGCTGACGATCGATGTTTCAATCGATAATAATGACAATTATAAAATGGTAAAGATTGGATCTCAACTAAGCCAACAGATGAAGGAGGAATTGGTTGAGTTCCTCCGGGCAAACCTCGATGTGTTTGCCTGGACGCACTCCGACATGTGTGGGATCTCGCCGGACATCATGAACCACACATTGAATATTGACCCGCGGCATCTCCCGGTCAAGCAAAAAAAGCGTGGTATGGATCCAGAGAGATCCGCCACCCTTAAGGATGAGGTGGATAAACTCAGGTCGAACGGGTTTATCCGAGTGCGTTATATCCAGAATGGGTGTCCAATCCTGTACTTGTCAGGAAACTTAACGGGAAATGGAGAACATGCGTTGACTACTCAGACTTGAGTAAAGCTTGCCATAAAGACAGTTTTCCACTTCCTCGGATTGATCAGCTCGTAGAATCAACGGTCGGACATGAACTCTTATCCTTCATGGATGCATATTCTGGCTACAATAAGATACCGATGCACCTACCTGATCAAGAGCATACCAGCTTTGTCACCGATCTGGGACTCTATTATTATAAAGTGATGACGTTCGGACTTAAGAACGCTAGGGAAACCTATCAGAGACTCTTCAACCGAATGTTCGCTAACCAGATCGGGAAAACCATGGAGGTATATGTGGACGATATGCTTGTGAAGTCACGATTCTCCACCAATCATATCAAAGACATGGAAATGATGTTCAACATCCTCCGAGAGTACAGAATGAAACTCAACCCGTTGAAGTGTCACTTTGGGGTGCGCCTGTAAAATTCCTTAGATTCATCGTTAATGCTCGGGGAATCGAAGCCAATCCCAAGAAAAGCTGGGCATTTAGAAATCTTGAGACTCCAAGGACTATAAAGCAAGTTCAAAGACTCAATGGGAAGGTAGTAGTGCTGACCAGGTTCGTTTCAAAATCCACTGATAAATGAAGTCCCTTCTTCGATCTAATCAGAAAAGGAAAACAGAACTTTGAATGGACTACAGAGTGTGAGGGCACATTCTGAGCATTGGTTCAGCACCTGTCCACACCACCCATTCTGTCAAAACCTATTGATCACGAGAGACTGTACATCTACTTGGCGGTGTTAGAAAACGTAATCAGTGCTGCTTTAGTTCGGGAGGAGGACCGGATACAATGGCCAGTCTATTACATCAACAAACGGCTGACCGGAGTAGAGAGAAATTATCCGAAGTTGGAGAAGTTAGCTTAATGTCTTGTCCTTGCCTCGAGAATGTTCCATACGTATTTTTAGGCTCATCTTATCACTGTCTACACCGACTAGCCATTACGACAGGTCCTTACGCAGCCTGGGACGTCTGGTAGGTTACTTAAATGGAATATCGAGCTAAGTCAGTTTGACATCACTTACACACCAAGGCGAGCTATTCAAGGACAAGTCCTAGCAGACTTCATCACTGAATTCACTATCTCGGAGGACTTGCCCAAAACTAGTGAATCTCCCAAATATGTCTGGAGCCTACATAATGATGGTGCATCAAATGACCACTGCTCAGGCGCTGGGTTTGTGCTTGAAACTCCTTAAGGCTGATCTATATGCTATGCTTTGAAGCTCGATTTCCGTGTGACCAACAACGAGGCCGAATACGAAGCCCTTCCTACCGAACTAAGGCATCCTAGAGATATAAGAATTGTTGCTGTGGAGATTTGCTGCGATTCACAATTGGTCGTGTGCCAAGTTCGAGGGGAGTATACCAGGCCAAAGACCGGAGACTAGCCGCTTATCTCGCACGAGTCCAGGAAATATTGAATCAGTTCGATTATTATGCCATCTATTGCATACCCCGAGAGCACAATCAGAAGAGACATCATCTTCCCTGAGTATTGATCAAATGGAGACCGGTTGCGTACTTGAAGTCATACCTGATAAGGAGTCATGGATGGCTCCGTTTAGAAACTATCTCAAGCATGAGACCATGCCAGAGCGCAGCAGCGAGAAAAGATAAGTTCTTCGAAAGGCTTCGCGGTTCACTATTCAGAATGGAGTCATGTACAGAAGAGGGTACTCTGTTCCTTTACTTCGGTGTATCGCCCACGATGAAATCAATCCAGTATTGCATGATGTACACGAACGGGAATGTGGCGATCACACCGGGGAGCAAACTCTTGCAAAGAAAGTGCTCCGATATGGTTATTATTGGTCGACTATAAATCGCGACGCATCAGATTATGCCAGAAAATGTGACAGATGTTAGAAACATGCTCGGATTCCAAGAGCCCCGCCTATGGAAATAACTCAGATGGTCAGTCCATGGTTGTTCGCAATATGGGGCATCGACAGTATTGGGTCTCTACCTCTAGCTAAAGGTGGCATGAAGTACGCCATCGTTGCAGTTGATTACTTTACCAAATGGGCGGAAGCTGAGCCCCTTGCTACTATCACAATGAAGAAAGTGATCAACTTTGTTGTATGCAACATTATTTGTCGATTTGGTCTTCCACATACCATCATCACTGACAACGGAGCCCAATTCTAAAGTGTCGAGTTCAAGAAATTCTGTCAGCGATTCCATATCCAGAAGAAGTTCTCTGCAGTTGCACATTCTCAAGCGAATGAACAGGTCGAACTGTTAATAAAGTTATAAAGTCCATTCTAAAGAAATGATTGGAAAAAGCCGGTGGCAAATGGGTCGATGAACTTCCTATGGCCCTATGGGCTTATCGAACAACCCACAAGTCCACGACCAGCCATACTCCGTTTTCACTTTCCTATGATTTAGAAGCCATTATTCCAATCGAGTTGGAAGTGCTTCTCATCGTATGACATATTATGACCTGAAGACAAATGTTGTATTACTTGCCGAATCTCTGGACTTATTGGATGAGAAGCGAGAAGAGGCTGATTTGAGGGCAGCCACGCATCGAAGTCGAGTCACCCAATTGTACAATGCTAAGGTCCGACCCCGAACCTTTGAACTCAGCGATCTCGTCCTCAAGAGAATTTACCCGGTCCCTTCGCATATGAAACCAACGTTGGAGGGACCATATGTTATTGAATGAAGACTCGGAGATGGCACATTCAAATTATCGACCATTAATGGGCTAACTTTGCCAAGAGCTTGGGACAACGAGAGTCTTCATTGCTACTACACATAATAGGCTTTATTTATTCTTTCAGTCTGCTTTTCATTTTTGACTTGTTTATGCATTTCGAAATTTAAATTTGTAATAAGGCAACTGACTTTGCCATATTTTCTTATTTCAGCAATAAAATGCAATCTATTCAAGCCAGAGTAATGATTCTTAAAATGCGTCATGCGACCATCACAATGCAAGGAGAGCTAAGTTCCACCCTATGGTGGGACTTATTCAAATAGGGAGTGACTGTGATACGACCGATCACTCGCTAAGTGAAACCCGAGCTCGGGGGCAAGCCATCACACTGAAGTCAAAAAAGGATTGATACACAACAATCCTCTAACTAACTCCGGCTCTCGGACTGCGAGCTGGAGCATAAACTTACAAATATGGGATCGAAGATGGTGGATCCGTCCACCTAAGGACTTAGCCCGTTTTTAAACCAAGTCCGAGGAGGATGGATCTGTCCATCTAACGACCTCACCTGTTAACTCTGGGAGGATGTGACCTGACCATCCACGATCCTGATAAATCTATCGTTCCCAGAGTGCAAACAAAATCCTAAAACTCAAAACAGATGTGATCAACCGTCAATTAACCAACTCCAGATTCTCATAGCGCGAACTGGAGTATAAACATCAAAATGGGTGTAACCGACCACCCATCGGCTAACTCTAAGTCCCCAGAGTGCGTGCTGGAGAATAAACACAAACTGGGTGTGATTAATCACCCACGAATCAATCTAAGTCCCCAGAGTGTGAACGAAATTCTAAATATCAAACGGGTATGACTGACCACCCGTAAAACAACTTAAGTCCCCGAAGGGCGGACATATCTTTGAGCATTAAATGGGCGCAACTGACTGCCGACGTGCAAGTGCAATCCCCAGAGTGTGGATGCGAGTACCAATAGATGAGCGAGTGTCATCCGACCACTCGAACTCGTCTCGTTTCAACTTCGTTCCGACTAAGTTAAGCTCAAATTATCGAAGGCGGAAAGTGACTGACCAAAATTCAAGTACCATCTACTGATCGAAATGGTACAATATTAAGACTCGACTTAACTTTCGGTTATAAATCGAAGCCATAACTTCGGGACTTACAACTAAACTCAAGTCCGATTCAAAGACTAAGGCTTCACAAGTACATTGAATGGAAGTTCGAGCACTAAAACACTTAAGAAAATAAACAAAAAACTATGCTGGAAACAAAATGGAATTTTATTTTAACTATTCTTTGAAAAAGAAGAATAAGTACAAAAATCATTCCAAGAAATCCTACTAGCAGGGGGCGAACCCGCATCTATACACGGCCTACAGGAAACAAAAGGAAATTCCTATCTGTCTACCAAAAAAGGAAGCAAGAAGACATATCTATTCTCTCAATTTCTACTTCTTCTTCTTCGGCGTTGACCCAGTGGAGCTACCGCTCGGGTGCCTCTTCGAGCTTTTGCCTTTTGGTGGTTGATATCCAGTTGGGGGAATTATGGTGACCTCTTCCTCCGAACTTACAGGAAGTGGAACACTTTCTGAATGGGGAGTCGGAGGGATAGGAACACTCTCGATGTTGGAAGACAAGGGAGGCACGCCAGTGTCGACAATTGTACCGCCGGGAGAAATCATTCGCAGAGGAGCCGGACCAGGACCCGCCATACCACCTCCGATACCACTAACCTGTGCGGCTGCTTCCATCTCAGCATTAATCTTCGCTATTATCTCTTCTCCATGAATTGTTTGAGTGTCCACGAGGATGATGCTAGTTGGGCCCGAAAAGCTGGCCATGAATGCGCCTTCGCCCATGATGAATGGCAGGTCGGTAAGTGGGTCGCTTTGATAGCCAAGGAGTTCCTCCATCATCTGCTCGTCAAAAGTAAAAGCACTCCCTCGCACTCCGTCATTTGGTGCAGTGGCTGTTGTTGTGGTTGCCTTCGTCATAAGGGCCTCCTGCTCATGATGCGGCTCTTGGGTTGCAGGGCACAGCAAGTGCAGCTCCTATCGATGAATAAAGATAAGAGAAAAGGTGTTAGTGACTACTTCAAACAACGCTCCCGACTTTGAATAAATGTGAGAAATGTTTAGAATATCTTCCTCAGAATAGATTGCGGGTGGAGCGGAGTAGCTTCAGGGGAATGCTCGCGAGCTGGAGACAACTGCGGTCGATCAAGATTGTAAGCAGGCACAGACAGAGGATCAACCACAGGAGTAGATTCGGGCAGGGTTGACATAGGAATTTCAGAGCCCGTATCATGATGCTCAATGCCAGAACCCTCTCCAGCCTCCGAATGCTGAGTACCGAGTCTCTCTTTCTTGAATATGATAGTGGCATCGTGGAGAACTCTTCTCTCATCCTCATTCAGCACCCGATTCTCTAATTCGAACTCATCGATGGATTTCTTATAATGCTCTGCTTTTTCATCATCAACTAAGAGGCATCAAGCATTGTATAGATGTGATGCATAATCTTCGAGCTAGCTTAGATTTTGATGCTTCAGAACATTGGCATTGTATGTATTAAGGAGATCTTCAATGTCACCCTCCAACCTGGCCTCTGCCACTCTCACTTCACCCTCAACCCTAGCTTCGGCTTCCTGAACCTTTAGTGTTGCTGCATCCCTCTTGTCCTTGAGCGCCATAGCCTGCTCGCATGCTTCCTGAGCGGTTTTATTTGCATCATCTTTTTCTTTGACGACTTCAGCAAATTTAGCTTTAAGCTCCTCAAGCTCTTTTAACACCGCGTTTCTTTCAGCCATGACTGTGGTGGTCCGGTGCCCCATTTTATCGACCAGGGCTAAGTGTGTTCGCCTCATCTCCTCCATCCTCCGGGTTGCCTCGTCGGCTCTTTTATTAGCCTCCGTTTCTGAATTTCTTGCGGACTTGTTTTCATCATTAAGCACTTGAATTATGCGGTCCTTCTGAGTGAGATCGTTTCCTAGTTTCTCGATTGTCTTCGCTCGCTCAAAGGCCACCGTTGATACTTTATCTGCGGTTATTATCCATTCCTAATATTGGCCATAAACATCGTATATGTAGTCATGCATCGTCTGTTCTGCCTTGTTGGGGATTCGCTTTAAGTGTGGGGAAAATATGAAGCCATCAAAATAGATATTCGGAAAATCCTTTTTCAACTTGGCGATTCTAATCGCTCCTTCATTGGTGGGTTCTCTGACGGCTTGTTCAGTGGTGACGGGAGCCTTAATTTCAATCCTCCAACACTATTGGTCGAGCCTTGATGCTTGGGGAAGTGGTATTTGACGCGAGGATTCAAGGGGTTGTTTGCCAGAGCCGAAAGATTGTGTTGGACCCTTAGAAGGCGGGGAGCGCGATCGGGAACGGTGACTGTACTGTCTTTTCTTCTCCCTCTCCCTATCCCTTTCCCTCTCGTAGTGCTCCCTCTCTTGACTAGAATAGCCACGATCGCGGTCTCTATCAGCCTCACATCTGCGAGATTCAGAGTATGAGCTAGATGAACGGCGCGCAGAACGAAGGCTATCAAGCATAGATTCCCGCCTCATCATCGTATTTGTAAAATGAAAAGAGAAACAGAATTGGTAATCTCCATAGATGAATGGTTTGTGACTAGAAATTGTATGGTTCCGTGGGGTGTGTGTATGCATATGCAAACCCCCCAACCAACCGGTTGTAATAGCCATACTCGGAGGAGTTGGCTCTCCTACGTCTAAGACGCTTTGAAGCCCCTCTAATCCGGTATCTTGGTGCAAAGGAAAGTTATCCAGAATGGGGATGCCAGCCAGTCCCGCAAAGGAGCTCTGCTTCTGTGAGAGATGAATCTCTTGGCTAGTAACATGCAAAGAGACTACGACGGTTTTGCACCTAATAGATTTTCGAGCAGTGGACTTGCCTCTCCTTTTCTGCTCTAAAGATCGAGGACTTTGCAAAGGCCCAGCTGCGGGCTCATCTCCAGCGGTCATATTCTCATCACCAACTTGTTCAATAATTATTATCCCAGGAGCTCTTCTTCAAGCTTGCCTCACCGGGACCATCCTAAGAACTCCAACGAGACCAATGCTTTGATCTCTATCAATTAGCCTAATGGCAACCAGATTCTCATTCGTAAGGACTTCATCAATCTCTCTATGATCAGCGGGCACCTCTTGAAGAATTCATACTATTTCCTTAAACTGAGCACCTTCAGGTCGTGGAATTGAAGCTGTAAATGGAAGAAAATGTTAGACCCGACATCGATTACAACTATCAAGTTAGTCATCGAAGAGGCTGGGGCACTTACGTCTTGCTAGCTACCGTTTGGCGAACCCCGGTGGACACCGAACGTAAAACCATTTGACCTTAAAGTAACTCAGCTTGCTCCAAGCCCCGATCATGACTTGGCAATTTCTAAGTGCTTCTAGAAAAGTAAAGGAAGGGTTGTCCTCGTGACTCTTTATATTGAATAAGTATCTAATCTCTTCTACCATCGAAGGACAGAAGAGGTGCTCCATGAAGATGACAAACAAACTATTGAGCAAAGCATATCCGTTCAGGTGCAGCTGAGATGGAGCGATCCTCAAGAAAAATAGAACTTCGTGGATGAATTGGTTAAAAGGAGGAAGTGTCCCGGCTGTATACATAAATCTGTTGCAGGCTATATACCCTTCCGGGGGGTTGTGGGCTCTATCTTCTGACCCTGGCAGTAATACATCGTCCAACGACAACCCGTGCCTTAAACAAATTCTACCCAACGTGTCTTCAGAAATGTTAGAATGGACAAAATCTTGTGGGTGTGCGATGAAGACTGCTCCTGGTAGCTCGTATAGAGCAGGGCTAATAACATCGACTGTGATAGCCGGCATTTCGATTGCGGGGAGAGGCAGACTCTGAGCATCCTGTGACTGTGAACTTGCGGGTTCCAAAGCTATTGAACTCGGTAAAAATCATCGTTAGACGACAATAAACCCGTGTTTCCCCTAGTGTGAAGTGCGTGAATGTGTTGTGAGTGCAGTGCTACAAAATACTTAAGAAATTCTACAGAATATGGGAAATGTTCAAACGATAAGACTTCGAGATTCATCCGGATTGACCGTCATCGCTGACCGTCATAACAGTGCCATCCAGACTTCAGAAAATGATCCAAGTTAAAATTTGTCAAATTCGTTAAGTAACAGTTCCACCGACGAGCTTCGAAGGGCAGTCAAATATGTAGTGAAATAGTTAAGTCCAATTATGCAAGGCAGAAGCTCGTTGGATTTAAATGTTCGAGTGTGCAAAAAATTTCGTATCCATCAAAACTTGAACTTGGATCGGTGGGCAAACAAGCAATTCGTATCGATCAGGAAAACAATATTCGTATCGATCAAGAAAGCAATTCATATCGATCAGAAAAACAATGTTCGTATCGATCAATCAACCATCAATTTGTACCGACCGATAGTAATAACTTCATATCGATCACAAGATCCGAAATTCGTATCGATCACTGCATATCGATACGAATGCCATCGTTTATCAATCGATACGAATGTCCACCATCCATCGATACGAAGCAACTCTTTTAATCGATACGAAGCTGCATCGTATCTTGATCGATAAGAACTCGTCCTTTACCCATCATCGATACAAATGTTCCCTCGTATCCCTCTGCACTCCTTCTCCAAACAACACAAATGTCATTTCAACCTTGCTCCGACCTATTTGTGGCCTCCTCATCGCTAGAACTGGTTACGGCCATAATTGGATCGGCAGTCAAACTCGAGTATCATCGTTTTTAATGTGAAGTTATTGGTCAATTACCTAATTTAAAGATTTGGGTCGAGTGATTAAAGAAAGAGTTATGTTGATTTGGGGACGAGGGCAATTCCTATTTCTCGGTTTTTTCAGTCGATACGAAAGCAAGAGAGAAATGAAGACAAGTAAAAATATTTCTAAGTCCGAAACCATATTTATATGGTTCGAACCCAAACAGATGTCGATTCATCTCCCAATTATGTTGACCAGTTGATAGCATTCTCCCATATCATCGATATGAATCGTTGTTCGTATGCATCCACCCACATCGACCAAGAATACAACTGTTCGTGACCATCAGCTCGAATCGATCCATAGCATGGCCATTTGTATCCATCGATGACCCATCGATACGAAAGATACATAGAGGGTTGTTTGAACTGTTCAGATCCATCAATGATTCATCGATATGAAACAACAATTTCGTATCCATCGCTTTGGAGACCAAAGGAATTCGTATCCATTGATACGAAGAAATTTCAAAGAACAAACTATTCCGTATCGATAGCCATCGATACGAAATGCCTATCCCAACTTCTCAAATCGATCCATGAGAGGATGATATGAAGGGATATTCTAAAATGACCATCAAGCGTCGTTCCAACTCGAATTTCACACCGATCCAGGAGAGGATCGATACGAAACTCGATTCAAAAATAAACTTGACAACGACTCGTGAACATGCAAACGTTAACGGGAGTCAGGTTAACATACGTGCATGTATGATGGACTAACATTCAATTTCAAAATTGACAGGGATCAAATGCTCATTTGATGACAATTACAATGGTGAAATACAAATTACTAGCATTCGACATTCAGTTACAACAATGCACTGAATAATCATTGCTAGTCAACAATTCTGCATTTATATTAATAGAAATAAATCAAAGGTTACATCTTTTGACAAAAAGACAACAACTATTCAAAGAATTGGATAGAACTTTTCAAAATAAAGAATGCAGCTTTTCAAAGCACGTCATGTTCACACAAGACATACTTTGGGGGGCAAATGTTATCCCGCCTTTTGGCAAGGTCGTGACACCAAGGAAATGAATAGATACCAAGGACAGTTCGTCCTGGAGATCGGTTATACATAGGTTCACTATGGATACTGGTAAAATTTTCCCAAGTCCGGACCGAGCTACAATTGATAGAGCATGACAAGCAGAGCTATGAAAGCCAACGTTCCAAATTTCAAGTCAATCAGAGTTTGTATGCTCAAGATAGTAATCGATCAAGGTTGATAAACAAGCTCTATTCGTATCCATAAGATTTCGTATCCATTCCTCAAGAGATATTTAATTCGTATCCAGCCCACTAACTTCCTTCATATCCATCAAAATGAAGCTACTTCGTATCCATCATGTTAACAACACTTCGTATCCATCAAAAGATAATACTTCGTATCGGTCCCATGAATACATTGCGTATCGGTCATTTAACTACATGGTTCATATCGATCGTCACTGATCGATACGAAAGAAGCCATGCATCCTCGATATGAAAGAAGCCATGCATCCTTGATACAAAAGAAGCTACTCGATGATCGATACGAAGATGTTGTCCGTCTATCGATACGAAGCCAACTAAGTGCCATCGGTACGAACCAGCATCCCATGATCGATACGAAGGTATTGGTAAACATAGATACGAAGTGACCATTAAGCTATCGATACGAAATAACTTCAGGTTCAATATGAAGTAAGGTTCACTAGAACGATACGAAAAGATATTCTGGGTCGATACGAACAATACATGTAAAAGTGGAAGATTCGGTCAATCGGCATGAAAAGTGGATCGATCCTAGAACATAGCGCCACATCACTCTGATCGATGCATGCCAACATCGATACGAAGCCATCGATACAAATTGTATCGATACGAACTCGGCAGCCTTTTGCAAATCCAAACGTGGATCGATCATAACTCAAAATCTACAAATCCAAATGCCACCAAATTTTCACAGGAGCTTGCGTACCACCTCTACTATGTCCATGATCGATCTCAACCCAAATGGATGCGTTTTGGATCGATACGAAACAAGTGCGTATCGATCATGGATCGATCCCAATCAAAATCGGATCGATCTGGTGGGCCCACTCACGTGAGAGAAGGGGTCTTCCGAGATTTGAGCTAGATATTTGCAGCCTACACCCATAAATAGCGACCCTAGACGTACAGAAAAGGGACTTTTGGTTTATCTATGCTGATGCTCTGCCGAAATCATTACTATACTTCAGTTGTACTATTGTAATATCTTGCAATCAACAACTGAAATTCAATAAACATCAATCATTTCAGCATAAATGATTAGTATACACAAAATATTTTATATAGCTTGTCATTAATCAAAACAATGTTAAATTGAGATTCCAACATTCGACCCCTTTATGATGATGACAACTATATGAGTAGATATAATATATTTATAGAAGTACTTACTTAACATTGTTACTCCCCCTGTCAATATGCACAAATATTTAACTAATTTTCTCCCTCTTTGTCATCGACAAAAAGAAAAAGATGCATAGGATCAAATAAAGAGTACATTATATAAATAACTCATACTAGAGATGTCATTACTGAAAATAACAATATTCATACAATCATTACATAAATAACTAGATAGAGCATCATAGAAGTTTGATTAAAATAATAGAAAAATTAATAATTTAAAATTGGGTAGAGAGAGAAGGCTGATCATCATTGGAATCCGAACTTGAAGATGACCATTGAAAAGGAGATGGATTGTGAACTTTGGTGGATGTAGATCCGAAACAAGAAATTTTATCCCATATTTTATTAAGAAAACCTTTTATGGAGTTGAATTTCTTTTCCATTTTCTTTTCAAGAGCCTTAATATCCCGATGAAGTTTGGATTGATTTCGGGAGAGAGTGATGATAGCTTGTCTGGAGGAAGTTTCCGGGCCAACAACTTGAATGGAGTCTTCGTCCTCTTCTTCTTCTTCATGTTGAGTATGCGAAGAAGAGGCAATAGTAGTGTCATGAGGTTGAGGAATACCTTGTTGAACATTGTGAGACCATTGTTGAAAAGAAATGATTTGTTGTGAGGGAGGCCGGTGTGGAAGACCCATCAATCCTAAAGTTTTTGCGCCTAACTCACTAATGCTTGAAAACTTGGAGTCGGGCATTGGAATGCCAAAGTTGAGAAGGATACGCATAATATAAGCACCATAATGAATGGTCTTATATTTTGTTCGAATTGTGATGTCTTGAAATTCATCCAAAATGATTTTGCCCCAATTTACTTGTTGGTTGGAGTAGACTGAGTAAAGGGCTTGAAAATCTCTTTTATAGACTTTTCATAACTTCCCATTCGAGGTTGTAGAGAGCGAATGATGGCACGGTGAATAAGGCGTGCTTGTGGTCTTAAGGTGTTAGACTTTAATGCACTTAAATCGGTAAGATGATCGGACAAGAAACGATGTGAAACTTCGTCTCTATGATCCATATCAACTTCAATATCATCTATATCAACACCTTGAAATGGACAATTTAAAATATTGCCTAATCTTTGTAATGGAAAGAAAATTTTAGTGCCACAAACTATAGGCCAAACACAATCTTGTCGATTTTGAGGATTATGGTGGTATAAATTCAGATTGGCAAGAAACAGTTTGATCAAAAGATGATTAATTTTATCATTATTTGGGGCATACCCTATTAGATTATCAAAGTGGAATTGCTCCACCAATTCTCTGATTCGGTAAGCTACAAAATTCAAAAATTTCATGAAAGCCCCTTCAAAGATATTGGAATTTTTCATAGAATTTAATCGGGAGATTGCAACATCATTCCAAAGCCATTGTCGAATCTGATCTTCGGATGGACCGAAAGTGGATTCTCTTGTGCGTTTGGATCTTGGAGCCATTAGAGAGTAAAAATGAGGAGTAAAAGATGAAGAATTTAAACAAATGGCTAGGGTTCTGAAGTGAATGGGTAAGAAATGAAAAGGTGAATATATAGTAGGTAAAAAGTAAGGGCAAAAATAGAAGAAAAGAATGTAGGACCAAGATAAAAAAATGTCTCAGAAGGAATTCAGCCCGCTGAATCACTATAATCAGCCCTCTGAATTACTTCCTGCAAGAAAATAGTTCATTTTTGAACTAATTCAGACGGCTGTTTGCATTGATTCAACCGTCTGAATCTGAGGCTAAAAATTTTCTTCCACAATATTCAACCTTCTGTTTCATTATAAACAGCCAGCAGAATTTTTAAAGAAACTTATGACAGCCTTTAATATTTAGAAAATAATATATATATATAATGTGAATAACTTTGAACAAATAGAAATTAAAAATTACATATTAACAACAGCATAATTTTTTTAAAATAGATTTGGAAGAAGAGCTTGGAGTGTGATATTCATCTGGTTCTATTTTTGTGTTCTCTTGAAATGGTCTTAGTGGTGACCATCTATTGCCGCATTCCCATAAATTTGGAGATATTGGTGGATGCTATGGCGATAGTTCCCAAGCATTGCGTCAGGACAGAGAACAAACTTGTGATGGTTAATGAACTGTGCTTTTGGATGAAGATCCACATAATTTCAATGCGACTTGTTCTAAAAAGCTTAAACGCTTGGCGTTAACTTTTTGTTCATAATACAGTTCGCGTTGTAATTCCAAAGATTCCTTTTGGTAATGATGAATATCATCTATTTTTTCTTTGGTAGATGGTGAACCAAAAAATAGAGATCTTCTTGTTCTTTTACCAGGCGGAGTATAACATGTGTGAGTAGATGGAGGCACAATTGGAACTGGTTCGTAAATTGATGTTGGAGTTGGTAAATTCACCGATCCCGAACTAGGAGAAGAATAAGATAGAGCAGAGGATTCAAAATTATGCTGGGAAGACATTTTGAGAAATGTATTTGAAACTTGAATTTTTTTTTAAAACTAATGTCAAAAGAAGGAAGATTAGTAGAGGTATATATGTGTAAAGACATATATAAATAGAAAATAGATTTGTGGTTAGGTTTATAAGAACCAGAGAAAAATTTAGTTGGATGAAAACAAATGTAAGGTAAATAGAAAAAAATGCAAACCATCTAAAGTTAAAAAGAAAGGAGTAGTGAAGTGGTATAACACTAGACTTCCAAGTAAGAGATCTCGAGTTCGAGTATTGAAAAAAAAATTATTAAAAAATGATAAATCCTTTATCGATATAATTCCTAATTCTCTTCTTAATTTTATAAATATATTTTCATTTAAAGGTTTTGTAAATATATCTGCCAATTGATTTTCAAAGGAAACAAATTCCAGTCTGACTAAATCCTTTTCAATATTATCACGAAGAAAATGATGACGTATGTCAATATGTTTAGTTCGTGAGTGATTTACAGGATTTTTGGATAAGTTTATAGCACTAGTATTATCATGAAAAATTGTTGATTTAGATAAATTAACACCAAAATCTTGATGTGTTTGCTGCATATAAATGACTTGAGCACAAGCTAAAGCAGTAGAAATATATTTTGCCTCACAAGTTGAAAGTGAAACACAATTCTGTTTCTTGCTAAACCAAGAGACTAAGGACTGTCCAATGAAATGACAAGTCCCACTAGTACTTTTCCGATCTATCCGACATCCTCCAAAATTAGCATCACTATATGAAACTAACTCAAAAGAACATTCTTTCGGATAGAAAAGTCCAAAATCTTTGGTTTTGCTTAGATAACGTAATATGCCTTTTACTGCTCGCATATGTGATTCTTTAGGATTTGCTTGGAATCGAGCACATAAACAAACACTCATCATTATTTCAGGTCTAGTAGTAGTTAGATAAAGTAATGATCCAATTATACTTTGATATAATTTTTGGTCAACACTTTTGCCATCTTCATCTCTATCGAGATGAACTGTTGTGCTCATCGGAGTTAGTTTAGCAGAAGTGTTTTCCATATTAAATCGTTTAATTAGAATATTAGATTATTTTTCTTGATTAATAAAAATTCCATTTTCTATTTGTTTAACATGTAATCCAAGAAAATAAGATAATTCTCCCATATGTGACATTTCAAATTCTTTGGTCATAATTTTTGAAAATTCCTGACATAAATTTTCATTTGTAGAGCCAAAAATAATATCATCTACATAAATTTGAATAATTAAAATATTCTTTTTGTTTCTTTTTATAAAAAGAGTTTGATCAACCTTTCCTATTTCAAAACCAGAATATATTAGATAGCTCTTAAGACGTTCATACCAAGCACGAGGTGCTTGTTTTAGACCGTATAGGGCTTTTTTAAGTTTATAAACATGGTTTGGAAATTTTTCATGTGTGAATAATGGAGGTTGTTCGACAAAAACATTTTCATTTATATACCCATTTAAGAAAGCACTTTTAACATCCATTTAATAAAGTTTGAAATTATGAAAACATGCAAAGGCCAGTAAGATACGTATTGCTTCAAGTCGTGCAAATGGAGCAAACGTTTCTTCGTAGTCGATTCCTTCTTCTTGATTATATCTTTGTGCAACTAATCTAGCTTTATTCCTAGTTATATTATCCTGTTCATCTGCTTTATTTTTGAAAACCCATTTAGTACCAATGATGGTTTGATCACTTGGTCTAGGAACTAGTTCCCAAACTTCGTTTCGTTCAAATTGGTTTAGCTCTTCTTGCATAGCTATAATCCAATAATCATCAGTAGATGCTTCTTTTGCATTTTTAGGTTCGATTTTAGAAAGAAAAGCTACATGGCCTATTTGATTGAGTTGATTTCTAGTTCTAACATGTGAATCAATTTCTCCTATGAGATTTTCTACTGGGTGATGTCGTAAAATCCTAGGAGGAGATCTTAATTCATTTTAATTATGATCAATGTTTTCATTTTGTTCAATATTATTAGAAATGTTTTCATCTTCTTCAAAATTATTTTGAGTAACCATATTTGTGATTGTCTTAGTAATATCATCAAAAAATTTATTAAATTTGAAATTTTGGTCGAATGAAACATGAAGTGTTTCTTCGATTTTTTTTGTTTTTTTATTGAAAATTCGATAAGCTTTGCTTCGATCTGAGTACCCTATGAAGATTCCTTCATTGGATTTTGGATTGAATTTTCCAAGCTGATCTTTTGTATTTAAGATAAAACATTTTGAACCAAAAGTTTTAAAATAAATGTTTGGTTTTCTATGATGAAAAAGTTCTTATAGAGTGTGTTTTGTTAAAGGTCGGATAGAGATACGATTTAGAACATAGCAAACAGTAGCTATAGCTTCTGCCTAGAAATGTTTTGGTAATGTATTTCCATTCAACAAAGTTCTTGCACATTCTTGTAATGTTCTATTTTTTCTTTCTACAACTCCATTTTGTTGTGGTGTTCTAGGAAAAAAAATTATGGTAAATTCCCTTTTTATTACAAAAATGTTCAAAAGTTTCATTTTCAAATTGTCCTCTATGTTCACTTCGAATATTTTTAATTTTTAAAATTATGAGATTTTGAATTCTCTTTGCAAAATTCTTGAAATTTTCAAAAGTATCACTTTTATTTTTTAAGAAAATAGTCCAAGTATATCTTGAAAAATCATCTACTATAACAAATACATATTTACTATGATTTATAGATTGAATTTGAATTGGACCAAAAAGATCTAAATTTAATAGTTCTAATGGTTGTATAGTAGAAATATTTTTCTTTGATTTAAAAGATGATTTTGATAATTTTCCTAATTGACAAGCATCACAAATATTGTTTACTTTAAAGTTCATTTTTGGTAAACCTTTTACTAAATCTTTTTTAGATAATTTATTTATAGTTTTGAAATTAATATGACAAAATCTTTTATGCCATAACCAAGGATCATTTTCTTTGGCTATTAAACACATATTTGTATTATAATTTATATTCATATTTAAAACATAAATATTTTTATCTCTAAAGCCTTCAAAAATAAAATTCTTATTTTGATAAAAAATACTACACTTATTTTTAGAAAAAGAAATATTGAATCCTTTGTCACAAAATTGGCTAATACTAAGTAAGTTGTGTTTCAAATTTTTAACTAATAAAACATTTGTAATAAGAGGTAAATTAGATATACCGTCATTGCTCACATCGCCTTTACCGATGACATATCCTTTGGAATTATCTCCAAATGTGACAAAACCTCCATCTGAGTAGTTAATGTTTGTTAGCATCTCTTTGTTTCCTGTCATGTTTTTTGAGAAACACTGTCTAGTATCCATTTCCTCTCTTTTTGGATGGTACCTACAAAATATAGAATTAACATTGGTACACACCATTTTATTTTGGGTCCTAAGAGTTAGGTCTTAGGAAACCAAAACTAAGAGGGTTCAGAATTCCTTTTGAAAACAAAATCTTTATTTTTATGAACAGTTTTTATAAAAGATTCTATATACTTATTTCTTATTGAAGAATTATTTGTTTTAGGAACCCAAATTTTAATTGAAGTAGTAAAATTGGAAATTTTAGAACTAGGTTTTTCAACTTTATTTTTATATGAAGAATTCTTTTTCTTTGGAACAATTTTAGAGGATTGCTTATATCCTAGTCCTCTTTTATTTGAAACAGTTTGAGAATTTTCTATAATTTTGGAAAGATTTTCTCTACCTTTATTAAAATTAGAAACATTTTTAGTAATGTCTTCTAACTTTGCTTTAAAGCTAGAGTTATCTAACTCTAAAATCTTGATATTTGATTTAAGGTCATGATTTTCAATTAATAAAGCATCATTCTTTTCTTTCTGAGTTTCTATATCTTGACTTAGCAGAGAAAGTTGAGATGTCATATTAGAACAAGATTCTTGAGTAATTTGGAGTTCTTCTTCTAAAATTTTCTTTTCATCTCTTAGCATTTCTACTTCGATTTCAGTTCTATTCAATTTTTCAAGAGTTTCTTTGTACTTTCTATTTTTGCCATTTAATTTGTCAAGTAATTCTGAATTGATTTCCAAAAGGTCATTTAAAGTTAGATCACTTACCTCGTCTTTTGTAGCCATAAAGCAAATGTTGGCTTGTTCCGAATCACTGTCTGAGTCACTTTCTGATGATGAAGATGATTCTGTATCGTCCCATGTGACAGAGAAAGCTTTCTTCTTGAATCTGTCCTTTTTGTGCTTATACTTGTCTCTCTTTTTCTCAGGACAGTCTTTCTTGATGTGACCTTTCTTGTGACATTTATAACATTCTAGAGCAGATGATGATGGTTTGTTGATGTTTTTATTGTTTCTGGTGTTGTTCTTGTTATTTCTAAATTTGTTATTCTTTCTAAATTTCAAGAAATTTTGAAATTTTTAGCAATGAACGCCATATCTTCTTCATCTGAATCTGATTCATCTTTTTCTACCCGGAATGCTATATTTTTCTTATCTTGAGCCTGTACTCGTTTTGCCTGCAGATTAACTTCATAAGACATTAGATTTCCAATGAACTCTTATGGTTTTATGGTTGAAATGTCGTTAGCTTCTTCGATTGCTATGACATTTCATTCCCATTTATCCGTTAGTGAGTTGAGGATTTTGAAACAATATCAAAATCTATGTACGTTTCTCCTAATACTATTAAAGAATGATATATATCTTGAAACCTAGAGTACATTTCATTGATACTTTCATCTTGCTTCATTTTGAAATTCCAGAACTGATTTTTGAGCATAGAAATTTTACTTTGTTTGACTTTGTCAGTTCCTTCATGTGTAACTTTAAGTGTATGCCAAATTTCATGAGCAGTTCTACACATGCTTATTCTATTAAACTCATTTTTATCTAATGCACAATATAACATGTTCATAGCTTTAGCATTTGCAATAGCATCTAATTTTTGCGTGTTAGACGATGCTGAATATTCAGTAGTAGGAATAATATATTCAGATTGCATAATGTTCTAGGTATCATAACTACTTGCTTGTATATAGATTCTCATTCTAGTAGCCCAATAGTTATAGTTTATTCCATTAAATAGAGGTGGTCGTGCAGTAGATTGACCTTCTATAAAGGTAGTGTTAGAAACAGTGCTGGTGTTGTTTTCCATACTAAAATAATATCAGATAACTATGTTATAGTTATAAGAAGGCCTTGCTCTGATACCAAATAAAAGTGGCTGTGCTATAGGATCGTGTAATATGGATAAACTACTTGTGCGGAATAAGTGAGTAAATAGTAAAAAGCAGTAAAGTAAATGACACCAGAGAATTTTATACTGGTTCGAACTCCCATTCTACGTCTAGTCCCAGACTCCTTTTGGATTTAAACTAGCAACCCTCACTTAACCCAAAGGAATAGGTTTACACCGCTTGAGCAACCGAACAGGACTTCTTTACTAATAACAAAAGTATCTGACTGCTCTTTGAATAGCACCGATAAGTCTATTAAGTACAATCTTCATATAATCTTCTCCTTTATGATATGTAGTGTAATATGCTTTAGAATTATGGAAGATAGAGTGTTCAATGATCAGATAATGTAAGCAGTTTGAGTGTAGTTTGAAAATAGAGAATAGATAAGAATTCAAGAATATTAAAATTAGTTTCAGTGAGTTGTTTGTTGAATTTTGTAATCTATTTATAGAGTTTAAAAGGTTGCAACCATAGATGAAAAACTAAATTGAAAAGAAACAGGCGCAACCGTTGATTTTGAAGACGTTACTCTTCGATGAAGAGAAGCGTCTATTCATGAAAATAGCAGTTGGAAAGAATTCAGCCGGCTGAATATATTAATTCAGCATTCTGAATTGAATTAAATCGAAGACGACAAGGAAATAGGCTAAATTTAGCCTGATTCAGCCGGTTGAATTTAATCATTCAGCCGGTTGAATAGTGTGAAACAATAAATTTGTTTCAGCATTCAGCCGGCTGAATGAATGCATTCAACCGGCTGTTTTCAGCCAGCTGTGCATAGTTATGCATGTGTGTATACGATTATATATATATATATATATATCAATTCAGGAGAGATTTTAACAAATTACTAAATGATATACAGACACTAGACTAAGAACTAACAGCTTCAAAACACTCTGAATATGAATCTGCATTAAATCTCCTACATAAATGATTAGTACACACAAAATATTTTATATAGCTTGTCATTAATCAAAACAATGTTAAATTGAGATTCCAATAGGAAATACGCCGACCCACTCTAAATTTGCATGTTTCTGCATTTTTCTTATCTCTTGATTGGTGTGTTTCTTAGATCTGGCTCATTTTACATTTATTTTCTTCATTTTATCTCCTCAAACACATCCGAAGAGTGTTGTGCCTAATTTTGGTACAAACAATTGTTGCATTTGGATGATGGTTGTAGCACTCATATAGAACTATCAGTTATCATAAGGAATTTTTGCATTCATTTGGATACATGGCACAGACATGATTGCATAAAAGGAGGTCAACTGAATTAGTGGACCACTTATCTTTTTCATTAGTTAGGGTCATTTACACTACATAAATTGCCTAAGTATCATAAACTTCATTAGAAAAACATAAGGACAATGGATGAATGGTTTTTATTGAGTAGTTTGTGGTAGAACATGGATGAAAACATTTAGTCATTATTTTATCCTTAGAGATTTCGGGAACGAAATCCTTTAAGGAGGAGAGAATGTAATAACCCGAAATTTAATCCATAATAATTAATTAGTTAATTAATCAGATAATAAAATAACTTTGTGAAATTATCAGAATTAAGCCACGGAAGTTGCACCATTGTGTCCGTGGTAATTTTCTGGTCAATTTCCATATATAGAACATCAAAATTTGAGCTAATATGACCAAGTTATAAAATAAACAATATAAGTAGAAAACGAAGATATATATATATATATATATATATATATATATATATATAGGCAGGTCGACCTGGGCATCAGGCAGTCGACCGCCCGGTCGTCCCGGCTTTGCTATTTACAAACGAACGAACATTCGTTCCAACGTTCCAGAGCCTCATACCGACGTGTTTGGCATTCTACTGACCAATCTAGTCCATCTATTTTTGCATCCGATGGCTCCTATTCGGCCTATGACGTGGTTGCATCCTATTCAATCCCCAAATCCAATGGTCTAAGATCCACTTCTACCCCTATAAAGAGACCCCTAGACCTAACACTTTTTCTCATTCTAGGTTTTCTCCAATTGGGTTCACCTTTCTACGAAGGACCCTAAACGGAATAATTTTTCCAAGGAGAAAATCATTATAAATTAAATTATTTTACAACTCCAAGTGGATCCGGGAAGACCCAAGGAAGTGCTTAGGAGCGGAGGTGAGTGATTGTAATTATTTTAAGATTTCTTTAAGTAATTTAAAATAATAGGGTTTCCAATAATTGTAGTTTTACTACGATTTGGAATAGTCTTTTTATCAGTTTTAGATCTATTTTTCAGTCTATTCCCCTTAAGTTATTCTTTTTCAGTTAATTATAATTTATTACTATTAAGCATAGCTTTTTATTTATTTATAGTTTATTTACAGTATTTAAGTTTATTTACTGTTATTTATTCTTTATTTACATATTTTTCTACGTTTTGGATTCTATGCAAGTGTCTATTCTCTTCTTCCTCTTTTTCTTCGCGTATGGATTAGAATAAATTAAATGCGAATATGGATTATATAAGTAAGAATATTGAATGAAGAAAATAAGATGTATGTTTGTACCAAAAATGGGCACAACACTCTTCGGAAGTTTTTGTAGAGATAAAATTGAAGAATGAAAATTAAAACTGAGGATTATCTAACAAAAACTCCAAATAACGGAAAGTAAATTGCACCGAAGACAACAATTTAGAGTGGTTCGGTGTTTCGCCTACGTCCACTATGAAGTTTGATGATTTTATTGCTCGATACTTGAAAATTACAATTTCTTATAGCGTAGTACAACAGATTTTATGATTAAAGTCTGAATTTAAGGCAACAATGGTGATCTGGAGTAAATCTGGCAGAGTCTGGGCGCTCTTTAGCTCTTGAAATTATCCGACCCCCTTTTCTGAATGACCAGGGGCTCTATTTATAGGTTTAGGAGGCTGGTATTTCGCCTAAATTTCGGGAGACCACTTTTGGCACGTGAGGGTGCCCACATGCCTGGCCTCAGGAGATCTGGGCCCACTTTGGGATCGATTCGAAATCCATTCGAATCGATCAAGAAAACGTCCAATCGAGCTAAAATTTTGTGTGGACATTCTTCAACATGTTCATAAGCTCCTGTGAAAATTTCATAGCATTTGGACTTGTAGATCTCCAGATATTGTCGATACGAAGTTGTGTTTCTAGTGCGATCACTCTGTTCAAATCGATTCCCTTCGAATCAATAGCTTCGACTCGATGATGGAGCACGCGAGGAAGTTGACGTGGCGCGCGCTTTTCGTGTCGATCCGCTTTTCACTCCGAGTCGACTGGGTCGACTCCATGATTTTCGCAACTTTTGACCTAGTGGATTCGAGGGCTTCATTCACATATGTATTCGAACAGAAGCTTCTTCGTATCGATCGTGACGTGCTATAGTCGATCGATACGAAGCTGTTGCAGCAGGATGGATTCGAACATACAGTTGCCCCTGGATTCGAAGTGAAGTGGTCTAGTGGATTCGACCATACCTTCTGCCGATGGATACGAAGAGGTTAATATTGATGGATACGAAATCAGGCCATTTGATGGATACAGAAACATGGCCTTTCCCTTCAACTTGTATCCATCATAACTTGAGCATATGAACTCGGATTGACTTGAAACTTGGAACGTTGGCTCTCTTTGCTTTTCTAGTCATGTATTATCAATTATAGCTCAATCTGGTTTCGGATAAAATTCACCTATATCCATGGTGAGCCTGTGTATAACCGATCTTTAAGATGAACCGTCATTGGTCACTAATCCAGTTCTTGGTGTCACGGTCTTGCCAAGAGGCGGGATAACATTTGCCCCCAAAGTACGTCTTGTGGAAACATGTCATGCTTTGAAATACTGCATCCTTTATCCTGAAAAAGCTCTATCCAATTCGTTGAGTAATTGTTATCTTTTCGTCAAAAGATGTAACCTTCGATTGATTTCCAGTAATATGAATGCTGAATTGCTGACTGCCAATCGATTTGTTGTTCACTATGTCCACGTTGCACGCTTAAAATTGTCGTCAGTTTACGGAATCGAATGCTGTATCGATCGTCTCTTGGACCGATGTAGAAGTTCGATAGATTGTTTTTGAATTAGGATGCACTGATTTGATGGATACGAAATTCTGGTTCATAACGATGAGTTCTTGTCGCTGTGGGTCAAGCATTGATGGACTCAAATCGATGGGTGGTTTCAACCTGGTGGGCGCAAGTGTGTTTCGTCTCGGTCGAATGTTCAGGTTGATGGATTCGAATAGGGCACTTCGAATCGATGCAGTCGAACGATCTCTGGATATCTTTAACACTGTACTTTGTATCGCTTTGATGGAGTCAAAGAGATGGATTCGAAACACGGCTCTATGCAGATGTTTGCTTCCATTCGAATCGATTACGGTGCTTTAGTCTATGGATTCGAATTTTACGCTTCGAATCGTCCACTGGTTTCACCGACTATTATCGGTTTTGTCTACTGGGATACGAATCGCCACAAACTCCCTATAAATACTGAGACGTCATTAACTTTTCACTTTTTACTTTTGCTTTCGTCTTCCTGCATCTTCGAATCCATTCCAGTCCTTCAAGAACAAAGACGGACGAACTATTCCCTTCTTCGAATCGAACTAGCACCCAAGTTTTTATAAACTAACTTCACATCTAGGTAGGTAATTTGACTGAGTCTTTGAGGTTCCAAGATTTGAAACCCTCGCCCATTCCTGTTCGCGTCGATTTTGATGGAGTCGAGATCGAGGTCGAAACCAAGAACGGTTGGTTGGAGAAGAGGTACGAGTGAGTCCTTCGTGTCAATCAGGAGTAACGGTGATCGAATCGATCTGGGAGACGTGAGTTTACTTTTAACATTCGTATCGATCAACATGTATGAAGTGAAGGTTCATGGGTTGAATCGGTCGGGGGTGTTGGGTCATCGTATCGATCCACTACGATCGATACGATGGAGTTGCCCCCTTGCGATCGATTGGAAAGTTCTGCCCATACGATCGATACGAATCTTAGGTCACTCAACCGTTTGCAAACTTTTGTTTCTGGGGATCGATTTGAGAGTTCAGTTGACGATGGATGCGAAGCATGAGTCGCCGATCGATACGAAAGGCCCGGTTATAATCGATACGAATCGGGTCGATTCGAACAAGATCGATTCGAAATGACGTCTGTTCGATCGATTCGAATTTCTCTTATCCGGCCTTGGTCAATTTGAACAAGCTTCCATGGAGTTAAAACTTTCACACATTTAACGACATGATTCCGACGAGCTTCATCCTTGCATATTTAGAATGAACTTGTTAAACTGCATACTTGGCTGCCCTGTGAAGCTCTTCGATGGAATTGTATCTTGACAAAACAAACTCCAATTTTGACTTGAATTTTATGGGTTTGGATGGTATGGTTGCGACGATCAGCGATGATGGTCACTCCGACTGGGTTTTTGAATTTCTTGTTGTTCTCATACTTCCTTCAACTATGCTGAATTTTCTAAGTATTGGCTGCACTACACTGCACAACACACACTTTACACGGGGAAATGAACGGGTTTTTCATTTGCTTAATGTTACTTTCTGATGAGTTAGTCAGTGATGGAATCTTCGAGCTCTCAACAGCAGGAGATTCAGAGTTCTCCCCCTCTAGTCCTCGAAATTCCAGACATGCCAGCGGAGATAGTAGATCCAGCTCCTGACGAGCTGCAAGATGCTATATTTATTGAGGACCCTATAGACTCCATTCAATCCAATTTTTCTGAAAACTTGTTGGGCAGGATATGCACAAGACACAACATTTCTTCGGACGACGTGCTATTATCGAGATCTAGTGACAGACCTCACTATCTGCCGGAAGGGTATACCGCCTTTTATCGCCATGCTTGTGCGGCTGGAACACTCCCTCTATTCAGTCAATACATTAGGGAGATGTTATCATTTCTTGGAATTGCTCCCTCTCAATTACATCCCAATGGCCACGCGCTACTGAACCGTGCGTTCATCGTATTTATGGACCATCTCTTCCGCCCACCAAGGCCAACGGAAATCAGATATCCATTTAATTTCAAGTGTAGAGGCGATAGTCCATCCTTTACGTTTTTGGAGGCAGTCAGGAACTGCCAGGTTATTACCAAAGCCTGGACCAGACTCAGCTACTTCAAGAACGAATGGTTTTTTATCCGGTGTCCTCCGGGTTTTGCCAGGCGGTGGCTGTCTAGGCGTAAGTGTCGTAACCCGTCGATGATTTCCTTGATTAATGGTTTTTTAGCACTGGTATTGACATCCTACTTTTATTACAGCCATTATTTCCAGACCCGACGGTGGGTATTACAAGGGCATGTTTCAGAGCCTTCAAGAGATCCCGAGCGATTTGAGGCACATCGACTTGGTGTTGACTGACTATAACTTAAGAGCTCTTGGCCTAATTGAAGTAAATCAAAGCATAGTCACCGAAGGGATGCTAAGGCCTGTTCCAAAGAAGAAGAAAAAGAAGAAGAAAATTGTGAAGAAAACACTCGGAGTCGTGATAACCGAAGTGAGCAACGAAGAACGGACTCACAAAGACGTCGAGCCGATGGCTGATTTTTCGGGCAATTTTGAAGAATTGGGAGAGAGATGGAAAAGCAAGGCTGTCGTTTCCAAAAAAATCAAATCTAAGGGGTGGAAGTCTGTAAATGTGTCTCCTCCCACTTCCGGAGTCATAATTTCCGAGGCCGCCCCTTCTCAATCGAGAGATAATTTCAAAGGGCTTGGTGATATTCCCATCCCAGATTATATATCGATTCATCATGATCCAGGGTTGGAAGAATTCCGAGATGTTTTAAATATGAGCGAGCCCTTTCCTTTTAGTGCGGTCAACACTTTCGGTTGGTCAGGGGGTTTACACATTTACACACACTTCCACAATACTACACGATTTCTGCATATTGGACATTGTTTTTATAGGATGCTTAACTGCAGTTTCTTCTTATCGCAGGTGAAATGTCAGGTCGTGGATCCACACTAGATAGGCTCTGCAATGTTTGTCGATCTTCCTCATATTATGAGTCCCGTAGGAGGGAATCAGATAGGGATTACGCACGTGGCTACACTAGCCAGGAGCGTTCTGACAGAGATCGAGATTATTGGCGTGGCCTTTCTGGTCAAGAGCGTTTTGATAGAGATAGAGGCCATCAATATCGATCACGGTCTCGTTCTCCTCCGCCTCCTAGGGCCCCTATAGATCCCCCTAAGTCTTCGCAGCAACAACAGCCTTCTCAATCTTCATGGCCTGAAACTCAGCGGCAAAGAGTTGAACCACAAACAGCTGCCACTATTGAACAGGCTCAGGCAGAACTGACGAGTGAAGGAGTCATCAAACTTGTTCAGATGAAAAAGGATTTTCCAGAAATTTGTCTGGATGCATACGTCTTCCCTCCCCATCTCAAGAGGATTCCTCCGGATGCCGAGAATATCGCGCATGATTACATTCGTGATTTTTACACTCAATACAAAGAGTGGTATAAGGCAGTTGTGAAAGCTTCAAAAGTAGCTTTTGATCGGGCAAAAATTATTGAGAAACGTGATGCTGACCTTGCTAAGAAAGATCGCATCATCCAGGTTCTTCAATAGAGACCGAGTCGTCCCGAAGTTCGGAAATTCAGGCGCTCAAATAGGCTGAAGAGGCCGTGGCGAAGATGGCAAGGATGCAACAGGCACATTGTGCCTTAGTAGAAGGGATGGGCCATCGCTATACCACCGTCTTAGCTGAGCGGGACACCGACGTTAAAGAGCTGAATGAGCTTAAAGCCAAATTCGCTGAAATGGTGAAAGAAAAAGATGATGTAAACACCGCTGCTCAGGATGCATGCGATCAAGCTGTATCACTTCGAGCTGAACTTGATGCGGCGGTGGCAAAGGCTAAGTCCATGGAAGTAGAAGTTGAGGAAAAAATCACAGCGGAGCAGTCCAGGATGGAAGCCGATTTTGATGATCTCCTGGTCACATATAACGCTAACGTGCTGGAGCACAGAAATTTATCTTGGCTCGGAGACTATTCTATGCTTTTGTACAATGCCTGGACTAGGCTGGTAGAGGAAAAGAAAGCAGCGCGTCCGGACGAAGCACTGGATGATTTTGAACTCGAGATGCGCTATCTTTCTGAGGAGGAGAGGAAGGTTCTCCATGAGGCGATGATTTTCGTGGAGAAGGAGAGGCTTGGTGCTCGGCAGATGGAGACCGGTGAGGGCTCGGGGGTCGAGCATTGTGAAACAAGTGCTGAAGTTTTAATTCCAACAATGCCCGAAGCCACTACCGCGGTGGATCTCCAGCCTGTCCCCGCTTATAATCCGGATCAGCCGCAGTTGTCTCCCATCGGAGCATTTGTCTCTGCACCTGCCCACACTTCGAGTCATAACAAGGAAGGTATTTGAACGCCTCCTGTATATACTTAGTGTGGAGAGTCTGAAGCAATACATTTAGCTAACAATCTTCACTTTTTCACATTCAGTGACCGAGGCCGTTATCTCTGCACCTCCTACATCTCAAGTCCTTTATCAAGCGCAAGAGGCTATTGTTACCGAGGCGATTATGACAACTGCTATGGTTGGCGAAGGGGGAGAAACAAGCATGTTATCTTTCGATGCTCAGATGATTGAGAAACTCCTTAGTCAACCCAATGATCCCTTCGTAGATCCATCTTTCGCCATGAGCGGGTCTACTCCAGCTATTAGCTCCTTCATGCCATCCACCAGTACGTCCAACGCAGCCCAAGCACCTCATGAGGATGATATTCTTGCCGAGATCGATGTTGAGATGGTGGCTGTGACAGCAGGTAGTATTTCTGGGGGTGGCATGGCACCGTCTGGCCCAGCTCCATTGATGATGATATCGCCAGGTGGCACTGTGGTTATTGCAAGTGCTCCTGCTCCACTTCCTGTTATAGCTCCCACGCCTCCAATTCCATCTTCCAAGAGAATTTCTGTCGCCTCAAGCTCCGAGGAGGATGTTGACATTTTGCCGCAATCGGAGGACAAAACGGAGAAGAGCAAAAGATTGCGGAGGAAGTCGGGTAGCGGATCCAGCGGGACTACCCCGAAAAAGAAACCAAGGAAGAAGAAAAATTGACCACTTCTTTAGTTTGCTCTGTCATATTCGGGGGTAGCATTTTGTTTTGTCTTTTTGGTTTTCTGTAGCCGTGTATAGATGCGGGCTCGGCCCCTGCTAGTAGGAATTTTTTGAATTAGCTTGTAATTGAATTCCTTTTGTTGATAATTGAAATGAAAACATATTCTCTTTTGTCTTCAATTCAATATTTGCTTTGGTTCTGCCCCTGTTTGTACCAAAAATGGGCACAACACTCTTCGGAAGTTTTTGAAGAGATAAAAGTGAAGAATGAAAATTAAAACTGTGGGTTATCTAACAAAAACTCCAAATAACAGAAAGTAAATTGCAAAGACAAGCGATTTAGAGTGGTTCGGCGTTTTTGCCTATGTCCACTATGAAGTTTGATGATTTTATTGCTCGATACTTGAAGATTACAATTCTTTATACTGAAATACAACTGAATTTATATGCTAAGTCTCAATCTAAAGCAGCGGCGGTGTTCTGGAGTAAATCTGGCAGAATCTGGGCGCTCTTCAGTACTTAGAATTATCCGACCCCTTTTCTGAATGACTAGGGGCTCTATTTATAGGTGTAGGAGGCTGATATTTCGCCTAAAATGAGGGGAGACCAGTTCTGGTACGTCAGGGGGTCCACATGGCCGAAATCTGGAGATCCGGACCCACTTTGGGATCGATTCGACCCTTGGTTCGAATCGATCAAGAAATCATCCAATCGAGCTGAAATTTGGCGTGGACATTCTTCATCATGTGCTTAAGCTTCTGTGAAAATTTCATGTCATTTGGATTTGTAGATCTTAAGATATGATCGATTCAAGTTGGATTCTTCCGCCACCTGAAGTCGTTCGAATCGATCTGTTCTTATTGATTCGTTCGAATCGATTCTCTTTGCATGCATGCGCTTCGAGTCATTCCTCCACTTCCTCCGAGTATTCTGGGCCAAATCCCTGGGTTTCAGGCGCTTCAACCTAATGGATTCAAAGTGAGGGATTCGAAGGAATGTTCCTTCGAATCGATCAAATGGAATGTTATTCGAATCGATCATGTTGTATCGTAGCCTGATGGGTATGGAACTGCGTTAACGGGACGAATTCGAAGATGGTGGATTCGAAGCTTTCTCAACCGTGTGGATTCGAAGTAGGGAGCCAGTCTGATGGATTCGAACCAAGGGCATTTGGATGGAGTCGAACTGAGGGCCGAAGTGAGGCTAGGTTTCCATGAATCCGAACAATCGCATTTCGAGGATGGATTCGAGGCAAGGCTCTGGGCCAATGGATTCGAAGCAAGAACTTGCTTTATGGATTCGAACTGTAGAAGGATTCGAACTAAAGCATACTTCTTCCATTTTCCAATGACGATAGCTTGAGCATACGAACTCGGATTGCTCCGAAATTCAGAACGTTGGTTTCTACTGCTTTACTTCGTGTGTCCTATCAATTGTAGCCCAATCTGGACTCGGGCAAAATTCGTCGATATTTGTAGCCGTCCAACAATCATCCAAAGCTGAGGGCGTATGATCTTGTCTTTTCCTAGTCAGTTCCTTGGTATCTCGGCCTTGCCAAAAGGCGGGATAACATTTGCCCCCCAAAGTATGTCTTGTGTAAACATGACGTGCTTTGAAAAGCTACAGCCTGTTGTTGGACAATCAGAACATGCTCTGCAGAAAGTTGCCTTCTTTGCTGTTGTAACCAATCGTTGTATGATCATGATCGGCTGTTTGTCGTCGAGCTCATGACGGAATGGACATTTGATCCCTGTGAATGATAAAAGATCAAACATTAGTCAGGCATATGTGCATATATATTTCGTTTTGACCCTGGTTAACATTGCATGGTGGCAAGTCGTTGCCAGTTTGGTTTGCTATCGAATTCTGCATCGGTCCTCTCCTGAACCTATTTGAGATTCGAGTTGAAATGCCGTTTTTATGATTGCCCGTAATCGTCCTCTTGTACCGATCCTCTCCTGAATCGGTGTAAAAGGTGGACAAGTCGTTTTTCAGATTGGAGTGATCCGTTCGAATCGATTTGTCCTTGATGGATTCGAACTGAAGTATGTTCGAATCGATAGTTCTTCAAGTCGAGTTTTCGATTGGCAGCTCCTTCGAATCGATGACGTTTCGAATCGGTGTTGTAGAGATGGATTCGAACACACATAGGAGTGCGCATGTGATGGATTCGAAGGTTATGGATTCGAAGCAGTCTGAGGGCTTTGTATCTTGATGGATTCGAACCGAGAGCATTGTAGCGTCATTGTTCGAATCGATAGGAGGTGGCTTTTTACCGATGGTAGTAAATTAAATTTACCGGGAGACGAAGAGCCACGAATCATCGCTCAAACCCATATAAATACCCAAGTCCATTCTCATTCTCACTCTTTACTTTTTCACTATTGCTATCGTTGTTCCTTCGAATCAATCCTTCAGACTAGGAACTTCCACGCCTTCGTTCGAATCGATAACATCCTCCCAAGCTTTTGTCTATAATCGAATCCAATCAGGTAAATATGGAACCGATTCGAGTGTAGAACGTCAAAACTTGGAATTCTTGACAGTGACCCCATCTTATCTTCTGAAAATTTTGAAGGATTGTCAGATCTGGAATGGGTCGAATCGATAGACTTGGGGAAAGAAACTTGTCATGGTGGACATCGTTTTTGTTCACAGCTTCGCATCGATCTGGGAGCAACTTGTTCGAATCGATCTTAAGTGCCAGACTTTGAATCGATGATCATGAAAGAAAATGGTATCGAAGCGATCGATTCGAAGCAATGCTGCTATAATTGAGTCGAAGACATGATATTCCGATCGATTCGAAACTGCACTAGATTCATGGATTCGAAGTATCCGTCCTCCCTTAGGCTCTATCGATTCGAACCGCATGGATTCGAACATCTGGACCTTGTTTCCTTCGAATCGATTCGTATCGATTCGATCCAATGGATTTGAACATCTGGGTTTGAATGTTCTGATTTTCGAAACCCACATCCTTCCGATTTGCTCCAACATCCGAACTACGACCAATCTCAAGCTGAAATTTGACGAATTTAACGAGCTTTAGCACATTTGACTCCGACGAGCTTCGGCCTTGCATAGTCGAACATGACTGTAAAACTGGACCTTCCTTTTGAAGCTCGTCGATGGAACTGCAACTCAACTAATATAACCGAATTGTACTTGAATTGGTCGGTAATGTTTGGATGGTGTGGAAATGACGGTCAGCGATGACGGTCATTTCCCTTCTCAAATTCCAAAATCTTGTCGTTCGGATATCTCGTTTCGATTTATAATATTTGCTTGAATAATGCACTGCATTCACACTACACTACACATACACTTCACACTGGGGAACACACGGGCTCTTTGTGTACTTAACGTTGTTTTCTGGTGAGTTAGCTAATTATGGAATCTTCGAGCTCCCAACAACAAGAGGTACAGAGCTCGACTCCTCCGGTGCTTGAGATTCCCGATATTCCTGCCGATGTAATCGATCCAGCTCCAGATGAATTGCCAGAGGCTATATTTATTGAGGATCCTGTTGATTCGGTTCAATCTAACATCTCCGAATCCTTATTGGGACGAATATGCTTAAAGCATAACATATCTCTAGGTGACGTATTATTGCCCAGTGCCACTGATAGACCGCACAATCCGCCTGAAGGATATACAGCATTCTATCGTCATGCTTGTGCGGTCGGAACTCTTCCTCCTTTCAATCAATATATCAGAGGGATGCTATCATATTTAGGAATCGCTCCTTCACAACTTCATCCCAACGGGCACGCGTTGCTGAACAGTGCCTTTGTCATATTTATGGACTGTCTCTTTCGCCCGCCGAGGCCCAATGAGATCAGACACATATTTAACTTCAAGAGTAGGGGTGATAGCCCGTCTTTTACATTTTTGGAGGCAGTTAGGAATTGCCAAGTTGTAGTTGGAGCTTGGACCCGACTGAGTTATTTCAAGAACGAGTGGTTCTATGTTCGGTGCCCTCCGGGTTTCGCTAGGCGATGGTTGTCTAGACGTAAGCGCCTTAACCTGTTTTCTTGACCAATAGCTCTTTGGTATTAAAATTGACACTTCATCCCCTTTACAGCCATTATCTCCAGACCCGATGGAGGGCGTTTCAAGGGTATCGTCCGAAGTCTTCAAGAAGTTTCAAGCGAGTTGAGACATATTGACTCGGTGCTGAACGATTATAACTTAAGAATTCTTGGATTGATCGACATCAACCAAAGTATAGTCGTCGAGGGATTGGCAAAGCCCACCTCCAAGAAGGAAGATAAGAAGAAAACCAAGAAGAGAAAAGTGAAGAAGTCACTTGGAATTAGAATAATCGAGGCGAGTGACGAAGAAAGAACCCACACGGATTCGGAGCCGATGGCTGACCTCTCGGGAAACTTGGAGGAGTCAGGAGAAAGACGGAAAGGCAAGGTCGCCGTTTCCAAAAAACTTAAGTCTAAGGGGTGAAAATCTGTGGATGTGTCTCCTCCTATTTCCGGAGTTATGATTTCTGAGGCCGCCCCTTCTCATTCGAGAGACATTTTCAAAGGGCTTGACGATATTCCCATCCCAGATTATATATCGATTTCTCATAATCCTGGGTTGGAGGAATTTCAAGATGTCCTAAACATGAACGAGCCCTTTCCTTTAAGTGCGGTCAACACTTCCGGTCGGTTTGGGGGTTTACACATTTACACACACTTCCACAGCACTTCATGACTTTTGCATAGTAAACATTGCTTTATGGGATCTTAATCCGTAATTCTTTCTTATCGCAGGTGAGATGTCAGGACGAGGCTCCACTCTGGATAGGCTCCGGAACGTGCGCCAATCTTCTCCATTTTACGATTCCCGTAGGAGAGAGACAGATAGAGATCATGGGCGAGGCTATTCAAGTCAAGAACGTTATGATAGAGATAGAGATTACTCGCGTGGCCGTTCTGGCTATGATTATTCTGACAGAGACCAAGGATACCAGTACCGACCCCGATCTCGCTCTCCTCCGCCTCTCAGGGCCCCAGTAGACCTCCCAGGGCCTTCTCATCAGCAGCAGCTGCCTTCTCAATCTTCTCGGCCTGATGCTCAGCGGCCAAGAATGGAACCGACAGCAGCCGCTATAATAGAGCAAGCTCCGACTGAGTTGACAAGTGAGGGAGCTGCTAAACTCGCCCAAATGAAAAATGACTACCCTGAAATTTGCATGGATGGCTATGTCTTCCCTCCTAACTTTAAAAGAATCCCTTCGGACGCTGAGACCACTGCTCATAGTTATATCCGCGACTTCTACGCTCAGTATAAGGAGTGGTACAAGGCAGCCGTGAAGGCTTCTAGAGTAGCTTTTGACCGGGCGAAGATCATTGCTGAACGTGATGCTGACATTGTTAAACAGAAACGCATCATTCAGGTTCTTCAATCCGAAGTGGAGACGTCCCGGAAGTCAGAACTTGAAACACTTCAGAAACATGAGGATGTCGTGGCCAAATTGGCGAGGATGCAACAGGAACACTGCACCACGGTAGAAGAGATGGGCCACCGCAACATCACCATTGCAGCTGAGCGAGACTTAGTCGTTAAAGAGCTGAACGAGCTCAAGGCTAAATTTACTGAAATGGTGAAGGAGAAGGACGATGCAAACGCCACTGCTCAAGAGGCTTGCGACCAAGCAGTATCTCTCAGGGCCGAACTCGCTGCGGCGACGGTCAAGGCTAAGTCTGCGGAAGCAGAAATTCAAGAAATGATCTTGGAGGAGAGGTCTAGGCTAGATGCTGAGTTTGATGATCTCTTAGTCACGTACAACGCTAATGTGCTGGAACACAGAAATTTAGCGTGGCTAGGAGATGACTCCATGATCTTGTACAATGCCTGGACCCGGCTGGTGAATGAGAAAAGAGCAGCGCACCCAGATGAAACACTTGACGACTTTGAGCTGGAGATGCGTTTGCTCACCGAGGATGAGAGGAAGATCCTTCATGAGGCGGTGATCTCTATGGCGAAAGAAAAGCTTGGCGTTCAATCTCTAGAGACAAGCGAAGGCTCGGGGATCGCGCATCACGAGACAAGTGTTGGAGCTGTAATCCCAACATTGCCCGAAACCACTGGTGCGGTAGATCCCCAGTCTGTTCCTGCATATAATCCTGACCAACCATTATTATCTTCCGCCGACGATTCTGCCCACGTTTCGGTCCATACCAAGGAAGGTATTTGAACGCTTCTTATAGTTCAGTTGTGAAGAACCTTAAGCAACACACTTGGCTAACAATCTTCGTTTTGTCGCATTTTAGTGACTGAAGTCGTTGTTTCTGCGCCTCTTGCTCTATCTGTTCCACATCAAACACAAGGGGTTGTTTTTTCTGAAGCCATCACGACTTCTACCTTGATTGGCGAAGAGGGAGATGCAAATATGTTTTCTTTCAGCGCTCAAATGATTGAGGAGCTTCTTAATGAGCCCATCGATCCTTCCGTCAACCCGTCCGATGCTGTGAGTGGGGCTGCTCCGGCCGTTAGTTCATCTATGCCAGCTATTGGCACATCCGATGCGGCCCAAGTATCCCGTGAGGACGACATTATTGCTGAGATCGATGCCGAGATGGCAGCAAGGAATGCTGGTATGAATCCGCCCGGGCCTGCCCCGTTAATGGTGATTTCACCAGGCGGTACTGTAGTGATTGAAACTGCTCCTGTCCCTCCTTCTGCTACTACTCCTATCCCTCCAGCTCGACCTCCTAGAAGAATTTCCGTCGCCTCCAGTTCTGAGGAAGACGTTGACATTATATCGCTGCCAGAGGGCAAGCCTGAAAAGAGTAAGCGGTCGAGGAGAAAATCAGGCAGCGGATCTGGTGGAGCTACCCCGAAGAAGAAGATAAGGAAGAAGAAAGATTGAACTCTTTCTTTAAATCTCTGTTGCGTAGGGTAGCATTTTGTTGATTTTTCTATAGCCGTGTATAGATGTGGATTCGGCTCCCACTAGTAGCAATTTTTTGAACCATTTTGTAATCGGATTCTTTTTGTTGATAGTGGAAATGAGAATGTATTCCCTTTTGTCTTCAACTTGTTATGTGTTATGGTTCTGCCCCCAGTATTGGGGATAAGTGTGGAGTTGACGTACGTTTATACTCCGCCTCGCACTCTCTGAGTACGGAGTTGAGTAATGTTTATACTCCAGCTCTTGCTCTCGGAGTCTGGAGTTTGTCGATATTTATACCCAGCTCGCGCTCTCGGATTACTCTAGGGTTTTAGGAAAACGTTTATACTCCGCCTCGCACTCTTTGAGTACGGAGTTGAGTAATGTTTATACTCCAGCTCTTGCTCTCGGAGTCTGGAGTTTGTCGATATTTATACCCAGCTCGCGCTCTCGGATTACTCTGGGGTTTTAGGAAAACGGTTATACTCCGCCTCGCACTCTGGGAGTACGGAGTTAAGTAAAAGTTTGTACCCAGCTTGCGCTCTCGGAGTACTCTGGGATTTAGGAAAATGTTTATACTCTGCCTCGCACTCTTGGAGTACGGAGTTAAGAAAATGTTTATACTCCGCCTCGCGCTCTGGGAGTACGGAGTTGAATGAATGTTTATACTCCGCCTTGCGCTCTGGGAGTACGGAGTTGAATGAATGTTTATACTCCGCCTCGCGCTCTGGGAGCACGGAGTTTAGTAAAATGTTTATACTCCGCCTCGCGCTCTGGGAGTACGGAGTTAGAAAAAGGTTTGTACCCAGCTCGCGCTCTCGGAGTACTCTGGGGTTTTGTAAATGTTTATACTCCGCCTCGCACTCTGGGAGTACGGAGTTAGGAAAATGTTTATACTCCGCCTCGCACTCTGGGAGTACGGAGTTAAGTGAAGGGTTGTCGTGTATCAACCCATTTCTTGGCCTGATGTGATGGCTTGCCCCCGAGCTCGGGTTTCATTTAGTGAGTGGTTGATTGCTTCACAGCCACTCCCTACTTGAATAAATTCCACTGTGTGATGGAATTTAGCTCTTCGTGCATCGTGATGTTGTACATTGTATTTAATGAATCACAGCTCTGGCTCGAAGAGATGGCATTTTATTGCTGAAATAAGAAAATATGGAAAATCAGTTGCCTTATTACAAATTCTAATTTCGAAATGCAAAAGTAAATTGCTGAATAAAAAACATAATGAAATAAATAAAGCCTATCATATGTAGTAGCGACGGAGACTCTCGCTGTTCCAAGCCCTTGGTAAAACTAGACCGTCCACGGTTGATAGTTTGAATGTGCCATCGCCAAGTCTTTGTGTAATCACGTACGGCCCTTCCCAATTTGGTTTCATGTGTGAAGGAACCGGGTAGATTCTCTTGAGGACAAAATCACCGAGTTCAAAGGTTCGGGGTCGAACTTTGGTGTTATATAACCGGGAGACCCGACTTCGATATGCGGCCGCTCTCAAATCAGCTTCTTCCCGTTTCTCGTCCAACAGATCCAAAGATTCAGCGAGTAATATAGCATTTGTTTTTGGATCGTAATAAGTTACGCGGTGAGAAAATACTTCTGTCTCAACTGGAATAACGGCCTCCGAGCCATAGGATAAGGAAAATGGGGTGTGTCCAGTTGCGGTCTTGTGAGTTGTTCGATAAGCCCATAATGCCATAGGAAGTTCATCGACCCATTTGCCCCCAGCCTTTTCCAGTCGTTTCTTTAAGATGGATTTGATAACTTTGTTAACAGTTTCGACCTGACTGTTTGCTTGTGGATGTGCGACTGCAGAGAACTTTTTATGAATATGAAATCGTTGGCAGAAATTCTTGAACTCCGAACTTTCGAATTGGGTCCCATTATCGGTGATGATGGTATGCGGGAGTCCAAATCGACAAATGATATTGCGGACTACAAAGTTTATTACTTTCTTCGACGTAATCGTTGCGAGAGCTACGGCCTCGGCGCATTTCGTGAAGTAGTCAACTGCGACGATGGCATACTTCGCACCACCTCTTGCCAGAGGTAAAGCGCCGATGATATCGATACCCCACATAGCGAACGGCCAGGGACTGACCATTTGAGTTATCTGGTAGGTGGGGCTCTTGGAATTCGAGCGTGTTTCTGGCACTTGTCGCACTTTCTGGCATAATTGGCTGCATCTCGGTTCACTGTCGGCCAGTAATATCCATATCGGAGTATTTTCTTAGCAAGCGCTTGTCCACCGGTGTGATTGCCACATTCTCCTTCGTGCACGTCATGTAACACTCGTTTGACTTCGTCGTGAGTGATACACCGGAGGAGTGGAACAGAATAACCTTTTCTATACACGATCCCGTCCTGAATGATGAACCGCGAAGCTTTTCGTAGAACTTGTCTTTTCTCATTTCGGTGCTCAGGCAATATCCCATTCTCAATATAATTTCGATACGGAGTCATCCATGATTCTCTGCTGGGAGAGGTTTCCAACACATCATTCGTTTTTATTTGATCGATGCTTGGGAAGGACAAAGTTTTGACCGGGACAAGTCCCATTTGTTGTGCTTCACCTGTGCTGGCCAACTTTGCCAATGAATCGGCCTTTTGATTGCGATCTCGTGGTATATAGTAAATGGCATAATAATCAAACTGATCCAGTGCTTCCTGAACTCGGGCTAGATAAGCAGCTAATCTTCGATCTCTTGCTTGATATTCTCCCCGTACCTGGCACACAACCAACTGTGAATCACAATAAATTTCTATAGCGATAATTCTCAAATCCCTGGCAAGCTTTAACCCAGTCAATAGAGCTTCATATTCGGCTTCATTGTTGGTTGCGTGAAAATCAAACTTCAATGCATAGCATATGGATCGACCTTCGGGGGTTTCTAGTACAACACCAGCGCCCGAACACCGATCGTTTGATGCACCGTCTGTATAAAGCTTCCAGACACATTCAGGAGATTTGCTGGTTTCGGGTAAGTCGTCTGGAACAGTAAATTCAGCTATGAAGTCAGCCAGGACTTGCCCTTGAATGGCTTTCCACGGAGCATAAGTAATGTCAAATTGACTCAGTTCGATATTCCACTTGATTAACCTTCCAGACGTCTCAGGCCGCGTGAGGACCTGTCGTAACGGCTGATCGGTATACACAGTAAGCGGATGAGCTTGGAAATAAGGACGAAGCTTTCTTGAGGCAATGACCAGGCAATAAGCCAGCTTCTCCAACCTGGGGTAATTTCTTTCAGCTTCGGTCAATCGTTTACTAACATAATAGACCGGTTTCCGCACTCGATCCTCTTCTTGTACCAGAGCAGCACTGATCGCATGCTCTGATACTGCCAGATAAAGGTATAATTGCTCGTGATCAATCGGTTTTGACAAGATCGTTGGTATTGAGAGATGCTGAACCAGCGATCGGAATGCGCCTTCACATTCCATGGTCCATTCAAAGTTTCGTTTTCCCTTCCGGATTAGATCAAAGAAAGGAATGCATTTATCAGTGGATTTTGAAATGAACCTGCTTTGCGCTGCTACCTTCCCGTTGAGACTCTGGACTTGCTTTATGGTCCTTGGAGTTTGCAAATTCCTTATTGCCCAGATCTTTTCGGGGTTTGCCTCTATCCCACGAGCGTTGACGATGAAACCGAGAAACTTTCCGGATGCAACGCCAAAATGGCACATCAACGGGTTAAGCTTCATTCCATATTCACGTAGGATGCGGAACATTGAATCTAAATCCCTGACGTGATCTGTGGAAAATCGGGACTTAACTAACATGTCATCCACATAAACTTCCATGGTCTTCCCGATCTGGTCAGCGAACATTCGATTAACCAAGCGTTGGTAAGTTGCTCCGGCATTCTTTAAACCAAAAGGCATGACTCTGTAACAGTAGAGTCCCAGATCGGTCACGAAACTGGTATGTTCTTGATCGGGTAGATGCATAGGTATTTGATTATAACCGGAATAAGCATCCATAAAGGATAACAATTCATGGCCTGCAGTTGAGTCTACGAGTTGGTCAATTCGAGGAAGTGGAAAACTATCTTTTGGACAAGCTTTGTTTAAGTCGGAGTAGTCGACACAAGTTCTCCATTTCCCATTCGATTTTCGAACCATTACCGGATTTGACACCCACTCCGGGTATAGAGCATCTTAGATGAAACCATTCGATTGCAACTTGTCAATTTCTTCTTTAAGGGCCGAAGATCTCTCTAGATCCATACCACGCCTCTTTTGCTTGACCGGAACATGTCGTGGATCAATATTCAAGGAGTGACTTGCAATGTTCGGTGAGATCCCGCACATGTCAGAGTGTGTCCAGACAAAGACATCGAGATTCGCTTGAAGAAATTCAACCAACTCCTGCTGTATCTGTTTTCCCATTTGAGACCCAACTTTTAGTACTTTTGAGTCGTCATCCTCACTGACTGGGGCGTCCACAGTCAGTTCGGCTGGAGACGCTTGATTCTCTTTGATTTCATCTTTATCTTCGTTATCTCTAGGGTTAAGATCTTTAAGGAATTGGTAGTGGTGCCCGGGCCGGGGCCCAGGAGCTAGTTGTCAATTATCAGTAAAACGGACGCAGAGAGATTCCTCTACGCCCTTTCCTTTCTCCTTCTTCTGTGCTTCACGCAATTCAGCAACATAACAGGCTCTTCCTGCTGCCTGATCTCCTTGAACGATTCCTATACCATGGTCAGTTGGGAATTTTAAAGTCAAACACCATGGGGCAATGGATGCCCTGAATTCAGCAAGGGCTGGTCGACCCAGGAATGCATTGTACGGTGAAGCGATGTCAAGAACAACGAATTGCAGCAGTCGGACTCTCCTGCGTTCCCCAATCCCTAGTTCTACTGGTAGTTCCACTATCCCAGTGGGTATTGTTGCACTCCCATTGAAGCCGTGAACTCGAGATTGGCAGGGTTTCAAGTCTTTTGCTTCCATCTTCATTAAATCGTAAGCTCGTTTGAATAGAATGTTTACAGAACTCCCACTGTCAACCAGGATCCTCTTCATCCAAGCAGGACCAACCTGGGCAGATATGACCGGTGGGTCAATTGTTGGGGCTTCGATTTTGTCAGCATCTCTGCTTCTAAATATGATATCGTCAGACATCGTCTTTTATTGCTTAGCCGGGGTTCCATCCTCACAATTACTGCAGCATTCGAAGCTCGCATGCCTGATAGAGCTAGCATACGACTCCATTTCCCTCCAGCTCCTGTCCGTTGGATGAGGACCACCACTTATGGTATTGATAACTAGCCTCCCGCCTGTACGAGCGGGTTCTTCTTGTTTTTCTTGGTCTTGCGCACGGTTTGGGTTTGATGGGCCCGCACCACCAGACTGCGGTGCCCGCACGAATTGATCTAACTTTCTCTCCCTGATCAACTTTTCTATGAGATCCTGCAAATGACGACAGTCATTAGTATTGTGGCCATAACTCTCATGAAACCTACAAAACTTTCATGTCTGAATCTGCCTCTCTGATGACAGCTTCAGAGCGGGTTTCTTATACTGTTCAGTATTGCAAGTTTGTAGGTACACATTTTCCAGCGACGTGTTTAATGGTGTATAACTTTCGAACATCGGAGCCCTACGCCGTAGGCCTGGATTCAGATCTCTCTTCTTATTTTGACCATTGCTACCTCTTGGCTGAGTTTGTTTGTTCTGTATGTTTAACTGAACTTTTCCGGAATTGTCACCGGACTATTTAACTGCTACATTGCTTTGTATTCCCTCATTTCCGGGTTTCGCATCGTCCTGCTTCCTAGACTGTTTCGTCCTCTTGCCGTAAGAATTGAGCGGCTTTGGAGTAGAAACGGTCCAACAATGCGGGTGGTTTTCCGGCTAACCAGTTTCCAAATTCAGAATCGGGATCAATTCCCTTTGTCAATGCCATTAAAATTGAGTTGTCGTTGGGATTACTAATTTCCACACATGCCGCATGGAATCTCTCCAAGTAACGCCTTAGTGTTTCCCCACGAACTTGGGTAACACTGGACAGGGTGTTAACATCTTTGGGTCTAGCGACATGCATGCGAAATTGTTCAACAAATTTCTTAGCCAATTGGTCAAATGACGAGATAGATCTTGGAGGTAATCTTGTAAACCACATTGTTACAATTCCTCCCAGTGAGATGGGGAAACTTCGACATTTCACTGCATCATCGGCCCTTGCGGCGCTCATTGACCATTCATATTTCAATATGTGCTGATTGGGATCAGAATTTCCTTCGTACATAGGGAGAGTTGGCATTCTGAATCGCCGAGGAGGTTCAGCGTATAATATCTCGTCCGTGAAAGGAGTATGACTCCGAGAAATCCCCCAATCGTCGTTGGTAAGACCTTGGCTTTCGCGGATCATCTGACGTATCATAGTCGAGATGTCGGGCATTGCTACATTTTGAGCATGCTGAGCTAAGGTGTGGTCGGGTTCCACAGTGCGAGTTTGGACCGGGCGCTGTCGACGGTCCAAGTTTCGCCTCCTTGGCTCAGCATCTTCCGGGCCGTATGGTTCAGAAGTACGTCCCTGCTGTTGATTGTTTGAATCTGGAAGATGTCGGGTATCAACCCTTGTTTCTACTGTGGCAGCTGTGACATGATTGTCCGTAGTATATTGTGGAGTACGACCACCTCGTGCTGATGGCCCAGCCTGGAAGCTGGTTGACGGTCCTACCCTCAACTGTCCGACAGTCAGGGCGGGTTGATATCCAGCAGCTTGAGCATGACTTCCGTCCAATCGGGGACGGGTAGATCTATGATGATAGTCAGATGAGGCAGAACTTTCAGTGGATGAGCGGGAAACATCATCCCTTCTGGACCTCCTATGGCCCTGGCGGTTCAGTTGGTTTGTCAATTCAATATTAGCACGCAACTGTTCGGCCAATTGTTGCCGACTCTGAGTCAACTCTTGAAGCAACACCTGGAATTCTTGTCTAGTGACTGCCCTAGACGGATCCGAGTGGGCAGTGTTGTCTTGGTTGGATGGCTGCTGTTGAGCAGGATTTTGTCCATCCCTACCTCCTTGTCCAGCAGCTGTAGAAGTGGTTCTCGTGCTAACCATTTCGAATGATGAATCCTTTTCCTAGACTTTATGCAAATCTGAATAGAATGGAAGGATGATGAATTAGAGATCTGGATCTTCCTCTTGGATTTGTGCAATCCGGTATCGATGGTAGATCCAAGGAGCAGGAGAAAAAAGATGGTTTTTTCTCGGTGAAAGCACCAAAGTGTTTGTACCAAAAATGGGCACAACACTCTTCGGAAGTTTTTGAAGAGATAAAAGTGAAGAATGAAAATTAAAACTGTGGGTTATCTAACAAAAACTCCAAATAACAGAAAGTAAATTGCAAAGACAAGCGATTTAGAGTGGTTCGGCGTTTTTGCCTACGTCCACTATGAAGTTTGATGATTTTATTGCTCGATACTTGAAGATTACAATTCTTTATACTGAAATACAACTGAATTTATATGCTAAGTCTCAATCTAAAGCAACGGCGGTGTTCTGGAGTAAATCTGGCAGAATCTGGGCGCTCTTCAGTACTTAGAATTATCCGACCCCTTTTCTGAATGACTAGGGGCTCTATTTATAGGTGTAGGAGGCTGATATTTCGCCTAAAATGAGGGGAGACCAGTTCTGGTACGTCAGGGGGTCCACATGGCCGAAATCTGGAGATCCGGGCCCACTTTGGGATCGATTCGACCCTTGGTTCGAATCGATCAAGAAATCATCCAATCAAGCTGAAATTTGGCGTGGATATTCTTCGTCATATGCTTAAGCTTCTGTGAAAATTTCATGTCATTTGGATTTGTAGATCTTAAGATATGATCGATTCAAGTTGGATTCTTCCGCCACCTGAAGTCGTTCGAATCGATCTGTTCTTATTGATTCGTTCGAATCGATTCTCTTTGCATGCGTGCGCTTCGAGTCAGTCCTCCACTTCCTCCGAGTATTCTGGGCCAAATCCCTGGGTTTCAGGCGCTTCAACCTAATGGATTCGAAGTGAGGGATTCGAAGGAATGTTCCTTCGAATCGATCAAATGGAATGCTATTCGAATCGATCAGGTTGTATCGTAGCCTGATGGGTATGGAACTGCGTTAACGGGACGGATTCGAAGATGGTGGATTCAAAGCTTTCTCAACCGTGTGGATTCGAAGTAGGGAGCCAGTCTGATGGATTCGAACCAAGGGCATTTGGATGGAGTCGAACTGAGGGCCGAAGTGAGGCTAGGTTTCCATGGATCCGAACTATCGCATTTCGAGGATGGATTCGAGGCAAGGCTCTGGGCCAATGGATTCGAAGCAAGAACTTGCTTTATGGATTCGAACTGTAGAAGGATTCGAACTAAAGCATACTTCTTCCATTTTCCAATGACGATAGCTTGAGCATACGAACTCGGATTGCTCCGAAATTCAGAACGTTGGTTTCTACTGCTTTACTTGACGTGTCCTATCAATTGTAGCCCAATCCGGACTCGGGCAAAATTCGTCGATATTTGTAGCCGTCCAACAATCATCCAAAGCTGAGGGCGTATGATCTTGTCTTTTCCCAGTCAGTTCCTTGGTATCTCGGCCTTGCCAAAAGGCGGGATAACAGCCCCCAACTTTGGGGATAAGCCATAATAGGCATTGTGCGAAATTATCCACGGTTTATTGTTAGCATCCATACTTCGAGGATTTTATAAAGTTTATATTCCGTCTCGCACTCTGGGAGGACGGAGTTGAGTAAAGTTTATACTCTGTCTCGCACTCTGAGAATGCGGAGTTGACGTATGTTTATACTCCGTCTCGCACTCTGGGAGTACGGAGTTGAGTAAAGCTTATACTCCATCTCGCACTCTGGGAATACGGAGTTGATGAATGTTTATACTCTGTCTCGCACTCTGGGAGGACGAAGTTGATGAATGTTTATACTCCGTCTCCCACTCTAGGAGTACAGAGTTGATTAATGCTTATACTCCGTCTCGCACTCTGGGAGTACGGAGTTGAGTAAAGTTTATACTCCATCTCGCACTCTGGGAATACGAAGTTGACGAATGTTTATACTCCGTCTCGCACTCTGGGAGGACGGAGTTGATGAATATTTATACTCCGTCTCGAACTCTAGGAGTACGGATTTGATTAAAGTTTATACTCCATCTCGCACTCAGGGAATACGGAGTTGACGAATGTTTATACTCCATCTCGCACTCTAGGAGGACGGAGTTGATAAATGTTTATACTCCGTCTCGCACTCTGGGAGTACGGAGTTGATTAATGCTTATACAACGTCTCGCACTCTGGGAGTACGGAGTGGATTAATGTTTATACTCCATCTCGTACTCTGGGAGCACGGAGTTGAGTGAGGGATTGTCGTGTATCAGCCCATTTTTAGCCTTGATGTGATGGCTTGCCCCCGAGCTCGGGTTTCACTTAGTGAGTGGCCGGTCATATCATAGCCACTCCCTACTTGAATAAATTCCACTACGTGATGGAATTTAACTCTCCGTGCATCGTGATGTCATGCATTGTATTCAATGAATCACAGCTCTGGCTCGAAGAAATGGCATTTTATTGCTGTCATAGGAAAATATGGCAAAGTCAATTGCCTTATTACAAGTTCTAATTTCTAAATGTAGAAACGAAATTGAAAAATGGAAAGATATGATAAAACAAATAAAGCCTGTCATGTGTAATAGCGACGGAGACTCTCGCTGTTCTAGGCCCTTGGCAAGTCAAGACCGTCAACTGTCGATAGTTTGAATGTGCCATCTCCGAGTCTTTGTGTAATCACGTATGTTTCTTCCCAGTTTGGTTTCATGTGTGAAGGGACCGGATAGATTCTCTTGAGGACGAGATTGCCGAGTTCAAAGGTTCGATGTCGAACTTTGGCATTGTACAACCGGGCGACTCGACTTCGATGTGCGGCCGCTCTCAAATCAGCCTCTTCCTGTTTCTCATCCAGTAGGTCCAAAGATTCAGCAAGCAATATAGCGTTCGTTTTCGAATCATTGTAAGTCACGCGATGGGAAAACACCTCCATCTCGACTGGAATAACGGCTACTGAGCCATAACATAAGGAAAACGGGGTGTGTCCGGTCGCAGTCTTGTGAGTCGTCCGATAAGCCCAAAAACCCATAGGCAGCTCGTCACCCCATTTGCCCCCGGCCTTTTCCAGTCGTTTCTTTAGAATGGATTTTATGACCTTATTGACAGCTTCGACCTGGCCGTTTGCCTGAGGATGTGCGACTGCTGAGAATTTTTTATGAATATGAAACCGTTGGCAGAAATTTTTGAATTCTGCACTACTGAATTGGGCTCCGTTATCGGTGATGATAGTATGCGGGAGTCCAAATCGACAGATAATGTTGCGAACTATGAAATTGATTACTTTCTTTGTCGTAATGGTCGCAAGGGGTTCCGCTTCAGCCCACTTGGTGAAATAATCAACTGCAACGATGGCATATCTTGCCCCACCTTTGGCCAGAGGTAGCGTGCCGATGATATCGATGCCCCACATTGCAAATGGCCAGGGACTGACCATTTGGGTTATCTCACTAGGTGGGGCTCTTGGAATTCGGGCGTTTTTCTAGCACCTATCGCATTTCCTGGCATAGTTCGCTGCATCTCGGTTTACAGTTGGCCAGTAGTATCCGTATCAGAGTATCTTCTTAGCGAGAGCTTGTCCACCGGTGTGATCGCCACATTCTCCTTCGTGTACATTATGTAACACTCGTTTGATTTCATCATGCGCGATACATCGGAGAAGAGGAACATAATACCCTCTTCTATACATGAATCCGTTCTGAATGACGAAACGTGAAGCTTTTCGTAGAATTTGTCTTTCTCATTTCTATGCTCTGGCAACGTCCCATTCTCGATGTAATTTCGGTATGGAGTCATCCACGATTCTCTACTGGGAGCAGTTTCAAACATAAAATTCGTTTCTATTTGATCAATGCTTGGGGAGGACAAAGTTTCGACGGGGACAAGTCCCATTTGTTGTGCTTCACCTGTACTTGCTAGCTTAGCTAATGAGTCAGCCTTCTGATTATGTTCTCGAGGTATATGGTAAATAGTATAGTAATCGAATTGACTTAGTGCTTCTTGAACTCGGGCTAGATAGGCAGCTAGTCATCGATCCTTGGCCTGATATTCGCCGCGAACTTGATATACAACTAACTGGGAATCGCAATAGATTTCCACAGCAACAATCTTTAGATCACAAGCAAGTTTTAAACCGGCAAAAAAAGCTTCGTATTCGGCTTCATTGTTGGTTGCGCGAAATTCGAACCTCAGAGCGTAGCATATGGATCGGCCTTTGGGAGTTTCAAGTACTATTCCGGCACCCGAACACTGATCGTTCGATGCACCATCGGTGTGCAGCTTCCAAATACATTTAGGAGGTATAGTGGTTTCAGGCAGATCCTCAGAAATAGTAAATTCGGCTATAAAATCCGCTAGGACTTGTCCTTGAATGGCTTTTCGCGGAGCATAAGTGATATCAAATTGACTCAGTTCAATGTTCCACTTGAGCAACCTACCAGACGTCTCAGGCCGCGTGAGGACCTGTCGTAATGGCTGATCGGTGTACACAGTAAGGGAATGAGCTTGGAAATAAGGGCGAAGCTTTCTTGAGGCAATGACCAGGCAGTAAGCCAGTTTCTCTAGTCTTGGGTAATTTCTTTCAGCTCCAGTTAGCCGTTTACTAACATAGTAGACTGGTTTCTACACTCGGTCTTCTTCCCGAACCAAAGCAGCGCTGATTGCATGCTCCGATACTGCCAGATAAAGGTACAATTGTTCGTGGTCAACCGGCTTTGACAGGATCGGTGGTGTGGGAAGATGTTGAACCAACGATCGGAATGCGTCTTCACACTCCATGGTCCATTCAAAGTTTCGCTTTCCTTTCCGGATCAGATCGAAGAAAGGAATGCATTTATCGGTGGATTTTGAAATGAACCTGCTCAATGCTGCTACCTTCCCGTTGAGACTCTGGACTTGTTTTATGGTTCTTGGAGTTTGTAAGTTCCTTATCGCCCAGATCTTTTCGGGATTCGCTTCTATCCCTCGAGCGTTAACGATGAACCCAAGGAACTTTCCAGAGGCGACACCGAAGTGACACTTTAATGGATTGAGCTTCATTCCATATTCTCGAAGGATGCAGAACATCGAATCTAAATCTCTGACATGATCTATGGAGAATCGAGACTTTACTATCATGTCATCCACATAAACCTCCATGGTCTTCCCGATCTGGTCGGCGAACATTCGGTTGACCAAGCGTTGATATGTTGCTCCGTCATTTTTTAAACCAAAAGGCATGACTCTGTAGCAGTAGAGTCCCAGATCGGTCACGAAACTGGTATGTTCTTGATCAGGCAAATGCATAGGTATTTGATTGTAGCCAGAATAAGCATCCATGAAAGATAATAATTCATGCCCAGCTGTTGAATCCACGAGCTAGTCAATTCGAGGAAGTGGAAAACTATCCTTTAGACAAGCCTTGTTTAAGTCAGAGTAGTCGATGCAAGTTCTCCATTTCCCATTCGGTTTTTGAACCAATACGGGATTTGACACCCATTCTGGGTACAAAGCATCTCGGACGAACCCATTTGATCGTAACTTATCAACCTCCTCTTTAAGGGCGGCAGATCTCTCTAGATCCATACCACGCCTTTTCTGCTTGACCGGGACATGCCGTGGATCAATATTCAGGGGAGTGACTTGCGATGTCCGGTGAGATCCCACACATATCAGAGTGTGTCCAGGCGAAAACATCGAGATTTTCCCGAAGAAATTCAACCAATTCCTGTTGTGTCTGTTTGCCCAGTGGAGATTCAACTTTTAGCATCCTCGAATCATCACCCTCACTGATTGGGACATCCATAGTCAGTTCGGCTGGGGAAGCTTGATTCTCTTTAGATTCGTCTTTATCTTCGTTGTCTCTAGGGTCAAGGTCTATATGGAATTGGTTGTGGTGCCCTGGCCGGGGCCCAGGCACTAATTGTCAATTATCAGCAAAACAGACGCAGAGAGATTCCTCTACGCCCTTTCCTTTCTCCTTTCGGTGTACTCCTTGTAGTTCAGCAACATAGCAGGCCCTCACCGCTGCCTGATCTCCTTGAATGACTCCGACCCCATGATTTGTGGGGAATTTCAGAGTCAAGCACCATGGGGCAATGGCTGCCCTGAGCTCAGCAAGGGCCGGTCGGCCCAAAAATGCATTATAAGGTGAATCAATGTCTAAAACGACAAATTGCAACATCCGGACTCTCCGGCGTTCTCCAACTCCCAACTCCACTGGTAGCTCCGTCACTCCAGTGGGTATTGTAGCACTTCCATTGAAGCCGTGGACTCGAGATAGGCAAGGTTTTAAGTCCTTCGCTTCCATTTTCATTAAATCATAAGCCCGTTTAAGTAAGATGTTTACGGAGCTCCCATTGTCAACCAGGATCCTCTTCATCCAAGCAGGACCTACCTGGGCAGATATGACCAGTGGGTCGATTGTGGGGGCTTCGACCTTATCAGTGTCTCGGCTTCTAAATATGATATCATCAAACATTGTCTTTTGTTGCTTGGCCGGAGCCCCATCTTCATAATTACTGCAGCATTCGAAGTCTGCATGCCTGATAGAGCTAGCATACGACTCCATTTCCCTCCTGCTTCTGTCTGTTGGGTGGGGACCACCACTTATTGTGTTTATAACTAGCCTTCCACCCGTACGAGCGGGTTCTTCCTGTCTTTCTTGATTTTTCACACGGTTTTGATTTGAAGGGCCCACACCACCAGACTACGGCGCCCGCACAAACTGATATAACTTTCTCTCCCTGATCAACTTTTCGATGAGGTTCTGCAAATGTCGACACTCATTGGTATTGTGGCCGTAACTCTCATGGAATCTACAAAACTTCCCTGTTTGAACCTGCCTCTCCGATAAGGGCTTCGTAGCAGGCTTCTTATATTGCACAGTGTTGCAAGTTTGTAGGTACACGTTTTCCAATGATGTATTCAACGGCGTGTAATTATCGAACATTGGAGCCTTACGTCGTGGGCCTCCGTTCTGATCTCTTTTCTTATCTTGACCATTGTTGCCTCTCGGCTGAGTTTGTTTGTTCTGTATATTCAACTAAACTTTTCCGGAATTCTCACCGGACTGCTTAACTGCTACGTTACTTTGTATTCCTTCACTTCTGGGCCTTACATCGTCCTGCTTCCTAGACTATTTCACGTCCTCTTGCCGTAAGAATTGAGCGGCTTTGGAGTAGAAATGGTCCAACGATGCGGGTGGTTTCCTAGCTAGCCAATTTCCAAACTCAGAATCAGAATCGATTCCTTTGGTTAATGCCATCAAGATCGAGTTATCGTTAGGATTACTAATCTCCACACATGCTGCATGGAACCTCTCTAAATAACGTCCGAGTGTCTCCCCATGAGCTTGAGTGACACTGGACAGGGTGTTAACGTCTTTAGGTCTAACAACATGCATACGAAACTGTTCGACAAATTTCTTAGCCAGTTGATAGAACGAAGAGATAGATCTAGGTGGCAACCTTGTAAACCACATTGTTGCGATTCCTCCCAGAGAGATGGGGAAACTTCTCCACTTCACTGCATTATCAGCCCTTGCAGCGCTCATTGACCATTCATATTTCAAAATATGTTGATTGGGGTCACTACTTCCTTCGTACATTGGGAGAGTTGGCATTCTGAATCGCCGAGGAGGTTCAGAGTATAATATCTCGTCTGTGAAAGGTGTATGACTACGGGAGATTCCCCAGTCGTCATTGGTAAGCCCTTGACTTTCGCGAATCATCTGACGTATCATGGTGGAAATATCGGGCATCGTCGCATTCTGTGCATGCTGAGCTAAGGTGTGGACGGGTTCCACAGTGCGAGTTTGAACCGGACGTTGTCGACGGTCCAAGTCTCGCCTCCTTGGCTCGGTATCTTCCGGTACATATGGTTCAGGAGTACGCCCACGTTGTTGATTATTCGGATCTGACAGATTTCGGGTATCAACCCTTATTTCTACCGCGGCAGTTGTAGTGCGATTATCCGTGGTATACTGTGGAACCGTACCTCTTCGTGATGAGGGCCCGGTCTGGAGGCTAGTTGACGGTCCAACCCTCAATTGTCCTACGGTCAAGGCAGGTTGATATCCGGTAGCTTGCGTGTGACTCACGTCTAATCGGAGATGTGTAGATCTACCGTGATAGTCAGATGAAGTAGAACTTTCAGTGCACGAGTGGGAGACATCATCTCTCCTGGTCCTCCTACGCCTTCGGCGGTTTAATTGGTTGGTCAATTCGGCGTTAGCACGTAGCTGTTCAGTTAATTATTGCTGACTTTGAGTCGGTTCTTGGAGCAACACTTGGAACTCTTGCCTGGTGACTGGTCCTGACGGATCTGAGTGAGCAGTGTTGTCTTGATTGGATGGAGGTAGCTGCGTAGGATTCTGTCTATCCCGATCTTCTTGATCAGCAGCTGTAGAAGCAGTTCTTGTGCTAACCATCTTGAGTGGTGGAGTCCTTTCCTAGACTTTACGCAAATCTGAATAGGATGGAAGGATTCCGAATTAAAGATCTGGATCTTCCTCTTGGATTTATGCAATCCGGTGTCGATGGTAGATCCAAGGAGCAGGAGAAAAAACTTGTTTTTCTCAATGAAAGCACCAAAGTGTTTGTACCAAAAATGGGCACAATACTCTTCGGAAGTTTTTGAAGAGATAAAAGTGAAGAATGAAAATTAAAACTGAGGATTATCTAAAAAAAACTCCAAATAACGGAAAGTAAATTGCACAGAAGACAACAATTTAGAGTGGTTCGGCGTTTCGCCTACGTCCACTATGAAGTTTGATGATTTTATTGCTCGATACTTGAAGATTACAATTTCTTATAGCATAGTACAACAGATTTTATGATTAAAGTCTGAATTTAAGGCAGCAATGGTGATCTGGAGTAAATCTGGTAGAGTCTGGGCGCTCTTTAGCTCTTGAAATTATCCGACCCCCTTTTCTGAATGACCAGGGGCTCTATTTATAGGTGTAGGAGGCTGATATTTCGCCTAAATTTCGGGAGACCACTTCTGGCACGTGAGGGGGCCCACATGCTTGGCCTCAGGAGATCTGGGCCCACTTTGGGATCGATTCGAAATCCATTCGAATCGATCAAGAAAACGTCCAATCGAGCTGAAATTTGGTGTGGACATTCTTCAACATGTGCATAAGCTCCTATGAAAATTTGATAGCATTTGGACTTGTAGATCTCCAGATATTGTCGATACAAAGTTGCGTTTCTAGTGCGATCACTCTGTTCGAATCGATTCCCTTCGAATCGATAGCTTCGACTCGATGATGGAGAACGCGAGGAAGTTGACATGGCGCGCGCTTTTCGTGTCGATCCGCTTTTCACTCCGAGTCGACTGGGTCGACTCCATGATTTTTGCCACTTTTGACCTAGTGGATTCGAGGGCTTCATTCACATATGGATTCGAACAGAAGCTTCTTCGTATCGATCGTGACGTGCTATAGTCGATCGATACGAAGCTGTTGCAATAGGATGGATTCAAACATACTGTTGCCCCTGGATTCGAAGTGAAGTGCTCTAGTGGATTCGACCATACCTTCTGCCGATGGATACGAAGAGGTTAATATTGATGGCTACGAAATCAGGCCATTTGATGGATACGGAAACATGGCCTTTCCCTTCAACTTGTATCCATCATAACTTGAGCATATGAACTCGGATTGACTTGGAACGTTGGCTCCCTTTGCTTTTCTAGTCATGTCTTATCAATTATAGCTCAATCTGGTTTCGGATAAAATTCACCTATATCCATGGTGAGCCTGTGTATAACCGATCTTTAAGATGAACCGTCATTGGTCACTAATCCAGTTCTTGGTGTCACGGTCTTGCCAAGAGGCGGGATAACAATGTAAATTATAAAGACTGTAATAAATAATGAAATTGGACAGTAAATAAATCGAATTGGACTGAAATTATGCCTAATTATGATTAGAATTGGACTAATTAATTGGCTTAGTTATAACGTAGAATTATAACTAAAAAGTGTAAATGATGAAAGAAGCTTATTTTCACACTTAGATCTTGGGCTAAGTAATAAGCATGATTATAACGTAGGTTATAATAAGAAAAGGAACAGAATAAGGCTTATTTAAGACTTAGGATAAATTTATAAGCACAGATAGTAAAGAAAAGTGTAAAGGCATATTTAAATAATTTATATAAGTTAATAAGCAAAGATGAAAGTAGGACATGTACCAAATAGCATTCTCTATTAGACAAAACGGTGGTCTTACATTTGCCTGAAGTGAGAAGAGGGCACGCTTATGCTAAAAATGGTAGTAATTGGTCAATTAGAAGTCCAAATCACAGGGGATTTGGATAAGGGACGCAACTAGATATTGTTTGGATGATGGGTCGGTACTAACAGCATTTCCCTTATAGTTTCTATGGACACACGATGACCTCACATTAGCCTGAAGTGAGACAAGGGGCACACTTATACTGGAGTTTGAGGTAATAAGAAGACCCAATAGGTGGAGCAAAACGTAGCATGGGCATGGTGGCAGTTACGCGTGCGACTTCCATTCTAGTGCTTAGTAATCGCTATGAGTTCCAAGTGTTTAGTATGGGCGTCTTTCGTTGACACCATTGCCTTCTGTGTAGGGAGCTATATATGTCGTCTGAATCCACAGTGGGTGCTTTGTGCATCTTTCGTAGATACCATTGGCTGCTGTGTAGGGAGTTATATAGCATCTGGTCCGCAGTAAGGTCTATGGAGCAGCAGGCCGATCAAAAAGGGTAGAATTAGGATCACATCCTAATTACAGGATTAGGAATTCAGCCCAATCAAAGAAGAAATCAAGAACAAGTGCAAGGAATCGAAATTCACCCATCTTATAGCTAATCGTATTTATTTTCAGTTTATCTCTTTCCTATTTCCTTTGTTTCCTTTTTATATACTAGAACTGTTGTAGAGTCTAGTACTTTTACTTTTCTTAAAGACTCTAGTAATTACTATCATTCATCGGACTTTTAGTCTGACCCACTTCTCTACTTTCCTCCCCACCCCCTTAGGCAATCAAGGGAGAGGACAGTAGATTGCAGTTGCTTGGAGATTTCTTGGAGGAGTTTGCTACCATGTATTTATTTTCTTTCAGCTTTTGTTCTTTCTATGTACTGGCTTATTATAAGGGATATTATGTGCTCTGATTTTTAAGACCATGAGTTTTTGTTTCATGAGACATATTGGATTTTTAGACATGTATGTGGTATTTGACTTATTTATGAAGCAATTATGAAGTTTTGTTTTAATTGCGTTATTATTTTAGGTTTTCGATGTTTTTATCTATTTTTGTCTTGTGAATCTTAGTCTCTGTTAGCTTTAGTTATACTTACAATGCACCACACCTTTTAATGTGTCCTTTTGGGTATATTAAGGGGTGTGGGGTATTTCAGGAGGGAACCCTCCAAATGCGAATGGACATCCGGAAAGCATTGCATGTTCAATGAGCTGGATGGTAATATAAATAACTATAGGCATTTAAAGGATATCATTGAGTAACACATGAGGAATGGTCAGTTACAATAATATGTAAGGACTCGGGTTGCGGTGGTGGAATAGGAGCATCCACTGTCAACCTCGAATGAAAATGACACGAGATCAAGGCATCATCATCAACTTGTCATCAATTGATCGGGATGGGATGGAAAAAGTAACAAACTCCACAGTAGGATGGCTAAGTCACTTACAATATACATGATCGAGGACGGTCCCTAGGCATGCTCTAAGATGATGATAAATTGTTGTGCTCGGGTTTGTGAATTTTTTTTTCTTCTTGTTTACTTCGAACTCTGGTTTATTAGTTGTACGGACTCTTATTTTATATTTTAGCAAATGGACTTAGGAATCTTTAAATTTTGATCAATGTAATAGATAACACAGGTTGTCAGGTATGGACTATGCCTGGCAAGGGATAGATCGATTCACTCGAATGTGATGGATCGGCCTACTCTGGTCATCGAATATGGATTGTGCTTGGCAAGGATCTAGAGAGATCTAGGTCTTCAGGCTTTGACTATGCATGGCAAGAGGTAGCTCGCTTCGCTCGAACGCGATGGATCGGCTTACTTAGGTCGTCGAGTATGGATTGTGTTCGACAAGGATTTTGAGAAATCAAGGTCATCAGGTATGGACTATGTCTGGAAAGGGGTCGGTTGCTTTACTCGAATGCGATGGATTGGCCTACTTTGGTTGTCGAGTATGAATTATGCTCAGTAAGGATCCGGTGAGATTGAGAATTTGGATTAGGATAACAATCTAGAGAGGTCATGGATTTGGATATCAGCTTTAAACAACAATGTATTTTGCTTTGGATGGATGCATATTTGGATAAAACGATCCGGAGAGACTGTGGATTTGGATTGGATTCTGAATTGGAAAATATAGCTATCAATAGATTATGGATTTTGGATTTTTGATACATGGCAATTCAAAACACACCTTCCTATCGCAAGACATGTTTTAGGGAGCAAGGAGCTAACCCGCCTTTTAGCAAGGAAGTAAACAGGTAGATTTAACCGAATAGACTTCATGATCAACAAGGTGGGAAGCTTGGAGGAATGGTTACCAGGCCTGGAATTGGCTATACATGAGACTATGGATGATGATCAGGAGAATTCAGATCGAATCCCTAATTTTTGTCCCAATCAAGGTGCAATTTGTACGAAATGATCAGGAAAGCCTTATGAAGCTATATTTCAGATTTCAAGACGATCAAAGTTCGTATGCTAGAGTTACGGGCAAAAGAAGAGGGATCAGATCATATTAAGCTCAACAGCACAACTCAATGATAATCGCTCCATAACTCAACAACCACAAGGCGGATTGAAGATAAACTTTGGAAACGGGAAGAGGATTCCCTAGGGAGTCTACTCTAAGGATCACATGGCATTTAGAGAGATTTGGAGGGATCAACACCTATCTCTCAATAGGGATTGGCTAAACCCAACTTTATAGCAAAGATCGATCAATATCTCAACATCTACACTTCCAGTTGACATGAAACTTAGAGGACAAGCTAATTACAACATGTGGAAAACTCCATAGGGATCGCATATCATTTAGAGTAAGTTGGATGGATCAGTACCTACCGCTCCATAGGGATCGGCTAAAATCATCCGTCACAACATATTACAGCAAAGATTGATGAATAACTCGAGTTTTACTAATTCAATTGGCATGAAACCTGAAGGCTAAGCATAATACAACATGGAGAAGCTCCTCTAGGAATTACATGGCATTTGTAAGAGATTAGAGGGATCAGTATCTATCCCTCTAGAGGGATCAGTAGAAATCAGAATTCAAGCAAAACTACTTCATAGAACATGCGATATCTCACAAAAAATACGTCGGAATTGCACAAAATTTAGGGATCAGGTAGTTAATGTCATGAGGCAACCATCATAGGGATTGTAGCCTATTTGGATGCACTAATAGGGATCGGTACTGATCCCTATTGTTGGCTCCAATGGACATAGAAATTTTTGGGTGGTCACGCCTTGGTCTCTTCAACCTTTTATCAAAATTTCAGCTCGATCTGTGCATGTCTTCCTTTATAAATACTGCAGGCATGGCGTAAGAAAATGGACTTCTTTCTACTTCTCTTTATCTTTAGCCTAGGCTACACTCTACCAATTTTATTCTTCGATTTTGGATTACAACTGTAAACAAACTTTAGTATAATAAAAAGGATTATTTGGGAGTGGGCGTAGGCCGGAGTTAGCCGAACAACTATAATTCTTGTCTCTTTTTACTTGCTTTTTGATTGTTTTAATTTTGTGCTTCAATTATTTCCCTTCATATTTCTGTGATTGGATCAGATATTAGTACTTTTACATAATTGGGTGTTGGTGGTAAATTTTAACACCAACAAAAAGAGTCTATCCAAATCTAAAGAAATAAAAGTACTCTTCGAACACTTTCAATAAGAAGAGGAAACGGGCTTTCAATGCAACATGGCATGATTCAAATACATCATCAAGCGATAGTGATTCAGAAACTGAAAATGCCAACATGTGCTTCATGGAAAATGAAGACCAGGTATGGAGTTTTAATAAAGAAATTATGAATGTTTTAAATGATATGTATAAGGTACATAAAATGCTTATAAAAGAGTACAAGATTAGTTTAGCAGAGATAGACAGATTAAAAATGTTTAACGAAATGTTAAATTAATAAAAACAATGTCTAGAAGATGAAATTAAAAGAGTTAATGATGGAAAGGATTTAAAACTTGAAAGTTTTAAAAATTTAAAAGTGATAATGAATCCTTAAAATCAAAAAATCTTTTAATGAAGTCAGAGATCATTGATCTAAATGGCAAAATAACATCTCCGAACAATGTTATTCTAAATTGGAAATGGACTTTGATAAAATAAAAACCAATGTTGATAAATTTAACAAAGCGAAAGATATTCTAGAAAATTTATTATCTGCATCTAAACCTACTAATAATAAACATTGACTTGGGCACACCCTTAGGCTAAAATCAATGGAAAATTAAAGTTAAAATCCCCAAATAAGTTCATTAATTTGTGGGTTCCTAGAAGGTTAGATAATGATGAGAAAGAAAAATATATTGATAATTTTATTAATAAAGTTCATTTATCTGATGATTATATTTTGAAAAGGCATTCAAACTCTTCATGGGTTTGGCTTCCCAAAACTTAAACCCATGGACCCCAACATAAAATAGGGTACCAGTGTGTATATGTTATATTTTCAGGTATTGAACAATGGATATTGTAGATCGGATGTTTAAAGCATATGATAAGAAATCCATAGATACTGAACGCCACTGTATACACAGATGGTGAGATTGTGAACTTTGGATATAATTCAAAAGGATATGTTATTGGGATCGGCAATGTTGGTAACCCTAAAACTCCTCTTGCTTTAAATATTTCACTTGATAAACTTACTTCATGATTTCTATTGATTTTGATTCCCCTCACGAGTTCCATTTATGTGTGTATGTGTGTGTGTGTATCTCAAAACTCTATACATAGTCTAGTTATGCTAAGAATACTTTTCCACCCTTTTTGTTGATGACAAAGGGGAGAAAATATATAAATAAACTAGGAAAAATGATTGAAAGGTATTCTTTCTATAAAATGTCTCCATAATAAACTAGGACTAAGTGGAAGAAAATGAAATATATATGTATATGTATATTTGTGTGTGTGTATATATATATATATATATGAAGATTAAATCAGAGCAAATAAAAGAACAAAACTAATTGAAGATTGAAGAAGAATGGAACACAAATGTTGTAAGTGATGTGTAGTTGGTTGAATCTTAGAATCTTTGTTAAGGACCCCATTGCAATCATACTTGAAGATCGTCAACCATTAACCTCAATCATCATCTCAAATATTCACAAATTTGAAAAAAATTGAAAATTGAAAATCCACATGTACATTAAGATATCCCTCCTAAGTATGTTGACATATCCACATGTACGTCGAAATATCACTCTTAAGTATGTTGACATACCCACATGTATGTCGATATATCCCTCCTAAGTATGTTGACATATATGTCTATTTTAAGTTTTTTAAATCCAAATGAACCGATTTTCCCCTCCACCAATTCACCAGAAGATATGTCTCCTCAACCACTATGTAAAGGCACTGAAAAATGAATTTTCATATCACATTTCTCTTCTTTCAATTACTCTCTCATATCCATGAAAACCATTACATACTCTTCCACTTTCTTTGCAAATCCACACTCTTTCACTCCAATTCTTCAAGGATTTGTAGACCACACAATATCAGAGAGTTTGTACTTGAATTGATATCATTCTCTTTGATTTCATCCTATTCCTCAAAGAATTCAAAGATATATTTCTACTGGAGGCTATAGGATCATTGAACCAAATGTGCAATAATATGTGTTTAACGGCGAATTTTCTATTGAACTAGAAAATAGCCGAAAGAAATTTATAATAAAATAACCGCAAGCGCACGGCGTACACTTGTAGTACGTGGTGAATACGGGTCTATCCGCGGGGAATTGATGATTTTAAAAATTCAATTCAAGCAAATTATACCAATTTCAAGTGAAAGATAAGCTAGAGAATTAGAGAATTAGAGAATTAACTAACTAACTAAAAGAAAAGAGAAGCAAATATAAGAGTTAAGTAACAATTTAGAGAATAAATCCACTCTCTAGATCATATAGTTCAACACATATGAAATCATGATCTCTCTTTTATGGTCATTAGTGCTTTAATTGATGTGCTTATCATAAGTATGGCATATTTGTGCTATTGATTAGCCAACATAAGCCATCAAACTATAACACATCCCTTAAACCACTTACTAACTTTCATGAAACTTGAAAATGAAAATGAAAATGAAATCTATTTTATGTATGGCCTATTAACTATTGATTAGAAATATAGACCATCAAATTTTAATTTCAAATCACTTTCTTTTTCCATAATCTTATTTTGATGAAGAGGCAATTAGTGTTAGTGATTGTTTAAACATGACCTATTTGGTGTCAACAATATAGGCTATCAAATTCAAAGCAAAAACAACTAGTAAACCATTTCTATCATCATCATTAAGCACAAAAAGAGAGCATGAATTAACAAATAGTTGAAGCTACATAATTAGAGAGCTTCATTACCACTAAATTGAAGGGGTTTAGCCTCTCATATTTGTCATTTGATTAACAAATGTAGCTAACAACATGAAAGCAAAATGAAAGGAAAGCTTGATTAAAAAGAGAGCTAATTAACAAGAATTAGAACTATTCTACTTGCATGAAAGTATATCTACACTACCAACATTAAAGTAAATGAACATGGAAAGTAAAATGAACAAGTACTTAAATTGCATAAGAAAAAGAAAGTTACATGAAAATAAAAACAAATGTCTAAGTAGCCACGAAAAGAAAGAAAAGACAATTATTCTTAACTAAAGCTAAGTGAAGAGAGTGCCTCCATAAGAGGGCTTGAAGAGGGTAGAAGAGGTTACATGAACATAACTGGTTATTTATACAAGCATGAAACCCTAATCCATAATTTTGGAATGCCCAAACTACCCTTGAGAAAGTGTGGAGGCCAAGTAATCATTAGCTTCTACTAATCATCATTTAAGTATACATGAAGCCATTAATTCCATAAGCATGTGTATTAGCCTCTAATTTTTACATTAAGGTAGGTGGGTAGGTGGGGTCCTCCATGTTCTTCACTTTGAATTATTTCCATTTTCATTCCTTTGTATTCATTTTGTGCATGCATGTGTCTTCATGAAACCACCCCTATTTGAGATCAAATTCCTACACAAATATATACAAATTTCCAATTAACTTTTCTCAAAGAAATATATGCACAGAAATGACCGTTTTGCCCCTATATGAAGATGGATATGTGACAATTTGGAATTAATATTGATTTTGTTTAAAACAAGTTAAAATACCCAATATGATCATTTATTTAATTTAAATAGAATAAATATGGTTGTAAAAATATGCACATTTACATGCATATCAAATACCCCCACACTTATCTTTTTATTCGTCCGCGAATAAACTAAAACTAAGATAAATCCGTTTTCATAGGGAGCACGATTGCATTGAGCGTATGAAACAAGCCGTTAAACCTTTGGGTGTCTCCAGTAGGACGAGTGTTGTCTCGTGAGGGTTTACAGTGGATACTACCCACAAAATCCAAATGCAGGATGAATATATTTACAAAATGCAAGATTTATTTACAAAGATGTGAATGCAATTTTTTGGAAATATTTACGAATGAAGGATTTACTTTTAAATTAACACAAATAAGTTAAATATAGGTTTTGGTCATTATCTTGAAAATTTAAGTCATTTACTTGTCCAAATTTCCAACAAAAATAAAGTTATCATAGCAAATAGACAATAGTTTAACTCGTTGTTTCAGTTGATAACAAAGTGTAACCATGAAATTGATTCTTAGTTGATTATCAAAGTTTATCAAAGTGGTATATTCATTTCTTTTCAATAACAAGTCAAATCAAATAAGTTAAAAATAGTGCTAGGATTTCATTTGCTTACTCTCTCCAATTTTTTCTTTTGAAAATTTTACTGATATTAACAAATTTATATAGGCCTAACTCGGAAAACTGAGGCCAGATATATTACCCATGCACTGCCTTGCGGACTTATGTGAGGGGAATACAAAGCGTGGTGAGTGAACACATGAGTGTGAACATCTATTGACTGTAGGCGTTATTAAAAAGAATTTTTATATATATACACCTAACTCAGATAAACTGAGGCCAGATATACCGATCGTGCACTGCTTTTCGGGCTTACGTGAGAAGGGTACAGAGCATGGCGAGTGAACACACGAGTGTGAACACATGACTCTAGGTGTTTATTAAAAAATATATACATATATACAAGAAATGTTTTTTTGTTTTTTTGTTTTTTTTAAAAGAGAGAGTTTCGCAAAATTATCTTAGCACTATTTAACTTAGAAGACAAAAAAATGTTATATCTTTTTTAAATCAACCACATTTTAAAACAAAGATTTTCAACTAAGATGTATTTCATAATTAACACGTATAAGTCTTCCTATATACTAGTTAAACCATTGTTATTTGTAATAAAACTTCATTTTTATTTTTGTTAAGACAAATAAATTTTCAAAAATTTCAATTTGATAAACCAAAGCCATATATTTATCCTATAGTGTTTCTTTAAAAATAAATCAAAATGCTTAAAACAAAAAAAAATTGTTTTTTGGTTGTTTTTGAGAATTTTTTTTTAATTTTGGAAAGAAAAATTAGAAATAAACCATGAAAAATCGGAACGAAAATGATGATGAGTCTCCCCCCACACTTGATTTTGACTGTGTCCCCACAGTCAACCCAAGTGGAAGGAAAAGGAACAAAAATAAAAATCTTATATTTACATGAAAGGATGATTATTTACAAGAGATGAGAAAGTATGCCGTTAGAAAGTAAATGAAACGGTCTTCCAAAAACCGATTCATTTATCTCGTCAAGCATACGAGACACAGCTTAAACTCGAAAAACCAAACCTTTAAAGATTTCAAAGTGGAATGTTGATTTGGAAAAATGAATTTTGTTTTATTAAAAATCGAATGAGCTGTTTTATTGTCGATGATTTTTTGGGGTCGATAAAACAATTGATTGAAGTTCAAGTTTATTTTCACCAAATTCAAGCTTATCATCGATTTCAAAATCAAAATGATGATTCAATCGTCCCCTTCAGAGTTTAACGACTTGTTTTCAAAAAGTCCATAAAACTCGTGTTCGTTAAATTCGACTTCCTTTTTTGGATTATCAACAACTTTATTGCATAAATCAAGTTCAAAATTCAAAGTTGTTGTATTCAAATTTTCAGAAAAAGGAAGATCGAAATTTAAATCAAGTTTCTCACCCTCAAAAGAATTGAAATCCAACTCAATTACCGTGTTTTCAACCACTTTATTAGGATCGTCATTTTCAGTTTCAAAAGTTGTTGTTTGAAAATCGTCGATTTGGGTAGAAGGTGGATTATCATTTGACTCGTCACACATTGGGATTTGATTTTGTTGTTCACCTTGTTTCATATATGTTTCGAACAACAAATCCGTACGTTCATCGTAAATTTCGTCCATTTGCTCAACAAAATCCAATTTATAGTTATTGACTTGAGAATTTTTGATTTGGATTTGTTGAGAACAAAATTTTTCACTCGTATCGTAATCGAGATTATTCCCATTGCCAAAATTATTTGAAAAGTGGATCACATTTTCATATTGATTTTGAAATTCATTTTGGAGTTCAAAATTGAATTGGCATGGGCTATACTCGAAGTCATTTGAATTATTAAGTGAATTCAAAATTTGATCACTTTGAAAACTTGGTCTTGAATCATTGCACAAATATAAATTACACAAACCATTTATCTCTTGATTTTGTTGTGTAGAGAGTTCGAGTAAAGATGAAATCACTTCAATGCTATTTTCGAGATTCGAGGGTTGTTCGACATTTTGAAAATTTTGTGGTTCAAAACTCGAATCGTTTAAACAATAATTATTGTTGAAATATCCATAAAAAATTGAAGTGAAATTATATGGATTATATTGATTTTCACAACTATCATAAAATTCATATGAATATGGAAATTCGGGCATTTTCAAGAATGTTTTTTTATATATATAAAGGAAAAATATTTCCAAATAAAATTTATTTTTCAAAAGGGAAATTGATTTTTTTTTCAAATTTTTTCTTTGTTTTTGAAAAGGTTTTATAATTTTTTTCTGATTTTTGAAATTTCAAAGAAAAAGGATTTAAAAATTTCAAAGGAAAAGGAATATTTACATTTTTTTTTAGTTTTGGATTTTTGAAGTTTTTTTTAAATATGCATGAACTAATGCAACTAAATGAATGCAAGGGTTAATTTCAAATGATTTATCCTAAGTTAACCCAAAATTGTATAATCACACATTGTTTTAGATAAACAAGATAGTTCTCAGCCAGGTAACGAACAAGATTTATCGGTGCACCATGAATCATCATAGCAATGCAGCCGAAGGTTTAAGTACCTTCAGAAGAACAACCACTATAATATTTACGAATCACTGTAATATTTATAAATGGTTATTACTCTGCCGTAGCCTAGACCCCAAGAAATTAAATTGTTGAAAGAAGACAAATTGTCAATATACAATTAAGTGTTATCGATGTCTAACCGTTATTTTTAATCAAATTCTAAGATGAAATGCAAGCAGAAATTAAATGTGCATTAACAATGCAACTACAAATGATTTTTGTTTTTGTTTTTGGTTTTTTTTAAATGCAAGCAAACAACAATGCAAGACAAATAAAAACAATAGATATAGCAAGCAAGCAGTTTATTTTATTTTGGCACGCAGAGCGAAGCAATTATTTTTGGCAGCAGTTCTTCTCCTTCTGAAATTCTGCTTTGGCAACTTGAAATAAAAACAAGGTATGTACAATTTTTTTATATATATAGTTGGAACTTAAATCAAATTGAAACAATACAAGTTAAAACTGAAACAAAACAAATTTTTTTTTTACAGAATAAAACACAATAAAACTAAAAGAATGCAAAATAAATTTAAAAAGAAAAATGAAAACTCACTGAAAGCAAGAATTTTTTTTTCAGTTTTTGTTTTTTTAGAAGAAGATATTTAAACAAAATAAAATAAACAAAAAAAGAAAAAAGGTTTGAAATAAAACAAAACTAAATAAACTTAGCCCACCAAGCAATAAGTCACGGCCCATACTCGCTATTCACAACCGAAAATGATAACTGTTAAAAGGAAGATATGATTCCCATCTTCTTCTCGTATTCAAAATTGAACGAAAACGAATCACAGTTCGCCTCTTCTTAAAATCGTACATTCAATTTTTGTTTTCAAAATCACGAATTCATCATCGCGGTTCAATTGCAGTGTTCGATTCGCGTTTAAAGGAGGTGGTGGATTCGGGTTTGAGCAAATTCGTGGATTGAAGGTGGTCGGTCAGTGGTAAGGAGATGATTTCAGAGGTCGTGGGTTCGTTGATTATTGGATTTTCGATTTGGGGCTGGTCGCGAATTTTTTTGTTGCTTCGAGATTAAGGATTTGCTATGATCGGCAACAGACTGATGGGGAAGTGTGGATGTTTGTCAGTGTGGTTAGGTGCGGTGATGGGTGTGGAGTTTGTCACTGGTGATGGTGGTGTGTCACTGGTGGTTGGCAGTTCGACGTGAGTTTTGTTGGGTTTTAGGCAGTTTTGAGGAGGAGCTGTGTCATTGCGGTTGATGTTTGAAGTTGTTCTGACTTTTGATGGCTTGTAGCTGTGATTTGTGGATGAGAAGGAAAGTTGCTGTAGGATGGTGTTGGTGAAGGGTTGCAGTGTTGTGATATGTATGAGGAATACAGCAGCTATGTGTTATATGGTGAGGTAGAAGAAGTGTGAGTGGTCGATGGAGTAGAGCAGAAGCTTGTTCGCTGACAGTGTATGGTTGAGTGTTAAGTTTAGGGGTTGGGCAGTGAATTGTTGCTGGAGATGAAATTGATGTGTGGGGGAGGGGAAGTAGTGCAATAGAGATGTAGGATTGGAGAATGGTGGAACAGTCAGTTGTGGAGGTGTTTTTGTTCGAGGAAGGTGATGAGGAATGTGGGCACTATGTCACAGAGAAGTGGAGGGTAAGTCGCTGTTGTAGTTTTGTGTGTTGTAGGCAGTTTCTTGAAGCAGTAGTCGATATGGTAGAGAATGGTTTGGTGGTATTTGAGGCAGGTTGTATGTAGTTTGTGAGGGAAGGTTTGTGAAGCTGTTTTGACAGGAGAGTTCAGGTGGAGGAAGTGAAATGAAGGCAATGGTAGGGGTTGTGACTAGGCAGACAGGGGTGATGGTGCAGATTTGAGTAGTAGTGGAGATGATGGCACAATGTAGTATTGTGCACAGAAGTGGATTGTTGACAGTGGTTAAGTAAGGCAGAGGCAGAAGTATGATGGGAAGAAAGCAGTTTGATGTTATGGTTTGAGAGTCAGTGGTAGTTTTATGGTATGGAGATGGTGATAAGAAGATGAAGTTTGAGGAGTGATGTAGTGAAGACGTTTCAGCAGTAGGCAGAGGTGAAATGGTGGGCAGGAAAAATGTAACAGAGAACAATTTTTTTTTATCGAATTATTGATGACGGTGAAGGCATGAGAGGTTGGTTGAGGAAAAATGTAACAGAGAACAATGTTCTTTTTATTGAATATGCAATGGCACAAAAGCAATGCAGTATATATATATATATATATATGTATGTATGTATGTATGTATCTATATATATTTTGGCAATGAAATGAATGCACAGAGTGAACAAAGAAATGCACACAACAGAAATGCAAACTGAAAAATGAAATGCAATGTGATTGATTTTTTTTTAAATAATAAATATGCAAATGCAAAATAAACAAAAATAAAACAATCACACAAACAAATGCAAGCAAAATTCACACAACACAAAAAAATTATATATAAAATGCAACACACAAAACAAACACACAATAAAAATCAAACAAAAATAATTCGAAGAATAGAAAATAAAAAATTCCTCGGCAACGGCGCCAAAAACTTGTTTAACGGTGAATTTTCTATTGAACTAGAAAATAGCCAAACGAATTTTATAATAAAAATAACCGCAAGCGCACGGCATACACTTGTAATATGTGCCGAATACGGGTCGATCCGCAAGGAATTGATGATTTTAAAAATTCAATTCAATCAAATTATACCAATTTCAAGTGAAAGATAAGCTAGAGAATTAGAGAATTAACTAACTAACTAAAAGAAAAGAGAAGCAAATATAAGAGTTAAGTAACAATTTAGAGAATAAATCCACTCTCTAGATCATATAGTTCAACACATATGAAATCATGATCTCTCTTTTATGGTCATTAGTGCTTTAATTGATGTGCTTATCATAAGTATGGCATATTTGTGCTATTGATTAGCCAACATAAGCCATCAAACTATAACACATCCCTTAAACCACTTACTAACTTTCATGAAACTTGAAAATGAAAATGAAAATGAAATCTATTTTATGTATGGCCTATTAACTATTGATTAGAAATATAGACCATCAAATTTTAATTTCAAATCACTTTCTTTTTCCATAATCTTATTTTGATGAAGAGGCAATTAGTGTTAGTGATTGTTTAAACATGACCTATTTGGTGTCAACAATATAGGCTATCAAATTCAAAGCAAAAACAACTAGTAAACCATTTCTATCATCATCATTAAGCACAAAAAGAGAGCATGAATTAACAAATAGTTGAAGCTACATAATTAGAGAGCTTCATTACCACTAAATTGAAGGGGTTTAGCCTCTCATATTTGTCATTTGATTAACAAATGTAGCTAACAACATGAAAGCAAAATGAAAGGAAAGCTTGATTAAAAAGAGAGCTAATTAACAAGAATTAGAACTATTCTACTTGCATGAAAGTATATCTACACTACCAACATTAAAGTAAATGAACATGGAAAGTAAAATGAACAAGTACTTAAATTGCATAAGAAAAAGAAAGTTACATGAAAATAAAAACAAATGTCTAAGTAGCCACGAAAAGAAAGAAAAGACAATTATTCTTAACTAAAGCTAAGTGAAGAGAGTGCCTCCATAAGAGGGCTTGAAGAGGGTAGAAGAGGTTACATGAACATAACTGGTTATTTATACAAGCATGAAACCCTAATCCATAATTTTGGAATGCCCAAACTACCCTTGAGAAATTGTGGAGGCCAAGTAATCATTAGCTTCTACTAATCATCATTTAAGTATACATGAAGCCATTAATTCCATAAGCATGTGTATTAGCCTCTAATTTTTACATTAAGGTAGGTGGGTAGGTGGGGTCCTCCATGTTCTTCACTTTGAATTATTTCCATTTTCATTCCTTTGTATTCATTTTGTGCATGCATGTGTCTTCATGAAACCACCCCTATTTGAGATCAAATTCCTACACAAATATATACAAATTTCCAATTAATTTTCCTCAAAGAAATATATGCGCACAAATGATCTTCTTGCCCCTATATGAAGATGGACATGTCACAATTTGGAATTAATATGGATTTTGGTTAAAACAAGTTAAAATACCTAATATGATCATTTATGTAATTTAAATAGATTAAATATGGTGGTAAAAATATGCACATTTACGTGCACATCAATATGTATTGAAGATACAACTACTTGTCATACTCTACTGTTGTTTGTAAAAGAAGAAGGTGTTCTTATAGCATGTGAAATCAAGAGAGTGATCTTGTAGCCCGTAAATCAATATGGTGTATCTTGTAGTCCGTAGAATCAAGGTTTTAATGGTGTACTTTCCACTCGTGGAAGGAAAGCAGTGATAATTAAATTCTGTATGGCGCAGTATATGATTGGATGTAGGATTGGTTAATACGAACCAGTATAAAAATTCCTAGTGTCATTTACTTTACTGCACTTTACTACTTATTTATTCTATGATTATTGGTTTCAGTTTGTAATTTAAGTAGATATAGTTTTAAATTCATAAGTAAGTTTTAAATAATTGAAATATACCCTTCACCCTCTTTTGCGTATAAATAGCCTTAAGATTCATTCTACATTGTGTTATAGACAACCCGTCATCCACATTTGGTATCAGAGCTACTGGTTTGAAAAATCATAACTTGTCTTTTTAAAAGTATAAACGACCAATAACATTGGTAATACTTTCTTTAACACATTTATAGAAGGACAATCTACTATAGACCCCTACAATCTAATAGTAGTAATTATGCTTATTGGGCTTGTAGGATGAAAATTTATTTAAAATTCAATGGTTTAGATATTTGGAACATTACCCAAACTGAGTACACTGAGCCCCTAATGAATTATGCACAATGGACCACCCATCAAAAGACACAAGCACTCAACAATTCAAAGGCTACGAATATTTTATTCTACGCCTTGGATAAAAATGAGTTTAACAGAGTGTCTATTTGTAAAAGTATATATGAAATTTGGAGAACACTGCAGGTCACACATGAAGGCACTAGCAAAGCTAAACAGACAAAGATATCCGTGTTAACTAATCAATTCCAATTGTTTAGAATAAAACAAAATAAATCCATATATAATATGTATTCTAGATTTCAGAATATGTTACATGCACTAATATCATTAAAAAAATATTACCAAAGAGGACCAAGTAAGAAAGATCTAGAATTCACTTTCTAGTGAATGAGATTAGAAGACTCTGGCAATCGAAGAAGCCAATGATATAAGTACTATGAAAATAGACGATTTAATTGGTATTCTAATTTCCTATGAAGCAAAGTTGCAGGTTAGAAAAGAGAATCATGTAAATGAGAAGAAACCACTATTACTCAATGCTACAAATGACAACCATGAACCACATGATGATAATGATGAAGAAATCGATCTCACGACCTTTAAGAAATTATTGAAATATAGGAAGATGAACGAACTTTGGAAAACCAACAACTTTAATTCTATAAATGGAAATGTTTTTAAGTATTTCGAATTTGATTAACCTGGTCATTTGAAAAGAGATTATCCAAATTTGAAGAAATCGAAGTACTCTTTGAAAAATTTCAATTAGAAGAGGAAACTGGCTTTCAATGCAACATGGGATGATTTAGATACATCATCAAGTGATAGTAATTCGAAAACTGAAAATGCTAACATCTACTTCATGGAAAATGATCACCAGATATGAAATTTTAATAAAGAAATTATGAATGCTTTAAATGATATGTATAAGGGATATACAATGCTTAGAAAAGAGTATAAGGTTAGTTTAGTAGGGACAGAGCGATTAAAAATGTTTGACTAAATGTTAACTAAAGAAAATAATGTGTAGAAGATGAAATTGAAAGACTTAATGATGGAAGGGATTTAAACTTGAATGTTTTGAAAATTTGAAAAGTGAAAATGAATCCTTAAAATCAAAAAATCTTTTAATGAAGTAAGAGATCACCGATCTAAATAACAAAATAACATCTCTGTACATTGTTATTCTTAACTGTAATAAGGACTTTGATTAAATAAAAAACGATGTTGATAAATTTAACAAAGGAAAAGAAAATATAGAAAAGTTATTATCTACATCTAAACCCACTAACAATAAACATGAACTTGGATACATCTCTAAGCCAAAATCGATGTAAAATAGTACACAAAGTACTAAATTTGTTAAGGCTACCAAGTTCAAACCAAAACTAAAAAAAATTAAAGTGAAACCTCCCAATTAGGTTCATTAATTTATGGGATCCTAGAAGGTTAGATAATGATGAGAATGAAAAATATATTTATAATTTTGTTAATAAAGTTCATTTATATTATGATTATATTTTGAAAGGGCATTCAAACTCTTCATGGGTTTGGCTTCCTAAAAATTAACCCTATGGACCCCAAAATAAAATAAGGTACAACTGTGCATATTTTATATTTTTCGGGCACTGAACAATGGTTATCGCATAGTAGACATTCAAAGCATATGACAAGAAACCCATAGATACCTAGCGACATTCTATACAAAGATGGTGAGATTGTGAACTTTGGATATAATTCACAAGTATATGTTATTGGCATTGGCAACATTGGTAACTCTAAATTTCCTCTCATTTAAATATTTTACTTGACAAACTTATTTCATAATTTTTACTAATTTTGATTCCCCTCATGAGTTTTGTTTATATACATTTATATATATCTCTATCTACAAACTCTATATGTATTGTCTAGTTATGCTAAAGCAATTCTTTTTCACCCTTTTTTGTTGATGATAAAGGGGGAGAAAATGTATAAATATACTAGGCGAAATGATAGGGGGAGTGCATAGAGTTAGGGGGAGTCAGATATAAAAATATTATATTTTATCTCTTAAATATTTATATAGTTATCATCAAAAGGGGGTTGTTAATACCACAGATATTGATTTTGGTGACAACAACCATATAGATAACTACTAACATTTCTTCGAGTTATGTAGTACTTTCAGATATATTATGGAGATATTTTATAGAGATAAACAAGGATTAAGTGGAAGAAAAATGAATTATATATATATATATATATATGAAGGTTAACTCATAACAAATGAAAGAACAAAACTAATTGAAGATTGAAGAAGAATGGAAGGAAAATATTATAAGTGATGAGTAGTTGATTGAATCTTAGAATCTTTGTTAAAGACCCTATGATAATCATACTTGAAGATCATCAACCATTAACCTCACTCATCATCACAAATATCCACAAATCTAAAAAAATTGAAATCTAAAAATCCACATGTATGTCGCCATATCCCTCCTAAGTATTTTGACATATCCATATGTATGTCAACATATCACTCTTAAGTATGCCGACATATCCACATGTATGTCGACATATCCCTCCTAAGTATGTTGACATATATGCCAATGTTACTCATCTTTTTAGCAAAGCAGATTTCAGTTGGACTTAAAAGGTTCAAACGAGGACGAAACGACTCGAAATTTGGAAGGCACACTCAAATGAGCTAAGGAAATAGCTCAGGAAAATTCCAACAAAAAATATGCTAAGTCCATAACTCGGTGCCGATTTATCACCATAGGTTGGTACCATGTTATCACTAAAGCAGCTTTAACTGGTCTTAGAGAATTCAAACGGAATTTGGATGACTTGAAACTTTGCAAGAGCTCATAGAAAAGGCAAAAGAAGTAGTTGGAATATTTTCACCACGATTGGGCCAAGCACCTTAACTCGACCCCGAGTTAAGGCCATAGGTCGGGTCCGACCAATGGTTGCTCATCCATTCACCTCCATAACTTCGTACAATAATCATACTACTTCATTGATTTGTGATCAAGTGATTCTCCAAGGATTTGATGAGTTACTCTAAGGATTGGCTAGGGCGAAGCAAAGGAAAGTGGATATCTAAGAGATCACAAAACATAACTCAAAGATGATGAAAAAAGATTCAAACAACTCAAGAAGAAGGTAGGAAAGTGGAGCGAGTGAAGAATTGAATTGAACAAGACATCAAAATCCTTAACTCGGCACCTAGTTAAGGATCTTAACTTAGCACCAAGTTAAGGACTTGACTTGGGTTGGCTTGGGTCTTCTGATATGACTTCGCGCTATCTCCTGGACTTCATTACTATTTGGCCTCTGATTCTATGCTACCCATTCCCTCTATAAATACCAACATGCCTGCTACCAGAAATTTATCTTCTCACAACTGGATCACCATCACTCTTCTAAATCTTTAACCTTCATTGACACTTTCTTCACTTAATTCTCCTCCACAAACTTTCCTGACTCCATTGTAAATCTGTGATCCAGTAGATGGTGGCTATATATAACCTGACTTGCTGTAATCCAGGGAGAGGACATATAATAAAAAACTAAATTGGACGTCGGCCAGAGATTATATCAAACCACTATAATAATTGTGTCTCAATTTACTGATATTCTATTTTTTGAATCTGAACGGGTTCTTTTATCTAATATATGGGTGTTGATCCATTTTTTGGATTAGCATATTGTTACTTTCTTTAAGAACATTGAAAAAAATCTGAAGACATGAAGCTTGAATATAAGATTTGGAAAAGATGAAGAGGCTAACACCAGATCTAAGATTGGGGGAAGTCAATCAACGTCTGGGGCAACCAGGAGGTGTCCTCTAATTCAAACAATCCATCCACATGGCCAGAGAAGAGATGGAAAGAATGATGATAGAAATGAAAAATGGAATAATTTCTTGAGTGTAGGAAATGCTGGAGGGATTTCTTTGAAGGATAGATCAACAATGAATAGCCAGAGCAGTTGGAACTCAAAACCAACGACTAGTAACCAATGCAGGAGCATTTGGAGATAGAGTAAAGTAAGTTGGAATAATGCCCCCATGACTCGAAGGAGGGCATGATTGATTTGGATTTAGGATGATTTTTAATGCCTAGAACGAGTGATGCCGAAGCCAAAGTGGCAAATCGGAATAAGAATGCATGACAGCAGGTGCTGAAACCAGAAGCTCACCGTTGGAACTAGAGGGCATAATGAAGTTATGGATTAGAGACTTCCATTGGATGACAACCCCATGATCGATATGGATTAGGGTCAAGTTTGATTCCTTTACCCTAACTTTAAATAAAAGTTATAGTATAACCTCAAGCCATGTACACATGTACGGGATCCCAAACGGTCCCTAGGCATCCTCTAGGTTGGATGCCTAAGATGACTATTTAGGACAATAATAACCCCAAACCACTCAGGCGTGCACAAAGCCTAGATTGGTCCCTAGTCATGCTCTGAGCTGGATGTTTGGAATGAGCACTTAGGATTTCATCTTGTTTTCTTTGATTTTTGAATATTTGAATTTTGAAAAATACACATTGAGTGTGATGGCTGATATTGGTTGCTTTAAGTCTGTCCGGAGAGAGGGGGCTGGAGTGTAAGGTGCAAGCTCTCTTACCGAAGAGCAAATGGATGGGCTTATACGAAAAGTAAGTCCCTTCACTGAAGAGTAAGTGGATGGGCTTGTTTAGTCATTAAGTTTCTTTACCGAAGAATAAGCACACTCGGTAAGGATGCCGAGAGATCGAAACCTTAAATTAAACATTAAAAATGATTCCATGAGATCGCATGTTAAAATGAATATAAAATGATCCGAAGAGATCGCCCTCTTATTCAAGTGATAAAAAATCTGGAGAGATTGCACACTAAATTGAATATGAAATGATTTGGAGAGATCCAACCTCAGAATGAATGCAGATTTGATAAAATGATTTGAATGCCTTGTAATTAGAATAAAACCGATAAATCCTAGATGAACACAGGACGATTTTGGATATGTAATGTAATAACTTCAAATGTAATCAGGTATGTGATGTAATAAGAGATATGTGATGTAATAAATGCGAGTGGAATCAGAATGATTGTGATGTTTAAACAGCACTTAGGAAGATTCTAGTGTCTTAGGCTATAACAGGTTTTGAATGACCCGTGATTAACAAAAGGATCTGAAGGAACTGGATGATTCACCAAGGTTAAAGCAGCCAGAGAGCTCAACTGTTAAAGACTGATTACTGGAACTTGATCTTGAGGAAAGCACACCTTACATTCCGAAGGCATACTTTGAAAGGCAAGTGTTAACCCACTTTTTAGAAAAGCGGATTTCAATTGGATTAAGAAGGTTCAAACGAGGACGAAACGACTCAAAATCTAGAAAGTGCATTCAAATGAACTAAGGAAATAACTTAGGAAAATTCCAACCAAAAATATGCTAAATCCATAACTCAGTACCGATTTATCACTAAAGCAGCTTTAACTTGACTTAGAGAATTCAAACGGAATCGGAATGACTTGAAACTTGGCAAGAGCACTTAGAAAAGGCAAAAGAAGGAGTTGGAAAATTTTCAACACAATTGGGCCAAGCACCTTAACTCGGCCTCAAGTTAAGGCCATAGATCAGGTCTGACCTATGGTTGCTCATCCATTAACCTCCATAACTTCATACATTAATCATACTACTTCATTGGTTCATGATCAAGTGATTCTCTAAGGTTTTGATGAGTTACTCCAAGGATTAGCTAGGACAAAGCAAAGGAAAGTGGATATCTAAGAGATCACAAGACGTAACTCAAAGATGATGATAAAAGATTCAAACAACTCAAAGACGGTAAGAAAGTGGAGCAAGTGAAGAATTGAATTGAACAAGACATCAAAATCCTTAACTCGGTACCTAGTTAAGGACCTTAACTGAGCACCAAGTTAAGGACTTGACTCGGGCTGGCTTGGGTCTTCTGGTATGACTTCGTGCTATCTCCTGGACTTTATTACTATTTGGCCTCTGACTCTATGCTACCTATTCCCTCTATAAATACCAACATGCCTGCTACCAGAAAATGGTCTTCTCACAACTGGATCTCCGTCACTCTTCTAAATCTTGAAGCTTCACCGATGCTTTCTTCACTTCAATTATCCTCCACAACTTTCTTAACTCTATTGTAAATCTGGGATCCACTAGATGGTGGCCATATATAACCTAACTAGTTGTAATCTAGAGAGAGAACAACCAATAAAAGACTAAAGTGGATGTAGGCTGGAGATTATGCCGGACCACTATAAAAATTGTGTCTCCTTTTACTACTTTTCTATTTACTTAATCTGAACAAGTGCTTTCATCGGATTTCTGGGCATTGATCCATTTTTTAGGTTAACGGCCATTTTTCAGCTTTTTAAAATTCAAATGAAGGGATTTTTCCCTTCACATCTTTATCAAATGACATGTCTCTTCAACCACTGTTTAAAAGATTTGGAAAATGAATTTTCACACCAACTTTCTCTTCTTTCTCTTACTCTTTCATATCCATATTTTTGTGAAAGAAATCTATTACATACTCTTCCACTTTTTTTGAAAATCCATACTCTTTCACTTCAATTTTTCAAGGATTTGATAACCACACAATATCAGAGAGTTTGTACTTGAATTCATATCATTCTCTCCCTAATTTCATCATATTCCTCAAATAATTCAAAGATATATTGCTATTAGAAGCCTATGGAATCATTATATCAAATCTACAAGAATCAATATTGAAGATATGACTACTTGCCATATTTTACCATTGTTTGTAAAAAGAAGAAAGTGTTTTAGTAGCCTGTGAAACCAAGAGGGTGATTTTGTAGCCTGTAAATCAATAGGGTGCATATTGTAGCCCATGGAATCAACATTGTTGTTAATGGAAAAAATGTATCAACACCTAAGAATAGGTGGCAGGAAAACTATGAGACCTATGTCTAGCAGATAATAGTAGCAATAAAGGGAAATAAACAACAATAAGAAAGAGAGACACAAGATTTTAAAGTGGTTTGACAAACTTTGTCATAGGTCCAATTTTTTGCTTTGTAGCTTATGGATTTGATTGAAATCACAAAGGATTCGATGGAGCATACGTCACAAGTATAGTGGTTAGACTGATTCTATGTCCTAGAACTACCTAAAGTAGCTACTTTTGTGACTATTATGTGGAGGAAGAAGATGAAGAAGAGATAGAGCTTCAGCTAGTGATAGTAGAAACCAAATCCTTTCTTGGTTGCCCTATGGTTTGTATTTATAGTGGTAGCAGTCATATGGATTCATGAGAAGAGTTGGGGTAAAGTCTAGATAGAGGACCAAGAGAGGGTGTGAAGTCGCCAGCTCATCCTATTAAATCACTCATGCCGGCACCGATTGGTACCGATTTCTCATGTCAGTACCGACATCTGAGGTTTAACCCAATTGTGCCAAACTCTCTTGCAACCCACGTTTTATTTGATTTTGTATTTTCCCATGATATCTTTATGGATAGATGATTGATGTTGATGATAGCTCATTCATTACTTGGCTTATTCCGCTGTTCTGAATGCTAGCTCTTAAATTCTAGTAATTGATTGGTTAGAATCCTTTGATATCTCTTGGGTACACATAAAATAGGCAAAGAAGGACTCATGCAAAATTTGAGTGAGAAACATGAAGGTATGAGAAGTCTCCACTGAATTCTAGAGGTCGGCACCGACCTATATTGTTGTCTTAATTTTGGTTGACATTTCTCTAAAGTGCCTCTCTACCTTATCTAGGCGTGCTTCCAAAATTTCTAGTTGTTTCATCTTCATTTCGACATTCTAGCTTCTATTGAATTCTACTTAGTTAAAAACCCAATTAATTTTTCCCCTTAGAATATGCTTTCATTGAAAACAAAGTGTGCTCTGGAGCGAGGCATGTCTTGGACTAGTTTTTGATGAATTCCAATTGATTATTTGAGTTCCTTCTCAAGACATTGCATTTATCTAGTTTCAATTGATCGATTACTATTCGCTGTCTACTCTAATCCAGACCAGAACTTCTCTTCTCGATGTTGACGATATAACTCATGATCTAGAACTTTTAGGCATCCTCTTGTTGTTTAGTAGGTTCGTCACAATGAGTTTGGACAACATCGGATGAAGCACAATATGTCGGTACCAACCTCTCATGTTGGTACCGATATATTGACATAAGAAAATTTACAAAAATTTTCTTGTATGTTGACCTATGTGGGTATATTTCCTTAAGCTTTCATTTCTTCCATCTAGTGCCATGTTGCACAAAGTCTCCTACCAAGTTCTTTAAATGCCGACTTTGCTTCATCCTTCTTCAACCGCCACCGCCGATCTTCCCACGCATCATCATCACCTTCCTTCGCTTCTCCAAGTAACTCGACATCACCCAGCACCATCGCCATCTCTAAGATCGACATCCAAAGTTCTCGGGTTTGAATCCATTTGGAAACCCTAGGCATTAAGTTCAAGCTTGAGTTGATTATAAGGAGGGTGGTAGCGGATTTAAAGGTGATGATAGTAGAGAAGAGGATCAGGATCTTGGTTGGATTCAATTCGGTAGTAGACAATCAAATCATAGTGAGTGGATAAACTTAGGGTTTGCCCGGATTGAATGCATATGATTCCGAAGAAAAGTTTGATTCTCTAGTTATGATAGTCCTGCCTATGATATTGGCCAAGCTATGATCATAGGATAGACTCCATTGTATAGCCTTTTCCATTTCTGCACTTAGAATGATCCTAAAAAGAAGAGACTTTCCATACCGCTTTAGATAACGGATCCATTATCAATCGTCGGTCGATGATGGATAAGTATAGAAAGATAATTTCAAGATGTGATGCTACTTGTTTTTTCTAAGGCGAGCGAGCTACCAACACAAGATAATTCGTTCGTAGTGTTCGGGACACTGGACTCATCTAATGTAGGTAACATACTACATCTGCCCCAGTCAACACTTATGATCGAATTAGTCAACACACGTTGATTTCTTTCTTATACCGAGTGTTGGCTACACAGGTTTCTTTGTTCCAATTTAAATTTACCCAACTATGTTGAATGCCAAGTTTTTCTATTTAGAATGACACATCGATCATCTTGCCTCAAGCTTGGTAAAGGATCATATACTCCTTTTGAGGGTGCGTGCACTACTGCTCTAGTTTCATCATCTGTTCTGGTTAGAACCAACCAACATATGACCTCCGAACCTGATGTCCATATAGTACCGATTGTCCCTGTTCCATGTCCATTTCCTCCAGGGTTAGTTATAAATGATCCACCGGAGCAAGCGCCCACTACTCTAATAACCAAGAAGCTTCAAAACATCTGCCATCAATAAGGCATTCTAGTGGACGATGTCCACTTGCCGATAGTAACTGAATTTGCTCACAATCCTCCATCGGGCTTCACAACATGTAGTCCCTACATGTGCCTCGATGGTTTCATCCCTCCTTTCAATCCTTTCCTCCTGAGATTCCTATTAGAGGTCGGACTTGCTCCATTCCAGGTTCACCCGAAAGGGCACGCCTTACCAAACTCGTTACATGTTCTTTTCATGCAGAGATTTGGTCGGCCTCCATGATTCAGTGAGCTCACCTATATTCTCAAATTCAAGAGGGAGGAATACCCATCCTTTGTGATAATAGAAGCATGGAAGAGGTGCAAAGTCATTAAGAAGCTTCACAATAAACGTTCATACTTCAAGAGCGAATAATTTTATGTTCGATGCTAAGAAGGATTCATATGTTTGTGGTTAAAAGAAAGTAAGCTTCTTTCCGTTGATCTCTACTATATTGGAATTTCTAAGTTACAAAATTACATGTGTCCCTCACATGTATTCCAAAGCAGGACAAGACACTGGAGCATGTGAAAATGCTTGAGGATTTAAAAGCCATTAGAGCAAACGAACGCTCCATCAAGTTTCTTTTTACGAACAAAAACTTACTAAAGTATGGACTGCTCTAGCCTGGAAGAACAGTTGACACTGAAGTTTCGACGAAGAGCGGCTCAAGATCGCACACCCATCCTAATGCCCCCAATCATTGCACTAGCGAGAACTCTCAAGGGGAAGAAGAAGATGGTGCCTCAGACAATGATCATGAGGAAGAGGCTACCGATATAAAGGCTGACAAGATGTGAAAGATGATGAGGAAGAGGCTACTGAGATAAGGGCTGATGGGCCCATGAAATATGGTGCCCCTAATCACAAGGGTGATAGCGGTAGAATGTCCACGATCCTAGAGGAGGGCGTGGGATTCGTAAGGAGGTAAAGAAAAGAGCTGGCCACTAGTGAAGAGAAGTATGAATTTAATGACGATGACAGGTGATTACCATGCTAGCGAGGAAGGGGAGGAGTCATTCCGCGAGTCACTAGCAATGAGCCTAATCTCCCTCACTTACCTTCTTCAAAAATGCCGAATGCCAAGGACCTGAATCCCCAGCTTGCCATTTCTTCTCAAGAATAACTAACCACTGAAATTCGTCCATCAACTGGAGGTCAAGTTGCTGAAACCCCTGTTGGAGATACACCACACTGCGATTTTCTAACACACATCCCCATTTGTGTAAATGAATTTGGTGGTTTCTCGATTAGTGAAATGATAGGTGAGATTAGCTCGCATATCGAAATATCTTCTAGTGCCTTTATAAGCGAAGGCGATGGGACTCCAACTTTGAAACCATGACAGTATGGTTTGTAGAGTATATAGGGGGTCATCGGCACTTGATGCAGCAGCGGATAACTGAAAAGTATGATGCGTTGAAAGTAGCAATCGGTGGATTGAAAAACTACCAAAGGCCCAAATCCGTTGATCCAAAGATACCGGATTCTAGCTATCTCAAACACGTTGATCGCGCACGATACCGTGTTTAAAGATCTATGATTCTTCGTACGTTGATCTAGCGCACTAGATTCCATTAACCGGCTTCAGCAGTCGTTGATTTGAGCGCACTCGAATACCAAAGGTGGAGATAGGAGTTCACACTCAACTACCAATTTGAGAAGTGGCACAAATCACACAAACAAGTTTTTATTCAAAATCAACTAAGAATTACAAATGACACAACCATCCCTATTTATAGGGTTACAAAAACACACTTACACGGCTCAACATATTACAACACATAACATAAACATGCGACTTAACAAATACCACATAACATCAATACGCGACCTAAGTACAACACACGTGACCTAAGTCAAAGCAGCATATGCGGCATAAGGTCGTTAGCTTGCTTGAGCGACCTAAAGAATCAGCGGCATAGAGTAAAGCGGCATAAGGAATCCACGGCTTCAAGCTTCAGGAGCGACCTATACTTCGCGACTTATGGTAGGTCGTTCGCGACCTAAAGAAAGCGGCATGTGAGAGCGACCTAAGGCAATCTGGCCGATACAATCAGTTGTTTGACTCGGTAGGTCGCTGGAGCGACTTAAAGCATACTCGTTACAATCGTTAGGTCGCTGGAGCGACTTAAAATATAACTCGTTAGTCTTAGGTCGAGACTTATTAGGTCGGAGGTCCTTAGGTCGTAGCTCATTTTGCCCAACATAACTCGCTTCATAGCTCGCCAGGTCGCTTGAGCGACTTATGAACACGTTAGGTCGCACGCGACCTAAGCCATCATCAGATTGCGTTGCATCATCCTCCCCCGGTTGACAAAAATTCGACCTCGAATTTGCACCTTCCTCTTCCACCACAAGCTCATTCCCATGATACGGAATTAGGTATTTGATGTTGAAAACGTCTGCAGTATGAATATGATCTGGCAACCTTAACTGATATGCATTATCATTGATCTTCTTCAAGATCTTTACTGGACCAATCTTTCGCGCCTTCAATTTATTGTACGTTCCCACTGGAAAACTATTTTTTGTCAACACGGCGTAAACCAAATCACCCTCTCTGAGGCTCACACTCCTTCGCTTTTTATCTGCCAGTTGTTTATACTTCTCATTTGATGCAAGCAATCGTTCATGCACAGTTCTGTGGCACGCCTGCAACTCAGTCACAAAATCACAAGCACGCTTAACAACTCCCTTCTGATTTGGCACTGTCGTCAGATTCAATGGACCCCTCGGACTTGCTGAGTATACAACTTGAAACGGACTGAAACCGTACTAACCTGAAACGGACTGAAACAAATTTCCCAATGATCTATTCACCACTTCCGTTTGCCCATCAGTTTGCGGATGATAGGCGCTACTAAAATTCAGCTTCATTCCAACCATCTTCCACAAAGTTAACCAAAAATGGCTTAGAAATATAGTATCCCGATCAGAAACAATAGATTCAGGTAGCCCATGCAATCGATACACCTCTTTAAAGAACAATTGAGCAACACAAACGGCATCAGCTGTCTTCTTACAAGCTATGAAATGTACCATTTTGGAAAATCTATCTACCACCACATATATGGAATCATTTCCCCTTTGAGTTCTAGGCAAACCCAAAACAAAATCCATGCTCACATCAACCCACGGTCTAGTAGGCACATGTAATGGCATATACAATCCCGCATTCGTCGCGGTCCCTTTGGAAACTTGACAAATATGACATCTCTCCACAAATATTTCAACTTCTTTTCTCATGGATGGCCAAAAATATGATTCAGAAATCAACTGCAAAGTACGATCTCTACCCATATGACCTTCCTCATGCAACTCCTTCACAATCTTCATTCGTAAGCTGCACTCTGGTATACACAATCGATTCCCCTTAAAAAGAAAACCATCCACCAATACAAACTCATCTGTCTTTCCCTCCTTGACTTCATCTACAAACTTTGCAAAGTAAGGATCATCAACAAATAATTCTGGCAATACATCAAACCCTATCACCTCAACTTTCATTGTAGTCAACAAATGATTCCTTCGACTCAATGCATCTGCCACACGGTTTGTAATTCCCAACTTATGCTTCACCACAAATGTAAATTGTTGCAGGTATGCGATCCACGAAGCATGTCTGGCTGCAATTTTTCCTGTCCCTGCAAATGTGTCAGTGCTTCATGATCAGTATATAGAACAAATTCTTTATGGAACAAATAGTGTCTCCAATGTTTTATAGCTTGAACAATAGCATAGAATTCCACATCATAAGTATTATATCTCATCTTTGCTCCCGATAGCTTCTCACTGAAATATGCAATAGGACGTCCTTTCTGACTCAACACTCCTCCAATCCCAACCTTAGATGCATCAGTATGTAACTTAAACAACAACTGAAAATCTGGAAATACTAGAATTGGTGCTGTCGTCAATAGTCCCTTCATTCTTTCAAAAGAAAATCCTGCTTCCTCTGACCATGAAAACTGCTTCCCCTTCATACAATCAGTAACTGGTGCCATCACGCTACTGAAGTGTGGAATAAATCTTCGGTAGAATGATGCTAAGCCATGAAAGCTTCTAACTTCTGTTATCGTCTTGGGTTGTGGCCAATTTCTGATTGCTTCAACTTTATTCTGATCCACCTATATACCTTCTGAAATAACATATCCCAAAAATAAAACACTATGCGTCATGAACACGCATTTCTTCGTTGCAGCATAAAATTGTTCCTGTCGCAGTATCATCAACACTTCTCTCAAATGATGCAAGTGTTCTTCTGGGCTTCCACTGTATATCAGTATATCATCATAATACACCACACGAACTTCCCAATGAATGGTCTAAAAATTTGATTCATCACCCGCATAAATGTACTAGGTGCATTCGAAAGACGAAACGGCATGACCAGCCATTCATATTATCCTTCTCTCGTCTTGAATGCTGTCTTCCATTCATCCCCTGGTCTTATACGAATTTGATGATAACCACTCTTCAAATCGATCTTCGAAAAGATAGTAGCCCCGCTCAACTGATCTAACAAATCATCAAGCCTCGGCATCGGAAATCTATATCTCACTGTAATCTTGTTTAGTGCTCGACTATCAGTACACATCCTCCACGTTCCATCCTTCTTCGGCACTAACAATGCTGGTACAGCACAAGGACTTAAACTTTCCTACACACGCCCTTGTTCAAGCAACTCTTCCACTTGCCTTCTCAACTCCTCGTGTTCCTTTGGACTCATTCTATAATTGGTCTATGTGGTAACACATCTCCTGGAACAAGATCAATTTGATGTTTAATGTCTCTCAACGGTGGTAACTCCGTTGGCAGCTCTTTAGGAAATACATCGTCAAATTCTTCCAGGACTGGCTTTACTTCTTCAGGAATCTCAACCACTTCATTACTCTCACATCTAATCAACAAAAATACTTTAGGCTCCTCTTCTACTTCCTTAACAAACTCCTTCAAAGATAGCAAAGTTTTAAGTTCTTCAATCTCCTCCAACTTGCTTTCTTCTTGTTGTCGCTTCTTAGGAACTAGAGTGATTTTTGTACCTTCAAACATGAAACTGTAACTGTTAGTACGACCATCATGTTGCACCGCTCTATCATATTGCCATGGTATCCCCAACAACAGATGGCATACATCCATATTCACAACATCACACCAAATTTCATCTTTGTATTTCTTCCCAATTGAAAAATTAACACAAGCTCTTCGTACAACTTTCACCTCCCCACCTTTCCTCAACCAAGCTAACTTGTAAGGTTTCAGATGTTTCTCAGTCTTCAATGCCAACTTCTTCACAGCCTCGGTAGAAATAATGTTATCGCAACTTCCCGCATCGATGACAAACTTGCAAACCCTTCCCAAGATAGTACATGTTGACTGAAAGATGTTACTCCTCAACCAGCTAGTCTCTTCCTCCTGCTTTGGTGTTAAACAAAACCTCTTCATCATTAATGAATACCCTTCATCTCCCGACACTTCTTCTTCCCCTTCATCATGTGGTGAATTAGAACATTCAGCTTCTACATCCTCATCCTCAACCTCAGCAATCATTGCTCGCTTCTTAGGCTTTGGACATTCATTGCTTTTGTGACCATACTCCTGACAATTAAAACATTTGATACCACTATTGATCCTGGTCTTAGCAACTTCATTAACAACTGGTTTTGCAATAGCCTTCGAAACATTAGCATTGCTACTAGCCCCTTTCATTGGATTGTTGGAATTTGTAAACACACCACCTCCTCGTCTCCCTTGTTTCTCCCAAGCTAGAGCTTTCTGATGTGCTTCAGCAACAGATCTGGGATCAAACATGTTCACCATATCTTGAATCTGCATTCTCAACCCTCCAACAAATCTAGCGGTCAATTGCTCTTCTGTCTCCATGATATCATTCCTCGCAATCAATTGATAAAATCCATCTGCATAATCATTCACTGACTTTGTTCCCTGTCTCAAGTTCTGCAAACGTTGATACATAAGAGATTGATAATTGTAAGGCAAGAATGTAGCTTTCATCAACTTCTTCATCTTCTCCCATGACTCAATCTTTGCCTTTCCCATTCTCTCCCGTGTAAGTTTAGTTTACTTCCACCATGTCATAGCTCTCCCTTTCAAACGAGTAGCAACCAAATCAACTCTCCGATGCTCGTGAACTTCCTTAAAGTCAAAAATCTCTTCAACATTAGATAACCAATCAAGGAATTCTTCAGCTTGCATACTACCCTTGAATTCTAGAATTTCAGTTTTCATCCCTGACTCCCATCGACGATCATCCTCAACATCCCGATATGCATTTCGTACTTGGTCTCGATCTCGATAATGAATATTACTTCTATCACTCTCTTCATCATAATCACGTGTACTACGGTATCGATCTCGACCATCAACATCTCTTCGATCATGCATGTCTCTTCTACTATGTCTTTCATCATCATGATATGGCTCATCTCCAAACTCACATGGAGTTCTCCTCTCTTCATGTATATATTCATGGTGATCTCTTCTCGTTGAAACTGATGACTCTCTTCTATCTCAGAATGATTGTGGCGACACCCTCCTCGCTTACGTAACCGATGGCGAAACTCTGTTTCCTCCATGGTTCGAGACTGGTGACCTTCTCCTTTGACTTTGATTCATATCTATCATCAATTTCTCTAACCTCCCAATACCTTCATCCAACTTCTCATTGAATTTGTTGCTAATGCGTTGTTCCATTTGTTCAGCATCTTCTCTTTTGTACAAATATTCAACATTTTGATGACGATTAGCTCTTCTCGGAGGCATGATTGAATCTTCTACGAACTTCACAACTTTAACTCTTCGGCTTGATCTCTGAACAAGTCTTCACTTAGCTCGGCTTCGCTTGATGTAGCTCGGCTTCCCTAACTCCTCAAACTCTTCTATAAGAATTGGCTCCAAGATTCGGCTTAGCTATGATTAGCTATGTCTAGCTCTGATACCAAATGATGCAGCAGCGGATAACTGAAAAGTATGATGTGGTGAAAGTAGCAATCGATGGATCGAAAAAATACCAAAGGCCCAAATCCGTTGATCCAAAGATACCGGATTCTAGCTATCTCAAACACGTTGATCGCGCATGATACTGTGTTTAAAGATCTACGATTCTTCGTACGGTTATCTAGCGCACTAGATTCCGTGTATTGGCTTCAGCGGTCGTTGATTCGAGCGCACTCGAATACCGAAGGTGGAGATAGGAGTTCACACTCAACTACCAATTTGAGAAGTGGCACAAAGCACACAAACAAGTTTTTATTCAAAATCAACTAAGAATTACAAATGACACAACCATCCCTATTTATAGGGTTACAACAACACACTTACATGGCTCAACATATTACAGCACATGACATCTACATGCGACTCAACAAATACCACATAACATCAATATGCGACCTAAGTACAACACACGCGACCTAAGTCAAAGCAGCATATGCGGCATAAGGTCGTTAGCTCGCTTGAGCGACCTAAAGAATCAGCGGCATAGAGTAAAGCGGCATAAGGAATCCACGGCTTCAAGCTTCAGGAGCGACCTATACTTCGTGACTTATGGTAGGTCGTTTGCGACCTAAAGAAAGCGGCATGTGAGAGCGACCTAAGGCAATCTGGCCGATACAATCAGTTGTTTGGCTCGGTAGGTCGCTGGAGCGACTTAAAGCATACTCGTTACAATCGTTAGGTCGCTGGAGCGACTTAAAATATAACTCGTTAGTCTTAGGTCGAGACTTACTAAGTCGGAGGTCCTTAGGTCGTAGCTCATTTTTCCCAACATAACTCGCTTCATAGCTCGCCAGGTCGCTTGAGCGACTTATGAACACGTTAGGTCGCTCGCGACCTAAGCCATCATCAGATTGCGCTGCATCAACACTACACACTCCACTTTAGGATCATGGACACAAACTTCTACACTGATTTTGGTTTTAAATTCGAGAGTTAAATTTATCATTCTTTTCGTTTCAGGTTCCATAGTTCGTGGACTATACCATCAACTACGTCGAAATACTAACTCTTTACAGGGATCAAACTTTGGATCTAGCCCATCGCTCTTACCGCGAAGCTGATGAGGGGAGGAGGAGGAGAAAACACGATAAGTCGTGCCACTTGGAGAGAGAGCGTGAAAGGGGAGAGAAGAGAAAATGGGACGATGAAGGTGATGCCTTCAACGATATGCACAAGCGCCGCAGGGAATCCCATGATCGTCGTGGGACCTCACTGTCAAGTGTTCCTCCTCATGCCGAGGCTCAAACTGCCATAATGCAAGAAATTCCACCCTCTCAGGCCATAACTATTGCAACAACTCCCGCTTCTTTTAGTTGGGGCAAGATGTTCACACTTCCAACAGATCTGCCCCAGCTTTAAGCTACTTCCCCGCATCTCTTCTTGTGTGGGGTAAAATTTGATAAGAATATAAAGCCCACTAATAGAACACTTCCCTTTGAAATCTCAAGGTGGTACACCAGGACTTGGAGGCTGGGTTCGAGTAGCGGAGTCTCATACGAGTCCATTTTGACTTTAATTGTATTAACTACTAAGAGATCCTTTCGTTGAAGGTAGAAAGGGATGCTCATGATAGAGTAATCAAGGATCGCAATAATGAGATAGCTCAATTAAAGATTGATAGAGATGTGGCCTTGAAAGGAAAAATTGCTAGTGACAAGCTTCTAACTAAAGCAAGACGGGCTCACGATAGAACACTTCTCATGATTAATGATTAGCTCAAAGAAGCTCACAGGGAGTCCAACAAATTGAAAGAGCAAGTCATTGATAGAGAGCAAGCTGTCAAGGCCCAGGACAAAACCATTGCTAAACAAGCTTCCACAATTGCCGAGTAGACTGTCGAATTCGCTCGACTCCATACGGAGAATGCAAGAATGGCCAAGGAGAAAGAACTAATCACATCTGATAAAATGGTAGCTGAGATCAATCATTTGGTCACACGATCGAAGCTCTTGGACCTTCAAGAGGAGCATGATGAAGTGATGAGCCAGATGGATGCCAACGTGTTGCATCCATATACTTCCAATGATGAATCAAGTGTAGTTTGAAGTGGCTTGGAAACGATTATCCCCAGACTCTTACTATAGTCTAGGAAGAAGTATTAGTTATGCGAGCTGAGGATATGCGATCTGAAGAAGGGTTAATGGAAGCTTATCTCAATTCTAAGGACATAGACTTCCTAGCGACTGGTAGGGAGATTATATACTAAACTATATAATTTCATTTCCTAACTTATAGGTCAATCCTCACTCCCAACTCCTCCTCCAATTGCACAGGGCTTGGGAGCCTCTACCATCATTACTGCTTCCATCGTTGTCTCCGCAGTGGCTTCAGGTACAAATCCTGCCTCAATCTCTGGGCTTGAGCCTGATTCTGAGCAAATAGTGGCACTGCAGAACCTGGAGGACATCTCTGTGTCTTTAGAAGAATAAGTGGTAGTGACCGATGAGTCAGACCCGACCGACAAGGAGACGATGGCGGGGAGAGTTGAGAAGGAAAAGAAAGGGCTTCAGCAAAGAAGGAGGAGGAAGAAAAGTGCAAGACTCCGATTAAAATCAAGTTCCAGATGTCAAACAATGGAGACGCCACTGTAGCAGGTTCCATGGGGTCTGGTCCTACCAATTGAGGAGAGTTCGCATCCTTGGAGGGTATCATTGCCTTGGCAAGGAGAGCAAGAGGAAGAAGATTCCGACTACACCAAGTAAGGAAGGTAAAGGTGGCCATGGTGGGAAGAAGCGATGATTTGACCGAGTTCCAATAGAGGGAAGAAATTCTGATTTTTGTATATTTTTTGCGTCGATCGAGTCTATATAATTACAAAGTCTATACTTTATGTCTTATTTGGTTTTTTGTTGTGTGATGTTTGAAATTGGGCGGCGTTGTATGGGAACGGCCCTCGATGTTTGTTGAGTCTGTACGTAAAATGATATTAGTAATGAAAGATCATCATTTCTATTTTAATCTCTTATGTGTTCTTTTCCTACATTCTATGTACTATGCTTGTTTATAAATAACTACTTGTATATATAATACGCTTACCTATATCACAATTTCCTATAGCACATACTCCTATGTCTGTGTCGTATCTTTATTTACCGTAACTCTATGCATGTAAATGGTATTCCTGTAGTTATTTAGCATACTATATTACATAGCGCTGTTATGATATGCCAAATACTCCATTCAACATAATAGAACTATAGTGTATCTCAGTTTAGCCTATCCTGATCATGTGTCGGTATATGTATGCCCCTTACTCCATAGGTCTGGTTACTCCGAACTTAGGATTCGAGCAATTGTTTAGAGATCGATTATTCTAGGAAACTTGTTCGGTTACCACTAGTCTAGGCTGCGTTGGCTTCTATCTCCGTGAAACCAAAATCCTGGTGCTTGATTTTAAGCATTTTTTGCTCGACTGTGACCGAATTCTTCCAATTTCAGCATTGAGATCCTGTTTGCACATCATTTTCTGTTTTTGAATACTTTCGAATAGCTCCAGTACATGGACTTTCCACCGGTGTTGCCTCTGATTCGACGATTTGGACATTTTGGATATTGCTAGAGCAATGCTGATTTCCACCAATGCTATGATAGGAAACCTTCCCGATGCTACTGGAGCAATGTTGGCACTTAGAAAGTTTGGATGAGTTCTCAGTGTTTCTAGGATAACATCAAGTACTAGAGAATAGAAGGATTTCCTAGTGTTGCTAGCACGACATTGGTCTAAGGAAATTTTGAATTAATTTTTTCATTGATCCGACAGTTTGAGGGTTGTTATCCCGCCTTTTGGCAAGGCCGTGACACAAAGAAATTAACTGGAAACCAAGGATAGTTCGTCCCGAAGATTGGTTATACACAGGTCTACTATGGATACTGGTAAATTTTTCCCGAGTCCGGATTGAGTTACGATCGATATGATACGATGAGCAAAGCTACGGAATCCAACGTTCCAAATTTCAAGTCAATCGGAGTTCATATGCTCAAGATATTGATCGATCAAGATCAAGAAAGCCAACCACGTTCGTATCCATGGAATTTTGTAACCATCAAGTTATGAGCCGCTATTTCGTATCCATCCCTCAAGCAGTTAAGCACGTATCCATCCCTCCAGAAGGTTTTCTATGTATCCACCAAGCGGTTGTTGGTTCGTATCCATCGGACTCACCCTACTTCGTATCCATCATGGCCAATCGTAACTCGTATCCATTAAGTAAACAATAGTTCATATCCACGGAAGAACTCCAATTCATACCCATCGCTTGACAACATTTCATATCGCTCGTCAATCGATATGAAAAGCTTGAGCCAATACCAATACGAATGGGAGTGTAAGCGGCCGATACGAATTGACCTCAAACAAGCGATACGAAGAGAATATATATGATCGATACGAACATAGGCACGTTCAAAAGGAAGACTCGGTAGCTCGGCATAAAGAAAGGATTGATCCTAGAAGATACCGCCACGTCATTGGCCATCACGTGCCTTCAACCGATACGAACAAGATCGATACGAGCTCGGCTGCACATTAAAGATCCAAACTTGCATCGATCATAACTCAAAATCTACAAGTTCATATGCCACTAAACTTTCATAGGAGTTTGCGTACAACCTCAAGAATGTCCATGATCGATCCCAACCCAAAAAGCCTATTTTTTGATCGGCAAATTTGGTATGTATCGATCATGGACCGAGTCGAATGTCCGGGATCGATCACGTGGGCCCACCCACATGAGAGAAGGAGTCTACACCTATAAATAACAGTCCTAGGCCTTCATAAAATAGGCTTTTGACGCTGGAACGCCGATATTCTGCTGAAATCATTGTTGTATATTGATTGTACTGATGTAAACATCTGTAACCAGCGAGTAATATCAATAAAACTGCAACTTTCCATAGTGGACGTAGGCTACACCGTCGAACCACTTTCAATCCTTGTGTTTCTATACTTCTTTCTGCCTGTTTTTGGTGTGTTTGATAGGTTACCCTCATTTTCCATTTATACTCTTCAATTTAATCTCTTCAAACACGCCCGAAGACTGTTGTGCCCAATTTTGACACAAACACTTTGGTGCTTTCATTGAGAAAACTCAGCTTTTCTCCTGCTCTTTGGATCTACTACCATCGTTGGATCGCAAGAATCTAAGGAGAAGATCTAAATCTTACATTCAGATGTTCTTCCATCCTATTTAGATTTGCATCAAGTCTAGGAGAGAGCTTCACCCTTCACCTTGGTTACTATGAGGATTACCTCAACCGCTGGAGATCAGGAAGGAAGAGATAGACAAAATCCTACACAGCAACCCACTACCAGTCAGAACTTAGTGGGTTCTTCAGATCCACAAGGCCCTGTCACTAGGGAGGAGTTTCAGATGTTGATGCAAGAACTGACCCTAAGTCGCCAACAGATCACCCAGTAGATCCATGCCAACATGGAGTTAACCAACCGACTGAATCAAGAAAGACGAAGGAGATCCAGAAGGGATCAAGCTTCCTACTCATCTACTGAGAGCTCTGCTTCTTCTGATTGCCATCACAGATCTACACGTCCACGGCTAGACGAAAGCTACGCACAAGCTCCCAGGCATCAGCGCACTCTCAATTTTGTTTTTCTTTGAAAATAACATTTATCTTATATTAAAACTATTTTAAACTTTATAAATATACTTGACTATAGATAAAATATATAGATAAATATAGAGAATAATATATATATAAAATTTTACTATAATTTTAGATTTAAATCTAAGTTTAAATATATTATAATTAAAAGATAGTTTAAAACAAACGAAGTTAAAAACAAGAATATTTTAAGGCTAAAACATCTTTTTGAAAATCATTTGAAAAGATAATTTTTAAGGCTAAAACATTTTGAAAAGCAGTTTTGAAAATCATTCTGAAGTAGTTTTGAAAACCATTTTGAAGTAGTTTTACAAGCTTCTTCCTGCAGAATATCTCATCATATCAGGACTCGAGAACTTGTACAAAACTAGGATGTTCGTGGGTTTGTAAGCCACTTGTCGTAGGTTTGTAAGCTACTTGCCGTGGGTTTGCAAGCCACTAAAAAGGTAGAAATGGGTTCCATCCCAAAAGAAAAATGGAGTGAAGATTTCAGTGCTATTATGAAGTTTTAACATAATTCTAGACTCAATACTTATCTTGAAATCTTGGACTCTTGATAATCTTGATATTCTTGATACTCATGAGTCTTCAATCTTGATATCTTGAATCTCTATACTGTACAGTCTTCATTCTTGGTACCTACATGGTTAAATCCTGCATATACATATATATCTAAACTATATTGTTAGTATTTATATTTTATAATCTTATTCTAAGGTTGTTGTCATCAAAACCATCAACTCATGGACTAACACTCTCCCCCTTTTTGATGATGACAACCTTTGTTTATAAAATATTACTTCTATCCTAATAACTCCCCCTAAATCTAATAACTCCCCCTTAATCTATGCCTAACTCTCCTATTTTATATTTCTCCCCTTTGTCATCAACAAAAACAAACTAACTCCAAACTATATAACTTCCCCTCATTCTTGTACTCAAGTACCTGCATTAATAAACTATATAATAGAGTATACTAAGAAATAACTATACTTATAGACATGATATTCAAATAACAATTATAAATATATCAATGTATATTTATACATTCATCAATCCAAACCAAGTGTTAATCAAATTAATCAAAACAAACAATTTCAATCAAAGCAATCAATTCAAACAAAGTAATAAAGCAATCAAATTAAACGTTACGAGGAACTTCCACCCATCCTTCTTCTCTGAAAATAGGGTCTGCTTTGATGGCATCCCAATTTTCAGTATCATTTGTGAGAGAGACAGGAGGATGTGCTTCGTTATCATCCTTGTGCAGGGAAAAAATCATCCATCGAATTGCCTCGAAATGCCTTTCGTGTTCCTTGATCATCTGCATTTGACTCAATTCTAAGTGTCGCTGGTTATGAAGAATGAACGAGAGAATATTCTTGAATGAATTAAGAGTTTCTTCAAGATTCTCGGATAAGTTATGAATTGGATTAGCCATTTTTGAAATTGTGAGAAGAATGAGAGATATAATAGATAAGAAATAATATTCAGTAATGAATTCAGGAAGAAATGGGTATATATAGGTGTAGAAATTCGTTTGAAATGAATAGACACATGGTAGTTATTCAAATTTCAAATTCAAAATGAAGTGTCATTTCTGACCAGTACATGTCGACATGGTCAAGGGGGGATGTCGACATGAGGTAGTGAAATTTGATGGTGATTTTTATTTTGTGAATAATTGTGTATATATATATTTCTATAATATACTAACATTTATTCAACATTTCAGATAAGCTAGATAATAGAAAGGAAATTCAATTTCATTACATAGAAGAGTGATACAATGATTAATCATAAACAACTACATAAACACTCAAATTAAAACAAACTTAAACTAATTCGACATGATATGAAAATATAGAACTAGTTAGAGGACGATGAAGATAAAGATAATCCAAGTTTCTTGCTGACTTTAGAGAAAAACTTGTTCATCTTGGATGATATGTTGTCCAACTTCTTACTAACGGATCTTATAAGAACCCGTTGATTCTCAACAATAATCTTTTGGTTTTTTAGAAGGGTTTTGTTGGTAGGATTGGAGGGATGTTCAATACTTTCTAGGGATGTTTCACCTTCTTCTTCTTCTATTCAAATCTTTTGGTTCTTCTTCCTCTTCCATTTCTTCTATTCCCATAAGATTGAAAAAAATATGGGATTTTCATGAGAGAAATATTTGAAATATTAAAAACTTTTCTTGAAATAAATTCTTCTCCTTTGAGATTTACTCCAAAATAGTTGAAATCCGAGTAAGGTAGATTCCATGATTTAAAGTGTTTTCTCCCATTTCAAAATTTTTAGGACAAAGTTATCCAAACTAACTTGCGCCCAATTGATATCATAATTTCCGAAAATAGCAAAAAGAGCTTTGCAAACTTTTGAGGTAGGATTGTTAAAATTCCCCGATCTTAGGGTCAAAGTATGTTGTAAAAGAAGGTTAACAATTCTTGCTTTAGGACGAAAGTTTCGGTTTTTAAATTCAAAGTTTTCATCTCCTTCAAAAATATGATGAAATGTCTCACGATCATGTTCATCGATTTGAAAACAAGAAAGATCCATTCCCGTATTCTTGCAATTGAGAATGGTACCCAAAAGATCACAATTTAAAACAATTCTAGTGCCTTTGACACTACTCCAAATTTCATCATCATTCCCTTTATAAAAGTCTCGATTAAGATTTGCATAGAAAATTTTGACAAGATTTGGATAACAAACAAAATCATTTTGAGAAGCATCAACAAGACTTAGAATATGATTGTTTGCAAAAAGAGTATCAATTTCATAAGAAGAAAAATCTTGAAAAATAGCAAATTTTCCGGGATGGACTTTTCCATAATTAACATAATTGATGTATGCTTTTCTGGCCTCCGGATTATTGAGGAGTTGCTCTTTCAAGTTTCTAGAAAGTTTCATGGTGGAGGGGTTGCTTGAAGAAGCCATTAAAGTAGAGAGTAGAGAGCTTGGATTTTTTGAAGAGAGAGTTTGAATTTGAAAATGAAAGTGAAAAGTTGTGATAAAAGATAGTGAATAAATAGATTTTTGAAAGACATGTTCTCTGGTCAAAAGATGCCTTTTCAGAGTATTGAATGAAGTGAAAAGGTGGAGGGAAATTCAAGCATTTGAATTCAAATTTGGAATTTCAAAATTTGTACCCATGTCGACATCATGGTAGGGACCATGTCGACATGTGCCTGAAATATTCTATGATTTATTTTTCCTAAGTATTCTAATATATATACTTATTATTTTAATGTCTATATATATATATATCTGAAATAATATTAGAATTATAGTATATTCCAAAAAATATTATTATATTATTAAAAATAATAATAATAAAATAATAATAAAAAAAAAAATTTAAAATTCAATCAACACACCAATTCAAAATCAATCAATCAAGCAATCAATCCTCTAATTCTAAGCATGCAATTTTAATCAATCGTATTGTAAATGTGTACCTTTTTCTGAGTCCGTTTCCTTGAATTTGTTGAAGTCGTGAACTACCGTGAAACACAAATTTGAGTTATCTATCTTCTGATCATCATCGCTTGAGTACGAGTCTGAGTCATCTAGAGTAGCAGTAAATGCACGCTTTCGTTTCTTTACTGATTCATTGTTTATAGGAGGATTCTGCCTTTCTGGATACGTACAGTCTCTTTTGATATGGCTTGGTTCATCACAGTTGAAACATTTGACATTGTTTGGCACTGCATTCTGATTTCCAGAATTCTTATAGTTGTTTCTCTTGAGATTATTCATCTTTCTGTATTTCCGGAATTTTCGAAAATTCCTGGTCATAAATGTTATCTCTTCATCATTATCACTGTTTGAGTCTGATCCATCGGTTAATGCATTGAATGCCATTAATTTCTTTTTAGATGCTTTGCTTTCTCTTCTCCCGATCATTTGGACTTCAAACGACATTAGATTTCCAATCAATTCTTCTATCTTTAAGGTATTGATGTCATTTTCCTCTTCAATTCCAAGTGTCTTTTGATCCCATTCTGGAGTGAGAGAATTTAAAAATTTTCTGACTTCATCTTCTTCCGAAAATTCCTTTCCCAAGGATATTAAAGAATGCACAATATCTTGAAATCGACTATACATATCTGAAATAGACTCATTAGTATTCATTTTAAATAACTGAAACTGATTTGTGATCATGGAAATTTTGATTTGTTTAACTTTGCTTGTTCTTTCATGAGTAACTTGCAAAGTTTTCCAGATTTCATATGCAGACTTACAAACTGAGACTCTATTAAATTCATTCATATCAAGTGAAACAGAATATTCATTGCTTTAGAATTATTTTGTGCAACAGTCTTTTGCTCAGTGGTCCATTGTGCAAAATTAGTTGTGGGTTCAGAATACTCAGTTTGTGTGATATTCCAAGTGTCTAATCCTATAGATTGTAAATATATTTTCATCTTACATGCCCAATATGCATCGTTACTGCCATTAAAAAGTGGTGGTCTAGCAGTAGACTGACCTTCTACAAATGAACTAGTGACAGAGATACTAGTGTTAGTAACAGTACCAGTGTTGGTAGCCATTTTGAAAACTTTTCAAAATTCAGATTATGAAACTTTTGAAAACCTTGCTCTGATACCAAATGCGAGGAATGCGGATTACGGATCTTAAGGCTAGGAATAACACTAGAGGGGGGTGAATAGTGTTTATAAGAAATTACTAAATCTTTTTGAGTTTATGTTAATTTGAACACAAATGTATGTAATATTCAGACACAGATATAATCACAGAAACAAACATAGAAGCAGAAATAAAGTAAATGCAGTAAAGGAAAGAACACACCGGATTTTATACTGGTTCGGAGTTACCCTACATCCAGTCCCGCACAACTAAGTACGGATTTCCTTTCAAAAGCAATTCAACAATTACAACCCTCGGTTTCAAGGCTACGAGGTAGACCCTCCAGAATCACAATCCTCTGGGTAGAGATACTTGATTTACGGGCGACAAGTTCATCCAATTGATTTTCAAGGCTACAATCATACCTTTTCTCGCTTGATTGATTTCCAAGGCTACAATCACACCTTTTCTCGCTAGATAGATTATAAAGAAGCCTATAACTCTGAATAGCACTTGGATCTTGTTGAGATAGTGATAGAGAATCAAACCAGATATAATCTAGTTAGATTCAATGTTGATTTCAGCAGAGTAATGATAGGATTTTGAATAAGAAAATGTGGAAGAAGAAGAGAAGTGAAAAACCAGAAAATCTGATCAAAAATTCATTGAAACTAACCCTTATTTATAGAAGAACAACAGCCATGTCCATTCGTGAAAGGTTATGGCAAATAGACACTTCTTTTGAAATTCAAATTTTTGAATCTAACTATCACTATGTCGACATGGGGTACTAGGGCATGTCGACATCCCAAAGAAAATTTTGATGTTTTGTTTTTCTTTGAAAATAACCTTTATCTTATATTAAAACTATTTTAAACTTTATAAATATACATGACTATAGATAAAATACATAGATAAATATAGAGAATAATATATATATAATTTTACTATAATTTTATATTTAAATCTAAGTATAAATATATTATAATTAAAAGATAGTTTAAAACAAACAAAGTTAAAAACAAGAATATTTTACAGCTAAAACATCTTTTTGAAAATCATTTGAAAAGATAATTTTTAAGGCTAAAACATTTTGAAAAGCAGTTTTGAAAATCATTCTGAAGTAGTTTTGAAAACCATTTTGAAGTAGTTTTGCAAGCTTCTTCCTGCGGAATATCTCATCATATCAGGACTCGAGAACTTGTACAAAACTAGGATGTTCGTGGGTTTGTAAGCCACTTGTTGTAGGTTTGTAAGGTACTTGTCGTGGGTTTGTAAGCCATTAAAAAGGTATAAATGGGTTCCATCCCAAAAGAAAAATGGAGTGAAGATTTCAGTGCTATTATGAAGTTTTAACATAATTCTAGACTCAATACTTATCTTGAAATCTTGGACTCTTGATAATCTTGATATTCTTGATACTCATGAGTCTTTAATCTTGATATCTTGAATCTCTATATTGTACAGTCTTCATTCTTGGTACCTACATGGTTAAATCCTGCATATACATATATATCTAAACTATATTGTTAGTATTTTTATTTTATAATCTTATTCTAAGGTTGTTGTCATCAAAACCATCAACTCATGGACTAACACTCTGTGCCTCATGTTGTTGCGAACTTTCGGGTTCCATAACTAGTTAACTCAGAAAAAATCATCGTTAGATGATAATAATCTCGTGTTTTCCCCAATGTGAAGTGCATGAATTTGTTGTACAACGCAGTGTTGTATATAATTCATGAAATGCTACGAGATTTAAAAAGTGTTTGAACGGCGACACTTCAGAATTCAACTGGTCATGCCATCCAAACTTTAGTGACCGATCCAAGTTGAGATTCGTCAAAATTTTTCAAGTTACAGTTCCATCAATGAGCTTCGAAAGGCAGTCAGATATGCAATGAAGCGGTTGTCAAGTTGTGCAGGGTAGAAGCTCGTCGGAGTCAAGTGTTCGAGTATGGAAGGAGTTTCGTATCAGTAAAAATCCAAGCTTGGATCGATTACCAAATGGGCAGTTCATATCGATCGAGGGGGATAGTTCGTAACGATCCTCAGTGGAGCCATTTTGTATCGATCAACAAAGTACTAAATCACTTAAAGAGCATCTTCGTATTGGTAGGTGGGTCATAAATTTGTATCGATCGAATCATCGATTTCCACTACCAAAATTCGTATCGATCAGGGCATATTGGTACGAATTCCACCGTTAGTTGGTCGATACGAAGCATTTTCCTTGTTCAATACGAAGCTTAATCATGTGCTGATCGATACGGTTCCTCCCTTCATCCTATATCGATACGAGCGCTTCTCTTAGTATCTCCACACTTCTTCTCCAAAGCCACACGAAGCCCACCTTCTCCTTCTCCAAACTCATTCCGGTCACCTACAACCTTCACTTCACCAGAATTGGTCACGAAAACAAATAAGATGGCAAGAGATCTCGAGTCTCGTCGTTTTTAACACAAAATCATGGCCTAATTACCTAGATCTAACAGTTGGTTCAAGGATTTGGAAGATTGGTCCGATTCAAAGGCGAGAGCAGTTCTATTTTTTCATGAACACAGAACAACGTGAAGGCGAAGAAAAAATAAGCAAGTAAGAAAAAATGGCTAAGTACAAAAAGCCTTTTATATGGACACGAGGGATGAAGGGAAATGATTCGTCTCCCGGTTGTTTTGACTGGTTAAAATAAGTTTCCTCTCCAGACGATACGAAGAGAGCTATTTGTATCCATACGCCATCTATCTGAAGCAACATTCATTCATATCCATCCATTGATCGATACGAAGTACTAGGCAAGGGCTTATCTGAACCATTCGAAACCATTAGAGATGCATCGATAGGAAATGACGAGTTCGTATCCATCAACCTAAAGCCCACAGAAGTTTATATCCATCGATACGAAGAAGATTTTCCAACTTTTCAAATCGAACCAGGAGAGGATCGATACGAAAGGATATTCAAAAATGACCATCAAGCGTTGTTACAACTCGAATTTCACGTCGGTTCAGGAGAGGACCGTCACAAAACTCGATATAAAAAAAAATTGACAACGACTCGGGAACGTGCAAACGTTAATGAGATTCAGGTTAACATACATTTATGTATGACGAATCAATACTCAATTTTCAAAATTCACAGGATTGAATGCTCACCTGGTGACAATTACAACAATGAACAATAGATTGCAAACACTCGACACTCAGTTATAGCAATTCACAGTACAATCATCGGCAGTAACCAATTCAGTATTTATATTACCGAAAATCGTACAAAGGTTACATCTTTTGACGAAAAGACAACGAATGTTAACCGAATCGGGCTGAACTTTTCAAAATGAAGACTGCAGCTTTTCAAAGCATGTCATGCTCATACAAGACATACTTCGGGGGCGAATATTATCCCGCTTTTTGGCAAGGTCGTGACACCAAGAAATAAACTAGAAACCACGGACAGGTCATCCCGAAGATCTGTTATACACAGGTCTACTATGGATACTGGTAAATTTTTCCCGAGTCTAGATCGAGCTAAGATCGATATGATATGACGAGCAAAGCTACGGAAGCCAACGTTCCAAATTTCATGTCAATCAGAGTTCATATGCTCAAGATATTGATCGATCAAGATCAAGAAAGCCAACCACGTTCGTATCAATGGAATTTGGTAACCATCAAGTCATGAACCTCTATTTCATATCCATCCCTCAAGCAGTTAAGCACGTATCCATCCCTCTAGAAGGTTTCCTTCATATCCACCAAGCGGTTGTTGGTTCGTATCCATCGAACTCACCCTACTTCGTATCCATCATGGCCAATCGCAGCTCGTATCCATCAAGTAAACAACAGTTCATATCCATGAGGGAACTCCAATTCGTACCCATCACTTGACAACATTTCATATTGCTCGTCAATCGATATGAAAAGCTTGAACCAATATCGATACGAATGGTAGTGTAAGCAGTCGATATGAATTGACCTCAAACAAGCGATACGAAGAGAATATATATGGTCGATACGAACATAGGCACGTTCAAGAGGAAGACTCGGTCACTCGACATAAAAAGAGGATAGATCCCAGAAGATAGCGCCACGTCATTGGCCATCACGTGCCTTTAACCGATACGAACGAGATCGATACGAACGTATCGATACGAGCTCGGCTTCACATTGAAGATCCAAACTTTCATCGATCACAACTCAAAATCTACAATTCCAAATGCCACCAAATTTTCAAAGGTGTTTGCGTACAACCTCAAGAATGTCCATGATCGATCCCAACCCAAAAAGATTATTTTTTAATCGATACGAATTTGGTATGTATCGATCATGGACCAAGTCGAAATGTCCAGGAATCGATCACGTGGGCCCATCCATATGAGAGAAGGAGTCTTCCAGAATCTGAGAGAGATATTAGCAGCCTACACCTATAAATAGCAGTCCTAGGCCTTCAGAAAATGGACTTTTGGACGATGGAACGCTGATACTCTGCCAAAATCATTGTTGTATCTCGATTGTATTGTTGTAAATATCTATAACTAGTAAGTAATATCAATAAAACTGGAACTCTCCATAGTGGACGTAGGCTACAACGCCGAACCACTCTAAATCCTTATGTTACTATACTTCTTTATGTCTGTTTTTGGTGTGTTTGTTAGGTTAGCCTCGTTTTCCATTTATATTCTTCTGTTTAATCTCTTCAAACACGCCCGAAGAGTGTTGTGCCCAATTTTGACACCAACAAGGTCTATACTCCCCACCGGGAGATTGGGAGCTATTTTTTTGGTTGTATGGGATGTGTGTTTACTTACAAGAATGTGGTTTCATCGGTTCTAGAAGCGACATGCGGCTTATTGATGGTGCACGAGGAGTTTTGCGTACTTGGATGTAGTCCCATTAGTCTAAGTAGAGGTCTGCAGCTTATTGGTAACGCACAAGGTGTATTTTGTACTTGAACATGGTTCCATCAGTTCAAGCAGTGTCGTGTGGCTTGTTGGTGGCGCACATGGAGAGATGCTTGCTACAACGCAGTTCCTTTGGTTCTAGCAACAACTCTTCATGGAAGGGTAAGTTTCCTGATGTCGTAGCAACGCCGAGGCATTAGAAAATAGTTAGTTTCCCAATGTTGCTGGAGCAACACCAAGGCTTTAGAAGTTATGGGCCTTACCTACGTCGTCCGAGCAATGCAATTTTTCAGAAGGCGTGGATCGATTTTCTCTGTCGATCCGATGGTTTGAGTCAATATTACCCATCGACTTAGCCATTTGCTTACAAGAACATGGTTCCACTGGTAAGGAAGCGAGATATACCACCTAGTGTCCCTAGGTAGCTTATTTATGAAAATAGAAAATATATAGATAAGTGATATATATATATATATATATTAGTGCCACAGCGAGTCATTGTTACAAGCACGGAGAATCAGAATTCCATCGACCATCGTCAGCTTGAATGTTCCATCTCCAAGTTTCTAGCCAATCATGCAGGTCCTTCCTAAACTAGGCCTGGTACTCCAATATTAGGGAAGATCTATTTCAGTATGAAATCTCTCACTTCGAAGGTACGGTTTCGAACATTGGTGCTGAACTGTCGTGCCACTCTTTTCTGGTGAGCTATAGTTCTAAGTTTAGCTTCCTCCCTCTTCTCATCAATCTTGTCAAGTGATTCGAGCAGTAGTTTCTCGTTCTCTTTTTGATTGAAATGCCTTCTGTGCTTAAAGAGGAGTATCCAATCCTAGATTTTTATGTCGTCCTGTAAACAAATAGTGCAAATGAAAGCTCATCAACCTAGTTCCATTTAGTTTTTGTCAACCGTTTCTTTATGGTGGGTTTGATGATTTTGTTCACTGCCTCCACTTGCCCATTTTCCTATGGGTGCGCTACCTCGGGAAAGTTCTTTTCGATCCGATAACTCTTGCAAAAGTATTTGAATTCATCACTCTCGAACCGAGTTCCATTATCCATGATGACTTCTTTTGTACTCCAAACCTACAAATAATGTTTTTAGTTACATATTTAATTACTTTTTAGTAGTTATCGTGGCAAGCGGTTCCGCTTTGGCCCATTTTATAAAGTAATCAACCGCAATGATGGCGTATTTAGCTCCTCCTTTTGCTATTAGTAACACGCCGATTAGATCAATTCAACAGATTCCAAAAGGCCATGGACTGATCATTTAGGTAAGTTCCATAGATGGGGTTAGGGGAATCTTTGCAAATATCTGGCATCGATAGCATCGTCTAGAATAGTTTGCCGCATCTTGGTTTATTATTTGCCAGAAGTATCCATAGTAGAGAGTCTTTTTGGCTAAAGTTTACTGCTTGGTGTAGTCGCTGCAACCGCCTTTGTGAATTTCCATGAGGATTTCCTTGGCTTCGTTTTTGGTCATATACCTGAGTAAGGGAGTGGAGAACCCTCTTTGGTATAGCACTCCATCTTGCATTATGAATCATGGTGCTTTCTGAAGGAGCTTTTATTATTCATTTCGATCCCTTGGGAGTATTCCTCTAAGTAGGTAATTCTTCATCGGCATCATCCATGATTCCTCCTCTTACGCGGTTTCCAGAATCCAGTCGACATCCATCTGATCTATGTTGGGGGTGGATACACTTCCACTGGAACCAGTCCTAGCAACTGTGCATCTCCGGAACTGGCTAGCTTAGCTAAGTGAGCAGCCTTCGCATTCTATTCCTAGGAATATGAGTTATCGTGTAATGTTCGATATCATTGAGCAATTCCTATGCCTTTGATGGGTAAGGGGTGAAGTTTGCACCCTTAGCCTGATACTTTCATTTCACTTGACAAACGACTAACCGAGAGTCACTATATATATAAAGAGATTTAATTCCGAGTTCTTTCACAATCTTCAACCCTACTATTAACACTTCATACTCTGCCTCATTGTTAGTAGTAGGGAATTCTAACCATAGAGCATAACAAATCAACCGTCCTTCAGGAGTTTCAAGCACAGCCCCCGATGCATAGCAGAATTCATCTGATACACCGTCGATAAACAATTTCTATTGTGATGCTACGACCTTTGTGTCCTCCTCCTCGTCATCTGAATTGTGAACTCGACGATGAATTCAACCAACGATATCTATTAATCACTCTTCAAGGATAATAATTCACATCGTACTGGCTTAACTCAATATTCCATTTCAGAATTTGTCCTGAAGTCTCGGTCGGTAAAGTACCTGTTTCAAGGGTTGATCCGTCAACACCTTGATGGGGTGAGCTTGGAAGTATGGCCGCAGCTTCCTTGATGCTATCAACAAGCAGTACACTAACATTAGGTAGTTTCGTTTAGCTCCGATGAATAGTTTGCTAATGTAATAGACGGAACGTTGAATCCTAGCCTCCTTATGTATAAGTAAAGCACATAGCGCATGGGCTGACACTACCTGGTAGATGAATAGATCTTCCACATCTGCTAGTTTATATAGGATTGGCAGTGTCTCCATGTATCAAATTAATTCCTAAAATGCTATCTAGTAGTCTTAATTCTATTCGAAGTTCTTCTTACCCTTCTTTAATGTGTTAAAGAATGGTATACACTTGTCTATTGCTTTGGATATTAAGTGACTCGATGCTGCAAATTTCCCATTCAGACTCTGCAACTCCTTTTTCATCGATGGAGCTTTAACATTCCGACGAATTAGCTTATGAAACACCAAATGAGCACTTCAAGGGGTTCAACTTCCAAATGATTTCAAACATCTCCGAGGGATTATCTAGATGTTTTTTAGATACTCATGATTTCACAAGCATGTCATCGACATATACTTCCATCGTCCATCTGATCTGATTCTTAAACATTGCATTCACTAATCTTTGGTAAGTCGCACCAGCATTCTTTAAGCCAAACGGCATCACGTGATAATAGTTCAGTCCCAAGTCGGTAATGAAGGTGGTGTTTTCCTAGTCGGGGTCATGCATCATAATCTGATTGTATCCTGAGTAGGCATCCATGAACGAGGGCAGCTCATGTCCTGAAGTTTCGTCAACTACCTGGCCGAGTCTAGGTAGTGGAAAGCTATCCTTCGCGTCATATTTTTTCATGTCCGAGTAGTCGACATAAGTCCACCACTTCCCATTAGATTTCTTGACTAGTACAGGGTTTGAGACCCACTCAAGATATGTTGCGTCACTGGTAAAGTCTTTGGCCAACAGCTTATCCACTTCTTCCTTTAATGTAGTGGATCGCTCTAGACCCAGAATGCATCACTTCTTCCTTACTAGTGTGAATTTGGGATCAATATTAAGTGCGTGGCACGCTATCTATGGCAATATCCTGCACATATCGGAATGCATCCAACTAAACACATCTAGATTGACTCCATATTGTGAACCTATCTTCAAGACTTGAATCAGCCGGGATATCAACCGTAAGCTCCGTTGGTGCTGCCCATTCGTCCCCTACATTCTTCTTCTTGGGGTCCATAATCTTTTCGAAGCGACTATCGTCCTTGAGCCAGGGGCTGTTCTACAATTGCTATGCTTGCAGGTCACGAATGTGGAGAGTTTTCCTCACATTTTCCCCTTCTCCCATCATTTTGCTTTACGCAATTCGACGACATAACATTCTCTTACCATGCTTTGGTTTCCTATTACCACTCTAGCTCCATTTCCATTGGGAACTTCATTATAAGGCACCATGGAGCCAAAGCTATTCTGAAATCACCAAGGGCCGATAGGCCCAAGGGCCCAAGAAAGCATTGCAAGCTGAGAATTCATTAATTACCACGAAGGTCTGAATAAGAACAACCCTTTGTTCTCCTTTTCCAAGCTCTACAGGTAAGCTAATTGTTCCGACTGGTTGTTTTGGTTTTCTTGTAAATCTGTAACATCCCAAAAAATTTCGACTTTCGAAAATTCGACATCGATACTCACTTTATCGACTGCCGAGCCATCGAATGCCGGAAACCCGAAAAGTTATGGTTTTAAAAAGAAGAAAAAGGTAGAAGAAGAAGAAAAGAACAACAGAACAAAAATAGAAACAGAAAACAATATCAGAATCTTACACATCGCAGCGGAACAATATATAATAGATAACACTAGTCTTTTAAAACAAAGAACTATATCAGTTTATACATACATCAATCAGAGTCATATACAACAATGGACAGTTATATAACTTGTCCTCATACAGTATACACAGCGGAATAATACAAAAATATAGGTGATACGTTTTGCCATCCAGCTTGCTTCCAAAGCTCCAGAATATCCAGAATATCCTGATAACATAACTCTAGGCTGCCCGTGTGGAAATTGGTGGGCACCCAGAGTTTAGAAGGGTACAATAAACTCCGAGTCAGTCATGGTGACTGGTGTGAGATCGTAAAACAGTTTATTCTTTATAACAACAAAATAATTTTAAAGTCAATTCGAAATGCTTTTGGAAAATGAAACTACCATAAGACCTCCCACCACACACACAATGCAAACGCAGAATTGGAGGAGATTTCTTCTTATGATAGTCAAAGATGCTTACTACGCGAAATCAAATCATTTTTGATATTATTATTAGTGCATAGTGTAGAAAACATTTCGAAAGTATAATATAAATCTTAGCCAGCATAGGCATTCCGCACTTATGCCTACTATAGCTACTATGTTCAATAGCAGGTTACCGCCACATTCCATAGCAGGTAATACAACTAAAACCGTACACGTCACGTATTGTTTCTTTGGATTTCCAACAAATGGTCAGGCTAAGGAACTTCCTATCCACGATGGGTACGTCCCTGGAATAGACGACCCGAGAACCTAACCGGATCTCTGCCAACACAAGGCCGGGTTACCTCTGCAAAAATAGGTAACTACTGACACGCGTATGTCATCCCCGATCGTCACCGATCTTCCCGAGGATCCCCGATTCGCAACAACCACAAAGTAATAAATTTGCAGCAACCACAGAGGTTAAGTATCTGGGCTCCATACCATGATACCACCTTTATCCAGAAGGAATGACATACACTAAGGGGCGCTACTCCCTAGAACCTTGCTGCATCCTTCCTGTTTCGACCATTTCCGGGGTGTGAGGCTCGAAGAAGTCTCGTCCACAAAGCCACGCTTTCTACAAAGCCATGCTTCGGGTCAAACAAATGATCAACCTATGATCACAAAGATATAAGATCAAACAAATGATCATATCGCAAATGATCAAACACTGATCATTTCACAGCAACACTCAGTATGCCACGTTACCAAATTGGCAATATATCGCTGATAAATTTCAACTACATAACCTCTGAGCTCGTACGTCTCAGAGAAGGGTGTTAAGCTAAGAGAATAAATTCTCCGCCACCAACAGAAATGTATTTGAAAGAAATCAGCTTTATATCTCAATCTGTAACGTCAGACACACAATCCATACAAGTCTGTTCCGGGATCGAACAGAACCGAAGGCACTTCTCACGAAGCCCTTGCATATCCAGATAATTTTCTAATCACGTCCGGACTTCCCGTCACTAAGGGTGATAAAACCTCTAAACCGGAGATCAACCGATGTAGAGTAACTCGACGGTAATCCTTCCGTTTTCAAAAATATCCGGTCTTCAACACCGGTCTTCAAATGCAATTCATAACGACGTATCACATATTCGGAATGGGTTATACGACCCCATGGTCCTTTCCCGGCTAACCCGAATAGTGAGCGCTTATTCAAAAATAAGTGTGGCATTCAAATTCATCCAATTCACAACAAATACCATTCAAGGTAATTATTGATAGTCGGTTATTTAACTATCAATAAAGATGCACAACATCATCAGATTCCAAATAATTTTCCCAATTATTTTATTTCCACAATATCTTTACTAGATATAAAATTTCCACACTTCAAAAATAAATCAACGTTTATTTTTCTAAATAGTTTCCCTTTCCTTTATAAATTCCATAGTGAATTTATACTTTCGAATATCTACTGATATTCGATTTTCAAATCGATTTCAATATTTAATTTCAATTTATCTTTAAGAAGATAAAATCTCAAAACGTTTCATTTCATTTTGGAAAAGCATTTCCATACTTATTTAATAATAAGTATTTCACAAATCATTTATTTTCAACACTTGGAAAATATTCTATATACTTAAATCAAAATTAAGTATATATTTCATTCTTTAAGGAAATCATAAATTTTAACATCTATTTGAGTCAAAACGAATGTTGCGTAAAACATCGTTACGACGACTCGAAATCACTAGTATAGGGATTCGGATTTTAAGATAGATATATGTAAATCCCAATACTACATAAAACATTTTCTTTTGAAAATCATTTACTATAACAACAGTGTTATAGTCCATCATTTCCTTATTTCTCGAAAACGTCTATTTCAACAATGAATGTTGAAATCTATGATTTCGATATTCAATATATTTGAAAACATCTTTAAAACAATTAACTTCATTTCAAATATCACTTTCCCGAGACCATATCCATTTTACTTAAAAATATATTCACTGTCCAAAATCGTGAATATACTTCACTAACCACATTTCAATCTTTTCTACACATTTATTTCAAGAATTTATCCACTATCCAAAATCGTGGATAAAATTCCCTTAATAACCTTCTATATTCAATTCATCAAATTTGTTTGATTTTCGAATTTATAAAACAACGTTTATAAATTCTATTTCTATTTTGTAACAACTTCAATTTAATAAATCTCCTTTATTAACAATTCGATTTATAAATCTTCTTTAATGACCTATTCAATTTATAACTCAATGTATATACCAAAGGTCCATCTTATAAGTTAATAACTTACAATTCATTTATTTTAAAAGAAATCGTTCTTTTAAACTTCACGAAATCTAAAACTTTCAAATTCCATTAACTTATGAAATCCCAATTTATAATTCATTTTAACACTTATAGAAACTTGTCTTATAATCCCAATTTTTCAAATTTATAAATATCCATTTTTACTACATCTTTTAAATAAACCGTTTATAATACCAGAAATCCAAATTTAAACCATTTCATAAATTTCTTAACTTTTATTTCAAAAATCACACTTTGATTTTATTTCACAAAAATCTTAACTTTTATAACTTTAAAATTTTAGACGTTTATTTATTTGAAATAAATCAATTCAAAAATTCAATAAAACGTCTACTTTCAAAAATCACTTTAAAATCTTTTTTTTAAAGTAAAAGTCGTTATTTTTAAACTTCAAAACTTGAATCCAATGATGCAACAGCACCAATTAGTCAATCACAACAACAAACATCATATATCAATATGATAACAGAATATACATCAATATCTGTAAATAAATAAATACTGGTGAGGAATCCAGTTGGATCCCTCCAACCTGTTTCCCTGCATCCACAGATGTTAGCACAATACCAATTCCACTTCGAGGTGGAATATCGCGGTATATGGGTTTTATAAAAATAATCCGCTTACTAACGGCGCAATAGGGTCTCATCCGCTATACGAGGCGGGAAATCAATCAATCCAATATATACATATGCCAATATGTATATATTGCTATATATATATATAGATATATCCTACTATATCTAATATCACATCCAATAGCAATCAAATCAATCAATAAATAACTGAAAATTCCACTTTTCAATTTTTGAGTGAGAAGATCTCACCTTTGCTCTTTATTTGCAATCCCATTTTTCACTTGACTCGATTTTTCTTGATTTTTAACCTTGTATAAATAATTTACACAATATATCAATATTCAAATTAAATCGAACACTTAAATTATTGTTCTATTTATTTACTTAATCAATTTCTCCTTTAATAAATAGATTTTAAAACTAAATTTTTTTTTCTTTAATCTAACTGATGATTTAAATCTAACGGAAAATTTAATTTTAAACTAACTTCCTTTTGAATAATCCTTGAGTAATTAAAAATAAATTTTCAATAAGTTACTAAACAAAGATATTGCTTTATTTTTTTATATCTTCAAACTGTCTATCATCAATACCCTTTTTAAATGAGAATATATTTATATTTATCTATATATTTGTACATCTTTAAACTGAAACAGGAATATCTCTTTTTCTCTCTCTTTATATTCTAATCTACATGTGTTATATTTATAGAATAACCTGTATAAATCAAAAGTCCAATTTTAATATAAACTATTTAAATCAAAATGTTTTAAAATTCATGTTTTAACCCTATATATATTTTTCAGTAAAAATAAATAAAGAAATTACTTTCTGTTTACTGTTTATATTCAAATATATACGTATGTTTATCCATATATTCTTTGGTTTTCTTAAACATATACGAATATATTATCTACTAATTGAATTTAAATTAACAAAAATATACCTTACAATTAAATTCCAAAATTCAAGTCACTGCTCTTCCCTGCGTCCACAGCTTCCCATCGACTTCACCCAAACCATCGCGTGCTCGAACGCGAGCATCTTCATTTCAATGCCGCTGACCCTCGCTCTTGAAATCGCGATGCCCTAGTTCTCGTAGTCGCTCGCGACATCAAAATTTGCAGTCACCGAACCCTAGCCCAAGCTTCACGCCGACATCACCACTCACGCCTGACCAACGTCGATACCTCCCTGGCCTCGTTTCCCCACGGCGATTCTCGAAACTCCAATCCAGTTGCCACCCAACGCGTGCCCATCGCGAGCTGCCGCAATTCGAGTCGATCTCGATTTTTTTTTCTTTTATTAACTGTCGATTTTTCGAATGGAGCTCGGTCAGATTTGTTTTGAACAAAGACGTGGTTCGAGTTGTCTTCCGTTTGAACGAACGAACGATGATGGGTTTCGAATTGAATAGAGAAGAGGATGTTGAATTTTTGAATATAGGTCGCCATTCTTGTTTTCGTTTTGATTTTTGTTTTGAACTGAACGGAGGAGAGACGTGATATTTTTAACAGAGGAGGAAGGGGAGACCAACGTACGCGACATTGCAGAGAGTAGGTCTGCTTACACGATCTCGTTTGTGATTTTAGGCGTAGAATTAGGGAAGAAAAGTGTGATGACTTTGACCAATAATTTAAATTTAAAAATTAAATTGATTTTGATTTAATTTCAAGGCGTTTGCTTACCGTACGCTCACATATCAACTTCGATAAATACGAAATTTGAAACCCAGCAATAATTCAATATTCCGGACCCAATGAAACTGGTTTCGTCGAATTTCGAGACTGTGTGAAAATTGACTATTTTTAAATATTGATACGAACGATATAATTTCAAAACTGATCAAATCAAATTCGAAATTAGATTCTGAAGCTTCTGTTATCTTCAGTATCATCGATATAAATTTTAAAAGCTTTTCGAAATATTTTTCTTCAACTTTAAATTGAAGATTCAAATTTTTATCCAGTTTCAATAGATTAAATTTTATAATTTAATCGCCAAATTCAAAGTTATATCGGGGACTCAAATTAAATTATCGTTCAAATATTTAAAATTAATTAAATATTCTCAATTTAATTTGTTCAAAATTCTGGGTCGTTACAAAATCCCTCAATGTTTATCCTATAAGCAGTTACATCATTTATGCTGATCGTTTCAATAGCAAATGTTCTTTGTTGAGTAATACAAAGTTTAATAAAATCGATGGAAGATGATGACGATGACGAAGACGAGGAGGAGAATCACCACAAACTTTTTTGAGAACTCATTTAATATAGGTAGAAGAACGATGGTGATTAGTTTGGAAGTTAGAATGAGTATTTTATTCGACATCCTTACTTCTATTTACAAGTTGTTGATGTTTAAAGGATACTAAAATGTCACAAGATCCAATCATATAGATTAAAGAATGGTAATGTGTTGGGTTACATCAACCACTGTAGCCACTAATTAAAGCTGGTTGATGTTGATTAAAGCCAAAGAATGTCAGGATGTTGGGTCTTGTTTGAAATAGAGTTAAAGCCGATGGACCCACTGATCATATTGATTAAAGTTGGTTGATGCTGATTAAAGCTGATGGATGTCAAGAAGTCTGGTCTTGTCTGAAACAGAGTTATAGCCGATGGACCCACTGGTCATATTGATTAAAGTCGGTTGATGTTGATTAAAGATGACGGATGTTAGGACGTCGGGTCTTGTCAAAAATAGGGTTAAAGCCGATGGACGCACTAGTCATATTGATTAAAGCTGTTTGATATTGATTAAAGTTGACGGATGTCAGAAGGTCGGGTCTTATTTGAAATAGAGTTAAAGCTGATGGACTCATGGTCATATTGATCAAAGATGGTTAATGTTGGTAGGTTGGGTTAATGTAGACGATATGCAATGCTTTACAGGGATTAAGGCTGATGGATGTGGAGTGAGAATGACAGCAATGTCAGGTCAAATCAGAACTGTATCCACATTGCACTGTTTTACACCGGCAATGTATTATGCTATATAAATATCATTTTGCTTACCATACTTCTCTTCATTATCGCAGCAATAGCATATAAAAATGGTCGATTACAATCATATTTCCCTGCCATCCTCATACTCATACCAAGGTCCGTTACAACACAATAGCCCACCGAATACATCCACCTCTCAACCACCGACCGAGTGGTATATTGAAATGGAGGAAAGACACAATGCTGAGGTAAGAGAGCATGAGATGGAAGTGCAAGAGTGCATGCAATTGGAATATTGTAGACGTCTAAGAGAAGAGAGATGTAGCCATAACGGAATAAGAAAATGAAGGAATGAAATACGATACAAGTACCTCGCACGGATCAAGAGGTTAATCCTTCGGAGATCTATTGTAACTGTGGGGTTTCTGTTCTGTATGCTGTTGTAAGCAGCGGAACAGACATCGGTCGGCGGCACTGCAGATGCTGTAGTTATCTAATGGTTATGGACTTTGGCAATGGGTTGACGATCCTCTTACTCACCGTGCAGTTGTTTATGCTAACAAACTTGAAAACGAAATTAAGATGCTTCAAAAGACGTTGGGTTCAATTAACTTATCAGGTGGTCGAAGGCAGTTTTTTATCATCGGTTGTCTTGTTCGTTTTCCCTGATGTTGTTGTGTTTTACTGTTTGTTGTCTTGTTCATTTTCTATGAAAGCGGTTATTTGTTGTCTTCGTAATTTAAGTCTTGTTGTTAATGTTTTCTTTGGGTTAAATGTTGTTATTAGGTTAAGTGTGTATTAGATTATGAGAACACAAACTTTACTTTCCAATAGTGCAAAGAACTAGCTTAAGGTAATTAACTTACCGAAATGCCTTCGGAAGAAACAACATGGCCTAAGAACTTAACCTTATCCTTCCAGAAATGGCACTTGGAGAATTTGGCTTTAAGCTAATGGTGACGAAGAGTACTCAAGACAATTCTCAAGTGATTAGCATGCTCCGCTTCAGACTTCGAATAAACAAGGATTTCGTCGATATAAAATTCTCTCAGAACAAATAATCCTAGCATCGCATCGCACTAGCTAGTCCATACCCAAAATCATATCAAATCCCAAATAAGAAATAACGTGCAGATTCGCACGAAAAGAAAAGCCACATAAAACAATCTCAACATCATCACAAAACATGAAGTAAAAGTCAAAAGTCGGACGGAAAATGAACATAAAAACGCTTAGGCAAAATAATACCCAGGCCTGAAATCTTCTCTGGGTTCAAATTTCGGACATAAAACAGGTGGCCAAACGACCTTTGATTGAACTAAAAATTGGTCTGCACAAATTAGAAAACTTCATATTTCAAACAAAAAAAGAATCATGCAATTTGGATAAAGTATGAGAAAGTTATGATATCTCAAAGTTGAACCCAGGCAGTGTTTTCACTGTAAAATTCTGGGCAAAAACATGCTCCGGATCAAAGTTCGGCAGCATATTTCTATAAGCTATATAGATCGAAATCACTTGAAATTTGGTATGCTTATATTACTAAATTCCAGATTTCAAACAAAAAAAAGAATCGATGAATTCCGATTGGAAATGTAAAAGTTATGCTGTCTCAAACATGGACTCAGGTCATGTTTGCAGCAATACAAACAAACATACTTAACTTACCCAAATGTCATTAAAATTGTCTAATATATCCAACCCAGAGATTGTATGTAGCATGTCAAATAAAATCAACGTGATACTCCCACAAATAATAGGAATCAAACATAGCTTGTGTTAACTAAAATAGATCTTCTTCCGTCACTGTTTTTATAATGACTATATTTTCGACAGGCTCTAGTAAACGTTACAAAAGTGGTTCGAGTTTCCAAAATCCTTTGAATTATTCTACAATCAGGATGACTGTTAAAATTCTCGTTTAGAGTGACCCAAAAATCTTGCTCCATCTCCTCTTCCATGTGTCTACGATCGATTTCTATGTATGATTTGATTAGTACTAAATAATCATCAGCGGTCCAACTTTCAGTTGACATTGAAGATTATTGACGAAGTTGAGAATAATTGAAGATGTTGTGAATTTTCAATATAGAACTTTAGTTTAAATAGAAATTTCATGTTCCACATCTTGTGAATCAAGTGCCTTCTAATCAACCACGTGACAAGCATCCACAAACGTGAATATAAACAAACACAATTGTGTTTGTTCCTTTACATAGTGATTTACACAGAGTCAAACAAAATAGGAAATCCAAAGACGATACAGTTATGCAAACACTACTAGTAAGTGCGCATACGGATAATACACTTGTACAAACAATGCTAGTAAATACAAAACAATGATAATACATTGATACAAACACTTCTAGTACATACAAATACTGAAAATACACCGATATAAACTCTGCTAGGAAATACATAACAAGGATAATACATTGATACACACATGAATAGGACATACAAATAGTAATAGTACATACAACCACTATGGCTCGTCAAACAGTTATTCATCATCAAAAAGAGAGATTGCATCACCATCGTCGTCGTCGTCACGGTAGTCGTCGTCATCTACTATGCATGTAGGATGATGTCGCTGCTCATCAGCTGTAGTAAGCTCATTAATACGAGCAATCAACTCACCTATGCTCCATCGATGCTCGGCGTACATGACCTGGTAGAGTCTCATCTACATCTGAAACAAATCCCCATATGAAAATGCTACTGGATCTGAATACTGTAAAATCTCAGGCCGAGGAATATCAACATATTTATCAACTCCCGACATTGTCGGTATACCGACTTTCCAAATATAACCCTATATAGGAGGGCTGTGGAGCATGATATACCTGAGTACTCTATGTAAGGACCTGTAAAAATAGAGGAGGCAACACCACTTCGGATGCCTAAGGGCCTTACCAAGTCAACAGATGCAACATGAACAAAAGTAGCCATATGCGATGTAGTGTAAAATTGACACCAAAACGATGCATAATCTATATTCATGATGATGAAGTAATTAGCGGACCACCACTCCCCTACATACTTCTATAAAGAAGCGCTGTCATACACCTTCAAAAAAGGTGTATCCAAATATGGATCGTCGGGAACAAAATGACCAACTAACGTCTGTCTCCAACAATGCTCATCGAGGAACCAATAGCTTCCTAAGCTGGATGGGGATTAAACCAAGAAAAAGTCTAGTAGATAGGAATGCAGCGTGTACTATGATAGGGTCGATCATAAAAGGCGAACCATTGTAAGGATGCCAAACAACACTCTCTCATATGGTCCGTAACTCGATCTTATTTCGGGCCACAATAAATATATGACGTGTCTCCCCTCCTTGGACCATTCTGCTATTATCTTGGAGCCATGCTCTAATTCGGGGAAAGAAAAGGGGTAATGTGGAGTCTAACGTTAGATAAGTCATGTTGCGAAAGTACTCATGGTACCAGTACTGTAAAAGCTCCTGAAAACTTGTAATGGACGTGGGTCTACCCCTAACGATGCACTAATGATCCAAATAGCGATACAAATACACTAATATCAGAGTCTCTCAATCATATGTGATTGGACTATCAAATTACAACTCCGCTACAGTTGCAACATATCCGGCCGACAACGTATTCGATGTATTTGTAAAGAATAAGTTCCTCATCATGTACAGAATAAAAAGTCAAGCAATCTTCAAATGATTCTTTGACTACCACCATGTATCAACTCATTAATTGCTTGTCTAATGTAAGAGTATCTAATCTACAGTCTGGATGACAGTCCATTATGTAAGTCAAGATGTGGAAGTACATAGGATAAACGATGAAAGTGCTGATACTCCGCGTCATAAGGTAAGGTCTCCCCCCTTCCAATGCCTAGACCGGTAAGCATAGTAAAGTCTAATAGGGAAAAACCCAACTCTCCAAAACTAAAGTGGAATATAAGAGTGGTCTTCCACCAACAGACAGCTAAAGCACCACATAACTAAACATCTGAATTTAAAAGATTATCAATACATATTAAAGCAATTTACGATTATTGAAAGCGCTAAAAAGCATTAAATAAACAAACAGTAATAATGTAAATACGTACTCAAAAAATCTCCAAATCCTATATCTCGTAGCAAAGCATGAATAGTGTCGTCGGCATCATAAGATCGGGTTATTCTATAAATGTGGATTACACTAACCCAAGATCCACGGATGCGCTCACGACGAGCCTAATGTAAAACAGTTTGCATATTCAGTTTTTATTGTACAATTTTAACAAATATAATAAATTGAAGGTAGACAACTTACAGAATTTTCAACACAAGTGCTGACGTGTGCTTCGTCGTCAGAGAGTATACGGAAATTGATCAAATCCTTGCCGGGTCCCAAATTTTGATCGATGTGGGGGTCCAAAACCGCATTTGCTGTATTTCTACCCACACGTTTTCGCCTAACTACCGTGTTTCGTCAACCATCAGTGTCTGTCGTCGGTACGGTTGCGCTTTCTTCAACAGGGGAATTTTATACGATCGATGGAACATTTCCACCGCTGCGACTGCCGCTACCTCAGATTCTCTTCAAAACTCTTCCCATATATATGTAGGGTTAGTGTTTTTTTGCTAGAGAGAAGGAAATGGCGGCGGGGAAGAAGGAATGAGAGGGTTTGGGAGAGAAATATGGGTAACCGGCTAATTTATAGCCGGTTCCATATGTACACTTAGCCAGCTAAGTGTACACTGTGGATTGCAGTCCACAGCCCTTCCCTTAGCCGGCTAAATTTTAGCTGGCTAAGGGAAAACACATTTGTGCTTTCTCATCCACTGCCGGTATGGGTTTTAGTTCGATCGTCTTGAATCGATGCATCGCACCCTATGTAGTTTTGTGTATGACGATCGAACGAAAACCATGATGTATACGAAGCTATCTTGTTTTTTTGAAACCATGTATACAGAACTGTCATACATTTCAAAATACACAAAACTACATTTCTTTGAAAGCTTGGCATATAATCAAGGCCGTTCACATGAAATTGTTGTGTAAAGTTAGTATGTATCATATATTCATTATCTAAAAACTGAAATCCACAGTTTTGAGATGAAACCAAGTGATTTATGAAACCAAGTTTCTCATTCTTGAAATCCCTTTTCTTAGAAATCAATGAATTCAAAATTTCTTATTTTTGAAATGAATGAGCTGTAAATTTTTAAAATACAACACTTTTGAAATCAGCTTCGTAATCATTTTCAAAACTCAAAGCATTACTTTTCGAGATTTGAAATATTTGAAAATTTACCTTTTAGAATTAACTTTAAATGCATGTAGATTTTTAAGCGACGCCACTAATGCTGAGTTAAAGTCCCATACCTTGAGATAGACCAGCGACATAGATTATCTGCAACATTAAGACATGGGTAGCAATGATTACCTTCGACACTGGCGGTATCTATAACCTTCGATACTGATTACTCTTCGACACTCACGGTATCGTTCACTCTTGATGTTGCCTAATCCAGATCCAACAATTTCGATAATCCTCAACCTCTTCGAGAATCATTTCCAGAATTACTTCGAGAATCGTTGAACAACTTTGGGAATATCCAAATCGATTTCGAGAATCATTGAACGACTTAGAAGAGCACTTCATGAATCACTGAACAACTTCGAAGATCACATCATGAATCACCGAACAATTTTGAAAATTATTAATCACTTCAAGAACCACTGAACCACTTCAAGAATCATAAATCGTTTCGAAATTATGACTTCGAACGTGAATGTTAGCACTTCAATAGTGAACTTGAATGTTAAAGTGAAAACTAGGACTTTGAACGTGAAAAGTAAGACTTTGACAATGAATGGGATCTCAAACTTCGGCAATGAATGGGATCTCAGGCTTCGACAATGAACTTGAATGTCGACATCAACATGGTAACTCAGACTTCGTCGACATCGACATGAAGATTTGAGGTCCTTAATTTTGGCCTGGAACTTCTAGCTTTAACATAGAATCAAAAGTCTTTGAAATCCACTAGAACCATGAACTAGACTTCATTGTGAATCTGCAATCTCTTATAAACTTGAATCTATTTGATCCTGAAGAGCTTACGAATTAGGGATAGTTTCAATATTTGATGTTGTGATGTTGAATAAAAAGTTTATATTGAATGAGTTCAAATCAATATTGGATCGTGAATTATATTTAATAATAGGTGTAATAGCTTCGGCGTCACACTTTTTTGGTATCAACATGAACTGCCAAAAACGCCCCTCTATATATTATCAAATCTTAAACACTTAAAAAAAAGATCTAATATTAAACTAAATTTTTTTTACAAATTCAAACGCCCCTAAAAGTAAAATCTAACAATTAAACATGCTTTACAAATTCAAAACACTTCTAAAAATAGGACCTAAATTAAACTTTTTTTACAAATTCAAAATACTTCTTTACAAATATACAAATATTAACATCACTTGAAAATAAAAAAACTATTTTTGACTGATTTAAACATATACAATTTATAAGGAAAATAATTTATGGACGAAGCGCATGCCATGACACTTGATAATAATGGATGTGGAGCAAAATGAAATGGATATAGAATAGTTGAATGCGTAGTGAAAGGAGTGGAGTAGTTTTGCTTTTATAGAGGTGCGACGATATAAGGAGAGAGAGAAAATGAATCACGTGATGGGATTATATCATAAAGTAAAGGCTGAATGGCATTAAATGAATAATTGATTTAATCAAAGCGGCAGTGAAATTGGTGAGATTAATATAGAAGGCGATATCGGCTGAAGCGGTATTAATGAAGCAGAGCAATATTGATATTCGATGGTTGTCACCTTTATGCCACTGCTATCCATTCCCTGAATTGTATTTAAACATTAATAAAGTTAGTCTCCAAATTTCGAATTCAAATTTAAAATTACTTTGAAATTCTAAAAATCCCTTATATGGCATATTGGTCATTTTTCGAATATTAGAAGGATTAGGCTCTATTTCTAGCGTCAAAATGTTAACGAATAAATTCGCCAACATCCAAAAGATTGTACAAAGTGTCATATTCGAAGAAGTTTCAAATATATCCCTTAGTTTTGAGATAATTCACAAATTCGTTTAAATCATAACCCATAATTTCAAAAGATAGAATATGCAAATCCAATAGCCTATAGGCAAATAGGCAAGTTCATAAGTTAAATATGCAAGTCCATAAGTCATATATGCAAATCCATAAGTCGAATATGCAAATAGGCACAATTCAAGTCCTTTATTGAAATTATAAATATGTTACAAGATGTGCAAATATGCAATTTCTTAATTGTTCAAGCCTTAATTGACAAATATGTCTCTTTTTCCTTCTTTTACTATTCTAAGAAGAAAGAATTAAGAGAGGGAAAGAAGTTAAAGACTCATTTCCATAAGAGGGTGCACCTTTATGCATAGTGGTTGGAAGGAGATAGGCTTGCTCAAATTAGCGATGAGGGACTTTTGGTGCCGTGAAGCATGTAGTGGAATGTGAAGGCTTTTTAAGCTTTATGAAGGAAAATACACTAAATTCTCTCAAACTAGCTCTTGTAAATGATTTTATCCTTCCTTCCTTTTCTTCATCATCCTATAGCATGGACGTTATGCAACATCGACGATCATGAAATACGGCATCCATTAATAGCTTTCGATATGTGGTATTCTTATTATCATGTTGATGAAGCCTGCGGACATCGGCATCGTGCGATGTGGATGAAATGCAGCGTCAATGGAACATGGCATCGATTACCATCCCATTTATTTTGATAGTCTTTATAGACATCGATGATGCTTATCATCGACGTCGCAAAGACTGACTACGATGATATTTCCAAAGTAGGGCACCGATAACAGCCTATTTCAAAGAGATTCGGCATTATTGAAAAAACAGCATTGGTATGAAGCCGAACTGATAATGCATGACATCTTGATAAAGCAACATAGACGAGGAGCGACATTGCTAACGTTAAGTTCTCTTTATCTATTCCTATCTCGATGATATGCGACATAGTGGTGTGCGATATCCATAAATGATGGCATCAACGAAGAGCGGTTTTGATGAATGCGACATGGAAGAGTGTCGTTATAGTTGAGAAGCAGCATTGTTTCTTTAATATGATCTTATGGTCTTCGGCGTTGGCTTTGCTTCATCCTTTCGGCATTGTTGATCCTCAGCATCATTGAAGATTGACGTCCTCGAAGTAATGTATAGTGCAGTCTTCATCTTGGCTTTGAATGGTGGTGTCGGTGGATAGCTACGCTTAGTAGTTATGCCAAGGACTTCGACAATGAGTATTGTAAATCCTATGCGGCCTTGATCAAAAGTGATATCCTCCTTTTCCCTATTGATGGACCTTGGCACTGATGAACTATGAAGTGATGATGTGCAGTATGGACGAGGGGCAACACTGAAGAGATGCGGCATTGTCCTTAGCGTCACTATCATTACTTTTGGCATTCAATTTATATGGATAATAATTTATACTTCATTTTCTTGGACTTTTATAACTCTACATTGTATGTACATGTTGTCTAATGTATCCCTAGGATCATTATACATTTCCAAACATCAAATTTTTTAATTTAATTTAGTTTACAAACTAACGATCTCCATTATTTCTTAGTTCCTAGTTCCATTTCATATTTATATATGTATCATTCAATTCCTAGTTTAGCCTCAAAACATCCTATAGCATTGTCAAAACACTATACAAGTATCGGATAAACCACACTCACTCAAATTTGATCGAAAAGATCTGATCTCCTCCGCTATCCCGTATTTCTAAAAATGCTAACCTTTGTAATCGCCTCAAATTCCTACTCTAGATGATAGAGAGCCTCGCTATTATTCCAATGCACTTCGTGTTGTCGATTTCATCGAGAATTGTAATTTTGGTGTTTTGTTGATTAAAAGAGGAAGTAGATGTTTCATTTGATGAGAAACTGAATATACATACATTTATTTAGGCTTTAGGAGGGAAAATCTGATACGACGGTTGATTTAAAATTCAAATTATAGGCTTGGCCCAACTCAACCCAAACCCAAACCCGATGTTCGCGCACTAATCCAACTCGCTAATTTAAAAGCCTTGTTATCTCATCCATACAGTATCCATCTAGACAAATGAATACTCCGTCTTGACTAGAAAAATGAGTGCTATGTAATGGTGTGACTCCCACCAGTTAATTCAACCGTTTGTAAAATTACCATTTTTCCCTTATACTAAAATTGACCAGAATACCCTCCAACTAAATTCCAGATTTATTTATTATGGTTTATTATCAATTATTATCATTATTTATATTATATATAAAATTTTGGGGTATTACATTCTCCCCCTTAAAAGAATTTCGTCCTCAAAATTCCAAAGGAATAGAATATATAATATACGCTAACTCTTTATTCGCACACCCATATCAATTATGTCGCTTGTGCACGTGCTCAATCATTCAAACAAGGCAACCATCTTATTCTAACAAACTATATATACATTAACATTCTAACAAGATATAGGATGAACATGAGCATCATAACTGGTATACATATGACATAATGCAAAAAATGTGATAAATGCACCTTATGTGAATGCAAAGATATGACATGGTAGGCATGATGCATAGCAACCCTAGTATATCAACCGGTAGTGCTATATGTAACTACAATGACATAAGAAATAGTATATAATATAACATCCAATAATTATAACATCCAATCCCTAACATCCAATCTAAGCATCCAAATCTAACTCCAAGTATACCACATCAACCAAATGAATGAACCGATAAAGAGTTCGGGATGGGAAGCCCGTATCTTCCCTTCAGGCTCCTATGTATTCTCTACCAGATCGTTTCCCCATTGTACCTTCACCATCTAGATTACATTATTCCTTAACCTTTGAATCTTATCCTAGACTATCCGTGCAGATCCTTTTGATGAACTTGCTTCAATTTCTAATTCCAGATCCTCCAACTGACTAGAACCCACTATTATAGCTGAGTCATCTACACATTTTCACAAATGTGACACATGGAATACATTATGAACTCCAGCATTTTCTCTAGTAAATTTACTTTATAATTTAATCCTCCAATATGCTTCAACACTTTAAATGGTCCAACAAATCTTGGTGCTAATTTTCATGAGCTTCCAAACCTCATGGCATGTAAGAGGCAATACTTTCAGAAACACAAGATCACCAACTTCGAATTCCCACACTCTTCGCCTTTTATTAGTATACAATTTCTACTTATCCTGTGATGTCTTCATCCATTTCCTTATCAAGTCTACCTTCTCTGATGTATCTTTTATCATCCGTGGTCCAAGTATCACCTTATCTATCGACTCCCACCAACATGAAGGTGATTTACAAGACCTTCTATATAATGCTTCTAATGGTGCCTTTGCAATGCTAGCTTGGTAACTATTATTATATGTGAATTCCACTGATGGAAAATGGTCTTCCTAAGCACTTCCAAAATCTAGAATGCATGCCCTCAACAAATCTTCTAACGCTCTATTCACCCTTTTGTTACATCCGTCTATGGATGACAAGCCATACTCAAACTCAATTCCATACCCAAGCTATCTTATAGACTTCTCCAGAACTCACTCATGAAAAGTGGGTCCTGGTCACTCACAATATTAAGCGGTATACCATACAATCTCACTACCTCCTTAATATATAATGTAGCTAAAGATGTTGCCACCTTGTACTCTCTACAAAAATGAAATGCATGCTCTTCGTCAATTGATCCACCATAAAGCCAAATACTCTCATTAGCTAATCCTTGGCAAACCATCTATAAAATCCATCGAAACACTTTCCTATTTCCACTGCAAGACTTCTAAGGGCATCAATAATCCACTCGGTTTTCCTTGTTCCGCATTGACTTTTTCACAAGTGAGATATCTTACCACATACCTCTCTACATCTCTTTTCATCCCTAGCCAATAATATACTCTTTTCATATCCTTATACATTTTATCATCACTAGGATGAAAAGACATCGTGGAATGATGACACTATTATAATATCTCATCGATTAGCTCCTTCAACTTTGGAACACACAACCTTCTGTCTCTCCTCAAGCATCAATTCCCATCTTTTGCATATTGCTCCAACTGACTTGACCCTCCACCCTTCTTATGCTAATCTATAATCTTAACCAACTCTGCATTTCTACTTTGATTCATACCAATCCCATCGACTCTTATTGGCATAACCTCTAAAGTTGCCAATAGTCTAGTGGTATGTGACGACCCGAAATTTTGGATATTTGACATTGGAATATTTAATTGATTTTAAATATTTAAAAGGTTCATTTTAACTTAAATTTCAAATATCTCTATTTATTGGATAATTAAATATTGAATTTAATTATTGGAGGTTGGGTAAATATTTTGAATCTTCAGATTATGCTTGTTAAAAATATTTCAAAGGCTTGGAAAATTTATATTTATAATACTAGAGACAATAAAAGTTTTAAATGTGAGTTTGGAAGTGTTTTGTTCAGTTTTAAAAATATATCGTTTAAATTAAATTTAAAAATAGCCTTCCAAGGCATAGTCTTGAAATTCGACGAAACTAGTTCCATTGGATCCATAATATTGTATTATTATAGGATTTCAATTTTCGTAGCATTCGGAGTTGTCGTGTGATCGTACGATAGGTAAACGCGCTGAAATTAATATCGAATTTAATTTAAATAGTCGGTTCAAAAAGCTATCTTCTCCATACGATCGAATTAGGATTTGAAACCTTTTCCATTGCGTTCGAAATAGGGGTATAACATTATGAACGCCTAGCGGCATGCCTCTATAGGAGGTCAAGATTTTAAGTTGCGTTTATCGGGACGAATTGAATTTTTAATTTAGATATATATGTATTATATTCACCAGTCAAAATCCTTTCACGTCAAACCTTTTTCCTACATCAACTTTTGCTCTTTTCAAAGATCACTGTTGCCTGATAATGTCGGCATGCCTGTCCCCTTCTTTCAAAACATCACAGCCGAAAACAAAACGAAGAGCTCAGAGAAAAATAAATAAAATCTTAAACTTCAAACATTTTGAAACCAAAATCACATCTACTCTTCAAACCTATGGAACGAAATCAAAATGAAATTCATCTCCTCCAGTTTTTTTTCACGAAATCGAATTTTTCGTTTTCGAGAAAAAAAAAGAAAAATTAATGGCCGCGCATTTCAAATCAACTCGAATCGAGTCGAGTTCGACGATCTTGTGGAGCCTGGATCGAGACTGTGGGCTGCAAGGTGAGGCGCAGCGATTGGGAAAGGGGATCTTGCAGTGGGTAGCAAACCCGTGCGCTGCTACGTAGGGGCGTGGGGCCGCGTAGGAAGGTGCGACGCTCGATGGAAGGAGGTCGCGTGGCTGTTGGATTCTCTCACGATGGAGGCAGCTTCGTCGAGGTGCAGTAGTGTTTTGGAGGGGGACAGCAGTCAAATGTCTCGACTGTGGTCGGCAACGTGGCTGCGCATGCATGGGGATAGTTGTCGCCAGAGCTTGGTCGAGTTGTTAGTATCGTGGAGGAGTAGAGGGTTGATCGAGCAACCGAGGGAGAGCAGTAAGGTATATTTGGTATCTTTTTTTTTCAATTTAAAGATGTATACCTATACACACACCTGTTTTAATTTAAATATATATATATATATACAGATTGGAGGTTTTATATATGAGCAGAGAAAAGGATTTAAAACCAGATTTCTGTATATATTAATGAGAAAAATTTTATACAGTAAAGGAATTACTGTACTATCTTTTACAGGGAAGAAAATATAAATATAAACATATCTAGGAAGAGTATACATACATGTTTAATATATTGGTACAACAGAAGTATATATATATACAAATAAAGTTTTGGAAAAATATATAATAGGAAATTTAAAAGGGTTGAGAGTTGCATAAAGTTAGATTTGGAATCTATTGTTTTTATAAGTATATATGTAGTTTCAAAAGAAAAATAAAATATACATATTTTCACTTAACTAGTTTAGTTTAAAATAATTTATTAAGGTGATTAATTTATTCAGCTAACTTATTTAATTTATTTTAGTTACTAAAATATTTTTAAGAGGGAAATTTTTAGTTAAATTGAATTAGTAGTTAATTAAATTATAAAATGGAAATTTAATTGTTCGATTTGTTCAAATATTAATAAAATCATCTAATGTCTGTACAAGGTCTAAATCGTGGAGAAAACAAGCCGGTTTAGAAATGGATTTCAAATCAAAAGATTCAAAGGTGAGTTAATCTCACCCATCAGGATTATTATTTAAATTTAAATGGTAAAATTTAAATATTTGGTTGAATGATTGAATCGATTGGATGTGGTATAATATATATAGTAGTGTATATATATTGGAGTGATTGATTTCCCGCATTAAATAGCGGATGAGACCCTATGCGCCGCATAATAGCGGATGATAATATTTAAACCCATATACCGCGATATTCCACCTCGAAGTGGAATTGGTATTGTGCTAACGTCTGTGGATGCAGGGAAATAGGTTGGAGGGATCCAACTGGATTCCTCAAAATTATTTAGATTGATATGATAATTCCATGACATGATTATTTGATATTCTATGTTAAATTATATTGATCATATTGGGAATTGAAATTTATTGATTGCTCTGCCTTGATTATATATATATTTTGGAATTTTGAGAATTGAAATATATATATATATATATATATATATGAAGTTTGGATTTTTAAAGTAACTAAAAAAAAGAGAATCTTTTTAAATAAATAATTATAAGGAACTTGGATAATTTAAAATGATTTGGAAGAATAAAAGTTGATTTCTAAATTGTAACAAAAAAACCTAAAATATGGAAAAAGGGGATATTTTGAATAAATAAATTCAAGTGATAATATTTAAAAGAAGTAAAGAATTTATTTTAAAAATTCAAGATTTAAATTGGTTTGGAAAAGATAAGGAAGAAATTTGTAAATAAATATGAAATCTGTGGATTCAAGTTAAATAAGGTTTTAAAAATCCTAATTTAGAAGCTTAATCTAGAATTAATGAAATTAAAGGATTTTAAAATAAATTTGAGTGAGTAAAGAATTTATTTTAAAATGGAATTGATTTGGAAATCAATTTGAAATTTTGGTAAAGTAATTGAACTGGGTCTAAAAGATGGATGAGACTATGAAATTTATAAACTGGGTTTATAAAGTAATATATCAGTGGATATTTGGAAGAATAAATTCTAGGTGGGAATTTATAAAGGAATGAGTAAATTTGTTTAAAAATAAATAGTAATTTATTTTTAAAAGGTGTGAAAAAGAAGTGTATTTCCCTGGAAAGCCAAGTACGTTTTCAAAGCAAACTTTTAAGTATAAGTTAAAAGTTTAAGTTGTTTAAAGGAATGTTTTTAAGAAATAATTATTAAGTTGTTAAATTTTTAAAGGTAAAGATTTATTAAGTTAGTTTTAGTGGTAATTATTTTAAAAGGGTAAATGGTATTACGTTTTAAAAAGGATAATTATAAATATCTATATTTTATAAATAGTTTATTTTAAAGATGGTTTAGTTAAAGTTTTATTTGAAACTTGTATAGAATTTCATAAGTCTTATTTTAAAATTTAGTGTGACTTAACTTTTATTTAAAAATTAGTTTTATATTTTATAAAGTAGTTTTACTTTAAATATTTTTTAAAAACATATTTTTGAATAAGTGTTTAAGTAGTTAATTTAAATGTTTAAAGGTATATTTTAGAATAAAGTGATTTAAATTATTTTAAAATCTAAAATGTTTGGACTTGGTTAATTTCAGGGGAAAAACAATATTTGGGAAATTTATTCCGTAAAGGAAGATGGTTTGAAAAACTGTTCAAGGGTGAAATTGGGAATATATCTTGTGAAGATATCTTAAGATTAATAAATAATTTGGGTAATTATTTATTGTTTGATGGATGCTTGTGGATGTAAATTGATAGTTAAATCACCGACTATCAATATTGGAAAATGCGTTGAACGTTACGAAGAGACCGGGATCGGGATTAAATTCCCGAAAACCACTTCGACCCGGTTTGTACGTTTTTGTGGGGAAAATGAGTTTGGAATCGAAGATGGAGCAGTAAAGTGCAAGGGCTAGTCGCTACTAATCCTGAGGGTGATTCCAAAATGGATGTTGTAGTAGTAGTGCCTTCGGTTCCGTTCGGACCCAGAATGGATTTGTATGGATGAATGCTTTCGGAACATCGTCAGGTGGACGGTGGGCATTCTAAGAGATGTGCTCTAAAAAGGTAACGCTTAGCCTCGAGCCTCATCAACCGGGAATGACTGAAAATCACGGGTTATACGAAAAGGCTATATGGGTAGCGCCCATTAGGGTGAGATCATCTCTGTCTAGATGTCCCTTTTTATTTCGGCTGTGTGGCGGTTGGTCGCGCCAACCGTGGGGTGATCTTACTCGGAATTACCCTTAGGTAGTTCCGGTCTTGTGTTGTAGTGGATCAGGCGTGGTCCTCGGTACACTGATCTAGAGCAGGTACTGTGACAGGTGGTACCCCAGTGCCTAATCATTGATGGAAATCCATTTTCCCTACGCGCCTTTTACGGTTTTTGTTTGTATTACCCACTTTGTGGCTAGTATTCTAGAATTTAATCATGTAACAATTTCAGCTATTTGAATAAGTATTTGTATATAGACACTATTATAATATTAGACGGATTTGATAAAAGTGTTTTGGCTATCGTAAGGTAAAAACCCGACATGTTTATTTGTGGCGTGGTCTCACGAGATGCTTTTGATTTCAAAGGGTTTGGAAAACTTTAATAATCCAATTGAGTGTGTTTTCTCACGCTGGTTTTCCAGACTGACTCGGGTGTTATTTTATTATAATGCTCGGGTCAGACCGAGTATTACAGATAAAGGATAGGATGTTGTGGAGCTCAGGAGACGAGCTGAAGGCGAGACGTATCACTCGTACTTGATGTATTCCTCTGTGTTGTGTGTATTGTGTATTCAGTTTTGTGACGACATGTAGTGATTACTGTACAGTTTTGTGTTAGATGTTGTTGAACTCTGATGTTGTATTCTAAAGATGTAATGTATAAACAAATATATTTTCTTTTGTGTAAAGATCAGTTATTATCTATTATATTTTATTCCACTGCGATGGTTAGATTCTGATGTTGTTTCCTATTTTCTTCTTCTTTAACCCTAATAGTTCGTATTTTCGTTCACTTTGAGTCGATATGTTGGAGAATAATGTCGATTCAAGGGGTACGGGTTTGCGAGCTGTTACAGTTGCTATCAGAGCTGAAGGTTAAGCGAGAACCTTGGCTCTGGTGGGGATTACTCATTAGAGATAGAGTCAATAGTACTCTAGAATGAGTTGAGTGTATTAATAGATATGAGCGCGTATTTGTTAGTGAATATAAAATGGTTTTATATTGTGTTGGTTGATTTATTGAATGGCATATGAACCTTCGTCGGCACAGTTTGGACAACTGTATCGAAGGGGTTTCTAAACACTTGAATAGGACAATTCGACACAATATTGTTTTCGAAAGCGGGTAAATGAAATAATTTTACCCAAAAATGTATTTGATATAAAAGAAATATTTTCTTAAGTTGTTATATAACTTGGATGTTTGGATGATAGTATTTTAAACAAATAAGATTATAAAATTGGAATGATTTGTATAACCAATGGAAATTTGTATAAGCATAAATTATACAAATGAATTATAGTTAAAATCTGATTTCATCAAATTGGTAAATTTAAAATCCGGGAGATTTTGGAAGTGTTTTTCGAAGTGTTTTGAAGATAAATAATAGCATTATTATTTTGGGAGGTATTTCTGAAAAGAAATTGTTTCAAATAATTTTGGGAAGGGATATAGCATTGAGCTCACTTCAGTCGCTGGAAAATAACTTCGGTGATGACTGTAGCATCATCGATGTTCATTTTCGAGTTTCTAAGTGATGGATTGCTGCCAAATTGATTTGTTCAGAAAAATTAGTTTTGTTTTTGAAATTTCAAACGAAATTTGTTGGGAATAAAGCCAGGATTGGTTTAAAAATCTGAGAAGTGTGATTTTGTGATATTGGTGATTTCGAAATGATTTGAAACAATAGCCGGGTGTTTAAAAATCCTGAAATCCTTATTTAAATAATTTAGAAAGATCATCAGGAGATAAGTTATAAATTTATAATTGGTGAATGATTTCGATTGAATGGGAAAGTAAGAATTTAGTTGAAATCGAATTGAAATGAAAAGGGAATTGTATGATGATAGATTTAACTGGAGTTAAGTTAAATAAAATTGAATTGAAATAAAAAAATTTAGTGAGTTATAAATAATGTGGAATGGAATGAAATTCTTACTGAAATAAATAAAGGTATGATAAGGATTGAATTGGGATAGATAAATTGAAATAGCTCACAAAAGTTAAAATGCATGAATGAAAAGATGCTTGGGCTATAAATAAAGATCTCGAGTTTAAAAATAAAATATGATTGTGATTGATTGTAAATGGGTGGAAGTATGGATATAAATAAGTGTTCGACTTATAAAATTTAAAAGTGGAATAAATAAGTCCAGAATAAAATTGTTTTGTATTTTTGGAAATGAAATAGAAATCCAAACTTGAATTGCAAAAATAGAATTGAATTCAAGTAAGATAATGAAGTGATTTTTGAAGATAAAAATCAAATAGTGAATTAAAAGTGGGAAATAAACTAAATTTGGAATAAATTAGTTAATGAAATATGGAAATGGAACTCGAAATTGTTAATTTGAAGTTGAATTATGAATAATTAATAGAGTTTGGAAATGAAGCTTGAGTTATAAATAGAAATTCAACTTGGAATTGGATTAAAATAAAAATGATTTGAGATGAAAATAAATCCAATTCGAGAATGAATAAATTAAATATGGCTTTGGATATTATTTTAATGAACGTGAATCAAAATTTAAAATGGATTAAGTGAATGGCTAATTGAATTTAACGGGATTTGATTAAATGACAGTCAAATTAAGATGAGAATGAACTTAAGTTATGAAATGGTTGTGAATTGAAGAAAATTGACTTAAGTTTAAAGTAAATAGAAGCATGGGCTTATTTAAATTCTAGAAATGGTTATTAATATATAAGCATGGATGATGTCGAGCATAATAAAGTGGTTTTGAACAAAACCAATGTGAAACGAGATGGAATGCAACTATATGGTTTGTAAATAAGTTAGATTGGAATGGAATTTATATAAATTAAGTTGGAAATTATTCGAATTGAATGGAATTGTATGTGAATTAGTTGCAAACAATTTAAAACTAATGTCGAAACCTTGCATATATGCTTATGAATGTATACCACATGCATTACTTATGAAATCTATGTGCTAGCTATTTGAATATACGTGAAATGCTAGTAAATTGCATATATTTGTCACTTACATATTTAAATTGAGTAAGTACAGGTTCAAGGAAGCCATGTGACTGGATTCAGTCGCGCTAATTGCTAAAAATAATAAGCCGCTTGCTTAAAATGCTAAATAAAGGTACGCCTATGCAATAAAAATAGGAAATATGAATTATTTTTGTTTTTCCGACCGTGTAGGTCGATGTATATATATTTATATCTCTTGTCAAATTGCAAAAGCTCCTCCATACAAAGGAGACTGCCAATATTTCTCGAAAATTTTGGGAGTTAGAATTTTTTTTGGAATTTTTGAAAATTTTCAGTAACGACAAATGATTTAAAATTAGAATTTGAGATGAGATGAATAAAACTCAATATTCAGAGTTAGAAGATGAATTGAATCAAATAAAATTGAAAATGAAAATCTGAATGGAAATTAGGAAAAAGTATTTATATTTGAAATGAATTAATAAATTGAAGCAAATTGATTTTATATGGAATTGGAATCCAATTTGAATAGAAGTAAATTAAAACCAAGTGGTATAGTGAAAGTATTAATATAAGGGTATACATAGTGCCTATATTGAACTTAAGAAATGAATGGAGAAAGTTCTTAAGTAAATTTGGTATTGGAAGTATACTATGTTAATAATTGGAAGAAAATCAAATTGGAATGTTGTGATTGGATATTATTGCAGAGTAGTATACAGGTAATTTAAAAACAAGAGAATTTGGGATTTTGATTGCAGAAGATAAATAAAATTTCTCAACAAAAGGTATGTATTTAAATTTCTGTATGAAATTTGATTGGATTTTTGATCTAGCCCTTGGCTTTTGTTTTTCTTTTGAAATTTGAGGGCCCGTAGAGGCATTTTGTAGTTGTACCGAGTTAGTCGCGCAAAGGAAACGCTGGCAAAAAATTTCGAAAATTTAGAAAGTTAGAAAAATTTTGACAAAATTTTGATAATTTAAAATTTGGATTTAAATTAAATTTGAAATGGTTGAGTAAGTAATATTGTTTGGAACCTATGGATGAGTTTAGGAAGTTAGTAAGTGGGATAGTGTGTCGTTAATAAAGGAATTGTTTGAAAGGTTATTGAAACTGTTTGATTTGGGAAATAGTAAACGGGTATTGGACCATTCTTCCTAACTAGTAATTTCGGGGACGAAATTCTTTTAAGGGGGAGGAATGTGACGACCCGAAATTTTGGATATTTAAAATTGGAATATTTAATTGATTTTAAATATTTAAAAGGTTAATTTTAACTTAAATTTCAAATATCTCTATTTATTAGATAATTAAATATTGAATTTAATTATTGGAGCTTGGGTAAATATTTTGAATCTTTATATTATGCTTGTTAAAAATATTTCAAAGGCTTGGAAAATTTATATTTATAATACTAGAGACAATAGAAGTTTTAAATGTGAGTTTGGAAGTGTTTTGTTTAGTTTTAAAAATATATCGTTTAAATTGAATTTAAAAATAGCCTTCCGAGGCACAGTCTTGGAATTCAACGAAACTAGTTCCATTGGATCCGTAATATTGTATTATTATCGGATTTCAATTTTCGTAGCATTCGGAGTTGTCATGTGATTGTACGATAGGTAAACGCGTTGAAATTAGTATCGAATTTAATTTAAATAGTCGGTTCAAAAAGCTATCTTCTCCATACGATCGAATTAGGATTCTAAACCTTTTCCATTGCGTTCGAAATAGGGGTATAACATTATAAACGCCTGGTGGCATGCCTCTATAGGAGGTCAAGATTTTAAGTTGCGTTTATCGGGATGAGTTGAATTTTTAATTTAGATATATATGTATTATATTGACCAGTCAAAATCCTTTCACGTGAAACCTTTTTCCTACATCAACTTTTGCTCTTTTCAAAGATCACTGTAGCCAGATAATGTTGGCACGCATGTCCCCTTCTTTCAAAACATCGCAGCCGAAAACAAAAAGAAGAGCTCAGAGAAAAATAAATAAAATCCCAAACTTCAAACATTTTGAAACCAAAATCACATCCCCTCTTCAAACCTATGGAACATGTAACGACCCGTATTTTTACGGATCGAAAAGTTCGTTCAAATCTGGAATTTTTAGCGTTGTTAAGTCATTTCAGATTTTGGGTAATTTGGTTAAGTCTTAAGTTGTGACCGACTTATAGGATTGGCGACCTAAGGGGTAGGTCGGCAGTGACTTAAGGAATTCGGCGAGTTAGGAGATAAGTCGTAGTAGCTTAGGTCGTAGGGTGTTGGAGTGACCTAAGGTAGTGGATGACTTAAGGGGTAGGTCGGCTAGACGAGTTAGCGAGTTAACAACCCAGTAGTTACCGACTTATTAGAGTTAGCGACTTATAGAATTGACCGACCTAAGAGTTAATGACTTAGGTAGGGTAGCGACTTAAGAGATTTAGACGACTTAAGGCAATAACCGACTTAAGATAGTTGACGACTTAGGAAGTGTACGACTTAAGAGAATGGGTGGTTTAAGTTAGTAGGCGACTTAAGAGTTAGCGACTTATAGGAGTTGAGTCATAACCCAGTTATTTGTTAAGTCGTAGAAGCATAGATCTGTTAAGTCGTATCTTCTGCCAAGTCATAAGTCGTGACTAGTGGTAGGTCGCTAGGTGCGCATGAGCTTAAGTCGTAGACGACTTAAGGGAGTTAAGTCTTAAGTCGTAGGGGATTTGGGTTTTGTTGAGTCGTAGGTGCGCATGCTATAAGTCGTGACCGACTTAGGAGATAGCTGTTATGTCGTGAGTCATAGACAGGTGAGCGTTAGGTCGTAGAAGCCGAAGTTGTTAAGTCGTAGGTTTTTAAGTCGTAAGTCGTGAACGACTTATGAAGGCAGACGACTAAGGAAATTTCTGCTATAAATAGGAAGGTTGTTCTCACTTTTTGGGATCCGGATTTCGAAGCGACGAAGTGCTGCCATTTTTGAGAGCTCGACTTCTACACTTCTTCTCTCCACTCTAATCTAGTGCTTCTATCCATCCAAGTTGAAGATCAAATTGAAGATTCAAGAGCTTAGATTAAAGATCTTCATCCTTTGAAGTGTGATTTCATCGTTTGAAGCGGATTTGTGATAGATCAAGTTAGATCCTTCGCTGTCCAGATCTGAAGCGTGTTGATTTGGGTTTGTTTTGGTGATTTGGTGAGTGGTGATTGTTAGCACCAAAATTGGTCACTAACCTCGTAGAAGAAGATTGTGAAGAGATATAAGTGATGAAATCAAATTAAACAGAGAAGACAGTGCTAATCTAAATACAGAAAGTAAGAACACCAAATTTATAGTGGTTCAGCGTAATTGCCTACGTCCACTTTGAGGTTAAACTTTATTGATCTTCTTTATAATTGATTACAAATACAATTCGTGAATCAAATGCTTGAATGAAGTTGTTAAGTAGAGAAGATGAGTCTTGAAAATGGCAGAGTCTCCCCGGTGTTTTCTCTCCCAAAAAAGGATCCATTTCACTGTGACCCTGCCCCTCTATTTATAGGCAAAAGTGGGCTGGACTACCCAAGTGGGCTTGACAGCCGAACGCTCTAGCCCAGGCGCTGCATGCCAAACAAGGTACGCCGAACGCTTCTATGCCGAACGGTCCTTCCCATGCCGAACGGTGCTTCTGATGTATGGGAAGTGTAGGATGGTTGTAGTGAAGCCGAGCGTATCTCTGTTCGAAGCTCTTGACCGACCAATGTATGTAGGTCGAATGATATCGTTACCTTGCGTAGTTGTGCATACTAAATGCCTTCTGAATGTCGAACGCTCTCGTTGCCGAGTTATCCTATCGCCAAGTTCTACTGACGCCGAGTGCCTCTGGATGCCGAGTACTACTGACGCCGAGTGCCTCTGGATGCCGAGTACTCCGGATGCCGAGTACTCCGGATGCCGAGTACCATGGGATGCCGAACACTACTTGACGCCGAGTACCCTTGTTGCCGAGTACTACGCCGAGTAGTCTCGATGCCGAGTGCTCTTGATGTCGAGTGCTCTCGTATGCCGAGCAGTCTCGTATGCCGAGCAGTCTTGGTGCCGAGCAATCTTGATGCCGAGCGTTGGCGGACGTTGAGTGCCAGTTGACGCCGAACACAGCTGAGTACTACGCCGAACATTCCTGGACGCCGGACACTATGGATGCCGAGTACTACGCCGAGTACTCATGGATGACAGTTGCTTCGCCGAACACTCCTGGATGGCAAGTGCTTCGCCGAACACTCCTAGATGCCGGACACTCTCTGATGCCGAGCACTTATTGCCGAGTACTAGTTGCCTGGTCAAATCCCCATGAAACACTTGCCCCCCAAAGTGTATCTCGTGGCCAAACGTGGTGCGCTTTGAATCTGGTTCAATCTACCTCGGAGGTACCCTCTCGAGAATGCTAGCGAAGGGAGGTGCAAGACGAACAAGTTTGGGATGCCGAACGATACGTTCGGAGCCGAACGTTCCTAGCATGCCGAACGTTATTCTGCCTCGATGCCGAGCGCTCCGGTATTGACCGGTTCTACCGGGTATAGCCCCTTCGACTTCCACCATTCCCCTCTATAAAACCAGGTCCTTTTCTTCTTCTCTCCTTTTACTTTTTATTTCTACCGTTCTTGCAATTCTGTTCAATCGTCCGAATTTGAGACTTAACTACACCATCTCAATCTCTGATCTGCAAACTTAGGTATTTTTCCTCGTATATTCAAACGAGATGTTCGAACGATGTCGTGTAGAAGGTTTTTGTATAGCTTGTCTGCATTGCCGAACGACATAGCGTGGAGGAATTAGGAGTATGTCCACTTATCGTCTTAGTTTCCTCGTGTTGAATCGAGGTTAAAGGGAAGAAAAAGAAAGAAGGTGTTGGAGGAGGTAAAAGCGCTGTTCGCTGCTCCAGCGCATGTCGTCATGTGCCGGACGGTGGAATGGTTAGTTGCCGAGCACTACCTTGGCCGGACAATCCCAGGCCGAACGTTGAATTCAGCCGAACAATCCTTAGGTCGAACCGTGACTTTAGCCGGACAAAACAATTGCCGAACATTCCCTAGGTCGGACGATGTCTTTTAGCCGAACAATACAATTGCCGAACATTCCTTAGGTCGAACAATGTCTTTTAGCCGAACAATACAATTGCCGAACATTCCTTAGGTCGAACAATGTCTTTTAGCCGAACAATACAATTGCCGAACATTCCTTAGGTCGAACAATGTCTTTTAGCCGAACAATACAATTGCCGAACATTCCTTAGGTCGAACAATGTCATTTAGCCGAACAATACAATTGCCGAATAGTACAACTGCCGAACAGAACTTTTAACTGGACAATGTCCTAACCGAACGAGGCTTTCTAGTCGAACAAGGACCTTAGCCGAACAATTGACAATGACTCTACCGAACCAAGACACATGCCGAACAATATTTAAATGTCAAATTAGTCTTAAGCCGGACACCTCATAAATCACATGTTTTCTGAATTTGGAACTGTAATCACCTCAAGGCGAGCTTTTTGAGACAGTCAGCGATGACGGTCTTCGAAGGCGACGACTCGAAGCTAATCATTATATCTTTAAAATCTTACTGCTTGTACACAATTGTTTTCACTAGTTCACATACCACACAGGGGGAAAAAGTCGTGATGCTAATTCTAACGTTCAACGTTTTCTAAGTATAGCTTTCTCAAGCATTTAGCAAGGTTCATTATTTATTCGGGATGTCGAGAAAATCTAGTTCTGCCACCATATCTGACAGGCCTGGGCCGTCAGCAAGGCAAGGAGCCGCTGATACTTCTAATCCGTCGACTTCTCCCGCTCATAACTTGGCGCCTGACGCTCTGGAGGCAACCATCTTACTAGACAATCTGATCGATTCTCAAGCTTCGAAGATCAAAGAAGTTGCTCTAAGGCGGATATGCTCTATTCACGTGATTCCTTTCGCCGACGTGTTAGTCCCTTCGAGACACGATCGCCCTCATCTGCCCCCAATCGGGTACACTGCCTGCAACAAGTTCATGTGTTGGATGGGCAGCGTGCCTCCCTTCAACTTATTTCTTCGGGACGTTCTGCAGTACATAGACATGGCTCCATCGCAACTGCACCCGAACGGCCATGCGTTTCTATATGGGACTTACTTACTTTTCATGGCCGTCTTCTCCAGACCTCCAACCCCCGGTGATATCCGATACATTTATATGTTCAAGAGACGGAAAGATAGCCCTTCCTTTATGTTCCTCGAGCCATACCACAAGTGCCAGATCTTGACAGGGGCCTGCAGCAAATTCGTCCTGTACAAACATGAGTGGTTCTATGTGCGCTGCCCTTCTGGTTTCGCTAGGAGATGGGTCGAAGGCAGTAAGTCTCTCTGCTGAATCGCTATTCGTATTTAATTGGAGTCATGCTTTTCCTAACTCTTCGTTTCTTCTTTTCAGGTATCAACCCGCGTCCGGAAGGCCGAGGATATTCTGAGGCTGTTGAAGCCATTAGAGCTCTTCCTGCTGAGGATCGAGACATCCGGACTATCATCTCAAATGAATCGCTGTCGGGGTTTGGCTTGCTAGCCCCTGGTCGTCGGATCAGCCTTCCAGAAGGTGTTACCATCCCCAAACCTCCGTCCGGTAAAGGGAAAAAGCTTGTCGGATCGTCGGCGCGCCGCGCTCCCGATACGCACGGATAAAGCGAGCGTAGAGAGGATGATGCCCCCGAGACTCAGGGCGAGAATGTGGGTCTCGCTTGGAATCCGGCAATCGAAGTTCAGGACATCGAGACGTCGTCTTCCCCTTCGAAGGGAAAGAAGAAGTTAAAGTATAAAGTTCAGAAGGAGAAAGTTGGTGGTACTTCAAAAGTCATGCTTATACCGCCTGAGAAAGAGGCTTCTTCAGAGCGTCTTGAAAGTTCCTTGAAGGGTCTGTCAAACCTGTCAATTCCTGATGATTTGCTTAATTATGGGTTCGATGATCCTGAAGCCCTCAAATTCTCTTCGCCCGCGAGGGGCAACGCAGGAGTTCAACCCCAGGATCAAGGAGACAATACTCCGATTAGCAAAGATAAACGAACGGGTCCGTCGGGGGGAACACTAGGACACACACGCACATGCGCATTCCGTAATATACTTCTAGTCTTTTTAATTCGTGAATTCTCCTTAACTCGTTGTTATCTCCATTCTTTGCAGGTGATATGGGCCGCTCTCACGGACTTGATCGCCTCCAGGGGTCTTCTATATTCCATCACTCCGGACGGGATTCCGGTTCCGGCAGACGCCGGGACCGAGGTGATTATGAGGATAGGGACAATCGTCCTCGCGAGTCGTCTCACCGCAAGAAAGCACACTCTCAATCTTCCCAGTCCCGTGATCTTCCTCATCCAACTGAGCCGGATAAAGAGAAGTCTTTGCAGAAGGGTTATCAATCTGATGCTGCTCGAGAACAACATTCCAGTTCATCGAGTACGAGGCAAGTTCGAGAGCAACGTAAAAGAACGGAATTCTCAAAGCCTCCTCCTCCTACTCCTGCCGTGGACCCAACTATTGCGGAAAAGATGGTCGACCTTAAGGCCAAGTTTCCGAAAATCTGTTTTGACGGCTTGAAATTCCTCCCAGCCATCCATCACATTCCTGGGCACGTGAAGCAAAGTGCCATTGCCTGCAACAATGACGTCTATGTTCAACATGACGCATTCATGCACTTGGTGGAGAAGATCTCAGAAGTATCTGTCGAGCGTCAACACGAGATTGACCGTCTGAATCTGGAGGCTGACAGCGATAAGAAAATCATCAAACTCCAAGACGAAGAGCTCGCCTCTTATAAGTCAAAGCTAGAAGCCGCTAAACAAGGCGCAAAAGATACTGCTGAGGCAGTTACTCACTTAGAGGTGGCTCACAAAAAGGAGCTTGACGAAGCAGTCCAGCGCAGCGGCGCCCTTGCCCTAGAAAAAGACTCTGTCCAAAAAGAAAGGGACGCGCTCGCTACTCAAGTCAAAGAGCTGAAAGAACTACTCTCCAAGGAGAAAGAAGACAAAGTAGCTGCTCAGGAAGAATCACAGCGATATTGTGATGAGATTGTTGCTACCCGACTCCTGAAGACAAAGCTCGACGATGAACTTGCCGGGGTCGAGAAAATGAAGGATGAGGCCCGTGAGGAGGGCAAAAGAATGGCTGTGGAGGAGCTTGGTTCTCGCCTTGAGGCGGCCGCAGAGGCCGACAGGGAAGAGGTCAAAAGTATGTTTGACCCGTTGATCGCCGAGTACGGAGCCCGCGTCCTTATGCACCGTGACTTAACATTCTTGGGCGACGGCTACTTTGAATCCCTGGCTGAGGCATGGGAAACTCTGATAAAGATCAGGAAAGTCGAGTTAGGCTCCGAAGAGGTCGACGAGGATGCATTGGTGAAGGAGTTCCTGAGGGGGAATGAGCCATCGGATTTATCCGCAGCATTGGCTCTTTATGGTAAAGGCTCTTCCCCTTCGAAAGAGAAGAACGACGAAGCCGGCCCGTCAGAGGCCGACGCTACTACTCCTCACATCGCCGCTCCTTATGCTGCTCAATCGGCCGGTCGGTCGACGCTTGATCCATTCGAGCAGCATGCCAGTTATGATCCCGAAGATCCCGGGCTTGGCGTTCATGTGCTGTCACCTATCCTGGAGGGCGAAACCCCGCGCGCCACCGATAGCCAACCGGACCCTGGTAGGAAATTCTTCTTTCTCTAGAAGTTGGAGAGTTCCCGTCATTTTTCAGCAGTGGCTATTCGTTCTAATGCTCATTCCTTATGTTTTCGTGTAGGTCGTTCTGACGCCGAGCCAACTCCGAGGAGCGATGACGCCAAGGAGGAAGCAGAGAAAACAAGCGACGTTGCTCACGCAGGAGTAACTCCCGGTCCAGACGCTCAAGTGATCGGGGTGCTTGATGATGACAAACTTGATACTTCGTCTCCTGCCAAAGGAAGCGATGAAATTAAAATCACTGGCGCCTTTGAGCATACTTCAGAGATGAGCATGAAGGACCGTCTTGCCGACGAGGAGAAGAGAAAAGTCAAAGTCAAAGTCGAGTCTGAAATACTGGAACTCACTGATCCGCGGAACAGACCTTTGAAAATCATTCTCCCGGGCAGGTCCAAACCACTAGATGTTCCGTCTCCTACTCCTGACTCCGTTTCTCTAGCAAGCAAAAAGTCCAAGAAAAAACGTGAGGGAGAGGAGTCGTCGGAAACATCAAAGGAAGACAAAAAGAAGAAGTCGAAGAAATAATCGATACACTCGTTCAACGAGTTTTTTGCTTAAGTCTTGTAGTTGCTTTTATCTTTCACAACTTGCAGTTTGTATAGAGAGGTCTGAATTTTGTAGGAGTGATCATGTATCCCCGTTTTGGACTTTTCGAATAAAATTTTAGTTTCTTTATTGCTTGAATGATTCTAATGTCTTTCTTTGGTTTGTTGACTAACTGTAGCCATAACTCAAGTTCTCATGAGTTGCATTATCTCCCGGTCCGTTCTTGAGTACTTGGACTCTCTCCGATTCTACGTTCCGGGAACTCGGAGATTTGAGATCGATTATACTCTAGTCCACGCTCTGGGGACTTAGAGTGCTCCGCTCCGCACTCTGGGGATCCGGAGATTTGAAATCGTTTATACTCTAGCCCGCACTCTAGGGACTCAGAGTACTCCGCTCCGCACTTTGGGGATTCGGAGATTTGAAATCGTTTATCCTCTAGTCCTCGCTCTAGGGACTTAGAGTACTCTGCTCCGCACTTTGGGGATTCGGAGATTTAGAATCGTTTATACTCTAGTCCGCGCTCTGGGGACTTAGAGTACTCCGATCCACGCTCTGGGGATTCGGAGATTTGGAATCGTTTATACTCTAGTCCGCGCTCTGGGGACTTTGAGTACTCCGATCCGCGCTCTGGGGATTCGGAGATTTGGAATCGTTTATACTCTAGTCCACGCTCTAGGGACTTAGAGTACTCTGATCCACGCTCTGGGGATTCGGAGATTCGGAATCGTTTATACTCTAGTCCGCGCTCTGGGGACTTAGAGTACTCCGATCCGCGCTCTGGGGATTCGGAGATTCGGAATCGTTTATACTCTAGTCCGCGCTCTGGGGACTTTGAGTACTCCGATCCGCGCTCTGGGGATTCGGAGATTTGGAATCGTTTATACTCTAGTCCGCGCTCTGGGGACTTAGAGTACTCCGATCCATGCTCTGGGGATTCGGAGATTCGGAATCGTTTGTACGAGTTTGTATGTCGTGCAGGATAATGTAATTTATCATCCAATTAAGAGATATAGAAACTTCATAGAAGATGTGGCTTCAAGCCTTTATTAATGAAAATCAACTAAATTGCTTGATTACAGCTTTAAAAGGAAACTAAGTCATTATTGAATGGAAACATGCAGGAAACAACAGTGCCTACAACAAGAAAGGAAAACATGCTAAATGTAATAGTGTCGCAAATGTTCACTGTTCCATGCTCTGGGGAGTGTCGCGCCATCAACGGTCGCTAGCTTGAATGTTCCTTCTCCAAGCTTCTGTTCAATGGCGTATGGACCTTCCCGGCTGGGATTCATGCGTGATGGTACCGGGAAGACTCGTTTCAGAACGAGATCTCCCACATCAAAGGTTCTTGGGCGGACTCTATCGTCGTAGTAACGCTTGACTCGATGTATGTGCGCCGCCGCCCTTAATTCAGCTTCTTCCCGCTTTTCGTCGATGCAGTCCAGTGATTCCAGCAAGAGGTTTTGGTTCGTCTTGGGATCATAGTATGTCACTCGGTGCGATGGAACTTCAAGCTCCACGGGTATAACGGCTTCAGAGCCGTATGCCAAGGCGAACGGAGTGTGGCCGGTCGCGGACTTGTGGGTAGTTCTATACGCCCATAATGCTGTCGGGAGCTCATCTACCTACTTGCCTCCAACCTTCTCCAGACGCTTCTTCAATATGGACTTGATTATTTTGTTAACGGCCTCGACTTGTCCGTTAGCTTTTGGGTGCGCAACGGCGGCGAACTTTTTCTCGATGCCATACTTCAAACAGAACTCTTTGAACTCTCTACTTTCAAATTGCGTTCCGTTGTCCGTAACGATGGTGCGTGGAAGGCCAAAGCGGCATATAATGTTTCATACCACGAAGTTAATGACCTTCTTAGAGGTGATAGTGGCCAAAGGTTCTGCCTCAGCCCATTTCGTGAAATAGTCGACTGCAACTATTGCATATTTCGCACCACCTTTGGATAAAGGCAAAGAGCCGATTATGTCGATTCCCCAGATCGCAAATGACCAGGGACTGATCATTTGTGTGAGTTCCGTTGATGGAGCCCTCGGGATTTTTGCATATCTTTGACATTTGTCGCATTTTCTTGCGTAGTCCGCGGCATCCCGGTTTACGGTGGGCCAGTAATATCCATAGCGGAGGATCTTCTTTGCTACCGTTTGCCCACCAGTATGGTCGCCGCATTCCCCTTCGTGAACTTCCCTCAAGACTCGCTTTGTTTCATCATGAGCGATGCACCGTAATAATGGGACTGAGAATCCTTTTCGATACATGGATCCACCCTGCATTACGTACCGCGCAGCCTTTCGAAGGACCTGTCGTCTTTCGCTCCTTTTTTCTGGTAAAGCCCCGGTTGTCAAGTACAGTTTGAATGGGGTTATCCATTACTCCTTCTCGATTTCTGTTCCCAACACGCGATCGACTTTCATCTCGTCTATGCTCGGGGCATGCAAGACTTCAACGGGATACAATCCTATTTGTTGAGCATCGTCGGTACTTGCGAACTTAGCCAACAAGTCGGCTTCTTTGTTATGTTCTCGCGGGATATGTGAAATGTCATAACGCTCAAGATTTGATAGTAGTTCTTGGACCTGAACGAGGTACGGAGCAAGCCTTCGTCCCTTTGCTTGGTAGTCTCCTCGTACTTGGTAAACCACCAACTGCGAGTCACAAAAGATTTCGACTGATTCGATCCCGAGTTCTTTGATGAGCTTCAAGCCAGCGATCAGTGCTTCATATTCAGCTTCGTTGTTCGTAGCCGAGAAATCGAGCTTCAGGGCATAACAGATTGATCGGTTTTCCGGAGTTATAAGAACCACGCCTGCGCCGGAACAACGGTCGTTTGATGCACCGTCAGTGTATAATTTCCATCGAACGGGGGGAATGATGTCGTGATCGTCCGGTTTGATGGGTATGGTAAATTCAGCGATGAAGTCTGCTAACGCTTGCCCTCGGATGGCTCTCCGTGGTAAGTACGCGATATCGAACTGGCTCAACTCGATGTTCCATTTTAGCAATCTTCCAGAAGTTTCCGGTCGTTGGAGTACCTGCCTCAGGGGTTGATCGGTATAAACACCGATTGAATGCGCTTGAAAGTATGGGCGCAGCTTGCGTGATGCAATCACCAAGCAGTAAGCCAATTTCTCGATTTTAGGGTAATTCTTCTCTGCCCCCGTTAAACGCTTGCTAACATAATACACCGGCTTCTGGACTCGATCCTCCTCACGAACCAAAGCTGCGCTTATCGCATGAGGGGATATAACCAAGTAAACGTACAACATCTCATGGTCAACTGGTTTTGATAGCATTGGTGGGCTTTCCAGATGCCTTGCCAGATTCCGGAACGCTTCCTCACAACTAGACGTCCATTCAAAATTTCTCTTTCCTTTCTTTATTATGTCAAAGAACGGGATGCACTTGTCAGTTGCCTTGGATATAAATCGACTCAGCGCAGCTACTTTTCCGTTCAAGCTCTGTACCTGCTTTATAGTCCTGGGCGCTTGTACATCTCGAATAGCTTGGATCTTTTCTGGGTTGGCTTCTATTCCCCTAGCGTTGACGATGAATCCCAAAAACTTCCCTGATGCAACGCCAAAAGAACACTTCAACGGGTTGATCTTCATTCCATAAAACCTGAGTATGTTAAACATTTCAACTAAGTCTTGAATGTGGTCGTTTGACCGTCGTGACTTCACGAGCATGTCGTCCACATAGACTTCCATGGTTTTACCCAGATGGTCCTTGAACATTCGATTCACCAAACGTTGATAAGTCGCTCCAGCATTCTTCAATCCAAAGGGCATCACTACATAGCTATACAGTCCGACATTTGTAACGAAGCTGGTGTGTTCTTGATCCGGAATATGCATTGGGATTTGGTTGTATCCTGAGTACGCGTCCATGAATGACAACAGCTCGTGTCCTGCGGTGGAGTCGACCAACTGATCGATCCTAGGCAACGGGAAACTGTCCTTTAGGCATGCTTTGTTCAAGTCGGAATAATCTACGCAAGTCCTCCATTTGCCATTCGCCTTCTTTACCAGTACGGGGTTGGATACCCATTCAGGGTAGAGGGCGTCGCGGACGAACCCATTCGCCTTGAGTTTGTCCACCTCCTCTCCAAGAGCGGCGGATCTCTCCGGATCCATTCCTCTCCTTTTTTGCTTGATTGGGACGTATTTCGGGTCTATGTTCAACATATGACTCGTGATGGCGGGAGAAATCCCACACATATCAGAATGCGTCCAGGCGAAAACATCAAGATTCGCCCGGAGGAAGTCGCTAAGGTCTTCAGTCATTGCGGGGCCAAGCTGTGATCCGATCTTCAGTATTCACGAGGGGTCGTCACGGCTAACTGAAATGTCAATTGTTAATTCAGCCGGTGCCGCCTTCTCTTCCCTGGGTTTCTCATCGTCGTCTCTCGGATCTATATCTCCGTAGATCCGAGAACTATGCCCAAGCCAGAGCTCGGGCACTACTTGTCAATTATCCGCATTGAGGATACGGACGGGGTTGTCCGCAACCTTTCCCTTCTCCCTCCGGTGGGCCTCTCGGAGCTCGGCCACATAACAAGAACGACCAGCTGCTTGGTCACCGTGAACAATGCCTACTCCTTTGTCAGTCGGAAACTTCAAAGTCAAGCACCACGGGGCTAATGCCGCCCTAAATTCAGCCAGGGCCGGCAGACCCAAGAAAACATTATATGAAGAGTCCACATCCAAAACTACAAAGGGTAGAATTCGTACCCTTCGGCGCTCGCCTTGTCCCAGTTCAACTGGTAACTCGACATATCCTACTGCATCAGTCGCAGCGCCGTTAAAGCCATGGATACGAGCTTTGGATGGTTTCAAGTCTTTTGACTCTTGCTTCATCTGATCGTAGGCCTTCTTGAAGATGATGTTGACTGAACTTCCACAATCAATCAAAATTATTTTTACATATGCTGGTTCGATCGTTGCAGATATGACCATGGGATCGATGGTCGGAGCCTCTACCTGATCAGCGTCTCTGTTCCTGAACACAATATCATCTGTCATCACGCGCTGCTGCTTAGCAGGAGCCCCATCCTCTACGTTCGAACAGCACTCAAAGTCTGCATGCTTCAAGGAGCTTGCATATCGTTCCATCTCTTGCCAGTTCTTATCTACGGGATGAGGTCCGCCGATAATTGTATTTATGACCAGTCTTCCAACAGTCCGGGCAGGCTCCTCAGGATGACGTGGAGCTGGTGCACGACCTGGGTCGGACATCCCCTGTCCTCCTTCCTGTGGATCCTTTACAAATTCTTGCAACTTCTTTTGTCTGATCAATTTCTCGATAGCGTCATGCAGGTGTCTGCACTCTTCCGTGTTGTGTCCATAAGTTTCATGGAAGCGACAATATTTCCCAGTCCGCTTCTGTTCCTCGGTTGATTCTTTCGGGGGCGGCTTTCGGTATTGAAAAGTATTGCAGGTGGATAGGTAGATGTTCTCAAGTGGGGCGTTTAGCGGAGTGTACTCGCTATAGCTGGGAATTCTCGACTTCCACTTTCCCGCTTCTTTCCTCTTTCCTTGAATTCTTCCTTCGGACTCTTTGGGCTGCACAGGCTTACTCTGGACATTGACTTGGACCTTTCCCGAATTGTCTCCGGATTGCTTTACAGCAATGTTGCTCTTGATTGACTCTTGGGCAGGTCCCGGTGCCTTATCTCGTCGTACCCACCTAGCTTCCTCTCTTCTTATGAACTGGTGTGCCTTGGAGTAGAAACGCTCTAGCGTAGCCGGAGGTTTTCCTGCCAGCCAGTCTCCAAACTCAGAATCCGGATCTACACCTCTCATTACAGCCATTAGAATTGCATGGTCATTGGGATTACTGACTTCAGTTGTCGTAACGTGGAATCTTTGTAAGTACTCCTTCAGCGACTCTCCGGGATTTTGGATTACACTTGACAGAGACATCACGTCCTTCGGGCGTGTAGTGTGTATCCTGAACTGCTCAATAAACTTCTTTGCCAACTCCTCGAAATTTGATACGGATCGCGGAGGAAGTCGGGTGAACCACATAGTAGCGATCCCAGATAGAGTAATCGGAAAGCACCTACACTTGGTGGCATCATTTGCTCTGGCTGAATCCATCATCCATTCATACCTCATTACATGTTGTCTGGGGTCAGTCTTTCCTTCGTATGCAGGAATGGTTGGCATGCTAAACTTCTTGGGGTACGCCGCTTGCAGCACAATATCCGTGAACGGAGTATGACTTCTTGACACTCCCCAGTCATCATTTGATAAGCCCTGATTTTCTTTCATCAGTTGCCTGATCATGGCTGTCAGATCGGGTGTCTGTATGGAAGCTGGGAGGTTGGAGTCAGTTCTACGCGCCTGTCCATGCTGATGCCTCCTTTCCTGGCGATCTGCCAATCGTGCGTCTTGAGGTTCAACATTGTTAGCATTTTGATGACCTGGAGCTCCATCCTCCATCTGTACTCCGGTTCTAAAGCTTCCAGTTCTGGCTTGGTCGCGGTCTCCAACTGTTCGAACAGCAGCATCCGCCCTTGCAGCTTCAGTCTTACGGCGTCTACGCCTGGGCGGTTCATCAGAAGAAGTAGAGCTGTCAGATGAGGAATAAGCAGCTGGATTGCCCCCAGCATCCTGTTGCTGTTGTTGAGTAAGTTGTGCCATCAGGTTGGCATTAGCTTGCATCTGTTCTCCTAGTTGTCTCCTGCTTTCCCTAAGTTCTCTCATCAAGTCATTGAACTCTACTCTGGTGACAACTGGAGTCTGTTCTTCAGCGGTAATCCCTGCACTCGGGATCGCTGGTTGATTGCTAGGTCCTGCTTGTTGCACGCTAGTAGTCTCGCGGGCATCCGCATTATGAGAAGCTGACCTGGTACGTGGTCTTGCCATTGTAGAGTTATTGGTATGAACTCTGAGTAGAATCAGCGGATGTCCTATCAGTGAGTCGGATCTTCTTTGGGGGATTTGTTTAATCCAGTAGCTTCAAAGCAGATCCTTGAGGTCTGAGAATTCGATTCTCAGTGAAAGCACCAAAGTGTTAGCACCAAAATTGGTCACTAACCTCGTAGAAGAAGATTGTGAAGAGATATAAGTGATGAAATCAAATTAAACAGAGAAGACAGTGCTAATCTAAATATAGAAAGTAAGAACACCAAATTTATAGTGGTTCAGCGTAATTGCCTACGTCCACTTTGAGGTTAAACTTTATTGATCTTCTTTATAATTGATTACAAATACAATTCGTGAATCAAATGCTTGAATGAAGTTGTTAAGTAGAGAAGATGAGTCTTGAAAATGGCAGAGTATCCCCGGTGTTTTCTCTCCCAAAAAAGGATCCATTTCACTGTGACCCTGCCCCTCTATTTATAGGCAAAAGTGGGCTGGACTACCCAAGTGGGCTTGACAGCCGAACGCTCTAGCCCAGGCGCTGCATGCCGAACCAGGTACGCCGAACGCTTCCATGCCGAACGGTCCTTCCCATGCCGAACGGTGCTTCTGATGTATGGGAAGTGTAGGATGGTTGTAGTGAAGCCGAGCGTATCTCTGTTCGAAGCTCTTGACCGACCAATGTATGTAGGTCGAATGATATCGTTACCTTGCGTAGTTGTGCATACTGAATGCCTTCTGAATGCCGAACGCTCTCGTTGCCGAGTTATCCTATCGCCGAGTTCTACTGACGCCGAGTGCCTCTGGATGCCGAGTACTACTGACGCCGAGTGCCTCTGGATGCCGAGTACTCCGGATGCCGAGTACTCCGGATGCCGAGTACCATGAGATGCCGAACACTACTTGACGCCGAGTACCCTTGTTGCCGAGTACTACGCCGAGTAGTCTTGATGCCGAGTGCTCTTGATGTCGAGTGCTCTCGTATGCCGAGCAGTCTCGTATGCCGAGCAGTCTTGGTGCCGAGCAATCTTGATGCCGAGCGTTGGCGGACGTTGAGTGCCAGTTGACGCCGAACACAACTGAGTACTACGCCGAACATTCCTGGACGCCGGACACTATGGATGCCGAGTACTACGCCGAGTACTCATGGATGACAGTTGCTTCGCCGAACACTCCTGGATGGCAAGTGCTTCGCCGAACACTCCTAGATGCCGGACACTCTCTGATGCCGAGCACTTATTGCCGAGTACTAGTTGCCTGGTCAAATCCCCAGGAAACAGTGATTATCTCTCACACGGATCCAAAGGAGTATATCAGATTGTTGGCTCGATTTGGTGTTAAAATAGTGATTTCCATGCATTTTCTTCATCCTAAGTGTAGATCCATATGGATTCATTGTTCATGATGATGTTACATCCATTTTATCACATGTTAACCTATGCAAGTTCATTCATCAAGTTTGTAAAGATATTGTTCATGTTTTCATGCTTGTTGGACTTTCAACTCTTTAATTACGAAAATGCCATTATTGTTATAATTGTCTACTTAGATCATATTTGAAGGCTTGATTGCTTGGATTAATGTTTGATTTGATTGATTGTTATGAATTAGATGATTGATGATTTGATTTAGACCGAAGATGATTCAAAAGCTAAGGGAAAGGCTCTTAAATTGGGGAAAGCTGCTTGTGGCATATGTAGCGGGATGATGAAGCTCTTATGCATAGATTTGATGATGTGATGTTGAGATGAGGCTTTGCGAGGATGTGATGAAGCGAGGCAATCATGTGATGAAGACTTGGTTTAATCCAGACGGGATCATTCCAAGCATGTTGATAACTCGGTGATATGATTCGAGTTGAGGATAATGAATGGATATGAGAATAGTCGTCGAGGAGGATGACTAGGAGGCTTGGGTCTCATCGTTGTTGAAGGTTCTAGCATGCTCAAAGCAAGAGTACGTTTGGGCAGATTCGATAGTCCCAACGGCCAACTGTTGATGGTCGAGTACTTTGGGCAGATTCGATAGTCCTAGGCACGGGCTGCGACGACGTGCGGAGTACTGTCTAGAACCGGGGTTTCCATTAGCCCTTGACGGACGGCTGAAAGAATGTGTCGGTCATTCAATTAACGGTGAAATCGAAGCAATGATAACAGTGATAGCCAGAGTCATGGATGTTTGGTTGTATCGTCATTCGGTCTCAAGAGCAGTGTTTTCTGGGTGCTTATCTGATCTTGGTTTAGGCCTTGGGGGTTTGTGCTTGGAAAACATCGTCAATGACTCGAGTGATAATTACTTTACTTTAAATTGTATGCTCTGCTATGTTTGCTTCTGCTTAGTGTGTGTCTGGGGGATATCACTGTAGAATGAGGTTGGAGTGGGAGGGTTGTATTCCTATTCTTTTTCCTTTATGCTCTTTTGGTATGTTGTTAGTTAATTTACTGCTCACTAAGACTGTTGTCTGACTCAAGGCTTTATGTTTTAACTCTTATTGCCTTGGGCTGTTCGTCCATTTTTGGGACGGGCAGACTAGGTAGCAGGTGACAGGTGCTGTTCTTGCTTCTCACGATGATGATACCGAAGACGAGCTGGAGGGTTGCATATTATCTTCTTACTATATGTACTGGATGTTCCGCTGTTTTGTATAACTCTAAGTGTTATGTAGTGAGGCTTGATGTATTGGCTATTTGGATGCTTGTATTCAACTACTATGAAGTTTTATATGATGGCATTTTATTCTGTAAAGCTTCACTATATATATGTTCTATTGTATTTTGTCCATGCGCTGTGAGTAATACGATAGATCTTGTTGTTTTTATCTACCTTGACAATCGTCCATGGTCGCCTGGCACACTTTACAGCGCACTATCTCTACATTCGGTGCAAGGGTCATGGGCGGTCGTCACATTTGGTATCAGAGCATTGGTTAATCGATTTTACCCAACGCTCGCTGACGTAACTACGTATGAGAGACGTAATTGTATTTTGATGGATGAATACTATATATAATATAGTAGTTTAGTTGAGTTTGAGTCCTTTATGCAGTTGTTTCTCTAGATGTTCTGATCATTCCTTTTTATAGATATTGAGAATGAGTCGAAGAGGGAGACCAGCTGCTAGGGAAGGCCGTGCTACTGAGGGGACTGTTGATTATGCAGCTATGTTCGAAGCTATGATGACTTCGATCATGAGAAGGATACCAGTTCCGGGGACAGCAGTTGATGTTGGAGTTCAAGTCCAAACTCCGAAACCAGTGGATTTTGCTAAGTTGTGCAAGGACTATACTGCTCTTGGAGGGAAGGTTTTCTTGGGAACAGAATCAACTATCGAAGTCCAGAGATGGATAGATGCTTGTAGAAGGATCTTTGGTGATTTGGGAATTGATGATGCAACTAAGAGGAAGTTGGCATCAAGGCAGCTTCAAGGGAGAGCCTCTGATTGGTGGAACTCTATTACCATCAATACTCTGGAGGAAGAGATTACTTGGGAGCAATTCCAAGCCAGATTTGAAGCTAAGTTCATTTCTACAGCTCAGAAGTCTGTTATGTTCAAGAAGTTTGTGGAGCTCAAGCAAGGAGGGAGACCAGTTCTTGAGTATGTTTCTGAGTGTGAAGCTTTGTCCAAGTATGCCCGGTCATATATTGAATCTGCTTATCAGAAGAATGAGAAGTTTGTGACAGGCTTGGACAGTTATCTTGGAAGACAGTTGGTGGATCATTTGGACGATTCATTTGAGAAGCTTGTGGAGAAAGCTCTCAGGCATGAGAGTCTGTTTCCTAAGGAAGGATCTGTTGTTGTTGTGACCAAGGGAGAGTCTAAACCACAGCAGGGTGGAAACCAAAAGAGGAAGCAGCAGCAGCAGAAGGGTAAGGATGGCCAGAAAAAGCCGAAAGTCGAGGTGACTTGCTACAATTGTCAGTAGAAGGGCCATTTCTCGAAGGATTGTAAGAACCAGAAGGTACCAATGAAGTGTCACAACTGTGACAAGCCGGGGCACATCAAGAGGAATTGTCCAGAACCGAGGAGGGACAAACAGATTGTGCAAGCTTATGCTTTGGGAGCTGTTCCGTCGTCTTCGAAAGCTCCTACCGCTGAAGAGAAAGGAAAGGGTGTGGTGGTTCAAGGTACTCTTTTCTTATGTGGTGTTCCAGTTAGAGTGTTGTTTGATACTGGGGCGTCGCATTCGTTTGTTTGTAGTGAACTTGTAGACCGGTTAGGTTTGGAACCGGGTATCGTTGATAGGCCATTGGTTGTGACTAATCCGGTTGGGGGTTCGTCTTGTTTGTGTATGTTATGCCGTGGTCTGAATGTGTCGAGTCATGGTTGCTCTTTTGTTTGTGATTGTTTTGTTCTGAACTTTTCGGGGTTCGGAATTATTTTGGGTATGGACTGGCTTAGGAAGTATGCGGCGAAGGTTGATTGCGAAAGGTTGGAAGTGACAGTCGAGAATGTGGAGGGGCGAAAGATTGTGATACGATGTAAGCATGAAGAAGGCGTCTTCATGAGCTTCATGTATTCGCTGGTTGTTCCACGGGATGGACTGTCAACAGTGCCGATCGCTAATGGATTCGAAGATGTCTTTGACGAAGTCAAAGGGTTGCCGCCGCATAGAGAGATCGAGTTTTGTATAGATCTAGTTGAAGGAGCCAGACCTGTTGTGATGCCTCTTAGGCGGATGGCGCCTAGGGAACAGCATGAGTTGAAGGTGCAAGTTGATGATCTTTTGCAGAAAGGATTCATTCGGCGTAGTGTGTCCGAGTGGGGTGCACCAGTTGTGTTCGCAACCAAGGCAGATGGGTCATTGAGATTGTGTGTGGATTATCGTGAGCTGAATAAGGTGACTAAGAAGAACAAGTATCCATTCCCGAGAATAGATGACTTGTTTGATCAGCTTCACGAAGCTAAGGTGTTTTATCAGATGGATTTAGCAACGGGATTTCACCAGTTGAGAGTGGCTAAGGATAGTGTGCCGAAGACTGCTTTTCGGACACCAACCGGTTTCTTTGAGTGGCTGGTAATGCCGTTTGGATTGACTAACACGCCAGCATATTTTGTGGATCTTATGAATAGAGTGTTCAGAGATCAAGTGAACAAGTTCGTACTTGTGTTCGTGGATGATATTCTGATTTATTCCAGAACTGAAGAAGAGCACAAGACGCACTTGCGTATTGTTTTGGAAATCTTACGGAAACATCAGCTGAAGGCTAAGTTTTCGAAGTGTCACTTCTGGAAGAGTGAAGTGAGGTTCTTAGGCCATGTTATTTCTGGAAGTGGAATAGCGGTTGATCCCGCTAAGGTGGCAGCAATCCAGGATTGGGATAGACCTAAGAATGCATCGGATGTTAGAAGTTTTCTTGGATTAGCAGGATATTATCGACGGTTTATCAAAGACTTCTCCAAGGTGGCTGCACCGTTAACAGGATTGATGAAGAAGAACCAAGAGTTCAGATGGGATGATAAGTGTGAGCAAGCTTTCAGAATCCTGAAAGAGCGATTGACGAGTGCTCCTGTTTTGACTATTCCTAGTGGGAATGATAAGATGGTGGTTTACACCAACGCATGTGGTACCGGACTTGGAGCAGTGCTAATGCAGAAGGATAAAGTTGTTGCATATGCCAGTCGACAACTAAAGTCGCATGAAAGGAATTACCCGACTCTTGATTTGGAGTTAGCGGCGATTGTTTTTGCTCTGAAGATGTGGAGACATTATCTATTGGGAGTTCGATTCGAGTTGTTTACAGATCATAAGTCGTTGAAGTATCTTTTCTCCCAAAAGGATTTGAATCTTCGGCAGCAACGTTGGCTAGAGTTTTTGGCATCATATGATTTTGGTATAGCTTATACTCCGGGAAAAGGTAACGCAGTGGCAGATGCGTTAAGTCGAAGACATGCAGGATTGGGAGCCATGTTTTCAGAATGGAAGAATCTCGAGTATTTAGCTGGATTTGACTTCAGGCCTAGATGCGAATTGGAACCTGAGATGTTGGCAAACTTATCAATAAGACCGACTCTAGTGGAAAGGATTGGCGAGAGTCAAAAGCAAGATGATAAGATTGTCAAGATTATCCGTGATTTGGAATCTGGATTGGAACCAGAAAAGGATAAAGGATTCGAGGTCGATCGAGAAGGTTGGCTTCGGAAGCAAGGACGGCTAGTTGTTCCCGATATAGATGAATTGAGGAGTGAAGTTCTGAAGGAAAGTCATCACTCGAAGTTGACAATTCATCCAGGTGGAAATAAGATGTATCGGGATATGAAGAGAACCTACTACTGGGAAGGTATGAAGAAGGATGTTGGAAATTTTATTTCCAAATGTATGAACTGCCAATTGGTAAAGGCTGAACAGAAGAAGCCAAGTGGATTGCTTCAGCCATTAGAAGTTCCTACATGGAAGTGGGAACAAATATCGATGGATTTTATTGATGGTCTACCTAGAACCAGAACGGGAAATGAAGGGATTTGGGTCATCATAGATCGCCTGACTAAGAGTGCGAGGTTCATTCCTGTTCGATCGACTAGGACTGCATCAAAGTTGGCTGAGTTATATGTTAAGTGGATAGTTCGATTCCATGGTATTCCGAAGAGTATAGTGAGCGATCGAGATCCGTTGTTCACTAGTGGATTTTGGAAGAGCTTCCAGGAAGTTTTGGGAACCGAGTTGTGTTTGAGTACAGCTTATCACCCTCAAACAGACGGTCAGACCGAGCGAGTCAACCGAGTTTTGGAAGATCTCCTCAGAGCTTGTGTTTTGGATTTTGGGGGATCATGGGAAGATCACCTTCATTTGGTGGAATTTTCATACAACAACAGTTACCAGTCAAGCATTGGTATGGCACCGTATGAGGCATTGTATGGAAGGCCGTGTAACTCACCGACGTGTTGGATAGAAACTGGAGAAAAGCTGATGCTTGGGCCAGAGATGATTCGTCAGACTTCAGATTGCATAGAGATCATTCGGCAACGAATGAAGGCAGCCCAAGACCGTCAGAAAAGTTATGCCGATAAGCGTCGTAAGGATTTGGAATTCGACGTTGGTGATATGGTTTTTGTGAAGATTTCTCCACTGAAGAATGTTATTCGATTCGGGAAGAAAGGAAAATTGACTCCGAGATTTGTTGGACCATTCCCGATCATCGAGCGAATTGGAAAGCTCGCCTATAGATTGGAATTACCGGAGAAAATGTCGAGTGTGCACAGTGTTTTTCATGTGTCGTATCTACGGAAGTACGTGCACGACTCGAATACAGTGGTTCCTGCTGATAGCTGTGAAGATTTCGAAGTTGATCCAGTCGATAGAAGACCTCGTAAGCCGCTTCGTGTTGTGGGAACTGACACGAAACAGCTTAGGAGGAAGGTAGTTAAGTTGCTCAAGATACAATGGAGTGATGATGATAACGACTGTACGTGGGAGGTGGAAGAGAGGATGAAGGCAGCTCATCCTGAACTCTTCAAGGTATGGCCCTAAGGTGTCGTGTCATCTCACGATATTGTAACTTGTTCTCGTTTTAGAATTCTTCATGCTAAGCTAGAATTGGATGCATGGTTTGTTGATTGCTATGGATGGTAGGCGTGTAGAATAGTTTTTGATTGCTTTGTTTGTTTGGAATTTCGGGGGCGAAATTCCTAAGGGGGAGAGAATGTAACGACCCGTATTTTTACGGATCGAAAAGTTCGTTCAAATCTGGAATTTTTAGCGTTGTTAAGTCATTTCAGATTTTGGGTAATTTGGTTAAGTCTTAAGTTGTGACCGACTTATAGGATTGGCGACCTAAGGGGTAGGTCGGCAGTGACTTAAGGAATTCGGCGAGTTAGGAGATAAGTCGTAGTAGCTTAGGTCGTAGGGTGTTGGAGCGACCTAAGGTAGTGGATGACTTAAGGGGTAGGTCGGCTAGACGAGTTAGCGAGTTAACAACCCAGTAGTTACCGACTTATTAGAGTTAGCGACTTATAGAATTGACCGACCTAAGAGTTAATGACTTAGGTAGGGTAGCGACTTAAGAGATTTAGACGACTTAAGGCAATAACCGACTTAAGATAGTTGACGACTTAGGAAGTGTACGACTTAAGAGAATCGGTGGTTTAAGTTAGTAGGCGACTTAAGAGTTAGCGACTTATAGGAGTTGAGTCGTAACCCAGTTATTTGTTAAGTCGTAGAAGCATAGATCTGTTAAGTCGTATCTTCTGCCAAGTCATAAGTCGTGACTAGTGGTAAGTCGCTAGGTGCGCATGAGCTTAAGTCGTAGACGACTTAAGGGAGTTAAGTCTTAAGTCGTAGGGGATTTGGGTTTTGTTGAGTCGTAGGCGCGCATGCTATAAGTCGTGACCGACTTAGGAGATAGTTGTTATGTCGTGAGTCATAGACAGGTGAGCGTTAGGTCGTAGAAGCCGAAGTTGTTAAGTCGTAGGGTTTTAAGTCGTAAGTCGTGAACGACTTATGAAGGCAGACGACTTAAGGAAATTTCTGCTATAAATAGGAAGGTTGTTCTCACTTTTTGGGATCCGGATTTCGAAGCGACGAAGTGCTGCCATTTTTGAGAGCTCGACTTCTACACTTCTTCACTTCTTCTCTCCACTCTAATCTAGTGCTTCTATCCATCCAAGTTGAAGATCAAATTGAAGATTCAAGAGCTTAGATTAAAGATCTTCATCCTTTGAAGTGTGCTTTCATCGTTTGAAGCAGATTTGTGATAGATCAAGTTAGATCCTTCGCTGTCCAGATCTGAAGCGTGTTGATTTGGGTTTGTTTTGGTGAATTGGTGAGTGGTGATTATCTCTCACATGGATCCAAAGGAGTATATCGGATTGTTGGCTCGATTTGGTGTTAAAATAGTGATTTCCATGCATTTTCTTCATCCTAAGTGTAGATCCATATGGATTCATTGTTCATGATGATGTTACATCCATTTTATCACATGTTAACCTATGCAAGTTCATTCATCAAGTTTGTAAAGATATTGTTCATGTTTTCATGCTTGTTGGACTTTCAACTCTTTAATTACGAAAATGCCATTATTGTTATAATTGTCTACTTAGATCATATTTGAATGCTTGATTGCTTGGATTAATGTTTGATTTGATTGATTGTTATGAATTAGATGATTGATGATTTGATTTAGACCGAAGATGATTCAAAAGCTAAGGGAAAGGCTCTTGAATTGGGGAAAGCTGCTCGTGGCATATGTAGCGGGATGATGAAGCTCTTATGCATTGATGTGATGTTGAGATGAGGCTTTGCGAGGATGTGATGAAGCGAGGCAATCATGTGATGAAGACTTGGTTTAATCCAGATGGGATCATTCCAAGCATGTTGATAACTCGGTGATATGATTCGAGTTGAGGATAATGAATGGATATGAGAATAGTCGTCGAGGAGGATGACTAGGAGGCTTGGGTCTCATCGTTGTTGAAGGTTCTAGCATGCTCAAAGCAAGAGTACGTTTGGGCAGATTCGATAGTCCCAACGGCCAACTGTTGATGGTCGAGTACTCTGGGCAGATTCGATAGTCCTAGGCACGGGCTGCGACGACGTGCGACGTGCGGAGTACTGTCTAGAACCGGGGTTTCCATTAGCCCTTGACGGACGGCTGAAAGAATGTGCCGGTCATTCAATTAACGGTGAAATCGAAGCAATGATAACAGTGATAGCCAGAGTCATGGATGTTTGGTTGTATCGTCATTCGGTCTCAAGAGCAGTGTTTTCTGGGTGCTTATCTGATCTTGGTTTAGGCCTTGGGGGTTTGTGCTTGGAAAACATCGCCCTTGACTCGAGTGATAATTACTTTACTTTAAATTGTATGCTCTGCTATGTTTGCTTCTGCTTAGTGTGTGTCTGGGGGCTATCACTGTAGAATGAGGTTGGAGTGGGAGGGTTGTATTCCTATTCTTTTTCCTTTATGCTCTTTTGGTATGTTGTTAGTTAATTTACTGCTCACTAAGACTGTTGTCTGACTCAAGGCTTTATGTTTTAACTCTTATTGCCTTGGGCTGTTCGTCCATTTTTGGGACGGGCAGACTAGGTAGCAGGTGACAGGTGCTGTTCTTGCTTCTCACGATGATGATACCGAAGACGAGCTGGAGGGTTGCATATTATCTTCTTACTATATGTACTGGATGTTCCGCTGTTTTGTATAACTCTAAGTGTTATGTAGTGAGGCTTGATGTATTGGCTATTTGGATGCTTGTATTCAACTACTATGAAGTTTTATATGATGGCATTTTATTCTGTAAAGCTTCACTATATATATGTTCTATTGTATTTTGTCCATGCGCTGTGAGTAATACGATAGATCTTGTTGTTTTTATCTACCTTGACAATCGTCCATGGTCGCCTGGCACACTTTACAGCGCACTATCTCTACATTCGGTGCAGGGGTCATGGGCGGTCGTCACAGAACGAAATCAAAATGAAGTTCATCTCCTCCAGGTTTTTTTTCACGAAATTGATTTTTCGTTTCCTCGAAAAAAAAAGAAATTAATGGCCGCGCGTTTCATATCAACTCGAATCGAGTCGAGTTCGACGGTCTTGTGGAGCCTGGATCGAGATTGTGGGCTGCAAGGTGAGGCGCAGCGATTAGGAAAGGGGATCTCGTGGAGGGTAGCGATCCTGTGCGCTGCTACGTGGGGGCGTGGGGCCGCGTAGAGAGGTTCCACGCTCGATGGAAGGAGCTCGCGTAGCTGTTGGATTGTCTCGCGATGGAGGCAGCTTCGTCGAGGTGTAGTAGTGTTCTGGAGGGAGACTGTAGTCGAATGTCTCGACTGTGGTCGAAAACGTGGCTGCGCGTGCATGGGGATAGTTGTGGCCAGAGCTTGGTCGAGTTGTTAGTGTCGTGGAGGAGCAGAGGGTTGCTCGAGCAACCGAGGGAGAGCAGTAAGGTATATTTGGTATCTTTTTTTCAATTTAAAGATTTATACCTATACACACACCTATTTTAATTTAAATATATATATATAAAGATTGGAGGTTTTATATATGGGTGGAGAAAAGGATTTAAAACTAGATTTCTGTATATATTAATGAAGAAAAATTTTATACAGTAAAGGAATTACTGTACTGTCTTTTATGGGGAAGAAAATTTAAATATAAGCATATCTTGGAAGAGTATACATACATGTTTAATATATTGGTAAAACAGAAGTATATATATACAGATAAAGTTTTGGAAAATTATATAATAGGAAATTTAAAAGGGTTGAGAGTTGCATAAAGTTAGATTTGGAATCTATTGTTTTTATAAGTATATACGTAGTTTCAAAAGAAAAATAAAATATACATATTTTCACTTAACTAGTTTAGTTTAAAATAATTTATTAAGGTGATTAATTTATTCAGTTAACTTATTTAATTTATTTTAGTTACTAAAAGATTTTTAAGAGGGAAATTTTTAGTTAAATTGAATTAGTAGTTAATTAAATTATAAAATGGAAATTTAATTGTTCGATTTGTTCGAATATTAATAAAATCATCTAATGTCTGTACAAGGTCTAAATCGTGGAGAAAACAAGCCGGTTTGGAAATGGATTTCAAATTAAAAGAGTCAAAGGTGAGTTAATCTCACCCATCTGGATTATTATTTAAATTTAAATGGTAAAATTTAAATATTTGGTTGAATGATTGAATCGATTGGATGTGGTATAATATATATAGTAGTGTATATATATTGGAGTGATTGATTTCCCGCATTATATAGCGGATGAGACCCTATGTGCCGCATAATAGCGGATGATAATATTTAAACCCATATACCGCGATATTCCACCTCGAAGTGGAATTGGTACTGTGCTAACGTTTGTGGATGCAGGGAAACAGGTTGGAGGGATCCAACTGGATTCCTCAAAATTATTTAGATTGATCTGATAATTCTATGACATGATTATTTGATATTCTGTGTTGAATTATATTGATCATATTGGGAATTGAAATTTATTGATTGCTCTGGCTTGATTATATATATATTTTGGAATATTGAGAATTGAAATATATATATAGATGAAGTTTGGATTTTTAAAGTAACTAAATAAAAAGATAATCTTTTTAAATAAATAATTATAAGGAACTTGGATAATTTAAAATGATTTGGAAGAAAAAAAGTTGATTTCTAAATTGTAACAAATAAACCTAAAGTATGGAAAAAGGGGATATTTTGAATAAATAAATTCAAGTGATAATATTTAAAAGAAGTAAAGAATTTATTTTAAAAATTCAAGATTTAAATTGGTTTGGAAAAGATAAGGAAGAAATTTGTAAATAAATATGAAATCTGTGGATTCAAGTTAAATAAGGTTTTAAAAATCCTAATTTAGAAGCTTAATCTGGAATTAATGAAATTAACGGATTTTAAAATAAATTTGAGCGAGGAAAGAATTTATTTTAAAATGGAATTGATTTGGAAATCAATTTGAAATTTTGGTAAAGTAATTGAACTGGGTCTAAAAGATGGATGAGACTATGAAATTTATAAACTGGGTTTATAAAGTAATATATCAGTGGATATTTGGAAGAATAAATTCCAGGTGGGAATTTATAAAGGAATGAGTAAATTTGTTTAAAAATAAATAGTAATTTATTTTTAAAAGGTGTGAAAAAGAGGTGTATTTCCCTGGAAAGCCAAGTACGTTTTCAAAGCAAACTTTTAAGTATAAGTTAAAAGTTTAAGTTGTTTAAAGGAATGTTTTTAAGAAATAATTATTAAGTTGTTAAATTTTTAAAGGTAAAGATTTATTAAGTTAGTTTTAGTGGTAGTTATTTTAAAAGGGTAAATGGGTATTACGTTTTAAAAAGGATAATTATAAATATCTATATTTTATAAATAGTTTATTTTAAAGATGGTTTTATTTGAAACTTGTATAGAATTTCATAACTCTTATTTTAAAATTTAGTGTGACTTAACTTTTATTTCAAAATTATTTTTATACTTTATAAAGTAGTTTTACTTTAAATATTTTTTAAAATACATATTTTTGAATAAGTGTTTAAGTAGTTAATTTAAATGTTCAAAGGTATATTTTAGAATAAAGTGATTTAAATTATTATAAAATCTAAAATGTTTGGACTTGGTTAATTTCAAGGGAAAAACAATATTTGGGAAATTTATTCCGTAAAGGAAGATGGTTTGAAAAACTGTTCCAGGGTGAAATTGGGAATATATCTTGTGAAGATATCTTAATATTAATAAATAATTTGGGTAATTATTTATTGTTTGATGGATGCTTGTGGATGTAAATTGATAGTTAAATCACCGACTATCAATATTGGACAGTGCGCTGATCGTTTCGAAGAGACCGGGATCGAGATTAATTCCGGGAAACCACTTCGATCCGGTTTGTACATTTTCGTGGGGAAAACGAGTTTGGAATCGAAGATGGAGCAGTAAAGTGCAAGGGCTAGTCGCTACTAATCCTGAGGGTGATTCCAAAATGGATGTGGTAGGAGTAGTGCCTTCGGTTCCGTTCGGACCCGTAACGGACTTGTATGGATGAATGCTTTCGGAACATCGTCAGGTGGACGGTGGGCATTCTAAGATATGTGTTCTAAAAATGTAACACTTAACCTAGAGCCTCATCAACCGGGAATGACTGAAAATCAAGGGTTATGCAGCAAGGCTATGTGGGTAGCGCCCATTAGGGTGAGATCATCCCTGTCTAGATGTCCCTTTTTATTTCGGCTGTGTGGCGGTTGGTCGTGCCAACCGTGGGGTGATCTTACTCGGAATTACCCTTAGGTAGTTCCGGTCTTGTGTTGTGGGGGATCGGGCGTGGTCCTCGGTACACTGATCTAGACTAGGTACTGTGACAGGTGGTACCCCAGTGCCTAGTCATTGATGGAAATCCATGTAACGACCCACTATTTTGGACCATTCAAAACCATAGATTGTTAATTTAAATTGGCAAAACTCAGCATATACAGTAAATAAATAAATCACAGATCACAGACACAGAGTAATATAACAATATGCAGCGGAAACAAAAGAATAGTAGTTCATGAAGCTACTATATATATATATATAACAGAGTTAAATAAGATACAACCGAAGTCTCGAATACAATAGTCAAATACAAGATCAGAATACATCACTAGAATCAACTGAATATCTGAAAGCTGGATAGATAGCTGGATGTCCAAGCGAAGCTCCAACTCCAAAGGTGAGTCTCGAATACTGGTACACTCAGTCTGACCCGAGCGTAAAGAAAACACAAAACACTCGAGTCAGGATTAACATTCTTATATCAATAAATCCAACTCAAGTGAAATAACCACTGAAATACAAGTAACTCAAAGGATGTTTGGATAACCATCCTCTAAGGATCCGTTAAACTATCTACATATACAGTAGAATACGCTAAGTAGATAATGTCTAATCAGTAAAGTACGATATTAAAATAGTGTTAAGGCGTTACCATAATCCCCCTTAACACATTTTTATAATGCCATAGTCTATACAGCACCGTAAACCCCACCGTAAACTAGTGGTTATCAGAGGGTACCCCATAGGTATAACACAAAACAAATCGTAGTGGTCGCGATAGGATAAACAGTATGACAAGGTACATGAGGCGATACCAACTAGGATACTAGTAGTTGCGTCATCCGGACTGATGTTGGGCATAGCAGCTACCACCCCAACACCGCGAAACAACACTCCCATAATCGAGGGGTGCACCCAAATCGAATCACAAAAGTAATAGATATGGTAACGAAGAAGTGTGTCCGCTAGAGGTGGCGAACCTCAATGGCCTGGTAGGGCTCCTGTTTTAGTCATGTCAGGGGTCATCCAAAATCGTTCTCTTTCTTCAGTCAACGCGTTTATCAAAACCATCCACTTCGTTCTGGATCAACACTCCGCGTATATTAGTTATTAAAGTGGTTTCAGTATCGACAGAGAGTATGTCCATATCCGATCCCGGTCTCTTTAATAACTACGTATTATTACACCGATGGTCATTTAATAAACTTTCAAAATAGTTATATTTCAAAACCGACATATCATTGTCATTTCAAAACCATATCAATACGATATCACTTTCACTTTAAATAAATCCATTTCCAAAATCATAGTACTTTTCCAAAGATATAACGCTTTCAAAATCATAGTCTTTTAAAATCAAACACTTTGGAAATCAAAACCTTGAAATTCATAACACTTTGAAATCATAGCTTGAAATCATAACATTTTGGGAATCCTAACACTTTCCTCTTAAACAATTTAGATATTAAAATTTGTATATATAGAAAAATAGTTTATACAATAAAATAGTTTATATAAAATAGTTATAAGTAAAAATAGTTTATAATAAAATAATTTATATTGAAAATGATTTATATTAAAATAGTTTATATTAAAATAATTTATAAAGTAAAATATCAATAGTTTAAATATAATTTAAAATTACTTTATAAATAAAATAGTTTCCTCAAATTTCACAAATCGATTCAAATTAACTCGAATTCCAAAATTTTAATTTAATCAAATCTCAAATCATCAATTTCAATTCGATTTAGTTTCTAAATAACCATTTCAATCTATCGATTTCAAATTCATATTTAAACCATAAAATAAGCCATTTCAATTTCGATATATTTCAAAGCTTTAAATATTCACATTTCAAAACTAAATTTGGTAATTCCATTTATATCCCAATTTAATTTCATAACATTTTGTTTCTGAGATATTTCTTTAATCATTTCAATACATCTAAATACGACTTCAATTTAAAAATTTAAATAAACAAAATATCCCATTTAAATTTATATAAGTTTGAAATATTCATTTAAGTCACTTTTAATCAAATTCAAGTTATAGAACATATCTTTCAATTTTCAAATTTAATAAATTTCAAATCAACCTTATTTAAGTAAAATTCTTAAATAAATATAATTTCAAATCAATTTCAATTTATCTTTCCAACCTGAATCATTATAAACTCTATATTTGAAAATATAAATTTACATAAATACTTAAACATTATTTTATATTGATTAAATTGACTTTATTAAATCAACTTTATTAGATCTTTAAAAATCAATATTTATTACAACCATATATTTCCTTCAAACCATAGAAATCCTTTTTCAAATATTTATATATAGACCAACGGTGTCTGTATATAATTTCTACCCTATGGTCAAGTGATACGGATATTTATCATTTCAATCCATAATTTAAATATATATACGGGTATATATCTTTTCAACCCGTAACTCCAAATTCAATTCAAATTAAAATCGCTAGGGTTTATCATTTCCATCCATAACGATTTTCTCCTATTCTACAGATCGTTCGGGTATGTATCATTTCAACCCATAGTGAATTCTATATTAACAGGGAACTTGCAGAGTGATAACAGATATGATAAAAATATAACAACAGTAACAGGCATATATCATCAGTGATAAATAATAGATAATGGTGTCAGATATCACAGGTGAACAGATACAGATGATGGCATATATATAGCAGTGTAAATAACTAGCAACAGCATATTTCAATTGTCGTTTCAATTAAAATCAAATTTAATAAATAAAAGAACGTTAATCGTGAGTGATTGCTCACCTTCCGAGGCTAGTGAGAACATGAGATGACACGGATACACACACGGGAACGGACACTGAAATTGAGTTACAAACCCAAGCACGAATTCGATGATCAAAGCTGATAAATAGGAATCGATGAACAAAACGAATCAGTTTTTGATATAAACTGAAAATGTATACATCATTATATATATAAATAAATTTGTTTTCTAAAATAAATTTCAAAACATATATATAAATCTATATACCAATTATATGTATAGTCAATATAACACATCATAACTTATATAAATAATAATTATACACCAGATGCTTATACCATACCTTTGTAACCTTATAGCAATAGATCATAGATACGAACAATATAAAATGCAGACAGAACAAAATTTATGTGGGAAAAATGTACATGCGAGGACTACATCTGTAAACAAATATGCAGACCTACAAAATTACATAAATGTACGTTATATATAAGCTTTTTATATTTAAGATTAATGCTTATCCAAATCAATGCGAGTTTATATACTTCAAAGTATATAATCTGTAAGGCTTTAATTATGCTACAGTCCTAAACAACCACTGTATATATAAAAATGAAGGCTGACACAGTACCAAATCACATGAAAACTTTATCACTTATATATATTAAAGTACTTCTACCTAACCTATATATATATATATATATATATATATATATATATATATATATAAACCGGTATATAGGTATAGGACTTGTATAAACTAACATAACCTACAGATCATATATAGATGTATAATATATTAAAATACTTACGTATATAAAAAAAATGCTCACCTATATATATACTTAAATCATAGTACACGCAAAATGTACTTAAAACATAAACATCCATATAAATACATATAAATGTACATATATATATATACATAATTAAAACCAAATGTTTAATGAATAAAAATGTACAGCCTTTCAAACTTTTATGCACAGATCTAAGTATATATATATACAAAACAATATGTAAAACATAAAAAAAAATTTCAGTATATAGCTTACATAACCTTTTTATATAAAACAGAACATACATTTATAAATATAAGACAAGGAAACAAAGTAGCATTCAGATTGGAATTTATATGTATATAACTACGGGCTTATATATGTACCTACTATATAAACATATATATCTAACATATAATAAGACTACAACATAATATTCCTTTCACGAAACATACAGTACCATATATTTACAAAAATGAAATTCTTTTTTTTTAAACATATATATACGTTAAAATTTTAGTTCAATATAAAAATCCACATAACTCACTCAAACTAATATATGCATACCTTCAAAGCTCCAAATATATACATACGCATGCAAATCGTGGCTGGCTCAAGGTGATGCGGCTGACGTAGAGCAGGATGATGGAGGATGTTTGTACGGTGGAGAGAGAAGATGAGGAAGCCGATGTGATCAGGGAAAGGCTTCGGCATAGGGTTTCGGTTGTGGTGTTTGGTGAAGGAAAGGTGGCGTAGAGAAGGGGTGCTCGGCCGAGACTGGGAGATGGAAGGTGAGATTTCTTTGCGGTGGTTGGTGGCCGAGGTCTGGGTGTGTACGACAAAGCGAGGTGGGAAGGGAAAAGTTTGCGTGTGAGGCCGAGCGTAGGCTAAAGGAAGATAATGGGAAAAATGGAAGGTGGAGTTGCAAGGTTGAGGATGAGAGCAGGCTTCTCAAAGAAATAAGCAACAGGAACGTACAATCAACAAGTGAAGAGAAAGTGAGGATAAAATAAAAGGTATAAATTTTGTAATATATATTTCTTGGGCCGAAAGAAAATGAACGGTTGGGAAAATAAAGGGTCAAAAGTTGGAATAATAAATGTTGATGGCTATTGGGTTTACACAGAGGAAAGTTGAATGGTCACAAAATCAAAAGTCAAATTGCGGAACCAATACGGAAATCGTTCCATAGATTTCACTGTCTACCGGACTCCAAAACACACAAACAAATATGCTGCGGAGATCAGCTTGCCGAGGCGATCAAAACGGTATGAAGATATCAGTGGTATGATTGAATTATAAAAATTCGAATTTTCTACTAGCGGAAAATGCAGCAAAAACACAGAAAAATAAGATCGACAGAGCTAAAGAAGTCCGAATTTGGAAAAACGAAAAATGACTTCTTAGTCAGAAGATGAATTAGAATTTTTCTATGTAAAAATATTCAGGTTTGGAAAACATTTTATTATCATCAAATTTTAACCGATATAAATTGGAATAAAATTACACTAGAAAATAAACTTCCAAATTATCTGATGAAAATTTACTAGTTGCTATGTTTAACTAGACGCATTCCAAATATCAAATTTTTATTTCAAAATTTTATCGTTTAAAATTTCATAAAATTTCAACTAATTACGTTATTAAAACAGTTAAAATTTACGCGTCGTTACACTCTCCCCCACTCAAAACTTTTCGTTCCCGAAAAGGAAGGAGGAAGGAGAATAGAGACAACCAGAAAGAAAATAGATTGGGATACAAGTAAAACAATTAATTTAAACCATATATATTTTGTAACGACCCGCTATTTTGGACCATTCGCATCCGCACATGTCGGACTTGAATAATTCAAAATATCGAATGGTTAATTTAAATTGGCAAAACTGAACATATACAGTAAATAAATAATCACAGATCACATACACAGAGTAATAAATGCAGCGGAAACAAAAGATAGTAGTTCATGAAGCTACTATATACATATCAGAGTTAAATAAGGTACAGCAGATGTCTCGAATACAATAGTAAAATACAAGAATCAGAATACAATCACTGGAATCAACTAGATATCTGAAAGCTGGATAGATAGCTGGATCTCCCAGCGAAGCTCCAACTCCAAAGGTGAGTCTCGAATACTGGTACACTCAGTCTGACCCGAGCTTAAAGCAAAACACAAAACACTCGAGTCAGGATTAACATTCTTATATCAATAAATCCAACTCAAGTGAAATAGCAACTGAAATACAAGTAACTCAAAGGATGTTTGGAATAACCATCCTTTAAGGATCCTTTAAACTATCTACTATGTAGTAGTGTACGATAAGTAGATAATGCCTATCAGTAATATAAGATATCAAAATAGTGTTAAGGCGTTACCATTATCCCCCTTAACACATTTTATATAGTGGGAATTAGCCACAAGGGCCTCTTTAGCAAGTGAAATTAATTTCTAGGACACACAACTAAAATAATTTCTTTTAAGGACAATAGGCAAAATAATTAGTTTTTAGGGCCTAAAAACCTATGAAATTGTGTCCTTGAAAGTAATTGGACAGCTGACTTTGTCCTTGAAAGTAATTATTCTGCTGACTTTGGCCTTGAAAGTAATTATTTTAGATGTGTGTCCTAGAAATTAATTGGACTGCAAAGTTTGTCCTTCTAGTGAAATGCCCCTTTTATATAAGTGTTATAGTCTATACAGCACTGTAAACTCCACCGTAAACTAGTGGGATATCAGGGAGTACTCCATAGGTATAACACAAAACAAATCGTAGTGGTCGCGTATATAGGGATACAAGTATGACAAGGCACATGAGGCAATACCCAAGGTAGTGAAACTACCGTTTGCCTGATCCGGACTGGTGAGAACGCATCGCCACAGCGATTGCAACACCACGAAACAACACTCCCAAATCAAGGGTGCACCAATCGACAACAAGTAATGAGTAGTTTTCGAAGAAGTGTGTTCGCTCGAGGTAGCTAACCCCCATTTGACCCGACACGGCTCATGTTTTAGTCATTTCCAATTTGACACAAGTGTCAAGGCTATCCATTATCGTTCTCTTTCTTCAGTCATCACGTACATCATTCCAACCACTTCATTCTGGATCACACTCCGCGTGTAGTTATTAAAGTGGTTTTCGGTTTAGACAGTGAGTATGTCCCTAACCGATTCTGGTCTCTTTAATAACTTCCGTAATTATTACACCGATTGGTCGTTTAATAAATTTCAAAACCAAATCAATTACAATTTCAATTAGAATTTGTAAATCAACATTTCATTTGTCTTTCTAAAACAATTTCCATAATTTATGTTTCAAAACTTCCAAATTACCATTTCAAAATCTTATAATTCAATTTCAATCTTTATTTAAAACAATTCAAATATTGATTTAAATTCGTATATAAGTTTCATTCCGAAATCATTTAAATTAATTTAATTTAACATTCAAATCAATTTAACTTCATTTATCGATTCCATTCAATAATTCCTTAAGTAAATTTATCATTCAAAACAATTTCTATTTAATTTCCAATTCATTAAATCAATTATTTAAGTTCAACTTCATTATATCAAAACTTACAAATTTGAATTTAATTAAATTCACCAAATCAAGTTCTTTAAATTCCAAGTCTTTCATTAATTCAATAAATCCCATTTTAATTCTTGTTAAAGAAATTCAATTTCACTTATTCATTTACTTAGTTACAAATTTCAAAACTCAATTAATAAAGAAACTTAATTTCACTTATTCAAGAAGTTCAATTTCACTTAACGAAGAATTCAATTTTATTTAATTATTAAATAATTCAATCTTATTTAATTATTAAATAATTTCAAAACTTAATTATTAACTAATTTCAAAACTTAATTATTAATAATTCCAAATTTAATTATTAAATAACTAATTTTAAAACAATGTCCATTCATCATCTATTATGTTAATATTTTGAGTCAGATTATTAAATATTAACATTTTCCTTTCCTTGAACTTTCAAATTTCAACTTCATTTTAAAACCTTATTATTTATTCAAATAAGATCTATATTTTATTTTTAAAACACATTATTGACCAATCGGTTTTCATTTAATTCTCTATCCTAGGTCAAAGTTCAATTTGGGTATTTATCATTTCAACCCGATTCCAATTCAATTCAAAATCAAAGCATAGCAAAGAGAACTTGCAGTGTGATAACTGGGATGGTGTCAAAGTAAATAAACAAGCAATAACAACAATCAATATCAATCCAATAATCAATTCAAATAATCCCGAAATAATCGTATTAATTCACCTTGTTGTTTGTGCGAATTAATATAATTATTTCTAGAATCTACACTATCATTTCATGTAGATTAAAGATTATTACATTAATATTTATACAGTTTTTCAATTGATATCTATTATTCGATTTCATACTACATCAATTTGAACAACAAACATTTACATGGTTCAAGGTGTATTTTACCAAATTTCTACGTGTCAATTAATTCAACATTTAAAGGGGTCATATTATGCAAATGTCATCAAATCAAATTTAACACATATATCAACTCTAACTATCCTATGTCAATTTCAATTTCAACTTATTTATCACTTACAACATTAACAATTTAACGTCCAATGTCAACATCAACAATCGATCATTTATCAATCAAACTGGATTATCATTGTATATATAATAGATAATGGTGTCAGATGTCATAGGTGAACTGATACAGGTAATATCATATATAACAGTGTAATTAACTAACAACAGCATATTTCAATTGTCGTTTCAATTGAAATCAAATTTAATAAATAAAAGAACATTAATCGTGAGTTATTGCTCACCTTCCGAGGCTAGAGAGATGAATAGACAACGAAGTTGAGTTACGAATTACAAGCGCGACTTCCGAAATAAACTAGATTGGCACGAATCGACGAGCAAAGCTGTTAAATAGGAATTGCCGAAATCAAATCAAAACATTCAACATAGCAACAAATAAAAACAGGTCCTGCGTCAAAGTTTAACAATATAATTCTATGTGCTACCGAGATCGAAATGGTCTGAAATTTGGTATGAATAAAGATCAAAACTTGTATTTCAAACTGCAAAAGAATCACTTCATTTGGACAAGACACGAGAAAAGTTACGATGTCACGAACATAGACTCAGGCCATGTTGCGACTGTCAAATGTTCAGGTCTGAAAACCCATCTGGGTCTGACTTTCAGGTAAGAAACAGAGAACTTAACCACCTCGTATGAAGCAAAAATTTTATATACATAAAGTATAAAACTTCATGTTTTAAACAAAAATGGAATCACTTTATTCCAACGTAAGACAGAAGAGATACGATGCGTCAAACATGAACTCAGGTCGTGTTTGCAGCAGCGTAAAATAATTCAAGTACAAAAGAACAGCTGCTTGGGTCTAACTTCCAGATCCTCGACCACTAATCAAACGAAGTCGGATTTTGCTGGAATTTGACATGCATAAACTAGGTAACTTTGACTCTTTTGTAAAAATAGAATTAAGTCATTCCGATAAAACATGAGTGAGATATGATATCGTGAACATGAAGTCGAACTGCTGTTCAGAAAAAATAAACAAACATGCAAACAAGTGCAAAATCAGTTTGGTTGCAACTTTCAGGTATAAAACAGAGGATCAAACAGCCTTGAATTGGACTAAAATTTTACATGCATAAACTAGAGAATCTCATCTTTCAATCAAAAAAAGAATCGTTGAATTTCGATAGGAAATGAAAGAGATACGCTGCTTCAAAAATGTACACTGGTCGTGTTTGTAACAACACGAATAATTCTAAGTACATCTGAAAACATTCAACAGTCCAACTTTCGAACATCAAAACGGTGTAACAAATTACATCCGAATGAAATGAAATTTTGCAGACATATACTAGAGAATCTCAACTTCCAAAAAAAAATCGTTGAATTTCGACAAGAAATACAGGAGATACACTGTAAAAATGCATTCAATATATATAAACTTATATATATAGTTAGAATGTTTATATGCCTACTGAAATGTCTATAACCAAATACAAATACTTACAGAACAGACAACAATGCATGTAAATACTGTACTCACACATAATGCTGTAGACTTGAATAATGTAACACATATATGTATTAGATATACATAAACTAGTCTGTAGCTTACATATTGAATAAATACATAAATACATATCTAGAAACAGTACAAAAGAAATGGGACCTTATAATATATATATTAACCCTTTAGTTATACTTTTGTAATGTAATATATAAATACAGTAAGCAAAAATCCATACTACATATATATTTAACTAACAGTAGGCAAACTTGATAACAAAAAAATAAAAATAAACGTTTGTAGATATATAGATCGTATATACAGGCATAAACTAATAGGGTATATAACATTATATATCAAATAAAATTACAAACTCACATCAAAAGACAGTCAAGGAGAAAGGAATGGCCGATGGTTGCAAGATGGAATGATATCGACGCTGGCTGGAGAAGAGAAGTCGGAGCGGACAATGGCGAAGTGAAGTAATGTGATCGTCGATGAGCATGAGCGCTGGCGTCACACTCGGGTTCAGCAGCAAGGCCTGGAGGGGATAGGCTGTTGCGGCCACAGGTGATGATAGAGTGGAGGTTGGCCTGCGCGGTAGAGGGAGGAGGAGGAAGAAGCTTCGGCTTCAGGCGATCAAGCGACAAGGAGATGTAGTTCTGGCCTTGGTTTAGCAGGGAAGAGTTCGGTTGTGGTTGATGGTCAAGGAGGGCCGATCAAATGATGGTGGAGATGATTGGTGGCCGCCATGGAGAGGAGGTGCGGCAAGAATTTGTGGTAGCCGGACATCATGAAGAAAGGAAGAAAAAAAATATAAAGAGGAAGGAGAAAAAAGGTTAAACTTACTGTAGTTTTATTTAGAGGAGGAGATGGCTTCAAAAGGCTAGAGGTGGAATTTAAAATGAAAGAAGCAGTAAGGCATGACTTGGCTACGGATAGAAAAATGAAAAGTGTGCAGTCTTTCACGTTACAAATCAAATACAACTGACACCTAATAATTTATTTAATTGTTTCCCAAAGCACAAGGAAAGAAATGAGTTGGAAACATCATATCATAAATTGAAACCGAGAAAAGTAAAGGGCAGGGTGGAATTCAAGAAACTATTGAAGAAAGCTGATGACTATTGGTTTACCGGGTGGAAGAAGGATGGTCACAGAAAAAGAAAGAAAAAAAATAAAATTAATAACGCGAAACAATAGACTCAACGGGTACCGATACGGCTGACCGTTTACCAATTTCACCACGAACCATTCTCCGAAATGCATAAATGAATATGCTGTGTAGATCGGCACGACGGGACGATCAAAACGATATACCGATATCAGTGGTACGATTGAATTATAAAAATTCGAATTTTCTACTAGCGAAAAATGGAGAAAAAACGCTGAAAAATAAGACCGACGGAGCTAAAGAAGCCCAAATTTGGAAAAACGAAAAATGATGTCTTGCTCAGAAGATGTTTTAGAATTTTTCTATGTAAAAATATTTAGGTTCCGAAAACATTTTTTTTTCATCGCTTTTTAACTGATTAAATTGAAGTAAATTTACGCGCGGAATAAACTTTCATATTTTCGGATGAAAATTTACCAGTTGCTATGTTTAACTAGACGCATTCCAAATATCAAATTTATATTTCAAAATTTTATCGTTTAAAATTTCACAAAATTTCAACTAATTACGATATTAAAACAGTTAAAATTTACGGGTCGTTACACTCTCCCCCACTCAAAACTTTTCGTCTCCGAAAAGGAAGGAGGTAGGAGAATAAAAACAACCAGAAAGAAAATAGATTAAAAGACAAGATAAAACAATTAAACCATATAATTTCAAATTAAACAAATTAATATTTAACAATTTGGTTTAATCCACTTGGTTTCACTTAAGTTAAATCAATTTATCTATTTCTAAACTCATTATCTTACTATCTAGTCATCCTCAATTAACACTTTCTAAATCATCAATTTGTATAATCTATTATTGTACTCATATTTTATCCAACAGATTTAATTCTTTTATTCCAAATTATTATTAAGTTTATTTCACTTAATATATCTTATTACATATTTTTAAACCATATAAATTTCAATTTAAATTAATTTATATTATTTTTTTCAATTTGGTTAAATCCATTTATATTAAATCAATAAATAGTCATTCGATTTAAATTTGTTAGTTCAACTGTTAATTCTAATCATATAAATATCATTTTAAATCAGTTAATATTCAATAATTGATCTTAATTCAAGGTATTTCATTAAGCTGATTCAATTCAATTTGTTAATTCTTTCAAAATAAAATTTACTTTATTTATCTCATTCAATTAACTTATTATTCTATCATCCTTATTAGCTTTTTTTTATATAATTAAAATCTAAGTGCATAACATTTATTATAAACACTCAAATTTATTTATAAAATTATTTTAGATTGTATATTATCCAATTACATTTTAACTTCTGAATAATTTAGGTAAGTTATTTCGAAATGCAATTTAGTACTATACAAATAAAATTTTCAAATTCAATTATTTCAAGTTTAAATACTTATTCAAAATTTAGTTTTATTTATAATTGAAAACATCTTTTAACATGATTTTTAAGAATTTAATTTTCGTTTAATTTCAAACCCTTTAGAAATATTATGTATATATTATATATATTAAATCAAATTAAATTTAAAATAATATACCCATATATATATATATATATAAATCAAGTCATACTTAAGAAATTCAAATCAAAAATGTTTTTCCAAAACAAAACCGTAGCAAAGCTACAGAATGGTTTCTCCACTTCGAAACTAGAAAATACATGTCGATGATGCGGCCGCCATCACCGATATTATTTTCCAGCGACAAAGAGAAGAGCACTGATTTCAATATTTTAAAATTCTTTGAAAACGGTTTCTATTTGAAAATACGTTCAATAATATACATTTTAAAATTTTAAAACCAAAGCTTGAAATTTTAGGAAATTAAATTCTCAAATTCTTACTTTAAATTCATTTAAATTTCTAAATAAATCTATAAACCAACTTTTATAATTCCATTTATTTTTATGTTGGAATAATCAATGATTTACAAAACAAATAGTGAAAATCAAATATTACCTTTCTAACAACCAATTCAGTTAACAATTCAATTTCAGAAAATTTATACTTATATATAATATAATCATACAAGATTATTTTATTTACCAATTTTGAAAATACTATCGTGTTAGTTTGCTCTGTTCAAGTGTTTTGGAAATCCTATCAATGGCGTTGGTCAGACGAATCGATCGAAAACCCAAATCAACATCAACAACTCAAACAACACAATAAAGAAAACATTTTTATATTAATAACAAATGCACTACCTCGCACGACGATACAAGGATGGATTTCAAATAGGTATAGGGATTCAAATTTGATGACTCAAATCAAAGAGAATTTTGGTTCGAAGATAAGTTCGAAACAAAGATATGATGATTAAATAACAAAGTAGGAAGATTGATAAGTTTATATAAATCGCGGGTAACCTTAACCAGGTCGACCGTGACTTCAAGAATAAGATCAATGTAGAATTTCGAGGTAAATCGACATTTGATCTCAAGAGATAGAATTTGGCATAACCAAAGATGTCAGCATCTAAACCGAGGATATATAAATCTCCGGTGAATTGATTCTATCGTAAAAGAGTTTCACCCCTTTACAAATCAATTTGAGATTGGCGGGACCGCCAACTCATTATAAAGATCATTCAAGGTGGAGTTATGGGATACTCCGGAATTAGAAGACGAATAGTGAGGGACACGAATGGATTTTGGAACCGCAGGGAACGTCCCAAAATTCAAAGGAATCGAGTCAAAAGGAAGAGATTCAACTTGAATGAAAGTGATTCTGTAAATACATTTACCTTATATGCTAAGTTTTGCCTAGAGCTACCAAAGCTCTGATACCAACTGTAACGGGACGCGCCAGTGGGGTAACGCCCACCGTAGCATACAACAGTACCTATGTTCTCCCTTTACAGCCAGCCTCTCGACTGCACCAACCCCGCAGGGACATGTAGGAGTAAGAGTCATCCGCTCGCTACCAAACCAAATCCGAGAACCCCCTATCATGCTGCACCCGCCAAGTGCATAGGCAGAAACACATGTCGGACTTGAATAATTCAAAATACCGAATTGTTAATTTAAATTGGAAAAACTGAACATATACAGTAAATAAATAATCACAGATCACATACACAGAATAATAAATGCAGCGGAAACAATAGATAGTAGTTCATGAAGCTACTATATACATATCAGAGTTAAATAAGGTACAACAGATGTCTCGAATACAATAGTCAAATACAAGAATCAGAATACAATCACTAGAATCAACTAGATATCTAAAAGCTGGATAGATAGCTGGATCTCCAAGCAAAGCTCCAACTCTAAAGGTGACTCGAATACTGGTACACTCAGTCTGACCCGAGCGTAAAGCAAAACACAAAACACTCGAGTCAGGATTAACATTCTTATATCAATAAATCCAACTCAAGTGAAATAGCAACTGAAATACAAGTAACTCAAAGGATGTTTGGAATAACCATCTTTTAAGGATCTGTTAAACTATCTACTATGTAGTAGTGTACGATAAGTAGATAATGCCTATCAGTAATATAAGATATCAAAATAGTGTTAAGGCGTTACCATTATCCCCCTTAACACATTTTATATAAGTGTTATAGTCTATACAGCACTGTAAACTCCACCGTAAACTAGTGGGATATCAGGGAGTACTCCATAGGTATAACACAAAACAAATCGTAGTGGTCGCGTATATAGGGATACAAGTATGACAAGGCACATGAGGCAATACCCAAGGTAGTGAAACTACCGTTTGCCTGATCCGGACTAGTGAGAATGCATCGCCGCAGCGATCGCAACACCGCGAAACAACACTCCCAAATCAAGGGTGCACCAATCGACAACAAGTAATGAGTAGTTTTCAAAGAAGTGTGTTCGCTCGAGGTAGCTTACCCCCATTTGGCCCGGCACGGCTCCTGTTTTAGTCATTTCCAATTTGACACAAGTGTCAAGGCTATCCATTATCGTTCTCTTTCTTCAGTCATCACGTACATCATTCCAACCACTTCATTTTGGATCACACTCCGCGTGTAGTTATTAAAGTGGTTTTCGGTTTAGACAGTGAGTATGTCCCTAACCGATTCTGGTCTCTTTAATAACTTCCGTAATTATTGCACCGATTGGTCGTTTAATAAATTTCAAAACCAAATCAATTACAATTTCAATTAGAATTTGTAAATCAACATTTCATTTGTCTTTCTAAAACAATTTCCATAATTTATGTTTCAAAACTTCCAAATTACCATTTCAAAATCTTATAATTCAATTTCAATCTTTATTTAAATCAATTCAAATATTGATTTAAATTCGTATATAAGTTTCATTCCGAAATCATTTAAATTAATTTAATTTAACATTCAAATCAATTTAACATCATTTATCGATTTCATTCAATAATTCCTTAAGTAAATTAATCATTCAAAACTATTTCTATTTAGTTTCCAATTCATTAAACCAATTACTTAAGTTCAACTTCATTATATCAAAACTTACAAATTTGAATTTAATTAAATTCATCAAATAAAGTTCTTTAAATTCCAAGTCTTTCATTAATTCAATAAATCCCATTTTAATTCTTGTTAAAGAAATTCAATTTCACTAATTCATTTACTTAGTTACAAATTTCAAACCTCAATTAATAAAGAAACTTAATTTCTCTTATTCAAGAAGTTCAATTTCACTTAACGAAGAATTCAATTTTATTTAATTATTAAATAATTCAATCTTATTTAATTATTAAATAATTTCAAAACTTAATTATTAATTAATTTCAAAACTTAATTATTAATAATTCCAAATTTAATTATTAAATAACTAATTTTCAAACAACGTTCATTCATCATCTACTATGTTAATATTTTGATTCAGATTATTAAATATTAATTTTCCTTTCGTTGAACTTTCAAATTTCAACTTCATTTTAAAATCTTATTATTTATTCAAATAAAATCTATATTTTATTTTTAAAACACATTACTGACCATTCGGTTTTCATTTAATTCTCTATCCTAGGTCAAAGTTCAATTTGGGTATTTATCATTTCAACCCGATTCCAATTCAATTCAAAATCAAAGCATAGTAAAGGGAACTTGCAGTGTGATAACTGGGATGGTGTCAAAGTAAATAAACAAGCAATAACAACAATCAATATCAATCCAATAATCAATTCAAATAATCCCGAAATAATCGTATTAATTCACCTTGTTGTTTGTGCGAATTAATATAATTATTTCTAGAATCTACACTATCATTTCATGTAGATTAAAGATTATTACATTAATATTTATACAGTTTTTCAATTGATATCTATTATTCGATTTCATACTACATCAATTTGAACAACAAACATTTACATGGTTCAAGGTGTATTTTACCAAATTTCTATGTGTCAATTAATTCAACATTTAAAGGGGTCATATTATGCAAATGTCATCAAATCAAATTTAACACATATATCAACTCTAACTATCCTACGTCAATTTCAATTTCAATTATTTATCACTTACAACATTAACAATTTAACGTCCAATGTCAACATCAACAATCAATCATTTATCAATCAAACTGGATTATCATTGTATATATAATAGATAATGGTGTCAGATGTCACATGTGAACTGATACAGGTAATATCATATATAACAGTGTAATTAACTAACAATAGCATATTTCAATTGTCGTTTCAATTGAAATCAAATTTAATAAATAAAAGAACATTAATCGTGAGTGATTGCTCATCTTCCGAGGCTAGAGAGATGAATAGACAACGAAGTTGAGTTACGAATTTCAAGCGCGACTTCCGAAATAAACTAGATTGGCACGAATCGACGAGCAAAGCTGTTAAATAGGAATTGCTGAAATCAAATCAAAACATTCAACATAGCAACAAATAAAAACATGTCATGCGTCAAAGTTTAACAATATAATTCTATGTGCTACCAAGATCGAAATGGTCTGAAATTTGGTATGAATAAAGATCAAAACTTGTATCTCAAACTGCAAAAGAATCACTTGATTTGGACAAGAGACGAGAAAAGTTACGATGTCACGAACATAGACTCAGGCCATGTTGCGACTGTCAAATGTTCAGGTCTGAAAACCCCTCTGGGTCTGACTTTCAGGTAAGAAACAGAGGACTTAACCACCTCGTATGAAGCTAAAATTTTACATACAGAAAGTAGAAAACTTTATCTTTTAAACAAAAAGGGAATCACTGTATTCCGACATAAGCTGGAAGAGATACGATGCGTCAAACATGAACTCAGGTCGTGTTTGCAGCAGTGTAAAATAATTTCAAGTACAAAAGAACAGCTGCCTGGGTCTAACTTCCAGATCCTCGACCACTAATCAAACGATGTCGGATTTTGCTGGAATTTGACATGCATAAACTAGGTAACTTCGACTCTTTTGTAAAAATAGAATTTACCCATTCCGATAAAACATGAGTGAGATATGATATCGTGAACATGAAGTCTAACTGCTGTTCAGAAGAAATAAACAAACAAGCAAACAAGTGCAAAATCAGTTTGGTTGCAACTTTCAGGTATAAAACAGAGGATCAAACGGCCTTTAATTGGACTGAAATTTTACATGCATAAACTAGAGAATCTCATCTTTTAATCAAAATAAGAATTGTTGATTTTCGATAGGAAATGAAAGAGATACGCTGCGTCAAATATGGACACTGGTCGTGTTTGTAACAGCGCGAATAATTCTAAGTACAGCTGAAAACATTCAACAGTCCAACTTTCGGACATCAAAACGGTGTAACAAATTACATCCGAATGAAATGAAATTTTGCAGACATATACTGGAGAATCTCAACTTCCAAACAAAAAAAAATCGTTGAATTTCGACAAGAAATACAGGAGATACACTGTAAAAATGCATTCAATATATATAAACTTATATATATAGTTAAAATGTTTATATGCCTACTGAAATGTCTATAACCAAATACAACTTACATACAAATATATACTTACAGAACAGACAACAATGCATGTAAATACTGTACTTACACATAATGTTGTAGACTTGAATAATGTAACACATATATATATTAGATATACATAAACTAGTCTGTAGCTTACATATTGAATAAATACATAAATACATATCTATAAACAGTACAAAAGAAATGGGACCTTATAATATATATATTAACCCTTTAGTTATACCTTTGTAATGTAATATATAAATACAGTAAGCAAAAATCCATACTACATATATATTTAACTAACAGTAGGCAAACTTGGTAACAAAAAAAAATTAAACGTTTGTAAATATATAGACCGTGTGTACAGGCATAAACTAATAGGGTATATAACATTATATATCAAATAAAATTACAAACTCACATCAGAAGACAGTCAAGGAGAAAGGAATGGACGGTGGTTGCAAGATGGAATGATATCGACGCTGACTGGAGAAGAGAAGTCGGAGAGGACAGTGGCAAAGTGAAGTAATGTGATCGTTGATGAGCATGAGCGCTGGCGTCACACTCGGGTTCAGCAGCAAGGCCTGGAGGGGATAGGCTGTTGCGGCCACAGGTGATGATGGAGTGGAGGTTGGCCTGAGCGGTGGAGGGAGGAGGAGGAAGAAGCTTCGGCTTCAGGCGATCAAGCGACAAGGAGATGTAGTTCTGGCCTTGGTTTTGCAGGGAAGAGTTCGGCTATGGTTGATGGTCAAGGAGGGCCGATCAAATGATGGTGGAGATGATTGGTGGCCGCCATGGAGAGGAGGTGCGGCAAGAATTTGTGGTAGCCGGACATCATGAAGAAAGGAAGAAAAAAAATATAAAGAGGAAGGAGAAGAAAGATTAAACTTACTGTAGTTTTATTTAGAGGAGGAGATGGCTTCAAAAGGCTAGAGGTGGAGTTTAAAATGAAAGAAGCAGTAAGGCATGACTTGGCTACGGATAGAAAAGTGAAAAGTGTGGAGCCTTTCACGTTACAAATCAAATACAACTGACACCTAATAATTTATTTAATTGATTCCCAAAGCACAAGGAAAGAAATGAGTTGGAAACAGCATATCATAAATTGAAACCGAGAAAAGTAAAGGGCAGGGTGGAATTCAAGAAACTATTGAAGAAAGCTGATGACTATTGGTTTACCGGGTGGAAGAAGGATGGTCACAGAAAAAGAAAGAAAAAAAAATTAATAACGCGAAACAATAGACTCAACGGGTACCGATACGGCTGACCGTTTACCAATTTCACCACGAACCATTCTCCGAAATGCATAAATGAATATGCTGTGCAGATCGGCACGACGGGACGATCAAAACGATATACCGATATCAGTGGTACGATTGAATTATAAAAATTCGAATTTTCTACTAGCGAAAAATGGAGGAAAAACGCAGAAAAATAAGACCGACGGAGCTAAAGAAGCCCAAATTTGGAAAAACGAAAAATGACGTCTTTCTTAGAAGATGGTTTAGAATTTTTCTATGTAAAAATATTTAGGTTCCGAAAACATTTTATTTTCATCGCTTTTTAACTGATTAAATTGAAGTAAAATTACTTGCGAAATAAACTTTCATATTTTCGGACGAAAATTTACCGGTTGCTTTGTTTAACTAGAGGCATTCCAAATATCAAATTTATATTTCAAAATTTTATCGTTTAAAATTTCACAAAATTTCAACTAATTACGATATTAAAACAGTTAAAATTTACGGGTCGTTACATATTTCAATTTAAATTAATTAATATTTAACAATTTGGTTAAATCCCTTTGAGTTCACTTAAGTCAAATCAATCTATCTATTTCTAAATTCATTATCTTATTATCAAGTCATCCTCAATTAACAATTTCTAAATCATCAATTTGTATAATCATTTATTGTACTCATATTTTATTCAACAAATTTAATTCTTTTATTCCAAATTATTATTGAGTTTATTCTACTTAATATATCTTATTCCATATATTTAAACCATATAAATTAATTTAAACCATATAAATTTCAATTTCAATTAATTTATATTCAATAATATATTGGTTTAAATTTAAGGTTTTTCCATAAGTTGATCTAATTTCAATTTGTTAATTCTTCCAGAACAAAATTTATTATATTCATCTCATTCAGTTAACTTATTATTCTATCATCTTTATTAGCAATTTTTTTTTGAAATCTCAATGTATGACATTTATTATAAACACTCAAATTTTATTTATAAAATCATTTTATATTGTATATTATCCAATTACATTTTAACTTCTGAATAATTAAGGTAAGTTATATTGAAATGCAATTTAGTAGTATACAAATAAAATTTACAAATTCAATTATTTCAAGTTTAAATATTTATAAAAAAATTCTTTTTTTTTACTTCAGTTTATAATTGAAATCATCTTTAAATCATAAACTTAAGAATTTAAATCTCCGATTTACTTCAAACAATTTAGAGATATATATAATATATTTATATCAAATCAAATTAAATTTTAAAATAAGATACCTATATATATATAAATCAAATTATACTGAAGAAATTCAAATCAAAATATATATTTTTTTCTTTCAAAACTAAACCGTAGCAAAGCTAAAGAATAGTCTCTCCACTTCAAAACTCGAAAATGAATGTCGATGATGCGACAGCCATCACCGAAATTATTTTCCAGCGACAAAGAGAAGAGCACTGATTTCAACATTTTAAAATTCTTTGAAAATCATTTATATTCGAAAATACTTTAAATTATACACCTATAAAACTTTTAAAACCAAAGTTTGAAATCACCGAAAATTAAATTCTTAAATTCCTAATTTAAATTCATTTCAAATTCAAAATTAATTTATAAACCATGTTTATAAATTCATTTATAGAACAATAAATGATAATCAAATATTATCATTTCAAACAACCACTTTAATTAACTTATTAAATTCCAGAAAATTATACTTATATATTTATAATATAATCATACAAATTTACTTCCTTTACCAATTTAAAAAAACAATATTGTGTCAGTTTGTTCTGTTCAAGTGTTTTGGAGATCCTATCGATAGCGTTGATCAGGCGAATCGATCGAAAATACAAACCAACATCAACAACTCAAACAACACACTATAAACATAAAATATTTATATTAATAACAATTACACTCCTCACTCAGATATCCTCGAATGGATTTCAAAACAAAGATAGAGATTCATATTAGAGAAACTCTAACTAAAAGAATTCAACTAAAAGGTAGACCCGATAGGGAGATAAGATAATTGAGTTTTCAAACAGAAGATGGACAAACTTATATAAATCGCGGGTAACATTAACCGGGTCAACCGTGATTCCAAGAATAAATTCGGTGTAGAATTCTACAACAAATCGACATTCGATCGCCAGAGATAGAATTTGGTATAGTAAAAGAAAACAGCATTGTAAACCGACGATACAAAATCTCCGGTGAATCAATGCCTATTGTAAAGGAGTTTTCACCCCTTTACAAATCATTCAGAGATTGGCGGGACCGTCGATTTACTATAAAGATCATTCAAAGTGGAGTTATGGGGATTCTCCAGAATCAAGAAGACACGAATAGGGGAGACAAGAATGGACTTTGGAACCGAAGTGAACGTTCCAAAATTCAAAGAAAACCAAGTCAAAGAAGAAGGAATTCAAGTTCGAACGAAAGTGATTCTGTAATTGAATTTTACTCTATATGCTGAGTTTTGCCTAAAACCAGAGCTCTGATACCAACTGTAACGACCACTATTTTGGACCATTCAAAACCATAGATTGTTAATTTAAATTGGCAAAACTCAGCATATACAGTAAATAAATAAATTACAGATCACAGACACAGAGTAATATAACAATATGCAGCGGAAACAAAAGAATAGTTGTTCATGAAGCCACTATATATATATATAACAGAGTTAAACAAGATACAACCGAAGTCTCGAATACAATAGTCAAATAAAAGATTAGAATACATCACTAGAATCAACTGAATATCTGAAAGCTGGATAGATAGCTGGATCTCCAAGCGAAGCTCCAACTCCAAAGGTGAGTCTCGAATACTGGTACACTCAATCTGACATGAGCGTAAAGAAAACACAAAACACTTGAGTCAGGATTAACATTCTTATATCAATAAATCCAACTCAAGTGAAATAACCACTGAAATACAAGTAACTCAAAGGATGTTTGAGATAACCATCCTCTAAGGATCCGTTAAACTATCTACATATACAGTAGAATACGCTAAGTAGATAATGTCTAATCAGTAAAGTACGATATTAAAATAGTGTTAAGGCGTTACCATAATCCCCCTTAACACATTTTTATAATGCCATAGTCTATACAGCACCGTAAACCCCACTGTAAACTAGTGGTTATCAGAGGCTACCCTATAGGTATAACACAAAACAAATCGTAGAGGTCGCGATAGGATAAATAGTATGACAAGGTACATGAGGCGATACCAACTAGGATACTAGTAGTTGCGTCATCCGGACTGATGTTGGGCATAGCAGCTACCACCCCAACACCGCGAAACAACACTCCCATAATCGAGGGGTGCACCCAAATCGAATCACAAAAGTAATAGATATGGTAACGAAGAAGTGTGTCCGCTAGAGGTGGCGAACCTCAATGGCCTGGCCGGGCTCCTGTTTTAGTCATGTCAGGGGTCATCCAAAATCGTTCTCTTTCTTCAGTCAACGCGTTCATCAAAACCATCCACTTTGTTTTGGATCAACACTCCGCGTATATTAGTTATTAAAGTGGTTTCGGTATCGACAGAGAGTATGTCCATATTTGATCCCGGTCTCTTTAATAACTACGTATTATTACACCGATGGTCATTTAATAAACTTTCAAAATAGTTATATTTCAAAACCGACATATCATTGCCATTTCAAAACCATATCAATACGATATCACTTTCACTTTAAATAAATCCATTTCCAAAATCATAGTACTTTTCCAAAGTTATAACGCTTTCGAAATCATAGTCTTTTAAAATCAAACACTTTGGAAATCAAAACCTTGAAATTCATAACACTTTGAAATCATAGATTGAAATCATAACATTTTGGGAATCCTAACACTTTCCTCTTAAACAATTTGATATTAAAATTTGTATATATAGAAAAATAGTTTATACAATAAAATAGTTTATATAAAATAGTTATAAGTTAAAATAGTTTATAATAAAATAATTTATATTGAAAATGATTTATATTAAAATAGTTTATATTAAAATAATTTATAAAGTAAAATATCAATAGTTTAAATATAATTTAAAATTACTTTATAAATAAAATAGTTTCGTCAAATTTCACAAATCGATTCAAATTAACTAGAATTCCAAAATTTTAATTTAATCAAATCTCAAATCATCAATTTCAATTCGATTCAGTTTCTAAATAACCATTTCAATCTATCGATTTCAAATTCATATTTAAACCATAAAATAAGCCATTTCAAATTCGATATATTTCAAAGCTTTAAATATTCACATTTCAAAACTAAATTTGGTAATTCCATTTATATCTCAATTTAATTTCATAACATTTTGTTTCTGAGATATTTCTTTAATCATTTCAATACATCTAAATACGACTTCAATTTAAAATTTTAAATAAACAAAATATCCCATTTAAATTTATATAAGTTTGAAATATTCATTTAAGTCACTTTTAATCAAATTCAAGTTATAGAATGTATCTTTCAATTTTCAAATTTAATAAATTTCAAATCAACCTTATTTAAGTAAAATTCTTAAATAAATATAATTTCAAATCAATTTCAATTTATCTTTCCAACCTGAATCATTATAAACTCTATATTTGAAAATATAAATTTACATAAATACTTAAACATTATTTTATATTGATTAAATCGACTTTATTAAATCAACTTTATTAGATCTTTAAAAATCAATATTTATTACAACCATATATTTCCTTCAAACAATAGAAATCATTTTTCAAATATTTATATATAGACCAACGGTGTCTGTATATAATTTTCTACCCTATGGTCAAGTGATACGGATATTTATCATTTCAATCCATAATTTAAATATATATACGGGTATATATCTTTTCAACCCGTAACCCCAAATTCAATTCAAATGAAAATCGCTTGGGTTTATCATTTCCACCCATAATGATTTTCTGATATTCTACAGATCGTTCGGGTATGTATCATTTCAACCCATAGTGAATTCTATATTAACAGGGAACTTGCAGAGTGATAACAGATATGATAAAAATATAACAACAGTAAGAGACATATATCATCTCTGATAAATAACAGATAATGGTGTCAGATATCACAGGTGAACAGATACAGATGATGGCATATATATAGCAGTGTAAATAACTAGCAACAGCATAGTTCAATTGTCGTTTCAATTAAAATCAAATTTAATAAATAAAAGAACGTTAATCGTGAGTGATTGCTCACCCTCCGAGGCTAGAGAGAACATGAGATGACACAGATACGCACATAGGAACGGACACTGAAATTGAATTACAAACCCAAGCACGAATTCGATGATCAAAGCTGATAAATAGGAATCGATGAACAAAACGAATCAGTTTTTGATATAAACTGAAAATGTATACATCATTATATATATAAATAAATTTGTTTTCTAAAATAAATTTCAAAACATATATATAAATCTATATACCAATTATATGTATAGTCAATATAACACACTATAACTTATATAAATAATAATTATACACCAGATGCTTATACCATACCTTTGTAACCTTATAGCAATAGATCATAGATACGAACAATATAAAATGCAGACAGAACAAAATTTATGTGGGAAAAATGTACATGCGAGGACTACATCTGTAAACAAATATGCAGACCTACAAAATTACATAAATGTACGTTATATATAAGCTTTATATATTTAAGATTAGTGCTTATCCAAATCAATGCGAGTTTATATACTTCAAAATATATAATCTGTAAGGCTTTAGTTATGCTACAGTCCTTAACAACCGCTGTATATATAAAAATGAAGGCTGACACAGTACCAAATCACATGAAAACTTTATCACTTATATATATTAAAGTAGTTCTACCTAACCTATATATATATATATATAAATCGGTATATAAGTATAGGACTTGTATAAACTAACATAACCTACAGATCATATATAGATGTATAATATATTAAAATACTTACGTATATATAAAAAAATGCTCACCTATATATACTTAAATCATAGTACACGCAAAATGTACTTAAAACATAAACATCCATATAAATACATATAAATGTACATATATATACATAATTAAAACCAAATGTTTAATGAATAAAAATGTACAGCCTTTCAAACTTTTATGCACAGATCTAAGTATATATATATACAAAACAATATGTAAAACATAAAAAAAAAATCACAGTATATAGCTTACATAACCTTTTTATATAAACAGAACATACATCTATAAATATAAGACAAGGAAACAAAGTAGCATTCAGATTGGAATTTATATGTATATAACTACGGGCTTATATATGTACCAACTATATAAACATATATATCTAACATATAATAAGACTACAACATAATATTCCTTTCACGAAACATACAGTACCATATATTCACAAAAATGAAATTCTTTTTTTCTTGATACATATATATACGTTAAAATTTTAGTTCAATATAAAAATCCACATAACTTACTCAAACTAATATATGCATACCTTCAAAACTCCAAATATATACATACGCATGCAAAACGTTGCTGGCTCGAGGTGATGCGGCTGACGTAGAGCAGGATGATGGAGGATGTTTGTACGGTGGAGAGAGAAGATGAGGAAGTCGACGTGATCAGGGAAAGGCTTCGGCATAGGGTTTCGGTTGTGGTTTTTGGTGAAGGAAAGGTGGCGTAGAGAAGGGGTGCTCGGCCGAGACTGGGAGATGGAAGGTTAGATTTCTTTGCGGTGGTTGGTGGCCGAGGTCTGGGTGTGTACGACAAAGCGAGGTGGGAAGGGAAAACTTTGCGTGTGAGGCCGAGCGTAGGCTAAAGGAAGATGTTGGGAAAAATGGAAGGTGGAGTTGCAAGGTTGAGGATGAGAGCAGGCTTCTCAAAGAAACAAGCAACAGGAACGTACAGTCAACAAGTGAAGAGAAAGTGAGGATAAAATAAAAGGTATAAATTTTGTAATATATATTTCTTGGGCCGAAAGAAAATGAACGGTTTGGAAAATAAAGGGTCAAAAGTTGGAATAATAAATGTTGATGACTATTGGGTTTAAACAGAGGAAAGTTGAATGGTCACAAAATCAAAAGTCAAATTGCGGAACCAATACGGAAATCATTTCGTAGATTTCACTGTCTACCGGACTCTAAAACACACAAACAAATATGCTGTGGAGATCAGCTCGCCGAGACGATCAAAACGGTATGCAGATATCAGTGGTATGATTGAATTATAAAAATTTGAATTTTCTACTAGCGGAAAATGCAGCAAAAACACAGAAAACTAAGATCGACGGAGCAAAAGAAGTCCGTATTTGGAAAACGAAAAATGACGTCTTAGTCAAAAGATGGATTAGAATTTTTCTATGTAAAAATATTCAGGTGTGGAAAACATTTTATCATCATCAAATTTTAACCGATATAAATTGGAATAAAATTACACTAGAAAATAAACTTCCAAATTATCTGATGAAAATTTACTGGTTGCTATGTTTAACTAGACGCATTCCAAATATCAAATTTTTATTTCAAAATTTTATCATTTAAAATTTCACAAAATTTCAACTAATTATGTTATTAAAACAGTTAAAATTTACGGGTCGTTACAATCCATTTTCCCTACGCGCCTTTTACGGTTTTTGTTTGTATTACCCACTTTGTGGCTAGTATGCTGAAATTTAATCATGTAACAATTTCAGCTATTTGAATAAGTATTTGTAGATAGACACTATTATAATATCAGATGGATTTGATAAAAGTGTTTTGGCTATCATAAGGTAAAAACCCGACATGTTTATTTGAGGCATGGTCTTACGATATGCTTTTGATTTCAAAGGGTTTGGAAAACTTTAATAATCCTATTGAGTGTGTTTTCTCACGCTGGTTTTCCAGACTGACTCAGGTGTTATTTTATTATAATGCTCGAGTCAGACCGAGTATTACAGATACAGGATAGGATGTTGTGGAGCTTAGGAGACGAGCTGGAAGGCGAGACGTATCACTCGTACTTGATTTATTCCGCTGTGTTGTGTGTACTGTGTATTCAGTTTTGTGAGGACATGTAGTGATTGCTGTACAGTTATGTGTTAGATGTTGTTGAACTCTGATGTTGTATTCTAAAGATGTAATATATAAACAGATATATTTTCTTTTGTGTAAAGATCAATTATTATCTATTATATGTTATTCCGCTGCGATGGTTAGATTCTGATGTCGTTTCCTATTTTCTTCTTCTACCTTCTTCTTCTTTAACCCTAATAGTTCGCATTTCCGTTCACTTTGAGTCGATATGTTGGAGAATAATGTCGATTCAAGTGGTACGAGTTTGCGGGCTGTTACATGGTAACACCCATTGGTGGTCGAAAATCAAATCCAAAAATATACTATAGCTTTCTCATTTCTAACATCATAGCACTCAACATCGCATGCTTCCTGCTTAGTGCATCTGCCACAACATTACCCTTCTCAGGGATATAAGGGATACTAAAATCATAAGATGCTAAGAATTCCATCCACCTCTGCTGTCTTAAGTTTAAGTCCTTCTATGAAAAGAAATACTTCAACGACTTATGGTCCATAATAATTCAAATCTCTCCCCAAGTAACCCAAGTAAATAGTGTCTCTATGACTTCAAAGCAAATACAATCCCGGCTAATTCCAAACCATGTGTAGGTTAATTCTTCTTATGGGTCTTCAACTACCGAATCACATATGCCACAACCCTACTCCCTAGCATCAAAAAGCCACGAAGACCAGTACGAAAAAATTTAGTATAAACGGCAAATGGTTTTGTACCATAAGGGATAACCAAAACATGTGCGTTCGTCAACATCTCCTTCCACTTGACAAATTCTTCTTCAAACTTTTTATTCCAAACATAAACAAGATTCTTTTTCATAAGCTTCATTAATGGTGCAGATATCTTTCCAAGTCCTTTATAAACTTTCAATGGAAACCAGCTAATCTCAAGAAACTACGAACCTCTGAAGCATTCTTTGGAATTTCCAATCCTTACAACCGCTACGTTTCCTGGGTCCGCCGCCAATCCATTATTAGAATCAATATGTCCCAAAAATTGGACTCACTCCTCAAAAAATGGCATTTTGAAAATTTAGCCTTCAATTGATTCCTTCTTAGTACATCTAGTACTTCTTTCAAATGTAACTCTTGCTCATTTTCGTCTCTAAAAAATACCATGATATCATCAGCAAATACGACAACAAACTTATTCAGCTGCTTCCAAAAGACCCTACTCATCAAATCAACAAAATAAATGTAACATCCCGTATTTAGAGGCCAAAAGCTAAGCGTTATAGATGCTGCAGTCATCCATAGTATTAACTTCTGGTGACGAAATACGGTAATGCTAATGGTATCCATAATATCAGAAGCACTTGAATATGAACAAAATCATAGATTTTCGAAACAATAATTATAGTGATTACATTTCAAACAAAATCATATCCAAGTTACAAAATCCCCAAAACGTGTTCCCAGGCAATGATCAAATATAATTTACAATAATACGCCAAGAGCGACATATGAAGAAGCACCCTTGGATGATCAAAGCAATATAGACATAATTGTCTTAATACACAGCGGAAACAAAACAAATGAATTCCTAAAATAGCTATCCGTCAGCCACCTGCTCGTCTTTGGAAGCTTATTCGCCAAAAACTGCTAAAACCTAAAAACTTAAACCCTCAGCCTACTCAAATCAAATTTTGAGCACCCAAGAGTTTAAGGGGAAACAAAAACTTCGAGTTGGACATAAAGCCTGGTATGAATAATTCTGTTACATCTCAGTTTACTGATATTTAGTGAGACCACGTCGTTTAGCGGAACGGGTTTCCCCTCACTAATATCCCTTTTCAAAACATATACTTCGCAAATCCTTTCCTACAACCAAACTGCTTAATCAACTGATTATAATAATAATATAGCAAAATCCATTATGCTAAAACATGAAATAAATGGACTAACTGTCCGAAATCTGAGCTAATTGCTCTCTACTGGACTAACCATCCTAATCCTGATTATACCAAAGTAGCAATATCTTTTATGCTAAATAAAGGACTATCTATCCATAAAACAGACAAAAGTGGACTGACTGTCCTTAAGAAGTATCATGATCCGTTATGCTAACAAATGAGCTAACTATTCATAATCTGGACTAACTGCCCTTAACTGGACTAACTGTCCTTTGGGCTGACTGTCCTCAAAATGGACTAACTATCTGAATTTAAATGAGCGAACTGCCCAAATTTTGTTAGGGTTAACTACCTTTTAAATTTTTCTTGAAAACCTTTTCAAAATAATTTAGTCCGTCAAATCATAAATATACAAGGAAAATATACCTTTAGCTTTACTCTAAGCTACTTTTGCCATGTTACATATACTTTACTCAAAATAATGTTGATGATGTTCAATAAGGATTAACTATCCTTTTAAATTAAGTTAAATTAACTTAAAACACTTAGGCTATCTGCCTATTCATTTTATTCGAAACCTTTGTTTAAAACCTTTAAACAACCCTTTCGAAACCATTGAAGGTAACTCCTTCGAAATCATTGAAAACTGATGTAGCAGCGGAATAACAAAATGATGATTCTGTGAAAGTAGCAATTGATGGAATGAAGAATACTGAATGGCCCAAATTCTTTGATCCGAAGATACCGAATTCTAGCTATCCCAAACACGTTGATAGCACTCTATACCATGTTTAAAGGTCTACGATTCTTCGTACGTTGATCTAGCGCACTAGATACCGTGAATCGGCTTCAGCAGTCGTTGAATCGAGCGCACTCGATTAACCGAAAGTGGAGATAGGAGATCAAACTCAACTACTAATTTAATGAAAGCACAAAGCTAACAAACAAAAGTTTTTATTCAAATCAACTCCTTTTACAAATGACACCATCCGCCTATTTATAGGCTTTACAACACACACAACAGAAATTTGTACAACACTTAGGTCGTTTCCGACCTAGCAGACCAGCGACTTACGAACTACAACAACACACGCGACCTACGACTTAGTATAGGTCGTTAACGACCTATCATATTGTTACAACACAATAGCGACTCAAATATGTACAACACATGACGAATTACGAGGTATAAAAGAACGACCTACGACTTAGCAGGCCCAACGACCTAACACAATATCAGTTACAACATATCAACGACTTAACAGAAACGACGCAGCATAGGTCGGTAGCAACGACTTATCATAGGTCGGCGACGACTTAAGAACCAGCTTCAGGACTTCTTCATGCGACCCAGCTTAGGTCGTAACCCGGTGCAGCGACCTATCTCTTTAGCATGTGCATTCCCGCTAGGTCATTGGCGAGCTTCACTAAGTCGCTGGAGCGACTTAAGGACATTATTAGGTCGGTCACGACCTAGGGCTTCGTTAGATCGGTCACGACCTAGGACTTCATTTTGTTTCCCTCTCTTGTTAGCTTCAAAGTTCTTAGGTCGTATACGATCTATCATTTCCGAACGACTTACGAGTTTGTTAGGTCGGTCACGACCTAGTACTTGGCCTGCATCATCCTCCCCTGGTTGAGAGAAATTCATCCTCGAATTTGCACCTTCCTCCTCCGCAACACACTCATCCCCATGATACGGAACTAAATATTTGACATTAAACACATCAGAAGTATGAACATTATCCGGCAATTCCAATTGATACGCGTTCTCATTGATTTTCTTCAAAAATTTTACTGGACCAATCTTTCGCGCTTTCAATTTATTGTACGTGCCCACTGGGAAGCGATCCTTTGTTAACACTGCATAAACCAAATCACCTTCATTAAATTCAACACTCCTTCGCTTCAGATCTGTAGATCGCTTATACTTTTCATTCGCTTTCTCTAATCGTTCCTGAACGATTTGATGACATTCTACCAATCCATCAACAAAATCAACAGCCCGTTTAATGGTTCCCTTTGGTTGTGGTACTATCGTCAAATCCAACGGCGCCTTTGGTAAACTTGAATACACTATCTGAAATGGACTGAACCCTGTACTACGGTTTATAACATGATTATGAGAAAACTCTGCTTGACATAATTTCATATCCCAACTCTTCAGATTATCCTTCACCAGGCACCGTAATAAATTTCCCAAAGATTTGTTAACAACTTCAGTCTGACCATCGGACTGCGGATGGTAGGCACTACTGAAATTTAGTTTTGTTCCCACCATCTTCCACAAACTTAGCCAAAAATGACTTAGAAATCTAGTATCCCGATCAGAAACAATGGATTCTGGTAAACCATGTAAGCGATACACTTCTTTAAAGAATAACTCGGCAACACGGACGACATCAACTGTCTTCTTACAAGCGATGAAATGTGCCATCTTTGAAAACCTGTCCACTACAACATATATCGAATCATTCCCCCTCTGAGTTCTCGGTAATCCCAAAAAAAAATCCATACTGATATCAACCCATGGTTTAACCAGCACGGGTAACGGCATATACAATCCCGCATTCGTCGTAGTTCCCTTGGAAACTTGGCAAATATGACATCTCTCCACAAACTTTCCAACTTCCCGCTTCATCGACGGCCAATAATAAGATTGAGAAATCAATTTCAAAGTACGATCTCGGCCCACATGACCTTCCTCATGCAACTCCTTTACAATCTTCATACGTAAGCTGCTCTCTGGTATGCACAATCGATTTCCCTTAAAAAGAAAACCATCCATCATTACAAACTCATCCGTCTTTCCCTCCTTGACTTCATCAACAAACTTCGCAAAGTAAGGATCATCGACAAATAATTCTGGCAACACATCAAACCCTGTCACTTCAACCTTCATTGTAGTCAACACATGATTCCTTCTGCTTAATGCATCTGCCACTCTGTTCGTAATTCCCGATTTATGCTTCAACACAAATGTAAATTGTTGTAAGTATGCAATCCATGAAGCATGCCTAGCAGCAATCTTGTCCTGTCCCTGCATATGCTTCAATGCCTCATGATCAGTATATAAAACAAATTCTTTATGAAACAAATAATGTCTCCAATGTTTGATAGCATGCACGATAGCATAAAATTCCATATCATATGTACTATATCTCATCTTTGCTCCCGATAGCTTCTCACTAAAATATGCAATATGACGACCTTTCTGACTCAACACCCCTCCAATCCCAACCTTTGATGCATCAGTATGTAATTCAAACAATAACTGAAAATCCGACAATACTAGAATCGGTGCTGTCGTCAAAAGCTCCTTGATCCTTTCAAAAGCAAATCCTGCTTCCTCCGACTATAAAAATTGCTTCCCTTTCATACAATCAGTAACTGGTGCCATCACGCTACTGAAGTGTGGAATGAACCTTCGGTAGAATGACGCCAAACCATGAAAGCTTATAACTTCTGTAATCGTCCTGGGTTGTGGCCAATTTCTGATTGCTTCAACTTTATTCTGATCCACCTGTATGCCTCCTCCCGATATAACATACCCCAAAAATAAAACACTATGCATCATGAAAACGCATTTCTTCGTTGCGGCGTAAAATTGTTCTTGTCGCAGTACCATCAACACTTCTCTCAGATGTTGCAAGTGCTCTTCTGGACTTCCACTATATATCAGTATATCATCAAAATACACCACTACAATCTTCCCAATAAATGGTATAAAGATTTGATTCATCACTCGCATGAAAGTACTCGGTGCATTCGACAAACCAAACAGCATGACCAACCATTCATACAATCCTTCTCTCGTCTTGAATGTTGTTTTCCATTCATCTCTTGGTCTGATTCGAATTTGATGATAACCGCTCTTCAAATCAATCTTCGAAAAGATAGTAGCCCCGCTCAACTGATCCAACAAATCATCAAGCCTCGTCATCGGAAATCTGTATCTGATAGCAATCTTGTGCAGTGCCCGACTATCAGTGCACATCCTCCACGTCCCATCCTTCTTCGGTACTAACAATGCTGGCACAACACATGGACTTAGACTTTCCTGCACATGCCCTTGCTCAAGCAACTCTTCCACTTGCCTTCTCAACTCCTCATGTTCTTTTGGACTCATTCTGTAGTGTGGTCTATGAGGTAACACAGCTCCTGGAACAAGATCAATTTGATGTTGAATGTCTCTCAACGGCGGTAACTCCGTTGGTAGCTCCTCAGGAAATACATCGTCAAACTCTCCCAGCACTGGTTTCACTTCTTCAGGAATCTCAACCACTTCATGACTCTCACGTCCAATCAACAAGAATACTTCAGGCTCCTCTTCCACCTCCTTAACAAACTCCTTCAAAGATAGCAATGTTTTAAGTTATTCAATCTCCTCCAACTTGCTTTCTTCTTGTTGTCGCTTCTTAGGAATTAAAGTAATCTTTGTACCCTCAAACATGAAACTGTAACTGTTAGTACGTCCATCATGTTGCACAGCCCTATCATACTGCCATGGTCTCCCCAGCAACAGATGACATACGTCCATGTCCATAACATCACACCAAATTTCATCTTTATATTTCTTTCCAATTGAAAAATTAACACAAGCTCTTCGATTAACTTCCACCTCCCCACCTTTCCTCAACAAAGCTAACTTGTAAGGTTTCGGATGCTTCTCTGTCTTCAATGATAACTTCTTCACAGCTTCCGTAGAGATAATATTATCACAGCTTCCTGCATCGATGACAAACTTGCAAACCCTTCCCAAGATAGTGCATGTTGATTGAAAGATGTTACTCCTCAACCAGCTAGTTTCCTCCTCCTGTTTTGGTGTTAAACACGACCTCTTCATCATCAATGAATACCCTTCATCTCCCGACACATTCTCTTCCTCCTCATCATGTAGTGAATTAGAACAGTCAGCTTCTACCTCATCTTCCTCTGCCTCAGCAATCATCGTTCGCTTCTTTGGCTTCGTACATTCATTGCTTTTGTGACCCACCTCCTGACAATTGAAACATTTGATACCACTATTGATTCTGGTCTTAGCAACTTCATTAACAACTGGTTTTGCAATAGCCTTCGAAACATTCGCATTGCTACTAGCCCCTTTCATTGGATTGTTAGAATTTGTAAACACACCACCACCTCTCCTTCCTTGTTTCTCCCAAGCTAGAGCTTTCTGGTGTGCTTCAGTGACAAATCTAGGATCAAACATATTCACCATATCTTGTATCTGCATTCTCAACCCTCCAACAAATCTCGCTGTCAGTTGCTCCTCCGTCTCCATGATATCATTCCTCGCAATCAATTGATAGAATTCATCAGCATAATCATTAACAGTCTTTGTTCCTTGCCTCAAGTTCTGCAAACGTTGATACATAAGAGACTGATAATTGTAAGGTAAGAATGTAGCTTTCATCAACTTCTTCATCTTCTCCCAAGATACAATCTTTGACTTCCCCATCCGTTCACGTGTAAGTTTGGTTTGCTGCCACCATGCCAAAGCTCTACCCCTCAACCTTGTAGCAACAAACTTCACTCTACGATGTTCTGGAACCTCCTTGAAGTCAAAAATCTCCTCCACATTAGACAACCAATCCAAAAACTCCTCAGCTTGCATACCACCTTTGAATTCTGGAATTTCAGTCTTCATCCCTGATTCCCATCGACGATCATCCTCAACATCCCTATATGCATTTCGTCCTTGGTCTCGATCTCGATAATGAATATTGCTTCTATCACTCTCTTCATCATAATCACGTGTATTTTGATATTGATCTCGACCATTAACATCTCTTCGATCATGCATGTCTCTTCTACTATGTCGTTTTTCATCATGATATGGTTCATACTCAAACTCACGTTGAGTTCTTCTTTCATCATCTCTATACTCATGCTCATGGTGATCTCTTCTCATTGAAACTGATGATTCTCTTTTACCACGATCAGAATGTGGCGACACCCTCCTCGCTTCCGTAACCGATGGCGAAACTCTATTTCCTCCATGGTTCGAGATTGGCGACCTCCGTCTTTGACCTTGATTCATGTCATTCATCAATTTCTCTAACCTTCCAATACCTTCATCTAACTTCTCATTGAATTTGTTACTTATGCGTTGTTCCATTTGCTCGGCATCTTCTCTCTTGTACAAATCTTCAATATTTTGATGTCGATTAGCTCTCCTTGGCGGCATGATTCAAAATTTTCACAAACACTTCAATATACCAAATGATGAACACGGCCTTCACTTGCTCTCGGCTCCAACTTCAAATTTCAAACACCTTTCAAACTTAGATCCAAAATGAGATGGATCGAAATCTTTAACTTCGTTGCAACTTTGCGATGAACACTATGAACAACAACTTCTTCAAATGATGTACGGCTTCACTTATCTCCTCAAACTCTTCAAATAAAATTGGCTCCAAGACTCGGCTTAGCTATGATTGGCTAAATCTTGCTCTGATACCAAATGATGTAGCAGCGGAATAACAAAATGATGATTCTATGAAAGTTGCAATTGATGGAATGAAGAATACCGAATGGCCCAAATTCGTTGATCCGAAGATACCGAATTCTAGCTATCCCAAACACGTTGATAGCGCACTATACCGTGTTTAAAGATCTACGATTCTTCGTACGTTGATCTAGCGCACTAGATACCGTGAATCGGCTTCAGCAGTCGTTGAATCGAGCGCACTCGATTAACCGAAAGTGGAGATAGGAGATCACACTCAACTACCAATTTAATGAAAGCACAAAGCTAACAAACAAAAGTTTTTATTCAAATCAACTCCTTTTACAAATGACACCATCCGCCTATTTATAGGATTTACAACACACACAACAGAAATTTGTACAACACTTAGGTCGTTTCCGACCTAGCAGACCAACGACTTACGAACTACAACAACACACGCGACCTACGACTTAGTATAGGTCGTTAACGACCTATCAGATTGTTACAACACAATAGCGACTCAAATATGTACAACACATGACGACTTACGAGGTATAAAAGAACGACCTACGACTTAGCAGGCCCAACGACCTAACACAATATCAGTTACAACATATCAATGACTTAACAGAAATGACGCAACATAGGTCGGTAGCAACGACTTATCATAGGTCGGCGGCGACTTAAGAACCAGCTTCAGGACTTCTTCACGCGACCCAGCTTAGGTCGTAACCCGGTGCAGCGACCTATCTCTTTAGCGTGTGCATTCCCGCTAGGTCGTTGGCGAGCTTCACTAAGTCACTGGAGCGACTTAAGGGCATTATTAGGTCGGTCACGACCTAGGGCTTCGTTAGATCGGTCACGACCTAGGACTTCATTTTGTTTCCCTCTCTCGTTAGCTTCAAAGTTCTTAGGTCGTATACGACCTATCATTTCCGAACGACTTACGAGTTTGTTAGGTCGGTCACGACCTAGTACTTGGCCTGCATCAAAAACCCTTTCGAAACCAATAGGATAACCTTTCCTTTCTTTTCTCCGAAAACTTCAAAATATCAGACATCCTCCTTTTTAAAATCTTTTAAATTTTGCCTTTCGAAACTATCAGAAAAACCTTCCTTTTCATCTTTGTCGAAACCCTGGGGAACCACCCCTTTCGAAACCATTCATAAAACCTTTCGAAAGCATCAAAACCAAACTCTTTCGAAAGCCCATTGGGTTCAATTAAAAACATGTGGATACCTTTCGAAACCATTCAAAGTTAACTACTTCGAAACCATTTAAAACATTTCGATCGAAAATATTTGGATTATGCTGTCAAGTTGAGCAAAAGGATTAGAAAAACATTAGAGTCGAAAGCATCTGCTTCGAAACCCCTTGAAAGTGACTCTTTCAGAACCATTTCATAAATAATGAAGAGATGGTGTTGAAACCATCCCTTCGAAAGCAATGGAGAAGTGGCAAATTTTAGAAAACAAAACCCTTCGAAACCATTTGGATCGAAAGGTAGGAAGCGGTAGCTATGGTTTCGATCTTGTCAAAAGCAATCATTTAAAACAAAAAAGCAACCCAATTGAAAACATTCATTTTAAACCATTTGACTTAGTCGAAAGCAAGCAGGCGTATTTTACTCAAAACCAAAACAAAGCCTCACCTCTTTCGAAACCCCTTGGTTTCGACCCTATACCTTTCGCCCTCTTCCAATTCACTACGTACCAGTTACCTGATACCATGTGCATTGGTTTCGACTGTGTCGAAAGGGGAGGAACAGAGGCAGAACCTAGTGTCGAAGGAGATGAAACAGTTAAAAGCCTGTTTATTTGTACTTTAAAATAGTTATTTTGTACCAAACCTGCCTTGTTTGTCTAAATCTGATTAGTTTCCAGATTCTTCTTTTCAAAAGTGCTGTCGACTTTCTATATTTAGTATTTTAAACATTTTTTTATAAAAAGTCCCTTCTCCTCTATAATTACATAAAACATTTAAGTCTCATACCTTAAACAATTTTATATAATCATTAAAACACCTAGGAAAAATCTAGAAAAATTCCAGAAAATCACTTTATATATGTTCTGTAGCATATAAAATTTTCAGATCCAAATAATTAATTACTTTCCTATAAATAATTTATAATCCAAAATATCATTTTCTTTACTAGAAAATTTATAATAAATCCACGAAAACTCAGAAAAATTTGAAAATTGAAACCCAACTCTAAAATATCTTTTTAGATCTTCATAAAAATTTGCAAGGCAATTGGATGTTATTTAATATGGTTATCATTCCAAAACATGCCATAAAATATATATATATGAACATTCATAAATTATCAACAAGTATATATAATCATTCTATCATTCAAAAACATGGCAAATACTTGCAAAATAATTGGATTTAATCTTTAAACCAAAACCAATAAAAATTTGAGACGTAAACATTATTCACCTTAGCTTTAGAGAATAAAGGAGCTTGAGACTTGAATGGATTTGATTGGAATTTGCTTTTCCTTTAGCTTTTCTTAATCTCTTCTTCCCCTTTCCTTGTTAATGGTGGTCGGCCTCTATTATAAAAATTTTGAAATGAAATGGATGTGTGAGCTATACACGGCAAAGATTTGGAGAGATAGGAATGGTCTCTTTCCCATATTACCCCTCCTCTAATTCATTTTAAACCCTTCTTTAATTTATTGGTTTTAATGGCACGTCTACCTTAATTAAAATCAAATCTCAATCCCCTAAACAGCACATTATTTTATTTAGTTTAACTAACTAAATCTCCTAAATAATGTTACCAAAAATCTGGGGTGTTACAATAAGCTAGAGAATTAGTTAGCTAAACGGCATCACAACCCATCAAATAGTCCATCCGGAGTACGAAAAGCCGTTTTTGGAATGTTGTCTTCTGCAACTCTCAACTGATGAAATCCTGTAGCAAGATCAAGCGACGAGAAAAACTTTGGCCCTAGAAGTTGATTGAAGATCTCATCAATACGAGGCAACGGATAATGGTTTTTCTTCATTAGCTCATTCAGTTCTTGATAATTAATTCAAAGCCTTAGGGAACCGTCTGCCTTAGTAAAACAATAGGCACCCCCATTTCGAAATACTTTGCCTAATGAATCCTTTTTGTGATAACTTTGAATTTTTTTTTATCTAATCCTCTCTTCTCCTTCGTAGCCATATGTCTTAAAGGCATCACCATCTAGCTAACATCTTTCTTAAGTTCAATTCTAAACTCAATTTCTCTGGAAGTCCAAAAACCTCAGCGAATGCATTTGGGAAAATTTTAACTACAAAAATAGATGTTAACTCATCTTGTGACAGGTCTAACAAGTATAAATACGACTTCATCATGGAAACATCTAGCTCGCGCAAAACTATCGAATCATGTTTCCCACAACTACTCAAACGAATAATCTTCCTATCACAATCTAAAACCACTCCATATCGAGTCATTCAATCCATTCCTAAGATTAATCTGTATCCCGCAAAGCTAAGCACATATGCATCATAATTTAATTTTACACTGTTTATAACCAGTTTAAGATCTTGACAAATAGTAGACAAATACGTCCCCCCAAAGGATTCAACATAAAAACAACTTCATGAATAATGTCGAGGATTATTCCAAGTTTTCCCACTAATGCCTTGACTATAAGTGAATGCGTTGCACCGGTACTAAATAAAACTCTTACAGGTAAATCGGAGAGTAATAACACACCTTCCATAACCGACTTCCCCTTCTCATGGGTTGTTGATGTAATACTGGTAGTGGGTACAGCTTCCAATGCATAAGCTTTAACAGTCTAGCCCTCCTTCTGTAATGCTAGGCAATCTCTGTTATAATGTCCCATTTGGTTACAGTTATAGCACTTAATCCTTTCAACCTTTCCTATTTACTGACTGCCCTTGCTGTCCTGAAGATTTTTTTCTACAGTCCTTTGCTAATGTCCCATCTTTCCACACTGATGACACTTCCTTCCTTTCTAAAGGTTCACCCTACAGTTCTTGGCAATATGCCCTACCTTATTACACCTCCTACACACACTAAACTTCTTCTTATTCTATCCACCCTGCGATCCTTCATTTTTGCACTTACTCTAATATCCACTAGATGTTTGCTCCTTAGTTACATTTCCATCCATAGCATTCCACAAAGCATCCTCAACCAACTTCTCAAAAGTTGCCCCTACCATTATTAGATTCAAAGCCAACTTCTTCTGTGGGAATTCAATCCTTTAGCAAATTTTTCAGCCTTTTTCTCCTGGATATTGATCGATTTGAATCCAAATTTTGCTAGCTCGTTAATTTTTTTAAGTACTTCTTTATATCATGCCTCCCTGGTTAAGATGAATATTGTCCTCTAATAACATTCTCTTCTCAGCTCCAGAAAAGAATTTTATCTCAAACTTCCCTTTGAATATCTCTTAAGTACTAGTATTTTCCTCTGTCTCTGCTATAACAATCTCCCACCAATTTGCTTCCTCTTCCTGTAGATGCCAAACTACCAACTGAATCTTGGTTGCATCACTTATTCCCAATAACCTGAATATCTTCTCACAGTTAAATAGCCATGACTTAGTTGCTGCATATGATTCTATCCCATTATATGGCTCTCCATCTAAGTTAGCAAAATCTTTTATAGAGCTTGGAGAAGTTAGCATTAGATGGTGGAACAGCAACAACAGCTTCAGCTGCAGGAACTAGTTTGGTAGAGGTGGTAGTGGTACTAGTCTAAGGAGATGCTTGGAGATATATACAGAATCAAATGGGTATGTTCACAACAGGAATCTCAGGGGCATCCACTCGGGTACGGGCACCAACTTCGGTATCAACCCTATCAATATTGGTCCATGTTCTAGTTCCCTCTGAATTATTCATGCTTCAGTTGTCTATAAATGAGATTTATTAGCAACTCCTCAATAGATAACTAGATAATCAAAGACTAAAGTTGGCTATAGTGTATATGTAACTTCAGCTCTTGTATGTAATATATTTTTATAAAATATACAAGTATGCTCGCTCAATACGACCCTAATCCTATAACCTATGCTCTGATACCAAATGGAACAACCCAACATCTTGGAACCACCTAACTACACAATGAAATTTCAAAACAGCAAGTCGTTGGAAGATAATACATATGATATACATATTGAGAGTATAAAATAAAACTAAACTAACTGATAACTTTCAGAATCTCACAATTGACGGTGAAATCAATACTTTGTATCACACAAATACATATAAATATTGGGTTGTAAATTTTGATACCTATACATAAGTCTACACAATCCAAATCTAATCAACACCACACACTGCCACATCAAGTCTTCAATATATACTTTATTTACAATATATATATACAGTATATACAAATAAAGTCTCCAGACGCATCCAGACTCCATGAACCTGAAGAATATAGATAGAAAAATATAGGGGTGGGTAAAACATATGTCTGCATGAGTGAAGATAATTTAATACAAGTATGTTATTGTGATAGTGATATAACATGTTTTAAGCCTAAGTATAACACATTCTGAACTAGCCTACACTGAGCTACAGAACAATATTATACTATCTGAATAATCTTTACCGTAATCTAGTCTCATCCATTATGGTTAAGGATTACATGTCTATGACCATCCGGTCTCGCTATGGGCGCTAAAGGATAGTCATGCATTGAACTTACGCCTGGTCCCGCCACATGCGCTACAGGTCGACTATTGTTTACTTTAAAAAACTCCCGATCTGGCCTCGATGTTCTATAGGAGGATGCCACGTTAATACCATGAATCAAGGACCTGCCGCATGCGCTACATGATTCAAGTATTCATACCACTAACCATATATTTATATTTTATCAAAACTGCAATATCCAAAGCCATGTAAACCATACTAATATTTCATCAATTTGGGTCTTACATACTTCCCAAATTTCATAACCGCATATCCAAAAGTCGAGCCTCGCCATCATCAAACTACTCAACGTACTTGCCTAGCGAAATCCACTACCATTCCAAAGCACACATATCCACCTCCATATATCGAACTTAGTATCCAACATCAACCAACTAGGTTATATAAGTATCAAGGAAACCCTAAGGGATCACCATACAAAAGGTAGAAGCGAAGTACTTTAATTCGGGCTTTCAAAATGCCCAGAATCCTCCATCAGCATTACCCACCGGTGGACCGGTGTACATCCATCCACCGGTGCATCGATGTGCATTCTTGATTCGGGAGTTTTTTTTGTTTTTATAGTTTTTGATTCCAAATTTGATTTGTACATCATTTTATTAGATTTTGACGACTCTACATTGCGTGTACTTGTTGTCTATTTTTCCCTCGGCTTGTTATACATTTCCATACATAAAATTTGTATTTAATTTGGCTTACAACTCGAATTAGAACCAAATTAGGTTTTTATAGTGTTTGTGAAAATAACATACAATCTCCATTATTTCTTAGTTCCTAGGTTCATTTCAGATTTATATACATATAATTTAATTCCTAATTTAGCCTTACAATATCCTATGGCATTGTCAAAACACTATACAAGTATCGGCTAAACTACATTCACTCAAGTTTGATCCAAAAGACCTGATGTCTTAAGTTGTCCCGAATTTCTAGAAATACCAACCTTCGAAATCTCCTTGAATTCCTATTCCAGATGATAGAGAGCCTCGCTATGGTTTCAATGCACTTTGTCTCATCGATTTTCGTTGAGAATTATGATTTTGGTGTTTGGTTGATTGAAGGAATAAGAAGATGTTTCGGTTGATTTTAGAAAAATGAGAAGTGAGATAAGAAACTAAATATACGTATATCTAGTTGGGCTTTAGGAGGGAAAATCTGAAATGATAGTTGATTTAAAAGTTAAAATTATAGGCCTGGCCCAACTCAGCCCAAACCTAAACCAGCAGTCCACGCACGAATCTAACCCACTAATTTAAAACCTTGATTTCTCATTCCTACAGTGTTCGATTCAGGCAAATGAATACTCCATCTTGACCAGAAAAATGAGAGCTACGCGATGGTGCAACTCTCGCCAGTTAATTCAACCATTTGTAAAATTACCTTTTTGCTATTTTTTTAATATTGACCAAAATACCCTTCAATTAAATTCCAAATTTATTTATTATGGTTTATTATCAATTATAATTATTATTTAAATTATATGCAATTTTAGGGTGTTAAAAACCCAATTTGTTCTACAGCGTAGTCTTACTAGCATATATTTATGTTTTAAAGGGACTAATATTATTTATACTAGATTGTTGTTTGGCCCACTATTTATTATTGCTTTCCCCATAAGCTCACGAGTGCTCGCTTGAACGAGCTGAGTTTATGGTCTATGGTTTTGACATGTTTATTTTGGATTTTAAATAACAAAGATAGAAATGAAGCTTGAGGCTTTTATTTAACTAATAGAACTTTCCATTATGTATATAACTATAGTTATATAATTAGTTACACGAATCTGTGGTATCTTTTTATGTTTGCATATCATGTATATTTATTTTTACTATTTGCCAAATCACCAGAAAGAATTGGGTTACGAATGAAAAAGGCATGTTGAAAATTTTATATCATTATTGCATTTCACTCTTTGTTTATATTATGACCAAAAATATTGATCTCATTTTGTTACATGAAAATAAATCTGGTGATGATTGCAGTATCATGACATTTGTTTTTGATTCTCCAAATAGAGGATTATAACTTGGTATCAGAGCCAAGTCAAGGATAGCTAAATAGAAACAGAGCTAAGTAGAACCTAATTATAGCTTAGATGGGAAACACTTCGGGAAGTTTATGCACTACATATAACGTACTTGTTATTTTTGTATAAATATATAGTTGGATATATCTATTCCATAACTTTTGTTTCACTCTCTTTCTTCCATTTTCTTACGAGAATCTACTTATTAAAAACATAAGATTGAAGAATGGAAGCTGAGTTAGAATTATCAGAAACATTAGAGGAAATACAAGTGGAGGTTCTACAAGTACTAGATAATGGGAAAGCGGAAGAAGCATCCATAAGCAAGGCTGTTAATTGGAATTCCAATAATGGAGTAGCATTCATGGAAAATGTTGGAGCTTAATTACTTGCTCTTGCTAAAATAGATTTTGGTATTAATTTCGAGATTATATTGATGGGATGATGAGATAGAATATGTCCGAGATGACTATACCTACACTTGTGGCAAGATGAGAAGATTTTTCTAAAATGAATTCTGATTATAGGTATTTTGGAGGAAAAATTTCACTAGGAAGGAGACTGATGGAGGTGTTAGATTAGATAAATGATTGTGATTGTATATTCTTAGATTTGCACTTTACCAACAAGAAGAAGAGAAGGCTGGCTTTTAGACATCATCCGAGAGACGTAATATATTAATGAGAGATTATTATAGCTAAGACCCCAAAGGAGACTATCAATTCGAATTAGTTTAAGGAGAATTTGAGATTATTTCATTCCTGACTCCAAGAAGAGTCCTTTATATATAGAGTTTCAAGATTTGAAACAGGTTGAGATTTCCTTGGTTGAGAATATATGATACTTTATCTCTTTACTGAAGCTTGGTATGGAATACATTAACAATTCATCATAGAAAAATGATAAATTTATTTATTTTTTGAAGAAAGGGTCAAGCTATAAGGTGATGGCTCATCCCTTTTCCCTATTTGATACGGGTGTTTATATGGCTTGAAGGTATGATGGTCTTTATCAAATAGTGAAAAGGACAAAAAAAATCTAAGATTGAAAGAAGGAAAAGGGTTGTTCCACTTCAAAAGGAAAAAGAAAGAAGGACCTGGAAAAACAAAAGGTCTAGAAGACTGATGGTATTGAAATTACTTGTTTCAACTAACAGCATAAAGGCAGCATGTAGATAAGTGCAATGATGGAACCAGACCAATTGGAATGGGGAAATATGTGGATTTCAGAAAAAAATTCTTATTTTGGATTTATTGGGACTATGAAGTTTATAGTGAATTTAGATTTAATCTAAAATTTGTTTTTAAAAAAATCTTAGTTTATTCAATTTTGTTTAAAAAAGTTTTAATTATTTGTATTTAATCAATATGAGATTTATATAAAACTGAGTATATCGAATATACTCTGGTGTGTATATGTTTGTAACATTTACTTGTTTAATTTAGTTTACAGAAGGAAACATTTGGTTTTTCTCTTTCAAACTTATTCAACAAATTGAGGAAAGATTTTGTTTTATTTAGAGAGAACCTTTCATTTCTCTCCCTTTATCGACTGATTCAATAAATAACATTAATGACCAATTTGCTCAATATATATTGAGAGTGTATCCAAATATACTCTAGTGTATATTGCGTATGTGCAACATATCATATTGTATATGACTAATGTGATCGTATATACGTGTTGGTGTAGACCTATTTGTCCCTTTATATATGCATTTGTTGTCCGTAATTTATTTATAATGCATATATAATCATGATACACATAAACACATATGTGTTATAATTAAAGTTTGACTAATTCATTTTTTTGAAATATAAAGTTAACAATTTTTAATTTATTTTTAACTTAAGAAAGGTTTTTAAATAAAATTCATGATTTCATATAAAAGTCCATTTTATAAAATTTGAGTTAAAATAACATACACAAACACATGACCATGTATAAATGATTGTAAACTTTTTTTAACATTTAAAAACAACATATATATGTAAAGATTGCAGTCTAATATTTATATATATGAATACAATGTTAATAAATATAAATCCAACTGGTAACTTAGGAAGGAATCAAATAACTTAAGATTTTTCATAAAAGTCTATTTATGGATTTTAAGTTGAAATAACTTTTACACTTATGTAAACAACAATCAAATAAAATATATGCAAACAACAATCATGTAATACATGTAAAAAATTAAAGTTGTTTTTACTCAAAAATTGTTTTCAATTAAAATTACTTAAAAATTAATCAAAAATATTTTCAATCAAAAACATTTAAATGACCATGTAACATGTGTGTGTGTGTGTGTGTATATATATAATAAAAAGTATTCAGTCAAAAGATTCCAAAACAACAACAAAATTTAAATCGGACAACATAGGCACATATAAATTCTTATAAAAGATTCAGAATCAAGCTATACAAATAGTACGAACAAATAATCATATGGGATGAAGGATCTAAACAATATTAACATATTAATCATAGAGCCAATTAAGGAGTAATAAAAAAGGGATCCAAATTAAATAAACATGATGAACAATTAATTAATAGAGAAGTGGCAAAAGGGGATCTGAATTATATCACAATATGAATATATAAACATTTGATATGTAGCATATAAAGGATTCAAACCATACTAACATGATTAATACATAAACGAATAAAATTGAAAGTCACATTAGGATATTGCCAAAAAGTAGCACCTTTAATGATGAAAAAAGCTCCTAGATTCAACTTAATCAATCTCTAGATTCCGTAGAAATCAAAATATAACAACTACTTTGAATGAATTTATTTTATTTATTTTTGGGAATGTTCTTCCATGAGAGTATGAAATTTCCAGTCGTTATAGAATAACAAGAGAAGAGAAGAAGAATAATTAATTGTTTGTAGAATAAAAATGAAATGAATGAAAGAAGCTTTTGTTTTAAGGGAAACATTGAAACTTTTCATTTCCCTTCTATAAAACCTTTGCTATTTAATTCATTATTAAATCTCATCAAATACTTTCCTCCTTTAGCATGCATGTTTGGCTATAGATGGTTTCATATAGGTTTTCAAAAATTTCTAAAACCACTTAGCAATTAATCAATTTAAATTCAATTTAAATATTCTATCCATATCGTATATTGATATGCACATGTATAACTTTTACATATGCATTTTATTAAATATTAATGGTATGTAAACTGTTAGCACCAAAATTGGTCACTAACCTCGTTCAGAAAGATTATGTAGAGATATAAGTGATGAAAGCAATTAAACAGAGAAGACAATCTTAATTCAAGTGCAGAAAGTAAGAACACCAAATTTATAGTGGTTCGGCGTAATTGCCTACGTCCACTTTGCTCAACTTTATTGATTCTCTTTATGATTGATTGATTACAAATACAATTCGTGAATCAAATGCTTGAATGAAGGTGTTTGAGTAGAGAAGATGAGTCTTGAAAATGGCAGAGTCTCCCCGTATTTGCTCTCCAAAAAAGGATCCCTTTCACTGTGACCCTGCCCCTCTATTTATAGGCAAAGATGGGCTGGACTTCCCAAGTGGGCTGATTGCCGAACGTTCCAGCCCGAGTACAGTGGTCGCCGTATGCCGAGCAAGGCTCGCCGAACGAGTTCCGCCGAGCCATTCCTTCTATGCCGAACGGTGTGCTGGTTAGTTGTGTTGAACGTCTTCTGGATGACGAGTATTACGCCGAACACCATAGGATGCCGAGTACTCTTGTATGCCGAGCAGCTTTGATTCCGAGCGACCTTGTATGCCGAACAGCCTTGATGCCGAGTACTCTGGTATGCCGTGCAGTCTTGCATGCCGAGCAGTCTTGATGCCGAACAGCCTTGATTCCGAGCACTCTTGTATGCCGAACAGCCTTGATGCCGAGTGCTCTGGTATGCCGAGCAGTCTTGCATGCCGAGCAGTCTCGATGCCGAGTACTCTGGTACGCCGAGCAGTCTTGATGCCGAGCACTTATGGGATGCCGAACACTAGTCGACGCTGAGCATAGGTTGTTGCCGAACACTACTTGGTGCCGAGTACCCTTGCTGCCGAGTACTACGCCGAGTAGTCTCGATGCCGAACACTGCTGAGTATTATGCCGAACACTCCTGGATGCCGGACACTAGTTGCCTGGTCAAATCCCCAGGAAACACTTGCCCCCCAAAGTGTATTGCGTGGCCGAACGTGATGCGCTTTGAATCTGGTACAATCTACCTCGGAGGTACCCTCTCGAGAATGCTAGCAAAGGGAGGTGCGAGACGAACAAGCTTGGGATGCCGAACGACACGTTCTAAGCCGAACGTTCCCAGCGTGCCGAACGTCATTCCACCCTAACGCCGAGTACTCCGGTATTGACCGGTTCTACCGAGAATAGCCCCTTCGACTTCCTCCATTTCCCTCTATAAAACCAGTCCCTTCTCTTCCTTTTCTCCTTTTACTTCTTATTTCCTCCGTTCTCACAATTCCGTTCAATCGTCCGAATTTGAGACTTAACTACTCCATCTCAATCTTCGATCTGCACACTTAGGTATTTTTCATCGTAAACTCAAACGAGATGTTCGAACGAAGTCGTGTAGAGGGTTTTTGTATAGCTTGTCTGTATTGCCGAACGACATAGCGTGGAGGGGTTAGGAGTATGTCCGCTTATTGCCTTAGTCTCCTCGTGTTGGATCGAGGTCAAAAGGAAGAAAAAGAATGAGAGGTGTTGGAGAGGGTAACGGCGCCGTTCGCTGCTCCGGCGCATGTGGTCATGTGCCGGTCGGTGTAACGGTCAGTTGCCGAACGGTACCTCAGCCGGGCAAGGCCAGGCCGAACGCTCACTAACAAGTCGAACTATAATTGAGCCGAACGAAACAAAACCAATCAATGCCCAAACGCCGAACATTTCACATGCCGAACAATGCAATTGCCGAACATTTGACATGCCGAACAATATAATTGCCGAACACCTTTCATGCCGAACAATATAATTGCCGAACACGTTATATGCCGAACAATACAATTGCCGAACACCTTTCATGCCGAACAATATAATTGCCGAACACGTTATATGCCGAACAATACAATTGCCGAACACCTTTCATGCCGAACAATATAATCGCCGAACACCTTATATGCCGAACAATACAATTGCCGAACACTTTACTTAGGACGATGAACATTACTAAAATGCCGATCAGTATAACTGTTAAACTACACTTAGGCCGGTCACTCTAGGAATCATATGTCTTTTGAACCTGAAACTGTAATCACCTCAAGGCGGGCCTTTGAGACGGTCAGCGATGACGGTCTTCGAAAGCGATGATCCGCAGCTAATTATTATATCTTTATTGTTGTCTTTACACAATTGCTTGCACTAGTTCACACACCACGTGGGGGGAAAATTCGTGATGCTGATTCTAACGCTCAACGTTTTTCAAGTATAGCTTTCTCAAGCATTTAGCCAGGTTCATTATTTATTCGGGATGTCAGGAAAATCTAGTTCTGCCACCGTATCTGACAGGCCTGGGCCGTCAGCAAAGCAAGGAGCCGCAGATGCTTCCAATCCGTCAATCTCTCCCGCTCATAATCTGGCGCCCGATGCTCTAGAGTCAACCATCTTATTGGACAATCCGGTCGATTCTCAAGCCTCGAGGATCAACGAGGCCGCTCTGCGACGGATATGTTCCATTCACGGAATTCCCTTTACCGACGTGTTAGTTCCTTCGAGACACGACCGTCCTCACTTGCCCCCGGTCGGGTACACGGCCTGCAACAAGTTCATGTGCTGGATGGGCAGCGTGCCTCCGTTTAACCTATTTCTCCGGGATGTGCTGCAGTATATAGATATCGCTCCGTCGCAGCTGCACCCGAATGGTCATGCGTTCCTATATGGGACTTATTTACTCTTCATGGCTGTCTTCTCCAGACCTCCAACCCCCGGTGATATTCGATACATTTACATGTTCAAGAGACGGAAAGATAGCCCCTCCTTCATCTTCCTCGAGCCGTATCACAAGTGCCAGATCTTGATGGGGGCCTGCAGCAAGTTCGCCCTGTACAAACAGGAATGGTTCTATGTGCGATGCCCGTCTGGTTTCGCTAGGAGATGGGTTGAAGGCAGTAAGTCTCTCTGCTGAACCGTTACTTGTACTTAATGGGAGTCATGTTTTTTCCTAACTCTTCATCTCATCTTTTCAGGTATTAACCCGCGTCCGGAAGGCCGAGGATATTCCGATGCTGTTGACGCGATTAGAGCTCTCCCGGCCGAGGACCGAGATATTCGAGCCATCATTTCAAATGAATCGCTGTCGGGGTTCGGCTTGCTAGCTCCTGATCGTCGGGTCAGCCTTCCAGAAGGCGTTACAATTCCCAAACCTCCATCCGGTCGAGGGAAAAAACTTGCCGGCCCGTCGTCACGTCGCGCTCCCGTCGCGCACGAAGAAGGCGAGCGTAGAGAGGGTGATGCACCCGACACTCAGGGCGAGAACGTGGGTCCTGCTTGGAATCCGACAATCGAAGTTCAGGATATTGAGACGTCATCCTCCCCTTCGAAGGGAAAGAAAAAGCTGAAATATACGGTTCAGAAAGAGAAAGTCGGCGACACCTCAAAACCTACGCCTATCCCTCCTGAAAAAGAGGCTTCTTCACAGCGTCTGGAGAGTTCTCTAAGGGGTCTCTCGAACCTCTCTATCCCCGAAGACATACTTAATTATGGGTTCGATGATCCTGAAGCTCTCAAATTCTCGTCGCCCGCTAGAGGCAATGTAGGAGTTCAACTCCCGGCTCACAGAGATAATACCCCGATTAGCAAAGACAAACGAACGGGTCCGTCGGGGGGAACACTTAGGACACACATGCACACGCGCATTCCATAGCATACTTCAAGTCTTTTTAATTCGTGAATTCTCCTTAATTCGTTGTTATCTTCCTTCTTTGCAGGTGATATGGGCCGCTCCCACGGACTTGATCGCCTTCAAGGGTCTTCAATATTTCATCACTCCGGACGGGATTCCGGTTCGGGCAGACGCCGGGACCGAGGTGATTATGAGGATAGGGACAATCGTCCGCGCGAATCGTCTCATCGCAAGAAAGCGCACTATCAATCTTCTCAGTCCCGTGATCTTCCTCCTACAACTGAGCCGGATAAAGAGAAGTCTCTGCAGAAGGGCTATCAGTCCGATGCTGCTCGAGAACAACATTCCAGTTCATCGAGTACGAGGCAAGTTCGGGAGCCGCGTAAAAGAACGGAATTCTCTAAGCCTCCTCCTCCTGCTCCTGCCGTGGACCCAACCGGTGCGGAAAAGATGGTCGACCTTAAGGCCAAGTTTCCGAAGATTTGTTTTGACGGTTTGAAATTCCTCCCGGCCATCCATCACATTCCTGGGCACGTGAAGCAAAGTGCCATTGCATGCAACAATGACGTCTATGTTCAACATGACGCATTCGTGCACTTGGTGGAGAAGATATCAGAAGTATCTGTTGAGCGTCAAAACGAGATTGACCGTCTGACTCTGGAGGCTGACAGCGATAAGAAAATCATCAAACTCCAAGACGAAGAGCTCGCCTCTTATAAGTTAAAGCTAGAAGCCGCTGAACAAGGCGCAAAAGATACTGCCGAGGCAGTTACTCGCTTAGAGGTGGCTCACAAAAAGGAGCTTGATGAAGCAGTTCAGCGCAGCGGCGCCCTTGCCCTAGAAAAAGACTCTGTTCAAAAAGAAAGGGACGTGCTCGCTATTCAAGTCAAAGAGCTGAAAGAACAACTCTCCAAGGAGAAAGAAGACAAAATAGCCGCTCAGGAAGAATCACAGCGGTATTGCGATGAGATTGTTGCTACCCGGCTCCTCAAGGCAAAGCTCGACGGTGAACTTGCCGGGGTCGAGAGAATGAAGGATGAAGCCCGTGAGGAGGGTAAAAGAATGGCTGAGGAGGAGCTTGATTCTCGCCTTGAGGCGGCCGTAGAGGCTGGCAGGGAAGAGGTCAAAAGTATGTTTGACCCGTTGATTTCCGAGTACGGAGCCCGCGTCCTTATGCACCGCGACCTAACATTCTTGGGCGACGGCTACCATGAATCCCTGGCTGAGGCATGGGAAACTCTGATAAAGATCAAGAAAGTCGAATCAGGCTCCGAAGAAATCGACGAGGATGCACTGGTGAAGGAGTTCCTAAGGGGGAATGAGCCATCGGATTTATCCGTAGCATTGGCTCTCTATGGCAAAGGCTCTTCCCCTTCGAAAGAGAAGAACAACGAGGCTGGCCCGTCAGAGGCCGACACTACTACTCCTCACATTGCCGCTCCTTATGCTGCTCAATCGGCCGGTCGGTCGACGCTTGATCCATTCGAGCAACACGCCAGTTATGATCCCGAAGATCCCGGGCTTGGCGTTCATGTGCTGTCACCTATCTTGGAGGGTGAAACCCCGCGCGCCACCGACAGTCAACCCGATCCTGGTAGGATATTCTTCTTTCTCTAGAAATCGAAGTGATCCCGTCATTTTTCAACAGTGGTTATTTGTTCTAATGCCCACTTCTTATATTTCTCACAGGTTGTTCTGACACTGAGCCAACTCCGAGGAGCGACGACGCCAAGGAGGAAGCGGGGAAAACAAGCGACGCTGCTCACGCAGAGGTGACTCCCGGCCCAGACGCTCAAGTGATCGGGGCACTCGATGACGACAAACTTGACACCTCGTCTCCGGCCGAAGGAAGCGACGAAGTTAAAATTACTGGCGCCTCTGAGCATACTTCAGAGATGAGCATGAAGGATCGTCTCGCCCACGAGGAGAAGAGAAAGGTCAAAGTCAAGGTTGAATCCGAAGTCCTGGAACTTACTGACCCGCGGAATAGACCTTTGAAAATCATTCTCCCGGGCAGGTCCAAACCATTAGATGTTCCGTCTCCTACTCCTGACTCCATCTCTCTAGCAAGCAAAAAGTCCAAGAAGAAACGTGAGGGAGAGGAGTCGTCGGAGACACCGAAGGCGGACAAGAAGAAGAAGTCGAAGAAATGATCGATGCACTTGTTCAACAAGTTTTTTGCTTAAGTTTGTAATAGTTTCTACCTTTCATAACTTGTAGTTTGTACAGACCCGAATTTTGTAGGAGTGATCTTGTATCCCTATTTTGGACTTATCGAATAAAATTTCAGTTTCTTCTTGTTTGGATGATTCTCTTGTCTTTATTTGGTTTGCTGACACTGTGCTCCGGGGACTTGGAGACTTAAGACTGTTCATACTCTAGTCCGCGCTCTGGGGGCTTAGAGTACTCCGCTCCATATTCCGGGGACTCGGAGATTGGAAATCGTTTATACTCTAGTCCGCGCTCTGGGGACTTAGAGTACTCCGCTCCGCACTCTGGGGATTCGGAGATTGTAAATCGTTTATACTCTAGTCCGCGCTCTGGGGACTTAGAGTACTCCGCTCCGCACTCTGGGGATTCGGAGATTGTAAATCGTTTATACTCTAGTCCGCGCTCTGGGGACTTAGAGTACTCCGCTCCGCACTCTGGGGATTCGGAGATTGTAAATCGTTTATACTCTAGTCCGCGCTCTGGGGACTTAGAGTACTCCACTCCGCACTCTGGGGATTCGGAGATTGGAAATCGTTTATACTCTAGTCCGCGCTCTGGGGACTTAGAGTACTCCGCTCCGCACTCTGGGGATTCGGAGATTGTAAATCGTTTATACTCTAGTCCGCGCTCTGGGGACTTAGAGTACTCCGCTCCGCACTCTGGGGATTCGTAGATTGTAAATCGTTTATACTCTAGTCCGCGCTCTGGGGACTTAGAGTACTCCGCTCCGCACTCTGGGGATTCGGAGATTGGAAATCGTTTATACTCTAGTCCGCGCTCTGGGGACTTAGAGTACTCCGCTCCGCACTCTGGGGATTCGGAGATTGTAAATCGTTTATACTCTAGTCCGCGCTCTGGGGACTTAGAGTACTCCGCTCCGCACTCTGGGGATTCGGAGATTGTAAATCGTTTATACTCTAGTCCACGCTCTGGGGACTTAGAGTACTCCGCTCCGCACTCTGGGGATTCGGAGATTGGAAATCGTTTATACTCTAGTCCACGCTCTGGGGACTTAGAGTACTCCGCTCCGCACTCTGGGGATTCGGAGATTGTAAATCGTTTATACTCTAGTCCGCGCTCTGGGGACTTAGAGTACTCCGCTCCGCACTCTGGGGATTCGGAGATTGGAAATCGTTTATACTCTAGTCCGCGCTCTGGGGACTTAGAGTACTCCGCTCCGCACTCTGGGGATTCGGAGATTGTAAATCGTTTATACTCTAGTCCGCGCTCTGGGGACTTAGAGTACTCCGCTCCGCACTCTGGGGATTCGGAGATTGTAAATCGTTTATACTCTAGTCCGCGCTCTGGGGACTTAGAGTACTCCGCTCCGCACTCTGGGGATTCGGAGATTGGAAATCGTTTATACTCTAGTCCGCGCTCTGGGGACTTAGAGTACTCCGCTCCGCACTCTGGGGATTCAGAGATTGGAAATCGTTTATACTCTAGTCCGCGCTCTGGGGACTTAGAGTACTCCGCTCCGCACTCTGGGGATTCGGAGATTGGAAATCGTTTGTATGAGCCTGTACGCCGCACAGAATAATGTAATTTATCATTCGATTAAGAGATACAGAAACTTCATAGAAAATGTGGCTTCAAGCCTTTATTAATGAAAATCAACTAAATTGTTCGATTACAACTTCAAAAGGAAACTAAGTCATTATTGAATGGAAACATGCGGAAAACAATAATGCCTATAACAAGAAAGGGAAACATGCTAAATGTAATAGTGCCGCAAATGTTCACTGTTCCATGCTCGGGGGAGTGTCGTGCCATCAACGGTCGCTAGCTTGAATGTTCCTTCTCCAAGCTTCCGTTCAATGGCATATGGACCTTCCCAGCTGGGATTCATGCGTGATGGTACTGGGAAGACTCGCTTCAGAACGAGATCACCCACATCAAAGATTCTTGGGCGGACTCTGCCATCGTAGTAGCGCTTGACTCGATGTCTGTGCGCCGCCGCCCTTAACTCAGCTTCTTCGCGCTTTTCGTCGATGCAGTCCAGTGATTCCAGCAAGAGGTTTTGGTTCGTCTTGGGGTCATAGTATGTCACTCGGTGCGATGGAACTTCAAGTTCCACGGGTATCACGGCTTCAGAACCGTATGCCAAGGCGAACGGAGTGTGGCCGGTCGCGGACTTGTGGGTAGTCCTATATGCCCATAATGCCGTCGGGAGTTCATCTACCCACTTGCCTCCAACCTTCTCCAGACGCTTCTTTAGTATGGACTTGATTACCTTGTTAACGGCCTCGACTTGTCCATTAGCTTTTGGGTGTGCAACGGCAGCGAACTTTTTCTCGATGCCGTACTTTAGACAGAATTCTTTGAACTCTCTACTTTCGAATTGCGTTCCGTTATCTGTAATGATGGTGCGTGGAAGACCAAAGCGGCATATGATGTTTCGTACAACAAAATTAATGACTTTCTTAGAGGTGATAGTGGCCAAAGGTTCTGCCTCGGCCCATTTCGTGAAATAGTCGACCGCAACTATCGCATATTTCGCACCACCTTTGGATAGAGGCAAAGAGCCGATTATGTCGATTCCCCAGATCGCGAATGGCCAAGGGCTGATCATTTGTGTGAGTTCCGTTGACGGAGCCCTCGGGATTTTTGCATATCTTTGACACTTGTCGCATTTTCTCGCGTAGTCCGCGGCATCCCGGTTTACGGTAGGCCAGTAATACCCATAGCGGAGGATCTTCTTTGCTAGCGTTTGCCCCCCAGTATGGTCGCCGCATTCCCCTTCATGGACTTCCCTCAAGACTCGCTTTGTTTCATCATGAGCGATGCATCGTAGTAATGGGATTGAGAATCCTTTCCGGTACATGGATCCATCCTGCATTACGTACCGCGCAGCCTTTCGAAGGACCTGTCGTCTTTCGCTTCTTCTTTCTGGTAAAGCCCCAGTTGTCAGGTACAGTTTGAATGGGGTTATCCACGAGTCCTTCTCGATCTCTGTTTCCAACACAAGATCGATTTTCATCTCGCCCGTACTCGGGGCATGCAAGACTTCCACGGGATACAATCCCATTTGCTGGACATCGTCGGTACTTGCGAACTTAGCCAACAAGTCGGCTTCTTTGTTTTGTTCTCGAGGGATGTGCGAAATGTCATAACGCTCAAGATTTGATAGTAGTTCCTGGACCTGAACGAGGTACGGAGCAAGCTTTCGTCCTTTTGCTTGGTAGTCTCCTCGCACTTGGTATACCACTAACTGCGAGTCACAAAAGATTTCGATTGATTTGATTCCGAGTTCTTTGATAAGCTTCAAGCCAGCGATCAATGCTTCATACTCAGCTTCGTTGTTTGTAGCCGGAAAATCGAGCTTCAGGGCATAACAGATTGATCGGTTTTCCGGAGTTATAAGAACTACGCCCGCGCCGGAGCAACGGTCATTTGATGCACCGTCAGTGTATAACTTCCATCGTAAGGGGGGAATGATGTCGTGATCGTCCGGTTTGATGGGCATGGTAAATTCAGCGATGAAGTCTGCTAACGCTTGCCCTCGGATAGCTCTCCGTGGTAAGTACGCGATATCGAATTGGCTCAACTTGATGTTCCATTTTAGCAATCTTCCAGAAGTTTCTGGTTGCTGAAGTACCTGCCTCAGGGGTTGATCGGTATAAACGCCGATTGAATGCGCTTGAAAGTATGGGCGTAGCTTGCATGATGCAATCACCAAGCAATAAGCCAATTTCTCAATTTTAGGGTAATTCTTCTCTGCCCCCGTTAAACGCTTGCTAACATAATATACCGGCTTCTGGACTCGATCCTCCTCACGAACCAAAGCTGCGCTTATCGCATGAGGGGATATAGCCAAGTAAACGTACAGCATCTCATGGTCAACTGGTTTAGATAGCATCGGTGGGCTCTCCAGATGCCTTACCAGGTTCTGGAAAGCTTCCTCGCAGCTAGACGTCCATTCAAAATTCCTCTTTCCTTTCTTTATTATGTCGAAGAATGGGATGCACTTGTCAGTTGCCTTGGATATAAACCGACTTAGCGCAGCCACTTTCCCGTTCAAGCTCTGTACCTGCTTTATAGTCCTGGGTGCTTGTACGTCTCGAATGGCTTGGATCTTTTCTGGGTTGGCTTCGATTCCCCTAGTGTTGACGATGAATCCTAAAAACTTCCCTGATGCAACGCTGAAAGAACACTTCAGCGGGTTGATCTTCATTCCATAGGACCTGAGTATGTTAAACATTTCAGCTAAGTCTTGGATGTGGTCGTTTGACTGCCGTGACTTCACGAGCATGTCATCCACATAGACTTCCATGGTTTTGCCCAGCTGGTCCTTGAACATTCGATTCACCAGGCGTTGGTAAGTTGCTCCAGCGTTCTTTAATCCAAAGGGCATCACTACATAGCAATACAGCCCGACATTTGTAACGAAGCTGGTGTGTTCTTGGTCCGGAATATGCATTGGGATTTGGTTGTATCCTGAGTATGCATCCATGAATGACAATAATTCGTGTCCTACTGTGGAATCGACCAACTGATCGATCCTAGGCAACGGGAAACTGTCCTTAGGGCATGCTTTGTTCAAGTCGGAATAATCTACGCAAGTCCTCCATTTCCCATTTGCCTTTTTTACTAGCACAGGGTTGGAGACCCACTCTGGGTAGAGGGCGTCGCGGACGAACCCATTTGCTTTGAGTTTGTCCACCTCCTCTCCAAGAGCGGCGGATCTCTCTGGATCCATTCCTCTCCTCTTTTGCTTGACTGGGACGTATTTCGGGTCTATGTTCAACATATGACTTGTGATGGCGGGAGAAATCCCACACATATCAGAATGCGTCCAGGCGAAAACATCGAGGTTTGCTCGGAGGAAGTCGCTAAGGTCTTCTGTCATTGCGGGGCTTAACTGTGATCCGATTTTCAGTATTCGCGAAGGGTCGTCACGGCTAACTGAAATGTCGATTGTTAATTCAGCCGGTGCCGCCTTCTCTTCCCTGGGTTTCTCATCGTCGTCTCTCGGATCTATATCTCCGTAGATCCGAGAATTATGCCCGAGCCAGGGCTCGGGCACTACTTGTCAATTATTCGCGTTGAGGATGCGGACAGGATTGTCCGTACCCTTTCCTTTTTCCCTCCGGTGAGCTTCACGGAGCTCGGCCACATAACAAGAACGACCAGCTGCTTGGTCTCCGTGAACAATGCCTACTCCTTTGTTAGTTGGGAACTTCAAAGTCAAGCACCACGGGGCTAGTGCTGCCCTAAATTCAGCCAGGGCCGGCCGACCCAAGAAAACATTGTATGGAGAGTCCACATCCAAAACTACAAAGGGTAGAATTCGTACCCTCCGACGCTCGCCTTGTCCCAGTTCAACTGGTAACTCGACATATCCCACTGCATCAGTCGCAGCGCCGTTAAAACCGTGGATACGAGCTTTGGATGGTTTCAAGTCTTTTGTCTCTAGCTTCATCTGATCATATGCCTTCTTGAAGATGATGTTGACTGAACTTCCACAATCAATCAAGATTCTTTTTACATACGCTGGTCCGATTGTTGCAGATATGACCATGGGATCGATGGTCGGAGCCTCTATCTGATCAGCGTCTCTGTTTCTGAATACAATATCGTCTGTCATCACGCGCTGCTGCTTAGCAGGGGCCCCGTCCTCTACGTTTGAACAGCACTCGAAATCCGCATGCTTCAAGGAGCTCGCATATCGCTCCATCTCTTGCCAGTTCTTATCTGCGGGATGAGGTCCGCCGATAATTGTATTTATAACCAGTCTCCCAACAGTTCGGGCAGGTTCCTCTGGATGACGTGGAGCTGGTGCACGACCTGGGTCGGACGTTCCCTGTCCTCCTTCCTGCGGATCCTTCACAAATTCTTGCAACTTCTTTTATCTGATCAATTTCTCGATAGCGTCATGTAGGTGTCTGCATTCTTCCGTGTTGTGTCCATAGGTTTCATGGAAGCGGCAATATTTCCCAGTCCGTTTCTGTTCTTCAGTCGATTCTTTCGGACGTGGTTTTCTGTACTGAAAAGTATTGCATGTGGATAGGTAAATGTTCTCAAGTGGGGCGTTTAGCGGAGTGTACTCGTTGTAGCTTGGAATTCTCGACTTCCACTTTCCCGCTTCTTTCCTCTTTCCTTGACTCCTTCCTCCGGACTCTTTGGGCTGCACAGGCTTATTCTGGACGTTGACTTGGACCTTTCCTGAATTGTCTCCAGATTGCTTCACAGCAATGTTGCTCTTAATTGACTCTTGGGCGGGTCCCGGTGCCTTGTCTCGTCGTACCCACCTAGCTTCCTCTCTTCTTATGAACTGGTGCGCCTTGGAGTAGAAACGCTCTAGCGTAGTCGGAGGTTTTCCTGCCAGCCAATCCCCGAATTCAGAATCCGGATCTACACCTCTCATCACAGCCATTAGAATTGCGTGGTCGTTGGGATTGCTGACTTCAGTTGCCGCAACGTGGAATCTTTGTAAGTACTCCTTCAGCGACTCTCCGGGATTTTGGATTACACTCGACAGAGACATCACGTCCTTCGGGCGTGTAGTGTGTATCCTGAACTGCTCAATAAACTTCTTTGCCAACTCCTCGAAATTTGATACGGATCGCGGAGGAAGTCGGGTGAACCACATAGTAGCGATCCCAGATAGAGTAATCGGAAAGCACCTACATTTGGTGGCATCATTTGCTCTGGCTGAATCCATCATCCATTCATACCTCATTACATGTTGTCTGGGGTCAGTCTTTCCTTCGTATGCAGGAATGGTTGGCATGCTAAACTTCTTGGGGTAGGACGCTTGCAGCACAACATCCGTGAACGGAGTATGACTTCTTGACACTCCCCAATCGTCATTTGACAAGCCCTGATTTTCTTTCATCAGTTGCCTGATCATGGCTGTCAGATCGGGTGTCTGTATGGAAGCTGGGAGGTTGGAGTCAGTTCTACGTGCCTGTCCATGCTGATGCCTCCTTTCCTGGCGATCTGCCAACCGTGCGTCATGAGGCTCAACATTGTTAACATCTTGATGATCTGGAGCTCCCTCCTCCACCTGTACTCCAGTTCGGAAGTTTCCAGTTCTGGCTTGGTCGCGGTCTCCTGTTGTTCGAACAGCAGCATCTGCCCTTGCGGTTTCAGTCTTACGGCGTCTGCGCCTGGGTGGCTCATCAGAAGAAGTTGAGCTATCAGAAGAGGAATAAGCAGCTTGATTGCCCCCAGCATTCTGTTGCTGCTGTTGAGTGAGTTGTGCCATCAGGTTGGCATTAGCTTGCATCTGTTCTCCCAGTTGTCTCCTGCTTTCCCTAAGTTCTCTCATCAAGTCGTTGAACTCCACTCTGGTGACAACTGGAGTCTGTTCTTGAGCGGCAATCCCTGCACTCGGGATTGCTGGTTGATTGCTAGGTCCTGCTTGTTGCACGCTAGCAGTATCTCGGGCATCCGCATTAAGGGAAGCTGACCTGGTACGTGGTCTTGCCATTGTAGAGTTATTGGTATGAACTCTGAGTAGAATCAACGGATGTCCTATCAGTAAGTCGGATCTTCTTTGGGGGATTTGTTCAATCCAGTAGCTTCAAAGCAGATCCTTGAGGTCTGAGAATTCGATTCTCAGTGAAAGCACCAAAGTGTTAGCACCAAAATTGGTCACTAACCTCGTTCAGAAAGATTATGTAGAGATATAAGTGATGAAAGCAATTAAACAGAGAAGACAATCTTAATTCAAGTGCAGAAAGTAAGAACACCAAATTTATAGTGGTTCGGCGTAATTGCCTACGTCCACTTTGCTCAACTTTATTGATTCTCTTTATGATTGATTGATTACAAATACAATTCGTGAATCAAATGCTTGAATGAAGGTGTTTGAGTAGAGAAGATGAGTCTTGAAAATGGCAGAGTCTCCCCGTATTTGCTCTCCAAAAAAGGATCCCTTTCACTGTGACCCTGCCCCTCTATTTATAGGCAAAGATGGGCTGGACTTCCCAAGTGGGCTGATTGCCGAACGTTCCAGCCCGAGTACAGTGGTCGCCGTATGCCGAGCAAGGCTCGCCGAACGAGTTCCGCCGAGCCATTCCTTCTATGCCGAACGGTGTGCTGGTTAGTTGTGTTGAACGTCTTCTGGATGACGAGTATTACGCCGAACACCATAGGATGCCGAGTACTCTTGTATGCCGAGCAGTTTTGATTCCAAGCGACCTTGTATGCCGAACAGCCTTGATGCCGAGTACTCTGGTATGCCGTGCAGTCTTGCATGCCGAGCAGTCTTGATGCCGAACAGCCTTGATTCCGAGCACTCTTGTATGCCGAACAGCCTTGATGCCGAGTGCTCTGGTATGCCGAGCAGTCTTGCATGCCGAGCAGTCTCGATGCCGAGTACTCTGGTACGCCGAGCAGTCTTGATGCCGAGCACTTATGGGATGCCGAACACTAGTCGACGCTGAGCATAGGTTGTTGCCGAACACTACTTGGTGCCGAGTACCCTTGCTGCCGAGTACTACGCCGAGTAGTCTCGATGCCGAACACTGCTGAGTATTATGCCGAACACTCCTGGATGCCGGACACTAGTTGCCTGGTCAAATCCCCAGGAAACATAAACAAATCCAAAAAAAATCATACGTACTAATTAATTTAATTATTTTACAATGACTATAAATTAATTAATTCATGTGGTATATCAGAGTATTCATCATTATGGTTGTTCGATTCAAATGTGTAAATTTAGTCAGTGATTAATATCGAACAATTAAACATTAACATTCATGCATCATCTTTGCTAGTGGTGTGATATATTGGCTGAATATATAGCTTACACGTCTTTTCGATAAAACCCAATTTTACTACTATAACACTATATGGAATACAATAAATAGCGACGAAAGCTTCCGACGGCCGCCGACGACGATTTCCAATGGTTACCGATGGCTGACAAACTCCGTGGCATTTTTGTAAATAAAATATAGTAGTCATCGAAAACCGACGTAAACTAGCTACCGACGGTCGTCGAAAGTCATCTGAAATTATCGTGTATACAGGCTCCAGGCCAAGAGCTTTCTTCATTTTTCTCTCTCCTCCAAAATCAACCCAAATCCCTAACCCACCATAACCTCCCCGTCATTAGCCAGCCCCCGCGCCTCCCTGGTCATCTCCAACTTCATCATTCTCCACTCTCAACAGCCTAGGCCCTTCATCAATCTCCAATCAGGTTTTATTCCTAAACCCTAATTAACTTTTATTTATTAAATTAGGGTTAATTTGTTGTTATAGTTATATAATACCCTATTGATTGTTTGTTATACCCTATTAAATGCTAATTAGGTTGTTATTATAATTGTTTAACATTTAAATGTTGATAAAAAAAATTAGTGTATATGTGCGTTAATTTGTGTATATGTGTTTCATTAATTATTGCATACCTGCATTAGGGCTAGTTTGGATTAATTAGAGTCGATGCTCAGGATTTAGTGTATGCGTTTTTAAGACGACGGAAATGAAGATTTAGTGTATGCATTTCTTAGAATATAAATAAATTATTATAAAAATTGCTGTATAATACACTTTACTTTTTATAAATCCCTTAGAGAATTTTTGGCCCCCTCTGACAAGTATTGTATATGATCATTGTATAGATGTCCGTTTTTATCACAGAACGAACATTTATATTCATCCGATATAATATTTGTCGGATTTGTCCCTATATTGGACAAGTTACAAACACAATAGAGTAATTATATTTTGCAAATCATTTCATTTTAAACGGTTCACAAAATTTTGACAACACTTTCTTTTTATTTTCTATGTACACGCATATGTATACGATACAGGAAACAAAAGGGAAGTGTTGTCGAAATTTTGTTGAATGGTTTAAAATTAAATGATTTACAAAATATAATTACTACTATGTTTGTAATGGAAAGTAGGATGACCAACCATCAAAGTGTAAAACAATAACCTAAAAATTGTAGACTATATTCATATAATAATTTGTGTAAATCCGTTTGAAAATAAAATTAAGTAGAATAATATTATATATTTGCGAAAATTTAAATGTATGATTCAATTGAAAAATAAAATGTCAACAAGTAAATGATTAATACGTTTTTATATTTTAAAGTAGGAAAATGATCAATTATTTTATTGATCGGAGTTGGATGTACCAATAAAGAAGAGAAATTGGAGGTTCAATAAGTGAATATTTTCAAAATGACGTACATGTCTTTATTGAATTCTCTTTAAGTAATAATGGGAACGACGAAGAAATTCGTTGTCCATGTAGTAGGTGTAAATTATTGAAGCATTTGATACTGGATGTTGTAATAGTTCATTTGCGCCAATATTGTTTCGTGCTGAATTATTTGGTATGGTGTCATTATGGAGAACTTATACCACCTAATCTCGTACATTCGCAGAAGGAGGTGGATGCTGAAATTGTTTAGATGAATCTCATAGAAGATATGATTGAAGATGCAGCACGTTTAATGTTCCCTACTGTTGAAGTTGATGGTAACAATGTTAATGTCGAAGAAGAACCAAGTATTGGAGCAAAACCAATTTATGATTTATTGGATACTACTAAGTAACCCTTTTGGGATGGTTGTATAAGCGGTACTCAACTACTAGTAACTGCAGAATACATTGCAATGAAATAAAAATACAACTTCACAGAAGCCGGTTTTACAACTATAGTACAAGCTGCAAAACAGCATATGCCACCCGATAATTTAATGTGAGAAAATCATTATGAAGTGAAAAAATTTATGTCTGATTTTGGTTTGCGCTATCAAAAAATAGATTCATGTTTAAATGATTGAATGTTGTTTTGGAAAGAAGACATCAATCTTTCGAATTGTAAGATATGTAATCAGGAAAGATACAAACCAAGAAAAAAGATAGGAAATGAAGTTCCGTACAAGAGTATGCATTACTTACCCATCACTCCTAGGCTTCAAAGGGTATATGATCTTCTGTAACCGCGCATCATATAAGATGGCACTGTGTGAGAACACAGGAAGAATGTACGTTAACACGCCCAGCTAATGGAGAAAGATGGAAGCATTTTGATAAGACATACCACGCTTTCGCAGCGGAGTGCCGTAATGTTAGACTTGGTTTATGTACAGATGGATTTTCACCGTTCTCTCAATTTGGTTCAAAATATTCATCTTGACCTATAATCATTACACCTTACAATTTACCTTCGTGGATGTGTATGAAAACTCCATATATATTTCTCACTATTGTCATCCCCGGCCCTAACGATCCGACACAAGGAATCGACGTATATTTACAACCGTTAATTGAAAAGTTGAAAACATTATGGTATGAAGGTGTTGAGCCACACGACATTTAAAAAAAAAGAATTTTCGTATGTTCGCTTCTCTGTTGTTGACTATAAGCGATTTTCCTACCTATGTAGTGCTTTCGAGTTGGAGTACGGCTGGTCTTCTAGCTTGTCCTTTTTGCATGGAAGAAACACGAGCATTTTCTTTACCGCATGGGAAGAAAATTTCATGGTTGACTGTCATCGGTGTTTTCTCCATATTAATCATCCTTTTAGAAAAGATAATTTTTTTTACAAGTTATAGACTTGAGACCTTACGACCACCAACAATTTGGTCAAGCGAAGATATTTATGACCTTGTAAAGGATTACCCAAAGATACATAAAATTGGCGAACAAATTGAAATTCAAGGTAAATCAACAATTCATAATTGGTGCAAATAAAGTATATTTTGGGAGTTGCTTTATTGGAAAAATATCCTAGTTTGTCATAATATCGCGTGATGCACAATGAGAAAAATGTGTTCGATAATGTATTTAATATAGTGCTGAATGTTAAAGGAAAGACTAAAGACAATTTAAAATCAAGATGTGATATAGAGGCAATATGCAATCATCCTGAGCTTCATATGAAGTCAAATGACACACAAAAACCCAAAGCACGCTACGAGCTAGACGGTAACCAAGTTAAAATTCTATTAAAGTGAGTGGAAGGATTAAGACTTCCTTATGGGATTTCTTCTAATCTGAGTAGATGTGTCGACTATAAGAATGGTAAACTGAGTGGGATGAAAAGTCATGATTTCCATGTAATGATGGAACATTTTTTACCCGTCGCTTTCAAAGTACTGTTACCCACAGAAGTTTGGACGGTTGTAATAGAACTTAGTTTGTTTTATAATGAGCTTTGTTCAACTACGTTAAAAGTTGATCGTCTACGTAAACTTGAGGAAGAAATTCCTATACTGCTCTGCAAACTTGAGAAAATATTTCCTCTTGGTTTCTTTAATGTAATGAAGCATTTACCTATTCATCTTTCATTTGAAGCACGTCTTCGAGGTCCTATGCAATATGGATGGATGTATCCATTTGAAAGGTATTAATATTGAGTATGTTAAATTTTAGTTTAACTACATGTAATAAAATTTAATTATAATTATTCTTAATAGGTACTTAAATCATCTAAAGAAAAAAGTGAGACAAAAAGAGTTGAAGGTTCAATATGCAAATCATACATCAAAGAAGAAGCTTCGTTCTTTTTCTCTCATTATTTCAGTAACCATGCGAATTTATCTTTTGAAAGTGTTACGCGAAATAATGATGGCATTGAATAAGATTCTTCTAAATCAGTGCTCTATTTGTAGACAGTAGGGACACCTTGCTGGAAAATGTGTGGAAGTATGGTTAGACGACAGAGATTACCATGTAGCCCACACATATGTTCTTCTTAACTGTGTAGAAGTTGCACCATTTGTTAGGTATTATTAAATAACACATCTAAAATTATTTACTTGAATAATATATGTGTTTATTCATTATAATGCAATATATTACCTGTATAAGCAGTATTTATGAATTACAGCATCCAAGCGGCTATATCAGCAAAAGTTTTACTACTTGGTTTTCGAACCACGTATATGATCTGGTAAATTGTGTGGTTGATGAAGAGTTGAAACATCTTGCGATGGGACCAAAAAGAAAAGTTAAGACATATCCAATATTCTTTGTCAATGGATACAAATTCAACACCAAAAATATGGGGCTGAAAAATTAGCTAACAATAATGCTATATATTGTAAAAGTAGTGATGATCCAAATGATCACATAAATGATTTTTACGGTGTGTTAACTCAGATTTTGCAATTAACATATTTCACCAAACCTGCGAAAGAAGTTTATTTGTTTAGATGTAACTGGTTCAGTAATGTTCCAGGTTCTGGAATCAACGTGCACCAAAAATATAATATCATTAAAATAAAGCATACTTCACGTTATCATAATTACGATCTATTTATACTAGCAAAACAAGCCCTACAAGTTTATTAAGCTCCTTATCCATCTCTAAACAGAGATAAAGCAGATTGGTCGGTAGTTTTTAAAACGAAGGTAAGATTTGCATTTGATGGAAAGAATGTTCCAAACGAACAAGCGTACCAAGCGGATATCGAGGAAAATGGCGAATTTACAATAATAGATTATCAAACCGATTTTGGACCTCTAAATAATGAATTAAATGTATTAGTAGAAGCATTTGAGATCACAGAGGAAAACAATATAGAGTACGAGACCGAGTCTGAATAAGAAAATGACGAGGACTGATTTAAGAGTATACATGTTGAAAAAAGGTAATTTATGGGAGTATTGACGTTACATTTTTTTGTATGTTATGTGCGGTTATTGATGTTAAATCTTGATATGTTTACTCATAATTGAATGATATGTTCTGCCATAATAAAATAATATGTATATGACAGGTATTATAGATGTCTTTCTTTAGGCAGTGGAGTTCTTCGCAGTCTGGTTCCCCTTCTTCGACTTAGAGAGGGACCGTTCGCAATGGAGGTGATGGCAATAGCCCGTTCCAAAAGGCACCGCGTAAGTAGTTAGATTGCTACCGAAAGCAGATGGCTCGTAAGTATTAAATTTACTTCAGCATTATAAATATTTTGTATGATATATTAGTCATGATTTGTCTATATCATATTTAATGCGGGGGTTTTGAGCTTGAGCCTTCCAATATAGTGCTCAGCATATCTAGGCAGGCATACATGAACTGTATGACTGCATGCTGACCGAAATGGAGTAGGATCCCTGAGCATGTCCGGGAGAGCATATGACAGGACTTCCTGGTAAGCGTAAAATTATATATCATTATATATAATCACTTTACAATTTGCCGACTAAGTATAAATGTATAACTTATATTTTTTCAACATATATACAGGGTGCGGTAAACCTGTAAGATAAGGATGTTGCTCTTTGCCAACGCCATTGGAACTCCAAAGTTGCAAAGAATTATTGGGTATGATGTCGACCATCAGAAAATCTGGGAAGAAGCCAAACTGGATGAGCGCCAGTGTATAGGATGCTTGGGTCGCATGGTGGGGCAGCAATGAGTTTAGGGTAAGTCCATCAGTTGTCACCTTAATTTGTTCAGCAAAGAATACATAATTTATATCTATAAAATATAATCTTAATTTTTAATTTGCAGGCGGAGTTAGACAGGAACTCGGCGAACAGGCAGAAAAATTCAATCACACACCGTGGTGGCTCGAAATCATTTTAGTATCATTGCGAGGACCTAGTAAATTGATTAATTGAAATTACTAACAGTTATTACATTTTTTGTATAAATTTGTACGAAGAACAATAATATACACCAATTATTATAGGAAAGAGCACGTGGGGCTCCTGTCTCATATATGAACGTATTTGCGCATACTCATGCCGTCGGGCAGACCGACGACGAGTGATCGGTGACGTATGCCTGGCATGAGGATGATAAAGCATACGTCGTACATGTTAGTATATTTTAAGTTATAAGGTATTAATAATGATCATTTTAATTAATTAGTAATAAATTATTATAATAATGTCATGTAATATTTACTTGAATTTAACTTTGCATTGCAGGAAAAATTTGTGCAAGCACATGTGCAGATGCTTGAGTATTCGGGACGGTAGTAGTTGACCACTGATGAGGAGAACGATATCTTTGACTTCGTTATGGACCCGACATAGAGAAATAGTCGCTATGGCTACATCAATCAATTGGTAATTTATAATTAACCAAGTTGTAAAAATTGCTTGATTTTTATAAAAGGTACGCAATAACTTAAACATATTTCAACTTGTTTTGTAGGCTCGGGCCTCACAAAAGGCTTATCAAAAGGCTTAGGACAACACTGAGATTAATGAGTTTCGACAGCAGATTGCACAGCTGTAGGAGCAGTACTGCCTTTGGGCAGCGCAAATGGAACAACTGAACCAGTGTTTGGCCGAGTATATGGTGCATCAAGGAACATTTCCTTCGTCTGGTGATTCCGGAGCCGATAACGAGTCATGATGTGCGTTTTGCAGTTTTTATTTTTAAAACTTGTGTATATATACAATGAGAGATGGTGAGGTTGATTTGTGGACATTTGGTGCTTCATATTGATTTATGGGGTTTGATGTTGGATGTATATATTGTATATTAATGTTGGATTTAGACATTGCGGGGGTGATGATGGATGGTGTGGTTCACGTTGATTGGAATGTTTGAGTATGAGATGGTAATGTTTGAGTTTTATATTATTATTGACATAGATATTGATATTAGCTTATATATCTGATATATATATATATTGAATGTGTTGTGATATATATTGATATTGATGCATTGTTAGGCTGTTGAAATATTTTTTACCCAGATTTCTAAGGGCTACCAACGGTTTCTGACGTCTTATAGGTGGAAATATTCCGACGGATTCCTACGGCTAACCGGTCATATATATACCAACGGCTTCCAACGGTTTTTTGGCGTGTTTTTAAGCCACGTGGACGTCTTCACGGTTGGGAAAAATGTCGGAACTGCCGTTGAAAAAGCCATCGGAGGCCGTTGCAAAACTATCGTTGTTTCCGTCAAAAATGGATGAAAGCCGTGTTCTATATACCGACGGCATTTCCGACGACTTTCGACGGCCGCCGACGGCTTGGAGCCATCAGAAATGGCTGTATTCCTTGAAGTGTAAACTGTATCCTATCGTAATGATTATTTACATTAATTCTCTTTATCAACACTATATCACACTAGGACATATGGAATTTGGTTTTGGTCAAAAATCCAACATTGCCCACATTCAACTTGATTAGTCCAAACATAAAATCTTTGGTTCAATAATAAAAGTTATTATTAACTATACTACTCTAGGCAGAGGCTTTGACCTTGAGTTGAGTGTAGTTGGCCTTGATATTAACCTCATATAATTGAGGTGATGAAGTCTCTATTGAATAGTGTTTCACTTCCAATGCTTCAACTCAGACTCAACTATAGTTGTTCGATGATTGCCATACCAAGATTTAACTATAATCAAAGTGGAGTATCTACATTGAATTTCAACAATATTATCAAGTCGAGAATACTATGTAATATTATCACTTCAAGATTCTATGTTCGACCTTAGTTATATTAATCAACAGAGAACTTTCGAGTGATTCATTCCATAGTTGTCCAATAACTATCAATACGCAACCCTTTGATGCACCCAACATCCATGAGTAATACATTCTATAATATTTGGAGAGCATTTCACACTCTAGTCTCAACGGATGTATCGATATCCCATCTTGAAACATCTTGACTAGAAATATTTAAAATAATACGGTTATTTCTAATATGATAAATTTCTCATGATCACAACCTATTATAATCATTATCACATAACATATCATTTAAGGATTTTCTATTTAATATACATTAAATTAAATAATTAACTAATTATATCACAATATACACTACAAGAGAAACGGCTCATTCCAACGGCGGTAAGCCGTTGGAGGCCGTTGGAAAGCCGTTGGAGGCCGTTGAAAATCCCGTTGGTATACGTTTCAACGGCTTCCAATGGCCTCCAACGGCACCAACGGGGTTATAACAACGGCTTCCAACGGCAAGTTTGCCAACGTGGCAAATCCTATTGACCAAACTACCGTTGGAAATCCGTTGGAATGCGTTGGAATTTGCCGTTGGAAGCCGTTGGACGTAAATGACCAGTGTGTCGTTGGTCGCCATTGGAAGCCGTTGGAAATCTGGTTATATTTTGTTTAAATAAAACCAGCAGTGCTTGCTTCCAGTCACACACAACCACAATTATATCAAAACAGCTCCATTTCGAGCATATATATATAACAACTATATCAAAACATATCCAAACATATAGATATAACCAAATCATGCATATATTTCAACATAAACCAATATCCAAACATAACCAACATCAAAAAATCCAAACCAACATCTACAACCAAACCATCAGAATGTATCAAATTCTCACCAACTCCAAAATATACATGCCAATAACAAAACATACCTAAATCACTCCGCACCAGAACCACCAGATGAAGGAGGCTGTCCATACTGTGCGATGAACTCCGCCATACGCCGGTTCATCTCCTCCGTCCTTGCTTCATGCAGCAAATTGTGTTCCCGCATCTCGGCAAGCTCGGCTCGTAGCTGCGCAATCTCTTCCTTATCTTGAGCCTTTTGATATTCTCTTTGGGCTGTCTGAGCCTGTAAACAAATTTAAACTATCAACTACACTAAAAAAATTAGTATTAAAATAATTGCAAATTAACTAACCTATATATATTCACTAACAAATTCATAAAACAAACTATGGATATGGAAGCGTCTGCCGCTGGTATAAGGATAGTTCAAAATATGAATGGAATACACTAGTACAAGGATATTTACTAACTTAAAATTTAACTTAAAATTACCGATTGGCTTCCATATCCATATCGTCTGCCGCGGGTCACTGGATCCATGATAGACTCAAAAATGGCGTCCTCCTCATCGGGGGTCAAGTGAGCTCGTCCCGTATCCTTAAGTGAGGCTGTCCGTGCTTCCTGGAACTTTTGCTGCCATGCAAAATATAATTGAATTTAGTTAACGTTATTTCAATTAACTTGTAAGTTTTAGTTACTTATGTTATACTTACATAGGCAGCACGCGCTTTGTGATCGTGGTCCCAAGAGTAAGAAACTGCGCCGGAATCATCGACCTGAGTCAAGGCATGTGTATGGGTAAACACATCCCAATAACCAACAGCCCCCCCCCCCCCCCCCCCCGCGTTGTCTCTCCTGAAATATGCACATATAAATATACATTATTTATATTTTAACAAATTAAAACTTAAAATAATTAACTATTTATCTTATTTAATAATTATACCAAATCTTCCCGGTGATGCTGGAAAGACTTGGAGCCACCGCGATGTGTAACGGGGTTCCTGCTCCTGTTTGCAGAAATAGTGAGAGAAAAAAAATGAAGCTTCTTCTTCGATGTACGGTTTGCAAATAGAACCTTCAACTCGAGCTTTCTGTCTCACTTTTTTCTTTATATGATTTAAATACCTAGCAAAAATTATTTTAAATTAATTTTTTATACATTTAATTAAACCAATATGTAATAAACTAAATATTAATATACCTTTCAAATGGATACATCCATCCATATTGCACAGGCCCTCGAAGATGTGCTTCAAATGGAAGATGAATAAGTAAATGCTCCAAAACATTGAAAAAACCTGGAGAAAATATTTTTTCCAGTTTGCAAAGCAATATCGGGATTTCTTCTTCAAGTTTACGTAGACGATCAACTTTTAATGTAGTTGAACAAATCTATTTATAAAACAGACTAAGTTCTATTACAACAGTCCAAACTTTTACGGGCAACAGTTCTTTAAAAGCGACGGGTAACAAATTTTTCATCATAACATGACAATCATGACTTTTCATCCCGCTAAGTTTATTGTTCTTATAGTCAACACATCTACGAAGATTAGAAGATATGCCATCTGGGAATCTTAATCCTTCCACCCATTTTAAAAGTAATTTAACTTGAGAGAATGGGGAAAATCCATCCGTACATAAACCAAGTCTAACATTACGAATTTCGGACGCAAAATCATGATATTTCTGGTCAAAATGCTTCCATGCTTCCCTATCAGCTGGATGTGTTAACGTAACTTTTTCCTGTGTTCTCACACCGTGCCATCTCATATGTTGCGCAGTTACAGAAGATGCATATAATCTTTGAAGTCTAGGAGTAATTGGTAAATAATGCATACGCTTATACGGGACTTCCTTTCCCTTTTTCTTTCTTGGTTTGTATCTTTCTTGATTACATATTTTACAATTTCTAAGGTTGATATCTTCTTTCCAAAACAACATGCAACCCTTTAGACATGTATCTATTTTTTGATACGGTAAACTGAAAGCCGACATCAGTTTTTTTTACTTCGTAATGATTTTCGCACATTAGATTATTAGGAGGCATATGTCATTTCGCAGCTTGTACAACAGCCGTAAATCTAGATTCTGTGAGGTTGTATTTGGATTTCATCGCAATGTATTCGGCAGTTACTGATAATTGGGTTCCGCTTGTGCAGCCTTCCCAAAGGAGTTTTTTCGCGGCATCTAACAAATCATATTTTTTTGCCCCAATATTTGGTTCTTCTTCAGCATTACCATCGTCATCAGTTAATTGAGGAATAGGAAACATTGAACGTGCAGCATCTTCAACCATATGTTCTACAAGATTTGTCGTACCAATTTCATTACTCACCACCTCCTCATCTTGTACGGGATTAGATGCTAACTGTTCCCCATGACGATCCCAAATCAAATAGTTCAACACGAAACCGTACTGATGCAAATGAACTCTAACCATTTGTGGTATCAAATGCTTTAACAGTTTGCATTTACTACATGGACAACGGATTTCTTTGTAGTTTCCGTTATTATGTAAAGAAAAATCCATAAATACGCTAACACCATTATTAAAATGTTCACTTGTTGAGCCTATAGTATCGACCCTTCGTTTTTTGTACATCCAGCTCCGATCAGTAAAATAATTGTCCATTTAACTACGTATATAAATAAAAAGTACGATATAAATTTGCATTGACATTTTTTATTAAAACAATTTTATAAACATTCTTCTTGTTTTTGTTATATCTGTTAAAATAATACTTAAAGCTTATTTTGAAATGAACATTATATTCTATTTAAACAATTTTATTAGCGAATTTGATATTAATTGATCATTGACACTTTGTTGATTGGCCATCCTACCTCCCATTACAAATACAATAACGTAATTAAATCGCATAAATCATTTCAATTTAAACGATTCAACATAATTTCGACAGCACTTCGCTTTAGTTCCCTGAACAGTACACAATTGCGTGTACACAGGGAACATAAAGGGAAGCGCTGCCGAAATTTTACGAACCGTTTAAACTGAAATGATTTACGAGATTTAATTACGTTATTGTTTTTGTAACTTGTCCAATACAGGGACAAATCCAACAAACACTGTATACGATGAATATAGATGTCCGTTCTGTTAAAAAAATGAATATCCACACAACGATCATATACAATACTTATCAGACGGGGCCAAAAACACTCTAAGGGTTTAAATTTTAAAATTAGCGATACAAAAGTTTAAATTTTATTTTCATAAAATTTAAACTTTTATATCAATAAACAATATGTTGAATCAACGCATATATAATGATTTTTTTCTAAAACAAAAAAAAATCCACTGTGTGTGCGCAACGTATAAAATAAACAAACAATGTTATACATATAATCGCATCATAAATCACATCCAGTCATGCACAAAATGTATCACGTATATATCGTATCATAACATGTCAAAAGTGAACAATTTATAGGCCAATATCATCATTTTCTACGTACGATTTTACACAATTCAATCACCAATATAATAACAAGTGAGGTTCATGCTTAGATTAGTAACAATTATTAAGTTTGACATTAATTTAATAATAAACCTAATTTAACAAATCATAGTTAAACATGCAATAATTAGTTTAATAACAATAATTAAGGTCCAACGCACTACACTACACAGACAATAGCACAATACATACACAAAAATTACCAATTTAACCTAAAATTAAAAATTTAACAAAATTAGGGTTTTAGCAAATAATACCTGATTTTGGAGGTTGTGAAGCTTGCAAACGAAGATGAGGATGCTAGAACATGTAGAAGGGGATAAAATGGGGTTGGAAATTTTTTAGGGTGGGAAAATTGGGCTCGGTGGGTTATGAGGAAGAAGAAGATTGAGCTGCAGGTAAGTCGCGGATTTCCAACGGCGAGCAACGGCCGCTAACGGCATTATTCCAACGGCTTCCAACGGCATGTTTTTTTTGTTATTAAAAAATTCCGGAAAAAGCTTGTCGTTGCTCGCCGTTGGTCAAAGGTCGTTGGAGGTCGTTGCCCCCCCCGTTGCTATAAACAGTAATTCTTGTAGTTATAAACAATGTATGATAGAAAGAAAATACATTTTACCTTGAATAGGATTGGCTATCGAGTTAATTATATGTAACAAATTACATAATTATCTCTAGGACATACCCCTAACTCTATCATATAGAGCCACTAAGACCAAAAGGGAAGGAGAAGTGCTACAATATCGATAATTTAGGACACAAGGAGCATGAAAGTGCCAATTTGGCACCACCTAGAGTTTTTGTATTGGAAGAACTATCAAAGGGTCCTGCAAGGTAAATGGAAAGGGGATCAACATCCAAGCTACTATCTCCATTTTTTATATTACTCTTTGCATATTCTTGATACTAGTATTAGGCCCTCATTTATATCAACTGACTTATTTGATAGACTTGGTCTAGATGTTACATACCTATTTACATCTCTTTTTGGAGCAATTTGTTAGGTGATTATGCCACTCTCAAATTGAAATGTGATAGAATTGATTTCATTTTGGAATGACACTTTTTTTATAATTTGTGTGTGTTTGACTTTGTAGGATACAATGTTACTTTTGGTATGGATCGGTTGATCAATTATGATGCTAGGATCTTTTATGCTTGATAGATTAGTTGAACACCAACACTCAAGTAGTGGTAGAAGACATAGAGTCATGTTGGATAGGATAAGGGCCATGTCTACTAGTACCTTATTTGCATTGAAAACCAAAGAAGTTGAGGTTGCAGATGTCTTTGTTGTTAGAGATTTTCTAGATGCATTCAAACTAGTTACGGGATTGTATCATTTCTTAGGGCTATAGAATTCCATATAAATCTTATGCCGAGTGCAAAGCCGATTAGCAGATTGCCAAGCAAAATGCCACCAAAGGAAATGAAGGAGTTAAAGATACAATTGGTGAAAGTTGAGTATATTTTTTTTACACCAAGTAGTTAACCTTTGGGAGCTTCACTGATATTTGTGAAGAAATCAAATGGATTTCATCAGCCATGTATTAACTACAGAAAGTTAAATGAAGTGACCATGAAGAATCAATATCCATTACAAAGGATTCTTAGCTTGTTTCATCTAGTAAGTGGAGCAAGTAATTTTCCACAATTGGGTTTGTTCCATCAACTAAGAGTGGTTAAGGATAAATTTCCTTTGACTTCCTTAAGGATGATGTGTGGATCATATGAGTGGCTATCAATCCCTTTTTGTTTGATGAATGTTCGCCTATATTCTTCATAGATTTTATGAATAGGGTGTCTCATGATTAGTTGGATAAATTTGTTTTTGTCTTCATTGATGATATTTTGGTGGACCCAAAGAACAAAAAGGAGCATGAGTATAATCTAAGACGTGTGTTGGAGACATTAATACAAAATAACACTACTAGAAAATACTGCAGTTTCCTACGCAAAATTTCCGACGTCTTTCCTACGCCAAAAGGCGGGCGTAGGGTAGGCATAGGAAAATGGTAGAAAGAGGTAAAGGCGTAGGGAAGACGTAAGGAAATTTCCTACGCTTCTCCTACGCCAAATTCAACACGTAGAAAAAAAATCGAGGGCGTAAGTAAGGTGTAGGAAATCGTCTACACTAAAATGATACTGTAAAACAGACGTAAATAATCTCCTACGTCATTTCCACGTCTCTGTTAATTTTATACAATTCCACATTGACGTAGGAAAGACGTAGGAAATTTCCCACGCCATCCCTACACATGGAAAAAAAAGTTTTTTATTTTTACATTCGTCACCGTATACTTCCATTCTTTAACCTCAGTTTTTCACGAAAAAAAAACCCGATTCTACAAAAATTATCTTCTCCTCCTTTTATATTTATTTTGATTGAATTTCGATTCAGGTGCTTGTTTTGGGTTTTCGATTCATGTGCAATCTCCATGTTGGCGAGGCTTGAACCCAAAAAAACTAGGGTTTCAAAAATCAACGCCTTCTAAATAATCATCGCTGCATACTCGGCTATTCCATCAGCCATCGTCGGCTCATCCTTGCCTCCTACGCGATATTTTCTACTGTTGGTTTGAAGTCCTGCTACAGTCACTTTATACTGCCACTGCTAATTAGGTATGCGAATTTCTTGTTCTGAGTTGTCTAATTTTCTAAAATTGAGTCGCCCTTTTACTGCTTTAGATTTCATTAACATTGAAAACGCACCTTACCATTTGGTTTAGGGTTGAACTATGGAAGTTGTTTCGTTAGATTGTAATTAACATGTTTGTTTGTATGCTGATGTAATATGTTTTTACCCAATTTAATTTTAATGTATACCATAACTTATTTAGTTCAAAGTTCCAAATTTCATACCTCTATTACAATAAGTCTGAGTGGTTTTTTTTCCTATTTTGGAATACGAAGTAGAAAAGATATGCTTGGCTTGCGGAGATGCAAAAATGAAAAATTCAATACAAATTTTAAACTGTTACTTTGTTGCATTCAGCAAAACAAGGTCGTAGTTTGTATTGAAAGTATTTGATTGATATGTTACAAGAACTATGAATATTCCATATATCTGAAACTTTTGCATTCATTTGCTTTTGCGCTATTTCAGCTTATGTCATATATAATGCAATCAGTGTGAATATAAATCTTATATGTAGATATGCATTAAGTGTATTTACTGAGCATGAAATATCCGAGAGATATACATATGTTCTCTTAAAATTCAAAAATTATACATGTTTTTTATTTGATGTTTTGCTTATTTTAAATCTTTTTATCATTCATGTGCTTTGCTGTTGTTAACATATTTGAATGGGTGACCGGATGAAAAAATTCCTTTTTATTTGAAAACGGAAGCATCTCTTCATGCTTGGAACTTAACTTACTTCACTTTCTCTGGCCAGTAAACCCAAAGAGAAAATTGAAAATAAAATTGTTGGCGCTTGCTTGGTAATGTACGATTTTGAGGTTTGGCATGTTGTAAAACCCTAATCCAAGCAAAAATTTCAAATGTAACTGAAAATAAATAAAATATCTATATTTTTTTTAGGTTGTAGTTATAGCATAGTTTATGTTATAACCTCTCTTTATATAGAGGATTCTGGAGGTAATTTGCAGATGACATAGAAAGAATCTGCAGACCTACCATGCCACTTTAAAGTACCACTCCAAAACTTTGGCAAGCCATTGTTGGGTAAGAATTCTTGCAAAATAAGTAATTGATGTTGACTTTTGCAAAATAAGTAATTTAGGTGAGAACATAAATATATATTTATGCTTTACATTTATATGTTTCAGATATGAGTTCACTTCCAGGGCTACATCTTATGCTATTCGAGTAGGTTTGTTAGCACGGGTTAATGATTTTTGGCCCAATTTTAAAAGTATACCCGATGATGTTAAGAAAGTGATGTTTCAGGAGTTTCTGGTAAAATAATATTAGTGTATTTGTGTTACATCTATTTTTTTGGTCATTACATTTTCCACTACATGTACAGGAGTCATTTCAATGGACAGATGATGCTTCACCAGCAATTGTGAAGCAGATATGGAATAGAAAAGCAAGTTTGAAGTATCGGGACTGGATTCACAGTATGAAAGAGTCAGGCAAGAAGCATCCGAACCTACCCCAGGAGATATATGAGCAGTTTTTAGCATATTGGGAGCTTCCTGAAGTAAAAGCTCATGCAGAAAAAGCTGCAAACTCTAGGGCTCAAAACCAAAAGCGACATTGTGGTGGTTCGAGATCCTTTGCGGATTATCGAAACGATTTGGTTTGATCTCTAAAATCTTGTTTCAACGTTAATTTACAACAGCTTTCACATTTTTACTCTATTTTTATCTTTATTTTCTAGACCGATGAACTTAATAGGGAGCCAACTACTTGGGAAGTGTATTGTAGGACTCACAAGGTCACTTCGAACAGCGGATCTACCACTAGTGTATGGATTGATGAAGCATCGATGGAATTTGCAGTAAGTGATTCTTATATCTTGGTTTTAATAACTGATTAATAGTTTAATATGTGCAAGATTAGTTAAATTTTGTTAAAATATCTCTTCGACAGTTAAAATTTGGGAACATTTTTAGGTATTTTTATTTCATTGAGATTAAAGATGAATCTATGAAGCATAACACATATATATAACTTGACATTATGTTTATGCATTAATGTTCACTGTTGAGAAGAGGAACAATGAGTGGTTAAAGCGAAGCAAGCAATTCCTCATTTTTGATTTCCTACAACCTGAAAATTCTAATAAGATATATTTTAAGGAGATAAAACAAAATCAACAAAGGCAAAAAAAATATACAAAGAAGAGAAAAAAAGGAAAATGATTTATTTTAGGGATAAGACAAAACACAAACAACTTATAACTTATTTCTCTGTAAAAAAAAGGCAAAATCAAAATTAAAAAGGAAATCACAATGTAAAAAAATGATTGAATTGAGATTTGGGTGGGATGAGGGCGATTGGTTTGGGGTTGATTTCATCTTTTGAGTAATCGCGATTGGGTAATCAGCGTTATGATTAGGCGGTTTTGGTTATTAGGTTGGAGGTGGGTGGTGGAGTTGTGGGTTTTGGGTGATTGCGGTTGTTCATTTGGCAAGCTAGGTGGTGCAGGGAGGTAGCGGTTGCGATAATGGATTCAGCAGTTTGATCGATTCTGGGTTGTTTGAGTAAGGTAAGGGTGGATGAAACATGGTAGGTTGCGGTGGATTTTTAGGTTGTAGAGGTCATAGGTGGTTGAAGTTTTATGGTTTCAATGAAATGTGGTTCAATTGGTGTTAAAGCGGTAGTGAGTTTGGGTGAGTTACGGCAGAGGTAGCAGTCTATTAGCAGTTGATGGTTAGTGGATTTGTTTGGCAGAGAAAGCAAGCAAGGAGATGGTTGAATTTGAGAGTGGATGGTGATGAAGTTTTGATGGCAGTGGGAAGTTCAGGCAATGGTGATTGGTAATAATAGTGGTTGGAATGTATGATGGAATTGTGGTTTTAGAGGTGGTTTGGGCAGTGGGAAGTTTAGGCAATGGTGACTGGTAATAAGTTGTGCTGTAATGGTGCTGCAGTGATGAGGTTGAAGGTGGTCTGAATGTTGATGGCAGTTATGGAGCAATTTTTGGTTGTCACCAGTGGTGTGGTGATCAGTTGAAGATGTAGAGCAGAGCAGTGATTATAGACGTTGGAAATTAAAGTGTGTACAGGCAATTGATAATGTGTACAGGCAAGTTGTAGGCTTGATAGCAGTTGAACTGTGGCAAGAAGGATGCAGTTTGAAGTTGTACATAATGGCAGTGGGGAGGTGTAGTTTGTTGATGGAAGATGTAAAGGTGTTTGCAATATGGAAGGTTTATGGAAGTGAAGTTAAGACAGTACAAAGCAATGAGGTGGAGGTTGTAATTGCTGTAGTTGAGTGGTGAATGAGAATGTGCACTTTTGTGCAAGTTTTTGACAAGAGGAGATGTAGTTGATGGACTATTGTAGAAGAAGTGTGGGACAGGTAGAGGTGTTAGGCAGAGCAAGAGGGAAGGTTGCTGTGTGTACTATGTTGAAGGGAGAATTGCAAGCAAAAAACAAAGCTTAAAACATAATTGACAATGTAGATTGCACAGTGTAATTGCAATGTATTATAATGAAATACAACAGAGAAATTTACAAATGCACAGTGAAATGTTAATGAAAATGCAATGTTGAATTTTTCTTTTCTCTTTTTTTTATGAAAACAACAAATGCAATGTATAGGAGTGAAAATAGGAATGAGGAACAAAATGAAATGCAATAGAACTGATTAGCATTGTTGTCCAATTCATTTATTCTTTATTCGAATGTATGATTAGCATTGTTCATATATAACAGAACTGAACTGAAGGTTCACAAGTATCAATAACAGAACTGAAGGTTCACAAGTGTTTAATTAGCATTGTTCATATATAATAGAACTGAAGGTTCACAAGTATCAATAACCAAAGTAAACCGCACAAACCTTTGGCAACATAGTACAATTGAAAATACAGAAATAAACAAGAAAAATGTGACAGGTATAAAAAATTTAGAGAAAAATAGACTTTTCATTTACTGTTGCATCCAACCGAGCTTGATGCAATTTGACAATGGTGGTAAAACTTTTAATTTTTGACTTTCTTGAAATGAACTTATCGACATTTTTTCTGGTTGTCTGAACTATTGGTTACCGACTAGACCTATCTTATAACGCTTCTAAATCCTAATGCTTATGATGTAAATTGCTCAGCTTAACCCAAATTGGCATTTCTTGCAGTTTGTCTTTTACAAGGTCCATGCTTAGAGACCATTTCTTTGTAATAATGTATCTAGATTCATATGTGTATGTTTCATTATTAGTGATATTTGTAACTGCAGCAGATGTAGGTATATGTAACAAGAACAAACCCCGAACTATGAATTTCTAGTTTGAAGTTTTTTCGATTCTCCATGATTTTTCAACATAATTCCTGAACTGATAGTAAACAGGTCTTGTTTCGTAGACATAACAAATCAGCGTATTTTCCATATTATTACTAGATCAAAATACTATTTCATTAGGAAAATAAGCATATACTGATTATTGTCTTCGATATTTTGGTTCTATATACTTCAAATTCATAACAGTAGTGTTCGAATTTCTTACTGCATCATAGTAGCCACTTGGTGATGAAGTAGTAGTTCTAGCAGTTGATCCAGTGCTTGGTTTGTTAAGGTTGTCTTCATTTCCATCTTGATATATTTGGTATTGCCATAATAGTGCACTATTTGCTGTATCATTACAGTTATTCTTCTCATCATTTCTAAAATGAATATCATATATGTGCCATACTTAAATTTGATACATCGTTAAAGTTATTCTTCTCATGATTTCTGAAACTGCACAGTGTGAGCATGTATTTATGTTTTTGTTCTTGTATTTGGAAAATCACAAATATAGGCACAATATCAAGCTAGAGTTGAAGAATTGAAAAGTCAAGGCACAGTAATTTCGTATGATGTCGAGGAAGAAGTATTCGACAAGCTTACTGGTGCTATAGCTAAAAGAAAGGACCGTAGGCCATATTATGGCAATATCCCTGGAGTAAGTATTTAAACTTTCAACAAAACATTATTTTAATTAGTTTAAAATGCAGAAATTGATGCAATATTTGATAAAATGCAGAATTACAAAGACGCTACTTATAGCATCAATAAGGGAGAAGCACAGACTAGAGCCAAACTAGAGGAAAAGGTGGAGCGTCAAGAAGGGGAGATTCAAATGCTAAAGATGCAGTATAAACAACTCACTGAGATGATTTGACAACGATTTGATGAAGAGCCGAACGATCGTCATGAGGAATGAGGGTATTGAAAACTTTTTAATGGTATATGTATGATGTCATGTATCATGAACATATTATCATATTATTTTAACATATAGGAACTTGATTAATATTGTTTGACTTTGTAATATGAATGAGATATTTGTTTTTTGAATTAAAGATGAATGGTTTGACGTTAATCTTTTTGTTGGAATGTGTATATATATAAAATAAGTTGATTTTAGTTTCTATTTAATGTGGTGAAATGAAATAGAATAGTAATATATCAAAATTGCTTCAGAAAAGACGTAGGGAAGGCGTAGGGAAGGCATAGGTAAATGAAATATTAATGCAGCAAAAAGTCGTATGCATGGCGTAGGAAAAACATTAAAAACACAGGCGTAGGTAAATCGTGGATAAATGAATGACGTAGAAAAGACGTAGGAAACGTAATATGTAAGAATGACGTAGGGAAAGCGTAGGAAAACTGGGCGTAGGGAAGACGTAGGTAAACAAATGACGTAGGAAAGACGTGAGCACTTAAAAAAGTAAAAATGTCGTAACAAAACCGTAGGTACAACATGGCGTGGGGAAGGCGTAAGAAAATTATGGCGTAGGAAAAGAGTAGGAAAGACGTAAGAAACAACCCAACGGATGGCGTAGGTAAAGCGTAGGTATGTTATTAGCTACGCAAGTTTTACCCACGTCAAAATTGACGTAGGTGTTACGTAGTTAATAAATTTACCTACGCCCCGCCTACGCCAATTTGGCGTAGGTAAAGCGCAGTTTTCTTGTAGTGTAAGCTAAAAGAAAAGCTTTTTAAATGCCACATTTGGAAGAGAAGTAATGTTCTTAAGGCATGTTGTATCTGAGAATGGTTTGGCCATGTACCCATCAAAGACAAAGAAGACCAACAATTCAAAAAGTCCAGAGATAGCGAGTGAATTAATATGATTCTCAGGATTGGATGGCTTTTAACGGAGATTCGTAAAAAACTTTTCTCGAATAGTAGTACCTACGATTAAGTTGACTTGAAATAATGAAAATTTATTTGGACCAACTAACCTGAAGAGTCATTTTGAGAACTTCGCCATTATTTACTAATGTTCCCGTATCGGCGGTGCCAAGAGGAAAATGAGATTTGGTAATTTGGTCTAATTATATTGGAAATGGATTAGGAGGCCTACTTATGTAAAAAGGTCAAGTGATAGCCTATGCAATTTGAAATTTGAGATCATAAAGATGAGATATCGTACTCATGATTTGGAATTAACAGTTGTGATATTTTCCTTGACAATTTGGAGGTATTACATATTTGTAGAAGGGTTTGAGTTGTTTACTAACCACAAATTTCTTATGTAACCATGCTTCGAAAAGGAGTTAAATATAAGGCAATAAATATGGCTAAAGCTCTTAGTTGCATATGACTTTGAGAGAGTACTCATCAGGAATAGAAAATAAATTTCTAGAGGTGCTGAATAGAAAGCAGCAAAATGAACTGTTGGCTATGAATACTAAATTGAATGCTTTGGATGCATTAGCATTGTGAAGTTCACATTTTAATTAAAGGACGGGTCCAACAGTAACCCATGCATCGGGTTTGGAAGTAGGCACAATGCTTATGGAAAAGATATCCTCAATGTAAAAAAAGAAGACCCATTGATCGTTGAAATGATCAGATGTCTAGAAATAAGTACAAATTTGGATGACTTAAGAGGTTCTGAGTTGGACTCAAGTTTTTTCGTTCAGAAGAATGGAAGGGTATATGTTTCTAATGTTGGTAATCTTCGTAAAAAGGCATTTGAAAAAAGGTATCGATCAAAGTTTACCATTCATCCTGCAGGAACAAAAATATGTAAGGATACGAAGTGTGAAGCAACGCAATTTTTAAGTAGTAATCCATTTATGTTAATTACTGAAAATTTGATTAATTAAATAATAATTTGATAATTTATTTGATAAATGGGTTTTGAAGTTATTTAATAAAAATATTTAAATGTTGAAAATGTTATGTTTAAAATTTAAATATATTGAAATGTGGAAAATAAATTTTATAATAGTAATGTCATTAGAATATAATATAAGTTGTGAAAGAAGTGATTTGTAAAGTAAACTGTGTTCGCTTAAATTAAATGAAAATTTGTATTATAAATAATAGAGAATAAGCGTGTGTGTATAATTGCTTGTTTTATCTTAAGCCCGAAAACCCTATTGCCCAAGCATAAATTCATTTGTGGAAATTTCTTTCTCTTGATCTTTCTCTGCTCACTTATTTTACTTACGTATACTTCTCTTGTGGAAAAATTATCTTCTTCCAAAAGCCTTAAAACCTAAATCCACTTCATTTCTAAATTCAACAACAAATCAAAAAGATTAGTAAAATTCACAAAAATTGAATATGGGAACCTCTGCATCTTTATACATCTATGGCATAAAGATTATAGTGTTCGGTTATGGTGAAGGGTAGTTGTGTGCATGCTTTCGATTGGAAGGAGTGAAAGAAGAGCGCGATACGCGAGTTCAAGTGAGCATTCCTTACTCACATATCTACGCTAATCGTATAAATATTATTTTCTTTATCGTTTGAATTGTTTATTTTTAAAATACTAGTGTCAGAATATGCAACATCTCTGTTCGAGGTTGTGCGTATGTGTATATCCTAGTATGAGCGTGTGTTTGCTTTAGTTCGTGTGTGCTTACGATGGTGTGTGTACGCATTGGCTGTCTGCATTTCTTTCTCATGCTTTGTTGTTACTGTACATGTTTTAAGTGAATATTGTAGCATTGCTCTGTTTTCATATCTTAATCTTATATTTTATATTTTTTTATTTAAAGTTGCTGCTATTTTATATTTTGCTTAAAACTGTTATATCAGTGCAAAGCATATCCACTAGTTTAAATCATTCAATATATACAAAATTATGTTTTTACTTTTGTACCTTGCTTTACTGGTACCTATGCTTTTGAGTTTTTACGTTGCTGTGTATTTTATGCATTACTTTCATTACTGTCCCCTTAGGTTTTTATATTTATGTATATTATGTGTGCCAAGGGTCAGTTGATGCTTAGAGCAACTCCAATAGACTGTCTGATCTCACATAATCCGAAATGTGCACCAAGAAGCAACTCCAACAGAGTGCGGAAATTTGTATAGTATGGAAATGGAGGATGATAGTGTGGAGATTCCCGATCTATTGAGACGCCGGTTCAACAGACGTCTCATATTGAGGCGCTTGTTGAACAGACGTCTGATTCTCTGACGTCAGTAAAACAAGCGTCTCAATTTCCCTCTCTAGACCAGGCGCATGTTCAACAGACGCCTGGTCTGATTTTATTGGAGAAATTAACCCTCTAACATTTCGAAGCGTGAAAAATCGTAAATCCACATTTCAAACTATTGAAGATGCTTTTAGTGGGTATATTAGTTCGTGTGTGCATTTGCAGTATACATACACACATATATATATACGCGCGCGCCGAGACACACAGTTGGTTTTTCTATTCTTGTATTGATGATTATACTCGTTGATGGTTGAGACTTGAGAGGCTCGCGACTAAAAGTCATTTTGGGTTTTGACCATATTGAGTGTGTTACTTTTCTAGTTATAGTACTTTTGCATTGTTGATGCTTGGAGTAATTGTAACTTTTTTGATGGAAGAACCTATGGTAGCTTTTGCATTGTATTTGCTTCTTGTCTAATGTTCAAAATTGTTGCAGTGTGTACAGATGCCTTGAGTTGTTTTACTTTGTAGAATTGCATTTACCTTTAAGTGTTGATGGATGATGTTAACGTAAAAATCGAACGCTAACACCCCGGTGTGTGTATTCGTAAAGCGAAAGCACCACCCGTTGGTACGGAAACTAAACCAAGCATATAATTACAGTAAAAGTAAAGAGACAGCAGATTTTATAGTGGTTCGGCTCAAAATCAAGCCTACGTCCACTTTAGCTTCTTTATCATAAGTTCGATTACAAGTTTTACAAGAATTCCTTCGATTATTCAACAATCGATACAAGTAATTAGCACTACAATGCAATAGAGATTCCGGAATCCATCTTGAATGTAGTCGATCTTCTCTTTAGGTAGTTTTGAAATGTTCTTGGTAGTAGAGGAGTTGTAGAGGTCGTGAATGCAGCAGAGTTTCGGCGCTTCAAAGTCTCCCCAAAAGTCCCCCCACAATGTTGAGTAGGCGGAGTATTTATAGGAAAAATCTGAAGGTAGGTCGTAGGTCGTGGACGACTTAGGGGTTAGGTCGTAGGTCGTAGGTTGTGGGCGACCTAAGGGTCATCCCGAGTTAGCTTAAGTCGTTGGCGACTTAATGGAGCCATTCTGGGTGAGATACTGGGTGTAAGCGACCTAACATAGTGAATTCGGAAGTTATCTCAGCAAGGTTAGGTCGTGAGCGACCTAACAGAAGAGGTAGGTCGTGTGGCTTTACTTTGGAGCATGTTAAGCCGTTCCCTTTTCCTGAATCGTTAGGTCGCTAGGTCGCTAACTCGTTAGGTCGCTAGGTCGCTAACTCGTTAGGTCGCTAGGTCGCTTTCTGGAGTTAGGTCGCAGGAGATCTTCTGGTGTTAGGTCGCAACCTTCTTATCTCATTAGGTCGCTAGCTTGTAGACCGTTGAGCCGGTGGGTCTCTTAGCTCGCTAAGTCGTTAGGTCGCTGAAGCCTTGAGTTGCTTAAGTCGCTTAAGTCCTTTAGATCGGTAAGTCGTAGACCACTGAGTGCTAGGTCGTTGAAAAAGAGATGTTAACACTTGCCCCTCGAAGTATATGCCTAGGGACTAGGTCGTGTGCTTCGACACTCTTTAACTCCTGCCATCTGAGTTACTAAGTCGTGAGTCGCTTGAGTTGTTAGGTCGTTTTAGGCCGATTCGAATTCCACCTTTCCCGCCTATAAGTTATTTAACTTGCTCCGTCCTATTCACTTTATTGCTTACACCCTGCTGCCATTGCTGCATTCGAGCTCAAAGATTAACACGAAATCTTCACTTTTCCATCTCCGATCGTCGATTCCAACAGTGAATTTAGGTAATTCTGATAATCTATTCGCCGCGTTTACCATCGATTCCTCCATATTCAGCTCCATACAATTTTTGTTATCATGTCGTAAGACTATACTTTGATTCGCCCTCTGATTTTCGTCGAATCGTTGGTGATTGCTTTGAGAATGAATCAGCTTAGGGTTTCACATAGTTATATTTGAATTTGTGGAGTTATTAACGATTTCTAGAAATTTGGAGGAGATGATGGGATTTTAGGTGCTTGGAGAAGACGAGGACATGTGAGGTTAACGGGTTAGTGGATAGCGGGTTACGCCGTGGTACTTTGAGTGATGGAAAGGGTGGTGGACGTGTGGAAGAATGTGATTGGAGAATAGGACTTAGGTTTTTTTTAGTGGAAGAAAATTCGGCATTTCCGAGTTACTCTTAGAGCGACCTAAAGCATCGAACGACCTAAGAGCCTTGCGACTTAAAAGAATCTGAACGACTTAAGAACTTGCGACTTAAAAGAATCTGAACGACTTAAGAACTTGCGACTTAAAAGAATCTGAACGACTTAAGAACTTGCGACTTAAAAGAATCTGAACGACTTAAGAACTTGCGACTTAAAGGAATCTGAACGACTTAAGAACTTGCGACTTAAGAAGTGTAGCATATTTCTTCGGACGAGATAACTCTCCTTACGACCTATCTTCGGATCGCACTACGATCTGGGTGACTTAACTTCTTGCGACATAACTTTTAGGTCGCGGGCGTACTTGGACGAGTTAACACTTAAACAAATTTACCATGTCCTGGCTTAAAGCCTTATGCTTTAACTTGCAGTGTAGCTTTAACTCGTAGGAACATGACTAATGAATTCCATAACTCGAGCAGAGCGACTTAAGGAAGGCTGACTTATGTTAGGTCATTGAACATGATTTGGACGACCTAAGCAATCCCGAGCTAGTCTTAAGTCGTTCCTGCGACTTAAAGACTTTTGAACACTTGCAAAATTTTCACAGAACTTGACTGAACTGCAAATTTGAACTGCTTGAACTTGTACTTTTTTCACAGATTGTATTGACTTGATTGCTAATAATCTGTTAAATACAACATTTGCAGAAAACTGGGACGAATATACTCATCATTGACTGCCCACATCGAATGATGAATTAAATCAAGAGACAATATTCTACTTAAGTAAAATAAACTGAATTTAATCGAGTGTGAAATGCTGCGAGTCAACTAATTTGAATGAAGTGTCAACACAAAATTCACACAGTTAGAACTGCTTACTATCGAATGTTATTTGCATTGACACTACTCTCAGTTTTAATTTAATAACAAGTCTTGAATTTTCCTGAATTGACGTATACCAACCAGTGTTATTATTTTTATTTACTTGTTATTTTATTAGCTTCACACAACACTTCACACGCTTTTAGGAAACGTGCACCTTCATATTTGAACATTCAGTTCCTTGTGTAGAATGGTTTCTCATCAAGCACAAGAAGTAACAGTAGAACAGATTGAAGAAGTCTTCCCTATAGTTGACCCTCTAGAGAATCCTCCGGAAACAGTCTCAACCACTTTAACGCAACGGGCTTTCAGCCAGCTTTGCGTCCAATTTGGCATTGTTGAGACCGAAGCTTTACTTCCTGGAGTAAATGATACCGCCGACAGGCCACCTCCTGGCTTTATTGCGGTCAACCGTCAGATGTGCTTGAGCGGAGCTATTCCTCCTTTCAATGACTTTCTCAGAAAGCTGCCTCTTCGGTTGACTATCTCTCCATTCCAGTTGCACCCCAATGGCTATGCCATTGTGATGGGGTTGTGTGTGTTGTTCGAGAGAACACTTAATCGCCTTCCGAGCTTCGACGAAATTTACTACATGTGTTCGTTTGGGAGGAATAAAGATCATCCTTCCATCACCTTTATAAGGAGCGCTAGAAGTCGTAAACTGATTACAGACTTGCCCGACAGTGTTCACGGGTTCTTAAATCAGTTTTTCTTCGTTCGTTGCCCTTCAGAATTCTATGGCATATGGAGAGTAGGAAGTAAGATTGTCTATCTCCATTTACTCCATTTCTGAGCCTTTCAGAATTCGGGTTGTCAAGTATTAACTTCATTTTTACTCTTGTAGCACTTCCTTCCGTTTCTAAAGACTCCGGTCACAAGTCAACTTTTGAAAGGCAAAATGTTGTAGCCGTCGAGGAAAGGAGTATCAAATTTCTTTTGAAAGACGAATTTCTACATCAATTTGGCCTTTTACATCCTTCACGATCCCTTCAGCTTCGCGATGCCCTTGCTCCTCAACCGGAAACATCTGATGCCCCAGCCCCCACAAAAGAACTTGCGTTGAAAGAATTAGTTGCAGAAGCTTCATTGATAAAATGCTCCGGTTCTGCTGAGGGTGCAGAGTTTTTCGGCAAGTCTAAGCTTCTTCCGGTTATCGAAGAAGAGGAACTTCAACAATGTCCCGGGAAGACCGCCACGGAAGCTGATGAGGGGACGGAGAAGGAAAGTTCTGCCACAAAAAGTACTGAACATGCTGAAGAAGGAACTGCTGGTGTGACTCACTCGGCTTGGCATGACGGTGACGACATCTTCGAGGGGTTAATCGATTTTATGGTGCCTTCTCAAGAGCTTTTTAAAGACGATATCACCGCTCCTAAGCTTGTCTCTCCATCGGTTGAAGCAACATCTGTCTTGCAATCACTTTCGTCAACCCAAGAGTTGACCCCTATTGTAAAAGCCGACATCACTCCTAGGCTGAAGAGTGGTTTGTAGCTTGACGCGCGTAGTTTGCACGCCACACACACTTAGGATTTTTAGCAGTTACTCGCACTTAACTTCCTTTTTCAGGAGATTTCTAAATTCTATCTCTTTTTCATTTTCAGATTCTCCAATGGGACGAAGTTGCTCGTATTATGATGATTTTCAACACTACGGACGGCGTGACTTTTATGATCCCCGACGCTATCTCTCTGCCCCCAGGGAAATTGATGAGGAACGAGCGGCCAGGAAAGCTCGTGAGAGCCAGGCTTACGAGGAACGATATGGAAGAAAAGATGATCGCCGTGACTCCTCTCAAAGAGATGACGATTCTCATAAAAGAAAATCTCACGATGACAGGGGAAAGACTCACATAACAGAGGATTCAAGCAAGCGGGCCAAACTCGACGACAAGTATTCTTCCGAAATCTCTAAAGTGCCCGCTGCTTCTTTTTCTTTAGACATCCCCTCCAGCTCTCCTGCCCTCGAAAGAACTGATATCCAATCAATCATCAATAGGCCTTCCTACCAAGTCGAGAAGCCTCCGCCTATACTCCACAGCCGATTCCCGAACTGGTGTCTAAAGGGAGTGCGTTTTGATTTGGATTTGGTACCGATCGACAAACAAGCCATGCTGCGAAATCTTGATGCTGTAAAGCTCGATATCGAAAGTATGTCCAACTGGCAAAAACTGGTCGATGAATTCCAAAGAGTAAACCGCTTAAATCTTGAGGCTATGCTGACTATGGAAAATGATAAGTCTGAGTGGCAGAAAATTATTGATTAGCACGATGCGGAAATGAAAAGCATCACTGCTTTCAACGAGGAGCTTGAGACCGAAGTTAAGAAACTTAAGGAGGACCTTGCTACCTCTTCCGCTTCCCATTCTCAAAAGGAAGAGGTTTTTCAAAAGCAAGTGAGAGATGCGCATGATGCTCAGAGAGATGCCGAGATCAAACTTGAGGCGGAACAGCATGTTGTTGAAAAATACCGCAACGATACCGTCCAGTTGCGAGAAAAAGTCAACTCCCAAGACTTGGAGATTACCATGTTAAAAGCTCAACTTTCAAAAGCAGAAAAGGAGCGTGATGAGGCCATTGCCGGAAAAGCGGCTGCTGAAGAATCGCACGAAACAACCAAGGCCACCATCAGCTCCACTCTTTTTGAGTTTTACGTTCTTAGCGTCTTAGGGAAAGGCAGTCTCTCTTTCTTGGGCCCGAAGTATGAGATTACATTAGCTGAAGTGTGTGAAGCAACGTTTGAAGCGTTCAAAGATGTCGGCTATACTGAAGAGGATTTTGAGGCTAACTATTTCGATGACGAGAGTCGTGCCGCCCTCGCGAGAGGGAAAGAACAACTTGCTAATCAACGAGCCGAAGTTGCGAAAGGAGAGCGTCCAGGGAAGTCACCTTTGACCGACCTAGCCCGTCCTTCATCTTCGGTCGACGTTGACATTATTGGCTCAAGTTCCTGTTCTCCACCTCCTGCTAAAGCCGAAACTAAAACTAAAACTGCTCACACCGAAGAAGAGGCCCAAGAAAGTACTGAAGCCCAGGATTATGAAATCGAAGTGATCAAACCAAATTCTCCAGGTAACTTCAACTCCGATCTGGATCAAGTGGACTGCTCGTTTGCTTCACATGAGCATGATGAACTTTTTGCCTATTATTTAAGCTTTGACGTGCCACTATCTCCTCTCTTTGCGGGAAATATTGATGTTTTTTAACTTTTCTTCTTCTGTAGCAAAAACAACAAGTGCCGCACAAGCTTCGCCTCCCCCAGCTGCTGCTCCTCTACCTCTTCAAGTTACTCCTCCTTCTGCTTCTCAACCGGGGTCTCAAGAGGAACAAATAGAAGCTCTCCAAGATTTAGACGACCCGGCGGCTTCTCAAGAGCAAAAGGTCGAGGAACTTGAGGAGGGCGAGAGGAGCCCGGAGAGATTCACTGTCGATGATACGAAACTCTCTGATCTTATTTCTCCGGGCAGTGAATCTTCTTCAAAGAAGAGGGGAAAACGTAGGGTTTCGAAGAAAAAGAAAGGCGCTTATGCTGATGATGAAAAAGCGGACACTTCCGCTAGTGACCAGAAAACAGAAGATGACCCAATTGCACCTCTTTCTCCTTCTTCTGCAACTCGTCCAAGCCGGCCTGCGAAGTTAGTCATTAAGTCAGGTGAAGGCTCCAAAGGCGGCTTGAGGAAGAAGAAATGAGTTTGGTTCTACCTTTCTTGTTTTGCTATTTTGCCTTTTGTCTAAAGGCTTGTACTGACCGGAGATTGTGCGGGTACCGGCCCTCGCTTTTTGAAACCTGTACAAGTATAAAAAATTTGATAGTATGGAATAAAAATGACTCATTTTACTTGTACAATCTCTTGTCAGTATTTGTGAATGCATTTATTCCTTGTTCTTGCACAAGTTTCTTTATTTTCTTTGTACGATATTGCAGTGAGCTTGTGATATGTTGTTTGAGCGTTGTTTTTATTATTAATATAGCTATATGCCCCCATACCACGGCTCATTGCAATATTCTAAAAAGACTTGTACTCTTATTCTAGAGAATAATTCTTCCGTTTTGAGGAAATATTATTCTGCTTTTAATAGAGTGTGCCTTGAATCAGAGAAGTTCACTTCAACTTTCGGAGATGGTCACTTTTTATCTTTTGAAAAGTGGATTCCCCTCCGTAGTGAAGCGAACTTCCGAAGAAAGCTTTGATCTGTTTGTCAGAAAGTTATGTTTCATCGTTGAATGGGCCCACGGGACAGACATCAGCTGTTTTATCGGATATTTGTTTGCACAAATGATCACGAGTATTTAGCTGCGGCCTAGAACCTTCTTCTTGAGAAGGTGCCCCTTCGGTGGTTCCATCAACGAAGTTTCTAGATGTGCCTCGTCAGAGGGCTTTACTTGTTTAGTGCTTATAAAGAAGGCTTTGTGCCTCTGAAGAGGGCTTCTTGATTTGTGCCTCGGGAGAGGGCTTGTTTGATATGCATTTGGGAAGGTCTTTTTTGATATGCCTTTGGGAAGGGCTTTGTGCCTCTGAAGAGGGCTTGTGCCTCCGAAGAGGACTTTTGCCTCCGAAGAGGTCTTTTGCCTCCGAAGAGGTCTTTGTTTGTGTGCCTCCAAAGAGGGCTTGTGCCTCCAAAGAGGTCTTTTGCCTCCGAAGAGGTCTTTGTTTGTGTGCCTCCGAAGAGGGCTTGTGCCTCCGAAGAGGTCTTTTCCCTTCGAAGAGGTCTTTTGCCTCGTTGGAGGTCTTTGTTTGTGTGCCTCTGAAGAGGGCTTGTGCCTCCGAAGAGGGCTTTGTTTGGTTTGTCAGGAAGGTTGCGTCTCACAGTTAAATGGGTCCACGGGGCAGACGCAAGCTACCCGATTGGATGTTTGTTTGCACAAACGATCGCAATCAAGTAACAAGGGCATGGAACCTTCTATCTTGGGAAGGTGCCCCCTTGGGTGGGCCCACAAACATTCTTGGGTGAGAGACAAGATTCCACTTCAGCTTTTTTTATCTGCTTGTCCATGTCTTTTCATCAACTGCCGCTTAGCGATTCCTCGTTATCATTCTCAAATGCATATTCCTTTCTTTGGTAAGTTGTTTGATTTTTCCAGGGAAGTGTACTTCATGGTTGAGTGAATCCACGGGCAGACGCAAGCCACTTAACCATATGTCTGTTTGCATAAACGATCACAGTCAGTTTGCAAGGGCCTGATGGCTTCCTTTGGAAAGGCGCCCCTTTGGTGGAATCACCAACCGTTTGTGTGAAGTCCTTCTTGTGTAGGAATTGAGTCTGAAATTTTTGTGGCTTGACATTTGTTTGTTGAGTGATTTATGGGAATCGATTGGGTTTGTGACATGTTGAATAGGTAAGCTTTGCTTTGATTGCCTGCAATATTAAATCGATATTTTAGCAACATATTTAAGATATTTGCACATCGAAATGAGACAGGCATTTTATAGTAGTAAAAGACACAAGATTTATAGTGGTTCGGCCAAGAATTGGGCCTACATCCACTTTATAGTTCTTATTGCTGAGTCACACTGATTTTACAATGGCTTACAATACAAGAATGATACATCCAGAATTATTTTACAAATTTAAGCATAGCTTTTAAGTAAAATATGGACGCAAGTGGTTGCTGTTCCAAGCTCTCGGGATTGGATCTCCTTCGACAGTTGTGAGTTTGAAAGTGACATCAAGAAGTTTTTATCCTATAACATACGGCCCTTCCCAGTTTGGCCCAAACACTCCTGTTGCTGTCATGATCCTTTTCAAAACTAGATCCCGAATTTCAAAGCTGCGTTGACGAACTTTGGAATTGAAGTGCCTGGCTATCCTTTGCTGTTGAGCTGCAACTCTGAGTTCAGCTTCTTTCCTTCTTTCATCAAGCAAGTCAAGTGCTTCAAGTTGCAGCTTTTCATTTTCAGCTTGGTTGAAATGAATTCTCCTATGTGAGGGGACTTCTATTTCCACTGGAATCATTGCTTCCGATCCATATGCTAATGAGAAGGGAGTGTGCCCAGTCGCAGTTTTGTGGGTTGTCCTATATGCCCATAGTGCTAGTGGCAACTTATCAACCCAACCACCTTTTGCTTTTTCTAGTTGCTTTTTGATGGTTGATTTGATGATTTTTTTACTGCTTCCACTTGCCCGTTTGCCTACGGATGAGCCACTACTGAGAAGCTTTTTCGGATTTTGAATCGTCTACAAAATTCCTGGAATTCTTCGCTTTCGAATTGAGTACCATTGTCTGTTATTATCTTCTGAGGCCCACCATACCTGCAAATGATATTTTTAGTCACAACATTTATCATCTTTTTAGAGGTAATAGTAGCCAACGGTTCAACTTCAGCCCATTTAGTGAAATAATCAATAGCAACAATGGCATATTTGATTCCGGATCTGGCAATCGGCATAGGACCAATGAGATCTATTCCCCAAATGGTGAATGGCCATGGACTGACCATCTGTGTTAGCGCGATGGAAGGTGCTCTTGAGATTTTTGCAAATCTCTGGCATCTGTCACACTTTCGGGAGTAACTAGCAGCATCTCGATTAATATCCGGCCAAAAATACCCATAGCGGAGAATTTTCTTTGCAAGTGTTTGGCCACCTGAATGATCCCCCACTCTCCTCCGTGCACTTCAGCCAAAATTGTCTTAGCCTCTTCTTTGGTTACACATCGGAGTAATGGCATCGAGAATCCTTGTCTGTACAAATGGTCGCCTTGAATTACATATCTCGGGGCTTTTCTTAACAGCTTCTGGCGTTCCTTTGAGTTTTCTGGCAAGGAGCCGTTGAGTAGATATTCCTTGATCGGGGTCATCCATGATTCCTGTTCTTGAGACACAGCCATGATCCAGTCAATATCCATCTCATCAATACTCGAAGCTGTCAAGACTTCTACAGGGACCAATCCCAATAATTGAGCTTCGCCAGAGCTTGAGTATTTCGCGAGAGAATCTGCCTTCATGTTCTCTTCGCGGGGTATATGGTTGATTGTATAATGATCAAAATCATCGAGAAGTTTACAGGCTTTTGATAAGTAAGTAGGCAGATTTCCTCCTTTATTTTGAAACTCTTTCTTGACTTGGCATATAATAAGCTGGGAATCACTGAAGATCTGCAACACTTTAATGTTCAGTTCCTTAGCAATCCTCAAACCGGCAATAAGAGCTTCATATTCGGCTTCATTATTTGTCGAAGGAAATTCAATCTCAATGCATAACACAATGACCGCCCTTCGGGGGTTTCAAGCACAACCCCAGCTCTGGAGCAGTAGTCATTTCTTGCACCATCAACATACAATTTCCATCGGATCGGAATGTCATCAGTTACCTCTTCCTTACTGTCACCTTTGTCGGTGCATTCTGCAATGAAATCTGCTAAAGCTTGTCCATTGATTGCTCTTCGGGGATGGTAGGTGATATCGTATTGACTGAGTTCAATATTCCACTTCAGAAGACGACCCGAAGTTTCAGGGAGAAATAGGACTTGCTTTAGGGGTTGATCAGTGAGGACTTTAATAGGATGAGCATGGAAATATGACCTCAGCTTTCTGGATGCAATTAGCAGACAATAGGCGAGCTTTTCTAGCTTTGAATAATTCATCTCTGCCCCTGTGAACCTTTTGCTGATGTAATAAACTGGACGCTGAATTCTTGCGTCTTCTCATACCAACGCTGCACTGAGAGCATGAGATGAAATTGCTAAGTATATGAATAGATCTTCACCATTGTTGGGCTTAGAAAGTACTGGAGGCGTTTCCATATGATGAATCAGCTCATCAAAAGCTTTTTGACACTCAGGAGTCCATTCGAAATTCTTCTTTCCTTTCTTCAGAGCATCAAAGAAGGGAATGCATTTATCTGTGGCCTTGGAAATGAATCGACTCAAAGCAGCGACTTTCCTGTTGAGGCTTTGCAATTCCTTATTTGTTCTAGGGGGTTTGACTTCTCTTAAGGCATTGATCTGAGCAGGATTAGCTTCAATGCCCCTAGCACTCACAATGAAACCTAAGAATTTTCCGGACTCAACTCCGAATGAACATTTTAGAGGATTCAACTTCATCCCATACTTTCGGAGGATTGCGAACATTTCTGCCAGATGGTCCATGTGGTCTACTGCCTTCTTTGATTTTACTAACATATCATCAACATATACTTCCATAGTCTTGCCGATCTGAGGCTTGAACATGGCATTACCAAGTCTCTGATAAGTTACCCCCGCGTTCTTTAGTCCGAAAGGAATGACTTCATAGCAGTAAAGACCAACATCAGTGATGAAGCTCGTGTCCTCCTGATCTGGCTCATGCATTATGATTTGATTGTATCCTGAGTAAGCATCCATAAAAGACAATAATTCGTGCCCGGCTGTTCCATCCACCAACTGATCGATTCTGGGCAACGGGAAACAGTCTTTGGGACATGCTTTGTTCAAGTCTGAAAAGTCGATGCATACTCTCCACTTCCCATTTGCTTTTTTAACCAACACCGGATTAGAAACCCAATTTCGATAAGTGGATTCTCTGATGAAGCCATTCTCCATAAGCCAATCTACTTCTTCTTTCAATGATGTTGACCTTTCAGGACCCTAGGTTCTTCTTTTCTGCTTTATGGGTGTGAACTTCGGATCAATATTTAAAGCATGCACTGCAATTTCTGGAGATATTCCTCACATGTCGGCATGACTCCAAGCGAAAACATCCAGGTCTGCTTTCAAGAACGCTATTAGTATATTCTGAACCATCATACTAAGTTGTGAACCCACATTCAGCAACTTGTTTGGGTCACTCGGGTCAACAGGTATTGGTACCGTCACTTCTACCGGCACCACTCTATTCTCCCCTGCACTGGTCTTTCTGGGATCAATTTATTTTCATGCACCACTATGCTCACCAGTGCAGGGTCCACCCCGTAATTGCTACAAGGAGGGTTCTTTAATGCGGAGCAGAGCTGCCGCACCCTTTCCCATTTATCTCTTCTTCGCCTCTCGCAACTCTATGAGATAACATTCCCGCCCTGCATCCTGGTCTCCCTTCAAAACACCAACGCCGTTATCAGTGGGGAATTTCATAGTTAGGCACCACGGGGCGAGAATAGCTTTGAATGCAGCGAGAGTTGGTCGTCCCAAGAAGGCGTTATAAGTAGAAAATTCATCAACAATAACAAAAGTTTGCTTACGGACCACTTTTCTTTCCCCTTCACCAAGTTCTACAAATAAGTCGACGGTTCCGATGGGCTGTTTTGGTTCCCCAGTGAACCCAACAATTTTTTGCGAAGAAGCTTGAACATCAGCCATCGGAATTTTCATTTGATCAAAGGTCTTTTTGAAGAGGATATTACAAGAAGCGCCGCAATCAACAAGCACTCTTCTCACAATAGCTGGTCCGATACCGGCGGTTATTACCAAAGGATCCATCGTGGGAGCCTCAACTCCCACAGAATCTCTAGCTCTGAATACAATGTCATCGTGAAAAGTTCTTTGCTGTTTTGAAGGCACAGCTTCTTCCAAGACAAAAAAGGTTTCTTCTTTCGGGGCATGTCTTAGAGCATGAGCATACCTCTCCATTTCTCCCCAACTTCTGCTTGCTGGATGAGGACCCCCTATGATTACATTAATAACAGGCCTTTTAGATTCCTGCCTCACAGCCTTTTCACCTGAGCCAGATTGACGAGCAGGAAGTTGCTTCCCCTGAGTAGATGAGGTCGGATCTCCTCTGTTTCTCTTGACATACTATTGTAGTTTATTATGTCGCAGCAGCTCTTCAATTAAATTCTTCAAACGGCGAAACTCATTAGTGTCATGGCCAAGCTGATTATGAAATCGACAGAATCTTCCGTTAGGCACAAAATTTTTCCCAAGCTTCATATTAGGTGGCTCAGGTTACTCGATAGCATCCTTGGTTGCGAAGAAGATGTTCTTTGGAGTCTCAATCAAAGGAGTAAAATCCGGAAAACAACGAGGTTTCTTCATATCTTTCTGCTTTTTCCCACCATTATTTTCCCTCTTCTGACCACCAGATTCTTTCTTATTAAAAGCTTTAGCCACATTGTTGTTTTGAGTTTCAGCCACAACCACCTTTGCTGGTGCAGGAAGATTCTCTGGACGCATAAATTCGTCATCCTTTTTATAAAAAAATTCAAGTGAATTTAGTTCCTTCATCTTCAACCATTTTCCGAACTCACTTGTTTTATCGATGGCTCGCACCAAGTAAGTTAGAATCATTCGAGGCTCAGCATTATCCACTTCAGCCAAGGCTATATTGAAGCGGTTCAAGAATGATTTGATAGATTCTTCGGGAGCTTGTTCGAGGCTGGACAGCGACATTATGTCCTTGGCCTTTGAAGCATACAACCTGAACTGATCCTTGAATTTACGAGTTAAGTCAGAGAATTGATCCACAGATCGGACTGGTAGCTTTGTAAACCAAAGTAGAGCCACCCCCTCCAAATAGACAGGAAAATATATGCATTTAATCTCATTTGTTGCCCTAGCACCTGTCATATGCCAGTCATATTTGTACAAGAACTAATTTGGGTCGCTTGTCCCCCAATAGGCTGGGATAGTAGGGGGAACAAATTTCTTTGGAAATTCAGCTTTTAGAATTCTTTCGGTAAACGGAGTCTTGCTTGGAGCAAATCCCCAGTCATTTTCATCTTCATCCCTTTGCATGCTTTCTTTCATAATTTGGTGAACCATTCCTGATAGGTATTCCTCGTCGTTTAGAGGCCTTGCCGGGCAGACGTCAGCCACTTTTTCGGAAGTTTGCCTGAACAAACGTTCGCGAAGAGGTGGCTGCGGCCTTGAACCTCCAGCTTGGGGAGGTGCCCCTTCGGCGGTGCTAGCTGTCCTTTGAGGAATTCTTTCTCTTGGGAATCATGAGTATCTTCAACAAACGTTGGTTCATTATTTTCTGGTTGTTGGTGAACCCCAAGTAGAGCGTTTAACCTTTCCATCATCAAAGGATTTTGAGTTTCCATTTGTTGGTATAACCCAGACACCACATCATCAAGTTCGGCCCTTGTGACTCCAATAGTAGTAGTCACCTGATTTGGCACTGGAGAAGAGGCAGCCTTGTCATAAGCATCTCCGGATCTAGTGGATCTACTCTTTCTTCCAGGAGCCATGATTTCAGATAGACTTCTGGTTTTTAAGGAGAGTCTTTCAACAAATTTTTGCGAAGAAATGGTGAGAGCACGCCTAAGTTCAATTCTCAGTGAAAGCACCAAAAATGTTAACGTAAAAATCGAACGCTAACACCCCGGTGTGAGCATTCGTAAAGTGAAAGCACCACCCGTTGGTATGGGAACTAAAACAAGCAGATAATTGCAGTAAAAGTAAAGAGAAAACATATTTTATAGTGGTTCGGCTCAAAATCAAGCCTACGTCCACTTTATCTTCTTTATCACAAGTTCGATTACAAGTTTTACAAGAATTCCTTCGATTATTCAAGAATCGATACAAGTAATCAACACTACAATGCAAAAGAGATTCCGGAATCCTTCTTGAATGTAGTCGATCTTCTCTTTAGGTAGTTTTGAAATGTTCTTGGTAGTAGAGGAGTTGTAGAGGTCGTGAATGCAGCAGAGTTTCGATGCTTCAAAGTCTCCCCAAAAGCCCCCCCACAATGTGGAGTAGGCGGGGTATTTATAGGGAAAATCTGAAGGTAGGTCGTGGATGACTTAGGGGTTAGGTCATAGGTCGTAGGTCGTGGGCGACCTAAGGGTCATCCCAAGTTAGCTGAAGTCGTTGGCAACTTAATGGAGCCATTCTAGGTGAGATACTGGGTGTAAGCGACCTAACGTAGTGAATTCGAAAGTTATCTCGGCAAGGTTAGGTCGTGAGCGACCTAACAAAAGAGGTAGGTCGTGTGGCTTTACTTTGTAGCATGTTAAGTTGTTCCCTTTTCCTGAATCGTTAGGTCGCTAGGTCACTAACTCGTTAGGTCGCTAGGTCGCTAACTCGTTAGGCCGCTAGGTCACTTTCTGGAGTTAGGTCGCAGGAGATCTTCTGGTGTTAGGTCGCAACCTTCTTATCTCGTTAGGTCGCTAGCTTGTAGACCATTGAGCCGGTGGGTCTCATAGCTCGCTAAGTTGTTAGGTCGCTGAAGCCTTGAGTTGCTTAAGTCGCTTGAGTCCTTTAGATTGGTAAGTCGTAGACCGTTGAGTGCTAGGTCGTTGAAAAAGAGGTGTTAACAGATGAGAGTGTGTATATTTATATAATATTATTTGTACATATAGTTTATAATATATATATATATATATATATGTTTCCTATTTATACGAATGTGAGTAAGAGTTTGTGAGTGGTAAGTGAAGTAAGCAATCATACATTATTTTAAAAAAATATTAAAACTAGGTAAACTAAGTAATGTATAGATATATTTCAGTAAGTAAATATAAATCGGTTCATATATATACTTGTGTGGGCGACAACTGATGTTAGTTTCTGACCTATATAATCTGTTAGCTTAGTAAATATAATTCAGTAAGTATATTTAAACATTAAAATATACTTATATATATATATTAATTTTTAATGAAATAATAGAGTAAATCTTATTGTATTGTTTAATAAAAGAAGGGGTTTAATAAATCTTGAGTACATGACTTTGCAGTTCACTACATGCAACAATTACTTAGTCAGAGTTTATTGAAGTTTTAGCGTTATAGTTTTTTTAGGGTTTTCTTTTGCCATGGGAGAAAACGTATTTCCTCTCAAAATCCAATCCAATCCTTCTATTTCGCGTCTTTCTCCTCAGGATAGGCCACCTGAATCTCATTTCAGAAAGTCGAATAGTGTCATCATTGATAACGAGGGCTTCCAACTGGTTCAGCCAAGATCGCAGAGAAGATACCAGCCAAGAAATGATCAATTTCGGTCTTATAATAATAGCGATCAGAGAAAGAAAGAGAGTCAGATGACCAACTCCTCTCAGGATAAGACCAAACTGACACAAACCAGAAAGTCGACCAAGTTCCCTCTGAATAAAGAACTATGACACAAATCCTGGGCTGATATTGTCTCAGAGCAATCGAAGGAACCAAGAGATGAAGAATGCAGTCTTGAAACCATTTCTCCTATACAAATCAACAACAAGAAATATGGTGTGGTAAAGGAGGCAGTTTGTAAAAGAGCCATGGAGTGTTGGAATAACTCCATTTTGGTTTATGTGGTTAGCAGCAAACCATATTTCTTGTTTTTCAAAGAATACATAAAAAGAGTATGGAAACCAATAGGTGAGCTCGAAATCTATTCCAAAGAAAATGGGTTTTTTCTAGTCAAATTTAATGATTCTCAAGACTGCAATTCCATTATTCAGAATGGTCCTTATTTTTATAACGGCAAGCTCATCATCATGAGAAGGTGGACTGAGTCATTGAAGTTGGACAGATATCTACTATCAACTATGCCGATATGGGTTAAATTACCCAGTGTAAACCTAAAATTATGGGATCGAGAGGCATTTAGTATTATGGCGAGTATTATCGAAAAACCCATAAAAATGGACGCAGCTACCACCATGAAGACGAGATTGAATTATGCTCGGCTTCTTGTGGAAGTTTCTACGACTGATGAACTTCCAGATGAAATTAATCTCAATAATTATAATGGAGAAATCATAACACAAAAAGTTGAATATGAATGGGTTCCACCGAAGTGTAGCATCTGTAAGTGTTTCGGTCACACTAGAGAGAATTGCAACCCGAAACAGATGTGGATCCCCAAAAACAGTGATAAAGATAGAGTTGATATTCAAGAAAATAGATCTGAAGGGATTCAAGAAATGATTATCAGTAAAGGCACAAAAAACCAATCAAGAACCCAAGAGGGCAACGATCGAATCAATCAAGAAGATGTCATCTTCGTTCAAGAAAACAATATAAGAGAGCTCACTAACCAAAGTGATCAGATCACGGCAATGGAAGTTCATGAGCTAAAAGGCTATGAAGAAAAATCAAATGTTCCGATTTCGAATAATACAGAGGAGGGTAAAAATAAAATGTTCTTTAACTCTGAAACCCCTCCGATTTCAGAGCCATGTTTAATTACAGACCATAATGTTACAAAAATAGTCAACAATCTTCATCAGAATATAAGCCAGAATCAGGAAATTGATATAGAGAAGGAATCTTCTTCTGAGCTTGCTGTAGATGTTGAGAGGATGAATTGCAATAACTCAACATTGCCTCGCAAGTGTGATCTTCTTCCAAAGTAGGCTGTAGTGACTGATTGTAATGAATCAGCCATGCCTCGCACAGCTTCGTTTGATATTTCCCTGATTAAGATTCCAGAATCTGCACAAATGGAGGAAGATGAATCTAAGAGGGTTGATAACATAGAAGATTTTGACTTATCAGAATTACATATTGTAAAAACAACAGCATCTGGTAATTAAAAGGCAGCAAAGAGAAGAAAGCTTTCAAGCAAAAATACATTTCAATCAATCCAGAATGGGACCAAATGTCTACTAGATTGAAAGCAAAGGGTGTTGATAATAAAAGGAGAGGCAAAGGTACTATAGTGTCAGATACCATTTAAATTTCTTATTTTATTATTAAATATATGACTTTGTTTGCTTGGAATGTTAGGGGGATGAACACCCCTGTTAAACAATCTGATACCCTTTATATGATTAATATTTACAAACCTTCTATTATTGCCTTAATTGAAAATAAATTGAATGATGAGAACTTTGAAAAGTTTTGCCTCAAGATGTCCAGTAATTGGAAAGCTATACATAACAATGATTGTGGTTGCAAAGGTAGAATCATTGTTATTTGGGATTCTAATATCTGGACTAACATGAATATAAACAAAGATAGTCAATTTATAGATTGCAGTTTTAAAAATATTAGGGGTTTTTCTTTGCAGGTTACTAGTGTCTATGGTAGTAACTTTGAAAAAGAAAGAAATGCTTTATGGCAAAAGCTTAAATCTCTAAATTTTATATATGATTCTCCTTGGATTGTTTTAGGAGATTTTAATACAGTTTTTCATGTTACTGAAAAAACTGGAGGAATTAAAATCCCTCAATATAAGTTAGATAGGGTTAATAAATTTCTATTAGACTCTGGTCTTATAAAACCATTTGTCGGTGGAAACAAATTTACGTGGAAATCTGGTCTAGCTAAAAACATTCACTGTAAGTTAAATAGAATTTTGTATAATAAAGAATTTTCAATAAAATTTCCTAATTGTATCTGTTCCACTTTAGAACAAAATTTAAGTGATCACACTCCTTTATTGGTTAATCTTTTTGTTAATGATGAATTTAAAAATAAAATTTCTCCTTTTATGTCAAGACCCGCAAATCCGTACTCCTTGATTAAACACTAATCTCCATTGATTAACTCAAGGGGCATGGAAATACGAACCCTGAGGGTTTAAGAAAAAGAAAAAGGCAGAAGAAGAAGAAGATAGAAGAAAAAGAGAAGAAAAGAGAAAGAAGAACAACAGAAACAATATCAGAATCTTACACATCGCAGCGGAACAATATACAATAGATAATTGCTAGTCTTTTAAAACAAAAAACTATATCAGTTTATACATACATCAATCAGAGTCAATATACAACTCAATACAACACAGCACAACAATGGACAGTTATATAAACTTGTCCTCATACAGAATACACAGCGGAATAAATAATATCAGATACAAATACCACGTCTCGCCATCCAGCTTTCTTCCAAAGCTCCAGAATATCCAGAATATCCTGATAACATAACTCTAGGCTGCCCGTGTGGAAATTGGTGGGCACCCAGAGTTTAGAAGGGAACAATAAACTCCGAGTCAGTCATGGTGACTGGTGTGAGATCGTAAAACAGTTATTTTTCACAAAGAAAATAAAACAAATTCGCAATGCTTTTGGAAAATGAAACTACCATAAGACCTCCCACCACACACACAATGCAAACGCAGAATTGGAGGAGATTTCTTCTTATGATAGTCAAAGATGCTTACTACGCAAAATCAAATCATTTTTGATATTATTATTAGTGCATAGTGTAGAAATCATTTCGAAAGTACAATATAAATCTTAGCCAACATACGACCAGTATCGTATGCCTACTATAGCTACCATCTAAACAGTGGTGACCACCGTACGTAAATGGCAGGTTCTACAACTAATACCGTACAAAGTTCGTATTGAAGTTTGGATTTCCAACAAATGGTCAGGCCAAGGAACTTCCTATGCCACGATGGGTACGTCCCTGGAATAGACGACCCGAGAACCTAACCTAACATTACGGTTAGATCTCTGCCAACACAAGGCCGGGTTACCTCTGCAAAAATAGGTAACTACTGACACGCGTATGCCATCCCCCGATCGTAACCGATCTTCCCGAGGATCCCCGATTTCCAACAAACCACATAAATAATAATGCAGCAACCACATAGGTTAAGTATCTAGGCTCCATACCATGATACCACCTCTATCCAGAAGGAATGACATACACTAAGGGGCGCTACTCCCTAGAACCTTGCCGCATCCTTCCTATTTCGACCATTTCCGGGGTGTGAGGCTCGACGAAGTCTCGTCCACAAAGCTACGCTTTCTACAAAGCCCTGCTTCGGGTCAAACAAATGATCAACCTATGATCACAAAGATATAAGATCAAACAAATGATCATATCGCAAATGATCAAACACTGATCATTTCACAGCAACACTCAGTATGCCACGTTACCAAATTGGGAATATATCGCTGATAAATTTCAACTACATAACCTCTGAGCTCGTACGTCTCAGAGAAGGGTGTTAAGCTAAGAGAATAAATTCTCCGCCACCAACAGATATGTATTTGAAAGAAATCAGCTTTATATCTCAATCTGTAACGTCAGACATACAATCCATACAAGTCTGTTCCGGGATCGAACAGAACCGAAGGCACTTCTCACGAAGCCCTTGCATATCCGGATAAATTTCTAATCACGTCCGGACTTCCCGTCACTAAGGGTGATAAAACCTCTAAATCGGAGATCAGCCGATGTAGAGTAACTCGACGGTAATCCTTCCGTTTTCAAAAATATCCGGTCTTCAACACCAGTCTTCGAATGCAATTCATAACGACGTATCACATATTCGGAATGGGTTATACGACCCCATGGTCCTTTCCCGGTTAACCTGAATAGTGAGCGCTTATTCAAAAATAAGTGTGGCATTCAAATTCATCAAATCACAACAAATACCTATTCAAGGTAATTATTGATAGTCGGTTATTTAACTATCAATAAAGATGCGCGACATCATCAGATTCCAAATAATCTTCCCAAATTATTTATCTTCAAAATATCTTTACTAGATATAAAATTTCCACACTTAATCATTTGAAAACAATTTCAAATCAATTTCCACATTTCATTTTATCTTTGAAGATAAAATCTCAAAACAGTTCATTTCATATTGGAAAAGCGTTTCCATACTTATTTAAAAATAAGTATTTCACAAATCTATTTATTTTCAACATTTGAAAATATTCAATATACTTAAATCAATATTAAGTATACATTTCATTCTTTAAGGAAATCATTAATTTTAACATCTATTTGAGTCAAAACGAAAGTTGCGTAACACATCGTTACGACGACTCGAAATCACTAGTATAGGGATTCGGATTTTAAGATAGATATATGTAAATCCCAATACTACATAAAACATTTTCTTTCGAAAATCATTTACTATAACGACAGTGTTATAGTTCATCATTTCCTTATTTCTCGAAAACGTCTATTCCAACAATGAATGTTGAAATCTATGTATTCGATACTTAACACGTTTTAGAACATCTTTTAAAACAATTAACTTCATTTTATAATATCGCTTTCCCAAACATAACCATTTTATTCAATAATATATTCACTGTCCAAAATCGTGAATATACTTCACTAACCAAATTTCAATCTTTTCTACACATTTATTCCAAGAATTATCCACTATCCAAAATCGTGGAAAAAAATTCCCTTAATAACCTTCTATATTAAATTCATCAAATTTGATTGATTTTCGAATTTATAAAACAACGTTTATAAATTCCATTTCTATTTTGTAACAACTTCAACTTAATAAATCCCCTTTATTAACAATTCGATTCATAACTCAAATCTTATACCAACAATCCATATTATAAGTTAAATACTTATAATTCCTTTATTTTACAAAATCATTTCCATTTATAAGTTCATAATTTATAAATTCCATTTATTTATAAATTCTTAAAAATTCATTTTAACGCTTATAAAAACTCGTTTTATAATACCGACATTTTAATTTATAAAATGTCAACTTTATAAACCTTTTAAGTAAACCGTTAATAATATTTTAAAAATCTCAATTTAAAACATTTTATAAATCAATCGACTTTTATTTCAAAAACGACACTTTGGTTATATTTCACTAAAAATTATAACTTTTATAACTTTAAAATTTTAACGTTTATAAATCAATTCAAAAATTCCATAAAACGTATATTTTCAAAAAATCACTTTAAATTCCTTTTAAAGTAAAAGTCGTTATTTTTAAACTTCAAAACTTGAATCCGATGATGCAACAGCACCAATTAGTCAATCAAAACAACAAACATCATATATCAATATGATAACAGAATATACATCAATATCTGTAAATAAATAAATACTGTTGAGGAATCCAGTTGGATCCCTCCAACCTGTTTCCCTGCATCCAAAGACGTTAGCACAATACCAATTCCACTTCGAGGTGGAATATCGCGGTATATGGGATTTATAAAAATATCTGCTTACTAACGGCGCAATAGGGTCTCATCTGCTATACGAGGCGGGAAATCAATCAATCCAATATATACATATGCCAATATGTATATATTGCTACATATATAGATATATCCTACTATATCTAATATCACATCCAATAGCAATCAAATCAATAACTGAAAATTCCACTTTTCAATTTTTGATTGAGAAGATCTCACCTTAGCTTTTTATTTTGCATCCATTTCCTTTTCGGCTCGATTTTTCTTTCTTTATACCTTGTATAAATAATTTATACAGTTTGTTAACATTTGAGATAACGAATAACCAATTCTCGTTTGGTAATTTTAATTATCCAATAATTCTATTGCAAACCAATTTCTAAAAATAATTAATTGAGTTAATTAAATAGATTAAACACCTTAATAAAATTATTTTTATCAAAGCCTAGTAAATTAAATCTACCTTTTCTTCATTTTCAACTGCATATGAAAAATAATCCATATAGGTTTTAAAAATCCAATTTTCTTTTTATTATTGTTTATAAATACTGTAAAACAAATTCCTTAAAAGAAAACAAATTTATACCTCACTGGAAGTCGTCGAACCACCCAAAATCGAGATCGAACTATCTTTCCCAGTCGCGACCCTAACCTCGCGAACGAACCACGATTGACCACCACATTGTCTTTGATTGACCCCGAACCTGGACCCATGCGACTGAAACCTCATCGCCGTGCTCGCGAGTGCCACGCCTTCGACTGCCTCGTTCACGTCGCGAACACCAAACCCCCAATCCCTCAAACTCGCGTACGCGAGCGCGATACCTCCTGCTCAACTCGAGCCTCCACCAGTTGCCACGATACCCCCAGGCGAAACCCCAACCTCAACAGCTCGACCGAATACTCGCGTTCGATTTCGCCTCCCCTCAAGAACAGTCGCGATGAGGAACAATCGCGAGATTTCAATGCTCGCTTGTTTTTAAAACGAGAGAAGAGGGTTTTTCTTTTTTTTTCTTTCGAGTGCGATTTGAATTTCGTGAACGACACTAAAGGGGGAGAGGTATAGATCGAACGAGAAGGCTTCGTTTGAAAGGGAAGTTGCGATTTTCTTTCAGAGGCCATTATTTTTTTGTTTGGTTTCGTTCGATTTTTTATGAAGAGGGAGGAACGAGATAATGTTGTTTTGTACGAGAGGAGACAACTAGGTCGACGGAAATCAGATGCTAGGGTGGCTACTGATTTAACCTTTATATTTTATATTCAAAAATATCTTGTTATATTATATCAACGCGTTTACTCACCGTATGGTCACATAACAACTCCGATCAATACAAAATTTGAAATCCAACAATAATTCAATATTACGGATCCAATGGAACTTGTTTCGTCGAATTCCGAGACTGTTTGAAAAATGACTATTTTTAAATATCGGTTCAAACAATTAAATTCAAAACTGAACAAAACAGTTTAAAATTCAATTCTGAAAGTTCTATTACCTTCTGTGTTATCAATATAAATTTTAAAAGCTTTTGAAATATTTTTCTTCAGCGTAAAACTGAAGATTCAAATTTTTATTCGACTTTCAATCGATTAACTTTTTATAATTTAATCGTCAAATTCAAAGTTATATCGGGGATTCAAATTAAATTATCGTTCAAATATTTAAAATTAATTAAATATTCTCAATTTAATTTGTTCAAAATTCTGGGTCATTACAAACTTTCCTCCTTAAAAGAATTTCGTCCCGAAATTACAAGTTAGGAAGAAAAAGTCCTTAACTCGTCTACTATTTTTCACAATTCAGTAGTTTTATCAATTTATCAAAACAAATCTTTCTACTAAAGATTCGTTATCATTCAACTCGTTTTCCAACTTCAATTATAAGTTTCAAACAACATTGTTTAACTTCAAAATTCAAATTTAAATTCAAACTCAAATTTTAAACTTTCAAAATTTTCTCAAAAATTTTCTAACGCTCTAAATTTTCGAAAAATTTCGCCAGCGTCTCCTTTGCGCGGCTAATACGGCACGACTACAAAACATCCCTACGGACTCTCAGATTTCAAAAAGAAAAAGAAAAAGCCAAGCGGCTAGACAAGAAATCAGCAAAACTCATATTTAAATTCAAATACTTACCTTTTTGTCGAGCAATTCAAATTCTCTTCAAAATTAAAATCCCAATTCCTTTACACCTGTATACCCTACTAGCCATAATATCTAGTTATATCATCCAATTATTTTGCATATTTTATTACCAAATTTTTCAATATATACTTCTTATATCATTTTTACTTCACTGTTGAAGTTATATATCTATTTTCATTCAATTTTACATTTCAATTTTCATTTGAATTTAATTCACAATTCCAATCTAATTTGAATTCAGTTTAACTTCTGAATATTGAATTTATCAATTATCTTTCATTCATAACTGCACTATTTAAAATTAGTTCCAATTACTAATTCATTACAAATTCTAATTCACTTACAAATTCAAATTTGTTTTCAACATTCAGTTTCAATTCCAGTTTTATTCACTTTTGTTCGCTCCCAAAATTTATTTACAATTCACTATTTTGGTTTACAATCACTTATATTAAACTGGATTTCAATTCGAATTCAATTTACATTCATGTACTTGCAATTGCCAATTGATTCATTCATTCACGATTTTATTTTCATAATTCAATACTCAATTCCAGAGTCTTTTCAACCTTTTCAAAATCATTTTTGAAAACAATTCAAATTTATCTTTTGAATTTTCTAAAACAAAATCCAAATTTTTCAAACAACTTCCATTTAAAACAATTTGGCAGCAATTCCTCTTCTGGAAACCCGAAAATGAACATCAGTGATGCTGCAGTCATTACCGAAGTTATTTTCCAGCGACCGAAAAGAGTTTAGAGCTTTTCATCTCTCTAAAATACTTTTCAAACCTTGAAATCCATTTTCAACTCCAAAAAGAATTTAAAACTTTCCAAATCACCAAAATTTTCAAATTCTTTTCAAAACATTTCCAAATACTTCTCTGGAATTCCGTTTCTAATTACAAATCACATTAACAATTTATATTCTTAAATTTCATTTGTATATGGATTTATTTCTTAACTTTGGAGTTACGATTTCAATTTCTTATTCAATTTCATATAATAATGATAACATTTCAATATTATCACTTTCCTAACAACCATGCAACCATATACTGTAATAATTTACAGAAAATCATTTCTTTTATATACAAAAATAGTTTTGGGTAAAATTATTTCATTCACCCTATTTAAAACAATACTATGTCGGTTTATCTTGTTTAGAGTTTAGAAACTCCTATCAACACAGTTAGCTAGACTGCACCGACCAGAATCTATAAACAATCAACCGATAAGTCAACACAATACAAAACAATTTCATATTCAAATAACAAATACGCGCTCATAACTATTATTACACTCAACTCATTCTAGAGTACTACTGACTCTATCTCTAATGAGTAACACCCAACAGAGCAGGGTTGTCGCTTAACCATATGCTCTGATACCATGCTGTCAAGACCCGCAAATCCGTACTCCTTGATTAAACACTAATCTCCATTGATTAACTCAAGGGGCATGGAAATACGAACCCTGAGGGTTTAAGAAAAAGAAAAAGGCAGAAGAAGAAGAAGATAGAAGAAAAAGAGAAGAAAAGAGAAAGAAGAACAACAGAAACAATATCAGAATCTTACACATCGCAGCGGAACAATATACAATAGATAATTGCTAGTCTTTTAAAACAAAAAACTATATCAGTTTATACATACATCAATCAGAGTCAATATACAACTCAATACAACACAGCACAACAATGGACAGTTATATAAACTTGTCCTCATACAGAATACACAGCGGAATAAATAATATCAGATACAAATACTACGTCTCGCCATCCAGCTTTCTTCCAAATCTCCAGAATATCCAGAATATCCTGATAACATAACTCTAGGCTGCCCGTGTGGAAATTGGTGGGCACCCAGAGTTTAGAAGGGAACAATAAACTCCGAGTCAGTCATGGTGACTGGTGTGAGATCGTAAAACAGTTATTTTTCACAAAGAAAATAAAACAAATTCGCAATGCTTTTGGAAAATGAAACTACCATAAGACCTCCCACCACACACACAATGCAAACGCAGAATTGGAGGAGATTTCTTCTTATGATAGTCAAAGATGCTTACTACGCAAAATCAAATCATTTTTGATATTATTATTAGTGCATAGTGTAGAAATCATTTCGAAAGTACAATATAAATCTTAGCCAACATACGACCAGTATCGTATGCCTACTATAGCTACCATCTAAACAGTGGTGACCACCGTACGTAAATGGCAGGTTCTACAACTAATACCGTACAAAGTTCGTATTGAAGTTTGGATTTCCAACAAATGGTCAGGCCAAGGAACTTCCTATGCCACGATGGGTACGTCCCTGGAATAGACGACCCGAGAACCTAACCTAACATTACGGTTAGATCTCTGCCAACACAAGGCCGGGTTACCTCTGCAAAAATAGGTAACTACTGACATGCGTATGCCATCCCCCGATCGTAACCGATCTTCCCGAGGATCCCCGATTTCCAACAAACCACATAAATAATAATGCAGCAACCACATAGGTTAAGTATCTGGGCTCCATACCATGATACCACCTCTATCCAGAAGGAATGACATACACTAAGGGGCGCTACTCCCTAGAACCTTGCCGCATCCTTCCTGTTTCGACCATTTCCGGGGTGTGAGGCTCGACGAAGTCTCGTCCACAAAGCTACGCTTTCTACAAAGCCCTGCTTCGGGTCAAACAAATGATCAACCTATGATCACAAAGATATAAGATCAAACAAATGATCATATCGCAAATGATCAAACACTGATCATTTCACAGCAACACTCAGTATGCCACGTTACCAAATTGGGAATATATCGCTGATAAATTTCAACTACATAACCTCTGAGCTCGTACGTCTCAGAGAAGGGTGTTAAGCTAAGAGAATAAATTCTCCGCCACCAACAGATATGTATTTGAAAGAAATCAGCTTTATATCTCAATCTGTAACGTCAGACATACAATCCATACAAGTCTGTTCCGGGATCGAACAGAACCGAAGGCACTTCTCACGAAGCCCTTGCATATCCGGATAAATTTCTAATCACGTCCGGACTTCCCGTCACTAAGGGTGATAAAACCTCTAAATCGGAGATCAGCCGATGTAGAGTAACTCGACGGTAATCCTTCCGTTTTCAAAAATATCCGGTCTTCAACACCGGTCTTCGAATGCAATTCATAACGATGTATCACATATTTGGAATGGGTTATACGACCCCATGGTCCTTTCCCGGTTAACCCGAATAGTGAGCGCTTATTCAAAAATAAGTGTGGCATTCAAATTCATCAAATCACAACAAATACCTATTCAAGGTAATTATTGATAGTCGGTTATTTAACTATCAATAAAGATGCGCGACATCATCAGATTCCATATAATCTTCCCAAATTATTTATCTTCAAAATATCTTTACTAGATATAAAATTTCCACACTTAATCATTTGAAAACAATTTCAAATCAATTTCCACATTTCATTTTATCTTTGAAGATAAAATCTCAAAACAGTTCATTTCATATTGGAAAAGCGTTTCCATACTTATTTAAAAATAAGTATTTCACAAATCTATTTATTTTCAACATTTGAAAATATTCAATATACTTAAATCAATATTAAGTATACATTTCATTCTTTAAGGAAATCATTAATTTTAACATCTATTTGAGTCAAAACGAATGTTGCGTAAAACATCGTTACGACGACTCGAAATCACTAATATAGGGATTCGGATTTTAAGATAGATATATGTAAATCCCAATACTACATAAAACATTTTCTTTCGAAAATCATTTACTATAACGACAGTGTTATAGTTCATCATTTCCTTATTTCTCGAAAACGTCTATTCCAACAATGAATGTTGAAATCTATGTATTCGATACTTAACACGTTTTAAAACATCTTTTAAAACAATTAACTTCATTTTATAATATCGCTTTCCCAAACATAACCATTTTATTCAATAATATATTCACTGTCCAAAATCGTGAATATACTTCACTAACCAAATTTCAATCTTTTCTACACATTTATTCCAAGAATTATCCACTATCCAAAATCGTGGAAAAAAATTCCCTTAATAACCTTCTATATTAAATTCATCAAATTTGATTGATTTTCGAATTTATAAAACAACGTTTATAAATTCCATTTCTATTTTGTAACAACTTCAACTTAATAAATCCCCTTTATTAACAATTCGATTCATAACTCAAATCTTATACCAACAATCCATATTATAAGTTAAATACTTATAATTCCTTTATTTTACAAAATCATTTCCATTTATAAGTTCATAATTTATAAATTCCATTTATTTATAAATTCTTAAAAATTCATTTTAACGCTTATAAAAACTCGTTTTATAATACCGACATTTTAATTTATAAAATGTCAACTTTATAAACCTTTTAAGTAAACCGTTTATAATATTTTAAAAATCTCAATTTAAAACATTTTATAAATCAATCGACTTTTATTTCAAAAACGATACTTTGGTTATATTTCACTAAAAATTATAACTTTTATAACTTTAAAATTTTAACGTTTATAAATCAATTCAAAAATTCCATAAAACGTATATTTTCAAAAAATCACTTTAAAATCCTTTTAAAGTAAAAGTCGTTATTTTAAACTTCAAAACTTGAATCCGATGATGCAACAGCACCAATTAGTCAATCACAACAACAAACATCATATATCAATATGATAACAGAATATACATCAATATCTGTAAATAAATAAATACTGTTGAGGAATCCAGTTGGATCCCTCCAACCTGTTTCCCTGCATCCAAAGACGTTAGCACAATACCAATTCTACTACGAGGTGGAATATCGCGGTATATGGGTTTTATAAAAATATCCGCTTACTAACGGCGCAATAGGGTCTCATCCGCTATACGAGGCGGGAAATCAATCAATCCAATATATACATATGCCAATATGTATATATTGCTACATATATATAGATATATCCTACTATATCTAATATCACATCCAATAGCAATCAAATCAATAACTGAAAATTCCACTTTTCAATTTTTGAGTGAGAAGATCTCATCTTAGCTTTTTATTTTGCATCCATTTCCTTTTCGGCTCGATTTTTTTTCTTTATACCTTGTATAAATAATTTATACAATTTGTTAACATTCGAGATAACGAATAACCAATTCTCGTTTGGTAATTTTAATTATCCAATAATTCTATTGCAAACCAATTTCTAAAAATAATTAATTGAGTTAATTAAATAGATTAAACACCTTAATAAAATTATTTTTATCATAGCCTAGTAAATTAAATCTACCTTTTCTTCATTTTCAACTGCATATGAAAAATAATCCATATAGGTTTTAAAAATCCAATTTTCTTTTTATTATTGTTTATAAATACTGTAAAACAAATTCCTTAAAAGAAAACAAATTTATACCTCACTGGAAGTCGTCGAACCACCCAAAATCGAGATCGAACTATCTTTCCCAGTCGTGACCCTAACCTCGCGAACGAACCACGATTGACCACCACATTGTCTTTGATTGACCCCAAACCTGGACCCATGCGACTGAAACCTCATCGCCGTGCTCGCGAGTGCCACACCTTCGACTGCCTCGTTCACGTCGCGAACACCAAACCCCCAATCCCTCAAACTCGCGTACGCGAGCGCGATACCTCCTGCTCAACTCGAGCCTCCACCAGTTGCCACGATACCCCCAGGCGAAACCCCAACCTCAACAGCTCGACCGAATACTCGCGTTCGATTTAGCCTCCCCTCAAGAACAGTCGCGATGAGGAACAATCGCGAGATCAATGCTCGCTTTTTTTTAAAACGAGAGAAGAGGGTTTTTCTTTTTTTTCTTTCGAGTGCGATTTGAATTTCGTGAACGACACTAAAGGGGGAGAGGTATAGATCGAACGAGAAGGCTTCGTTTGAAAGGGAAGTTGCGATTTTCTTTCAGAGGCCATTATTTTTTTGTTTGGTTTCGTTCGATTTTTTATGAAGAGGGAGGAACGAGATAATGTTGTTTTGTACGAGAGGAGACAACTATGTCGACGGAAATCAGATGCTAGGGTGGCTACTGATTTAACCTTTATATTTTATATTCAAAAATATCTTGTTATATTATATCAACGCGTTTACTCACCGTACGGTCACATAACAACTCCGATCAATACGAAATTTGAAATCCGACAATAATTCAATATTACGGATCCAATGGAACTTGTTTCGTCGAATTCCGAGACTGTTTGAAAAATGACTATTTTTAAATATCGGTTCAAACAATTAAATTCAAAACTGAACAAAACAGTTTAAAATTCAATTCTGAAAGTTCTATTACCTTCAGTGTTATCAATATAAATTTTAAAAGCTTTTGAAATATTTTTCTTCAGCGTAAAACTGAAGATTCAAATTTTTATTCGACTTTCAATCGATTAACTTTTTATAATTTAATCGTCAAATTCAAAGTTATATCGGGGATTCAAATTAAATTATCGTTCAAATATTTAAAATTAATTAAATATTCTCAATTTAATTTGTTCAAAATTCTGGGTCGTTACATTTTAGATTTAAAAATAGCTGGGTATTGGAAGAAGATTACAAAGTTTTAATGGAAAACAATCTAAAATTTTCTTGTGTGGGTACTAAACAGTATCCGTTTTGCATGTTTTTGAAATACACTAAAAACAAGCTTAAAAGCTGGAACAAAAATAACTGTTTGAATAAAAATAGGATTATTAGCTTAAGAAAAGAAGGAAATTTTTTACAACATATATCAGACAATAAACCTGATGATATCAGTATTATCAATGATTTTTTTAATAATCAGAAGGAACTTTCTAGTGAATTATATAAAGAATCTGTTAATGCTAGACAAAAGGCAAAAGTTGATTGGCTTAATTTAGGTGATGATTGCATCAAATTTTTTTATGCTAAAATGAGTAATAGAAAACACTTAAATAATATTGCTAATATTATAGACAAAGAGGGTAATTTATCAAATGCATATCATAAAGTTACTAAAGTAGCTATCAATTTCTATGAGGAGCTTTATTTTTCTACAGTTACTGAAAAAATATTTCCTCATATTATATGTAAAAATATCTTGAATCAAAATGCATCAAAAATCCTACTTCCCCTGTTAGTTTAGAAGAGATAAAATTAATTGTTTTTAATGCTGGTGAAAATAAAAGTCCTGGCCCTGATGGGTTCAATGCAAAATTTTTAAAAAATCATTGGGATAATATTAATGAGCAGGTTTTTGAAGTTTTTAAAGAATTTATGGACAAAGGGAAAATTCTTAAAAGTATAAATCATTCTTTTATTACCCTTATCCCTAAAAATAAAAATACCACTTATATTGGTGACTATAGACCTATTTCTTGCTGCAACTTTATTTACAAAATTACTGCTAATGTCCTTAGTAATAGAATTAAAGTTTTTTTGCCTTTTCTTATTTCTGAAAATTAGAGTGCATTTGTACCTGGTAGACTTATATATGAAAATTCTCTTTTAGCACATGAGATGGTCAGAAAATTCAATACAAAACAGGGAGATAATGTATGCATCAAAATTGAATAACAAAAAGCTTATGATAAAGTAAACATACATTTTATACATCATATTATGAAATGCATGGGTTTTCCTACAAAATTTTGTGACTTGGTGTTCGAATGTATTAATACCCTTACTTTTTCAATTCTGATTCAAGGTAAGGCAGAAGGTTTAATTAAAAGTAATAGAGGCATAAGACAGGGTGATCCCTTATCACCCTATCTGTTTACTATGGTTATGGAATATTTCTCCATACTTATAGATATATAGGCTATTAAAGGTAATATTGACTGTAACAACCCTGTTTTTGATGATTACCTCTAATATTAAATTATAACCACATCAAAAACAGGGTTGTTACATTGACCCTATAAATAGAATTCAGCCCTGTATTACTCATTTGATCTATGCTGATGATCTCATGGTATTTATAAAAGCTAATAAAGCAAATGCAGACACTATAAAATTTATTTTTGCAAACATGAAATCATATGCATGTTTACAGATTAATATTAATAAAAGTAAAGCCTACTTTAGTAAATCAAGTAAGTATAAAAAAGAGGTTTTAGAAATTTTAGAAATAAATGAAGGATTTCTACCAATAAAATATTTGGGTTTGCCTCTATCTATTAATCATATTAAAGATGAAGATTGTTATATTCTTATTGAAAAAATCCAAGAAAGAATGGAGACTTGGTCTTGTAAGTTACTTTCTATTGCAGGGAGACTTGAACTGATTAAAACTGTGATTTATGCTATTATTCTATATTGGCTACAAACTTTTCATATCCCAGCTGCTTCCATTAAAAAATTAGAAAGTAGATGCGCTGATTTCTTATGGAGAGGTAAATATCATAAAATTTGTTGGGAAAAAGTATGTAGACCTAAAAATGAAGGGGTTTTTGGTATTAGAAGTTTAAAAGACCTTAGTGTTACTTGCCACTTAAAACTTTTTTGGAGATTTCTTAATTTAGAATCTTTGTGGGCTAGATGGATGAGGTCTAAGTATTTGAAATTTAAAAATTTCTGGACTTGTGTGCATAACAATAATCAATCTAATGCTTGGAAGCAAATTTTAAATTGCAGAGAATTAGGCAAAACATTACTTGAAAGAAAATTCAAACATGGTGAAGAGACCAGTTTATGGTTTAACCCATGGTTTAAAAATGAAACATTTATAAATAAAGTTGGGTGGAATAGTTTGGTTATATATAGTGGAACAAATGCAAAAGTATTTGATATTATTATAAATAATCATAACAACCACAATTACATCCTATTACTAACCCCCATAAAGATGAAATATGCAAAATTCAACTTGATCCCTTTGCATACTATGACTACTGGGAATGGAAAGCTAGCAACAGAGGGAAGTTTTCTTTTAAATCAACTTGGAATTTTGTTAGAAATAAATACCAGATGGAAGACTGGTATCAGTGCATATGGAACAAAGTGAATTGTCCCAAGATGGCATTTTGTACATAATTTGCAATTAAAAACAGACTGCCAACTTTGGACAGACTTAATAGATGGGGCAATAATTTGAATTCACTTTGTTCCCTGTGCAATTTGTGTAATGAAAATGATAATCACCTATTTTTTGAATGCAGTTATTCTTACTTTATTTGGAATCAAATTAGAGCTACTCTGGGTATTGAGGACAACAGTCAAATGGACCTGATGCATGTTATCACAATTATTAACAACAAATTCTGATCTAAGTCCAATGAAACAGATTATGCTCATGTTCTTGTTACCACTGCAAGTATACTATTTGTGGAAAGAAAGAAATATGCGTGTTCATAATAAAGGCAACAGGAATAAAGAGAAGATCTGGATAACTATTAGCACTGACAGCAAGATAATTCTTCAAAAATCAAAGAAAATTATTCAAAAACAAACCAAGTTTGCTTCCCTTGCTGATGACTGGATTTCCGAAGCGGGTAGCAAACACTTAGAAGCATATTTATCGTGACCAAGAAGCTTCTAGATTGACAAGCTTTCTAACAACCTGACCCGTGAGTCTAACTTCTACAATCAGCAGAAGTTTGTGGCTAATACAGTGAGCAGGAGCTCATATACAACTAATAGCAGAGAAGGTCACTTCAAACAAGCTCCAGAAGTTTATAGCTTAAACTTTAAAGCTGCCATGAACGGCAACTATCATTCGAAGAAGGAAATGTCAGATCTAGGTCGCAGTGATGCCAGATCTAACTATCCTGTAGTTTTATTCAACAAATCCAACAACTCGAGTAATGATGGAAGACATAGGAGTATGAGAGGAGATTTGAATGAAAGCTTATCATATTGGGAGCGTGGGGAAACGAGTGGAGTGAAGAAAGGAGATTGGAGGGCTTCAGGTCTATAAATCGCCTTCCGCCATTATAGAGCTCTGGAATTGAATAAACTTTGTGATATTGTTTATGTTGGCAACCCTAGATAGGGTTTGATGTTTGTAATGCGTTTTCGGGTAGAAGGGTTTTTCTACTCGTTCTTTTTATTAACTTGGGCTGGGCCCTGTTTACCTTTGTTTAAAAAAAAATTACTTAGTCCCCATGCATATATTTGATTTATCAATTTTAGCATACGTGAATTGTTAAACATGAACACATGCCTTCGTGCATTCATTTTAGGTGCATGCTCATATTTTATTTATCTTAAATGTTCCATTCCTACCCAAGCTTTCGTGTTTCATAACTCATAAGCATTATTATTTCATGGGTTGGCATATATTTATTTTGTGTGCCATAATTTGAGAATTTAGTGGCCACGTGTACAGGCACCATCCATACATTACTATTTTTTTTTCTTTTTGTATGCATGCATTTACGTTTTACGCCATCGCCATATACTATGTTGTCATGTACTATTTCCCTGGGCTTATTTTCACTATGTATTTCCATGTTGAAAATTGATTTTATTGAATAATGAGATTTTATTCTATTTCCAGTTTCCATCTCTTTATATTAAATTAGATTATATGTATGATTCAACATTAATATTGATTTAGTTGATGATTTTAATATGATATGGTAATGAAATCCTTATTATGATTTTATTGAATTTATTCCATGTGATAAGGTATTTGAATAAACTGAGTTATAATACCGTTTGAGACTAGGCATTCGGTAATATTTATTCGATTATTCTGTAGACTTGTTATGTAGAATATGGAAGGGCAAGTGTGATGTGTGAGAACTGAATAAATGGACTAGTAACGCGTAGTGGTATGGGACGTAGTTGAATTCACTACAAGAAACATGGTAATTTCTGACGGCTTAAAACCGTCGGAAGACGTCGAAAATTACCGCCGCAAAAAAATCAGTCGTTGAACAGAATTTTCGACGGCTTCCGACAACGCTCGTTGCCGCATTTCCGACGGCTACTAACGGCCAGCCGATGGCTCCCGACGGCCGTCGGAAGATATGTTGATGATCACGGTGGATGTCGTAAGCCGTCAGAGTTTTGTTGTCGCACGTCGTCGGAAATTTTTTGCCTGCAGGCCGTCAGGAGCTGTTGGAAGCCGTCGACTTGAAGCTGTTTTCATTTTTTCTGCTGCATTTTGGCCTTCCATCCACAATCCATAAACACAATATATTCCACCTCACAAGCATATATCCAATTCAGATATTCAATATGAAATCAAACCATACAAACATAATCAAATCACATAAAGAATTAAATCAAGCATAATTCGTATAAAATAAAACCAAACTGCGCTACCATAATTTACATACATCTCATTGTACAATATATACATCAATCCTTCATCAACTCATCACCATCAACTCCCAAATGTCAAAATTACTACCACCAAATGTATCATCAAACAATATACACAACATTTCAAATCCAACTCCACCAACTCAATGTATCATCCGAACTTACTAAACAATGACGCAAAAAAAACATACCTATCACTCCGGTCTATCACCTCCAAAACCTTCCGAGCCAGTTGAGGATGGAAAGTGGCCACCATACTGCTGCATGTACTCAGCAATACGTTGATCCAACAGCTGTGTCATCTCAATGGCCTGGCGACTGTTCTGCTCTTCCAGCTGCGCCACCCTAGCTCTCAAGTCTTCGGGCTTTGCTAGATCGATCTCAACTCTGGCCGTTTGGATGGCTCTCCTCTGTCTGTTGGCATGCAATGCTTATTTAATTTAGTCTATAATCTTACTATCAAAGCTATAGTATAATGTGTTGATTGTTATATCTATAAACTTATTACTGGAACTAAAGCGATGTGATGTTCCTTAGAACTAAAAGATTACTAAATTGTTATATCTTAATATATTATTCATTACCACTTGATTGCCAAAGCGGTAACGCCTGTTCCATGACGGTGGATCCATGACTGACTCAAAAATGACGTCCTCCTCATCCGTCGTCAGCTGCTCTCGACCGGTATCCTCTAGGAGTTTCTGGCGTTGTTCCATAAACCTTACATGCATGAACAAATAAAAATACAGTTAAAATTAATAGTATGATACCTTAACTCATTATACTTTAATAATTAAAACAATTACTAATAGTACATAAACTAAAATATGCTTACATGGCTCGTTCTCGATTTATCATCGTGCCATGTATATGAAACTGTCCCGTCTGGATTTACATGCTCAACGGCATGAGTACGGATAAATACATCCATATACGACACGGGACCCTGCACCTCAGCTTCCTGAAATTGATTATTATATACTGTTATTGTATATTCAAAATTATATAGCACAATAACTATTTATAATTCACATTTAATAAATTTACCAACTCCTGGCGATATTGGTGGAACGACTTTGACCCTCCTCAATGAGTGACATGATTTTTGTTTCTATTTGCAGAGTTTCTTTCCGACTCTGCCTGTACATTTAAATTTAATACATTATTTATTTATCAAATATTTTTTGATATTTACGTATCAATCAAATAATTAAAAAAAGTTTAGTACACTTACCTTCGCCTCGTTACTATCCTAATGTGCCAGTCACCCTTCCCACACACTCGCCCCCATCTAGTTCGGCTTTTTCCCTTTATGCTTCACTGCCGACATGGAATCCCTGTAGTTCTTCCTCATCTTCTACATCCAGTAATGTCGTACCAGCTGCAGGTCATCTGATTGTACGTCCACTACGGCCTGCATTTCATGATAAACAAGCGACTAAAAGGTGAACAATAAATAAGCGACAAAAAAATTAAGAATGGAAAACAGAAGACTATACTTACAATGAAATCCTGCCATATACACTCCAGGTTGTGAGGAGGGATATTATCCCACTTCGACCAACAAGACGTCATCCTACTCTTGTACGAATCTCTCGAAACTGATAAAACTACAGCTGATGACTATAGGTCAAACCCCATGTGTTAAATATGATACAGATTAGTTTATCGTACACAAAATATTTAAGATGTTGGAAAAAGTTTAATACTTACCCCTCCGCTCTAGGTACTAGATACACAATGGGTCGCTGTGGCGGTTGCGATGGACTGCTGTCATCGCCTCTGGAAGAATGGGAAGAACTCCTCCTTTTGAACGACATGATACCTGTCACAGACACATCATTTTAAAAGAGAACAGTAACATAATAATGAAATATATTTTATAGTTAAATGACATAAATGAGATAAAGTACATAAAGTGCAAAGTATACCTGATTCAGATTGGTCTCATATTCCGATGATAAGCAGAATACATTTCATTTTTAACATAAACTGCTAAATAAATGACAAAAATGGTAATGACATAATGATGTAAATGATGATAAGTAGATTTGGCTTCATAAATGACATAAATTACATAACTAACAAAATAAATCTCATCAATTACATAAATTGCATAATACATAAGAATTCAACATAGTATTAATATCAATTCTCATCGTCTTTTGATTCTGATTCGGTCTCATATTCTACGTTATTTTCCTCCCTACTCTCAAATGCTTCTACCAAAACATTTGATTCATCATTCAGAGGTCCAAAATCAGTGCGATCGTCTGTTATTATTATTTCGTTGTTTTGCTCAAGATCGGCCTGGTAAGCTTGTTCGTTTGGAATATTTTTCTTATCAAACGTAAATCTTGCCTTTGTTTTAAAAACTGCCGACCAATATGCTTTATCTCTTTTTAGAGATGGATAAGGAGTGTAAAAAACTTGCAATGCTTGTTTCGCTAGAACAAAAGGATCGTACTTGTGATAATGTGATGTGTGCTTTATTCCAATAAGATTATAATCCTTATGCACATTAATTCCAGAACCTGGAACATTGCTAAACCAATTGCATCTAAATAGAAACACCTCCTTCGCTGGTCGTGAGAAATATGTCAGTTGCAAAATTTGAGTTAAAACGCCATAAAAATCATTTATGTGATTTTGTGGATCATCACTACCTTTAATAAATAAACCTGTATTATTAGTTAATTTTTCTGCACCGTATTCTTTGGTGTTAAATTTATATCCATTGACGAAATATATTGGATATGCCTTGACATTTCTTTTTGGTCCCAACGCAAGATATTTCAACCCTTCGTCAACCACACAATTTCTCGGTTCATAAACGTACTTTGAAAACCAGTCAGAAAATTCTTTACTGAGATCTCCATGCGGATGTTCACTTTCATAAATACTACATATATGAAAAAAATATTGCATTAAATTCTACACGCACATGCATTATGGAAATGAATAAATCATAAATTATTATTTTAGATTACCTAACAAATGGTGCAACCTCAGCACAATTAAGAAGAATATAAGTGTGTACTACATGAAGATCTTTATCGTCTAACCATACTTCTACACATTTTCCAGAAGGTCGACCATGTTGTCTAAAAATAAATAACATTGTTTGAGTGGACTCTTGTTCGTCGCCTTCATCATTACGAGGAACACTTACAAATGATATGTTCACATGGTCACTAAAATAGTGAGAGAAAAAGAACGAAGCTTCTTCTTCGATGTAAGATTTACACATCGAACCTTCAACTCGTGCTTTTTGCCTCACTTTTTTCTTCAGGTGATTCAAGTATCTATGCAAAATTAATTTACATTAACTTTAACTTTCGAATGTAATTAAATTAATAGGTAACACATTACATACCTCTCAAATGGATACATCCATCCATATTGCACAGGACTTCGAATTCGTGCTTCAGATGGGAGATGAACAGGTAAATGTTCCACTATATTAAAAAAAACCCGGCGAAATTATTTTCTCCAATTTGCAGAGCAATACAGGAATATCTTCTTCAAGTTTATGTAAACGTTGCACTTTTAAAGTAGTCGAATAAAGCTCTTTGTAAAACAGACTAAGCTCCGTTATTACCTTTCAAACTTTTAAGGGCAATAGTTCTTTGAATAGAACGGGTAATAAATTTGCCATCGTTATGTGACAGTCGTGGCTTTTCATTCCGCTCAATCTACCGTTTTTAAAGTCAACACATCTATGAAGATTTGATTAAATCCCATTAGGAAATCTTAATCCTTCCATCCATTTTAACACAACTTTAACTTGATTATTATCTAACTCGTAACATGCTTTGGGTTTTTTATTGTCATTTGGTTTCACATGAAGCTCGGGACGTTTGCATAAGTCTTGTATATCACGTCTTGATTTCAAATCGTCGTTAGTCTTCCCCTTGACATTCAAAATTGTGTTAAAAATATTATCAAAGACATTTTTCTCGTTGTGCATCACATCAATATTATGACAAAAAAGAAGATCTGTCCAATAAGGCAACTCCCAAAATATACTTTGTTTGCACCAATTATGAATAGTCGATTTGCCTGCAATTTCTGTTTGCACTCTAGTTTCATATATCTTTGGATAGTCTCTTACAAGTTCGTATTCGTCTTCGCTTGACCATATTGTTGGTGGTTGTCTGGTTTCTACTCTATTAGCTAAACAAATTTTCCTGTCTCCTCTAAAGGGATGATTGACATGGAGAAAACATCGATGTCAGTCAAACCATGAAATTTTCTTACCATTCGGTAAAGAAAAAGCCTGTGTTTCTTCCAAGCAATAAGGACAAGCTAGATAATCGGATGTACTCCATCCTGAAAGCATTGCATAGGCAGGAAAATCACTTATAGTCCACAACAAAGAAGCAAACATACGAAATATTTTTCTTTGAAATTTCGTATGTTTCTACTCCTTGGTTCCACAGTGTTTTTAACTCCTCAATCAACGGTTGTAAATAAACATCTATTTCTTGTGTTGAATCGTCGGGGCCAGGAATGACAACAGTAAGAAACATATATTGCATTTTCATACACATCCACGGAGGTAAATTATAAGGTATGATGATAATAGGCCAAGATGAATATTTAACACCAAATTGAGATAATGGTGAAAATGGTGAAAACCATCCGTACATAATCCAAGTCTAACATTATGACTCTCCGCTGCAAAATTGAGATAAGTTTTGTCGAAATGCTTCCATGCTTCTCCATCGGCTGGATGTTTCAACGTACCTTCTTCCTCTGTTCTCACACTATGCCATCTCATATGAGATGTAGTTACAGAAGATGCATATAATCTTTGAAGCCTAGGAGTGATGGGAAAATAATGCATACGTTTGTATGGAACTTCCTTTCCCTTCTTTTTTCTTGGTTGTACCTTTTCTCGTTACATATTCTACACTTTCTAAGAGTGATGATGTCCTCTTTTCAAAATAACATGTAGCCATTTAAACATGTATCTATTTTCTGATAAGGTAAACCAAAAGCCGACATAAGTTTTTTAACTTCATAGTGATTTTCACGCATTAAATTATCGGGCGGCATATGTCTTTTTGTAGCTTGTACAATAGCTGTAAATCCAGCTTCGGTGATGTTGTATTTTGACTTCATCGCAATGTATTCTGCGGTTACTGATAGCTGGGTGCCGCTTTTACAACCATCCCAAAGAGGTTTTGTTAACTCCTATTTTTGTAGCGACCTAAAAATCAACGACCTATAACTCCGCGACCTAACGACCTAATAGTCTCAACGACCTAACGACCTAATAGTTTCAACGACCTAATGACCCAGTAGTCTAAACGACCTAACGGCATAGTGGTCTTGGCGACTTAGCGACCTAAGGGTTAAGCGACCTAGTAGTCAAACGGAGACAGAACAACCTAACGACTTAAGGAGTTAGCGACCTAACGATTTAAGGAGTTAGCGACCTAACGACTTAAGGAGTTAGCGACCTAATAACTTAAGAAGTTCACGACCTAGCAATGTAACTGCCCAACGACCTAAGAACAAAATGGTCTCAGCGACCTACGACCTATATTAGGTCGCACGTGACCTATTAACTCGCTCAGTAGAAACCACAAGCCGGATTACGACTTATCCTCTAGGTCGCTGCCGACCTACGACCTAACTTAGGTCGTGAACGACCTAAGACTTGGAAACTGAATCCTGCCCAGATTTCTCCCCTATAAATACGGCCTTAACTCCAATTAGAGGGGGACTTTTGGATCATTCTCTGAAGCACTGATACTCTGCCGCTTTCTCAACTGAATCAACACTTGAAGAACTCCAACACCAAAGACACTACAACAAGCTTTGAAAGAGATCTTGCACATCCGAAATGGATTCAACAAATCTCATCATCGAAGTTTGAGCTACTAGTCTGAAGTGTTTCGAAATCGAAGTGTATTGTATTTTTAAGTACATTGTATCAAATTGTAACTAAATCAGCAATAAAAGAATATAAAGTGGACGTAGGCTTAATTACGAGCCAAACCACTATAAATCTGTTGTCTCTTTACTTTTCTGCGATTTTGAGCTTATATTATGTTCCCGTATCACGGGTGGTGCTTTCACATTATTACTACACACACCAGGGTGTTAGCGTTCAATTTTTAGCGTTAACATTTTGGTGCTTTCATTAAGAACCCAACTCAGGGATTTTTCCACCATTGCTTCGCAAAGACTTGTCGAAAGGATCTCCTTAAAAACCAGAAGTCTCTCTGAGATCATGGCTCCTGGGAGAAAGAGTAGATCTACAAGGTCCGGAAATATTAATGATAGGGCTGCTTCTTCTCCAGCGCCGAATCAAGAGACTCCTACAGTTGGAGTCACAAGGGCTGAACTTGATGATGTGGTTTCTGGATTATACCAACAAATGGAAACTCAAAATGCTATTATGATGGAAAGGTTGAACACCCTGCTCGAGGCAAACCGACAACCAGAAAATGCTGAACCAACCTTTGCTGAACAAACCCATGATTCCCAAGACAAAGATATTCCTCAAAGAGCAGTTGGCTTCGCCGAAGGGGCACCTCCCCAAGTTGGAGGATCAAGGCCGCAGCCGCCTCTTCGTGAACGTTTGTTCACACAAACTTCAGAAAAGGTGGCTGGCGTCTGCCCGGCAAGGTCTCTGAATGATGAGGAATATCTATCAGGAATGGTGCACCAGATTATGAAAGAAAGTATGCAAAGGAATAAAGACGAAAACGACTGGGGGTTTGCTCCAAGCAAGACTCCGTTCACTGAAAGAATCTTGAAAGCAGAATTTCCAAGGAAATTTGTTCCTCCTACGATCCCAGCCTACCGAGGGACGAGCGATCCAAATCAGTTCTTGTACAAATATGACTGGCACATGACGGGTGCTAGGGCGACAGATGAAATTAAATGCAGATATTTTCCTGTCTATCTGGAAGGAGTGGCTCTACTCTGGTTTACAAAGCTACAGGTCCGATCTGTGGATCAATTCTCTGATTTGACCCGTAAATTCAAGGATCAGTTCAGGTTGTATGCTACAAAGGCTAAGGACATAATGTCACTGTCCAGCCTAGAACAAACCTCCGGCGAGTCTATCAAATCCTTCTTGAATCGCTTTAACATAGCCTTGGCCGAGGTAGATAATGCTGAGCCTCGAATGATTCTAACATACTTGATGCGTGCCATTGATAAAACGAGCGAGTTCGAAAAATGGTTGAAGTTGAAAGAACCAAACTCACTGGAAAAGTTTTATAAAAAGGCTGATGAATTTATGCGTCTGGAAAATCTTCCTAAACCAGCAAAGGTGGTTGTTGCTGAAATTCAAAACAACAACGTAGCTGAAACTCCTAACAAGAAAGAATCTGGTGGTCAGAAAAGGGAAAGTAACGGTGGGAGAAAGCAGAAGGATATGAAGAAACCACGCCATTTTTTGGATTTTACCCCTTTGACTGAGACTCCAGAGAAGATCTTCTTCGCAACAAAGGATACCGTCAACTACCCAGAGCCACCTAAGATAAAGATTGGAAAAAATTCATGCCTAACGGAAGATTCTGCCGGTTTCATAATCAGCCTGGACATGATACCAACGAATGTCGCCATCTGAAGAACTTGATTGAAGAACTGTTAAGAGAGAATAAACTGCAACAGTATGTTAAGAGAAATAGAAGTGATCCTGCCTCATCTACTCAGGGGCAACAACTTCCTGCTCGTCAATCCGGTTCGGGTGAAAAAGCTGCGGTTCAAGAATCTGAAAGGCCTGTAATTAATGTAATCACAGGAGGTCCACATCCAGCAGGCAGAAGTTGGGGAGAAATGGAAAGATATGCTCATGCTCTGAGACATGCCCCAAAAGAAGAAACTGTTTTTGTTTTGGAAGATGCTGTGCCTACGAAACAGCAAAGAACCTGTCACGATGATATCATATTCAGAGCTAGAGATTCTATGGGAGTTGAGGCTCCTACTATGGATCCGTTGGTAATAATCGCTGGCATCGGACCAGCTATCGTGAGAAGAGTGCTTGTCGATTGTGGCGCTTCTTGCAATATCCTCTTCAAAAAGACCTTTGATCAAATGAAGATTCCAATTACTGATGTTCAAGCCTCTTTACAAAAGATTTTTGGGTTCACTGGGGAACCGAAACAACCCATTGGAACCGTCGACTTATTCGTAGAACTTGGTGAAGGGGAAAGAAAAGTAGTCTGCAAACAAACCTTTGTTATTGTTGATGAATTCTCTGCTTATAACGCCTTCTTAGGACGACCAACTCTCACTGCATTTCAAAGCTATTCTCGCCCCTTGGTGCCTAACTATGAAATTCCCCACTGATAACGGCATTGGCGTTTTGAAGGAAGATCAGGGTGCTGGGCGGGAATGTTATCTCACAGAGTTGCGAGAAGCAAGGAAGAGAGAAATGGGGAAGGATGCGGCAGCTCTGCTTCGCATCAAAGAACCCACCTTGTAGCAAGTACGGGGTGGACCCTGCACTGGAGAACATAGTGGTGCATGAAAAGAAATCGATCCCAGAAAAACAAGTGCAGGGTAGAATAGAGTGGTGCCGGTGGGGGTAACGGTACCAATATCTGTTGACCAGAAGGACCCAAACAAGGTGTTAAATGTGGGTTCACAGCTTAGTGTGACAGTTCAAAATATGCTGGTTTCATTCTTGAAAGCAAATTTGAACGTATTCGCTTGGAGTCATGCTGACATGTGTGGAATATCTCCAGAAATTGCGGTACATACCTTAAATATTGATCCAAAATTCACACCTGTGAAGCAGAAGAGAAGAACCCAAGGTCCCGAAAGGTCAACAACATTGAAAGAAGAAGTAGATCGGCTCATGGAAAATGACTTCATCAGAGAATCCACTTATCCAAATTGGGTTTCTAATCCAGTGTTGGTTAAAAAAGCTAATGGAAAGTGGAGAGTATGCATCGATTTTTCAGACCTGAACAAAGCATGTCCTAAAGATTGTTTTCCACTACCCAAAATCGATCAGTTGGTGGATGGAACTACCGGGCATGAATTATTGTCTTTTATGGATGCTTACTCGGGATACAATCAAATTATGATGCATGAGCCAGATCAGGAGGACACGAGCTTCATCACCGATGTGGGTCTTTACTGCTACAAAGTTATGCCTTTCGGACTAAAAAATGCAGGGGCAACTTATCAGAGACTCGTGAATGCTATGTTTAAGCCTCAACTTGGCAGAACTATGGAAGTATACGTTGATGATATGCTAGTGAAGTCAAAAAAGGCAGTGGACCACATGAACCACCTGGAAGAAATGTTCGCAATCCTTCGAAAGTATGGAATGAAATTGAATCCTCTGAAATGTTCATTTGGAGTTGAATCCGGAAAATTCTTAGGGTTCATTATGAGTGCTAGGGGCATAGAAGCAAATCCTGCTCAGATCACTGCCTTAAGAGAAGTTAAACCCCCTAGAACAAAGAAGGACTTGCAAAGCCTAAACGGGAAAGTCGCTGCTCTGAGTCGATTTATCTCCAAAGCCACAGACAAATGCATTCCCTTTTTTGATGCTTTGAAGAAAGGAAAGAAGAATTTCGAATGGACTCTTGAGTGTCAAAAAGCTTTCGATGAGCTGATTCATCATATGGAGACGCCTCCAATACTTTCTAAGCCAGACAATGGTGAAGATCTATTCGTATACTTAGCAGTTTCATCTCACGCTCTCAGTGCAGCGCTGGTAAGAGAAGACCCAAAAGTTCAACGTCCAGTTTATTACATCAGCAAAAGGTTCACTGGGATAGAGATGAATTATTCAAAGTTAGAAAAGCTCGCTTATTGTCTATTGATCGCTTCTAGAAAGCTGAGGCCATATTTCCAGGCTCATCCTATTAAAGTCCTCACTGATCAACCTCTAAAGCAAGTCCTATTCCGCCCAGAAACTTCGGGTCGTCTTTTGAAATGGAATATTGAACTCAGTCAATATGATATCACCTACCATCCCCGAAAAGCAATCAATGGACAAGCTTTAGCAGACTTCATTGCAGAATGCACAGATAAAGGTGACAGTGAGGAAGAAGTGACAACCGAGATTCCGATCCAATGGAAATTATATGTCGATGGCGCAAGAAACGACTATTGTTCCGGAGCCGGGGTCGTACTTGAAACCCCCGAAGGACGATCGTTATGTTATGCATTGAGATTAGAATTTCCATCGACAAATAACGAAGACGAATACGAAGCTCTTATTGCAGGCCTGAAGATCGCTAAAGAACTGAGCATCAAAGTGTTGCAGATCTTCAGTGATTCCCAACTAATTGTATGCCAAGTCAAGAAAGAGTTTCAAACAAAAGGAGGAAATCTGCCTGCTTACCTGTCAAAAGCCTGTGAACTTCTCGACGATTTTGATCACTATACAATAAACCATATCCCCCGGGAAGAAAACATGAAGGCAGATTCTCTCGCGAAATATTCAAGTTCCGGAGAAGCTCAATTATTGGGATTGGTCCCTGTAGAAGTCTTGACGGCTCCAAGTATTGATGAGATGGATATTGACTAGATCATGACTGTATCTCAAGAACAGGAATCATGGATGACTCCAATCAAAGAATATCTGCTCAACGGCTCCTTACCAGAAAACTCAAAAGAACGTCAAAAGCTCTTAAGAAAAGCTCCAAGATATGTAATTCAAGGCGATCATCTGTACAGACGAGGATTCTCGATGCCATTACTCCGATGTGTAACTAAAGAAGAGGCTAAAACAATCTTGACTGAGGTGCACGGAGGAGAATGTGGAGATCATTCAGGTGGTCAAACTCTCGCAAAGAAAATTCTTCGCTATGGTTATTTCTAGCCGGATATTAATCGAGATGCTGCTAGCTATTCCTGAAAGTGTGACAGATGCAAAAGATTTGCTAAAATCCCAAGAGCACCTTCCATCGTACTAACACAGATGGTCAGTCCATGGCCATTCGCCATTTGGGGAATAGATCTTATTGGGCCTATGCCGATTGCCAGATCCGGAATCAAATATGCCATCGTTGCTGTTGATTATTTCACTAAATGGGCTGAAGCTGAACCATTGGCAACTATTACTTCTAAAAAGATGATAAATTTTGTGACTAAAAATATCAATTGCAGGTATGGTGTGCCTCAAAAGATAATAACAGACAATGGTACTCAATTCGAAAGCGAAGCATTCCAGGAGTTTTGCAGACGATTCAAAATCCGAAAAAGCTTCTCAGCTGTGGCTCATCCGCAGGCAAACGAGCAAGTGGAAGAAGTGAACAAAATCATCAAATCAACCATCAAATAGCAAATTGAAAAAGCAAAGGTGGTTGGGTTGATAAGCTGCCACTAGCACTATGGGCATATAGGACTACACACAAAACTGCGACTGGGCACACTCCATTCTCATTAGCATACGGATCAGAAGCAATGATTCCAGTGGAAATAGAGGTTCCCTCACACAGGAGAGTTCATTTCAACCAAGCTAAAAATGAAAAGCTGCAACTTGAAGCAGTTGACTTGCTTGATGAAAGAAGGAAAGAAGCCGAACTCAGAGTTGCAGCTCAACAGCAAAGGATAGCCAGGCACTTCAATTCTAAAGTTCTCCAATGCAGCTTTGAAATTGGAGATCTAGTCTTGAAAAGGATCATGACAGCAACCGGAGTGTTTGGACCAAACTGGGAAGGGCCGTATGTCATAGGCAAAAAACTTCTCGATGGCACTTTCAAACTCACAACTATTGAAGGAGATCCAATCCCGAGAGCCTGGAACAGCAATCACTTGCGTCCCTATTTTACTTAGAAGCAAAGCTTGAATTTGTAAAATGATTATGAATGTATCATACTTGTATTGTAAGCCATTGTAAAAGCAGTGCAAAGTGATAATGAAAACTATAAAGTGGATGTAGGACCAATTTTTGGCCGAACCACTATAAATCTTGTGTCTTTTACTATTTTAAATTGCCTATCTTATTTCGATGTGCAAATATTTTTAAGTGTGTTGCTAAAATATCGATTTAATACTGCAGGCAATCAAAGCAAAAATTACTTATCCAACACGTCACAATTCAAGCGATTCCCATAAATCACTCAACAAACAAATGTCAAGCCACAAAAAACTTCCAGACTGAATTCCTACGAACGATTGGTGATTCCACCAAAGGGGCACCTTCCCAAAAGGAAGGCACGAGGCCCTTGCTAACTGACTGTGATCGTTTGTATAAACGGACATCCAGTTAAGTGGCTTGCGTCTGCTCGTGGATTCACTCAACCATGAAATACATCTTTCCGGAAAAATCAAACAGCTTGTCAAAGAAAAGAATATAAACTTGAGAATTATGACGAGGAATCGCTCGGCGACAGTGGATGCAAAGGCATGGATAAGCAAACAAAAACAGCCAAAATGGAATCTTATCTCTCACCCAAGAATGTTGGTGGGACCACCTAAGGGGGCACTTTCCAAGATAGGAGGTTCCAGGCCCTTGATTACTTGATTGCGATCGTTTGTGCAAACGAACATCCAGTCGGGTATCTTGCGTCTGCCCCGTGGACCCACTAAACTGTGAGATGCAGACTTCCTAGCACACACACAAAGCCTTCTAACGAGGCACAAGCCCTCTTCGGAGGCACAACTCTTCAAGAGGAGTCCTCTTCGGAGGCAAAAGTCCTCCAATGAGGCAAGCCCAAATCGAAATGCTTCTCTCACCCAAGAATGTTGGTGGGACCACCCAAGGGAGCACCTTCCCAAGATAGAAGGTTCCAGGCCCTTGTTATTTGATTGAGATCGTTTGTGCAAACGAACATCCAGTCGGGTAGCTTGCGTCTGCTCCGTGGGACCATTTAACTGTGAGAAAGTAACTTTCAGGCAAAACAAACAAAGCCCTCTTCGGAGGCAAAAGCCCTCTTCGGAGGCACACTTCACCAAGTTGAAGTGCCAAAAGCCCTCTTCGGAGGCACACTTAACCAAGTTGAAGTGCCAAAAGCCCTCTTCGGAGGCACACTTCACCAAGTTGAAGTGCCAAACAAAAGCCCTTTAACGAGGCACAAGCCCTCTTCGGAGGCACAACTCTTCGGAGGAGCCCTCTCTCAAGGCATAACAAAAAGCCCTTCCCAAAGGCATATCAAACAAGCCCTCTTCAGAGGCACACTTTTACTCTTAACAGTAAAGTGTTAAACAAAGCCCTCTAACGAGGCACGTCCAACAAGTCAAAACATCCTTCAGAAGCTCACTTCACTGCGTAGGGGAACCCACTTTTCAACAAATAAAAGTGATCATCCCCAAAAGTAGAAGTGTTCTTTAAAAAAGAAAGAGAAAGAAAAAACTTCTCCGATACAAAGCGTATTCTATTTAAAAGCAGAATAATATTTCCTCAAAACGGAAGAATTACTCTGTAAAATAAGAATACAAGTCTTTTCAGAATATCGCAGTAAGCCGTGGTATGGGGGCAGATAGCTATATTAATAAAAACAACGCTCAAACATTATACCACGAGCTCACTACAATATCGTAAAGAGTAAATAAAGAAACTTATGCAAAAACAAGGAATAAATGCGTTCACACATGTACTAACGAGAAATTGTATAAGCAAAAAGAACCATTTTATTCCATACTATGAAATTTTTGTGCATATGAAGGTTTCAATAAGCAGAGGCCGGTATCCGCACAATCTCTAGTCAATACATGCAAAAATAAAAAAGCAAAATAAGAAAAGTAGAGTCCAGCTTATCACTCCTTCTTCCTGCCACCTTTAGTACCCTTGCCCGGTTTGATGACTAGTTTCGGAATCCGATGTGGACGGGTCAGAGAAGAAGGAGAAGAAGGTGTAGCTGGATCTTCTTCTGCTTTATCTTCTCCAGCTGAAATGCTTTTCTTCTTTTTCGCCATGGCGCGCTTCCCTTTCCTCTTCGAAGAAGACTCACTTCCCAGAGTAAGCAGCGTAGAAAGTTTCGTGTTATCATCAAGAGACTGCTCCGGAGTCTTCTCACTGTCCTCAAGATCTTCCGCCTTCTGCTCTTGTGAAGTAGGTGGATCCTCCAAGCCTTGAAGGGCTTCTATTTGCTCTTCCTGCGAACCCGGCTGAGAAGCAGGAGTGACTTGAACGGTTGGAGGAGGAACAGCTGGAAGAGGAGAAGTGTGTATAGCGCTCGGTGCCTCCGCTACAGAAGAAAAGAAGTTAAAATCAGTATTCTCCGAAAAAAGAGAAGATATTGTGTAATATCCCGGAAATTTTAACAATATCAATTTAATAATCTGTTAAATAATTAAATTGATATTGATGATCTTTGATAATAAGATTTGAATTTAATTTAATAATCTGATTAAATTAGTATTAATTGGTGATTTTATCTTTTAAAAATTTATAAGATATTTTCTATTTGAATATATATATTTATTTATATATATTGTAAATAGAAGCTTTGGGTAAATTGGGAATTTAGATTTAATTTGATTTGAATTTAATTTAAGTTTTGAAATTCAAAGAATAGATATTTAAATTGTTTTGGATTTTAGAATATTTGTATAAACGTTTATTTATAAATATAGTTAGTTTTGTTTCTTTAAAAAGTAATTTATATATAGGATAAGTATTTAATAATTAAGAAAAAGGTTTTTATTTACTTTTAAAATAAATAGAATTTTGAATAATTACTTAAAAGACATGTGTCTTTATCTAATGCTTTGTTTTAACATGTGTTAAGAAGTGGATTAATCTATGTGACAAGTGTCTTAATTAATTTCATTTTCTTTTATTTTATAAAATCAAAATTTACTTACATATATACATTTGCTTTTCTTCATTTCGTTCTTTCTATTCTTCTTTTTAAAATCAAGAGAAACTCAAATCTTTCTCTAAAACTAAAATCTGAAATCAGAAATCTAAATGCCTCAAACCAAATCAATCCCTATAATCTCATCTTCAAATCAAAACCCCTCAAGCTAAACAATCAAAAGCCCTGTTACATTCATTTGTAATCTGGAAACAACTCCAGCCAGTCTGCATTCATCTCAAAACCAGCCTGCCTTCATTTTTTTCAATCTGGAATCAACTTTGAAAATCAAGAGCAAACATGCATGTAGTTTATTCAAGTCTGTAGCCTGCATTTTCTTTAGTCTGGAAGCAATCCTGGAATCATCTCAAGCAACCAGTCTACATTCAATTTTCAACCACTGGTAGTTGCATGCATGTAGTTTAATCAATCTAAAGCTTCAACAACTCAACTTCTCAAATCAAAAGGGGCATTCCAGTCTTAAGTCAAAACAGTTTCAAAAGCTTTTCAAAATAATAGGGCTCTGTTCATCTGCATATTTGGTGAGTAACAACTTTTATCTAAACTAACTTAAGTAAATATAGATGTTTGATTTTCTTGTGATAATCATGTTTGGAATGATGGATTCTCTGTATTATGTTGGTTTTGAATGCATGTATGGTTTGATTTGTTATTGCCTGTAACTTCTCTGTTTTGTTTTCCTGTGAACAAAATTTCTACATTAAACTTTAAATATGCTTATATGACTTAATATTGTATTGATATTGAAGTTAAATGATGAAAATGTCTAAATGATTGCAAATATGTTTGCATATACTTATAAAAATGTAAAGGGTGAATTTGCATGACAGTAAAACAGGTATATTTACATTTGCTTGGTTTACAGTTCCTTAAATCAAGTATAAATTTCATAGCACCCAAACGAATTGGTATTAGGCTTTGATCTCTCGAAAGGAAATGTTTTTAACCTTGTAATTTAAATAAAGAAAATGGTTTTAAGCAAAAATATTTAGTAATATTCTGGAAAATGTTAAATAACAGTGAAAATTTAACATAAGTCAAAATTTGATGATCATCGTTTCGAATTTGGATTCTATAATATGAATTGTGATAGGAAATAATGATTTTTAAAAATCAAATCATAATTTATAAGTTTGGAAATAAAGAGGAATTTAAAGTTGATCGGAATTAGCTTATTCGCCAATTTCCGACGAATGGTGATGGTTCGAAGGTCGTGATTGTGGTTGTAGGAAGCTTGGAGGATGTAGATCACAGGAAAAATGATGGAGGATTTTTCTGATGACCGTGGTGGCCGTGAAGTGGCGAAGTAGGGTTTTGTTGTTATGTTCTGTCAGTGATGGTGTCAAGATGATCTCGACAACCATGGTGCATCGAGCTCGAACGCGAGGTGAGGGGTCGCGAAGTTGAAGTGTTGTGCTGCTCTGGGAGGAAGGCCGGGGTTTCCAGTCAACGTGATCGTCGTCGATGGGTAAATTTGGTCGTTCGAGTTTAATCCTATGAGTGATGTGAGGCTCGATTTTGTTTTCGATTTCGTTTTGACAATCTGATGATGATCGTGGGATGGTGCGGAGATGATTGTCGATGTGGGGAGGTCACCGGAGGTGGCTGAAGATGGTCGGAGGGTGGTGCACTGTGCACACGTGCACATCGAAATTCTGGGTGAAGTCTGGATTTTTAGGCGAAGAAGGTCTCGTGACTTTCGAATTTTCTTACGGGGGAGACTCGAGGAATTTAGGGTTGCGACTCGAAGTGTTTAGTGGAGACTCGAGTACTTTTGTGTTGCCAGGCTTTTAAAAGCCTGTATGTTTTAAATTTAAACAGAATTTAAATTTGTAAAGAGATATGAAAACAGAATGTTTAAATCTAAAGTTAATCTAGAATCTAGTTTAAATCTGTATCTCAGATTTAAAATAAAAGCAGATTTTAAATTAAATTGTTTTAATAATTTTAATTGTTTAAAATGTATATTATATGGTTAGAATTTAAAAGTAAATTTAATTTAAATTCTTTAAGTTCTTTTATAAGATGGGTATTTCTTTAACTTGTAAATAAAAGAGTTTTGGAAATGATGTTTAAAACATTGATAAGATAATTTGTTTTCATTTTAAATCTTTAAATTTAAAATGAAATTTTAAAGGTAAAATTAAAGTAAATTGATTTAAAATATTTTGTAAATGATAACTTGATTATTAATAAGAACAAAGTTTTATCTTAAAGTAATTAGAGATTTGTGTTTATTTAATTTATTAGGAATTTTAATGGATAATTAATTTAATTGATTAATTAATCATTTGGATTAGTTAAATAGGTAATTAAAGGTTTAAACTAATTAATTAATGATTAAGAATAATTAATTAGGAATAATAAATTTGTAATTAAGGATTATGAATTAGGATATTAATTAATGGTTAAGAATTAATTAATAAAGTAATTAAAAATTAATTAAGTAGGGTTAACACTTAATTTATTAAGTAATTAAAGTTTTATTAATTAGTTATTAAGATTTATCAATTTGAAATTAATAATAATTAATCTAAGTTAATTACTTAAGAAAAGTAATTAAATAATAGTTAATGAAGGTCATTAACTATGGATTATTAAATAATTAATTAATGTGGTTTATTTTAATAATTAATTAGTTAATTAATTTAAGATAATAAATTATAGAATTTGTTTTAAATGAATTACTTAATGGAAGTAATTAAGAATTAATTACTTATTGTAATTAATTAAGTTAATTTGATTTGGTTAGATTAATTAATTAAGAAATGATTTGATAATAATTACTTAATGTAATTATTAAGGTATGATTATTTAGGAAGTAAATAATAAGATAATTACTGGAAGTAATTAATTGATGGTTATGTATTAAGGAAAGTAATTTAAGTTTAATTACTTTGAATAATTAATCAAGGGATTAATTAAGAAATTAATTAAGGAGTAATTAATTTATTTAAAGAAGTAATTAAGAGTAGTTAATTACTGAATGAGATTAATCAAGGTGATTAATAAATGTTGTTTAATTTAAAGTTAATTACTTAATGTAATTAATTTAATTAAAGTAATTAATAATTAAGTTGTAATTAAGGATCATTAATTAATATAATTAATGATGTAATTAAGATTGATTAATTAAGTATAATTAATAAATGAAGTGATTAATTAATGTAATTAATTAAGGTTTAATATAATTAATTATAGTGATTAATTTAATTAATTATAGTTAATCAATTAATGAAGTAATTAAAGGTTAATTACTATAAGTGGTTAAGGTTAATTAATTTAAGTAATTAATTAAGGATAAATTACTTGAAGGTAATTAAAAGATAATTAATCAAAGATGATTAATTGAAAAAGGTAATTAGAGGATAATTAATTAATTTGTAATTAATTAATGGTTAAGTAAGAAGGATTTATAAAATAAAAGTAATTAATTTAATTAACTTTAAATTAATTAGAGATGATATAGATCATTACTTATGGATGGATGATAATACTGAATGCTTTGCATTTGATTGATATCTCTGATGAGATATATGCTATGTGATATGGATGTTTAGTTGAATTGTGATAATATGGATTATCTGATGATATTGATAATGTTGATTATCTATTGTGAATTATCTTTCTAAGTGTATAAAGATAATTGAATTAAATTGTTTTAACCTTTAAAACAACTTGGCCTTAAAAGATACGTTTTGGATTTCGATGAGACCGGGATCGGGTTTCCGTATACCGGATTTCCAGGTCTGGAGACCCGAATACCACATCGATCCAAATTTACGTTAGGTCGTGAAATCCAAATGGAGCAAGTGAAGACTCGAGGTGTAAGAACGATTCTTTGTCAGTATAACTCTGTGGGTGATTCCGTAATGAGTTGACGGAGATAGTACTTTCAGATTCGAGATAAAGATTTAGAGTGCAAGGGTTATTGTCGTTAACTCTGAGGGTGATTCCAATACGAGTGTAACGAGATAATGCCTTCGGTTTCGTTCGAACCCGGAACGAACTTGTATGGATTGAATGCTTTCAGCACATCGTCAGGTGGACGATGAGCATTCTAAGATAGATGTGTTCTTTTAAAAGGTAATCGTGACCTCAAGCCTCACAAACCGGGAATGGCTAAAACGGGGGAGGTGCAGCAAGGTTAGTGGGTAGCACCCAAGTAGGACAAGATGACCTCTGTCTAGATGTCCCTTTCTATTTTCGACTTAGTGTGTGCGGTTGGTCATGACAACCGTGAGGTATCTTGTGCGGGAATTATCCAGTAAGGGATGTTCCGGCCTTGTGTTGCAGGGGATTGGGAGTGATCCTCGGTACGGTGATCTAGGCCACGTACTGTGACGGGCGGTACCCCGGTAGCCCTGCCATTGATGGAATCCAAACTCCAATAAGTGCCGTACGTTTTAGTTGTGCCCAACTATGTTGGAACGTGAGATGTAAGCATTCCAGCTATTTCATATTTATTTGAAAACCCTAGACCTATTATAATACAATCGAATTTCCTATCAAATGTTTTGGTTAGCGTAAGGTAAAAACTTACCCATATTTATTGGTGGGGAGTCTTACGTGATACCTTTTCTTTCAAAAGGTTTTGAAGTTAAACAAGTTTAACCTGTTACTCACACCAGACCCATGTCTGACCCAAGTTGTTTATTTCTGTTTTATAAACTCTTGGGTACTCAAATTTTTACGAGTAGCCAAGGGATTCAGGTTTAGCTTTGACGAGTAATCTGGAGGAGCAATGGAGCAGGAGGCTTCGGCGTTGTAGATATAGATAGTAGTTTTCCGCTGTGTTGATCTTTGTATTGATCTGTATTGTGTTGAGATGTAATAACTAGACAGATGTTTATAACTGTCTAGTATGTGATGTGTAATCTGTGTAACTCTGATAGATGATGTATATGATACTATGTAATATTTATGTGATATATTATATTTCGTTTCGTTTCCGCTGTGAGTATCTGTTGTTGTTTTCTTTTCTCTTCTTCTCTTTTCTATTTCTCACCCCTTTCTTTCTTTCTGTCGATGCGATTTTCCGGGAGTGGAAAGCCGGGTCGTCACACGTGGTATCAGAGCTTAGGTTGAGCGAATGCCTAAGCTTTTGGTTAAGTGAATATCAGAGCTATTGGTTGAGTGAATACCTAGCTCTGGAGTGGTATCTATCGTGAGAGAGCGTATTTGTAATTTTTATATAACTATATATATATATTCTACCTATATTGTTGGGTTACCCGTACAGGTTCTCCAATATAAGATATAAAGGTAGATAGGGTAGTAGTGTATGAAACACGACTACCAATGGTTGGAATTAAGGTTGGAAGTGTATTTATCGAGACTGTAGACCCAATACTGTCTCGAGTAAGTTTTGCTGTGATGAAGGATTTCATCGAATCTCTGAAAGAAACCTGTTAAGGTTCGGAGTTTATCTGTAAAGTTGGATGTAGAGTTTGGATCTATCGGTTGAACAGAAGCAAGTGATGGTATCTTGATACCTCAGGTAATAGTAGCTGTGTGATGAGATGCAGTGACGATGGATGTTCCCGAAGATGTTTTCTTTGGAACGAGTTGAAGGAAGTGTGTCTGTTTCAGTGTTATGGCTGAGTTCAGCATGGTATTTCTGTTTGGTTTGGAGTTCGAGTTTCTCAAAGATCTTTGGATAGAAAGTCCTTGGCATCAGTATCAGCAGTGTAGCTCGGAGTATTCTGTGCATTGGCAGGAAATTTTCTGGATGAGCAGTTTTTCTGGAGGTGAAATTCAGAAGCAGCAGGGTGCATCCATTTCTTCGATGGATTGGATAGTTAAGTATGGGCTGCTCTGATTTGTTAAGAGGAACAGTTTTCTTTGGAAATAGGCTGGGTTGATCGCAAAAGTGACTTGCGATAGTTTGAGGGTTCTCTTGGGTTATCAGAGTTTTTCTGAGTGTCTTCAGAGAAGTCAGGAGTTGTCCGCATCTGAAGGTTGAGTTTTCTTATCTCTGGATAGGGGAAGTAAGTTTGGAATCTACTGATAGTTGTGAAGTAAAGTTATGTTTGGATCTCTTCTGTGTTCTGATTTGGATAAGTATTTGGTCTTCAGAATTGAATGGTCAGTTTGGATGACTGAGATTCATTGTGTTTTACGTATCTCTGAGGGAGTACGTATTTGATCTATCTCTGGATTTGGAATCAGCAGTTTAGGAAGATTTGGTGGTTGAGTCAGACTCGTCTGTAGTCTGATATCTTGTTTAGTCCTGAAGATTTAGATGAGTAGGAGATCTATAGCTTAGTAGTTTAGATTGTTTGTAGAGCGAGTATCCCGGTATATATATACTTGGGGAAACTCGAGGAATTCTATCTAGAATTTTGTCTGGATAGTTAGATTTGATTGATTGGATGAATTGGTTGCTATGGTTGTTAGCATATGGATGATAGTATATGCTTGTGTTTTAAAATTTAAAATCTTTAATAAGATTATTAAATTACCTTTGTTTAAATTTCGGGGACGAAATTATTTTAAGGGGGAAGGAATGTAATATCCCGGAAATTTTAACAATATCAATTTAATAATCTGTTAAATAATTAAATTGATATTGATGATCTTTGATAATAAGATTTGAATTTAATTTAATAATCTGATTAAATTAGTATTAATTGGTGATTTTATCTTTTAAAAATTTATAAGATATTTTCTATTTGAATATATATATTTATTTATATATATTGTAAATAGAAGCTTTGGGTAAATTGGGAATTTAGATTTAATTTGATTTGAATTTAATTTAAGTTTTGAAATTCAAAGAATAGATATTTAAATTGTTTTGGATTTTAGAATATTTGTATAAACTTTTATTTATAAATATAGTTAGTTTTGTTTCTTTAAAAAGTAATTTATATATAGGATAAGTATTTAATAATTAAGAAAAAGGTTTTTATTTACTTTTAAAATAAATAGAATTTTGAATAATTACTTAAAAGACATGTGTCTTTATCTAATGCTTTGTTTTAACATGTGTTAAGAAGTGGATTAATCTATGTGACAAGTGTCTTAATTAATTTCATTTTCTTTTATTTTATAAAATCAAAATTTACTTACATATATACATTTGCTTTTCTTCATTTCGTTCTTTCTATTCTTCTTTTTAAAATCAAGAGAAACTCAAATCTTTCTCTAAAACTAAAATCTGAAATCAGAAATCTAAATGCCTCAAACCAAATCAATCCCTATAATCTCATCTTCAAATCAAAACCCCTCAAGCTAAACAATCAAAAGCCCTGTTACATTCATTTGTAATCTGGAAACAACTCCAGCCAGTCTGCATTCATCTCAAAACCAGCCTGCCTTCATTTTTTTCAATCTGGAATCAACTTTGAAAATCAAGAGCAAACATGCATGTAGTTTATTCAAGTCTGTAGCCTGCATTTTCTTTAGTCTGGAAGCAATCCTGGAATCATCTCAAGCAACCAGTCTACATTCAATTTTCAACCACTGGTAGTTGCATGCATGTAGTTTAATCAATCTAAAGCTTCAACAACTCAACTTCTCAAATCAAAAGGGGCATTCCAGTCTTAAGTCAAAACAGTTTCAAAAGCTTTTCAAAATAATAGGGCTCTGTTCATCTGCATATTTGGTGAGTAACAACTTTTATCTAAACTAACTTAAGTAAATATAGATGTTTGATTTTCTTGTGATAATCATGTTTGGAATGATGGATTCTCTGTATTATGTTGGTTTTGAATGCATGTATGGTTTGATTTGTTATTGCCTGTAACCTCTCTGTTTTGTTTTCCTGTGAACAAAATTTCTACATTAAACTTTAAATATGCTTATATGACTTAATATTGTATTGATATTGAAGTTAAATGATGAAAATGTCTAAATGATTGCAAATATGTTTGCATATACTTATAAAAATGTAAAGGGTGAATTTGCATGACAGTAAAACAGGTATATTTACATTTGCTTGGTTTACAGTTCCTTAAATCAAGTATAAATTTCATAGCACCCAAACGAATTGGTATTAGGCTTTGATCTCTCGAAAGGAAATGTTTTTAACCTTGTAATTTAAATAAAGAAAATGGTTTTAAGCAAAAATATTTAGTAATATTCTGGAAAATGTTAAATAACAGTGAAAATTTAACATAAGTCAAAATTTGATGATCATCGTTTCGAATTTGGATTCTATAATATGAATTGTGATAGGAAATAATGATTTTTAAAAATCAAATCATAATTTATAAGTTTGGAAATAAAGAGGAATTTAAAGTTGATCGGAATTAGCTTATTCGCCAATTTCTGACGAATGGTGATGGTTCGAAGGTCGTGATTGTGGTTGTAGGAAGCTTGGAGGATGTAGATCACAGGAAAAATGATGGAGGATTTTTCTGATGACCGTGGTGGCCGTGAAGTGGCGAAGTAGGGTTTTGTTGTTATGTTCTGTCAGTGATGGTGTCAAGATGATCTCGACAACCATGGTGCATCGAGCTCGAACGCGAGGTGAGGGGTCGCGAAGTTGAAGTGTTGTGCTGCTCTGGGAGGAAGGCCGGGGTTTCCAGTCAACGTGATCGTCGTCGATGGGTAAATTTGGTCGTTCGAGTTTAATCCTATGAGTGATGTGAGGCTCGATTTTGTTTTCGATTTCGTTTTGACAATCTGATGATGATCGTGGGATGGTGCGGAGATGATTGTCGATGTGGGGAGGTCACCGGAGGTGGCTGAAGATGGTCGGAGGGTGGTGCACTCTGCACACGTGCACATCGAAATTCTGGGTGAAGTCTGGATTTTTAGGAGAAGAAGGTCTCGTGACTTTCGAATTTTCTTACGGGGGAGACTCGGGGAATTTAGGGTTGCGACTCGAAGTGTTTAGTGGAGACTCGAGTACTTTTGTGTTGCCAGGCTTTTAAAAGCCTGTATGTTTTAAATTTAAACAGAATTTAAATTTGTAAAGAGATATGAAAACAGAATGTTTAAATCTAAAGTTAATCTAGAATCTAGTTTAAATCTGTATCTCAGATTTAAAATAAAAGCAGATTTTAAATTAAATTGTTTTAATAATTTTAATTGTTTAAAATGTATATTATATGGTTAGAATTTAAAAGTAAATTTAATTTAAATTCTTTAAGTTCTTTTATAAGATGAGTATTTCTTTAACTTGTAAATAAAAGAGTTTTGGAAATGATGTTTAAAACATTGATAAGATAATTTGTTTTCATTTTAAATCTTTAAATTTAAAATGAAATTTTAAAGGTAAAATTAAAGTAAATTGATTTAAAATATTTTGTAAATGATAACTTGATTATTAATAAGAACAAAGTTTTATCTTAAAGTAATTAGAGATTTGTGTTTATTTAATTTATTAGGAATTTTAATGGATAATTAATTTAATTGATTAATTAATCATTTGGATTAGTTAAATAGGTAATTAAAGGTTTAAACTAATTAATTAATGATTAAGAATAATTAATTAGGAATAATAAATTTGTAATTAAGGATTATGAATTAGGATATTAATTAATGGTTAAGAATTAATTAATAAAGTAATTAAAAATTAATTAAGTAGGGTTAACACTTAATTTATTAAGTAATTAAAGTTTAATTAATTAGTTATTAAGATTTATCAATTTGAAATTAATAATAATTAATCTAAGTTAATTACTTAAGAAAAGTAATTAAATAATAGTTAATGAAGGTCATTAACTATGGATTATTAAATAATTAATTAATGTGGTTTATTTTAATAATTAATTAGTTAATTAATTTAAGATAATAAATTATAGAATTTGTTTTAAATGAATTACTTAATGGAAGTAATTAAGAATTAATTACTTATTGTAATTAATTAAGTTAATTTGATTTGGTTAGATTAATTAATTAAGAAATGATTTGATAATAATTACTTAATGTAATTATTAAGGTATGATTATTTAGGAAGTAAATAATAAGATAATTACTTCCAGTAATTAATTGATGGTTATGTATTAAGGAAAGTAATTTAAGTTTAATTACTTTGAATAATTAATCAAGGGATTAATTAAGAAATTAATTAAGGAGTAATTAATTTATTTAAAGAAGTAATTAAGAGTAGTTAATTACTGAATGAGATTAATCAAGGTGATTAATAAATGTTGTTTAATTTAAAGTTAATTACTTAATGTAATTAATTTAATTAAAGTAATTAATAATTAAGTTGTAATTAAGGATCATTAATTAATATAATTAATGATGTAATTAAGATTGATTAATTAAGTATAATTAATAAATGAAGTGATTAATTAATGTAATTAATTAAGGTTTAATATAATTAATTATAGTGATTAATTTAATTAATTATAGTTAATCAATTAATGAAGTAATTAAAGGTTAATTACTATAAGTGGTTAAGGTTAATTAATTTAAGTAATTAATTAAGGATAAATTACTTGAAGGTAATTAAAAGATAATTAATCAAAGATGATTAATTGAAAAAGGTAATTAGAGGATAATTAATTAATTTGTAATTAATTAATGGTTAAGTAAGAAGGATTTATAAAATAAAAGTAATTAATTTAATTAACTTTAAATTAATTAGAGATGATATAGATCATTACTTATGGATGGATGATAATACTGAATGCTTTGCATTTGATTGATATCTCTGATGAGATATATGCTATGTGATATGGATGTTTAGTTGAATTGTGATAATATGGATTATCTGATGATATTGATAATGTTGATTATCTATTGTGAATTATCTTTCTAAGTGTATAAAGATAATTGAATTAAATTGTTTTAACCTTTAAAACAACTTGGCCTTAAAAGATACGTTTTGGATTTCGATGAGACCGGGATCGGGTTTCCGTATACCGGATTTCCAGGTCTGGAGACCCGAATACCACATCGATCCAAATTTACGTTAGGTCGTGAAATCCAAATGGAGCAAGTGAAGACTCGAGGTGTAAGAACGATTCTTTGTCAGTATAACTCTGTGGGTGATTCCGTAATGAGTTGACGGAGATAGTACTTTCAGATTCGAGATAAAGATTTAGAGTGCAAGGGTTATTGTCGTTAACTCTGAGGGTGATTCCAATACGAGTGTAACGAGATAATGCCTTCGGTTTCGTTCGAACCCGGAACGAACTTGTATGGATTGAATGCTTTCAGCACATCGTCAGGTGGACGATGAGCATTCTAAGATAGATGTGTTCTTTTAAAAGGTAATCGTGACCTCAAGCCTCACAAACCGGGAATGGCTAAAACAGGGGAGGTGCAGCAAGGTTAGTGGGTAGCACCCAAGTAGGACAAGATGACCTCTGTCTAGATGTCCCTTTCTATTTTCGACTTAGTGTGTGCGGTTGGTCATGACAACCGTGAGGTATCTTGTGCGGGAATTATCCAGTAAGGGATGTTCCGGCCTTGTGTTGTAGGGGATTGGGAGTGATCCTCGGTACGGTGATCTAGGCCACGTACTGTGACGGGCGGTACCCCGGTAGCCCTGCCATTGATGGAATCCAAACTCCAATAAGTGCCGTACGTTTTAGTTGTGCCCAACTATGTTGGAACGTGAGATGTAAGCATTCCAGCTATTTCATATTTATTTGAAAACCCTAGACCTATTATAATACAATCGAATTTCCTATCAAATGTTTTGGTTAGCGTAAGGTAAAAACTTACCCATATTTATTGGTAGGGAGTCTTACGTGATACCTTTTCTTTCAAAAGGTTTTGAAGTTAAACAAGTTTAACCTGTTACTCACACCAGACCCATGTCTGACCCAAGTTGTTTATTTCTGTTTTATAAACTCTTGGGTACTCAAATTTTTACGAGTAGCCAAGGGATTCAGGTTTAGCTTTGACGAGTAATCTGGAGGAGCAATGGAGCAGGAGGCTTCGGCGTTGTAGATATAGATAGTAGTTTTCCGCTGTGTTGATCTTTGTATTGATCTGTATTGTGTTGAGATGTAATAACTAGACAGATGTTTATAACTGTCTAGTATGTGATGTGTAATCTGTGTAACTCTGATAGATGATGTATATGATACTATGTAATATTTATGTGATATATTATATTTCGTTTCGTTTCCGCTGTGAGTATCTGTTGTTGTTTTCTTTTCTCTTCTTCTCTTTTCTATTTCTCACCCCTTTCTTTCTTTCTGTCGATGCGATTTTCCGGGAGTGGAAAGCCGGGTCGTCACATATTGGCTTATCAAGACTTAAGTAACAATCGAGAAATTCATCAAACTCGGTTGAAGCAAATAAGTAGTCTACTCGACTTGGATCAACATCGATGTTACCTGGAGAAGTTGGTTTAATCACATTGATTTCATATTTTTCAGCTTTAGTGTCATGCTGGACTTAAACAGCGGGAGGCTCAGTAGTCGCGATTTTGACTTCGGTTTCTGCAGGAAGTGAAGAATAGGAACTAGAGCCAATGTTATCAGAGTCGACCGAAGCTGGAGGAAGAGCGGGGTCAGTTACAATCGCTTTCTCTAAACACTCTCCTCCTACTGCTTCGGCTCGTTCCTTAGCAAGCTGCTCTTTTCCTCTGGCAAGGGCGGTAAGTGTTTCACCGTCCAGATAGGTCGCCTCGAGATCCGCTTCCGCATAGTCGGCGCCTCCGAACATGTCAATTATCGCTTCCCACACTTCAGCCAAAGTAACTTCATATGTCGGTCCCAGAAATGAGAGGCTCCCGCGCCCCAAAACGCTATGGATATAAAAGTCAAATAGAGTAGAGCTGACTTTGGCCTTCGTCGCCTCGTGCGATTGCTCAGCCGCTTCTTTTTCGGCGATGGCTGCAACTTGGCCGACAACTGCTTCATCCCGCTCTTTTTCAACTTTGAGAAGTCGAGCTTCTAATGCTGCAATCTCCAAATCTTGCGAGCTAACTCTTTCCCGTAGTTGAGCGGTATCTTTGTGATATTTTTCAGTAACATGCTGCTCTGCCTCAAGTTTCATCTCAGCATCTCTTTGAGCAGCATGAGCATCTTTCACTTTTTTTTGGAAGACTTCTTCTTTTTGAGAGTGTAAGGCGGAAGAGGTGGCGAGATCTTCCTTGAGTTTCTCGACTTCGGACTCAAGTCTTGCATTGTCGTCAGCAATGCTTGCCATCTCTGCATCATGCTGCTTACAAATTTTATCCCATTCTGTCTTATCATTCTCCATAGTCAACATGGCTTCCAGATTCATATGATTAACTCTTTGAAGCTCGTCAACAAGTTTCTGCCATCCGGATATCCTCTCAATATCAAGCTTAACAGTATCAAGATTCCTAAGCATAACTTGCTTATCGATCGGTACCAAGTCCAAGTCGAAACACACCCCTTTTAAGAACCAATTTGGGACTTTGCTTTGAAGTGTAGGAGGACCGTCCCCGACTTGATACTGAGGCCTGTTGATAATTGTTTGAATGTCAGACTTCTTGAGAGCTGGAGAACCAGATGGAATTTCTACAGAGGTATGAGCATCAGACTTTTCAGAAATAGCAGGCGTGTCACCAAGCTTGACCCGCTTGCTTGGATCTCCAGTGATGTGGCCCTTCCCCTTATCATCATGGGATTTCCTCTTATGAGAATCATCGCTTCTGTGAGAAGAGTCGTGTCGATCATCCCTTCTTCTTTGCTGCTCCTCATAAGTTCGCCTTTCATGAGCTTTTCTAGCAGCTCTTTCTTCATCTGATTCCCTTGGGGCAGTGAGATAGCGCCTAAAATCATAAGTTTCGCGGCTTCCATGGCGCTGGAATTTGTCGTAGTACGAGCCACTTCGCCCCATCAAAGAATCTGAAAGTGAAAAGAGACAAGTCTTAAAAATCATCAAAGAAAAGAAGCTGAGTGCATTTAATCGCAAGAAAAAAATCCTAAGTGTGTGTGATGTGCAAGCTACATGCGTCAAACTACAAACCACTCTTTGGTGTGGGAATGGTGACGACTTGTATATGAGGCGTTGTAATTTGCTGTAAAGAGGAAGTCATCTCGGCAGCAGAAGAGATAACTTTTGGAGTGTCATCTTTGAAAAGCTCTTGTGAGGTTATCATCAAATCACTCAACCCCTCAAAGATATCATCGCCATTGTGCCCGGCGGAACTTTCCCTTTCAATTCCCACATCGGCCGCCTTTCCGGAATGCTGAGAAGGCTCCTCTTCTTCGATAACTGGGGAAAGTGTTAACTTGCTTGACGACCCCGCAATGTCAATAGAAGTAGAACACTTCACTAGTGAAGCCTCAGTGATAGGTTCTTTCGGTGTAAGTTCTTCAGCATGAGCTGGGGCATCTGATGTCTCTGCTTGAGAATCAGAAACTTCATAAATCTGAGTAGAACGGGAAGAATGTAGAAGTCCGAATTGATGTAAAAACTCGTCTTTCAACAGAAATTGGATGCTCCTCTCCTCAACCGGCACGGCCATGAGCCTCTCAAAAGTTGGTTTGTGACCAGGATCCCTAGAAGGAGGAGGAAGCACTGAAAAGAAAAGAGCGAAGTTAAAACTTGACAACTCAGACTTTGAAAAGTTCAGAAAATAGTAGGAACAAAGATAAATGATCTTACTTCCTACTCTCCAGATAGCGTAGAATCCCGAAGGACAGCGAACGTAGAAAAACTGACTCAGAAATCCATGAGCACTGTCAGGAAGACCAATGATCAGTTTGCGGTTCCTAGCACTTCTCATAAGCGTGATGGAAGGATGGTCTTTATTTTTGGCAAATGTGCACAGATAACAAACTTCGTCAAAACTCGGAAGACGATCCAGCGTCCTCCTAAATAGCACACATAGTCCCATCAGGATGGCATAGCCATTGGGATGTAACTGAAAGGGGGAGATAGACAGTCCAAGAAGAAGCTGCTGAAGGAAATCGTTAAAAGGAGGAATGGCTCCGCTCATGCACATTTGGCGATTAACGGCGACGAAACCGTAAGGTGGTATGTCAGCAGTGTCGCTTTTCTCAAGCAGTATGGAATCTGCTTTAGCAATGCCGAACTGAGTGCACAGTTGGCGGAAAACTTTATATGTTAGTGTGGTTAAGATTCTTTCTGGAGGATTAGCCAGTGGATTAGCAATTGGAAAGGAATCTCCAGCTGGTCATGTTTCTCCTTGTTGAGAAGTCATTCTACACAAGGAACTGGACATTCAAATATGAAGGTGCACGTTTCCTAAAAAGTGTGAAGTGTTGTGTAAAACTAATAAAATAACAAGTAAATATAACTGGAATCAAATTAGTTGATATTTGTCAATTATAGGGTTTCTGGGCTTGTTATTGTAAGTACAAGTACAGTGTTGATGCAAACAAATCAGCTTTAGTTGATTATTTTAGCTTTGCTTTAATACTTCACTTGAACTTGTTAATTCACAGCATCTCATTCACATAAGTTCATTTAAGTTGATTATTCTTTGACAACTAATCTGTCATTCGACGTGGGCAGTCAATGACAGTATATTCGTCCCATTTTTCTGCAAATGTTGTATTTATGTAACATCCCGTATTTTTAAGCTATTGAATTTGAACATTTAATTCGTTTTAAATGTTAATGTGGATCCTTAATTGATTTTGAAATGAATGGATTTGGGTTCAATCAATGAAAATGAGCTATAATTTTAATTTATAGCAATTCTGGTTGAATTTGATTAATGGAAAAATAATAATTAAATATTCGGGATTAGGATAAAAAGGTGAATTTGGGATAAATGATTATAAAAATGGTGTTTACATGTATTTTAAGTTCAATTGGTTATAAACAATAATGTTGGATTTTTAGATGAATTTAAAAGTCGACAAGTTATTATTTGGAATTTTATATTAATTTAAAAATGAATTTAATATTATTAAAATGCAATTTAATCAGATTTTGGTCCGGATTGAGCCAGAATGATTTTTAATGTGTTTATGAATTTTATATGATTTATTGTTAAGTTAATAAAATTATAAAAGTAAAATTTTAAGCGTTTCTGATAATTTCAGAAAATCGCTCGATTTAATAGACGAGTTAAAATAGCTTTCCGGGGCACAGTCTCGGAATTCGACGAAACCAGTTCCATTGGATCCGTAATAGTTAGTTATTATCGGATTTCAATTTTCGTAGTGATCGGAGTTGTCGTTTGACCGTGGCAGCTCGAAACGCATCGAAATCGATTTAACCGATTTAATTTTAAATTGATCGTTTAATTCCGTATCTCGCTCATACGATCAAATTGGCTTTCGAAACCTGTTCCATTGTGACCGGAACGTGGAAAAACCCTAGGATAGCCTGTCGGAATGTGAGAATTGGATGTCGTGTGCTTTAACTATTAAATTGAGATATTTTATTAATTAAATAATATTAAACAATAATATATATTCATTATTCTTACTAAACCCTAGCTTCATAACGTGAGCCGCCGCCGTTCTTTGTTATTCAATGGTCGAGACTTAGTCTCGTTTCCCCTCAAAAATCTTCCAATCCAAGCAACGATTTCAGAAATTTCTAACTGGAAAGTCGAAGAACACTTCGAACTCTACATTATCAACGGTAGAGATCGTATTCTGTTGTGTATTTTGGCGTTAATGTTTGCTCGAAGGGGGAACGTTCGTGCTCGATTTCCGAGCTCTAGAGGGGACCGGATCTGTGCGCGCCTGGGCCGGAGGTGGAGGAGGGGTAGGCGCATCCATTGGCGCTGTCTGATCGTGGTAGAACGGAGCGTGGAGGTTGCAGTTTCGAGCCCTAATGTTCGTGAATGGGTTCGAATACGTCTGGAGCATCGCGTGGAAGGCGAAGCAGAGGAAGGCGGGCTCGGTTTCGCGATGTAGGGCTGAGATGGTAGTTTTAAATTAATAAAAGAGAAATTGTTTTTAAATTTTAATTCGAACTTTGTAAAATCATAATGAGTTCATACGATATCAGATTGAGACGAAACTGGAACCGTTGGAATCGCAGAGAGACGTACTACGCGATGGTGCAGTTCCGGAATCATTCCGGGCAAGTAGAAATTTGAGTTAAATCGGACGTCGTCCGGTTTAATTTAAAATTTCGAACACTCGCTAAAACTCAAGGTGAGTTTTTCTCACTCACATCTGGATGCTAGACATTATAAATAATTGATATTTAAATATCTGTGTGGTTGATTGTCTATATTTGTGTTTATCTGTCTGGATTGATATTTATATTGTGATGTGCTAACATTGTGATGCAGGAAGAAACAGGTTGGAGGGATCCAACTGGATTCCTCAAAATGTAGCAATTATTTATAGTTGATAGTCATACCTGTTTATATGTTGTGATTGATAAATCTGGAAATTTAATTGTGTTGTGAAATTGTTGTATAAAGTATAATCACAGAATTTAATTATAAATGGATAAATTGTGTTTTTACGAAATAAAATGAATTGTTAAATTTAGAATTTCAAAGAATAAAAATTGAAATCGGATTTGAAAAGAAAAATGTAAATTGGGTCAAATTGGGATTTTGAATATAATGGAAAGTTTATGAAATGGGTAAATGGAAAGTATAGTTTTCTGGAGATTAAATTTATGAAATTATAAATTGTTTAAAATAACGGTGTTTATTTTAATAACGACTAATGTTATCCGGAAATTAAAAATATGTTAAAAAGGAGTTTCCAACTATAAATTAACAAGTTCAAATGGAAAATAGAATGTTTTAAAATGCCGTATTTCATTGGAAATTTGGCTTCCATTGAAAATTCACCAAAATGTTTAAACTATATTTAAAAATGAATTTCCAGAAATGAAAAATTGTGATTTAACTTCGGATGAAGTCATAGTTAAATATGGAATTGGAAATTTATGTTGAAATCATAAATTGACTTGAAATAAATCAGTGGATTTATATGAAAGAGTACTTTGGAAGGTTTTGGAAACGGGAAAGTGTTTCCCTGGGAAAACCAAGTAAATGTTTATAAAAAAAGATTTTATTTAACTAAGGTTAAGTTTTAAATCGTTTTAAAAGTATTTTTAAGAAATCGTTATTTTTAAAGAAATAAATTAATAATTTTAATACCGTAATAATTTGGGAGTATATTAGCAATTATTTTTACAAATGGATTTATTTAAAAGTTGGTTTTAGCCTAGGTTGTTAAAATTAGTATTTTTCTTCTTATAACGCTATTTTGAATTTAGTTAAACTAAAACCCTTATTTTTAAAAATCAAAGTTTATGGTGTTAATAACTAGTTTTCTTCACATATTTTAAATTTATATTTTGAGTAAATAGATAGAAGTAATTTTCATATTTTAAAGTATATTTCAGTATAAGTATTTTAACTGTTTTAAATGAAAATTGTTTTATACTTGGTTATTCCCGATGGGAATAAAGGGTAAGAGATTTACCTTGTAAAGGAAGAGTTTTGGAAAATTGTTTTCAAACGAGTTTTGAAAATGTGAAAATATATCTTTGAAAGATATTAGAGGCAAATAAATAATATGGAGATTATTTATTGTGTGATGGATGTGTATGGATGTTTGTGAACATTAATTGATAGTTAAATCACTGACTATCAATATTGGCCAAATGCGCGATCGTTTCGAAGAGACCGGGATCGAGTTTCCGTATACCAGGATTCTAGGTCTGGAGACTCGAAAACCACTTCGATTCGGTTTGTACGTTTCGTGTAACGTGTTCGAAGTCGAAGATGGAGCAGTGAAGTGCAAGGGCTAGTCGCTACTAATCCTGAGGATATTTCCAAAATGGATGTAGTAGGGGTAGTGCCTTCGGTTCCGTTCGAACCCGGGACGGACTTGTATGGACGAATGCTTTCGTGACATCGTCAGGTGGACGATGGGCATTCAAAGTGAAATGTGCTATAAAGGTATCGTCTAGCCTCAAGCCTCATCAACCGGGAATGACTGAAAATCAGGGGTTATGCAGCAAGGCTTCGTGGGTAGCCCCCACTTGAGAGTAAGGTCATCCCTGTCTAGATGTCCCTTTTATTTCGGCTTAGTGGTGCGGTTGCTGATCACAACCGTGGGGTGATTTTACTTGGAATTATCCAGTAAGGGATGATTCCGGCCTTGTGTTGCAGGGGAGCGGGCGTACTCCTCGGTACTGTGATCTAGGCCACGTACTGTGACAGGTGGTACCCCAGTGCCTAGTCATTCGTTGGAAATCCATTCTCCCTACATGCCTTGTACGAGTTTTGTTTGTATTACCCACGTTGTGGCTAGTATGCCGGAATTTAATAGATGTAACAATTTCGGCTATTTTATAAGTATTTGTAAATAGACACTATTATAATATCAGAGGATTTTTATAAAAAGTGTTTTAGCTATCGTAAGGTAAAAACCCGACATGTTTATTGGTGGCGTGGTCTTACGAGATGCTTTTGTTTTCAAAGGATTTTTGAAACTTTAATAATCAATTGGGTGTATTTAAGATGCGCTGGTATTCCAGACTGACTCGGGTGTTATTTTATTATAATGCTCGGGTCAGACCGAGTATTTTACAGGATAGGTTGCTATGGAGCTCAGGAGAGGAGCTGGAGTTCGAGACGTATTTCTCGTACTTGTATTATTCCGCTGCTGTGATTGTTGTATTGACTGATTGACTGGATATTGATGATTGTAATGATATACTCTGATGATGATGTATTGTATATAAACAGATATAGTTTCATTTTGTGTAAAGATCTGTTCTATATATTATATTTTATCCGCTGCGACTGTGAGGTTCTGATTTTGTTTAGTTCTTTCTTCTTCTATCTACTTTCTTATTCTTCTACAATCTGTCTTTCCGGCATTCGATCGTCGGCATATTATACTGTTGAGTATTTTGTGTCGATTTTCGAGTGTCGTGAAGGGCGGGTCGTCACACTTGGTATCAGAGCATAGGTTGGCGACAACCTAGGCTTTGGTGGGAAAATTACTCATTTTTTTTATAGAGTCAATAGTACTATATAATGAGTTGAGTGTACTAATAGCTATGAGAGCGTACTTGTTAGTGGATATAAAATTGTTTTTGTACTGTGTTGACTTATCGGTTGAGTGTTTATGAATTCTGGTCGGTGCGGGAAGTACAACCGTATCGATAGGGGTTTCTAAACTCTTAAACAAGATAAACCGACATAGTATTATTTTTAAAGTGGGTAAATGAAATAATTTTACCCAAAATTGTATTTTGATATAAAAAGAAATAATTTTCTAAATTATTATATATATTGGGTGTTTGTTTGGTTGTTTCTTCTATAATCAAATAATAAATTAAGATGATCTAAAATTGGGAATGATTTCTAAGCGAATAAGAAAATGAGAATTTAAATATTAAAATGGTTTATAACCAAATGGAATTGACTGGATATGTTTTAAATAAGAAAAGTAAAAAATTAAAATTTGATTTAAACTAGAATTTTGACCCCGGAAATTTTGAAAGGGATTTCAAATGGAATTAAACAAAGTTTTGGGAGTTTGACTTTGTGGAAATGTTAGAAATGTTTTCAAAAGCATTTGTAAGAATGGAGTATATTCTGGGGAAATATTTTTGAATAGAAATTGTTTTGAGGTGAATATTGGAAGTGGAAAGCATTGAACTCACTTCAGTCGCTGGAAAATAATCCTGATGATGCTGGCCACATCATTAGAATTCATTTTCGAGTTTCTTAAGTGATGGATTGCTACCAAAATAGTTGGTTATGACATTGTTTGGACTTGTTTGGGGAAACAAGTGATTTTAAAATTTTCAAAGGAAAATTGTTTGGTAAAAGCAGTTTGTTTTGGAATTTGGTATTTGATTTGAATATCAAAGAGAAATGTGTTGATTTTTATTTCAAATTGGTTTTGAAATAAATCCGGGTAAATTGAATTATGGGAATTCTATTTTAAAATAAAAATGTGAAAGTTGAAATGATTCAACTATATAACTTATAAAGGAAAGTTGATTTAAAGAAGAATTGAGTATATATGGAATGTAAATTTACTTTGAATAAATGAAGGTAAATGGAATATATCTGGATTTAACTTGTGATAAGTTAAATAAAATTAAGAATTTGAAATTGAATTAAATCTAAATGAATTGGAATTAAATGGAAGTTGAGATAACGGTGAAATGTAAATGCTTATGATTGTGCAAATGAATTCATATTCTTAAGTTATTAAGTGTTAAAATTTGACATTGTAGTTATAAAAATGTGGATTGGTTTGAAATGAGCAATATAAACTTACAAGTAAATAAGTTGGAGAACTTGAGAATGGAAGATTTAATTTTAACTCAAGTAAAATGGAATTATAATCACAAATAAAAATGGTTAAGTGGAATGGTGAATTCGAACTTAATTTTAAATGGAATGCAAGGTAAGGTGAAACAATTATAAAATATAAAAGAGGTAAGTGAACTGAAGTTAGTAAATAAGTTGAACTTGGATATGGAGAATTAAGATTAAATTGAATTTGGTCTAACTTCGACTAAGATGGAATTAAGCTGAATATTAAAATTCAGTTGTGTTATGAATAAGAATGAATGTAATTAAATTCTTATTTAAAGTGGTAAAGGAAATGGTTTAAATTCAGGTGGGCTAAATAAAATTTAGACGAACTTGAATTAATTCTGGAAAGGAATTAAAGTGAAAATGCATATATAATCTAGTTAACCTTGAATTAAATTTGGATAAGAATTTAATTAAATGGAAATTTAAATTTAGATGAAGTGATGTTGAATGAAGTAAATGCTTACTCAATTAAATCCAAAATGATTGTTTGGAAATAAATCTTGTGTAAGCTAAATTAAATGGAATTTGTATTGCAATAAATAAAATTTTGATAGTTTGGTCAAAATTTAGAAAGTAAAAAAAAAAAAAAAAAAATCCAGTTGTTGAATGAAATTTAAGTTTGGTAATAAATGTTGGAGGTGAGAATGTATAAGGGGATTTGATTATAATAGTGATGGTTTGAATTGTAAGTAAATTCAAATGAGAGAAATAATTTAAATGGTCTCTTTGTTGATAAAATAAATCTAAAATGGATTGGATAAATAAACAAAGAGCATTAAACTTTGTAAATGAATTGAAATTGATTGGATGAGAATCAAATGGAAATCAAATAAAATTGATATAAGAAGATAATGAGGATATTGTGGAAGAACTTAAGCAACTTGGGGAAAGACAAAATGATTGTGAATGGGCTTTATTTAGTAATATTGAATTGCAATTTGTTAAACAATAAAATGGAAATGCATGTGAAATTGTTTTAATTAATTATTGAGATGAAATAAGGATGTATGGAATGTAAATAATCCAAGATGGAAAAATATTTATATAAACCTGAATTGGATATTGAAATAAATATGCAAGGAAATTTTGAATTTAACAATTGCATTGGAATAAAAATACTTGGATTGTGAATCATGTAATGGAATAAAATTTATATGAATCCAAGTTGGAAATAATTTTAAATGGTTATAAGCTTAAGTGGAAATTGTTTTGCTTGAATGACATGGAAATTTGCATGTATTTGCAATTGAGTGTTTAAAAGCAATTGAAATTGAATTGTGAATAAATTGATATGAATGGGAACCCATTTCAAAGAGTTTTGTATATGAATGCAAGTGAATTGGTTAAGAATAGCAAATGAAATTGATTTTGAATAAATAGGAATGAATTGACCTTTTAATAAGTAATGTTTGCATATGAATGGAAATGGATCATAACTGAAATGCAAATGTTTCAAGTTTAAAATAAAATTTGATTGCAAATCAAATTTGGAATGCAAGTTAAAATAAAGAAAGGTAAGTAAGACGTATGTTAATCATATTGAATCAAAAATGAATTGTATGTAGTGAACTTGAATGTAAATCATTCAAATGAAATAAAATAGTTGGACTTGAATAAGTAACTTGAAAGGTGATTGAAAACTTGAATTTAAGGCATTCAAGTGAAATAAAATGAGGTTAGACTTAAATAAGTAATTTGAATGTGATTGAAATCTTTGGATTGTTGAAATAAATAAGGTTAACATTGTTAATGATAAAGTTTGCTTGGATTGGTTATGCAATTGATATGTTTGGCTTGCATTGTATTGGAAATGTTATTAAAATGCTCATATCTTTGAAAACTGATGAGTTGTTGAGTATAGTACAGGCACGGAAGGCGTTCGAGAGAGTTGGAGCGCGAATATGCGTTATATTAGCCGCTCGCTATTAAAATTTGCTAAAAGGTACGCCTACGCAAATATAATTGGGAAATGATATATATATTGTGATATATTTTGGTTTCCGGCCGTGTGAGCCGATGTATATATATTTGTGTATCCTGCGATATCGCAGAAGCTCCTCCGTACAAAGGAGACTCCGCCAAAATTTTCCAGAAATTTTGGGAGTTAGAAAATTTTGAGAGTTTTTGGGAAATCTATTAATAAGTAAAGTTATTTTTGAAAGCAAATGTTAAAATACAGGCTTTAGAGTAGATAAAGCAAATGGTTTTAAAATGGAGTTGAAACCTTTTGGGAAAGTGAATATAAGTTTTTAACTAAGCAAATTGGGTAAGTAAATGAGTTGGAAAGTATATTTTTACCTTAGCAAATTTCGGGGACGAAATTTTTATAAGGGGGGAGGAATGTAACATCCCGTATTTTTAAGCTATTGAATTTGAACATTTAATTCGTTTTAAATGTTAATGTGGATCCTTAATTGATTTTGAAATGAATGGATTTGGGTTCAATCAATGAAAATGAGCTATAATTTTAATTTATAGCAATTCTGGTTGAATTTGATTAATGGAAAAATAATAATTAAATATTCGGGATTAGGATAAAAAGGTGAATTTGGGATAAATGATTATAAAAATGGTGTTTACATGTATTTTAAGTTCAATTGGTTATAAACAATAATGTTGGATTTTTAGATGAATTTAAAAGTCGACAAGTTATTATTTGGAATTTTATATTAATTTAAAAATGAATTTAATATTATTAAAATGCAATTTAATCAGATTTTGGTCCGGATTGAGCCAGAATGATTTTAATGTGTTTATGAATTTTATATGATTTATTGTTAAGTTAATAAAATTATAAAAGTAAAATTTTAAGCGTTTCTGATAATTTCAGAAAATCGCTCGATTTAATAGACGAGTTAAAATAGCTTTCCGGGGCACAGTCTCGGAATTCGACGAAACCAGTTCCATTGGATCCGTAATAGTTAGTTATTATCGGATTTCAATTTTCGTAGTGATCGGAGTTGTCGTTTGACCGTGGCAGCTCGAAACGCATCGAAATCGATTTAACCGATTTAATTTTAAATTGATCGTTTAATTCCGTATCTCGCTCATACGATCAAATTGGCTTTCGAAACCTGTTCCATTGTGACCGGAACGTGGAAAAACCCTAGGATAGCCTGTCGGAATGTGAGAATTGGATGTCGTGTGCTTTAACTATTAAATTGAGATATTTTATTAATTAAATAATATTAAACAATAATATATATTCATTATTCTTACTAAACCCTAGCTTCATAACGTGAGCCGCCGCCGTTCTTTGTTATTCAATGGTCGAGACTTAGTCTCGTTTCCCCTCAAAAATCTTCCAATCCAAGCAACGATTTCAGAAATTTCTAACTGGAAAGTCGAAGAACACTTCGAACTCTACATTATCAACGGTAGAGATCGTATTCTGTTGTGTATTTTGGCGTTAATGTTTGCTCGAAGGGGGAACGTTCGTGCTCGATTTCCGAGCTCTAGAGGGGACCGGATCTGTGCGCGCCTGGGCCGGAGGTGGAGGAGGGGTAGGCGCATCCATTGGCGCTGTCTGATCGTGGTAGAACGGAGCGTGGAGGTTGCAGTTTCGAGCCCTAATGTTCGTGAATGGGTTCGAATACGTCTGGAGCATCGCGTGGAAGGCGAAGCAGAGGAAGGCGGGCTCGGTTTCGCGATGTAGGGCTGAGATGGTAGTTTTAAATTAATAAAAGAGAAATTGTTTTTAAATTTTAATTCGAACTTTGTAAAATCATAATGAGTTCATACGATATCAGATTGAGACGAAACTGGAACCGTTGGAATCGCAGAGAGACGTACTACGCGATGGTGCAGTTCCGGAATCATTCCGGGCAAGTAGAAATTTGAGTTAAATCGGACGTCGTCCGGTTTAATTTAAAATTTCGAACACTCGCTAAAACTCAAGGTGAGTTTTTCTCACTCACATCTGGATGCTAGACATTATAAATAATTGATATTTAAATATCTGTGTGGTTGATTGTCTATATTTGTGTTTATCTGTCTGGATTGATATTTATATTGTGATGTGCTAACATTGTGATGCAGGAAGAAACAGGTTGGAGGGATCCAACTGGATTCCTCAAAATGTAGCAATTATTTATAGTTGATAGTCATACCTGTTTATATGTTGTGATTGATAAATCTGGAAATTTAATTGTGTTGTGAAATTGTTGTATAAAGTATAATCACAGAATTTAATTATAAATGGATAAATTGTGTTTTTACGAAATAAAATGAATTGTTAAATTTAGAATTTCAAAGAATAAAAATTGAAATCGGATTTGAAAAGAAAAATGTAAATTGGGTCAAATTGGGATTTTGAATATAATGGAAAGTTTATGAAATGGGTAAATGGAAAGTATAGTTTTCTGGAGATTAAATTTATGAAATTATAAATTGTTTAAAATAACGGTGTTTATTTTAATAACGACTAATGTTATCCGGAAATTAAAAATATGTTAAAAAGGAGTTTCCAACTATAAATTAACAAGTTCAAATGGAAAATAGAATGTTTTGAAATGCCGTATTTCATTGGAAATTTGGCTTCCATTGAAAATTCACCAAAATGTTTAAACTATATTTAAAAATGAATTTCCAGAAATGAAAAATTGTGATTTAACTTCGGATGAAGTCATAGTTAAATATGGAATTGGAAATTTATGTTGAAATCATAAATTGACTTGAAATAAATCAGTGGATTTATATGAAAGAGTACTTTGGAATGTTTTGGAAACGGGAAAGTGTTTCCCTGGGAAAACCAAGTAAATGTTTATAAAAAAAGATTTTATTTAACTAAGGTTAAGTTTTAAATCGTTTTAAAAGTATTTTTAAGAAATCGTTATTTTTAAAGAAATAAATTAATAATTTTAATACCGTAATAATTTGGGAGTATATTAGCAATTATTTTTACAAATGGATTTATTTAAAAGTTGGTTTTAGCCTAGGTTGTTAAAATTAGTATTTTTCTTCTTATAACGCTATTTTGAATTTAGTTAAACTAAAACCCTTATTTTTAAAAATCAAAGTTTATGGTGTTAATAACTAGTTTTCTTCACATATTTTAAATTTATATTTTGAGTAAATAGATAGAAGTAATTTTCATATTTTAAAGTATATTTCAGTATAAGTATTTTAACTGTTTTAAATGCAAATTGTTTTATACTTGGTTATTCCCGATGGGAATAAAGGGTAAGAGATTTACCTTGTAAAGGAAGAGTTTTGGAAAATTGTTTTCAAACGAGTTTTGAAAATGTGAAAATATATCTTTGAAAGATATTAGAGGCAAATAAATAATATGGAGATTATTTATTGTGTGATGGATGTGTATGGATGTTTGTAAACATTAATTGATAGTTAAATCACCGACTATCAATATTGGCCAAATGCGCGATCGTTTCGAAGAGACCGGGATCGAGTTTCCGTATACCGGGATTCTAGGTCTGGAGACTCGAAAACCACTTCGATTCGGTTTGTACGTTTCGTGTAACGTGTTCGAAGTCGAAGATGGAGCAGTGAAGTGCAAGGGCTAGTCGCTACTAATCCTGAGGATATTTCCAAAATGGATGTAGTAGGGGTAGTGCCTTCGGTTCCGTTCGAACCCGGGACGGACTTGTATGGACGAATGCTTTCGTGACATCGTCAGGTGGACGATGGGCATTCAAAGTGAAATGTGCTATAAAGGTATCGTCTAGCCTCAAGCCTCATCAACCGGGAATGACTGAAAATCAGGGGTTATGCAGCAAGGCTTCGTGGGTAGCCCCCACTTGAGAGTAAGGTCATCCCTGTCTAGATGTCCCTTTTATTTCGGCTTAGTGGTGCGGTTGCTGATCACAACCGTGGGGTGATTTTACTTGGAATTATCCAGTAAGGGATGATTCCGGCCTTGTGTTGCAGGGGAGCGGGCGTACTCCTCGGTACTGTGATCTAGGCCACGTACTGTGACAGGTGGTACCCCAGTGCCTAGTCATTCGTTGGAAATCCATTCTCCCTACGTGCCTTGTACGAGTTTTGTTTGTATTACCCACGTTGTGGCTAGTATGCCGGAATTTAATAGATGTAACAATTTCGGCTATTTTATAAGTATTTGTAAATAGACACTATTATAATATCAGAGGATTTTTATAAAAAGTGTTTTAGCTATCGTAAGGTAAAAACCCGACATGTTTATTGGTGGCGTGGTCTTACGAGATGCTTTTGTTTTCAAAGGATTTTTGAAACTTTAATAATCAATTGGGTGTATTTAAGATGCGCTGGTATTCCAGACTGACTCGGGTGTTATTTTATTATAATGCTCGGGTCAGACCGAGTATTTTACAGGATAGGTTGCTATGGAGCTCAGGAGAGGAGCTGGAGTTCGAGACGTATTTCTCGTACTTGTATTATTCCGCTGCTGTGATTGTTGTATTGACTGATTGACTGGATATTGATGATTGTAATGATATACTCTGATGATGATGTATTGTATATAAACAGATATAGTTTCATTTTGTGTAAAGATCTGTTCTATATATTATATTTTATCCTCTGCGACTGTGAGGTTCTGATTTTGTTTAGTTCTTTCTTCTTCTATCTACTTTCTTATTCTTCTACAATCTGTCTTTCCGGCATTCGATCGTCGGCATATTATACTGTTGAGTATTTTGTGTCGATTTTCGAGTGTCGTGAAGGGCGGGTCGTCACAATTTAACATGAGTGACAGCTTAAAAGTTGAAATGATCTGCAAAGAAGTACAACAAAATTCATGTTCAAATAGTTCAAAGTCCAGGCAGTTCAAAGTTCAGTTCAAACAAGTCCAAATAGTTCAAGTCCTAGGTCGCTCACGACCTAGTATAGGTCGGAAATTCCTCAGATCGCGCTGTGCGGATTAAAAGGTTCAAGTGTTAGCTCGGCCGCGACCTAAAGCCTATGCCGCTAAAAAGTTAAGTCATAGAGGGTTGTTCGGTTTTACTTAGGTCGGCCAGGTTTCCTAGGTCGTAAGTCTTAGGTCGCGAGAATCCCAATACGACCTAATTTTTAGGTTGCTCAGATCTGTTAAGTCGCTGACTTCCTCTCCACATAATCCATCTCGGCAAACTGAAACCCAATAACCCGTAATTAAATACACATAGAAATCCATCGTCCTCTCCATGAAATTCTCCATCCTTTCGTACCACCAAATCATCCCAGGAACAATTCAAAACATCCCTAATCCATCATAGATCCAATGCATCGCCGTGCCTTCATAAACCAGTCAGATAGCGATCCAAAGTCGATCGCAACAATCACTCGAAATGAAGCACGACACATGGAATTGGACATAGGTCGGAAAATGGGGATTCATAATTCAACATTGATTAATGGTGGGATGAAGATCGAATTCAATTACGGAATATGATGATGAAGATGATTAATGACCGAGTAATTTGGAATTGCCTTCGAGAGCTCGGAAACTTGTTAATGGCAGTAGGAAATCAGAGCAACAAGGCAAGGGGGAAGAAGTGACCTAACAGTTTATATAGGGCAAAAAGAAGAAGGCGAATAGGCGCACGAGTTAGTATATGTTTTAGGTCGCTCACGACCTAGCAAGGTTAAGTCGAAGCACACGACCTATGACATAGGCCTGTACTTCGAGGGGCAAATGTTAACTCCTATTTTTGTAGCGACCTAAAAATCAATGACCTATAACTCCGCGACCTAACGACCTAATAGTCTCAACGACCTAACGATCCAGTAGTCTAAACGACCTAACGGCATAATGGTCTTGGCGACTTAGCGACCTAAGGGTTAAGCGACCTAGTAGTCAAACGGAGACAGAGCAACCTAACGACTTAAGGAGTTAGAGACCTAACGATTTAAGGAGTTAGCGACCTAACGACTTAAGGAGTTAGCGACCTAATAACTTAAGAAGTTCACGACCTAGCAATGTAACTGCCCAACGACCTAAGAACAAAATGGTCTCAGCGACCTACGACCTATATTAGGTCGCACATGACCTATTAACTCACTCAGCAGAAACCACAAGCTGGATTACGACTTATCCTATAGGTCGCTGCCGACCTACGACCTAACTTAGGTCGTGAACGACCTAAGGCTTGGAAACTGAATCCTTATGAGTTCACCCACCAGAGCCAAGGTTCTCGCTTAACCTTCGCTCTGATACCAACTGTAACGACCCAGAATTTTCGAACCCGAAAATTCCAGATAGTTATGAAAAGAAGAAGAGATAGAAGAAAAGAAACAGAAAACATAACATAGATGCTCACATTCGCAGCGGAACAAAATATAATATCAAAATAATAACAGTTTACAAAAGAATACTGTATCTGTCAATTTACATTTATTTACATCAGAGTTATATTCCGTTACACAACGATGGTCATATATAAATCAAATATGTCTCAGATAATCAAAAATAATAGTCACAGCGGAATCACTCCATACGTCCTGCCATCCAGTACTCCTCCTGAGCTCCAGAACGTCCTTACCTGAAAATATGTAATACTCGGTCTGACCCGAGCATTACATTAAAGTAACACCCGGGTCAGGCTGGAAACCAGCGTGAGTAAACCCATATAACATGAAATACTAAAATTCAAACCATAAAGGAAACCCGGGTAACTCGTACTTCACCACGAGTTCACTACTTGTTATGCTCGACACTTATTTCACGACCCAAATACTAAGTATTTAACTTAGTTCAAAGGTTCACATTATTCCATTTCAGCCAATTTACAACACATATCAATCTATATAGTATCGAAGTGGTTTCGGATATTATCTAATACCCGACTCCGGTCTCTTCGAATCCAATGTCATCTTAACCCAAATTATTCACGGAATTAAATTTTGATTTCGAAACGTCACTATTACTCAGCAATTCATCATAGATAACCACATTACCTCTTTTTAACCCAACATATCATATTACAAAAGCATTTCATTCATAAAGCTTTATAATCACATATCAGGGATAACAATCAATTCAAGGCATCCAAATATCATCCAAGCATCAATAAGCAAGATAAATTAATCATACCATTTCTGATTAATCTAATTAACTACTCATGAATTAAATTAATTACTTTATTACTTATAAATCTTGCTTATTTATCATTAATTAATTATATCAAATTAATTAATTACCCCTTTATTTTTCATCTTAATTTGATCAACCTTGATTAATCACTCTCCAATTACATTAGGTAACCATCTTAAATTAATTTCACAATTTAATTATTCTCAAACAATGATAGTAATTAACCTTTAACTACTCCTATTAAATAATTAACTATAATTAATTACATTAATTCTTAATTAACTACATAAGTTAGTTATCCTATAATTACTTCATTGATTAATTAACCTTAATTAGTCAATTCCTTAATTTCTTTATAAATTATCCATTAATTATTTATATTAATTTATAAACCCTTAATTAACCACATTGATTAATTTTCCATTAAGTAATCAGGACCTTCATTTGTTTAAGATAAACTCTTATCTTAGTATATCTTTGGAATTTAAACTATTATACATTCACTTCGAGTTCAGCCCAGTACCCAACCCGTGTCACCCCCGAAAACTTCCCTTTACTTTAAAAACTTAGTTAAACTTTAAATTCGAAACTGTTAATACGATAGGCTACTCGAGAGCTACACGAAACCAACCCAGGTCAGGACGTCATTTTCCCGAGTTCTTCCCGATCACCATCACAATCCAAACACCATTGATACCTTGTGCACGTGCACTGACGTCCCACACATCTCCGACCATCTCCTCAACCATCAACACATCGCCGACTACCTCGCCGACTCACCTGACCACTCAGAACCATCCACCTCGCCGGAACTCGAAATCCAGCAATTCGTTTTACACCTGGAACAAGTCAGTTCGTCAAAATCCTACCTGACCCGCCGTCCAAGGTCACCAGAGACCTCGCAACTCCGACCATAGATCCGCCACGACACCACGCTCCTATCCCCCTTGGTCCGATCGCCTCTAGTCCACCATCGATGTCGAACGAGCTCGAGAATCATCGTCGACCAAACCCATTCGAAAAACCCTACTTCGCCTCCACCAGGCCACTCCGGCCATCAGAAAATTCTTCCACCATTTTTCCCTAGTAACACACCCTTCCAGCCTTATCCAACAGCCATCACGACGCCCAACTCCTCGTCGTTCGCCTAGGATCGACGAATTGATCAAATCTGATCAACTCACGAATTCCTTTCATACCAAATGTTAAAACTATGATATCTATGCCAAAATTCATTATTTTTATATATGAATCAAGTTATGTAATCAAAACAAAAAAATAAAGACATTCGATTTTTCTCATTTGAAAAGATTCTACTGTTATTTCACATTTCCGAAATATTCACCGAACATTTCCACTTGAAACCATTTTTAAAATTGAAATCTTGTTAATTTGAACACGTTTTGTTTAGACATCCAAGCCTATGAAAGGTCATGGGATGAGATCTTGAATTTTGAACAGGTTTGGAACCTGTAAAGTAAGAACAGAGATACATTTACCTGTGCACACTAGATATACAGGCATGCGATCATATTTTACACTCATACAAACCATTTATACTTTCAAGTATTTGCCAAACAGCAAGTTATAACAACAGATTTAAGAGGGTTGCTTACTGTTATAAAAGAAAGAAGAAAATTGGATTGGTTTACTCACTTGTTATTATTTTTACTCTGTAACTTAAAAATAGAGAAGAACAGACATATCTAGACATGCACAGTGCAAACACATACATATATACAGATTTCACTAATATATATACATGCAATGCCTAATTTATTTCAGCAATTCACATGCAACAGATTTTAAACAAATTATAGGTTCGTTCACTCACAAGCAACAACAGATAAAGGAATTTAGTTTAGGGGTTTGCTCACCTCAAAATGAAGAACAGAGAACTGGAACTTGGTATTTGAAAACTGGAACTAGACCTTTGATTTATATCTACTTTGTTTTTTTGATCCTAGTTTCCAGACTTAAGAACTTGATCTGTTGAAACTTGCTATTTGTTGAAGTTCAAATTGATCTGAATGCTTGCTTGATTCCAGATTGAGATCTTTAATTTTGTTTCCAGGTTTTGAATTATTATTACTTTTGATCTGCTATTGATTTTAGTTTTATACCTTTTTTTTTCTTATTCGTGAGTATGTCATAGGGCATATAAATATATAAGAGAAACTAAGCTTGCAGCATAAGCCATAGAGTTGCAACATTTTGTACAAGCTAAAGTGTATACTGGTACAAACATTTGACAGTGATATTTTCTTTTGGAGGCTGAATTGTTTCTAAACAATTCGAATTTGATTTTACTTGTTTTGATAATGAACAGAGCATTAAATGCTTTGAGTACTTTATGTCCTACTTGCCTTATCTTATCTTTTCATGTTCATAGATATTTTTATGTATATGATGTTTTGTTACTTTGCTTTGCATTTTTCTTGCCTGGGTATGTTATATCCTATTACCTGTTTTGTTTTTATACTTTATATTCTATGTACATATATATACCTTTGTTTTAGCTATGTTATAAATTTCTAACTTATGTACTTTAGTTTTAATCATAACACAAGTATTTATTTTATTCCTCTTTTAGTTTAAAACTTAGACTATCAAAAGCTAAATTTATTTATTATTTATTTTTACACTTATGCTAAAGATTTATAAGGTTTATTTTAAATTAAAACATTTTTGAAAGACCTCATTTCAAATTTACAAGTCATAGTTTCTCAAAAATACACACACACACACACACACACATATATATATATATATATATATATATATATATGCGCATAAGTTTTAAAATACAAATCCTATTAAAACCCCATTTGTAAAGATTTACATTATTAATAAAACTCGTTATTAAATTAAAATAATTCATAAAAGAAATTATCACTTTATTACTTATTTCCATCAAGCTATATATAAAAAGAACAAACAAACCTTTTATTAAATTTAAATTTAAGCTAAAATCATTTAAACAAATTTTAACTTTAAATCTTGTGTATATTTCCAAAAACAAATGGTTATTTATTTAATATTAAATCAAATCACATTGTAATTACCAAAAATATTAAACTAAGAAAATATGCCTTTATTTATTAACTTTAAAACAAAGCTTATCTATCTACTATGTATACAATTATAAATAGAAACAATTTATCGGGTTTTAAAAGATAAATTATCAGTTAAATATTTATTCAAAAGAAGATTATTAAATCAATTCAAATCTTATTAATAATTATTATCATATCAATTTAAATTTTAATGCAGATTATTAAATTGATATTGTCAAAATTTCCGGGATATCACATTCCTCCCCCCTTAAAACTTTTCGTCCTCGAAAAGGAGCGAAACCAGAATTTATGAAAATGTTTAAAATCAGATAAATATTCTTTGATCATTTTTAGATACTTTTAAATATCCATATATTTTTTCTAAAATAGTTTTTATAAAAATATTTTTATAACTCGATGTTTTGACAAGTCCATCCTCGTTCTCACAGAAATTCGGTCATACGTTGATCAGGCGTATGACTGAAAATCTATAAGTGCTTGGCAGACCCGTTTCAAACATCCAGTGAAAATATTGGGAAAATAATTTTATTGAAAATATAGAAACAGTTTTGAAAATAGAGGAAATATCTCTGGTGAGAATGCTCTAGAAATCATCACCCCCATCCATGGTCACAGTTACATCCTGGGTTACGTTGCCGTCGCAGCAAAAGTCCATGTAACTGATTACACCATAGAACTCACGACAGATCGCAGTTACATCCAGGGTTACGTTGCCGTCGCAGCAAAAGTCCATGTAACTGCAGGCTCTCAGCGGCCTCACGATTACGCTGTCGAAATGAAACTTCTCCACTCCTACATAGGTCGCAGTCTACCGATGTAAAATCAAACATAGACTGTTGGCTCTCAGCGGCACACACGACTTTCGCTATGTTACCATAGTGTCACAGTCTACCGATATAAAATCAAACGTAGACTGCTGGCTCTCAGCGGCACACACGACTTTCGCTATGGTACACTACTCATAATCCTCAGGAACTAGTTTTGTCCGGACTCCTCACAGGATCAACTTTAGAACCTCCCCCTTTGAGGCTCAAGGCAGTACCACCCTGTGGCACTCCTAAGAAGTTCATTTCAAGGGAGCGCCTTTTTTCCTAGAGCCAATCTCAAAACATTTTATACTATACACATATAGTATTTTCCAAATCATACACCTAGTATGAATTCCATATAAAGCTCCCTTTACACAAAATCGATTCCCAAAATCGATAATTCACAAATCAGGCTTTTCCAAATTCCAATATTGATTTTCCCAAAATTCAAAAGCCCTTTCCAAAATTCAAAGGTTCCAAAAACCTTTCCTCAAAATCATTTTCACAAAAGCCTTTATATATACATATATATATATAGTAGCCTTGGGAATTTTTTTGAATCTCTTCATACTTGTATAAATTCACTTTTATACTTCAAATACTTTCAAAACCCTTTTCTTCTGGCAAAAGATTCAACAAGGGGAGTTTTATCATATATATAACAAAGATACGTAACTTTGTTTATTCCAAATCAAATATTCAAATTTGATAACTCTATAAAGTCACTTACCCAATTACTTACTTCCATAAAGCAATTTTTTTTTACCATAGAAATATCCAATTTCCACTTTACTTCATCATATATTTCACAAAATATACTTTCAATTTCAAAAATCATTTCCAGTTCTTATCCATAAATTTTCAATATCAATTTCATTCCAGCTCGTACAATGTACACATATCATCCGTAAGCCATATTAATTTGATCACTCACTCGATCACACAATTTCACTTCCGAACTAGTATTGCCCACCCGACTTCCTAGTGCGGACTCAGATTTGGTTTCTTGATCAGAAACCGTCATTCTCCTTGCATAGTCACATCTATGATAGAGAATATCCAGAACCAATCAAAAATCCATATCCAGGTTCGCCGTCGAAAATCGAGTGAAAAATCCCAACTCGGATCGATAATACTATCTCGAAATTCTGTGCTCGAATCTGGATCAAACCACTACGCGAATAGAATAATATACGTACATCCTACGTATTTATCTTCATTGATTATCACCCAAACCAATTTCTTATTTTCTATTCACATTTACTTATTTACAATTGCTTTAATTCCCATTTGGATTATCACTTCAATTCTTATCTCAGTTGGGTATTTACTCAATAACAGTTTGAACTCCGACCAATTTATATTTAGAAAATAGCTTGAAATTTTTAAAAATAGATAAGTAGTTGAAAAATAATTATTAGTTTGTAAAATAGCTGTAAAACAGTTAAGTAATTGTAAAATAGTTGAAAAATATTAAAATAACTACATATTAGTAGTAAAATGGTAACTAGTTATAAAGTAGCTATAAAAATAGTAATTAGTTTATAAAACAGTTGTAAAATAGTTAAATAGTTCCAAAAGAATTTGTAAGATAGGTTTAAGATAGTTTTAGGTTTTAAAAGAAAAGTTGTATAGTAAATAGTTTAGAAAAATAACTTTATATTAAAACAATTTATTTTGAAAATAGTCCAGAGTCAAACTGTTCAACTTCCCAATCTCCATTTTAATTAATTTCCCCTTAAATTGATTCAGTCCCAATTCAAGTTGAATTATCCACAATTTCTTTCCTAAATTCAAATCAAATCCCATTTGATTTTAAACATATTCACTTTAATTACAGTTCCAAATTATTTAAACTAATTTAGACTAACTCCAAATTGAATCCACTTCAATCTCAAATCATTTCAATTTCCTTGTGGATTAATCCCCATTCCCATTTGGATTTTAAACTTATCCATCATAAACCACAATTCTCATTAATTCAAATCAAATTCAGTTTGAACTAATTCAATTTAAATCTCAATTTTAAACCATCTCGAATTTTATAAATTCGAGTTAAATTTCCAAATGTTGATTTAACCCCTTCAATCAAATTAACCTTTATTTTTAAATTAATAATCCAAATTTTTAACAATTTAATTCTGAGTCCACTTCTCAAAATTCCATTTTAAGTTATCTTTACTTAACTTAATTCGAAGTTCAAATAAGAGTTCAAAACAATTTTAATTTACAAATGCAATTATCCAAATAGTTCAGTTCAGAACAATTATATATCCTTATTTTCACAATAGTGGATATATTACCACACTTCATTCCTTATCCATTTAAACAAATTTAATTCACAATTTTAAAGATTATCAATAACAATAGGATGATGCCATCCAATTATTTTAAAACTTCCATCCATTTAAAATTTTCAGATCTCAAACCCATTTTAGAGATTACACAAACTCCCAATTCAAATTAACCATTTAACTTCCCAGATTAAATTTTAATTTCATCTTGAAATTTCCAATTCAGGTTGTTTGTTAATTTATTTAACTTTCCCAAAGTTCAATCAAGTTTACTTAATCTAGACAACTTGACCCAATTTGAATTCTCATTCAAATTTTAAACTTCACATTAATAACCTTATAAGTTCAAAAACTTATCACCTTGGGTTTCACATGCCATTCCAAATTTAAAACTCAACATTTAGAGTTTATTTCAAACCATCATTGATATTATGTATATTCCTCATATATACACATTTCCTTTGCACACCAAGTTATACCTTAAATTTAAACCATTTTTGGTTTTAATTCAAATAAATTTCTTTTAATACTTTGAAACAAATTCCAAATTTTCTGGACTTAGATTTAAGACTTCACAATTTATATCATCTTTAGTTCCAATTTATAAGTCATACTTGCCTAAATGTTTTACTTCCCTCAAACATTTCATCTTGATTACTTATTAACAACATTTAATTATTAAACACAACAACCATTTATGATAATAACCAAAATTATCATATCTGGAAACCAATTTATTATTATCTTATTCTGAAACATTTTCCCTATTTCAAGATTTAATTTCAGTTTAAATCCCTTTCAACTTACCTTTATTTAATTTCAATTTGGTTGTATTTCTATTACTTCTTATATTTAATTCAATAATTTAACAACCAATTACCTTAACATTTATTAGTAAGAAATACTGCTTTATATATCAAAATATATTCTTATATAAAATCATTTTAAAATCTTTATATAAGAAAATAACAAGTACGCTCTCATATATATATATATACACTCAACTCATTTTTAGGGTACTATTGACCCTATCCTTATGAGTTCACCCACCAGAGCCAAGGTTCTCGCTTAACCTTCGCTCTGATACCAACTGTAACGACCCAGAATTTTCGAACCCGAAAATTCCAGATAGTTATGAAAAGAAGAAGAGATAGAAGAAAAGAAACAGAAAACATAACATAGATGCTCACATTCGCAGCGGAACAAAATATAATATCAAAATAATAACAGTTTACAAAAGAATAATGTATCTGTCAATTTACATTTATTTACATCAGAGTTATATTCCGTTACACAACGATGGTCATATATAAATCAAATATGTCTCAGATAATCAAAAATAATAGTCACAGCGGAATCACTCCATACGTCCTGCCATCCAGTACTCCTCCTGAGCTCCAGAACGTCCTTACCTGAAAATATGTAATACTCGGTCTGACCCGAGCATTACATTAAAGTAACACCCGGGTCAGGCTGGAAACCAGCGTGAGTAAACCCATATAACATGAAATACTAAAATTCAAACCATAAAGGAAACCCGGGTAACTCGTACTTCACCACGAGTTCACTACTTGTTATGCTCGACACTTATTTCACGACCCAAATACTAAGTATTTAACTTAGTTCAAAGGTTCACATTATTCCATTTCAGCCAATTTACAACACATATCAATCTATATAGTATCGAAGTGGTTTCGGATATTATCTAATACCCGACTCCGGTCTCTTCGAATCCAATGTCATCTTAACCCAAATTATTCACGGAATTAAATTTTGATTTCGAAACGTCACTATTACTCAGCAATTCATCATAGATAACCACATTACCTCTTTTTAACCCAACATATCATATTACAAAAGCATTTCATTCATAAAGCTTTATAATCACATATCAGGGATAACAATCAATTCAAGGCATCCAAATATCATCCAAGCATCAATAAGCAAGATAAATTAATCATACCATTTCTGATTAATCTAATTAACTACTCATGAATTAAATTAATTACTTTATTACTTATAAATCTTGCTTATTTATCATTAATTAATTATATCAAATTAATTAATTACCCCTTTATTTTTCATCTTAATTTGATCAACCTTGATTAATCACTCTCCAATTACATTAGGTAACCATCTTAAATTAATTTCACAATTTAATTATTCTCAAACAATGATAGTAATTAACCTTTAACTACTCCTATTAAATAATTAACTATAATTAATTACATTAATTCTTAATTAACTACATAAGTTAGTTATCCTATAATTACTTCATTGATTAATTAACCTTAATTAGTCAATTCCTTAATTTCTTTATAAATTATCCATTAATTATTTATATTAATTTATAAACCCTTAATTAACCACATTGATTAATTTTCCATTAAGTAATCAGGACCTTCATTTGTTTAAGATAAACTCTTATCTTAGTATATCTTTGGAATTTAAACTATTATACATTCACTTCGAGTTCAGCCCAGTACCCAACCCGTGTCACCCCCGAAAACTTCCCTTTACTTTAAAAACTTAGTTAAACTTTAAATTCGAAACTGTTAATACGATAGGCTACTCGAGAGCTACACGAAACCAACCCAGGTCAGGACGTCATTTTCCCGAGTTCTTCCCGATCACAATCACAATCCAAACACCATTGATACCTTGTGCACGTGCACTGACGTCCCACACATCTCCGACCATCTCCTCAACCATCAACACATCGCCGACTACCTCGCCGACTCACCTGACCACTCAGAACCATCCACCTCGCCGGAACTCGAAATCCAGCAATTCGTTTTACACCTGGAACAAGTCAGTTCGTCAAAATCCTACCTGACCCGCCGTCCAAGGTCACCAGAGACCTCGCAACTCCGACCATAGATCCGCCACGACACCACGCTCCTATCCCCCTTGGTCCGATCGCCTCTAGTCCACCATCGATGTCGAACGAGCTCGAGAATCATCGTCGACCAAACCCATTCGAAAAACCCTACTTCGCCACCACCAGGCCACTCCGGCCATCAGAAAATTCTTCCACCATTTTTCCCTAGTAACACACCCTTCCAGCCTTATCCAACAGCCATCACGACGCCCAAATCCTCGTCGTTCGCCTAGGATCGACGAATTGATCAAATCTGATCAACTCACGAATTCCTTTCATACCAAATGTTAAAAACTATGATATCTATGCCAAAATTCATTATTTTTATATACGAATCAAGTTATGTAATCAAAACAAAAAAATAAAGACATTCGATTTTTCTCATTTGAAAAGATTCTACTGTTATTTCACATTTCCGAAATATTCACCGAACATTTCCACTTGAAACCATTTTTAAAATTGAAATCTTGTTAATTTGAACACGTTTTGTTTAGACATCCAAGCCTATGAAAGGTCATGGGATGAGATCTTGAATTTTGAACAGGTTTGGAACCTGTAAAGTAAGAACAGAGATACATTTACCTGTGCACACTAGATATACAGGCATGCGATCATATTTTACACTCATACAAACCATTTATACTTTCAAGTATTTGCCAAACAGCAAGTTATAACAACAGATTTAAGAGGGTTGCTTACTGTTATAAAAGAAAGAAGAAAATTGGATTGGTTTACTCACTTGTTATTATTTTTACTCTGTAACTTAAAAATAGAGAAGAACAGACATATCTAGACATGCACAGTGCAAACACATACATATATACAGATTTCACTAATATATATACATGCAATGCCTAATTTATTTCAGCAATTCACATGCAACAGATTTTAAACAAATTATAGGTTCGTTCACTCACAAGCAACAACAGATAAAGGAATTTAGTTTAGGGGTTTGCTCACCTCAAAATGAAGAACAGAGAACTGGAACTTGGTATTTGAAAACTGGAACCAGACCTTTGATTTATATCTACTTTGTTTTTTTGATCCTAGTTTCCAGACATAAGAACTTGATCTGTTGAAACTTGCTATTTGTTGAAGTTCAAATTGATCTGAATGCTTGCTTGATTCCAGATTGAGATCTTTAATTTTGTTTCCAGGTTTTGAATTATTATTACTTTTGATCTGCTATTGATTTTAGTTTTATACCTTTTTTTTTCTTATTCGTGAGTATGTCATAGGGCATATAAATATATAAGAGAAACTAAGCTTGCAGCATAAGCCATAGAGTTGCAACATTTTGTACAAGCTAAAGTGTATACTGGTACAAACATTTGACAGTGATATTTTCTTTTGGAGGCTGAATTGTTTCTAAACAATTCGAATTTGATTTTACTTGTTTTGATAATGAACAGAGCATTAAATGCTTTGAGTACTTTATGTCCTACTTGCCTTATCTTATCTTTTCATGTTCATAGATATTTTTATGTATATGATGTTTTGTTACTTTGCTTTGCATTTTTCTTGCCTGGGTATGTTATATCCTATTACCTGTTTTGTTTTTATACTTTATATTCTATGTACATATATATACCATTGTTTTAGCTATGTTATAAATTTCTAACTTATGTACTTTAGTTTTAATCATAACACAAGTATTTATTTTATTCCTCTTTTAGTTTAAAACTTAGACTATCAAAAGCTAAATTTATTTATTATTTATTTTTACACTTATGCTAAAGATTTATAAGGTTTATTTTAAATTAAAACATTTTTGAAAGACCTCATTTCAAATTTACAAGTCATAGTTTCTCAAAAATACACACACACACACACACACACACATATATATATATATATATATATATATATATATATATATATATATATGCGCATAAGTTTTAAAATACAAATCCTATTAAAACCCCATTTGTAAAGATTTACATTATTAATAAAACTCGTTATTAAATTAAAATAATTCATAAAAGAAATTATCACTTTATTACTTATTTCCATCAAGCTATATATAAAAAGAATAAACAAACCTTTTATTAAATTTAAATTTAAGCTAAAATCATTTAAACAAATTTTAACTTTAAATCTTGTGTATATTTCCAAAAACAAATGGTTATTTATTTAATATTAAATCAAATCACATTGTAATTACCAAAAATATTAAACTAAGAAAATATGCCTTTATTTATTAACTTTAAAACAAAGCTTATCTATCTACTATGTATACAATTATAAATAGAAACAATTTATTGGGTTTTAAAAGATAAATTATCAGTTAAATATTTATTCAAAAGAAGATTATTAAATCAATTCAAATCTTATTAATAATTATTATCATATCAATTTAAATTTTAATGCAGATTATTAAATTGATATTGCCAAAATTTCCGGGATATCACAGTTTGCACCTACTACACGGACAACGAATTTCTACATTGTTTCCATTATTACTTAAAGAAAATTCAACAAATACGTTTATACCATTATAAAAATCTTCTTTTATTGAGCCTCTCAATCCCCTTCTTTGATACATCCATCTCCTTCGATAAACAAAATAATCGATCATTTTTCCTATTTGAAAAAATACATCACAAATTCAAAAATAAATATTGGTCATTTTACGAATTCACGTTTTCTTTTTCAATGTATCGATACAAAAACTTATACGCGTCAATTTTACTCCACTTAAGAATACAATATAGAAATGTTGATTTATGGTTATCTTTTTTTCCTAGTCAGTCATCCTACTTCCCATTACAAACACAGTAAATACTTACATTTCGTACATTATTTCATTTTAAACGATTCAACAAAATTTTGGCAGCACTTCCCTTTTGTTTCCTGCATTGTACATAATGCGTGTACACAGGAAACAAAAAAGAAAAGTGATGCCGAAATTTTGTGAACCGTTTGAAACGAAATAATGTACGAAATGTAATTGTTTACTGTATTTATAACTTGTCCAATACAGGGACAAATCCAACAAGTATTGTACCAGATGAATATAAATGGCCGTTTTGTGACAAAAACGAATATTTATATAACGATCATGTACAACACCCTTCAGACGAGGCCAAAAACTCTCTAAGGGATGTAAAAAAAAATTAGTTTAAAAAAACGAATATTTACTAATTTTATATATTTCAAAAAATTATTAATTTAATACATTTATTCCGCGTATTTTATCGAATAAGGCTGCTTCAATATTGTTGTCATTTTCCAATACAGTCAAATTTTTTTTGAGACTCATGCATTCATTATTTATATACAAGTCAAGATATTATACAACTCATATCTTATTCCAATTAACATAATACAATGGTAGAAACAACACATATACAATGCTTTACACATACACACATAATCACAAATTATACATACTCTTTAAAATTCCACGATAACATATGAAATAGGTATACCATGGGATACTATAAACCATTATTAGGTTATTGGAAATAATTACAATCACTAATTAGCCCTAATTTATCAACTTATGCAAATCTAGGTTTAGGGTAAAAATTAGATTTTTCGTGAAAATAAGAGATTATACCTGAGATTGAAAGAAATAAAGTGTGATTAGGCAGCCGTAGAGGATCTGGAAGCTTGAAATTGTTGATTGGAGGCTTGAAATAGGGATTTGGGGGGTTTTATTTCTTTTTTTTCGTGCTGGAGAATGAGAAAGAAGAGGCTCAGCGAGAGCCTGTAATTCGCGAATTTCCGATGGCTTTCGACGGCTCGTCTGAAGCCGTCGAAAATTCACCGTCGGAAGCCGTCGCTACGTGCTGTAGGTATTTTAGCCTTTTCTAGTACTAGTTATTTATTCAGTTATTCTTTGCTTATGGGTGACACTCATACGGGAGTATGTGGTGTGTGTGTGTGTGACTCGTTGTGGTGAGCACGTATGGAGGCTACTTGTTAGCCGTATAGTTTGTGTACATTATATGCCTGTCTACTTATGTCCAACTCCCTTTATGTTTTGTGATTGAACCAGATTTGCCAGTATCCACCCTAGCAACCAAATCATGAGTTCCTTAGATTCATGACACCATTGTTGTTTATGATATTTGATGCACATCACGATATTGGTAGTTGGTTGCCCCTTATGTCGCATAGGCCAGCAGTCAGTTACCATACGGAAACATGCCGATAGTCGTGGTCGAAAAGGCTACGCATCGTCGAGCCTATGGTGGACCATTGTCATGATACCAAGAGGGAAGAGTAAATGGAAACCAATGACTGTAGGAGTCATGTATGGACCATGTGTGGCTCCTAGAACTAGCAGGCGTGTTGTCAGTCTCCCGTCTGGTTCCGATGTAGGTGTATGTATGTGGGTTGTAGATAGACATATATTTTGTGTGAATAAGATTATACTTGAGAATGTGTCAAGAGTATGTTCAACCCCATATCAGGCAGACGGTCTACTTATTATTTTGTTTCTATCTTTTAGGACCTTTCAATCGAGAGTTTCGCCTCTCCAAGGGTTGTGGGTCGAGATATATGATTTTGCACATTGCGACATTATTATAAGCTAGCTCAAATCTTTCTTATTGATTTGATATTGGTATTTATAGTTTAAGATCGAGAGAGATAGTGGGCATTGCTTCATTATTGCCCGATTTCACTTGAGGATGTCTCATTACTGATTATTTTGGATTTGATGACAATTTCTAAATATGTATGATTCACCAATTTGTATTGATTCTGTGATTTCCAATTCGATGTATTTCTATATGGGTGATGATATCTTTTGATACTAGTGTTAATTGTTTCATATGAATTTGAGTTATTTGTGGGGGCATGATGCCTTGATAAATATCTATTGTATTTCATAGATATTTTAGACATACATTTTGTATTTATTTATCTATCTTGACATGCTACTTGATGATTTGAGTATCTTTAATTGTGATATCATATTGATATTTCTTGTACTCATTGTTACCCTTATTTATGATCCTTGATTAGACATAGTTTGAACCGCGTCTTATTCTATAATACTCGGGTCAGTATGAGACATTTCAGTTTCAGGGACGATACGACCAGCATTTGTTTACTTTAGGCTTAGAGGAGTATTATATTATGAATGTTACTTGATAAATGTATGGTATTGGTTCATTGTATGTATGTATGTATGTATAATTGACATTTGAGTTGTATTGTATTCTTATAAAACTATTTTGTTATATGTCATATGTTATCGTTGCGTCAGATTCTGCGTTCTCTACTGTATTTTCTATATTGTGTATTGTTCTGTCCTAAAGGCACGTGTGTTTAGTTCTTTTTACCGATACTGTGTACGTACAGATTAGATGTTTATTTAATCTTTTAATATGTACCGATGTTAGTCTAAGAGAATATACACGTATGTACCCCATATAGCCTCATACTCCATATTATTTAACAGTATTACTCTGCAATACTCTTGGATATTATGGGTATGGAGGTGGTTATCACATAATGGTATCGGAGTAGGTTTAGAACAATACACCATATATTAGAGACACGGTTCGAGACCTTAGATGATACTTAGATTCTCTATTCCCTTGGGTGTGTTGGGTAATTATTTATATTATTATCTATATAAGATGATTACTAGGGGGTAATCATCAAGGGACGTATTTGATATCTTGAAATTATATAATTATTTCCACTTATTTCTTCGAGTTTGTTATAAATGGTTGGAGTAGAAAGAATGAAAGGAGTTAGTCCAACTAGTAATATTTATAATTTTGGGCGGTTTGATATTGCGTTGTTAGCTTTGGTTTAAGATATTGTAGTAGATTTTTGATTTGTTTTTATCCAAGTGTGCAGCGGAATTATTAGTTTCTGTTGAGTACTTTTATTTAGTCTCTTATGTTTATTTGATAATTTGAAGTTCTGGGAATTGAATTTGATTTTGGGATTTGAGTATATTTATCAAAGTTCTGATAGGAATTTAATTATTTGGTTTATACTTCTTATATAAAAATGAATATAAACAGTGAATGTTTTATTTAGAAATCATTTGAAAAGTATACACTATAAGTAAAGTATTAAATGGAGATTTGAAAAATTATTTTATTGAAACTAGTATATTTGATAATTTATGAAAGCGATATTTATAGATATTTTTAGAATGGAAAGTTATGTTATCTTGTCTATTGAGTGTGTTAAGAATTTTGGTCGATGTGGGTGCACAAGTATTTGATAGAAATTATTAAATGCTCAAATGAGACATTTGGACACGATGATTTGGAAAGATATAAATAATTCATGGAAAATTAAAGTATTTTAAGTTATATTTGGATGTTTTAAGTGGCAAATTAAGCAAAATAAGTTATTTTGGAAAAGTGATATTTGAGATTTATATTTGTAAAGAATTTGTAAACAAGAGTCGATATTTATTATTTTGGGAAATGGATTGTAAAGGATATTTATATAATAATATGTAATTTCGGTGATAATTGTGGTCATTAGATACCAGTGCAGCACCGTGATTATTAGCAATGCAGTATTGACTGTGTGATCAATATTGCAGCCAATTGATATTAGTAATCACTATAATACATGGCAAGGCAATATCACTCCATTTTATAAAAATAGAGCATTTGTAAATGTAAGTGTGTGTGTGTATAATATAAAGATCGTTTTATACGAGTTAATTAAATTAAGAATTATTTTGATAAGTGATATAGAATTATTTTTGAAGTGTTATATTTCGATAATAAATTTAAAAGTTTCCTCCTAGATTTGATTTAAAAGAGTTAAATATTTGTTTAATTTGTGAAAAGAGTTTGCAAAATAGAAGTCGAAATTAAGTTTTGAAATATGAAATGTTTGGAATTAAGGAATACATCAAAAGATTTTTTTATTCAAATAGGAAAGATGATGTTCGTAGAATATTTATAAATAAGGTTATGACTTTAGTTCAAATATTCTGAAGGTTTTTTGAAAAAGAATATGAGTTTGAATTAGTATAAACTGAATTTTGGGAAAATATATGATATTTGAAAAGAAAAAAAATATTTAAAGAGGGACTTTGAGATTTTATAAAGCAATTTTTCCTTGAATAAATGTTTCAGTATTTAAAATGAAGTTAAAATAATACGATTATATTGTTATAATTGGTTTGTTATAGATTTCTTCTTACGGGAAATTACGAGGACACAATTTTGTTAAGGGGTGAGTCTGTAACAACCCGGTTTTTAAATAATAATTCATTTAAGTTAATTATAGAAAAGTTGAGCAATTAAATCATAATTGGGTAATTTATTTGATAAATGGGTTTTGAAATTATTCAATTAAATAATTTAAATGTTGAAAATCTTATATTTAAAATTTAAATATGTTGAAATGTGGTAAATAAATTTTATAATAGTAATGTAATTAGAATATAATATAAGTTGTAAAAGAAGTTATTTGTAATGTAAATTGCGTAAATTGCGTTCGCATAAATAAAATGGAAATTTGGATTATAAATAATAGAGAATAAGTGTTTGTATAATTACTTGTTTTGTCTTAAGCCCAAAAACCGTATTACATAAATTCATTTCTGAAAATTTCTTTCTCTTGATCTTTCTATGCTCACTTATTTTACTTACTTATACTTCCTCTTGTGGAAAAATTATCTTCTTCCAAAAGCCTTAAAACCTAAATCCACTTCATTTCCTAAATCCCACTTCATTTCTAAATTCAACAATAAATCAAAAAGATTACTAAAATTCAAAAAAAAATTGAATATGGGAACCTCTGCATCCTTATACATCTATGAAATAAAGATTATAGTGTTCGGTTATGGTGTAGGGTAGTTGTGTGCATGCTTTCGATTGGAAGAAGGAGTGAAAGAAGAGTGATATGCGAGTTCAAGTGAGTACTCTACACTTACATATCTATGCTAATCATATAAATATTAATTTCTTTATCGTCTGAATTGTTCATGTTTGAAATACTAGTGTCAGAATCTGGAACATCTTTGTTCGAGGTTGTGCATATGTATATATCCTAGTATGAGCATGTGTTTGCTTTAGTTCACGTGTGCGCTATTGATGGTGTGCGCGCGCATTGGCGTGTTAATTGGTCTACATTTCTTTATCTCGTGCTTTGTTGTTGATGTACATGTTTTAAGTGAATATTGTTGCATTGCACTGTTTTCATATCTTAATCTTATTAACTTAAACAATCTATTATTTAAAGTGGCTGCTATTTTATATCTTGCTTAAAACTGTTATATCAGTGCAAAACATATCCACTAGTTTAAATCATAGAATATAGGATAAATTTTGTATTTAGGTCAAATTTGTAAATAAATTACAAGAATAGGCCACATTACAAACTACTTACAAAACTAGATCAGATTTTGCCACATTGGCTCACGTGTACTGGTGGCATTTCAAATGCCGCCTGTACACGTATATTGTGCAAAAATACACTGGCGGCATTTGAGATGCCGCCAGTTTGCGGCATCTCAAATGTCGCCTAAATTTTGCTCTCTATGTTTTTGCACTCCTTCATCTCATTACCCTCACTTTCCCATTCTCCCATTCCACCATTTCAGCAAAATTCGGACACAACCCCCAATTTCACCAAAATTCAAAATTTTAAATAGAAAACTCCTTAAATCTTGCTAGAATTTGAAGAATTGCTTCCTCATCTTCTCAAGCACCTCCTATAGGATTGAAATCTTTCGATTTTGTCTTTAATATTGATTTTATGAATTTAGGGTTTATGGCTAAACTTGTTTTTTAGTTGCAATATCGTTGTATACAACAACCAAGTAGATTGGGCGCGTAGAGCACATGTTTAATTATTTGTTGATTTGATTTAAGGATGTATTATGGTATGAATATGATTTTGTTATGTTATTATGGTAGAATACGATGAAATGACGCCCGGACCGACCGATCCTAGCGTGTTTTACCTACAAGCTCAACACCGCACAAACAACATCGATATGATGGAGGTACATGTTGATATAATTTGTTTATCATTTTGCAAAGTGTTGGTAAATACCGTAATAGCTTGCATTTGATATTATCTATCGACAGACAGTTGAGCCGGGTGCCTTCATTGACCATTCTTCTACTTTAAAGCTCGTCACGTCAGCGCATCCCGGCATCTTGGAACTTCTAGACAAGAGCTGGGTTCGGTGTTATTAATAAGTTGGGATACACACAGCTCGACCGGAATCTTTTGATAGCGTTGATCGATAGATGGCGACCGAAGACATCTACAATTCATCTTAGAGTAGGTGAGATGACCATCACTTTGAAAGACGTAGCCGTGTTACTTGGATTGTCGATTAACGGGGATCCCATCCTAAAACCGGATTTCCCAAGAAATTATATGGATTTGTGTGAGCCTTTGCTCGGATTGTCTCCTCTAGAAGATGTGAAGTGGGAAAATGAGTCGATAGCGGCCACATGGTTTAGGGAGCAATTGGCCGATGATATTCCCCTTCGTGCCTCTCCTTTGCAGATAACCCAACGCGCCCGCGCTATTATGTTGCACATCACACAACATCTATTCTGCGATTGATCGAAGACTGGAGTAGCCCTTCAATGGCTTCCATTATTAGAAGACTTTGATTCATGTCGGCAATATTCATAGGGTAGTGCGGTGCTAGCTTTCCCTATACAGAGCTTACGAGAGTTGCGTTAGTCCAACAACTGTCCGCCGGAGGCTGTTTGACTCTACTACAGGTACGGACATAGTTATTTGTTGTTGCATATTTAAGATTTTCGTAAACCGCAACTAAATATAAGTTGCACTTTTGCAGCTATGGTCGTGGACTTACCTTCCGGTTGGTCGTATTTCTACGAAGTCGCAAATAATTGACAATTCAAAACCAAACGGAGCAAGGTAAAATAGTGTTGTTAGTATTGTTGTATCGACACATAGTAAATTTAAATACTTACTATAATTTTTTTCTATTACAGGTGGATTGTCCCAAAGAATACCAAAATGACCCCCAGACGAAATCTAGCATTCTACCGGAACGAGTTTGGTGTCTTAAACTACAATGCAGTCACATGGAATCCATATACCGAGGCAGACCTTCAGGCTCTTCCAGCTATTTGCACAATGGACAGGCTGTTATAGCAGGCAAGAGTTATGATTTTTTGTTTTGGAGATTTAGCATACCATCTGCCAGATAGAGTTATGAGACAGTTTGGTCTTTGCCAGCACTTACCGTATCCTGCTCCATATTACACTCTTCCATACAGTGAAGATGAGTTTGAAATGATGATTGAGTTATGGAACAGCCATTTCCTAGCTGGGGAAGACGAGCACGAAGTTACATTGACCGATGAGGAGTATCTTAGCTGGTATTTGAATATCACACGGCGTTATGTGTTAAGAAGACGAGAGGAAGAACCTGAGCAAGAGGTTGCACCTTACACTCTAAGAGCTCCGCTTGAACGGAATGTGGTATGTATTTATATTGACAACTTGTATAGTACTTAGGAAACCCATAATGGTTTATGTTATATGCAGGCGGATGGTATGTATCATGTGCTAGACATAGTTGAGGAGATTGAGGAGGAGGTTCTTGAAAAAAACAAGGCGAAATGCTTCCTTATCAAACAAATTCTACTATCTTGTTTGTCGAAGAACAAGATGTCAAGGCCAATCCCACCTCCGCCTCCTCCTCCTCCTATCATGCACCACTTATCGAGGACGTTGCCCCTCCCGCATCATTGGAGGTTATTGCATCAGTCCCACTGGCCCCCGAACCAAAGAGAAAGTATCAAAGAAGGAAGAAAGGTGGGGGCGAGAGTTTTGGAGCGATATCTTCCCAGCATACACAACCTGTAGGGCCATCTCAACCCCCAATGGATGGGACACAAGAGGAGGGAAGTGAAGAGCTGTCACCGGAAGAGGAGGAATTCATGCTCAAGCCGAGAAGAGAGAAGAAGAAAACTCCTCAAGAATTAAAAATTTTGAGATGAAATTTTTGACCGATCGTAGTGGACTGTCTTAGGTATTGATCGTACTTTTGTATATGTTCGTGTAGGATGTTGACTATAGTATTAGTTGATCGTAGTTTCAATTTGTTCATTTGGGATGTTTGGTTGAAAACTAATGTAGACTATTGTTTGTCGTTGTGATTGTAGATGTGACTCAAGTATTTCGTTGTCGTTGTGAATGTTATTGAATGTAGACTTGTATTTGTTGATAGTGAATGTTGTCATGAGTTCATTTTCATATCTCGGCAGTGTAGTAGTGAATGTTCAGAAAATTGTTTAGATTAGTGTTGAAATATTGACTTCATAATGTCTGGGCTTGCTGCATTGATATATAGGCAATAAAGCACCATTTCAAATGCCGCCTACTTGCAGCATTTGAAATGGCGCTCTGTTGCCTATATATTTGTTGAGTTTTTGCTACTACCCCACTCACACCCTAACTTTATCAAATCTATTTTAGCAAAAGCCCCAAGTTTCTGATTGCTATCAATTTTCTGTTTACCTTAAATTGCATTTCATTTCAACCAGGAGACTCTAAGGTAAGTATGACACTAGTCTCGTTCAATTTCAACAATTGTTTTATTGATGTATTTTTTGCTTCTATTCATAGGTGGATAACGGACAATTGGGAAATTGATGACGAAACAATGATGAAGTTGTACGATGAATTTCGAACAAAATAAAGGAAAGGGGATTTCAAGTGGCACCGACCTTGAAGTTGATTTTGTACCGGAGACACAGTTTGAAGAAGAACCCCCGGTTGTGGATGATGAAACATCACGTGGAGAAGCCGCGACTGAAAGGCCATTCTGACAATCGCTCCATGCACGTCTTTTAGGCATCCTTGGTCGTCAAAATCATGAAAGCTCAAGCGTGCAAGCTCCATTGACAATTTGTGACTATGGAGAGGAATGCGAAGTAGTTGTTTGTAGAAACGAGAGGAATGTTGGACGTCGTTTCTACCGTTGCATCGGGTACAACGATCATAAGGTTCGGCCTCATCAAGTAGAATGCTGTAATTTTTTAAGTGGCTTGATCCACAACTGTGTCCTAGGGAGTGGAATACAACTTAGAGATGCAAGCGAAGGTTAGTCGTTTGGAAAAGTTGAATCTTGAATAGGCAAACGAATTGTTGGTTCACGGGTACAAGTATTCGGCATTGTGGCCACGTAGATCATTGAAAAAAAATTGAAATGTGACGTAATGATATTCGAAACTTGTTGTATGATGAATCATTATTCGAAACCATTATGCTAAAGTAATGAATCATTATTCGAAATAATTTTTATATGTTCGAAGTATGTTATGCTTAGTTGAACTTTGTGGTTATGAAAAGTCATTCTAGATGCTTACCAAAATCGACAACTGACGTAGTGATGCAAATAACATATCACTTTTTGAAATGTCGTCTGATGGCAGCATCTCAAATGTCACCTGCCAAAAAATAGACAGTGACATTTCAAATGCCACAGTAGAAGGTTCTTCAACAACTGTGTATGTATTCGTTTTACAGACTGTGGCATCTCAAATGTTGCATCTAGCGGCATCTAAAATGTCACCTGCCAAAAAGTAGACTGCGACATCTCAAATACCGCCGGAGAAGGCTTCTTCAGCAGCTTTGAATGCATTCGTTTAACAGTAAAGTATAGAATATTTTCCATTCGAATTAGAATTACAAACAAAATAAAATGAAAACATTAAGTTGTCGTATCACAACAATTTTTTTATGACCAAGAACACCACATTTGCTGCACCCATTTCCTTTAGAGGTCTGTATCTCGTCTATTGTACCTTTAATTCTAGTTGAACATGGACGTCCTAGTTGTCTTTTAGCTACCGAAGGTAGGACCAACTGATTGTCACTTGAACTCCAACAGCGTTTATCTCGGACCGGGTGAAACTCGGGGGTGTAAGCGACCAAGTATTTCTCTGCAGAATACCATGTTGAAGCGAAGTCATGATGTACTCTATTTGCTCCATTGGAAACCATTGAGCAAGTGGCCATAACATGCGTACACGGTAGGTGCTCTAAAAGAGGGATGTTGCACGTACAAGAGAAACTGTTACCGGTGATTAGTACTTTGAATTCGTCACCGAAATAGTGCACAACTTGCCACTCAGATTGACAAAATCGAATTATTCTTGTACGCCTTGCTTCGTTAACTCTTTCGACTTCTTGGCTTCCCATTTCGGAGTAAGATGGGAAGTCAGTTTTGCTACCGCTTCTCTTCATTGACAAAAGCAATCAACCGACCTAAAAGAGGTGCGTGCAACTAAAGCTTTGACAAGTAAAGACCTAGCTCCTTTAAGTACACCGTTGAAACTTTCAGCGCAGTTAGTGGTCATGACATGAAATTGACCACCATCATCTTTACACAATGCCCAATTATCCTCTTTCGCTCGCAAACTCCTTTCTACCCAATTGTGAGCCCTGATGCATATAGTTTTGATTTCGTCACGTATTTTGTTGTATTCAGCTTCCTTTGCAGCACAAGCAGTAGCATAAAAAGGTCCGGTTAATCATTTTTCATTAAAACCTTCAGCTTAGAAATTAGCTTTAAGATGTCTAGCACAAAATTGATTTTTATGTGGCAAACACCATTTCGATTCCAAGGCTAATGGTATTCCTTTCATTCGATCCGAAATGAAGGTAATTCTTCGATTGTTAACACTGTGAATGAACCGCCGCATGCATGCAAAAAACCACCCGCAACTATTCCTGGATTCTGACTCTACAATTGCATACGCTAAAGGGCATATGTGATCAACTGCATCAATAGCAGTTGCCATAAGTAATGTCCATTTGTATTTCCCGTACAAATGTGTCCCGTCAATACATAACAACAGACGACAATGAACAAATCCTTCAATACAAGGTCCAAAGGCCCAAAAAGCTCGATCAAAGACTCTATAATCATCATTCGTAACGTGTCTAACACTTTCCGAGTTCGTTCTAGCTATTTCAGCAAAATATTGTCTTAGACTACTATATGAGTCTGCCCAATTGCCATAAATTCTTTCCACCGCCTTACTCAAAGCTCTCCAAGCCTTCATATAACTAATTTTCATGAACTACTGTTCTTCTATCAAAGCTTGTACCGTCCCGGCTATTATGTTCTGATCGGCTTTCACAAAAGGTAAGATCTTTGTCACTACAAAATTGGAAGTCGCTTGCTTGTGAGTGGAGTTCACCGTTAGGTTAACACAATTGTGTTCGCTAGGATATTTCCTTACAATCCACCAGTTTTGCTCCGATTTTTTTAGACACAATAGAATGAATTCTCCATGGACAGTTTACATCTACATTACAAACAGCATGCAAAATCGACCATTCGCTTAACTGTTGTAACAACTTGACTTTCATCTCAAAAATCATACCAACTTTGAATCCATTCTGAATGCTTAAGGTTGAAAATAGCTCATTGTTGAACTCAAGATTTGCAACGATTGACCTTGCCATGATTTGTGCATTGCACAAATCATCATCCAAAGGTACTTCCATTTCCACCTCACCACTGTCGGAAATATTTTCTTCAACCGGAAAATCATAGTTCAAAGGATCATTGTTCACTTGTATACTACCTATCCACGATATGTCGTTCTCCACCATATTCACTAAATCCATACTATTTACAAGGGGTTCGTCATTGACAACTTCACCTTCATCCCTATCCATCTCAATATCAACATCTTCATTGTTTGCGTTTACGTTTACGTTTTCCACTTCGGCACAAGATTGCGTAGAAATAAAATGCGCGGGAAATCTGCAATTCAAACATACGTATTAATTTAAAACCAGTACCGTAATTACAAGCTAGAAAATTTTGATTCTTCATGATAAATACCTCTGACTTAGATCATATAACTCGGATGGAGTTGGATACATATACGGAGACAAATGGCAGTTTGATGGTCCGACATGACTAGGCGGTGTTGGTCGACAAGGAAGATAACTGCATATACAGCGACAAAATTGTTAAGTAGCACACAACTATCAATCTAATACGACATAAATTTCATAAATAAATGTTTCACCTTTCGAGCAAATGCGTAAAGCTGCCTTGACTTGGATATGGGTACGTATACTGAACGCCTTGTTGAAAAGTCATACACGGCGGATATCCATATAAGGCTTGTTGTTGACCGTACATCGGTGTCATAGTCGGATTAATGAAACTCAGAGATGCGTTTTCGCGATTGATATTTACTGCCTCAACCGTTCTTCGGCGGTCCTAAATTACACTATTAACTTCTTGTTCTCGTACAGGTTCTTCTACTTGCAACCGCCTAATTTTCCCAACAAACAGCTCAATTGATTTCGATGTCGCTGAAAACATTAGCTCCACATCGTCATCATCGGCTATTTAAATGGTTTTCGCTCCTAAATCCATTGGCCAGTTACACACTAACTCTATGTCAAATTCTTCAGATTTTATCTTGGTCGCTTTATAAATCGATTCTTTTAGTTACACCAAATTACAACCTTTCAGCGCTCACTACTAGAACTACAGTATATCCCGATAACCATTACCGACGGCCGCCGACGGCAGAATACCGACGGCTTCCAACGACATATATTTTCTGGACTATGTTATGATTAAAATAACTAGCCATCGCTAGCCATTGTAAAATTTCGGTTTGCAGCTGTTAATATCCGTGGGAAACTCGCATGTATCTTCTTCCCCAGGCCGAAACTAGAAACATTTTACTCCTCCTCAAATCAAAAACCCTCCTCCACCATTTCCCCCTCCAGCTCCAAGTGATGAATTTCTGCCAAAATCAACTCCAACTTCATCAAATCGGAATCTCATCTCGTCCTAACCCCTAATCTCCTCTATTTTATGTATTATCCATAGACCCTAATTTAATGAATTTGTTAATTTAGGATTAATTTGTTAGTTTAATTGTTTATATTATCTCAATAATTGTGTAGTATAGTTTATTGAATGTTAGTTTGTTAGTTTAATTTGTTAGTTAGTATAGTTTAATTTGTTAGTTTATGTGATAAGAAATTAGTGTGTATTAGTTGAATAATTTAGTGCTTTTACGCGTTACTTGGGTTATTTATTGTGGATGAGCATAATTTAGTTTATGCATTTTCTAAAGCTTCGAAAACGATAATTAATTTTATATACGTACGGTTAGTTAATTATAGTTTTAAACTATGTGTATGTGATAAACCATCGTATACGGTAGTTTAACTTAAGTTAAATGTTAATCAATTTAATATAAACGAGGAAAAACAATTTTTTTTTAAAATATAAAATATGTAAATATTTTATTCGTAAAACCCTTAGAGTGTTTTTGGCCCCGTTTGATAAGTATTGTATATGATCGTTATGTGGGTATTCGGTTTTTGACAGAACGGACATCTATATTCATCATATACAATATTTGTTGGATTTGTCCTTGTATCAGACAAGTTACAAACACAGTAACGTAATTACATTTCGTAAATCATTTCATTTTAAATGGTTCACAAAATTTCGACAGCGCTTCCGTTATGTTCCCTGTGTACACGCAATCGTGTATGACTTAGGGAACAAAAGGGAAGTGCTGTCGAAATTTTAATCATTTAAAATGAAATGATTTACGAGATGTAATTACGTTACTATGTTTGTAATGGGAAGTAGGATGACCCAGCAACAAAGTGTCAATCATCAATTAATATAAAACATTAAATTGTAAAATTGTTTTGAAAAATAAATTGTGAATGTGATTTTCATTTATATCATATTTTTTAGTTACAGTAGGAGAGATGATGAATTATTTTACCGATCGAAGCTGGATGTATCAACAACGAAGGAAAATTGAAGGCTCAATAAGTGAACATTTTAATAATGGTGTACACATATTTATTGATTTCGCTTTAAGTAATAATGGAAACGATGAAGAAATCCGTTGTCCATGTAGCAGGTGTAAATTGTTGAAGCATTTGATACCAGAAATGGTTAGAGTTCATTTGCGTCAGTACGGTTTCGTGTCGAGCTATTTGGTATGGGATCGGCACGGAGAACTTGTAGCACCTAATCCTATACAGTCAGAGGAGGTAGTGAGTAATGAAATTGTTACGACGAATCTCGTAGAACATATAGTTGAACATGCAGCACGTTCAATGTTCCCAACTGCACAATTTGTTGATGACGATGTTAATGTTGAAGAAAACCCAAATATTATAGCAATTTTTTTTTATGATTTATTGGATTCCGCGAAGAAACCCTTTTGGGAAGGCTGTACAAGCGGCACCCAATTATCAGTAACTGCAGAATACATTGCGATGAAATCTAAATACAACCTCACAGAAGTTGGATTTACAGCTGTTGTACAAGCTGCGAAGCGGCATATCCCTCCCGACAACTTAATGTGCGAAAATCATTATGAAGTGAAAAACTTATGTCGGATTTTGGTTTACCATATCAAAAAATAGATACACGTTTAAACGGTTGGATGTTGTTTTGGAAAGAAGATATAAATCTTAGGAATTGTAAAATATGTAATCAGGAAAGGTATAAACCAATAAAGAAGAAGGGAAAGGAAGTCCTGTATAAACGTATGTATTATTTACCTATTACTCCTAGGCTTTCAAAGGTTATATGCAACTTCTGTAACCGCACATCATATGAGATGGCACAGTGTTAGAACGCAGGAAGAAGGTACGTTAACACACCAAGCTGATGGGGAAGCATGGAAGCATTTTGATTAGAAATATCCTGATTTTGCAGCGGAGAGCCGTAATGTTAGACTTGGTTTTTGTACGGATGGATTTTCACCATTTTCTCAATTTGGTTCTAAATATTCATCTTGGCCAATAATCGTTACACCTTATAACTTACCTCCATGGATGTGTATGGAAACTCCATATATATTTTTCACAATTGTCATCCCCGGCCCTGATGATCCGACACAAGGAATCGATGTTTATTTGCAGCCGTTGATTGAAGAGTTGAAAACATTATGGTACGAAGTAGTTGAAACATACGACATCTCAGAAAAAAGAATTTTCGTATGTTTGCTTCTTTTTTGTGGACTATTAGCGATTTTCCTACGTATGCAATGCTTTCAAGTTGGAGTACGGCCGGTCGCCTAGCTTGTCCTTATTGCATAGAGGAAACACGAGCATTTTCTTTACCGCATGGAAGGAAAATTTCATGGTTTGATTGTCATCGTTGTTTTCTCCATATTAATCATCCTTTTAGTAGAGACAAAAAAATCTTTACAGCTAATAGACACGAGCCCTTGCAACCACCAACGGTTTGCTTAAGCGAAGATATATATGAAATTGTAAAGTATTTTCCAAAGATACATGAGACCGGAGAACAAATTGAAATTCAAGGTAAATCAACGATTCATAATTGGTGCAAACAAAGTATATTTTGGGAGTTGCCATATTGGAAAAATCTACTACTTCGTCACAGTATTGACTTGATGCACAACGAGAAAAACGTGTTTGACAACATTTTTAATATAATTTTAAATGTTAAGGGGAAGACGAAGGATGATTTGAAATCAAGACGCGATATCGAAGCAATATGTAATCGCCATGAGCTTCATATCAAGCCAAATGACACAAAAAAACCAAAAGCATGCTATGAGCTAGACAATAACCAAGTTAAAATACTTTTAAAATGGGTGGAAGGATTAAGATTTCTTGACGGTATTTCTTTCAATATTCGTAGATGTGTCGACTATAAGAATAACAGACTTAGTGGGATGAAAAGCCATGATTGTTATATTATGATGAAAAATTTGTTACCCGTTGCTTTTAAAGAACATTTGCCATAAAAGTTTGGACGGTTGTAACAGAACTTAATTTGTTTTATAAGGAGCTTTGTTCTACTACGTTAAAAGTTGATCGTCTACGTAAACTTAAGGAAGAAATCCCCATACTGCTCTGTAAACTAGAGAAAATATTTCCTCCAGGTTTATTTACTGTAATGGTGCATTTACCTGTTCATCTTCCATCTGAAGCACGTCTTCGAGGGCCTGTGCAATATGGATGGATGTATCCTTCGAGAGGTATTAACGTTTAGTACGTTAAACATTAGTTTACTTCATGTATAAATAAATTTTAATTTGGAATAATTCTTAATAGGTACTTAGATCATCTAAAGAAAAAAGTGAGACAAAAAGCATGAGTTGAAGTTTCGATTTGCAAATCATATATCGAAGAAGAAGCTTCGTATTTTCTCTCTCATTATTTTAGCGATCATGTGAACATATCGTTTGAAAGTGCTACGCGTAATGATGAAGGCATTGATAAAGATGATTGTCAAGCGAGTTTATCAATTTAAAAAAAATGCTCAACCTGTTGGTAAATGTATGGAATTATGGTTGGACGATAGGTATTACCTTGTAGCACACACATATATTCTTCTCAATTGTGCTAAAGTTGCACCATTTGTTAGGTAATGCACATATATTATTCTTAATGCATTATATCATTTACATATGCGTATATATACATATGCACACGTGTGTGTTAATTATAATGTAATATTTCGTCTATAATTGTAGTGTTTACGAATCACAACATCCAAATGGCAATATCGGCAAAGATTTCGCTACTTGGTTTTCAAATTACGTTTACGACTCGACAAACTATGTGGTCATCGAAGGATTGAACCATTTAGCTATGGGACCAAAAAGGAAAGTCGAGACCTATCCAATATTCTTCGTTAATGGATATAAATTTAACACCAAAGAATACGGTGCTGAAAAATTAACTAACAATACCAGTGTGTTTGTTAAAGGTAGTGATGATCCAAATGATTATGTAAAAGATTTTTATGGCATGTTAACTCAGTTTTGCAGTTGACATATTTCACAAGACCCACAGAAGAAGTTTTTTGTTTAAATGCAACTGGTTCAGCAACATTCCAGGTTCTGGAATCAACATGCACCCAAATTATAATCTTATAGAAATAAAGCATACCTCGCGTTATTATAAGTACGATCCTTTTATACTTGTCAAACAAGCTCTTCAAGTTTATTACGCTCCGTACCCATATCTATGAAGAGATAAAGCATATTGGTCGGCTGTTTTTAAAACAAAGGCAAGATTTACATTTGATGGACATAATATTCCAAACGAACAAGCTTATCAAGCAGATATCGAGGAAAATACTGGAATAATAATAACCGACAATTAAACTAATTTTGGACCTCTAAATGATGAATCAAATGCATTAATAGAAGCATTTGGGACTACAGAGGAACAAAACATAGAGTACGAAACAGAGTCTAAATCGGAAAACGACGAGGACTGGTTAATAATCTACATATCGAGAGAAGGTAATTTGTGTATTTATTTATGTTACATTTTCTCATTAAAAATGATGTGTTCTGCTAATGATATGTTTAGTCGTAATCTGTTTCACATAATCGTTTTATGTTTTTTTCATAATATAGGTTTCATTTAATTAAATGATATATTTCTCAGATATGATATGTCTGTAACATGTACTGTTTATACATGTCATTTTTCCGTAGACGTAGCTCGTCCCATATAGGATCTTCCTCTTCTTCTCAGAGAGGGACGGGTACGCCTCCACTTGATGATGTCCCCGTCCCATCACAGGAGTCAGCTCTTCCTGTGGTCTAGTTGCAGGCCAAAGCCAATGGATCGTAAGTATTAAATTTATTTCAGTATTAACAATATTTTTCTACACGATCTATTATATATTAGTCTTGTTTTATTAAATATTTGTTTCTTTTAGACACAGTGGCTTCGAGCTCGAGCCATTAGCCATAGTACTCTCCATATCCAAACAGGCATATAAATGCAGGATGACCGCCTGATAGTCTAAATGGAGCAAGATACCGGATAATGTCCGGGAGAGCATTTGGCAGGATTTTCTTGTAAGTGTAAATTTATATTCGCACTTTCTCTTTGATCATAGATCACTTTATATGCTGTAGACTATTTGTAAAAATGTGTAACTTTCATTTTCTAAATGTGTAGGGTTCGGTCGACCTATAAGAGACCGATGTATCCCTGGTGCAGCGGCATTGAAATAGCAAAATCGTCAAAAATTATAGGTATACAGTGTCCACTATGAGAAGAGCGGGGAAAAAACCCAACTGGATGAGTGCTAATGTTTGGGAGGCCTGGGTCGCATGGTGGGGCAATAAGGAGTTCCAGGTAAGTTTACTACATATTAATTACTTTAAATTGCTGTTTGTATTTTAATACATAATTTAGAACTGTAATGTTATTTCCAATTCAAATTTGAAGAGGAAGTTGGATAGGAACTCTGCAAATAGAAATAAGAATCTTGTCACTCATCGCGGTGGTTCTAAGTCGTTCCGGCATCATCGCGAGGATTTGGTAAATTTTTATATTCACATTTTTATATTTTAAGTTATAAGTTGTTAATAGATAGTCAATAAAACAATATATATATATATATATATATTCATATTTCGAGAAAGAGCGCGAGGAGGTGATGTTTCGTGTTGGGATGTTTTTGCTCACACTCATGTCCTAAAATAGACCAACGATTCAGGCTCAATCGTATACTCATGGGAGCATGATGATAAAGCGAATGCTGCCTATGTAAGTATATTATAATTAAGTTAAAAGTTATCAGTTAATTAATTAAGTACACATTTCAACTTTTTGTCAATTAGTATAGCGATTAGTCTACTAAATTGTATTCTGTATTTTACATTACAACAAAAGTTTCAAGAAGCACGGGTACAGCTGCTGGCTGAGATAGGATGGGATGAGTTGACAGCTAATGAGGAGGATGTTATTTTCGAGTATGTCATGGATCCACCATCCCGCAGCAGACGCTATGGATTTGGGAACCAAGCGGTAATTTTCAGAAAATAAACTAAATTCAAATATTGCATATTTTTCAATTAAAGTTATGTAAATTACATTTATGACGTTAGAGGAAGTATAACAATTTATTTATATTCGCAGTCTAGGACATCGCAGAAGGCGTATAATATAGCTCAAGACAAAGAAGAAATTACAGAGCTACGAGCCGAGATCACCGAGCTGTGGGAGCATGATCGCCGTCGTGCTGCGCAGATGGAGCAGCTGAACCAACGCTTAGCGGACTATATGGACCAGCATGGGAGGTTTCCTTCGTTGGGTGGTTCTATAGGGGATGATGATCAGTGATGCTAGGTATGTTCTATTATGTTTTTTGTATGTATATATATGCTTCGAGTGGGTGAGGATGTGTTTGATACATTTTGATGGATTGTATATTGTTTTATGTGGATTTGGATGTTGAGTTTGTGGATTTGGATGTTGATTTTGTGGATTATGTTGGAATTGGATATGGATTTTATGGATGGAATATTATATATGCTTACCTATATGATTATTGGTTTATATATGCTCGAAAATGAGCTGTTATTGATATTGATGGATGTGGGGTGGCTGGAAGGTAGCAGGTTCAAATGCATAAAAAAAATCACCCAGATTACCGACGGCTTGCAACGTCTTCCAACGACATATTGGTCATATTTTCCAACGGCTTCCAATGGCATTTTCCGACCACTACCATTGGGAACCGTTGGAAATTGCCGTTGGAGGCCGTCGGAAAGTTTCCATTGGTGCCGTTGAAATTGTTACAAAACGAGATTCGTATTCCAACAGCTGTCCCTACGGTTTCTGACGGCCTTCTAACGGCCGCCGACGGTTCTGGACCGTCGAAAACCAAGGTTGTTCTTGTAGTGACTTTAGTTGGTTTACATGACCCAACGACATATTTTCCACAACTAAGTTCGTCAACAACCAATCCGCCATCAAGATAACAGATCGTTGGTACACACTTAGGAGCCATTCTACAATTTATTTAGTCAACTCGTTGCCTATTATCATTTGTTACCAAACAACAAATGCGAAATAATAATAATTGAACTAGGGTTTACAAAAAAAACATACCTGCTATAGCTAATTCCTTGTTCAAAAGGAAGAATTAGATGTTGCTCCTCGTCTGTAGCTGAATCCAATCAAGATTAAACTACAATTTGCAAATATTTTAGCAGTTTGGAGTTTAGGATTTTTTGTAGATCTAAGAAAACTTTGGAAGAAGGCAAACATAAAAAGGTTGCTGCCTAATAAAACAGCAGATACTGGCGACATTTGAGATGCCGCAAACTGACGTCATCTCAAATGTCGTCAGTGTATTTTTGCACAATATACGTGTACTGGCGGCATTTGAAATGCCGCCAATACACGTGGCGCCAACGTGATGAAAACTGGTTTAGTTCTGTAATAGTTTGTAATATAGTCTATTCTTGTGATTTGTTTACAAATTTGGCCTAAATACAAAATTTATCCTAGAATATATACAAACTTATGTTTTCATTGTACCTTGCTTTACTAGTACCTATGCTTTTGAGCTAAATATTTTTAGGTTGTTTTGTATTTTATGCATTACTTTCGTTACTGTCACCTTAGGTTTTTATATTTATGTATATTGTGTGTGAAGGGTCAGCTGTGGCTTAATGGGTATATTAGTTCGTGTGCGCGTTTGGAAATATATATATATATATATATATATATATATATATATTTGTGTGTGTATGTATGTGTGTGTGTGTATGGCTGGTTTTTCAATCCTTGTATCGATGAGCATACTCGTTGATGACTGAGAATTGAGATGCTCATGACTAAAAGTCATTTTGGGTTCTGACCATGTTGAGCTTTTTACTTTGCTGGTGGTAGTACAAAAAGCACTATTGATGCCTGGAGTCATCTATAGCTGTTTTGGTGGAAGAACCTCTGGTGCCTTTTCCAATGTATTTGCTTCTTGTTTGATGTTCAAAATTGTTGCAGTGTGTTTGAATGTGTATATACAGATGCCTTGAATTGTTTCAGTTTGTAGAATTGCATTTTCCTTAAATGTTGATGCATGAGAGTGTGTATATTTATATGCGCGTGTAGTGTGTGTGTGTGTGTGTATGTATGTATATCTAGGGCTGTTAATGGGTCGGGTCGGGTTTGGGTCGGGTCAAGTCGGGTTTGGGTTGATTTTAAATGGGTCGGGTCAACCCGTTTATTAAATGGGTCATAAAAGCTCAACCCGAACCCGACCCGTTTATAAACGGGTTGACCCGACCCGACCCGTGTAACCCGATTATAAACGGGTCGGGTCGGGTCGTAAATGGGTCGGGTCAACTCTTATAAGGTGTAAATGGGTCGTAAACGGGTTGGGTCAACCCGTATAAGGTGTAAATGGGTCATAAACGGATTGGAATGGGTCGTAAACGGGTCGGGTCAACCCATATAACCTGTATAAGGTACAAATTGGTCATAAACGGGTCGGGTCGGGTCGTAAACGGGTCGGGTCAACCTATATAAGTATAAACGGGTTGTTAAAGGGTCAATTTCGGGTTAGCGGGTTAACCCGAAACCCACCCGTTTATAAACGGGTCAAATTCAGGTTGACCCGAAAATGACCCGTCAAATTAACGGGTCGGGTTAACCTGCTAATTTCCGTGCGGGTTTCGGGTCGTGTACGAAATTGACAGCACTATGTATATCTATATGCATATCTATATCTATATGTATATGTATATATATGTATATGTATATATGTGTGTGTATATATCACTACAAGATTAAACGGCTATTCCAACGGCTTGTAGCCGTTGGCGGCCATTGGAAGCCGTTGGAATAAATTTAACTCTTTCCAATGGAACCAACGACTATTTTCCAACAGAATTTCCAACGGTCGCCAACGGTTAATAGCCGTTGGAAACCGTTACAAGCCGTTTGAATAAAATGTCCAATAAGCCGTTGGAAACCGTTGGAAATCTGGGTTTATTTTGCTGTACAACAGCAAGCCTATTCATCTTCGAGCCACACCATTTCCAATCCATTCCATTTCCAATACATTTCCAATCCATTCCACACATATATATATATCAATATCAATATAAACAACACACATAAATCAATTAAACAACAATATAAACAAACCAAACCATTCAAACATCATAAACCATACCATCAACGTAAATACCATCAAAACATGTCAACAAACCACGTACATACCATCAAAATATCGTTCTCACCCACTCCGTAACAATATATACAACATTAAAACACATAATAACCATCTCCAAGTCAATATATACATCGTTCAAACACAAACACTAAAAAGCATAACTCCTCAAGCATCTTCGTCGTCGCCTCCGGAAGCACCAGACGACGAATGAAAGGTACCATGATTCTACACATACTCCGCAAGCTTTTGATTCAGCCGCTCCATCTGTACAGCTCGTAGACGATTCTCCTCCTGTAGCTGCTCAATCATAGCTCTAAGCTCCTTAAGTTCTTCTTTGTCTTGGGCCTTTTGAGCTTGTCGAGCCTGCAAATAGAAATAATAGCAAAAGGGTTGTCTCAGCATATAAAATATTATAACACTATATATCTAAACGCTAATTTGTTGTAAATATGTAAAAGGATTAATTACCGTTACGTTCCCGAAGCCATAACGTCTACTCCGTTGCGTTGGATCCATAACAGCGTCAAATATGTTATCTTGCTCCTCTTGTGTCAACTCATCACGACCAGACTGTTGAAGCGCATAAGCCCGTGCCTCCTGTAACCTTGATTATAATGAAAAAAAAACAATTTCAGTTGAAAAATAGTAGAATGTAATTTTTATTTTACATAACTAGTAATTAATAAACTTATCGATGTAAGTATTAGAAATTAAAAAACGCATACATATGCCTCAGTCTCCTTATCCTGATCACCCCACTGATATATGATTTTTCCAGACTCGTCTACTTGCCTAGATGCGTGGGTGTGAGCAAATAAGTCCACTAAGCCAACGGGATGTCCATAAGCTCGTTCCTGCAATTGATAATTTGGATAATTTAACTCCATATAACTAATTACTAAACTAATCAATATACAAATGTGATAATAGATAAATTTACCAAATCTTCGCGGTGATGCTGGAAAGATTTGGAGTCTCCACGATGAGTTACTGAATTCCTGCCCCTGTTTGCCGAGTTCCTTTCTGACTCCTCCTGCAAATTTACAATGAATAATTATTTATTAAACGTTAAAAAATTTACTGAGATTCATTATAGATTTACCTTGAACTCCTCAGAGTTCCACCAGTCAACCCACTTATTCCATACAGCCATGCTCATCCACTTTGGTTTCTTCCCCACTTTTTTAATCTCTGACATCTTCTCCCTATAGTTCTTAGCGATCTTTGAGTTCCAGGTTCGCTGAACTAAGTTGATGTCAGACTCTTGCAAATCTACTGCGCCCTGTACGACTGAGCTGGTGGCTCACCACTACTCTCTCCAATCTGCTGGCAAGAGCCACATCGCCGAGAGCCAGAACCAGAGCCAGACATAATATACATGCCATATACATGCCATATACATACATATACAATTCATAATAATTATGATATGACGAACCATTAAAAAATGTAATATAATATGCTACAAATGTGTCATGTTGTGTGTTTGTGTTGAGTGTGTGAGTATACACTTGTAAAAATTACCGGATATTACTCAGTCGTCCTCGTCGTTTTCTGGTTCAGACTCGGTTTCGTGTTCTATGTCGTTTTCCTCTACACTCTCAAATGCTTCGACTAATACATTTGTCTCATCATTTAAAGGTCCAAAATCAGTTTGATCGTCTGTAATTGCTATTTCAACATTTGTCTCATCATCTATTTCAACCAGAGCCAGAACAATTTCTCAATGATGATCCCACAACAAATAATTGGGTACGAAACCGTATTGGCGCAAATGAACCTTAGCTATATTCGGTACTAAATAGTTCAACAATTTGCATCTACTACATGGAAAACGAATTTCTTCATCGTTTGCAATATTACTTATAGCAAATTCGATGAACACTTGTACCCCTTTTAGAAAATGTTCACTTATTGCACCATTAATTTCCCTTCTTTGATACATCCAGCTCCGATCATTAAAGTAATTGACCATTTTTCCTACTTGAAAACCTATGATAAAGTAAAAAAATTATAAATCGTTCATTTTATATTTTGTTTAAATTTTATTTACTAATTTAGTAAACATGTATTAAATTTTATATTTTTTCTACAAACTTTATTTTAAATAAACAACTATTGATTCATTGCCACTTATGTGCCTTCTTTGATGGTCGGTCATCCTACTTCCCATTACAAACACAATAGTAATTATATTCCGTAAATCATATCATTTTAATCGATTTCACAAAATTTCGGCAGCATTTCCCCCGTGTTCCTTGTATCGTACACAAATGCGTGTACACAAGGAACGTAAAGGAAATGCCATCGAAATTTTGTGAACCGTTTAAAGTGATATGATTGACGAAATATAATTACTTTATAGTGTTTGTAACTTGTCCAATATAGGGACAAATCTGACAAATGATGTATCAGATGAATAGAGTTGTCCGTTTTGTGGAAAAAAACGAATATCCCTAAAACGATCATATACAACACTTATCAGACATGTTTATTATTGATTTGTTGTTTCTATCTTCGAGGACTTTTTAGTCGAGAGTTTTGTCTCTCCAGAGCAGTGGGTCGTGATATATGTTTCTACACATTGCGACATTGTTGTGAGCTAGCTCAAATCTTTCTTATTGATTTTATTAATTTGATATTGTTATTTTATAATATGAGATCGAGAGAGATAGTGAGCATTGCTTCACTATTGCCAAATTTAACTTGAGGATATCTCATTGCTGATTATTTTGGATTTGATGGCGTATGATTCACTCATTTGTATTGATTTTGTGATTTTCGATTCGATGTATTTCTATATGGTTGAAGACATCTTTTGATACTAGTGTTGATTGTTTCATTTGAATTTGAGTAATTTGTAAGGCGTGATGCCATGATAAATATCTATTGTATTTTATAGATATTTCAAACATACATCTTTATATTTATTTATCTATCTTGACATGCTAGTTAATGATTTGAGTATCTTTAATTATGATATGATATTTCTTATACACTATTTATGATCCTTGATTAGACATTGTATGGCTCGTTTGTTATTTTATAATACTTGAGTCAGTCTGAGACTGTAACGACCCGTATTTTTATGGATCGAAACATCGTAAAACAGTTATCATTAGGTCGCATTGTTGATAAGTCGTCCATATTCTAAGTCCTAGGTCGTATAGTAGTTAGGTCGGAGTAGACGACCTAAGGAAGTGGAGCGACCTAAGGAAGTTGGCGACCTAAAGATTTAGGGACAGGTCGTATAGGAGATGAGTCATGTGGTGGCTTAGGTCATGGGGTAGGTTAGGTCGGATGAGCGACTAAAGAGGATGGAGCGACCTAAGAGAGTGAACGACCTAAGAGTTAGCGACCTACAGGAATTGGCGACTTAGGAGTTAGCGACCTAAGGAAATAGGCGACTTAGGAAGTTAACGACCTAGTGGTAAGCGACTTAAGGACTGGACGAGGTAAGGACTTAGGTCGTATAACAGTTAGGTCGCGTAGTGGTTTAGGTCGTATGATAGTTTGGGACGACCTATAGGATTTGACCGACCTAAGAGTTAGCGGTATAAGGAACTGGGCGAGTTAACGACCTAGGAAGTGGATGACCTATGATTGTACTGAGTTTAGTTAGGTCGTGAGCGACCAAAGTGGTGTTGTGATTAGTTAGGTCGTGAGTTGTAAGGTCGCGTGAGTTGTTAGGTCGTGACATTATTAGGTCGTGACATTGTTAGGTCGTGGCCTCTGTTAAGTCGCTAGGTCGGCACTGCTGTTAGGCCGCTTGAGTGTGTTAGGTCGTAAGTCGCGCATTATGTTAGGTCGCGCATTGTGTTAGGTCGCTGAGTGTTAGGTCGGAGGGTTTGTTAGGTCGTAAGTCGCGCATTATGTTAGGTCGCGCATTGTGTTAGGTCGTTGAGTGTTAGGTCGGAGGGTTTGTTAGGTCATGGACGACCTAAAGAGGGGCGGATGACCTAAGGGAAATCAGCCTATAAATAGGCGGGTTCTTCTTCATTTTTGGGATCCGGATTTTGAAGCGACGAAGTGCTGCCATTTTGAGAGCTCGAGTTCCACACTTCTTCACTTCTTTTCTCCACTCTAATCTTGTGATTCCTTCCATCCAAATCGAAGATCAAATCGAAGATCCAAGAGCTTAGATTGAAGATCTACATCCATCGAAGAGAGATTTGATCGTTTGAAGCGGATTTGTGATAGATCGAGTTAGATCCTTCGCTGTCCAGATCTGAAGTGTGTTGCTTTTAAGGTGTTTAGGTGATTTGGTGAGTGGTGATTATCTATCACACGGATCCAAAGGAGTATATCGGATCGTTGGTTTGATTTGGTGTTAAAATAGTGATTTCCATGCATTTTCGTAAACTTAAGTATAGATCTACTGTTCATGATGATTTGACATCCATTTTACTACATGTTAACCTATGTAAGTTCATTCATCAAGTTGTAGAGATATTGCTCATGTTTTCATGCTTGTTAGAGTTAGACTCTTTATTTACAAGATTGCCATTATTGTTATAATTGTTTATTAGATCATATTTGAATGTTTGATTACTTGGATTAATGATTGACTGGATTGATTGTTATGAATTAGTTGATTGTTGATTTGATTTAGACAAGATGGTCGAAGATGATTCAAAAGCTAAGGGAAAGGCTCTTGAATTGGGAAAGCTGCTTGTGGCATATGTAGCGGATGATGAAGCTCATATGGATAGATTTGATGATGATGATGTTGAGATGAGGCTTTGCTAGGATGTGATGAAGCGAGGCATGATATGAGATAGTCTTGGTCTAATCCAGACAGGATCATTCCAAGCATGTTGATAACTTGGTGAAATGGTTCGAGTTTGAGGATAATGGTTTGCTCGAGAGGCGCTTGAGCTAGTATGGAAATAGTCGTCGAGGAGGATGACTAGAAGGCTGAGATTTCATCGTTGTTGAAGGTTCTAGCATGCTCAAAGCAAGAGTACGCTGGGCAGATTCGATAGTCCCTAAAGTCTACTGATTGGTAGTCAAGTACTCTGGGCAGATTCGATAGTCCTAGGCACGGGTTTCGACGATGTGCGGAGTTATGTCTAGAACCGGGGTTTCCATTAGCCCTTGACGGACGGCTGTAAGAATGTGCCGGTCATTCAATTAACGGTGGTATCGAAGCAATGATAACAGTGATAGCCAGAGTCATGGATGTTTGGTTGTATCGTCATTCGGTCTCAAGAGTGGTATTTTCTGGGTGCTTATCTGATCTTGGTTTAGGCCTTGGGGGTTTGTACTTGGAAAACATCGCCCTTGACTCGAGTGATAATTGCTTTACTTTAAATGTTTTCTTTGCTATGTTTGTTTCTACTTAGTGTGTGTCTGGGGGCTATCACTATAGAAAGAGGTGGAGTGAGAGGGTTGGATTCCTATTCCTTTTTTTCCTTTATGCTCTTTTGGTATGTTGTCAGTTAATTTACCGCTCACTAAGGCTGTTGTCTGACTCAAGGCTTTATGTTTTAACTCTTATTGCCTTGGGCTGTTCGTCCATTTTGGGACGGGCAGACTAGGTAGCAGGTGACAGGTGCTGTTCTTGCTTCCAACGATGCTGATGACGAAGACGAGCTGGAGGCTTGCATATTATTTTCTTACTATATGTACTGGATGTTCCGCTGCTTGTATAATTCTCTGAGTGATATGTAGTGAGGCTTGATGTATTGACTATTCAGATGTTTGTATTCAACTATTATGAAGTTTTATATGATGACATTCTATTCTGTGAAGCTTCACTATATATATGTTCTATTGTATTTTATCCATGCGTTGTGAGTTATACGATAGATTCTGCTGTTTTAATTTACCCTGATGATCGTCCATGGCTACCTGGCATTCTTTACAGCGCACTATGTCTAGGTTCAGTGCGGGGGTCATGGGCGGTCGTCACATTTGGTATCAGAGCTTTGGTTAATCGATTTTACCCAACGCTCGCTGACGTAACCATGTATGAGATACGTAATTGTATTTTGATGGATGATTACTATATATAATGTAGTAGCTTAGAAGGATTTGAATTCCTTATGCAGTTGTTTCTCAAGGTGTATTAATCATTCCTTTTTATAGATATTGAGAATGAGTCGAAGAGGGAGACCAGCAGCTAGGGAAGTCCGTGCTGTTGAGGGGGCTGCTGATTATGTTGCTATGTTCGAAGCTATGATGACTTCGATCATGAGAAGGATGCCAGCTCCTGGGCCATCAGTAGATGTTGGAGTTCAAGTCCAAACTCCAAAACCAGTGGATTTTGCTAAGCTGTTTAAAGATTATACTGCTCTTGGAGGAAAGGTTTTCTTGGGAACGGAGTCAACCATTGAAGTCCAGAGGTGGATAGATGCTTGTAGAAGGATCTTTAGTGATTTGGGAATTGAGGATGCGACTAAGAGGAAGTTAGCATCAAGACAGCTTCAAGGAAGAGCTTCTGATTGGTGGAATTCTATCACCATTGATACTCCAGAGGAAGAAATTACTTGGGAGCAATTCCAAGACAGATTTGAAGCTAAGTTCATTTCTAGGGCTAAGAAATCTTTTCTGTTTAAGAAGTTTGTGGAGCTCAAGCAAGGTGGAAGACCAGTTCTTGAATTTGTTTCTGAGTTTGAAGCTTTGTCCAAGTATGCCCAGTCGTATATTGAATCTCCTTATCAGAAGAACGAGAAGTTTGTGGCAGGCTTGGACAGTTATCTTGGGAGACAGTTGGTGGATCATTTGGACGATTCATTTGAGAAGCTTGTGGAGAAAGCTCTCAGGCATGAGAATCTGTTTCCTAAAGAAGGATCTGTTGTTGCTGTGGCCAAGGAAGAGTCTAAACCACAGCAGGGTGGAAACAAGAAGAGGAAGCAGCAGCAGTAAAAGGGTAAGGATGGCCAGAAGAAGCCAAAGGGCGAAGTGACCTGCTACAATTGTCAGCAGAAGGGCCATTTCTCCATAGATTACAAGAATCCGAAGGTGCCGGTGAAGTGCCACAACTGTGACAAGCCGGGGCATGTCAAGAGGAATTGTCTAGAACCGCGGAAGGACAAGCAGATTGTGCAAGCTTATGCTTTGGGAGCTGTTCCATCATCTTCGAAAGCTCCTACCGTTAAAGAGAAAGGAAAGAGTGTGGTGGTTCAAGGTACTCTTTCCATGTGTGGTGTTCCAGTTAGAGTTCTATTTGATACTGGGGCGTCGCATTCTTTTGTTTGTAGTGAACTTGTAGGCCGGTTGGGTTTAGAACCGGATATCGTTGATAGGCCATTGGTTGTGACTAATCCAGTTGGGGGTTCGTCTTGTTTGTGTATGTTATGCCGTGGTCTGATTGTATCGAGTCATGATTGCTCTTTTGTTTGTGATTGTTTTGTTCTGAACTTTGCGGGGTTCGGAATTATTTTGGGTATGGACTGGCTTAGGAAGTATGCGGCAAAGGTTGATTGTGATAGGTTGGAGGTGACAGTCGAGAATGTGGAGGGGTGAAAGATTGTGATACGATGTAAGCATGAAGAAGGCGTCTTGAGCTTCATGTATTCGTTGGTTGTTCCATGGGATGGACTGTCATCTGTGCCAATCGCTAATGGATTTGAGGATGTCTTTGACGGGGTCAAAGGGTTACCGCCGCATAGAGAGATCGAGTTTCGTATAGATCTAGTTGAAGGAGCCAGACCTGTTGTGATGCCTCTTAGGCGGATGGCGCCTAGGGAACAGCAGGAGTTGAGGGTGCAGGTTGATGATCTTTTACAGAAAGGATTCATTCGGCGTAGTGTGTCCGAATGGGGTGCACCAGTTGTGTTTGCAACCAAAGCAGATGGATCGTTGAGGTTGTGTGTGGATTATCGTGAGCTGAATAAAGTGACTAAGAAGAACAAGTATCCATTGCCGAGAATAGATGACTTGTTTGATCAGCTTCACGAAGCTAAGGTGTTTTCTCAGATGGATTTGGCAACGGGATTTCACCAGTTGAGAGTGGCTAAGGATAGTGTGCCGAAGACTGCTTTTCGGACACCATCCGGTTTCTTTGAGTGGCTGGTAATGCCGTTTGGATTGACTAATGCGCCAGCATATTTTGTGGATCTTATGAATAGAGTGTTCAGAGATTAGTTGAGCAAGTTCGTGCTAGTGTTCGTGGATGATATTTTGATTTATTCCAGAACTGAAGAAGAGCACAAGACGCATTTGCGTATTGTTTTGGAAATCTTACGGAAACATCAGCTGAAGGCTAAGTTTTCGAAGTGTCACTTCTGGAAGAGTGAATTGAGGTTCTTAGGCCATATTATCTCTGGAAATGGAATAGCGGTTGATCCCGCTAAGGGGGCAGCAATCCAGGATTGGGTTAGACCTAAGAATGCATCGGATGTGAGAAGTTTTCTTGGATTAGCAGGATATTATCGTCGATTTATCAAAGACTTTTCCAAGATAGCTGCACCGTTAAAAAGGATTGACTAAAAAGAACCAAGTGTTCGGATGGGATGCTAAGTGTGAGCAAGTTTTCGGAATCATGAAGGAGCGATTGACAAGTGCTCCTGTTTTGACTATTCCAAGTGGAAATGATAAGATGGTGGTTTACACCGACGCATGTGGTACTGGACTTGGAGCAGTGCTGATGCAGAAGGGTAAAGTTGTTGCGTATGCAAGTCGACAACTGAAGCCGCATGAAATGAATTATCCGACTCATGATTTGGAGCTAGCGGCGATTGTTTTTGCTCTGAAGATGTGGAGACATTACTTATTGGGAGTTCGATTCGAGTTGTTTACAGATCATAAGTCGTTGAAGTATCTTTTCTCCCAAAAGGATTTGAATCTTCGGCAGCAACGATGGCTAGAGTTTTTGGCATCATATGATTTTGGTATAGCCTATACTCCGGGAAAGGGTAACGCAGTGGCAGATGCGTTAAGTCGAAGACATGCAGGATTGGGAGCCATGTTTTCAGAATGGAAGAATCTCGAGTATTTAGCTGGATTTGACTTCAGGCCCAGATGTGAATTGGAACCTAAGATGTTGGCAAACTTATCGATAAGACCGACTCTTGTGGAAAGAATTGGCGAGAGCCAAAAGCGAGACGATAAGCTTGTCAAGATTATCCGTGACTTAGAATCTGGATTGGACCCAGAAAAGGATAAAGGATTCGAGGTCGATCGAGAGGGTTGGCTTCGGAAGCAAGGACGACTAGTTTTTCCCGATGTAGATGAATTGAGAAATGAAGTTCTAAAGGAAAGTCATCACTCGAAGTTGACAATTCATCCAGGTGGAAATAAGATGTATCGGGATATGAAGAGAACCTATTACTGGGAAGGTATGAAGAAGGATGTTGGAAATTTTATTTCCAAGTGTATGAACTGCCAGTTGGTAAAAGCCGAACAGAAGAAGCCAAGTGGATTGCTTCAGCCATTAGAAGTTCCTACATGGAAGTGGGAGCAAATATCAATGGATTTTATCGATGGGTTACCTAGAACAAGAACGGCAAATGAAGGGATTTGGGTTATTGTAGATCGTCTGACTAAGAGTGCAAGATTCATTCCTGTTCGATCGACTAGGACTACATCAAAGTTGGCTGAGTTGTATGTTAAGTGGATAGTTCGATTCCATGGTATTCCGAAGAGTATAGTGTGCGATCGAGATCCATTGTTCACTAGTGGATTTTGGAAGAGCTTCCAGGAAGTTTTGGGAACAGAGTTGTGTTTGAGTACAGCTTATCACCCCCAAACAGATGGTCAGACCGAGAGAGTCAACCGAGTTTTGGAAGATCTCCTCAGAGCATGTGTTTTAGATTTCGGAGGATCATGGGAAGATCACCTTCATTTGGTGAAATTTTCGTATAATAACAGTTACCAGTCCAGCATTGGTATGGCACCGTATGAAGCATTGTATGGAAGACCGTGTAACTCTCCGACATGTTGGTTAGAAACAGGAGAAAAGTTAATACTTGGGCCAGAAATGATTCGACAGACTTCGGATTGCATAGAGATCATTCGGCAATGAATGAAGGCAGCCCAAGACCGACAGAAAAGTTATGCCGATAAGCGTCGTAAGGATTTGGAATTCGACGAAGGTGATATGGTTTTTGTGAAGATTTCTCCACTGAAGAATGTTATTCGATTCGGGAAGAAAGGAAAATCGACTCCGAGATTTGTCGGACCATTCCCGATCATCGAGCGAATTGGAAAGCTCGCCTACAGATTGGAGTTACCAGAGAGGATGTCGGTAGTGCACAATGTTTTTCATGTATCATATCTACGGAAGTATGTGCACGACTCGAATACAGTGATTTCTGCTGATAGCTGTGAAGATTTCGAAGTTGATCCAGTGGATAAGAGACCTCGTAAGCCGCTTCGTGTTGTGGAAACCGACACGAAACAGCTTAGGAGGAAGGTGGTTAGGTTGCTCAAGATACAATGGAGTGATGATGATAACGACTGTACATGGGAGGTGGAAGAGAGGATGAAGGCAGCTCATCCTGAACTCTTTAAGGTATGGCCCTAAGGTGTCGTGTCATCTAACGACATTGTAACTTGTTCTAGTCTTAGAATTCTGCATGCTAGGCTAGTAATTGGATGCATGGTTTGTTGATTGCTATGGATGGTAGGCATGCAGAATAGTCTTTGTTTGCTCTTGTTTGTTTGGAATTTCGGGGGCAAAATTCCTAAGGGGGAGAGAATGTAACGACCCGTATTTTTACAGATCGAAACATCATAAAACAGTTATCATTAGGTCGCATTGTTGATAAGTCGTCCATAGTCTAAGTCCTAGGTCGTATAGTAGTTAGGTCGGAGTAGACGACCTAAGGAAGTGGAGCGACCTAAGGAAGTTGGCGACCTAAAGATTTAGGGATAGGTCGTATAGGAGATGAGTCGTGTGGTGGCTTAGGTCGTGGGGTAGGTTAGGTCGGATGAACGACTTAAGAGGATGGAGCGACCTAAGAGAGTGAACGACCTAAGAGTTAGCGACCTACAGGAATTGGCGACTTAGGAGTTAGCGACCTAAGGAAATAGGCGACTTAGGAAGTTAACGACCTAGTGGTAAGCGACTTAAGGACTGGACGAGGTAAGGACTTAGGTCGTATAACAGTTAAGTCGTGTAGTGGTTTAGGTCGTATGATAGTTTGGGACGACCTATAGGATTTGACCGACCTAAGAGTTAGCGGCATAAGGAACTGGGCGAGTTAACGACCTAGGAAGTGGACGACCTATGATAGTACTGAGTTTAGTTAGGTCGTGAGCGACCTAAGTGGTGTTGTGATTAGTTAGGTCGTGAGTTGTTAGGTCGCGTGAGTTGTTAGGTCGTGACATTGTTAGGTCGTGGCCTCTGTTAAGTCGCTAGGTCGGCACTGCTGTTAGGCCGCTTGAGTGTGTTAGGTCGTAAGTCGCGCATTATGTTAGGTCGCGCATTGTGTTAGGTCGCTGAGTGTTAGGTCGGAGGGTTTGTTAGGTCGTAAGTCACGCATTATGTTAGGTCGCGCATTGTGTTAGGTCACTGAGTGTTAGGTCGGAGGGTTTGTTAGGTCGTGGACGACCTAAGGAGGGGCGGACGACCTAAGGGAAATCAGCCTATAAATAGGCGGGTTCTTCTTCATTTTTGGGATCTGGATTTTGAAGCGACGAAGTGCTGCCATTTTGAGAGCTCGAGTTCCACACTTCTTCACTTCTTTTCTCCACTCTAATCTTGTGATTCCTTCCATCCAAATCGAAGATCAAATCGAAGATCCAAGAGCTTAGATTGAAGATCTACATCCATCGAAGAGAGATTTCATCGTTTGAAGTGGATTTGTGATAGATCGAGTTAGATCCTTCGCTGTCCAGATCTGAAGTGTGTTGCTTTTAAGGTGTTTAGGTGATTTGGTGAGTGGTGATTATCTCTCACACGGATCCAAAGGAGTATATCGGATCGTTGGTTTGATTTGGTGTTAAAATAGTGATTTCCATGCATTTTCGTAAACTTAAGTATAGATCTATTGTTCATGATGATTTCACATCCATTTTACTACATTTTAACCTATGTAAGTTCATTCATCAAGTTGTAGAGATATTGCTCATGTTTTCATGCTTGTTAGAGTTAGACTCTTTATTTACAAGATTGCCATTATTGTTATAATTGTTTATTAGATCATATTTGAATGTTTGATTACTTGGATTAATGATTGACTGGATTGATTGTTATGAATTAGTTGATTGATGATTTGATTTAGACAAGATGGTCGAAGATGATTCAAAAGCTAAGGGAAAGGCTCTTGAATTGGGAAAGCTGCTCGTGGCATATGTAGCGGATGATGAAGCTCATATGGATATATTTGATGATGATGATGTTGAGATGAGGCTTTGCTAGGATGTGATGAAGCGAGGCATGATATGAGATAGTCTTGGTCTAATCCAGATGGGATCATTCCAAGCATGTTGATAACTCGGTGAAATGGTTCGAGTTTGAGGATAATGGTTTGCTCGAGAGGCGCTTGAGCTAGTATGGAAATAGTCGTCGAGGAGGATGACTGAAAGGCTGAGATTTCATCGTTGTTGTAGGTTCTAGCATGCTCAAAGCAAGAGTACGCTGGGCAGATTCGATAGTCCCTAAAGACTACTGATTGGTAGTCAAGTACTCCGGGCAGATTCGATAGTCCTAGGCATGGGTTTCGACGATGTGCGGAGTTATGTCTAGAACCGGGGTTTCCATTAGCCCTTGACGGACGGCTGAAAGAATGTGCCGGTCATTCAATTAACGGTGGTATCGAAGTAATGATAACAGTGATAGCCAGAGTCATGGATGTTTGGTTGTATCGTCATTCGGTCTCAAGAGCGGTATTTTTTGGGTGCTTATCTGATCTTGGTTTAGGCCTTGGGGGTTTGTACTTGGAAAACATCGCCCTTGACTCGAGTGATAATTGCTTTACTTTAAATGTTTACTATGCTATGTTTGTTTCTGCTTAGTGTGTGTCTGGGGGCTATCACTGAAGAAAGAGGTGGAGTGGGAGGGTTGGATTCCTATTCCTTTTTTTTCCTTTATGATCTTTTGGTATGTTGTCAGTTAATTTACCGCTCACTAAGGCTGTTGTCTGACTCAAGGCTTTATGTTTTAACTCTTATTGCCTTGGGCTGTTCGTCCATTTTGGGACGGGCAGACTAGGTAGCAGGTGACAGGTGCTGTTCTTGCTTCCAACGATGCTGATGACGAAGACGAGCTGGAGGCTTGCATATTATTTTCTTACTATATGTACTGGATGTTCCGCTGCTTGTATAATTCTCTGAGTGATATGTAGTGAGGCTTGATGTATTGACTATTCAGATGTTTGTATTCAACTATTATGAAGTTTTATATGATGACATTCTATTCTGTGAAGCTTCACTATATATATGTTCTATTGTATTTTATCCATGTGCTGTGAGTTATACGATAGATTCTACTGTTTTAATTTACCCTGATGATCGTCCATGGCTACCTGGCACGCTTTACAGCGCACTATGTCTAGGTTCAGTGCGGGGTCATGGGCGGTCGTCACAGAGACATTTTAGGTTCAGGGACGATACGACCAACATTTGTTTACTTTGGTCTTGGAGGAGTATTATATTGGGAATGTTACTTGATACATGTATGATATTGACTCACTGTGTGTGTGTGTGTATAATTGACATTTGAGTTGTATTGTATTCTTATAAAGTTATTGTATTATATATCGTATGTTATCATTGCATCTAACTCTGTGTACTTTGCTATATATTATATATTGTGTATTGTTATGTCTTGGAGGTACATGTGTCTATTGCTTTGTACCGATACTATGTACGTACAGATTTGATGTTTATTTGACGTTTCAATACGTACGATTTGATGTTTATTTGACGTTTTAATACGTACCGACATTAGTCTAAGGGAATATTCGTGTATGCACCTTATATAGCCTCATTCTCCTTATTATCTGCCAGTATTACTCTATAATACTCTTGGATAATGTGGATATAGAGATGGGGTGTCACATAAATTAAATTCATTTATTAAATAACTTCAAGACCTATTTATCAAATAAATTACCAAATTAAAATTTTTTTAATCAAATTTTCTATAATTAACTTGAATGAATTATTACTTAAAAATTAGGTTGTTACAAAGTGCATATTCTTTTGAGAAGGAATGAAGAAATATATTGGTGAATACATTAATAAATGTTTCACGTACCAATAAGTAAAGCCTAAAAATCAAAATCCTAGTGGATTGCTTCAACCATCGGAAATAACAACTTAGAAGTGAGACTCCTTATCGATAAATTTCATTAATAGATTTCATTAATTAAATTCCTTAGTTGATAATTTGATTAATAAAGTGTAACAACCCTCTATGGAATGGGCCTAATTTTTGTCCCAATAAAAGCCTATTGATCCTTTGGTCCATTTTAGAGCTAGCTGCCGGTTGGTAAAATTGATCACATAAACAGTGTATAGAGCTACATATTTATGCTTTCAGAATCTCACAATGGAAGAGATAAAATATAATAATAAATAAAGTATATGTTTTAATATTTTCCAAATATCATAAACACAATATTCCAAATATCCATAACATAATGTCTCAAAATAGAACAACGATAAGTCTAAAATCTAGGTACATCATTATAAATCATAAACATAAATAGATAGCTATACTGCCACTAGTCTTCACTGCCTCCTTCATGCTTCATCATCAGCATCGTTCCCCCGAACCAATGGGTTGCAATGAGGAGGTTGCCAGAACAACAATGTCCGATAAATGAAAATCTTAAGTCTTACCATAATAGTAGTTAGGCAATTGTAACATCCCACCTTTTTGTATGCTTAAGCAGACACACGTGCCAACTTAAACCATATAGAAGGGTGGATTGTTATAGGGTAAATAAGAAAAAGTGGAGAAATAAAAGAAACAAAATAGAATCTTGCAGCGGAACGATAAAATATAATAATCAAATACCAGTTCATGAAGCTATTTTACAAAACATTTGATTATACTTATACAATACATATCAGAGTTACACATACCAAAGAATGATAATTATGAAGCGGAAAACAATGGTGTAGTAGAATATATAAAAAATAGTAATAATAAAATCTTCGTCTTCGTCCTTCAGAAATAGGGCCTTCAAATCCTGAAACGCTCAGGCTAACCCGAGCGAATTGAAAAGACAAAACACACGAGTCAGAACTAAAAGATCTTATGTAAGTTAAATCAATGAAATAAATATGAGTGTAAACGGCATCAGAGATGTTTACGGGATTTGACATCTCCTATCCAGTGTCTAACGTGAGTGCAGTAACTTAAGAAATGTTCGGGATTCACATCTCTTAAGGATCCGTTAAACTATCTACTATGTAGTAATATTCGCTATTATAATAATGTCTAATATAAAATAAACATACTTTTAAATAGCATTAAGGAGTGACCCAATATTCCCCTTAACACATAATAGTCCCAGTAGTCTATCCAGTATTAGCATACTCCCAAAATGAGGGCTACCCTCGATACTCCGCAGGCTACGGGAGAAATCACAAATCGTAGTAAAGCTCGCTATGGTAGGTGACACGGCACAACTAGGCAATGCCAGGGTAGATATACCAATTACGCATCCGGACTGGTGGTGACGCATAGCAGCCACTACCGCCCACCTCGAACAACACTCCCAAATAAAAAATCAAAGGGTGGCCACCAAATAAATCACAAGTAATAGAATGGTATCGAAGAAGTATGTCCGATCAGAGGTGCTACCTCCTTGGTCCGTCAATCGCTCCTGTTTTAGCCACCTTATGCCAACTCACGGGAGTTGGGTCCATGTTTATACCTTAGGATCGTCGCGACCATCCTACTTCATTCTGGAAACTCCACCGCATACACAGTTGTCAAAGTGGTTTTCGGTATCGACAGAGAGTATGTTCATATCCGATCCTGGTCTCTTTAACAACCAAACGTTATTATAACACCATGGTCATTAAAAATATATATATACTTTTTAAAAACACAATCATTGCTCTTTCAAAACATATTCTTTATTTCAAAATAGTATATACTTCAAAAACCAAAATATTATCGCCATTTCAAACCATATCCTTTACCTCAAAATAGTATATACTTTAAAACCAAAATATTATTGCTATTTCAAAACATATCAATTACTTCAAAATAATATATACTTTAAAAACCAAAATATTATCGCCATTTCAAACCATATCCTTTACTTGAAAATAGTATATACTTTAAAACCAAAATATTATTGCTATTTCAAAACATATCATTTACTTCAAAATAGTATATACTTTAAAACAAAAATATTATTGCTATTTCAAAACATATCATTTACTTCAATATAGTATATGCTTTAAAACCAAATTCAATAATATATTATTTAAATAAAATCCAAATTTTCAATCACTATTCTTACTTTTAATTATAAAACTTGAAATATTCTTTAAAACCATCTTAAACCCAAACCACATTTTGAAGTCATATTTCTAAATTTTCAATTTCCATATGTTTCAAATCCATATATTCACAGATAATTCTTAAATAAATTCTATTTCAAATAAATTCATTTTTTTCAAACCATATTACTTCAAAGTTATAACAATTTCGAAAACCAATACTTTGAAAACAATAATACCTTAATTTCAATTTTGATATATTTCAAGACTTTAAATATTGCAAAATTCCCAACCAAATCTGAAAATCTTATATATACCTTAATTCAATTTACTATTATTTAGTTTAGAAATATTTATTTAATAAATTCAATATCACTTAAATAAAGCTCAAACTTGAAATATTCGTAAATCAAACTTAAAACATCATCACGTTATACTTAGCTTAAATTTTAGAATTTAACCATATATAAAATAATATTTATATAATATCAAAATTAGTATATATATAATCTCTTATTTTCCAAAACCCATAGAAAATCACTTTAAAATATTTTATATATAGACCACGGTGCCTGTATATAATTTTCTATCCTATGGTCAAGTGATACAGATATTTATCATTTCAATCCGTAATTTAAAAATAAAAGTTTACGGTTATATATCATTTAAAACTGCAATCCCGAATGAAATTAAAATGCATAATAACTTGCAGTTTATACAATATAAAATATAGCATCCATTCATCCAAATATCAATAAACAACCATTTATTACAATCATCATCCAATTTAAACAAAACATCAATATAAAGCATATAAAATATATCAGGCATCAACAAATAGTTTATATTCAATAAAAATTAATAACTGTTCAACTGGCAGTTTATATGCAATAATAAATAAATTTAACTGGCAAATTATATGCAATAAATAATAATTAAATTTAACTAAATGCTATCTAACCGTGATGATGATTAAATATATGCCCAAACAATCATAGATAAATTTTAAATCACATCAAAATTTAATTTAACAAACATAAGAAATCTTAGAAGTTGTGAGTGGGTTAAAACACTCACCTTTTGAATTTAAATTGAATTTAAATTCAATTTAAACCCAAAAATTTGACCGTCTCAGAATTTGTCCAAACCAGCGTCATCAGGTCCAGAATTTCAATACGATCCCAGCAAAACAAACCGCGCATGAATCCGAGTCTGTATGCAAAAGTTATGAAAATTTGAAGATTGGAAAATTCTGGTCCTGAGTCGACTTCGAGTTCAACCCGGTCTGCCGCCTCAAATACCCGATGCTTGCTCTGAGTTTTTACCAAAACGACCCGTAGACCCGAGTCATTTTCTTCGTGACCCGAACTAGCTCCAGGGATTTTCCCCCTGAAACCCGAAGCGCGACCCGAAGCGCGTAAATCTCAAAAAAAAATTATTTTTTATTTGAAATTATATTTTGGAATTTGGGAATTAGGTTTTGTCTGCCATTGGAATGAGGAGCTAAGAAGAAGATGAATTGTACGTACAGAAAAATGAATATTAGGGAGGCTAGGGTTTATAACAGGATATATATAGGTAGGGTTGACATTTGAATGGATGGATAAGATAGATTTACGCGCTAACGCCAAAGTGGTCCAAAAAGCCCGTTCTGTCTCCGGAACGAAATTGGGTAAACCCATATATCAAAATAGGTGTTTTAAAATATTTTAAACGCAATGGAAAAGGTTTCAAGTCCAAATTCCATCGTATGAAGAAGTTATGCTAAAATCAAAAATTTCAAATTGATTTCAATTGATTACAATTGCATTTATTTCAAGGCGTTTAGAGTCCGTACGATCAAATGACAAATCCGGTTGTTACGAAACTTGAAACACTATTATAATTCACCGTTACGGATCTGATGAAACTTGTTTCATCGAAATCCGAGTCAGTGGCCAAAATGACTATTTTTCCATCAATTAAATAAATTAATAAAATCCAACTTTTAATTTAAATCTTAAAATTTACCAATTTTAACCCTTTTATATTGCTCAGTAAATTACAATGTTTTAACTAAATTAAAAGTAAATTTAAAAATTGATAAATTTATCAATTTCAGTGTTTATCTCAGATTCATTGAATTTAGAAATTGTAAATTAAATTTTCAAAATTTCATTTAATTACCTTTCGTTCTATTATTCAGTCTATTATTATCAAAAAGATGCAATTTACATTGGCTCACTATTGTTTACATTTATTTTCTTAGATTTCCTCTACACTTCCTTCAACATTAAAATTTAACTTTTATATTTCATTTATTCACAATAATTTCAAAGAAAGTAATTAAATTTTCCAATTAAATAAATAAATATAGCTTCCTATTCTGTAGATTAGCCAACTGTCATAATCTAAATAGGGTTAGTATTAATTTCATCTTATAAAATTTACTAATTTCAATAAATTAGAACTTCACAATTTGCTTACATAAATTTGGATTGTACTACACTTATTATATTTCTGCCAAATAGATACATTAATTCCTATTAAATATTCTCTGTAACTATTTCTTGGTTTCATACTTTTTTTATTTCCCTAAATTACTATCTTGTATTAAGTTTACGTTTCTATTTTACTTTATATTCAATTATAACCTAACAGTCGTTACAATCAATTGGATTGTATTGAATTTGGTTATCCATCAACTGCCATTTACACTACTACCTAAATTTACACAGTCACTATTAGAAAATCTTGCTGCGTTGGTAAATTATGTTTGCTTTAAATTACTTATTTAATTTTTTATGCTCAAGAGCAACAATTAACACTTTCCATTATTATACAAATCTGAATCTCATTCTAGTTATTCTTTATTAATAATTCACACAATATTATAACTTCGTACAAGACATCTAATTACTATTTATTATTATAACTTTACAATCTATATTAATTTATTGATTGATTTACTATTTGCCTTTGTTTCCTTATATTCAATTCTTAGCTTAGTATGACAATTTATAGTACTCCATTTAAACGACATTTCATTTCACTTGTTAATACTTGGCTTAAGTTTCTACGGTTGCATTTCATTTACTCCTCTGTTACCATATCATAATTACTTAATATTTATATGAACTTTAATTCCAAATAAATTCATTGACCAATTAATTTGGAAATTTGTAATAGTTGTTATTCTACCCTTAAATTTATTTCAAATAACGTACTACCTTATTATCTAAATTTACGAACAAATACCGTTACAATGTTTTATTGCATAAATCAATTTAATCCTTTTCCTTTATCTCTCATATTCAATTACAACTACAAGTTGGCATTTATCTCCATACTACCAATTGCATTCTCTTATGTTCTATCCAAATATTCATTTAGATTTTATTTCCATTAATTTATTCAATATTGACGTCCACTTAATCAAATTTACTTCCATTTATATAATTGCAATTCAATTCAGTTATTATTTCATTAATACTATTTCAAATTTATTTCTTCCAGTATTAATTACACAATCAAACTTAATTAACCAATTATAATGGTTCCTACTATTCCTTCAATTGGATTTCATTAAAATTTGTCAAGCATTTATTATATTTACAAATGCAACATTTAATTTCTAACATACGCTCCAATATAAATTATAAAATTTTCATTTCTTTTTACATTAAATTACAAAAATCAATTTAAATCAACATATTCAAATGCTTGAAATTCACGGGTCGTTACACTCTCCCCACTCAAAACTTTTCGTCCCCGAAAAGGAAAAAGGGAAAAGAAGAAATAAGGAAACAATATATCTTTCTTAAATATTAAATTTATAAACAATAAGTTTACAAAATAATTTAAAATAAGATATACCAATTTATACCCGTTTAAATCCTTTATACATAAATTATTAAGGTTTGTAAAACATTTTCAAATTTTTCGAAGACCAAAATTTATGGAAAATTTTGGCACTCCTTTGTACGGAGAGGCTCGGGAGAAAATATAATATTAAATATAACAAAATATCACATATAATACTCAAAATTTAATATCCCAACACGGGAAAACAATATAATAGCGCTATAAACCGTAATCCGAAAACGTACCTATTTGTCGGGCAATTAACGCTTATTTATGGAACCAAAAGCAGTAGCAATTTGCTTCCATAACCTACATTTCACTTATATAATCTAAAAGGGTTAATAATTATATAAAATGAAATATTTGGAGTTCCTTAAATCAATAACAACAATCAACATAGCAACCATCACTTGCAACAAGCAAACAACCATCACATAAGTCAACACACATCAATCATTCATTCATATCAAACACAATAAATAGTTGTTCGGGTTCAAAACTTCAAATTGTATGGAAAAATAAACTACTAAGTGTACCCTTTTACTCAATAGTCTTAGGCGAACTGATTATTTATTCATCCAAACAATTGTAAAGTATCCTTGCCCAAACAACCATAAATTAAACAAACAACAAATTCAAACAATAGATCATGTTCATTATCATTAATTTCATTCCATATATTGTTGCTTGATTTCCTTTTCATTCAATTTATACTCATCTTTATTTAATTTATTCACCTCATGTCAATTCTCTTCTTATTGTATTATATTGATTCATTCATGACTTGATTTCATTTATTTACATTCATTTATTAACAATATTCATGTTAAGTTCAGTTACTTGGCATAACAATTATAACCTTAATTCCTATTAATAAGAGCAATTTACTGAACATTTTCATTACATAAGTTTACTTGTACAATTTCCATTATATTTTCTTATTAAACATTTCAACTTTTACAATTAGGTAAGATATATATATATATATATATATATATATATATATGCTTTTAAAAATGTAATTAAAAGTTATACAGGTTTATTCTATTTCCTTTAATTAATTTAATGCTCAATAAACATATCTTAGGTTACATATTTCGGCTTTTCTTTTAATTTTATCTATAACCTAGCATTAAATCCTTATTTCAAATTAGAGGTTCCACTTATTAATTAGTTCCATTCCATTTCACTACACTAATTGAAACTATTAATTAACGGAAACTTAAGAACTAAATACCGGATTAAATTTTAAATCATTTTAAAATAATAGATAAATGTATATACTTACCATTTATATATCCAATTATATTTAAAACAATTTAAAATATTTATTTGTTTATCAAAAATAAATCTGTAGTAAAACTACTACAGTGGTCTTCCCACTTCGAAACTCGAAAATGAACGTCGATGATGCGTGCACTCATCATCGAAATTATTTTCCAACGACAAAGAGGGGAGTACAAAACTTATCTCTTTCCAAAATTTTCTTTAAAACAATTCTTTCAAATTATGTTGAAATATTTATATCAGAAAATACTTATAAATAAAATTATTATTATATTCCAAAACCATTCAAAAGAAATTTTTTCCAAAAATCCCGGAACTTAAGTTCAAAAATTTCCAATTTGATTTATTTTATTTTCAATCTTATTTCAACTATTATTTATTAATTTCATTACCTAACAACCAATCTATTACAACCAATATATACCTTTATAAAATATTTTACTTTATATATAGAAAATATAGTAGGCAAAATTATTTCATTCACCTATAATAAAACAAATATTATGTCGGTCTGTCCTATTAAGTGTTTAGAAATCCCTATTGATGTCATAGCGTCCCATGCACCAACCAGAATTTATAAATACAAAACGAAACAGATTAACACAATATTAAAACCTTTTTATAACACTAACAAATACGCTCTCTCATATATATACACTCAGCGACTCCCATAGGGTATTACTACCCTATTAATAAAGAGTCAGACCCCACAAAGCTAAGGTTTATCGCTAAACCAAAGCTCTGATACCAAATGTAACATCCCACCTTTTTGTATGCTTAAGCAGACACACGTGCCAACTTAAACCATACAGAAGGGTGGATTGTTATGGGGTAAATAAGAAAAGTGGAGATATAAAAGAAACAAAATAGAATCTTGCAGCGGAACGATAAAATATAATAATCAAATAAAAGTTCATGAAGCTGTTTTACAAAACATTTGATTATACTTATACAATACATATCAGAGTTACACATACTAGAGAATGATAATTATGCAGCGGAAAACAATGGTGTAGTAGAATATATAACAAATAGTAATAATAAAATCTTCGTCTTCGTCCTTCAGAAATAGGGCCTTCAAATCCTGAAATGCTCAGGCTGACCCGAGAGAATTGAAAAGATAAAACACTCGAGTCAGAACTAAAAGAACTTATGTAAGTTAAATCAATGAAATAAATATGAGTGTAAACGGCGTCAGAGATGTTTACGGGGTTTGACATCTCCTATCCAGTGTCTAACGTGAGTGCAGTAACTTAAGAAATGTTCGAGATTCACATCTCTTAAGGATCCGTTAAACTATCTACTATGTAGTAATATTCACTATTATAATAATGTCTAATATAAAATAAACATACTTTTAAATAGCATTAAGGAGTGACCCAATATTCCCCTTAACACATAATAGTCCCAGTAGTCTATCCAGTATTAGCATACTCCCAAAATGGGGGCTACCCTCGATACTCCACAGGCTACGGGAGAAATCACAAATCGTAGTAAAGCTCGCTATGGTAGGTGACACGGCACAACTAGGCAATGCCAGGGTAGATATACCAATTACGCATCCGGACTGGTGGTGACGCATAACAGCCACTACCGCCCACCTCGAACAACACTCCCAAATCAAAAATCGAAGGGTGGCCACCAAATAAATCACAAGTAATAGAATGGTATCGAAGAAGTGTGTCCGATCAGAGGTGCTACCTCCTTGGTTCGTCAATCGCTCCTATTTTAGCCACCTTATGCCAACTCACGGAAGTTGGGTGCACGTTTATACCTTAGGATCGTCGCCACCATCCTACTTCATTCTGGAAACTCCACCGCGTACACAGTTGTCAAAGTGGTTTTCGGTATCGACAGAGAGTATGTCCATATCCGATCCCGGTCTCTTTAAAAACCAAACGTTATTATAACACCGTGGTCATTAAAAATATATATATACTTTTTAAAAACACAATCATTGCTCTTTCAAAACATATTCTTTATTTCAAAATAGTATATACTTCAAAAACCAAAATATTATCGCCATTTCAAACCATATCCTTTACCTCAAAATAGTATATACTTTAAAACCAAAATATTATTGCTATTTCAAAACATATCATTTACTTCAAAATAGTATATACTTTAAAAACCAAAATATTATCGCCATTTCAAACCATATCCTTTACTTCAAAATAGTATATGCTTTAAAACCAAAATATTATTGCTATTTCAAAACATATCATTTACTTCAAAATAGTATATACTTTAAAACCAAATTCAATAATATATCATTTAAATAAAATCCAAATTTTCAATCACTATTCTTACTTTTAATTATAAAACTTGAAATATTCTTTAAAACCATCTTAAACCCAAACCACATTTTGAAGTCATATTTCTAAATTTTCAATTTCAATAGGTTTCAAATCCATATATTCACAGATAATTCTTAAATAAATTCCATTTCAAATAAATTCATTTTTTTCAAACCATATTACTTCAAAGTTATAACAATTTCGAAAACCAATACTTTGAAAACAATAATACCTTAATTTCAATTTTGATATATTTCAAGACTTTAAATATTCCAAAATTCCCAACCAAATCTGAAAATCTTATATATACCTTAATTCAATTTACTATTATTTAGTTTAGAAATATTTATTTAATAAATTCAATATCACTTAAATAAAGCTCAAACTTGAAATATTCGTAAATCAAACTTAAAACATCATCAAGTTATACTTAGCTTAAATTTTAGAATTTAACCATATATAAAATAATATTTATATAATATCAAAATTAGTATATATATAAACCCTTATTTTCCAAAACCCATAGAAAATCACTTTAAAATATTTTATATATAGACCACGGTGCATGTATATAATTTTCTATCCTATGGTCAAGTGATATAGATATTTATCATTTCAATCTGTAATTTAAAAATAAAAGTTTACGGTTATATATCATTTCAAACCGCAATCCCGAATGAAATTAAAATGCATAATAACTTGCAGTTTATACAATATAAAATATAGCATCCACTCATCCAAATATCAATAAACAACCATTTATTACAATCATCATCCAATTTAAACAAAACATCAATATAAAGCATATAAAATATAACAGGCATCAACAAATAGTTTATATTCAATAAAAATTAATAACTGTTCAACTGGCAGTTTATATGCAATAATAAATAAATTTAACTGGCAAATTATATGCAATAAATAACAATTAAATTTAACTAAATGCTATCTAACTGAGATGATGATTAAATATATGCCCAAACAATCATAGATAAATTTTAAATCACATCAAAATTTAATTTAACAAACATAAGAAATCTTAGAAGTTGTGAGTGGGTTAAAACACTAACCTTTTGAATTTAAATTGAATTTAAATTCAATTTAAACCCAAAAATTTGACCGTCTCAGAATTCATCCAAACCAGCGTCATCAGGTCCAGAATTTTAATACGATCCTAGCAAAACAAACCGCGCATGAATCCGAGTCCGTATGCAAAAGTTATGAAAATTTGAAGATTGGAAAATTTTGGTCCTAAGTCGACTTCGAGTTCAACCCAGTCCGCCGCCTCAAATACCCGATGCTTGCTCTGAGTTTTTGCCAAAACGACTCGGAGACCCGAGTCATATTCTTCGAGACCCGAAGTAGCTCCAAGGTTTTTCCCCCTGAAACCCCAAGCGCGACCCGAAGCGCGTAAATCTAAAAAAAAATTATTTTTTTTATTTTTTTTATTTGAAATTATATTTTGGAATTTGGGAATTGGGTTTTGTCTGCCATTGGAATGAGGAGCTAAGAAGAAGATGAATTGTACGTACAGACAAATGAAGATTAGGAAGGCTAGGGTTTATAACAGGATATATATAGGTAGGGTTGACATTTGAATGGATGGATAAGATAGATTTACGCGTTAACGCCAAAGTGGTCCAAAAAGCCCGTTCTGTCTCCGGAACGAAATTGGGTAAACCCATATATCAAAATAGGTGTTTTAAAATATTTTAAACGCAATGGAAAAGGTTTTAAGTCCAAATTCCATAATATGAAGAAGTTATGCTAAAATCAAAAATTTCAAATTGATTTCAATTGATTACAATTGCATTTGTTTCAAGGCGTTTCGAGTCCGTACGATCAAATGACAAATCCGATTGTTACAAAACTTGAAACACTATTATAATTCACCGTTACGGATCTGATGAAACTTGTTTCATCGAAATCCGAGTCAGTGGCCAAAATGACTATTTTTCCATCAATTAAATAAATTAAAAATAAATTAATAAAATCCAACTTTTAATTTAAATCTTAAAATTTACCAATTTTAACCCTTTTATATTGCTCAGTAAATTACAATGTTTTAACCAAATTAAAAGTAAATTTAAAAATTGATAAATTTATCAATTTCAGTGTTTATCTCAAATTCATTGAATTTAGAAATTGTAAATTAAATTTTCAAAATTTCATTTAATTACCTTTCATTCTATTATTCAGTCTATTATTATCAAAAAGATGCAATTTACATTGGCTCACTATTGTTTACATTTATTTTCTTAGATTTCCTCTACACTTCCTTCAACGTTAAAATTTAACTGTTATATTTCAATTATTCACAATAATTTCAAAGAAAGTAATTAAATTTTCCAATTAAATAAATAAATAAGCTTCCTATTCTGTAGATTAGCCAACTGTCATAATCTAAATAGGGTTAGTATTAATTTCATCTTATAAAATTTACTAATTTCAATAAATTAGAACTTCACAATTTGCTTACATAAATTTGGATTGTACTACACTTATTATATTTCTGCCAAATAGATACATTAATTCTAATTAAATATTCTCTATAACTATTTCTTGGTTTCATACCTTTTTTATTTCCCTAAATTACTATCTTGTATTAAGTTTACGTTTCTATTCTACTTTATATTCAATTATAACCTAACAGTCGTTACAATCAATTGGATTGTATTGAATTTGGTTATCCATCAACTGCCATTTACACTACTACCTAAATTTACACAGTCACTATTAGAAAGTCTTGCTGCATTGGTAAATTATGTTTGCTTTAAATTACTTATTTAAATTTTTATGCTCAAGAGCAACAATTAACACTTTCCATTATTATACAAATTTGAATCTCATTCTAGTTATTCTTTATTAATAATTCACACAATATTATAACTTCGTACAAGACATCCAATTACTATTTATTATTATAACTTTACAATCTATATAAATTCATTGATTGATTTACTATTTGCCTTTGTTTCCTTATATTCAATTCTTAGCTTAGTATGACAATTTATAGTACTCCATTTAAACGACATTTCATTTCACTTGTTAATACTTGGCTTAAGTTTCTACGGTTGCATTTCATTTACTCCTCCGTTACAATATCATAATTACTTAATATTTATATGAACTTTAATTCCAAATAAATTCATTGACCAATTAATTTGGAAATTTGCAATAGTTGTTATTCTACCCTTAAATTTATTTCAAATAACGTACTACCTTATTATCTAAATTTACGAACAAATACCGTTACAATGTTTTATTGCATAAATCAATTTAATCCTTTTCCTTTATCTCTCATATTCAATTACAACTACAAGTTGGCATTTATCTCCATACTACCAATTGCATTCTCTTATGTTCTATCCAAATATTCATTTAGATTTTATTTCCATTAATTTATTCAATATTGACGTCCACTTAATCAAATTTACTTCCATTTATATAATTGCAATTCAATTCAGTTATTATTTCATTAATACTATTTCAAATTTATTTCTTCCAGTATTAATTACACAATCAAACTTAATTAACCAATTATAATGGTTCCTACCACTATAAAAAAAACCATTTATAGTTGCAAAAATCGGTGGCGTTTTATTGTAAATGCAACAAAAAATAGATTACCAAATAATATAAACGTGGCAAAAAATAATTCACGTTTCCCGCTTCTAAAAAAAAGAGTCTGCGTGAACTAAATAAACGTAACCTATCATTTTACTCTCGTACTTAACAAAATTCTCGTCCCTAATTTGCTTTCTTCTTCAGAAAAAAAATTTCCCCTTTTAATCGTGTCAAATTTTCATCGCACTCAATTATCATCGTCAACTCCGTCGTTTCCCCCTTACTCAACATCGAGTCACGGCAGCCAGTAGATCTAGGTATATTTAGGTATGAATCTTTTAAATCGATTAGGTATATTTAGGTATGAATGTTTTAAATCGACTTTGTGATTCTATTTGGATTTTATATGAATTTGAATGCATCTTATTTTCGTATTTTTTCCTAAACTATTACTGAAATGGTTGATTTAAAGGTGGAAACGATCACTCTATATCATTTGTAGCTTGGAATCCATAGAAATAAAGAGCTCTGTACTCTGATTAATTGAATTGTTGCTAGAGGCAAAGTATCATGATATCAATAAATCACTTATTAATAATTCTGCCAAATATGGAAATCTTAATTCCAGTTTTCATAGTTTTTGTTAGGATTATATTTTTTGTGAACTGCTATCTTTGTTCGACTGATTTTATATGGTGCATTGATATGTTTGGTATTTGTTTTCTTAAAAGAAATGGGTATATTAGATCATGCATTTTAATGTTGGTCTTTGTTTGTCAACTGATTCAATGGCTGGTGTTGTAATATTAATTTGAGTTTTCGCATTTCTTATTAAGATCTCTTTCTATAGTTACAAAACAATTGGACCAAGCATTCAGGACTCTCAATTGTTGTGGGTTCCTAATCCTACTCTCCCTCAGGCCTAAGAATCTTACTATGGTGTAACCATGGACAAGGAATAGGGATATTTTCTCTCAAAAAATCCTTTTTAAAGGTCCATTTAAGATGAACTGTTTAATACAATAAAAATATATCATAAATGAGTATGTGATTCTTATGACTTATTAACTTCTAACTATTATTTCATATTATAATAAATTATTGGTGAACATACATTTCTAAATAAGTATAATTGTTGAATTTTGATTAAATTAGTTGTGTGGATGTGAGGTAGTGAAGAGGAGGCGGTGAAGTTGACTGTTGGTTTGGTAAGAGGAAACTGTTGGTTTGTACATTCTGAGGCATTGAATTTATATGCAGTAATTCTATAATTTGCTAGACTTAGGCTTTGAATTCATGCATGGATTAATTATAAATACATGTAAATCTGAGGTTAAATGCAAAATTTAAGTGTAAAATTTATATTTTTGGAAAAGTATTCTTTGCCTTTGTCTACTAAACCACCATGGTTATATGTAGTAGTGCTACAAGTATTTGTACTTCAACGTCTAGTTATTTTTTTGATTACAACAGATAACCAATTTATACGTCAAAGATTGGAAACTTATTTGCCTTCAAATGTCGATAATGGAAAAAGTCTGGGTTTTTTTAAACAAGTGATAAAACCATGATTAACTTAATATGTATTTTGAGAATTAGAACATATAATCTAATACTAAAGCTCACTTTTTTTTTACTTTTTTCATAGAACTAGTATAGAATACCGACAAGGAGCAATGAATTTCGTGCATGCTGCAAAGAGGAATGTAAGAAGTGTAGAAAATTTTTTATGCCCTTCCAAGGATTGTCGGAATCTTAGTCGTCATGATGACCAAATCATCGTTGAACATTTAATTATAAAAGGAATGGATCCTAAATACATTAACGGTGTATGGTTTAACCATGGTGAAGAGATAAATGTAGAGAATAAAACAAATACGTTTGACGTATATGAACTATTCAAGATGATTCACTATGAAGATGAAGATTTTTTGAATTAAGATTTTTTTGATGATGATAAAGGCGATGTTGATTCTCGAAGAAAAAAGGATGAGTTAGTCAAGAACTTGGAAGATGCAGAAACTCCATTATATCTTGGTTGCACAGATCACACAAAATTTTCTGCCATCACCGTCTTGTATAATCTTAAATGCGAGACTAGCTTGTCCGATAGTGGTTTTGATAAGCTTTTAGCTGTGTAACATCTATTTCTGCCGAAGGATAATGTGCTTCCCAAAACCTTATATGAAGTCAAGAAATTTCTTAAAGCATTCGACATGGGTTTTGAAAAGATACATGCTTGTGAGAATGATTGTTGCCTTTTCAGAAAAGAATACAAAATTTAGAAAGTTGTCCAAAATGTGGTTCCTCGAGATGGAAGAAAAATCAAGATACTGAAGAGGTTATACAAGGTGTTCCAGTTAAAGTATTGAGATATTTCCCAATCATTCCGAGGTTTAGACGAATGTATAGATCTCAAAAGATGGCTAAAGAATTAAGATGGCATTTCAATAATAAAAGTAACGATGGAAATGCGTCATCCCGTGGATTCTATGACTTGGAAAATGGTGGATGAAAAGTATAAATCCTTTTCATCTGATCCATGCAATCTTAGGCTTGGTCTTGCTACAGATGGATTCAATCCATTTTCCATGTTGAGTTCGAAATATAGTTGCTGGCCGGTAATGCTTGTGACATACAATCTCTCGCCTATGTTGTGTATGAAGAAAGAAAATATTATGTTAACTTTACTTATTCCAGGCCCGAAGCAACCCGGGAATGATATTGATGTATATTTGGCGCCTTTGGTGGAAGACTTGCATCACTTGTGGTCTAATGGAGTTACTGCTTATGATGCATTTAGTAAAACTTTATTTAAACTGAATGCAATTTTGTTATGGACGATTAATGATTTTCCGGCTTATGGAAATCTTGCTGGATGTCGTGTGAAAGGGCAAAAAGCTTACCCATTATGTGGTGTCAATACCCATTCTCGTTGGTTGAAACATAGTCGAAAGTTCGCCTACATGGGTCATAGAAGATTTCTACCTCCTTCAGATTCACGGAGGAAACAAAAGGCATTGTTTGATAATACCATAGAGACAGATGGTGCTCCTAGAATGCTTTCTGGGAGAAACATCTATGCATTATTGAAGGATTATCCAAATGATTTTGGAAAAGGAATAAAGGAGAAAAGTAAGAAGAGAAAGCATGTCTATGATAAAGAAGATGAATATGATGATACTAACAGTTCTACAGAAGTAGAGCTATCAAGGTGGAAAAAATGATCAATTTTCTTTGATTTACCTTATTGGGAGGTTAGTGGTTAATTTATTTATTTTTCATTGTTTTAATACAAGAAAAACCCAATAATGCATTATTGTTTTGGTTTTCATAGGAACTTCCATTACGTCACAATTTAGATGTGATGCATGTGGAGAAGAACATTGGTGAAAGCCTATTGGGCACAATGTTGCATGGAAATAAATCCACAGATGGAACCAACTGTAGAAAGGATTTAGAGGATTGGGGAATTCGAAGTGAGCTTCATACACAACCTCGTGGGAATAAAACATATCTTCCACCGGCTCCATATATGTTGTCAAAATCCGAGAGAAAAATATTTTGCAAAAGACTGTATGATTTCAAAGGACCGGATGGCTACTGTTCAAATTTAAAAAATCGGATTTCGTTGTCGGATTGCAAAATTAGTGGATTGAAGTCACATGATTACCATGTATTAATGCAACATTTATTGCCAGTAGCATCGAGAGGGTTTATGGCAAAGAAGGCAAGAAAAGCGATAATTCGCTTATGTTCTTTTTTCAACAAATTATGTCAACGTGTTCTTGATAGAGAGAAGGTAGAACAAATCAATGTTGAAATTATTGATGTTTTATGTGAGCTTGAAATTTTTTTTTCCACCATCTTTCTTTGATATAATGATACATTTATCCATTCATCTTGGAAAAGAAGCACAAATGTGTGGACCTATTCATTTTCCATGGATGTACCCATTCGAAAGATATATGAAGACACTCAAAGATTATGTCAGAAACTATGCATGACCAGAGGGATGTATTGTAGAATCGTATCTTGCAATAGAATGCGTGTTGTTTTTCAATGAATTTTTGAAGGAATCATGACATATAAAGGAAAAAGGAGCTCGAAATGAAGATTATGAAAGTAGTAGAATATTAGAGGGACGTCCAATTTCAGTATCGAAGACAATTAAATTGCCAGTTAATGAGAAAGAAAGTGCTCATTTAGCTGTGTTAATGAATATGGCCGTGGTGGAACCGTTTATAGAGTAAGTTTATGTTATATTGTTTTAAATATTTTGATGTGTTCGCAATGATATATATAACTTATAATCAATTGTTCAATACTAGTTTGCATTTGGAGGAATTAAAAAATTCAGACCAACGCATGACAAAAAAGGCGACCTTACTTTGGGAAACACATACAAAAAGTTTTGTCGATTGGATTAAAAGAAAGGTTAGTTAGATTTCAAATATATTCTCATTCAACTATCAATATTACTATATAAATTTACATGCTAAATGAAATTTGTTGTAGATACCTATTACCTCCAAGGATCATAATGACATGTTAAAATGGATTGCTTATGGTCCGAAGGATGATGCCATGTCTTTCAAAGGATATATCATCAACGAGCAACGTTTTCATGTAAAAGATTTAGGGAGAGAAACTCAGAATTGTGGGGTGACTTTTGATGCAACTACTATGTGTAGAGCAAGTGCTAAAGATATGTCCCAAGTGGTTGATGTGGTCACTTATTATGGAATATTGACAGATATAATTTTATTAGATTATCATTTGTTTTATATTCCAGTTTTCAAGTGTCGTTGGACGTATAAAGGAAATGGAGTAAAAGTTGATGATGATGGGTTCACTCTTGTTAATTTACATCAAGCATCATTTTCACGAGACCCATACATACTTGCATCTCAAGCAAAACAAGTATTTTATTCAAGAGAGAACGATGTTTCTAATTGGTACGTTGTAATGAAAGCACCATCAAGAAGTTTTAATGATATAGAGGAGCACGATTGCATCAAGAAAGATATTCAAGTGGTGGAAGATGAAATAACTGAAGCGGATGATGAAGATGTTTGCTATGTTAGAGAGGATTGCGAGGGCATAATTGAGTAGATTATATGTTCTACTTGAGCATAGTTGTTTATTTGCTTTAGTGATGGTTGAACTTATATATTAAATCCGGGCTATTTGGAAATTTCGTTGAACTTGTATTGATTTTCTTTAGTGATTGTTGTTCATTTGCTGCACTAATGCTTTGTTTTTTTAATGTTGCGAATGGCTGTTAGTTTGCACCATTTAATTTTCTAATCCATTGCAAATGCATGTACCATTTAATTTTTGTTCTTTGTGTTTTGATCTTTGTATACTTCCATAGACAAAGCATTATATGTTCTTATCAATTCTGTTTACATATATTGCTTGATAATGAGTCGTGTTCTTATCAATTCTGTTTGCATTACATGTACATTTTCTCATAAAATTACAAATCTGTTCATCATCTCAAGGCTTTTAGGCCTGCTTGTTTGGTTTGCAAACTGCCACATCTCTTTTCAGCTACATGTTGATGATATTTAAGTGTTGTTTGTTAATATTTATCGTTGCTTATTGTTTACATGTGCTTATTGGTTTATACTGTGTTTTCCATCACTTGCAGAAAAATATGTCTACAACATCTTTACGTACCCGCTTGCAGAGAAAGGCTGAAGAACAAACAGCCAAAGCTAAGAACAAACAGTCAAAGCGAAAACGTAAAGTTCCAGCTAGTATAAATGAAATAGAAGAACAACCAGACAATGCTAAGAAGCAGCCCACTGTTCACAATGAAGAAGACGAACAACCACTAGATGATATCCCCTCTGACCCAAATGATGGACTCCGCTCAAAAAATGAAACTTGTCCTGAACAAACTGCTGATGCCGAGCTGGAAATTGGGAAACAAAGTGAAGCTGAAATCGGAAGTACATCTCGGAAAAGAGGCGGTAGAGGTCCAGCAAAAGCAAAAAGACTCCCGTCATGCAGTTAGGATCGAATTGAAGTTGAGTTCAATGATCTAGGTGTACCAGTAGGGCAAGGGTCGGTATATTTATCCTCTTTTCTTGGACCGCTTGTGCGGGAGCAGGTTCCATACACCATTGATGATTGGAGGAATATTAGTGATGACTTAAAAGAAGTTTTATGGTAGTCGGTTCTGGTATGAAGCAGGCATCTATTATTTAACGTTCTGACTCTAATATGTTTTGAAAATGACTTCTAATATTGCATGGTCTTGCCAATTATAAATTGAAATTGCCATCTAATAACTTCTGGATAAATTGAAAAATAGTTCTTGGCAATTATAAACGGAAATTGCCCTCTAATAACTTCAGAAAACCTTTCAGATTTAATTAAATCTGTCGTATTTAAATTGAATAAATTTTACTAATATCATGTTTTGATGTATTGTTGCAGATTAGATTTAAATTGGAAGAGGAATGGCAAAGAAAAGCTATATTTCAACAAATGGGAGTACTTTGGAGATCGTCAAAAAGCAAATTGGTTCGAAATTTGCAAAAAGCGGAGAACGATGAGGAAAGACTTAAACTGAAACCTACGAACATAAAAAGCATAACCGATTGGAGGAAGTTTGTGAAGGCGAAAACAAGTCGGGAGTTTAAGGTAAATCATTCCTACTGAACTCGTTTGGCATGTTTCTGCAAATCCATCTACATAATTAGCAACCGATAAATTTCTTTAGAAGTGAAGTCCAAGTGTTGGTGGATGCTGAGGGTTCCTGTTTAGGTATTAGCTGCAGGAACCTATGACAGTACAAAATACAAATGCATTATGACAAGCACAGGAACATTTTAAATGAAGTAAAAAAACACTTTGCAAGTTAGTTCAATCTATAAATATTATTAGTAGATATGGAATGCTGTATATGTCACTGAGTTATCCAGCATTAATAATACCAAATAAGTATATGACCATGATGAATTGATTTTCAAATAAATTGCAATCCTCACCATACATATTTACCTGCATTATAAATATTAGATAGTTTTTCTTTTTATGATTTTGGTTGTTAAATTCTAGCATCTTTCAATATTTTCAGCAAAAAAGTGAGAAATATTCAGCCCTTAGGTACACACAACTTCCGCATACAACCGGTCATAGGGGAATGGCTAGAAAGACCGAAGACATGGTAAGTTAATGTGTGGATTAGATCTCACATTCTAGGGAATGGCTAGAAAGTGCAGATCCATCGTCCATAAGTAGAGCTGATGTGTGGATTAGATCTCACATTAAAAAAAATGGTGAACCAGTGAACATGGAAGCTGCGAATGCTATTATAAAATTGTTTTTAATTTTATTGGTATATTTTTTTTTGAAACTATGATATTTTTACCATTTTACATTATCTATGTGTATTTATTTATATAGGAGGAGATCAAAAAATATGGTAGCCTATCCCAATCCGGCTCGACACAGAATGATATTGGAAAAGATGCTCTTGTACATGTACTGGGACAAGATAAACCGAGACGGTTAAGGGCATTGGGTAGGGGTTGCACTTTAACCAAGCTAGTTTTGGCCCAGTCCAAAGATAAATAAGTGTCTCGGTGTTGAGAGGAAATAGAAGAATTGAAGGGAATGATACAGACTCTGATGGACCAGAAGGTAAATTTTTGGAAATTAATTTATATTCGTAAAATATTAATTTATATTCGTGATTCGCTGGAGGGTAAAGAAAGTTCGAGAAGGAACTCACCTGATTCGGTAAAAATAATATTTATATTACTCAATAAATGAAATTTATATTTTAATTTTTTAATCCAGTAATTGATTTAATTTTCGGTTGATTAATTGTAGATCGACGACGAAGTATGTTTGCTGTTGAATTGGGATGGAACCTCTGGAGTTGTTGCCCATGGGAGGCTGTTGTCCATGGACCCAGATGACGTTGTCAATGGCATTCGTCTTGGACCAAATGCTGGGAGCTTTTTATAGATTCAGTGGATAAAGCAGATACTTATTTATGGAGGCCTACACCAGAAATGGCAGTCTTAGCAGACGCTAAGAATAAGGTAGTTGCTTGGCCACAGTTTGCATCAAGGTCCCGCTGCGAACACGGTTGAACTGTAGTGCAGCCAGTATGGTAATTTTTTTCACGATAAGTATATTAGTGTAATATGCTGCGAGCTTATTGATGTCTAAAATGCAGCGAGCACACCCCCCATCTGAATAAAAATTTAACACATATTCGTTGTTTTTGTATAGCATACTAAAGTCTTGAATTTCACTTCTCATTTTTAGAGTACCAGCATCATCGAAGACACTTGTAAGATTTACGGTTGGACTGAGGGTGAAGGTGTAGTTGCCGAAGGAAGAATCCACGCCACTGATCCAAAATATACTGTTAATGGTATTCCACTCGGTCCGTCTGCTGTTGTGATTTGGGTGGACAAAGTAGTAAATAAAGATGCTTATTTGTGGCGACCCACATCTGATATGTCGTGCATTGGAGATGCAGTTGGTAGGAAAGTAGCATGGCCAAGATCAAAAGTAGAAGCTGATCAAGAAAAACTAGATGAGAGTCATGATGATACTGAAAATGTTGTGAATTCTCCCATAAAATCCACACATATGGTCATGAATAAATCGCAAAATGTAAGTATTAATTTTCAAATTTGAAGAAGTTAACTGTGTATGAAAGTTTATTTAATGTGCATGTATACATTGTGCATAATAATCTCTTTTCTTTCAGCTGATTGCAACAATGCAAAAGGATGCCAAATGACAGTTGATCGATTTGGGTGGAGCAGACGTAGTGGCTGAAGGAAGTATTGCATCAACTGATCCGATAACGATGGTCCATTGTCGTCCATTGGGACGTAATGCTGTAAAAGTTTGGATTGAACTGGTGATAGTTCCAGATGCAGAGATATGGAGACCAACATCGGGTCTGACGTGCATGGATGATTGCTTTGGCGTTCCCATAGCTTGGCCAATGGAAAAAATCATTATTAAGTCAAAATGAAAGGTATATAATTTTATATATATATATAGGAATGCTAGCAGCTAAAGTGCAGATAGATTTTTGGTAAAATGATAAAAGTACATAAGTAGGGGTGTTATATTCGAATTGTGATTGAATGATTATGATTGGTGGTTCAGGTTCAGGGGAGGGAAAATAGTTGATGGTGAGGAATTATGTATGGATTGTGGTGGAATGTTAGTTGAATTGATGGTGAGGAGTTATGTATGAATTGATGGTGAGCAGTACAGTGATAGTGTAGGAAGAAGTGGCAAGGTAGTTGAGTGTTGTGGCAGTGCAGAGAAGTGGTCGATTGTCGTCCATATGTTTTGTTTCAGTACATTGCTTATTTAAGCATTTTTAAGTTCAGGTTTTGTTTTCTCACTCTTTTGTTCTATTCTTTGTTGACAGGTAGTTCAGGTTTTGAAGACATCAGCAATGGCAGGTAGTTCAGGTTTTTATGGTGGTTCAGGTTATGCTCGGTACGGTTATTTCAAACGTATATGTACGGTTATTTCAAATGTTTATTTCAGATGTATATGTACGGTTATGACACTTATGGTAGTTTGGTTATAACACTTATGGTAGTTTGGTTGTGTATGTGTACGGGTAGCTTTTTGTCGACACCTATGTATGTGGATGTATGAATGTCTATGTATCTTGTGGATCTTCAATGTGTATACGTATTTTGTAGTTGTTTAATATATTATGTTCAAAAGTGTATGTGCTTGCGTATTCTGTTATTATATAATTGGATGCTAGATCAGGGGTAAATCTAGAGTAGCAGGTGGAGGGAAACAAACGCTACTGGATCTTATTTATTTTGGTAGCGTTAAAATGTCGCTACAAAAGAGTAATTAGAAACTCAAGTACACTTATGCTGGCGTTTATTACGCGCTACAAAAAATGTATATAACGCCATGAAAAGGTAACGTGGAGGAGAAAACCCTTTCGGTGGCGTTAAACAGGCGCTACAAAAAATTTAGATAACGCCATAAAAAAGTATCATGGAGGAGAAAACCTTTTCGGTGGCGGTAAATAGGCGCTACAAAAAAGGAATTCTATAGCGCTATAAAAACGCTACCAAAAAAACAAATTTGGTGGCGTTTAAAAAAGTGCAACTAATACTCGAGGATTTTTAGTGGCATGTTTTCTCGTTACGATTATCGGAACGCCACTAAAAATACGTAGTGGCGTTTTTTGGGCGCTACAAAAAATCAGTTTTCTTGTAGTGTACTATTCCTTCAATTGGATTTCATTAAAATTTGTCAAGCATTTATTATATTTACAAATGCAACATTTAATTTCTAACATACGCTCCAATATAAATTATAAAATTTTCATTTCTTTTTACATTAAATTACAAAAATCAATTTAAATCAACATATTCAAATGGTCGAAATTTACGGGTCGTTACAGCAATACTATTTAGATCAGTAAATGTCTTACGCATTTCTAACTATATATTTCCTAGTATACCCCCAATTATAAGCCAATGGCTCTTCCATTCCAAAATAATAATATATCTCCAACTTTAGGCCAATGAATGGCCTTTTCCAGTCTAACTTCATAACTATAATGCGGGTGCAATGCAACTATGGGATATATTGGTTCTAACAACCCATCTCCGTCAACCATATCTTAACGTAACCAGAGAGAGTACCTATATTACCTAAGACCTTTTTAAATGGGAAATACGCAGACTCCAACAATTTAATACCTAGACCCTAGGCTGATCCCTGTCATTTAATACCTAGACCTAAGGCGAACCACTCTCTGGTACTTCCTAGCCGGCATCGTAAAAAATCCCATAAGGCCACTTGATACTTCATAAATAGGGAAGAGGTAGACCCTCCAATAGCCATACCCCAAAGCACACCCCCTCTAGAGATTTTCACTACCGCACCTAAAAGATAATCTCGATCATTTAATACATCTTGAATGGAAAAGAGGCAGACCCTACAATAGTCATTTAATACCTCTAACCCCAAAACAGGCTCGTCATAGGATGTCTGTTCTATGATCCAGAACCCAAATCGTGACATCTCACATTAGTTCGACTATTCGTAGGTGCTAATAATTATATTAGCTGGGCAGGCTTATCCTATTGAATTGGGACTAACCTCGCATGTAACGACCCACCTTTATGGACGGTTTAAATCGACGATAAACCACACACGTCAGACTCAAACCAATCAAAACTGAGGATTGTTATGGGGTAAATAAGAAAAAGCAGAGAAAGAAAGAAAACTAACACAGAATCTCACAACGAAATGACAAAATATAATAATTAAATAAACAGTTCATGAAGCTGTTTTACAAATAACATTTGATTACACTTTTACAATATAGATTAGAGTTACATACAATAGGAATAAATAAATAAATAAATGCAGCGGAACAACATGATGCAGTGGAATAAATATAATAAATAATAATAGTACTAAATCTTCGTCTTCGTCCTCCAGAAAGCAGTCTTCGATAAACTGAAAAGCTCAAACTGACCGGAGTGAACTGAAAAGACAAAACACTCGAGCCAGAACTAAAATATCTTATGTAAGTTAAATCAACAGTAAATAAATATGAGTGTAACGGCGTCAGAGATGTTTACGGGGTTTGACATCTCCTATCCAGTGTCCAACGTGGGTGAAATAACATAAGAGATGTTCGGGATCCCATCTCCTAAGGATCCGTTAAACTATATATATACATAGTACAATACGCTATTATAATAATGTCTACAGTAAAGTAATGTATTAAAATAGCGTTAAGGCGTTACCTATATACCCTTTAACAAATTTTATATATTCTCATAGTCTATACAGTACCGTAATTCCTTCGTAAACTGGAGGGCTATTAGAGGGCACTCCATAGGTATGGTATAAACCAAACTCGTAAAAGGCACGATAAGGCATGTGACAAAGCATGCGAGGCAATGCCCAAGGTAGGATACTATCATTTTGCGGATCCGGACTGGTGGTAACGCATAGCAGCTACTACCGCTCACCTCGGAACACACACCCATAATCAAATCGAGGGGTGGCCACCAAATCAATCATAAAGTCATAATATGGTATCGAAGAAGTATATCCGATCGGAGGTGCGACTTTACTTGGCCCGGCATGGATTTTGTTTTAGCCACATCAAGCTGGCTCACGGGAGTCAGGGCTACTTAAATACCTCATACAGAATCGTTCGCCAAACCATTCTACTTCATTCTGGAATCTCCACCACAAACACAGTTGTTAAAGTGGTTTTCGGTATTGGCAGAGAGTATGACAATATCCGATCCCGGTCTCTTTAATAACCAAACGCTTATTTCACATCGGATGGTTCTTTTACATTTCAAAAATCAATTCATAATTGATATCAAAATATCATATTCACAAAATCACTTTCGAAATCATATTCACTTTCGAAATCATATTCACTTTCGAAATCATATCGACTAAATAGGTTAAATTCTCATTTCAAAATCATCATATTTAATCAAATATGTCATTTAAATCCCAACTTAGGTTATAACATCATTTAATCATATTTGCTTTTAAATCAAGGATTTAAATATAAGCTATCCCACTTTACTCCAGTCTGAAATTTAGAAAATAGTTTAGATAGTTATAAATGGTTTAAATAGCTTAGCATAGTTTAAAATAAATTTTAAATAGTTAAAATGCTCTAAAATAGTTTAAAAAATAGATTAAAATGCTTTAAATGGATTTAAGATAGATTAAATAGATTTAAAATAGATTAAATAGATTTAAAATAGATTAAATAGACTTAAAATAGATTAAAATGGATTAATTAGTTTAAAATAGGTAAAAATAGATTAAATTGGATTAAATAGATTATAATATATTAAAATAAATTAAAATAGTTTAAATTGATTAAAATAGTTTAAAATAGATTAAATTAGTTTAATAGTTTGAAAATCTTAATAATCAGGATTTTTAAAATAACATATTTTTAAACAGTTTATATTAAAATAATAGATTTGAAATTAATATCAAATTAAACTATTTCTTTCATTTCAACACATCTGGACCATGTCCAACTTTCAAATCAACAAATTAAATTTTTGTCTTTCAATTCAAATTCTCATTTAAACCATTTAATCAATATTGATTTCAAATCCATGTTCGAACAATAAATCCAAACTATTTCAAATTTAGTAGATTTCAAAGTTACATTTTCAAATGTTTCAATAACTCAATTCCGATAAATTTCAATTATACTTCAAATTCAACTTTAAAATTTTAATTTAATTTCTTTAAACAATTCCTTTAAACCAATTCCAATTTCAACATTTAAGCTTGGATTTTCAAAACTAATTCAGTTTATATAAATCCAAATTTTTCCAAAATATCATTTAACTGAATTCAAAATTTAGGATTTAAAATCGTTTAATTTAACCAATCCGGTGTCCGTATATAATTTTCTACCATATGGTCAAGTGATACAGATATTTATTATTTCAATCCACAAATATTTTTACATTTACGGGTATATATCATTTCAACCCGCAATCCCAAATTTAACTTCAAATCTATGAAATCGCTCGAGTCTATCATTTCAACCTATAATGATTTCGCCCTAATCTATCAGATCGTTCGAGTATGTATCATTTCAACCCATAGGGAACTCATAGTGTTATAACAATAAAAAAAATATAACATCCAATCATCCAATATCAACAATCAACATCCATCACCATCACCATTCAATCAACCAATAAATAACATCAATTAATTGATTATCATCAACAGGTATTCAATTGACAATTAAATTCACTATTAAATTAAATGATGAATAAATGCAATAAAAGTCATATTTAGCTGGAATGACTATTTAAATATACCAAACATCAAGTAATCAATTTCTAATCACATCATAAATTTAATTTAACTAACATAAGACGATTTAGTAGTTGTGAGTGGGTATACACTCATCTTTTGATTTCAAATCGATTTGAAATCCAAATAAAGGCCCAAATTTGAACGGTCTCAGAATTCATCCAAACTAGTCCCATAATTTCCAAAATTTCGATACGATCCCAATGAAATAAACCGCGCGTAAAACCAACCTTGTATGTAAAAGATATGATAATTAGAAGATTTTAAATCAAAATTTAAATAAAATAAAACAAAAAATAAAACGTATACGCTTACCAGGCCACGTCATCACCACGTCCACACAGTCGCGTGAAACTCTAGCTCTCGTTCGAGAAAATTGAGCTGCCACTATCGCGACCTTTGACCAATTTTCGCCGCCGACTCCAACACTTTGACTATGATCGACCAACGCCAGGGCTCTCCCCTCTCTGAGCCTACCTCCCCCATGGCAGCACCTCCGCCTCAGCCTACCCTTCTGCCGCCGCCACGCCTATCACTTCGAATTCTGGCGACCTCTAAGCATGTTACGACGAAAGACGACCACTATAGAGCCTGCTATCCATCCTCTACGCAACGCTGCTTCCCGATCGTCGATCGGGCGAAGATCCACCGTAGAATCGAAACCCTAGCAAATTGACGGCCGAAACTAAATCACTGATTTCTGAAAGAACTGTGAATCGATTGCAAAAAAAAATTGCACCAGTGGATTACGCTCATCGAGAGCTTCGAAATGGTATATAATATATCATGGTTAGGAGGAGTTGGAATTTTGAAATTGGTTTTGATTTGAATTTGGATTTGGGAATTAGGTTTTCAACTATTGAGAAGAGAAAAATGACAGAAACTTCAGTATGTACAATAATGAGAAATAAAAAGGCTGCTAGGGTTAGAACAAAACTATTATATGGATAATGCCCGATAAAAAGAAAGAACAAATCGGATTGGTTCGAAACGACAACAACGACCCGAAAAACTCATTCCGTCTCCTAAATGAAAGTAGGTCATCCCATATATCAAAATATATTTTTTCGATATTTTTAAATCTAATGGAATAGGTTTCAAGTCCTAATTCCATTATATGAAGAAGTTAGCCTTTAAAATCAGCTTATTTCAATCGAATTCAATTAAATTGATTTCTACGCGTTTCGACCCCGCACGATCTAACGATAAGTACGATCGCTATGAAACTTGAAATCCTACAATAATTCACTATTACGGATCGGATGAAACTGGTTTCATCGAAATCTGAGAAGTGGCCAAAATGGCTATTTTCACGTCAATTAAATAAATTATTATTAAATTGATTAAATCACTTTTTCAATCCAAATTTAATAACTAACAAATTTCTTCATTTTTGATTACGTGGTGATCTATAATCTTTTAAATTAAATTTCCAAGTCAAATTCAGTATTGAATATTGCACCAATTACGGCGTTTAATTTCAATTGCTATAAAAGTCCAATTAATTATATTTTAATTTCAAATAAATTCCTTTATTTTGATTTATATCTCATTATTCACTCAACTATCTTCCTACGGATATAATTAACATTGGTTTATATCTTATTACACTAATATTCTATAATTGTCATCTTAATTCATATTAACGCAATATTTAAAAAGGTTAATTGCAATTGAATTCCAATTAAATTTCAACGGATTAAATAGTGAAATTTATAATTAAACCATTGTTATAACTTACCAATTCAAACACATTTCTATGTTTATTGTTAACAAACAAAACTAATAATTTCATATACTGATTAATTGTTCTATATTAACCAATTTCAATTAATTACGTATAATTTCTCTTTTTATTACAAAATTTGGTTTATTCCTTATTTACGATTTGTAACCAAATTTTATATTTACAATCATTTCAATTAATTGAAATTGCATTAACGTAGTTATCAATTACCTTAAATCAACATTATTACATTTCATTCTAGTCACATTCTCATTATTAATAAATCACAAATTTTTATTTCTTCCAATATTAAATTACAAAATCATATTAAATTCAATATTTTTAATATCGAAAATTACGGGTCGTTGTATCGCATCCACCGTGGGTACTTATCATAGGCGACGTCTCACATCAGCTCCAAAGTCACATCGTTGGTAGCTAGAATAGCTGGGAAGACTTCTGTGTCTTTTAACCAACCTCGCATCCCAATAACTTAGTCATATTTCCGCTTTCCAACCAGACAAAATAATAATAATATATATGTATAATACACACACACATAATATACCTCACCTGCATTTACACATTAAGGGCATATAAGGGGAACTCCTTATTTTGCTTTTAACTATGGATTAGTTTCCATAATTTTTCTTGTAACATCCTCCACTTAGAGGACCAAAACTAACGGCTATGGATGCTGTAGTCATCCATAGTTATTAATCCTCGACAACCAAATACAGTGGTGTTAGATTCATTGATACATGGAAACACATGAATATGGAAAAAAATTAAACTTTAAACAAATCACATTCCATATCAAAACATTTCATTTCATTACATAATCCCAATATTCGCAAACCACGTTTAGAGAAAATATATTTATTAAAACATATGCCCAGAGCGACATATGAAGATGCCCCCGGGATGATCAGAGTATATAAAGGAAATATAACAACTTTTCCATTACAATCAACACAGGGGAATCAAAAGAAAAGAGCACTCTAAATAGCAATCATGCCTCCTGTACGTCTCCGGAAGCGTATTCGTCTTAAGATGTACATGAAAACCTCAACTCTCAAACTACTCAACATCAATTAAGTACCCGAGAGTTTAAGGGGAAAACATAAACTTCGAGTCAGACATAAAGCCTAGAATGAATAATGATTTACCATCTCATATCATTTAGATATCTAGTGAGACCACGCCACTTAGCGGGACGGGTTTCCCATCACTATTATCTCAAAACCTTTACAAAACCATATACTATGCTTCCTGCATCCACAATGGTTAAAACAATTCAAAATTGTATAATATGATGATATGCAAAACAAATGAATCAATTCTGGATTACCCATCCCCATTCATTTTAGACTATCTGTCTCAATTATAGTTTATAGGATTACTATTAACCTATTAGTTTTCATGGGCTGACTAATAACCGGTTAGCATTTAAGGACTCCCTGTCCAATTACATAGTTTTCATGGGATCACAATGAACATATTGGTAACCCCAATATTACTCTTATCCTAGTTTTCATGGGTTAACTAGGAACCGATTGACATCTGTCAATATTTCATCCGGATATAGTTTTCATAGGCTAACTACAAACCTACTGGCCCTGCCAGTATCCAATCATAGTTTTCATGGGATTACTATGAACCTGTCTATTTGACGTCTTCCTTTTCACATAGTTTTCATGGGCTAACTATGAACCTTTCTATCTGACGTCTTCTTTAACATCCTTTCGTTTAGCTTATGATAGTCGATACACATCCTCAACGACCTGTCTGGTTTCTTCATGAATACCGCGGCCGCTCCCCAAGGCGAACTTCTTTGTCTAATAAAATTCCTTCCTTCTAGATCCACTAGCTGCACCTTCAGTTCCTTCATCTTAGTCGGTGTCATCCTGCTACTTGGTCTACTTACAGGTTCAGCTCCTGGCACAAGATCTATCTGAAACTCAACAGCTCGTTTCGGTGGTTGTCTTGTGACTGGCTCAAACACATCTGCAAACTCTCTTGCTATTCGATCCTGACATAAATCTTCACCCACTTCCATTGCACATAATAAAGCACAACTGCTCCGGTCAAAATTCTCTACTGAGAATATAATTCGGTTATGACTATCTAGGTGTCTCAAAGATATCTCCACATCTTGGCAGAATATCTTGGTCTCATACATCCTCAACCAATCCATACCCAAAATGATTCCGAAATCTACGAAATTGTACACGTACAAACTGCATGCAAACTTATGACCTAACAAATCAAGTTCTAACTGGTCACATCACATCCCTAGAGTTACATATCCTCCTATTGGATTCACAACCCTTAAGGAAGTAACAAGGTATGTGGGCTCTAAGCATAACCTATCAACCAAACACTAGGATAAAAATGAATGTGATGCACCGGTATAAAAAAGTATCCTAACTGGTATACTCTGAATCAAAAACGTACCTTCCATCATAGTTTTTCCTTTATCAACTGAAGTGGGCTTAGCTGATGACCCAACATCAAAAACTTTTCCCTTGTCCGCCCTAGCTGGCTCTGGACACTTGTTCTTATAATGCCCAACTTGATCGCAATTAAAGCATTTCACATTCTTCTTGTATGCAGCTTTCTTTCCCTTGCCTGATCGGCACTCATTAGTATAATGACCCTTCTTGTCACATTTGTAGCAAACCAAATCAGCTTTTGTCTTCTTGGCAGCATCCCTTTTCTGGGCTCCCTTCTTCTTAAATAATTTCCTCTTCTTTCCCTGAGGACCCTGGGATTCAACCGGCTTCACCCTAGCCGAAATAGCAAGCATCTCTTCATGGAAAATGGCCATCTCCACCACCACATTAGAAGGATCTCAGATATGGGTCAAGGTCATTCTGGCAAGCTTAGGTCTTAGTCTTCGAATGAACCTTTCATTCTTTCTGACATCAGTGTCAACCAAAGCACATCCATATCGAGACAGATCATCAAACTTAGCAGCGTACTCAACCACTGACATCTCTCCCTGAACTAGATCCATGAGCTTCCTCATCTTTGCAGACTTAGCAACTTCAGATAGAAACCTCTGCTTAAACTTTTTTCTGAAACTAGCCCATGTCAGCTCTTCCTCCGGTACCCTATTGGTCACACTATTCCCCTAGTGAAGCGCCACCCCTTGCAACTGTCTAAAGGCTAGCCTTTTATTTTTCCCATCATCCAAGCCTATATCAGTACATATCCTTTCACAACTCAGTAGCCAATTCTCTACTTTAACAGTGTCCTCCATTCCAATAAACGGATTTCCACCCAGACTGGTGTAATCTCTGCTTACTTAGCATAGTTATTCCCAATTGGAGTCTCAGGATTAGCTCCTCCAACATTACCGGTAACTCCAGCTTGCAAAATATTGGCTAACAACTGATATACCATCCCCGCATCTACTGGCAGATTTCCAGCACCTACGTTGGCTTCAGCGTTTGGATTAGCATTAGCCTATCGACCTTGATTCCTCCTAGTATTAGGTCGAGCATTTCCATTGGTTATGGTGCTTCTCCACCTAGATTTCCTCTTTCATATCCTGCTTCCATATCCTCTTTCTCATAAATCTGCATATGAGCCTTAGTAAGATATAGAAGAACAGTCTAAAAGAGAGGGGAATACGATATATACACCTATATATCAAATACAAGTACGTTACTATAGCGTTAACCCAAACCCCGATAGTAATTTCAAATTCATTGGATTATGTTTGAAAAGGCTTTTAGGTTTAACTTTCTTTTAAAGATTCATAAACCTATGCTTTGATACCAACTTGTAACATCCCCCTACTTAGAGGCCCAAAACTAACGGCTAGGGATGCTGCAGTCATCCATAGTTATTAACCCTCGACGACGAAATATGGCAGTGTTAGATTCATTGATGCAAAGAAACACATGAATATGGAAAAAAATTTAAACTTCAAACAAAATCACATTCCATATCAAAACATTACATATTCATTACATAATCCCAATATTCTCAAACCACATTCAAAGAAAATATATTTATACAACATACGCCTAGAGCGACATATGAAGATGCCCCCAGGATGATCAGAGTATATACAGGCAATATAACAACTTTACCATTACAATAAACACAGCGGAATCAAAAAGAAAAGAGAACTCTAAATAGCTATCATGCCTCGTGCACGTCTTTGCAAGCTTATTCTTCTTACGAGGTACATGAAAATCTCAACTCTCAAACTACTCAAAATCAATTAAGTACCTGAGAGTTTAAGTGGAAAACATAAAATTCGAGTCAGACATAAAGCCTGGTATGAATAATAATCTACCATCTTATATCATTTAGATATCTAGTGAGACCACACCGCTTAGCGGAACGGGTTTCCCCTCACTAGTATCTCAAAACCTTTACAAAACCATATACTGTGCTTCCTGCATCCACAGTGGTTAAAAAAATTCAAAATAGTATAATATAATGATACGCAAAACAATGAATCAATTCTGGATTATCCATCCTCATTCATTTTAGACTATCTGTCTCAATTATAGTTTATAGGATTACTATTAACCTATTAGTTTTCATGGGCTGACTAATAACCGGTTAACATTTAAGGACTCCCTATCCAATTACATAGTTTTCATGGGATCACTATGAACCTATTGGTAACTCTAATATTACTCTTATCCTAGTTTTCATGGGTTAACTAGGAACCTATTGACATCTATCAATATTTCAATCGGATATAGTTTTCATAGGCTAACTACAAACCTACTGGCCCTGCCAGTATCCAATCATAGTTTTCATGGGCTTACTATGAACCTGTCTATTTGACATCTTCCTTTTCACATAGTTTTCAGGGACTAACTACGAACCTGTCTATCTGACGTCTTTTCTTATGCATAGTTTTCATGGGCTGACTATGAACTTATTGGCCCTTGCCAATATCATATAGTTTTCAAGGGCCTACTGTGAACCTATTGGCCCTTGCCAGTATCTTTCCACTATATTTTAGCATCCTATATTCTGGTCTACCTGACCTCCTGGATGCAATTCTACTCATTCAGGAGTTTATTCAATTTATATTCATTACTGGGTTAACCTAACTAGTTCTCCTACCCTTTATCCCTAAAATGCAGTTATGAGTCCATTATAAAGTGAATATATTCATATAAGAAGAAGCAATATAATACATAGCGGTACCACTCCTGTGGGTTTAATATAAAACATGGTTAATCCCTTTGACCAATTTCTTTTTCAAAGATAGATTCTTCTTGAAATCATTATAAAAGATCCTTTAATATTGCCATGGATTTTTCCTTTAAAAATAGAGGTTGGGTCATAAAACCTTTCGATACCTTCGAAATCTAGCTTTCGACTTCATAGGCTCCTTTGAAAGCTCTTAAAAACACTAGGCTCATGCCTTATATTACTTTAAAAACTACCTTTTGAAACCTTTTGAATACATTAAAATATTATCATTTATCTTTAGAAGCTTAGCTTCAAAACTCGTTGAAAGTACCCCTTTCGACACCATTGGAAGTTACCCTTCCATAATCATTGAAAGTACCCCTTTCGAAAGCATTGGGTTTATACTTAAAACATTATTTGGGTCAAAGTGAATATAGTCGAAAGCATCTGTTTCGAAATCATCCTTTGTCATCTCTTTTAAAAGCATAAAACATCTGGGTAATACATTGGAAGATTGGAGTCGAAACCCCTTTCGAAACCATCATCTTCGAAACCCCTAAGCCCTTTCAAAAGCTTTAGGAAGTGGCTTGAACTTAGAAAACAAAACACCTTTCGACAACATTGATTCTTCAATACCATCAGAAGGTTATAAAACAACAGCAGGGAATCGACTAGGTCGGAACCCCTTCTTTCAAAAATCTAGTCGAAAGAAAACTTTAAGTTAATAGCAACCCTTTCGAAACCTCTTTAAATCCTCTTTCGAAATAGGATTCTTCGACACCATCGAAGGCTTAAAACAAAAAAAAAGGCAGGCGCTTTTCATTTTAAAAAAAACCAAGGTTTCGACCCCTTCGGAAGCTTTGCTTTCGACACTCTACCTTCCGCCTATCTCCAATCCACTAATTACCATCCCAGTGATACCTTCTGTATTGGTTTCGGCATAAGGATGGAGGCAGAAGCTACTGTGTCAGAAGGCACTTTCCTAAGTAGGCGGAACCACTTTTCTGAGCAAACCAGATTTAATTCTTTTTTAAGTAAACTTTTCTCTAACTAACCTGCCACGTGTCAACACCAGATTGGTTGCCTTCAACTTTTCAAATTCTTTTAAAAATTTAACTTCCGCTAATCAGATCTAAACCATGGTTAAATTAATCAAACAAGCCCTTCCAATTTTTGTGAAGTAGTCCCTCTTCTAAAAAATATATTTTGCACAGCAAATCACTTTGGAAAAATCCCCAAAAATTCTAGAAATTCACTTAATCATGTTATCTAACATATCAAAATTCTAGACCCAAATTCTTAATATATTTTCCAAAATAAATTATAAACCCAAATAACCATATTTCCCTTTGAAAATTCATAATAATCTTTCCATAGCTTGGAAAATTCTCAAAATTGAAACCCAACTCCAAAATCATGTTTCTCATAGCATAAAATTTACCCATGGCATTTAAACCTCTTTAAATCTCGGTTTTGATCTAAAATCGTGCTAAATCTCTTTTAAACAACCTTGTTTAATTCAAATAAATCATGAATCAAGGATATCATCATCCAATATATCATAAAAACGAATTTATGCCTTAAATCCGAAAATATATGATTTAAAACAAAATAGAGAAGGAATTATTATTCACCTTGCTCTAGGTAAAGACATTGGATTGAGATTGATTTCCCCTTAGTTTGATTTTCTAGCTTTGATTTGAATTCCTCTTGATCTCTTAATGGCCGGCTGTTCCTTTATGTTTTGTTTGCGTTTTAAGATGACGTGAATGGGAAGTAAGAAGGTGGGAATGAAATATATATAAGGGTGGAAGCTAGGGGCGACAATTCCCAATATACCTTATGTGACTTAATTGACCAAAACCCATTCTTAAACCCATAAATTAGTTCATTAGGTATGACCTTAATTAATTAATTCAAGTCTCAATCCCCTTATCACTTACATTTACATTATTCTATTTAATTTATCCAATTAGATCTTCTGAATAATGTTATAAAAAATTAGGGGTGTTACAGGCTCCCATCCTTAAAGAATTTCGTCCTCGAAATTCAATAAGGGTTAAATATCAAACATAGCAATCATCTGTAACGACTCCTAACAACCATACTAGTCTACCTGACTAGGAAATATCTATATAAATCTAATATAGACATACCCTCAAAGCAGATCGGGACAAGTATCTCGAATCCTGTCCTTTGTCTCCCAAGTACAGTCCTTCTCGTTGTCGCTCCACTGAACTTTCACCAACGTGACTGTCTTATTACTTAATCTTTTCTTATCTCTCGCAACAACCCGAACTGGTTGTCTAACAAAAGTCAAATCAGGCTCTACTACCAAGCCCTCTAACTCTGTTTGACGAATGGTGGCCTCTAGATCATGCACATACTTGCGAAGATAAGACACATGAAACACATTATGGACACCTGCCATATTACTTGGCAACTCCATTCTGTATGCAAGCTTTTCAATCCTCTCTATAATCTGGAATGGACCAACATATCTTGGTGCCAGCTTCCCTGACTTCCATAACCATACCACACCCTTCATCGGTGATACTTTAATGAAAACCTTGTCTCCCACTGAGAACTCCAGGTCTTTACGCCTCTTACCCGCGTAACTCTTCTGTCTGGATTGAGCTTCCTTCATCCGTTCTCGGATTAACTCAATCTTCTCTGACGCCTCCCTTACCAAATCTGGGCCTAAGACCAATCAGTCTCCAGGCTCTAACCAACATGCAGGGGATTTGCATGGCCTTCCATACAATGCTTCAAAAGGCATCATTCCTATACTAGTCTGATAACTATTATTATAGGAAAACTCAACCAAATGTAGGTGATCCTCCCAAGATCCACCAAAGCCAAATACACAAGTTCTAAACAAATCTTCGAGTACCTTATTGATTCTCTCTGTCTGTCCATCCGTCTGTGGGTGATACGCGGTACTCACCTTGAGCTTCGTGCCTAACACATCCTGTAGACTCTTCCAGAATTCACTAGTAAATAAAGCATCTCTATCACTGACTATGCTACTAGGAACTCCATGAAGTCTAACTATATATGTTCTTTATGAACAACTTTGCCAAAACTGGTGCCGTCCTAGTCGACTTTTCTGGAATAAAATGGGCACTTTTGGTCAACCGATCCACAATAACCCATATACTTTCATTTCCTCTACTTGACCTTGACAACCCATCAATAAAATCTATGGATATCAAATCCCATTTCACACTGGAATATTCTAGAGGTTGAAGTAACCCACTTGGCTTATGATGTTCGGCCTTCACTTATTGACAGTTTACACACTGCCTAACCCACAAGCCAGCTTCCCTCTTCATGCCTTCCCAATAGAAGCTCCTCTTCATATCTTGATACATCTTGGTCCCTCCAGGATGAATCATAAACTTGGATTGATGACACTCCTCAAGAAATTCTTTCCTCAAGTTCTCAACATTTGGAACACATAACTGTCGATTCTTTCTCAACCATCCTCTCTGGTCAAGCCAAAAATCTTTCAAATCATCAACCTCATTTCCAACCTCAAACCTTCTGATCCTCTCAACTAATAACGGATCCTCCCTCTGCTTAGAAGCAATTCTCTCGATCAACACTGGTCGAACTTCTAAAAAGGATAACATGGCAGTACTCTGACTAGAACTAGCAGTCGATCACTGCACACCACAGCTGGCCAAAGCTTCTAGATCTTTCCACTCTACCAACATAGCCAACACTACATTCTTATGTCTTTTGCTGAGAGCATCTGCTACTTTATTACCTTTCCCTATGGTATACTCTATACCAAAATCATAAGCAGCCTAAAATTCTGGCCATCTCTACTGTCGCATACTCAACTCTTTCTGAGAGAATATATATCTTAAAGACTTATGATCGGTAAATAATTCAAATCTCTCCCCCAAGATATAATGCCTCCAAAGCTTCAAGGCAAAAATCACGTCTACCAAATCTAAATCATGAGTAGGGTATCTTACTTCGTGCGGTTTATGTTGTCTAGATGCTTAAGCAATGACTTTGCCCTTTGTTGAGCGAGATACTACTGGACCAGCTCCACCAAAGTCCCACTGCCGGACCAACTCCAAGTGTTGAGCGAGATACTACCGGACCAGCTCCACCAAAGTCCCACTGCCGGACCAACTCCAAGTGTTGAGCGAGATACTACCGGACCAGCTCCACCAAAGTCCCACTGCCGGACCAACTCCAAGTGTTGAGCGAGATACTACCGGACCAGCTCCACCAAAGTCCCACTGCCGGACCAACTCCACTACCGGACCAGCCACCCTCCAAACTACAACAAGCCAACCTTATTTCCATACCAGCCGAATCAAAGGCAAAGGAGGTACTGCCGAACCAAACACCCACTCACTCACCACCGGACCAAGCTACGCCCTCACCACCGAACCAAACACCCAATCGTCTCCTACCACTGCCGGACCAATCTACTCCTACCAATACCGGACCAAGACATTCCGAACCAACACTACTAGGCCAGATCGCGTCAGCCCAGGCCCATCAGCAGCCGTATACATCAAAGACCCCTACCCCCAGCCTCACTCTATAAATAGAGGGGCAGGGGTACACCAATGGGGACAAGTTTTGAGAGCTCAAGCACGGAGAGAACTTTTAAACAACTTTCTTTTACTTGTATCAAAGCTTTGTACTTGTAATCTAAACAAAAGAAGAGAAATGACATATAAAGTGGACGTAGGCACATTCTTGCTGAACCACTATAAATCTGCATGTCTTTTTACAGTTTAGCCCCTGCTTTTCATATATTTTCATAAATCACCCAAATCACTAAGAACAACATAAGATCTACTAAATCATACGACTTTGAGGTGTTTGTCCATTTTTTGTGCAAACATTTTCGGTGCTTTCACTGAGAAATAGAAGCTCGAAGCTTCAGCTTCATCCACTTAACATTTTTCCTAACAGCTTTGTTCGCCACTTGGAAAACATGCCTCCCAAACCAAGAAAAGATGCTAACAAAGGAAAAAACATCGCATCCAGCAGTCTTCCAGATCCAGCTGTCACGAATCAAGTAAATCGTCCTCCTCCAGCAGCAGTAACAAATGAAGGACAGGCTAATCCGACCCCTCCTGCCACAGAGCAGCCCGCAGCAATTACTAGGGCAGATTTAGACAGGGTTGTGGTCGAAGTAACTAACCGCTTCACGTCCCAACAAGAAGCCTTGGTGGACCATCTCATGTCACGCTTAAGGGATGCTGAAGAATCCATCCGCAACACTGAATCATGGGGCGAGTCCCAGTTTGGAGGATCTCAGAGACAACAAAGGTCTTCCTTCTTCGAAGGAGCTAACGGCAGAAGTAGCCATGGTAGGAGCCGAGATCGAGCACAGCCCGATGTTAGGCATGAGGAAACGTTTGGTACCGAACCCAACAGGGGAGCTACCGGACGAAGGTCAACTGTAGCTGAGCCCGTCATACTGCCTAACCACGGAGACGCCAGTGAACGGGGCCGAGCTAGAGTCCAGCCCGAAGTTGGACCGGAGGAAGTGCTTAGATCAGAACCCAGCAGGGGAAGATCAAGGCAAGGGCCAACTGTAGCTGACCCTAGCATGCTCCCAGAAGATCAAAGGCAGCCACTGGAAAATATGAGGAATGATAGACGATACCATCCCTACAGGTCATCTGGACGGAATCAATCCCACAGAACAGAACCAAACTCATTTCTATCTGCTCCAAATTCTGATGAAAGGATGGCACGCTTGTTCAGAGAGTGCGTCCAACGGGAGCAAAGAGATCGAGGAATAGGCGCTAGGGTAACCAGCCCTTTCGCCCGCAATATCAAAATTGCTATCACTCCCCGAGAATGGAAGATGCCAACAATGGAACCTTACAAAGGAACCTCCGACCCCGTTGTACACTTACAGAGGTACACACAACATATGCTCATGAGTGGAGCGACAGAGGGAGTACTGTGCAAATGCTTTCCGCTCTTCTTAGCAGATCTCGCTACCTCCTGGTTCTGTCATCTACCCCAGGGATCCATCAGCTCGTGGGAAATGTTGAAAGAAAAGTTTATCAGTTAGTTCTGCATCCATGTGGAACAACCTAAGGACGCTTATTCCTTATCCAGCGTCAAACAGAAACCTGGAGAGAAACTGCAACAATACCTAACCCGATTCAATGCCGCAGCAGCCGCGGTCCAAGATGCCGATGAGAAGCTTATCCTAATGGCCCTCTGTAGTGGTGTGCATCCGGACACTAAATTTGCTTGAAGGTTGACGAAAGAAAAACCAGCTACTTTACCCGATTTCTTCCATGAAGCCGGGAAATATATGAGGCTTGAGGATGCTGCCGTTGAGGGGCAGTCAGGACAGCAGAATAAGGCAACTCACAGCAACGCCCCTGCTGTAGCAAGGGACGTTCGAAGAAATGATTCCAGAGACAATGCTGGGGGAAAGAAGGGAGAAAAGCGCCTATATCGGCCTGGACCGAGATTCGACACTTACACTCCTTTGAACGAGACCGTCGAAAATATCTTCCTTGCCACCCAAGGCGAAGTTAGATACAAACGCCCACCATACAAGAAGGAATCAGATAACGCGCAGAAGTCTGGAAAGTTCTGCCGCTTCCACGAATCTCACGGGCATGATACCAATGAATGCCATCATCTTCGGGATCTGATTGAAGAACACAACAGAAGGAAAAAACTGGAACGTTATGTAAAAAGTCAGGACAGGGCTCCAGCTCCTGCCAATGAAAACCCAAGGCTACCCTCACCAGAGCCGGTAGAGGAAACCGCAACGCTAGCGGCTCTAGCCAAGAGAAGATAGTGGTCCATACCATCTCAGGAGGACCGCACATCGCAGACAAGAGCTGGAAAGAGATGGAAAGATATGGAAAGTCGCTTAAAGACAGTAAAGACTGCGTCAATTCGGTTATAGAAGAACGCCACCCGAAACGGAAAGAAAGTGATGACATCACATTCGGTAAGCGTGACCTGGAAGGAAGGCAGTACCCTCACGTGGATCCCATGGTTATCTCTGCCCGGCTCGGTCCCGCCGAAGTTTACCGAATCTTAGTAGACACTGGAAGCTCAGTGAACATCCTGTTCAAACATGCATTCGACAAAATGAAATTATCAATGAAGGATGTATCTCCCTGCGATAAACCACTACACGGTTTCACTGGAGATGCGAAGATGCCCCTCGGGCAACTAGACCTCTTTGTTGAGATTGGAAGCCATCCCCGCTCCGTTGTACGAAAACAGACGTTTGTGCTAATAGAAAACCATTCGGCCTATAACGCCTTCTTAGGAAGGCCAGCCTTGTCTGACTTCCAAATTGTCCTAGCCCCATGGTGCCTAAAAATGAAATTTCCAATGGACAATGGAGTAGGGGAAGTAGAAGGAGACCAGGACGTTGCTCGAGACTGCTACGTGACTGAACTACGCAACAACCACAGGAAGGATAAAGGGAAGGGTGTAGAGGTTGCCCTCTGCACGAAAAGTCTAGAAGCATAGCAACTAAAGAAAGCCCCTCCTCTTCGATATACCAACGACCCTTTCAATGAATTAGACCCTAGGGACAAAGGGGAGGGGGCCACCGCCGAGCCTGCAGAGGCTATGGAGTTTGTATCTGTAGACAAGCACGACTCAAGTAGACTGTTGAAAATTGGGTCCCAACTAAAAGCAGAGTTGAAGGAACAACTCATCGATTTTCTCCGCCACAACTTGGATGTATTCGCATGGTCACACGCTGACATGACCGGAATCTCCCCCGACATAGCATGCCACGTATTAAACATTGATCCTACCAAGGCGCCCGTAAAACAAAACAAGAGAAGTATGGGGGCAGAGCGGTCAGCAGCCCTCGACGAAGAAGTAAAGAATCTGCTCGCCAATGACTTCATACGAGAAGCCGTCTACCCGGAATGGATCGCTAACCTAGTACTGGTAAAGAAGGCTAATGGGAAGTGGCGAACATGCATTGACTTTTCCAACCTAAACGATGCTTGCCCAAAGGATTGCTTCCCACTTCCCCGAATCGACCAGCTTGTAGACAGCGCAGCCGGGCACGAGCTCTTATCTTTTATGGACGCATACTCAGGGTATAACCAAATTCCTATGCATGCTCCCGACCAAGACCACACTAGTTTCATCACCGACCGGGGTTTATACTGCTATAAGGTAATGCCCTTCGGACTTAAAAATGCAGGAGCCACCTACCAGCGCCTCGTCAACAAGATGTTTGCAGGGCTAATAGGGCAAACTATGGAAGTATACGTGGATGACATGCTGGTAAAGTCAAGGAAAGCCGACGATCACGTAAGCCACCTAGGCGAGATGTTTCAAGTACATCGAAAGTATGGAATGAAGTTGAATCCTCTAAAATGCTCCTTCGGAGTGTCATTAGGAAAGTTCTTAGGATTCATCGTCCATGCCAGAGGGATTGAAGCAAACCCTGAACAAGTCCGAGCGCTAAGGGATATCAAGATACATTCCACTCGGAAGGAAATGCAAAGCCTGAATGGAAAAGTGGCTGCCCTAAGCCGATTCATCTCCAAAGCAACGGACAAGTGTGTCCCCTTTTTCGAAGCTCTAAAGAAAGACAAAGGAAAGTTCGAATGGACCGACGAATGCCTGATCGCTTTCCTTAACTTAATCGAACACCTCCAGAAACAACCGTTACTCTCGACTCCAAGCGAAGGCGAAGAATTATACCTATACCTTGCTGTATCATCTCACGCCCTAAGCGCTGCCTTGGTAAGGGAAGACAAGCGCACGCAGCGGCCAGTTTACTTCGTCAGTAAGAGGTTTACGGGGGTAGAAGTCAGATATTCTAAACTTGAGAAGCTAGCATACTGTTTACTAGTCACATCCCGGAAACTGCGTCACTACTTCCAGTCCCATTCCATCAAAGTTCTGACCGATCAGCCGCTGAGGCAGGTACTCCACCGTCCCGACACTTCTGGGCGACTACTTAAATGGTGCATCGAACTAAGTCAGTATGATATCACCTATCACCCTCGCACCGCCATCAAGGGACAAGCCATGGCTGATTTCATTGCAGAATTCACTACCAACGAAGATAAGGAGCAATTGGAAATAGCAGAAGACATCAAGTGGAATCTCTTTGTGGATGGTGCATCGAACGAACAAGGCTCGGGGGCAGGTGTGGTAATAATCACTCCCAGGGGAAACAAACTGCACTATGCTATAAGGTTGGAGTTCGCTGCCACCAACAACGACGCAGAATATGAAGTAGTGATAGCCGGACTAGAACTTGCCGTAGAAATCGGAGCCAATTCTTTGTGTCTTCACAGCGATTCTCAACTTATTGTTAATCAAATACTAGGAGAATTCCAAGCTCGAGAAGAACGACTCATAGCATATTTAAAGAAGACCAAGTTACTTCTCAGCCGATTGGACCACTACTTAGTCAAACACATCCCTCGGGAAGAGAACCAAGAGGCCGACGAATTGGCAAAGCAAGCAAGTATGAGAGACATCGCCATCTTCGGAGCAGTAACCATCTCAAAGCAACTGACCCCAAGTTTTGAGCAAGTAAATCTGATAGCTGCAACCGAAGAAGCAACTTGGATGACTCCCATCCGAGACTACCTACAAAGTGGCACACTACCCAACGGGCGTAACGAAGTCAAGAAAATCTTAAGGAAAGCCTCCCGCTACACAATACAAGAAGACATCCTCTATCGGCGCGGATTCTCTAACCCGTTATTAAGGTGTGTCGCTGGGAGGGAAGCCAAGGAAATCTTATTCAACATTCATCAGGGAAGCTGCGGAGATCACACCGGAGGGCAAACATTAGCAAAAAAGATACTCCGGTATGGATATTTCTGGCCCACCTTAAGCAAGGACGCCTTAGATTTTGTCAAAAAGTGTGACAGATGCCAGAAGTTTGCTAAGATTCCGCGGCTACCAACAACTGAGATTACTCAAATGACCAGCCCTTGGCCCTTCGCAATATGGGGAATTGACTTAATCGGCGAGCTACCAATGGGCCAAGGCGGGGCCAAATATGCTATAGTGGCAGTCGACTATTTCACCAAATGGGTGGAAGCGGAACCTCTGAATAAAGTATATTCAGCAAAGTATTAACTTCTTGATCAAAAATGTTCTATGCAGGTACGGAGTCCCACTCAAAATCATATCAGACAATGGGTTTCAGTTTGACAGCGAGGAATTCGCCAACTGGTGCCAAGAGCACGGAATTCACAAAAGCTTCTCATCCGTAGCGTATCCCCAGGCAAACGGACAAGTCGAAGCCGTCAACAAAATTCTGAAAACTCTAATAAAAAAGAAGCTCGAAAAGTCAAAGGGCGCTTGGGTGGATGAACTTCCTACGGCACTATGGGCCTATCGCACATCTTTCAGAAAATCGACGGGGCACACTCCTTTCTCTTTGGCATACGGATCAGAGGCTATTCTCCCAGTTGAAACCATTGTGCCTTCCCACCGTAGGATCCACTATAACCTAGAAGAGAACGAAGAACTCCTTCACATGTCTTTGGATCTAGTTGAGGAGAGAAGAAATGATGCAGTCCTTAAAGCAGCAGCCCACAAACAAAAAGTGGCAGCACAATACAACTCCAAAGTCAAGCATCGTACCTTACAAGAAGGGGATCTTGTCCTCAAGCGAATCTTCCCTCGCCCCGGAGCGCTAGACCCAATCTGGGATGGACCATATGTAATTCATAAAGATCTCCACAACGGAGCTTATATTTTGTCAACAGTGGACGGAGAGGTGTTCCAGAGGGCATGGAACATCCAACACCTCCATCGATACTTTTCTTAACTTGTATTACCCATATGAAGTGAATTAACAAAGAGAATCAGTGGACGTAGGCATTTTCGTGCCGAACCACTTTAAAAAACCTTGTCTCTTATTTAACTTGTTCCTTTATATCTTGGCTGCTTGTTAACTTTATCCTTTTCTGTTGTACAAAATCCTGTGCATACAGCATTTCAATTCGAGGCACTCCATAGCACAACTTCATCTGGACAAGACCTAACAGGTACTATGCGAATCTATGCCCTCGCCAATGAGACACTTTCACTCCAGCATCCCTCTGCTGCGGGTTAACTCATTGCTTGCGACGGCCCTTAAAGCCAACTGTAATGAGCCGATTATAAGCCATCGAGAAGGCCGATTATAGCCGAGGCAGCTCATTACGGCGTTCGGCTCGCCGGCAACTGTGAACCGACTATAAGCCCCAACATAAGGTGTGGCCAGCCAGGGGCAGTTCACGGTTGACGATCGGCACCCACGCTAGCCGGCCACAGTAAATCGAATAATACCCACAAATACGAGCCATAATGGCCCGGGTAGTTACTGTGCGCGATCTCGGCTCCGATGTGTCTTAAGTGCGGCTGTGGTAAAAAAGAATTAACTCCCCGCAGAGGCGTAAGATGGGTGACAAATGTCTCCAAGACCCACAGCTAGGGAAAGTGACTACAAAGCCCGTTTGCCACGAACTTAAGCACATCGAAGGCCTTCCGTGATTGGAAGTTTTACTATTTTGCATATTTCAATTTTACTTAAGAAACTTTTCTCCTATCCTCTGTAACAATCCCTGAAGTACAGGACACAGAACAAGAGACGCTCGCTAATAGAAGTAGATACTCACAGCAAGATACTGGACCGCGTCCCTTACTCGGTCACACAGGATAGTCAAAGCTGCCATCTACAAGCAAAATATAAAGGGCGGTATTTCCTTCTTTCATATATGACTATAATTAATTCACACCTCACGCTAACATTGCAAGTCATGAAATTATGACATCAAACACAATTTAATTACAAGAATATGCATAGCTATATTTCTCATACGACATGTCAAAATAGCAAAAACATTCAAAAGACGACAAAATCAGCTTAAGTTAAAGAATTACACATCAAGAATAGAGCTATTTATTACAAGTAGCAAAAATTACAACCTAAGAGTTACTCTACTAGTTTAAGACTAACATATACAACCATGTCAAGTCCACAAAAAAAATTTTCCAAGTCCAATCAAGGAGCCGGCTGCGTCGGAGTATTGACCTTATCCTGTTGCCCACCTGTTCGGTCAGAGAATGGAATCATTAGTGATGAGCAAACAGAGTTAACAAAAGAAGAAACTAAAGAAGAAAAGGTTACCAGCAACTTCCCCTTGATCATCTTGGTCGTCATCCCCTACTTCCACGCCTGCCTCCTCAGCTGCAAACAACCGCATCCCCTCCTTCACCGCTATCTTCTCCTCCTTGGTGAACTGAGCGGTTACCGCATCCATCCTAAAGGCCGCTCCACCCTCCTTATCCGCCTCAGCCTTGGCCTCCTTTAAAGCCCTGAGGTAAATCCTAGCCATAACCCGGGGGTAGTCGTCCATCCAAGATAAGCTGCCCTGCTTCCAAATGCGAAAGTACATATCCTGCAGCATATCATCCATCATCCCCTCATTTTCCTCAAACTCTCTCATACGAGCCTCAGAAACCAATAGCCTTGCAATGGCATCATCCCTCTCCAGTCGGTATCGCGAGAAGTCAGCCTGAAGGGACCTCCTCATCACCTCCATCTCCTCCTTTAGCCTGACCTGAGCAAGCTCTGCAGCTTCAAGCTTCCCCGACAGCTCCTCTACCTGCTCGAGATCCGCCCTCCGAACCTCGTCCACTGTCGAGATGGCCATATTTATCTGCTCCTTGCAGGCAGCCTCCATCTTCCGCAATTCCGCCTTACTAGCCTCCTCCATAGTCTTCCTCAATCGCCCGGAGGCAGCCTCATGCTGAGAAATCTGAATGGCCTGATCAGCAAGTTGTTTGGCCTAGTCCGAAACCATCAATCGTAGTCGGATGTTGGCACTCCCAATCTCCTCTCCAGCCTTAACCAGCCGGGCATGATGCCCCATATGCTTCCTAGTCTCCTCCGCCACCCGATCAATGTTAGCCTTGGCCTCCTCTCCCATGGTAACTATCCGAGTAGTAAGTAAATCGAGATCTAAGGACTTGGCCTCATCAAGCACCCGTACCATGGGATTGCGGGGAAGAAGGTGCTCACCGGTAACCTCGTCAAAGGTAATATCATGGGAACTTGGATCCAGATCAGGATGACCCGCAAATGGATTACGAGCCAAGCCAGGACGATCAATCCGAGTAACGGTAGGATTTTCAGATGGGTGCGGAGAGAGTGCGAACTCAGTATCCTCCTCCGTGATATCATGAAGAGGCTGAACTGGGGGCTGAGGACCAAGTGAAGGTTCGGATAAGGGATGACTCCTTTTTCTCTTTCGAATACCCTCCTCAATAACCCCGAGAAGAGGACGGTAGCCGACTACATCCCCGGAACGGTGGGTCGAAGGCATCTGCTTGGCGGAAGCTTTGGAGAGCTTGTATTGTTCAAGCCTGTGCCGAAGATCTGAGGCCTTGGCCGTTTTACCTGCTCCTGATATGAAGAACAAGTGTCACAAGCTTACATTGATCCATAATTCGAGAAACGCGGTAAATTAAAAGTTAAAAGAAGAAAGGAAACCCATTAGTTATACAAACCCTGGGGAGGAGTAGGATACTGCAATGAGTCCTGGATTTCATTCCAGGACGGGAGCGGATCATAAAATATTCCTAAGCCCCTATCATAAATGGAGCCTGCAGGAGTCAAAAGTTCACCTTGAGTCGTCGGAGCCACCTTGGCTGGAATAGTCTGAGAAGACTCGCTTGCACCGGTCCCGGCCTTGTCAGCTTTCCCGGATTTCTTTACCAAAGCCGGTTCTCCATCCAGCCCCTCGAAATCTTGGTGGAATGCATCATCCATCCACTCCTGAATCTCGCCTGCTTGCCCAGGAAGCAAGGCCCCGATGCCATCGCCACCATCACCACCTTCCCGGTCATCTCCACCCTCACCTCTCTCCTCCTCCACATCTTCCTTCCCCGGAGTAAGTGGACAAGTGCTGGGGGAAGGACCATCCGACTTCTTAAGCTTCTTACCTTCGACCATTGGAGATTTTGAGAAAGGTTTCCTCTTGCCACTCTCTACTGTGACACCTCCCTTAGCTTGAGCAGCCGCCCTCTCCTCCGCCGTTTCCCTCTGCTTGACTACTGACTGCTGTGGAAGGATCAAATTATACTCTACAAGAGTCGCATTTCTGATCAGGTAAGCAGCCGATCTATCTCTCCCGGGGATAGCTTCTATCTCAGCCGCCATCTGAACCAGGCGATCAGTCTCCACAACCGCAAAGCCACTTGTCGCTAGCAAAAAATGAAAACGTATGAGAAGAAGCATCGCAACCAGAATGGAAATTATAAACAAAGCATCGACTTACATCCAGAGGTGAAACGCCGAATAGAAACAGAGTCGTCCCTGACGAAGAACCACTCCTTCTTGAACATGCTGTACTTAGAATACAGATCCAAGACCGGCTTGAAGGTTACAGCTGACTCCAAGCTGATGTATGGGGACCCCTTCTTATAGCCCCTCAGATTATATAAGTACCGGATCTCCCGGTTGGAAGGAGCACGCCCATGCTTCCTTTGAAAGATGACAAAGAGGCTCACCAATATAGTATAAGAGTTGGGTTGAAGCTGGAATGGGGCCACCTTTAGATGTGTAAGAAAGCTGAGTACCCAAGCATTAAGAGGCGGGATGGCACTACACATACAGTGGTATCTGCTGTAGGCAAAGTACCCTCCGGGAGGGTCATATGGCATAACTTCTCTCCCTGGCAACAGCATGCGCGCCCTATCAATTCCAAAAGAACGGGAAATGACATCAAGCTGCTCTTCCTTAAGGGAGCTGGGAAAGCAATCGGGCGGGGAGTTCAGAAGCTCCTGAGGGCCGTACCCGTCCACTAGTGATCTCGGGGTAGATCCGTGACGTTCCGGTCCTGGCTGAGCAGGGGGCACTGCGGAAGATTCTCCTTCGCCCTGGGACTTCTTTTTATCTGATCGAGTTTCTGCTTTTCGAGACATTTATCTGCAGACACAAGAAAGCACATCGTTAAAGCATACGGACAGTGTAGTTTGGAATCTCACTTGTAATTCGAAATACAAGTTTCATTTCGGTAATTCAAGTGCAGAATCTCCATTCGGCAATTCAAGTACGAAATCTCCATTCGGCATTTCTCAAATTTCATTCGGCATTTCTAGGTATCAGATTCATTTGGCTTCCTCAGGATAAGGTCCATTAGGTATTAAACTTTATGTTCATTCGGTAAAAAAAAAAGGGGGCCATCCGGTAGTCACCTGATTCGGCTACGCGTCTGGTTCGACGATATGATTAACTTAGCAATAAGAGCTGATTCGGCTGTCTCGTTCGGTAGTAGATGATGGAAGCCCTAGGCCCTTACTTATAGGCGAAGGTGAACCCCCGAACAACTGGTTCGGCACTAGGTGCGGGATGAGGATGACCAAATCAGATAACCCAAAACAAAGCAGGACACGTGCATGCACATGCCCTACTTTGGGGGGCAAGTGTTGAGCGAGATACTACCGGACCAGCTCCACCAAAGTCCCACTGCTGGACCAACTCCAAGTGTTGAGCGAGATACTACCAGACCAGCTCCACCAAAGTCCCACTGCCAGACCAACTCCAAGTGTTGAGCGAGATACTACCGGACCAGCTCCACCAAAGTCCCACTGCCGGACCAACTCCAAGTGTTGAGCGAGATACTACCGGACCAGCTCCACCAAAGTCCCACTGCTGGACCAACTCCACTACCGGACCAGCCACCCTCCAAACTACAACAAGCCAACCTTATTTCCATACCAGCCGAATCAAAGGCAAAGGAGGTACTGCCGAACCAAACACCCACTCACTCACCATCGGACCAAGCTACGCCCTCACCATCGAACCAAACACCCAATCGTCTCCTACCACTGCTGGACCAATCTACTCCTACCACTACCGGACCAAGACATTCCGAACCAACACTACCAGGCCAGATCGCGTCAGCCCAGGCCAATCAGCAGCCGTATACATCAAAGACCCCTACCCCCAGCCTCACTCTATAAATAGAGGGGCAGGGGTACAACAATGGGGACAAGTTTTGAGAGCTCAAGCACGGAGAGAACTTTCAAACAACTTTCTTTTACTTGTATCAAAGCTTTGTACTTGTAATCTAAACAAGAGAAGAGAAATAACATATAAAGTGGACGTAGGCACATTCTGGCTGAACCACTATAAATCTGCGTGTCTTTTTACAGTTTAGCCCCTGCTTTTCATATATTTGCATAAATCACCCAAATCACTAAGAACAACATAAGATCTACTAAATCATACGACTTTGAGTTGTTTGTCCATTTTTTGTGCAAACACCCTTCCTCATCAACACTGCTCCCAATCCAGTCCCACATGCATCCGTGTATACTACCAACCCTTGGTTACAATCTGGAACTAGTAGCACTGGAACATTAATCAACAATTGCTTTAACTTAAGGAATGCTTCCTCACATTTGTCGGACCAAACAAACTTCATTTCCGTCTTGGTAAGCTTAGTCAAAGGCACTGCTATCCGCGAGAAATCCTTGATGAATCTCCGGTAATAGCCAGTAAGTCCAAGAAAACTTCTCATCTCGGTCACCGTCTCTGGTCTCTTCCAATTCTTCACAGCTTCGATCTTATCTGGATCGACTGACAATCCTTTCTTTGAAACCACATGACCAAGAAAATTAACCTCTTTCTTCCAAAAATGACACTTTGAAAACTTCGCCTTTAGCCGATTCTGCCTCAGCGTCTCTAACACAACTCTAAGATGATCTTTATGCACTCTCTCATCCTTAGAGTACACCAAAATGTCATCTATAAATACCAACACGAATCTATCCAAATGCTCTCGGAAGACTCGATTCATCAAATCCACAAAAAAGCACGTGCATTCGTCAACCCGAATGGCATCACTAACCACTCATATGAACCATATCTAGTCTGAAATGTAGTCAAAGGAATACTGTCCTCTACCACTCTCAACTGATGGAACCCCGTCGCCAAATCCAACTGGGAGAACACCTTGGCTCCACTTAACTGATCAGAAAGATCATCAATTCTCGACAAACGATACTTATTCTTTATCGTCCTTTCATTTAGTTTACGTTAGACGATACACATCCTCAACAACCCGTCTGGTTTCTTCACGAAAACCGCGGCCGCTCCCCAAGACGAACTTCTTTGTCTAATAAAATTCCTTCCTTCTAGATCCACTAGCTGCACCTTCAGTTCCTTCATCTCAGTCGGTGTCATCCTGCTACTTGGTCTACTTACAGGTTCAGCTCTTGGCACAAGGTCTATCCAAAACTCAACAGCTCATTTCGGTGGTAGTTTTGTGATTGGCTCAAACACATCTGCAAACTCTCTTGCTATTTGATTTTGAATTAAATCTTCACCCACTTCTATTGCACTTAACAAAGCACAACTGCTCCGGTCAGAATTCTGTACTAAGAATATAATTCGGTTATGACTATCAGGGTGTCTCAAAGATATCTCCCCATCCTGGCAGAATATCTTGGACTCATACCTCCTCAACCAATCCATACCCAAAATGATTCTGAAATTTACGAAATCGTACACGTACAAACTGCAAGCAAACTTATGACCTAACAAATCAAGTTCTATCTGGTCACATCTCATCCCTAGAGTTGTATAACCTCCTATTGGGTTCGCAACCCTTAAGGAAGTAACAAGGTATGTGGGCTCTAAGCATAACCTATCAACCAAACACTAGGATATAAATGAATGTGATGCACCGGTATAAAAAAGTATCCTAACTGGTATACTCCGAATCAAAAATGTACCTTCCATCATAGTTTTCCCTTTATCAACTGCAATGGGCTTAGTTGATGATCCAACATCAAAAACTTTTCCCTTGTCCGCCCTAGCTGGCTCTGGACACTTGTTCTTATAATGCCTAACTTGATCACAGTTAAAGCATTTCACATTCTTCTTGTCTACAGCTTTCTTTCCCTTGCCTGACCGACACTCATTAGCATAATGACCCTTCTTGTCACATTTGTAGCAAACCAAATCAGCTTTTGTCTTCTTGGCAGCATCCTTTCTGGGCTCCCTTCTTCTTAAAGAATTTCCTCTTCTTTCCCCGAGGACCCTGGGATTTAACTAGCTTCTCCCTAGCCGAAATAGTAAGCATCTCTTCATGGCGAATGGCCATCTCCACCACCACATTAGAAGGATCTCGGATATGGGTTATGGTCACTCTGGCAAGCTTAGGTCTTAGTCCTCAAATGAACCTTTCATTCTTTTTGACATCAGTGTCAACCAAAGCACATCCATATCGAGACAGCTCATCAAACTTAGCAGCATACTCAACCACTGACATCTCTCCCTGAACTGGATCCATGAACTTCCTCATAAATGCAGACTTAGCAACTTCAGGTTGAAACCTCTTTTCAAACCTTCTTCTGAAATTAGCCCATGTCAGCTCTTCCTCCGGTACCCCAGTGGTCACACTATTCCCCTAATGAAGCGCCTCCCCTTGCAACTCTCTAGAGGCTAGCCTTCTCTTTTGCCCATCATCCAAGCCTAGATCAGTACATATCCTTTCAAAACTTAGCATTTAATTCTCTACTTCAACAACGTCCTCCGTTCCAACAAACGTCTTTCCAACCAGACTGGTGTAGTCTTTGCTTAGCTTAGCATAGTTATTCCTAATTGGAGTCTCAGGATTAGTTCCTCCAACATTACCGGTAACTCCAGCTTGCAAAATATTGGCTAACAACCTATATACCATCCCCGCATCTACTGGCGGATTACCAGCACCTATGTTGGCTTCAGCGTTTGGATTAGCATTAGCCTATCGACCTCGATTCCTCCTGGTATGAGGTCGAGCATTTTCATTGGTTGTGGTGCTTCCTCTGTTTGCGCCAAATTTGGTCACAAACCCCAAGTATTGTGAAAGCACCAGTGTATGAATACAAATCAGCAATATTCAAACACAAATATCAGATCTAAGCAAGCAACAAACAGCAATCCAGAAATAATGAACAGTGAAACACAATTTATAGTGGTTCGGCTATCTCCGGTCTACATCCACTTCAAGGTTTTTATGACTTTATTGCTCGATGCTTGAAGATTACAATTTCTTATCGCGTAGTACAACAGATTTTATGATTATAATCTGAATCTAAGGCAGCAATGGTGATCTAGAGTAAATCTGGCAGAGTCTGGGCGCCCTTTAGCTCTGAAAATTGTCCGACCTCTTTTCTGAATGACCAAGTGCTCTATTTATAGGTGTAGGAGGCTGATATTTCGCCTAAATTACGGGAGACCAGTTTTGGCAAGTGAGGGGGCCCACATGCCCGCTTTCAGGAAATCCGGGCCCACTTTGGGATCGATTCGAAATCCATTCGAATCGATCAAAGAATTTTCCAATCAAGCTGAAATTTGGTGTGGACATTCTTCAACATGCGCTCAAGCTTCTGTGAAAATTTCATAGCATTTGGACTTATAGATCTCGAGTTATGATCGATTCGAATTGGTGCTTCTCGGCAGGCTGGTACGTTCAAATCGATATGATCGAATCGATCACTTCGAATCGATGGTGGCTCGTGGCTTCATGACGACGTGGAGCGAAACATTAGCTTTGATCCGCTTTATTCGCCTATTTGATTGAGTCGTCCCGTAGACTTCGCCGCTTTGACTCGATGGATTCGAAGGCTTCATTCCCAGATGGATTCGAACAGGAGTTTTGTCATATCGATTGTGACACGCTATGGATGATCGATACGAAGCTGTTGTAGCAGGATGGATTCGAGCATACTGTTACTCATGGATTCGAAGGACTTCCAAGTTTGATGGTTACGAACCAGATGGAGGCGAAGTTCCCTTCCTTCCGATCGATGCGAATGCCATCGATTCGAACTCCGGTTATACTGATGGATTCGAACTAGCGATGTCTTGGACGGATTCGAACATAAACCATGCCGATGGATACGAAGGAGACGACATCGATGGATACGAAATTGTGGTCTTCCCCTTCATCTTGCATCGATCATATCTTGAGCATACGACCTTGGATCGACTTGAAACTTGAAACACTGGCTTCCATGGCTTCGCAAGTCATGTTTTGTCAATTTCAGCCCGATCCGAACTCGAACAAAATTCATCGATATCCATGGTTATCCTGAAATGCATAGTTGATATTCATGACTAGTTTTTATTGATTTTCAATTAATTTTTGGGTGTCTCAGCTTTGCCAAAATGTGGGATAACATCCTCCACCTAGATTTCCTCTTTCGTATCCTACTTCCATATCCTCTTTCTCATAAATCTGCATATGAGCCTTAGTAAGATATAAAAGAATAGTCTAAGAGAAAGGGGAATAGGTACTTAGATATATACCTACATAACAAATACAAGTAAGTTACTATAGCGTTAACCAAAACCCTGATCATAATTTCAAATTCATTGGATTATGTTTGAAAAAGATTTTAGGTTTAACTTTCTTTTAAAGTTTCATAAACCTATGCTCTGATACCAATTTGTAACATCCCTCTACTTGGAGGCCCAAAACTAACGGCTAGGGATGCTGCAGTCATCCATAGTTATTAACCCTCGGCGACCAAATATGGCGGTGTTAGATTCATTGATACACAGAAACACATGAATATGGAAAAAAGTTTAAACTTCAAACAAAATCACATTCCATATCAAAACATTTCATATTCACTGCATAATCCCAATATTCGCAAACCACATTCAGAGAAAATATATTTATTACAACATACTCCTAGAGCAACATATGAAGATGCCCCCAGGATGATCAGGGTATATAAAGGCAATATAACAACTTTGCCATTACAATCAACACAGCGGAACCAAAAGAAAAGAGAACTCTAAATATCTATCATGCCTTCTGCACGTCTCTGAAAGCTTATTCGTCTTAAGAGGTACCTGAAAACCTCAACTCTCAAACTACTCAAAATCAATTGAGTACCCAAGAGTTTAAGGGGAAAACATAAACTTCGAGTCAGACATAAAGCCTGGTATGAATAATAATCTACCATCTCATATCATTTAGATATTTAGTGAGACCACGCCGCTTAGAGGAACGGATTTCCCCTCACTAGTATCTCAAAACCTTTACAAAACCATATACTGTGTTTCCTGCATCCACAATGGTGAAAAAAATTCAAAATAGTATAATATAATGATATGCAAAACAAATGAATCAATTCTTGATTACCCATCCTCATTCATTTTAGACTATCTGTCTCAATTATAGTTTATAGGATTACTATTAACCTATTAGTTTTCATAGGCTGAATAATAACCGGTTAACATTTAAGGACTCCCTGTCCAATTACATAGTTTTCATGGGATCACTATGAACCTATTGGTAACTCCAATATTACTCTTATCCTAATTTTCATGGGTTAACTAGGAACCTATTGACATCTGTCAATATTTCATTCGGATATAGTTTTCATGGGCTAACTACAAACCTACTGGCCCTTCCAGTATCCAATCATAGTTTTCATGGGCTTACTATGAACCTGTCTATCTGATATCTTCCTTTTCACATAGTTTTCATGGGCTAACTATGAACCTGTCTATGTGACATCTTTTCTTATACATAGTTTTCATGGGCTAACTATGAACCTATTGGCCATTGCCAATATCATATAGTTTTCATGGCTTACTGTGAACCTATTGGCCCTTGCCGGTATCTTTACTCTATATTTTAGCATCCTATATTCTGGTCCACCTGACCTCCTGGATGCAATTCTACTCATTTAGAAATTTATTCAATTTATATTCACTACTGGGTTAATCTAACTGGTCTCCTACCCTTTATCCCCAAAATGCAGTTATGAGTCCATTATAAAGTGAATATATTCATATTAGAAGAAGCAATATAATACATAGCAATACCACTCCTGTGGGTTTAATATAAAACATGGTTAATCCCTTAAATCAATTTCTTTTTCAAAGGTAGATTCTTCTTGAAATCATTACAAAAGATCCTTTAATATTGCCATGGGTTTTTCCTTTAAAAATAGAGTTAAGTCATAAAACCTTTCGATACCTTCGAAACCTAGCTTTCGACTTCATAGGATGACCTCCTTTAAAAGCTCTTAAAAACACTAGGCTCGTGCCTTATATTACTTTATAAGCTACCTTTCAAAACCTTTCGAATACATTAAAGTATTATCATTTATCTTTAAAAGCTTAGCTTAAAAGCTAGTTGAAAGTACCTCTTTCGACACCATTGTAACCCTTCCATAATCATTGAAAGTACCCCTTTCGAAAGCATTGGGTTTATACTTTAAACATTATTTAGGTCAAAGTGAATATAGTCGAAAGCATTTGTTTCGAAATCATCCTTTATCATATAAAATATTGGGGAAACATGATGGTGTCGGCACCATCTCTTTCGAAAGCATAATACATCTGGGTAAAACATTGGAAGATTGGAGTCGAAACCCCTTTCAAAACCGTCATCTCCAAAACCCCTAACCCCTTTCGAAAGCTTTAGAAAGTGGCTTGAACTTAGAAAACAAAACACCTTTCGACAGCATTGATTCTTCAATACCATCGGAAGGTTATAAAACAACAGCAGGGTCTCGACTAGGTTGGAACCTCTTCTTTCAAAAACCCAGTCGAAAGAAAACTTTATGTTAATGGCAACCCTTTAGAAACCTCTTTAAATCCACTTTCGAAACAGGTTGCTTCGACATTGTCGAAGGCTTAAACCAAAACATAGGCAGGGGCTTGTAATTTAAAAAAATCAAGGTTTTGAACCCTTCGGAAGCTTTGCTTTTGACACTCTACCTTCCGCCTATCTCCAATCCACTAATTACCATCCTAGTGATACCTTCTGTATTGGTTTCAGCATAAGGATGGAGGCGAAAGCTATTGTGTCGAAAGGCACTTTCCTAAGTAGGCGGAACCACTTTTCTGAGCAAACCAGATTTAATTCTTGTTTAAGTAAACTTTTCTCTAACTAACCAGCCACGTGTCAACACCAGATTGGTTGCCTTAACCTTTTCAAATTCTTTTCAAAAATTAACTATCGCTAATCAGATCTAAACCATGGTTAAATTAATCAAACAAGCCCTTCCAATTTTTGCAAAGAAATCCCTCTTCTAAAACAATTTTTTTGCACAGCAAATCACTTTGGAAAAATGCCTAAAAATTCTAGAAATTCACTTAATCATGTTATCTAACATATCAAAATTTCAGACCCAAATTCTTAATATATTTTCCAAAATAAATTATAAACCCAAATAACTCTATTTTCCTTTGAAAATTCATAATAATCTTTCCATAGCTTGGAAAATTCTCAAAATTGAAACCCAACTCCAGAATCATGTTTCTCATAGCATAAAATTTTCCCATGGCATTTAAACCTCTTTAAATCTCGGTTTTGATCTAAAACCGTGCTAAATCTCTTTTAAACAACCTTGTTTAAATCAAATAAATCATGAATCAAGGATATCATCATCCAATATATCATAAAAATGAATTTATGCCTTAAATCCAAAAATATATGATCTAAAACAAAATAGTGAAGGAATTATTATTCACCTTGCTCTAGATAAGGAGATTGGATTGAGATTGATTTCCCCTCAGCTTGATTTTCTAGCTTTGATTTGAATTCCTCTTGATCTCTTAATGGTCGGCCGTTCCTCTATGTTTTGTTTGCATTTTAAGATAACGTGAATGGGAAGTAAGAAGGTGGGAATGAAACATATATAAGGGTGGAAGCTAGGGGCGACAATTCCCAATATACCCTTATGTGACTTAATTGACCAAAACCCATTCTTAAGCCCATCAATTAGTTCATTAGGCACGATCTTAATTAATTAATTCAAGTCCCAATACCCTTATCACTTACATTTACATTATTCTATTTAATTTATCTAATTAGATCTCCTGAGTAATGTTATCAAAAATTAGGGGTGTTACAGGCTCCCATGCTTAAAGAATTTCGTCCTCGAAATTCAATAAGGATTAAATATCAAACATAGCAATCATCTGTAACGACTCCTAACAACCATACTAGTCTACCTGACTAGGAAATATCTATATAAATCTAATATAGACATACTCTCAAAGTATATCAGGATAAGTATCTCGAATATTGTCCTTTGTCTCCTAAGTACAGTCCTTCTCATTGTCGCTCCACTGAACTTTCACCAACTTGACTGTCTTATTACTTAATCTTTTCTCATCTCTCGCAACAACTCGAACCAGTTGTCTAACAAGAGTCAAATCAGGCTCTACTACCAAGTCCTCTAACTCTGTCTGAGGAATGGTGGCCTCTGGATTATGCACATACTTGCGAAGATGAGACGCATGAAACACATTATGGACACCTTCCATATTACTCGGAAACTCTATTCTGTATGCGAGCTTTCCAATCCTCTCTATAATCTGGAATGGATCAACATATCTTAGTGCCAGCTTCTCTGACTTCCACAACCGTACCACACCCTTCATCGGTGATACTTTAATGAAAACCCTATCTCCCACTGAGAACTCCAGGTCTTTATGCCTCTTATCTGCGTAACTCTTCTGTCTTGATTGAGCTTCCTTCATCTGTTCTTGGATTAACTCAATCTTCTCTGACGCCTCCCTAACCAAATCTGGGCCTAAGACCAATCTGTCTCCAGCCCCTAACCAATATGCAGGGGATTTTCATGGCCTTCCATACAAAGCTTCAAAAGGCGCCATTCCTATACTAGACTGATAACTATTACTAGGAACTCCATGAAGTCTAACTGTGTTCTTCATGAACAACTTCGCCAAAACTGGTGTCGTCCTGGTCGACTTTACTGGAATGAAATGAGCACTTTTGGTCAACCTATCCATAATAACCCATATACTTTCATTTCCTGTCCTTGACCTTGGCAACTCATCAATAAAATCTATGAATATCAAATCACATTTCCACACTGGAATATCTAGAGGCTGAAGTAACCCATGTGGCTTCTGATGTTCGGCCTTCACCTGTTGACAGTTTATACATTGCCTAACCCACAAGCCGACATCCCTCTTCATGCCTTCCCAATAGAAGCTCCACTTCATATCTTGATACATCATGGTCCCTCCAGGATGAATCGTAAACTTGGATTGATGACACTCCACAAGAAATTCTTTCCTTAAGTTCTCAACATTTGGAACACATATATGTCTCTTCTTTCTCAACCATCTTCTCTGGTCAAGCCAAAAATCTTTCAAATCATCGACCTTATTTCCAACCTCAAGCCTTCTGATCCTTTCAACTAATAACGGATCCTCCCTCTGCCTAGAAGCAATTCTCTCGATCAACACTGGTCGAACTTCTAAAAAGGATAACACGGAAGTACTCTGACTAGAACTAGCAGTCGATCTTAACTGCACACCACAACTGGCCAAAGCTTCTAGATCTTTCCACTCTGTCGACATAGACAAGACTACATTCTTATGTATTCTGCTTAGAGCATCTTCTACTTTATTACCTTGCCTTGTGGTATACTCTATGCCAAAATCATAAGCAGCCAAAATTTCCAGCCATCTCTGCTATCGCATATTCAACTCTTTCTGAGAGAATATATATCTTAAAGACTTATGATCGATATATAATTCAAATCTCTCCCCCAAGAGATAATGCCTCCAAATCTTCAAGTCAAAAATCACTGCAACCAACTCTAAATCATGAGTTGGGTATCTTACTTCATACGGTCTAAGCTGGCTAGATGCTTAAGCAATGACTTTGCCCTTCTACATCAAGACTGCTCCCAATCCAGTCCTACATGCATTCGTGTATACCACCAACCCTTGGTTACCATTTGGAACTACTAGCACTGGAACATTAATTAACAATTGCTTTAACTTAAGGAATGCTTCCTCACATTTGTCGGACCAAACAAACTTCACTTCCTTCCTAGCAAGCTTAGTCAAAGGCGCTGAGAAATCCTTGATGAATCTCCGGTAATAGCCAGCAAGTCCCAGAAAACTTCTAATCTCGGTCATCATCTCTGGTCTCTTCCAATTGTTCACAGCTTCGATCATATCTGGATTGATTGAAAATCCTTTCTTTGAAACCACATGACCAAGAAACTTAACCTCTTTCTTCCAAAAATGACACATGGAAAACTTTGCCTTTAGCTAATTCTGCCTTAGCGTCTCTAACACAACTCTAAGATGATCTCTCATCCTTAGAGTACACCAAAATGTCATCTATAAATACCAATACGAATCTATCCAAATACTCTTTAAAGACTCGATTCATCAAATCCACAAAGAAAGCAAGTGAATTCGTCAACCCGAATGGCATCACTAACCACTCATACAAATCACATCTAGTCCGAAATGCAGTCAAAGGAATACTGTCCTCTGCCACTCTCAACTGATGGAACCCCATCGCCAAATCCAACTGGGAGAACACCTTAGCTCCACTCAACTGATCAGATAGATCATTAATTCTCGACAAAGGATACTTATCCTTTAACGTCCTTTCGTTTAGCTTACGATAGTCGATACACATCCTCAATGACCTGTCTGGTTTCTTCACGAATATCTTGACCGCTCCCCAAGGTGAACTACTTTGTCTAATAAAATTCCTTCCTTCTAGATCCACTAGTTGCACCTTTAGTTCCTTCATCTTAGTCGGTGTCGTCCTGCTACTTGGTATACTTATAGGTTCATCTCCTGGCACAAGATCTATCCAAAACTCAACAGCTTGTTTTGGTGGTAGTCCTGTGACTGTCTCAAACACATCTACAAACTCTCTTGCTATTCGATCCTGACTTAAATCTTCACCCACTTCCATTGCACTTAACAAAGCACAACTGCTCCGGTCAGAATTCTCTACCGAGAATATAATTCGGCTATGACTATCTAGGTGTCTCAAAGATATCTCCCCATCCTGGCAGAATATCTTGGCCTCATACCTCCTCAACCAATCCATACCCAAAATGATTTCGAAATCTACGAAATCGTACACGTACAAACTACATGCAAACTTATGACCTAACAAATCAAGTTCTAACTGGTCACATCTCATCCCCAAAGTTGCATACCCTCCTATTGGATTCGCAACCCTTAAGGAAGCAACAAGGTATGTGGGCTCTAAGCATAACCTATCAACCAAACACTGGGATATAAATGAATGTGATGCACCGGTATAAAAAAGTATCCTAACTGTTATACTCTGAATCAAAAACGTACCTTCCATCATAGTTTTCCCTTTATCAACTACAGTGGGCTTAGCTGATGACCCAACAGTAAAAACTTTTCCCTTCTCCGCCCTAGTTGGCTCTGGACACTTGTTCTTATAATGCCCAACTTGATCATAGTTAAAGCATTTCACATTCTTCTTGTCTACAGCTTTCTTTCCCTTGCCTATCCGGCACTCATTAGCATAATGACCCTTCTTGTCACATTTGTAGCAAACCAATTCAGCTTTTGTCTTCTTGGCAGCATCCCCTTTCTGGGCTCCCTTCTTCTTAAAGAATTTCCACTTCTTTCCCTGAGGACCCTGGAATTCAACTGGCTTCTCCCTAGCCACTTATAGGATTTAAAATAAAAATTGGCTATTGTTCCTGCTCTAATACCACTTATAGGATCGATTTCACCCTAGAGGGGAGTGAATAGGGTGATACTAATAATTACTAAAATTAATGCGGAAATATATAAAATAATTGTAGCACAAATAATAGTAGAATAATAAAAGCAGAAATAGAATAACACAGATTTACCCAGCTCCGGCAAAACCATGCCTACGTGATGCCCCTAAGGTTTCTACTAGAAATTAAGTAGTCAGATGTTTACACACGTAAATTTGCGACACCCGCTATTGACTAACCTAACTTTATGCTCAAAACCCTGCCACAACTCAACCACTGAGTTGCGAATTCTTGAACTACACCACCGTAGTTCGTCCCCTAGTCACACGACTAGAATTTTATAAAAGTTTAAAAGTAAAATACAAAATAAAAACTAAACACTAAACAAAACCCCTAATTTTTTGAAAAACAAAGCCCAATATAATAAGAACCAGCCCAAAGAAAAAAGTCATAATGATAAAATCTAAGTATATTCCCTTTTCTCTTGTTTAGGTCTTCGGCCCGTATTCTTTGCTTTGTGAAAATGGTTGCGTTCGTTCCTCTTTCGACAATTTATGGATTTTGAAATTTGAGGCCCCCGATTCAAATTCGTTGATTGAATGATGATCTTTCTTTAGTTTGCTTCGTTAATCAACTTGTCACTTTGATTTGCATATGGCTGCTTCTCGATCGAGTTCGAATTGAATAATTCTAGTATGTGATTTCCTTTATTACACTCATTGTTATGCTTGAACTCGATGCTTTAATTGCTTATGATGTTGATGGTATTTATAGGGAATAAAACCCTAAGTTATCGTTCGAATATTTCGTTTGAATTTGTATGCTAATTTTGCTTGGCCGTTCGATTTAACTTGAATACATGTGATTTATTTTGACTGGTTTAATTTCAAATATTTTCTGATGTGCTATGCTTGATTACCACGGCTTTGATTCTGACTTGTTCGATTCTACCTTGGTCACCACCGCTTGCATTTGCTTTGGATTTGGTTCCGTTCTTTTCTGGTTTGACTTCGACATTAAATTTCTTTAGATAATCTGGAAGTTTTGACGTGTTCAATTTACTGTATATACCTCCTTTTGAAAATGTTTGACTCACGGCTTGATTTGTGTTCTTTCATCTCTGCCTTGACTTATTGAACTGTTTCTATTTTATATAATTTGAGTATATTCCCTGAACTTGTGCTAATATGTATATGTATATAATTTCATATATGCATACATATAAATTTTGTAGCTCTGGTCAGTTAGTCCACTGGTTTGATCTGAGTCTACACTTCATATTGATCTTTCATGATCTACAACTATGTTGTTGTGCTCTGTCCACTGTTCTACATGTTTACTTATGTTAGCTTTGGTTTATATGCATGTACATTTTGTCGTCTGCTCTTGTTTCTGGTCTGTGTTTGCATATGATCTGATGCCTTTTGTTGAACTCTGGTAGCTGTAGTATCATGTGGTCTTGTAGTCTAGGCCTATTCTTGTTTATGTATGGTATGAGTTGGTCTTCATGTTGTATGTATGTTTTCTTCATTTTTGCACGTTCACTTAAGTCTTGTACTGGATTGTTGCTTCAAGCCAGTTCATTATTTGTTTGAAGTTGTAGCCTTGTTGTAGCTTGATTGCTTGCATATTGAACTACATATTTGATTGTTGTGCACTGCATATATATGTATACATGTGTGCAAACATATGTATATATGTATGTTGTCATGCATGCTCCAGTTTTGTTGCTATTTGATGTTGAGGCTTAGCTCAGTTGACTTGTACATGGTTGCATTGTAACTTGCCTTCTTTGACTTGCTTGGTGGAAATTGTTGTCGGTCTGGTTTGGAGCTTGTTTGTTTGACTGGGTTACCTTGTGTTGAGTCTTCAATTCATAAGCATACATCTCTGGCTCAAGTGTGTTCGAGCTTGTACTTGACCATTCTATTTTTGTTCTTGTATTGCACCTGAGTTGAACCTAGCTTTGGCTCAAGTTTGACCTTATGCTCACCTGTCCTGCAATTTTATCAAGTGTATATCGGTGTGCACAGCCTTGTGGTATTTACAGTGATACATTGTGCATGTCATAGATTGTTCATGTTTGATGAATTCAAAACGAAAATGATGACGAACAACCCAAATAACGGAGGCATACAATATTTTCAAAAAAAACTTTTATTGTACACTGCAAAATATTTATTTTTCAATTTTACTACATCAATGTTTATTTTGCAGATAATTCAGATGCTGGATACAGATTGGAATATAGTTGAAGAACAAATATGAGTGAATGAGTGATATGTAGTGAGGTGCAAATGTAAGTGACAATTGTGATGTAATCGAAATTGTATTGTAATTGGAATTTTGTATATATAGTGAGAGCTCAAATTTTGTACTATTCAAAATTGTAATAAAATATTTGTTTGAATTTAAATTTTGTGTTATTTATTTTATTCAACAAATATTTATTTAATTATGAGAAAAATAAAATAGTACAATAACAGATACATTTAAATGGATATATATATATATGTTTATTATCATCAAACAAAAATCATATACTAGCATATTCAACAATCTCCCCCTTTTGATGATATCAAACATATATTTAAGATTTTGAATTTATTAAATGTATTTGGTCATTGATGAACTCCATTTGCTCCCCGTATTTGAATGCTCCCCCTACATCAAAGCTCACCCTTCACATATGCATGAAAATAAATAAAAAAATATGCAAATGAGTCTAGATGAGAATATGCAAATAAAAAAAATATTTGAACTTTATTTGCCAAAATCATAACTTTTCTCTCCCCCTTTTGTTATCAGCGAAAGAGTAATAGTGTTAGAAAAATAGAGATAAAGTGATAGACATTAATACAACATTAATACCCAATCGAGTATAAATATTAAATTTCAATAAAAATCAAACAAAAATCATAAATACTCTGTTAGGCGCATATTCCACTTTAGAATGATAGGGGTGATGTTGGTATATAAAATCATATAGTTGTGTCTATTTGTGGTATATCAATATCAGGAATTTGAATATATATTAACCATGCATAACCTTTAGGACTTTTAAATGAGATTAGTAGCATTCCCAAATTTAAAAAAAAACAAAAAAATTAATTTCAAGCATCTTCTAACCATGCATAACCGTGAGGACTTTTAAATGGGATTCGAATCAACTTGTCTATTTAATAACCAATTTTGATATGTGTTCCATACATGCATAACCGTGAGGACTTTTAAATGAGCTTGAAAGCACATACACAAATAATCCAAGTAATTCACCCATGCATAACCGTATTAAATGAGAGTGAATACTTTGGATGTTCTTATTAAAAGGTAAAATAAAAATGAATAAATTTCCTGTTTAAAATACCACATTTTCACATACTATATTGGATTTTAATGACTGATGGTCGTTTAGAAATATGATAGAAATAGAGACGGTCATGGAATTTTTACCCATCAAAAGTTATTATAAATCTTGTTTAAATTTTTAAAGAAATCTACTAAATATACTATCTTAAGTCATAATATATGATTATAATCAACACTCATCACTTATATTTCAGTCACTATTTATCTTTTGATAATCAGTAGGGAGTAAGATTAGTTAACACATGCATTTAAGATCAAAATAAAAAAATATAGAATCAAATTTCTAAAATGCCTAAACTGAGATGAAGTCGACAAAAACTATTTTCTGGAAGGGGTTTTGTAAAAATGTCTGCCAATTGAGAATCGGTTGAAATGAAATTTATGCAGATATTTTCTTTGGAAATATGATCTCTAATAAAATGATGTCTAACATCTATATGTTTTGTTCGTGAGTGATGTACCTAATTACAGACTTACTTCAGCTTTGGACATGAATCGTGACTCGAAGCGAGCCCTGAATTCGGCCTAAGTAATTTCTTCCTCTGGATTCTCCTTAACATGTATCGTCCACCAATATAATGCCTCTCCCTTTAAATGCCATGCAACTATCAACCTCTTGAGTTGTTTTCCTATCCCAACGGTCGGAATATACGTTCATAATCATTAATCCAAGCCTTGGTTTCTACAAATCTTCCGCCCTAAAAAATTCTCGTCCTCTCATATTCTGTAAATCTTTACACATTTATAGGAAGTCTAGTGGATGGGGTGTTTTTTCAGCGCACGGAGCAACTGGCACCACTGGTGCAGCTTGTTGAGGAATGGGAACTTGCCTTACTACCTTATATATTGTCGGAATTACGATAGCATACTTGGAATGGTGTGTATCTCTTGGGTGGGAAGGTTTTTACTTGGGTAACCTAAGATTTGATACCAAATGTTACAACCCTCTCCGGAACGGATCTACTTTTTGACCCAATAAAAGCCCATCGGTCCTGAAGTCCATTCCAGAGCTAGTTGTTTATTGGTAAAATTGATCAAATAAACAATATACAGAGCTATCTATCCATGCTTTCAGAACTTCACAACAAAGGGATAAAATATAATAATAAAGTAAGTACCCATTTCAACATTTTCCAAATCTCATAAATACAATATTCCAAATATTCATAACCTAATTTCTCAAAATAGAACATCGAAATTCCTAAAATCTAGGTACATTAGAATGGATCATAAACATATATAAATAGTTATACTACCATCAGTCCTGTAACACCTTGTAATTTTAAAGATCCAATATTTAAATATTTAGTCATTAAGCAACGAAAGGCCTCTTATAATCGATTTTTACAAACGAGCGATTTAGGACTCGATACACATATAGTTGAGTTCGCTTTTTCGATGCGAGTAAAATGAGTGTAAATTTGAATATGTTTGGACTCGATGGATTTTCAGGGTGAATGGTGATTTTTGGAGAATGAAATGAATTTGAGCTTATCCTATAAGCTAGCCTATAAGTGGCTAATCTCTTCCCACTTTCATTTCATTTCCTTATTAATGTTTCATTCTTCTCCACTTTTCTAATCGCTCTCATAATTACTTCCTAATCCCCTAACCCTAGATCCGCTAATCCATGCCCAAATAAAATCCAATAAATTCCGATAAAATAACCATAATTCCTCTCATAGGATTCTCTACAAAACCCGTAAAGGAATTGTCTTAACTCGGAGTTCGAAATTTCATTTTGGATTTCAAGAGAGCATAGAGATGGGTTTTAGTGATTAAAGCTTATTTCAGTGAAAGAGAAGGTGAGTGAGATGATTCTCCATATTAATTTCATGTTATACTTCATAAATTCTATGAAGTGATTTGGAGATTGTTTGGGTTAGTTTGGGTTTAGGTTTATGTTGTAAACACAATTACATTAACCCATTAATTGTTTAAAACCATAATACTATGTTTTGGAAATAGTTAGTAAGCCCTAGATTTGATTTGGGCTAATTGGATGAATTATTGTGAAGTTATTGTTTGAATTGGGCTTCATTACGTAGAGTAATAATGTGCACTTCATTAGAAAATATTAATTAACCCATTTGAATTGGTTGGCAACATGTTAGTAAATTAGTTTAAGTGATTTGTGAACTCTACACTTATTATTAAAGTGATTAAAGGCTAATGAAGATTAATTAGTGATTATTAATTGGTTTCATGATTTTACAAAGAAGTATATATTTTATAAAATAGAGAGGAGATTTTATAAAATAGTATAATGAGGAATATTTGATTTTAATGAAGTGGTTAAGTATTTTATAAGGCTATAAAGTGATCTATAAGCAAGTATAATATTTTGTAAAATGGTAAAAGACTTTATAAAATGATATAAGGAGATGTTTCATTTTTATTGAAGAAGTTTGTTAAATAAAAGTAAGTTCTGATTTAAGTAATAATTGAATTATGTATCCGAATATGCATATATGTAGATATGCACGAGCGGGTATACGTATATGTGCCTTTGGAGCTAAGCAACAATTAAAACAAATATAGTATTGTAACTAGAATTGTTGTGTGTTTAGTTTTTTATATACATTTGCAATTATTTGATTATATAGAAATATAATTGATTTCAAGTCCGTTGCGAGCATTTCATGTAGTCATAGCGATTATGATGTGCGCTAAGTTGCGTGAGAGTATACTGGGCTGGGCAATCGTCGTGGTGAAGTCTGAAATGTGATTTGTGTCTTGTTGTGCATTTGTGTGAACTTGTGTGCGTAAACATGGCCGAATGATTGTTTGACACACGTATGAGCTACGCACAAGGAAAAAGATCGATTATGTTGTTTTGGCATATTAGAGGAAGCCTGGTCACTGGAATCACCCATTGAACTTTACATAGGAATTCGAGTCGGACGATGATTGTGCAACGTATCTCCATGATATAGAGCCGTACGTCGTAGGCACTCAAGGGAAAGAAGAAATTCGAATTATGTAAATTTTTGACTTGAAGTCTCCAGATTAAAGATGAGTTTGCCCCGATCACAGCGGAAGAAACGACGAGTCATTTGGAGCTACGGATTGAAAGTTGTGGATGTTTGAAGGTTATTCATGCCCATGACAAGCATCCTGACTCTGACTTTCGTAGCCAGACGTCTGGATAAATCCTACGGGCAAACAAAGAGGAATAGGTTCATTTTTGAGTGGTCTCAGAAGTCTAAAACACCATTCAAACATCTGGCTTTAAAAATTCATATGTTTGGAAAACGTTTTAGACGTTTGAATACCTACTATTCGAATTTTGTTGATTGATTAATCAAAATTTCAAAATGCGATATTTTTACATACGGACTCGAATTAAGGCATGGTTTGGACTAGTGTTCATCATTTTTTAAGGGATACGACTAGAAAATTTTGGTAGGTTTTGGAGTACTTTGATTTTGGGGCCCACTTGGGATCCATCTTGGCACGTATTCTAAAACTGTAGATTTTGAGGTAGACTAGGAGGGTATGCCGGAGGAGTATTATGATATTGAAGTCATGCTTCCGTGGCGACTGGAACCATGCATGGCAATTCCATAAGTTACATACAGAGTGAGTCTATACTCTAAGATTTCGATCTTAGAGTACTATGCGATTTGTTTGGTATTGACTTGTTGTGACAAATCAAGGGTATCAACTTATGTGACCTACCCAGGGTATGGAATTAGGTGACCTACCCAAGTATCGACTTTGTTATGGTGTACCTAGAGTTTTGTTGATGGCCATGACATACTCGATAAGGTCTTAGAGGAATGGTGAATAGCTTTATCTTGATTGTGATCGCTTGGAAGATTTGGGTCCTACATTCGTAATCTTATGAATGTTTGGCCTTATAGTCGTAACCATACGAACCATACACATTGTGGTGTACCTATTCGGTCTTAGCAATAGTGACCATACATGTTGGGACGCATCTTTTCAATCTTAGCAGTAGTGAACGTTGTTTTGAAACCATGGTTTGATCATGGTATATTTGTACTATATTATTAGTAGTTCTGGGTTAGTGTTATGCAATGGAAGATACTGCCTTAACTTGTTATTACAAGAGAAAAGAAAGTTACGGTATGATCCCCCACTTGAGATTAGTTTACTATACTTTTTTATAGGTAGTCTGGATTACCTCCAAGCCACTTTTGGGAGAGGGCCGGCTGTGATTTTGTTATTCCTGTCTATTTGTATATAATTTTAATATACAATATTTTGAGATAGTTCCCTTCACACCAGACTTTATGTCCGACCCGCGTTGTCTTTGCCTGCTTATGTCATGACAACTCTCGGGTACTCGATTGAGTAGTTCAGGAGTCATGTGCTTTTGAGGATACGCTAGCAAAGTGCATAGCCGGAGCATTTTGGAGGTGTGGCATCAATGTTTATATATATTTTTTATTTGTACATGACAGACCTATTATTTGTATATGAGATTGTTGTATTATATATTTATCCGGAACTCCATGCTTTTGGGAGTTGATATATTCCAGTTTTCTATACTGATAGTTATTTGCCAGATACATCCGCATGTGCAGTCTCTTATATATTGTTATATTCTATTCTGTTTATGTATATTCAGTATATTATATGTTGTCATTTCATTGTGAGATCTCATTGATGTCTTGGTTTAGTGTTCTGCTCTAATTTTACCCCGACGGTCTGTCTTTTGTGTTATTTGAAAGTCGTGCGATGATGTAAGGCACCGACATTTGGGTATTACGAAGGACGGGTTGTTATAGTTGGTATAAGAGTTTAGGCACAACACTTGGACCAAGTAGACCAGTTTGAGTTAATCAACCTGGTCAAAGGAGATACGTTGAAAGAGCGTACTTGTATTTTCTACTATATAATATTGTATGCACCTCTTGTCTTTTGGACTTGATTTGTTTCTACCGCTAGTTGTCAAGGAATTTTCGTTAGGCTATCCATATGAGCAGACCAAATACATAAGCGACTATGGATAGGCAGTCTAAGATAACAGATTAGTTCATAGACTATTTAGCTACCTCAAAAGATGTTCTCTCGCCCGTGAACATTTCCATCTGATTGCAGTTAGCACCAGAATTGGTGTGGCTCTTTAGGCGTCGGTATTTTTAGCTCCACTGGCTTTAGACTCTTCGAAGCAATGCCAAAATTTCCTTAGCCATAGAGGAGAGCCATATCTGAGTCCTAAGACTGTTGTTGAGGCCCGGTCTTGGACACATGCATGAGAAGGCTTCCATTAACGTAAGTTTAGGGGATATCCTCTCAAGGAAAAGTATTTCTCGACATTTGGCAAAGGGAGACTTTGGCTGGGTAGGATGTAGTGTTTATGTGGCCAATAAGCAGATCTATGATTCAAAATTTATTTAGACGTCGCTTTAAATTCTCAGTTCATTTCTGAGATTGAGAAGAGCGTGTAGCTTGAGTATTCCATCCATCCTAAGCAGGATAGCTTATCAGTGAAAGATTGTTGACTACTTCAACCTTTTGTTTTTGGGGTTTGAGGTGGCCGGTACTTAGTTGTTGTGAGCAAAGAGTTTTGCCTTGGGACTTAACCATTGGTTGGGGGTTCATTTCTTAGCCTTATCCATGTTTGGGTCCACTTTTGAATATCTCATTGGGATGGTTCTCCTTTGTGAGAATGCCCATGAGACACCATTGAGGCAATGAAGGTGGAAAGCAAACGAAACTCCAACCAAGGCAAAATGACCATGATACAAGGAATATCAAGCTTGTTGAAAAAGAAAAGTCAGCCTAGTATGTCACTCCTATGGTAAATGGGAGGCATTTCGCTATGAAATGTCATCCAGCTAGAATGAAGCGTAAATGGTTCATTTGCAATCGGCTTGATCACTTGAAGAAGGACCGTCCTACATTTTTTTAAAGGTGTGTAATTGATGATGACTTTTGCCTCTCAGGCATTACTGAGTCCTAGCGGGCTTACGGCTCAAGAAAATCGAAAGGAGCTTATGTAGTGACGTATGATCTATTTTTGGAACTCACTTATGTTCCTTCTGACACTTGAGCGGTATATTTTATCTGTTGCTAGTTACTCGGTAGATAAGCTAAACTTGACACCTTTTATAGTAGGTAAATTCTTTAGTAGAGATAAACCTTGTACGATTCACCTTAGTTGCAAAAATGAGGTCAAGAGACGAAGTGTTACCATTCGAACTTTATGCACGAGCTTTCAATTTGAGTGGGTTCTGTCAACGAAGTGTGACTTGGATTTATATCCAGGTAGGGTTCGGTGGATGCCTAGTAATGAGTAGAGGCCGAGCGCATTACTTATGAACATATGCCTAGAGTCGTTCAAGTTATAATTGTTTTTTTTATCAGTAAACCTCAGGTGATAAGAGCAATCCCATGTGCCGAAAGAGATATTTTCTAAAGATTAGTCCAATGATGTACCTATTCGTAACATGTAGTTCGAGTGCAGATTTTCTAGGTGATTTGCACCAGTTAGGATAGGGTTTTTCACTTGATTCTGATAGACGGGCACTTATGTCAGATTTTTTGAGATGACTAGGAGATTTCTGAAGCACGACCTTAGTTGTGCAAGGAGATTTCTGTAGTCAGATCAAGGAACCGAATCGGAGTTCACATGGATGGAGTAAGGCGGCCGACCATGATTTAACGAAGAAATCTTGTAGGAAAATGAAACGTTGGAATGGCCATCGTGTCATTTGGAATGATCTTTAGTAACTATAAAATTTTAGTATAATATAATTATTATTGCGTGGGATAGTTCGAGGAAGAATTTCTCGACCAGTGTAACATCCCCTATCTTAAGGCCTCAAGCTAAGCGCTACAGATGCTGCAGTCATCTATAGTATTAACTTTCGATGATAAAATATGGTAATGTTAATGGTATCCATAATATCAGAAACACTTGAATATGAACCAAAATCATAGATTACAAAAACAACTTTACTGAGTACATTTCAAATCCATGTTTCATATTCCATTACATAATCCTAAACGATTCCTAGGTTTCGATCAAATATAATTATTACAAATTACGCCAAGAGCGACATATGAAGATGCCCCTTTGGATGATCAGAGTACTCAATAGACACATCTGTCTTAATACATAACAGCAAAAATAAAACTAAATAGCTCCTAAATAGCTAACTTCGCCTCCTACACATCTTCGAAAGTTTATTCATCCACCTACTAAACCGGTAAAACCTTAACTCTCAATCTACTCAAATTAATTTTTAGTACCCGAGAGTTTAAGGGGAAAACATAAACTTCGAGCCAGACATAAAGCCTCGTGTGAATAATACTATTACATCTCGGTTGACTAATATTAAGTGAGACAACGCCGCTTAGCGAAACGGGTTTCCCATCACTAATATCCCTTTTAAAACATATATTTTTGCAAATCAGAATCCTGCAATCAAACTGATTAAAGCAATAATAGCAATGTCATATATGCACATAAATCAGGTAATTAATGGACTATCTGTCTGAAACATATTGTTTTATTTGGCTAGCTATTAACCATTGGCTGACTCGGGCCTACTAGACAAAATAAATAATCTAACTTCTGTTAGACACACTTCTGGATGGTCTGTCCTTAACTTACTTCTCCCAGGGTCAACTGATCCTAATGGTTTTGCGAGCTCACCAATAACCTATCCTTCTCTGTATATTCCTTTCTGTGTGTAACTTCATTTAAGTCTTACCTGTGACTAAGCCTTACACACTGGAATTCTAGAATTATATTAGCTAGGGGCTATAGCTAATGTATAGGGCGCAACCCTATACCAGTCCCATCTGGTATTCAAATATCTGAGTCATTTACTTAGGGTTAACTACTCCATCGATTTTTTCTTGAAAATAATTCTTTCAAGTTGATTTAACTGTTTAAATCATACTTAAACAAGGAAAACATACTTATTTCTTTACTCAAACACCTTTGCCATGATATATGCTTTACACAAAACAATGTTGATGAAAACCTTCGAAACCCTTATTTAGAAACTTTAAACAATCTCCTTCGAATTCATTGAAAGTACCCCTTTCAGAATAGGTTAACAACTTTACCTTAAAACACTAGGCCGAAAGGCCAAAACATAACTTTTGAAATTATTTAAGGTATCCCTTCGAAAGCTTTATAAACCTTAGACATGCCCTTTTCAAATACTTTAAACTTGCCTTTCGAAAGCATTGGAAATCGTCCATTTAAAGACTCAAGTAAACCTTTCGAAAACATTAGAGTATCTCCCCTTCGACTTTATTATATATCTTTCGAAAGCATTAGTCCTTTACTTAAAAAAAACCTTTCGAAAGCACTGGGTTCAAGTAATAGTTTGTGGAACATAGCTTCGAAACCATTTAAAACCATTCCTTTCGAAACCTTTGGGTTTAACTTTCAATATATCTAAGGGTCTTAAAAGAACTAGTGCGAAAGTAACTCATTCGAATTATTCCTAAGTAAAAGATAGTGGATGTTTTCAAAACCAACCCTGTCGAAAGCATCGAGAAGCGGCTTCAAAGTTTAACGCAAAAGAACCCTTACGAAGGCATTGATTTGAAAGGTTGAATATAGCAGCAGGAGTTTCGACCCCTTCGAAAGCTTATTTTAAAAACAAAAGGCGGCAACCTCTTTCGAAAGCACTTTTCTTAAACAAAGGCGTGTTTGACTAATTCGAAAGCTATTTCCTTCGAAAGCCTTAATTTTTGTAACCAAAATAGTTCTGGGTTTATAAAGACTACTTCTACCCCTTCAAAAGCATGTTTCGATCCTATATGTTCCGTCTATCTCCAATCCACTACGTACCAAGGCATTGATACCATGTGTATTGGTTTCGACTAGGTTGACGGCGGTAGTATGATGTCGGAAGGTGGCTGCTATATATGGCGAAGAAGTAATCTTTTACAAAACTAATTTTTAACTTTTTAAAGTAAAATCTTTTCAACTAACTTGCCTTATTTGTCAACATATAATGGTTGCCAATTCTTTTCAAAATCTTTTCTAAAAGTGCTGTCGAATTCAGTAATTAACAATTTAAAACATTTAGCAAATTGCCCCTTCTCCTTTTATAAACATATAAAACATTTAAGTCCCATACCTTAAATAATTTTATATCTTTAATAAAATACTTAGGAAAATTCTCCAAAAATTACCATAAATCACTTTTAATATGTTTTCTAACATATTTAAATTTCTGACCCAAAGCTAACATATAATAGCCATAAATAATTTAAACCCAAATTTAACCATTTTCTTTACTAGAAATTTCATAATAAATCCACAACAACTTAGAAAATTATGAAACTTGAAACCCATCACTAAAATAATGTTTCTGACTTTATCAAAAACGTAAGCCATTTGGATGTCATTTGATAGGTTTTTCAAATCAAAACTTATCATATGATCAATATGAAACAACAAAAATCATCAACAAGAATATATTCCTTTAACAATCAAAACATGGCATTTTACTTTGCAAAATATATTCGGATCTTATCTAAAAACCGAAAACAGTTAAAAATGAGATGTAATCTATTATTCACCTTAGCTTGTTGGTAAGGAGTTTGAGATTTTCCTTTGAGTTGATTTGATTAAGCTTCCTCGTTTAATTTTTTTTGCTTATCTTCCCCTTATCTTCTTCTAATGGTGGCCAACCAAGCTTGAGTTTAGTTTTGTTTGTGAATGATGTAAATGAAAATGGTATGAGGGTTCGGGGTATAAGGATATAACCTATTCCTATTTTGCCCTTATCTTATTACCCTTACTTATTTCATTTCATTTCTCTTTATTTCATTGATTAATTAGGCACGACTACCTTATATTATTCAAATCTCAATCCCTTAACCATTTACATTATTTCATTTAATTTATCTAATTAAATGTCCTAAATAACGTTAGTCAAAATTAGGGTCGTTATAACTATTTTTGTGGCAATTCGAATAATCTTCTAAGTGGCGAGACGATACTTGCCATAGTAGCGTCATAGTGCACTTAGTATATTTTCCTTATTAACATTGTGCGGTCGAGGTGGATTTGAACCAAGCCTACCCAAGCAACTGTAAATTTTTATTTAATGATGATTTAATTAGTATAGTTTTCTCTTTTAGAGAATGAGTTTGTTTGGAAGAAAGGAAAGTTGAGGTATTGATTACTGGATTTATTCAGGAGTTTTGAGAGTCGATGTTCCTGCATATCGTATAAGTTTTCCTTTTCATAGTGTGAGGTATAATAACCTTTTGTGTATTGTATTCACGAAAAGGGTTACACCACTTAGGAGTTTATTCCTTTGAATAAAGAACAGACTCATTGGAGTTTATGGTTCAACAAGCGCGTTTGACTCTTGATGGTTACCAGGCATGTTAGTATAGACTCCTTTAAATATTCCATTGTTTTGTTGCTTGCTATCACTTGTTGTTTGTTGCTGCTTATTGCTTGCTATTGTTGCTATTGCTTATGTTAGCTTGCTATTGTTTGATGTTCTTTTTTATTTTTTTTACTTTGATATTGGTTGATTTCTATTAATTGTTGACTCTTGTTGATTGCTCGTTTGCATGTTTAATAATTTGTATGCCAGTTATTGTTGCTTATTCTTGCTTGTTATGATTTGATCGTTGCTCATTGTCTGATTGCTATTTGTTGTTGATTGTCATTAATTGATTAGAGGTTAATTATATAATATAATTAAGTGCATATCATTAATTGGCAATAATGAATTCCTATTCGGAGGTTTACTCCAGGGTACTTTTAGTTAGATAAACCATATCGGTCTTATATTAGTGACTGTATATCGTATCGATCTTCTATTAATAACCATACACGGCATTGATTTTATTTTAGTGATCATACATTGTATTGTCCTTTTATTAGTGCCCATGCCTATTATTGGATCCTAATAGATATATGGATACGTTAGCGTACTGGCCCTGTTTATTTGGAATTGTCAGATCACGATAAGTGTCCATTGTTGACTCCATCCATCAGTAATGACGGGTACCGATTTGTATTCCTTAGCTATCTGGAATAGTTCGCTTATCAACTATCCTTGCTATAGGGTGAGATGTGATCTATACGAGTCTACTGCCTTTTAATGTAGCTTGGAGCCAGTGGTATATTTTGATAATAACTCCCTTGAGCGTACTCTCCAATTGATTGTCATGTATGACTATAGTAGTACCGGTTACTACACTGAGGGTATACATGCTTGAATTTTGTGTTTGTACAATCTTCTTAGTATAGTACAATTAAGTACTTGAGATCTAATATATAGATTTTTAAATGCTTATTTAGTCAGATTGACATTTAGATAGTGAGAAGCTTTCTTAAGGGAGGTATGAATTTTTTGGGCATGTGGGATGATGTAGGTTATTGCATATTTCCTTCTCTATGATGCAATCTTATTTTGGAGTTCCGTAGTGCTGTGAGCACAAGGGAAGATACTGTTTGAATTTTTCAAAATTGGGATTTGGAAAGTTTGGTCAGTCCTGTTACTTTCTCGCACTCATGTGAATTTCAGAGACGAAATTCTTTTAAGGAGAGAACAATGTAACAGCTAGTAATTTTAACGATCGAATATTTTAATGATTTATTTAAATATTTAGTCAACAAGCAATGGAACGCCTCTTATACTCGATTTTTACATATGAGTGAATTAGTACTGGATACATCCGTAGTTGAGTTCGCTTTTTTGACATGAGTAAAATGAGTATAAACTTGACTATGTTTGGACTCGATGGATTTTCAGGGTGAATGGTGATTTTTGGAGAATGAAATGAATTTGAGCTTATCCTATAAGCTAGCCTATAAGTGGCTAATTTCTTCCCACTTTCATTTCATTTCCTCATTCACGTTTCATTCTTCTCCACTTTCATAATCACTTTCATAATTACTTCCTAATCCCCTAATCCTAGATCCACTAATCCATGCCCAAATAAAATCTAATAAATTTCGATAAAATAACCATAATTCCTCTTATAAGGTTCTCTACAAAACCTGCGAATGAATTGGCTTAACTTAGAGTTTGGAATTTCTTTTTGAATTCCAAGATAGCATGGAGATGGGTTTTGGTGATTAAAGCTTGTTTTAGTGAAAGAGAAGGCAAGTGGACTGATTCTCTATATTAATTTCATGTTATACATCATATTTTCAGTATTCCTTAAATATAGAATCGTATGAAGTGATTTGGAGATTGTTTAGGTTAATTTGGGTTTGTTTTTTTGTTGTAAATACAATTACATTAACCCATTAATTATTTAAGACCCTAATACCATGTTTTGAAAATTGTTAGTGAGCTCTAGATTTGATTTGGGCTAATTGGGTGAATTGTTGTAATTTTATTATTTGATTTGGGTTAATTATATAGAGTAATGATGTGCACGTCATTAGAAAATATTAAATAACCCATTTGAATTGATTTACAAAATGTTAGTAAGTTAATTTAAGTGATTTGTCAAATCTACACTTATTATTAAAGTGATTAAAGACTAATGAAGCTTAATTAGTGTTTATAAATGGTTTCATGATTTTACAAAAGAAGTATATACTTTATAAAATAGAGACGAGATTTTATAAAATAGTATAATGAGGAATACTTGATTTTAATGAAGTGATTAAGTATTTTATAAGGCTATAAATTGATTTATAAGCAAGTATGATATTTTATAAAATGGTAAGAGATTTTATAAAATGATATAAAGAGATGTTTCACTTTTATTGAAGAAATTTTGTAAATAAAAGTAAGTGCTAACTTGAGTAATAATTGAATTACTTATCCGAATATGCGTGTATGTATATGTACACGAGCGGGTAAACTTATATGTGCATTTTGAATTAAGCAACAAACAAACAAATATAGCTTGTAACTAGAATTTTTGTGTGTTTGGTTGTTTATATACATTTGCAATTGTTTGATTATATAGAAATATAATTGATTTCAAGTCTGTTGCGGGCATTACACGTAGCCGGAGCGACTATCGTGTGTGCTAAGTTGCGTGAGAGTTTACCAGACCGAGCAATCGTCGTGGTGAAGTCCGAAATGTGGTTTGTGTTTTATTGTGTGTTTGCATGAACATGTGTGCGTAAGCGTGCACGAATGATTGTTTCGATACACGTATGAGCTAGGTATAAGGAAAAGTGATCCGTTATGTTGTTTTGGCATGTTGGATGAAGCCGGGTCACTGGAATCATCCATTGAACTCTACACATGAATTCGAGTCGGACAACGGTCGTGCAACGTATCTCCATAATATGGAGTCGTACGTCGAAAGCACTCAAGGGAAAGAAGAAAATTTAAATTACGTATATTTGTGATTTGAAGTCCCTATATTGAAGATGAGTTCGCCACAGTCACAAAGGAAGAAACAGCGAGTCATTTGGAGCTACGGATTGAAAGTTATGGATTTTTAGAGGTTATTCCTGCCTCAGGCATCCAGAAGTCTGACTTTGGTAGCCAAGCATCTAGATAAGTCCCTGGGGCAAACAAAGAGGAATTGTTGCATTTTAGGGGGTTTTCGGACGTCTAAAACAACATTTAGACGTCCAGCTTTATAAATTCAGATGTTTGAATAATGTTTCAGACGTTTGAATACCTGCAGTTCGAATTTTGTTGATCGATCCATCGAAATTTCAAAATGCGATATCTTTCGCATACTGACTCGGATTAAGGCACAGTTTGGACTAGTGTTCATCATTTTTCAAGGGCTACTATTTGGAATATTTTGGATGGTTTTGAAGTACTTTTATTTCGAGGCCCACGTGGACCGACCCCGACATGTATTACAAAAACGTAGATTTTGAGGTTGACCGAGAGGGTATACAAGAGGAGTGTTATGATATTGAGGTCATGCGTTCCATTTAGAATGCAATTTAAGATAGTAAGGAATTTTGTTAGAGTTGGCTGATGGGATTTCAGGCCGTGGCGACTGGAGCCACGCATGACAATTCCATACGTTACATATGGAGTGAGTCTGTACTCTAAGATTTCGACCTTAGAGTAATATACGATTTGTTTGGTGTTGACTTGTTATGACACACCAAGGGTATTGAATTATCTTACCTACCCAGGGTATGAACTTAGGTTAGCTACCCAGGTATCGACCTTGTTGTGGTGTACCTAGAGTCTTGTTGATGGCCATGGCACACTAGACACGGTCTTAGAGGGACCATGAATAGCTTCATCTTGATTGTGATCACTTGGACATTTTGGGTCCTACGTTCGTAATCTTACGAACGTTTGGTCTTATAGTCGTGACCATACGCATTGTGGCATACTTATTTGGTCTTATAGTCATGACCATACGCGTTGTAGAGTACCAATTCGGTCTTAGCAGTAGTGACCATACGCGTTGGGGCATATCTTATCGATCTTAGCAGTAGTGATCGTTGTTTTGAGATCACGGTTTGATCATGGTATATTTGTACTATATTATTAGTAGTTTTGGACTAGTGTAGTTCAATGGAAAATATTGTGCTAACTTATTGTTACAGGATAAAAGCGGGTTATGTTACAATCCTCTACTTTTGAGAAGGGTTTACTATACTTATTATAGGCAGTCCGGATTACCCCTGAGCCACGTTTGTGGAGAGGGTCGACCGTGATTTTATTATTCCTATGTATTTGTGTATAGTTTTAATATACTGCATTTTGAGATAGTTCCCCTCACACTAGACTTTATGTTTGACCCGCGTTTTGTCTTTGTCTGCATATGTCATGACAACTTTTGGGTACTCGATTAAGTAGTTCGGGAGTAGGTGCTTTTGGGGATACGCTAGCAAAGTGCGCAGCTGGAGCATTTTGGAGGCATGGCATCGATGTTTAGAGATATATATACTTGTTATTTTATTTGTACATGACAGACTTGTTATTTGTATATGAGGCCGTTGTATCAGATATTCATTCGAAACTCTGTTCTTTTGGGAGTTGATATATTTTGATTTTATGTACTGATATTTATTTGTCAGTTGCTTACGCTAGTGCGGTCTCTTATATATTGTTATTGTTATTCTATTATGTTCATTTATATTCACTATATTATATGTTTTCATTCCATTGCGAGATATCATTGATGTCTTGGTTTAGCGTTTTTTTTCTATTTTTACCCTGACGAACTGTCTTTTGTGTTATTCAAAAGTCATGTGATGATGTAAGTCGTCGACTATTGGGTATTACGAAGGACGTGTTGTTATAGGTCTTCATTGCCTCCTTCGCACTTCATCATCAACATCGTTCTCACCAACTTGTATATTGTAATTAGGAGGATGTCAGAACAACAATGTCTTGCGAGTGAAAATCTCAAGTCTTACCATACTAGAACTTGGGCAATATTATTTAGATGAGTATTATATCTTATGCATTTCTAACTATATCTTTCTAAGTATATCTCTAATTGTAAGCAATGGCTCTTCCGGTCCAACTCCATAATGTATCTCCAACTATAGGTCAATGGCCATTTATAGTCTAACTTCATAACTATAATGCGGGTGCAACACAACCATGGAATATATTAGGTCCAATGACCCATCTCCATGGACCATGTCCTAACGATGGAAGAGAAAGTACCTGGGTAACTTAAGACCTTTTTAAATGGGTAATAGGTAGACTCTGACCATTTAATACCTACCTTAGGTAGATCCTCGTCATTAATACCTAAACCCGGGGTGAACCCCTCTTTGGAACTTCCTAGCTGACATTGTAAGAAATCCCATAAGGCCACTTAATACTTATTGATTAAGGAAGAGATGGACCCTCCAATAGCCATTTAATACCTCAACCCCGAAGTGGACCTACTCCAGATATTTCCACTACTTCACCTAAAAGATAATCCTGACCATTTAATACTTCTTGAATAGGAAAGAGGCAAACCCTACAATAGCCATTTAATACCTCCAACCCCGAAGCTGGGATATCCTTTCTATGATCCATAACCTAAACCTTGAGGTCTTACATTAGTCCGACTTTTCATAGGTTTTGGTAGCTTGATTAGCTGGATAGTCTTACCTTATAGAATTAGGAATAACCTCACGTCCACCGTGGGTACTTATTATAGGTGATGTCTCGTATCAATTCCAAAGTCACACTGCTGATAGCTAGATTAGTTGAGCAGACTTTTATGTAATTTTAATTGATCATGCATCTCTATAACTTAATCAAATTTTCGCTCTTCGATCTTACAAAATTATACTAACATATATGTATAACACACATGCATAATATACCTCAGTCGCATTTACGTGTTAAGGCCATATATTGGAAACTTCTTATTTTGCCTTTAACTATGGATTAGTTTCCATAATTATTCTTACCTTCCTTTTTATATGGTTTATTGTTATTTGTTAACCTAATTATTTTATAATTATAACTTATACGTCATTACTATATTTATAATTAACATTAATTTTCGGCTAACTATTTTTTATTAAATATTCCTAAGCATGCGTAAAAGCATTTCTATACTAAGATTTTTGATTCCTATTCAAGTTGTTAAGATAACTTAAATGTCATAGTTTCTATATCAATACAAGTCGCGGTCCAATACAACAGTTTACACAATAACTAATATCCCAATTTAAATTAGCTAAACAAACAGACTTTGATATATATAAAAAAATGGAATCAAAGCATCCAAATTTTTTTAAATTAACAAAGTATAATTAACGTCTCCATTTCAAAGGAACAAAACTTTACAATTTAAATCATTTATACTCTATTCGACTTTTAAATGTATAAGGTTGAAGTGAAAGAGGATTAACATACATTTAAATTATGGAAGTGGGTGGTGCAAACCACAAATAGGATGAAAAATCCATACTTTGCACACCTTTCCAAATTCTTTTTATAACCCTTCGTCACAATAAACACAAACTGGGAAGTGAAAGTTGAATAGAACATAAATTATTCATTTTGCAAATAATAACGGATTAAACTCTACCATATTAACATAAAACAAATAAGATTTCAACCAATTCCAGAATTAACATTTTTGGGAGAATTCTGGGGTTTCAGATTTAAATTTTTTGCATACAAAATTCCCCAAGGCATAAAAAAGTCCAAACATTAACTACAAAAACTACTATAAAGAGTAAAAACTAAGATTTCCACTTACAAATAATTTTTCCCGAATTCCCTTGGATTTGATTCCATGCCTTCGACTATTTCTTCCCCTGGTTATCTTCTCTTTTCCTTAAGCTTGCTTACTGTAATTCCTCTAATTCTTGAATCTTCAACATATATGTATTTGTCTTTGTATTTGATTTTTAGAAGTTTATTAAAGAGGAAGAAAAATAGCAGAGTTTGTCAGGTTGTTTAATGTTTTTCTTAACAAAAGTAAGGGGGTTAGCCTCTAATTTATAGTGGATAAGATGAGCCTTGATCGTAGGATCAAAATCATTTTGAAATAGTAAAATCCGGGTTATTCAGGTCTTAAAACCATAGCCACCAACACCGAAGACCAGTCAACCGGCCCCAATGAGGGTTGATTGGTTGTGGTCCATGCATGTTATAATTAACGTTAATTTATTTGTTACCCATTTCTTTACCGTTAACGTTTATGTTTGATTAAACATTAAGCATACCTTGGTTGCTACAAGATTTATTACTTTTTTAAACCATATCATTAACGTTATTTAATTTATTAATTCAAATCCGTTTGAATTATTTTATATTCGAAATCTTCAAATATCGATACTTCTCCATTTGAACTCCGATTGTAAAGCTTTATATATGAAAATTGATCAAAAAACTGCCACAGATATAGTGGTATAAATTTCATGGCCAAATTCTGAAGTTTTCCCAAATTTCAATTTTAGCCTTATTATTAATTAATTAATTTCTTATTAATTTTTTACAGGGTACTGCATAAAGAGAACGACGTTTAGAGATTTAATTAAATTAAATAATAGATATCCGATTAAGAAGTAATGAAATAAAATTTTGTGAATGAAAAATAATATATTTGATAGGTAAATTTCCAACCATAAGTTTAAAGTTAATGTAGTGGAATGGTGCAAATTTTGATGTAATAAGAGATGTTAAGTAATTATTAGATTAGGCAAAGGGGTTGAACCTAAAGTTCATCATTAACCCTTATATTTCTAAAACATTACTGATTTCATTATTTTGTTTTGCACTAAATAAAAGTAAACATAACCCTAAGTAGTTATCTGCCATTTTCAAGACGAGAGAAGAAAAGAATAATCAAATACTAGAAACCCTTCATTTTTACAAAAGAAAAGAAGCTATCAATCAACTTTTTCATCTAGGTGAGTAACATTTGACTTTTTCCAACCAAATCCATCAGGGCTCAGAATTAATATCAATTTTAAGTTTATAATGATTAGTGCTTGAACTAAAAATGGTACAAACACCCTGAAGCTCAAGAAAGAAGTGAAGAACTTTAAATAAAAACGAGTAGGAAAGAACACACAGCAATTTATAGCGGTTCAGCTAATCTTTGGCCTACATCCACTTAGTGATTTTATTGATTAACTTGCTGATTACAAGTAGGAGTTCTTACAGATTGATATAAAATCGACAATGATTACAAGAAATTAGAGTTAGGGAAACCCAAGCCAAAAGATCCTTAGAAATGAGACATGCCTCTCTATTTATAGATGTAGGAAGCCTAAAATCTCATCCATAAGATCTCCATATTGTTTTCCACGCCATAGACTATTTCTCTACAAAAGTAGGTCGCCACATTAGCAATGGATTGGTATCAATCCATAGGTTTGGATCGGTACCGATCCACAAGATAGCCAAATTGGCCGTCTTAAGCTCTTCATGTTGGATCACTTGATGGTTAGCTTCGTGATTCCAAGTTTGTTTGCAACTGTATTTGCATGTCTCTTAGTGCAAATGATGGATCCGTAGAAGAACAAAGTTGATGATTCAAGTGCTCGTGGAGATCGATAGAGAATTTCATTAGAACAACAAAATAACAGATGAAATGGGCTTCTAACATAAAATGGAATATGTAGGCAGAAGTTGGGTAAGTTTGGAGATGGTTCCCTGGATCGATACAGATCTAAGGTGTTATCCAAACCCTTGAGTATGCTTTATCCTTGTCCTATGGCTTTGCTTGTGATTGGCTTTTGGACTCTAGGGCTATCTCTCTAGGCTTTCTGGCTTGATAGTTTCAAGTTCGACTTGTCCATTCTGTTTGAATATGGCCTAGTCAAAAGGCAGAATAACACTTGCCTCCAAAAGTACATCTCTTTTCAAATGTAATGTGCTTTGAATCGAGTCTAATCAGGATTGCACTCTTATCTTCAAATGGTTGTATTCTTCTTGCGGATCGATTCCATGAAAAGTTATATCTATAGCCATTTGCCGTGATGCTTCTCTAGCATATGATATTATAAATCTAGAATGTGCTCTCACAATCTGTCATTCCAAACTCTGTAATTTTTAACTGCCTCCCTTCATGGATTTTCCAAGTTTGAATCTGATTTCCTTTGACTCTAGTCATATAGGTTCTGGATATGCATACACACACGTGCATATGTGCACGTTCTTGAACAATTTTTATTTTGGCATGCACATACATCTATACATATATGTTTCCCTTTTTATTTTAAGTTCAAGACTCAGTACCGATTTAGCTCTTTGGTTCGGTACTGATTCGAAAGTTGGAGAAGATTTCCAACTTTATAGCCTATGACTTCGGGTCTAAAGGGTTATATAACCTATCTCTTTCCATTCTCCTCTTCACTTTATTTTCCCACCGATCCAAAACCTTGAGCCGCCATTAAAAAACCTAGCCTTCCCCACTCAAACCCTACCTCCATTTAAACCTAGAACTGCCGTCGCCTTACATCACCTGGACCTAGCCCCGCTCACCTCATCATTGTCGAACTCCAACCGTCGATCCAAGACCCTACCCATTTCCTCACTGATCCAAGACGTAGGAGAATCACCCCTTGGCTTTAGGATTCCATAATTGAACCCATTCTTAGCTCATGAAAATAGGTAGGTGACTGTGATGGAGTTGGACATAGGCGAGTTTCTGGTGTTGGCGGCTATGCCATGGAGCCAAGGTAGAGAGACATCGTTTGGAAGTTGAAGGCGAAAAAACCTTCCCTAGGTTTTGATTGGTATAAACCCGACACTTGGATGTATTTTTGTTTCCAAATTCTCTTATGTTTGAGCTTTTTCGACGAACACTCCCATTTGCCAACTATTTTCTCTTGAATCTCAACACATATCCAATGCATAGCCATCGACATGAAATCTGATGGGATGGTCATCAATGATGGTCACTTCGGGTGATATCCAAACTCCTAAAATTAATTGTTATATAATATCGGAAATCTGAACTGCACAACAACGCACTAGTTTTCCCTTTAGCATGGGGGTACATCTTATAACTAATCTGATGTTGACTATTTATTGAGTATTTATATAAATGAAGCACCGACATTCTGAATGTCTTGCCACTCAGGTCACTGATCCATATACTTCCAAATATGTTGAATCCGACACCGAGTCTAGCTCGACTACGGTTCCACTTGCACAGAATACTCTAGTACAGTAGGAACATCAATAAGAAAACCATGGGTTGAACAGCAAGTTCCTCAAAATCCAATAGAGCCCGTAGAAGGGCCAGAGGTTGAACCTGCTCCTGATACTCTCGAAGATGCTGTTATCTTAGATGATCCCATCAATTTCGTTGCTTCAAAGGTTGATAAGGGATCTCTTCGTAGAATTTGTGACAAGCATGGAATTCCATTCAATGACGTACTAGTCCCCTCTCGCCATTAGAGAGCTTACAGTCCCCCGGAAGGCTACATTACATGCAACAGATATATGTGTTTGGTGAGATGCATTCCACCATTTAATCCATTCATTCACGAGTTATAAACTTTATGAGATCAGATCTGACGCAGTTACACCCTAACACCTATGCCTTCCTTCTCGGCACGTACATTGTTTTCATTCAATATTTGCATCGAGTGCCCAGTGATGAGGAAATCCAATACATATACAGTTTTAAGCACTGAAAGGGAAGTCGTTCCTTGACTTACTTAGAGCCAACAAAGAATTACAGAGTTGTCACTCGCACGTGGAACAAGTTGAGCTATTTTAAAAGTGAATGGTTATGTATGATGTCCACCTGGGTTTGCTCAAAGATGGATATTTGGACGTAAGTTCTGCCTCATTCGTTTACTACGAGTTTGCCTTATTAGTTATCAAACTTAACTCATATTCTTTCTGTCATTCAGATGCTCTGGTAAGGCCTACTGGCGTGACTCTTGTGGATGCTGTCAGAGTTCTCATGACACTTTCGGAGGGGGATAAAGATATTAGAGTTCTTCTCCCCGATGAGAATCTCCTAGCACATAATCTGCTAAAAGTGGGCCGTAGCACTGGTCTAGTCCAAGTGGCCGCTAGTGATGATGATGGTGACAATGATGACGAAAATAACTCGCTCGGAGGAGGTGAGGCTAATCCAGATGCGCTCCAAGTCCTGAGTCCAAGGGTAGAAGTTGAAGAAAATATTGAAGAAAGGGAAGAACACGCTGAGGAAGGTGAAATTGTGGGTGGAAATGACGAAGCTGGCCATAACGATACTGATGTAGGCCACGAGTTCTTGGTTGAACAACCTATAGATGATCGACAGTCTGTCCCGAAGAAGAGACTAGCCATGAAAATCTCTACGGCGCAAACTTCTACATAGCATCCACATGTTACAACTGGTGAGAAAACTCCTTGCCTTCCACAGATACAATCTCTAAGTTGGAGCCGATTCCTACTGTGTTCGGCTCTTTTTGCATCGGTGACATAAGCCTCGAGGGTCTTGACTCTCCCATCCACTTTACCAATGACATTCCCCCATTCAGCAAAGGGGAGATCACTCCTATGAGCAAAAGCTCCCGAACATGGTCCATCGGGGGACACTAGGACACTCACGCACACGTGCACTTTACTGCACAACGTTGCACTTGACTCACATACTTTCTAGTCGAAACTGATTCGTTCTTGTTTCATTTGCAAGATCCATAGAGAGGAAGAAGTATATATATATATATATATCAATCTTTAGAGGAAAACGTATCTCAATTGCATAGGCACCGTCCAAGCACATACCATCAAGGTCGCGGTCGAGATTCAGAGTTAAGTTACCGATCTAGCTGAGATAGAGGTAGTCATGACAAAAGCAGCTATGAGAGAGATTACCATTGCATGACTTTTCTTCCAAACGTCGTTTCTGGTCCAGATCACCTCCGCCAAGAGGCTTAGATAAGCATTTTGATCGCCGCGATGACTTGCCACCAAGCGTTGTTTCTCACACACCTCCTCTAGTTTCCATTATTGTATAGCACTTAGCACTCACTCCAGTCGATCTTTGGACTCCAGGAGCCATCAAAGTAGTTTTGAGACTTCCCATCATAGAGCCAGCAAACAACCAATCGAAGCTTCGGTCGTCACTGCAGAGCAATAACTTGCCACCAGCGCCCGAATGGTTGAATTTAAAGAAAAAGTTCTAGGTGTTCGTTTTGATGGGCTCATGTTCATACCCAACTTGAAGAGAATTCCACCTGATGTCTAAGACATGACCATTTCTTATGTAACTGACGCTTATAACTAGTACAATGAATGGTTGCGGATAGCTGAGAAAATATCCAAGATTTTGAGAGAAAGGCAACTCGAGATTGATAACTTGAATCTCACGGCAGCGTAGGACAAAAGAATCATTTCCCACCTCAATGCTAAATTTGAAAAATTAATGAAAACACAAGCTGAAGCTGAGAAAAAAGCCGAGGATGCTATCAAGGCGCTTAAAGATGAGAGAACAAAGCATCAAGATTGGATTAAGGTTATGCATCATCAGAATCACGCCTTACTGCTTGATAGAGATGCCTAAAACAAGACAGTGATTAAGCTGTCTGCCAAACTTGAGAGCGAGAAAAAGAGACGAATGATGCTCTACAACAAGCTCAGGACTATTGCGAAGAGTTGCATGATGCTCGCGTTGAAAGAGACAAGGCGGTTGAACATGCTAAAGACGTGGATACACTTGTCAAGAAGGAGGTTGAAGCTGTGGAATAGTGGATAATGGAGAAATTCAAGCCATTGCTTAACAAGTACAATGCTAAAGTGCTCAAATTCCAAAACTTGGAGTGGTTCAACAATGATTACCCCATAATTCTTGCCCTCGCTGGGGACAAGGAAGAAAATGAAGTTCTTAAAGGTGGTGAGGTAGATCTGGCTCAGCCAGTGAAAGAAACCTTGATTAGAGATGAGCCCAAGGTGTTGAAAGAGGGTTGGATTATTCTATATTCGGAGCTAGCCGCTACAGTGCAGAAAGACTTAGGCAAAGGCTCCGGGTCATCGCCTTAAGATGCTGCTGTTGGGGACACCTACGGGCCCAAAACTATACCTGATCCATCTTCGGTTCTAAGATACAATCCAAATCAGCCTCAAATGCATAAGCCTGCTACCTTTCTCCCATTTTGGAGGGGAACTCTGCTGCCACTCTGGCCCACACAAAAACCCAAACTAAAGGAGGTATCTCGTTGACCTTACCTATATTTCAAAGAGTCCATATGTCATTGATTGGCATCGCTAATCTCTCTTTTTATGTCTCTCAAGTTCAGGTCAATCCCATGTCGTCCCGCTTTCCGATTAAAGACTCCAATCGGGGTCAGCAAGCGACTACAATAGAATCGGTGATCGTGACTACTTCGACGACGGTGCCGACTATTCCGACAAGTGAGACTCCTGGGCTTGGAAAGAAGATGATAGATGCCCTTCAGGATGAAGGGATAGTGAGCTCCAAGAAACTTAGACCGACGATGATGTTATTATTACTAATTCCTCCAAGCCTCTGTGAGGTCCCGCCATAAGTACCCTTGAGCAAGAACTGGTCTTAGCCAAAAAGTTCAAGCCGGAGAAAATAGAGATTTTTCCTCCTTTGTTATCCATAGCTCTGTCCGGTCAGACTACCTTAGCTCCTATCACCATTCCTCTACCTGGGAACAACCAAAGCGTGCCTTCCAAATCATCATAAAGCACTCCATCCAAAGGCAAAGGGAGCGGGGGAAGGATAAGGAACTAACTGGAAGGATCCAATGCGCCGTCTTCTACAGAGAAGAAGGAGAGGATCAAGAAGTGATCATCCGTCTTCTTTGTGTTTTCCGATTGTTTAACAACACTTAGGCTCTTTTTGATTGTCCGCTTTTGTTTTCTCGGTCAGTATTTGTGCAGATTCGGCCTTCGCTTTTGCTTTTTTTAGGCACAAATAAAACCTGTACTTATCTTTCCAAGTTTTACATGAATAACAAAGATTTTTGTTTTGTTAAGTCTTTGTTTGATTTTTCCTAAGTTATAAAAGAGATTCACTTTCCATTCAATGTACTCGTGATCCATCTCTTTTTATTATTGTCGTCAGACTAAGTCATTGGCTCATTTCCTAATTTGTCGTCCTTTCATTGCTCTAGCAAACATTAAGTAATCAAGAAACGCCAACTCGGGGCACTAGTCATGGTAGAACACTTAGACTAGTAGTTCTAATATCCTTTTCCAGGATAGTGATCTTCAAGATTAGTAGACTCCTCATATAGTGGTAGGAGTAGAACTCCTGGAGTAACCAAAGTTCGTTAGTAAGATCCCACCTTACACTGCATGAATCTTTGGCCTTGCCTACTCCAGGCAAGATGTCAGTGATCAGATGGTCGGGTCACATCTAATTCAAGTCATACTCCTGCCCCCATATGAGGAGTGAGAGTTTGTGGATGAATGGCCATATCGCGTTCATTTTGATTTATACTCCTACCATGATATTAAGGGCCAGAGTTAGTCGATGGACGGGCAAGTCACGTCCTTTCTGGGTTTATACTCACGCCCCTAATGCAAAGGCAAGAGTTAGCGGATGGACGGTAAAATCACACCCACTTAGGTTTACAACTTCGTCCTCAATCCAAGGTTAATAGTTAATAGATAAACAGTCGTATCACATTCTTTCGATTTATACTCATGTCCCCACATCAAGGGCAAGAGTTAGGGTACAAATTATCATATCACATCAATTTCGAGTTTATACTCCTACTCCCACATCAAGGACAAGAGTTATTTGGTATCAATCTTTGGACACCGAGAGTGATTGAACTTCCAGGGTCAGATCATGGACCGTGGAAGTTTGGTCGGCACCTATCTTCGGATACCTACATTACACACATGCAGATTCATTCGAATTGATCACATTTCACAACCCTTAAACAATGTAAAGACAGATCCGTAAAGCCAATTTTTGAAAATGGGAAATGATAGACTTAGTCTTATTACATGGATTCATTAAATTATGTACAAATTTATTTCTAAGTGAAATAGTGTCATAAATGCTCGCTATTCCACACCTTCGGGAGTGAGATCATGTCAACCGTCGCAAGCATGAAAGTGCCATCTCCAACCTTTAGTTATATTGTGTACAGACCTTCCCAAGTCGGGACTAAGTTTTCAAGGCCTGGGAAAATCCGTTTGAGTACTAGGTCGTCGATTTCAAAGGTCCGATTCCTGACCTTGGCATTGTAATATTGGGCGACTCGGTTGTGGTGGCAGCTGCTCTCAAGTCAGCTTCGTCTCATTTCTCATCGATCATGTCAAGTGATTCCAGAAGGAATTGCTCATTCGTTTGTGGATTGTATTGAATTACTCGATGAGAAGGTACTTCCAATTCAACTGAAATCGTAGCTTCTGATCCATAGGCTAAGGCAAATAGAGAATGGCTAGTCGCTGACTTATGGGTTGCTCGATAAGCCCAAAGTACTAGTAGAAGTTCATCGACCCACCTACCCTTAGCCTTTCCCAATCGCTTCTTAAGAATGGACTTGATAATTTTGTTTACAACTTCAACCTTTCCATTCTCTTGGAGGTGTGCCACCGCAGCAAATCTCTTCTCTATGCGTTGTCAGTGACATAAATCCTTAAACCTGATGCTACCAAATTGGGTTTCATTATCGGTAACGATTGCCTGTAGATTTCCAATCCGGGCTTCGTATAACCATCTAAACTTTACTTCCGGGTCCTATAGCCATAGCTCCGTGGTCATCCTTCTTAACAACAGTTGAATCTCTCTTGTTTTACCAGTCCAATATAGCTGGGTCTGGATACCGGGTAACACTTGCCCCTCAAAGTACGTCTTGTGAGTAACATGACGTGCTTTGAATCGAAACAAGTCTGGACTGTCGGAAAGAAGTCTATCCAACTTCCTGATTCATTGCTATTTCTCTATCGACTTTCAATAATATAAGTCTGATGTTGTATTCCATTAGCATATACAAATATGGCCATGCATGACTTATAAGCCTTATATTACCCGATCCAGTCTCGAACTTGAAATTTTCAGGTTTGATTGCAATTCCTGTTGATTTCAAAAAGCTGAACTTTTAAACTGTTCCCATGCATATTCATAAACATGTTTCTATTGTTGGCTCCCGGTCGTGTTCGAACTTTCACGGGTCGTTGCCAATTTTCATAATATTCTTTATGTCTGCGTCTGCAGTCAAGCCTTCATGATAACGATCGTCATTCACTTTTAACTCGTCCATTATTTCTTCTTTCCCATTTTTCATCATTATTATTATTTTATTTGTTTTTGTGGAGGGATCGGCATTCGACATGTCGGTCCCTTGTTATGGCCTTGCAAATAGGGATCGACAGGTCCCAATGTCGATCTCTCTTTATCTTTGACTTATTCACCCTTAGTGACAGTTCTTCCTCCAGCACACTCATATATATATGAACTCTCTTCCCTTATTTCCTTACTTTTCACTTTCTCGTTTCCATCTCACTTGCCCTTGCATAGACTTTTTATCGAACCCAAGATACCACAAAACCTTCTGGACAAACGAAAGTTTTTCAACTCTAAACCATAAATCCAAATTCGAAACTAAGCAATTCCCCAAAGTCATTTTCCCTTCATCTCCAATCCAACAAGCTTCGTACACTCGCCCCTGATTCCTACGTTCTAACATAGGTACGAATTTGCGAAATTTCCTAAATTACTCGACTAGACTCGAGTTGCCAGTGTAGTTCGAGCGTCTTTTAGGTAGATGTCTTGGTGGGTCGTATTAAAACATGAGGAAGAGAAGAAGAAGAAGAAGAAGGAGAAGGAAAAGGAGGGTTTGGCAAAATGTCTTTAGTGGGGAAGGAGTTAGGAAGGAAGAATGGTAGGGTTCGGTAGGGATGATACTTTTTGGTTGAAGGAATGAAGGAGAGTAAAGGCTTAGGATCGGTATTGCTTATTTTGGCATAGGGATCGATATAGATGACTTAGGTTGTGGGATCGGTAGGAAGTGGTCTTGGAGAGGGATCAGTAGGAAGTAGCTATGAAGAGGGATCGATGTAGGTAGGTTTAGGAAAGGGATCGACATTAGGCAGCGATGTTGTGTTTGGTGTAGAGGCTTTAGACCGAGGGATCGGTATGGAGTTTTGGGGAAGGGATTGGAAATGAGGTTAAGGGATTAGCATTTTTCATTAAGAACCAATCCAACTACTTTGAGCACTTAACACAAATTTGCCTTGCTGAAGTCGAACATAAGATGACAACGGACAATATGACTTGCATACTTGGACTGTCAAACTTAAGATTAAACGACCAAACTTCCAGACTTCTCAATATGGGCTAAGTAATAAATATGCTAACCAACTTAGATAACAAACTTCATAATTCAATATGCCGATAGTCGATCCCAAAGCTTTCGTTGCCGATCAACTTTCTTGTCAATTAAGACGGTCAGCGATGACAGCCTCTCTGGACAAAATGCCAAGTCTTGTCATTTTATTTTTGTTTTTTAGATTTAAAACTGTTTATGTCTGTTTCACACTGCACTTCACTGCACTAGTTCACACTTGACATGAGGGGAATAGGTTATTATTTCTAATCTCAATTGTCTAATGAGTATAGCTGAAGTAGAGTCCAAACGCACGAAGTGTTCAATCAACATGTCTTCCGATTAAGCGACGAGACACATCGTCTCTGAAGCGAAGTCAAGTTCTGCCACTATATCCGAAAGGCCTTTTCCAAGCCATCATGTAGAACAACTAGAAGCTTCTAGTCCACAAATCGATCTCTTCTTCGATATTCCTGTCCTTCCAATGGAAACCATCAGCCTTGCTCCTGATGCCATTGAGGGTGCTATTGTCCTTGATAACCCTGTTGATTCACAAGCTTCCCAAATCTACGAAGCCGCTCTTTGTCGGTTGTGCTCAATCCATGGGATTCCGTTTGAGGATGGTTTAGTTCCTACGAGGCAAGATAGACCTCACTTGCCCCCAGCCAGATATACAGCGTGCAACAAATTCATGTGCTGGGCTGGATGCGTTCCACCTTTTAACTCCTTTATCCAGGAGATGTTGAGATATCATGGGATTGCCCCTACTTAGTTGCATCCCAACAACTACGCTTTCATTCATGGGACTTTCCTTCTATTCATGAATGTTCTGTTCCATTCGCCCATTCCTGAAGATATCAAATATATTTATAACTTCAAAAGACGATCGAGAAGCCCTTCTTATGTCTTCCTCGAACCTTCTCTGAATTTCCAGGTCTTTGCATGTGCTTGGAACATGCTTTCATTATGCAAACACAAATGGTTCTATGTGTGATGCCCTCCTGGATTCGCAAGAAGATGGTTAGAAGGACGTAAGTGTTACTTCCAATTCTCTCTTAAGTTTACTGACTCAAGTCAGAACCTTTTCCTTTGAATTTATTAACATCCTGAGTTCCTTTAGGTGTTCGTCCACGTCCCAAAGGTGCCGAGTTCTCTAGAGCCATCGTCGCCATCCATGCTACCCCCGTTGAGGACCGAGATATCAAACTCCACGTAACCGACGAACTGCTATCTTTATTCGGGCTGTTGGAAGACGACCACAGAATCGGACTTCTCGGAAGCAATGCAGTTCCAAAGATTGCTCCAGAATGAAGAGAGGAAACAATCAACCTCGACGTGCCCCTTGCCGAGGGGACTCGACAAGATACAGAGGAGGGTGAAATCAAAGATTCTCATGTTGAAAAACCAGGAGATGATGATGCGAGCCTTAGAAAAGCACCGATGGTTGGTCCGTCGCAAGTTGGGCAATCACAAACACCTCCAAAGAGAAACAAGAAGTTGGTGTACCGACTACGCAGAAGAAAGACTACATCAGACCCTGAGTTCGTTATTACTCCTCTCGAAGAGGAATCATCATCTCAGCATTTGGAAAGCTCGTTAAAAGGACTCTCCAATCTTCAAATTTCAGACGACATTATGTCCTACGACTTTCCAAATATAAACTTCGAAGGACTTAACTCCCCTATGAGAAGCGGTGAAGGCATCCAACCTTCTGATAAAGGGGAGAGCACACCCATGAGTAAAGCTGCCGTTACCGGTCCATTGGGGGAACACTAGGACACTCACAATCACTTGCACTCCACCATACACTTGTTATTGGTTTCTCGTACGAAAACTTCTAATACGCTCTTATTTGGTCTTTGTAGGTACAATGTCTCGATCACGAGCCTTCGATCGCCTTCGAAGCTCTTTTGCTTATCATCGCCCAAGCCGAGGTTTTGAGTCCACTTGACGTAGAGATAAGGATGAAGGGCGAGACAAAGATTATCATTCGAGGGAGTCTTATTCCTCTTTCAAGAGAAAGTCTCAATCTTACGCGTCTCATCAGGGCGAACATACTAATCTTCCGGTTTAGAGTGGAGGAAAATCTTCTTATCGTGACCCTCATGAGCAACACTCTGGCTCTTCAAGTTCAAGACAGTCTTGTGAGCGCCGATCTGGCAAGCACCTACTCGCCACTTCTGAATCACCGCTGCCAACTTCTACTCCGGACTCTTCTATAGCCGAAAGAACTTAAAGCCACTTTCCCAAAGATTTGCTTCGACGGTCTCAAATTCCTCCCTTCCATTCACGTTATCCGGCATGCCAAGGAGAGCTCTTTAGCGTGTGTGAACGACATATTTGTTCAACATGAATCATTCATTCATTTGGTAGAGAAAGTTTCTGAAGTCTCCATAGAGTGTCAACATGAAATCGATCGTCTCAAGTTGGAGGCTATTCATGACAAAGATATAATTAAGCATCAAGATGCTGAGTTGCTTGAATTCAAAACCTAACTCACCGAGGCTGAAAAGAACACCAAGGAGACGACAGAAGCGCTAAGTCATCTGGAAACTTCTCACAAAAAGGAGCTCGTAGCGGCACTCTTGCTTTAGAAAAGGACTCCTTGCAAAAGGACACTACGCCATAGATGACCTTTTGCAACATTTTTGCAAGGTGTTGCCAGCTAAAATGTTGCGACAGCTATAGAATTTTGGTCCTACTACAACGTTGTGTTTTTGGTGTTACCTTAGCCATAAAAATGTGTTGCTCTAACTAAACAAGTGTAACACGATGCAACATTTTTATATAGTGTTGCCATAGATATATTCTAATTAAAAAATTAAAAAAAAATTACACCTCAGCGATCCACACCACCATTTCAAACAAAATCTCAACCGTCGATTCACACCATCGATCCACACCTTACCAATTTCCATTTCCCGCTTTACTTTTCACTCACCCGCTTTCTCACCCCCAATTTTCCAATCCCTAATTTTTATTCCGCCGACTTTAAAAAAAATGACGCTGCTCCTCCTTGTTTCTTCGATCTGGAGAATAACTGGCTTTGCTTTTATCCCCTGTCGGCCATATCAATTTCCGTTATTTTCTTTCGCCTTGCGTCAGTTTTCCTCACTACTTCCGGATTTGCGATTTTGTTCAGGTTTTTGGCGATTCTGGTGATTCGAGGTAAGGTTGTGGGATTGCGATGGTTTAGGGAGTTGCTGATTTAGTCGCAATTTCATGGTTGGGGCCTGATGTCAGAGTGGCAGGGGGTAGTCTAATTGGTTTCGGTGAAAACTAGGGCACACGATTCTAGTTGCTTTGATGCTCTGATTGATCGAATCTAGTGTGAGAAACGTTCCTGGTAGCTTGCTCCTTCGTTCTCCTTGATTGATTGCTCGAATTGCTTTGACTTCGTCGTCGGGTGCGATGTGATATTATTTGGTATGTTTTCTGCCTTCTGGTTTACTTGAATATTCTCGATTTTGGTTACACTCGCACGCTTTTGCCGATGATGAATTGGGATTTATTTATAGGCTTTATTTCCTATAATCTCGAGTTTAATCTTTCTGTTGGACTTTTAGAAATCTGGTATGTTGGATTGCGATGATGAATACAAACATATGTGTGTTGAGCTTTGTTGGTTTTGCTTGGTCTGGACTGAACTGGTACCATGCTAACCTTGTTCTTTAACATGAACTGATGCTCCAAGTCCTCTGTATATCATGTTACTGCCTATGTTTCTCTTGTACATGCCTGATGCATTCACTGTTTTTGCTTGATGGGCTGCCTATGTGTACTGCTGTGTTTCTTGCACTGGCTTGTCTATATTTTGCTGAACCTGGTTCTTGTTTGTTTTGTTGGTTGCTTGGCCCTGAGTTGAATCCAGTCGATGACTCGGGTTTGACCTTGTGCCATGTCCATTTTTTTGGCTTGTCTACATATCTAGTTGCACTTGAGTAGTTTCTTGTACCAAGCCTTATGATGCATGTATGTTCATCCATGTACATGCATTTCTTGGTCATGTTATGTTGCTTGCTGTGTTGAGTACTACTTTGTGCACTTGGCTTCTCCTTTGTGCATTTTTGCCTGAACTGTTGCTTGCTGTCTTCCATACTGCCTTGTATCCATGTGTTGCATTCATGTTTGGCTTATGCACTTATGAAAAGAAACAACCCAAATACCTGAGGAAAATAATATAACAAAAATATTTTCATTTTATGTTTGAGTTAAATATTATTTTCCAGATTACTGCTTTTGAATTATATGTGACAGGTATTGAAGACTGGACAGCTGGATACAAGCTTGAAGACAAAGTCAAATCAAATGTGCATGAGTGTATGAATGCATGAGCTGAAGACATGTTTCAAAGAAGGCTCGATACAAGGTCGATCCCCGCCGGGACTGCGGTGCCCCGGACCCCCGTCGGCGCTGCGCCCGGACCCGCTTCTCGGCTCGCCTTCGACTCGGCATATATTTGTCAATGTCGGTGTATGTATAAATTGAAACTGCATATGTAATGAGTGAATTGAGTGATGTAGTGAGGAATATCTGTATATGTGAATATCAGTGTTATATATCATTGAATTGTAAAATAGTGGAGTCAGGAATTTGTACTATTTCAAATGTTGAAATAAAATATTTATTTAAATAAATTACTGTTTAAATATCAAATTCTGTGTAATAGCATTTTATTAAATAAATATTTATTTTTATTAAAAAATCAAATATGCTCTACATTGTGGGCCCCACAAATTCAAAAAGTTCATATCTATAGCAACATTTTGGAATGTTGCTACAGATACCTATGGGTGTTGCCATAGACCCAAATAGGGTTCTATTGCAACAATATTACTTATGTTGCCTTAGATAGTCAAAATGTTGCCTTTGAGGTCTAAGGCAACGGCAAAAATTGCATCACCCTAAAAGTGTTGCCATAGACCTATGGCAACATTTTTCGGGCCTGAGCCAACATTTTTTTTGTGTTGCAGTAGGCCATTTATGGTGTAGTGGGAGATATACGCCTTAGCTCACCGTGTTGAGGAGCTGGAAGAATTGTTGAAGAAGGAGAGGGAGGAGAAGATTGAGGCCCTAGAGGAGTCGTAGAAATACTATGAAGAAGTTGTTGATGCAAGGAGCTTGAAAACAAAACTCGACGAACAGTTTGCGAAAATTGAAGCTCTGAAGGAAGAAGCCCAAGAAGTGGGCAGAAAAGAGATGCTTGAACAAGCCAATTCCCAGGTGGAGGCCGCCATTGAGTCCGGTAGGAACGAAATTAAGGACTTATTCAATCCGTTGATTACCGATATAATGCGAAAGTCCTGCTCCATCGTGACTTAAGCTTTCATGGCAAGGGTTACCTTGAATCGCTTGCTGAAGGGAACTATCATTAAGATAAAGAAAGTAGATCTGGGAGAAGCTGAATTCAACAAAGAAGAACTAGTGAGAGAAGTTCTTCAAGGAAACGAGCCATTAGATCTGGCCGTTGCTAAATTTCAATTTTTCAAGGCTACTACACCTACTAAAGGTGGAGAGGACATTGTTGAGTCTTCCAGAACAGATCCTAAGGGTTCCTCTCCAACCCAAGTAGCTGGACCGTCGACTTTTCATGACACGGAGCAGATTCTCAGCTATGATCCGGTTAAGCCTGGATTTGGGCCAAAAATGCTATCTCCCGTCCTTGAAGGAGGCACTCTGGCGACTATGAAAAGTCAATCGGATGCTGGTATCATACTAAACTTCTCCATATTTGAAAAGTTTTTGTTCTTCACAAGCAATGGCTTTTAACTAATATCCATGTTTTGATAAAGTTTGCAGGTCTTCCAGGCCCTAACCAGACTCCCAAGAGCGATGCCGCCACGAAGCAGCAAGAGAAGACGGCTGAAGACCCGACCACTATTGATATTCCGGGGCCCGGTGCTCAAGTCATTAGTGCTCTTGTTGAGAACAAACCTGAAGATCCGCTCCATGATGATGATCCCGATGATGTCATGATCACTAGTGCCTCCGAAGTCTGAACATACCACCAAACTCAACATGAAAGAATAGATTGAAAAGGAGGAGTTGCTAAAGAAAAAAGCCAAGTCCGAGCCTATCGAGGTGGATATCGATGATCCTTATCCTGTACCATTGCAAGTTATTCCACCCAGTGAGTCTATCCCTAGTAAACACCCTTCGGCTTCAGAAAGCTCTCCCGCCAAAGGTGGCAAGGGGTCCCAAAAAGAAACATAAGTAGCTCTACCCCTGAAAAATCCAAAAGAAAATCGAAGAAGTAGTTGTCACTTCGTATCATTGTATATAATTTGCATAATTATTTCTTTCCCTAATCGTAGGTGTACGGGTATGAGTCCCGGTTTTTTAAATAACTTGTACTGAAATTTTGGAACTTGTGAATAAAAGTTTTTTCTTTCGCTTAAACATCGTGTGAATCGTTATTTTGATAATTGAACGATTAATTTCCTTTTAATGTACTTGTAACTCATTGGTTGCAAATCCTGTTAACAATTCACTATCTTTATCTCAAGGCCTCCTTGCAGTCGTTGCCTTAAGTCGTAAAGAACACTGAGCCGTAGCGGTAGTGAGCTATCATATTCAGCTTTTAGTAGCTTGTATTCCTCCTGTCGATTTCAGGATGGAGTTTGTGGAATAGAGAACAGTCGAAATCTATTCATCTATTCATTTGCGTTTATACTCCAGTCCGCACTTTAGGGACTTAGAGTTATTTTGCGAGCGGTCGATTCATGCTCGATTTATGTTCATATTCTAGTCCACACTCTGGGACTTAGAATTATTTTACGAGTGGTCGGTTCACACTCGATTTATGTTTATACTCCAGTCCACGTTCTGGGGACTTAGAGTCATCTTATGGGCGGTCGGTTCACACACGATTTATGTTTATACTCCAGTCCGCACTCTGGGGACTTAGAGTTGTCTCGTGGGCGGTCGGTTCAAGCCCGAATCATGGGTATACTCTAGTTCGCACTCTGTGGACTTAGAGTTGTCTCGTGGGCGATCGGTTCATGCCCGAATCATGTTTATACTCCAGTCCGCACTCTGGGGACTTAGAGTTGTCTCATGGGCGGTCGGTTCACGCCCGAATCATGTTTATATCCCAGTCCGCACTCTCGAGACTTAGAGTTGTCTCATGGGCGGTCGGTTCATGCCCGAATAATGTTTATACTCCAGTCTACACTTTGGGACTTAGAGTTGGTCGATGGGTGGTCGGTCACACCCGTTTGATGTTCATACTCCTTTTGGTCGCCTCGATTTTGTTTCAGTCCTACAGTCCAAACAGGAAATTTTCCAATCTCAAGATTGCCGGCGATATTTGTTCCTTATTGCATGTCCCATGCTTTGAATCATTCATGGGAACTATTAATCGAGCAAATTAATAGAGCTCGTCTTGTTTGATCCCATCGGGGATTAGTACGATTGGTCGATTTCAAACTTCAAAAACCTGTTCACGCATATCGATATCAATCAATTTCATTATGTACTTAGCATATAATGCAATAACAATCCTATATGCAAAGGAAGTTTTAGACTTTATTCACCAAATGGAAAGGAACAAACTAATCTGTCTTATTACATATTCAAAAAATCAAATGCTAAAGGAAATACTAAAAGTAAATAGAACTGAAATGCAAAGGAAATTTTCTAAGTGAAATAGCGTCGTAAATGTTTGCTATTCCACCCTCTTGGAAGTGTAATTCCATCGACAGTCGCTAGCTTGGAAGTTCCTTCTCCAAGCCTCTGTTCAATAACATACGGTCCTTCCCAAGTTGGATTCACATGTGATGGGGTAGGAAAAATCCATTTTAGGACGAGATCACCAACTTCGAAGGTTCTTGATCGCACTTTTGTGTTGTAATATGGGGCATCTCGATGTCGGTATGCAGCTACTCTCAAATCGGCTTCCTTGCGCTTCTCATTTATAAAGTCCAAAGATTCCAAGAGAAGATCTTTGTTCGTTTTAGGATCGTAATAAGTCACTTGATGAGAAGGGACTTTGAGTTCTACCAGAATAACGGCATCAGATCCATAAGCGAGAGCGAACGGAGTATGATCAGTCGCAGACTTGTAAGTGGTTCTGTAGGCCCAAAGTGTCGTAGGAAGTTCATCCACCCACTTTCCTGTAGCCTTTTCCAAACGCTTCTTCAGAATGGACTTAATACTTTTATTTACAGCTTTAACATGTCCATTCGCTTGAGGGTGAGCGACTACTGCAAACCTCTTTTCAATACGATATCTTCGACAAAATTCTTTAAATTCAGCACTGTCGAACTGAGTCCCATTATCTATTACAATAGTCCGTGGAAGACCAAAGCGACGTATGATGTTCCGAACAACAAAATTGATTACTTTCTTGGTTGTGATTGTAGCTAACGGTTATGTCTCGGCCCATTTGGTGAAGTAATCAACCGCGACAATGGCGTACTTCGCACCACATTTAGAGATTGGTAAAGAGCCGATGATATCAGTACCCCACATAGCAAATGGCCATGGGCTAACCATCTGCGTGATTTCTGTTGGCGAAGCACTTGGGACTTTCAAATATATCTAGCATTTGTCACATCGCCTTACATAGTCGGTAGTGTCCCGGTTTACGGTTGGCCAATAATATCCATAACAGAGTATATTATTTGCCAGAGTTTGCCCCTCAGTATGATTGCCGCGTTCTCCCTCACGAACTTCTTTCAGAACACGCTTTACCTCGCCATGAGTGATAACCAGAGTAGGGGAACTGAAAAACCTTTTTGATACATAGTTCCTTCTTGCATAATATACCTCGGAGCTTTGCGAAGAACTTGTCGCCTTTCATTTCTTCTTTCAGGCAAGATTCCATGTAGTAAATAATCTTTAAATGGAGTCATCCACGATTCCCTTTCAGATTTGGCTTCCAGTACTTGATCGATTTCCATCATATTTATACTTGGGGCATGTAATATCTCGACCGGAACCAAGCCTATCTATTGCGCATCACCGATACTAGCAAATTTTGCCAATGAGTCAGCCTCTCCATTTTGCTCGCGTGGGATATATGAAATGTCATAATATTAAAATTCTGCCAACAACTCCTAAACTCAGGTGAGATCAGGGGCAAGTCGTTGTCCCTTAGCCTGATAGTCTCCTCTGACTTGATACACCACCAACTGTGAATCGCAAAAGATTTCAAGAGACTTAACTCCAAGTTCTTTAACGAGTTTAAGTCCAGCAATCAACGCTTTATACTCGGCCTCGTTGTTTATGGAAGGAAAATCAAGCTTTAAAGCATAACAAATCGGCAGGTTTTCAGGGGTCAAAAGTACAATCCTAGCTCCAGAATAGTGATAATTAGATGCTCCATTTGTATACAATTTCCATCGCACGGTAGGGATTTCGTTGCTTTCTAGAAGATCGTCTTGCACGGTAAATTCTGCTATAAAGTCCGCGAACGCTTGACCCTGGATAGCTCTTTGAGGAAGATATGTAATGTCGAACTGACTGAGCTCAATGTTCCATTTAAGCAACCTCCTAGACGTTTCAGGTCGCTATAGGACCTGTCGTAACTGCTGGTCGGTGTAAATGTTAATCGGATGTGCCTGGAAATATGGATGAAGCTTCCGTGATGTAATTAGAAAGCAGTATGCCAATTTCTCTATCTTCGAATAATTCCTTTCTGTGCCTGTTAATCGCTTACTGACGTAATACACCGACCTATGAATTCGATTCTCCTCATGAATCAGGGTGGTACTTATAGCATGCGTCGACACAACCAAATAAATGTACACATCCTCGTGATCTACCAGCTTTGATAAGACATGGGGTCTCTCCAAATGCTTCACTAGAGCTCGAAATGCGTCTTCGCAATCCTGCGTCCATTCAAAATTTCTCTTTCCCCTCCTAATCAAATAAAAGAAAGGAATACATTTGTCAGTTGCTCTGGAGATAAATCGAGTTAAGGCAGCAACCTTCCTATTAAGACTTTGCACTTGTTTAATGGTTCTTGGTGCTTGAATATCTCGAATAGCCTGAATCTTCTCGGGATTAGCTTTAATTACTCGAGCATTGATAATAAAGCCCAAGAACTTTCCTGACGCAACACCAAATGAACATTTCAAAGGATTGATTTTCATTTTGTAATAGCGGAGGATGTGCAAACATCTCTGCCAAGTCTCGAATGTGGACATTTAATTGTCGTGACTTCACGAGCATATATCATCCACACAAACATCCATTTTCCATCTAATTTGATCTTTAAACATCCGGTTAACTAAGCGTTGATTGGTTGCTCCGGCGTTCTTCAATCCAAACGGCATCACCATGTAACAGTACAACCCAACATTCATAATAAAGCTGGTGTGTTCCTGATCGGGGACATGCATCATGATTTGGTTATACTCCGAGTACGCATCCATAAAAGACAACAATTCATGTCCTGCATTCGAATCAACTAGTTGATTTATTCTTGGAAAGGGAAAACTATCCTTAGGACACGCCTTGTTAAAATCTGAATAGTCGATGCATGTTCTTCATTTCCCATTTGCTTTCTTCACCAGTATGGGATTGGATATCCATTCAGGATAGAGGGTGTCGCGGATAAACCCTTTTACTTTCAGTTTATCCACCTCCTCTTTAAGAGCGATGGTTCACTCCGGATCCATGCCTCGCCTTTTTTGTTTCACTAGAACATACTTTGGATCAATGTTTAATGCATGGCTCACAATGGCAGGCGAGATCCCACACATGTCAGAATGAGTCCAAGCAAATACATCTAGATTCGCTCGGAGAAAATCAGCACTATCATCATTGAGGGGCTGAGCTGTAATCTAATCTTCAAGACCCATGATGGGTCATCGTGGCTGACTATTATATCAATCGTCAGCTCAGCCGGTGTAGCCTTGGTCTCCTCTTCGTCATCCCTCAGATCTATATCTCTATAAAATCGACTGTGGAGCCCAATCCAAGGCATAGGCGCCATTTGTCAATCTTCGGTAACTTGGGTGTGGACAGATTTGTCCACACCCTTTCCCTTCTCCTTCTGTTGAGCTTCCCTCAACTCAACTACATAACATGCATGTCCAGTCGCCCGATCACCATGAACCCTCCTATGCTATTATCAGCTGGAAACTTTAAAGTTAAACACCAAGGGGCAAGAGCTGGCTGAAATTCAACCAGGTCCATTCAGCCCAGAAAAACGTTGTACATTGAGTCAACATCCAAAACAATGAATGGTAGGGTCCGCACTCTCCTACGTTCACTTTCACCCAATTCAACAGGCAACTCCACATAACCAAAAGCCTCAGCCGCTACACCATTGAAACCATGTATATGAGCTTTAGATGGTTTCAAATATTTAGCCTCCATTCTCATCTGGTCATACGCCTTCTTGAAAATAATGTTTACCAAACTTCCACAATCAATTAAAATCCTTCTCACCAAAGCAGGGCCAATCATGGTAGAAATGACCATTGGGTCAATTATAGAGGCCTCTGCTTTATCTGCATCCTGCTTTTGAACACAATGTCATCAGTCATCATGCGTTGCTGCTTTGCCCAAGCTTCGTCCTCCATATTGGAACAATACTCAAAATCGACATGTCTTATCGCGCTAGCATAATGCTCCATTTATTGCCAACTTCTATCTTCAGGGTGCGGTCCTCCAACTATCATGTTTATCACTAATCTCCTACCAGCCCACGCAGGCTCCTCGGCCCTACGTGGAGCTTATCTTCGATTGGGGTTAGATGTCCCCTGTCTGCCATCCTGTAGAGTTTTCACAAACTACTGCAATTTATTTTCCCAAATAACCTTCTCAATAGCATCCTGGAGATGACTGCACTTATTCGTATTATGCCTGTAACACTTGTGAAACCGGCAATACTTTCCAGTCTATTTCTGTGTCTTCGTCGACACCATTGAATGTGGCTTCTTATATTGTACAGTATTACAAATGGATAGATAAATATTCTCCAGGGATGTGTTCAGAGGTGTGTAGTTATCATACATAGGAATCCTAGGCCTTGGTCTCCCAGGCTCCCTCTTTCGGTTTTGATTCCTATCCCCATTCCTCTTTTGTTGATTCGTCTTGTTCTGAACATTAACTTGGACTTTCCCGGAACTATCATCAGACTGTTTTATTGCAATGTTGCTTTGTACTGCTTCTCTTTTCGGTCCCTCGACATTGTTTTTCCTAGAGGATCTGGCTTCCTCCTTCCTCAGAAACCGAGTTTCCTTTGAATAGAAGCGCAACAATGTGGCTGGCGGTTTTCCAGCCAGCCAATCAACAAACTCGGATTCCAGATCAATCCCTCTCGTCATGGCTATAAGTATAGCATGATCATTTGGGTCACTGACTTCTATAGCGGTGATATGAAATCTTTCCAAATAGTGCCTCAACGATTCCCTTGGAGCCTAGATTACGTTGGAATGTGACATCACATCTTTAGGACGAGTAGCGTGGATCCGAAACTACTCCACAAACTTAGTTGCCAGTTCATCAAATGTTGAAATCAATCGCGGGGTTAGTCTTATAAACCACATCGTCGGTATTCCAGAGAGGGTTATAGGAAAGCATCTACAATTGGTTATGCCATTGGCTATTGCTGAATCCATCAACCATTCGTACCTCTTAATGTACTGCCTGGGGTCGGTCTTTCCCTCATAGGCAGGCATCGAAGGCATGTTGAACCTTCTCGGATATTCCGCATGTAAAACATTGTCAGTAAATGGAGTATGGCTCCTTGAAACTCCCAGTCATCATTTGTCAAACCCTGGTTCTCTCTCACTAACTGTATGACCATTGCCGACAAATCAGGTGTTTGGATGGGTGGCGCCAAGCGGTGGTCGTGCTCCACCTCACGTGAATAGTCCGGTCGATGTCTACGGTCTGTTTCACTCCTTCTTGGTCCACCATCCTCTTAACGTTCACCTTGGGCATTCATCTCATCGTTATTCCAGTTGGGTACTTGATCAACATTTGGTCAAACCCCAGCATCCAAGCTTTTGAAAATAGCACCTGCTCGATTCCCCAAGTGTTGCGGGGGAATCCCTCCCCTGAAGGAGGGATCGGTATCGACCCCTAGGGAGGGATCGACACCGATCCATTTTGGCAGACCATATTGGTCTGCCAAGCGATGCTTTGATGTTTCTGGCTATTCTCCTTCTACCCTGCAATGCCTACGCCTATGGTATTCATCTGATGAGGTTGAACTCTTCGACGCCGAGTAAGAAGTGGGATCCCTTCTAGCGTTCTCATGCTGTTGTTGAGCAATCTGGTTCATTAGGCTAACTTTAGTTTGAATTTGCTCATTCAGCTATCTACGGCTTTCCGTCAACTCCCTCATCAAGTTATTAAATTCATCTTTGGTTATAGAATCAGCATGGTTCTGGATTTCAGCAAGTTCCACATTCAAATTTGTAGGTTGGTTGCTTGGGGCTCCTTGTTGAATGTTGGCAGTTTCATTCCCATCCACATTCTGAGAAGTTGATCTGGTATGCCTCACCATTCTCGATTTCCTTGCTTAGATTCTAGTAAATCTAAGTAGTATCTACAAGTTTTTGAAGATGACTATGGATCTCCTTCGGGAGATTTTCTCAATCCAGTAGCAGCAAAAGGGATCCTAACGCGCTGAGAATCAGGTTCTCAGTGAAAGAACCAAAATATTTCCAACCAATTTGGCCACAATAACCCAAGAATATGTTTGTATAGAGGAGTAAATGAAGAAAACTAAATTAAAAAATAGAAATATAGTAAAATAGTAAGTAAATCAAAGCAAAAACAAGAACAACAAGATTTATAGTGGTTCGGCGTTGATTGCCTACGTCCACTTTGAATATTCTCTTTATTGATTCACTATAATCTTGATTACAATAGCAGACAGCAAGAAGTAAATGAATAATGGAGGAAGTTGATTACAATAAAAGAGCTATGTAACCGGCAGCGTAAATATCCTCAGAATGACCCCCTAGGCAAGTATTTCTAGGTGATGACGACCACCAATCTATCTGAAACTTCGACAGCGGGACCTCCTTACCCATATGGGCCCACCATAGGGGGCGTTAGCCCACAATCTCAATGGAGAGGGATCGGTATCGATCCCTCCATTGGTTGATTTTGGGGGCAGCGGTCTCTATGGTAGCTTCTTCATGCTTAGATATGGTGGCTCTCCAAATTTCATGTTGATTGGATATACGGAGTTCGTGCTTTTGATCGATCTTGGATCCAGATCCACATTCAAAACATTCCCGCCAAACCCTTCCATTTAGCTCCAACTTCACATGCCGAACCCTATTACACACTTGTTGTCTGTGTTACATAATGTCGATCCCTATGGTTCCATAGTGCACTGCCGATCCATCTACTTCAACCAGATTATGCCAAACCCTTTATTTCAGCTGATCCCTAACAGCTCACAATGCTCTGCCGACCCTTTTATGACTTAACAATATGCCGACCCTATTTACCTCCATAGGATTATACCGATCCATCACCCTCCATTGTGTTATACCGATTTCTCCTCGTCCTAAATGATATGCCGATCCCTTGAGTACTAACTAACCATGTCGAACCAAGCATCATCACCTATGCCGATCCGTTTAATACTCCATCTATGTTGACTATCCATCTAAATGACTATGGTGATCCCTATTGTTTTACCTTGCTATGCCGATCCCTTGTTAATCCAAGTAATTTTCCATACTTTTAGCATCCTGCATCATCTATCTATCAACTCCATCCAATCTGGGCTTCGTATAACCTTCTAAACTTTACTTCTGGAACCTATAGCCATAGCTCTATGGTCATCCTTCTTGATGACAGTTGAATCTCTCTTGTTTTACCAGTCCAATATAGCTGGGTCAGGATACCGGGTAACACATTCCTTCTACGGGGAAAGATTCCTCTCTGCAAGTAGCCTTTTATCAGAGTCATCCATGACTCTCTTTCAGGTTCAGCCTCCAAGATCCAATCGACATCTATCTGGTCGATGCTCGATGCTGACAATATTTCTATTAGAACCAAATCTATGAGTTGTGCATCTCCGGAACTGGTTGGCTTATCCAGTGAGTCAACCTTTGCACTTTCCTCTTTGGGAATATGCATTATCGTACAATATTCAATGCCACTAAGCAGCTCAAGGACTCGGTTTAGATAAGGGGCTAACCTTGCTCATTTTGCTTGAAACTCTTTCCGTACTTGACACACCACTAGCTGAGAATCACAGAAAATATGTAAAGTCTTTATCTCCAGTTCTTTGGCAACCTTGAGTCCCGCAATCAAAGCTTCGTACTCTACTTCATTGTTTGTTGCAAGAAAATCAAGTCTTATAATAGATTAAACGTTCGTTTGAAGGACTATCCGTGTACATCTTCCACCTAGCATTTTGCTCAACACTACACTTCGGAATATCATCTCGTGCAGTGAATTCATCTATGAAATCCGTCAAATCTTGACCCTAGATAGCTCTCTGAGGGTGATAGGTTATATTGTATTGGCTTAATTCAATGTTCCATTTCAATAGCCTTTCAGAAGTCTCAGGTCGTTGCAAGACTTTTCGTAAAGGCTGGTGTAACATCCCCCTATTTGGAGGCCCAAAGCTAACGGCTACGGATGCTGCAGTCAACCATAGTTATTAATCTTTGGCGACCAAATACGGCGGTGCTAGATTTATTGATACACAGATCACAAGAATATGGAAAAAAATATTTAACAATTCAAAAACATATTTCCATATTCCATTCAAAACATTTCATGTTCATTACATAATCCCAAAACATTAACCACGTTCAGCAAAATATAATTATTCACATACGCCAAGGGCGACATATGAAGATGTCCCCTTGGTTGATCAGAGTATATAATAAGGCTAATAAATCTGCCTTTACATCCGAATACACATCGGGAAAAGATAACTCTAAATAACTAACTGCCTCCTGCACGCCTCCGGAAGCTTTATTCGTCTAAGAAGAGAACCTGAGAACCCTAAACCTCAAACTACTCAAAATAGATTGAGTAACCAAGAGTTTAAGGGGAAAACAAAAAACTTTGAGTCGGACATAAAGCCTGGTATGAATAATAGTCTATCATCTCAAACCAAATAGATATTTAGTGAGAACACACGGCGTAGCGGAACGGGTTTTCCCCTCACTAGTATCCTAAAACCTTTATAAAACCATATATTGTGCTCCTGCATCCACAATGATTAAAAACATAGTATTTCAAAACATTATGATGATATGCAAAACAAGCAAATCAAATCTAGATTACTCATCCCCATTCTTTCTGACCATTTGTTTCAATTATAGTTTCTAGGATTACTATTAACCTATTAGTTTTCATGGGCTAACTAATAACCGGTTAAACATTTAAGGACTCCCTGTCCAATTACATAGTTTTCATGGGCTTACTATGAACCTGTCTATCTGACATCTTCATTTACACATAGTTTTCATGGGCAAATCAATTAAGATGACTGTGATACTAACCCCATATAACCGAGGAGATGAATACTCTCTTGAATAGTGCTTCACTTCCAATACTTCCACTCGACCTAACTATAGTCACTCGATGGACACCATGCCATGATTTGACTATAATCGAAACGGAGCTTTCATATTGAAGATCCATAATATTCTCGAGTCGAAAGAACTGTGTAAACTAATCACATCGATATTTTTTATTTGACTTTGCTTACTATGCAAGTCATTCCATAGTTATCCAATAACTATCATAGTAAGTAACCTCTTGGTGCCCCCAACACCCATGAGTAATACACTGCCCAACATTTTGGGAGTGTTACGTACTCAAGTTTCAATGGATACATCGAGGTTCAATCTCGATGCATCTTGATTAGGAACATTTAAGATGGTATTTTGTTTTATTGTGATAAATTACTCATGGCTACAACACTTTGTAGTTACTATCACAAAATATACCATTTATGGATTTTCTATTAAATTAATTAATTAATATAACACACTATATCAAGTATATAATAGAAAGAAAACACCTTTATTTCGAACAAGATTGGTCAATGAATTAGATATATGTAAAAAATTACATAATTACACCTGGGAAATACCCTTAACTCTATCATAACCAACCCAAGAAACATCTAATCTCGATAATAGTCTCGGGTCTTTTCCGACTATTACCAACTTTTATCTTAGACAGATCCATAGACAATCCGTTCTTCGAACTACATGCTTCGACATCCCTAATTTTTGTTTAACATTATTCAAGGAATATAATTAGATAAATTAAATAGAATAATATGAGGTGATAAAGAGAATGAAATTTGTTAACTAATTGGGTTAGGGCTTAATTAATCAATTAATATGATTGTCTTAAACGTACAATAGAAAAGGATTAATGAGAGGGGCATAATGGGAATAATTCCTTAATTCATTCCCTAAACCCTTTCTCTCTCATTCATTCTCATTTCATTTTATAAAATCAAAACAAAACCTAAAGGGAGTTGGCCATTACCTAGAGTAAAAGAAGAGGAAATCTAAGGAATTCAAAATGGGAAAGCTTAGGGGAATTAATCTACATGAAATCTCAATCTATCTTATCCAATCTAAGATGAATAATATTTAACCATCTCATTTGTTTATGTTTATTTTTTCGGACTTAGGATTGGTTTTGAATAGGTTGTGATAATATATCACACTTAGATTGGTAATATCATTATTAGATTGAATGATTGTTTGTTGGAATTTTATGGAATTGTCCTAATGGGTTTTAAAGGAAAAATATAATTTTTTGACCTTCCATTAACTTGAAATTACGTTGTGGAAAATATTGTTTTGGAGATGGGTTTCAATTTTATAATTTCCCAAGTTCATATGAATATTGTATGAATTTCCTAAGAGGAAAAATGTTTTTTTGAATAATTATTAAAAATAATTAAATTAATATTTTAGTTTCGAAATTTTTGTATATGGAAGAGGAAGGAAATTCAGATTTTTAGGGATTTTTCCCTGATTGTTATGATTTTCTACGAATTTGTTATTCTAGAATTTTTTTAATTAATATGAATTAATGATTTAAACTATAAGGGTTTTGCAAAGTTGAGTGAGAAGGTAGAACGTGACCTACCAGTAATTTAGCAAAGAATATGAAAAGTATTTTGTTATCCAATGATAATTTGACAAGAGGCAAGAGTTAGTGGAAAGTTTTAACTTTAAACGGAAATAAATCAATTTTTAACTTGTTTACAAAAATGCCATCGGCAAAATAACTTAGAGTCTAGATACCTTTAAACTCATAGTGGCTTGACAACTATAAGGGCCGATGCATGTAATAGCTACTCGATATCTATGTGATGTATCCACTATCATAGGGACTCGAAACCTTGTGTTTTAGGGGTTCGACATCTCATGTTTTGAAGAGGCTCGACGGACACATGTTTAGAGACTCGACAACTTCCTTTTTAAGGCTCGACATCCTCAAGTTTTTAGAGGCTCGGCACTTCTGTTTTCAATGACTCTACACCTCATGTCTTATAGTGACTCGATAGCTTCTGTGTAGTTACTCGACAACTATATTTTTAGCGGCTTGACAGCTGTATGTTTTACAAACCTAATAACTATGTTTAGAGGCTCGATAGCCCATGTTTCCTAAAGGCTCGACAACCCTGTTTTGACGGTAAGTGTTTTAAAAGCCATGTAAAGATGATAGTACTTTGGCACAAGAGTTTAGCTAAGTATTTGGGCTATGTTTCCTAGTTTTAAGAATGATTTCAAGTGGTTTATCATTTTTAAAGATAAATGTTTTCAAGGAAATGAAATAGTGTTTTAGCCCAATTTTATATGAATTTTACCGAAGGAAGATATTACTTAAACTTAAATAATTTTGTTATGCATATGACTATTGATTGAACATACTTTGATGAGTGTTGTTATACGTTCTTATTATCATTTGATCAATTAAATTTACATATTTTATCATTTTTCATACTCACATTTTCAATACCTAACATTACACCTTGGGATTTAGGAACATAATTACCAGTTAGGTTGTTCCTGTAGTGGGTTTGGCCAGATTAAACTCCAAAGTGAGTAGAACTACATTCAGGAGATCAAATAGATCAATTGTGTTAGGATGCCTTGACTCATGGATTTAAAACTGAATAAGATTTTAGGTGGGACTGATGTAGGGTTGCACCCTCTACTACCAGTAGCCCCCGGGGTGGTAAAGGTCTACGATTCTAGTGCGTAGGTCTTTTTCAGTAGTGAGACTAAAAAATGTACACATAGAGAATGGAACTCGTAGCTGTATATGCTCACGGTATTGTTTAATTTGTTCTCCTCTTAACCATATTTGGAGATTTTAGGATATCTGGTTATATTTTGGTCTAAGTCAGCCTAATAGGTTATTAGTTGGCCTATGAAAATTAATAGGTTCATAGTGACCCTAGGAAAACTATGATTGGAGACAGATAGACAATTTCATAGGGCGGATAAACTTTGGGAATGCATAACCCTTTAATTCCAGGCTAGTCATATTTACCCACGATACATGCATATGATCATATCATGTTTTGTTTTAACCATTGTGGTTCCAAGTGCATGATTTATGTTAAGATCGATATATTTTTATAAGATACCAGTGCGAAAAAAACTGATTCCATTCTGCGGTGTGGTCTCACTAGATATTTGTTGTTGGCTCGAGATGGTATATTATTATTCACACCAGACTTTTTGTCTGACCCGAAGTTTCTGTTTTCCGCTTAAACTTTAGGGTACTCATTTGAGTAGATTGGGAGTAGGGATTTTGGGTTAGACGAATAAGCTTCCAAAGACGTGCAAGAGGCAAGGTAATATTAGGATTTTATTTCCGTTATGTTATTCGAAGTTTATCCTTTGTTTGAATGGATGTAATGACAGAATTTTTAACTATCAAGTAGTTAAACTCGGATCTTCCAAGCGGCATCTTCATATGTCGCTCTTGGAATATAATTGTATTTATTATATTTTCTCTGAACATGGAATCGATGGGATTATGTAGTGAATGTGAAAGTTTGTTAATGAAATGAGTTTCAAAAAATTTCATATTCATGTGCTCTTGATGTTATAGATATAATTAACTGATCTTATTTTTTTTGTTGGAAAATAACACTATGGATGACTGTAGCATCAATAGCGTTTATTTTAGGGCCTCAAATTGGAGGGATGTTGCAACTTGGTATCAGAGTATAGGTTTATGTAAAATTTAAAAGATTTTGAAAATATAATCTAAATAAATCAAATAATAATATTGGGGTATGGGATAATGCTATAGTAACGTACTTGTTATTTCTATGTATAAGTATGAATTCTATCTCTATTCCCCCTATCTCTTAAACCATTCTTTTGTATCTTACGAAGACTGGTATGTAGATTACAAGAAAACAAGATATGGAAGCAGGAAATGGGAGAGTGAATCTAGGTGGAGGAAGTGCCACAACTAATGGAAATGTTTGACCCAATACTAGTAGGAATCCGGATTGACCGAAAAAAGCCAATCCAAAAGCAAATGCTAATGTGAGTGTTGGAACCCCTCCAGTAGATATAGGGACTATATATCGGCTTTTTGTGAATATAATGCAAGCTGGAGCTGCAGCTGGTGTGGCTGGAGGAATCATTGATAATGCGGGACGTGCTAATCTCGAGGTACCTACTCACAACAATTATGTCACGTTGAGCCGTGATTATACCAGTCTTGGAGGAAAGCCTTTTTTGGAATGGAAAGTGCTATTGAAGTTGAGAATTGGATGTTGCACTGTGAAATGATCTTCGCTGACTTAGGCTTGAATGATGAGCAAAAGAGGAGGTTGGCTTCTAGACAGTTGCAAGAAGCTGCTTTGTATTGGCGGAACCGTGTGACTGTTGAAATACAAGAGGAGAATTTGACTTAGGCTAAATTTAGAAGAAGATTTGAGGAAAGGTTTTTTTCCACAATAGCAAAGTCAACTTTTCTTACAGGTTTGCTAAATTAGAGCAGGAAGAGATGTTTGTATTGGTGTGACGATCGCCCTATAGGATCGATACCAAATATATATAAGAGTGCGATGCTGACATGCCTGGCCCATGTAGAACGATCATCAAGATTTTAAAATGAAACAAAACATTACCGAACCTATCGTATATCTTACAGTGCATGAAATAAAATATAATATACATCATAGATATAAAACATGAGAAATAGTAATAACTAAGTGATCTAAATATTAGAGTATAGATTCATAGAGATATACAACTAGTAATAGAGTTTATACAATAGAAATAAACTCAAATAATTGTCTTATAACAATAAGCAAACACTGTCAAGGCTCTATAGTGTTGCATAGCAGAATAAGCATAGAAACCCATATATAATAGAGATAGATCCATCCAGCTCGTCCTATGCACAGCTATTGCATCGCACCTAGACCTGCTATCTAATCTACTCATTTAAGAGTACCTGAGATAATAAGAAGCAAAGCATAAAACCTCGAGTCAAACAATAGTCTGGTGTGACCGGTAAATAAATCTCAAAATACTATAGAAGTCTATATAGTAAGGAACAAGGGTATACGAACCATACCTGACATTCCCTGCAACGAAAGAGTTAGCACATAATGAACATAATATAATACTCTAAAATTATAGTAAAGGTACACTACAAACCAAGTTTGATGACATATGTCCAGGTATCCCTATCTCTAATACCTATCTACGATGACATCCCTAGAGTGATAAACTAAGAAAGACCATAGCATCCATCAAACAATCTTCACTATCACTCGCTGTACTCTGGATATATGATAACTCATATGACCATTCAACTATCAAGGACCAATGTAAATCTCAGATTTTAGTGTACTTCCTTTAGTCTGAAGCTGATACTAGACCCATTCAATCGGTCCAAGGTACACAAATCCATTCAACCGATAGGGGGTAGCCTTTCAATATACCAGTGAGCATACTCATAATAACCCTGCTTTGAGTGCAACAGAAAACACTCCGAGTATCAATGATCCCTTAGCATGCGTATTTGAGCCATTTCCTAGCTCCATCCAATTCCATTATTCTTGAGGAACCATTCTACATTCTTCCACTCCACGTTAGAACCGTTCAAGCATTCTATTCGCAGGTCACCTTTCTTAGAACCCGCCCTTTTGTGGATACTCATGACTCCATTCAACATCGAGCTGCCATCATCAGAACATATCTCCTTTCATTATCGAGTTATCACCAAAATCCTAAAACTATCATCATGCCATTATGCTGCCATCAAACTCCAAGCGAGCAAACAAACACCTTCAGCATGACCTGTAGAGCTTCTACTTCTCTTCTAGGAAGTTTCACTCCTATCCCATCAACATAGGTAACACGGTACCGAGCTATTATAGCCCGACACCAAGATATATACTTGGCCTATTTTGGCCAAGTCTTCTCCCATGCTCCTAGTACTTCATTCCCCATGTACTCTAGACCCTGATCCATCCTTGAAAATAGCTCGACCCCAATCTAAAACTTCCGTTTCCAAGTTCTAGAGATAGCTTCGCATAGAACCCAATACTTAACCAATTTCCTACATCTTGACTTGGTCACCTCCTCTAGCCATTCTCCACCAAGCCATCAACTTGCCAACCTATTTTGGCGACTAAACATAGCTCGATACTAACCTATAATAGCTCGGTACCAACCTACAATAGCTCGGTACTGACCTATGTACTTGGCTCCATTTCTATTGTGATTTGAAATTTCAACTCCTTCCATACTCCGGGGCCTCTCCTCCAAGTTTCATCCAATTCCGACCATTTGTGCCTTCGATTTGTCGAATTCACCAACCTATTCTTCAACTACGTATAACACTAGAAAACAACATCAAAGCACAACATACAATCATTGAAAACCATGCATATACATAAATTCATACAAGCAATACATGAGAATGTGATAATCGAGAAAATATAAATCAAGATCTAACTTTTACACTAGCATATGCATGTGAATACAAGGGATTTCAAAACTATTAAAAAACATTTTAAAGCCTTTATAATTTGTCCATAAACATGTATAAAAGTGTGATTAAAGTTAGAAAATGTTTTATGGTCAAAAACATCATTTTAACTGTATGAACATGCATAGTAGAGTAAGAGGTCAAGAACCGCTTACTAACTATCCAAAATGCCAATTTTGCTCTTTAAATCTAAAGTAGACGGCAAAGGAGATAAACCCAAATTAGTAGAAATGATAATCTAAAGCTTTCATAAGCTAATCACCCCTTTAATCAAAGATTTAGCTAAGATTAGTAAAGAAAAAGTGTGATTTTTGATGAAATCAGGGCTAATGGAGGTTTAGAGCTATTTTGGGGAAGATGGAAATGACATAGATCAGTTCCTACAGCCCGCTTAGCATAATTTTTGAGATGGGTTAATGGGTTAAGCACGGACTTAATTAATCACCCACTAAAACTAACCAGCACCAGCCAAAATTTAAAACAACTATAACTTTCAAACGTTAATTCGTTTTTCTATTATGGCCACTCTACGGAATGGGAAACCATCATATTAAAGCATTAGAAGTGGTTTGAGACATTATTTCGGCTCATATCAAAATTTATAGTCCAAATAAGATTTTCAGGGTCAAAATGGTCATATAGAAATTCAGAAAAAATCGTGGATGTGAAAAATGCCCATAAGAGTCACTTTCCAAAATTTTAGAGTCGTACGACCTCATATGAATAAAATAAAAATATTTTACAATCCTCCGATATGTAAAACAAGGGTCATTACACTCTCTCCCCTTTAGGAATTTCGTATCTAAATCCCCAAATAAATCAAGGAATAGTCAACCATAGTTACCCCGCATGCCTATCAATCATGTGCAACCATCAAACACATCAAACAAGTAGTCATGCAATCAATAATAAACAAACCTATTCTAGGATGCGAGATACTAAACTTCCATATATGATATAAAAAGGGAAAGCAAATGTGATAAATAGTAGGTCATACCATATAAAGAGCACCGGATGAGTGGCCCTCATGCTCTCCTTGGTTTTCCATGTGCAATCGCCTTCACCTTCGCCCATTGAACCTTCACTAACTCCGATGTCTTCCTCCTAAGCTATTACGTATCACGTCCGACAATACGAACCTGCTACGAGGTCTCGAAGCTTCTGATTCAATCTAGATATCATCCAGTTGATCCGGTGTAATTGTCATGTCTGAGTCATGCACAAACTTCCGCAAGTGATAAACGTGGAAGACATTGTTGCACACCCGCCATCTTCTGAGGTAAGTCAATCCTGTATGCTAGGTTCCCAATCCTTTCTATAATTGGAAAAGGACATACGAATCTCGGTGCCAACTTCCCCTTACTATAGAATCAAATAGCATTCTTCAAAGGAGAAATATTCACAAACACCATATCACCGATGGAGGACTCCAAATCTCTGAGTCTTCTACAAGCATAGCTCTTCTACCTATCTGAGCAGCTCTTATTTGCTATCGAATGATCTCTATCTTCTCCTAGGTTTCTCCAATCATATCTGGCCCAAGTATCAGCTTCTCGCCTGCTTCCTACCAACATGAAGGGGTTTTGCACGGTCGGCCATATAATGCTTCAAATGGTGCTATACCAATGCTAGACAGATAGTTATTGTTGTATGCAAACTCCACGAAATGCATATTATCATCCCACAAGCCTCCGAAATCAAGTATACAATCCCACATGAGATCCTCCAAAATACGATACACTATCTCGGTCTACCCATCAATTTACGGGTGGTAAGCTATACTGAGATACAACTCGGTACCCAATGCCTCATGTAAGCACTTCTAAAACACACTAGTGAATAGCGGGGCTCGGTCACTCACAATGCTCTTTGGCACACCATTAAATCGTACGACCCATTTCACATACAACTGAGCCGATTTGACTACCATCCTACTTGACTTAATGGGTATAAATCGAGCGCCCTTGGTCAATCGATCGACTAAGACCTAGATGCTGTTGTACCCTACTCGAGTCCTTAACAGTCCATCGAGGAAGTCCATCGATACTTGCTCCCACTTTCATTTTGGAATTTCAAGCGGTTGCAGCAATCCACTTGGCTTCTTTTGCTCCGCCTTCACCAACTAGCAGTTCATACATTTAGAGATGAATGTCCCGTCATCCTTCTTTATCCCTTCCTAATAATATGTCTGCTTCATATCGCGGTACATCTTGGTACCGCTGGGATGTATGGTCAACCTAGAATGGTGGCAATCTCGTAGCACCTCATCTCGCAATCCATCCACATCGGAACGAATAGTCTTCCATCCTTATGGAGCCAACCTTCTCGGTCGAATCTGTATTGCTTCATATCTTCAGACTCTACTCCTTCTATTTTCACCATGATCTCTACTATTTAGCATCTCGCCTCTGACTAGTATTGATCTGCTCAGTCAGAGTAGGCCTGATAGTCAAACTCACCAACATTTCTGCTTCTAACTCGCAATGGGGTCTAATGTCATAGCAAGCGTTATAATCCAATTGTTTCCACTACGTAAACATTACTCCCAAACTGGCATGTCTTCTACTGAATGCATTGACAACCGTGTTTCCTTTACCGGGTGAATAAAAAATGCTAAAATCATAGAAGGTTAAGAATTCAAACCATCGCTGTTGGCGAAGGTTGAGATCCTTCTAGGAGAAAAGGCACTTCAAGAATTAATGGTAATGAACAACTCAAACTTTTCTCTTAATAGGTACTACCTCCAAATATTCAAGGCAAACACAATACCCACCCACTCCAAATCATGAGATGGATAATTTCTCTCGTGTGGTTTCAACTGTCGACTAACATAGGCGACAAATTTTCCGGTATGCATCAACACTACATCTAATCCAGTACAACAAGCGTCTATGCATACTGTCAGCTCCAAATTTCCGCTCGGAATGGTCAATACTGGTGCACTCGTAAACCTCTCTATCAGACCTACAAATGCCTGCTCACACTTTGCGTCTCAAATAAAAGTCTATTCTGCTTCATCAAATTGGTCAATGGTGCTGCTATTTTCGAGAAGCCCTTTATAAAACATCTATAATATCCCGCAAATCCTAGGAAACTCCTCACATCCATAGCATTCTTGGGTTGGTTCCAATCTTGAACCGCTACCACCTTGGTAGGATCTACTGTGATGCTTGCTCTGAGACAACAAGACCTAAGAATCTCACTTCCGTCCTCCAGAAGTGACATTTTGAAAACTTTTGCTTTCAACTTGTGCTTTCTCAACACTTCAATCACAATTCTCAAGTACATCTTGTGTTCCTCCTTTGTCCTCGAAAAGATCAGAATATCATCCATGAACACAAGTACGAACTTTTTTAAGTGATACCCGAAGACACGGTTCATGAGATCAACGAAGTATGCTAGAGCATTGGTTAGCTCGAACGGCATAACCAACCACTGATAGAAACCGGACGACATATGAAATGAAGTGTTCAGCACACTCTCCTTTGCTATTCTCAATTGGTGAAATCCAATCGCAAAATCCAATTTAGAGAACACCTTCGCACCATGGAGCTGATCGAACAAGCCATCAATATGTAGGAGTGGATACTTGTTCGTTTTCGTCACTTTACTCTGCTCACGGTAATCGACACATAACCTCGGAGAGCCATATGCCTTAATGGCGAATACTATAGGTGCACCCTACTCAAATATACTCCTACAAATGAACCCTTTCTTCAACGGGTGATTTATTTGCACCTCCAACTCCTTTTGCAATCTAGGTGCCTCACGCCTTAAAGGTATAACTATCAGTTTGGAATCCTTTACTAAGTCTATCCAAAACTCAACATCACTATGCAGTGGTAATTCAGTCACTTCCTCAAACACATCTGAATACTCTCTAACGATAGGCATAGCTGAAAACCAATCATATGGAGTCTGAAGCGAATATAGAAAGCTAAACTAACCTCATCCTCTAGTGGGCAGCCAATCACTACCGTCCACCCCTACACGGCCCCAATTGTCACCAATAGCTTCTCGCAATCCACTACTATCGCATGCTTCCTTAGTCGGTCCATTCCTAAGATAATCCCGTACCCAACAAAATCCAAAACAAAGCAATCACAAACCAAAGAGCATCCATGACTCGATAAGGTCAAACCACGACAAACCATACACAGGCTAGTTGAGCCTCCAACATGGTTCATCACAATTAAGGGTCGGTCAACTATTTCGGGTTTCAATCCCAGCCTATCTACCAAATCACTAGATATGAAGGAATCTGAAGCATTGGTATCAAATAAAACACATATAGGAACATCGTGAATAGAGAGCATACCTTGAATAACAATGCCTTTCCCCTCCTTTATTGTCGAGGGAGCACTCGACAAAGTCGGAACAACGTCCAAAGCATATGTCTTCACAACCTATTTTTGCTGCGGTGGTTCCGGACAATTCTTCAGTATATGTTTGGGTATGCCACAGTTATAACATTTTTCTTCCCATCAAATTTTTAGTCTCTGATTAGGTGACCCTCGTCTCCACAGCCATAACAAATAGGATCCTATTTAGCCTTCTTTTGACCATTCTTCCCCTGAGACTGCTTCCTCTTTCCATTCCATTCCATTTCTTCTTGCCTCCACCGCTTTGTTGTAGTTTTGGCTCTTCCTTAGCAACAATAGCTGATTTGGACTTGGGGTATAAACTCTCATGGCGAAGAGCTTTCTCAGCAAATCTCTCTAATCGCTCATCAGTATGACTAACCAACTTCTCCTTCAAGTAGTCATCCAAACCCATAATGAACTTCTCGTTCTTTCTCAACGGACTATCAATGAAAGACATCCCATACTTTGATAAAGCATCAAACTCAGTAATATAATCGAATACAAATATATCTCCTTGCTTTAGATCAGCAAATTTACTTAATAGCGCCGACTTCTGAGCAGCCGAAATGAACTTCTCTTCAAACCTGGCATTGAACCAGTCCTAAGTGAATCGATCCTCAGGTGTAGCAATGGTAATGGCATTCCACTGGTTCATGGCCCACCTTTGAAGTTGTCTAGAGACTAGCTTCCTCTTCATGGCATCATCTATTTCCATATCAACAAAGACATGTTCGCAGGTGTCCAACCAATCCTGCATTTCGATAGCCGATTCGGTTCCAAGGAATGGTTTACCTCCCAAGGTGGAGTAATCTTTGTATAACTTGGAAAAGTCAGCTCTCTGTGCCTACACTTGAGCACCACCACCACAACAATATTGTAACATCCCGTATCTGGAGACCAAATGCTAAGCGCTACAGATGCTGCAGTCATCCATAGTATTAACTTCTGGTGAAAAAATACGGTAATGATAATGGTATCCATAATATCAGAAGCACAAGAATATGAATAAAATCACAGATTTCAAAAACAACATTTCGCTGATTACATTTCAAAACAATAATTCATATCCATGTTACATAATCCCTTAATGTTTCCCAGGCAATGATTAAATATATCATTCCAAATATACGCCAAGAGAGATATATGATGATGCCATCTTGGTTGATCAAAGCAATATAGTAATATCTGACTTATTTACACAGCGGAATCAAAACAAAAAAAACTACAAATCCAAATTAGCTATCTGCTAGCCACCTGCTCATCTTCAAATGCTTTATTCGCCAAAAGACTAAACCTGAAAACCTTAACCCTCAGCCTACTCAAATCAATTTTGAGTATCCGAGAGTTTAAGGGGAAATAAAAACTTCAAGTCAGACATAAATCCTCGTGTGAATAATTCTGTTACATCTCGGTTTACTAATATTAAGTGAAACCACGCCGCTTACTAAAATGGGCTTCCCCTCACTTATATCCTCTTTAAACAGATATTTTGCAAATCCTTTCCTACAACCAAACTGGTTAATCAAACTGATTATATCAAAATAGCATTATCCTTTATGCCACTAAATAGACTATCTGTCCGTAAAACAAGTAATATGTGAACTATCTATCCACATATAATAGCAAGGTCCGTTATGCTACAAATGGACTATATGTCCATTCAACTGGGCTAACTGCCCGCAAACTGGACTAACCATCCGAAATCTAGGCTGCCTGCCTGCAAAATGGACTAACTGTGTGAATTGTTTTCTTAGGGTTAACTACCCTTTAAATTTTCCTTGAAAACCTTTTCAAAATGATTTAGTCCTTCAAATCATATATATATATAAGGAAAATATATCTTTAGCTTTACTCTAAGCCATTTTGCCATGTTCTATATACTTTACTCAAAATAATGTTAATGAGATTTAATATGGATTAACTATCCTTCCAAAACAAGTCATAACCCGTTTTAACTTAAAAATACTTAGGCAACATTGCATATTTATTAAATTCGTAACCTTTGTTTAAAACCGTTTAAACAACCCTTTCGAAACCCTTGAAGGCAATCCCTTTGAAACCATTGGAAAACCTTTTCGAAACTATTAAATATTGCCTTCGAAAATATTGGAAAAACCTTTCCTTTCTTTTCTCCGAAAGCTTCAAAATAATACACATCCCCCTTTAAAACATTTTAAATATTGCCTTTCGAAAACATAGGAAAAACCTTCCTTACAATCCTTTCGAAACCTTGGGGAACCACCCCTTTCGAAACCATTCATTAAAACCTTTCGAAACAGTCAAACTCAATACTTTCGAAAGTACTTTGAGTTCAATTTAAAACATGTGGAAACCATTCAAAAATGTCTCGGTCGAAACCATTTGGATTCTTCCTCCAAGTAGAGCAAAAAGATCAGAAACCCATTAAAGTCGAAAGCATCAGTTTCGGAACCTTTTAAAACTATCTCTTTCGAAACCATTTGGGTTTTACTTTACTTATAGAAAAAGGGTCTTAAAAACATTTAATTCGAGAGCAACTACTTCAAAACCATTTCCTAAGTAATGAAGTGATGGTGTCGAAACCATCCCTCGAAAGCATTGGAGAGGTGGCCAAGTTTTAGAAAAACAAAACAATCCTTTTGAAACCATCTGGGTCGAAAGGTAAAAAGGCGATAGCAAAAAGGTTTCGACTTAGTCGAAAGCAATTACTTAGAAATAGAGGCGCAACCCAATTGAAACCATTTCCTTTAAAGCTACTTAGTCGAAAGTCATTTAGTCAAAAGCAAGCATGTGTATTTCTTTAATTTAAAAACAAAGGACTGCCTCAACCCTTCGAAACCCCTGGTTTCGACTCCCTACCTTCCGCCATCATCCAATTCATTACGTACCAGTTGCCTGATACCATATGCATTGGTTTTGACTGTGTTGGAGGCGGTAATATGGAGGCAGAACCTGGTGTCGAAAGAGACGAAACAGTGAAAAACTTGTAGCAAAAAGTACTTTTCACCTAACTTGCCTTAGAGTCTAATTATGATTGGTTGCATCTTTCTTTACCAATAAAAAGTACCGCACTTTGTCAAAAGTGCTGCCGACTTTTCCAATTTTTATAATTTAAATCTTTTTACAAAAACTCCTTCTCCTCTTTTAATTATATAAAACATTTAAGTCCTATACCTTAAATATTTTTATGTAACCATTAAAACACCTAGGAAAAATCTAGAAAAATTCCAGAAAATCACATTATATACGTTTCCCAACATATAAAAATTTCAGACCCAAATAATTAATTATTTACCCATAATTAATTTATAACCCAAAATACCATTTTCCTTACTAGAAAATTCATATTAATTCCACAAAAATTCAGAAAATCTAAAAATTGAACCCATCTCCAAAATAATATTTATGATCTTCATAAAAATTCGCAAGGTATTTAGATGTCATTTTATAGGGTTTTCACCTTAAAACATATAATAAATTCAATATGAATAACCATAATTCATCAACAAGTATATATATTCATTCCATCATTCAAAAACATGACAAATCATTGCAAAATATTCGGAATTCGTATTAAAACCGAAAACACGATAAAAAATGAGATGTAAATATTATTCACCTTAGCTTTAGAGATTATGGAGATTGAGATGTGAATAGATTTGATTTGAATTAGCTTCTTCCTAGCTTTTCTTCTTCTCTTCCTTGTTAATGGTGGCCGGGCCCTTAATTTAAAATTTTGAAAATGAAACGAACGTGTAAAATTTTACACGGCCAAGGTTTGGAGGATATAGGAATGGCCTCTTTGCTATTTTACCACTCCTCTATTTCATTTTAACTCTTCTTTAGTTCATTGTTAAATAGCATGGCCACCCTTAATTAAAAATCAAATCTCAATCCCCTAATCAACACATTATTTTATTTAATTCAACTAATTAAATATCCTAAATAATGTTACCACAAATCTGGGGTGTTACAAATATTTGGAGCAGTTGCTTAGGCATTTTGAAGCATGTTCGCCATTACCGCATTGAACATAGCTTGCAAGGCAAGGTTAGCAGCCCCCAAACCCGCCCCTTCCCCAATTCCAAAGATGGAGTTCCTTATAGTGTTTTTTGTTTACCAGCTCATTTATGATCTCTAATAAAAATGAACAGTCTCTCAAAAAGAAAACGTGTCAAGGGTATTCGTGTGTGCATGCGACTTATACACGATATATACTGCTATATAGTTTTGAAAACCAAAATATATAATAAATACATTCTCTCTCTCTCTCATGTGTGAGTGTGTATTCTTGGTCCAGTTTAGGGTGATAAATCCATCTTATCTCTACTTGACTACAATATCAACTCAGGTTAATTGTGTAACCTAAGCTCTGTTACCAAATGTGACGATCGCCTTACATCACCGACACCTAATATACATAAGACAGTGTGTTGCTAATGTGCCTGGTCCATGTAGAACGTTCATTAACATTTTAAAATGAGAAAAAACATTACTGAACATGTCATATATCTCATAACGAATGAAATAAAATATAATATACATCATAGATATGAAATAGAAGAGACAGTGATAACTAAGTGATCCAAATATCAAAGTACCGATTCGTAGAGTTATACAACTAGTAATAGAGTTTATACAATGGAAATAAACTCAAATAATTATCTCATAATAGTAAGCAAACACTGCCAAGACTCTACAGTGTTGCATAGTAGAATAAGCATGGAAACCCATATATAATACGAGATAACTCAATCCAGCTTGTCCTTTGCACAGCTACTGCATCGCATTTAGATCTGCTATCTACTCTACTTATTTAAGAGTACAAAAGATAATAAGAAGCAAAACATAAAACCTAAAGTCAAACAATAGTCTGGTGTGAGCGGTAAATAAATCTCAAAATACTATATAAGTTGATATAGTAAGGAACAAGGGTATACAAACCATACCTGACCTGTCCCTACAACCAAAGAGTTAGCACACAACGAACATAATATGCTACTCTACAAGTATAGTAAAGGTACGCTGCAAACAAAGTGTGATGATAGGTATCCGGGTATCTCTATCTCCAATACCTATCTACGATGACATCCCTGGAGTGATAGACTATGGAAGAACAATCAAGACAACCATAGCATCCATCAAACAGTCCTTACTATCACTTACTATGCTCCAGATATGATAACTCGTATGACCTTTCAACTGTGAGGGACTATTGGAAATCCTGATTTTTAGTGTACACTCTTCAGCCTGAAGCTGATACTAGACTTATTCAACCGATCTAGGGTACACGGATCCATCCAATCGATCCAGGGTAGCCTTTCAATGTACCTATGACTGTCCTCACAATATCCCTGTACTTTGAGTACATCAAAAAACACTCCATGTATGAACGATCCCTTAGCATGCGTATTTGAGCCCTTTCCTTGCTCCATCCAATTTCCATTATTCTCAAGGAACCATCCTACATTCCTCCATTCCATGTTAGAACCATTCAACTGTTCTATTCGTAGGTCATCTTTCTTAGAACCCGCCATGTTATGGATAATCATTCTCACGACTCTGTTCAATATCGAACCACCATCATCAGAACCTAACTCCTTTCATCATCGAGTTGTCACCGAAGTCTTGAAACTATCATCATGCCACTACGTCACCATCAAACTCCAAGCGAGCAAACGAACACCTTCACACGACCTATAAAGCTTCTACTTCCCTCCAGGAAGTTTCAATCTCATCTCATCAATATAGGTAACTCGGTACCAAGCTATATACTTGGCTAATTTTGGCCAAGTCTTCTCCCATGCTCCTAGTACTTCATTCCCCATACGCTTTAGACCTCGACCCATCCTTCAATATAGCTCAGCCCAATCTAAAGCTTCCATTTCTATAACAACCCGTATATTTGGACCATTTAAATTGACAATAATCCACACATGTCAACTTAAATAGTGCAAAACACGAATCATTAATGGAGTATATGTATATAAATGAGAATCATCACAGAATCACAGAAAATACATCATAACAGAATAGTGCAGCGGAAATACAACATAGTCATAAGAGTAGTTCATGAAGCTACCCATAAATACAACAATGTCTCAAATAAAAGAAATAGAACAACATATATGTCCAATAATCCAAATGGAAAGAACAATACTGATAAGATAAAATAGTGATAGTCTTCGGTCTTCAGCTCCAAGTAAGCAGCAACAGCAATCCTCAGTCTGATCCGAGCATATGCACAAACAAACACTCGAATCAGGACATATATTCTTATACAGATAATATGGTTCAAAATTTGAAATAACAATAACTCAAAGATGGATGGAATAAACATCTTTCAGGATCCGATAAACTATCTATAAATAGTAGAGTACGATAAATAGATAATGTCTATCAGTAATATAAAGATATCAAAATAGTGTTAAGTCATGGCCCATTCCACCCATAACACATTTTTATTCCTAAGAGCATATACAAGACCGTAGTTTCCCCAAAACCGGAAGTCACCAGAGGGCAATCCATATACTAAACGTACAAACCAAAATCGTAGTGGTCGCGTATAAAGGAATATAAGTATGACAAGGCACATGAGACAATACCCAAGGTAGTGACACTACCGTTCGCCTGATCCGGACTGGTGAGAACACATCGCCACAGCGATCGCAACACCGTGAAACAACACTCCCAAATCAAGGATGCGCACCAATCAATCACAAAGTAAATGAATAGTTTACGAAGAAGTGTGTTCACTTGAGGTAGCTAATCCTCCATTGGCCCGGCACGGCTCCTGTTTTAGTCATTTCCAATTTGACACAAGTGTCAAGGCTATCCATTATCGTTCACTTTCTTCAGCCATCGCGTTCGTCTATCCAACCACTTCATTCTGGATCACACTCCGCGCGTAGTTATTAAAGTGGTTTCCAGTTTAGACAGTGAGTATGTCCCTAACCGATTCCGGTTCCTTTAATAACCTTCGTAATTATAACACCGATTGGTCGTTAATATATTTCAAAACCAAATCAATTTCAATTTCAATTAAAATTCGTAAATCGACGTTTCGTTAGTCTTTCTAAATCAATTTCCAAAATTACATCTCATAACTTCCAAATTTATTTCAAAATTTCTATAATTTAATTTCAAAGTTTCAAATTTAAAACAATTCGAATATCCATTTAATTTCGTATATAAGTTCATTCCAAAATCATTTAACTTAATTTAACGTTCAAAACGATTTAAACTCGATTATCGATTTCATTCGATATTCATTTAATCAATTTATCATCAAACAAATTCCATTAAATTTCCAATCCATTTCATTACTTCTTAAGTTCATTTTCATTATCAAAGTTTACAACTTTATTTAAATTACATTTGTCAAATCCAATTCTTTAAATTACAAGTCTTTCATTTGTTTCGATAAAGCGCATTCTATTTCTTATTAAAGAAATTCATTTCATTTATTATTTATTTAGTTACAAATTTCAAAACTTAGTTAAAGAAACTTAGTTTTCACTTATTAATAATACAATTTCTCCCAATAAAGATATTCAATTCAACTTAATTATAATTCGATCTCATCAAATTTCAATAATTTCAAATCTTAATTATTAATTATTTCAAATTCATTTATTAAGAATTCCAAACTTAATTATTACTAAATTTAAAACTTAATTATTAATTATTTCAAACCTCGTTATTTATAATTTCACAACTTAACTATTAATAATCCCAAAAGTTAATTATTAATAATTCCAAAACTTAAATATTTATAACTTCAAAAATTAATTATCAAATAATTCCAAATTTAATTATTAAATAATTAAATTTTAAACAATATTCTTTTGTCAATTACTACATTTAATATTTGTTTTCAAATCAAATACTCACATTTACATTCATTCGAATTTGAATTCCAATTTATTCAAAACCTTGTTATTAGTCAAAATAAATTTTATTTTATTTAAATCAAAACATTGACCAATCGGGTTTAATTTAATTTTCTATCCTAAGTCAAAGTTATTTGGGTATTTATCATTTCAACCCGATTCCATTTCAATTCAAAATCAAAGCATACAAAGGGAACTTGCAGTGTGATAGCTGGGATGGTGTCAAAGTAAATAAACAAGCAATAGCATCCATTCACAACAATTTAACAAATTTTAAATAATCCCGAAATAATCGTATTAATTTGCATTTGTTCTTTATGCAAATTAATATAATTATTCCTAGAATCTACCTTATCTTTTCAAGTAGATTAAAGATTATTACATTACGGTTTTCACTTGTCGTTCAATTTCAATTTAATACTACAACAGTTAATTCAATAAGGGTCCAAAGTGGGATTTATCAAATTCTACGTGTCAATTAACTTACAAATAAAAGGGTCAATTTTAACTAATCGAATTTAACATATGAAGGGGGTCAGGTTTAGCAAATCAATGTTCGACATATATAATCCAAATTAAATTCGTTAATGATCCTATATCAAATTTACTTGCAAATTATTTGTCACTACATTAGCAATCAACATTCAATTCAATCACATAGCAATCATTCAACAAAACAAACTAGCATAAGAATATAGTCGTGAAAATTAATTCACATTTCGTGGATAAAGAAATTGACACGAAGCAAGAAGAAGCACGAATGAAGTCGGTACAACACGAACAAACGGACACTGTAAATATCGACAAAAGAAAAACGATATTAATTAAATGAACGTTCATATATAATTTATAAAATTATATAAATGCGCTTACCGAAGACAGAGAAAAGAACGAAGCTTAAAATCGATGCTGCTGCGAAAGAACTCAGTCGGTTGCTGCACAGCAATATGGAAACAAAAATTGGTTACAACTCTATCACATACTTTGACTTATATACAGATGTGACAACAAAATGAGTTGTACAAGCCTGCAAATCTCGCCTGTTTGCACAGTAAACATTTTTTTTTATTTTTTTTTTTATAAAAAAAACACACTGTCATTTTAAAAGCAAATAGCATTTCACGCATGAATATAATTCATGTATATGCATCCCCTTCAATCCAACCCTTCTCCATCATCACAATCACACCTTTTCACTCTCTCTCCTTCTACATGCTGTCAACCACCCAACATACGCACGCAACACACAACCGATGCCTGCATACGCCCACACATGCACGCACTGTTTGGCAACGACGAGGCCGGGTGTGGCTCGGGTCTGGGAAAACGACACTTGGCTCAAGTGGGACGAGGAAGGGGAGTGACGGGCAGGAAATAACTGTCAGTGGGCTGAGGGAAGTGGTGCTAAAGTGGTGGAAGGCGTAGAAGTGGGTGAGCCGGCGGCCAAGAAGGGCGAAGTGGAGGGAATGGGTGGTTGGGGCGGTGCGACAGGGGAGGAATGGTTGGGCTGGTAGGTGCGGAGGGCAGTGGGTGTGGGTGGTGGGTGCTGGTGGTGGGCGGAGTGCAAGCGGTCAGGGAGCGGTGTGACTGGGTGGTGGGTTGAGGCCAGCGGGGCGGTGGACTGGGAGGTGGCGAAGTGAACAGGTGGACGTAGGCTGGGTGGTGCGAAGGGAGGCGGAGGTGGGATGCGTTGTGTTTAAGTCTAGTATTTTCTTTTATTATAAATTTACAGAAAAGAATAGAAGAAAGGAAGAAGAAAGGCTGGGTATTACCTGGTTTCGAAATTGAAATGAGGAGAGCAGTGGAAAGATGAAAATGAAAGAGTGTTTGCTTTTAACTTTAAAGTTTAGTCATAGTAATTAATTTTCTTTTTCCCAAGTCTCGCGTATATTCCCCAAGTAACTCCTTAGCTTCCAGCTCCCAACTAACGCATTTATTTAACTGATTTATATTTCCAATTTCATTTGTAAACGGACTGAAAAACCTGGGCTGAAATTTGTTTAACCGGTCCGTTCGGAACCGTTAAATTAATGCGATTATTTTTCGCAGAACTCCGATTGATGCAAATGAATATACCATTTTGATCAGCGCGACAAGACGCTCCCAACGGTATGTAGATAATTGTGGTACGATTGCATTTTAAAAATACGAATTTTATACTATCGGGAAATGTAGGAAAATCGCCGAAAAATAAGATCAACGGAGTTAAAGAAGTCCGAATTTTGAAAAACGAAAAATGACGTCTTGCTCAGAAGATGGTTTAGAATTTTTTCGTGTAAAAATATTCGGGTTCGGAAGATAAAAAATTTCGCGTTTTAAAATGAACTGTTATACAGTAAAACGCAAACGAAATTTTCAGTGAAATTTTACGACGAAACTTTTTCTACATTTATATCTATCTGGACATATCCCATAAATAAAGTTTGGATGTTAATTTAGATCGTTCAAAATTTCAAATTTTTTTTTATTGAAACGATGAATTTAAAATTTAAAATTGGGTCGGAAATTCAGGGTCGTTACAATCTCCCCCACTCAAAACTTTTCGTCCTCGAAAAGGAACGATACGAGTGAAGTAAGAATGAAGTAAGCAGGAATATTAAGATAGATAAATACGAAAATCGAATTATACCTGAAATTAGTAATTCGGGGTTTGATTCCCGAATACTATCCTCAGTCTCCCATGTGCAATCTCGCTCATCCGCACTCCATTGTACTTTGACGAGATTTACCGACTTCCTTCTGAGTTGCTTTGTCTCACGATCGACTATCCGAAGTGGCTTTCGCTCAATAGTCAAGTCGGGCTCAATAACTATCTCTTCCAACTAAGCAGTAGGGATGGTCATAGATGGATCGTGCACAACTTTGCGAAGATGTGAGACGTGGAATACATTGTGCACACCGGCGAACTTCTCTGGTAATGCAACTCTATATGCTAATGTTCCGACCCTTTCTGTAATCTCAAACGGACCAACAAATCTGGGAGCTAGCTTCCCTTCCCTTCCAAATCGAACAATATTCTTCAAAGGCGACACTTTCAGAAATACTTTGTCTCCTATACTGAATTCGAGATCTCTTCTCCTTTTGTCAGCATAGCTCTTCTGTCTATCCTGTGCTGTCTTGATCTTCTCCCTGATTTCTTCGAATTTTTCATAAGCTTCCATAATCATTTCTGGTCCAAGCACTAATCGATCTCCAGACTCAATCCAACAAGCTGGCGATTTGCACGGCCGTCCATATAAGGCTTCAAACGGTGCCATACCAATGCTTGCCTGGTTATTGAAGATAATTAATTCAAATTCAAATATACCTATTCAAATTTGAAATTCAATTTCTTTACCTGGTAACTATTATTATAAGTGAATTCAACCAAGTGAAGATGGTCTTCCCAAGATCCACCAAAGTCAATAATACAAGCTCGGAGAAGATCTTCCAAAATCTGATTCACCCTCTCAGTTTGGCCGTCTGTCTGAGGATGATATGATGTGCTCAGATTCAGTTTGGTGCCCAAAGTATCCTGAAATGCCTTCCAGAATTTACTAGTGAAAATAGGATCTCTATCGCATACAATACTAGATGGTACACCATGAAGTTTAACAACTTCTCTCATGTATATCTCGGCCAAACCCAAAGCTGTACGAGTGGACTTGATTGGAATAAAATGAGCAAACTTCGTCAGTCTGTCGACAATCACCCATATGCTTTCGTTACCCTTTCTAGTCCTTGGCAGCCCATCAATAAAATCCATAGAAATTTGCTCCCACTTCCAACCTGGAATCTCTAGAGGTTGAAGCAATCCTGCTGTCTTCCTATGATCAGCTTTAACTTGTTGGCAAGTGGTACATCTGCTGACATATGTGGAGATATCGCGCTTCATCCCACTCCACCAATATAACTTCTTCATATTCTGGTACATTTTAGTGACACCGGGATGGAATGAAAGTGAAGACTTATGGTTTTCTCTCAGTACTTCCTGTCTTAGACCATCAACATTAGGAACACAGATCCGATTATCAATTCTCAAGATTCCATTACTATCAACATGTGCACCCAATTTATTATCAGCGTTTTCAACTCTGCCAAGAACTATTTCTTTGATGCGATAAAGCAAAGTGTCCTCGTATTGCTTGGCTACAATACGATCCATAAGAGCTGGGGAGACGGAAAGCTGGAATAACATTCCTTCAACAAGATTACAACATATCATAGCTTAGTTTCTGCTCAATGCATTGGCTACGGCATTTGCTTTCCCCGGAGTGTAGTTAATATCAAGATCATATGCAGCTAGAAATTTGAGCCATCGGACTTGTCTCTGATTCAAATCCTTTTGCGAGAAGATATATCTCAATGACTTATGGTCAGTGAATAACTCGAATTTTGTTCCCAATAGATAGTGCCTCCATAGCTTAAGAGCAAATACAACCGCAAGAAGCTCTAAATCATGGGTTGCATAGTTTGTTTCATGGGTCTTTAACTGACGACCGGCATACGCAATAACCTTTCCTTTCTGCATTAAAACTGCTCCAAGTCCCTCTCGACATGCATCTGTATAGACAGTCAATCCTTCACTACCATCAATAACTGTAAGAACCGGGGCAGAGGTCAACTTTCGCTTCATCTCGTTGAAAGCTGCTTCGCACTTTTCGCTCCAAATAAATTTCACATTCTTTCTGGTCAGTGCGGTAAGTGGTGCGGCAATACGGGCAAAGTTTTCTATAAATCTGCGATAATAGCCGGCCAAACCCAAGAAGCTGCGGATATCTGTGGGAGTTTTGGGGGTCTCCCAATCCTGCCAATTCCAAAGATTCGAATTATGAAAATGATAAGTTGTTTTTAATAGAATTTGACAAGTAAGAATAGAACTTACATTGATTACGGCGATCTTAGCTGGATCGACCGAAATCCCATTCTCTGAAACAATATGGCCAAGAAATCGAACTTCATCTTTCCAAAAATGGCATTTTGAAAACTTGGCTTTGAGCTGATGACTGCGTAGAGTTTCAAGAACAAAAGCCAAATGTGACATATGCTCTTCCTCATCCTTAGAGAAGACGAGAATGTCATCGATGAAAACAAGAACAAACTTGTTAAGAACATCCCGGAAAACTCTATTCATTAAGTCGACGAAATAAGCTGGAGCATTAGTAAGACCGAACGGCATAACCAGCCATTCAAAGAAACCATTCTCAGTGCGGAATGCTGTCTTAGGAATACTCTCCTCAGCAATTCTGAGTTGGTGAAAGCCAGTAGCCAGATCGAGTTGAGAGAATACTTTAGCTCCATGGAGCTGGTCGAATAGATCGTTGATGCGGGGCATTGGATATCGGTTCTTGTGTGTGAGCTTGTTTAGCTCTCTATAGTCCACACACATTCTGAGAGAACCATCCGATTTTGTGACGAACACTACTGCCGCACCCCATTCTGAATGACTTCGCCGAATCAAGCCTTTAGAAAATAAGTCTTCAATTTGAACATTCAACTCTGCCTTTTCTTTAGGAGCCATTCTCCGAGGAGGAAGAACTACTGGTCGGGCACCAGGAATAAGGTCAATGTGGAATTCGATTTCCCGCGGAGGTGGTAGAGAATTGACTTCTCCAAATACATCAGAAAAGAATTGAACAACTGGGGTAGAGCTTAGTTCATTTGGATGGGAGTCAAGTGAAAATATAAAACTCTCAGCATATTCTTGAGGTGATTTGCCTTTTATAACCAAAGGCATGCTCTTGTCATCGATGAGAGAGACTGTTCGAGCTTTGCATGAGATATTGGCTTCGAACTTCCGTAGCCAATCAATGCCTAATAGTATATCGAATGCCTCGAATCCAAGGACATAGAAGTCCCAAGTGAAGTGGTGAATTCCATGCATAAGAGTGACATATTTACAAACCCTTCTATGGTTAGCGGGCCCTCCAATAGGGTTTGATACACATAAGAAAGTAGATGAAAGGATGGGTTCCAAACCAAGCTTATTGCACAAATCAATAGATATGAAACTATGTGTTGCTCCGGTATCAAATAGAACTTTAACGGGTAAAGTATGCAACATAAAAGTACTCTGTAATGTACCTTGGTTATCAGTAGGAGCAGGTGGGGTAGGTGGATCATGGGAGGAAGAAGTCATAGCAAATACTCCAGCCGTCTTTCCCTTTTTATGCATAGGACAATCCCTCTTGAAATGGCCCGGCTGCAGACATACGTGACAGAGGTTGTTCCTGGTATTCTGAGGGGGCGGAACAGCGGCACCGGCAGAAATTGGACAGCTACTGGCGTAGTGACCCCTCTGGTCGCACTTGAAACAAGAGATGGAGGATAAGTCAATAGGCTTCTTCTGAGAATAGCCAAGCCCGGATTTCTGCTGCCAATTCTTCTTCTGTTGCTCAAAATTTTGTTTCCTCTTTCCCGACTGATTAGCTGGTGTCTGAGTAACTGGAGCTTTGGGGACAGATGTTCCCTTAGGCTTTCCCTCGTATCGAAGAGCAAAATCCATCAACTCAGTGAAAGTTCCATGGACATGAGCGGTGAGGAGCTCGTAATACTCTGGGCGTGCGCCATGTATGAACTTCTCATTCTTAAGCAGAGGTGTGTCAATCAAGCCAGGTCCGAACTTGGAGAGTTCGTTAAACTTCCTTTCGTACTCAGTGAAGGTCATGTTGCCTTGCTTGAGATCCATAAAAGGCCGATAGAGTTGGGCCTTCCCAGCAGCTGGCATCCACTGAGCCATAAAGGAATCCCTATTACAAGTGATATGAAATGAATCAAAATTATGACGAGATAAGAGAGAAATTTATTTAGTTGGAATTTAGATAGATTACAACCTAAACTGGGCCCAAGTGATGGTTTCCTCATCAGTTCGAGAAGTGACTGATTCCCACCAATCGTGCGCAGCATCCTGAAGCTGCCAAGCGGCCAACTTGCGCTTCTGAGCATCTGCGATCTCCAAGCCAGAAAAGATCCTTTCCAAACTCTTTAGCCATTGTTGTGCTTCGATAATACTCTCGGAGCCAGTAAATTTGACTCCTCCAAGCTGAGTATACTCCTTGCTAAGAGTGGAGAATCGGACTGCGGGAGCTGGAGCATGTGGACCAGGAGCATTTCCACCCATTCCTCTAACATTTCTTCTGGTAGCCATCCTGGAATACCAAAAGTGATTTAGAATCAAAGATAGAAATTTATAGAACTTAAGGAAATTCTATTCAACGAATTCAATAAGAAAGATGAATCAAAGGATGTGGATTCTGAAATGATTCTCCTCATTCTAGGGTATGTTTACCCTATCTCTAATGAGTTTTAAACTCCACAGGCTAAGGTTATCGGGAACCAAAGCTCTGATACCAACTGTAACAGCCCGTATATTTGGACCATTTAAATTGACAATAATCCACACATGTCAACTTAAATAGTGCAAAACACGAATCATTAATGGAGTATATGTATATAAATGAGAATCATCATAGAATCACAGAAAATACATCATAACAGAATAGTGCAGCGGAAATACAACATAGTCATAAGAGTAGTTCATGAAGCTACCCATAAATACAACAATGTCTCAAATAAAATAAATAGAACAACATATATGTCCAATAATCCAAATGGAAAGAACAATACTGATAAGATAAAATAGTGATAGTCTTCGGTCTTCAGCTCCAAGTAAGCAGCAACAGCAATCCTCAGTCTGATCCGAGCATATGCACAAACAAACACTCGAATCAGGACATATATTCTTATATAGATAATATGGTTCAAAATTTGAAATAACAATAACTCAAAGATGGATGGAATAAACATCTTTCAGGATCCGATAAACTATCTATACATAGTAGAGTACGATAAATAGATAATGTCAATCAGTAATATAAAGATATCAAAATAGTGTTAAGTCATGGCCCATTCCACCCTTAACACATTTTTATTCCCAAGAGCATATACAAGACCGTAGTTTCCCCAAAACCGGAAGTCACCAGAGGGAAATCCATATACTAAAGGTACAAACCAAAATCGTAGTGGTCGCGTATAAAGGAATACAAGTATGACAAGGCACATGAGGCAATACCCAAGGTAGTGACACTACCGTTCGCCTGATCCGGACTGGTGAGAACGCATCGCCGCAGCGATCGCAACACCGTGAAACAACACTCCCAAATCAAGGGTGCGCACCAATCAATCACAAATTAAATGAATAGTTTACGAAGAAGTGTGTCCACTTGAGGTAGTTAATCCTCCATTGGCACGGCTCCTGTTTTAGTCATTTCCAATTTGACACAAGTGTCAAGGCTATCCATTATCGTTCACTTTCTTCAGCCATCGCGTTCGTCTATCCAACCACTTCATTCTAGATCACACTCCGCGCGTAGTTATTAAAGTGGTTTCCGGTTTAGACAGTGAGTATGTCCCTAACCGATTCTGGTTCCTTTAATAACCTTCGTAATTATAACACCGATTGGTCGTTAATATATTTCAAAACCAAATCAATTTCAATTTCAATCAAAATTCGTAAATCGACGTTTCGTTAGTCTTTCTAAATCAATTTCCAAAATTACATCTCATAACTTCCAAATTTATTTCAAAATTTCTATAATTTAATTTCAAAGTTTCAAATTTAAAACAATTCGAATATCCATTTAATTTCGTATATAAGTTCATTCCAAAATCATTTAACTTAATTTAACGTTCAAAATGATTTAAACTCGATTATCGATTTCATTCGATATTCATTTAATCAATTTATCATCAAACAAATTACATTAAATTTCCAATCCATTTCATTACTTCTTAAGTTCATTTTCATTATCAAATTTTACAACTTTATTTAAATTACATTTGTCAAATCCAATTCTTTAAATTACAAGTCTTTCATTTGTTTCGATAAAGCGCATTCTATTTCTTATTAAAGAAATTCATTTCATTTATTATTTATTTAGTTACAAATTTCAAAACTTAGTTAAAGAAACTTAGTTTTCACTTATTCAATAATTCAATTTCTCCCAATAAAGATATTCAATTCAACTTAATTATAATTCGATCTCATCAAATTTCAATAATTTCAAATCTTAATTATTAATTATTTCAAATTCATTTATTAAGAATTCCAAACTTAATTATTACTAAATTCAAAACTTAATTATTAATTATTTCAAACCTCGTTATTAATAATTTCACAACTTAACTATTAATAATCCCAAAAGTTAATTATTAATAATTCCAAAACTTAAATATTTATAACTTCAAAAATTAATTATCAAATAATTCCAAATTTAATTATTAAATAATTAAATTTTAAACAATATTCTTTTGTCAATTACTACGTTTAATATTTGTTTTCAAATTCAAATACTCACATTTACATTCATTCGAATTTGAATTCCAATTTATTCAAAACCTTATTATTAGTCAAATAAACTTTATTTTATTTAAATCAAAACATTGACCAATCGGGTTTAATTTAATTTTCTATCCTAAGTCAAAGTTATTTGGGTATTTATCATTTCAACCCGATTCCATTTCAATTCAAAATCAAAGCATACAAAGGGAACTTGCAGTGTGATAGCTGGGATGGTGTCAAAGTAAATAAACAAGCAATAGCATCCATTCACAACAATTTAACAAATTTTAAATAATCCCGAAATAATCGTATTAATTTGCATTTGTTATTTATGCAAATTAATATAATTATTCCTAGAATCTACCTTATCATTTCAAGTAGATTAAAGATTATTACATTACGGTTTTCACTTGTCGTTCAATTTCAATTTAATACTACAACAGTTAATTCAATAAGGGTCCAAAGTGGGATTTATCAAATTCTACATGTCAATTAACTTACAAATAAAAGGGTCAATTTTAACTAATCGAATTTAACATATGAAGGGGGTCAGGTTTAGGAAATCAAAGTTCGACATATATAATCCAAATTAAATTCGTTAATCATCCTATATCAAATTTACTTGCAAATTATTTGTCACTACATTAGCAATCAACATTCAATTCAATTACATAGCAATCATTCAACAAAACAAACTAGCATAAGAATATAGTCGTGAAAATTAATTCACCTTTCGTGGATAAAGAAATTGACACGAAGCAAGAAGAAGCACGAATGAAGTCGGTACAACACGAACAAACGGACACTATAAATATCGAAAAAAGAAAAACGATATTAATTAAATGAACGTTCATATATAATTTATAAAATTATATAAATGCGCTTACCGAAGACAAAGAAAAGAACGAAGCTTAAAATCGATGCTGCTACGAAAGAACTCAGTCGGTTGCTGCACAGCAATAGGGAAACAAAAATTGGTTACAACTCTATCACATACTTTGACTTATATACAGATGTGACAATAAAATGAGTTGTACAAGCCTGCAAATCTCGCCTGTTTGCACAGTAAACATTTTATTTTTATTTTTTTTATTTTTTATTTTTTTTATTTTTATAATACAATAACTTGTGTTATATCCTATATTTGCCCAACCACATGGTCTCAACTTTCTTCATCTCATTTAACTTGTGATAGACTAATAAATTTAAAAAATGTAGAAAAAGCATGGCAAAACAGGATTGTTAGTATTTGTTATTATAGAAAATAATTTTTGGTATCATGTTTACTGTCAATTCTATGCTTGTCAGTTATTAAAAAAAAGTATTCATGTGTGTGGCAAGCATAGATTGTTGTTTTGTTTTCCTCCCGAGTTCCTTTTTTCAAAAAAATAATAATAATCTAAACTGAATAAATAATTATTTTCATAACTTCACATTTAGCTTTAGCATTGAGCAAGGGAGTAAGAATTAAATAACCGAGCAAGCATTCTGATTGTTACAGCAAGCATTATGCAATCAAGCAACCATTCAAATAATTTAGGCTGAACAAGCATTTAATTATTCAAATTAATAGTATTCAAATACCATCAATTCAATTAATTTAAAGCTCTTCATCTTCAATCATAATTTTCAAATCAGCAAGCACTTTCTTTTAATTCAAGCATAATAATTCAAAGCAATTTAAAATTCACCTTATTATTATTATTCAAACCATTATGTCAAAATATCTCGTCCTAGTGTTTAGGAATTCATATCGATAAGGTTGGCCAGACGCATCAACCAGAATTCTTAAATCACTTGACGGACAAGTTAACACCAAAATAAACTACTAAATTATTTTCAATCACCGTATAAAATAAAATTCATATTTTATCGAACCATTTGCTGTTTGAATATAAATATTTATTTTCAAAATTCGTATATACATCTAATTCATCAATCATCAATAATAATAAACGTCATCATATCATCCATATAATCAAACAAGCATTAAGCAACAATTCACACATTTTCAAACCAGCAAACAAACACCTTCAGCGGAAAGCTGTCAATCGATTTCCGCTGCGCAACTTTGATTACTACAACATCCTCTAATTTAACTCTCCACATCACAATTAGGGATTGTGAATTATTTATAATGCGATATTCAGATTAGGGTCTTTTACTGTTTCCCTAACCAAGCTACTTCATCCTTACTCATGCCACACAGAGGTATATTCATCATCACGAATGTTGAAACTACTCATCGGGCTAACCATTCCTTATTTCACTACCTCCCTCAACAACTTCCATTCACTTGGAAATAACACACAAAAGAGGTAGAGATAAAGCTAATACATATATAGTAGGAAAAATAACAAGTACATCCCAGAAGATTACCCCAGTAATCATCACATACTCGTACTACCCCTTTATATTGGGCTACTACCACACATCCAAGGGGGAATAGGGACTCTGAAGCCATTCTAAGGCCAAGACTCGTGTCACAAATACTTTATATTGTTTTGAAACTATTTTGATACCAACTTTAACACCCCACTTCTATATCCATGCTACCAAAGAGAATTACAATGTAATCCTATCTGGTAATACGAAGAATGAGGCTTGTTAGGGGCGACCTCATGTGATTGTTCCATTAGGCTAACACCAGTATGTATTAAATTCTCAAACTAAAATGTCCATACGTATTCGGTATCGGCACAAAGCAATAAACATGTGGGTTTACCAGGACAGAACATTATACACCATATATAAATGAATACAGAGTTACAGATCGTAGTAGAAAAATATAATTTATAAAAACTGATAACAACAGATGTCTGTCTCAATATGACATTATACCACAATACAACAAATACAAGGGGACATCCAAAGAAAATATACATAGACAACTCAAACACGATATAATATATATCATGTCTCCTCTAAAGCCCAATCATCCAATAGCTAATGTCCTTGTACTTGAAAAGTCTTTGACTGACCCGAATATTATATAAATAGTGAAAAGGTCAGAGTATATCTAAATCCAATATGGATACATCACAATAAGCATGGTAATAAGAAGTGAAACACAAATACTACACAACATAACATCTATCATATTATCATATGAATATACCATGCCTCAAGCTCAATATCACCTAGTATAAGTAAAGAAATTACGATAACTAAACTTTGGATGATAAAAATTCAACATATCAAAATCGCAAAATACTATGGATAAGCATGCGGTGTATCCATAAATCCACAATAAAAGAACAAATCCTGAGTTAAACCAAATCCAAGGGTCAATAATCCCAAAAATATTAGTCTCAACTTGTAGTCCCAATGGAAGTGAAGACTTCCGACTGTCAAACCCTAAGATATAAATCAAGAAAGCATAATCCTAAATAAACAATCAAAACATCAAATCTCGACTTACAGCCCTAATGGAAGTAATAGCTTCCAACTGCTAAGCCATAAGAGAAATCAGGAAATATGAAACTTAAAAAGAGCGAAATCCAAACTAAATACAGAAATCAATATTCAAGAGTACTATCACGACTTACAGTCCTGATGGAAGTTAAAACTTCTGACCGTTAATCCTTGAAGATAGCAAGAAGTGCTAATCCTAATAAAAGTTCAACACATACAATATCAAAAGCAATATCCAAATAATTATCTCGACCTACAGTCCTAATAGAAGTGATAACTTTCGATTGTTAGGCCCTCGAAGATATCAAGAAATATAAACTCAACCAATATCAAACCCAATTAGAAACTCAATATACAAAACCATATATCTCGACCCCCAGTACTTAAAGAGGCAAAAATCTCGATTGAATGGTCTTAAGAGATATATCAACAAATCGTAGAAAAAGGGGATCTCTCAGCCATATGCTCTTATGAGAAAATGATAGACAAGCTCACAGCTTGTCTATAATGTCATAAATGACAAAACGCAAGAGTCTTGGGTTAGGCTAACTCAAATGATAGACAAACATGCAGCCAGTCTCTAATATCAATGATCATCGTCTCTAATGAGGTGTTAATATCAAATATCTCAAATATAATGGATCTACCTAAATCATCCAGATGGGAGACTGACGTACTACAGCACAGCTCCAGGAAACATTAATGATCGTAATCTATTTACTACAGTATACTATTTATTCCCAGAATCATGACACACGTATGCATCGCATGTCATAAACATGCTGTCGGACTACGCCGAGCATTGGCCACGACTCCTACTTGCCCATGGTAATGGAATGTTGGTCCATAAGTGATGGCGGGGCAATGGCTCTAATAGGAGAAATACTCTAAGCCAACAAACTCAACAAGATAACATCACAGATCTGAGGCGCGACCCCGTAATTAGGACCGTTGGGATGGATAACTAGCCTATTTGGTGGGTCTAATTCACACGCACTCCATAGTGGAATGAACCCTATGACGTAGATTCCTAATAAATACAATCTACTATATAAGTCCTAATGAAACCTACTCCATATAATAATCCTCGACTATTAGCCCTGAGAGTAGATAATGATACTCGATTATAGTCCTTAGAGGATGCAATGCAATATACTCTCGATAAGATGAGTCCTAATAAGAGTAAGAATAAGTAATCTCGAATCCACATGTCCTAGCGAAAGCGTCACAACATACTAGTTCCTCGACTACTAGTCTTAAGAGTAAATAATAATATACTCGGCTAGTTAGTCCTAAGAGGATAACTTTATAAATCCTAACATATCCCCAGCTTATAGTCCTTGGAGAGCAATGGAACTCTCAACTACTAAGCTATAAAGAGTCACCTCTAGACGATATCATAGATTCCTACCCCATCTCCAGAATATAAGTGACATTTACTTACTAATAGCAATCGAACAAGTATTACTTAAGTGTCCCATACCACTCAGCACTACTCGATCGTTTACTAGAAGTTAGTAAACTACACTCGTCAAACAAAAAAATATTCTATAACATGAGTCAATAGAATAACAAAAAAAATATTATTGAGCATCCCATACCTCTAGGTACTACTAATCCGTTTATTCAACATCCTCATTACATAGAATTAAATCACAAAATCATCAATTGAAATCATTTCAATTCAAACCATATATGAAAGGGAATTATAACTCAAACCTCTCAAATCAAATAAGTATTCCACACTTTAGTCAATCTTCAAAATAGATTGTATAATTTAAAAAAATCCCCTTTCCAAAATATTTCTGAAATCCTTTTTATTAAACATTTACTTTATAAAATAAATTCCTTTTTGAAAATACTAGTAAAACCTTTCAATTATGCAAAGTCGCCAAATTTACTAATTCTAAGACAATAAATAAATATAAATATATATAAAGGGAATATACTTTAAATCCCTTAAAAATAGATTTTTATAATCAAAAATATCGTTTTTAAATTACCTTTAAGTTGTTTTTACTAAATTTTCAATTTACAAAAGAATTTCCCTTTTCGGAAATATTAATATAAATTTCACATTTATACTTACTAAAATTCTATACATTCCAATATTCTAAAAAAAATTATACTACTTCATTTTTTAGACAACTTTTATATTTAAAACAACTTTTCTAAAATGCTCTAATATCATCAATATAGATTTTTATCGTTGACCCGAATCGAATTACATCGAATTTCGATCATCTCTAAATGTACACACCACTAATAAAACTTTATGACTTATCTCAACCAACAGTTCTAATGAGAGATTACTCTCAACTGAATGGTTCTAAGAGATGTAACATATATAAATCAATATGCAATCGGACAGCATTCGCTTTGCATTTTAAATAATCCAACATACAAAAAAACTCCACTATCAACTAATCAATGGAATATCCCGATAAAATAATTTATCTAATCAAACAATCCAATATTCATAGTCAATCAAATTTCCAAATAACCAGTTCAACCAAGCAATTCAATAAATGATCGGGATAACAAAATATATGGGATAATAATATATTAGGAAATAAATGTAGTTGCGAGTTTATAAAACTAACCTCAAGCGATTAGTACCTTAAATGCCTTTATTTTGCACTCCGACCAACATCAAATTTCCAAACAAACTGCTGTTCAAAACCACAGTCTGGCTATAGCTCTACCACCATGACCAAACTTTACATACATGCTCCTTCACCTTCATCCACCAGACCCGCCTTCAGCCAAGGTCTTCGCCATGCTCCAAACCAACGCGCCACACCGCATATAAAGCCTCCACTCACTACTAACCCAGGTCGAGTCCAAACCCTCATCGCGAGCGAACAAACCTCGTTCCCATCGACCAAGTCACGACACAATGCTTCCAAGGCCAACCGCCTCATACTTCGAACATGATATTCGATCTATTTTTTTAATATATTCGGTCATGATTTTTTTTAGGAATTAGGGTAAGGTGTTTGAACGAGAGGGGATGTAGATTTACAGGCTAACATGATCTTCTTTTTTAGGGAGAGAAGACTTGGATTATTATCGACTATTGGTTTAAGTGGGCTAGATTTAGTTTTTAGGCTAAATTAAATCAATTAACTTTCCGTTCCTTTCTTTGAATAATCCTTTTTATTTATTTGTAAAGAAATTCCAATCCAATGAAAATTGATTTTACTTCAAAATTGTTTTATAATCAGTTAAAACAAGTTATTCGTTTTTAATATATTATCATAAAAGAGTTTATTAATTTATTTCAAGTTATTAAAATAGATCTTTTATTAAATAGAACTTAACTAAATAAATATTTACTTTCAAAAGTAGTAATAATTATCAAAAATCAAATTTGAGTATTTCCATTTAATAAGATATATTTATTATTACAACATAGAAAACAGGGTTGTTACGGTGGTGCTGGCTATGTTAGCAGAATGGAATGATTTAGAAGTATTGACTACTTAGGGTGTATGGTTAAGGTCGACTACTAGTTTTAGTTGGAATACTGCTATGCTGTCATGTTTGAAAGTTCGACCGGTAATGATCGAAAGAATTGCTTCTAAACAGAGAGTTGATTCATTACTAGCTAAATGGATTAGAAGACTTGAAGATTGAACTAAGATATTTGATTTAAGAGATTTTAGTCTTGACCAGAATGGATGGTTGAGGAAGAAGGGACAGTTGTTCTTCCAAATGTTTGTAACCTAAGCAAGGAAGTTCTTAGGGAGTGTCATCGATCTAAGTTTACAATTCATCCTAGATGAACTAAAATGTATTAGGATATGAAGAGAAGTTTCTTTTGGGAAGGAATGAAAAGAGATGTAGGATTATGGGTGAAGCAATGGTTGAATTTCCAACAAGCAAAAGCCGAGCATCATAAGTCAAGTGGATTACTTTAACCTTAGAAGTGCCACTTTGAAAATGGGATTCTATATCCATGGATTTTATTGATGAATTGTCAATATTGAATAGGGGAAATGAAAGTATTTGGGTCATTGTAAATAGACTGATCAAGAGTCAACACTTTATTCTTATTATATCAACAAGGATGATATCTACTATGGCAAAGTTTTTTATGAACAATATTGTAAGACTGCATGAGATTCCTAGTAGTATAGTCATTGACAAAGATATTTTGTTCACTAGTGAATTATGGAAGAGTCTGCTAGAAGTGTTAGGTACAAAGCTAAAGATGAGTACCGCTAACCATCCACAAACAGATGGGCAAATGGAAAGAGTTAGCAAAGTTCTTGAAGGTTAGTTAAGGGCATGTGTACTAGACTTTGGAGGGTCATGGGAAGATCAATTGCACTTAGTCGAGTTTACCTATAGTAATAGTTATCAAACTAGTGTAGGAATGACGCCTTTCAAAGCTCGTTATGGAAGGTCATACAAATCACTAGTATGTTGGTTAGAGATCGAAGACAAATTAATTCTTGGTCCATATATAGTGAGAGAAGCTACGGAAAAGATTGAGTTAATCCGAGCAAGGAAGAAGGAAGCACAATCTAGGTAGAACAGTTACGTAGATAAGAGGCGTATGGGTTTAGAGTTCTCAGTTGGAGACCATGTTTTTGTTAAAGTATTACCGATGAAGGGTGTGTAACGGTTTGGAAATTCAGAGAAATTGGCGTCGAGACATGTTGTTCTATTTCTTATTATAGAAAAAATCGAGAAACTTGCTTATCGGGTTGATTTACCGAATAGTTTGGTAGAGTCCATAATATTTTTCATGTTTCTCATCTTAGAAAGTGTGCGCATGATCAAGAGAATACTATTGCACCGACTATATTGGAAGATTTAATAGTGGAACCAAATATGATTTTTGTTAGACAACTTGTTGTGTTATAGTAAGAGATGAGGAGGAATTAAGAAACAGACCGTCAAGTTAGTGAAAGTCCAATGGAGTGACAATGAGAAAAACTGTAGTTGGGAGACAAAAGACGGGATTAGAGATACTTATCCTGAGTTGTTTTGATGGTATGTTCTATTTCTATCATATGGATTTTTTGCTAGTAGGATATGCTAGTATTTTTGTTACGTGTTTATCACACATGTTTGCAAGACTTGTCATAATTTTGAGGACGAAATTCTTTTAGGAGGGGAGTCTATAATACCCCTCTTTTTTAACATTATTCATAGAATTTAGTTAGATAAATTAAATAGAATAATGTAAAGTGATAAGGAGAATGAGATTCGTTAACTAACTGGGTCAAACGTTAATTAATCAATTAATAAGATTATTTTAAATGTAGGATAGAAAGGGATTATTGAGAGGGGCATAATGGGAATAATTCTTTAATTCATTCCCTAAACCCTTTCTCTCTCATTCATTCTCATTTCATTTTCTAAAATAAAAACAAAACCTAAAAGTAGGCCGGCCATTAACTAGAGAAAAAGAGGAGGAAATCTAAGAAATTCAAAGGGGAAAGCTTAGGGGAACTAATCTACATCAAATCTCAATCTATCTTATCCAACCTAAGGTAAATAATTGTTAACCATCTCATTCATTTATGTTTTGTTTTCAGATGTAGGAATAATTTTCGAATTGGTTATGATAATATTTCATGCTTAGATTGATAATATCATTATTAGATAAAATGATGGTTTGTTGGAATTTTATGGAATTGTCCAAATGGGTTTTAAAGGCAAAACCTAATATTTTGATCTCCTATTGAACTGAAATTTGAATACCTTGTGGAAAACATTGTTTAGGAGATGGATTTTCAATTTCATAATTTCTCTAGTTCATATGAATATTTGATGAATTTTCTAAGAGTAAAAATGTGTATATTTTCGGGTTTTTATTTATTAAAGATAATTAAATTAGTATTTTAGTTCCATAATTTTTGCATATGGAAGTAGAAGGAAATTCATATTTTGGGGATTTTTTCCCAATTGTTATGATTTTTCATGAATTTATTATTCTAGAAAATCTTTTAATTAATATGACTTAATGATTTAAAATTTGCAAAGTTGAGTGAGGTAGAATGTGACCTACTAGTAATTTAGCACAATATGAAAAGTATTTGTTATCCAACAATAATTTGATAACTTGCAAAAGTTAGCAGAAAGTTTTAACTTTAAAGGAAATGGATCAATTTTTAACTTATTTACAGAAATCACCGACACAATAACTTAGAGTCTCGATACCTCTAAATTCATAGAGGCTCGACAATTATAAGGGCTGATGCATATGATAGCTACTCGATATCAATGTGATGTATCCACTTTTATAGGGTCTCGACACCTTATGTTTTTAGGGGTTCGACATCTCATGTTTTGAAGAGGCTCGACAACTCCGTGGTCTAGAGACTCGACAACTTCTTTTTTAAACGCTCGACATCCTCAAGTTTTTAGAGGCTCGGTACCTCATATTTTGAAGGACCAACACCTCATGTCTTATAGTGACTCAATAGCTTCCGTGTAGTTACTCGACAACTATATTTTTAGCGGCTTGACAGCCGTATGTTTTACGAACCCAATAGCTATGTTTAGAGGCTCGATGGCATATGCTTTCTAGAGGCTCAATAACCCTATTTTGATAGTAAGTGTTTTCAAAGCATGAAAAGATGATAGTGCTTTGGCACAAGATTTTGGTTAAATATTTGGGCTATGTTTTCGTTGTTTTAAGAATAATTTCAAGTGTTTTATCATTTCTAAAGATTAATGTTTTCAGGGAAATGAAATAATGTTTTAGCCTAATTTTATATGAGTTTTGCCAAAGAAAGATATTACTTAAACTTAAGTAATTTTGTTATGCATATGACTATTGATTGAACATACTTTGATGAATGATGTTATATGTTCTTGTTATCATTTAATCAGTTAAGTTTACATATTTTATCATTCGTTATACTCACATTTTCATTACCCAACAATGCACCTTGGGATTTAGAAACAAAATTACCCGTTATGTTGTTCCAGTAGTGGGTATGCTCTGATTAAACTCCTAAATGAGTAGAATTGCATCCAGGAGATCAAATAGATCAATTATGTTAGAATGCCTTGACTCGTGGATTTAAAACTAGATAATATTTTAGGTAGGACTGGTGTAGGGTCGCGCCCTATGCTTCAAACGGTATCCTTCGGTTGGTAAAGGTTTGTGATTCTAGTGCATAGGGATTTGTTAGCAGTAAGACTAAAAGATGTACATGGATAGAAAGGAACTCGTAGTTCTATATGCTCACTGTATTATTTAATTTTTTTTCCCTCTTAACCGTATTTGAAGATTTTGGGACATCTGGTTATGTTCTGGTCCAAGTCAGCCTGATACGTTATTAATTGGCTTGTGAAACTAATAGGTTCATAGTGACCCTAGGAAAACTATGATTTGAGACATACATGTTATTTCATGGGACAGGTAAACTTTGGGAATGCATAACCTTTTAATGATAAACTAGTCATATTTACCCATATTACATGCATATGATCATTTCATATGTTATTTTAACCATAGTGGTTGCAGGTGCATGATTTATGTTAAGATCAACATATTTTGATAAGATACTAGTGAAGGGAAAACCCATTTCGTTATGCGGCATGGTCTCACTAGATATCTGTTTTTGGTTCGAGATGGTATATTATTATTCACACCAGACTTTTTGTTTGATCCAAAGTTTCTATTTTCCCCTTAAACTCTCAGGTACTCATTTGAGTAGATCAGGAGTAGGTTTTCAGATTAGACGAATAAGCGTCTGGAGACGTGTAGGAGGAAAGCTAATATTAGGAGTTTATTTCCATTGTGTTGTTTGAAGTTTATGCTTTGTTTGAATGGATGTAACGACATAATTTACAATTATCAAGTAGTTAGAATCCGATCATCCAAGGGGGCATCTTCATATGTTGCTCTTGGAATATAATTGTATTTATTCAATTTTCTTTGAACATGGAATCGATGAGATTATGTAATGAATGTGAAAGTTCATTAAGGAAATGTGTTTTGAAAATTTTCATATTCATGCGCCCTTGATGTTATAGATACAATTAACTGATCTCATTTTATCACCGAAAAATAAACTATGGATGACTGCAGCATCAATAGCGCTTATTTTCGATCCTCAAATTAGAGGGATGTTACACATGGCCAAGAAATTTCACTTCTGTTTTCCAGAAATGACATTTTGAAAACTTTGTTTTTAGCTGATACTGCCTCAGGTTATCTAGCACTATCCTTAGATGAACTTCATGGTCTTGTTCACTCTTTGAATATGTCAAAATGTCGTCTATAAACACTAATACAAATCTATCCAACTACTCTCGGAAGATTCGGTTCATCAAATCCAAAAAAAGCAGGAGTGTTGACGGTATACTTTCCTCCGCCACTCTCAATTGATGGAAACCCATAGCTAAGTCCAACTGTGAGAATACCTTGGCTCCACTCAATTGATCGAACAAATCATCTATTTTATGCAAAGGATACAGATTCTTTATTGTCTTCTCATTCAACTTTCTATAGTCAATATACAACCTCAATGACCCCTCCAGCTTCTTTACGAACAGCGATGCCGCTCCCCAAGGCGAACTGCTTTGTAACAACTCGACTTTTTGTCACTTAATTTTGAATATTTAATTAATTTTAAATATTGAAATAATTGGTTTCAAAATTTTATAACTTGAATTCAAACATAAGGATTGTTTAAATTATTTGCATTGGGAATTTTATATTGAATAGTGATTTTAAATATCTGGATTTTGAATTGAATATTAATTAAATGGATTCAATTGTCTTATTTAACTCCTTTTAATTAATAAAATAATAATGGTGAATTCATTTTATAAATTTATTTGTAATAATAAATAATAATAAAATTTTGTTTTAGTATAACAACTCGATTTGTATTGACGTATTTTTTGTTTGATTTATTTGATTTTCCATAATTTTTAATTTGGAAAATATTGAAATTATCATTTGATAATTTATCGGCAAACGACGGTGTTTCTATAATGTTACAGAATACGATAATCAGTGTATAGTATTTTTTTGGAGGTCGTGATGATGTTTTGAGCGCGACCGTATTTTTGTTTTGTCATTCGTCGTTCATACATGAACGAAAATCTATGCAGCGAGATGCCACAATACTGAGAATATATATAACTTAATAAATATCAAATGAGCATCTTTTCTGTTTCTTGTTCCATCAAAATGGCACCAATAAGTTTAAAAAAAAGAACAAGAAAATAGCAAGCATTAAAAATTTATAACTCAAAATCCACTCGTCGAAAAAATCTAAAACAAAAGTCTTTGGGTTCGGCATAGTGGGAGCTTTGATTCGTTGTGCATGTTGATAGACGTGGCGTCAATTTGGAGACGTCGGCAGTTTGAACTAGAGCAGCAAGAGTGCCAGGGTTAAGGATTTTAGCAAAATAAGTCAACGATTGTCGAATCGGAGTTTGGAATCAGGTTTGTCGAGTGAAAAAGCACCTAGGCCCGAAGTTTTATGGGTCGCGGTTGTATATTGGGAAATGTGACATGGTGTGGGCATTCATGGGCCGTCACGTGCCGCGGTGGAGGGTGGGGCGTCGGGCATGGCGACGTGGTGTTAGTCGAGTCGAGTATGTGGAGTGGAAGATGATGGTGTTGTTGGATTTTGGTTTTGAGGTAAGGTGCTCCATGTCGAGGTTAAGCATGCATGGGGAAGAACCGTGTATTCATGTTTTGGAGGGAAGGATTTTGGTTTGGGGAAGATGTATTAAGCTTGGTAATTAGTTTAATAATATAATTAAAGGGAAATTAATTTATATTTGAAAATCGAAAACTTATAAATTGTATATTTTGCTCACACTAGGTCCAATCGAGACAAAACGTTTTGCGTTGCACCCACTATGACGATATCTATGCGACGGAGTTGGTTTGGTTGAATTTGGAGTTAATAAAATTTTGGGCTAAAATAGGACATCGTTCTATTTTAGCTTAAAGCAGAACGCTTCAACATCAATTGAAATTTCAATGAGTATAACTCACCTCTTTAGATAAATCAGTATGTTTATAGTAGATAACTTTTACTATTTGAGTTCAGTTGAATTTATAAGCTGATTGGTTAATATATCTGCTTTTAAAGAGATTGGCATTTAAAATTGAAATACAGTGAATTTATTAGAGAAATCCGGATTTTTCGATATTTTGGTTTTTGATTTCCAGTTATATCCATGTTAATTTTATTTCAGTTATTTATCAGTTATCTAGATTGTTAAATGCCGAAATTGACTATTTGGCCATATTGGATATGACACTGACATTGTGAAAAAATTGAACCTTTTTAGAGTAAAATGGTAGTAATAGCATTTGTTAAGTGCTATAGTAACTATTAACCTCGATACTATAATTTTGAAATACTGTTAATTCTTGTTTGATATTGGAAATGATTTCCATTTGGAAATTGATATTGAAATCTGTCTTTTTGGAATTTTTGTGATATTTTAAATAAAAATGAGTTTTGAACTTTCTATTTTAATTAAAATTCTTATTTATTCTTTAAATTAATATATATATATATAAGAAAATGTTTTAAATGATTATTTTGGAAGTATTGGTTTTTATAGAAATTATTATAAAAATAAATGTTTATTTTTAAAAGAGAATTCAAAAGGATTATCTTTTATTTTAAAGGGATTCTACGGTTTAAAAAAAGGTAGAAATACTTGAAATAATATTTGTGAATCATTTGTATAAAATGTTGTATAAAGGGATAGATTTATAAATATTATTTTATAAGTGGAGGATAGATTTATAAAAGGTATATATAAATAAAAGAATGGCTTTATAAATAATACCCTATAAAAAGGAAATCAATATCGTTTTGATAAATTGGAGAAATAAATACCATTTGGGAATTTATTGAAGTATATGGAATGATCGTGTTATGGAAAATATATCAGTTTTATAATGATTTTTTGGAATTTGTTTATTTTTGAGTTTAAATGTTATATTTGGAGTTTTGTTTTAAAAAAAAGGAGTTCGCTAATTTTATTTATAAAATTTATAAAAAGGATTTTATAAATGAATTTGGAGTTTTACAAAGGGTTGCAAATAAGTGGGGATTCATAAAATAAGTTATAAACGGTATTTTATAAAAAGAAGTTTTTATAAAAGATTTAATAAATAATATAAAAAGGTGTTTATAAAGGAGACATTAAATAAACTTTTGGAATTTATAAAAGGAGGCTGTAATTATGTTATATATATATATATATATATAAAGGAATTTATAAATGATATTTTATGAAAGGAATTCTAAAATGAATTTTAGAGGTTATACTTATAAAAGGGTTTTATAAATTGTTTTAGAGATTAATAAGGGAATTTTATAACTTGAAAAGAGATCTTGAAATTTGGGAAGGAGTTTTATAAATGATTTTGGATATTTATGAAAGAAGTTTTATAAATGATTTTGGATATTATGAAAGAAGTTTTATAAATGATTTTGGATACTTGTAAAAGAAGTTTTATAAATTATTTTGGATATTTGTATAATAGTTTTATAAATAAACTTAGAGATTTATTAAGAGTTTTATAAATGGATTTGGAATTTTAGTAAAGGAGGTGTTTATAAATGAAAAAGATTTATTAAAAAGGATTTATTGAAGAAATTTATAAAATAAATTGAGATTGGATTTATCCAAATTGACCTTCTTAATTTTGGTGGTGTGAACTTTCTTCCTATGCTTAACATCGAAGGAATGGTGTTTGGATTTATCCTTATCTCCATTTCTTTTAGCAAAAAATATTTGTTTTTAATCCCTTCGATATGATTTTGAAATAAGAAATCTTTTATAATGTTTTGTGAACGTTAGCGCCATAATTGGTCGCCAACACCCAAATCCAAATGAAAGCACCAACCAACAGTCATAGATCAAAGATAGAAGGTATGTAGAGAGTATAAATATGAAGAACAGTAAAAATTATAAAGAAAGCAATAATAATAGAGGATTTATAGTGGTTCGGCTGACTCCTGCCTGCGTCCACTCCAGAAATTTCCTTTTTATTGATGTTAGAATCGATTACAGTTAAAATCTAGAGTTTTTTAGAACAATAATGGCAGAGCAGCCTTAGTATAAAAGATGAAGGGAGACAGAATCAAGATACCCTCTTTGAAGCCCCAGCTGCTGTATTTATAGGCAAAACCCGAGTTACTGGGCTTCCTGAGTAGTTTGGGCCCATCAAGGCCATAGTCGAACCCAACTCCATCATTGTGACCGACCTCAAGCTCAGAACACACCGATCAATATTGCCTCGGGAATGATTCGAAGATGACCCAGAGCAAATCCACTAATGACTCGAAGTAAACCACATTGGAACTCGAAGCAAGATGAAGGTGATCCAATCCTATAACATGCCGACCCATAATGTTGTTGCCGACCTACTCCCCTATGCTGACCCGGGGAAAAGTAAATACCGACCCGAAGCAAATAACCCCCATTCCATCATACAGACCGACCCTGAAACCAAGCTGACGACCCGAGCTTATTTGAGTGTTGTCCCGAAGCCTACTGCCTACCAACCCATCCAAATGCTGAGCCATACCAATGCCGATCGACTTCAGTATGACTGAACCAGAACATGACGAACCACCAAGGCCGATCCCATCGAGGCCGAACCACCGATGCCGAACCATATCTGGCCGACCCACCTCAACTTTCACACCATGACTGAACGACATGTGACCTCCACTCCTCGACCGAGCCATGTATGACCGAGCCACCTTGACCGAACGGCTGACCCACGTGGCCGAACTCCAATAATCGAACCATGTTATGCCGAACCCCAACTTTGTAATCAAATATATCATCCGTGATTGATCGTCTATCCATCCAGTTGACTCAAACCCATCGTATTCCAACCTCGACAAACGAGCAGTCGATTTAGTTAAATCCGCCTATCCACGGCATTGCCAAAAGGCAGGTTAACAGTGAATATACTTATACCATTTAGATAAGCATATGGATATTTTTCCAAGTATTTAAAGGAGTATAAAGGGTTTGTGAATATATCTTTGTAAAAGTATTTTGATACAAGTATCTACAGAGAGATTTTAATTAATGGAAGGATTAATTAAAGAGGTTAGTAGTTGTTCATGTGCTTAACCAATGTTGGTTTCCCTATGGAAATAAATCCAAGATTTGATTGTTGTTTTTATTTGATAGTTAAAAACCAACTATCAAACTTGACCAGTTTTAAACTATCGTTGTCGGTTTGGGAAGACTGAGATCAGATATGTTATCTGAAAACCACTTCAAACCGGCATAAGCGTTCGAATGGAAGACATCTTGATGTTGGCTTCGAAGATGGAGTTCTTTGATGTACAAGGGCTACTTGTTACTAATCCTAAGGGTGATTCCAAAATGGATGTAGTAGAAGTAGTGCCTTTGGTTTTGTTCAGACCTAAAACGAACTTGTATGGATGAATACTGGCATTGCATTTCTGCCTGGAGGGAAGTGTTAGCATTCCAAGTGGGATTGATATATAAAAGGTAAAACATAGTCTCAAGCCTCATCAACCGGGAATGACTAAAATCAAAAGAGATGCAGCAGGGCTAAGTAGGTCGCATCCATTAGGGTATTGTCATCATGTAACATCCCACCTTTTTGTACGCTTTAAGTAGACACACGTGCCAACTCAAACCATACAGAAGGACGGATTGTTATTTGGGGTAAATAAGAAAAAGATAAAGAAATAAAATAAAACAGAATCTCGCAGCGGAATGACAAAATATAATAATCAAATAACAGTTCATGAAGCCGTTTACAAAACATTTGATTATACTTATATAATACAAAATCAGAGTTACACATATCAGAGATAAACAAATAATGCAGCGGAACAGTATGAATGTGGTGGAATAAATATAGTAAATAATAGTAGTATAAATCTTCGTCTTCGTCCTCCAGAAATAAGATCTTCAAATCCTAAAATGCTCAGGCTAACCCGAGCGAATTGAAAAGACAAAACACTCGAGTCAGAACTAAAAGATCTTATGTGAGTTAAATCAATAGTAAATAAATATGAGTGTAAACGACGTCGGAGATGTTTACGGGGTTTGACATCTCTTATCCAATGTCTAACGTGAGTGCAGTAACTTAAGAGATGTTCGGGATTCACATCTCCTAAGGATCCGCTAAACTATCTACTATGTAGTATTATACGCTATTATAATATGTCTACAGTAATATAAACTATTAAAATAGCATTAAGGCGTTACCCATATCCCCCTTAACACATTTTATATATTCCCATAGTCTATACAGTACCGTAATCTCCCCCGTATTGGGCGTCGTTAGAGGGCACTCCATAGGTATGGTACAAAACAAACTCGTAGAAGGCACGCTAGGGTAGGTGACACGACATAACTAGGCAATGCCAGAGTAGATATACCAATTACGCATCCGGACTATTGGTAACGCATAGCCGCAACTACCGCCCAACTCGAATCACACTCTCGAGTAAAAATCGAAGGGTGGCCACCAAATAAATCACAAGTCAGAATATAGTATCGATGGAATGTGTCCGATCAGAGGAGCTACCTCATTGGCCCAGAATCGCTCCTGTTTTAGCCACCTTATGCTAACTCATGGGAGTTAGGTCCACGTAAATATACCTTTAGGATCGTCGCCACCATCCTACTTCATTCTGGAATCTCCACCGCGTACACAGTTATCAAAGTGGTTTTCGGAATTGGCAGAGAGTATGACAACATCTGATCCCGGTCTCTTTAACAACAAATCGCTTATTACACACCGGATGGTTCTTTAGATTTCCAAAATCATTTAATATTTGATATCAAAATATCATATTCAATTCAAATTATATCATTTTCGAAATCATATTCACCTTTGAAATCATAGTTCGAAATTATATTTTCTTTCAAAATTCATATTCACAATTTATATCAAAATATCGTATTCTCAAAACAGGTTAAGTCCTTGCTTCAAAATCATCATTTCAATTTATTATAACATTCAAAATTTCAACTTAGGTTATAACGTCATTTAACCTTATTCTCTTTTTAAACCAATTGAAATGAATATAAACACTTACACTTTACTTAGTCTGGAAATTTAGAAATAGTTTAAATAATTAAGTTAAAATACTCCAAAATAGTTTAGTTATAGGTAAAGTACTTTTAAATTGATTTAAGATATTTAAATAGATTTAATTTAGATTAAATATAATTAAAATAGATTAAATATCTTTAAAATAGATTAATTATATTTTAAATAAGTTAAAATAGGTTAATTAGTTTAAAAGTTGAAAATCTTAATAATTAAAGTCTATAAAATAATATATTTTTAAAAAAGTTTATATAAAAATATGAATTTGAAATTCAATCAATTTAAACTATTTATTCCATTCCAGTATGTTTGGACCATTTAATATCCCAATTTCAAATTTTCCAATTCCAATTCCCAATAAAATATTTAATTCAATATCGCCTCCAATCCATGTTCGAAATATCAATTTAAATTACTCCAAATTCAATATATTTCAAAGTTATATTTCAAACAACTTAAAATAATTCAATTATGACAAATTTCACTTTTTATTCCAAATTCAACTTTGAAATTTCAATTAAATCCTTTTAACAATACCTTTAAACCAATTCCAATTTTATCATAAACTTGAATTTCGATAAAAATTCAATTCGTATAAATCAATTTTTTTATTTCAAAATATCATTTAATTAACTTCGAAAATTAAGGATTTTAAAATCATTTAATTTAACCAATCCGGTGTCCGTATATAATTCTCTACCCTAGGGTCAAGTGATACGGATATTTATCATTTTAATCCGCAATTTAATAATTTACGGTTAATATCATTTCAAACCGCAATCCCGAATAAAAATCCATAACGAACTTGCAGTTTATAACTGTATAAGATAAAACATCCATTCAACTAATACCAATAATCAACATCCATCACAATCATCATCCAAAACAATCAATAAATATCAATATAGAACTGATAATCGATAACATGTATTTACTGGCAGTTTATATTCAAAAATAAATTAAATAACGATTTAATTCAAATAAATTCAAATTAACTGAGATGATGATTAAAATATACCAAAAAGTCATAAATAAATTCCTAATCACATCATAAATTTAATTTAACAAACATAAGAAATTTTAGAAGTTGTGAGTGGGTTAAAACACTCACCTTTGAATTTAAATTGAATTTAAATCCAATTTATGCCCAAAATTCAAATAGTCTCTGAATTCGTCCAAACTAGTGTAAAATTGTCCGGAATTTCGATACGATCCCATCAGATCAAACCACGCCCAAATCCGAGCTCTTATGCAAAAGTTATTGAGACTAGAATGTTAAACGTTTTAAATTATAAAACATATAAAACAAATAATAATAAAAAAAACGTTACCTAATGCCACATCAACCAACTTCTTTGAACGTTCGAACCCTAACAAAGGCGCGACCTTGACTCAACACAAACGTAGCCACCACCGGTTTCGACGTTGTCGCACGCAACTACAGCCACAACTACCTCGATCAACCACCACCCTCATGCTGCCCAAGCTGAGCCGCCTCCATTGATACCCACGCGAGCGCCACCTGTGCTCCACAGCTCGACCGCCGCCATGATGTTTATACGTCATATCTGGTGAACCACAACACCAATAACACAAAGTAGCCGTACAGATTGAAAGCCTTCGACCTCCTCTACACGACTATACTCCCTGATCGATCCATCGACGCGAATCCATCGTTAAAACGATAACCTTAAATGAACGTTCGAAATTAATCCATGAATTTCCAGACAAACAGTGCATCGAATTGAAAAACGAATCACAGAATAGAGATGCGCTCGTCGAGAGCTTCAAATTGATATATAATTCGATATTGTTTGAGGAGATTGAATTTTCAATTTGATTTTTTTGATTTGGATTTGAAGTTTGGGAATTAGGGTTTGTCAGCCATTGAGAAAGAGGAGCAATAGAAATTTCTGTACGTATAGAAATGAGAAATAGAAAGCCTGCTAGGGTTTATCGCGAGGTATTTATAGGTAGATCAGAAAATAAAACGAATGAACATGATTGATATGGGTTTAAACGATAAACGACCCGAAAAGCCCGTTTCGACTCTGGAACGAATATGGGTCAACCCATATATCAAAATAGATGCTTTCAAATATTTTAAATTCAATGGAATGGGTTTCAAGTCCTAATCCCATCGTATGGAGAAGTTATGATAAAATCAGCTTATTTCAAATTGATTTTAATTGATTTCAAGGCGTTTCGAGCCCATACGATCAAATGACAAGTCCGATCATTACGAAACTTTAAATCCTATAATAATTCACCGTTACGGATCCGATGAAACTGGTTTCTTTGAAATCCGAGTCAGTGGCCAAAATGGCTATATTTCAGTTAATTAAATAAATTAATATTAAATTAATTAAATCACTTTTCGATTCAATATTTAATAATTTACAGTTTCTATCATTTTTGATTTCTTAATCACTTACAATAATTTAAACAAATTTAGATATCAATTTAAAGTTGATTAATGCATCAATTTCAGTGTTAAATTTCAATTTCATTAAATTCGTAAATTATAAATTAAAATTCCAAAATCCATTTATTAAATTTTTAAACCTTGTTATTCAAGTCTTTATTACAATAAGGATATAACTAACATTGGTTTACCTCTTAGTACATTAATAATTCCCATTTCACCTTAATTTCCATTTACGTAATATTTAATATTTAGTTTCATTTAATTGCAATTAATCCTATTATTATAATTTAAATTCCAATAAATTGATAAATCTTGATTTCCATTCTCTATATTCAACCGATCATCATATTATGAATAAAATTAACATTATTATTAACTTAATTTACATTAACACAATATTTGATTATATTTATTGAAATTTATCTCCGATTTAAATTAAAAGGCTAAATAAATAGGTAATATACAATAATTGTTACCATAAACTTTTAATCACATTCATGGGTTATTTATTTACAAACAAAGGTTACAATTACTTATATAACGCTGATTTTTATTCAGTTTCTATACAAAAATTAAATATTTACATTTGTTTTCTTATATTTAATGTATAACCAAGTGTAACAATTTACATTATTACATAATTGGAATTTCATTTCAATTGCTAAAAATTAGCTTTAATTACCATTTGTTACATTTCATTTTAGTATTCGTTTCATTATTACATTACAACTTTTTATTTCTTCCAATATTAAATAACAAAATTTATTAAATTAACCAATTTTAATTATCGAAAATTTATGGGTCTTTACACATCACCTTTCTAGATATATTCATTTATGGATTTGGTTGTGCATGAGAGCTCTCGGAAAGGTTGCGAAACCAACCGGGGTGATGAAATATTCGGTACTATCCAGTAAGGGGTAGGCTGGTCCTGTGTTGGCAGGGAGTCCATGTGTGGCTCTCAATACATTTCCTAGAGGTGTACTATGGTAGGTGGTACCCCGGTGCCTTGTCATTGTATGGAAATCCATTCTCCAATAAGTTCCTTCAGACTTAGTTGTATATCTATTATGCTGAAATCTTATTAATGTAACAATTTCGGCTATGATTTAGTATTTACTTTAAACCCTAGACATTATGATAATATCAGAAGATTTCCTATGAAATTTTTTGTTTATCGAAAGGTAAAAACTCGTCCGTGTTTATGTGTGGTGTGGTCTTATGAGATACCTTTATTTTGAAAGGTTTTTATAACATTGAAATCCATTTAATGTGTGTTTCTTATGTTAGTTTACCAGACTGATCCGGGTGTTATTTTCTAATAATGCTCGGGTCAGACCGAGCATATTTACAGATTTAGTTTGGATGCTTTGGATCTTCAAGAGATGAGTTGGAGGCCTCAAGACGTATTCACGTATATTTATTTTTCGCTACATTGGTTGTCTATATTTACCAGCATTAATAAGGACATGCTGTTATAACTATCTAGGCTGATGAATTGTATAGTGTACTCTGATTTAATAGTATGTTTGTTACAATTTTCCTTTTGTAAAGATCTATTGCATATTATATATTACTTAGCACGATGTGAGATTCTGTTCTATCTTTTCTTTCTTTTTCCCAAACAATCACTCTTTCTAGCACTTGGATGCTCGGCACGTGAATACTGTAGATGTATTAGTGTCAATTTCAAGGATCGAAAAGGCAGGTTGTTACATGCTTGGTCTTATAAAAAAATTCCCTTCTATCCACTAGTTGCACCTTTAACTCTTTCATCTCAATAGGTGTCATTCGGTAAGGTGGTCTATTTACGGGTTCAACACTAGGTACAAGATCCGTTCAAAACTCCATAGCATGTTTCCATAATAGGCTCAAAATTATCGACATACTCTCTTACTACAACAACCCAATTAACTTCATTCTCCATGCCTTCCATAGCACCCAATATCACACAGACATCGAAACTCGGTCCTTCAAATATCCTAGCATCATATCAGCTTAACCAATCCATATCCAAAATTATCCCAAAACCCACATAACATACAAATTGCAAGCAAACATATGAACTGACAAATAAATCTCTACATAGTCATACCTTATTCTAAGAGTTGCATAACCGCCTATCAGATTCACAACCCTCATAGAAGTAATAAGGTATGTCAATTCTAGGTTTGACTTATGTACGAAATGTTTAAAGAAAAAAATGTGATTCTCTAGTATCCAATAACAAATTAACAGGAATGTTATGAATAAGTAGTGTACCTCCTAACACATCCTTTCCTATGCTCTAAGACAGAAGATACAAAAGAATGGTCTAAGACGGAGGGGAGAGTATAGATATATATACATACTTATATTATGTACCTATGCTCCGATACCATGTTGTAACATCCCTCATACGGAGGCTCAAAAATAAATACTATTGATGATGCAGTCATCCTTAGTATTATTTTCCAGTAACAAAATGAGATCTGTTATTGAATCATTAACCCTAAGAGCACTAGAATTAACAAATTTTTAATAAAATAATTTCATTCATTAATTTGCAAATTCATTACATTTCATTTCCATAACCCCACAAATACATCGTTCAGAGAAAATATAATAATTACATATAGTTCCAAGAGCAACATATGACGATGCCCATTGGATGATCAGAGTTTTAACTACTTAGAGGGTTATAGTACATTAAAATATAGGTCGTCGCACCTTTAAAAATTTCATAGTCATCGCCTTCTAAATATAAAGATCATCGCGTTCAAACCCACTTGGAGTCATTGTGTGTTGACCTGAGTACAAGCTATCGTGGGTTATATTTCTAATTCCATCGTGATTAATAAAATATAGTCATAGGGCCTTTGGAAACCAAAGCTTTTATTGAAGAAAACAAAGTCATTGTGCCTGATTTTCAAGCCATTGCATTATTAGTCTTCGCATTCTTTTAGTAAGCCTTTGCATGCATTTGTTTTAATTCCTTCATGTGCTTGTCTTATATAATTTTCCATCATGAATAGTTTGATTTGCAACCCTCGTGACTTAATTCATGCCTTCGCGAGTTGTAACCTTGCCTTCGTATCCTTCGCATGCATATTTCTCACTTTGTTTTTCACATTCATTTGTGTATTTGCTTGCATTTTTTTATTTCCATGCTTTTGTGTACCATTTTGGTTTGTGTTCTATTTAATTGTATAAGCCATCGTGTACAATTCTTTTGCACCCCTCGTGTCATTTGCATGCATTTGCGTACCTGAAGCTTTCGCGTATAATAATAATATATATGTTTTTCTTTCTTTCTTTCTTAAAGCTTTCGTGATATATTTCCTTCAGACATGCATGTGCATTCGCAAAGTATCCCAAGCCAGTTGTCGTGCCGTTTCAATTTGCAACGTTTATAGTTGAAGACTTCACATGTATGTACTATCGTGAATATTGGTTGTATTGCCTTCATGGACTGTAACATCCTGAAAAATATAAATAACTTATATTCTAATATAGGGATTATTTAACTATTTGAATTGTGGATTAAATATTAAATAAATGAATCTAATAGCCTTATTTAACTCATTTTAATTAGTAAATAATAATGGTTATGTAAATTTATTTACAATAATAAATAGTTCGAATAAATAATAAGAAAATCAATTGTTAATAAAACGACTTAATTTTTAATGACATTTTAAATGAATTTGTGGGATTTTTCCATAATTTTTAATTTGGTAAATATTGAAATTATCGTTTGACGTATTTTACGGCAAACGTTTGTATTTGAAATTTCATAGAATAAGATAAACAGTGTATTTTATTTCTGTTTTGAGATTGTGTCGTATTTTTGTACGCGATCGTATTTCTTTTGTTATTCGCAGTTCGTACGCGAACGGAATTCTCTACAGCGAGATGCTGGAAATTGCAAAATAAACTAACTTCAATACTTAGAAAAATCAACACTTTTAATTTTCCCTTCTCTCTCTCTATGCATTTAATTTACAATAAAGAAAAAAATCAAAACCCATATTCGAAAACCAAAATCAAATGTTCTAGGCCACAAAAAAAATAAAAAGTCGAATTCTTTGAACTCGTGAGGCCAAGATCTTCGAATCTATATCAGATTGGATGGGTGCGGCGTAGCTTGATGAGGTCGACATAACCATAAGCAACTACGGTTTTGAATTGTAAGTGACGTGGTCGAAGGTGGAGGAAATAGTGGATGGAGTTAGCTTAGTAAAGGCGAGTGGCACTCGAGGATGCAATTTGGAGGCGTGCGATGGTTGTTTGGAGGGTGCAACATTTTAGTGTTCGTACGGTGATGCTCTAGGTCACGAGGAGGAAGGCTTGACCAAGATTAAATCTGTGGTGAGGATCTTGTAGTGATCGCGAAGTGGAGTCGATCAGTGAAGGCAGCGCGCGTTTTCCTCGTGAGATGATGGAGAGATCGTTAATGGAAGTCGGCGGTGATGGGTTTCTTTTATGCATGGTGATGTGCCTGTAAAGGGGATTAGAGAATTGGGGATGGAGGATTAGGATGGTAATTTAAATTAATTAAGGGATTAATGATTATATTATATTATTTTAATCTCTAAAACTTATAAAATCAATATCTCACTCATGCGATATCAAATTTTGGCATGGTCTTTTATGTTAGACTCGTACCGATGTTATCTACGCGTTGGAGTTAGATTCTTTGAATTTGAAGCTAGTAGAATTTTAAGCTAAAATTGAATGCCATCAAACCGTAATGCAAAAGTGTCAGCTTTAATTTTTGTGAGTTTACTCGCCTCTGAATAAACTATATGATATCTATGTTGGTATATATTATTGTTGAATGCTTGGACGCTAGTTTATATATTGTTATTTGGTTTTTGTTTGGATTTAATTCCCACTTGGAGGTGAATGGCATAAATAACCATTGTGTTGTAGGGAAAAAAAGCAAGAGAAAGTCGAATTGTATATGTAGTGAATATGTCGCTACAGAACAGTTCGAAATACACATGCATATATGTGATTTACAAGGGACTTTTGTAGAGAGACCCCAAGGGGTTTCTTGCCTATATTAATTTATTATATTCTTATGTTGTTTGTATTAATGTTTGGTTGAAATATTTGTCACTACTGTTTGATTTGTGTAAGTGTCGTTATAACGATTATCGCTATACCGTCATTTATGAAATATTATCTCCATAAATCTTTGTGTGTATCGAACTTTTACTTGTATGCTTATGAAATATATGTTTGGTCGTGTTTTTGCGCTATTAAAGTTGTTTAAACTGCATTTTTAAGTATTTTTGAGAATTTTGAAATAAAGGATAAGTATTGTTTAAAATTTATAAAAAGGTTGTAAATTTTATTAATTATCTTTCGGGATAACTAATGTTGTTTTAAATTTATAAAAAGATTATAAATTTGATTAATTATCTTTCGAGATAATTAATGTTGTTTTTGAATTTATAAAAAAGATTATAAATTTGATTAATTATCTTTCGGGATAATTAATGTTGTTTTAAATATATTGTTGGGGTCAAAATTGGCCACCAATACTCGGTTGTATGAATGCACCAATATCCAATCGCAAATCTCAAATAGTATCTATTGTAGAAAGTATAATATGAAGAACAAAAATATTAAAAATGAAAGCAAGTAAAAAAGACAAGATTTATAGTAATTCAGCTAACTCCGGCTTACGTCCACTCTAGAATAATCCTTTTTATTATACTGTAGTTTGATTACAGTTATAATCCGAAATTCAAGAATAAAATTAGCAGAGTGTAGCCTAGGTTAAAAATAAAGAGAAGCAGAAAGAAGATCATTTCTCTGATGCCATGCATGCTGCATTTATAAGGGAAGACGTGCATGGAATGGGCTGAAATTTCGGCAGAAGGTTCGGGAGACCAAGTTGAGGCCACCTAAAAATTTCCAGACCCATCAGGGCCCACAATAGGGATCGGTACCAATCCCTATTAGTGTGTCTAAATGGGTTGCGATCCCTATGAAGGGTGACGCATGATGTTAGCTACCTGCTCCCCAAATTTCGTGCAATTCCGACATACGGTTTGTGAAATATCACATTTTCCATGAAGTACTGTTGCTTGAATTCTGATTTCTGTCGATCCCTCTAAAAGGAGTTATGTCGATCACTCCAACTTCTTTCGATTGGAATGAGATCCCTAGGGTGTGTTCCACATGCTATAGTAAGCCTTTACTCCAAGTTTCATGCTGATAGCATGTGTAGATTTTGATTTATTGATCGATCATCGCTGCAAAATTGAGTTTAGCTGATCCCTTTTATACCGATCTCTCCTATACTAATCCCTCCTTTACCGATCCCTCATATACTGATCCCTTTTTATAGATGAAGTAATTTTCCAATAACTTGAGCATACGGACTCCAAATGACTTGAAATTAGAAATGTAGCCCGATGGGGCCTTCCTTGTCGTTCCATATCGATCTCAAACAGGTCGAGACAAAAACCAGGGATAGGTACCGATCCCTTAGGGGAGTGTGAGTTCCATACTTAGCCATTTTTTGAGTGCCATCCATCCGACTATCAAACCAACCTCCAATCCAAATAATTACCTCTTCGGGCATACTGTCTTGATGATTACAAAATCCATTGGGTTAAATCCGGCCTTGCTAAAAGGTGGGTTAACATTTTGCCTACTAAAACATATCTTGTGATAGGAAGATATGTTTTGAATAGTTGTAAATCCAAAATCCAAAGTCTAGAATCCATAATCTACCGATATCTAATCCAAAATCTAATCCATTTCCAGGCATAATTCATATCCATCCATATCCAATAATTGAGTCCATATCTGAATCTGTATCTAATAGCTAAATCCATATCCAAATCCACGACCTCTCCGAGTCCTTGCCGAGCATAACCTATACTCGACGGCCTAAGTAGGTCAATCCATCATGTTCAGGCAAAGCGACCTACTCCTTGCCAGGAATAGTCCATACCTGATGACCTGAGGAGATCGATCCATCATGCTCGGGCGAAGCGACCTACTCCTTGCCAGGCATAGTCCATACCTGATGACCTTGATCTTTCCAGATCCTTGCCGAGCATAATCCATACTCGACGACCTAATTAGGTCGATCCATCACGTTCAGGCGAAGCGACCTAACCCTTGCCAGGCATAATCCATACCCGATGACCTGTTGAGTTTATTCTCCAGCCTCGATACCCGGTCAAGGACTTAATCCATGATGCACGAGTCCATTTCGTCATGCTCACTCGACGAAAAGACTCGTACCATGCAATTGTTATCCCGTCTCCCCGGACAGGACCACAACCGCGACCTATGTTATCATTACATTGATCCAAATTTAAGCATTCCTAAGTCCATTTTCCAAAATATAAAATAAGAGTCCGTACAACCAATAAACTAGAGTTAAAATAAAAACTAGAAAAACAAGAGATCGAAGCAAACAAGAAGAAAAAAAATTCATAAACCTAAGAACAACGATTTATCATCATCTCAGAGCATGCCTAGGGACCATCCTCGATCCCGTACATGTGTAAGTGACTTATCCATCCTACTGCGGAGTTTGTTACTTGTTCCATACCATCTCGATCAATTGATGACAAGTTGATGATGATACCTTGATCCAGTGCCATTTTCATTCGAGGTGGACGGTGGCTGCCCCTATTCCACCGCCCCAGCCCGAGTCCTTACATATTATTGTAACAGACCATTTCTCACATGTTCCTCATTGATATCCTTCAAATGTCTGCGGCCATTTGTATTGTGCCCATCCAGCTCATAGAATAGACAGTGCTTTCCTGATGTCCGTTCGTGTTCGGAGGGTTCCCTCTTTGTCGGCCTTCGATACGGAAGGAGTCCTCGAGTATCCAGATATATCCGTTCTAGGATTTCATTCAATTTCGAGTAAGAAGAGAATTTAGGTTCTCCCCTCTACCTCTTTAATATAATAAAGCTATTGTCCATGTTCCATTTGCCCTTGTCCTTTCTTGAGCTCTCACTAGGCAGTTCTCCACCCCATACCTTATTAACTTTTGTGGCCTCTCAATCAGCTTTCGCATCTTCTTGTCGCGGAAACCTTTCTATTTCATGGTAGAATTCCCCAAGATCCATCGGTGGATCCTGTTTTAGTGATATCTTAAAATTTGAATTATCTGCAACTCCTGATACTGCCGCCATCAAAACCATTGATAGATCTGGTCGATCCACCGAAACAACTGCCGCATTGAACTTGGTTAAGTAATTCTTGAGTGATTTTCCTGCCCATTTCTTTACTGATGTCAATGTATCACATTCTTGGGTCTCGTAATGTGAACCTGTAACTACTTCATAAATCTTTCAACTAATTCCATCAATGTGCTAATAGAAACGCTTTTCAACTGTCTGAACCATAGCGCACCTACATCTGTTAAGTACAAGGGGAAGCATCTTGCCAAGACTTCTTCTGATGCCTCCCAGTACTTCCATGTGCTTTATATACCTCATCATATGCATAGTCGGATCTGACTTTCCGTCATAAACTTTCAGTGTTGGTAGTTTGAATTCTAGTGGACTCCTAGCATTCCTAATATTACGAGCAAATGGACTTCTATTTACATCCTACAGAAACCTGTTCACCAAACCTCTAAGATGGCCAAGGACTTCCCTCGGCTACTCTATTCCTTTCATTTATCGATTGGCTCCATTTCCATATTCCCTATTCTTATTTCCAGCGATTCCTGTCGCTTCAATTCCTTGATCTAAGTTGTCATTAGCTCCTGCTGCTCTATTCCCTTGATTTTGTGCTCCAGCTTGTCCAATCTGTCGGAGTAAATTCTACATCATCTCCTCCTGTCTTTTCAGCATCCGCTCCTGCATAGGGTTCACCATTGTTTCCATCTCCTCCCTAGTGATGTAGGCAGAAGTTTGATTAGCTCCAGCTCCTGAAGAAGCCTCCTAACTCCCTTCACGATGGCTCCTGTTTGCTACATATCTTCTTCTAGATTGCTTCACCGTTGCTTTAAATCCAAGCTCTAGATCTTTTCCAAACTCTAAACCTGAATTCCAAATTCATGGGGGCTAGCTTTCTCAGTGAAAGAACCAAAATGTTGGCGTCAAAATTGGCCACCAACACCCACTTGTCTTAGTGCACCAATATGCACTCACAAATCTTAGATAGTATCTAATGTTGAGAATATAACAAGAAGAACAAACAAATTAAAAATGAAAGCAAGTAAAAAGACAAGATGTATCGGCTAACTTTGGCCTATGTCTACTCCAGAATAATCCTTTTTATTATACTATAGTTTGTTTATAGTTACAATCTGAAATTCAAGAATAAAATTAGCAGAGTGTAGCCAAGGTTGTAGATAAAGAGAAGTAGAAAGAAGATCATTTCTATGATGCCATGCCAGGCGTTTTTATAAGGGAAGATGTGCATGGATCGGGCTGAAATTTCGGCAGAAGGTTCGGGAGACCAAGACAAGGCCACCCAAAAATTTCTAGGCCCATCGGGGACCACAATAGGGATCAGTACCGATCCCTTTTAGTGAGTCCAAATGGGCTGAAATCCTTATAGAGGGTGCCCCATGATGTTAGCTACCTACTCCCCAAATTTCGTGCAATTTCGACATACGGTTTGTGAGATATCACATTCTTCGTGAAGTAGTGTTGCTTGAATTCTGATTTCTACTGATCCCTCTAAATGGAGTTATGCCGATCCCTCCAACTTTCTCCGATTGGAATGAGATCCCTAAGGGGTGTTCCAGATGTTGTAATAAGCTTGTAGTCTAAGTTTCATGTTGTTAGCATGTGTAGATTTTGAGTTATTAACTGATCATCGCTGCAAAATTGAGTTTAGCTAATCCCATTTATACTGATCCCTCCTATACCGATCCCTCTTTTACCAATCCTTTCTTTACCAATCCCTCCTATACTAATCACTCCTATACCAATCCCTTTTTATAGGTGAAGTAATTTGCCAATAACCTGAGCATACGGACTCCAAATGACTTAAAATTTGAAACGTAGCCTCATGGGGCCTTCCTTGTCGTTCCATATCGATCCCAACCAGTTCAAGACAAAAACCAGGGATATGTACTGATCCCGTAGGGGAGTGTTAGTTTCATACTTAGCCATTTTTGAGTGGCATCCATCCAACTATCGTGCATAGCTTTAAATATAACCGACCTCCAATCCAAATAATCACCTCTTCGTGCGCCTTGTCTTGATGATTACAAATCCCTTGGGTTAAATTTGGCCTTGCCAAAAGGTGGGTTAACATATATAAAAAGATTATAAATTTGTTTAATTATCTTTCGAAATAATTAATGTTATTTTCAAATTAATAAAATGATTATAAGTTTTATTAATTATTCGAGATAATTAATGTTGTTTTTATATTTATAAAAAGATTATAAACTTGATTATTTTTCTTTCGGGATGATTATTGTTGTTTCTAAATATTACTTAGCTAAGTATAAATTGTTTTGGGTTTATAATAAACGCTGTTTTAATGACATTTATTTGACCCTCCTTTTTAATACACTTAGAAATATAATTTTTACTTTAAAATAATATTTTTAAGAAATTTTTTAAAGTGTTTTACAAATATTTATGATGTGACAATCAAACACAAGTGTGAATCAAATGTTTTAAAAGTTTGATTCGTTTATTGAAAATACCTAGTGTTACACTTAGCACTAAACATTGAATAACTCTTGCTATTCTTGAAGTTAAGAATATTGTCGTAACAAGATGGGAAGCAACACTGTCCTTACTTATCTGACTTCATTGTTTTCCCCAGGGTAATGCTAGTTCAGGATCAACGAGTTGTGATAAGCATAGGAAAATTTATTTCCATATATGATCATTTTGATTATTCCCGATAGTTGATTTACTGACTATCATTCTACTATATTCTTTTAGTTTCATTATAAGAAATTTTTTTGCTCGTTTGAGCGTTGGTATCCTTTGTCAAAAATGACTAAAACTAAAAAGCGAGTGGACGTCAAGCTATGTGGGGTTGCTCCCATTAGGGTATTTTCACATTTACTCTAGATTGGATTCGGTGGTATGCACGTGGAGATGTGAAATACTCAGATACTCGGTAAGTTTGGCGGAGTCCGGCTTGTAAATTTTTCGAGAGTGTCATAGGGTAAATGACCATCTCAAGTATATTGTGTAGAGGTATACTTTCAGTATGGGGGGCGCACCCTCCTAGTCATTACTAGAAAATTTCCCTTTCCTTATTTGATTCAAATCTTTGAATTGTTTTCTTAATTGCATCTAGAAGTTCCTGGAGCTCTTGTCGATGTTTAATTATTTATGTCCATTCTTTCAAGTCTGGTTTTGTTTCAACTTGTTTCCATTCTTTCATCAATGGATGTTGTTCTTGCGAGGTAAAACCTGTTCCTTGTTTAGCGGCATGGTCTCACAAAATTATTATATGCTTATCATATTTCTTGAGAGTTTTCACGTTGGTTTTCCAAACTGATCCGGATGTTATTTTATTATAATGCTCGAGTCAGACCGAGTTTCTCCAGGTTGTCATTGGTGGGGCATGGAGTTCATGGAGTAGAGCTAGATGTTCACCTGTCGTAGTATTTTTATTTCCACTATATTATTATATTTACCTATCAGCAATTGTAAGGTCACGAAGTTATAACTGCCTAGGCTAATGAGGTTTGTTTTTAATTCTGGTATACCTTGTATCTTAGAGTGACAACTTTTACTGTCTTTGTTATATTATATGTGGTCATTCTGCTGTGAGATTCTGTTTTCCCTGTTTTTTTCTTTTTACCCTAATAATCTGCCTTTTCGGCACTTGGATGCTCGACATTTGAATATTGTGGATGTGTTAAGTGCCAAATTTCGAGGGTCGAAAAGGCGGGTCGTTACATGGACTAAGAGCCTTTACGCACTAAGAGCCTTCGTGTACTATATTTAGCTTTTATGATATATATTTAAGGCCATCATGGGTTATAATAAGCCTTCGTGAACTAAAATGTTGGGTCCTCATATGGTGTCCGCTTTTCTTTATAGCTTTCGTACACATTTTTTCTTGGTAAAATGTGAAGTTCAGCCTTGTGTGTTATATTTTACTTGGTCAATAATGGTTCAATGGTAGTTTCGTAATTAAACTGAAAACCGATTTACTTCTTTCTTTAGCAATTTATTTTTACCAAATTCCATATAATGTCAACTTCTTATTAGCTCATCATTTAACATGTCATCCACTTTTTAGAATTTGTTAACCCATATAATTAATTAATTTCCTCCTAATTAATCAGTGCTTTCCTTCAATAAATAATTCATATAAAATAGAAAATTAATGGAAAAAAATCCCAAAAATCACTTTTATCATATTTTTACCTCTTATAAAAAATTTGGACCAAAATAACTACTTTCGTATTTTTAATAATTAACTTCCAAATTTTAACCATTTTCTCACTTAGCAAAATCATAATAATTCCATATTAATTCAAAAATTATGAAATTTAAAACCCATTTTCAAAATTATAATTGAAACATCATATTCAAATTTTAGATCCTTTGGAGAAAAAAACTTAGTTTTTCACATTAATAACATTTAGGAAAATTCCTATAAATTATATAATTATTATCCAAACATCCATGTATCCATATCCATGATTATTCAATCCAAATGCAAGATATATGCACCTAAAAGTTCGGATTTACATCGAGCCCGATATAAACAGACAAAAATCATTAGACCGGCGCATATTGTTCACCTTACTCCTTGTTGAAATGATGGAATTTGCCTTAGCTTTCTTTTCTTCTTCTTTTCTTCTTGAATCCTTATTGATTCCTAATGGTGGCCGGCCCATATCTCTTTTACTTTTTTCTTTTTTGAGAATGAATTAGAAATGAATGGGCAAAAGAAGAGAGCTACGTATAATATTATCTCCTCCTTTTCTACCCTTCTATATTCTTGTTTATTAATTCATATCTTTTTAAACCATTCCCTATGTTATATTTATTAAGGCCAACTCACATTAATTAATCGATTTTAGCAAATCCCACAATTTCAACTTTCCATTTATTTATCCTATAATTAAATAATTAAATTATATGCTAATATATAATAATTAGAGGTGTTACAACAAATTTCAAAGCAAGAGAAGTGATTTTGGTCTTGGAGTGTTTGTGGGTTTATATAGATGTTGTAAAGATGTTAGTGAGGATTTGTACTGGTTGGAAATAGCTCTAGACCCGGGTGTGATTTTTTTAATCCTCCTTTTCCTATAGTCGTATCTCTTCATCAAGTCAGCATATTCATGGCATACGTTAACTTGTGTGTTTATTCCCTTTGATATCATCTATTGATCCTTTGTTTGAATTTTGTGCTCATTTGTCGATATTGAATCAATAAATAACATATTTGACTTGTAGAAGAAGCACGGGTTAACACGTGCAAGGCACTTGTTGAATAACGTACTTTACCTTTGTGTCCATTGTCCATCTTTTAGTATTTCTTCGATGTTGTTATATTCCAATAGATTCGTTAACTCCATTTGATGTCTTTGAAGGCTCTTTCTTCAGCCCATATGCCTTTGATTTCTTTATTTCAATATAATGACTTTGTTGAGCTTATACCGATCGTCATCGTATCACCACTTTTAAAATTGTACTATTATATTTGAAATAACTCAATAATTCATTGGTAGGATTATCGTATAGTTGTTATCGTCTAACACTAGGATCATGTTTTTGACACCCATCGCAAGTCAAAATAATCTATCACAGATCCTATAGTAATCCCAAAGCTGACAAGACTGTGCCTCGAAGTGGTTCCCGAAGCAATCATAAGACGATGTGACCATGTCACATCCACCTAAAAGACAAGCCGTATCGTGAATTCCCACAGTAAGTTCCCATCGCATGTTCCCATCGATTGAACGATAAGCATCATCTAAATTTCTAGGTGATGAACTCAGGTCAATTGAAGTTTCCTTGAGGTCGATGGTCCAATATCTGAAATGACCATCGGATAGCGTAGAGAGCGATCTGATGTCTCCTCATCGCGTCTCTGTGCGATCCAGCCTAATGCTTCCATCATCATATTCGATAACACCCTATATGATTAGTCCACCGGAGCAAATGTTCCTACTACTGGTTATATTTAATAAAGTATGTTTTCGTGTTTGTTTTCTTTTATAGTATATATAATATATGGTTATATAATTATGATCAAATAATAATTTAATATATATAGATAGAAAATCCTTAAGTAAAGTATTAAATAATCATGAGTATCTAATCATAAGTTAAACACGCTTTGTTTTGAATATTTTTAGTCAAGATGTTTTGAGAAAAGGATATTGATACATTCATTGAGACCAAAGTACATAACTATGTTCAATTGTTGGGTAGTGTATTACTCATGGCTTTTGGAGGCACTAAGGGGTCACGTACTTGGAGTTATTGGATGACTACGGAATGGCTCGATCAAGAGTTTCCTATTGGTTATTAATAACTAATGTCAAATAGGAAATCCCAACATAACTATATTACGAAGTTCTTTCAACTTGAGAATACTATAGAACTTTGACATGAACATTCCACTTCGATTATAGTTAAATCATGGCACGACAACCATCGAATGACTATAGCTGGGTTTGAGTAAAGTGAACCACAATTCAATAGAGAATTCGTCTCCTCTGCTATAGGAGGTTAATATCATGGTTAACCATGATCAAATCAAAATCAAAAGTCATCGATTAGGGTATCCGTTAATAATTGTTATTATCTATTGGAATTAGTCCAACCCGCAGTGGAGAAAAAGGGAAAATTTCAATAATTTCCTGTTTTAGATCTATAGGGCCTATGAAGTCTAAAGGTTTCATTAGATCAAAATCTAATATTGTTTTTAATAAAATCTTATTTTATTAATTAAGACATTGTTTTATTAATTTAGTTAATTGTGGAATGTGAAAGGGTATGAATATATCAAATATATTCATTTTAATTATATGTAGAAATTAAACATATGACAAAGTGTTGTCACTAGATGACAAGGTGTACATATGTAAACAAAAATAAATGGACAGATAAGCACATAAGAATAAAAAGGGAAACAAATAAAGGATAACAATGATGATTTATTCAACTTTCCTTTTGTTAAACTCAATTAATGCGGCATATAAATGACAATTAATGGGATTCATGGCATTGGAATATAAACATTCAACAATAGTTTTATATATGAATATATTATTGTCTCATTTAAAGTTTTTCAAAAAAAGGAAATCCAATTCATATTATGACAACATGAAATGCATATAGTAAATTTTATATAACAAACATATAGATTTAATTAAGTGTATGTAAGATTCAATCAAAAGTTCTAATTAATACAAATTAGACAATATAGCAAACATTTTAAAATTTAGATTTACTGTCAAAACATGCTCCTTTTGTGTAAATTTTAGTACAGTACAAGTACAAAATATAAACATATAATCTTTCAAATCTAAAATTACACTTTGATTTGTATGATTTAAAATATGAATCTACAATTAAAGAATTGTCCAAGTCCCACACAAATTATAGTTTTAATTTACTAAAATAAAATTCAATCAAACAATATAAACATATAAAAGAATTAGATCTAAAGAATTAGATATTGAATTGAAATTTTGCAACATAGATTTATATTAAAGCATTGTATTTAAACATGTAGAAACTTTAATTGTAATTTAACAAAATAAAACCCGATTGATAGATTTGAACATACAAAATTTCAAATATAAAGGATTACACTTTGATTTGTGTGTTTATAACAAAGATCAACAATTAAAACGTTGTCATATTCATACATAAATTTCATTTTCAATTTATTAAAATAAAATTCAATCAAATAATATAAACATACAAAATTTTAGATCTAAAGAATTATTTTTTGAATTGAAAGTTTACAACATAGATTTATATTGAAACATTTAACAAACAATTCAAAACATAAACAGTTTTAAATTTGCCTCAGGCAAAGATATTAACATGTAAGACATGACAATCAAATTTATTTTCCATCAAACATTACATCAAATACTGTTATCTAAAAAGAAAACATACATTTCACCAAAGACTTGAAGCACACCTTGAAAAAAGGAATTCTCGTATTGAAACCTTTTCCAATTCAAAAGAGTGTAGATCTTTGAATTGATGGCCTTCAACTATCAAATAGTAATTTGATCTTAAATCGATTTGAGGTTTTTTTTGTTGGAGAGGGGACTAATTTTCAGCCACAAAAACGACGAAGGAGGAGGCTCAAAAATTCAAGTCTAATTACAGTTAGAGAGCTTATATATGTTGATAGAAAAGAAAGAAAGGTGGATCTAATTCTATACCTCTTTCCTTCAATTTCAGCCAACAAAACCAAGCCCCTATCACCCAAAACCCTAGCCGCCTAAATCATTGTTGTGGCCAAAATTAATGGCCTCTAAAATGCGCATTAAACCCATTTAATTCCATGAAAAGTATTAGATAATTAAATCCAATTTAATTGCTTATCAATATCGTATATCAATTGATATATTTATAACTATTATAAACATATCTTGTAATATTTATTTCTAAAATCATAATCGAAATTTATGATTAATATTTCACAAATATTAATTAATTTATAATAATTATAAACTAATTAAATCGTTTTGTCAAAAGAGAATTCGTTGTTTCGGTTGTATAACTCGTCAGGTGTAAATTTGGTCAGCAATTAATATCGAACCATTCAAATATTAATGTTCACACATCACTTAGTAGGTGATGTGACATTTTGGCCAAATTTATCGCTTACTTGGTTTTTGTTAAAATCCAATTCACTTTGTTATGCCTTACTCGATTGTGACTTTTATTCACACCAATTCTCTTCGTCAAAACTATATCACGTTGGATTTATGAAATTTGGTAGTGGTCAAAATCCTGGCATCATCCACATTCAACTTCATAGTCCAAACACAAAATCCTTGGTTCAATAATAAAAATTATTATTAACCGAACTACGCTGGCCAAAGATTTTGACTTTGAGTTGACCATGATACGAACCCCATATAACTGAGGAGACGAATTCTCTCTTGAATAGTGTTTCACTTCCAATACTTCCACTCCACCCAACTATAGTCACTCGATGGATGTCATGCAATGATTTGACTATAATCAAAGCGGATCTTTCATATTGAAGATCCATAGTATTCTCAAGTCTAGAGAACTGTGAAAATCAGTCACATTGATATTTTCTGTTTGACATTGGTTATATTAACATATAGAAAACTATCGAGTGAGTTATTCCATGGTTATTCAATAATTATCAGTGCGTAACCCCTAGGTTCCCCTAGTAATCATGAGTAATACACTGCCCAACATTTGGAGAGCGTTATTACTCTTAACAGATACATTGATATCCAGTCTCGATGCATCTTGACTAAGAACATTTAAAATGGTATATTTTTTTCATTATGATAAATTACTCATGGTTACAACAATTTGTAACTACTATCACAAAAATGTACTATTTATAGATTTTTTATTAAATATACTTTTAAATTAATTAATTAATATCACACAAATCAAGCATATAATAGAAAGAAAACACCTTACTTCGAACAAGATTGATCAATGAGTTAGATATATATAAAAAATCACATAATTGCCTCTACGACATACCCCTAACTCTACCAATATCCCACTTGCACTTTGGGTCAATTATGGAATCTTATTCCAACTTCTCCAATCGATTTTCACAAAACCAATCGGATTAGTCCCTTAGTGAATGGGTATGCTATTATGCTTTAATCATCTACTTTGTTAATTAATTCTCTTCGGCACTAATAAACTACCTTTATCATGTAGAACAATTCAGAGTATGTTTCTCGACTTCCAATGAGCTCTAAGTTCTGTTAGAACTATATCATGATATTGTTATCATATAACTATATTATGGAATTCTCGACATTTGGAATCACTCTTAGCTCAGTTATAAATTTGTGCATTTATGTTTATATACTTTGTTTTTATTGCGGCGTTATTCACGGCGATGTACATAGCTTTTTTCATTGAATCAACCACAGTTTTCATTTGGAACATTTCCAAATTAAAGATTTTTAACTTGAATTTATTATTGACATATTATAATCAATATCACTTATAAAAATTTGAGTCCGAACACTCCTTCATAGAGAGTTTGTTATTTCTGCAAAAAATTCTATAGTATTTCATAAATATACAATAAAACCTCAAACAACCATTTAGTGATATCAATTTGGATTTTATATTTGCTTCATGTATCAAATACACAAACAAATCACGATACCGTAGACAACATAACTTATGTGATATTTCCTATTTCCAAAGCATAAAGAATCAACTTACATGCTCTGTATTAAACATTTTAATAAGGTGTCCTCGCATATTGTTTAAGACATTCCTAATATCTTTTATACTTACTATAAAAGACATCATTTATAAATCCAACGTCGAGTATTAAAACAACTAAGGCTGATTTTAACATAAGTACATCATTGAAAAATCAGCAACGTGTTATTTATTTATAGTTTAGAAATGCCAATGTATCTTTTAACATTCTTTCTTATGAACACACGCTTCCTCTGCATTTTGATCAACAATCAAACTATTTGATATTTCTATCAAAACATTTGTTCAATTTTGATGCTTTTCTAAATGCTACTTTCGTATTTGTTCTTGGACCATAGCCGAAAATTCACAAACTCAATATTGTTCCCACTGACTTTGAGACACTTTGGTTATTATGTGTAAACAGTTTACTCCAAATCATAATTTAGAAATTTATGTTTCAACACATACGTACCAAAACATAAAGTCATATTATGAGATAATTTTGTGAGTAAAATCCGAACCTACTTGAGCACATCGAATGTTGAATCTGTTATGTAAATTTCAATAATTGAAATTTACGGTATTATTTATATCAATACAACTCACTATATTCCAGCTGTATTTGTCTTTCTCTTAATATTAGCAGCTAATGGATCATATCCCTTTAGGTACAACTTTCAAAATCATATTTTGATAATGTAATTGCGACCTATTTCGGATTTGTGTATCATACCATATCGTAGAGTCAATAATCTTAATGGTTCAATTTACTGTCGAGGATTATCTTTTCTTGACATTGATAAAAAGTTCATAGTTTCTCTTCAATGTACAAGAATGCTTGTTAGACATTCTAATGTGTTGTGTTCATTTAGGTTTGATTAATTTCATTTCATCCCTTACAATCAGTTTTATCATTAGATCATATCCAAATCTACTTTATACCAATAATTTCTTAAAGAAATACCTTCGCTATGAAGTTGGTATTTCTTGAAACAACAGTTGTTTCTTAGTGCAATGTAATGGGCATTCATAAGTATTTTTATAAATTTCTTTATATGAAACTGATTTTGCATTAGTTCACAATATATTTATATTCACAATAAAAATTAGTTATCCAATGACTATAGTTTTCCAAAATTCTCTTAGGACGATTCATATAAGATCCCTTGCATACAAATATTACGTGCAGTTTTTCAATTCGCACAACCTGTCAATAACTTAGCCTAGAATATGTTGGGGTTTCTCATAAACTCTTATCTTGTATGGTTTTGTAAACCATTCTTTAGATGAAATTAGTTTAAACCTTGTGCACTACTCTTAAGTACCTAACCTTATAGGAAGAAGTTAATCTCAACTTCACTCACAATTAGTCATACTTTGCTCAACAAAGTTTGGTTACTCTTTATTGATACATCATTATGTATTATAGGGAGGAGTGACTTTTGAAATTGAATTTTATTACTTATTTTTAGGTACATTTGGAACCTGTTCCAATATACTGATCTATTTGATCAAATCGAATCATTTTATTTTATTGCACGTTAAATTATTTACTTTCTTTCATATTATATTATCTTATCATAGACATACTACATATGTATCAAATACACATGTCCATGTTAGTGATGAATCATTAATGAATATAACCTAGTACGTGGAACTAATTTGGTATTAATAAACTTGTGATTGCATACATCAATCTGTATCAATCCAAAAAGTTCATCAACTCTTATGATGCTCGCATTAAATGGGTGCATAGCCCTTAACTGTTTGAGATATAATTAACCGGTATCATATGATTCATAATCATATAGAAAAAAAAATTTTCAATACTAAGGTTTAGACTATAATTCCAAAATAATTGTAAACAATTTTAGATACTTTTGTATTTTCCATTGCATCACTTTGTTATGAAAATAAATACCATGTTATAGTTTTATTTGGTAATGAATATTTATAATATTCTTATTGAAATATAACTATGTCTATCTTTCAGTCGATATCGAAAAATAGTCATTATTTCATAAATAATGTTCGGTATGTTTTACAAAAACAATTTTCATAACTTGACGTAATCATTAAGTTTTATATGGTATGCTCCCACTATTTCCACCATTACTATAATAGCATACTGAATACAGAGGTCCATCGTCCACTTAATATAGACTATTATTTCATATACTGCAACAAGTTTACAGTGGAAAGTTCTTTGATCAAATATCTAGAACACAGAAATAAATCTTATAGAAAACAATTTTCTGTACAAAATTATATTTCGAAGTAGAAACCATATTTTTTTATTCTAATGTTAAGTATCATTCATTGTTATTATAATTCTCGTTTCTGATGTTTCTTTATGAAGCAGATGTGACCATTCACTCTCTTCATTCCAATGGTACCTTAAATCACATTTATTCTTATACATTCGTTTTCCTTTCTAAATGATCAACCATTTAAAGAAAACTCTGACTACAACATCATAACAAACTCTTTATAAAAGTGCACTTGATCATCCTTAACATTTAAGGACATCATATATGATGCACTTTGCATAAACTAATCAAAATGACATTTCAACGATCGACTTCTTAGGTCTGTCTTGTAGTTTGGTCTAGTGTTACATTTAACACAATGCGATCTTTATTATAATCAATCAAATTGAATACTCGATCTCGTAGTACAGTTTATTTGTTCGCTTTGAATGAACTAATTTCATTGAAGTATCATATATTACGAACTGTGACTGTTAACCATATAACACTTATAAGTGATAGTATATAGATCAAATATCCATAGTCATTTATTGCTTTTGAGTTTGGAACTCACAAAATGCAATACGTGGTCTCGACTAAGTAAACACGTGAGCGACCAAATTACGAACGTGTTAAGTAGTTGTAAAATTAAGCACTTGCATGGATGTCAAAATTTTCTCATGCAATAAGCGTTTATTAGTAAGTATATTTTATATTTCTATCTGTCAATCTTTAATTTAGTTCATTTGTAAACCTTAATTGATAAACGTTTATCAATCATTTTAATGCACAAATTTATCAATGTAGATTATTATAACATTATATAGCATACATTCTTACAATATTAGAAGGGTTAAATGTTATTATTATTTTCTTCTAATAAGGCTCCAACTAGTCTTTTATGTTTCTTCAAATCCTAAGCGAAACATAGAAGTCTTTCGACTTCATTGGTGGGTGTTAGGACTTGTGTGCCTTGAGATTCTAACTTGAGGAATGCTCAACAAATCATAGACCCATATACGATGGATAACTCCTTATCGGTTGTATCACATAAAACCCCTAACATATGGTTCCTTATCCTAATCCCACCTTTACCTTAAGGAAAGCTCAACAGGTAAAGTGGGACTATTCACTCAGACTTATCATTTTGCGACAGCCTAAGTATAATGCACATACCTTGAGGAAAGCTCAACATATATATGCAGTTATCTTACCTCGTCTATTCAATATATTAATATTATTACACATAACATCCCTAGCTTGAGGAAATCTCAACAACTAAAGAGTATGCAAGTAATCTATTAATATATAAATGATAGAAGACAACTTTATATTAAAGATTCATTATCTTTAATATATTAAATCGAGTGGTATCGACTTATGGAATAATGTATTTCTTATGAAATACGCTTGTGATTCAAGCGTCATACGTATCTGAAATCATGGTATATGCACTATACGCATGTAATTATTCCTTAAGCTTATTTGGTTTTTTTAATGTTGCACCATTAATTTATATACTCATATTATATAAGTTTCATTATTATATATAACTTTTATATTTTAATTAACTTATACAATAATCTTATGTATAACATTATATTAACTAAAACTTATTTAATTATTTTTAATTGATTAACTCTTCAATTAATTTTATATCAGTATTCCAATATAACTTTTATATTGGACATATCTACAATGACCTTTATAACATATACTATAACCATTATAGTATAACACATATATCTTATATATGTGTTATTTTATTAAATTAAATAACATTTAATTTAATTAATTAATTAATCTTTAATTAATAAATTTAACTAAACAATTTTAATTACATTATATTAATTTTGATAATTTATCTTATATACATATATATGTTATCTTAAACACTTAAATATAACATAACATATATCAATATATATAATACATGTATATAAGTATTAATAAATTAACTTATTTAATTAATTTATTTCATTAATCTTATTAATAAATTTAAATTTCAAAATTAGTTATAACGACCAGGAAAATTTTAACGATTTTAATTAACGTAATTAACTAAATTTTCATGAAAGTAAACAATTAAAATTTAGTAATGAAAATTTGATATTTGGTATGCGTCTATTTAAACATAGCAAGTGTCAGATTTTCATTGGAAAATATGTAAGTTTGTTTAGTTGTGAAATTTCACTTTAAATTTAAATCGGTTAATTTGATGGAAATAAAAATATTTTTGGAAATCTAAATATTTTTTTATATAATAAAATTGTAAATCATTTTCTGAGTGAGACGTCATATTTCAATTCACCAAATTTGGACTGCTCTAGCTCCGTTTATATTATTTTTGACGGTTTAGCAGCATTTTGGCAGCAAATATCGACCTTTGATAGGATGATCGTATCGTTGATATCTGTGTACTGTTCTGTTCGTCTCATTGTGCTGATCTCCGTAGTATATTAATTTGTGTGTTCCGGCGTCCGGTACGCTGCGTAATCTGCATAACGATTAGCCATAACGATTCCGCATTTGGGTTTTCTATGTCCATTCATTTGTCCATCGGGTAAAGCTAATGGACGTTAGCTTTTTATATTCCTAGAAATTAAAAACTGACTTCCACTATTCTCACCTGTTCGATATATGTGGTTCGTTTCCATTTTCATGCTTCCTTGCCATTCGCTCTGTCATTATATATATATATATATAAGATATATATTGTTTGCATTCGTATTATTTTGAGAGTAACCACTTCCAGATAGTAGCAAACCTACCGCGCTCACCATCTCCACGCCATCCGCCTCTGAGCTCATCCCCATCTCCGATGAACCACCTCCGCCCTTCGATCCACTTAGATCCGCCACAGCCTTCTCCTCACAGCCCACACCGAAACCCCTCACTCCATAGCACACCTCTCCAGCAGCCAAGCCCATCGAACCCATCACCTTCCCATCATCGCCTATGCTCCACTCAAAACCCTCCATGTTCGGCAACCTAGCAGCCACCATCATCCCTTGATCCGACCTTATCCTATACCATCTCCACACGGCAACCACCACTTTTCCTATCTCCATAGCAGCCTGGCTAAACTCCCCGCAATCCGAACCCCATTTTCCACCCGAGTGCAGCCTGCACCTCTCCTCACTTGAACCCGAACCCACCTCCAACCTTGACAATCCACCGAAACACCTCTTCTCAGTACTTGCTCCAACTTCCCTTCCTCGACATAGCAGCCTCCGCACCCAGTTGCCAAACTTATAGCCGAGCACGCAACTCTGCATCCACTTGACAGCCAAGAGCCCACTTCTCTCACCTTCATTTCTGAAATCCCCTGCTCCTCCATGCCTTGCATCCTACCGAAAGCCTTAACCTACGGTCGGTTCCTCTCTCCTCCACATCACGTAACCCACCGCATCATTGACAAACTACCTGTAGCTTGCTCCTTCCTATTGTGACAGCCACTTGCCCAAACTCCGAGCATCCACCTTATTCTCGCTGGCCGAAAACTCCTAGGTTGCTTTGTTTTGTTTTGTTAAATAAAAAAGAAAAAAAGAAAGGGGGTAGAAAGGTGTGTGTATATATCTATCATATATATTTTGTTTCTACCAACTCATGTTATCTAAGTTAGTTTTGATTTGATTTCCATCGAATCCAGTTCATCGTGCTTTGCTTTTGTTTCACTGTTGTCCAGAATTGATTGCAGCAGTCTTTTGCTTTCCTTCATGTGCATGTCCGTCTCTGTATCCATGTAGGCATCGTGTTCATTCCTGTTGTTCTCTAGCCTCGAAAGGTGAGCGATCACTCACGATTAACATTCTTATGTTTAGTAAATTGATTCACATGAAATGACGATTGAATATGTTGTTAAAATTGAATTGGTTAGTAATTTGATCATTGAATATGTTATATTAATATTTAAATTGTTCACTTATGATTAATTGACAATATTGACACCAATAACCTGTTAATATATATAAGTTATATCTAAATTGTTAATTATGATCATATTTGCCATTGATATGCTATTATTTTATTGTTCTTACTCTATAAGTTCCCTGATAGTTTAGAAAATCCCTATGGGTTGAAATGATACATACCCGAATGATATTATAGATTAGGGAAAATCGTTATGGGTTGAAATGATAAACCCAAGCGATTTTATTGATTTTGAAATTTTTGGTATTACGGGTTGAAACGATATATACCCATAAATTTAAATTATTGCGGATTGAAATGACAAATATCTGTATCACTTGACTATAGGATAGAAAACTATATACGGACACCGTTGGTCTATTTTAAAATGATTTCCAAATTTTTCAGAAAAGAAAAATATATGTGTTTTGATTTTTAAATATTATATAAAGATTTTATTTTTATATATGTGTAAAAATTTAGATTTTCAAATTATATTTTTGAAAATTTTAACTTATAAGTTAAGTTTTGAAAAATGTAAATTTTAAGATTTTACTTATAATTTTATTATTTTAAATATATAAATATAGTTTAGTTTAAAATAAAATAGATTTAATAAAACCAGATTTAATTTAATAATATTTAATATAATAAAATTTAATTTAATAGAATTTAATTAGATAAGTATACATATTGTATTTAAAATGTTTATTTAAATTATATTAATATTTTAAAAATAGATTTTGTAATTACTTTAATCAATAAACGTTGGGAAGATAAATTAAGTTAATTTGTAATTTAATTTGTTTGAGAATTGAATATAAATAAGTATTGATTGGAAACTTATTGATTTTGAGACTTTAAAAGATATGATTTTATAACTTGATAACTTGATATTTGATTAAAGGCGATTAAAATAATATTTTCAAATTTAAATAAAATTGAATATTTAATATTGATTTAAATTTGTAATTTGAGATTTTACTTAAATGCTTATGAAAAGTGATTAGGTGAATATTTTAGAATTAAATATAATTGAAGTTAGATATTTAATTATTGATTTTATTTAAATTTTTAATTTGAGATTTTACTTAAATGTTATTAAAAATGATTAAGCGAATATTTTCAAATTTAAATAAAACTAAAGTTGAATTTTGAAATATAAATGAAATTTATAAAATTGAGTTATTGTAAATTATTTGAATATTTAAACCTTGAAACCTATTGAATTTGAAGTGGTTTAAATTTTAGTTCAGACTTGGATTTGAAATCGATATAAATTAAAACGGTTTTAATGAGAATTTAAATTAAACCTTTAACCTTTTTAATTGAAATTGTTAAACTGAGATTGATTTAAATTGAATTTTGGAACTAAAGTTGATTTGAATTGATTTGTCAAATTGGAAGAAACAATTCTAATTTGAAACTATTTTCGATACAAACTCTTTTAAATATATAAACTATTTTAATATATATATATATATTATTTTAAATCTATAAAAAATTTAAATATATATATTTTTTAATATATAAACTATTTTAATATATAAACTATTTTAATATATAAACTATTTTTAATGTATAACTATTCCAATATATAAACTATTTTCAATATTCAAACTGTTTAAGTTGGAACTGTTATGATTTAGATTTAATGGATTTAAATGCGTATACTTTGATATGATGGTTTAAACTATTTTGTGGTTATGATTTTGGAAATGAAAATGATTTAAAGTGAATAATGATTTCGAAAGTGATATGATTTTGAAAGTGATATAATTTCGAAAGTGATATGATTTTGAAATGAATACGATATTTTGATATGAAGTATGAACTGTTTGAAATAAAATGACCATGGTGTGAAATAAGCTTTTAGTTGTTAAAGAGACCGAGATCGGATATTGTCATACTTTCTGCCAATACCGAAAACCACTTTAGCAACTGTGCACGTGGTGGAGAATCCAGAACGAAGTAGGATAGTTTGGCGAACGTCTGTATGAGGTATGAACGCAGCCCTGACTCCCTCGAGTCAGCTTAATATGGATAAAACAGAAGCTATACCGGGCCAAGTGGGGTCGCTTCCCTTATCAGGCACATTTCTTCAATACCATTCTATTACTTTGTGATTTGATTGGGTGCACCTTTGATTATGGGAGTGTGGCTCGAGGTGGGCGATAGTAGCTGCTATGCGTTACCTCCAGTTCTAGAGTGCAAAATGGTAGTATCCTACCCTGGGCATTGCCTCGCGTGCCTTGTCATATGCCTTATCGTGCCCATTATGAGTTTGGTTTGTGTCGTACCTATGGAATGCTCCCTAATAGCCCACCAGCTTGGTGTAGTTTACAGTACTGTATAGACTATGACATTTATATAAAATGTGTTAAGGGGGATATGGGTAACGCCTTAACGCTATTTTAATATTTTACTTTATTGTAGACATTATCTATGTAGGGTATTGTACTATGTATGTAAATAGTTTAGCGGATCCTTAAAGGATGGAATCCAAAACATCCTTTAAGTTATATTGCATTTCACTTGAGTTGATTAACTTGCATAAGAATGTTAATCCTGACTCGAGTGTTTTGTGTTTTGCTTTATGCTCGGGCAGACTGAGTGTCACAACATTTGAGACTCACCTTTGGAGCTTGGAGCTTTGCTTGGAGATCTATCTCAGCTATTCAGTTATTTCAGTTTATTCCAGTTGTTTATGTTCAGACTTGTCATTGCTTATGTATTAGATATTCCTTTGTATTTGGATTTTTGTTGTATTTTGCTTTAGACTCTGATACTCTGTAGTAGCTTCATGAACTACTATTTATCTATTCCACCGCTTATTGTTATATTACTATGTGTCTGTGATTCTATGATTGATTTATTTACTATATATGCTAAGTTCTGCCAAATATGAATTAACAATCCGTTGTTTAGAGCAATTCAAGTCTGACATGTGTGGATGATTGTCGATTTGAATGGTTCAAAATGACGGGTCGTTACAAGTGGTATCAGAGCTCTGGTTTAGGCAAAACTTAGCTTATGGAGTAAAACTCATTAGAGATAGGGTAGTACCCTAGAATGAGTAAAAATTAATTACAGAATCATCTTCGTTCGAGCTTGAAATTCTTTGTTAGGATCCTCTTTGATTAGGATTTCTTTTGAACTTTAGATCTTTACCTTTGTTCTAAATCCATTCTTGAATCATCCTATGAGGGAGCGTATTTGTAATTAATATAAAAATGTTTTATATTGTGTTGTTTGAGAAGTTAAGTTTGAAATTTGGGTTTCGACCGATTCGTCTGGCCAACGCTATCGATAGGAATTCCAACACACATGAACAGAGCAAATTGACACAATATTATTTTCAAAATTGGTAAATGAAATAATTTTATGTATGATTATATTTTATATATAAAGGTATAGTTTTCTGGAATTAGATAGTTAAATGAATTGGTTGTTAGAAATGATAGTACTAGATTATCATTTATTGTTTTGTCAACATTCCTAAACCATTAATTATTGTTGTATGTTGTAAGGAGATGAAATTTTATAAATATAGTTTATAAATCTGATTTGCAAATGAAATGAATTTAAATTTTGGATTTGAGAATTTAATTTTCGGTGCTTTTCTAAATTTGAATTTCAAAGTTTTGGAAAATATATTATTTGAAAAGTATTTTCGAATGGAAATTGTTTCCAAAAGGATTTTAAAAGAAGTAAGTTAGTACTCTCCTCTTATGTCGCTGGAAAATAGTTTCGACGATGACTGCAACATCATCGACATTCATTTTCGAGTCTCAAAGTGGGGAGACCACTTAGTAGCTTTGCTACACTTTGGTTTTGGAAAATTGATTTGAATTGAATTTCTTAGGTATGATTTGATATATATATATATATGTGTGTGTGTGTGTGTGTGTGTGTGTGTTTATTTCAAAATGGTTTGAAGTAAAACTGGAAATTTAACTCTTAAATTTATGTTAAGTGATGGTTTTCAATTATTGAAATAAAGAAAAAAAAATTTGAATAATTGGAGTGTCTAAGATGAGAAATGGAATTGAAACAACTTGAAATAGTTGAACTAGGATAAAATTTATTGTATAATACTCAATTGCATTCTAAAAGCATATATATAACTTACCTGAAATATTTAAAAAAATAAAATGTTAATGTGAATATGTAACTGAAGGTCATACAAGAGAAAACTTAGGTAATAAAAATGTTCAAACTAAATTTTGCTTAATAGAAATGTTGAAAATAAAGGTAAATTTGTATAGTGCTCAATTACTTTTAGAAACATTAATAAAACTTACGCGGAAAAAGTTTAAATGTAATGAGAGCATTTAATTGAATAGTATACAATGTAAAATGTAAGTAATAAGATGTCCAACAATGAAATTTTGTTAAGGGAATTTTTAAATAAAATTTTTTGAGTGGTTATAATAAATGTTTATACACTTAATATATGTTGCAAGATATGTTAAGTGAAATAAATTTAATAATAGAAAGAAAAAAAAGGAGAATGATATTTAAGTAAATAAATATGGAATGTTAATATTAAAATTAAATAATTTGTTGAAGGGTTAATTAAGTGATATTGACATTAAAGGAAATATATTATGTGAATGAAATAAAATAAATGAATTTATATGGTTTTGAATTAATTGTTGTATCTGGTACTATGTATTTCGAATCTGTCTTTCCTTTCTGTTACCTCTATTCTCCTATCTCGTTCCTTTTCGGGGATGAAAAGTTTTTAGTGGGGAGAGTGTAACGATCTGGAAAATTTTAGCGATTTTAATTAATGTAATTAACTAAATTATCTTGAAAAAAAACAATTAAAATTTAGCAATGAAAATTTGATATTTGGTATGCGTCTATTTAAACGTAGCAAGTGTCAGATTTTCATTGGAAAATATATAAGTTTGTTTGGTTGTGAAATTTCAATTTAAATTTAAATAAGTTAATTCGATGGAAATAAAAATATTTTTGGAAATCCAAATATATTTTTTATATAATAAAATTGTAAATCATTTTCTGAGTTAGACGTCATATTTCGTTTCGCCAAATTTGGACTGCTCTAGCTCCGTTTATATTATTTTCGACGGTTTAGCAGCATTTTGGCAGCGAATATCGACTTTTGATAGGATGGTCGTATCGCTGATATCTGTGTACCATTTTGTTCGTCTCGCCGTGCTGATCTCCACAGTATATTCATTAGTGTGTTTCGGCGTCCGGTACGCAGCGAAATCTGCATAACGATTAGCCGTATCTGTTCAGCATTTGGGTCCTTTGGGTTTTCTATGTCCATTCATTTGTCCATCAGGTAAAGCTAATGGACGTTAGCTTTTTATATTCCCAGAAATTAAAACCCGACTTCCACTATTCTCACATGTTCAATATATTTGGTTCGTTTCCATTTTCTTGCTTCCCTGCCATTTCCCTCTGTCATTCTATAATATATATATATAAGATATATATTGTAACGACCGTTATTTTTAAATTACTGTCGGAGTAAATGATTTAAATAGAATTTTGAGTATAAGTCGCAATGCAACTCATCAAAGTCAGCTGAGTGTGTTATTTTGCAATGCATTCATGTGTAGGTATGAGTCTTTTATGGAACAAAAGGGTGAACACTTTACATTATTTATTATAATCATCACGTATGCCTGGGTATCACTCTATCCATAAAGCAAGTGGACCATTTTTTACTATATACACATTTGCATTTCATAAAGCAAGTGTGAACATTTGCTTCTCTCTGCTGCCTCCATCAAGTGTTAAAGCCGAGCACATTGCATTTAATGCAAGTATAGGCTAGCACGTTTTCAAAGTAAATGCATTGTACAAAATGTGTTGTCAGCACATTGTTGCTTTCACTGGTGCACAAATTGAAGAAAAGAAGAGTAAAAATACCTTTGCAACACATTTACTCATTCTCAAAAATCTTGGTGAAGCATTAATGGTAGATCTATAAATAAGTGGTTCCTGTAGCAATCGAATTATGAAGGAAATTTAAGGTGAGTGTAACTCACATTTCTAATTTATAATCTTTATTGCCCAAACCCTCTTTCGTGCATGCATGTTAAGAATGCAGGCCACCTTCCTTTTTGCATTTCATACATGCGTGTAAAGAGAAAATTTAGCCCAGGTCATGTATAAAATTTTGTCACATGTAGGTAGTGCACTTCACACAAATGAGTTTCAAAGCATTGATATTTAAGTATCACCTACATGCAAAGTTAAGTGTTTTAATTGTGCAAGGATATTTTTTTTATATACGAAAGTGTAGAATAGACCATTTGTAGATTAGTGTGTGCAAGCCTATACGTGTGGAAAGAGAGCCCAGGTCCAATATTTTTATTTTTATTTGCGTGTGAGTAATGTATGGGCAAAATCTATGGTCAGGTCACAAACTTCCTTTCTTCATTTACTTGCATGCCAACTTTTGTGTGCGTGAGAAATATGTAAACAAAGGCAATAGTCCAGGCACTTGTTCTATACCATTTTCGTGTGTACATATATAACTTTGCCCAAGATATTTGCTTTACATATTTACAAGGGTAGTATTCAAAAGTATAGTCAGGTCAGAAATGTTTTTGGTTTACTTCACTGCGTACAAGTGGTATAGTTAGAAAGTTTATGAGTTCCGAGTCGAGAATTTTGTTAACTTCCTATTTGCGTGTTATTAATTGGCCAGGTCGTTCTTTTTTATGCATTTTGCGTGCAAGTGTAGTGTATTAAAATATTGCACCGGGTATAATTCCTTAATGCATTTGCGTGCAAATTGTAGTGTAGAAAAGTATTGCCCAGTTTGCATTATTTTTGAAATATATATATGTGTCAGCAGGTGTAGCTTTGTCCAGGTTACTGTATTTGTTTGCCTATTTTATTTTGTGCAAGTGGGCGTGCAAATATTTTGATGAATATATAGTAGGGCAGTAAACTATTTAATTTACGTTGAACCGGTGTTTAATTTTGAAACGTATTTTTTTGTCGTTATTTTTATAACGGAAATTTTACGCCAGTATTATATTTTGATGCGTGTTGTTTGGATGACATTTTTGACGAACAAATTTACTGTTGTTTTGACTTCAGTAACCGTCAATTTTAAAGTGAATTTTCAAGCGGTTATCCCGCAACGCTGATTTGATATCCGTTTGAGAACGTAAATTTTATTTATATAAAATACACAATTTTGCACTTTCAAGGAAACAATGAAGAGATTTAAAAGATTTAGCAAAAGTGCGGAGTATGGAACCACACTTTTACTATTTCGGTTAACTCCGGACTCGCTAATTGAAATATTTGCTGTTGTTTGATGATTTTGATGATTTTGTTGGGCTTTCGGGCCACTATGTTGGACCTTCGGGTCATATGATGGACCTTCGGGTCAAATACCAGTACTAGACCTTTGGGTCATATGTTGGACCTTCGGGTCATTTGTTGGGCGCCAAAACTTATGATGACAGTACTTGGTAGGCTTCGGCCATATGTTGATGCACGTGCGGCGTAGCTTAGACTCGCCATATGTTGGGATCGATCCACTTTTATGTTGATTTTTCTAGATTTTGCGACTGTTGATTTTTTTTAGTTATCTTATTTGATTTCTAGATTTTGTGTATCGCTGTTTTGAATTCGATTGTGAATTTGAAAATTGAATTTGATGGAGTTTAAATTGAGATTTCTTCATTCAAACTATGTTGATTATTTATGTTGAATAGTCTCATTCGAGACTATAATTATTTGTTTAAGTGTTGTTTATCATACACTTATTTCGGAGTTAAATTAGACTGATCCGTTTATTATTTTCTTTTAAATAATACTCGGTTCAGACCGAGTTATTTTAGGATAATCGTTATCTCTGATTCAGTTGCAGCTTCAGCTTTTGGGATATCACATCATCTTTTGTCTAGACTTCGAGGAGTACTTTTGGTTTATTGACTCTTGTCTCATGTATGTTGATGACATGTATATGTATATTTGGTTCATGTGAACTATCAATTGTTGTAGCATGTATCCAGACTTATCTTTCGCTATATATCTGATATTTCTATTCTGATAGGATTATATTATCTGTGTTGTTGTTATTATGAGTTGTTCTGGATTTTTCTTTAGCCACCGTGGTTTCGTTTTAGATTTGGATTGAATTTATATCTTTGGGAGTAATTTACACAACTCCTATCGATGTAATCAATACTCGTCTAAGGCATAACTCACGGATGGTCGCTTCTAACAAGCCTTATTCTTCGCAATAGCAGACGTTATTCCTTATAATAACCTTTGTTATTACGAGCATAGAGGTGGGGCGTCACAGCTTGGTATCAGAGCTGAAATTCGAAACAAATTATAATAAAATACATAACAGAAATAGAATGGAACATGTGTTATAATGATATGAGTGTTTTATTTGTGCCTTTCTAATCTATTCTTTCCACTTTAACATGTGGAGTATGTCTAGGAATAAATTTCATATTCTGTAATATTCCATTTGTTAAAATTCTTATCAATTGTGTGCTGTTTTAACTAATCCTTATCTTCCCTGGTTCTCTCAGCTTATGGCTGGAAGAGGTAGAGGGAAGTGTTCTTCTGCAGGCCCGTCTAGTGGTTCTCATCCAGACGGAGTCTATATGTCAACTGATCAGTTTATGGAGCTATTTAGGAGTGCTCAGCCTTCTGTTGCCACTCCTGCAGCTCCTAATCACAAGTCTGCCTTCGCCCGCATGTGTAGTGATTATTCCCACCTTGGAGGTCAACCTTTCAAGGGATCAGAAAGTGTAATAGAGGTTCAGACTTGGTTGCACACTTGTGAGCGCATATTTTCTCGAATGGATCTTTTGGATCATCATCGCGTTCTCGTAGCATCTAGCATGTTGCAAGAGCATGCGCTTGATCGGTATGAGATCTTTATTGCAGAAGTTGATGAGTCCTCTCTCTCGTGGATTCAGTTTAAGGAACGTTTCGAACTTAAGTTCGTTCCTGAATTAGAAAAGGCTAATCTTGCTCGTAGTTTCCTTGAGTTGAAGCAAGGAAAGTCCTCTGTTTCTGATTATGTTGCATCTTTTGAGGCCTTGTCCAAGTACGGAGTTGATTTCATTAACACTCCGCGTAAGAAGAATCTTCGTTTTGTTGATGGTTTGAAGAAGTATTTGAAGAAAGTTCTTTTGCTTCAGCTTAAGCTCTCTTTTGAGGAGCTTGTTGATTCGGCTCTTTGCCTTGAAGCTGTTGAAAAGGAACGTGATAGTGGTGATGAGGTTGAGGTTTCTAAGAACCCCAACAAGAAAAAGTTTCCATTTCATAAGCCTAATTCTTCCAATAAGAAGAAAAAGCAAGCTACCTCTAGTTCTCAGCCTAGTAGTGCACCTTCTATTCAGAGGGCGTGCTATAATTGTGGTTCTTTGGATCATCTTCTTCGTAGCTGTCCTAAGCCTCGCATTTGTCGTTATTGCAAGAAAGAAGGTCATTGGGTTTCTGATTGTCCTATTGCTCCTAAGGGTTTCAAGTCTGGGAAGCTTAATGTTGCTAAAGCTTCTGGTGTTTCTTCTCAGCCCAAAGGTATTACTCCTTCTGTTTTGGAAGGTTTTATTTTATTTCATGCCTATTCTATTAGAGTTCTTTTCGATACGGGTGCATCACATTCATTCGTGTCAAAGGAGCTTGTTGATATTATTCCTTTGGATGTTGTTAGTCTTTGCGACCCTTTGAGGATTGTGAATCCTATTGGTGGATCTGCTACTCTTGGTTTGTTGTGTGTTGATGTTGAGATTATTCTTTATGGTTTCTCCTTTCATACGAATCTGCATGTTATGGATCATCTTGGTTTTGATATGATATTGGGTATGGATTGGCTCGTCAGTTATGAAGTTCAAATTCTATGTCCCGATAGAACTTTATATCTTAAGCATCCCGACGCTAGCGAGCTGTTATCTATTATATTTCGAAGCATGGATCATACTTCGAATGCTCTCATTTCTTCCTTTGAATCGGAGGATGTCATAGATAATATTCCGGTTGTTTGTAATTTTTCTGATGTTTTTGAGCCTATTTCGATATTGCCACTGAAGAAGGCAATTGAGTTCCGTATTGATCTTGTCTCTGGTGCTCATCCTGTCAGTCGTCCTCCCACGAGGATATCTGCTAAGGAAAATGAGGAACTCAAGCAACAATTATATGAGTTGGAAGCCAAGCATTTTATTCGTTCTAGCTCATCTCCTTGGGGCGCCGCCGTTGTCTTCGTTAAGAAGCCAGATGGTACTCTTAGGCTTTGCATTGATTATCGCAAGCTTAACGAGCTCACAATCAGGAATAGGTATCCATTGCCTAGGATAGATGACATGTTCGATCAATTGAGTGGCACTAAACTGTTTGCTATCGGTTTTCATCAGTTACGAGTTGCAGAAGATAGCATTCCTCTTACCGCATTCCACACTCGTTATGGTTCTTACGAATGGCTTGTTATGCCGTTCGGTTTGACGAACGCTCCGGCGTATTTTGTAGATCTTATGAATCGGATATTCCGTGAATATCTCGATAAGTTCGTCTTGGTTTTCAATGATGATATTCTTATTTATTCCAAATCTGAAGCCGATCATATTCAGCATTTGGAGATTGTTTTGAGCACTCTTTGTCAGCATCAGCTTTATGCCAAATTTTCCAAGTGTCACTTCTGGGAGAATAAGGTGAAGTTTCTCGGTCATATTGTTTCTTCCGATGGTATTTCTGTCAATCCTACCAAGATCGAATCTATTCAGAATTGGTAGAGGCCCGAGACCGTTACTGAGATCCATAGTTTCCTTGGATTGGGGGGTTATTATCGCCGGTTTATTAAGGACTTTTCTCGTATCGCTTTACCGCTTACCACTCTTACGAGAAAAGCTGTTCCTTTTATTTGGTCGAATAAGTGTGAGAATTCTTTCTTGAAGTTAAAAGATCTCCTTACTCATGCTCCTATCCTAGTGGTTCCCAAAGGGAATCATGATCTCGTACCGATGCCAATGGTTATGGACTCGGTGCTAATCTTATGCAAAAAGATAGAGTAGTTACCTATGCTTCTAGAAAACTAAAGCCTAACGAGATTCGTTATGCTACCCATGATTTGGAGTTAGCCGCTATAGTCTTTGCTCTAAAGATTTGGCGACATTATTTATTGAGCGAGCGTTTTATTCTCTTCACTGATCACAAATCTCTGAAGTATTTATTTACTCAGAAAGAACTTAATATGAGGCAACAGCATTGGCTCGAATTTCTTGCTTCATATGATTTCGATATTCAGTATACCCCTGGTAAGGGTAATCGTGTTGCTGATGCGCTTAGCCGCAAGCAATAAATTGTTGTTTCCATGATGCTAACAGAGTGAAATATTTTAGAAGCTTTATCTCTTTGTGATATTAGAGACCGTCCTTCAGTTTCTGATTCTCCCATGCTTTTATTTAGCATGGAAGCTCGTCCTAATTTGTTGGATCGTATTGCCGATGCCCGGAAGTAAGATCCAGATCTCTCTTATCTTATTCAGAGTTGTAAATCGGAATCCCGAAGTGATGATCTAAAGGATTTCGATATGGATATTCATGGTTGTATTCGGAAGAAGGGAAGGTTGATCGTGCCTAATGTTCCTAATCTTAGAAATGACATTCTTGAGGACTGTCATCATTCTAAGTATACTATCCATCCGGGTAGTAGCAAGATGTATGTTGATATGAAACGCTTATACTATTGGAAAGGTATGAAGCATGATGTTGCAAGTTATGTAAGTCGTTGCATGACTTGTCAACTTATTAAAGCAGAATAACAACATCCTAGTGGTCTTTTGCAGCCTCTTGAGATTCCATTATGGAAATGAGATCAAATTTCCATGGACTTCATTGATGGTCTACCTCGTTTGAGGTCGGACCATACTAGTATTTGGGTGATTGTTGACAGATTGACTAAATCAGCCCATTTTATTCCTATCAAGTCCAATCGGACTGCTCCTTTGTTGGCTAAGCTGTTTATTAAAGAAGTCGTTCGACTTCATGGTGTCCCTAGTTCCATTGTTAGTGACAGAGATCCGCTTTTTACTAGTGGTTTCTGGCAGATCTTCAGAAAGCTTTGGGCACTAAGCTCAATCTCAGTACAGCTTATCATCCACAGTCTGATGGTCAGACTGAAAGGGTGAATCAAGTTTTGGAAGATCTCCTTCGAGCTTGTATTCTTGATTTTGGTGGTAGTTGGGAAGACCACATATCTCTTGTTGAATTCTCTTATAACAACAGTTTTCAATCCAGTATCGGTATGGCTCCTTTCGAAGCTCTTTATGGAAGGCCGTGTAGATCACCATCTTGTTGGTTGGAATTGGAGGAAAAGTTAGTTCTCGGCCCCGATTATATTCACGATTCTTCGAAAAGGATGGATATTATTAGACAGAGAATAAAAGAGTCTCAGAATAAGCAGAAATCTTATGTCGATCATCATAGGAAGCCTTTGGAATTTTCTGTTGGTGATCTTGTATTCATTCGTGTTTCTCCGATGAAGGAGGTGGTGCGTTTTAGTAGCTCCGGGAAATTGGCTCCTTAATATATTGGACCGTTTCCTATTACGGAATGCATTGGCCCAGTTGCTTACCATGTATCGCTACCTATTCAGTTTTCGAGAATTCATGATGTATTTCATGTATCCCAGCTTCTTCGATGCCTTCGAGATTCAGATTCTATTATTGATCCTCTTGTGTTGCAAGATCTTGAGGTCTTACCCGACTTGTCTATTGTGCAAAATCCTATTCGTGTGCTAGCTTTGGAGGTTAAACGCCTTCGGAATAAAGAAGTTCCGTTTGTGAAAATTCAATGGTCCGCAAACCCTAAAGATTACACTTGGGAAACCAGAGAATCCATCGAGCGTTCTTATCCGGATTTTCTCTCCTCTTCGGATAGGGGTGAGCATTCTTATCTATCTTTTCTTTTTAAAAATCTTTGTTGTGATGATTTATTTGTGTTGTTGACTGCTTCTAGTATGAAAATTGCGGGGACGCAATTTTTATAAGGGGGAGTCTGTAACGACCGTGATTTTTAAATTACTGTCGGAGTAAATGATTTAAATAGAATTTTGAGTATAGGTCGCAATGCAACTCATCAAAGTCAGTTGAGTGTGTTATTTTGCAATGCATTCACATGTAGGTATGAGTCTTTTATGGAACAAAAGGGTGAACACTTTACATTATTTATTATAATCATCACGTATGCTTGGGTATCACTCTATCCATAAAGCAAGTGGACCATTTTTTACTCTATACACATTTGCATTTCATAAAGCAAGTGTGAACATTTGCTTCTCTCTGCTGGCGCCATCAAGTGTTACAGCTGAGCACATTGCATTTAATGCAAGTATAGGCTAGCACGTTTTCAAAGTAAATGCATTGTACAAAATGTGTTGCTTCACTGGTGCACAAATTGAAGAACAGAAAAGTAAAAATACCTCTACAACAATTTTTCTCATTCTCAAAAAGCTTGGTGAAGCATTAATGGAAGATCTATAAATAAGTGGTTCCTGTAGCAATCGAATTGTGAAGGAAATTTAAGGTGAGTGTAACTCACATTTCTAATTTATAATCTTTATTGCCCAAACCCTCTTCCATGCATGCATGTTAAGAACGCAGACCACCTTCCTTTTTGCATTTCATACATGCGTGTAAAGAGAAAATTTTAGCCCAGGTCATGTATAAAATTTTGTCACATGTAGGTAGTGCACTTCACACAAATGAGTTTCAGAGCATTGATATTTAAGTATCACCGGCATGCAAAGTTACGTGTTTTAATTGTGCAAGGATATTTTTTTATATACGAAAGTGTAGAATAAACCATTTGTATATTAGTGTGTGCAAGCCTATACGTGTGGAAAGAGAGCCCAGGTCCAATATTTTTATTTTAATTTGCGTGTGAGTAATGTATGGGCAAAATCTATGGCCAGGTCACAAACTTCCTTTCTTCATTTACTTGCATGCCAACTTTTGTGTGCGTGAGAAATATGTAAACAAAGGCAATAGTATAGGCACTTGTTTTATACCATTTTCGTGTGTACATATATAGCTTTGCCCAAGGTATTTGCTTTACATATTTACAAGGGTAGTATTCAAAAGTATAGTCAGGTCAGAAATGTTTTTGGTTTACTTCACTGCGTACAAGTGGTATAGTTAGATAGTTTATGAGTTCCAAGTCAAGAATTTTGTTAACTTCCTATTTGCATGCTATTAATTGGCCAGGTCGTTCTTTTTTATGCATTTTGCGTGCAAGTGTAGTGTATTAAAATATTGCACCGGGTATAATTCCTTAATGCATTTGCGTGCAAATTGTAGTGTAGAAAAGTATTGCCCAGGTTGCATTATTTTTGAAATATATATATGTGTCAGCAGGTGTAGCTTTGTCCAGGTTACTGTATTTGTTTGCCTATTTTATTTTGTGCAAGTGGGCGTGCAAATATTTTGATGAATATATAGTAGCGCAGTCAACTATTTAACTTACGTTGCACCAGTGTTTGGTTTTGAAACGTATTTTTTTACCGTTATTTTTATAACGGAAATTTTATGCCAGTATTATATTTTGATGCGTGTTGTTTGGATGACATTTTTGACGAACAAATTTACTGTTGTTTTGACTTCAGTAACCGTCAATTTTAAAGTGAATTTTCAAACGGTTATCCCGCAATGCTGATTTGATATCCGTTTTTACGGTGTTTTGTGAAGCGCAATTTCTTTGTCGAAATTGCTACTGATGTTGTTGTTTTAATCACGTGTTTTAAAATTTATTTTAAAAATAAAATTGTTTCCAAAAATTTTATAGTTTGCGCTTTCAAAAGAATGAGGAAGCGATTTAAACGCTTCAGCAAAATTGAGGACTATGAACCCTCACTTTTACTGATTCGGTTAATTCCAGACTTGTCCATTTGAGAACGTAAATTTTATTTATATAAAATACACAATTTTGCACATTCAAGAAAACGATGAAGATATTTAAACGATTTAGCAAAAGTGCAGAGTATGGAACCACACTTTTACTATTTTGGTTAACTCCGGACTCGTTAATTGAAATATTTGCTGTTGTTTGATGATTTTGAAGATTTTGTTGGGCTTTCGGGCCACTATGTTGGACCTTCGGGTCATATGATGGACCTTCGGGTCAAATACCAGTACTAGACCTTTGGTTCATATGTTGGACCTTCGGGTCATTTGTTGGGCGCCAAAAATTATGATGACAGTACTTGGTAGGCTTCGGCCATATGTTGATGCACGTGCGGCGTAGCTTAGACTCGCCATATATTGGGATCGATCTAATTTTATGTTGATTTTTCTAGATTTTGCGACTGCTGATTTTTCCTAGTTATCTTATTTAATTTCTAGATTTTGCGTATTGCTGTTTTGAATTCGATTGTGAATTTGAAAATTGAATTTGATAGAGTTTAAATTGAGATTTCTTCATTCAAACTATGTTGATTATTTATGTTGAATAGTCTCATTCGAGACTATAATTATTTGCTTAAGTGTTGTTTATCATACACTTATTTCTGAGTTTAATTAGACTGATCCGTTTATTATTTTCTTTTAAATAATACTCGGGTCAGACCGAGTTATTTTAGGATAATCGCTATTTCTGATTCAGTTGCATCTTCAGCTTTTGGGATATCACGTCATCTTTTGTCTAGACTTCGAGGAGTACTTTTGGTTTATTGACTCTTGTCTCATGTATGTTGATGACATGTATATGTATATTTGGTTCATGTTAACTATCAATTGTTGTAGCATATATTCAGACTTATCTTCCGCTATATATCTGATATTTCTGTTCTGATATGATTATACTATCTGTGTTGTTGTTATTATGAGTTGTTCTGGATTTTTCTTTAGCCACCGTAGTTTCATTTTAGATTTGGATTGAATTTATATCATTGGGAGTAATTTACACAACTCCTATCGATGTAATCAATACTCGTCTAAGGCATAACTCACGGATGGTCGCTTCTAACAAGCCTTATTCTTCGCAATAGCAGACGTTATTCCTTATAATAACCTTTGTTATTGTGAGCATAGAGGTGGGGCATCACATATATTGTTTGCATTCGTATTGTTTTGAGAATAACCACTTCCAGATAGCAGCAAACCTACCGCGCCTACCATCTCCACGCCATCTTCCTTCGAGCTCATCCCCATCTCCGATGAACCACCTCTGCCATTCGATCCACTCAGATCCGCCACAGCCTTCTCATCACAGCCCACACCGAAACCCCTCACTCCATAGCACACCTCTCCAGCAGCCAAGCCCATCGAACCCATCACCTTCCCATCACTGCCTGTGCTCCACTCAAAACTCTCCATGTTCGGAAACCTAGCAGCCACCATCGGCCCTTGATCCGACCTTATCCTCCACCATCTCCACACGGCAACCACTACTGTTCCCATCTCCATAGCAGCCTGGCCAAACTCCCCGAAACCCGAACCCCATTTTCCACCCGAGCGCAGCCTACACCTCCCCTCACTTGAACCCGAACCCACCTCCAACCTTTACAGTCTACCGAAACAACTCTCCTCAGCACTTGCTCCGACTTCCCCTCCTCGACACAACATCCTCCGCACCCAGTCGCTAAACTCTCAACCGAGCACGCAACTCCGTATCCACCTGACAACTAGCAGCCCACTTCCCTCATCTTCATTTCCGAAATCCTCTTCTCGTCCTCGCCTTACATCCCACTGAAAGCCTTCGCCTACGGCCGGTTCCTCTCTCCTCGACATCACGTAACCCACCGCATCATTGCTGAACTGCCTGCAGCTTGCTCCTCCCTGCTGTGACACCCACTTGCCTAAACTTCGAGCATCCACCTTATTCTCGCTAGCCGAAAACTCCTAGGTTGCTTTTCTTTGTTTTGTTAAATAAAAAAGAAAGGGGTGCAGAAAGGTTTATATATACCATATATATATTTTGTATTTATCAACTTATGTTATCTAAGTTAGTTTTGATTTGATTTCCATCGAATCCAGTTCATCATGCTCTACTTTTTTTTCACCGCTGTCCAGAATTGGTCACAGCAGCCTATTGCTTTCCTTCGTGTCTGTGTCCGTATCCATGTAGGCATCGTGTTCATTCGTGTTGTTCTCTAGCCTCGAAAGGTGAGCGATCACTCACGATTAACATTCTTATGTTTAATAAATTGATTTCACATGAAATGATGATTGAATATGTTGTTAAAATTGAATTGGTTAGTAATTTGATCATTGAATATGTTATATTAATATTTAAATTGTTCACTTATGATTAATTGACAATATTGACACCAATAACCTGTTAGTATATATATGTTATATTTAAATTGTTAATTATGATCATATTTGCCATTGATATGCTATGTCGTTTATGCTATTATTTTATTGTTCTGACTCTGCAAGTTCCTTGGTAGTTTAGAAAATCCCTATGGGTTGAAATGATACATACCTGAACGATATTATAGATTAGGGAAAATCGTTATGGGTTAAAATGATAAACCCAAGCGATTTTATTGATTTTGAAATTTTTGGGATTGCGAGTTGAAATGATATATACCCATAAATTTAAATTATTGTAGATTGAAATGATAAATATCTATATCACTTGACTATACGATAGAAAACTATTTACGGACATCGTTGGTCGATTTTAAAATGATTTCAGATTTTTGAGAAAAGAAAAATATATGTGTTTTGATTTTTAAATATAATATAAAGATTTTATTTTAATATATGTGTAAAAATTTAGATTTTCAAATTATATGTTTGAAAAATTTAAATTATAAGTTAAGTATTGAAAAATGTAAATTTTAAGATTTTACTTATAATTTTATTATTTTAAATATATAAAATATAGTTTGATTTAAAATAAAATCAGATTTAATAAAATCAGATTTAATTTAATAATATTTAATATAATAAAATTTAATTTAATAGAATTTAATTGGATAATTATATATATTGTATTTAAAATGTTTATTTAAATTATATTAATATTTTTAAAATAGATTTTGTAATAACTTTAATAAATAAAGGCTAGGAAGATAAATTAAGTTAATTTGTAATTTAATTTGTTTGAGAATTGAATATAAATAAGAATTGATTGAAAACTTAATTATTTTGAGACTTTAAAAGATATGATTTTATAACTTGATAACTTGAATTTTGATTAAAGGCGATTAAATGAATATTTTCAAATTTAAATAAAATTAAACATTTAATATTCATTTAAATTTGTAATTTGAGATTTTATTTAAATGCTTATGAAAAGTGATTAGGTGAATATTTTAGAATTAAATATAATTGAAGTTAGATATTTAATTATTGATTTTATTTAAATTTGTAATTTGAGATTTTAATTAAATGTTATTAAAAATGATTAAGTGAATATTTTTAAATTTAAATAAAACTAAAGTTGAATTTTGAAATATAAATGAAATTTATAAAATTGAGTTATTTTTTTAATATTTAAACCTTGAAACCTATTGAATTGGAAGTGGTTTAAATTTGTAGTTCAGACCTGCATTTGAAATCGATATAAATTAAAACGGTTTTAATGAGAATTTGAATTGAACCTTTAACCTTTTTAATTGAAATTTATAAACTGAGATTGATTTAAATTGAATTTTGGAACTAAAGTTGATTTGAATTGATTTGTGAAATTGGAAGAAACAATTCTAATTTGAAACTATTTTCGATATAAACTCTTTTAAATATATAAACTATTTTAACATACATATTATTTTAAATTTATAGACAACTTTAAATATATATATTTTAATATATAAACTATTTTTAATACATAAACTATTTTATTCTATAAACTATTTTAATATATAAACTATTTTTAACGTATAACTATTCAAATATATAACCTATTTTCAATATTCAAACTGTTTAAGTTGAAACTGTTATGATTTAGATTTAATGGATTCAAATGCGTATATGTAACGAACCATAAATTTTAAAGATAGCAAATGGTAAATTTTTATTGGAAAATATGTAAGTTAGTTCGGTTGTGTAATTTTCAATTTCAATTTAAAATCAGTTAATATGATAAAAATAAAATATTTTCGAAATCTGAATATTTTTATATAATAAATATTTAAATCATTTTCTGAGTGAGACGTCATATTTCGTTTCGTCAAATTTGGACTTCTCTAGCCCCGTTTATCTTATTTTCGGCAAATTTGCAGCAGTTTTGGCAACGAATATCGACTTTTGATAGGATAGTCGTATCATTCATATCTGTATACCTCTATTCGTCTCGTCGTGCTAATCTTCGCGGTATATTCATTTGTCAATTTCGGTGTCCAGTATACGGCGAAATCAACAAAATGATTAGCCGTATCGGTTCCGTATTTGGGCTTTTGGTTTACCTTTGTCTTTTCATTTTCCACCGTGATAATCAATATCCATCAGCCATTAATATTCCCAATAATTCAGCTTTTGGACTTTTACTATTCCAATTTATTATATGCTGGTTCATTTCTCTGCCCATTTATCTTACTTTCTCTTTGCTTTTCATCATGTTCACTTGAAAATTTTAATTTTTATATACAAAGTTTCATATATTAGCAAACACAAACTGTTCTTCTTCCTCATTTTTGCTTCCATCTTACTCGATATAAATCTGTTTCTTTTTCGATCGGTGAAAAGTATATATATAATATAAAATACTAAAATTGCATTCATTTACAAAGTTTCAAAAACTGGTTGTAACTGGTTCATTTTTTCTTTCCCCTAAGTACTGTTGCGCCGTCCACCCTAGCTGCCAAGCACCACCTCCAACCCGCAACAGCGCCTCCACCTTGCACCGGCCGCCATCTCCTCCTTACTAACCGCCTTCTCGACGCCATGGCCACACGTCAGCCAAGCATCCCTCCACATCTCTATCGACCTTCACGCTTCCTCTCCACTGGCCGAAATCCAATAGCCGAAGCCATCACCTGAAGCCCATGCCGCTGCCAACATTAGCCTATACCTTCACCCCTAGCCGCAACATGAACCACCGCTGCCCCACTGACAGCCAGACCCGCCACAGCCTTGAGCAGCCCTCCAATAAACCCTTGCTCGGCCTCTACTCTTTCATAGCCGCACACAACCACACAAGCGCGCAGCCCAGCCACCGAACGTCCGCACCAACCTCCCTCCTCCGGCCTTACCCCACGCGCTAGCCCGCGAACCCATTCCGTTCATGAAACCCGCCAACATCCATCCTATCGCCCACAACTGGCAGCCTCCACGTCATCCTTCACTCCTCCTTCTCCTTCACTCGACACATCTAGCAGTAACTAGGCAGCAGCTTTGCCTTGCGCTATTTCGTATATATAACATCTCCTCTTATGAAAAAAGGGAAACATTTATATTGTTCATGTATAGTGCCAGAGAATGATGATCACCTCCTCGATCTGAAGCCAGTCGTGCCTTTCCACTTTAGCAATAGCCTTCTTGCTCTTCTCACCTCTTTTTTATATAGAGGTATATATAATGTGTTTTATAGTATTATATAATATGTTTAATGGTATATAATATAATATGTTAGTATTTTTTTAGTGTGTGTGTGTGTATAATGTGCTTATGTTGATATTTTGAAATGAATATATATATGTAATATGTTATGATAGTATTTAGAAATGCATATATATAATATGTTTATAGTAATATTTGAAAAATATTTTATGATTTTAAACATATATAGATATTATGTTTAAATATTTATTTGAAGAATTGTGAAGATATGGGTTTTATTAAATATTGGTTTTTTTTAATTATAATATGAAGATTTTTATTTTAAATATGTGTTTTAAATTGAATATTTGTTTCCAGTTATATCAAGCTAGTTTTGATTTGTTTCATCGATTCTTAGTAATCAGCTTTGCCTCTGTGACGACCCGGAATTTTTGAGCATTTGAAATAGGAATATTTAATTAATTTTAAATATTCAAAAGATAATTATTAACTTTAATTTCAAATATACAGTATTTAGTTGGATAATTAATTATTAAATTTAATTATTGGGATTGGGTAAATTATTGAATCTTGATTTTAAGTCTGTTAAAAATAGTTCAAAGGTTCAGAAAATTTATATTGTTAATACTGAAGATGGTAGAACTTTTAAAATGGAATTTTAAAGAGTTTTGTTCAGTTTTAAAATATATCGTTGAAATTGAATTTAAAAATAGTCGTCCGAGGCACAGTCTCGGGATTCGACGAAACCAGTTCCATTGGATCCGTAATATTGTATTATTACCGGATTTCAAGTTTCATAGTAACTGGAGTTGTTGTGTGAGCGTACGACATACAAACGCGTTGAAATTGAATCGAAAATTTAATATAAACAATATAAGCAAAACACTGTAGCTAGACAATTTCTACACGTCAACATCCAGCCGCCCAAATCTTTTCAAAAGAAAATCTCGTACCCTTTCTCTTCTCTAAGAAGCTATCGAACTAAAATATCTGAGAAAAATTATATACTTCGAAGTCTCGCGTTCCCTTTCTTTTTGAACAGCGAAACCAAATCAAAATATCTGGTCGCCTCTTCATCATTTTCTTCCTAAAACTAGAGCCAATCGAAAAGATAGGGTCTTCCCCCAAATCGAAATCGATTTTCGGAAGAAAAAAATAATAAAACAAGTGAGTGGCCGAGCAATCGTGTAGTCGTGAGTTGGTTCACGAGCTCGCACCGAAGTCTCCATGGCCTAGGGCAATAGGGATGGTCGCATCTGAGCTTGAGGGCATTCGTGCTCGAGGATGGGAACGTCGCTTTCGAAGTGCAGCGCCGAGGCAACACGAAGGATCGTGAGATGATGGCGCGATATCGAGCAAGATCTAGAGGTGTGTCGCGAGTGGTGGCAGAAGTCGGGGTTCCTCGCGATAGTTTGAGGCGCGAAATCGACAAGGTCGACGAAACGCGAAGTGAGGCAGTAGGGGGTCGCGCGTGAGTAAAGGCGGAAGTCTCAATCTGGGGTCAGGGGAGCATCGCGATCGATTGCTATGTGGGTTTCGTTTTCGAGACCTACGGGATTAGCGCTGCAGCGATTTGGAAGCGTGGCAGTTTAGGTCGAATGTGGAGTCGAAGATCGAGACAAGGCGTGCGAAGCTTTGGGAATCTAGTCACGTCATTTAGATTGTGGAAGTCGCGATCGGTCGGCGACAACGTGGTGGCAGGAGTTCTGAGTTTGGGTTCTGTCAAGTCTGTGAGGTATTCGAACTTTTTCATTTTAGCTTGATTTAATAATCTTATGTTTGCAAATGAGATAAACTGGAGTTATATACATTGGGTAATCATGTTTATAACGGGGTATAATATGGATAGATTTGCAAAAACGAGGATTTTAAATGTTGTGAATTGAAAAGTATAAAAAGGGAAATTTATATTTGAATTAAGTAGTTAGTAAATTGTAACTATGGAATGAGAATTAATTATTTGATTTAAGAGATTAATTGGTTTAAAAGGTTCATTTAATTATTGTCAATCTAAGAAAATGTATAGATAAACAGAGATATATATAGATAAGATTTTGGAAAATAGAAATCCCAAATGTTTGTAGAGTTTATGTAAAAATCCGATTTTTAATCTATATAGATTATTTTTTTACAAGTATAAATGAGGCTTCGAAAAATAAATAAATTTGTTCGATTAATTCGAGAGTTAATGAATCTAATATTTATTCAAGGTCAAAAATCTGGGAAGAATCAAACTGGTCTGGATGGATTGCAAAAATTTAAAAAGCAAAGGTGAGTTAATCTCACTCAGTTAAATTATAATTTAAATTTAATTGGTTAAATTTAAATAATTGGTTGAATGATTGATTTGGTTTGATGTGATACTATATATATAGTAGTATATAGCAATATATACATATTGGCATATGTATATATTGGAGTTGTTGATATTCCCGCATTTGTATAGCGGATGAGACCCTATGCGCCGCATAATAGCGGATGATATTTTATAAAACCCATATACCGCGATATTCCACCTTGAAGTGGAATTGGTATTGTGCTAACGTCTGTGGATGCAGGGAAACAGGTTGGAGGGATCCAACTGGATTCCTCAAAATATTTAATTTTGTTTAAATATTCTGTGATATGATTGTTGATATCCTGTGATGATTTATATTGGATAATCTGGTTGGATTGAATTTCCCAGTATAATGAGTTACCAAAAGCAATTGAATTGAATTTTGGAAAGAAATAAAAGAGTAAAATTCAAGTTAAATAATTCTAGTGAATTCGAATAAATTAAATAAGGAATTGTAAAAGAAATAAAGAAATTTCTAAATTCGAACAAATATGGGAAAAGAGGATTTTGAATTTAATAGTGAAGAAATAAATCTTTAACTAAAGTGATATTATTTAAAAATATAAAAGAATTGATTTTATTGGAATTTAAAGATATAATTTAATTAAAATATTAATTGAAGAAGTTTGGAAATCCGAAATTGGTATTTTAGTTAAAAAGGGGTTTTAACTCATAATAAGGAAATAAAAGATGAAAGTTAATGTATTTGAAATAATTGAAGTAAATAGGGAAATTTACTTCAAAGTAAAGTAAAATGGAAATCAATTGGAAATTGATTTAAGTGTTTAAAAACTTGGGTTTTTAAAAGAGAAATGAGATTTTGGAGATATAAACTGGGTTTATAAAGTAAAATAAAATATCAGTGGATATTTGAGAATATAAATTCAAGATGGGAATTTATAAAAGGATATGGATTGGTTTAAAAATAAACGTTGGTTTATTTTTAAAAGATGGAAATGAGAAGTGTATTTCTCTGGATTGTCAAGTACGTTTTTCCAAGGCAATTTTAAATACAAGTTAAAAGTTTAATATGTTTTAAAAAGCATATTTTAGAAGATTGATTATTTCTAAATGTTAAAGTCTAAAGTAAGTATTTTCAAAAATCTATTATTGTAGTAATTATATAAAAGTGATTTGCTATTATGTTTTAAAAGAGAAATTTAGTTTATATTTGTAAAGTGGTTTCATTTTAAATATTCCTTAAGTATATATTTTGTTAAGGTATCAAAGTAGTTTTTAAATTTCAATATTATAAAGTATATTTATAGTAAAGTGCTTTTAAATTATTTTTAAATCTAAAGTATTTTGTACTTGGTGTTTCAGAGAAATAAATATTTGGGGAAATGTATTCCGTAAGCGGAAACTGTTTGAAATTGTTTCCAAAAGGAGTTTGAAAATAGAAATATATCTTGGAAAGATATTTGGGCAAATAAATAATGTGGGAAATTATTTATTGTGTGATGGTTGCTTGTGGATGTTAATTGATAGTTAAATAACCGACTATCAATATTGGCCAAATGCGTTGATCGTTTCGAAGAGACCGGGATCGAGTTTCCGTATACCAGGATTCTAGGTCTGGAGACTCGAATACCACTTCGATCCGGTTTGTACGTTTCGTGTAACGATTTCGGAGTCGAAGATGGAGCAGTGAAGTGCAAGGGCTAGTCGCTACTAATCCTGAGGATATTTCCAAAATGGATGTAGTAGGAATAGTGCTTTCGGTTCCGTTCGGACCCGGGACGGACTTGTATGGACGAATGCTTTCGTGACATCGTCAGGTGGATGATGGGCATTCTAAGGGATATGTGCTAAGAAGGTATCGTTTAGCCTCGAGCCTCATCAACCGGGAATGACTGAAAATCAGGGGTTATGCAGCAAGGCTTCGTGGGTAGCACCCACTTGAGAGTAAGGTCATCCCTGTCTAGATGTCCCTTTTATTTCGGCTTAGTGGTGCGGTTGCTGATCACAACCGTGGGGTGATTTTACTTGGAATTATCCAGTAAGGGATGATTCCGGTCTTGTGTTGCAGGGGAGCGGGCGTACTCCTCGGTACTGTGATCTAGGCCACGTACTGTGACAGGTGGTACCCCAGTGCCTAGTCATTCGTTGGAAATCCATTCTCCCTACGTGCCTTGTACGAGTTTTGTTTGTATTACCCACGTTGTGGCTAGTATGCTGGAATTTAATCATGTAACAATTTCAGCTATTTTAATAAGTATTTGTGAATAGACACTATTATAATATCAGAGAATTTTGATAAAAAGTGTTTTAGCTATCGTAAGGTAAAAACCCGACATGTTTATTTGTGGCGTGGTCTTACGAGATGCTTTTATTTTCAAAAGGATTTTGAAACTTTAATAATCAATTTGAGTGTGATTTTCTCACGCTGGTTTTCCAGACTGACTCGGGTATTGTTTTATATGATGCTCGGGTCAGACCGAGATAAACAGGTTCAGGATATGATGCTGTGGAGCTCAGGAGACGAGCTGGATGACGATACGTACTCTCGTACTTGCTATTATTTTTCCGCTGTGTATTCAGTTGTATGTTATGGATGTTGATGTACTCTGATGATGTATTCTGATGATGTATTATATAAACAGATATAGTTTTTGATTTGTGTAAAGATCTGTTGATATATATTATATTTTATTCCGCTGCGATGTGAGATTCTGTTGTTGATTTTCTGTTTCTTCTTCTTCTACCTCTTCTTCTTTAACACAAATGGTTCGATTTTCCGGGTCAGGAAAGTCGGGTCGTTACAGTGGTATCAGAGCTTAGGCTGGCGACAACCTTGGCTCTGGTGGATATTTTGAGAGTATTAATAGATATGAGCGCGTATCTGTTAGTGAATATAAAATTGTTTTATATTGTGTTGATTGGTTTATTGAGTAGTTTATGGATTCTGGTCGATGTGTGGGACGCCACAACATTGATAGGGATCTCTAAACGCTTGTATAGAACAATTCGACACAGTATTGTTTTAAAATGGGGTAAATGAAATAATTTTATCCAAATTATTTTTGTATATAAAAAGAAAAGTTTTTATAAGCTATTTAGCTTATATATGGATGTTTGATCGTTAGGAAGTGATAATATTAAATTAGTATCATTTAAATATCAAATTGAATAAGAATTTGGAATCATAACCTAGGTTAAGAAAATAAATTCAGATAATAAAGTGAAATTTGTAACTGTGAATTATAAATATGATTTATAATTGGGAATAGGATTCCAGAGGAACATTTGAAAAATAAATCGAGATGGATTTCAAATTTGGAATTTTGTGAAGTTTAAAATTCCTTTGAGTTTGGAAATGGTTTGAAAAGGGTTTTGGAGAAATAATAGTATTATTTCAGGAATATTTTGAGTTGAAATCTTGTGAGATTTGGAAATTAAAAATATTTGAAAGTGTTTTTAAAGAGATAAAAGCATTAAATTCTCTTTCGGTCGCTGGGAAATAACTTCGGTGATGACTGCAGCATCATCGATGTTCATTTTCGGGTTTCTGAAAGAGAAATTGCTACCTAGATGTATGGGCTGGTGTTTGTTTGCAAAACTGAGTTTGGTTTTGGAATTGAAAAGGGTTTTGGGTATAGTTGATTTCAAAAGTGATTTTGAAATTCTGGGAAATTGTTTAAACTCTGGAATCTTATTTAAAATGTTTATGGAATGATGAGAAAAATAAAATATATATTAGTTAAATAAATTGTATAATCCCTAATTAAAAGTAAAAGTATAAATGGGATTGAATTTAAATAGATGGAAGTATGGATATAAATAAATTGTGGCTTATAAAATTTAGAAGTGGAATAAATAAGCCAAAATAAAAGTTGTTTGAATTGTGAAAAATGGATGTAAATCCAAAACATGAATTATAAAATAGACCGAACTTCAGTAAAATAGTTAAGTGATTTTCGAAGTAAAAATCAACTATTGAATTGTAAAAAGAAGTGTGCTAATTTGGAATAAATTAGAAAAGTGGATATGTTAATGGAATTTGAATTTGGTAATAAAAGTGGAAGTATAAATGAATAATGGAATTGGAGTGTAATAGTGATAATTTGAATTGTAAATAAATTCAAGTAAGCAGAAATGATTGAAGTGGCATTGTTATTAATATAATACAATTCAGGAATAAGTATTGAATGTGGATTAGAGGTTATATTGGATTCAATGAATATACCACTTATATTAAAATGGAAGAGAGTTAAAAATAAATTGAATTGGAATCAATTTAAATTGGTTATGAAACTTTAGCAATTATTTATTCTTATGGATATCGTCAAAACTGCATAAAATAAACCGTCGTTTGACGTAAGTAAAGTAAATTGAAATTCTATCAGTTGATAGAAGTTAAATAAATTGATTTTGAGATCAATTGAATTAAATATAAGTTTGGTTTGCTAAAATGAGCCGAATGTGAGAAATTGAGATGTGAACCATTTAAATTGGATATAGTCGTACATAAATGGGTTGTAACAATTTAAATTAATGTTGGAACCAAAACATTGCTTATAAGTGTTGTTTAATCTACTTTCTTCATGGAAATTCTCTTGTTTGTTAGTTAAATATGTAAAATGTTGTTAAGTTGCATGATCTTGGTACTTACATTTTTGAAGTAAGTAAGTACAGGTTCAGGGAAGCCGTATAGCTGATTTTGGGTTGCACTAATTGCTAAATAAATCACTGCTTTGCTTAAAAAAATTGCTATAATAAGGTACGCTTACGCAAAAATTCAAAATAGGAGATATGAACTGCATATATTGATATATATTGTGATTTCCGGCCTGAGGCCGATGTATATATATATTTGTGCATCCTGCGATATCGCAGAAGTCCCTCCGTACAAGGGAGACTCTGCCAAAATTTTTCGTAAATTTTGGGAGTTAGAAAATTTTTGAAATTTTTTGAAAATTTTCACTAACAACAAATGAATTAAATTTTTTTAAACAAATAAGGTTGAAACTGAGTATTGAAATCTATTTAAAATGTGAAAGTAAAGTAAGTGAAATCGAAGGAACTAACGAAAGTTAAGCTTGCAAACAAACTTTTAATTGAGATTGAAATTAATTAGTAAGTGCAACTAATTCAATATTCAAAGTGGAAGATAAATTGAATTCAAGTGGAAATGTAAACGCAAAAGTGGATAGAAATGGATAGGAACTTCAATAGTGAAGTGAAAATATGTATAAGCAGTATGTAAAATGTTTATCTTAAACTTAAGAAATGAATAGTGAATTCTTAAGAAGATGTGGTACTGAAAGTATGCTAAGTGAATAATTGAATTAAGGTGAAATTGAAGTTGTGAAATGGGATAGTTGTGAATAAGGGGATAACAATAAAAAAGGAATGTGAATAAAAGAGAATTGATATAACTGACAATCAATTGGAATTTATACGTAAGATGTACGTATATTATTTTATTCGCATAGCTATTTGATCCAGATGTCGAGCACAGAATTTCGAGATAGTTTTATCGATCCGAATTAGGATTTTTCACTCGATTTTCAATGGCGAGCCTGGATATGGATTGTTGATTGATTCTGGATATTCTCTATCATAGTTGGTGGCTATGCAAGGAGAATGACGGTTTCTGATCAAGAAACCAGATCTGAGTCCGCACTAGGAAGTCAGGTGGACGATACTAGTTCGGAAGTGAAATGGTGTGATCGATTGAGCGATCGAATGTGATATTGCGTACGGATGATATATGTGCATCGTACGGGCTTAAGTAAAACAATATTGAAAATTTGTAAAGGAATGTATAAAATGACTTTGGAATTGTGATTTGAATATTATTGCTTAGTAGGATATACAGGTGTATAAAAGCAATGGATAAATTGGGATTTTGATTTTTGAAGATAAAATTTAATGGCCCGACAAAAGGTATGTATTTGAATTTCTATATGAAATTTGATTGGGTTTTTGATCCAGCCACTTGGCTTTTTGTTTTCTTTTTGAGATTGGGAGGCCGTAGAGCCATTTTGTAGTAGTACCGAGCTAGCCGCGCAAAGGAGACGCTGGCGAAATTTTTCGGGAATTTAGGGAGTTAGAAAAATTTTGGGAAATTTTGATAACTCAAAATTTTAATTCAAATTTAAATTTGAATGGATAAGTAGGTGGTATGGGTTGAACTTATGAATAAGTTTGGGAAGTTAAAAGATGATTAGAGTATCATTAATAGAAGATTGTTTGGGTATTGTTAAAACTGTTTGAATTTGGGAAATAGTTAACGGGGATTGAATCATTCTTCCTAACTAGTAATTTCGGGGACGAAATTCTTTTAAGGGGGGAGGAATGTGACGACCCGGAATTTTTGAGCATTTGAAATAGGAATATTTAATTAATTTTAAATATTCAAAAGATAATTATTAACTTTAATTTCAAATATACAGTATTTAGTTGGATAATTAATTATTAAATTTAATTATTGGGATTGGGTAAATTATTGAATCTTGATTTTAAGTCTGTTAAAAATAGTTCAAAGGTTCAGAAAATTTATATTGTTAATACTGAAGATGATAGAACTTTTAAAATGGAATTTTAAAGAGTTTTGTTCAGTTTTAAAATATATCGTTGAAATTGAATTTAAAAATAGTCGTCCGAGGCACAGTCTCGGGATTCGACGAAACCAGTTCCATTGGATCCGTAATATTGTATTATTACCGGATTTCAAGTTTCATAGTAACTGGAGTTGTTGTGTGAGCGTACGACATACAAACGCGTTGAAATTGAATCGAAAATTTAATATAAACAATATAAGCAAAACACTGTAGCTAGACAATTTCTACACGTCAACATCCAGCCGCCCAAATCTTTTCAAAAGAAAATCTCGTACCCTTTCTCTTCTCTAAGAAGCTATCGAACTAAAATATCTGAGAAAAATTATATACTTCGAAGTCTCGCGTTCCCTTTCTTTTTGAACAGCGAAACCAAATCAAAATATCTGGTCGCCTCTTCATCATTTTCTTCCTAAAACTAGAGCCAATCGAAAAGATAGGGTCTTCCCCCAAATCGAAATCGATTTTCGGAAGAAAAAAATAATAAAACAAGTGAGTGGCCGAGCAATCGTGTAGTCGTGAGTTGGTTCACGAGCTCGCACCGAAGTCTCCATGGCCTAGGGCAATAGGGATGGTCGCATCTGAGCTTGAGGGCATTCGTGCTCGAGGATGGGAACGTCGCTTTCGAAGTGCAGCGCCGAGGCAACACGAAGGATCGTGAGATGATGGCGCGATATCGAGCAAGATCTAGAGGTGTGTCGCGAGTGGTGGCAGAAGTCGGGGTTCCTCGCGATAGTTTGAGGCGCGAAATCGACAAGGTCGACGAAACGCGAAGTGAGGCAGTAGGGGGTCGCGCGTGAGTAAAGGCGGAAGTCTCAATCTGGGGTCAGGGGAGCATCGCGATCGATTGCTATGTGGGTTTCGTTTTCGAGACCTACGGGATTAGCGCTGCAGCGATTTGGAAGCGTGGCAGTTTAGGTCGAATGTGGAGTCGAAGATCGAGACAAGGCGTGCGAAGCTTTGGGAATCTAGTCACGTCATTTAGATTGTGGAAGTCGCGATCGGTCGGCGACAACGTGGTGGCAGGAGTTCTGAGTTTGGGTTCTGTCAAGTCTGTGAGGTATTCGAACTTTTTCATTTTAGCTTGATTTAATAATCTTATGTTTGCAAATGAGATAAACTGGAGTTATATACATTGGGTAATCATGTTTATAACGGGGTATAATATGGATAGATTTGCAAAAACGAGGATTTTAAATGTTGTGAATTGAAAAGTATAAAAAGGGAAATTTATATTTGAATTAAGTAGTTAGTAAATTGTAACTATGGAATGAGAATTAATTATTTGATTTAAGAGATTAATTGGTTTAAAAGGTTCATTTAATTATTGTCAATCTAAGAAAATGTATAGATAAACAGAGATATATACAGATAAGATTTTGGAAAATAGAAATCCCAAATGTTTGTAGAGTTTATGTAAAAATCCGATTTTTAATCTATATAGATTATTTTTTTACAAGTATAAATGAGGCTTCGAAAAATAAATAAATTTGTTCGATTAATTCGAGAGTTAATGAATCTAATATTTATTCAAGGTCAAAAATCTGGGAAGAATCAAACTGGTCTGGATGGATTGCAAAAATTTAAAAAGCAAAGGTGAGTTAATCTCACTCAGTTAAATTATAATTTAAATTTAATTGGTTAAATTTAAATAATTGGTTGAATGATTGATTTGGTTTGATGTGATACTATATATATAGTAGTATATAGCAATATATACATATTGGCATATGTATATATTGGAGTTGTTGATATTCCCGCATTTGTATAGCGGATGAGACCCTATGCGCCGCATAATAGCGGATGATATTTTATAAAACCCATATACCGCGATATTCCACCTTGAAGTGGAATTGGTATTGTGCTAACGTCTGTGGATGCAGGGAAACAGGTTGGAGGGATCCAACTGGATTCCTCAAAATATTTAATTTTGTTTAAATATTCTGTGATATGATTGTTGATATCCTGTGATGATTTATATTGGATAATCTGGTTGGATTGAATTTCCCAGTATAATGAGTTACCAAAAGCAATTGAATTGAATTTTGGAAAGAAATAAAAGAGTAAAATTCAAGTTAAATAATTCTAGTGAATTCGAATAAATTAAATAAGGAATTGTAAAAGAAATAAAGAAATTTCTAAATTCGAACAAATATGGGAAAAGAGGATTTTGAATTTAATAGTGAAGAAATAAATCTTTAACTAAAGTGATATTATTTAAAAATATAAAAGAATTGATTTTATTGGAATTTAAAGATATAATTTAATTAAAATATTAATTGAAGAAGTTTGGAAATCCGAAATTGGTATTTTAGTTAAAAAGGGGTTTTAACTCATAATAAGGAAATAAAAGATGAAAGTTAATGTATTTGAAATAATTGAAGTAAATAGGGAAATTTACTTCAAAGTAAAGTAAAATGGAAATCAATTGGAAATTGATTTAAGTGTTTAAAAACTTGGGTTTTTAAAAGAGAAATGAGATTTTGGAGATATAAACTGGGTTTATAAAGTAAAATAAAATATCAGTGGATATTTGAGAATATAAATTCAAGATGGGAATTTATAAAAGGATATGGATTGGTTTAAAAATAAACGTTGGTTTATTTTTAAAAGATGGAAATGAGAAGTGTATTTCTCTGGATTGTCAAGTACGTTTTTCCAAGGCAATTTTAAATACAAGTTAAAAGTTTAATATGTTTTAAAAAGCATATTTTAGAAGATTGATTATTTCTAAATGTTAAAGTCTAAAGTAAGTATTTTCAAAAATCTATTATTGTAGTAATTATATAAAAGTGATTTGCTATTATGTTTTAAAAGAGAAATTTAGTTTATATTTGTAAAGTGGTTTCATTTTAAATATTCCTTAAGTATATATTTTGTTAAGGTATCAAAGTAGTTTTTAAATTTCAATATTATAAAGTATATTTATAGTAAAGTTCTTTTAAATTATTTTTAAATCTAAAGTATTTTGTACTTGGTGTTTCAGAGAAATAAATATTTGGGGAAATGTATTCCGTAAGCGGAAACTGTTTGAAATTGTTTCCAAAAGGAGTTTGAAAATAGAAATATATCTTGGAAAGATATTTGGGCAAATAAATAATGTGGGAAATTATTTATTGTGTGATGGTTGCTTGTGGATGTTAATTGATAGTTAAATAACCGACTATCAATATTGGCCAAATGCGTTGATCGTTTCGAAGAGACCGGGATCGAGTTTCCGTATACCAGGATTCTAGGTCTGGAGACTCGAATACCACTTCGATCCGGTTTGTACGTTTCGTGTAACGATTTCGGAGTCGAAGATGGAGCAGTGAAGTGCAAGGGCTAGTCGCTACTAATCCTGAGGATATTTCCAAAATGGATGTAGTAGGAATAGTGCTTTCGGTTCCGTTCGGACCCGGGACGGACTTGTATGGACGAATGCTTTCGTGACATCGTCAGGTGGATGATGGGCATTCTAAGGGATATGTGCTAAGAAGGTATCGTTTAGCCTCGAGCCTCATCAACCGGGAATGACTGAAAATCAGGGGTTATGCAGCAAGGCTTCGTGGGTAGCACCCACTTGAGAGTAAGGTCATCCCTGTCTAGATGTCCCTTTTATTTCGGCTTAGTGGTGCGGTTGCTGATCACAACCGTGGGGTGATTTTACTTGGAATTATCCAGTAAGGGATGATTCCGGTCTTGTGTTGCAGGGGAGCGGGCGTACTCCTCGGTACTGTGATCTAGGCCACGTACTGTGACAGGTGGTACCCCAGTGCCTAGTCATTCGTTGGAAATCCATTCTCCCTACGTGCCTTGTACGAGTTTTGTTTGTATTACCCACGTTGTGGCTAGTATGCTGGAATTTAATCATGTAACAATTTCAGCTATTTTAATAAGTATTTGTGAATAGACACTATTATAATATCAGAGAATTTTGATAAAAAGTGTTTTAGCTATCGTAAGGTAAAAACCCGACATGTTTATTTGTGGCGTGGTCTTACGAGATGCTTTTATTTTCAAAAGGATTTTGAAACTTTAATAATCAATTTGAGTGTGATTTTCTCACGCTGGTTTTCCAGACTGACTCGGGTATTGTTTTATATGATGCTCGGGTCAGACCGAGATAAACAGGTTCAGGATATGATGCTGTGGAGCTCAGGAGACGAGCTGGATGACGATACGTACTCTCGTACTTGCTATTATTTTTCCGATGTGTATTCAGTTGTATGTTATGGATGTTGATGTACTCTGATGATGTATTCTGATGATGTATTATATAAACAGATATAGTTTTTGATTTGTGTAAAGATCTGTTGATATATATTATATTTTATTCCGCTGCGATGTGAGATTCTGTTGTTGATTTTCTGTTTCTTCTTCTTCTACCTCTTCTTCTTTAACACAAATGGTTTGATTTTCCGGGTCAGGAAAGTCGGGTCGTTACAGCCTCGTTCGTCGAATACATATTCATCGTGCTGTGCTTGGATTCGTAGCTCATTTCATTGTCAAATTTCTCTAGCCTCGAAAGGTGAGCAATCACTTACGATTAACATTCTTATATTTAGTAAATTTAATTCACATGAAATGACGATTGAAATATGCTGTTAAATTTGAACGGTTAAGTTATTTAATTGTTAAATATGACATGCCCTTATCTGCCATTGTTTACCTATGACATTTGACACCATAACCTGTTATATATATTATATTTAAATTTGTTACTGATGATATATGCATGTTGTTGATATGTTATATGATTTTCATATTTGTTCTCACTCTGCAATTTCCCTGTTAGTTTAGAATTCCCTATAGGTTGAAATGATACATACCCGAACGATCTTATAGATTAGGGGAAAATCGTTATGGGTTGAAATGATAAACCCAAGCAATTTTCATTGAATTTGAATTTTGGGATTGCGGGTTGAAATGATATATACCTGTAAAATATTTCAATTACGGATTGAAATGATATATATATGTATCACCTGACCATAGGATAGAAAATTATATACGGACATCGTTGGTTTATTTTTAAAAATGATTTCCAAGGTTTTGAAGGGAAATATATATTAGTCTTAATAAATATTGATTTTTACATATAATATATCAATTTATTTTAATATATGTGAAAATTTAGATTTTTTAATTATATGTTTTGAAAATTTTAAAATTATAAGTTAAGTTGTGAAAATGTAAATTTTAAGGTTTTACTTATATTTTTATTATTTTTAAAATATATAAATAAGATTTAAATTGAATTTAATAATAAGATTTAATTTATTTAATTTAATAAAATTTAGTGTACTTTAATTTAATAAAATTTAATTTGATTGGTTTATATAATATATTTAGTATTTATATAATAATTTATTAATATTTTGAAAATAGATTTTGTAGTAACTTTAATAAATAAAGGTTGGGAGGATAAATTAAGTTGATTAGTAATTTAATTTGTTAAGAACTGAATTTAAATAAGAATTGATTGTAAACTTATTGATTTTGAAATTTTGCAAGGTATGATTTTATAATTCGATTTAATAAAAGGTGATTAAGTTAATATTTTAAAATTTAAATAAAATTCAATATTTAATTTTTATTTGTAATTTGAGATTTTATTTAAATATTATTAAGAATGATTAAGCGAATAATTCCAAATTAAAATAAAATTAAAGCTGAATTTTGAAATATAAATGAATTTATCAAATCGAGTTATTGTAAATTGTTTGAATACTTAAACTTTGAAAAACTATTGAATTGGAAGTGATTTAAGTTTGAAATCAATATAAATTAAAAATGGTTTCATTGCGAATTTGAATTGAATTGTAATTGATGAACCGAGATTGGTTTAAATTGAATTTTGGAACTAAAGTTGATTTGAATTGATTTGAGAAATTGGAAAAGCAATCCTAATTTGAAACTATTTTTGATATATATATTTTAATATATAAACTATTTTTAATATATAAACTACTTTAATTTATAACCGTTTCAATATAAAAAAACTATTTTCAATATTTAAACTATTCAAGTTGGAACTGTTATGATTTGGATTTAATGGATATAAATGTGAATATTTTTATATGATGGTTTAAACTATTTTGTGGATGTGGTTTTCGAAAGTGATATGATTTCGAAGTGTACATGATTTTGAAAGTGATATGATTTTTGAAATGAATATGATATTTTGAAATGAAGTACAAACTGTTTGAAATATAAAATGACCACAGTGTGAAATAAGCGTTTGGTTGTTAAAGAGACCGGGATCAAATATTGTCATACTCTTTGCCAATACCGAAAACCACTTTAACAACTGTGCACGTGGTGGAGATTCCAAAACCAAGTAGGATGGTTGGTGACGATTCTGTATGAGGTATTAACGTAGCCCTGACTCCCGGTAGTCAGCTTGATGTGGCTAAAACAGGAGCTATACCTGGGCCAAGTGAGGTCGCACCCTCGATCAGGCACATTTCTTTGATACCATTCTATTGCTTGTGTGATTTGATTGGGTGCACCATTTCTTTTGGGAGTGTGTCTCGAGGTGGGCGGTAGTAGCTGCTATGCGTTACCACCAGCCCGGTTCTGCAAAACGGTAGAATCCTACCCTAGGCATTGCCTCGCGTGCCTTGTCACATGCCTTATCACGCTTTCTACGAGTTTGGTTTGTACCATACCTATGGAGTGCCCTCTGATAGCCCTCCAGTTTACGGAGGAATTACGGTACTGTATAGACTATGGGAATATATAAAATGTGTTAAAGGGAATATGGGTAACGCCTTAACGTTATTTTAATAGTTTACTTTACTTTAGACATTATCTATGTAGCGTATTGTACTATGTATGTAGATAGTTTAACGGATCCTTAGAGGATGGGAATCCCAAACATCCTTTAAGTTATATTGTATTTTAGTTGACATTTCACTTGAGTTAATTTACTGGTATAAGAATGTTAATCCTGACTCGAGTGTTTTGTGTTTTGTTTTATGCTCGGGTCAGACTGAGTGTCACAATATTTGACTCACCTTTGGAGTTTGGAGCTTTGCTTGAAGATCTATCCCTCATCTATTCAGCTTTGCAGTTATCTCAGTTATTTCCAGTGGGTTATGTTCAGACTTGTCTGTTTCTTTTGTATTTGAGAATTTTATGTATTTGAATTTCAGTTGTATCTGGTTTTGACTCTAATGTTTATATAGTAGTTGCATGAACTACTATTTATCTATTCCGCTGCTTATTGTTATATTACTCTGTATCTATGATTCTGTGATTGATTTTATTTACTATATATGCTAAGTTTGCCAAATATAAATTAACAATCTGTTATTTTGAGAAATTCAAGTCTGACATGAGTGGATGATTGTCGATTTGAATGGTTCAAAATAGCGGGTCGTTACAGTTGGTATAGAACTCTAGTTTAGGCAAAACTTAGCATATGGAGTAAAATTATTTACAGAATCACGTTCGTTCGAGCTTGAATTTCTTCCTCTTTGATTCGGATTTCCTTTGAATTTTGGAACATTCCTCGTTTCTGAAATCCATTCTTGCCTTTTCCTGTTCGTGTCCTTCTTGATACTGGAGCATCCCATAGCTCTATTTCTATCGATCTCTGAAATAAATTCAACCTTAATTGGCAATTTCATCCTGGTGTGTGACACATTCCATCGGCGGTCCTGCCAACCTTGGTATGATTTGTAAAGGGGTGAAACTCCTTTACAACATGCATCGATTCACCGGAGATTTCTACGTCATCGATTACGATGTTGTTATCTCTTAAAACACTCGAACCATTTCTCTAGTAGACGACCCGGGTAATTCTCTTGTGATCGTATGTTGATTGCCTCAGGATTTTTGCAGGCAGTCTTATCTTCACTTGGTGCTCAGCCTAGTGATCTCGACTCTGGCCAAATAGTCAGGGATTATCCTGATGTCTTTGGTGAAGTCACTTCTCTCCCTTCCAAGCGGGAAATTTAATTCTGCATCGATCTTATTCCTAGAGCTCGACCTGTTTTCCTTTTTCCCCATATGAATGGCTTCTATGTATGGTTAGTCATGCCCTTTGGATTAACCAATGCTCCTGCCTTCTTCGTTGATCCCATGAATCGTGTTTTCCGCGACGTTCTCAACCAGTTTGTCCTGATTTTCGTTAATGATATTCTCGTTTTTCTAAGTCTCGGTTGACCCGGTTAAGGTCACCGCTATTAATATAAGTCTATCATCTTCCCTCTTTGTAATTTTATTATCTTATCTTCCTTTCGAGTCTATCTTCATTGTTAGAATTCTCATGGATTAAGGCCCCTCTAACTTGAATCTCTATCCTTGTTCTAAATCCATTCTTTAATATCCTATGAGAGAACGTATTTGCAATTAATATAAAAGGGTTTTATATTGTGTTGTTTGAGTTGTTAAGTTTGATTGGGGTTTCGATCGATTCGTCTGGCCAACGTTATCGATAGAATTTTCAAAACACTTGAACAGAGCAAACTGACACAATATTGTTTCCAAAATTTGCAATTTTGTATGATTATATTTTATATACAAAAGCATAATTTTCTGAAATTAGATAGTTAAATGGATTGGTTGTTAGAAATGATAATACTAGATTATCAATTATTGTTTTGTCAACATTTCTAAATCATTAACTATTATTGTAGGTTATAAGAAGATAGGATTTTAAAACATGGTTTATAAATCTGATTTGCAAATGGAATGAAAATTAAGGATTTAAGGATTAAATTTTCGGTGCTTTTCAAATTTGGTTTTCAAATTTTTGAAATATTATTATTTGAAAGTATTTTCGAATGGAAATTGTGTTCAATGTATTTTAAAGAAGTAAGTCTGTACTCTTCTCTTTTTTCACTAGAAAATAGTTTCAGTAATGACTGCAGCATCATCGACATTCATTTTCGAGTCTCGGAGTGGAGAGACCACTTAGTAGCTTTGCTACACTTTGGTTTTGGAAAATGGATTTGATTTGAATCTCTTGAGTATGATTTGATGTATAATATATATATATATGTATGTATGTATGTATGTATGTATCTATGTATGTTTCAAAATGGTTTGAAGTGAAACCAGAAATTTAACTCTTAAGTTTATAATAAGTAAGGGTTTTTATTTATTAAAATGAAGTAAAAAATTTGAATAATTGAAGTGTGTAAAAGGAGAATTGGAATTTAAACAGCTTAAAACAGTTGAACCAGGATAAAATTTATTTGTATAATACTCAATTGCATTCTGAAATATATATAACTTACGTGAAATATTCAAAAAGTTAAATGAAATGTGAATTTGTAATTGAAGGTTATACAAGAGAAATTTAAATAATAAAAATGTTCAAACCAAATTTTGCTTAATAGAAATGTTATAAATAAAAGAAAATTGGCATAGTGTTTAATTACATATGATAACATTAATTAAACTTACCTAGAAAGGGTTTGAATGTAATTGAATAGTATACAAAATAAATGTAAGTAATAAGATGTCCAAAAAATGAAATTGGGTTAAGGGAATTTATAAACAAAAATTTGTTGTTATAATAAATGTTTATACACTTAATTTATGATATAAGAAATGTTAATTGAGATAAATTGAATAATAAATAAAGAATGTTATTTAATAAAATATAAACTTAAGAATAGTTGAAATTGAATTATGAAGTGGTATTACCTTAAGGGAAGTCAATGGATTAAATAAATGAGTTAAATAAAAATAAATTCTGTTTTGAAAGATTTTTTTTAAACAAATGTTAATAATTGAAAGCAAATCAGTTGAATGGAAATACCTTGAATTGAAACCAAACAAATTGTGAATACAATGACTATTTATTGATTGAATAAAGGGGATTGAAGCCAAATCTGTCAAATATTAACCAATTTAAAAATGAATGAAATTTATATAGTTTTGAATTAATTGTAGTATTTCATACTATGTATCTAAAATCCAGCTTTCCTTCATGTTGTTTCTATTCTCCTATCTCGTTCCTTTTTGGGAACGAAAAGTTTTAAGTGGGGGAGAGTGTAACGATCCATAGATTTTAACGATTTTTATAACGTAATTAATTTAAAATTTTCGTGAAAAATAAATAATAAATTTTTGAAATGAAAATTTTATATTTGGAATATGTCTATTTAAATATAGCAAATGGTAAATTTTTATTGGAAAATATGTAAGTTAGTTATGTTGTGTAATTTTCAATTTCAATTTAAAATCAGTTAATATGATAAAAATAAAATATTTTCGAAATCTAAATATTTTTATATAATAAAAATGTAAATCATTTTCTGAGTGAGAAGTCATATTTTGTTTTGTCAAATTTGGACTTCTCTAGTCTCATTTATCTTATTTTCGGGAAATTTGCAATAGTTTTGGCAGTGAATATTGACTTTTGATAGGATGGTCGTATCACTGATATTTGTGTAGCATTCTGTTCGTCTCATCGTGCTGATCTTCGCGGTATATTCGTTTGTCAATTTCGATGTCCGGTACGCGGCGAAATCGACAAAATGATATGCCGTATCGGTTCTGTATTTGGGCTTTTTGATTTCCCTTTGTCTTTTCATTTTCCACCGTGATAATCAATATCCATCAGCTATTGATATTCCCAACAATTCAGCTTTTGGACTTTTACTATTCCAATTTATTATACGCTGGTTCATTTCTCTGCCCATTTATCTTACTTTCTCTTTGCTTTTCGTCATGTTCACTTGAAAATTTTAATTTTTATATACAAAGTTTCATATATTAGCAAACACAAACTGTTCTTCTTCCTCATTTTTTCTTCCATCTTTCTCGATACAAATCTGTTTCTTTTTCGATCGAAGAAAAGTATATATATAATATAAGATACTAAAATTGCATTCATATATAAAGTTTTAAAAACAGGCTGTAGCTGGTTCATTTTTCCTTTCCCCTAAGCACTGCTGCACCCAGTGACGGACCTATTTAGAGTTTGGGGTGGGCGGCTGCCCACCCCACAAAAAAAAACCTTTGCCAACGGCAGCCAGCGACTCCGGTTCCAGTTTCAGCCTTCAGTCCTCCTTCTCCAGTCTCAGTCCTCCTTCAGTCTCCAGGAAAATCTAATAAGTTCCCAATTTTAGATTTGAATTCCATAAATCCTAGTTTGCATTGTGAATTGTGATTGATGTTCTTAATTTTAGATTTAAAATTTTAGATTCGAATTTTAGATGTAAACATAAATCTAAACCCTAGTTACTAGTTAGGCAGTACTCTAGCAATGAAGTTGCAACTTGCAAACAACTACCAATGAATAGATACTAGCAGTAGCATTGTATTTGTAGCAATGAAGTGCTTGATCGATAAATTGGCAGTAAATTGTGCAAATTATGCAGTAAATTGTAGCATAGTAGGCTATTTTGTTGATACTGGCAGCAAGTATTTGTAGCACAGTAGGCTATTTTGTTGATACTGGCAATAAATTGTAGCAAATTATTTAATTTTCTTCTATTATTCGCCCACCGCAAAATAAATTCCTGGTTACGTCCCTGGCTGCACCGTCCGCCCTAGCTGCCACGCACCACATCCAACCCACAACATCGCCTCCACTTTGCACTGGCCGCCATCTCCTCCTTACTACCCGCCTTCTCGACGCCATGGCCACACGTCAGCCAAGCATCCCTCCACATCTCCACCGACCTCCACGCTTCCTATCCTCTAGCCGAAATCCAACAGTCGAAGCCATCACCCGAAGCCCATGCCGCTGCCACCATTAGCTTGTACCTCCACCCCTGGCCGCAACATGAACCACCGCTGCCCCCATTGACAGCCAGACCCACCACAGCCTTGAGCAGCCCTCCAACAAACCCTTGCTCGGTCTCTCCTCCTTCATAGCCGCACACAACCACCCAAGCGCGCAGCCCAGCCACCAAACGTCTGCACCAACCTCCCTCCTCCAGCCTTACCCCACGCGCAGCCCGCGAACCCATTCCCTTCATGAAACCTACCAACACCCATCCTTTTGCCCACAACTGACAGCCTCCACGTCATCTTTCACTACGCCTTCTCCTTCACTTGACACATCCAGCAGCAACTAGGCAGCAACTTTGCCTCGCATGATTTCATATATATAACATCTCCTCTTATAAAAAATGGGATACATATATATTGTTCGTGTATAGTGCCAGAGAATGTTGATCATCTCCTCGATCTGAAGCCAGTCATGCCTTTCCACTTTAGCAACAACCTTCTTGCTCTTCTTACCTCCTTTTTATACAGAGGTATATATAATGTGTTTTATAGTATTATATAACATGTTCAATGGTATATAATATAATATGTTAGTATTTTTTAGTGTATATATATAATGTGCTTATGTTGATATTTTGAAATGAATATATATATATATATATATATATATATATGTAATATGTTATGATAGTATTTTGAAATGCATATATATAATATGTTTATTGTAATATTTGAAAAAGATTTTATGATTTTAAACATATATAGATGTTATGTTTAAATATTTATTTGAAGAATTGTGAAAATATGGATTTTATTAAATATTGGTTTTTTTAAATTATAATACGAAGATTTTTATTTTAAATATGTATTTTAAATTGAATATTTGTTTCCATTTATATCAAGCTAGTTTTGATTTGTTTCATCGTTTCTTAGTTATCAACTTTGCCTCGTTTATCAAATTCATGTTCATAGTGCCGTGCTTTGAAATTTATGCTTGGATTCGTAGCTCATTTCATTATCAAATTTCTCTAGCCTCGAAAGGTGAGCATTCACTCACGATTAACATTCTTATATTTACTAAATTTAATTCACATGAAATGACGATTGAAATATGCTGTTAAATTTGATCTGTTAAGTTATTTAATTGTTAAATATGATATGCCCTTATCTGCCATTGTTTACCTATGACATATGATACCATAACCTGTTATATATATTATATTTAAATTTGTTACTGATGATATATGCCTGTTGTTGATATGTTATATGATTTTCATATTTGTTCTCACTCTGCAAGTTCCCTGTTAGTTTAGAATTCCCTATGGGTTGAATTGATACATACCCGAACGATCTTATAGATTAGGAGAAAATCGTTATGGGTTGAAACGATAAACCTAAGCGATTTTCATTGACTTTGAATTTTGGGATTGCGGGTTGAAATGATATATACCTGTAAATATTTAAATTACGGATTGAAATGATAAATATCTATATCACTTGACCATAGGATAGAAAATTATATACGGACCCCATTGGTCTATTTTTTAAAATGAATTCCAAGGTTTTGAAAGGAAATATATACGAGTTTTAATAAATATTGATTTTTACATATAATATATAAATTTATTTTAATATATGTGAAAATTTAGATTTTTAAATTATATATTTTGAAAATTTTAAAATTATAAGTTAAGTTGTGAAAATGTAAATTTTAAGATTTTACTTATATTTTTATTATTTTTAAAATATATAAATAATATTTAAATTGAATTTAATAATAAGATTTAATTTAATAAAATTTAATATACTTTAATTTAATAAAATTTAATTTAATTAGTTTATATAATATATTTAGTATTTATACAAAAATTTATTAATATTTTGAAAATAGATTTTGTAGTAACTTTAATAAAATAATTGTTGGGAGGATAAATTAAGTTGATTAGTAATTTAATTTGTTAAGAATTGAATTTAGATAAGAATTGATTTTAAACTTATTGATTTTGAAATTTTGAAAGGTATGATTTTATAATTTGATTTAATAAAAGGTGATTGAGTTAATATTTTCAAATTTAAATAAAATTGAATATTTAATTTTGATTTGTAATTTGAGATTTTATATGTTATTAAAAATGATTAAGCGAATAATTCCAAATTTAAATAAAATTAAAGCTGAATTTTGAAATATAAATGAATTCATCAAATCGAGTTATTGTAAATTGTTTGAATACTTAAACTTTGAAAAACTATTGAATTGGAAGTGATTTAAGTTTGAAATAAATATAAATTAAAAATGGTTTTATTGAGAATTTGAATTGAACTGTAATTGATGAACCGAGATTGGTTTAAATTGAATTTTGGGACTAAAGTTGATTTGAATTGATTTGTGAAATTGGAAAAGCAATCCTAATTTGAAACTATTTTTGATATATATTTTTTAATATATAAACTATTTTTAATATATAAACTACTTTAATTTATAACCATTTCAATATAAAAAAACTATTTTCAATATTTAAACTGTTTAAGTTGGAACTGTTATGATTTGGATTTAATGGATTTAAATGCGAATATTTTTATATGATGGTTTAAACTATTTTGTGGATATGGTTTTCGAAAGTGATATGATTTCAAAGTTTACATGATTTCGAAAGTGATATGATTTTTGAAATGAATATGATATTTTGATATGAAGTACAAACTGTTTGAAATATAAAATGACCACGGTGTGAAATAAGCGTTTGGTTGTCAAAGAGACCGAGATCAGATATTGTTATACTCTCTGCCAAGACCAAAAAAACACTTAACAACTGTGCACGTGGTGTAGATTCCAGAACCAAGTAGGATGGTTGGCGACAATTCTGTATGAGGTATTAACGCAGCCCTGACTCCCGCGAGTAAGCTTGATATGGCTAAAATAGGAGCTATACCTGGGCTAAGTGAGGTCGCACCTCCGATCGGGCACATTTCTTCGATACCATTCTATTGCTTTTGTGATTTGATTGGGTGCACCATTGATTTTGGGAGTGTGTCTCGAGGTGGGCGGTAGTAGCTGCTATGCGTTACCACCAGCCCGGTTCTACAAAACGGTAGAATCCTACCGGCATTGCCTCGCGTGCCTTGTTACATGCCTTATCGTGATTTCTACGAGTTTGGTTTGTACCATACCTATGGAGTGCCCTCTGATAGCCCTCCAGTTTACGGAGGAATTACGGTACTGTATAGACTATGGGAATATATAAAATTTGTTAAGGGGGATATGGGTAACGCCTTAACGCTATTTTAATAGTTTACTTTACTTAAGACATTATCTATGTAGCGTATTGTACTATGTATGTAGATAGTTTAATGGATCCTTAGAGGATGAGAATCCCAAACATCCTTTAAGTTTTGTATTTTAGTTGACATTTCACCTGAGTTAATTTACTGGTATAAGAATGTTAATCCTGACTCGAGTGTTTTGTGTTTTGCTTTATGCTCTGGTCAGACTAAGTGTCACGAAATTTGACTCACCTTTGTAGTTTGGAGCTTTGCTTGAAGATCTGTCCCTCATCTAATCAGCTTTGCAGTTATCTCAGTTATTTCCAGTGGGTTATGTTCAGACTTGTTTGTTGCTTTTGTATTTGAGAATTCTATGTATTTGAATTTCAGTTGTATCTTGTTTTGACTCTAATGTTTATATAGTAGCTGCATGAACCACTGTTTATCTATTCCGCTGCTTATTGTTATATTACTCTTTGTCTGTGATTTTGTGATTGATTTTATTTACTGTATATGCTAAGTTTGCCCAATATAAATTAACAATTTGTTGTTTTGAGCAATTCAAGTGTAACGACCCGGAATTTTGGACCATTCGCGTCCATTATAAGTGTATAGGTAGACACTCATGCCGGAGTTGAATTGCTCAAAATACCGCGTTGTTAATTTAAATTTGGCAAAACTGAACATATACAGTAAATAAAATAATCACAGAACACAGACACAGAGTAATAATTTGCAGCGGAAATAAAAGAGATAGTAGTTCATGAAGCTACTATATGTATATATAAAATACATCTGAGTTTACAACAGAAGAGAAATATGATACATCAGATACAAATCAGAATACATCACTGGAATCATCGAATACTGAAGCGGAATAGATGGCTGGATCTTCAAGCAAAGCTCCAACTCCAAAGGTGAGTCTCGAAAGCTGAACCACTCAGTCTGACCCGAGCGTAAAGCAAAAACACAAGACACTCGAGTCAGGATTAACATTCTTATATTAATAAATCCAACTCAAGTGAAATAACAATTGAAATACAAGTAACTCAAAGGATGTTTGAAATAACCATCCTTTAAGGATCCGTTAAACTATCTACTATGTAGTAATGTACGCTAAGTAGATAATGTCTATCAGTAATATAAAGATATCAAAGTAGGGTTAAGCAGGGCCCATACACCTCTTAACCTGTTTATTCCCAAAAGCATATACAAGACCGTAGTTTCCCCAAAACCGGAAGTCACCAGAGGGCAATCCATATACTAAAGGTACAAATCAAAATCGTAGTGGTCGCGAATAGGATAATCAGTATGACAAGGTACATGAGGCGATACCAACTAGGATACTAGTAGTTGCGTGATCCGGACTGATGTTGGGCATAGCAGCTACTACCCCAACACCGCGAACAACACTCCCAAATCAAGGGGTGCACCCAAATCGAATCACAAAAGTAATAGATATGGTAACGAAGAAGTGTGTCCGCTAGAGGTGGCGAACCTCAATGGCCCGGCGCGGCTCCTGTTTTAGTCATGTCAGGGGTCATCCAAAATCGTTCTCTTTCTTCAGTCAACGCGTTCACCAAAACCATCCACTTCATTCTGGATCAACACTCCGCGTATAGTTATTAAAGTGGTTTCGGTTCAGATAGAGAGTATATCCATTACCGATCCCGGTCTCTTTAATAACTTTCGTAATTATTACACCGATTGGTCGTTTATATATTTCAAAAACCAAATCAATTTCAATTTCAATTTCAATTCGTAAACCAACATTTCATTTGTCTTTCAAACCATTTCCATAAATTCACATTTCAAAACTTCCAAATTACACTTTCAAAATCTTATAATTCAACTTCAATTTCTATTTAAAACAATTCAAATATTGATCCAAATTCGTATATAAGTTTCATTTCGAAAATCATTTATCCCAATTAAATTCAACATTCAAATCAATTTAAATTCATTTATCGATTTCATTTAATATTCATAAAGTAAATTTATCATTCAAAACAACTTCTATTAAATTTCCAAATCATTAAATCAATTCCTTAAGTTCAACTGCATTAAATCAAAACTTACAATTTTGAATTAAACTAAATTCGTCAAATCAATTCTTTCAATTACAAGTCTTACATTAATTCCAAAAATATCACAATTTCATTTCTTGTTAAAGAAATTCAATTTCACTTATTTACTTTCTTAAATGATTTTCCAAAACTTAATTAATAAAGAAACTCAATTTCAATTATTTACAAAGTAAAATTCACTTATTCAAAAGTTCAATTTTTCTTATTAAAGGATTTCAATTCAATTTAATCACTAAAATAATTCAATCTTATTTAATTATCAAATAATTCAAAACTTAATTATTAAATAATTTCAAAGTTTAATAATTCAAACTTAATTATAATTTCAAACTTAATTATTAAATCATTTCAAAGTTAATGATTTCAATCTTAATTATCAAATCATTTCTTTCATTTCTCAAATTAAACAATATTCTTCCATCAATTACATCGTTAATATTTTGTCTCTCAATATTAAATATTAACATTTTCCTTTCATCAAAATTCAAATTTCAACTTCATTTCAAAACCGTGTTTTTATTCAAATAAAATCTTCATTTTATTTTTAAATCAAATTATTGATCAATCGGGTTTTATTTAATTTCCTATCCTAGGCCAAAGTTCAATTTTGGGTATTTGTCATTTCAACCCGATTCCAATTCAATTCAAAATCAAAATATAACAAAGGGAACTTGCAGTGTGATAACTGGGATGGTGTCAAAGTAAATAAACAAGCAATAACAACAATCAATCACAATCCAATAATCAATTCAAATAATCCCGAAATAACCGTATTAATTCGCATTGTTATTTGTACGAATTAATATAATTATTTCTAGAATCTACACTATCATTTCATGTAGATTAAAGATTATTACATTACGGTTTTCACTTGTCATATATTTACAATTTCATACATCATCAATATAACAACATACATTCAGTGGTTCAAAGTGTAATTAAACAAATCCTACGTGTCAATAACTTCAACAGTTAAAGGGGTCATATTATACAAATGTCAGTTAATCAAATTTAACATTTAATTATCCTATATCAAGTTCAATTTCATGTTATTTATCATTTTAACATTAACAATTTAACGTCCAATATAAACATCAACAATCAATCAATTATCAGCCAAACTGTACTATCATCGCATAAATAATTAACAGATAATGGTGTCAGATGTCACAGGTGAACTGATACAGGTAATAGCATATATAACAGTGTCATTAACTAACAGCAGTATATTTCAATTGTCGTTTCAATTGAAATCAAATCTAATAAATAAAAGAACGTTAATCGTGAGTGAGTGCTCACCTTCCGAGGCTGGAGAGATGAATAGATAATGAAGTTGAGTTACGAATTCAAGCACTCATTTCGAAGCAAAGCACGATGAACTCGAGTTCGACGATCAAAGCTGATAAATAGGAATATACGAATTCAAATTAGAACTGGATTGATAAAGAAAATTGATATAAATGAACTTATATAACTATATATATATATATAACTATATACACATCCAAAATTAATCACATATTATGATTGCTGGCATATCCAATGGAAAAAGGGAAGCATACATATTATGATTAAAGAAAAAAAAACAGGCTAAGAGAAGATGAGGCTGAGAGGAGATGAACAGAAGAAAAAAAAATTAACAGGCTTCATATTTTGGAATTAGCAAAATTAAAGTGAATAGGTGGGAAAATAAAAGTCATGCACTAATTATAAAAGTGGTGAATGAGAATGGCTACAGGTGGCATAGGATATAAATTTATTATATAACCCTTATATTTGATTTCTCCAAACTGACCAAAGGAGAGGAAGGGACAGCAAAAGCAGGGAGATGAGTAGCTGGCTTCTTCACAACCGAGAAAAATATATATGATACAAATGTATGAACGGTTATAAAGAAAAGTGCAAAAAGGCAGAGAATGGACCACCGTATAATAAATTGAAATGATGGATTGGTAACAGCTGTTCATTTATTCAGCAGTTATTAAATCAATTTATTATATTGGTTGTGTTGACGCTTAGATTTGAAAAGAAAAGAGAGCTAACTGTTGAAATTTGTGGTACCGATACGACGAACAGTTTAATATATCCGTCACGTACCGAACCTCAAAGCACAGAAATAAATATACCGTAGAGATTAGCACGACGAGACGATCAAAACGGTATACAGGTATCAGTGGTACGATCATCCGATAAAAAATCGATACCGGTACCCGAATGCTGCTATTTTGCAGAAAATAAGAACGACGGAGCAATAGATGTCCGAATTTGGAAAAATGACGAACTGATAATTTGCTCAGAAGATGGTTTAGAATTTTTCTATGTAAAAATATTTTGGTTTTGAAAACATTTTATTTTCACTGCTTTTTAACTGATTAAATTGAAGTGAATTTACGCGCGAAATAAACTTTCATATTTTCAGACGAAAATTGACCAGTTGCAATGCTTAACTAGACGTATTTCAAATATTAAATTTTTATTTCGAAATTTTATCGTTTAAAATTTCACAAAATTTCAACTAATTACGTTATTAAACAGTTGAAATTTTACGGGTCGTTACATTCTCCCCCACTCAAAACTTTTCGTCCCCGAAAAGGAACGAGGTAGGAGAATAGAAACAACCAGAAAGAAAAACAGATTTGAAATACTAATAACAATTAATTTAAACCCTATAAATTCAAATTTAAATTAATTGATATTCAATAATTGATTTAATCTAATTGATTTTACTAAAATCAATCTCAACTATTTCTAAACTCATTATCTTATTATCCCATTTTCTTCAATTTACAATTTTTAAACCATAAATTTGAATAGTCTTTTATTATAATCATATTTTTCAACAATTTACATTCTTCTTTATTCCAAAATTATTGTTAAGTTTATTTCACTTAATATATCTTATTACATATATTTAATCCATATAAATTAATTTAAACCATAAAAGTTTCGATTTAAATTAATTTATATTTACTAATTTCTTTTAAATTCAAGGTATTTCATAAGTTGATCTAATTTCAATTTATTAATTAACCCTAACAAAATTTACTTTCAATTATCTTATTATTCTATTTATCTCTATTAACATTTTATAATTAAAATTTAAGTGTACAACATTTATTATAACCACTCAAATTTTATTTATAAATTCAATTTATATTATATATTATCCAATTACATATTCAACTTCTGAATGATTTAGGTAAGTTGTATTAGAATGCAGTTGAACAATATACAAATAAAATTTCCCAATTCAATTATTCAAGTTTAAATTTTTATTCCAAATTTTGGTTTTATATATAATTAAAATCATCCTTTAACAAAATTTAAGAATTAGATTTTCGATTAACTTTAAACAATTTAGAGACATATATAAAATATTTATGTCAAATCAAATTAAATTTTATATAAGATACCTATATATATGTAAATCAAATTATACTGAAGAAATTTAAATCAAAATATTTTCAAAACAAAACCGTAGCAAAGCTACAGAATAGTATCTCCACTTCGAAACTCGAAAATGAACGTCGATGATGCGGTCGCCATCACCGAAATTATTTTCCAGCGACAAAGAGAAGAGCACTGATTTCAACATTTTAAAAGTTCTTTGAAAACGGTTTCTATTTGAAAATACCTTAATAATATACATTTTAAAATTTTAAAAACCAAAGCTTGAAATTACTAGAAATTAAATTCTCAAATTCTAAATGTTAAATTCATTTAAATTTCAAATCAGTTTATAACCCATGTTTAAAATTCATTTATAGAACAATAAGTGATAATCAATTATTATCATTTCTACAACCAATTTAATTAACTTATTAAATTTCAGAAAATTTTACTTATATATATCTATATATATTCATACAAATTTATTCCATTTTCCAAATTTGAAATTTATATTGTGTCAGTTTGCTCTGTTCAAGTGTTTTGGAAATCCTATCGATAGCGTTGATCAGACGAATCGATCGGAAACCCAAATCAACATCAACAACTCAAACAACACAGCATATATTAAAACATGTATATATTAGTTTACAAATACACTTCCTCGCTTGACGATACAAGAATGGACTTTCAAAATAAGGATAGGGATTCAAATTTTTTTGTTGACTCAAACCAAAGGAAATTTTGATTCGAAAATAAGTTTGAAACAGAAGATAAGATAATTCAATTACCACAATCGAGAGATGGATGAGTTTATTTAATTCATGGGCAACCTTAACCAGATCGACCGTGACTTCAAGAATGAGATCGGTGTAGAATTCCGAGGTAATTGACATTCGATCTCAAGAAATAGAATTTAGGTATAGCAGGAGATAGATAGCATCGTAAACCGATGACACAGAAATCTCCGGTAAGTCGATGTCTATTTTAAAGGAGTTTCTCCTTTATGAATCATTTGAAGATTGGCGAGACTGCCGATCTATTATAGATATCATTCAGAATGGAGTTATGGGGTGCTCCAGAATTTGAAAGAAGACGAAAAGTGAGGGACACGAATGAATTTCGGAACCGTAGGGAACGTTCCAAAATTCAAAGAAATAGAGTCGAAAGGAAGAGATTGAAACTCGAATGAGAGTGATTCTGTAAATACATTTACCCTATATGTTGAGTTTTGCCTAGAGCTACCAAAGCTCTGATACCAACTGTAACGACCCGGAATTTTGGACCATTCGCGTCCATTATAAGTGTATAGGTAGACACTCATGCCGGAGTTGAATTGCTCAAAATACCGCGTTGTTAATTTAAATTTGGCAAAACTGAACATATACAGTAAATAAAATAATCACAGAACACAGACACAGAGTAATAATTTGCAGCGGAAATAAAAGAGATAGTAGTTCATGAAGCTACTATATGTATATATAAAATACATCTGAGTTTACAACAGAAGAGAAATATGATACATCAGATACAAATCAGAATACATCACTGGAATCATCGAATACTGAAGCGGAATAGATGGCTGGATCTTCAACCAAAGCTCCAACTCCAAAGGTGAGTCTCGAAAGCTGAACCACTCAGTCTGACCCGAGCGTAAAGCAAAAACATAAGACACTCGAGTCAGGATTAACATTCTTATATTAATAAATCCAACTCAAGTGAAATAACAATTGAAATACAAGTAACTCAAAGGATGTTTGAAATAACCATCCTTTAAGGATCCGTTAAACTATCTACTATGTAGTAATGTACACTAAGTAGATAATGTCTATCAGTAATATAAAGATATCAAAGTAGGGTTAAGCAGGGCCCATACACCTCTTAACCTGTTTATTCCCAAAAGCATATACAAGACCGTAGTTTCCCCAAAACCGGAAGTCACCAGAGGGCAATCCATATACTAAAGGTACAAATCAAAATCGTAGTGGTCGCGAATAGGATAATCAGTATGACAAGGTACATGAGGCGATACCAACTAGGATACTAGTAGTTGCGTGATCCGGACTGATGTTGGGCATAGCAGCTACTACCCCAACACCGCGAACAACACTCCCAAATCAAGGGGTGCACCCAAATCGAATCACAAAAGTAATAGATATGGTAACGAAGAAGTGTGTCCGCTAGAGGTGGCGAACCTCAATGGCCCGGCGCGGCTCCTGTTTTAGTCATGTCAGGGGTCATCCAAAATCGTTCTCTTTCTTCAGTCAACGCGTTCACCAAAACCATCCACTTCATTCTGGATCAACACTCCGCGTATAGTTATTAAAGTGGTTTCGGTTCAGATAGAGAGTATATCCATTACCGATCCCGGTCTCTTTAATAACTTTCGTAATTATTACACCGATTGGTCGTTTATATATTTCAAAAACCAAATCAATTTCAATTTCAATTTCAATTCGTAAACCAACATTTCATTTGTCTTTCAAACCATTTCCATAAATTCACATTTCAAAACTTCCAAATTACACTTTCAAAATCTTATAATTCAACTTCAATTTCTATTTAAAACAATTCAAATATTGATCCAAATTCGTATATAAGTTTCATTTCGAAAATCATTTATCCCAATTAAATTCAACATTCAAATCAATTTAAATTCATTTATCGATTTCATTTAATATTCGTAAAGTAAATTTATCATTCAAAACAACTTCTATTAAATTTCCAAATCATTAAATCAATTCCTTAAGTTCAACTGCATTAAATCAAAACTTACAATTTTGAATTAAACTAAATTCGTCAAATCAATTCTTTCAATTACAAGTCTTACATTAATTCCAAAAATATCACAATTTCATTTCTTGTTAAAGAAATTCAATTTCACTTATTTACTTTCTTAAATGATTTTCCAAAACTTAATTAATAAAGAAACTCAATTTCAATTATTTACAAAGTAAAATTCACTTATTCAAAAGTTCAATTTTTCTTATTAAAGGATTTCAATTCAATTTAATCACTAAAATAATTCAATCTTATTTAATTATCAAATAATTCAAAACTTAATTATTAAATAATTTCAAAGTTTAATAATTCAAACTTAATTATAATTTCAAACTTAATTATTAAATCATTTCAAAGTTAATGATTTCAATCTTAATTATCAAATCATTTCTTTCATTTCTCAAATTAAACAATATTCTTCCATCAATTACATCGTTAATATTTTGTCTCTCAATATTAAATATTAACATTTTCCTTTCATCAAAATTCAAATTTCAACTTCATTTCAAAACCGTGTTTTTATTCAAATAAAATCTTCATTTTATTTTTAAATCAAATTATTGATCAATCGGGTTTTATTTAATTTCCTATCCTAGGCCAAAGTTCAATTTTGGGTATTTGTCATTTCAACCCGATTCCAATTCAATTCAAAATCAAAATATAACAAAGGGAACTTGCAGTGTGATAACTGGGATGGTGTCAAAGTAAATAAACAAGCAATAACAACAATCAATCACAATCCAATAATCAATTCAAATAATCCCGAAATAACCGTATTAATTCGCATTGTTATTTGTACGAATTAATATAATTATTTCTAGAATCTACACTATCATTTCATGTAGATTAAAGATTATTACATTACGGTTTTCACTTGTCATATATTTACAATTTCATACATCATCAATATAACAACATACATTCAGTGGTTCAAAGTGTAATTAAACAAATCCTACGTGTCAATAACTTCAACAGTTAAAGGGGTCATATTATACAAATGTCAGTTAATCAAATTTAACATTTAATTATCCTATATCAAGTTCAATTTCATGTTATTTATCATTTTAACATTAACAATTTAACGTCCAATATAAACATCAACAATCAATCAATTATCAGCCAAACTGTACTATCATCGCATAAATAATTAACAGATAATGGTGTCAGATGTCACAGGTGAACTGATACAGGTAATAGCATATATAACAGTGTCATTAACTAACAGCAGTATATTTCAATTGTCGTTTCGATTGAAATCAAATCTAATAAATAAAAGAACGTTAATCGTGAGTGAGTGCTCACCTTCCGAGGCTGGAGAGATGAATAGATAATGAAGTTGAGTTACGAATTCAAGCACTCATTTCGAAGCAAAGCACGATGAACTCGAGTTCGACGATCAAAGCTGATAAATAGGAATATACGAATTCAAATTAGAACTGGATTGATAAAGAAAATTGATATAAATGAACTTATATAACTATATATATATATATATATAACTATATACACATCCAAAATTAATCACATATTATGATTGCTGGCATATCCAATGGAAAAAGGGAAGCATACATATTATGATTAAAGAAAAAAAAAACAGGCTAAGAGAAGATGAGGCTGAGAGGAGATGAACAGAAGAAAAAAAAATTAACAGGCTTCATATTTTGGAATTAGCAAAATTAAAGTGAATAGGTGGGAAAATAAAAGTCATGCACTAATTATAAAAGTGGTGAATGAGAATGGCTACAGGTGGCATAGGATATAAATTTATTATATAACCCTTATATTTGATTTCTCCAAACTGACCAAAGGAGAGGAAGGGACAGCAAAAGCAGGGAGATGAGTAGCTGGCTTCTTCACAACCGAGAAAAATATATATGATACAAATGTATGAACGGTTATAAAGAAAAGTGCAAAAAGGCAGAGAATGGACCACCGTATAATAAATTGAAATGATGGATTGGTAACAGCTGTTCATTTATTCAGCAGTTATTAAATCAATTTATTATATTGGTTGTGTTGACGCTTAGATTTGAAAAGAAAAGAGAGCTAACTGTTGAAATTTGTGGTACCGATACGACGAACAGTTTAATATATCCGTCACGTACCGAACCTCAAAGCACAGAAATAAATATACCGTAGAGATCAGCACGACGAGACGATCAAAACGGTATACAGGTATCAGTGGTACGATCATCCGATAAAAAATCGATACCGGTACCCGAATGCTGCTATTTTGCAGAAAATAAGAACGACGGAGCAATAGATATCCGAATTTGGAAAAATGACGAACTGATAATTTGCTCAGAAGATGGTTTAGAATTTTTCTATGTAAAAATATTTTGGTTTTGAAAACATTTTATTTTCACTGCTTTTTAACTGATTAAATTGAAGTGAATTTACGCGCGAAATAAACTTTCATATTTTCGGACGAAAATTGACCAGTTGCAATGCTTAACTAGACGTATTTCAAATATTAAATTTTTATTTCGAAATTTTATCGTTTAAAATTTCACAAAATTTCAACTAATTACGTTATTAAACAGTTGAAATTTTACGGGTCGTTACATCAAGTCTGACATGAGTGGATGATTGTCGATTTGAATGGTTCAAAATAGCGGGTCATTATAGTATACTTTGATATGATCGTTTAAACTATTTTGTGGTTATGATTTTGGAAATGAAAATGATTTAAAGTGAATAATGATTTCGAAAGTGATACGGTTTCGAAAGTGATATGATTTTGAAATGAATACGATATTTTGATATGAAGTGTAAACTGTTTGAAATAAAATAACCACGGTGTGAAATAAGCATTTGGTTATTAAAGAGACCGGGATTGGATATTGTCATACTCTCTGCCAATACCGAAAACCACTTTAACAACTGTGCACGTAATGGAGAATGCAGAACGAAGTAGCATGGTTTGGCGAATGTTTGTATGAGGTCCTGACTCCCTCGAGTCAACTTGATATGGCTAAAACATGAGCCATACTGGGCCAAGTGGGGTCGCTCCTCCTATCGGGCACATTTCTTCGATACCATTCTATTACTTTGTGATTTGATTGGGTGCACCTTTGATTATGGGAGTGTGTCTGGAGGTGGGCGGTAGTAGCTGTTATGCATTACCACTAGTCCGGGAGTGCAAAACGGTAGTATCCTACCCTGGGCATTGCCTCGCGTGCCTTTTCATATGTCGTATCGCGTCCATTACGAGTTTGGTTTGTGTCGTTCCTACGGAGTGCTCCCTGATAGCCCACCGGTTTAGTGGAGTTTACAGTACTGTATAGACTACGATATTTATATAAAATGTGTTGAGGGGGATATGGGTAACGCCTTAACGCTATTTTAATATTTTACTTTACTGTAGACATTATCTATGTAGCGTATTGTACTATGTATGTAGATAGTTTAACGAATCCTTAAAGGATGGAATCCCAAACATCCTTTAAGTTATATTGCATTTCACTTGGACATTTCACTTTAGTTGATTTACTTGCATAAGAATGTTAATCCCGACCCGAGTGTTTTGTGTTTTGCTTTATGCTCGGTTAATACTGAGTGTCATAGCATTTGAGACTCACCTTTGGAGCTTGGAGCTTTGCTTGGAGATCTATCTCAGTTATTCAGTTATTTCAGTTTATTCCAGTTGTTTATGTTCAGACTTGTCATTGCTTATGTATTAGAGATTCCTTTGTATTTGGATTTCTGTTGTATTTTGCTTTAGACTCTGATACTCTGTAGTAGCTTCATGAACTACTATTTATCTATTCCGCTGCTTATTGTTATATTACTCTGTGCCTGTGATTCTGTGATTGATTTATTTACTATATATGCTAAGTTCTGCCAAATATAAATTAACAATCTGTTGTTTTGAGCAATTCAAGTTTGACATGTGTGGAAGATTGTCGATTTGAATGGTTCGATATGATGGGTCGTTACATTAGTATTTGAATATTTTCAAACATTTTGAAAATATCATTATCTTTTCAAACATTTTGAAGACTTATGTTGTATTATAACTTTTATAATAAACATGTTTATATTTTAAATTTAACTATTAAATTTAAAATCTTTAATTTTAGTTTAAAAACAATTATGAAAATTAGCCCAAAGCCCAATTGAAATTGGGCCATTTCTATTAGGAGCAACCTTTGGGCTCACTTCACTATTCAGACCAGGTAGGTAATCAGGTTGGATAGGGTACTTGATTACTCAATTCCAATACTAGACATTACCTTTCTAGACATTGTACCGAGTGGGCAAACTTAATTAGTCACCCCTAACATGACTAATTTAAACCGCATAGGCTATTGGGCTTTGATACCCTTGTTGGAACTGGGTCATCCTATAGTGAAGAAAAAGGGCAAATTTCAAAAAAAAAATCCAATTTTGGATCTTAATTCCTATGAAATCTAAATGTTTCGTTAGATCAAAATCTAATATTGTTTTTAATAAAATCTTGTTTTATTAGTTATGATATTGTTTTATTAATTTAGTTAATTATGGAATGTGAAAGGGTACGAATATATCAAATATATTCATTTTAATTGTATGTAAAAATTAAACATACGATAAAGTGTTATCAATTGATGACAAGGTGTACGCATGTAAATAGAAATAAAAGGACAGATAAGCGTATAGGAATAAAAAGGGAAACAAATAATGGATAACACGGATGATTAGTTCAACTTCCCTTTTGGTAAACCTAATTAACGTAGCATATAAATGACAATTAATGTGTGTCATGACATTAGAATATAAACATTCAATAATAATTTTATATATGAATATATTATTTTCTCATTTAAAGTTATTCAAAAAAGGGAAATCCAAGTCATATTATGATAATATGAAATACATATTGTAAATTTTATATACATGCAAACATATAGATTTAATTGAGTGTAAGTAAGATTCAATAAAAATTTCTAATTAATACAAATTAGATAATTATAGCAAACAATTTAAAATTTAGATTTACTGTCAAAACATGCTCCTTTTGTGTATATTTCTAGTATAATGCAAGTATAAAATATAAAGATATAATCATTCAAATCTAAAATTACACTTTGACAAGGTCTAAAGGTTAGATGCCCATTATCAGTGACTAGATGCAGAGTCCAAATAACCATAAAAATGGTCCAAAATATTACGACCTACGAACATGCCCAAAATATAATAAAAACCAAGGACCGAGGGTGTCACTCATCTTAAAACGTGGCTACTATGATACAAATTAGGTCATTCCGAAAGCATGCATGATATAGGCTCAACCGCCAGGTTGGCTCTAAATCGAAAGATAAAGCATTAAAGCATATAGTTCATACTCAAAGCCAAGGCATCATAAAGCCTCTAAATAATGTACCGAGACCCATGAGTGTCTCCACTAAAAGCAAAAGGTACAAGCAGTCCAAACCAAAAGAAAAGACTAGAAATTCAAATCGAGTTATTTACACACTCGAACATGACTTTCTCCTACAATTGGGGTAAACTAAACACCTAGCACCAAAGCGAATGAATAAAAGCTATTTTCACCGATTAATATACTGGGTAGCAATTCCTTAATCAAATAGGATCCAGGATAGAGAGGAAGTCCAAACACTATGGATAATCAATCAAATCTCTTATATAGTATACGAGTCTGAAGCCGTCTCCATCAATGGCTAAGATCATCTCTATTTGTAATTAGATTAACGGTCCGGATAGCCTAAAATTGATACAAAGCATAAGGAAGACAAAGGTGTTTCACTGTACGTATTGTTCATCCAAATGGCCATTTTGAGGGAAGGGGGCTAATTGAAGAAAAGACAGCGTTTAGAATATGCTGCCAGGAGATGTTTTTTGTTTTTTTTTTTTTTTTATAATGTGGTAAACCACATCTCAACTAAATGTTCTGTAAAGACTTGTAAGTAATATCCCAGAGCATAACATGCTAAGAATATTACAGTATAGTTTATTATTTCAAATAATATGTAATGTTCTTGTTCGTTTTTCTTCATTTTTTATTTATCTTGCTGGCAGCTTGTAAGTATAATACCCAAGGGTGCAGCAAGTAGGATGTTTGAACTAGGAATTAGGAACCTTATCATTTTTAATTCAGAGTCTTCTAATTTTTTGTTCAAATCCTTGTAGTTTCCCTCTTTGATAAGAATCATCTTCATACCAATATTCTGTATCTATGTGATTTGTCCATGTTAAGTCTAGAGGTTCATTTAACCATTCTCTGTTTTCTTTAATCATTTCTTGTCTAATCTGTTCATAGTGTTCTTCAACAAAAAGATCCAACATCCTGTTGGTAATCTTCATCTTCGGATTTTTAGTATTAAAGACAAAATAGGTATTTCTAAGACTCTTTACTACTTTCTTTTTGTTTATCTTAGGTTCATCATCGAGGTTGATGAATTTTTCTGTATAGTTATGTCTAAATATCTTTGCAATATTATATTGTTGGTTTTCGTTTAGTTCTGTTTGTTTTAAAACAATTATGAGTTTAGTCATAAATTTTTGTTCTAAATAATCTTGTAGAGATTCTATATTCTCAATTTTTGAGGATTCGTTCATTTTTAATTTTCCCAATTATTGTTTTCTGGTATGTTGTAATCTGCTTTATTTTTGCTTTCTAAGTAATTTTGCCATTCTGTATAGAATTCTTTAACAAATCTGGGTGTTAGTACTATGTTTCCAGGTTCTCTCCAGATATTAAAGTTATTATATATTTCTGTTAAACTTGTTTCACAGTCATAAATACTGATCAATTCGTGTGAGTATTTTTGTTTGAAGATGCTTATTATTTGATGTTTTTGGTTTTCTGTAAGGTTTGTATTGTTCTTCATAACGTTTATTATGTTCATCATAAATTTGTTTTCTAAATATTGCTGTAATTTTTCCATTTTTATCAAATTTTTATACTCTTTCTTTCTTTTTAGGAAAATTCAGGCATAAACCAGAGATACTTGGTGAAATAATCATAGGTAAACCCTTGTTTACTATCTTCTTCATTATCTCATACTTGGTGTATCTAGTTTGTTTAAAGTATGAATTTAACCTAGTTATGAATCATTCCCTCACCTTGTTACTCTAGATTTACTATTTTCCCTAACGGCTTCATGCCTAAGCGGTACTTCTTCAATCTCAACGAGCTTACGTCTTTTGGGATAATTCATAAATTTAGTTAAACACGGGTTGTTTTAAAACATAGGTACATCAATCATCAGGTAAACATTATACTAAAGAAGATAAGTAAAAAAGGAAAACATACCTAGATCTCTTCACCTTTCTCTTGGTTTATGTCTGAAAGTTATTTAGCTACTCATCTTAGAAGCACTAGAAAGGATATCCGCCATTAAAAGAAATAATACTCAAGCTTTTTTTTATTACTTAATAGTTTTTTGGAGCTGATACAATGATATTCGGTGCCTCTGCAAACATACTAGATTGCCAAATATATAGGCAATCCAAACATACCATGCTATGGACAGATGTCCATTATAAACTTACAAATATAGGTAAAAAGTAACATACAGTACACCCATAAAATAAATACATTTGTTAGTGAAATCTTTCAATCAAAATGTCTTTTGTCTTCTTTTGTCGGTAGAGCTGAAAGGTCTTCTCCTATTTGTAGGTAGGTACTTTTTCTAGCTTTCTTTTTTGTTTAGTGGAAGCAATTATCACATCGGGTCACATCCCTTTAGCTTTTGGGATCATTATTTCTTCAATTGCTTTTGTGCTGTCTTCGTAGCTGTCTTTATCTTCTTCATCTAGGCTGTAGTTTTTATTTTTACTACTGTCTTCTAGTTGTTTAATTCTCTTGAAGTTGTTTATCATATGTTGGTTTGGGTGGAATATTTCAAAAGGCCTTAGTTTGTATGCAAAGTCTTCGAAATATTCGGATATGTAGATTTTCATGATAGGGGATTCAGCATATAATTTGAGTTGATTTTTGTCATCCCAAAACATGTTATTTCCGATCAAATATGCTCTGTATTTTTCATAGGTATATTTGTCAGTTTCTATGACAGGAGGAGGTGTGAGGTTTCTGTCTTCTGTCCATTCTTGGTACTCTGGATCATAATTTTTGGCCCTTATTTTTATGATGTGTCTGGCAGGGTCTATGGTGGTTTGACTAAAGTGTGGTGGTGTAGAGGTTATCTCTGTACATAATTCCTGTCCTAAAAGTTCTGTGTAATAATCTAAGATGGAGGACAGCGGTTCTGGGAGATCTGTGATACACCAGTTATTGAAGTACATTTTTTCTAGGAACCCATAATTTAGGAGTGTGCTTGGGTCTAGGGTGATACTATCTTGTACTATGTACCTGTATTTTGGGATGTTTATTGTGAGAAGAGGTGTTGAGGCAATTATGTTGCACTTACATTGGGTAGTGGTGTTTTTGCAGTCTTCTCCTTTTTGTGTACATGGGATATTTGTGTTTCTTATTATCTTCCATGTAATCTTCATTCCTGGAATGTTAGTAGTAGAACATTTTGCAATAGTAGTAAAGATTTTTTTATAAGTCATAGCACTCATCTCTCTGGAAAGAAGTATGTGATTTATTTCTTTATCAAATGAGTCAACAAAACAAAGCATGTTCTGTTGGACAACCTCTGTTTGTATTGCCTTTATATGTGGAATTTGTCCAAGTTGGACCATTTTCCCTTTGTCTGTCATGGCCTTCTGTTTGTATGTGACCATAGGTCTAAGACTTAATTCATCAGTTGGAACTTCATTTTTGATGAACATTCCTGATGATATGTTTAGGTATTGTTTTATTCCTTCAGATGTGTAATAATCTTTTCCAAGATGTTTTTCCATTGCCATTTTGGCTGTTTCGAAATTTGTATATCCTTTGTATTTAGGAATCCCATATCTTGGATTCATTTCTATTTCTCTAATTTTAGGAAGCATTTCTTCCCAAGTAGCGTATATCCCAGCACTTTCTCCATTAAACAAACAGTAATGGGAGAATCTTTGTTTTGTTTCTTTCTGAAATTCATTTACTAAGGTATACAAGATACTGAGTTTCTGTTTGTTGTCTTGGGGACTCGTAGCAAGATTCCATATATTATCCAATATCATTTGTTGATCTTCTGTGATATTTGCTTTAGTGACAAATCTGTTCTGTTTGTAGGTTTTCAGGAATTTTCTGCTGTCTTGACTTTGTGATGTCATATCTGTATTTTCTCTGTTCATTCAATTATAATTTGTCAGATTCTTTTTTCAGAAATAGTCTAGATAATTTGTCTGGTAGAAAATTTGTTTTTCCTTTTATATGTTCCCAATTTATTTTTGTTCCACAATTGAATATTGCATTTTTGAATTTTAGCCATCTGTTGTTTAGAATCCCTTTTTCTTTTTTGTTTTCTGAGTATTTAACTATAGCTTCACAGTCTGTCCTGATGGTTATCTCTTTGTGTGAGATAATAAATAATTTAAAGGCTTCAAGAATATATATTATCGCAAGTATTTCATAATCTAGGGATGTTAAATATCCTTTTTCTTTAAACGTTCCTGAAGCATATCTACAAATTCTTTCTGCAGATTTTGTCTCATATTTATTTGGTTTGCTTATTAGAATACCTCCCCATCCAAGGGATGATCCATCAGTTTCTATAATTAGATAATCTGTGCTTAAGGGCAAAGCTAATGGTTTTAATTCTTCTGCTAGTTTTTTTATCTGTTTTATTTGCTTAGTATCTTCGTGGTTAAATTCCCTTTGTCCTTTTGGACTCGCCTTATTGTATAGAGGTCCCGTGTATTTTGATAAGTCCTTTATGTAGGGCCTCGCATAATTTACAAGTCCTAGAAAAGCTTGTAATTGTTTTAAATCTGTTATTTTATCTGGAAATTCCAAGATTTTTCTTGTTATGTGGGGCTGTAATTCAATTTGTCCTTTGCCTATTTTTGTTCCTAAGAATTCTATAGTATTCTTAAAAAGTTCTATTTTCTTTTTAGATATAATTAAGCCATGGGCTTCTATTAATTTTAATACGCTGTATAAATGTGATATGTGTTCTTGTTTTGTTTTGGAAAATACAAGTATGTCATCTATATATACACAGGTGTAATTATTGCAGTTTTGAAAAATATTATCCATTTTTCTTTGGAAAATTTGTGGAGCATTTTTTAATCCAAATGGCATAACCAGCCATTCATAGTGTCCTTCACTACATGTAAATGCAGTCCAAGGTATAGATTCAGGGTGCATTTTTACTTGCCAAAACCCTGATTTTAAGTCAAATTTGGAAAACCAGTTTTTTCCTTGTATTTTGTTTATTAGTACATCTTTATTTGGTATGCAATATCCATCCTCATGGGTATTGTCATTAAGTCTGGTGTAATTCATGACCATTCTAGATTGGCCTCTTTTTCTTTCTGATTCCTTTTGTACTATGAAAGCCGCTGTTCTATGTCTGGAATCAGTTTTTCTTATAACATTTAGGTTAGTTAATATCTGTATATGCATTTTGAATTCTTCCATAATCCAATTATCATATTTTGGAGAACCTGTTTTTATTGTTAAATCTGGGTTTATTATATCTAGTCTACATTGTACTGGGTTTCTATCCCAATATTTTAAAGGTTTTTCTCCAATGATTTCTAATTTTTCTAATTTAGAAATAATATTGTCTATGTCGTCTGTGGATACCAATAACCTACTCATTTCTCTTGGATTTATAAGTTGGATATTTTTAATAAATCCTTTTCTTTTATATTCATAGTTTTTATAAGTTTCTTGTATTAATTCTTCATTTGTTTTTTCTGTAATTGTTAATGTATTTTCATTGTTTTTGCATTGTCCTTGTATGGGGCAACTACATTCGTCTTTTTGATTATGGTGTTCTGTATTCCCACCACGCTTCTCAAGCGCATACTCTGATAGTATTGGGGTTAGTGTGGTCTTTTTTGAAATTTGTATGTAGTCTTTATTAAACGCAAAACTCCCATTGTCATTTAATAAGAAATCTAGTCCTAAGATTAGTTTTATCCCTTCAAGATTCAATTCTAAAACCCATAATTGCTTGATGTTGTAAAAGGGAGACCATTCCCCGCATGTATTAGTAAAACTTATGTTTATATTTTTAACAATATTGGTAATAATATTAGTAGTTCCATCAAATTGGATACTTTGTTTTGGTTTGTCTGCTTTTGTTACATATTTGTAAGGAATCAGGCTAGAACATATAGTTGAACTAGTAACTCCGGTATCAATAAATGCTAATATCTGGATTTCCAATCCTTTTATATTCAGCTTTGTTGGGATGCGTAATTCCTTTAAGTTTCCTGAGTTACACATTAGTGGAATTTGTATTGGTTTGTCAATGTTATTTAAATTGTTATTGTTTTCATATGGTGTTGATTCATCATGAGTAACCTCTTTTTTATCTAAGGTTGTAAGTTTTTCTTTTATTTCTTCTATTTCTATTTCAATATTATTTGTTCTTTCTTCGAGTATTTTAATTCTTTCTTCATTTATCTTGTTTTTATCTGTGTAAACAGGCTTATTTTCTCTGGGTAAATTTATATCGAATTTGTTTTTTGCACATATATGGCATATTTCTATTGTGCATTCTATACATTTAAATCTTTTATCAAAAGCAGGGTACCAAGGACAGAACTCACATTTAGTAGTATCTGTTCCCATTTTATGCTTGAAATTATGTTCGCATAATTCTTTGTTTATAATATTTAGCAAGTATTCATGTGGTATATTTTCTTGAAAATCTGTTAATTCATCAATTAAGGTATAATTTGATGTCTGTATTTGTTCTTGTTCTTGTAACCCTTCTAAGGATATTATAGAGTATATTGTAGAAGTTTCTGAAACATCTGACGCGATTTCTATCAAATCTTCTTTGACTGAATCTATAAGGTTAGATTCTCTAGTAAATAAGTTATGTCTTTTTGGGCATGAGGAAGATAAATGTCCTTTTTCATTACAAGCAAAACATGTGATTGTATTTGCGTATGTTTTTCTTGGATTATATTTTCTAACATGTTTTTCTTTGTTAAGATAAGGTTTTTTCGCATTTGATTTTCTTAAAAAATATTTTTTTGTATATCTCTTTTTAAATTTAGGTTTTCTATCTATGTTATGATTCCTTGATCCATATTGTTGTGGAGTATATATTTGTCCACAAAATCCATAATTTTTTTGTTTTAATTCTCTTTGGATTTGTATATAGGTACATTTCTTTTTTAGTTCAGAAATAATATGTGTTATTCTTATTCCAATGTTATCATATCCTTTAGGGATATTTGCAATATTATTTTGGTAATGTTCCATCCAAGATTTATGTATTTCCTTTCCTAAATCACCTGGTAGTTTGGAAAAGAGTCTATTTCCTATTTCAGCGCTGTAATAATTTCCTGAAATAGTTGCGTAATGTAAAAATTCTTTTAAGAATTTTATTATATATTTCCAATCCAGCAATTGGATTTGTTCTAAATCTCTCATGGCTTCTTGTTGTCTTATGGTTACTCCTGTGTTTACGTCTCTTCCTGTTATTATTCTGTGCATGGTGTAAGCGAAATTGTAAATATTACTTCCTTGTATTATTAAATTATTTATTTCTTCAGGAAAACTTTGTTTATAGGCTTCCCATATGGCTTTAGCTATATCTCCTAAATAGTTTTCAGCAATTCTGATCATTTCTTCACCAGAATTTATGTTTGTATGTCTTGCTGCATAATCTCTTGCTATAGCAGCAGTCCATTGTTCTAGATATGTATCTAGTAACTGGGGATGGCATTCTGTGACATTTAGTATTACTGAATTGTCTTTAAAGAAAGTTGTTTCATTAGGTAATCTTTTACCTATTGTTCTTAGGTTTTTATTTTCATTTGTGTATGGTTCAACTGGTTGTCTAGGGGGTTGTCCTAATGTGTAAGGCATTGTCTCTTGGTTTTTATTAGGATATGTTATCCCTGAGCTCCCACTTTCTTCATGGTCAGCTAAGTCTATGTGTTCTGTGAATTCTGATATTATATCATTTAACATACTTTGTTGTTGTATTTCATTATCTGCCTCTTGGGAATCTTCCAAGAAGTCGTCTAGATTATATACTTCCCTTGTTCTTACATTGTTATCGTCATCAATGTAAACAAAAGTATTTTCATTTATTTGGTTTGTTGACTTTAGGGTTTGTTCTAGTTCATATATTTCAGATGGTTCAAGAACCATCCCAAGTTCTTTTGGATATATAATTTTATCCATTAATTCTTTTGTTTAATTCTTCAACTTCTTCATCTGTTTCTATTTCTTGTTGGTTTGAAGGTCCATAATCTCTAAACCTTATGGACATAGATTTGTTTAAGTTATTGTATGTTACAGCATTGTTTGGTTTTAATGTTGCTGTTGTATTATTCGGATTCTCTATATTCCATTCATGACCAGCAAGAATAGAAGAATCTATTTCCATTGGTTTTATGAAACTTATGCCAGTTGAATTTAAGGCTTCTATGACTTTATCTAGTCTTATTTTTATTTTAGGAGTATATTTGGACATACATTTTCCTAGGAATGTAATGTCTAGAAGAATATTTCTTCCTATGAAATTTTCAAATCCTTTTGTTTGTATTATAATTTTTATATGTTTGTAAAAATCATTCAATGTCATTGTAAAATTTGGAGCTATATAAACAATACCTATGTTATTGTTCATATCTACTTCCATCATTCCAAATATGGCTTTATCCATATCTTGGTGCCTATCGTCTATAAGTAGTAATAATAATTTAGTTCCAATTTTTTGTCTAACTAATCCTCTTATGCCTATAACTATAAGTCCTAGGTGCATTAGTTTGTATTTCTGGATTTTTAATTGTCTTATAGCTTCTTGTGACATTAAGCTTATTACTTGTTGACTTCCATCTGGAATAGAAAGTATTTCTTCCCTATGGTGCCTATACAATCCTGTTATTGTTGTAAATAGTCCTGTTCTATATATTTCTCTAGGATTTAGAGAATCTAGTTGGTTATTTGAAAATATTTCTATGTCCCTTTCCAAGTTTATTATTTCTTCTAATTGATTTTGTGTGTTATTAGATCTTCTTAATATATTATCAATCCACCCCATTGATGATAAATTATTTGATTCTGTAGGTCTATCTGTTACGGTTCTAGATGGGCCTGTAAAAGATAGTCTTCTATTATTCATATTTGGTCAAGTTTCTTATACATTAGAAAATTGATTTTGGTCTTTTTACTTGTTATATGTGTGGTAGGATCACTAGGTCCTAAATTCATTTTTTGCAGGCTTTCTGTGAGTTTATTTATTTCAAATTCATGTTCTTTACCATTTTTATCTATATCAAACATTTGTTTTTGGATATTATCTATCTTGTTTTGTATTTGGGTTAACATTGCTATTATCATATTATTCTGTAATATTTGTATTTTATCACTTTTTCCTGGGAATTCATCTTTGTTATATCCAACATTTATGTTGGGATCACTGAATCTGTAGTTGGACTCTACGTATTTAGTTGCTTCTTGATAGTATTTGTTTTCAAAACTCATTAGCTTAGTATCAAATGTTTAATTTCATCTAACATTTTCTTAATTTGTTGTATATGTTTTTCAGATTGGCTTTTATCTTTATCTGTCTGTTCTTTTAATTCTGTTATTAATTTTCTTGCTTGTGTTTCCATATCTTTGGGTTTATTTTCTTCTATTAAATTTTTTAAGTTTACTATATCACTTTTATTGGGAAACTCTTTTAATTTTATGATTTTGAATTTGTTAGTTAGTTTTTCTACAGTTGTTTCCATGATATCTATTTTGTATAAATTTGATTTCAAATAATCTTGGTTGTTTGAAATTTGTTTTAGTAGCTTATTTTTCTCGATTATGCCTTCTAATATTAGCTGCATCAGGCTATGATGTTTTTCATTATAGAGATTCAGGTTTTCACTTAATTCTATAACTAAGTCTGTGAGCGAATTCATGTGCTCTACCTCTGAATGTAATTTATGTCTGTAATCAGTGTCTTTGATATAACAGATGTGTTTTTGTTTATCTAAAGTTATAACTTTTTTGATTGGATTAGTAATCTCTAAATTTAAGTAATTGAATTTTTTGTAATGTAAATTCATTGGGCCTAGGAGTCAGTAGTAAACTTAAAAAATTTAATAGAAGAAAATAAACCCAAAGATATGGAAACACAAGCAAGAAAATTAATAACAGAATTAAAAGAACAGACAGATAAAGATAAAAGCCAATCTGAAAAACATATACAACAAATTAAGAAAATGTTAGATGAAATTAAACATTTGATACTAAGCTAATGAGTTTTGAAAACAAATACTATCAAGAAGCAACTAAATACGTAGAGTCCAACTACAGATTCAGTGATCCCAACATAAATGTTGGATATAACAAAGATGAATTCCCAGGAAAAAGTGATAAAATACAAATATTACAGAATAATATGATAATAGCAATGTTAACCCAAATACAAAACAAGATAGATAATATCCAAAAACAAATGTTTGATATAGATAAAAATGGTAAAGAACATGAATTTGAAATAAATAAACTCACAGAAAGCCTGCAAAAAATGAATTTAGGACCTAGTGATCCTACCACACATATAACAAGTAAAAAGACCAAAATCAATTTTCTAATGTATAAGAAACTTGACCAAATATGAATAATAGAAGACTATCTTTTACAGGCCCATCTAGAACCGTAACAGATAGACCTACAGAATCAAATAATTTATCATCAATGGGGTGGATTGATAATATATTAAGAAGATCTAATAACACACAAAATCAATTAGAAGAAATAATAAACTTGGAAAGGGACATAGAAATATTTTCAAATAACCAACTAGATTCTCTAAATCCTAGAGAAATATATAGAACAGGACTATTTACAACAATAACAGGATTGTATAGGCACCATAGGGAAGAAATACTTTCTATTCCAGATGGAAGTCAACAAGTAATAAGCTTAATGTCACAAGAAGCTATAAGACAATTAAAAATCCAGAAATACAAACTAATGCACCTAGGACTTATAGTTATAGGCATAAGAGGATTAGTTAGACAAAAAATTGGAACTAAATTATTATTACTACTTATAGACGATAGGCACCAAGATATGGATAAAGCCATATTTGGAATGATGGAAGTAGATATGAACAATAACATAGGTATTGTTTATATAGCTCCAAATTTTACAATGACATTGAATGATTTTTACAAACATATAAAAATTATAATACAAACAAAAGGATTTGAAAATTTCATAGGAAGAAATATTCTTCTAGACATTACATTCCTAGGAAAATGTATGTCCAAATATACTCCTAAAATAAAAATAAGACTAGATAAAGTCATAGAAGCCTTAAATTCAACTGGCATAAGTTTCATAAAACCAATGGAAATAGATTCTTCTATTCTTGCTGGTCATGAATGGAATATAGAGAATCCGAATAATACAACAGCAACATTAAAACCAAACAATGCTGTAACATACAATAACTTAAACAAATCTATGTCCATAAGGTTTAGAGATTATGGACCTTCAAACCAACAAGAAATAGAAACAGATGAAGAAGTTGAAGAATTAAACAAAAGAATTAATGGATAAAATTATATATCCAAAAGAACTTGGGATGGTTCTTGAACCATCTGAAATATATGAACTAGAACAAACCCTAAAGTCAACAAACCAAATAAATGAAAATACTTTTGTTTACATTGATGACGATAACAATGTAAGAACAAGGGAAGTATATAATCTAGACGACTTCTTGGAAGATTCCCAAGAGGCAGATAATGAAATACAACAACAAAGTATGTTAAATGATATAATATCAGAATTCACAGAACACATAGACTTAGCTGACCATGAAGAAAGTGGGAGCTCAGGGATAACATATCCTAATAAAAACCAAGAGACAATGCCTTACACATTAGGACAACCCCCTAGACAACCAGTTGAACCATACACAAATGAAAATAAAAACCTAAGAACAATAGGTAAAAGATTACCTAATGAAACAACTTTCTTTAAAGACAATTCAGTAATACTAAATGTCACAGAATGCCATCCCCAGTTACTAGATACATATCTAGAACAATGGACTGCTGCTATAGCAAGAGATTATGCAGCAAGACATACAAACATAAATTCTGGTGAAGAAATGATCAGAATTGCTGAAAACTATTTAGGAGATATAGCTAAAGCCATATGGGAAGCCTATAAACAAAGTTTTCCTGAAGAAATAAATAATTTAATAATACAAGGAAGTAATATTTACAATTTCGCTTACACCATGCACAGAATAATAACAGGAAGAGACGTAAACACAGGAGTAACCATAAGACAACAAGAAGCCATGAGAGATTTAGAACAAATCCAATTGCTGGATTGGAAATATATAATAAAATTCTTAAAAGAATTTTTACATTACGCAACTATTTCAGGAAATTATTACAGCGCTGAAATAGGAAATAGACTCTTTTCCAAACTACCAGGTGATTTAGGAAAGGAAATACATAAATCTTGGATGGAACATTACCAAAATAATATTGCAAATATCCCTAAAGGATATGATAACATTGGAATAAGAATAACACATATTATTTCTGAACTAAAAAAGAAATGTACCTATATACAAATCCAAAGAGAATTAAAACAAAAAAATTATGGATTTTGTGGACAAATATATACTCCACAACAATATGGATCAAGGAATCATAACATAGATAGAAAACCTAAATTTAAAAAGAGATATACAAAAAAATATTTTTTAAGAAAATCAAATGCGAAAAAACCTTATCTTAACAAAGAAAAACATGTTAGAAAATATAATCCAAGAAAAACATACGCAAATACAATCACATGTTTTGCTTGTAATGAAAAAGGACATTTATCTTCCTCATGCCCAAAAAGACATAACTTATTTACTAGAGAATCTAACCTTATAGATTCAGTCAAAGAAGATTTGATAGAAATCGCGTCAGATGTTTCAGAAACTTCTACAATATACTCTATAATATCCTTAGAAGGGTTACAAGAACAAGAACAAATACAGACATCAAATTATACCTTAATTGATGAATTAACAGATTTTCAAGAAAATATACCACATGAATACTTGCTAAATATTATAAACAAAGAATTATGCGAACATAATTTCAAGCATAAAATGGGAACAGATACTACTAAATGTGAGTTCTGTCCTTGGTACCCTGCTTTTGATAAAAGATTTAAATGTATAGAATGCACAATAGAAATATGCCATATATGTGCAAAAAACAAATTCGATATAAATTTACCCAGAGAAAATAAGCCTGTTTACACAGATAAAAACAAGATAAATGAAGAAAGAATTAAAATACTCGAAGAAAGAACAAATAATATTGAAATAGAAATAGAAGAAATAAAAGAAAAACTTACAACCTTAGATAAAAAAGAGGTTACTCATGATGAATCAACACCATATGAAAACAATAACAATTTAAATAACATTGACAAACCAATACAAATTCCACTAATGTGTAACTCAGGAAACTTAAAGGAATTACGCATCCCAACAAAGCTGAATATAAAAGGATTGGAAATCCAGATATTAGCATTTATTGATACCGGAGCTACTAGTTCAACTATATGTTCTAGCCTGATTCCTTACAAATATGTAACAAAAGCAGACAAACCAAAACAAAGTATCCAATTTGATGGAACTACTAATATTATTACCAATATTGTTAAAAATATAAACATAAGTTTTACTAATACATGCGGGGAATGGTCTCCCTTTTACAACATCAAGCAATTATGGGTTTTAGAATTGAATCTTGAAGGGATAAAACTAATCTTAGGACTAGATTTCTTATTAAATGACAATGGGAGTTTTGCGTTTAATAAAGACTACATACAAATTTCAAAAAAGACCACACTAACCCCAATACTATCAGAGTATGCGCTTGAGAAGCGTGGTGGGAATACAGAACACCATAATCAAAAAGACGAATGTAGTTGCCCCATACAAGGACAATGCAAAAACAATGAAAATACATTAACAATTACAGAAAAAACAAATGAAGAATTAATACAAGAAACTTATAAAAACTATGAATATAAAAGAAAAGGATTTATTAAAAATATCCAACTTATAAATCCAAGAGAAATGAGTAGGTTATTGGTATCCACAGACGACATAGACAATATTATTTCTAAATTAGAAAAATTAGAAATCATTGGAGAAAAACCTTTAAAATACTGGGATAGAAACCCAGTACAATGTAGACTAGATATAATAAACCCAGATTTAACAATAAAAACAGGTTCTCCAAAATATGATAATTGGATTATGGAAGAATTCAAAATGCATATACAGATATTAACTAACCTAAATGTTATAAGAAAAACTGATTCCAGACATAGAACAGCGGCTTTCATAGTACAAAAGGAATCAGAAAGAAAAAGAGGCCAATCTAGAATGGTCATGAATTACACCAGACTTAATGACAATACCCATGAGGATGGATATTGCATACCAAATAAAGATGTACTAATAAACAAAATACAAGGAAAAAACTGGTTTTCCAAATTTGACTTAAAATCAGGGTTTTGGCAAGTAAAAATGCACCCTGAATCTATACCTTGGACTGCATTTACATGTAGTGAAGGACACTATGAATGGCTGGTTATGCCATTTGGATTAAAAAATGCTCCACAAATTTTCCAAAGAAAAATGGATAATATTTTTCAAAACTGCAATAATTACACCTGTGTATATATAGATGACATACTTGTATTTTCCAAAACAAAACAAGAACACATATCACATTTATACAGCGTATTAAAATTAATAGAAGCCCATGGCTTAATTATATCTAAAAAGAAAATAGAACTTTTTAAGAATACTATAGAATTCTTAGGAACAAAAATAGGCAAAGGACAAATTGAATTACAGCCCCACATAACAAGAAAAATCTTGGAATTTCCAGATAAAATAACAGATTTAAAACAATTACAAGCTTTTCTAGGACTTGTAAATTATGCGAGGCCCTACATAAAGGACTTATCAAAATACACGGGACCTCTATACAATAAGGCGAGTCCAAAAGGACAAAGGGAATTTAACCACGAAGATACTAAGCAAATAAAACAGATAAAAAAACTAGCAGAAGAATTAAAACCATTAGCTTTGCCCTTAAGCACAGATTATCTAATTATAGAAACTGATGGATCATCCCTTGGATGGGGAGGTATTCTAATAAGCAAACCAAATAAATATGAGACAAAATCTGCAGAAAGAATTTGTAGATATGCTTCAGGAACGTTTAAAGAAAAAGGATATTTAACATCCCTAGATTATGAAATACTTGCGATAATATATATTCTTGAAGCCTTTAAATTATTTATTATCTCACACAAAGAGATAACCATCAGGACAGACTGTGAAGCTATAGTTAAATACTCAGAAAACAAAAAAGAAAAAGGGATTCTAAACAACAGATGGCTAAAATTCAAAAATGCAATATTCAATTGTGGAACAAAAATAAATTGGGAACATATAAAAGGAAAAACAAATTTTCTACCAGACAAATTATCTAGACTATTTCTAAAAAAAGAATCTGACAAATTATAATTGCATGAACAGAGAAAATACAGATATGACATCACAAAGTCAAGACAGCAGAAAATTCCTGAAAACCTACAAACAGAACAGATTTGTCACTAAAGCAAATATCACAGAAGATCAACAAATGATATTGGATAATATATGGAATCTTGCTACGAGTCCCCAAGACAACAAACAGAAACTCAGTATCTTGTATACCTTAGTAAATGAATTTCAGAAAGAAACAAAACAAAGATTCTCCCATTACTGTTTGTTTAATGGAGAAAGTGCTGGGATATACGCTACTTGGGAAGAAATGCTTCCTAAAATTAGAGAAATAGAAATGAATCCAAGATATGGGATTCCTAAATACAAAGGATATACAAATTTCGAAACAGCCAAAATGGCAATGGAAAAACATCTTGGAAAAGATTATTACACATCTGAAGGAATAAAACAATACCTAAACATATCATCAGGAATGTTCATCAAAAATGAAGTTCCAACTGATGAATTAAGTCTTAGACCTATGGTCACATACAAACAGAAGGCCATGACAGACAAAGGGAAAATGGTCCAACTTGGACAAATTCCACATATAAAGGCAATACAAACAGAGGTTGTCCAACAGAACATGCTTTGTTTTGTTGACTCATTTGATAAAGAAATAAATCACATACTTCTTTCCAGAGAGATGAGTGCTATGACTTATAAAAAAATCTTTACTACTATTGCAAAATGTTCTACTACTAACATTCCAGGAATGAAGATTACATGGAAGATAATAAGAAACACAAATATCCCATGTACACAAAAAGGAGAAGACTGCAAAAACACCACTACCCAATGTAAGTGCAACATAATTGCCTCAACACCTCTTCTCACAATAAACATCCCAAAATACAGGTACATAGTACAAGATAGTATCACCCTAGACCCAAGCACACTCCTAAATTATGGGTTCCTAGAAAAAATGTACTTCAATAACTGGTGTATCACAGATCTCCCAGAACCGCTGTCCTCCATCTTAGATTATTACACAGAACTTTTAGGACAGGAATTATGTACAGAGATAACCTCTACACCACCACACTTTAGTCAAACCACCATAGACCCTGCCAGACACATCATAAAAATAAGGGCCAAAAATTATGATCCAGAGTACCAAGAATGGACAGAAGACAGAAACCTCACACCTCCTCCTGTCATAGAAACTGACAAATATACCTATGAAAAATACAGAGCATATTTGATCGGAAATAACATGTTTTGGGATGACAAAAATCAACTCAAATTATATGCTGAATCCCCTATCATGAAAATCTACATATCCGAATATTTCGAAGACTTTGCATACAAACTAAGGCCTTTTGAAATATTCCACCCAAACCAACATATGATAAACAACTTCAAGAGAATTAAACAACTAGAAGACAGTAGTAAAAATAAAAACTACAGCCTAGATGAAGAAGATAAAGACAGCTACGAAGACAGCACAAAAGCAATTGAAGAAATAATGATCCCAAAAGCTAAAGGGATGTGACCCGATGTGATAATTGCTTCCACTAAACAAAAAAGAAAGCTAGAAAAAGTACCTACCTACAAATAGGAGAAGACCTTTCAGCTCTACCGACAAAAGAAGACAAAAGACATTTTGATTGAAAGATTTCACTAACAAATGTATTTATTTTATGGGTGTACTGTATGTTACTTTTTACCTATATTTGTAAGTTTATAATGGGCATATGTCCATAGCATGGTATGTTTGGATTGCCTATATATTTGGCAATCTAGTATGTTTGCAGAGGCACCGAATATCATTGTATCAGCTCCAAAAAACTATTAAGTAATAAAAAAAAGCTTGAGTATTATTTCTTTTAATGGCGGATATCCTTTCTAGTGCTTCTAAGATGAGTAGCTAAATAACTTTCAGACATAAACCAAGAGAAAGGTGAAGAGATCTAGGTATGTATTCCTTTTTTACTTATCTTCTTTAGTATAATGTTTACCTGATGATTGATGTACCTATGTTTTAAAACAACCCGTGTTTAACTAAATTTATGAATTATCCCAAAAGACGTAAGCTCGTTGAGATTGAAGAAGTACCGCTTAGGCATGAAGCCGTTAGGGAAAATAGTAAATCTAGAGTAACAAGGTGAGGGAATGATTCATAACTAGGTTAAATTCATACTTTAAACAAACTAGATACACCAAGTATGAGATAATGAAGAAGATAGTAAACAAGGGTTTACCTATGATTATTTCACCAAGTATCTCTGGTTTATGCCTGAATTTTCCTAAAAAGAAAGAAAGAGTATAAAAATTTGATAAAAATGGAAAAATTACAGCAATATTTAGAAAACAAATTTATGATGAACATAATAAACGTTATGAAGAACAATACAAACCTTACAGAAAACCAAAAACATCAAATAATAAGCATCTTCAAACAAAAATACTCACACGAATTGATCAGTATTTATGACTGTGAAACAAGTTTAACAGAAATATATAATAACTTTAATATCTGGAGAGAACCTGGAAACATAGTACTAACACCCAGATTTGTTAAAGAATTCTATACAGAATGGCAAAATTACTTAGAAAGCAAAAATAAAGCAGATTACAACATACCAGAAAACAATAATTGGGAAAATTAAAAATGAACGAATCCTCAAAAATTGAGAATATAGAATCTCTACAAGATTATTTAGAACAAAAATTTATGACTAAACTCATAATTGTTTTAAAACAAACAGAACTAAACGAAAACCAACAATATAATATTGCAAAGATATTTAGACATAACTATACAGAAAAATTCATCAACCTCGATGATGAACCTAAGATAAACAAAAAGAAAGTAGTAAAGAGTCTTAGAAATACCTATTTTGTCTTTAATACTAAAAATCCGAAGATGAAGATTACCAACAGGATGTTGGATCTTTTTGTTGAAGAACACTATGAACAGATTAGACAAGAAATGATTAAAGAAAACAGAGAATGGTTAAATGAACCTCTAGACTTAACATGGACAAATCACATAGATACAGAATATTGGTATGAAGATGATTCTTATTAAAGAGGGAAACTACAAGGATTTGAACAAAAAATTAGAAGACTCTGAATTAAAAATGATAAGGTTCCTAATTCCTAGTTCAAACATCCTACTTGCTGCACCCTTGGGTATTATACTTACAAGCTGCCAGCAAGATAAATAAAAAATGAAGAAAAACGAACAAGAACATTACATATTATTTGAAATAATAAACTATACTGTAATATTCTTAGCATGTTATGCTCTGGGATATTACTTACAAGTCTTTACAGAACATTTAGTTGAGATGTGGTTTACCACATTATAAAAAAAAAAAAAAAAAAAAAAAAAAAAAAAACATCTCCTGGCAGCATATTCTAAACGCTGTCTTTTCTTCAATTAGCCCCCTTCCCTCAAAATCGTTCACACGCTTTGGTGTGTGAATGAAGTATGGTTGAGGTGTTCGTTTATGATACATTGTTGATACAAATTGTATTTCACAGTTAGATTATGTATGTGAATGGAGCATGTATACAGATCATAAAAGAAGAAAATCAAATGAGATAAACAGACCGTAAATGATGAAATAAACCGATCTTGCAAAAAGTAGAGAAGGAAAGCATAGTAATTGGTAAGGGAGAAAAAAAAAATAACACCTCCGAAATTGGAGTCCAGCATCAGTGGACACTTCTGTGTAGCCAACAAGTCCACGCTTTGGTAGGTCCAAATCCAGCTTACATTATTCCGTGTAAACCAAATTCTCTTTAGCTTCTACGTTTACTCCTCTCCACTCGCAATGTATATATGTGGATAAGAAAAGGCTTCAGGAATGGAGATGGATTTCCGCTGGTTCTAGAATCCTTTAACCCATTTTGGACTAACATTATTTGAAAATAAAATTTCCCCTTTTTTAGTTCAGTTTTTATTTTCATCTAAAATTTGCTAAACTCTCAACTGTTTAAATCGCAAACCATACAGTCACTTTGTATATAGAGATAATCCAAGAATTTTGCCTTTCCTTTAATGGCACTCTCCAATCTTTCCTGCCTCTGTATATCCTCTCTTTCCCAGTCGCACGATTCACTTCCTTCATTTTTTATCAAAATTTCGAAAAACAACCAATCATTCTCTAGCCTAATTTCCAGAAAATCCCAAAAAAGTCTATCAAGCTGCAGAGCGTCTACAATAGAAAACACCGATCAAGAAGTGTTGCTTCCTCCAGAAACACCCGAAGGCGACAGTACAAACGCAGCATCTGAAAACAAAGAAAAATACGACTGGAGAGAAGAATGGTACCCACTGTATCTTACATCTCAAATACCAGAAGACGCACCTTTAGGACTGACCGTCTTCGATAAACAGATCGTCCTCTACCGCGATGGCCAAGGAGTCCTCAGATGCCACGAAGATAGATGCCCTCACAGGTACAAATATCATCAATTCCGTGATTTTTATCATTATTCACTATATATGTTTAACACTGTAACATATAATTCCGTTCCAGGCTAGCTAAGCTGTCAGAAGGTCAGATCACCGACGGCAAACTGGAATGCCTGTACCACGGCTGGCAGTTCCAAGGGAAAGGCGAATGCGTCAAAATACCCCAACTACCTGTCGGAGCCAAAATCCCGAAAGCAGCCTGCTTAACAACATACGAAATCCGCGACTCGCAGGGAGTGGTATGGGTATGGATGTCCACCAAAACCGCACCGAACGAGTCCAAACTCCCGTACTTCAAGCACTACGCTCGGCCAGGCTTCCAGGACGTGTCTACCATCCACGAGCTCCCGTACGACCACTCCATTCTTTTAGAAAACCTGATGGACCCGGCCCACGTGCCCATCTCCCATGACCGCACTGACTGGACCGCCAAGCGCGAGGATGCCCAGCCACTGGTCATGTCCGTGACAGAGCGGTCGGACCGAGGGTTCGCCGGCACCTGGTCCAAGTCCAAGAACACGAAGTTTGTGAACCAGCTGAGGTTTCAGGCGCCGTGCGTGCTGCAGAACAGCGTAGAGTTTGTGGACGAGAAGGGGGCGGAGCAGTGTTTTTCGGCGCTGTTCCTGTGCAGGCCGGCTGGGCAGGGGAAGTCGATGCTGATCGTGAGGTTCGGGAACAGCAGGAGCTCGGTTTTAGCGAGTCTGTTTCCACGGTGGTACTTTCATCAGAACGCCGGGAAGGTATTTGAGCAGGACATGGGGTTTTTGTCGTCCCAGAACGAGGTTCTGATTAAGGAGGGGGTGCCGACGAAGAATTTGTATTTGAATTTGAAGTCGAGTGATACGTGGGTGGCGGAGTATAGGAAGTGGATGGATAGAGTGGGCCATGGAATGCCATATTATTTTGGACATAGTACGGTGGTGCTGCCGGAGAAGCCAGCGGTGGTGGAGCAGGCGCCGGCTGGGCTGGCTGCAGGGATGTCAGCGTCGTTTCCGGCGAAGGGAGGGATAGGAAGCTTACATGCGCCGAACATGGTAAATAGGTATTTTAGACATGTAGTTCATTGTAAAGGGTGCAGGAGCGTGGTTAGGTCGTTTGGGATGTGGAAGAGTGTGTTGATGGTTTTGGGGCTTGTGTGTTCTGCTTTGGCGATTGTTGGGACGAGTAGGAATGTGAAGGTGGGGTTGTTGGTGCTTGGGGCGGCGTTTGGAGTGGGTGCTTATGTTTGTGATAGTGCGGTTAGGCTTATTACGACCAACTTTGTCAGAGTGCATAGGAGGTTGTGATGAGTGGGTTTTCAAAGGATATATATATATATACGTTTATATTTTTGAAGTGGTTGGTTTTAGTAAAACGTTCAGTAGATGATACTGCATACAATTCCAGTCTGTCAAAAGAAACAATTGAAATGTTTATCAACGTTAATTGGGTAAATGCATGAAAATAATGGAAACGATATTGTCCTGGAATAGAATTGATACCTCATTATCCTATTAAATATTGATAACAAACAAGTGAGATTACCTAACGCCGAAAATTTCAACGAACTCTTCATGCAGCCTAAAGGATCTTAGAATATAAGGAGACAAATAGTAACTACTAGCAAATCCAAACATGATTAACCTCTCGTTTCTCTCAAAATTCCAAAGTGTGACATGGATGAAATGGTATCTATTCGAATATGTATCAGGCATGTATACAGGGCCTGCACAAAGAATTTGCTGCCTAAGCCCAAAGTTCAGAGTTAGGTAGAAAAATTTTCTGAACAAAATGTTATACCTGTGGGTTTCAAACCTAGCACACCATGGTTCAAACATCACAACTTACACTTACCACTAAGCTTAAACTTCCATTACTCATATTCACTAACCAGTTTTCTGTATCCAAATACATCATAACTAAAATATTAGTAAAAATTGCCCCGATCCCATTGATTGCATTTGCCCCAGCCCGCGGATTTGTTTGGCTACCCTCTAGACCGGCCCTACATGTATAGACTAGAATTTACGTTGATAATTAAGAGAAGTGTGCTTTTCCTCTAGCCTGTTATCAATCCGCTTACTCCTTCACTTCAGCATCTCAGCCATCCATTTCATCGTATGGTCACAACCTCTTCTTAGATACATTTCGGATCATGGACTTTTATATATTAGGCCCAATACTTTGTATATATAATGACATCTCTGTTAGACTTTGTATCGTATCATTTGTACAATTCTTTTGCATCTAAATAATAAAGCAATACATATTCTTTTGTTCAAACCACTACAAATCGAATCATTCATACAACTTCAGATTCTCAACTTGGTATCAAAGCCAGAGGTTCGTACAAGCCTTCAACATCGATCACATTTGTGAGTCCATCAGAAAATTTTCATCACGTGGACTCCTCCCATCAAGAATTCAGAATTCTTTCATCTGAGAGTTATAGCTGTTCTCAGATAAACAGTGCCTCGCCAGCACATCTGTCTGGCTGCATCAGTTTATCAAAGAAAGCAAAAATTCCATACTTTAAAGAGCATTCTGATCAAGAATATCAAGAAAATCATCCAGTTGAATCAAGGGCATAGTAAAAAACTCATCAGAAATCAACACTGTCACAAGAAACAGAAGAAACCAAAGAAATCATCATTCAAGTTTTCAAAACACCAACAAGATTCAACACAGGAAAATTTTCTTGAAAAGCCTCAATTCAAAGAAAGCTCCAGTTAGGATTTTACATACCTGTTTCTTTAAATTTTTTCAATCTGTGTGTTCATCATGGCAGATCAAGATGATGCTGCTAGCCCACATTTTTCTAGCTCGAGAGTTTCTCAAAGCCAGCCACAATCTGATTCTGTGAATGATCTGATGAAGGCAATCATTAAACCCCAGAGCCAGATGATATCCATTCAACTGGATGAATCAAATTACCTGCTTTGGAAATTGCAAGTAGAAACATCAATTAGAGGATATGAGTTAGAAGATTACATACTTGGTACAAGAATAACACCACCAAAATTTGTCAAAAATAATGAAGACAAACTGGTGTCTAATCAAGATTACACTGCACATCAAAGACAAGATAGTCTTGTATGTGCATGGATGATGTCATCCATAAGTGCATCTATTCTGCCTCAACTTATTGGATGCAAAACAGCACAAGAAGTTTGGACCACAATTGAAAGAAATTTCACCTCTCAATCATCTGCAAGGATCATGCATCACAAAAGACAATTGCAAAGTATCAGAAAGAATGACATGACAATGAATGAATATCTGCTTAAAATCAAAAACCTATGTGATCAACTAGCCTCTGCTGGTCACAAGGTCCCTGAATCTGAACAAGTTCTACATATAATCAGTGGGTTAGACAGTGAATATGAAGCTGTTGTGGCTATCATCTCCACCATGGAACCAACACCCTCCTTACAGTTCGTCTATTCTACCCTTCTTTCTCATGAAGGAAGGATAGAACATAATAAAAGCATGAGTTCAGATATTTCTGTAAACTACACTTTTAACAAAGGTAAACAAAACTCAAATACAAAAGGCCAATACAACAACTTTCAAAGAGGAGGTTCAACAGGCAGAGGAAGAAGAGGAGGTAGAAGCAACAACAACAGCAGAATCACATGCCAGATATGTGAAAAGTACGGTCATGGAGCAAACAAATGCTATTTTAGATTCAACAAAAACTACACTCCCTCTCAACAAGGTGGCAGTGCAAATGTAAATTTAGTCACTACACCAAAAGACTGCAGTTCAACTCAAACAGAAATTCTGAATACTGAAACTTCAACAAATAATGACACTGGTGACGACTGCTGGTACCCAGACTCAGGGGCAACTAATCATGTGACCAACAATCTCAACAATCTGAACTTAGGAAACAAAGAATACAAAGGTACACAAAATCTTTTTGTTGGTAATGGTAAAACTGTTCACATTACACACACTGGAAATGCTAGTCTACATGGACCCAAACAAAGACTTCTGTTAAAAAACTTGCTAAGGGTCCCCTCAATTAAAAAAAATCTAATGAGTGTTTCCCAATTTGCAAAGGATAATAAAGTCTATTTCGAATTTTATCCTGACACATGCATTGTTAAAGATATTCTAACTCAAGAAATTATCTTGCAGGGTAAAGAAAACAATGGTCTATACAGATTTGATCTGTCAAAATCACAAATTTCTGATAATAGGGAAAATACTCATGTATTGAATGTTGTTAGGAATACTGAAAACTGTAGCAAGTTTGAATTGTGGCATCGAAAACTGGGACACCCCAGTATAAAAGTTGTAAAACATATAATGAGTAGTAATAAAATTTCTTTTAATGATAATTCTGATTCATATTTTTGCACCTCTTGTCAATTGGGAAAGAGTCATAAATTAGCATTTCCAGATTCTCAAACACTTTACACAAGACCTCTTGAATTAATTGCTAGTGATCTATGGGGGCCAGCACCTACTAGTTCTGATTATGGTTATAAGTATTACATATCTTTTATAGATGCTTACTCAAGATTTGTTTGGATATATATGCTGAAGTCTAAATCTGAAACTTGTAATATAACCATTCAATTTATCAACAAAGTAGAAAATATGACTGGAAATAAGGTGTGTACTTTTCAGTCAGATGGTGGAAAAGAATTTTTACCTCTAAAAAATTATTTTGAAAAGAAAGGTATTAATCATAGGACAACATGTCCTTACACCTCTGAACAAAATGGTATTATAGAAAGGAAACATAGGCACATTGTAGAGACTGGATTAACTTTACTTGCACAAGCTTCTATGCCTTTAAAATTTTGGCCAGAAGCATTCAACACTGCTGTGCACTTAATTAATATACTTCCCACAAAGGTTCTTCACTTTGAATGTCCTCAAGAAGTACTTACTAAAGTTAAACCAGATTATGAGCACTTAAAAATATTTGGGTGTCAATGTTTTCCTTATTTAAGACCTTATAACACACACAAGTTAGACTTCAGATCTACTCCTTGCACTTTCTTAGGGTACAACAACAAACAAAAGGGGTATAAGTGTATAGATAACAAAGGAAAAATTTATATTTCTAGACATGTAAGATTTAATGAGCAAGTATTCCCATACAGTAGTACAGAAATTAAAACTACTGAAAAGGTAAGGAATCCAAGATTCGTGATTCCTGATTTACCTGAAGAGGTTGAGATGCAGCCCTCAGTTCAGCCTCTAAGGGACAAGATCATCACAGACTCTCAACACACCATGGCTGATAAAGAATCTGATCAAGGACAGACTACAAATGAAGATATCAGCAACAATCAAAATGCTCAAGGAACTTGCAGCTCAAATCATGAGCAAGTCATCAGTGATGATACTATGAGCTATAGTAACAATAACTCTGACAGTAGTGTCAGAGATAGCACCAATATTCACCCAATGTTAACTAGAGCAAAGTGTGGTATCTACAAACCAAAAATTATGAACAACATTATTGTTCAAAATGAACCCTCTTCCTACATAGAAGCTACTCAAAATAAAAATTGGAGAGCAGCTATGCAGGAAGTGTATAATGCTCTAATCAACAAAAAAACTTGGGATCTGGTAAAGAGACCAGATAACAAAAATATAATTGGGTGCAGATGGACCTTTAAATTAAAGAAAAATGCAGATGGTTCAATTTCTAAATATAAAGCAAGGTTAGTTGCTAAGGGTTACTCACAACAGCATGGATTTGATTTTTCAGAAACTTTCTCTCCTGTTGTGAAACCATCCTCAATTAGAGTTATACTAACCATTGCTTTAAGTAGAAATTGGAGCATCAAACAATTAGATGTTAATAATGCATTTCTCAATGGTGTTTTGCAGGAAGAGGTATTTATGGAGCAACCAGAAGGATTTACTCAGAAATCTGATAAGCAACAAGTGTGCAAACTTAATAAAGCTATCTATGGCTTAAAACAAGCTCCAAGAGTCTGGTTTGATAAGCTCAAGTCAACTCTAATGAAATATGGATACAAATCGTTGAAATCTGACAACTCCATATTTACTAAGATTAATGATATTGCTACCACTTATATCCTAATTTATGTTGATGATTTTGTAATTGCAGGAAGCAGTGTACAGGAAATTGAAAATATCACTGCAATGCTCAACTCAGAATTCTCAATCAAAGATCTAGGTGACCTAAATTACTTTCTGGGAATTGAAGTTCAAAGAACTTCAAAATCAGAGATACATCTTAATCAAAGAAAGTACATTTCAGAAATATTAACAAGAGCCAAAATGGACAAAGCAAATCCTTTACCAACACCAATGATTACAAATCATCAATTATCAAGATATAAGGGTGAAGCAATTCAAAATCAAAAGCAATACAGGAGCATAGTGGGTGCACTTCAATATGTGACTATTACAAGGCCAGACATATCATTCTGTGTTAATAAAGTCAGTCAATACATGCAAAACCCATTGGATAATCACTGGAAAGCCGTCAAAAGAATACTTAGATATCTCAAAGGAACTATAAATCAGGGTCTCATCTTAAAATCAAGTCATTCTCTCAATATAAATGCTTATGCAGACGCAGACTGGGGTACAGATACTGATGATAGAAAATCTACATCAGGCTATTGCATTTATCTGGGAAAAAATCCCGTATCATGGAGTGCAAGAAAGCAAAGCACAGTGTCCAGATCTAGTACAGAAGCAGAGTTTAGAAGTGTGGCTAGCGCGGCAACTGAAGTTATGTGGTTAGAATCACTGTTAAGTGAACTTAATATCAAGCAAAACAAAAAGGCAATAATTTGGTGCGATAATGTTAGCGCTATATCCCTAACTTCCAATCCAGTTCTTCATTCAAAGACTAAGCATATTGAATTAGATCTCTACTTTATCAGAGAACAAGTAATCAAAGAAAAACTAGGGATTGGATACATACCAACTCAGCACCAAAAAGCAGATATACTTACAAAGCCGCTGTCTAAACCAGGCTTCATAAAATTAAGAGAGGAGCTTAATATTGACGAAGCTAATCCTGAACAGAGATCTCGAAGGGACATATTTATTCCTGAGTAAAGCATGAAGTTTGAAGATTGACACTGTCTTCTTCATCTTAAAAATTCCGCCTTGATACAAAAAGAAGAAGGGAGCCGCCATTATTTTTCTTTTGTTGGCAAACCCTAGCTCGGATTTGAAGGGGGGAATTAAGAGAAGTGTGCTTTTCCTCTAGCCTGTTATCAATCCGCTTACTCCTTCACTTCAGCATCTCAGCCATCCATTTCATCGTATGGTCACAACCTCTTCTTAGATACATTTCGGATCATGGACTTTTATATATTAGGCCCAATACTTTGTATATATAATGTAATCTCTGTTAGACTTTGTATCGTATCATTTGTACAATTCTTTTGCATCTAAATAATAAAGCAATACATATTCTTTTGTTCAAACCACTACAAATCGAATCATTCATACAACTTTAGATTCTCAACTATCAGTCAATTTGACGATTTGAGCATCCACTATGACGATAGTTGAAAAGACCATCGGTGATAATGTGGAAACAGTGAATAATTGTTGTATGGACTATATTTGACAAGGATCTCACTAAGTTGGATAATATTCATTTCACTCAGGCTAACCGTTTAAAATATTGTCACGCTTCTATCTGTCGACAACATCTCGTTCCGGGTATTTCGACCAAATGATAATTTCACTATTAAGTTCGTCTACTATTGATATTTATGCGTCAACTAGGATTTGAACCCATATGCATTGTGTGTCAAGTTCGTCTACTATTACTCATCACATCCCTATACGGCAGTATTCAATGAATATCTTTTCCACCAATCATTTAGACATATACAACAATTTTCAAGTTCTAAAAACAATCTCTCCTTTTGAAAAATATTTTATAAATCCCATTTTCTGTAATTCTTTTTTTTACATCTTTCGTTTTCAAATTAGAAATGACTGCCGAAACGCGTACTGTATGCCTTTATGAGTTATGAAAAAGGATAATATGAGTAAAATTACCAAAATACTTCATTGATTTACAACTAATTTTTTTGAAAATAGGAATGTATTTTAAAAAAGGAAATTGGAATGAACTAAAACTTAGTTTAAATAATTATAAAGAAGTGTATCAAAATTTCTCTAAATTTTACCTACCGAAGTGCTTGGAAAATCTTTGAATTGTGATTAAGCATGCTAACCGACCATAATGAATGTTTGTTATTGTAGGCTTATATAATCAAATAGTGTGAAAAAACATTAAAAGTATTGTATTTAACAACTCTTTTTAAATCTATCCAATGTTATTTAGCTTATATCCTCCCTGAAGTACCTCAAATTGGGTTTTTCATGCTTGTTCTTACATTTAAATAATAATATGTTCCTTTACAAAGTTTTGACTTTTACATAAATTTTGTAAATAAACATACTTACCAATTTCAATTTCAAAATTCAATTTTTTTTAGTTTTAAATTTGCAAATTTTTGAATTTAAGTTTTAAATTTTCAAAGGAAAAATCAAAATTTAAATTTTCTAATTCAAAAATATTCAAATTTTCAAAGTTTCGTATTTAATAGTTACAAATTCAAAACTAAAATTCAAAATTCACACTTTTAAAATTTATATTTCATATTCAAAGTTGGAAAGTACAATTTTATACAAATTTAGGTTCTTAAAATTCCAAATTATAATTTCAGATACAGAATTCAAATTTAAGTTCAAAATCTCAAAGTCTGGAAACTAGAATTTGTAAGTGTTCAACTTCCATATGGATTTTTTCCTTTTTTGAAGAAGAATTTCCACTACAAGAAAGAGCGTCATTTCCAACGGTTGGATATCATCGGTGGGCGTCAGAAGCTGATGAGAGCCGTTAAAAATAAAGCCGCCACCAAATAGTGCTTCCGACGGCTTTCCAACGGCTTTGTCGATTACTTTGCGACGGCTGCCGATGACAACTTCTAATGGCTTTTCGATAACCATCGTGTACACTAGCAATTCATGGTTCAATTGTGCATCGGAAGCTATCAGAAATCGTTGCTTTAGTGCCGTCGAAAACCATTATGAGCCGTCGGTTATTTTTTGCCAATAAGTCGTCGGTAGTTTTCAATAGCCATTGGATATTATTGATCAATATGCCATCAGTAGCCGTCGGAAGCCGTCACAAATCTGGGCTTTTTTTACTGTTGCTATCATTCGTTTCTTATACAACACATACATATCAATGTATACATCGCAGCTCGATTTCATACATATAAATCATATAAGCCCAAATCACATATAAAAACATCACTATTTACAACGAATAAAACTCAAACAATCCACTATACAATAAAACATTCTACCAAAATAATATTCAAACACAAACAAAAAAAATCATATCTATCAAGCCTTATCGTTGCCTCCGGAACGACCTAACGAAGGAAACGTGTCATGCCGATGCATATATGAAGCCAACGCTCATCCAACTAGGTCATCTCCTCAGCGCGGCAGTGGTCTCGCTCCTCCAGCTCTGCAATCCTGGCTCTCACCTCCTAAATCTCTTCTTTGTCCTAAGCTTTTTGGTACGCACATTGCTTGCTCCTAGCCTGCAACACATGATCTAATTAGAGATTTGTGTTTAATGACTAGCAAAAAAGTGGGCTTAACGGCGGCTATAACAATGTGATATATAAGATTAGCATTCGCTATAACAGTGTGAAATGGAATAGTGTTGGGATTTAAAAGACGTTATTACCTTACTTGCTTTGATTAAATTGAGAATGGTTGGGTTGTCTTCTCAATCCAGTGTTAGTACACACACACACACACACACATATTTATATATCGAAGAGAAATCGAATTAATAAGAAATTACATCCTGATAATCTAAGTTATTGTTATAAACTATGTTATTTCTTTAAAAATTAAATTTAATCAGCTTAGTTATTTTTAAAACTAAGTTATTTCTTTAAATATTAATTAATTTTTATTAACTTATTTAATTTTTAAATAACTTACTCAACTTTTATAAAAATTAGTTAATTTTTATAAATTAGGTTAATTTTTATAAGTTTAATAAAATTTTGTAAAACATAGTCAATTTTTATAATTTTTTTAATTTTTTTATAAAACTTGGTTAACTTAGTTAAATTTTATATAATTCGGTTAATTTTTATAGTTTTTTAAGTTTTATAAAATTTAGTCAAATTTTAGGAAATTATTTAATTTTTATAAAACTTGGTTAACTTAAATAAATTTTTTGCAAACTTAGTTAATTTAGTTAAATTTTATAAAAAATAATTAATTTTATAAACTTTTAGTCAACTTAAGTTAAATTTGTATAAAAATTAATTATTTTTTTATAAACTTAGTTATTCATCTCATTATCTAATTAGTTTTTAATGTGCGGTTAACTTTTATATAAGTAAATAATTTTATAAGCTAAACAAATTCTGACGAATAATCTAAATAATTTCAAGTTTGCTACAATCGAGAAATTAGTATATAGTCAAATCCAAATATATTGTTCAGTGCCTCTTGGTTATCAAAGCCATAACGCCTATTCCGCATTGGCGGATCTACGACATCTTCAAAAATCACATCCTCCTTGTCAGTAGTCAAATGATTTCGTCCCGTTCCCTGAAGCTACTGCTCTCATTGTTGTATAAATTTTTCCTGCAATGCAAAATAAAAATACAATTGAAATTTACAATACATTATTTTAATTCTTCATAACTAATTAATTAAACTGATTATTAATAACGTATAACTTAAGATATGCTTACATGGGCTTTGGTTAATTTATTGTCGGCCCATGTGTACGGGAGTGTGTCATCTTCATTTTGATGCTCGATGGCATGAGTACAGGCAAATACGTCCATGTAGTAGACGAGACTCGTACACTATCTTTTCTGAAATAATTATTATGTATTATTATTGTATTATACAAAAATATACGATATAATCATTGTTTATAATTGTAACAACTCGATCTTTCGACGCTCGAAAGTCGACATCAATACGTCCACTATATCAAATGCCGCGCAATCGAATGCCGGAAAACCGAATCATTAGGGTTAAAAAGAAGAGGTAGAAGAAGACAGAAGAAAAAGAAACAGAAACAACAACAGAATCTCACATTCGCAGCGGAACAATATAATGGATAAATGAATAATCTTTATCGCAAAGAACTATATTAGTTTATACATACATCATCAGAGTTTACAACAACATCAACATCACTGGACAGTTATATAAACTTGTCCACATAACATAATACACAGCGGAATCATACTAGTATAAGTGATACGTCTCGCCATCCAGCTCGCCTCCAAATCTCCACAGCAACTTCTGAATTCCAGAATGACCTAATAACCTGACTCTAGGCTACCCGTGTGGAAAATATGGGCACCTAGAGTTTAGAAATGGAACAATAAACTCCAGGTCAGTCGTGGGACTAGTGTGAGATCTCAAAAACAGTTATTTTCACAAAGAAAATAAAAGAATTTTGCAATGCTTTTGGGAAATGAAACTACCATAAGGCCTCCCGCCACACACACAATGCAAACGCGGAATTGGAGGAGATTTCTCCTTATGATAGTCAAACATGCTTGATACGCAAAATCTTTTTAATATTATCATTAGTGCATAGTGTGGAAAAAAAATATTTCGAAAATATAATATTAATCTTAGCCAACATACAACCATTATTGTATGCCTACTATAGCTACTATGTTCAATAGCAGGTTAACGCCACATTCCATAGCAGGTTATACAACTAAAACCGTACAAGGCTCGTATTGTTTCTTTGGATTTTCCAACAAATGGTCAGGCTAAGGAAGTTCCTATGCCACATGGGAACGCCTCTGGAGGGACGTCCCGAGAACTAACTAGCTCTCTACCAACACAAGGCCGAGTTACCTCACGCTTCTGGTGCAATGTAGCTGTAACTAGATAACTCCACACACGAGTATGCCATCCCACGGTCGTTTGCGACCTTTATCTGAGGGCCCTCGATCAAAAAGCAACAATCACAAAGTAAATGAGATTGGAGCAACCACATAGGTAAAATATCTGGGCTCCATACCATGATACCACCTTTTTCCAGAAGGAAATGACATACCCTAAAGGGTGCGACCTTCATAACCTTGCCGCATCTTTTCTGTTTCGACCATTTCCGAGGTGTGAGGTCCGATGAGGTCTCGTCCACAAAGCTACGCTTTACACGAAAGCCATGCTTTGATCAACAAATGATCAGCAACACACAGCAACACTTAGCATGCCACACTACCAAATTGGGAGTATATCACTGATAACCTTCAACTAAATAACCTCTTAGCTCGTACGTCTCAGAGAAGGGTGTTAAGCTAAGAGAATAAATTCTCCGCCACCAACAGATATGTATTTGAAAGAAATCTGCTTTATATCTCAAAGTGTAGTGTCAGACATACAACCATACAAGTCTGTTCTGGGTTCAAACAGAACCGACGGCACTTCCAAAGAAGCCCTTGCAATCCGGGTATTCACAATCCCGATCGGACTCCCCATCACATATGGAGATCTCTATACCGGAGCAACTCAGTGAAGAGACAATCGATAGGTTATCCTATCGTTCTCGCAAATACCCGGTCTTCAACACCGGTCTTCAATTGCGGTCCACAACGTCGTATTATTATTCGAAATGGGTTATATGACACAAAGTCCTCTCCTGGCTAAATCGAATAATGAGCGCTTGTTTTTAAAAACAAATTCAAGTGCCATTTCTAAGGAAAATATTGATAGTTGGTTATTTAACTATCAAACAACATTCACAACAAACAACAAGCCTCAATAATTTTCCAAATTGTTTATACTAATAGTTGGATATTTTAATATCAAACAATATTCACAACAATCATCATATTTAAATAATTTTCCCAAATTATTTATTTTCAAAATATCTTCGCAAGATATATATTTTTCCACACTTCAACATTTTGAAAACCAATTTCAAATCACTTTTCACTCACGGAATGAAATTCCCGATATTCTTTATTTCCCTTTTTCTTTATAAATTCCATTGTGAATTTAAATTTCCAAATATTCACTTACAAATACAAAATCAAATTCCAAATTGATTTCTAATTTCTTTTCAACACCAAATCAATTTCAAATTGATTACTAAGTTTATTTCCAAATGCCAAATCATTTGCAAATCCATTTCTAAAATTATTTCCAACACAAAATCCATTTTCATTCAACACCAAATAAATTTTCATATCGATTTCCCAAAGATTTATTTTCAAATACCAAAATTAATTATCAAATGGATTTCAAACAAATTTATCACCTTTTAAATAAATCCCTTTATTCTTTCCAAATTATTTAGAATTCCATTTTCAATAAATTCTTCAACTTTTAAACAATATTATTCAAAACCCATTTATTAATATCTTTTCCCATATTTTGGGAAAAATTCGATAAGATTTCAAAAAATCAATTTTATGCCTTTAAAATTCCTTCCTTTAAATTCACCCAATTCTTTCAAAAGGAGTTTCACTTAAAATTTCCTACTTTAATTTCAAAAATCCAATTTTATTTATTTCTGGTATCCAACGATACCAAAAATACATTCGGCTAAATTATAGCCTTCAACAAATTCAATCATCAGTATAATCATTCACAGATTATCAATAAATCATCACACAACATATGAAACAAATTCATACAATTTGAGGAATCCAGTTGGATCCCTCCAACCTGTTTCCCTGCATCCCCAGATGTTAGCACAATAATTAAATACCCATTCCACTTCGAGATGGAATATCGCGGTATATGGGATTTATAAAATATCATCTGCTATTATGCGGCGCATAGGGTCTCATCCGCTATATAATGCGGGAAATCAATCACCAATATATATATATATATATATACTTCTATCATATATACTACTACATCCAAACAGTCAATCAATAACTGCAATTCCAATTTTTATTTGAGTGAGAAGATCTCACCTTGAGTTTAAAAATGCCGAACGTTCCATTTTACATTAAATCGAGCACGTTCGATTTAATGAAAAAATTTCACTTGCTCAAAATGATTCCAGATTTGCACCACAGCGGGCTGCTCGTCGCTGCGATTCCGTCGTCGCAAGTTTCGTCGAATTCTGATAACGTATGTAAGAGATATGTTATTTTAAACATTCAGTATAATTTATAAAACAAATTCTTTTTATTTTTAATTTTATTTTTACCAACGAAATCATGGCCGCACATTCTGAAATCAAGGCCGGAGCCTTTATCTTCCTCACGCGATTTTTTCCCAGGCCACGCGAACCCATTAGCCGCCTCCTAGGGTTTCAAAACGCACCCCCAACGATCCACTTGAACGCGATCAGGACCCACCACTCCGAAGTCCATTGCCGCCCCTAGCATCGCCCCAGATGCGACGAAACTCGGTCCCCTCTCCCTCGCGAATTTCGAGCACGAACGCTCTACCTTGCCGAGCAATTTCCGACCTCCTCGTCAACTTGATCTCGATCACCACCGCTCACAACGAAGATCTCACTCCCCTCTCCAATTTTGTAGTTGAAGATTGGTGATGAAAGTTGATGGTTTTTGAGATATTGGAGAAAGAAGTTAAACAATTTTCGGCCATTGAAGATTATGCTTGCGGCCACGAGAAGAAACTAGGGTTTTGCCCCCCTTTCACGCACATATACGTATATATATATATTTATTAATTTAATATTAAATTCAATTTGAACGAACCTTTACAAACGACCTCCAAATCCGACGTGCCGCCTGGCATTTATAAGGTTTTACCTGCATTCCGAACACAATGGAACGTGTTTCGAAGGCTAATTCGGTCATATGCGTGAGTTATGGAAATAAACGTTCAATTTTAAATTAAATCGATTAAAATCATTTCTATGCGTTTTGAGCTGCCACAGTCAAACGACAACTCTGATGTCTACGAAAATTGAAATCCGATAATAATTAACTATTATGGATCCAATGGAACTGGTTTCGTCGAATTCCGAGACTGTGCCCCGGAAGGCTATTTTAACTCGTCGATTAATTCGAACGATTTTCAAAATCGTCGAAATAATTTAAAATTTCACTTTTAACATTTTACTAACGTAATTATAAATCATACAGAATTTATAATCACATTAGAAATCATTCTGATCAATTTCGAATCAAAATCTGATTATTTACATTATCATAATATAAATTCAATTATTAAATTAATATAAAATTCCAAATTCAACTCATCGACTTTCGATTTCATCCGGAAGCCCAACAACATTATTTAAATCCAAATAGACTTAAAATAAATCTTAGAATCCATTTCATACCCATTTACATCCAGATTCACAATTTATCCCAATTTCAAATATTTAATTATTATTATCCAAATCCAATTAAATCATTATATTTGAAATTATAACCCATTTTTATTACTTCAACCAAACCTTCGTATTTCAAAATCAAATTATAATTCACATTCAACATTTAAAATGAATTAAATGTTCAAAATCTAACGACCAAAATTCCGAGTCGTTACATTCTTCCCCCCTTAAAAGAATTTCGTCCCGAAATTTACTAAGGTAGGAAAATGCTACTAAACTCAATAACTTACCTCAAAATCCATTTAATTACAACTTACATTCACTTTCCAAAACCTTTTAGTTCAATTCCAAAACCATTTGTTTATTACTAACCCAAAAGCGTTGTTTCCCACATCATTTCAAAAACAACTTTCCAAGTTAACCAAAAATTTTAAAATTCCCAAAAATTTTCTAACTCCCAAAATTTTTGAAATTTTTTGACAGCGTCTCCTTTGTACGGAGAGCTTTTTACAATATCACAATAGATATAAATATGTATACATTGACCCACACGGTCGGAAAAACAAAAACAGTTCATATTTCCTATTTTGTATTGCGTAGTCGTACCTTTATTAGCATTTTAAAAGCAAGCGGCTAATTAATATTGCATTTACGCGCTCCAACTCAATCGATATCCTCCCGTACCTGTACTTACTCAAACAAGCACGTCAGTTTTCAATAAATATGAAATTTTTAACAACATTCTATTCATTAATCTTGGCCAGACACATCAATTACATAGCATATACAACAAATTTGCATAGTCTTACATGCAAACCATATTTTAAAGGCTATATCACAAGGTTTCAACATCATTTCAATTTCTTTTACAAATTTAAACTTCATTTTATTTCATTCGAATGATTTACATTCAAGTTTTCTATATACAATTCATATTTACCATAAACAATTCATGTTTACTTCAATCGGTTCATATGCCTTACTTACATACAATTCATTTTTAAGCAAAACAACTCATGTATAATTCAATTGATCTCAAAAATCAATTTATTTAACTTCTATCCAAATTCGAATTGATTCACAATCAATTTTTCTATTTTCAATTGGATACATTAGCACTTCTTTTATGATTAACTTGCATTTATACTCAAATCCACTTAATAAGGTTTCAATTCATTCCAATTGGTTCAAAAACCAACTTCATTTGCTTCTTTTAATTCATTTCTTGCGTTTTCGACAACGACTAATTTCTTAAGCAAATTTTAAAGTTATCCATGCAAGTAACCATCACTTAAGCTTTTAACCATTTAAAATTAATTCCAACTTAAGTTTATACTAATATTATTCCATTCGGAAATATTCACAACCCAATCATTTTTTTACTTCATCACAATAATTAATTAAAATCCTTTCACATGCATTACAATTTTATTATCTAAACAAATTTCATTCAAGACCACTCAGAAAGCTCGACCACAATCATTTTCCAATTTGCTTAAGTTATTTCAATTTCACCATATTTCCATTTCTTCCTATATCAATTTTATTTTAATTTGATCCTCATCTAATCAAATTCCAATCCTTTTACAAATTTTAATTCAATTGATTTACTTACTCAATCCATTTTTTTAATTTAATTCTCCAACTCAATTCATTTCTGAATTTAATAATAACACGCCATCCCAATTATTCTAAATCCCTCTTCAAACTTATCTTTATTTAATTTAGCTTACACTAAATTCTCTTCATACAAATTTCTTTGAATTCAGTTGAGTGAAAATTTAATTATTCAATATCATTTCAACTAAATTAAATTTTCTTCCATTCAATCTTTTACCGATTTAATTCAAGTTCAACCAACTTATTTATTTAAAAGCTTATATTGCTTGTTGGAGTCATTTTCTTCTTATAAGCACAATTCCAAATTACATATATGACACTTAATAACTTAAGGGTATAAAACTTCATTTCACCATTATAACCCATAATTATAATCATTTTACATTTCAACCTTATGTCCAATTAAATTCCATCTCAATTCACATTTTATATTTAACTTATCCGGAGTTAAATCCGAATATATCTTATTAGATCAACTTCACTTAATAAGCTCAATAATTGATTCATCTTAACCTTTCACATTATTTGAATAGAATTTACAAAATTCCATTGCCTGGATTTTATTTCAAAACCAATTTGAAATCATAAATAATACATACCCACTTGGTATATCAAATCAAATCTCCCGATCCCAAAATACTTGGTTTTACCAAAACAAATTTCCCTTTCAAAATTTCTAAAACATACTTGTTTATCAAACAAGTCTAAACAAATATCATAACCAATCACCCCGGAAGCAATCCATCACTTTAGAAACTCAAAAATGAATTCTAATGATGTGGCCATCATCATTAGGATTATTTTCCAGCGACTGAAGTGAGTTCAGTACTTCTTTACTTCCACAAATTCATTTCAAAACAATTTTCCCATTCAAAATATTTTCCAAAATAATACTTCATTATTGCCTTCAAACACTTCGGAAAACATTTTCAAACATTCCCAAGATTTAAATTTCCAAATTTTTGTTTTAAATCCATTCAAAACACTTTTCAAAATTTCCGGGATTTAAATTCTGGTTTAAATCAAATTTTAGTTATATTTCTTTAGATAAGTCATACTTATAGAATTCTCTTTGGTTATAACCATTTCAAATTTATATTCTTATTTGATTACAATATTAACAACCAAACATGCAAATATATATCATAATTTCAGAAAATCATTTCTTTCATATCAAAAATATAATTTTGGGTAAAATTATTTCATTTACCCACTTTATAACAATACTATGTCGGTTTATCTTGTTTAAGAGTTTAGAAACCCCTATCGATTACGGTTGTACTTCCCGCATCGACCAGAATTCATAAACACCCAACCGATAAGTCAACATAGTATAAAAACAGTTTTATATTCACTAACAAGTACGCTCTCATATCTATTATTACTCACACTCATTCTAGAGTACTACTGACTCTATCTCTAATGAGTAACACCCAACAGAGCCAAGGTTATCGCTTAACCAATTGCTCCGATACCACATGTAACAACTCGATCTTTCGACGCTCGAAAGTCGACATCAATACGTCCACTATATCAAATGCCGCGCAATCGAATGCCAGAAAACCGAATCATTAGGGTTAAAAAGAAGAGGTAGAAGAAGACAGAAGAAAAAGAAACAGAAACAACAACAGAATCTCACATTCGCAGCGGAACAATATATAATAGATGAGTGAATAATCTTTATCACAAAGAACTATATCAGTTTATACATACATCATCAGAGTTTACAACAACATCAACACCACCGGACAGTTATATAAACTTGTCCACATAACATAATACACAGCGGAATCATACTAGTATAAGTGATACGTCTCGCCATCCAGCTCGCCTCCAAATCTCCACAGCAACTTCTGAATTCCAGAATGACCTGATAACCTGACTCTAGGCTACCCGTGTGGAAAATTATGGGCACCCAGAGTTTAGAAAGGGAATAATAAACTCCAGATCAGTCGTGGGACTGGTGTGAGATCTCAAAAACAGTTATTTTCACAAAGAAAATAAAAGAATTTCGCAATGCTTTTGGAAAATGAAACTACCATAAGGCCTCCCGCCACACACACAATGCAAACGCTGAATTGGAGGAGATTTCTCCTTATGATAGTCAAACATGCTTGATACACAAAATCTTTTTAATATTATCATTAGTGCATAGTGTGGAAAAAAACATTTCGAAAATAAAATATTAGTCTTAGCCAACATACAACCATTATTGTATGCCTACAATAGCTACTATGTTCAATAGTAGGTTACCGCCACATTCCATAGCAGGTTATACAACTAAAACCGTACAAGGCTCCCATTGTTTCTTTGGATTTTCCAACAAATGGTCAGGCTAAGGAACATCCTATGCAACATGGGAACGCCTCTGGAGGGACGTCCCGAGAACTAACTAGCTCTCTGTCAACACAAGGCCGAGTTACCTCACGCTTCTGGTGCAATGAAGCTGTAACTAGATAACTCCACACACGAGTATGACATCCCTCGATCGTTTGCGACCTTTATCTGAGGGCCCTCGATCACAAAGCAACAATCACACAGTAAATGAGATTGGAGCAACCACATACGTAAAATATCTGGGCTCCATACCATGATACCACCTTTTTCCAGAAGGAAATGACATACCCTAAAGGGCGCGACCCTCATAACCTTGCTGCATCTTTCCTGTTTCGACCATTTCCGGGGTGTGAGGTCCGATGAGGTCTCGTCCACAAAGCTACGCTTTACACGAAAGCCATTCTTTGACCAACAAATGATCAACAAATGATCAGCAACACACAGCAACACTTAGCATGTCACACTACCAAATTGGGAGTATATCACTGATAACCTTCAAGTACATAACCTCTGAGCTCGTACGTCTCAGAGAAGGGTGTTAAGCTAAGAGAATAAATTCTCCGCCACCAACAGATATGTATTTGAAAGAAATATGCTTTATATCTCAAAGTGTAGTGTCAGACATACAACCATACAAGTCTGTTCTGGGTTCAAACAGAACCGACGACACTTCCAAAGAAGCCCTTGCAATCCGGGTATTCACAATCCCGATCGGACTCCCCATCACATATGGAGATCTCTATACCGGAGCAACTCAGTGAAGAGATAATCGATAGGTTATCCTATCGTTCTCGCAAATACCCGGTCTTCAACACCGGTCTTCAAATGCGGTCCACAACGTCGTATCATTATTCGAAATGGGTTATATGACACAAAGTCCTCTCCCGGCTAAACTGAATAATGAGTGCTTGTTTTTTAAAAAAATTCAAGTGCCATTTCTAAGGCAAATATTGATAGTCGGTTATTTAACTATCAAACAACATTCACAACAAACAACAAGCCTCAATAATTTTCCAAATTGTTTATACTGATAGTTGGATATTTTACTATTAAACAATATTCACAACAATCATCAAATTTAAATAATTTTCCCAAATTATTTATTTTCAAAATATCTTCGCAAGATATATATTTTTCCACACTTCAACATTTTGAAAACCAATTTCAAATCACTTTTCACTCACGGAATAAAATTCCCGATATTCTGTATTTCCCTTTTTCTTTTTAAATTCCATTGTGAATTTAAATTTCCAAATATTCACTTTCAAATACCAAATCAAATTCCAAATTGATTTCTAATTTATTTTCAACACCAAATCAATTTCAAATTGATTACTAAGTTTATTTCCAAATGCCAAATCATTTGCAATTCCATTTCTAAATTTATTTCCAACACAAAATCCATTTTCATTCAACACCAAATAAATTTTCATATCGATTTCCCAAAGATTTATTTTCAAATACCAAATCAATTATCAAATGGATTTCAAACAAATTTATCACCTTTTAAATAAATCCCTTTATTCTTTCCAAATTATTTAGAATTCCATTTTCAATAAATTCTTCAACTTTTAAACAATATTATTCAAAACCCATTTATTAATATCTTTTCCCATATTTTGGGAAAAATTCGATAAGATTTCAAAAAATCAACTTTATGCCTTTAAAATTCCTTCCTTTAAATTCACCCAATTCTTTCAAAAGGATTTTCACTTAAAATTTCCTACTTTAATTTCAAAAATCCAATTTTAGTTATTTCTGGTATCCAACGATACCAAAAATACATTCGGCTAAATTATAGCCTTCAACAAATTCAATCATCAGTATAATCATTCAGAGATTATCAATAAATCATCACACAACATATGAAACAAATTCATACAATTTGAGGAATCTAGTTGGATCCCTCCAACCTGTTTCCCTGCATCCACAGATGTTAGCACAACAATTAAATACCCATTCCACTTCGAGGTGGAATATCGCGGTATATGGGATTTATAAAATATCATCCACTATTATGCGGCGCATAAAGTCTCATCCGCTATATAATGCGGGAAATCAATCACCAATATATATATATATATATACTACTATCATATATACTACCACATCCAAACAGTCAATCAATAACTGCAATTCCAATTTTTATTTGTGTGAGAAGATCTCACCTTGAGTTTAAAAATGCCGAGCGTTCCATTTTACATTAAATCGAGCACGTTCGATTTAATGAAAATTTTTCACTTGCTCAAAATGATTCCAGATTTGCACCACAGCGGGCTGCTCGTCGCTGCGATTCCAGCGTCGCCAGTTTCGTCGAATTCTAATAACGTATGTAAGAGATATGTTATTTTAAACAATCGGTATAATTTATAAAACAAATTCTTTTTATTTTTACCAACGAAATCATGGCCGCACGTTCTGAAATCAAGGCCGGAGCCTTTATCTTCCTCACGCGATTTTTTTCCCAGGCCACGCGAACCCATTAGCCGCCTCCTAGGGTTTCAAAACGCACCCCCAACGATCCACTTGAACGCGATCAGGACCCACCACTCCGAAGTCCATTGCCACCCCTACCATCGCCCCAGATGCGAGGAAACTCGATCCCCTCTCCCTCGCGAATTTCGAGCACGAAAGCTCTGCCTTGCCGAGCAATTTCCGTCCTCCTCGTCAACTCGATCTCGATCACCACCGCTCACAACGAAGATCTCACTCCCCTCTCCAATTTTGTAGTTGAAGATTTGTGATGAAAGTTGATTGTTTTGAGATATTGGAGAAAGAAGTTAAACAATTTTCGGCCATTGAAGATTATGCTGGCGGCCACGAGAAGAAACTAGGGTTTTGCCCCCCTTTCACGCACATATATGTATATATATATATATATATATATATATATATATTAATTTAATATTAAATTCAATTTGAACGAACCTTTACAAATGAACTCCAAATCCGATGTGCCGCCTGGCGTTTATGAGGTTTTACCCGCATTCCAAACACAATGGAACATGTTTCGGAGGCTAATTCTATCATATGCGCAAGTTACAGAAATAAACGATCAATTTTAAATTAAATCGATTAAAATCGTTTCTATGCGTTTTGAGCTGCCACAGTCAAACGACAACTCCGATTGCTACGAAAATTGAAATCCGATAATAATTAACTATTATTGGTCCAATGGAACTAGTTTCGTCGAATTCCGAGACTGTGCCCCGGAAGGCTATTTTAGTCGTTGATTAATTCGAACGATTTTCAAAATCGTCGAAATAATCTAAAATTTCACTTTTAACATTTTACTAACGTAATTATAAATCATACAGAATTTATAATCGCATTAGAAATCATTCTGATCAATTTCGAATCAAAATCTGATTATTTACATTATCATAATATAAATTCCATTATTAAATTAATATAAAATTCCAAATTCAACTCATCGACTTTCGATTTCATCCGAAAGCCCAACAACATTATTTAAATCCAAATAGACTTAAAATAAATCTTAGAAACCATTTCATACCCATTTACATCCATATTCACAATTTATCCCAATTTCAAATATTTAATTATTATTATCCAAATCCAATTAAATCATTATATTTGAAATTATAACCCATTTTTATTACTTCAACCAAACCTTCGTATTTCAAAATCAAATTATAATTCACATTCAACATTTAAAATGAATTAAATGTTCAAAATCTAACGACCAAAATTCCAGGTCGTTACAATAATCGAAATTAATAAATTTACCAGCTCTTGACGGTAATGTTAGAATGACTTAGAACCACTTCGATGTGTGACTGGATTCTTATTTCTATTCGCAGAGCTTTTATTCGACTCTGCCTGTACATTTAAATTGAATAAGTTAAAGTGATATTATATATATTCTTTATATAATGTGTGATTGATTGTATATGAAACCTCAACTTAAATAATTAATAAGAGATTAATTTAAATACCTTCGCTTCATTGCAATTCCACCAAACAGCCCAAGAATCCCACACGCTTGTACTCCTCCAATCAGGCTTCTTCCCTGCTTTTTTTACCAACATCGTGCGACGGTTGTTCTTCCTTATTTTCTTCATCTAGTAGTTTCTGCAAAGGAGATTGTCAACTTCTTGCAACTCTATCAACGCTTGCATATTGAAAAAATATAAGTTATACATATATACTTAGTCAACAAATTATACAGTTGTTATATATAATGATATACAAACTTACACTTACGAGGAAGTCCTGCTGGATACACTCCATAATGTGGGGTGAGATTTTACCCTATCGAGGTCAACATGCGGTCATCCTGCTCTTATAAGCAAGCTCGGAAATATCAAGAATAAGCTCTGATGGCTCCAGCTCAAATCATCTGTGTTAAATATGATACAGACCTTTAATAAATCATGACTAATATATCATACACAAAATAATTATGATGGTTAAATAAATTTAATACTTACCCTTTTGCTTTGGGCTGTAACATCACTATGGGACACTATGCTTGCTCTGATGGGCCGCTGCCATCACCTCCCATGGCGGTCCCTCTCTGACTAGAAGAGGGGGAACCTGAATCGGAAGAACTTCGACGTTGAAAAAAAAGATATAATACATGTCACAAACATATCATTTTATTATGGCAAAATATATCATTTAATTGTGAGAAAACATATCATTTTTTATGAGAAAAATGTAACATTAATTATCATATAAATTACCTTCTATCAAAATGCACATTATTAATTAGTCTTTATCATTCTCTGATTCAGACTCGATCTCGTACTCTATATTGCTTTCCTCTATAATCTCAAATGCTTCTACTAAAACATTTGATTCATCGTTTGGAGGCTTGAAGTCAGTATGATCGTCGTTATTATTATTTTTCTATTTTCTTCAACATATGCCTGATAAGCCTATTCGTTTGGAATTTTCTTTTACATCAAACGTAAATCTTGCCTATGTCCAAAAAACTACCTACAAATCTTCTTTTTCTCTTTTTAGAGATGGATATGGAGCGTAACCAACCAGTGAATTATTTATTGAGATTGTCACGTGGATGTTGTGAACCATAAACACTGCAGATGTAGATAGTATATTGCATTATAATCTACACATGTATTATTGAAATAAATATATCTTAGAATTATTAATTAATATTACCTAACAAATGGCACAACTGCAACACAATTAAGAAGAATACATGTGTGTGCTACATAGTGATCTTTATCATCTAACTATAGTGATCGTCTAACCATAGTGCCATACATTTTCCAACAGGTCGGCCATGTTGTCTAAAAATAGATAACATTGCTTGAGAAGAATCTTGTTCAACGCTTTCATCATTACGCAAAACACTTTCAAATGATAAGTTCATATGGTTACTGAAATAATGGGAGAAAATGAATGAAGCTTCTTCTCCGATATATGATTTGCAAATCGAACTTTCAACTTGTGCTTTTTGTCTAAATTTTTTCTTTAGATGATTTAAGTACCGATTAAAAATTATTTCAAATTAAAATTTACTTATATATGTAATTAAACTAATATTTAACATACTCAATACTAATACCTTTCAAATGGATCCATCCATCCATATTGCACAAGACATCGAAGACGTGCTTCAGATAGAAGATGAACATGTAAAGACTCCATTACATTAAAGAAACCTGGAGGAAATATTTTCTCCAGTTTGCAGAGCAGTATAGATATTTCTACTTCAAGTTTACGTAGACGATCAACTTTTACTGTAGTCGAAAAAAGCTCTTTACTTTATAACTGTCCAAACTTTTACTGACAACAATTCTTTGAAAGCAACATGTAACAAATTTTCCATCATTACATGACAATCATGGCTTCACATCCCACTCAGTTTACCATTTTTATAGTCGACACATCTGGGAAGATTATAGGAAATTTCATCAGGAAATCTTAATATTTCCACCCATTTTAATAGAACTTTAACTTGGTTATTGTCTAACTCATGACATGCTTTGGGTTTTTTAGTGTCATTTGGATTGTAATGAAGCTCAGGACGCTTATATATTTCTTGTATACCACGTCTTGATTTAAAATCGTCCTTAATCTTCCCTTTAACATTCAAAATTACATTAAACACATTATCAAACACGTTATTCTCATTGTGCATCATGTCAATATTATGACGAAGTAGGAGATCTTTCCAATAAGGAAACTTCCAAAATATAGTTTGTTTGCACCAATTATGAATCATCGATCTACCTGGAATTTAAATTTGTACTTTGGTTTCATGTATCTTTGGATAATCCTTTATAAGTTTATACATTCCTTCGCTTGACCAAATCGTTGGTGGTTGCATAGTTTTTCATCTATTAGCTATAAAGTTCTTTTTATCTCTTCTAGAAGGATGATTTATATGGAGAAAACACCGATAACAATCAAACCATGAAATTTTATTCCTATGCGATAAAGAAAATGCTCTTGTTTCTCCAATGCAATAAGGACAAGCTAGAAGACCGACAGTACTCCAACCTGAAAGTATTGCATGTACAGGAAAATCGCTAATAGTTTAGAATAAAGAAGCGAACGTACAAAAATTCCTTTTTTAAATGTTGTATGTTTCAACTCCTTCATGTCATAGTGTTTTCAACTCTTCAATCGATGGTGGTAAATAAACATTGATTCCTTATGTCGGATCATCAGGGCTAAGATGACAATAGTAAGAAGCATATATGTAATTTTCATACACATCCATGGAGGTAAATTGTAAGGTGTAAGGATAATAGGCCAAGATGAATATTTAAAATCAAATTGAGAGAATGATGAAAATCCATTCGTACATAAATCAAGTCTAACATTACGGCTCTCCGCTGCAAAAGCAAGTATGTCTTATCAAAATACTTCCATGCTTCTCCATCAGCTGGATGTGTTAACGTACCTTCTTCCAGTGTTCTCACACTGTGCTATCTCACATGAGACGCGGTTACAAAACATGCATATAACCTTTTAAGCATAGGAGTGATGCGTAAGTAATATATACGCTTGTATGGAACTTCCTTTTCCTTCTTTTTTCTTGGTTTGTATCTTTTCTCGTTACATATTATACACTTCCTAAGATTAATGTCCCCTTTTCAAAACAACATTCAACCATTTAAACATGTGTCTATTTTTGATACGGCAAACCAAAAGTAGACATAAGTTTTTTCATTTCATAATGATTTTTGCAAATTAAATTATCGGGTGGCATATTCCATTTTGCAGCTTGTACAACAACCGAAAAAATGACTTCTGTGAAGTTGTATTTTGATTTCATCGCAATGTCTCTGCAGTTACTGATAATTGGGTGCAGCTTTTACATCCATCCCAAAGGGGTTTCTTAGCAGCATCCATAAATCATAGATTTTATTTGCTCCAATATTTGGTTTTTTTGGCATTTACATCGTCCTCATCAACTTCAATCGTAGGGAACATTGATCGTGTTGCATATTCAACCATATCTTCTATGGGATTTTCCATGACAATGTCATTACCCACCTCCTCCTCTGATTGTACAAGATTAGGTGCTACAACTTCTCTATGACGATCCCACACTTTATTATCCGACACGAAACCGTATTGGACAAATTAACTTTACCCATATTCGATACTAAATGCTTCAAGTGTTTGCACCTACTACACGGACAATGAATTTATTCTCCATTTTCATTATTACTTAAAGCGAATTCAATAAATATGTTTACACCATTATAAAAATGTTTCTTTATTGAACCTCTCAACCCTCTTCGTGGTTGATACACCCAGCTTCGTTCAACAAAGTAGGTGCTTATTTTTCCTTTTTAAAAAAATATGATAGAAAATCAAAAATGTATTGATCATTTCATAGATTGACATTTTATTTTTCAGTTCATTTATGTATTTTAATGTTTTATTGAATATATAATATATTATTCTTTTTTATTTTATTTTTCAGTTCATTTATACATTTTAATGTTCCTTCAACCATAATTCATTCATTAATTATTATTTATACATTTTACGAATTGGCACAAATTATGAATATATTAAATTTTTAGTTTATTGTTTTCAAATTTGATAGTTGGTCATCCGACTTCCCATTATAAACACGAGTATATACGCACATCTAGGTGGACTTGCATTTGATTACTGTTATCCCATTTTTGGTCAAAACTGGAATATCAGTGTTGGGTGCGTTTCCTCCACGACTGAACCAAGAAGAAGCAGCCAGCAAGCGTATATAAGTCTGGGATTTCACTCATGATTCAAGTATAAAAGTCCATTCGGTATCAAAGGTTTAAAGTTTCATTCGGTAATCAGCATCACCAAGGTCATTCGGCATTCACCTTCCCAATATCATTCGGCATTCAAGATGCCTTGGTTCATCCGGCATTCCCAGTACAATAGCTCATTCGGCACTCCCAAATATAGAAGGTCATTCGGCATCTCACTGCCGAACCAGCTGCACCTCCATGAACCACCGAATCACCTCCACCGAGTCACCTCCATCGAACCAAGGAGTACCGGACCAACACTGCCAGGCCAGATTGCATCAGGCCAGGCCCACTAGCAGCTATCTACATCCAAGACCCCTACCCCCAGCCTCACTCTATAAATAGAGGGGCAGGGGTACAACAATGGGGGAGAAGTTTGAGAGCTCAAACACGGAGAGAACTTTCAAACAACTTTCTTTTACTTGTATCAAAGCTGTGTACTTGTAATCTAAAGAAGAGAAGAGAAATAACATATAAAGTGGACGTAGGCACATTCTGGCTGAACCACTATAAATCTGCGTGTCTTTTTACAGTTTAGCCCCTGCTTTTCATATATTTGCATAAATCACCCAAATCACTAAGAACAACATAAGATCTACTAAATCATACAACTTTGAGGTGTTTGTCCATTTTTTGTGCAAACAATTACTAAGCCATATTTTTATAGCATAGCTATTAAAAAACAATGGAAATAAAATCAATGCAATGATCGCCTGTCACATTAACACATTTAAATATAGACATTTTCCTCATGGATTGGTTTAGTGCACATGAATCGTAAGATTAGACAAAGGGATATTTGATGATTAATATATTCTGGCCTTTCCCTGATATTTGTACATAAAAATATAGCTAGAATTGGTGTTCAAACTTCTTGGCCTCAATTCCTTGCGCCGATTTTTTGAATTTCACATCTGATACCTATTATCTATCTAAATGTTTCTTTATTAAAATATACAATATCCTTAGATAATAGAAATTTTGATACAGAGCAGTGATTATGTTATGTATTTACAGATTATCAGCTTTACGCATATAGTATCATATTAGCATACAAAGTGGAATTAAATTTACAGCTTATCTACACAATTACTCTCACATCACATTGAATTTGCAAGCAGGTTAATCTGTTCAGCGCCAAAATGTTTATTTGAGATTTTGAATAAACACCAAACTAATACATTAAGGTCCTTATTTAATTCTTTTGTGCATAGTTTTGTTTTAGTAAAAAGTATAATTTGTTTTGATGTTGTAGCTTTGGATATTCTATGTACAAATGCTTTGCTGTAAAATGGCTCTTCAGTCTACTTGTATCATTTCAAAGAAAAGTAGGAAAAGTGTGGCAGAATTTTATGTTAACTTATATACGTATTAACAATGAAGCATAAAAAGCAATCATAAAGAGTGAGTTTTTCTCTGGTTACTTTGTTATCTTGGAAGATCAATGCTATAAATTCCGAAATACTTACAAAAAATTTGCCCCCAATATCAACGAACACCCATTGTAAGCTTAGTCTACTTGCATCCATGAATTTCAAAATCTGAAAGGTGCATTTTTATTGTTAGTTTATGCTGTAACTCAACAACAATAGGTGTATGGTCATTTTACTCTATTATTGCATTTAGGAAAGAAGTTAGTCATTGCAAGCTTTAGACATATTGCAATTGAAGGCATCTTGTCGGATATACTATAAATATAACAACTGAAATAGTGTTTCCATAATAGCACTCATGTTCCTTTACTATTATTGAAGAATCAAAGGCTAAATACAATAACATAATCATCGCACAATACTTGATAATGATACAATAAATACGAAAAAATACATGTAGCACAAAAGTACAGTTGGAATAACTTACACACATGAAAATCGACTAATTATTAATGGCAAGGTTGACAAATTATATCATGATGATTAGCTAATACTCTCCAAATTATTCAGTATGCGTTGGGTTCCAATACATATTACCTTCTTCATGTTCTAACAATAAAATATTTGCATGAGCTGATGCTTTTGGTAACATTAACACCTCATCATATAAACTCTTAAAAAAATGGTCAGTTATTATAACCGAGAAATGCAGACATGGACCTAAGTAAGTATTTAAACAACTGGCTGGACTTCTAGTACATAGAAGGCCTTATCATCCAAGGCAAAGGCATCATCAATGGCCAAGGCCTCGTCATCTAGTCCAATTGCAACTTCCATACATCCAATGAGCCTCAGCTTCGCATTCTCAAAAACCTCCACCTCTCCAGCATCACTTCTAAAGACAACAAGTACTTCCGCTTGGACTTCTTCCAATGCGATATAGTTGACATCCAAAACCTAATCATAACCACACCCAGTAACAGCCCGAACACCGATGAGATCCACTTCGGGCAGTCAAGTAACATCAACATCGCAAACACCATAGTCGGGTCGGGTGATGACTGCATATCTACCGGGTCGGGCGTGACCAACATGACCGTTGTGGATGTTCATTATGGGTTGGGCCATGGGATTACTATTGGCAGCCTTGGGAAAGATGGGGACAAAGGTTATGTCATGGTCCATATGGTGAAGGATCCATCAATACCAACTTCCTCGGCTTCACAACCACTATCAACCCACTTCTATCCATCGCAACCCTCGGTCTATAAACCACATTCCTACTCAAACCAACATTTTTAATGGTTCTAATCACAGTCTCGATCTCATTCTTCACACTTGCGATGCACGTGCGTAAGAGGAATTGATACTAAAAAAATGACGTTCTATGGTCTTTTGGCTTTTACAAAATGAATTTGATGTGCATGTAATGTTATATTTTTTTTATGCACCTACATGCACAAATCAATCATTCTCTACATATTTATTGTACTCATGTTACTGAAATAGTCAAATTGATGTAATCAGACTATATTTAAGATGTTAACATAAGTGTGTGTGTGTGTATAGAACTCAACTAAAAACCAAACAGTGCAGCACCCCCACAGTCCCCTGACATTCACCCCATGTTTTCGTTTCTCCCTATTCCCACTAACTCTCTCTACACTCACCTAATTATTTTAATAGATATTTGTGGTTGAAATTGGGGTGCAATTGAGGTGCTTCCAAATAGAGATGTCATGTAGCGCCAATATGTATTTATACACACACATGTACATATATATATATACATTTACATGTACATATATGTATATGTACATGTACTTGTACACAAACGTATATGTACATGTACATGTACATATACGTTTATGTATATATGTATATATATAAGGTGTGAATAATAATAAAAAATACAGTTGATTCTTGAAAAGATATACTCAATTGATTCTTTTGGATGTTAAGCACATACATGGCTGAGAATGAACTCGGTAGTGCATTGATGAAAGTATCCTTTTCTGTAGTACATGTTATCAAAATTATCCCTTTCATTGAAATATATTCGACATTTCAAAAAAATGGATAAATTACTTTACTGCAAAATTAGTTATTGATGATTATGTATGCTAGAAAATATTTCATTACAAATGCATGGATTATCCCTAAAACTGTATTTCTTTCTGAGGCGAAGAAGAGTAGTTTTGTAAGAAAAGTACGTATGCACGTCCGACGAAGGTGGAAATAGAAAATTTTGAGCATAGTTGGATATGAGCTTAAAATTGGATTGTTGCTGCCTTAACTTTTGTTTGTTGCTTCATAGCTAATTCACTTCAGTTTAGATACAAAGATTTATGTAAGTTAACTTGTTTAAACTGTAAAAAAACATTTTCTCTCCTCCTTTTCCGAGCTTGAGACCGACATCTTAACAAAACGACTTACAGATGTCGGAGCTAAAAATGTTTGTATATGCCAAATGGTTTTAGGATAAAAAAATTTGAATAGGGTTCAACCAATTATAATACAGTAGGTATATTATGAATAAACTAAGTGTAGGTGATAACATTATGATGAATGACTCATAGGTGATAAAAGTATGATGAATGACTCGTGTTTCTTGAAATATTAATAGTGGTAATAATGGTAATATTAATAGTTGTAGCAATATGAATCATATTTCTTAATTTGATGGAAACATACTTCAGTGGCTGGATTTGAGTTCAGACAAAGAATTAAGAATCTTGTAATCAGTTTCAAGTGAATGAAGAGCTGAAGTGGTCTGAGTACCTTAATGTCTCGGTTACAAATACTGCACTGATTCAAAATCAAGGTTTAATGAATGTTGATCTTGTTAAAGAAGAAAGCCAGTTTAATATCAACGGATTGAATTAGAAGGATGTAAGCAGAAAGTATAATGGCACTTGATGATTGAGGTGTGCTCATGGAGAAGAAGAAAGTGTCATTTTTGAAATTTTAATTAAAAAAAGGGTTAATTTTCTTTTACTTGATTTAATGTTGAGGAGCATTGTGGTATGGATTGTTGATGTTCATGTGTAAATAGGCTTCATGAAGCATAAGGTTCTTTTATAGGATGAGACATAAAGACAAAAATAAACTAACTGTTTTTTAATTTTATACGATTCGTTTACCTTTTACGTTGTTGGTTTTTTTACTTGTAGTTCAAGAATTCTATTACCTTTGTCCTTAATTAACATTTGCAAACCCTTTTTATTTATTCAAATAGAAACTCGGCAACCATTTTAAATTTTATTTGAAAGAATGTGAAAGCAACCTTTTCTGGTCGAAATAATTATATATATACCACGTCAATGTGTTTGCAAAATTAGCCACATGGGATTGACATTTGCGATTTGCACATTCCAGTTACTATTAAGGTTCTAAAGCCAATGTTTAGTCTTCCAATACCGTTAAAAATCAAGTCAAATGATACCTACTATAAAAAATTATGTAACCAAGTTAGAAATAATAGAAAATCAATAACAAAAACTCATAAGAAAATAAGCGCACGCACATGTGTCTTTTAAATTATAAACATTATTAAAATTACATAGATTTGTTTGTACCCCAGGGGATGAAGTAATAAGCATTTACATGTCTAATACAAAGATGAGACATTCTTTGGAAAATCAGAGCAATTAGTACAAATCGACACAAATGAACATTAAGGAAAAAGAAACCTGATTATAATAATTTTAGCCATCAATCTGGCAAGACTTAACATCAGGTTTCTTTACTTCATTTTTTGGCACAGTGACAGTAAGAACATCATACTCCATAGCCACCTTCAGTTGATCCATCTTTGCATTCTCAGCCAATCTAAACCTCCATAAAAGCTTACCACTGCTTCTTCTATCCTATGCCATTTAGCATTCTTCTCTTCCTGCTCCTTGTTCCTCTTGCCAGTTGAACTTGTATTTAGAAGCAAAGAATTAAAAAGTAATGAAGCTACTGCCATGTGTGGTCATTAAAGTTTTATTGCCTTGAAACTGCACTGTGTACTTGATAATATATTGCCTATGCACTGTCAACAACATAGGCTTATTTGTTGTTTATTCCATATATACAAAACAAATTTACATTGACATAGCAACGCTCAAAATTAAGATGCTAAACTCACTGGTAACTGTAATTAAGGCTTACCTAGGGGTCTCTATCAAAGCCAGGCCTCAGTACAACACATCTAACCAACTGTGACCAAATTAAAGATGGTGAATCAATAATATAGCGAAAAGATAAATATTATTAATCTTAAACAAATACAGTAAAAAAAAATCAAATTTTGAATTCGATACATGAAGAGGGTTATTAGTAAATAATATTACAGTTAGGTTTAGAAAGTACCAAAACAGTGACTGCTAGTGAAGGCGAAGGCAGGAGTAAACACATGATGAAGGAATTTTGTAGATCCAACCAAAATCAGTTGCACGAGTAGGCGGATCAAGCAGAGTGCAAGCGACTTCTTGAGAAAGAGGAGATTGAGCTTCCATTATCCTCATAAAGTTAGTTTTTTCAAAATTTTAATTATTGTAATGGTTTTGATTTGAGGCCGAAAGAACGGATAAGGTTAAGTTAGAAAATGAACGGAAGGAGAAGGTATATGCAACCTGGGATAAAATGGGAAACATGATAAGAAAATTACATATATTTCCTCAATTTCAATATTGTTTTAACCATAGTTTAGAGAACCGGACCGGACCACGGTTGAACCGTGAAAAACCGTGAACCGTGAGCTATTCCGGTCCGGAGCTTAGTCGGACCGTCGACATGTCAGAACCTACAGTGGAACCTTTGAACCGCCGATTGAATCGTTCATAGAGCCGTGAGCCGCATTTCTTTCTCTCCTTTCTGTTCCTCAGTCCCGTAACTCATTTTTCTAGCAAAACAAAAAACCCTAGTTTTCTGCGTAGCCGCCTCTAAAACCACCGTTGCAGTCGCCGCCTCCGCAACCACCTCCGTAGCCACCTTCGTAGTCGTCTCTCATGTTAAGCTCTGCAATGAATCTGTGCTTATCGATTCGGAAGCTTCTACTGCTGTATGTGTACATCAGTATTTTTTTTTTTTTTGCATTGTTTGCTTTTTCTGGTATAATCATTTAGTTTTTGTATTGGATGAAATTGATAAGCCAAATTGCAGCAAGCTTCCTTAGGTTTGATTTTGAGTTGCGGCTTTATATCTTAGGCTTGAACTTGAACCGTGGGCAAAATAATCTCACTCAAATTGTTGCTAAGATTAGATAAGAAAGGTGTTTGATTTTATGTTCAGTTGGCTTATTTTTTGAATGATAGAACACCATAGTCAAATTGATCTGCTTGCAGCAGTAGGAGCTCATACATGCTGCAGGTATGATAATTGATGATCGATCTACCATAGTCAAATTAATGGTTTTTTTCTTCAAGATGGTATTTTATTTTGTGTAAGCGTGTTGTTACAACTATTTTTATAGTTGGCTTCTTATATGTGTATATACAGTCTGAGTGTGCTTTTATGTTCATGGTACCTTTGCAATTATATTGCAGGAATGTTGTACTTACTTGAAAGGGAGGCTTTCATGTTCATGCTTTCATGGTGCCTTTGCAATGGTATATGATATACTGGGAACCTTATATGTTAATGCTGAATACATTTGTTATTTACCAATTATTTGTGTTCGTGCATTCATGTAACCTCCCAAGTATTCATTTATTTTTCAGTTTTGGAATTTTAGCTAATTGTAAAAATGCAGCTTTCATGTTCATAGTACTTTCATCTATTTAACATGTATAAATAATAAAAAATAATAAAATTAAAAAATGCACGGTTCCGACGGTTCGACCGGTCGGACCTTCAGAACCTTAAACCTTGAGTCATCGCGGTTCGACTGACGGTTCGGTCTTCAGAACATTGGTTTTAACTTTTAAAATGTCATCATGGAAGTATTACGTGGCCTAAGAGATTCCATGTATGAAATAACAGAAGTATACGTGAATGTGTAGGCATGCATATAAGCATATTTGTAAAGTATAAGGTATCATATTGCAATTTAATTATATATTAAAAAAGGGATTTACTTTGTGCGAACATACCATAACAATAATTGTCCATGCAATATATTTAGAGTCATATGGATTTTTTCATATGACATTTTGATGTGAATACGTATGACATTTGGCAACTCACCATAAAGACCAAAACTCGGATGTTTGCATAAGACCCTTATGTGGAGACTCACATTTGTTGACAACAAGGATGACACGTTTACCGGAGTGACTTTTGCGCGACCAATCTGCAATTTCCACATCAGCAGTCATCAATCCTGCTTGCTCACATAATAACTTCCTATTATAAAGAGAACTTGGCATAAAATAAATAATATCAATGCTTATTAGAATTATAAAAAACAATATATAATAATACTCATGCTGAAGGATTGTTAGTTTAGTTGCTCAACATAATACATGAATACCTTGCAATACATATATGATAAATTACAACATAAATGCAATTTCATTATTGATAAGTGTAGTTACTTTGACCAAGAAATATCACTACTTTATAAACCCATAACTAATGTAGAGAAAACCAAATTATATACTTTATTTGGATCTCAGTGATGCAAAATATTAAATGACTCATAATTCCCATTTATATGTATAAATAATATGGGAACTGGCATGACAAACTGTATAATGTATTCTATAGAGAATTTTAAGATAAATTGGTGTTGGATAGTTAGTCTGGTTGCATTTAAAAAAACACAAAGACTCGGCGATATCTTAAAATCCAACGGAACTCCATTATACAGTAATAATACCCTTCATTACATAAATTTCTCTTTAGTGTCATTCTATCAAATTTTGGTTTCCATGACAACTCGTGCCACCTTTAGTTTTGGAAGGTGAAGACTTAAAAATTTTGGGTTCCATTATACAGTAATAATACCATACATGACATAATACTCGACCAAAGTTTTTATGGAACGTGAAGACTTATAGCTCCCTCTAGTTGTGGAATAATGATATCTACTCTTAATCCAAATGCATGAAAGGGGCCTGGAACGATAATCTATTTAGTGACTGAGATACTTATTTTTTTATTGCATAGTTCTTCACAACATGATAATTTGGAAGCTACCCAGATCATAAAAAATAAAATAATTGGGTATACTATGTATGATAATTAGTACTTTAAAAGCGTTTGTTCTAAATCTATTAGAAAAGTCTCGTCATAATTTGAATTTATGTGGTTTTCTTATTTAGATGCATATTTTGCATGATAAAGAACTCAAAAATAGATCAAAATTGCATTGTTTCCTGAGAATGATCATTCGAAAACAAATTTCAAAACCTCGATAGAAAAAAGTTCATTGAAACTTAACAACCTTCCCAATAATAAAATATGCAGCTATCCTATTGATGATTAAGTGAATCAATAAGGGTAAGATTTGCAAAAACGCCTATTTTATAATAGGAAAATCAGAACTGGTTAACTTTGGAAAAAAATTAACAAAAAAATATACATCAAATACATCCATAACTCATATATTTTATTTACAACTTGTATAAATCAAAAGAAAATAATGAATGAAATAAAATGTAACTTACAACTTTTCTTTATTTTTCACTAACTTTATCATAAACGTGATTAACTTGGAATGTTGATGATACTCCTAACAATCCAAAAATGTTTGGTTTCATTCATATATGCTTTATCATATATATATATATATATATATATATTATTAACATGATTAACTTGGAATGGTTAACAATAACCAAGGCTATTGTTCTTTTTATGACATGCTTTATCATCTCATATAAGAAAATAAAAAATTTGGGTGAAAGTGAACAAATAAAACAATCCATGGAGTCAGTTCCACTCCAATCAGGCTTGAAAAAAATACTAACCACCTTATTTGCCTTCATCATGAGCATCTTCTAGATTTCCAATATGGCAGGAAAGCTCCTCAACTGACTTGCAGTCATCGGTACCACTTTAAACACACTATAGGCAGTGCTGGGCAACTCCGTTGGAGACCTTGCTGGTGAAGTTTCTCTAGCAAGGGCTGAGCAGCCTATGATGGCCATGGCTAGCTGCTTTGTCAGTCCGGTGTTCAATATGATTGTCCTACTAAGAAGAATATGTTAGTGGAAAAATAATTTTGTTGCATGAGTAAGTACTAATACTTTGTGAGTTATTATTTATCGGACAACTTGAATTGTATAAAAAAATTGTATGCACTCACATTGTCAGTGATAGTTGGATACTAATAAATGTTTACAATGGTGCATCTCAGTTTCATCTGTCTAAGACATGTATGGAAATATGTGTTATTTATAAAGCGTTTGTTTGGCATAACAGTTAGATACATAATTTCATGGTGCTCCTTCTGGTCTCTTCCTAGTTGTTAGTTGGAAATTAGGGGGTTATATTTTGTTTATATTAAGATTTTGGTTGTCCTCATCCAATTGTGAAAACATGGTAAGATGAAATAGTTAACTTGATACAAATTGACATGGATTTAATGTGCAACATAATACCTCATTATTCACATTTTCCGCCTTTAAAAGTTGCATCATCTGGGGAAGTATGATGTGTCAAATATGCTTAATTACAACATAATATTAGGTGACAATAGTATATAGTGGTAAAGTATTGTTATTAAATCTATGTGACTAATTATAGCTTAATTTTTAAATCCATATACCAAATGTGTAAATAACATCGTAGGAAACTTCGTAGCATTGTTATGTGCACAATCATAATTAACAATATAAAAAACTGACAGTAGCTTATAATCATAATTTTTCTAAGTAGTTATATCTCAAAGTCTAAGCAATGCATCAAAAGAACAACCAAACACAGAAGAGTCATCACCAAAGTTAAAAAATCACAACACATGACTGTACTTAACTGTAAATGAAGAAAATTACTACAGTTTCAGAGCAATTATGCATAGAGTTTGGAAAAGGCATCGGTAGTGAAGTTTAATAATGATTGCATAGAGTTTCCCTTTTATTAATACCTTATTTTAGGTGTTACAAATTATGTAATCATATTTTTAAATTTCTGCCATATCAGCGGAATCATTTATAGTAAAATCTTTGGTTAAACTATTTGATGAGGATTTCCTACTTAAACACACAGCACTTACTTCTTCAATGTTCCTTGGAGCATATAGCACTTCTAGCAGCATTCCAGTGCCAACCTAAAATCAAAATAAAACGTATATACAGGTAAAGTAGCTGTCCTCTAATTAACTTGCACTTCTTACTCGGTTCACTTATCCACATGACATGATTTTAGACGTATATTTCTTTATAGTCAATTGTTTTGGACTCTTAAGGCTATATCGCCTCTGACTATTTTTGTATATCATGCTTGTAGCTTTTGTGTGATTATCTTATTATGTTATATGTATATGATTCCTAGTAAGATGATATTTTGGTAAATGAGTATGAAATAAAATTTAAATGGACAAATATTCTTGGCATAAATGAATAAATGAGATGGAATGATGAATTTGTCTAAGTTCATGTTTTTATTTTTGTTTATTCTACTTTAAGCTAAGATGATCATATATGATATGGTGTTATGGTTACTGTCAAATAACTGACACCGTACCATTTCCAAGCTATCCGTTACCAATAATGAATTTAAGTTTACTATCAATTAACTGATGTCGTACCATTTCCAAGCAATCCATTATCAAAAATGAACTTAACTACTATACCAACACTCCTGGTTAAATTTACTGATGCCAACTGTAAATGTAAGGTAAATAAAACATCAAAATCATTTAGAGCGGTGAATCTACAAATTATTTATCAACTGAAACCGCTGATTGTGCTAAATAATAATAATAAAAAATTTTGAAAGAAAGATTCATCACCAATAGTAGAAAATTATAGCGGAAAAGGTAGAATCATCCCCAAAGCAGATGAAGGAAAAGAAGGGGAATCCTCTCAAACCAAAAATCACAGCATACAACTGTAAATGTGCTTAATGTAATTTTTGTTGATTAGGGAAAACTGGAATAATTTATACAACTAAATCTTAGCGGTATTAAGAATTTTATCACTTTCAATTAAACTTGGCAACCAATTCACAGTAAACATATTAAGCTATCAAACTTTAAATTGAGGAAAAGGTACAGCCAGGGCCGGCTTAAGCAGTTGGGTTGCCCTAGGCAACTCAAAATTTGGCCCAACAAAAAAAACCAATTGAAATAGTGTCGCTCCAGGCAGCCGGAAAGAAAAAATTGCCCAAGCAAGGAATTGAACCTAGGACTTCAGTACTGGGAAGCTTGCCCACTACCAATGCACTAGTACCAACTATTGGTTATAGTAAACAATAGAGTACTTAAAATATGAAATTACTTAAACCTTTTCTCTTCTCCACTTGCTGCCCCAACCCGGGGGGTTGCCCTAGGCGGCCGCCTGGCTCGCCTAGCCCTAAAACCGGGCCTAGGTACAGCAATAAGCACCAAAGCAGGTTAGGTATTACTCATTCCATGAGATAATCAATAACAGTCTATTGCATGAAAAATGTAAGAGCAACCAAGCAAACATAACAGTATTAATCGTACTAATTTCAAAGTGATCCCAACACTTAAAAAATCAGACAACAGTGGAATATAAAATAGTTTGATATTGTGAATCATTTCACTACGTCTTGGGCTTTTTTAACACCATGAGATTGTTTAACTTTGCAATACAGTAGAAAACTATTTAATGGTTAATTAGATTTTAACCATGACTATTAACCATGACTGTAATCATTTGGTAAAGTAGATTTTCCAGATTCTATATCAAGTTAAACTATTTTAGTGTTAAAAATATCAAACTATTTGCTATACATTTTTCAGTTTAGTTACTACACAATATCAAACAATTTTACAAAATATCAAAATATTTGATAGTGTTGTAAAAATACCTAAAACGTGGAGAATTGCACCAAACACAATCTCGGCTATAGTCTAGCAACAATGGTAATAAGGGACGAATAAAAAAAAGTGCAGAAGTTTGAAAAATACCTATAATGGTCGAAGTTCGGTATATAAGGAGCAATAGTTAAGGAATCAGAGCACCATAAGTCAGCAAACTTGAAGAATCGGAGCACAGTAAGTTAATCCAAATCGGAGCACAGTAAGCTTTGAAAGTTTAATTTTCCATTGCGTTTCCTTCAGTATTTTGTTTCTCTAGTGAATAACTATCATCTTAAAGGTATCGATTTCCTCCCGTATGAACCAATCACTTTGTTGTCAATAAATATTAGCTTACATCTAAAATAATCATACTAACAAATCTTCAAAATAATTATTCTCCAAAATACCAACCAATCTTCAAAACTTCATATAAGAACCATACGTCGTAATTGAAGAAGCAAATACCTCACCATCATCAAGACTAATTTTAGTGAATTGTTGACCGATCGAGAAAACGTTGGATTGTTGGAATCGCGCTGAAGTGACCTTAGTGAATTATTGGAGAAGATGGTGGATTGCCGGAGAAGACATCGAACTAACCTTAACTGATAATCTGGAATCGTGCAAGTAGGCCTAGTTTGTGTGGTTCAGTGGACTAACCATGGTTCGATTGTTGGAGAAGACGTTGGAGAATACAGTGGATTTGGAATTGTGTTCAATCTAAAATCGCACCTTTTTTGCAGTGGGGAAGAAATGAGAACTCGTTTAGGGTACTTCAGTTTTGGGAAGGCAAACAGATGTAGAAGTGAGAAACGGAGAAAATGTAAGGGTATAATGGGAATTCCAAAAAGACGCGGTTGATTTTATATTCATTGAACTATCATTATTAGTAGTAAAGATGATAGTTCTTAAATTTCATAAATTATTTCATTTTAAACGATTCAACAAAATTTCGACAGCACTTCCCCTTTGTTTCCTGTATCGTACGTAAATGCGTGTCCACATGGAACAAAAAGGAAGCGCTGTCGAAATTTTCTGAACTGTTTAAAATGAAATGATTTACAAAATGCAATTACTTTATTGTGTTTGTAACCTGTTCAATACAGAGACAAATTTGATAAATATTGTATCAGATGAATATAGATGTCTGTTTTGTGACAAAAACGAATATTCATATAATGATCATATACTTTGTAAGGCGGGGCCAAAAACTCTTTAAGGCATTTAAAAAAAAGCACATCTTGCATCAATTTGTTTATATATTACTGTTACATGACTTTCTATTAATTACATAACATATTGGCATTTGTATAATAATTTGTTTATATTTTTAATATTTGATTAATTATATAATATATTATATAATTTTTAATTTTTATCAAATCTTTTAATTTTTTCAAATTTAACGAATTATGAATATAATGTTATATTTTAAAAAATAAACTATATTTACACAAGCTACCGCATGCCACACATTCTAACAAACTAGGTTTTAAACATAATTAAGGGTCTAAACTAATAAACGATTATGTAAATAAGTTTTCAACATTTTAGAAAACATGCACATACCTTAAATTATGCGCATCAACATTAAGTAACCCAAGCTAGCCCAAATGTGAATATACACTACACATACATTAAATTATACACTGATTTTTAGATTTGAACAATAATAACTGTAATTAGCATCCAAAGGGGTATAATAAACAATCAACGAGTAATATAAATAACTAAAATCACAAATTAACCCTAATTTAGCAAATGAAAATTAAGTAGGGTTAAGGAAAAAACCTTTTTGGAGATGAATTAATGGTCTAGGGTTGTGGAGAGTAGAGAATGATGAACTTGTCGATGGTCGGGGAGTGGTGCAGATTTGCCGACGATGGAGAAGGGGAGGAGGAGCTTGGATTTGTGGAATTTGTGGAAGCAAACATAATGAAGCAGCTCTCAGCGTAGTGGCTGAATATGCGTGACTTTCCAACAGCTTCCGACGGTCGTCGACGGCTTTAATTAGCGACGGCTATTTAAATTTTTATTCCGTTTTCACATTTTTTAAAATAAATTTAATATATATTAGTTTTTTTTTAAATTTTAATAGGATAGTTTGGCTCATATATCCCTATAAGTTTCAAAATAGAGAAAACAACCTCCCCAAACTAAACCTACATTTCTAGTCCCTATTTTCAAATCCATCTGCGCCAAAGGACCCAAATACCCTTTACGTTTTTAGCGTTTCAAACGCGCATAACTTTCTGTAAAAACATCGGATCAGCATACTGTTTTCACCAAAAAGTCATAAATTTTACAATCTTTAAAATGAGATCCATTATTGATACCAAAAAATCATATTTGCAGTAAGGACGCAATTATTCCATATATTTGCAGAGAATTCTGCAATTTTTGAAAAACATCAATTTTTCTTCAAATGCCAGCAATTATTCCATATAATTGCAGATTTTTATGCAATTATATGGAATAATTACAGTCTCTGCTATTACTCCATATAATTGCAAACTTTTCTACAATTATTCCATATACTTGCCATTTTCTGCAATTATATGAAATAATCATCAATTTTTCTTCAAATGTCAGCAATTATTCCATATAATTGCAAACTTTTATGCAATTATATGGAATAATTTGTAACGACCCGCCATTCATTCCACAGAAGGACGCATCATTATTAAGAAAGAAGGGGATAGAAAAGAGAAAAGAAGAGAAGAAAGAACTAAACAATATCAGAATCTCACAATGGAAACGGAACAAAATATAATATATCACATAACTATTACATAGTCTTTACATAATCAGAGTTACACAGCTTATACAACACAAAATAGACATTTATAAATTTCTGTCTATTATACAACTCAAGATATAACTCAAACAAAAGACTCAGAGAAATCAACACAGCGGAACACTATATATCTACGAATGCTGAAGCCTCCTGCTCCATATCTCCTCCATAAATCCGTCAAAGCTAACCTGAATCCCTTGGCTACTCGTAAAAATTTGAGTACCCAAGAGTTTAATAAAACAGAGAATAAACACTTGGGTCAGACATGGGTCTGGTGTGAGTAAACGGTTAAAGTTGCTTAACTTTAAAAACCTTTGAAACAAAAGGTATCACGTAAGACTCCCTACACATAAACATGGGTAAGTTTTTACCTTACGCTAACCAAACATTTGATAGGAAATTTAGTTATATTACAATAGGGTCTATGGTTTTCAAATAAATATTCATATAGCTGAAATTGTTACATTATTAAATTCCAGCATACTAGCCACAAAGTGGGTTATACAATCAAGTCCGAGATCACTTATTGGAAGTTGGATTTCCATACAATGGCAGGGCTACTGGGGTACCGCCCGTCACAGTACCTGGCCTAGATCAGCGTACCGAGGATCACGCCCAATCCCCTACAACACAAAGCCGGAACCATCCCTTACTGGATAATTCCGAATAAAATCACCCAACGGTTATGATCATTCAACCGCACCACTAAGCCGAAATAGAAAAGGGACATCTAGACAGGGATGACCTTACTCTCAGTGGGAGCTACCCACGAAGCCTTGCTGGACCTCCCTTGTTTTAGCCATTCCCGGTTGATGAGGCTTGAGGCTACGATTACCTTTAATCAGAACACATCACTTAGAATGCTCATCGTCCACCTGACGATGTTCTAAAAGCATTCAATCCATACAAGTTCGTTCCGGGTTCGAACGAAACCGAAGGCATTATCTCGTTACACTCATTTTGGAATCACCCTCAGAGTTAACGACAATAACCCTGGCACTCTGAATCTTCATCTTCACTTGAGATTCACGACCTATCGTTAATTTGGATCGATGTGGTTTTCGGATATCCAAATCTAGAAACCCGATCCCGGTCTCATCGAAATCCAAAACGTATCTTTTAAAGCCAAGTTGTTTTAAAGTTAAAACAATTCAATTCTTTTATCTATATACACAAATAGACAATTCACAATATCACAATAGATAATCTACATTATCATCACAATTAGATAATTCATATTATCATCATACTTCAACCAAAGCATCCATATCACACAACATCACTTATCTCCTATCTGAGATCTCAAACCATTCAAGGCAATCAATATCATCCATTCATACATAAGCAATGATCTATACCATCTCTAATTAATTTAAAGTGAATTAAATTAATTACTTCATTTCTAATTAATTTAAAATAAATTAAATTAATTACTTCACCATTATAAAACTTACTTATATAATCATTAATTAATTACAAATAAATTAATTAATCATTCTCTAATTATTCACTTTAACTAATCCCTTGATTAATTATCCTTTAATTTCATTCAAGTAATTTATCCTTTAATTAATTACTCCAATTAATTATCCTTAACCATTTATAGTAATTAACCTTTAATTGCTTCATTAATTAATTAATTATAATCAATTACTTTAATCCTTAATTAATTACAATTAATTAGTTATTCTATAATCACTTATCATTGATTAATTAATTATTAACTAATCATCATTAATTAATTATAAACTAACGATCCCTAATTACATCTTTAATTATTTATTCTATTTAAATTAATTACATTAAGTAATTAATCTTAATTAAACCACAATTATTAATCACCTTTGATTAATCTCATCCAGTATTTAACTTCTCTTAATTTACTTCATTAAATTAATTACTCCTTAATTAATTATCTTAATTAATCCCTTGATTAATTACAAAGTAATTTAATCCAAATTTCTTTCATCCTTAAATCATCTTCCATTAATTACATCCAGTAATCCATTAATTACTTAACTAAGTAATTACAATCCATTAATTAAATTAAGTAATTATTTATCAAATCATCAAGTGTTTAAATTAATTAAACTTAATTAATTAACTTAAACAAATTTCATTTAAACTTAGTTAATTACATTAAGTAATTAATTACTTAATTACTTCCATTAAGAAATTAGCCTTTTATTACTTCCATTAATTAACCTCTAATTACTTTCATTAAGTAATTATCCTAAATTAATTAAACTAATTAATTTTCTGAAATTAATTACATTAATTAATTATCTATAATTAATTAAGTAATTATACTTTAATTACTTTTATTAATAAGACCTTAATTAATTACGATAACCATTTACTTTAATTAAACACTACAATTAAATATCCTTTAATTAATTACCATAATTAATGACTTACTTATCATTAAATCTTATTAAATTAAAAGCTTGAAATTAATTTATACAAAAATCATTTGAGAACTCTTTGATTAATTAAAGTTAAATACTCCTACTTTAATCACTTCTTAATTACTTCATTTTATTTTTGAAAACTATTAAAGATTTAACAAGATAATTAACCTAATATCATTATTACTTTAAACAAAACAATTTTAAATATTTAATTTTTAAAATTAAATCTTTTGGAAACTTGTTGAAACTTTTCTTTGAAAACTTAATTTCTAAAATAATTTTAAAAACTTGTTTATATTTTCCTTGTTTGAAAACTTTGGGCTTGAAATTTATTTGTTTCCAAAACATGTTAACAAAATTACTTACTTTTAAAACCTGATATGATTTCCTTTAGCTTTTACAAACTTGTATATTTTATTTGTTTATAAAACAAGACAACATTCAAATGAAATAAAACCGAGCAAACTTCGATTTCCCCCGAGACACCACACGTACAACTCGAGACCGACCCTGAGCCAAACAAACAAAAACCGAGAGAAAACCCAAACTACCCCGAGACAAAACAATACCAGATATCACCGTGCACACGTGCACGTGCACACGAGACTAGACCACCTCCCACCAAGGCTCCGATCATCATCAAGTCGCCGACCTTCCCCTCCATCGTCACGAACACCCAGATCGTTGATCGACACGGCCAAACGAAAACGAACTACTCGAGCACCTGGAACCCAATAATTGATCGACTAAAAACGCCTCGCGCCGCTCTCTACGACCACTTGGAACCACGCCGATCAACCCAAACCTGCTTCACGTCACCACGCTCCGATTCCCCCACATGCGATCGTCTCCAGTGCACTCTCGTCGATGCTTCGCCCTCGAATACAACATCGACCCAAACTGTCGACAAAACCCTACTTCATCGATTTCCGACCACCATAGCCATCGATAAACACCATCCGCATTTTTCCCATGATCGACAGCCTTCCCACAATCTTCGATGGAAATCTCGACGACGATAATCACGTCGATCATCTGAATTTGACGATAGACCAAATTCTGGTCAACTCGATCTATACTCTTGAATAAATTCTTAAAAATCAAGATTATCATATCAAAATTCTTAACTTTTAACCACGAATCAACCTATATAATCCAAACATGAAATTATAAAGATTTGTTTTTGACTTATTCCAGCTCATTACTGTATTTTCTTAATTTTTGATTAATTACTAAACTAAAATCCTTGAAATTATTTTTAGAATTTTTAATATGTTGTTATAAACATACTTCATTCAGGCATCAAAGCTAAATTCTAATTGCATGAGGAAATTTAGATTTTATTTTTAAAATTGTTTGAGCCTGTGAAAATAACAGAACAGTTTGTATATATATATATACAGATATATACACATTTAAACAAAATATAAATAAGAATCCTTTTTAAAGAAATAAATATTTATTTTAATTAATTAATTTCCTAATAACTAAATATTTATTTTAATTTATATAAATAAGAATCCTTTTTAAAGAAATAGAATAAAACAAACTATATTTATACAAAATCATTTATGTCATACTTTTAAATCCAAATATAAATTTAATTCAATTTAATTTTTTTTAATACAATTTAATATCAATTTAAACAATTTACACTTAACAATTTAAAACCATATATTATTAAATAGCTTTTGAAAAGCTTAATATTAAATAAAATCAAAATTTCCAAATTACCAAAAATAATAGAATTTAAAAACAAGATTTATCTATTTACAATATACCATTATATTTACATTATAAATAGAAACCAATTTATTAGCTTTTAAAAGATAAAATCACTAATTAAATATTTATTTTAATTGGATTATTAAATCAATTCAAATTTATTAACAAAAATTATCAAATCAATTTAATTTTTAACACAGATTATTAAATTTATATTGCCCAAAATTTCGGGATATCACATAATTGCATACTTTTATGCAATTCCGTGGAATAATTGCATACTTTTCTACTATTATTCTATATAATTGCAGACTTTTCTACAATTAAATGGAATAATTGCAAACTTTTTTGCAATTATACTATATAATTGCATACTTTTATGCAATTATATCGAATAATTGCAGAAAAATCTACAATTATGCAAAGTAATCATAGAAAAGTGCAACTATACCATATAACTGCTGACTTTTCTGCAATTATTGCATATAATTGTCGAATTATTTGCAATCATACCATATGCATAATGCCACTCATTAGAAAGATAATAAAATTTGTGATTTAATGGTGAAAACGGTTTGTTAATCCGTCATTTATACAAAAAGTTATTACGTTTTAAAGATTGATAATTAATAGGGTGCAAATTTTAATTATGGATGTGAGAATAATATCCACATATGAAGAACCAACGTTAAGCCATGGAGCAGGGGTATTTTAGGGAAGAAAATTGCAGTGTTTGAAAATAGGGATGTAATTAATATCTTTTTTTCTTGGAGGGTGTTTTGTGTATTAAGTTTGATTTTAGGGATATGTCCCTTATTTCACAATTTTAATTTGTAGAAATTTTTTTAAGTTTATATTAGTTATCCATGAATATAAAATAAATATTAATGATTACAACCTCTCTTGCTTGCTTTTTCAAATTAATTTAAAAACTTTAACTTATAGTTATACACACAATGTTTACAAAATAAATTCATAAAACTATTACGTATCATAAATTTCATTAAATTTTATAATTGATAGACTGAAACTTGCAGAAAATGATTGTCCATGTTTGATTTTCAATAAAGTTAATTATCGAATATAATTATACAACAAATAAGTTACCGATAACACTAATTTAATTAATTAGAAATTATCATAAATTTGAATAATTATATAGAAATATATTTACAAAATTATTATAATTTTGAATTATTATATATTTAATCAAATTCATAACTTATATAACTAATATGGAATAATAAAGTAATAAATTTAAATAAATAAATTGATAAGTCGTCGACAACCGTCGAAAAGCATAATGACGTAGCCGTCTGCGGCCGTCAGAAGCCTCCGTCACAAATTTCACTATTCCTTGTAGTGTTCCTAAATCGATTAAATGGAATTTTCACTTCTTAAAAAATTTGAATTTTGGAAAAGAAATTCAACTTTTTAAGTATGAATTTCGAAATTTAGTTTCGAATTCACATTTTGTCATTTTAAAATTCAAAATTTCATTTTTTTGATGAAAGGGCGATCCTCTACAAGAGAAGAGCACTCAAATTTATTTATTGTAAAGTTGAAACCAAAAACTACTAACATACCTGGTTAGTTACCAATTATATTAAGCAAAATAACCTAGATCGTCTATGAGATGATCAAATAGCAAAATATAAAGACCCATACTATATGTTACCACCAAAAGGTTGTTTAAATGGAAATTAAATAATTAATCCTCACTGCAATCATATAAGTAGACTGGGTGGAGAAATGTAGAGAAACATGACATAGGCACATCATGAAGGATATGAAACAATGAATGCTTGAGAGCGAAGTGATGATCAGCCCGAGAAAACTGTTGATATCAGGCAAACGAACAAAATGTCATTTCAAAATTAAAATCTTATACTTTAAGATTTCAAATTCAATTTTAAAATTTGAAATTTAATTTTCAAAATTTGTAATTGAAAATTCAGATCTTCAATTTTGAAATTTTTAGATAAAACTTCATATTTGAATTTCAATATTCAAATTCCAAACTTTAAATTTTTTTCCAACATATTATCATTTTGTTTTTAACTGAAATTAATAACAAATTGCAACTAATATTATATTTTGAAATTATACAACAGTGCAATCAACCTCCACCACCCACCTTATGCAGTTGTACTAGTACTTAGTTTTATATATGTTCCATTAACTGGTTTGAAAGTTAGAGACTCGTACTTATTATTAGTTATGTTTTGTATCATAATAATGCATCGCACTGAAAAATTAGTAGTAAAAATGTTTTTATATATAATTTGTGCATTTAATAAAATTTACACTTTTTATGACAACTCTAGTGAGAACAATAACATAATAGATAACTAATTTAAAGGAAACCTACTTTGTACACTCTAACTTACCTTTTTCCATCTATTCAAACTCATTGGTTTCAAAACTAAGATACCAAATTTATAAAATGACAATAAATATACCTGTTATAAGTCATAAAAATTATAAAAATCTTCAATTTTATTCATGATAGAGTTAGAGATATGCCCTAGGGTAAATTCTGTTATTGGTTTTAAATTATTAAATTTGCGATCAATTCTCATTCGTAATAAAGGTGTTTTCTTTCTATTATATATATATTAATTATAACATGTTATAAATAATTAAATGTTTAATTAAAATATATTTAATAAAAAATTCATAAATGATGTGTTTGTGATAGTAATTAAAAATAGTTGTAATCATGAGTATGGTATTACAATATAATATAAACACATCATTTTAAGTATTCGTGGTCAAGATGTATCGAGACTCAATATCGATGCGTCCTTTTAGACTAGAGTACATAATACTCTCCAAATGTTGGATAGTGTACTGCTCATGACTACTAGAGACGCCATGGGGTTACGTATAGGTAGTTATTGGATAATTATGGAATGACTTACTCGATAGTTTTCTTTTGCTTAATATAACTAAGGTCAAATAGAAATTATCCGTGTGACTAATTTATGCATTTCTCGTGACTTGAGAACACTGTTGATCTTTAATATGAAAGCCCTGCTTTGATTACAGTAAAATTATGGCACGATATCAATCGAATAACTATAGTTGGATCAAGTGAGAGTACTGAAAGTGAAAAACTATTCAAAAGAGGATCCGTCTACTCGGTTATATGAGGTTAGTGTCACGGTCAACTATAGTCAACTAAAAATCAAAATCGTTAGCCAGAGTTATTTGATTAATAATATTTATTATTATTAAACCAAGGAATTTGTGTTTGAAGTATAGAGTAAAATATGGACGATATTTGAATTGTGACCGTTACAAATTCCATAAGTCCAAAGTGAATAGATTTGACGAAGAAAATTGGAGTAAATAATTGTCATTATTTGGTAAAGCTTAATAAAATAAAATTGGATTTTACGGAAACCAATAAGCGATAAATATGGCCATAATATCACACCACATGTTAAGTGAAGTGTGAACATTAATATTCAAATTGTTCGATATTAATTGCCGACCAAATTTACACCTAAGAGTCATACAACTGAAACGTTAAATACTCCTTTTCACTCGATTTAATTAATTGGTAATTATTGTAAATTAATTAATATTTGTGAAGTACTAATTATAAAATTTTATTTGATGTGTATTGAACAATATTAAATAGTGTCCATATAATAGTTAATAAATACTAATCGATACACGTTTAAAATGGATTTAAATGCAATAAGTATTTTTCGGGCTTAAAGTGGATTTAAGGCCTATATGGGGCTTGATATATTCGGCCATGATGGGGCAAGATAAGCCAGCCATTTGATGGCTTATGGGGGTGGTTTTGAGTGTTTAAAAATAATAGAATGGGTAAGAGTACATTAAGGATCTTAATCCTACTTTTGCTCTATACACTCTCCTATATATAAACATCTTAACCCTCATTTTCTTTTTTTATGTTTTGATGCCTTAATCTCCCCTTAGCTGGCCAAAACATACCGATCCTACTCCTCAAATATTCAAGCAATTTAAATACATTAAAATCAAATAATCGTCAGTGGTAAGGCAATTCGGGTGCTAGCAACTTCAGGATTGGAATTCTATTCATGGAGTTCACTTCTTTGTTTCATGTTTTGAGCTTCGAAAGGTATTCTTATAGTTTACTACTATACATTAATGTTTATATAATCGTTGTTCTATATATTGTTTTTGTGGGAAATATCATAAATCAGTATATCGATGGACTGCCACATGTTGATAGTTATATATATATATATATATATATATATATATATATATATATGCATATTCGTTTGTACATGCTCTCGGCCTGACAAAAATAGATAACTTTTTTTATTTTTGAAATTTAAAATAATAAAATATTGTATAAATTTAAATATTATATCTAATTTAAAAGTTTAACACAATATAATATATTAATTTTAAAACTTTACAAAGCCTAAGTTTGTTAGTATCACTTTCAATATTTACAATTTTTTCAGATATTTATATAAATTCTATTATTTAATCAAAAATTAATTGTATAAATAAAATGTATGCGTGTGTATATGTCTATAAATAATATAAAATTCTAGAAATCTTTTAAATAACATGAAATATACTTTATGCTTTCGAAAATAAGTGTTAAATTTTTTTATTAATTCTATACGGTTAATTAATTAATTATAAGATTTTATCTAATAAATTATTTAAATATTGAAAATCAAATAAAAAATATTTTTATTATCAGGTTGAAAGCAGCAATAAATGTAATTTTAATTTTGAATTATATATATATATAATGATAACTAGTTACATGTTTATATGTAGTATGTATTTAATTTAAAACATATATATATATATTAAAAAAATTCAGTTCAAATTTTATATTATAAATATTCTAATATTTAAAATAATTTCATAATTTAATTATATTTATTCATACATTTATATATATATATATATGTATGTATGTATGTATGTGCATTTGATTAATGTTTTATGTAAATAATTTAAAACTAATGTTTTATAATAATTATATAATCATATAATCATATACATATATAAAACCAATTTTATGCATATATGTATACATTTAGATAATCCATTTGTATACATGAGGGTCTAACATATTTGTTGCGGTGTAAATCTCAGCATTTGCACACTAGCATGTCTGACCATGTACACATTTTCGTGTTGCACGTGCACGCATATACATATTATACGATACCCATATATAAAATATAACAAAAATTATATAAAATAAAACTTTGTTTATAAACATAAATAAAATATTGATTTTATTTCATGGAAAATGTAGAAAAGTTCTAAATGAATCAAACTACATAGGCCCATTAAAGATGCAATAATAGAAAAAAACTGAAATTTACTTAATTAGTTCACCATGGGCTGACCCCGTTCCAACAATGGTATCGGAGCCTATAGCCTATGTGGCCAAAATTAGTCATGTTAGAGTTAACTAATTAACCTCACAGTCCAGATAGTAGGGTGTCTAGAAAGGTAGTGTTAAAAGATTAGATTTGGACAATCAAGTACTCTGGCCTACCTGGCTACCAACCTAGGCCAAACAGATATGTGAGCCCAAAGGTTGCCCCTAATAGAAAAGGCCTAATTTGAATTGGATCTTGGGCTAATTTTCAAAATTATTTTGAAAATTAAAAACAAAATTTTTAAATTTAGGAGTTAAATTTAAAATAAAACACATATATTATAAAAGGTTAAATTTAATGAAAATTTTCAAAATGTTTGAAAATAAACACAAGTTAATTTCGAAATTAATTTTATTAATAAAATAAATAAGTTAATTAAATAATATGCATATATGCTTGTATAATATATACTGATATGTTATGTTGACTTGAAATGTTTAAGATAATATATATATATATGTGCATTTATATATAAAATAATTTTTGAAATTAATAAAATTTAATTAAAATATATATGATATACGTGTATTACTATAAAGGTTATAGTACATAAATATTCAATGTAATATGTTTAAATTAAATATAAACAACTAATTAAAAAGTTTTTTGTAGGTAAAACAAATTATTATTATTTTGCATAGGCAAACTAGTTTTATGGTGGCCATACAACAATTAATTAAAAGTTAATTAATTAAAATTATTAAATATGATTTAATGAATATAATGTAATACATAAGATTATTATATAAGCCAATTAAAATATAAAAGTTATATAGTAATGAACTTATATAAATGATTGTATAGAGTAAAGGTGGAACATTACAGAAAACCTAAATAGCCTTAAGGATAAATATATACGTAAATGTACCTATACTGTGATTCTCAATGTGTCCAACACTTGAATCACAAGGGTATTTCATTAGAAATACATTTTCCTTAAGTTGATATCACTCTATATAATATAATGAATATTTTAAATCTTTAATATAATGTTATCCTCTACCATATATATATATATATATATATATTGATAAATGACTTGCATACTCCTTAGTTGTTGAGCAAACTTGAGCTAGGGATGTTATGTGTAGTATTATTAATATATAGATTAGATGAGGTAAGATAAGTATATGTATTTGTTGAGCAAACTCAAGGTATGCATACTATACTTAGGCCATCACGATATGGTAGGTACAAGTTAATAATTTCATTTTGATTTGTTGAGCATATACAAGGTCGAAGTGAAATTAGGACAATGTACCATGACTTAGGAGTTATATATGATACAACCAATAAGGAGTTATCCATCGTACATGGAGCGGTGACTTGTTGAGCTAACTTAAGATCAGATTTCCAAGATAGACAGGTCATATCACCTACCGGTGAAGTCGAAAGACTTCTATGTTTCAACTTAGGGTTTGGTGAAACCTAAAAGACTAGTGGGAGCTTAATAGTAAAATGAAACATAAAGTTTAACCTTACTAATATTATAATACACACCTATTATGATATTGTTCTAATAATCTACCAATTAAAACTTGTAGAAAATGTTAACTGCAAAAGTATTTTATGAAAGTGGCAAACTTATTGGACCCAACTATATTGATTGGCTAAAAGAAATTAAGATAGTGTTGAATTAAGAGCGTCTTTGGTCGTCTATGACCTACGATCCTAAAGAAAAACCCAACTGATGATGTGAACCCTAATCTTAGACTTGCTTATGAGAAATGGGTTTCAGACCTAGAGATCGCCTACGCATTCATGTTGTCTACGTTAGACAAGCCGTTGTAGAGGCAGCATGAAAACATATCTATCGATGAGATATTTGATAGTCTCAAGGCCCTATTTTGTGAATAGTCATGTTTCGCAAGGTACGAGATTATGAAGAAGCTATTCAATACCAAAATGTCTAAATGATAGAAAGTGGACGATTACTACTGATAATGAAGGGCTATATTGATAGGCTTTCACAATTGGACGTAGCAGTAAGCAAAGAGTGACATATTAATTTGATCCTTGGTTCTCTTAAACCTCAGTATGAATCATTCATACTGAATTACAATACGAACCACTTGAATTTGAATCTCGTGGAGGTCTTTAATATGATGAGGTCGGCCGAGTCTACATCTGAGGATCAAGGGATTGTACTTACTGTAAAGGGTGGTGCATCATCTTCGAAAATTTTGAAGAAGTAGAAAAGAGAAGGTAAGAAGAATATAAAGAGTAAGAAGACCGATAACAAGGGTGAATGTCACCATTGCCATAAGAAAGGCCACTAGAAAATGAACTGTCTAAAGATTATCACAAAAAGAAAGCAGAACGGTTCTACAGCTCCGTCAAGTATATTTATGATTCAAAATTGTTTTGCAATCAATAAAATATATTGGGCTTTAGGTACTGGATCTGCAACTCACATATATAATTTGTTACAAGGGCTTAGGAACTAGCACCATGTGGCAAAAGGAGAGTTTATCATTTATGTTTGCCTAGTGGAGTAGTATTGATATTAAATAATTACAATTTTGTAAAAGACTTTACTTATAGAATTGTGTTCATTTCAAGATTGTATGAGATCAGATATATATTTCATTGTGTGAATAATGTTATGAACATTAGTTTGAATAGACATAAAGTCTACGATGATGTTCTTAAAATGGCATTTATATATGTGTTCTTTGACTAGTTCTTCTAACGGCATAAATGATAATTATCTTTGGCATTATAGGCTAGATCATATTAGTGAGAAAAGGTTACACAAACTGAAAACCAAAAGTTTTCTCCCATCACTTGATTTTAAATCATTTGACATGTGTGAATCGTGTTCTCAAAGATAAAATGACCAAGCACCCCTTTAGTGAGAGCAATAAAAGAGGTGATGAACTCTTAGGGTTAGTACATAGGGATGTGTATGGCCCGAAGCTTGTAATCACCAAAGATAATAGTTCTTACTTTGTTACCTTCACCAATGATTTCTCGAGACAAGGATATGTATATCTTATGAAGAAAAAATCTGATGTCTATGAGAAATTTGTTGAGTATAAGAATGTAGTAGAAAATCAGACAAACCGTAAGATTAAGATTCTTTGATCTGATCGAGGAATTATGTATATTGGACCGGAATTCCAACAGTACTAAGCAGATAATGGGATTATCTCTTAGGTCACTTTACTTTATACTCTATAACACAATAGTGTGTCAGAGCGAACAAATCGAACCCTATTAGATATGGTCTTCCCATGATGTGTAATTCTGGGTTACCTCTGTCCTATTGGGGATACATGTTGGAAACCATAGCGCATATGTTGACCTTGCTGCCCACTAAATCTATTCCTATAACACCATATGAGATAAGGTGTGGTAAGAAACCCCAACTCAAGTATTTGAAGGTTTGGGGTTGTCTGGCCTACATTAAGAACATTAGTCCCAATAAACTAGAGGCAAGATCAGTGCTGCTTAAATTTATAGGATATCCCAAAAACTCATTTAGGAGAATTCATAATTGGCCCTAAGTGCAGGTGGGAGATTGTGTAACACCCCTAATTTAATTAGCATCATTTAGGAGATTTGATTGGATAAATTAAATAAAATAATGTAAAAGGTTAAGGAGATTGAGATTTAATATTTAATAGGGGTCGTGCCTTAATGAATGAGTTAATAAGAATTGTTTAAAACTTAATAAGAAGGAGGAATTACGATAAGGGTAAAGTAAGAATAGGTCACATTTCTCAACTAAAACCCTTTATCCCTCACTAATTCATTACCACTTCATTTATAATAACAAAAATAGTAAACAAGGTCGGCCATAACTAGTGAATCCAAGGAGTAAATCTAGGAAAATAAGTAGAAGGCTTAGGGGAACCAAATCAAATCCAAATCTCAACCTTCTTTAACAATTCGAGGTGAATAATAGTTATGCATCTCATGTTTAAGTATTATTTTTGATTTTCAGTATAAATCCATTTCTTTTGCTTATATTATGCCATGTTATGATAGTTTGAATGATTATATGTTTATTGGTGAATTTATTTAATTTAATTGTAAAATTAATTGATAAGTTTGAGTTAGAAAATCTATCATATGACACCCAAATGACTTGGGATTTTGATATAATGTTAGAAACATTATTTTAGAAGTGGGTTTTTATTTTATAATTTTCTGATTTAAGGAGAATATTTGGTGAATTTCCAAAGATTGAAAAATGTTTTATTTTGGGTTTTAATTATTAAAAATAATTAAATTATGTTTTTGGCCCCAAAATTTTTATATGTTAAAGAATATAGTAAATCCGATTTATTCTTATTTTTGGGGATTTTTCCTATGAGTTTATGATTTTATAAAAATTTGGGATAGAAAGGCTTAATATTTATATTAATAAATTAATATAAGTTAATGGTTTGCAAATATGTTTTGGGAATGATAAATCTACCCTATGGTAGTTTTCTGGAAAAGGTTTCCAATAAAGTAATGATTAACCAATAGGATTTTGACAAACAATAGTGGTTGGTGGAAAAAGAACTTACTTTTATTAGCAAATAATCAATTTTATTATTAATTACAAAAATGCCATGTCGGCAATGATCACATCGCCGTTCATCTTCATCACTGATATGACTTCAAAACAACCGATATCGACACACATGATATCAACTTGTGTTAGTATGTGGTGAATCAACTAGGGTTGAAGAGGTTCGAAATTGGCATCCTCATCGTCGATGTCGATCTTGCAGCATGCTTTGCTATATTACTTCATTTACATATGTAATAACATGGGGCCGCATACCTATTACGTCGTCGACCCTATTGCTTTCGAAGTACTTATAGCGGCAATAATCATGCTGCAAGTTTTTATACAAATTGACTTCGACGCTATAGGCAACCATGCCACTTTTATCTATGTCGACATCAACAATAATGACACCGCCTATTTTAAAAATGACTTTGAAAGGCAAGGAAGCTTCATTTTTAACTTAAGCAATGATGCCGCACATTATCACTTCGGCACGATCCCTTGCCGCCTTCATTCCTTGTTGCCTGTTTTCGAAGAGGGCTATGATGCCGCTAATATTGCCTTCGACTCTAATGAAGCCACATAATTTCCCTAAGGCAGTGATGTTGAAACTTATCTATGTCGACTCAGTTCTTTTAAAACGTATTAATATGCAAACCAAGCTTTTATATCCGAAGACGTAGACACCCTATGAGGTGTGAAATCCAGGTATTGTTTTGGCTTTATAGCCTATGGTTTCGAAGTTAGATAACTTCCAAGTGATTTCAAGATTCATCAATACTATTTTATAAAGTGAATATTAGGCTCAGGTCCCTAATAAGTTTCAAAATACACAAAAACCCCAGTAAAACAAAGTATGTAAATTAGGTCCCTAGAAATAAGTTAGTATGTAATTGCATATAGTTATGCAATTATTCACTGAATAATTGCAGACATTTATGCAATTATATCCAAAAGTTGCATAAATTTATGTAATTTTTTCGGTGAATAATTGCGGAAATTTACGCAATTTTTTGGTGAATAATTGCGGAATTTTCCGCAGATTTTTGAAAAAATTGCGGAAATTTCAGCATTTTTTTGGTGAATAATTGCGGAAATTTCCGCAATTTTTCAGTGAATAATTGTGGAAATGTATGCAATTTTTTGATATAATTGCATAAATGTCTGCAATTATTCACTGAATAATTGCATAAGTGTATGCCATTATTCAGTAACTTAGTTCTAGGGACCTAATTTACAAACTTTTTTTACTGGGGTTTTTGTGTATTTTGAAACTTATTAGAGACCTGTGCCAAACTGTCCCTTTTATAAAAGCATATATCATGGCATTAATATTTTGGGATAAAGTAAAGGGCTATAATTTCTTTGTTTTAGAAAGTATGATTTCAAGGGTTGAATCATTTGCAATGGTTTTGTTTTCAAGGAAATATAAAAGGGTATTTAGCCCAGGATTTTTAATAAAGAGATTATTTCTCTTATCATTTTTGGATAGATTGTGATAAGATGAATTTGACACAGAGATTAGAAAACCAGATAAGGCTGGTGTAGGGTAGCGCTCTATACTTCAACTATTATCCCCTAGCTAATATAAGTCCAAAATTCCAGTGCGTAAGGATTTGCTAAGGTTAAGAATAAAATTAAGTGTAGCACATTAAAGATTACATAAAGATAGATAGGTTATAGGTTAGCCTGCAAAACCTTTATGTTCATAGTAAACCTAGCAAAACTATGAGATTGATGGATAGTCAGGTAAACACAAGTATAAGTGTATTTGGATAGACCGTCAAGTTTTCTTCTAACAGTCAGTTAGAAAATTTGGTATATCTGGTAGGCCCAAGTTAGTAATGTAGGTCGATAGTTACCCCATGAAATTTAAACATTAGGACGGATAGTCCACTAATTTGACAGATAGTCATTATTACCCATGTAGCATGCATGCGCTTTATTGTTTATATTATCTATTTTAACTAGTTTGGTTTAGGAATTTGATTTGAAAACGATATATTTAAAAAGGGATATTAGTGAGGGGAAAACCTATTCTGCTCAGGGACGTGGTCTCACTGAATATCTATAAACCGAGATGGTATATTATCATTTGCACCAGGTTTTTTGTCTGACTCGAAGTTTATGTTTTCTCCTTAAACTCTCGGGTGCTCAAATTTGATTTGAGTAGATCGGGAGTAAGGGCTTTACATGTTAAGTAGGCATTGGCAAATAAAGCTTCTAGAGACATGCATGAGACAAAGCCAGCTATGTAGGAGTCTATTTATTACTATTATCTACTGTGTTATGTTAGTTGTTATGTGAATGTATTGACAGTAGATTTATCTCTCTATTCAGTATCTCTAATCAACCAAGGGGAATCTTCATAAGTCGCTCTTGGAGTATTTTATAATAATTACTTTATCTAAACCTGGGAAACGCTTAGGATTATGTGACGAATATGCAATATTATCTTTGAAATAAAATGTGAAGGTTTGCTTTGAAATTATGTTTAAAATTAATTTGTATTCTTGTGCTTCTGATATATGGATATCATTAACATGATCACACTTTGTTAATGAAAATTAATACTATAGATAATTGCATCATTTGAAGTGCCTAGTTTTGGGTCTCAAAATGGGGGATGTTACAAATTGGTATCAAAGCATAGGTTTATGTAAAAGCTAAAAGAATTTTGAACTTAAAAAATGTTTTGAAAACATAATCCTAGTTAATTAGAGGATAAGATTGAGGTAATGGATAACGTTATAGTAACATACTTCTATTTGCTACATATAAGTATACACTTTATTTCTATTCTCCCTTTCTCTTAGACCATTCTTCTGTATCTTACTAAGGTTCAAATGCAGATTTAAGGAAGTAAGATATGGAGGGAGGAAACAAAAGAGTGAATCTCGGTGGAGGAAGCACCACTACTAATGGAAATTTCAGGCCCAATACTAGAAGGAACTCAGGTTGACAAATAGCTATTAATATAGGTGCTGGAACACCACCGGTTGATATGGGAGCAATGTATCATTTATTTGCCAACATGATGCAAGCAGGAGCTGCTACTGGATTAGTTGGAGGAAATGCTGGAATAGCTAATAAAGAAGTTTCGGTTGTCAACAACTATGCTATTCTAAGTAAAGATTAAGAAGGACTTGGAGGGAAACCATTTATTGGAATGGAGGCTGCAATTGAAGTGTAGAATTGCTTACTTCATTATGAAAGGATTTTCGCTGTCTTGGTTTGAATGACGAATAGAAGTGGAGATTGGCGTCCATGCAATTGAAAGGAGCTGCGTTGTACTGGTGGAATACTATGACTGTCAGGGTAGTAGAGGAGACCTTGACTTGGGCTGAGTTTAGATGGAGCTTTGAAGAAAGATTTATGTCTGAGATCGCTAAGTCAACTCTATTGAGAAAGTTTGCTGAGTTAGTGCAAGGTGATATGGCAGTGCTTGAGTATGCAACTAGATTTGAGGAATTATCCCGATATGGGTATGCTACTATGGATACAGTGATTAAAAGGAATGAGAAGTTCATCCGTGGACTGAGACCTGAGCTTGCCATGGAAAATTTACCATATCTCAGGGATCTATGTGATGTAGTCATGGAAATGGTTTTGAGAAATGAAGAGTTCTTACTTTGTTCGGTAACAACAAGCCAGTAGAAGCTCAGAGTGGATAGAATCAGAAAAGAAAGTTTTACCAGAAGAAGGGATCTCACAGAGCTGCCAAGAAAAGGAAGTCTGAGGCTGTGTATTACATGTGTGATAAGAAGTGGCATTATGCTCATAAGTGCCGAACCGGTAAGGGGAAGGAAGTCGTTGGAAAGAAGAACATTAAATGCTTTAACTACGACCAAGTGGGACATTACAAGAAAAAATGTCTGAAAGTGGCCAAGGCAGAAAAAGGAAAAGTATTTGCTTTGGAACCGGCTACCTCGAGACAAACAACTGAGGAGAAAGGAAAAGGCACGATGGGAGGTACACTTTTTATTCATGGCTTACTTATTAGAGTACTGTTTGATACTGGTGCATCATATTCTTTTATATCTCATTGTTTGGTAGATAAGCTCAACCTAGAACCCTCATACCTAATTATTTCCTTAAGGGTTGCGAATCCGATAGGAGGATATGCAACTCTAGTGATGAGATGTGACCAATTAGAGTTTACATTATTAAGTCATATATTTGCTTGCAATTTGCATGTGTTTGATTTCGTAGGCTTTGGAATTATTTTGGGTATGGACTGGTTATGTAAGTATGATGCAAGGATATTTTGCTAAGATAGGGAAACATCATTAAGACACCCTATTAGTAGTGGAGCCGGATCTGACTTTTGTAAGACAATCGGTCCGAGTTGTAGCGAGAGATGAGTAGAAGTTAAGGAGCAAGGAGTCAAATTAGTAAAAGCCCAGTGGAGTGACGATGAGAGAGACTGTACATAGGAAATAGAGAATAGGATTAGGGACACTTATCCTAATTTTCTAGATGGTATGTTTTACATCTATGTTTATATGTTTGATGTGTGTGCCTTATATCGTAATTTTGAGGAGGAAATTCTTTAAGGAGGGGAGTCTGTAACACCCCTAGTTTTAATTAACATCATTTAGGAGATTTAATTGGATAAATTAAATAAAATAATAAAAAAGGTTAAGGAGATTGAAGTTTGATATTTAATAGGGGTCGCGTCTTAATGAATGAGTTAATAAGAATGGTTTAAAACTTAATAAGGAGGAATTATGATAAGGGTGGAATGGGAATAAGTCACGTATCTCAAATAAAACCCTTCATCTCTCACTAAATCATCACCACTTCATTTATAAAAACAAAGATAGTAAACAAGGACGACTATAGCTAGTGAATCTGAGAAGGAGTAAAGCTAGAATAACAAGTAGAAGGCTTAGGGGAATCAAATCAAATCCAAATCTCAACCTTCTTTAACCATTCAAGGTGAATAATAGTTATGCATCTCATGTTTAAGTATTATTTTCGGTTTTAAGCATAAATCTGTTTCTTTTTCTTATTTATGCCATGTTATGATAGTTTAAATGATTATATGCTTATTGGGGAATTTATTTAATTTGATTGTGAAATTAATGGATAAGTTTGAGTTAGAAAACCTATCATATGACACACAAATGACTTGAGATTTTGATATGTGTTATCCGGGTTTTTAACCTAGCAGAAACCAATATAAAACAAGACAACCTTAAGCTGGCAAGATGGTTCAGGACTTAACCAGAGAAATTACGACTAGAGATCGACGAGAGCTAAGCTATATGGTTAAGGCGGCGATTAGGATCAGTGAAGCCAAGAGACCAGCATCCTTGCAGCCTAACAAGTATTTGAACGTAAGCGGCTAGTGACTTGCCATTGATACGTGACGACAACGAGGAATGTCTATGAAAACATCTCCGATTTTGAAATCCAAGAAAGTCCTCTGTGGCCGGATCGTCAGCAACCTATGGACCTCCTCAAAGCCCCAAATAAACGAGTCACGGAAAACAAAGGAAGGAGGCAAAACTTGGATCGCAAAATGAACCAAGTCTATGGGTCGTCGGCGACCCATGGTGTTGGCTCATTTGGCGAGCCAGAACCTCCCAGGTCGCCTGTAGTCCCTGTTGTAAGCTGATAATGATGGGCCTGGCCCAGAAGCCCTCCAATCTCTATAAATACCATGCCACCTGCAACATAATGATGATCTTCTCCGGACTAGTTGCTAAAGCTCTGCTGGGATTATTCTTCACTTCCTACCTCCCTCACAACGATCTCTGAAGGAATACACTGTGATTCTCCGGTGGATTCTAACTCTAGAGATTCAATCTAACTAGGAAATATCCAAAGCCTTGTAGTACAATAGCTTTTGTAATAGCAACCAGTATATAATAAAACTATAAAGTGGACGTAGGCTTCGTTAACAACCGGACCACTATAAAAATCTTCTGTCTATTTTCTTTTACTGCTTCTTTTCTATATCTATGATCTATGATATTGCTCTGTAAAGACAGAGATGGTGCTTTCAAAACCAAACCAGGGGTTGGTTCATTTTTTGGGTCAACATTTTGGTTCTTTCACTGAGAAACTTGCAACCCAGAATCCAGATCTAGCTATCTACTTTGGATTGCATAGATCCCGAAGTTAGATCTCCACTTTCAACCCATGATCAAGGTCTAGCTATCTACTTTGGGTTACATAGATCAAGAAGTTAGATCTCCAGCCTTTGCTTAAAGAACTCACTATTTTAAAAGCCAATGACTCCCGGAAGGAGAAGAACTGCATCTGGAAGGTCCATATGGGTAGCAATAGCCGTAGAAGGTGTTAGCATCCAACAGGCTGAAGTAAATGCTGCTACCTAGGGAATCAAGCACCAGGGTCCTCTAGTCAGCATGAAGTTGTTACCAAGGACGAGTTGAATAAGATGGCTAAAGAGATCAATCAAAGAATGGAAGATAGTCAAAAGGCTCTAATGGAAAAGCTCAACAGTGTGATAACTCTACAATCAAACCCCGCTCCAAGGGCTGTTCCTTAACCAGCTACTGCCATATAACAGGAAAACTCTTTTGTTTCTGGCTTGCATAGGAGAAACGAAAAGCAGCCATTGAGAAGGTAACAACGGAGTGTAACTTGGAGGAGAATGAGAATACCCCACTTGACGCAAGACAACCAAATTTGAATTTGAATCAAGGGGCCAAAACCCCACTAGAGGACGTATCTATGAACCTCTCCGATTCGGAAGGCGGGGAGCAGGGTTATCAGGTAGGGGAGGATGCCAGCACATTCGATAATGCTAGAAACATCCAGACAGTCCCAGTTAGGCCAAATGCAAGCCAACGGGGCCCTACGGGAATGGCTCCCTTGAAGACAGGAGAGCCTAGGCATCAACCCATGCGCCAAGATCGTTAGCCGAACCAAACACTTGGCGCAGTGACTGACGGCCGCCACTAGGACCACCGGACATCAGAGGCATATATAGCAGACATGGTCAAGCGGCTGATGGACGAAAGCAAAAGTCAAAAGGATGATTAGTGTGGATCTGCTCCAAGTCGGACCCCTTTTACCGATGAGATATTGAATGAAAGATACCCAGACAAATTCACTATGCCAACCATTCCCTCTTACGATGGAACTAAGGATCTAAAACCCCATTTGTACAAGTATAGTTAGTATATGGATGGAGCCAATGTTCCGGAAGTCGTACGCTGCCGATGTTTCCCCATTTTTCTAGAAGATGTTGCATCTATGTAGTTCACCAGACTTCCTCCAAGAACTATTTCTACCTTTGATCAACTTGCAATAAAATTCCTTGACCAGTTCAGACTATATACCGCAGACCCGAAGGACGTCACATCTCTATCTGGACTGGTTCAAGGGCGCAATGAATCATTGAGATCGTTTATGAGTAGATTCAACACAATGGTGATAGAGGTGAGCAATCCCAATGAAGACATGGTTTTTATGGCCTTAGTCCACGCTATTCATCCAGAGACGGAATTCGGGAAATGGATCAAGATAAAGCAACCTACCAACAAGAAAGATTTCAACCGCAAATCAAGCTAGTACTTGAGGTTGGAAGAGGTGTAGGAGTTGGAAATAAAGGCTGTTGGTATACAACAGACGAACACCGCACAGAATGGCACGACGGCTTGTCAAAACACCCGCAACCCCAGGAATAGCCAAGGGGCTGTAGGGAAGAATGGGAACCAGAAGAGAGGAAATCGGAATTTTGACAAGAAAAATGGCGGTGGCCGCAACAAAAGGTTTAGAGAATTTGGACCAGGAGACTATACCTCTTTGAATGATATTCCGAAAAATATTTATCTCGCAACACAAGAAACTAAAGAGTATAGGAAACCCCTCAAAAAGGAGGCAATAGAACAGTAGAAGCGCTGAGGGAAATTCTGCCAATTCCATGAGACGCACGGGCACAACACAAACGAATGTCGCCACCTTAAGGACCTCAATGAAGGATTAATCTGCGACAACAAGCTTTAGCAATATGTAAAACGACCATGAAAACCCGGCCAGGATATAGTTCCTCAACCACCTAGGGAGCAAAGAAATCAGGCTGGAACTAGTGAGGAAAGGTCGAAACGAACAGACCAAAGGCTCATTATCGGAACAATATCTGAGGGACCGCATCCTGCGCAAAGGAGTTAGGGGGAGATGGAGCGATATGCAAGTTCGCTAAAGCATTCCTCGAAGGGATCGTGTTTGACAATAGATGGTGAAACTCCGGTCAAGCAGCAAAAGGTGCTGAGCAATGACATAGTATTTTGCGACCATGACACCGAAGTAATTGAGGCTCCAACTCTTGATCCAATGGTGGTGACAGTAGGAATCGGGCCTGTAGTAGTCCGACGAGTGTTGGTTGATAGTGGAAGCTCGGTTAATATACTTTTCAACTTCGATCAGATGAAGATAGGCATGAAAAGTGTATCTGCGTGCCAAACGAAGATTCAGGGGTTTACCGAAGAACCCAAGCCGCCGGTGGGAACCATTGACCTACCTATAGAACTTGGAGAGGGAGAACGATGAGTCACCCTCATTTAGACTTTTGGGATTGTGGATGAAATGTCAGCATAAAATGCGTTTCTGGGGCGGCCGCATTAGCCAACTTCAAGATAGCGTTGGCCTAATTGTGCCACACGATGAAATTCCTTACTGAGCACAGAGTCGGAATTGTGAAAGGAGACCAAAGCGTTGCTCGAGAGTGTTATATTGCGGTTTACGCAAGCCTAGAAGAAAGGAAAGGATGTGGGGAAAGCCCTCCACATCCGTGAACCCTCTATATAGCAATTACAGAACCGCCTCTGGCTTAGGGACCATAGCCGATTCGACAAGGCTTTGGACCCTAGGAAGAAGAGCTCAAGGGAGGATTGGGCGGCACCATCTGAGCTGACGGTGTCTGTCCATGTCAGTATGGATTACCCCACGCGGGTCCTAAGAATCGGGTTGCATCTTGAAAACAAGATGCGGTCGGAATTGACCAAGTTCCTCTGCGCCAACTTGGACGTATTTGCCCGGACGCATGCCAATATGCGTGGAGTGTCACCTGAAATTTCCTGTCACGCCCTCAACATTGACCCCAAATTCCCTCCAGTCAAGCAAAAAAGGCGCAATTTAGGCCTTGAGCGGTCCAAGGCATTAAGAGAAGAGGTGGATAAGCTGATAGACAATGACTTCATCCGAGATGCAACTTACCCCGAATGGGTATCTAACCCGGTCCTAGTCAAGAAGTCTAATGGAAAATGATGAACCTATATCGATTTTTCGGACCTTAATAAAGCCTATCCAAAGGATAGCTTCCCGCTCCCCAGAATTGATCAACTGGTGGATGGAACAGCGGGACATGAATTGCTGTCATTTATGGATGCGTACTCGGGCTATAACCAGATCCTAATGCATGAACCAGACCAAGAAAATACCAGCTTCATCACTGATTTAGGATTATACTGCTATAGAGTAATGCCATTTGGTCTCAAAAATGCAGGGGCCACATATCAAAGACTAGTGAATACTATGTTCAAGCGCTAGTTTGGGAAACCTATGGAAGTTTATGTGGGCAATATGTTAATCAAATGCCGAGTTGCCACTAATCATCTAGATAATCTTGCTGAAATGTTCGAGATACTCCATAAATATGGAATGAAGCTTAACCCACTTAAATGTCACTTCGGGATGGCCTCCGGGAAATCCTTGGGATTCATAGTGAGTGCCCGGGGCATCAAGGAAAATCTAGAGCAAATAACCGTGTTACGGGAAGTCCAGGCCCCTAAGAATAAGAGAGAACTTCAAAGCTTAAATGGAAAAGTCGCAGCACTAAGTCAATTCATTTCAAAAGCTACAGACAAGGGCATACCATTCTTTGATGCACTAAAGAAGGGAAAGAAAAACTTTGAATGAAGCAAAGCTTATCAAATGGCCTTCGAGGAACTGCAGCGACACATGGAAACTCTTCCGATCTTATCAAAACCAGTCGACGGAGAAGACTTGTTCGTTTACTTAGCAATTTCCCCACACGCATTGAGCGCAGTTCTCATGTGGGAAGAAGCAATAATCCAACGACCTATGTACTGCATTAGCAAGCGATTCACCGGGGCTGAGAAGAATTACCCGAAACTAGAGAAGCTACCGTATTTCCTTTTGATCGCATTCTGGAAATTACGGCTGTATTTCCAGGCTCATCCGATTAAGGTATTGATTGACCAGCCATTGAAACAAGTTTTGTACCAGCCAGAGACGTTCGGACGATTGCTTAAGTGGAACATAGAATTGAGTCAATATGACATCACTTACCACCCACGAAAATCAATTAATGGGCAAGCGCTGACCGACTTCATTGCTGAATTTACAATAAAAGATGATGAAGAGGAAGTTCAGTTACAAGCGGACGAATAATGGAAGCTTTTCATCGATGGAGCATCAAACAACCTCTTTTCGGGCATAAGGGTAGTGCTTGAAACCCCCTAGGGGTGAGCCATTAGTTATGCTCTACGCCTAGAGTTCCCAGCAACAAATAACGAAGTGGAATACGAAGCACTGATCGCAAGGCTGAAGGTCGTGAAGGAACTCAAAATAAAGTCCATTCATATATATAGCGACTCCCAGTTGGTAGTATGTCAAGTGAAAGGAGAGTATCAAGCACGCATCGAAGATCTGTCCCCGTATCTATCCAAAGTGCAAGAGTTGCTGAGCGACATCGAGCATTGCACTATAACTCACATACCACGGGAACAAAACACCAAGGCAGACTAAATAGGCAATCTATTTCCCTTTTCAAAAAAATATTGGAGATTGTGTACATTGATGAAAAGGGACTGGGGAAAGATTGAACCCAATTCCTACAGTGATGGATATAAGTGCAATTGAAATTCTTGGGGATTCAAGATAAAAAAAGAGTTAGTAGTAGAAATAGAATGGGCTTTTAGTTTAATGTTTCTATTTAGCGGCCGCGTTTTTGGCTAAGTTGGCAAGCTCCGGAGAAGCCCAGTCACTAGGGGTGGTCCCAGTCGAAACTCTAGCCAATCCAAGCATTAATGAGATGGATGTAGAAGGGATTCTCGAGATCACTGTGGAACCAGACACGTGGATGACACCAATAAAAGATTATCTCCTGGAGGGAACTCTTCCAACAGACCGAAACCAATGAAATAAATTACTCAGGAAGGCACCGCGGTTCGTGATACATGATGAAATATTCTATCGAAAGGGATTCTCAACCCCTCTTCTTAGGTGTGTGATCGATGATGAAGCACAACAAATCCTGGAAGAAGTGCAAAAAGGCGAGTGTGGAGACCACACTGGGAGGCAAACACTAGAAAAGAAAGTCCTTCGGTATGGGTACTTCTGGCCAACAGTAAACCGCGATGCCCCAGATCATGTCAGGAGATGTGATCGCTATTAGAGGTTCAGCAAAATCAAGAGAACCCCTTCAACAGAACTGACGTAGATGGTCAGCCCGTGGCCGTTTGCGATATGGGGGATCGATTTGATTGGCATCCTTCCAATGGAAAAAGGAAGAGCCAAATATGCTATAGTGGCCGTAGATTATTTCACGAAATGGACCGAAGCGGAACCACTGGCCACCATAACCACAAAGAAAGTTATTAACTTTGTTACTAAAAACATAATTTGCAGGTTTGGCGTGCCACAAAAAATCACCACTGACAATGGAACGCGGTTCGAAAGCGCCAAATTAAAAAATTTCTACAAGCGCTTCCGGATTGAAAAGAGCATTTCCATAATCGATCACCTGCAGGCAAACGGGCAAGTGGAGGCAATAAACAAGATCATTAAGTCCACCATCAAAAAGCGACTGGCAAAGGCAAAGGGAAACTGGGTTGATGAGCTTCCACTCGCACTATAGGCTTATAGAACCACACACAAAGCGATAACCGACCACACCCTGTTCGCATTAGCGTATGGTTCAGAGGCAATGATTCCTGTTGAGTTAGAAGTCCCCTTGCACCGAAGGATGAATTTCGATCAAAGGCAAAATGAGCAACTCCTACTCGAATCGCTAGACATGGTTGATGAAAAGAGAGAGGAAGCAGAGTTGAGAATCACTGCCCACCAAAAAAGGTTCACACGATATTTTTAACTCCAAAGTACACAGTCAAACCTTTGAAGTCGGCGATCTCGTGCTCAAGCAAGTTTACCCTGTCCTGGGAGCCTTCGGACCGAGCTGGGAAGGACCATTTATTATTAACCAGAAGCTTGGTGATGGGACCTTTAAGCTGCTCGCGTTGCCCGGATAGGCAATGCCGAGTCTCTCCTAACCGAAGCTGCTCTCTTTGCACGAAGATAGGCAACGCCGAGTCGCTCCAAATTCAAGCTGATCGCATTGCCCAGAGATAAGCAAGGCCGAGTCGCTCCAAATTCAAGTTGTTCGCGTTGCCCGGAGATAGGCAACGCTGAGTTTCTCCTAACTCAAGCTGCACGCGTTGCCCGGAGATAGGCAACGCCGAGTCGCTCCAAATTCAAGCTGCTCACGTTGCCCGGAGATAGGCAACACCGAGTCGCTCCAAATTCAACTTGCTCTCGTTGCCCGGAGATAGGCAACGCCGAGTCGCTCCAAATTCAACCTCCTCTCGTTGCCCGGAGATAGGCAACGCCGAGTCGCTCCAAATTCAACCTGCTCTCCTTGCCTGGATAAGGCAATGCCGAGTCGCTCCTAACTCAAGCTACTCGCGTTGTCCGGAGATAGGCAACGCCGGGTTGCTCCAAATTCAAGCTGCTTGCGCTGCCCGGAGATAGGCAACGTCGAGTCCCTCCAAATTCAAGCTGCTCGCGTTGCTCGGAGATAGGCAACGCCGAGTCGCTCCAAATCAAGCTGCTCGCATTGCCCGGAGATAGGCAATGCCGAGTCGCTCCAAATCAAGCTGCTCGCATTGCCCGGAGATAGGAAACGTCGAGTCGCTCCAAAGTCAAGCTACTCGCATTGCTCGGAGATCGGCAATGCCGAGTCGCTCCTAACTCAAGCTGCTCCCGTTGCTCGAAGTTAGGCAACGTCAAATCGCTCCAAATTCAAGCTGCTCGCATTGCCCGAAGATAGGCAACACCGAGTCGCTCCTAACTTAAGCTGCTCGCGTTGCCCGGAGATAGGCAATGATGAGTCGCGCCAAAATAAAACTGCTCGCGTTGCCCGGAGATAGCCAATGCCGAGTCGCTCCAAATTCAAGCTGCTCGCGTTGCCCGGAGATAGGCAACGCCGAGTCGCTCCTAACTCAAGCTGCTCGCGTTACCCGAAGATAGGCAATGCTGAGTCGCTCCAAATTCAAGCTGCTTGCGTTGCCCGAAGATAGTCAAGGCCGAGTCGCTCCAAATTCAAGCTGCTCGCGTTGCCTGAAGATAGGCAACGCTGAGTCGCTCCAAATCAAGCTGCTCGCGTTGCCCGGAGATAGGCAACGCCAAGTCACTCCTAACTTAGGCTGCTCGCATTGCCCGAAGATAGGCAATGCCGGGTCGCTCCAAATTCAAGTTGCTCGTATTGCTCGTAGATAGGCCACACCGAATCACTCCTAACTCAAGCTGCTCGCATTGCCCAAAGACAGGCAATGCCGAGTCGCTCCAAATTCAAGCCGCTCATATTGCCTGGAGACATGCAACGTCAAGTAGCTCCAAATTCAAGCTGCTCGTGTTGCCCGAAGACAGACAACACCGAGTCGCTCGAAATTCAAGCTGCTCGCATTCCCCGGAGACAGGCAATCCCGAGTCGCTCCAAAATCAAGCTTTTCGCATTGACCGAAGATAGGTAACGTAGAGGAGCCCCAGAAGCAGCGCACACAAGCTAAGACTTTTCACACTGCTCGGAGGCACCAAATACTAGAAAGTTGTTTGGAGTGAGTTGCCTTGCGAACTGGGGGGCATACACTTGTGTAAACCTATGCTGAGACAGAGTTACACATATACGATAGGTACGCAAGTCCTGTCACTTCAAACAACAATGAATTCACAAGCTTTATCTCGAAGCTAGCAAAATTTCTAAGTTCCGTTACTTCGAATGAAGGACCCCTGCTATGAGCACGGGATTATAAGTTAATAAAAAATAGCACAAGTACACAGAGAATACATGAATAGATAGCCAAAAGTAAAGTCAAAATATCATTGTATTGCTTCTAGTTATCTGTACAGGATCAAAATGTGGGGGCCATACCAACATAGAAACAGAAAAAAACAAAAAATATATAAGTACAGACTCTATAACAAGGACACAATGTGCAGACTCTGCACTTAACAACTCAAAAGGAAAATGACTCGAAAAGAAGCGAAAAACAAAATGAGCCCAGCTTCCCACAAGCTGCATGACAAAGTCCGGTACTCCCTCATGTCGACTGATCAATGCTTCTTGCCACTACTCCCTTTTCCACCTCTGGTTACCCGCTTCTGCCTCTTTTCGGGAGAGGTGTCGCTGCCGGTAATATCAACATGAAGCTCAGTGACAATCTCCTCCCCTTCATCCGAATGTTTTCCAGAAGAGCTGCCTGTCCCCCCACGTTTCCTTAACTTTCGGACTTTCTTTGAGGCCTTGACCGCCTCTACTTTCTCCTTCTTAACAACAATCAAATCTTGAGGAGTCTTATGTGGTTGCTCCGTCTATATCTCCTACTCCTTGGCCTCAGAGGCAGTTGTATCACCTTCCAGAGATGCCGAAGGGTCGTCCAAGCCACGGACCACCTCAATCTTCTCGGCCTCTGGTCCCGGTTGTGAGCTAGATACAGAGGTGGGAACAGGAGCAGGGATAGATACAATCTCAAGGATGTAAAGATAGCCGCATGCACAAGCGCTGAAGTAGCCAGTGCAGCAACCAGAAAGGTGGATGGTCCTATAAGATCAAAAATAAAAGCATTAAACTCTTCTTGCTCCTGTGGTGTAAGATAGAGGTCCCCGAATTCGGGAGAAGCATGGGCATTACCTCCGCCGGTGGAAGGGTCGTGAACGACAACCTCAGACTCATTCCCTCTGCCTTCTTTGGAAGGCTGTACCACATGAGGAACTGCGTCAAGCCATGAGATCGTCGGTTGATTATGAAGCTACCCAGATGGTTCGCCCACATCAGTAACAGTCACCAAAGCCGCTTCGGTGGCTTCTCTCTCCCGTTCAATCCAAAGAATCTCTTGACCTTCAAGCAACACCTTCTTGGACTCCTCGTTGAGATAGGCTTCCCGCAACTCTTGGTCCAAATAAATGTCGCCGTTCTCGGCAAAACGGGACAAGATTTCTTCCCAAACGAGGGCAAGAGTGCATGGGAACTTCGGGCCAAGGTAACAAAGGCTCCCCTGATGCAGCAAAGAGTTGACGTAAAAAATTTGGATTTCCGCGTCTAACTTCTCCATCTTCTGATCAAAAGTATGCTGGAGGTCCAGATAATTTGCTATCACCTTAGCCTTCTCCATCTCGACAGTAGTTTTATCGGCACTGAGTTATGCAACCTGAGCCTGTAATTTTGCAATTGTCTCAGTGGAAATCATTTTATTGTGCCCCTTAACAATCAAATTGTGGTCGGCGATCGTCTTCCTTTAAGCTTCAATGATAACATTGTAAGCGACCACATCTTCCTTTAATTTAGCTTCATCTGCATGAGTCTTCTTGATTTCGTCTCTCCAAACAATTTCAGACTTTTCATGCGCGATTTTCATCTCCTTCATTAGACTAGCAGTCCTCCTACTATCTCATAGTGCTGTTTCTTTCTCCTCCAACTGCTTGATTTTGGCATCTCGATCGGTCAATGCCTTTTCAAAATCGTCTTTTTGGCTTCAAAGGAGAGAATCTCCTGGTAGTTGTTCCTATTGGTGTCTGCTAATTGCTTGTAGAGCTTCTCCCACTTCTCAGCCTGTTCCATGTCATCTTGAATAGCATGGAGGCGTAGCACATAAGAGTCCCTGCAAATGGGGCGAATATCCATATCAAACTTAACGCCTCTCAGGAACCAAACCAGAAGAGCTGCCTCAAGCTTAGGCAGGCATGCAGGAAGAGTGTAAGCCGGTCTTCGGTGGGGATGAGAAGTGCCAGGGTAGCGGCAACAATAGAAGAGGATGGAACATGTGTTGTTGGCGGAGTTGGGGCAGAAGAAATGGGAAACTCTTGTCCCACGGAAGTATGCTTCAGAATGGGCTCAGAAGGATGAGAGCGGTGATCAAACTTTGGCTTCTTAGACGGCTCCTCCCTTTCATCATGAAACCATCTTTTCTCATACCCGCCTCGAGACAAATGGGACCTATTCTTTCCTCCTAGCGGCGGGCATCTGCCTTAAGTTCTTTCCTTCGCCTATATTCATCTTCCGTCTCCCAGACTTGGTGACAACTGAAAGAACGCTTCGGGTATCGCTGTGAATCGGTATAATCCTCGAAGTCGTGATAAAAACCACGTCCTCTTGAAATACCTAGAAAAGAGAATACACAAAAGACTTTAGAAACATACAAGGGATTAAGTGAGCATGCGAGAGAATGAAAGATAAGAATAAGTGCAACCCTAGTGTGTTGTGTCATGCATTCCTAATACAGGCCTAAGGCATCATCACAAACCAGGATGAACTGTTGTCAAAGGAGGGAATTAGACTGGCTTCGGTTGTTACAGGCAGGGTTGGGCTGACGGATGGCGCGATATCGCCTGAACAGGACGACGTCACGTAAATTTGAGTTCATCCTTCATAAGGGCGTCGAAGTCGAAGAATACATCACCGAAATCTCCAAGATCTGCCCCGGTAGCCTTGCTAGGAGAATCTTGACGCCTGCTAGTTTCTGGGGCCTTGTTTTTTCCATCGGTGTCGGAAGGGGGTGAATCCGAAAGAAGGGGACTCATGCCCGGTGTCTCGTCGCACGACTCTGAGTCTTCACCTTCGGATTTTGATGAAAAGTAATCTCTACGCATGGGCTCGACTTCTATTTCCTCCTAGATTGGGGACATTCTAGCTGAACCACTTAGACCGGCCGCGGTGTCCTCCTCATGAGTCATGTCGAGTGGGCTTTCGGACGGGCCACCTATTCCCTGACCTTCATCAGAATCATGTGAAGAAGAAGAAGATGGCCTTGTGCAAACTTTGGCTCGGCCGGGAGAGGGAACTTCAATCTGACAATAGATCGGCCCGGAGCTAAAAGTTCGAATTGGCGCAAATTCTTATCAGTTAGCAGAACTCTAGCGCACTGTTTCTCCGCATCAACGGCCTTTAGAGTTTGACAAATTTCGTTAAGTGCCGTATCTCTATTCGGCCTCGTGATAACTGCAAAGAGCACGCGATTAGTTAGAAACTCTATTACATCACTTCAAAGCTCGGCAAACGGAGAATAAGAAGACATACCCCTTGTCATCCATCGGCGGTTAACCCCCTCGGGGCACCTAACGAAGAAGTACTACGTCTTAAATTGCGACAAGTTGCTTTGCAATCGTAAAATGATCTTTCGATTTCGCTAGGCCTTGATTATGATCAGGGAGGCATAGTCATCTCTCCTCTTAAAAGCCAAGAAGTACCACAACTCGTCCAAACTCGGAGCACGACGGAACGTCCGCATGAAGAGAATGTGCAAGCAAGTAAGGATGGCATAACCATTTGGATGAAGCTGGAATGGGGAAATCCCCAAGTTTGAGAGCGTTTCATGCAAGAAGTCGTTGAAGGGGGGCACGGCTCCATTCAAACACATATATCGGTGACAAGTTGTGAACCTCGGAGGAGGCATGTGAGCAAACTCATTTTTTGCCGGCAGGCGCACGTCCTCTTCGAAAATCCCATGTTGTATGTATATATTGTGGAGAACTTTGGAAGAAACAACCGACTGGGCTTTTTCAGGTGGGTTGAGCAAGACTCAGAAGTTGGGAGGCGTGTGATCCAAAATGGACCCAACCGGAACTAGTTGACCAAACTCGGCTTGCGAGGTGGATGACGATACAGCTTCGGAGAGAACCGGACTTCGTCCGCTCGGATTGCAATGTGTGGAGGGCTGTTTCATTCTATATGATAGAACTCGCATCCGTAAAGGGTTAGGTAATTCTATCGGCAAATTTATCCTATTTTTGTAAGTTCCTCTTATCACACTTGAATTCGGAGGCGACATTAACTTGAGATTAGCGCGTCGGATTTCAAGTATGAACTGGGGCAAGTGCAGTGTGCTATATATGTGAGGTAAACTCGGTGTCCGAAGTGCCACAAACGTCCTATCCCGTGTAGATAGTTCGCTTGCAGTGGAAGGGGAGAAGAACTTCCTGTGAAATTTTGCTTTCTACTTTTAGTTGTACTGCTTGCGCAATTACCCGTTATCGGTCTGATCAATAATGGATCCGTCGTCTGAAGTGACACGGAAAACTCTTCTTGCTACGAGGACACAAAGCAAGCAATAGGTAAAACAAGATAAGCCTAAGTTCTCATATGAATCAAGGTCAACTGATGAATAGTTATGCAAGTAAAGTTTGCAAACCGGTAACGAGCCAATTCTGGTTCGATGGACGATGATAGCAAAACACGTCAAGCCTTGGGCCAAAGTGCGAATGTCATTCCCAGAGACGACTCAAGGCCCGATTTCCTATCTTCCTCCAAAGAACCACAATCAACAAGAAATCTTGTAGTCAACGTCATAAGCTAGGTCTGGGCATTAAACCATCATACCAACATAGCAATTAACATCTCAACCGAGCAAACCCACCTCAAATTGGTTTAATGGAACAAGAAGAATCATGAATTAAGCTTGGCGAGATACGAATCAGGTCATGGGCGAGCTAGTGTAGGGTCGGCTGCAACAAGATGTTGGATCAGCTTGGATTCAAGTAGGAAGATGGATCGGCTAGTGCTTCATGAGATGAGCAGCTCGAGTTGACGACTGGGTGAGTTGGTGGCAAAAGGATCAAGGCAGCAAGTTGAATCGGAGTGGATCTGCTCAAGTTGAATCGCTGGAAGGATCATTCGCTCGAAGAGGTTGCAATTGCTCGAGTCAAATGAGGGGAATAATGTTGGCTCGGGTATATGTAGGAAAAGGGGAAAGCAAAAAAAATTTCTCTAAGTAATCGGGTCCGAAGCGACCCGACCTAGCTCCGAACAAGGAAATTTTCCCACAGAGATAGGTCGCTAGCGACCCATCTCATATGGCTTGCTGGCGACCCAATACACAAAAAAAGAAGAAAAAAATATATTTATATATGTATACCTTTCGCATTTATATGTTTAAAAAAGAAAGCTTCGCCCTATCACTTCAAATTCGATCAATTGCGACTTTTGTGACTCCAAGGCATGCCGGGAGATTGCAAGCGAAAACATGGCAGGTTGTGGCAAGCAACAATAGCCAGAACCAAAGGAAAATAACCAATGACGTTGGGCTAACCTATGCATAGAACTCCGATGCAATCACTTGAAAGTCGGCAAATGGATATGGAAAATGATAACTTCCAGAGCATGCCTTGTTTACAATGAAGACATACTCTGGAGGGCAAATGTTATCTGGGTTTTTAACCTAGTATATACTAATAGAAAACAAGACAACCTTAATCTGGCAGGATGGTTCAAACTTAACCAGAGAAGTTACGACTAGAGATTGACGAGGGCTAAGCTATACGGTTAAGGCGACGATTAGGATCGGTGAAGCCAAGAGACCAACATCCTTGCAGTCCAACAAGTATTTGAACATAAGCGGTTAGTAACTTTCCATCGACACGTGATGACAATGAGGAATGTCTGTGAAAACATCTCCAATTTCGAAATCTAGGAAAGTCCTCTGTGGCCGGATCGTCAGCAATTCATGCACCTCCTCAAAGCTATAACCTGATAATGATGGGCCTGTCCCAGAAGCCCTGCAATCTCTATAAATACCGTGCCACCTGCAACATAAAGATGATCTTCTCTGGACTAGTTGCTAAAGCTCTGTTGGGATTGTTCTTCACTTCCTACCTCCCTCACAACGATCTTAGATGGAATACACCGTTATTCTCCAATGGATTCTAACTCTAGAGGTTCAATCTAACTAGGAAATAGCCAAAGCCTTGTAATCCAACAACTATTGTAATAGCAATCAGTCTATAATAAAACTATAAAGTGGATGTAGGCTTCGCTAACAGCCGAACCACTATAAAAATCTTCTGTCTATTTTCTTTTACTGCTTCTTTTCTATATCTGTGATATGTGATATTGCTCTGTAAAGACAGGGCTGGTGCTTTCAAAACCGAACCAGGGTGTTGGTCCATTTTTTGGATCAACAATATGATGTTAGAAACATTATTTTAGAAGTGGGTTTTTAATTCCATAATTATCTGATTTAGTGAGAATATTTAGTGAATTTCCAAAGGTTGGAAAATGATTTATTTCAGGTTTTAATTATTAAAGATAATTAAATTAAGTTTTTGGCCTAGAAATTTTTATATGTTAAAGAATATAGTAAATCAGATTTATTATGATATTTAGGGATTTTTCCCATGAGTTTATGAATTTATATAAATTTATTAGGCTAGAAAAGCCTAATATTCATATTAAAATTAATATAAGTTAATAGTTTGCAAATATGTTTTAGGAATGATTATCTGCCATATGGAAGCTTTTTGGAAAAGGTTTTTGATAAAGTAATTATTAGCCAATAAGATTTTGACAAACAATAAGGGTTGTGGAAAAAAACTTACTTTTATTAGCAAATAATCAGTTTTATTATTAATAACGAAAATGCCATGTCGGCAATGATGACGTCGCCGTTCATCTTCATCACTGCTATGACTTTCGAGGACAACCGATAGTGATGCACATGATATCAACTTGTGTTGGTATGTAGTGAATCAACTAGGGTTGAAGAGGTTCGAAGTTGGCATCCTCATCGTTGACATCGACCATGCTGCATGTTTTGCTATAGTACTGCATTTATATATGTAAGGGTATAGGGACGTGTACACGTAACAACGCCGATCCTATTGTTTTTGAAGTATTATTGCAGCAATAATGATGTCGCAATTTTTTATACAAATTGACTTTGAAACTATAGGCAACTATGCCGCTTTTATCTATGTTGACATCAACGATAACAACACTGCCTATTTAATACTGACTCTAAAAGGCAAGAAAGCCACGTTTTTAACTTAGTCAATGAAGCCACATTTTTTCACTTCGGCTTGATCCCTTGCCGCCTTCATTCCTTGTTGCTCGTTTTTGAAGTGGGCTATGATGCCCCTTATATTAACTTCGGCTCTAATGAAGTCGCTTAATTTCCTTAAGGCAATGATGTCGAGACTTATTTATGTCGACTTAGTTCTTTTAAAGCTTATTAATATGCAAACCAAGCTTGTAACGATCTAGAACTTTTGGTCATTTGAAATTGGAATATTTAATTGATTTTAAATGTTGAAAAGTTAATTTATAAATTTAATAATTTGAATTTCAAAAATAATGATTTATTGGATAATTTAGTTGTTAAATTAAATAATTGAAAATTTCTTAAATAATTGAATCTTGGATTTTATTTGGATAAAAATGATTTAAAGGCTTATTTAATTTCTATTAATAAGAATGAAGATAATAAAACTTTTAAAATTGATTCAAAAGTGATTAACTCGATTTTGAAAATAACTCGTTTTTAATTAACATATAAAAATAGCCTTCCAAGGAACAGTCTCGAAATTCTTCAAAACTAGCTCCATTGGATCCGTAATAGTGTATTATTATCGAATTTCAAATTTCGTAGCATTTGAAATTACCATTTGGTCGTACGGAATATAAACGCGTTGAAATTAATATCGGAAATTTAAAATAATAATTTGGTTCAAAAAGCTATCTTATACATACGATCAAATTGGGGCTCGAAACATGTTCCATAGTGTTCAAAATAGGGGTATAACATTAGGAACGCCAGGCGGCATGCCTCGATCGGGGTTCGAAATTTATATCTAGATATTTTGAAATTTAAATATATATATATATATATTGATTTGACTTTTGCACACCCTAATCCTTCTCTTTAGCAGACCTATCTGAAGCAAGCCACCCTATAGCCACACCTACCTCTTTCCTTTTTAAGCGTGCTCCTCTTTATTTTAAGCAAAGCAGAAGAAGAAAAAAGAAAGAAAATGGAATTCAAAAATTAATTCCGTAAGATTCACTCCATAAATGAAATATGAAACCACCTTTAAAAATCTTCTTTTGTCGAGCTCTATCCACTGATAGTCGTATTGAGGGTTGCAGCTTCATTTTTCGATGATCGACTGTAATGTCATAAATGAGTTTGAACTAGGGTCGCATTTTATCGACATTTGGGAAGGAATTAGGCCGAGGCGATGGTTGAAATGCATTGCTCGAGCAAAAATGATAAGATGGTGATCGTTTGGGGGCGTGCGACGTCGTTTGGTGGAATGCGTCATTTACTGTGCACATGAGAGGAGGTACGGGTCATGAGTTGGAGGCATGGCCTTTGGGCGTGGTGCTTGGGTCGATCGAGTCACGTTCGACGAGAGGAGTTCATTGGTGCGATCGATTTTGGATTTCGTTGGAAAATGCTCCGTGTCAGTTCGAATCGTGCACGCTTCTTTGGGTTTGCCGCTACATTCATGTTCGGGCATATTGAGGGAAAGGGAGACTGAAAGTAGGGTAATTGAGTAATTAAAATATAAGCTATTTGATTTAAATTTAAATTATTGATATCTTGTAAAATGTATATTTCTCTCATACGAGGTCCGATTTGGACGAAAGATTTTGCATTGCAATTGTGATGGCGAGAGCTTCGAAATGAAACTAGATTGGATAGATTTGGAGACTGTCAAAATTTGGGCTAAAATCGGACGATATTCGGTTTTAGTTCTAAACCGGAACGTCTCGGCGACAACAGAAAATAAATGTGAGTAAATCTCACTCATTTGGATAATTGGTTCTATTTTAAATAGTTAAAATTATTTATTGGTTGATTAGATGGATTGATAAATTATTATCAGTTGGATATTATATTATATATAATAGTATATATATTAGTAGTTGGGTATATTTCCCGTCGATTGGAGCGGATGAGACACTATGCGCACCGCATAATAGCGGACGACCCTATATTACCGCGATATCCCGCCTCGAAGCAGGATTGGTATTTTATGTTATCTAACATCTGTGTATGCAGGGAAACAGGTTGGAGGGATCCAATTGGATTCCTCAAATATATTGATTGTTTTTCATATATAGCGATATATGATGTAATTGAATAATATGTTATGGATTGTTGTGTGGTTTGTTTTATTGGATGCTATAATAGTACTGGCCTTAATTTTGGTATTTTAAATACCATAAATATTATTTTTAAATTTGAAGGAATTAAAAGGAGATTTGGGATATAAAAATATTTATATCGAAATTTGGATTATTTTAAAGGAAATTGATTTGGATAAATCAATGATTTGATTTTCGATTTGTACTTAACCATTCGTAAAATGTTTTAAAGAGAGATTTTAAAATAATTTATATAAAGGGATTTTTAAATGATATTTCTTAAAATATGGATAAGGAGTTGAAATCAATATTTAAAATAGATTTGAAAAATAAATGGGATTTATAAAATGATAGATTTAAAAATGAATTTTATAAATGAGAATGTTTTAAAAAACAAGTGAAACCCGAATGAGTTTATAAATTAATAAATGATGTTTATAGATAAAGTGAAATGATTTTCATTTGATAAATTGGAAATATAAATTCATAGGGTGAATTTATATCGAGAAATGGAAATCGTTCTTCTTTTAGAAAATAGTGGTTTCTATTTTTAAATTGTGAGAATGGTTATGAAATTGAAACGTAGTCGATGCGATATGAATTAAGAACGATTTATAAATTGAAAATTGATAATATTGGATTTTAAAAATAGATTTTTTATCGAGAAATTATGTTTGTTTTTAAATGATATTTTTATTTATTAAGCTATATAGTTAAAGTTGTTTTAGTATTGAAATATTTTGGAAAGTGGATTATTCAAATATTTAATATTTATTGAAATGAATTCACATTTTTATAATAAGCTTTGTAAATCGATTAGTTTTATCTAAAAATGAATTGGAAATGAGATATCGATGTTTATTTAAAGTGTTTTGATGTTTTAAATAATTTATTGAAATATTTCGAAAAGTGGATTATTCAAATATTTAATATTTATTGAAATGAATTCACATTTTTATAATAAGATTTGTATATCGATTGGTTTTATTTAAAAATGAATTGGAAATGATTTATCTATGTTTATTTAAAGTGTTTTGATGTTTTAAATAATTACTTAAATGTGTTTTAAAAATAAATTATTATTCTTTAAAAATACTTATTATATATATAGAGTTTTGAATGATTTTAATTTATTTATAAATCCTTTCGAGATTTGTAAACAGGGTTTATTTAACGGATATGATTTTTATAAGAGAAATCTTGTAATGGAATTCTGGAAACTTAAGGAAACTTCCGAAATGTTGAAATACGAGAACTTAGGAAATGAATTAGAATTCATAAAAGAAGTTAGAAATGGGTAGTTGGAATTATAGACAAGTGTAATCGATTTTGGAAATTTTAAAGGAAATTAATTAATGAACTCCAAAAACTTACAGAATCCATTATAAATGAGTTAAGAGATTTACAAGTAAATTGTAAAGGATTTTGAGAAATAGGAAATAAATGGAATATTTCCTAAGTATTGGAAATAAAATGAATTTAGAAAAATATTCTTATGAATATTTCCTAAGTATTGGACTGGAAGAATTTGAAATTTTTTAACTACGAGATTATTATTATTATAAATATTTTTAAGGTGTTGAATTATAAATGGAATTGAAGAAAAATATTTCTAAGTATTGATATGATTCGAAAATATCCTGTTATGGATATAAGTATTTGAAATGGTTTTCAATTATTGAACATACTAGAAGAGATTTGAATATATATCTTTATAAAGATATTTTGAAAAGAATGTTTTGAAAGTATAAAATTGGGCCTAGTGACTGCTTATGTGTGAAATTTTGATAGTTACATAACCGACTATCAAATCTAGCCAAATTCGTTGATCGTTTCGAAGAGACCGGGATTGGATTTGATTGATGATAGGTTCACGCATGATAGGGGCTCTCGCTTTATGTTTTGTGGAGAGCAGGAGACTCCTCCTAAAGGAATGGTTTGCAAGGGGTAAAGAAGGAAAAAAATAGAAGAAAATAGAAACAACAACACAGAATCTCACAATCGTAGCGGAACAAAATATAATATATAATAACAGATCTTTATACAAAGAAACTATGGCTGTAATATACATATAATCATTAGAGTACAACAGTCAACAATCAATCTGGACAGTTATAATATCTTATCCTCACATGCACTGAATATACAACATAACACACAGCGGAAATAACCAAGTATGTGTAATATGCTTGAAGTCCTCCAGCTTGTCTCCTGAGCTTCATAACATCCTAACTTGGATCTGTAATACTCGGTCTGACCCGAGTATTATAATAAAATAACACCCAAGTCAGTCTGGAAAACCAACGTGAGAAAAACACACACAATTTGAATTATTATTGTTATCAAAATCCTTTGAAAAACAAAGGTATCTCATAAGACCCGCCACATATAAATACGACAGGTTTTTACCTTACGATAACCAAAACATTTTATATCAAAATCATCTAATATTATAATAGTGCCTATAGAAAATAAACTATAAAATAGTTGAAATGCTTGCATCTCACGTTTCAACATAGTTGGGCACATCTAAAACCGTACAGGCTCGTAGTGTATTTGGATTCCATACAATGACAGGGCTACTAGGGTACCGTCCGTCATAGTACACCTCTAGAAAAATGTACCAACATCGTACCTAATGATCCCTGCCAATACAAGACCGACCTACCCCTTGCTGGATAGTACCGAATATGTTATCATCCCGAGTGTTCCCACCCCATCGAGCGATCTCTTTTCCATGCACAACCATATCCATAATTATAATATATCTGAAGGTATCTAGAAAAGTGACAACAAACCATACTTTAGTGCGACACACTTAGCCCTACTTCATCTCCCTTGTTTTTAGTCATTCCCGGTTAATGAGGCTTGAGTCTACGTTTACCTTTTTGAATAGCAATCCCACTTGGAATGCTAACACTGCCTTCCAGGCAACAATGCAATGATAGCATTCATCCATACAAGTTGTTCTGGGTCTGAACAAACTGAATCTCTTTCAAGATCACCATCTCCATTATCTTCGAGATATCACAATTCTTAACGCTCAAATCAGATTGAAGTGGTTTTCGGATAATTAAATCCGATCCCAGTCTCTTCAGAAGGATTAACGAAAATTGGCCAAGTTTGATAGTCGGTTATTTAACTATCAAATTACACACATAAGCAGTCACTAAGCCATATTATAAATCTTTCAAAATATTTTTACAAAGATATATTTTCAAATCTCTTCCGGTATATTCAATAATTGAAAATAATTTCAAATACTTATATCCATAACATGATATTTCAAATCATATCTTAATTCAACACTTAGTGGAATATTTCCAAATTCGATCTATAACATGATATAAATCCTTTCGCCGCTAAAATATTTCCAAAAGCTTTCATTTCAACACTTAGGAAAATATTATAAGTCTATTTTCCAAAATCATTTCTAATATCAATAATAGGAAATATTTCATAACTTATCTCCTAAATTTCCGGAATTATAAATAAATTCCTTTTACAATTTCCAAAACCGATTATACTTATTTAAAATCCCCATTAACAATTTATAACTTCTTTTATGAATTCAGATTCATTTTTGAAGTTCCCGTATCTAAAAATTTGGAAATTTTCTTAAGTTTTCAAAATTCCATTATAAGGTTTTCTCTTATAAATCACATCCATTAAAAAAAATTCCTTTTACAAATCTCGAGAGCATTATAAATAAAATGCAATCACTTACTTTTAAACTATATATTAATATAATAATAATTTCAAAAACATGGTTAAATAATTATTTAAAATATCAAAGCACTTTTAAAATACACATCAATAACTAATTCCAATTCATTTATAAAATTGCTAATCGATTTACAAAACTAGTTTATAACTTAGAATTCATTTCAATAAAGTTAAATTTTTAAATAACCAACTTTCTGAAATATTTCAATGCTAAAACAGTTTTAAATTACATAGTTTAATAATTAAAATCCTCTTTTTACAACAAACTTAACCTCTCAATAAAAATACATTTTTAAAAATTTCAATATAACCAATTTCAATTTATAATCTCTCTTGATTCATAACACATCGACCACATTCCCAATTTCATAACCTTTTTCACATTCTGAAAATAGAATCTACCAATTTTTTTAAAACCGATTATCCTATCTCATTACAAATTCTCACCGTGAATTTATATCCCCAATTTATCAAATGATGATCATTTCACTTTATTTATAAACATTGTTTATAAATTTTATAGTCTCATTTCTAGTTTACAACGGTTTATATTACAAAAATCTATTTAAATTAATTTCCAATTAAAATTCCACTTATAAATTTATTTCTTAGATAATCCAAACAATATTCCAAAACCATTCAAATCTCAATTTCGACTTCCATTTCATATTTTGAGAATCTTATTTAAATTCCATTGTTTAAAATCCTCAATTTAAAATTCTCTATTTGAAATCATTTTATGAAATAGTTACATAAATATCGAAATCCACTCATTTATTTTATCCAACTCAATTCCTTTTAAATAATTCCAAAATTTAATAGAAATATTTCCATTTCCAAAATCGCTTTTGAATTCCATTTTTAAAATAAAAAATATTATTTATGGTATTTATAATACCAAAATTAAGACCAGTGCTGCTATAGCATCCAATAAATCAAATCACACAACAATCCATAACAGATTATTCAATCACGTCATATATCACTATATATGAAAAACAATCTATATATTTGAGGAATCCAGTTGGATCCCTCCAACCTGTTTCCCTGCATCCACAGATGTTATATAACATAAAATACCAATCCTGCTTCAAGGCGAAATATCATGGTAATATAGGGTCATCCGCTATTATGCGGGGCGCATAATGTCTCATTCGCTCCAATTGGTAGAAAAATACCGAACTACTAATATATACACTAATATATATAATATAACATCCAACTGATAAATTATTATGAACTCATCAAATCAACCAATAAATAATTTTAAATATTTTAAATTAAAACCAGCAATCCAAATGAGTGAGATTTACTCACCTTAATTTTTAATTCGACGAACATCCAGATTTTAAATTAAATTGAACAACGTTCGATTTAATCTAAAATTCCAACTGACTCCGAAAAATTCCAAACCAATTCCTATGCGTAGTATTCGCTGTCATGAACCCAATGCAACATGTTTCGTTCGATTTCGACCTCGTTTGAAAACGGTATGAATTTATAAGATAACGATTTATATAATAAAATTCATTAACTTAATTACAAATTTAAATTACAATTTACCCCTTAATTATCCATCTTCCCTAATTTCCTTGTCTCCCTCTACATGCTGCGCCTCCATAGTCGTGCCACCATCAACCCTTTCTCCCTCCTTGTTCCGCCATTCGACAAACGAACGTTTTCGTTGTTCATCTCGTTCGACGCCCTACCCAACCATACCCCTATGGCACAGTTCGACCTCCACTTTACAACCGCATCCAACCCCGTACGAGCCCAGGTCTCCATAGTCGCGACCCCTCCAAAGCCCATCGAGCTTCACCAAAACTCGGCCATCGACTCACCCACTCGCCACAAACCCAAATCCAATCACCAAACCACCCATCCCCTCATCAATCATTCAAAATGGTCAACCCTAGTTTACAGTTCAAACGTGAAAACTCACCACACCTCATGAGAAGGGTATCACAATGGAGCGCTTGAATTTTTGAGAATTTAGGAAGCGGTCTCAATTTTTATTTCTTTCTTTTCGATTCTATTTTGATTTTCCTCTTTTTTTTCATTTCGACTGAAGAAGAAAAGAAAAGAGGAGGCTCGCGTAGGTTTTTAAAATTGGGAAGGCGGCATGTGTAGAGGCATAGGGTGGCGCTGAGACAAACATAGGGTGGCTGTGATTTGAAATTTATATTTTATTTTATTCAAAATATCTCGCATTACATATCTCGAAATTTTGAACCCCTAATGAGGCGTGCCGCTTGGCGTTCTTAATGTTATACCCTTATTCCGAACGTAATGGAACACGTTTCGGGACATAATTCAATCGTATGTGGAAGATAGATTTTTGAATCCAATTATTATATTAAATTTTCAATATTAATCTCAATGCATTTCTGTTTGTACCAAAATTGGGCACAACACTCTTCGGAAGTGTTTGAAGAGATAAAATGAAGAAAGTAAATGTAAAAAGGGGATTATCTAACAAACACTCCAGACAATAATAAGAAAAACAGCAAAAGAACATAGAGATGTAGAGTGGTTCAACGTGTTGCCTACGTCCACTATGAAATGATTGACTTTTATTAACTTTTGCTTGCTAGTTACAGTGGATTACAACAGTAAATCTCGAGTACAACAGTGATTTTTGAGTGCAACAATGGATTTAACAGAGTCTAGATGTCAAAGAGCCAAAAGATCCCTTTTCTATAGGTTCTAGGCTGCTATTTGTAGGTGTAGGGTGCAAATATCTCGCTCAAATCTTGGGAAACCTCTTCTGGCACGTGGGTGGGCCCACGCGATCGATCCCATGTGGTTTGCACTCGGTCCGTGATCGATACGAACGAATTTCGTATCGATCAAGATTTGACCCAATCATCGAAATTGGGCATGAACATTCTTTAGGTCGTACATAAGCTCCTGTGAAAATTTGGTGGCATTTGGATTTGTAGATTGCGAGTTATGATCGATGCAAATTGGGCTATCCAACATGGATACGAGTTCGTATCGATACCTTCGCCTCCATCTCCTTTGTGTCGATCAAAGACACGTGCTTGTTTGTTGACGTGGAGCGATAAACTGGGGTGGATCCACATTTTATGCCGAATCGATCGAGTATTTCCAAGGTTTACGCCTTGTTCGTATCGGTCTGAATTGGCCCTGTTCGTACCAATAGATTGCATTATTCTGTTCGCATCGATCGATCACATTGTTCTGTTCGTATCGATCGACCGCATTGTTCTGTTCGTATCGATCGACCACATTGTTCTGTTCATGTCGATCGACTGCATTCCACTTCGTATCGATGGGATGTTGTGATTTCGTATCGATCTATGGTCGATCGATACAAAGCACGTTTGAAGCTTAATCGAAACGAATTGGACATTCGTTTCGCAGTCGATGGATACGAAGTAGGAGGGTCCGGATGGATACGAAGTAGACTCTCTTGCTACTGATCGATATGAAGTTAGCTTGTTTGCTGATGGATACGAAGAAGACTATTGTCGATGGATACGAACAGGGCGGTTGCATGGCGATGGATACTAATAGATGGATGCGTGATGTATACGAAATCGACCATTGCGAAATGATGGATACGGCCCGATCGATGCGAAATGATGGATGTGAGTGAGTTGATTTCCATGGCTTGCATCAATCATATCTTGAACATATAAACTTGGATTTACTCGAAAATTGGAACGTTGACTTTCACAGCTTTACTTGTCATGTCTTGTCAATTGCAGCTCGATCCGGACTCGGACATAACTCATCGATATCCATAGTGAGTCGGCCTATAACCGATCCTCGAAACAGGTTGTTCTCGGTTTCCAGTTAAGTTCTTGGTATCACAGCCTTGCCAAAAGGCAGGATAACATTTTCCCCCCAAAGTACGTCTTGTGAGTACACGACATGCTTTGAAAAGCTGCAATCTTCACTCTGAAAAGTTCCATCTGACTTGTTAATTGGTTGTCGTATTTTTGTTGAAAGCTGTGACCTTTTATTGATCCATAGTAACATAAGCCATGAACCGTAGACTGCCAATTGTTGTACCATGGACTGTTTCAATTGATCGCTGTACGATAGTGATCTGTCGTTTGTTGTTGTAATCGTCACCAACCGAGTATTCAATTCCTGCGAATTTTAAAGATTGGATGTTAGCCCATTATACATGAATGTATGTTAGCCTGACTTTCGTTAACATTCGTATGTTCAAGAGTCTTTGTCAGGCTTTATATATCGAATTCCATATTGACCCTTTCCTAAAGCAATGTGAAGTTCGATTTGTAACAACTCTTGACGGTTGTTTTGGTGTGTCCCTTCGTATCGATCCTCTCCTTGATCGATTTGGGATGAATGAACGTAGATTTCGTATTGATAGAGTTGAATGGTCCAGATATTATTTTGCAATGACCTTCGCATCGATGGACTTATGAGGGATACGAATAGTCCAACTGGTCCTCTGGGTATTATTCGTATCGATGGATACGAGTCTTCATGGGCTATACGTTGATGGATACGAATAAAGCAGTTTGTATCGATGCGCTTCAGATGGACTCAAATGTCAATAAGACTCGAGTTGATGGATACAAATAGCTCCTTTCGTATCAATCATGGGAGAAACCTGTGTCTACCGGTCGAGACAACTAGGAGGTAAATCGTTTCTCTTCGTTTCTTGGGTCCGTATAAAAGCATTTTGTACTTAGAAGAATTCTCTATGTTTTCATTTTACTTCCAGCCCTTTGTATTGATAAATTTTCGAAAGCAAGAAAATTGCATTTGCCTTAAAACTGACCCAAGTTTTAATCCCCATAACTAATTACTCAAATTAGGTAATTAATCGACGAATCCATGTAGATATTGAGGGGACTCGAGATTCAACGCCAATTCATTCAAAGTCGTGGCCTATTCCGGCATTGTTGATGCCGGAGTTGGGTCGAAGCGAGGTCAAGGATAGAGTAATGGCGTTTGTGTTTGTTGGAGAAGAAGGAATGAGATACGAAGGAATTGGTGGAAGGTTGTTTGGCCTTAATTTCGCACCGATGAAAGGAAGGAGAAGATTTTGCTTCGTATCGATTTAAGGCGTAGGGTTCGTATCGATGAAGAATTGATCGATGAATAGTGAAGTTCGTATCGATCCAGGGTAGGCGATCGATATGAATCTCATAATGTTCGATCGATACGAAATGTTATATAACCCGATCAAGCCGAAGCCAGCAATCCTGGATTGATTTGAAATTCCACATAACCGGATCGGTACGAGGCCGCTGAGTCGATCGATATGAAGTTAATAAACTTTTGATCGATACAAAACTAGAATTTCTGACCGATACTAAATTAAGGCCTTTGAACGAACGATCCGAGATTTGACTTTAATGGATACGAACTTCGTGCAAAATTCGAAGACTTGACCCCGGCGAGCTTCGGCCTTGCATAATTGGACTTAATTGTTAAACTGCATACTTGACTGCCTTTCAAAGCTCATCGATGGAACTGTAACTTGAAACACTTAATAAACTTTTACTTGGGTCAGCCTCCAAAGTCTGGGTAACACGGTTGTGACGGTTAGTGATAACGTTCACTCCAGTTGAATCTCGAAGTCTTATCATTCGAACACTTTTCTATTATTTCTGTGAAGTTTCTTATGCATCACATAGCACTGCACTATACATTCACACACTTCACACTGGGGAACACATGGGCTTATTATCGTCTAATGATGGTTTTTAATAAGTTGATTAGCTATGGAATCCACAAGTTCACAACAGCAGGAGCTTTAGAGTTCATTTCCTTTAGTCATAGAGATTCTGGTCACCGCGGCCGAAGTTATAGATCTAACTCCGGACGAGCTGCCTGGTGCCAGGTTTATCATGAACCCACAAGATTTTGTGCCGTCCAACGTCTCCGAAGATATGCTAGGACGAATATGTCTAAGGCATGGTTTACCATTGGACGACGTCTTATTACCGGGATCAAATGATAGACCGCATGTTCCCCCGGAAGGGTTTACTGCCTTCAACAGGCATTCATGTACAGCCGGGACGCTTCATCCATTCAATCAATATATTCGAGAAGTGTAGTTTTTCTTTGGAATTGCCCCATCACAGCTAAATCCTAATGGATACGCATTGCTGAACAATCTGTTCATTGTATTCATGGAGCATCTTTACAGACCCCCTCGACCCCGATCGAAATCATATATCTTTTCAATGTCAAGAGTCGGGGAGATAGCCCTTCTTTCTCATTTCTGGAGGCGGTCAGGAACTGTCAAGTTGTGACGGGTGCTTTGACCAGATTGAGCTACTTCAAAGCTGAGTGGTTCTACATTCGATGCCCACCAGGGTTTACTAGTCGATGGTTAGCTAGACGTAAGTGCTTCGAATTTTCTGGTAGTTAACAATATAATAGCAATTAGTATTGGGACTAATACTCTCTATCCACTACAGTCGCAATTCCTCGACCTGAGGGCGCACATTTTAAAGAAATAGTATGGATCCTCCAAGAAGTTCCAGGCAAAATGAGAGAAATCGAGTCGGTACTCACCGATAGGAACTTAAGAATTCTTGGGTTAATCGAGCGAAAACAAAGCATAAGGCTTGAAGGAGTGTTAGGGCGGCCCCGTCGAACAACACTTTTCTTCTATGCAAATTCAGCGATATTCATTTAATAAAATAGCCACTTAAGTTTATAACCATTTTAAATTAATTCTAATCAATTTATCAATTTCTATTCATTCACATTCAATTTATTCACAAACCTTGTTCACTTCATTTTATATCAACCTGTATTTCATTCCATGCCCATTTTGTTTATGAATCATCTCATAAATTAGTTATTTAAGTTGAATTTCATTCTTATCAACAATATTCACAACCATATTCAATTTACACTAAAATTGAATTAATTTATAACTCAAGTCATCACCATTTCAATCCATTTCTAATTTATTCGACAACCATTTCAAAATATATTTAATTTTCTTACACAAAAATCGAATTCCATTTATAACCCAAGTTCCACATTCAGTTTCAATTTCAATCCACAATCCATTTTACTTAACCAAGTTGAATTCCATTTTCATATTCAATTAACTAATTAATTTATCTAATTAGTTAACTTCCATTTTATAATTCAAAATCTGATTTTTATTTCAAAAATAAATCTATTTGGCTGGCTTGAGTATAAATTCATTTTATAATTCAAATTTGGATTTCCCTTTCTTTACCAAAATATCAGACCATTTTTATTTTCTTTTTCTATTCCACTTTTCAATTTTATAAGTTACACAGCTTATTTTTCACATTTCCAAATTTTCTATACCCATTTTTAATTAAATTCGGTTGATTCAACATTCATTTGATTTCCATAACTCAAATCTATATTCATTTCACAACTCACATTTTATATTCAATTCAATTTGATGTTGTTTCAAATCCAATCCAATTTTATTTAACTTAGCTTGAGTTAAATTTTAATTCGTTCAATCCATTTAAACTTACTCAATTTAAATTTAAATTCCAAAATTCAATTTTCACACTTCTTCCCTTATTAATATCATTCTCCACTTATAAGTTCAAAAACTTATTTTCTAATATTTTTATAAAACATTAGCTAGTAATTTCAGAATTCAAACACCCAGATTTTTATTTCAAATCATTTTGAAAAATAGATATATAGCCTCTTTTGGTTTAACAAACCATTGCTTTGGAATTTTCAAAATCAACTCGGTTTTATTCCGAAAGAAATTCCCTTCGGAATTTCCAAAACAACACATGTTTCCAAACAAAAATCTCCATATCAAATTACTATGGTAGCAATTCGTCACTTAGAAACTCAAAAATGGAGACTGATGATGCGGCCGTCATCACCAGAATTATTTTCCAGTGACTGTAGTGAGTTTAGTGCTTTATCACTTTAAAAATCCATTTAAAAACATTTTCTATTCAAATACATTTCCACAATAATATTACCATTATTTATTTCAAAATGCTTTGGAAAAAATTTCCAAATTTTCTAGGATTTTAAGTTTCCAAATTCCAGTTTGAGTCCAAATTTAGTTTTAGCTCATTTATATAAATCATTCTAATACAAATTCTATTTGGTTATATTTAACCGTTTAAATTTTATAATCTTGTTTTGATTATAATATTAACAACCAAACACATCAATATACTATAATAGTTTCAGAAAATTATTTCTTTTATATCAAAATATAATTTGGGTATAATAATTTCATTTACCTCTTTCCAAACAATACTGTGTCGGTTTACCTGGTTCAAGTGTTTAGAAACTCCTATCAATTTTGTGGCATCCCACTATTCGACCAGAATTTATAAACCACTTAATAGATAAAGCAACATAATATAAAACATTTTTATATTCACTAACAAATACGCACTCATATCTATTAATACACTCAAACTCATTCTAAGGTACTACTGACCCTATCTCTAATGAGTGATCCCCACCAAAGCTAAGGTTCACGCTTAACCTTGCGCTCTAATTCCAAGTGTAGAGACCTGAAGGCAATGGATAAAACCCACCGTAGCATACACTGGTACCTCGAATCTAATTTTACGGCTAGCCTCTCGACCGTAAGCACCTAGCAATCCAACCACTCAAGGACATGTAGGAGTAAGAGCCATCCGTTCGCTACCTAACAAGAAGCGAGAACCCCCTATCATGCGTGAACCTATCACCAATCAGATCTGATCCCTTTGAGTCGACAATAAATTTATATCAAAGGGTACGGAGAACCACTAAAGGAATGGTTTGCTAAACCAAAAGATATATATTTATGATTTCAAAATGATTTGAAATGAAACCGGGTGTTTGAATTCTGGGATCCTTATCTAAATGTTTTAGAAAATATCAGAAAATAAATTTTTAACTTATAATTTGAAATGTGAATTTTTGGAATTGAATTTTTACTTGAATAAGTTAAAATGAATTGTATGAAATTGTGAATAATAAGTTGTGTAACTTATAAATTGGAAAAGTGGAATAAAATAAAAAAACAACATGAAAATGGTTTGATATTTTGGTGAAGAAATAAAAATCCAAACTTGAATTATAAAATGAATTTGAACTCAAGTAAATTAAATGGAGTGATTTTTGGTTTAAAAATCTGATTGTGAAGTGTAAAACGAAAGTAACTAATTAGAAGAATTAGTTAGTAAATTGAATATTCGAAATGGATTTGAGTTATAAAGAAAATTTAACTCGAATGCAAACAAACCAAATGCGTTGAAATGTTGTGAATTAAAATGAATTTGGGTAATTTGAAATGGGTTGATGGAATGTACTAATTCCATAAAGTAAGTGGAAATAGAAATTGATTTACAAATGACTTAGCGTCGAAAATAAAATTTGATTTATATTTTGTTGATTATAAACTCGGGTTATTAAATAAAATGGATTATAAATTTGAGAAATATTTATGAAATGGTTCGTAAATGAATCGACATGGAAATGAAATGTAATTTAATATAAATAGCAGTAAACCGAATTTGGAAATAAATAGAAGTGAACAGATTGAATGCGATTGAATCGAAGGTAAATAAATTGAAATGGAGTTTGACTGCAATGGGATTTGATATACATTAACTATTAAAAATAGGATTGGTTTTAAATTGTGTTGATTTGGAATAACTGAATATGAACTTGGATTGTGGAATGAAAGCGAATGGAAGGAATGAAAAATAAGTTGGATATGAAATCAATGCAAGTGGATGAAAATGAGGTAAATTGATTGAGAATCAATTTGAAATGAATATGAATATGAATATAATGGATATGAATGTGAAATCGAATAAATGGTATGCAAATCAATTCGGAAGTGAATGATTAAATGTTGGAACTTGGTATTTGCATGTACGTGCTAGATATGCATGTTATAATCTGTTTGTTTTTGAAATTGTTTATACATACGTGTCCAACACGTCGGTTTATGCAAATTAAGTGTTTAACTAATAAAAATGAAAGCAATGCTACTACATTACATATATATGAAACTGATGTACTTTACTTGAGTAAGTACAGGTACATGGAGCTGTTTGGCTTGATTTTGGTTGTGAAAATTGCATATAAATTGAGCAAGCTCACTTAATAAAGCTAAAATAAGGCACGCTTACGAATTCAGCGCGAAAAATAAAAATATTGATTTATATATTACGTTTTCCAGCCATGAGAGCCGATGTATATCTTTTTATCATATTTTTTGTAACGACCCAGAATTTCAGATATTTGAAATTGGAATATTTAATTGATTTTAAATATTTAAAAGTTAATTTTTAACTTGAATTTCAAATACAACTATTTATTGATAATTTAATCATTGAACTTAATAATTGGAAATTGGGTAAAATATTGAATCTTGAGTTTTAAGCTTGTTAAAAATAATTTAAAGGCTTATAAAATTTATATTGATAATAATGAAGATAATAAAAGTTTTAAAATTGAATTTAAAACCAATTTGTTCTGTTTTGAAAATATATCGTTTAAATTGATATTTAAAAATAGCCTTCCGGGGCACAGTCTCGGAATTCGATGAAACTAGTTCCACTGGATCCGTAATAGTTTATTATTATTGGATTTCAAAATTCGTAGTGTTTGGAGTTATCGTTTGGTCGTACGGTATATAAACGCCCTGAAATTTATATCGAAAATTCAATATATTAATTAGGTCCACGAACTATCTTCTCCGTACGATCAAATTAGGACTCGAAACCTTTTCCATTGCGTTCAAAATGGGGGTATAACATTATAAATGCCTAGCGACACGCCTTGATAGGATGTCGGGATTTTGAGCTACGAATTCGAGACGATTTAAAATTTTAAATAATATATTTTTATATTGACTTGTCAAACATTTTCACATCAGCCATCCCTTCTTTCACTCAAAAACACTATACCCTTGCCGTTCAAAACACGTTACCCTCCTTTTATAAATGCATGAAATATATCAAATCCTAGCAGAAAAAAAGTAACTTCAAAAATCAATTTCTTCAATTCCACTCAACTAAAAAATCAAAAACAAGTTTCTAAATTCTAGTTTTAGCTTAGGCTTCAATCTGATACGATATTTGGTTGGTGCGACAGTATTTTTCTCTATTGGCCGAAAGCTAGGGTTTGGGTTGATTGGTAATCTAGGTGTCGAGAGGGTAAGCGAAGCCGAAATCGGTATCGGCATGGGAAGGCGAGCTGTAGGGGATCGTTTGAAGGCGTACGATCGAAGATGGGGAGGAGCGACAATCTCAGGGTCGAGCACGAAGTGGGTCCAGGTTGCGAAACATTAGGAGATGCCGAGCTTAAAAATTTGGGGTCATGATGATGGAGACCTCGAAGGGAAGTCCGATGGCGGTGTCGGGTCGAGAATCGTCGAGTGGACCGTGGTGTCGCCCCTCTTCGTGCACGGCATGTTAATGATATTTACGTGCACATGCATTATTTGGGGAAGAACATGTTTTGGGCTGGGTTCATACTGTTGGGTATGGGTTTTTATTTATTTTTTAAAATAAAATTGTGTTTGATTTAATTAAATTTAAATATCAATGAAACTAATAACAATTATACCTCGTGCATACGAGGTACGTTTTGGACGAAACTTTTTGCGTAGCGATCGTGGTGAAGAGAGCTTCAAAATGAAACTGGTTTGGACAAAATTAGAGCTTTTGAAAATTTCAGACAATTTAAAATGCGTCTGGATTCAGTTGAAAACGAAACGCGAAAGCTCAGAAAATCAAGGTGAGTTAATCTCACTCAAATTTGGAATGCTGCAATTAATTTTAAATAGTTAAAATTAATTATTGGTTGATTGTTGAATTTGTTAATTATTATCAGTTGGGATGTTATTATATATAGTAGTGTATATATATATATGTATATATATATATATTGGAGTGATTGATATTCCTGCATACTTATAGCGGATGAGACCTTATGCTCCCGCATAATAGCGGATGACCCTATATACTGCGATATCCCCCTCGAAGTGGGATTGGTATTTTTATGTTGGATTAACATCTGTGGATGTAGGGAAACAGGTTGGAGGGATCCAACTGGATTCCTCAAAATGTTGAATTTATTTTCATATTCAGTGATATGATTTATTTGAATAATATGTGATAGATTATATTGGAAATTGAATTTATTGGATGCTATGGTATTACTGGATAGACTTTTGGTATTTTAAACTACCACAAATATAAATATTGAATTTTTAAAGGAAATAAAATAAAAGGGAAAATGGAAGTAAAAATATTTATAGAGAGTTAGATTAATTAAAAGAGATGAATTTGGGAAAATAAAATTGATTTTTAAAATTTTACTTGATCAACTCGGAATATGGAAAAATAGATATTTTTGAATAATTTAGAAAAAAGGATGTTTTTATAATGAAACTTAAGCAATATTTTTTAAGTGAAAAAGGGATTTGTTTTAAAATCGAGGTTTAAAATAATTTGGGAAGATAAAAAGGGAAATTTGAAAAAGAAAATATGAAATTGTTGTTCCAGATTTAAATAAGATTTTTAATTGCAAAAAGAAGTGGGGTCGAAGCTCGTTGGTTTTGAAATACAGTTGGGTTATTTTGGGAAAATTGATTTGAAAATGAAAGTTAATTTAGAAATCGGTTTAAAATCGAATAAGTGTTGTGAAATAGTGGTAAACGGGAAATGAGACAATGAAATTTATAAACGAAGTTTATAAATTAAGTAAAGTAAATTATTAGTGGATAAATGGGAATTATAAATTCACGATGGGATTTATAAGGAGATGGGTAATCGGTTTAAAAATAAATAGTAAATTTATTTTTAGAAATGTGAGATAAGGGAATTTATGGAATTAGAATGTAAATCAAACTGGAAGTAAATCTAGAGGGATTTATAAATAATTAGACTGGCTATATTTGAGTTGAAAATGTATTTTTTTGGGAAATTAAGTTATTTTAAAAAGGAAAGGTTTTTAAGTATTAATTAGAAAATTTAAAAGTGTTTGAAAGAATGTTTTAGAAAAATTTATTATTTAATTGTTTTAAAATTGTTAAAGTAGATATTAATTATGTCAGTTATAATAGTTAATTATTATTAAAGATTTAATCAGTATTATTATTTTAAAAGGATAAGTATTCAATATTAATATTTTATATAATAGCTTTTATTTAAAAAGTGGTTTTGTCTAAAGTTAACTTGGAAATTTTTTATAGAAATTTCATAAGTATTATTTTGAAAATCATGAAATAAAGTTTTCGGAAAGTATATGTTGGTATACTCACATGGCAAAATCGGAGGCAGTGAGTGCCTGCAATTAAGTCTTGAATTTTTCTGGGATAGAGACGTAACCATTGAACTGTGAATCCATGGTTTGATACCGCAGTGGTATTTTCCATATTTTTTTTTGAAAAGGGGGTTTCAAATATTCATTTGAAAGGGATAGTTGGTGAATTTACTATGTTCGATAAGTTTTAAGTACATATATTTTGGGTGAAGAGATTTAATTTAATAAGATTAAATTATAAAGGGATTTGGAGTTATTCAGTGGAAAAATAGAAAATTTGGTAGAATGATTAGATTTTTGATAGTTAAATAACAAACTATCAAATATGGACCAAATATAACTTTGGGGATATCTTGAAGAAGCACGGGAATTATATGATACAGTTATCGTTCGAGGTGCTGTACTATACGTATAGACTCGTTTCGTTCTTCTGGGATGATGTTAAGGTAATCCGTCCACTAATGGTTAGGAGGTGATCTCCGATCTTATCCTCGTCTGTTTATTTCCCAAAGAACCGGGGCTGAGTTTACCAGAAAATATCGAACGTTGTTTCGAAGAGACCGACATCGGATTTGTTATCCGAAAACCACTTCGATCCAACGAGTATGTTTTTGAAATGAAGACAAGAGCTTGGAGTCAAAGATGGAGCAGTGAAGTGCAAGGGCTAATCGCTACTAATCCTAAGGGTAATTCCAAAATGGATCTAGTAGGAGTAGTGCCTTCGGTTCCGTTCGGACATGGAACGGACTTGTATGGATGAATGCTATCAGTACATTGTCATTGGAGGACAATGAGCATTCTAAGAGAAAATGTCTTAAAAAGGTAATCGTAGCATCTAGCCTCATCAACCGGGAATGACTAAAAATCAGGGGGGGATGCAGCAAGGCTAAGTGGGTCGCACCCAAGTAGGGTATGTTTATCACCCTTCTAGATAACCTTGGATATTATTTTATTACTACGATGTATGGAATGAGCTCGAAAGAGGGTGGGAACACCCGGGGTGATAGCATAATCGGTCTATCCAGGTTAGGGATATTCCGGTCTTGTGCAGTAGAGGATCCCGACGTGGTCCTCGGTACGCTGTTCTAGACATGTACTATGACAGGTGGTACCCTAGTGCCTAGTCATTCAGATTGAATCCATTCTCCAACAAGCGCCGTACAGTTTTGATTGTGCCCAACTATGCTGAAACGTGAGATGCAAGCATTTCAGCTATTTGAATAAGTAATTTTACTTAGACACTATTATAATATCAAATTATTTGATATGAAATGTTTTGGTTATTGTAAGGTAAAAACCCGTTGTATTTATGTGTGGCGTGGACTTACGAGATACCTTTGATTTTCAAAGGATTTTGAAACTTTAATAATTCAAATTGAGTATGTTTTTTCACGCTGGTTTTCCAGACTGACTCGAGTGTTATTTTAATATAATGCTCGGGTCAGACCGAGTATTACAGATACATGATAGGATGCTATAGAGCTCAGGAGGCGAGCTGGATGACGAAAACGTATTATACATATTTGATTTTATTCCATTGTGTATGATATGCTGTATATAACTATTCAGTATTGTGTTATTGATTTGTGCTGTACTCTGATGATGTAATGTATAAAAACAGTTATAGTTCTTTTTGTATAAAGATCAGCTGTTACCTTTTATATATTGTTCTGCTGCGATTGTGAGATTCTGTGTTGTTGTTTCTATTTTCTTCTTCTACCTCTTTCTTCTTTTCCCTAACGATCTGGTATTTCCGGCATTCGAATGCTCGGAATTCTATACAGCGGACGTATTGATGTCGATTTTCGGAGGTCGAAAATCCCGGCCGTTACATTTGGTATCAGAGCGAAAGGTTAAGCGAGAACTTTGGCTCTGGTGGGGGTTACTCATTAGAGACAGGGTCGGTTGCACCCTAGAATGAGTTTGAGAGTATTAATAAATATGAGTGCGTATTTGTTTGTGAATATAAAATTGTTTTATATTGTGTTGATTGGTTTGTTGAGTGGCTTATGGATTCTGGTTAATACGAGTAATTAATGTTATTGATAGGGATCTCTAAAAACTATAATAGAACAATTCGACGTAGTATTGTTTTAAATGGGGTAAATGAAACAATTTTACCCAAATTATTTTTATATATAAATGGATTAATATTCATAAATTATTATAGTGTATATGGTGTGCTTGGTTGTTAGGAAATGGTAATATTAAACTATTAACATTGGTGTGTTGTGGTAATTGAATAAAAGTTGAAGTTATAACCAAAAGTTAAGAAATAATTCATATAACAAAATGGAATTTGTAAATATGAGTTTATAAATGTGATTTATAATTTGAAATGGAATGAAATCCCAGAGGAATATTTAAATATTGATTTAAAAGTAGTTGAAAGTTGGAAATTTAGATCTCGTTGGTTTTGAAAATGTTTTTCAAAAGTTGGGAAATAATGGTGATATTGTTTGGAGAATATTTTTGAATTGGAATGTTTTTAAAATGGTTTTAGAGGAATAAAAGCACTGAACTCACTTCGGTCGCTGGAAATTAATTTCGGTGATGACTGCAACATCATCGATGTTCATTTTCGAGTTTCCAAGGGAGGAATTGCTACCTGAATGTTTGAATTGAAGTTTTGGTTTGTTAAATTGATTTGATTTGAAATTCAAAGGAATAGTTTGAAGGATTTTGGGTATTTATGATTTCAAAAATTAATTTGAATGTTTAAGAAATTGTTTAACCTCTGGAGTATGTTCTAAAATGTTTTATGGAATATAAACGAGTTTAAAAACTCATAAGAATTTGAAATTGGTTTAGAATAAAATTTAACTTAAGAAGAGTTAAATGGAAACAAGTGTGATAATGAAACCAATTAGAAAGTAAATCAATTAGATGAGGTGAATTGGAAGGAATTGATGAATATAATATTAGTAAGTTTGATAACTTAGGAAATTTTGAAATTTGATGATTGGAATGGAATTAAACTTAACTTATGTTTAAAAATAAAGTGAATTTTGAGAGATTAAGCCTAGTAGGCTAAATGGAATAAGTTATTGGACTAGAATTTATTAAGTTAGAGATATATTAGTAGATGAACAAATTGATTTAATTTGTAAGTAAATGGAATTAAAACTGAATATTGGAATGATGTTTAATTTGAATTATGTAAAATAAAGTGGAATAAAAAAATTAGCCGAGTGGACTAAATGAAATAAAGCTTGGAAATAAAATTCATTGAGATATGAAATAAATTAGTAGGTGGAACTAATTTAAAATAATTAGTGGATTAAATATGGTTTGAGATATGGTCGGTAAAATTCAATATTTGGAATTTGGAAGATAAATTGAGTTCAAATGGAATTGAAAATTGAATATGAATAGAAATGGATATAAACCAAAGTGATGAAGTGGAAAAAAATCTAAGAATATTGTATAACATGTTTATAATAAGCTTAAGAAATTGATGGTAAAATTCTAAAGTAAAAATTGTTATTGGGAAATATACTAAGTTAATATTTGAATGAGGATCAAATAAAAGTTGTGTAAATGAATAATTGTGAATAAGTCAATGGAAATGAAAGTAAATGCGGATAAATAGAATTTTGTATAGCTAAGAATCAATTGCAATTAATACGTAAGTCATACGTATATTATCTTATTCGCATAACGATTTGATCCAGATTCCAGCACAGAATTACGAGATAGTTATATCGATCCGAGTTGGGACTCTTCACTCAATTTTCGACGGCGAAGCCTGGATATGGATTTTTGATTGATTCTAGAATTCTCTATCATAGTATATGGCTATGCAAGGAGAATGAAGGTTTCTGATCAAGGAACCAGATCTGAGTCCGCACTAGGGAGTCGTGTGAACGATACTAGCTAGGAAGTGATATTGTGTGATTGAGCGAGCGATCAGATTTGATATTACGTACGGATGATATATGTACATCGTACGGGCATAAATAAAGCAAATATTGAAAATTTTGAAAAGAAATAAATAAAATGATTTTGGAATTAAATGATTGGATATTATTGGTAAGTTAGGTGCAGTTAATTAGAAGCAATGGATAAATTGATGTCTTCGATTTCGGAAAAAAATTTGATTGCCCGACAAAAAGGCATGTATTTAAATTGTCGTATGAAATTTGTTGATTTTTTTATTGAGCCACTTGGCTTTTGTTTTCTTTTGATGATTTGGGGCCGTAGAGGCAATTTTGTAGTTGTTCCGATCTAGCCGCGCAAAGGAGACGCTGGCGAAATTTTTCGAAAATTTAAGGAGTTAGAAAATTTTGATAATTTAAAATTTGGTTTAAATAATAAGCTGAATGATTGAGAGGATAATATTATTTGAATTCTATGGATGAGTTTGGGAAGTTAGTAAGAGAGATAGTGTGTCTTCAATAAAAACTGTTTTGGGAAGTTGTTCGAAAACTGTGTAGTTTTGGGAAATAGTTAACGGGTTTTTTGACCATTCTTCTTACCTAGAAATTTCGAGGGCGAAATTCTTAAAAGGTGTCACGACCCGGTTTTTCGACCTTTGAAAATCGACATCAATACGTTCAAAGTATTACGTGTCGAACCATCAAATGCTGGAAATATCAGATCGTAAGGGAAAAGAAGAAAGAGGTAGAAGAAGAAAATAGAAAACAACATCAAAATCTCACAATCGCAGTAGAACAATATATAAAAGATAACACCAGATCTTTATACAAAAGAAACTATAACTATTTTTATACATTACATCATCGGAGTACAACACAATCAATAACACAATACTGGACAGTTATAATAACATGTCCTCACACAAGCTGACTATACAGCTTATACTACACAGCGGAATATAAATCAGATACGTGATATACGTCTTCGTCATCCAGCTCATCTTCTAAGCTCTATAATATCCTATCCTGAATCTGTAATACTCGGTCTGACCCGAGCATTATGATAAAATAACACCCGAGTCAGTCTGGAAAACCAGCATGAGAAATTACACTCAAATTGAATTATTAAGTTTTCAAAATCCTTTGAAAATCAAAGATATCTCATAAGACCACGCCATAAATAAACATGCCGGGTTTTTACCTCACGATAACCAAAACATTTTATATCAAAAACCTCTGATATTACAATAGTGTCTAAGTACAAATACTTATTCAAATAGCTGAAATGCTTGCATCTCACGTTCCAGCATAGTTGGGCACAATCAATACCGTACGACGCTTATTGGAGATTGGGTTCCATACAATGGCAGGGCTATTGGGGTACCGCCCGTCACAGTACCTGGCCTAGATCAGCGTACCGAGGACCACTTCCGATCCCCTACAACACAAGACCGGACTACCCCTTACTGGATAGCTCGAATAAGATTACCCTGCGGTTGGGATCTGCAACCGCCCACACAACCGAAATAAAAGAAAGGGACTCTAGACAGGGATGACCTTACCCTACTTGGAAGCCACCCACTTAGCCTTGCTGCACCTCCCCTGTTTTAGCCATTCCCGATTGATGAGGCTTGAGGCTATGATTACCTTTTTAGAACACATTTACTTAGAATGCTCATCGTCCTCCAACGACAATGTTCTGATAGCATTCGTCCATACAAGTCCGTTCCCGGTCCGAACGAAACCGAAGGCACTATTCCTACTACATCCATTTTGGAATCACCCTTAGGATTAATAACGATTAGCCCTTGTACTTCACTGCTCCATCTTCAACTCCAAGCTCTTGTCTTCATTTTGAAAATGTACTCCTTGGATCGAAGTGGTTTTTGAATCACAAATCCGATCCTGGTCTCTTCGAAACAACGTTCGCTATTCCCGGTAAATTCAACCCCGGTTCTCTAGGAAATAAACAGACGAAAATAAGATCGGAGTTCACCTCCTAACCATTCTTGTGGATGGATTTCCTTATAAACGTCCTAGAAGAACGAAACGAGTTTATACGTACAGTATAGGACCTCGAACTGTAACTTTACCATTAATTCCTGTACTTCTCATGTGGAACTAGTTTCGTCGAATTCTGAGACTGTGCCCCGGAAGGCTATTTTAAATATCAATTTAAACGATATATTTTAAAAAATGAACAAATCACTGTTAAATTCAATTTTAGCACTTTTATTATATTTAGTATTATCAATATAAATTTTATAAGCTTTTACATTATTTTTAACAAGCTTGAAACTCCAGATTCCATATTTTACCCAATTTCCAATTATTAAATTCAATAATTTAATTATCCAATAAATGGTGATATTTGAAATTCAAGTTAAAATTTAACTTTTTAATATTTAAAAATCGATTAAATATTCCAGTTTCAAATATCCAAAATTCTGGGTCGTTATATTCCTCCCCCCTCATAAGAATTTCATCCTTGAAATTGCTAGTTTAGAAGAATGGTCCACCACCCATTAACTATTTTCCAAAACCAAACAGTTTCAACAAGTTCCCAAAACAGTTTTTATTGGAGCCACACTTTCACTCTTACTGACTTCCAAACTCATCCATAGCTCCCAATCGACATTATTTACTCAACCATTTCAAACTATAATTTAAAACCAAATTTAAATTATCACAATTTCTTTAAAAAATTTCTAACTCCCTAAATTTTCGAAAAATTTCGCCAGCGTATCCTTTGCGCGACTAGATCGAAACAACTACAAAACTGCCTCTATGACCCCAAATTTCAAAAGAAATAAAAGCCAAGTGGCTCAATCAGAAAATCATCAAATTTCATATGACAATTTAAACACATACCTTTTTGTCGGGCATTCAAATTTATCTTCTGAAATCGAAAATATCATTTTCCTTTTGCTTTTAAATACATGCACCTTATCTACTAATAATATCCAATCCTATAATTCAAAATCATTTTATTCACTTCTTTTCAAAAATTTCAATATTTATTTCATTCAGGCCCGTACAATATACATATATCATCCGTACGCAATATCAAATCTGATCACTCACTCGATCACACAATTTCACTTCCGAACTAGTATCGTTCACACGACTCTCTAGTGCGGACTCAGATCTGGTTTCTTGATCAGAAACCGTCATTCTCCTTGCATAGCCATATACTATGATAGAGAATTTCAGGATCAATCAAAATGCATATCCAGGGTTCGCCATCGAAAATCGAGTGAAAAATCCCAACTTGGATCGATATAACTATCTCGTAATTCTGTGCTCGAATTTGGATCAAATCGTTATGCGAATAAAATAATATACGTACATCCTACGTATAAATTCCAATTGATTATTAGCTATATAAATTTCTTTTTTATTCACATTTATTTTGATTCCCAATCACTTATCCACACTTACCCTTTTTTCCAACTTTATTAAATCTTCATTCAAATATTAACTTAGTATATTTCTAATACCGAATTTACTTAAGAATTTCACCATCCATTTCTTAAGTTCAATATAAATATTTTACACAACTTCCTTTATTTATTTTCACTTCATCACTCAAATCCATATCTATTTTTATCCAAATTCACTTCATCACTTCATCAGCGTACCGAGGACCACTTCCGATCTCCTGCAACACAAGACCGGACTACCCCTTACTGGATAGCCCGAATAAGATCACCCCACGGTTAGGATCCGCAACTGTCCACACAGCCGAAATAAAAGAAAGGGACTCTAGACAGGGATGACCTTACCCTACTTGGAAGCCACCCACTTAGCCTTGCTGCACCTCCCATGTTTTAGCCATTCCCGGTTGATGAGGCTTGATGTGACGTCCCACCTCTATACCCACGCTAGCCAAGAACATTACGGAGTAATGCTGTCGACTAGCACGGAGAATAAGGCTGTAGAGGAGCGACCATCCATGTAACTTCTTTGAGCGAGCACCAATATGTCAGATAGTATAGAATGAACTTTATTTAAGGAGGAAGTCCGACATATCGATACAAACTCAAAGCTATCACACAGTGGCTATAAATAATCTTCGGAAACAAACATAGAAATAAACATAACATAAATCAGTCACAGACATCCATATCACAAAGGCGGAAGAAGATATGAATATATATATATATAACACATGAAAGTGTACATCAGAGTAGTGGTTAGAAAGATCCACGATAATACAAAAGAATAGCAACACGTGCTATACAAAAGAATAAGTACACAACATAGAGTCTATATCTCAAATGTGTACATCTAAAAACTACTAATCTATGTAGTAAGCCAAACGTCAGAATAATCCTGAAGAGAAGTCAAGCAGAAGCACCTGTAACATCTCGGTCTGACCCGAGTATTATTTATAAGAAAATAATAAACGGATCAGTCTAGCTATAAATACCAGATGATACTTATAAAGTAAAAGACATGGAATAAACATGTAATAATCATCGTGGCATACTACTATAAGTATATAATTGAAAATCAACAAGAGATTAATCAATATCACAAGAATCTTCTCAAAGATAAAATAGGGTATCATACCCTAAACTTGTATTCATAACAAGTCAATGACACACCAATTCACTAATGCACAAACATAGATATCATATCAATGAAAATCATGAAAATTAGTGAAGCACAAATTCCAGAAATCAACACAAGAAATCCAGAAATCACATAAAAAAGGGGGGAGGCCTATCACAAGAACGGGAGCATGAAAACTCACCAACACGTGTAACACATGACGAGAAGCTATCTCATGGAAGCTATCCATTAAATTTTAACACATGAATGACCCAAAGACCATGGGGTGCTACCCCATATATGTGAGTAGAAACATCACATAAGCGGGGTCTAGTCTCCCTCGCAGACAAAGAGACATCGCACAGTTGCTAGTCTAAATCACAAAAATGATCGTCATGATCATATTGAAGTGTCAATTACACTAAGCCAGTAAATATATGAGTTTAGCTTCATGTCCCATAACCACTAGCTTAACTTAAATATTTATGAACAAACTGTAGATCTTCACTAGGAAATTGTCACAAAAGGGTTCAATCAAACAAGTCCAAGAGCTAACCGACAAAGTGAACGCGAGCGTTTCATACCACTCGTTTTACTAAGTCGTTTAATTCAATTTCTCATCCGAGTGAAGTAAAGGCTTGTATATACTAGTAGATTGGAAATCGGTTTGAGAAAACGAACTTTTAATATTTAAAATAGTGTTGAAATCGCTTTGATGAAAGAGTTTTGATATTTACTACCAGTATTGAAACCTTCATATCTTTAGACTGACAAGTCACAAAACGATTGTTGAAACAAATCGATGCACATAAATTCACGTTCGAAGACGTGAGTAAAGTCCAAAGAAATCAATCCCAAAACCATCAAAGTAGGAATATACTTGCGACCTAACGGTGTGGAGCGACCTAACAAAGTCGAACTTAAAAGGTGCGAGCGACCTAGTGGCTTAACGAAGCCAAGCGATCTAGCATAAAATAGGTCAAACGATCTAACGGGGTTGAGGCCATACGACCTAAGACCTAATGGTCCAAACGACCTAAGAAGTAAAGGCCTTGAGACCTAAAGAAGTAAGGGTTGCATGTTGGTCAAGCGACCTAAGGGAAGTATGGTCATGCGACCTAAAGAAAACAAGGTCATGCGACCTAAAATAGCATATGGTTGAGCGACTTAACAACATAAGGGGCGAGCGACCTATCGAAGTACAGTGGAGAGCGACCTAACGAGGCCAAGTGGCGAGCGACCTAACGAGGTCAAGTGGCGAGCGACCTAACGAGTTCAAATGGCGAGCGACCTAACGACTTATCGAAGCCGAGCGACCTAACGCTGTCGAGTGATATTAGGCCAGAAACGACCTAAAGTTTTAACACACGAGCAACCTAGGTGGATAGGTGGTCGAGAGACCTAGTGGAATAGGTGGTTGAGCGACCTAACGAGGTTAATGTAACAACCCTGAGATTGCAATTACTGAATAATGAATTAAAATTATGATTTTAAGTTGAAAAGGGAGCTAAACAAAATTTTGGGAATTTAAATTTGCAATTGGTTTGCAAATTAAAGTATTTTGGGTTTAAAATGGGAAAATTAATATTTTTGGAATTTAATATTTAAAAAAGGAATTTTTAAAATGTGATAATGGGTTTAATTGGCTAATGAGATAATTATATGGTTTTAATTAAAACTAGGATGCCACTTAGGATTTTGTTCACATGATAACCTTAGGAAAATAAACTAAGTCCTAATGGGTTTTAAAACCTCTTACCATGATCCATTAACCAACCCACTCCTATATAACATCTCAAACCCCTCCCATAAACCCTAACCCTCCTCTTCATAAATTCCTAAACCTAGATCTAAACATAATTAATGGCCTCCCTTAAGAAGATCCATCTCCTTCTCTTCATAATTAAACTTGTTTAATCCTAGCAAGGTAATGCAATCCTAGGCCTAATCACCTTCTAATCTTTATTTTAATTTTTGAAATCTCTGTGTAATCCTTGGTTTTGTTCTCTTTTTAATTTTGAAGCTCTCTAATCCACATCCTCTTTGCTTTGGAAAGTTGCACTTGAAGTGTTTGCTTATTTGCTTGATTGGTAGAGGTAATTACTATTTATTAGTAATTATTGCTAGTTATAATATTGGTGAAAAATTGATGCCAAAAACTGAAAAAAACACTCCAAAATCATCAAAATCATCAAAATTAGTTGGCTGGAATGTTTAAGCCTGAAAATCGGCTGAAATAGTGATCTGGGTGCACCAGGGCAGGCCTAGGCTGCAGCAAACCCCCCAGCCCAGCCCAGGCGGGCTGGGCCGAATCCCCCCCCTCCCCAGCCCAGGCGGGCTGGGGCAGAACCCCCCAGCCCGCTTAGGCTGGAGCTCCCCAGCCCAGGTGGGCTGGGGCGGAATCAGACCCCAGCCCAGGCGGGCTGGGGCCTGGATGGACCCCACCCAGGAGGGCTGGGGCTCCCCTTCCACCCAGCCCAAACGGGCTGGGCTCCCCCTTACATCCCCAGCCCAGGCGGGCTGGGGGCTCTCCTTACCTCCCCAGCCTAGGCGGGCTAGGGCCTTCCCACCACATCCCAGCCCAGGCGGGCTGGGTCTGCTCCCAACTCCCCAGCCCAGGCGGGCTGGGCCTGCCTCCCTCTCCCCAGCCCAGGCGGGCTAGGGGCCTGCTCCCACCTTCCCAGACCAGGCGGGCTGGGGGCTTACTTCCATTTTCTCAGCCCAGACGGGCTGGGCTTGCTTGGTTCCAGGTTTTTACTTCCACTTCGCGATGCCGCCACGATCGCATCCGAAGTCGGAATTCGACGTTTTTGGTCTCGTTGGAAAGGTGGAGTTTCGAACTCCATTTCTGGAAAATTTAGGGAACATCGAAGATCGTCTGTTACTTCGAATTTTGTGTCGAAGTTGAACTCTAGTCGCTGTTTGTAAACATTATGAATCTTTTTTTGGTTTCAACTTTGAGATGTCGCTGCCACTTCGTCTCAACTCGGAATCCAGAAATTCTTTTTGCATCTTAAAGTAGGGATGTTGGACTACATACCTGCAAATCTTCATGACATTTAGACACAGTTTGCTGGTCCAAATAAATTGCCGAACTTGGGTTCGTAGCTGTTTTTGAATGTTTACAAACACTTAGAATATTTTTCAGTGATTTCTGGTTTTATTGATTTCTTTGAGATTTGTCTCTAGATTTCGTACATGGGGTTTATGAATCATTTTCAAAAGATTTTTCACTCCTAAATGGCTTTAGAAATTATTATATAATATTATTTTTAATTATTAAATTAATTACTCCATAATAGGAGAGTTTTCAAAAGCCGTTTAAAAGTGATTTCAAAATCAATTATAAATCTGTTTCACACCATTATTTTCTATAATAAAAATCTCACACTCACCTTTTAGCACGTCGAGCGAAGTGGAAAGGTTCTTAAACGGTTAGGAAATCTCCGGCCTATGGAACCATGTGTATTTTCTTTCCGATTAATCCCCGACCTATTCGATTGATCGTTTTGACCTTTGGGTCTAGTTTACCGATGATACGAGATGGACTTTTTATTGTTTGGAGTGTGAGCTTGCTATTGGTTAGGAAACCGTTTAGTGCGAACATGGGGTATGGGACTCATTGTTAACACTTTACGGGTTCCTCTCCAAGAAGTTAGTGACACATTAGCCTCTGGGCGGTAGTACTGGACCTCTGGGTCACCACGCCTCTGGGCAACCGTCTCTGGACACCTGCTCTATGGAGCAGTTTATTTTTCGGCATGCGCCTCTGGGCCTTTATCCTTTTGGGAAGGATCTTGCCGTCTCGCGCATTCCGCATCTGTGCGAGTGATCGATCACAACTCTTTTGTACTTGGCAACAACGACTCTGGTCGGTGCACGTGCAATATTGGTATTATTTGATGATTTTTATATCCATTCGAGTATCGCCATTCGGTGTTGGTTCTATGGAACCATACGATGTAAGTGCGATTGCCTTGTGGATTCACAGTGTCTCTGGACACTGCTTTTTAGTGTTGGATTTCATTGACTTTTCAGTATATCCCCATTGCTCTTTGGAGCATCGATCTTTGCTTGGGCATTGATTATAGACTTTGGTCACTCTTGGGATTATTGCCTATGGGCACCTTTTTATGGCTTTGGCTACGCCGATGATATGAGGCGATTTTATTTATTCTACACTTTGGTGTTGATTTCTCTTTGGAGATTTTTATTGTTTATTGATGATTAGGGATCGTCATTATATTCATGTGGTTCATAATATACTTCTCTTTGGATAAGTACTGTTTTATTTATGTACCGCATTATTATATATCTCAGTTATTACTGATTGTTTAGCTAGCCTGACCCGAGTTTTTTCGCTTGGGTCAGACCGAGTTGTTTCAGGTTAGGTCTCTAGACTTAGCTTCTGTGCTTCCGCTTGGACATTATCTGCTATGCTGATAGATAGCGCTTTTATTTGTCCACTATTCCGCTACTCTGTTATTATTCAAACTTTGATATGTACATATTTTTGACCCACATGTGTGGGCAGTGGCTTTGTACCCATTTATAGTATTTGGATCTGTATTGACGATGTATTGTTCTGGGATTTTATATCTGTTATGTGATTCTGTTCCGTGATGCTTTATCATTTATTATTATGCTTTGTCCTGGTAGATCTTTAGCAATTTGTAATTTCGTTATAAGTATTTACCGAATATGTCGAACCACTTGAGAAAAATATATAGATACCATCCTTTCGACGTATTCAGTAGATAGTTATAGCTTGATTACAAATGGTTGCTTCCACTATACTCTATTCTCCGCTTTAACAGACAGTATTACTCCCGTAATACTCTTTGTTACAGTGGGTCTCAGAGTGGGGCGTTACAGCTTGGTATCAGAGCCTGGTTTCAGGAATAAGCATAATAAACACAGAACAGATACACTTAGTACAATACATTTTAAATTAGATCCGAATTAAATCAAATCCCTTCCTTATGTTTATTGATAGATAAGTTAGGAATATGTATAGGAATCCGTTATATTCCGTAGTATTCCTTAATTAATTATCTTTCATTGAATCATGTCTAACTCTAATTCCCGTTACGACATGTTTGACCAATTGAGCGGTGCGAAGGTCTTCTCTCAGCTCGACCTCGCCACCGGATTCCATCAGCTACGAGTCGCAGAAGACATCATTCCTCTTACAGCTTTTCGCACTCGTTATGGTTCTTTTAAGTGGTTGGTCATGCCGTTCGGCTTGATGAACACTCCGGCTTTCTTCGTCGATCTCATGAATCGAGTATTCCGGAAATACATCGATAGATCCGTCCTGGTTTTCATCGACGATATTCTTGTTTATTCTAGATCCGAGGTAGAGCATGCTCGTCATCTGCGAATCGTCTTGGATACTCTTCGTCAGCATCAACTTAGGGCCAAGCTCTCTAAGTGCCATTTCTGGGAGAGCAAGGTCAAGTTCTTGGGTCATATTGTTTCATCTGAGGGTATTTCTGTCGATCCTGCCAAGATCGAAGCTATCAGAATTGGAAGCAGCCCGAGAACGTTCATGATATTCGCAGCTTCCTTGGGCTGGCGGGTTATTACCGTCGGTTTATCAAGGATTTCTCTCGAGTTGCACTTCCCCTCACGACTCTGACTCGTAAGGGGGTTCGTTTTATTTGGTCTGATAAGTGTGAAGCTTCCTTTCAGCTACTGAAGGAACTTCTCACCCATGCTCCTATTCTTGTGATTCCTGAGAGTAACCAGGATCTTGTTTTTTACACCGACGCTTGTGGTAGCGGCCTCGGTGCTGTGCTTATGCAGAAAGATCGGGTAGTTGCTTACGCTTCTAGGCAGCTACGTCCGAATGAGATTCGCTATCCGACTCATGATCTTGAGTTGGCAGCTATCGTCTTTGCTTTGAAGACGTGGCGTCACTTTCTATTAGGCGAACTCTTCACTCTTTACACCGATCACAAGTCTCTGAAGTATTTATTCAGTCAGAAGGATCTCAATATGAGGCAGCAGCGATGGCTCGAGTTTCTCGCCTCATATGACTTAGATATTCAGTATACCCCTGGCAAGGGGAATCGTGTTGCAGATACGCTCAGTCACAAACACTCGGCAGTTGTTTCTATGATGATTGCTGAGTGGGATATTCTTGAGACTCTTTCTATGTGTGATATTCGAAATCGAGCTCCGTCTTCTGATCCTCAGATCTTGTTATTCAGCTTGGAAGCTCGACCTATTCTATTGGATCGCATTGCCCATGCTCAGCGGCAGGATCCAGACTTGTTGCGATACATTCATCTCCGTGAGTCGGGATCCAGTGATGAGACATTGTCGGATTATTCTATTGATTCTCAGTGGTGTCTTCGCAGGAAGAACCGTATTTTGGTACCATCTGATTCATCACTTAGGCGTGACATTCTAGACGAGTGTCATCGCACTAAGTACACTATTCATCCCGGGTCGAGCAAGATGTATGCCGACATGTGTCGTCTATTTTATTGGGAGGGCATGAAGAGCGATGTTGCAAGTTATGTAAGCTGTTGCATGACTTGTCAACAGATCAAAGCTGAGCATCAGCGTCCATCTGGTCTTCTACAGTCGCCAGAGATTCCATTATGGAAATGGGATCAGATATCCATGGATTTTATTGACGATCTACCTCGATCGAGGTCAGGCCATACTTCTATTTGGGCCATCGTCGATCGCTTGACCAAATCAGCTCATTTCATTCCTATTAAGTCCACTCGGACTACTCCTCAGCTTGCCAAGTTATATGTGAAGGAAGTCGTTCGACTTCATGGCATTCCTAGCTCTATCGTCTGTGATCGAGACACTATCTTTACTAGTCACTTCTGGAAGTGCCTATAGTCAGCTTTGGGCTCAAAGCTGAATCTCTCGACTGCTTATCATCCTCAGATCGACGGTCAGACGGAGAGGGTGAATCGTGTTTTAGAGGATCTTTTGCACTGTTGTATTCTGGATTTCGGTGGTAGTTGGGAGGATCAGTTACCGCTTGTAGAGTTCTCCTACAACAACAGCTTTCAGTCTAGTATTGGCATGGCTCCTTTCGAGGCTCTTTACGAAAGGCCATGTCGTTCACCTGCTTGTTGGTTAGAATCTGCTGAGAAGCACCTTCTTGGTCCAGATTCAGTTCGGGAATCTTCTGAGAAGATTATTCTTATCCGTCAGAGAATGAAAGAGGCACAGGACCGCCAGAAATCCTACGCGGACAGCCGTAGGAAGCCTCTTGAGTTCTCCATTGGTGACCAAGTCTTTATTTGGATATCTCCCATGAAGGGGGTTGTGCGTTTCAGCTCTACAGGGAAGTTGGCTCCTCGTTATGTCGGACCATTTCCTATTACGGAACGCATCGGCCCCGTTGCTTATCGTGTGGCTATACCTACTCATTTCTCTGGAATACATGATGTGTTCCATGTTTCTCAGCTTCGCAAGTGTGTGCGCGACCCTGATTCTGTTATCGAGCCTCATATCGTGCCCGATTTGGAGATCTCACCCGATCTATCTATAGAGCAGCAACCTCTTCGTGTGCTTGATTCGGAGATCGGACGTCTTCGAAATAAAGAGGTTCCGCTTGTGAAGATTAAATGGTCGTCTAATCCTAAGGACTGCACTTGGGAGACCAGAGAATTTATCGAGCGTACTTGTCCTGGTTTTCTTTCATCTTCCGGCAAAGGTGAGCATCTATATTTTATGCTCTGTATTCCTTTGTGGATTAGATGTTATAGACGACTTCTATATTTAAGGAAATTGCGGGGACGCAATTTTCTTAAGGGAGGGAGTCTGTAACAACCCTGAGATTGCAATTACCGAATAATGAATTAAAATTATGATTTTAAGTTGAAAAGGGAGCTAAACAAAATTTTGGGAATTTAAATTTGTAATTGGTTTGCAAATTAAAGTATTTTGTGTTTAAAATGGGAAAATTAATATTTTTGGAATTTAATATTTAAAAAGGGAATTTTTAAAATGTGATAATGGGTTTAATTGGCTAATGAGACAATTATATGGTTTTAATTAAAACTAGGATGCCACTTAGGATTTTGTTCACATGATAACCTTAGGAAAATAAACTAAGTCCTAATGGGTTTTAAAACCTCTTACCATGACCCATTAACCAACCCACTCCTATATAATATCTCAAACCCCTCCCATAAACCCTAACCCTCCTCTTCATAAATTCCTAAACCTAGATCTAAACATAATTAATGGCCTCCCTTTAGAAGATCCATCTCCTTCTCTTCATAATTAAACTTGTTTAATCCTAGCAAGGTAATGCAATCCTAGGTCTAATCACCTTCTAATCTTTATTTTAATTTTTGAAATCTCTTTGTAATCCTTGGTTTTGTTCTCTTTTTAATTTTGAAGCTCTCTAATCCACATTCTCTTTGCTTTGGAAAGTTGCACTTGAAGTGTTTGCTTATTTGCTTGATTGGTAGAGGTAATTACTATTTATTAGTAATTATTGCTAGTTATAATATTGGTGAAAAATTGATGCCAAAAACTGAAAAAAACACTCCAAAATCATCAAAATCATCAAAATCAGTTGGCTGGAATGTTTCAGCCTGAAAACAGGCTGAAACAGTGATCTGGGTGCACCAGGGCAGGCCTGGGCTGCACCTAGGCTGCTGCAAACCCCCCAGCCCAGCCCAGGCGAGCTGGGCCGAATCCCCCCCTCCCCAGCCCAGGCGGGCTGGGGCAGAACCCCCTAGCCCCGGCGGGCTGGGGCGGAACCCCCAGCTCGCCTGGGCTAGGGCTCCCCAGCCCAGGCGGGCTGGGGCAAGGAGAACCCCAGCCCGGGTGGGCTGGGGCGTCCCCAGCCCAGGCGGACTGGGGCCTGGATGGACCCCAGCCCAGGAGGGCTGGGGCTCCCCTTCCACCCAGCCCAAACGGGCTGGGCTCCCCCTTACATCCCCAGCCCAGGCGGGCTGGGGGCTCCCCTTACCTCCCCAGTCCAGGCGGGCTGGGGGCTTCCCACCACATCCCAGCCCAGGCGGGCTGGGTCTGCTCCCAACTCCCCAGCCCAGGCGGGCTGGGCCTGCCTCCCTCTCCCCAGCCCAGACGGGCTGGGGGCCTGCTCCCACCTTCCCAGCCCAGGTGGGCTGGGGGCTTACTTCCATTTTCTCAGCCCAGACGGGCTGGGCTTTCCTGGTTCCAGGTTTTTACTTCCACTTCGCGATGCCGCCACGATCGCATCCGAAGTCGTAATTCGACATTTTTGGTCTCGTTGGAAAGGTGGAGTTTCGAACTCCATCTTTGGAAAATTTAGGCAACATCGAAGATCGTCTGGTACTTCAAATTTCGTGTCGAAGTTGAACTCTGGTCGTTGTTTGTAAACAGTATGAATCTTTTTCTGGTTTCAACTTTGAGATGTCGCTGCCACTTCGTCTCAACTCGGAATCCAGAAATTCTTTTTGCATCTTAAAGTAGGGATGTTGGACTACATACCTGCAAATCTTCATGACATTTAGACACAGTTTGCTGGTCCAAATAAATTGCCGAACTTGGGTTCGCAGCTGTTTTTGAATGTTTACAAACACTTAGAATATTTTTCAGTGATTTCTGGTTTTATTGATTTCTTTGAGATTTGTCTCTAGATTTCCTACACGGGGTTTATGAATCATTTTCAAAAGATTTTTCACTCCTAAATGGCTTTAGAAATTATTATATAATATTATTTTTAATTGTTAAATTAATTACTCCATAATAGGAGAGTTTTCAAAAGCCGTTTTAAAGTGATTTCAAAATCAATTATAAATCCGTTTCGCACCATTATTTTCTATAATAAAAATCTCACACTCACTTTTTAGCACGTCGAGCGAAGTGGAAAGGTGCTTAAACGGTTAGGAAATCTCCGGCCTATGGAACCGTGTGTATTTTCTTTCCGGTTAATCCCCGACCTATTCGATTGATCGTTTTGACCTTTGGGTCTAGTTTACCGATGATACGAGGTGGACTTTTTATTGTTTGGAGTGTGAGCTTGCTATTGGTTAGGAAACCGTTTAGTGCGAACGTGGGGTATGGGACTCATTGTTAACACTTTACGGGTTCCTCTCCAAGAAGTTAGTGACACATTAGCCTCTGGGCGGCCAGTACTGGACCTCTGGGTCACCACGCCTCTGAGCAACCGTCTCTGGACACCTGCTCTATGGAGCAGTTTATTTTTCGGCATGCGCCTCTGGGCCTTTATCCTTCTAGGAAGGATCTTGCCGTCTCACGCGTTCCGCATCTGTGCGTGTGATCGATCACAACTCTACAGTACTTGGCAACAATGACTCTGGTCGGTGCACGTGCAATATTGGTATTATTTGATGATTTTTATATCCATTCGAGTACTGCCATTCGGTGTTGGTTCTATGGAACCATACGATGTAAGTGCGATTGCCTTGTGGATTCACAGTGTCTTTGGGCACTGCTTTTCAGTGTTGGATTTCATTGACTTTTCAGTATATACCCATTGCTCTTTGGAGCATCGATCTTTGCTTGGGCATTGATTACAGACTTTGGTCACTCTTGGGATTATTGCCTATGGGCACCTTTTTATGGCTTTGGCTACGCCGATGATATGAGGCGATTTTATTTATTCTACACTTTGGTGTTGATTTCTCTTTGGAGATTTTTATTGTTTATTGATGATTAGGGATCGTCATTATATTCATGTGGTTCATAATATACTTCTCTTTGGATAAGTACTGTTTTATTTATGTACCGCATTATTATATATCTTAGTTATTACTGATTGTTTAGCTAGCCTGACCCAAGTGTTTTCGCTCGGGTCAGACCGAGTTGTTTCAGGTTAGGTCTCTGGACTTAGCTTCTGTGCTTCCGCTTGGACATTATCTGCTATGCTGATAGATAGCGCTTTTATTTGTCCACTATTCCGCTACTCTGTTATTATTCAGACTTTGATATGTACATATTTTTGACCCACATGTGTGGGCAGTGGCTTTGTACCCATTTATAGTATTTGGATCTGTATTGACGATGTATTGTTCTGGGATTTTATATCTGTTATGTGATTCTGTTCTATGATGCTTTATCATTTATTATTATGCTTTGTCCTGATAGATCTTTAGCCATTTGTAATTTCGTTATAAGTATTTACCGAATATGTCGAACCACTTGAGAAAAATATATAGATACCATCCTTTCGACGTATTCAGTAGATAGTTATAGCTTGATTACAAATGGTCGCTTCCACTATACTCTATTCTCCGCTTTAACAGACAGTATTACTCCCGTAATACTCTTTGTTACAGTGGGTCTCAGAGTGGGGCGTTACAGTTAATAAGGCCGAGCGACCTAACAGGGAGGAGCCGAGCATCCTAACATAAGGCGCGACCTATAATGTCTGAGCGATCTAAATAGGCGAGCGACCTAACGACCCTGAGGCGAACGACCTAAATACGCAGAACGACCTAAGTGTAGATTTTTGCCAAAACACTGAAAATTGGAGTTTTTTGCCGATTCGATCCAAACCAAAAGCAATCGTGCATGCTAAAATGATAGGAAATCATCCCCAACAGATCCAAAATAGATATAGGCAAGAATGTGAGATAAAAATCTCACTTTTTCACTAAAATGGATGAAGATGAAGCTTGAAAGCAAAGAGAAGCAATCCAAAGCTTGATCCAATATCTTCTACTTGAATTTGGAGTTGAACTTTGGATTTGCAATTGAATTTGAGTTTGGAGTTTTAATTTCCCATTCCCACCACCATTTTTGATGAAGCTTGAATGTTAAAACAAATGATGAATGAAGTGAGGAAGAGGGTTGGGCTGAACTAAAGAAGGTGCAGTCCAAACCAAAGTCACAAGCGGGAAAAAGTAGCGAGAATTCCACTAACTCCAAATATATCGAAGTTTACACTCAAAAAGATCGCAAACGTCATTTTGAACTCAATGGAAGTGGTCTCGAGTCCTAATTTGACCGTATGCAAAAAGTATCTTTTCGGAACAAAATCCGATTAACGATAAAATATTTAAATAAAATATTTAAATAAAAAATCGATAAATATGCGGGTTGTTACAGACTCCCCTCCTTAAAGAAATTGCGTCCTCGCAATATGTAAGATGGAAATAAAAAGTAACAACCATAAAAAGTATATTAACACAAAAGAAATTTGAAATAAGAAGTTTACCTCAAAGAGCATGAGAAAGTAATTCCGAATGTGTACGCTCGATGAATTCTCTAGTCTCCCAAGAGCAATCCTTAGGATTTGAGGACCATTGAACTTTAACAAGCGAAACATCTTTATTTTGAAGACGTTTGATCTCCGTAGCAATAATTCGAACAGGATGCTGCTCATAAGTTAAATTAGGTGAAGCTTCAATCTCTTCCACAACACCGAACTCAAGAATAGAATCGGAATCCCGAAGGCACTTCCGTAATTGAGAAACGTGAAACACGTCATGCATGGCAGAAAACTGATCCGTTAATGAAAGGCGATAAGCCATGGAACCAATACGTTCAGTGATGGGAAATGGCCCAATGTATCGAGGCGCTAGCTTTCCCAATCGACTGAAACGTACAACACCTTTCATAGGTAAAACACGAATAAACACAAGATCTCCCACAGAAAATTCTAACTTCCTTCTTCGATTATCGGCATAGGATTTTTGTCTACTCTGAGCTTCTTTCATCCTATGACGAATAAGTTCAATCTTTTCTGTGGAATCACGAATAAAATCTGGACCTAAGACCAGCTTCTCACCGGCCTCAAGCCAACAAGAAGGAGATCGACATGGTCTTCCGTAGAGTGCCTCGAAAGGAGCCATACCAATACTAGATTGGAAGCTATTATTATAGGAAAATTCAACAAGTGAAATATGATCTTCCCAACTTCCACCGAAATCAAGCACACAAGCCTGAAGAAGATCTTCAAGAGTTTGATTCACATGCTCAGTTTGTCTATCGGACTGAGGGTGATAAGCGGTGCTAAAATTAAGGTTCGTTCCCAAAGCTTTTTGAAGACTCTTCCAGAATCCACTAGTAAATAATGGATCACGGTCACTAAAAATGGAAGAAGGAACTCCTTGCAGTTTAACAATTTCTTTGATAAAGAGTTTGGCCAGAAGAGGAACGGTTCGGTTCGACCGAACGGGAATAAAATGGGTAGATTAAGTAAGTCTGTCAACGATCACCCATAAACTATTATGACCCGAACGAGAATGGGGAAGGCCATTAATAAAATCCATGGAAATTTGATCCCACTTCCAAACTGGAATTTCCAATGGTTGCAATAACCAACCTGGCCTTTGGCATTCAGCCTTAACAAGTTGGAAAGTCATGCAACACTTAACAAAGTTAGCGATATCAGATTTCATTCCCTCCCAGTAATAAAGTCGCTTCATATCTGCGTACATTTTACTGCTACCGGGATGAATGGAATATTTGGAACGGTGAGAATCTTCTAGAATATCTTTACGAAGATCTCCAGTATTTGGTACGATAAGTCTACCAAATTTTCGAATGCCGCCACGAAAATCGATATCAAAGTCTTTCAAACCTTCAATATCGGTTTTATCCCTAAGATTTTGGCCAAGCAAAGCCAATTCAGGATCTAGCTGTTGATCTTCAAGAATGCGGTCTAAAAGAGAAGGACGAGCCTCAAGGCTACATAAGGCAAAAGATGAACATAAATCGGAGACACGATCTCGAATTTCACAAGTGGATAAAACCTCCAGATCCCTCTATTTGGATATCATCATTGAAACAACTGCTTGTTGGTTGCGACTAAGTGCATCGACAACTCGATTTCCCTTTCCGGGAGTATAAAGAATATCAAGATCATAAGAGGCAAGGAACTCGAGCCAACGTTGTTGACGCAAATTTAGTTCCTTTTGAGAAAATAAATATTTCAAAGACTTATGATCAGTATAAAGTATAAATTTCTCTCCCAAAAGATAGTGTCGCCAAATTCGAAGGGCGAAAACGATAGCCGCGAGTTCTAAATCATGTGTGGCATATCTAGTCTCAGTCGGCTTCAATTGCCTAGAAGCATAAGCAATAACACGTTCTTTTTGCATAAGAACGGCACCCAAACCAACGCAACTAGCATCGGTATAAACGACAAAATCTTGATTCCCTTCGGGAATAATAAGAATAGGAGCATCAGAAAGGAGTTCTTTTAATTTCTGAAAAGAAGTTTCACATTTGTCCGACCAAATGTATTTAACACCTTTCTTTGTTAATCCAGTAAGAGGCACGACAATCTTAGAAAAGTCTTTTGTGAAACGGCGGTAATAACCAGCCAATCCGAGAAAGCTACGGATTTCATTCACGCTCTCCGGTCTTTTCCAATTTTGAATCGCTTCGATCTTTGAAGGATTCACTGATATTCCAGATTCGGAAATAATATGACCGAGAAACTTCACACTAGATTGCCAAAAGTGGAATTTAGAAAATTTTGCTTTTAATTGATTTCTCCTAAGAGTTTCCAATACAATCTGAAGATGCTTTTCATGTTCCTCCTCGGTCTTAGAATACACAAGAATATCATCAATAAAGATGAGGACAAACCGATCGAGGAAATCTTTGAAAACTCGATTCATAAGGTCAACGAAATAAGCCAGAGCATTCGTTAAACCAAATGGCATAACTAGCCATTCATAAGATCCATAACGTGTACGGAATGAAGTCAAAGGAATACTATCCTCTGCAATACGAAGCTGATGAAAACCGGTAGCCAAGTCCAATTGTGAAAAGACTCTGGCACCACTAAGCTGATCGAATAGATCATCAATCCGAGGCAAAGGATATTTATTCTTAATAGTTAGATCATTAAGCTTGCGGTAGTCGACGCAAAGCCTAAGTGTACCATCGAACTTATTTACGAAAATAACTAAGGCTCCCTAAGGCGAGGAACTAGAGCGAATAAGTTGCTTCGTCTCCAACTCGGATAGTTGTTTGCACATCTCTTCATTCTCCTTATTGGACATGCGATAAGGAGGATGGGTAATAGGTTGAGCTCAAGGTATAAGTTTAATTTTGAAATCAATTGCTCGCTTAGGTGGTAATCCTAAAACGGGCTCAAAGATGTCGGAAAATTCACGAACGACGCAAATAAGAGAAATGACATCTTCCTCATCATCATTATCATCATCACGAGGATTTAAAGAATATAAAGATGCAACCAAAGCGAAATCCGAATCTTTAAGAATAATAGAAATCTGATTAACAGATTGCGGATGTCGGAGATAAATAGTCCGCTCAGGACATAGGATATGAGCTTCATAACGATTAAGCCAATCCATTCCCAAAATCATTCCAAAGCCTAAGTAACGCATGACATGCAAATCGGCTAGGAAGGAAAAATCACACAATATAATCTCTACGTCTTTACAAAGCAAACTAAGAGTTGTGGATCCACCAACTGGATTCGCAATTCTTAGAGAAGTCATTAAAGCAACAACACTTAAAGAAAGAGTGTCTACAAGTTCCTTTGATATAAAAGAATGGGATGCACCCGTATCAAAGAGAACTCTAATAGGTTGATCATGAAATATAATAATGCCATCAAGGACAGAATAAGACATACCTTGACCACGAGATGTGTTTCCAGGGGCTTGAGCAACGTTTAACGTTCCCTCCTTGCCTTGATGCCTAGGGCATAAGTGCATAAAATGATATGGACTTTTACAATAGCGACAAGAGCGGGGTTTTGAACATTTGTTCGCAAAATGGCCCTTAGCACCACAGTTGAAGCATTCCTATCACTAGGGGAAAATGTCTTTGCAGCAGGAGTTGCTTGTTTACCCTTTTTGTTGGGATAAGGACTTTTGAACTTGTTAGGCATTTTCTTGTTGTTGAAGTTTGGTTTGGCAGCCACCACCTCAACATCACTGTCCTTATCAGCCTCTTTAAGTCGAAGAGCGATATCAATAAGTTGATTGAAAGAAACTTCTAATTTTAGAAGTAATGGCTTCTTGAGATTCTTGTTTAAGCCATAGACGAATCTCTGGTTCTTCTTCAATGGGTGTTGATGTACTCAACCCCATATTTGGACAGTGACTCGAAGGATGCGACATAATCTGCCACAGAGGATTCACCTTGAACAAGGTCTATAAAACGACGAGCCAATGTCACCTTCTCTGATTCTGGTATGAATTTTAATTCGAAGCATTCCCGGAATTGCTCCCAGGTGAGATCAGCTTCATTAATTTCAGAAACAAGAATTTTGTACCAATCCAATTCTCTCTCTTGGAGCATACTGGAGGCCACCTGAACACGGTGAAGATCGATAAGATTCATGCGAGAAAAGATTCTATTGCATGTTCTTACCAAGCCTGGACCTCGATAATAGTTTCGGAACCTTTGAATGGTTTCCCACCCAAGTAGGTATAATCGTTGCACAAACGTGCTAATCCAGACTTAGGATGAGTAGGTTCCCGATTAGGACCAGCTGCCTGAGCATTCTTTACTAAATCAAGAAGCTGTTGAGCAGTCATAAAAACTGCATCCTGGGGAGTAACTGTAGATGGTCCAGCTCTAGGACGACCTGGTCTAGACATTCTCTTCTTTAAGGAAGAGAAAAGAAGAAAAAGGTTATTCACCAAATGAATATCAAGCAATCTTGATAGATAAAACAAGGAATCATAAAGGGAAATAGGATTAATCGGTACGAAGACTCGAATTAAATCCTAAGGCAAGACTCCTAAGTTGGACTTAGGACGATGATCCTTGTTAAGTTATTCTACATTGTTCCGAAGTTTGGCTCTGATACCAAGCTGTGACGCCCCACCTCTATACCCACGCTAGCACCGATATGTCAGATAGTATAGAATGAACTTTATTTAAGGAGGAAGTCCGACATATCGATACAAACTCAAAGCTATCACACAGTGGCTATAAATAATCTTCGGAAACAAACATAGAAATAAACATAACATAAATCAGTCACATACATCCATATCACAAAGGCGGAAGAAGATATGAATATATATATATAACACATGAAAGTGTACATCAGAGTAGTGGTCAGAAAGATCCACGATAATACAAAAGAATAGCAACACGTGCTATACAAAAGAATAAGTACACAACATAGAGTCTATATCTCAAATGTGTACATCTAAAAACTACTAATCTATGTAGTAAGCCAAAAGTCAGAATAATCCTGAAGAGAAGTCAAGCAGAAGCACCTGTAACATCTCGGTCTGACCCGAGTATTATTTATAAGAAAATAATAAACGGATCAGTCTAGCTATAAATACCGGATGATACTTATAAAGTAAAAGACATGGCATAAACATGTAATAATCATCGTGGCATACTACTATAAGTATATAATTGAAAATCAACAAGAGATTAATCAATATCACAAGAATCTTCTCAAAGATAAAATAGGGTATCATACCCTAAACTTGTATTCATAACAAGTCAATGACACACCAATTCACTAATGCACAAACATAGATATCATATCAATGAAAATCATGAAAATTAGTGAAGCACAAATTCCAGAAATCAACACAAGAAATCCAGAAATCACATAAAAAAGGGGGGAGGCCTATCACAAGAACGGGAGCATGAAAACTCACCAACACGTGTAACACATGAGGAGAAGCTATCTCATGGAAGCTATCCATTAAATTTTAACACATGAATGGCCCAAAGACCATGGGGTGCTACCCCATATATGTGAGTAGAAACATCACATAAGCGGGGTCTAGTCTCCCTCGCAGACAAAGAGACATCGCACAGTTGCTAGTCTAAATCACAAAAATGATCATCATGATCATATTGAAGTGTCAATTACACTAAGCCAGTAAATATATGAGTTTAGCTTCATGTCCCATAACCACTAGCTTAACTTAAATATTTACGAACAAACTGTAGATCTTCACTAGGAAATTGTCACAAAAGGGTTCAATCGAACAAGTCCAAGAGCTAACCGACAAAGTGAACGCGAGCGTTTCATACCACTCGTTTTACTAAGTCGTTTAATTCAATTTCTTATCCGAGTGAAGTAAAGGCTTGTATATACTAGTAGATTGGAAATCGGTTTGAGAAAACGAACTTTTAATATTTAAAATAGTGTTGAAATCGCTTTGATGAAAGAGTTTTGATATTTACTACCAGTATTGAAACCTTCATATCTTTAGACTGACAAGTCACAAAACGATTGTTGAAACAAATCGAATCACATAAATTCACGTTCGAAGACGTGAGTAAAGTCCAAAGAAATCAATCCCAAAACCATCAAAGTAGGAATATACTTGCGACCTAACGGTGTGGAGCGACCTAACGAAGTCGAACTTAAAAGGTGCGAGCGACCTAGTGGCTTAACGAAGCCAAGCGATCTAGCATAAAATAGGTCAAACGATCTAACGGGGTTGAGGCCATACGACCTAAGACCTAATGGTCCAAACGACCTAAGAAGTAAAGGCCTTGAGACCTAAAGAAGTAAGGGTTGCATGTTGGTCAAGCGACCTAAGGGAAGTATGGTCATGCGACCTAAAGAAAACAAGGTTATGCGACCTAAAATAGCACATGGTCGAGCGACTTAACAACATAAGGGGCGAGCGACCTATCGAAATACAGTGGGGAGCGACCTAACGAGGCCAAGTGGTGAGCGACCTAACGAGGTCATGTGGCGAGCGACCTAACGAGGTCAAGTGGCGAGCGACCTAACGAGGTCAAGTGGCGAGCGACCTAACGACTTATCGAAGCCGAGCGACCTAACGATGCCGAGTGATATTAGGCTAGAAACGACCTAAAGTTTTAACACACGAGCGACCTAGGTGGATAGGTGGTCGAGCGACCTAGTGGAATAGGTGGTTGAGCGATCTAACGAGGTTAATAAGGCCGAGCGACCTAACAGGGAGGAGCCGAGCGACCTAACATAAGGCGCGACCTATAATGTCTGAGCGACCTAAATAGGCGAGCAACCTAACGACCCTGAGGTGAACGACCTAAATACACAGAACGACCTAAGTGCAGATTTTTGCCGAAACACTGAAAATTGGAGTTTTTCGCCGATTCGATCCAAACCAAAAGCAATCGTGCATGCTAAAATGATAGTAAATCATCCCCAACAGATCCAAGATAGATATAGGCAAGAATGTGAGATAAAAATCTCACCTTTTCACTAAAATGGATGAAGGTGAAGCTTGAAAGCAAAGAGAAGCAATCCAAAGCTTGAATCCAATATCTTCTACTTGAATTTGGAGTTGAACTTTGGATTTGCAATTGAATTTGAGTTTGGAGTTTTAATTTCCCATTCCCACCACCATTTTTGATGAAGCTTGAATGTTAAAACAAATGATGAATGAAGTGAGGAAGAGGGTTGGGCTGAACTAAAGAAGGTGCAGTCCAAACCAAAGTCACAAGCTGGAAAAAGTAGCGAGAATTCCACTAACTCCAAATATATCGAAGTTTACACTCAAAAAGATCGCAAATGTCATTTTGAACTCAACGGAAGTGGTCTCGAGTCCTAATTTGACCGTATGCAAAAAGTAGCTTTTCGGACCAAAATCCGATTAACGATAAAATATTTAAATAAAATATTTAAATAAAAAACGATAAATATGCGGGTTGTTACACTTGAGGCTACGATTACCTTTTTAGAACACATTCACTTAGAATGCTCATCGTCCTCCAACAACAATGTTCTGATAGCATTCGTCTATACAAGTCCGTTCCCGGTCCGAACGGAACCGAAGGCACTATTCCTACTACATCCATTTTGGAATCACCCTCGGGATTAGTAGCGATTAGCCCTTGCACTTCACTGCTCCATCTTTGACTCCAAGCTCTTGTCTTCATTTCAAAAACGTACTCATTGGATCGAAGTGGTTTTCGAATCACAAATCCGATCCCGGTCTCTTCGAAACAACGTTCGCTATTCCCGGTAAACTCAACCCCGGTTCTCTAGGAAATAAACAGATGAAAATAAGATCGGAGTTCACCTCCTAACCGTTCCTATGGACGAATTTCCTTACAAACGTCTTAGAAGAACGAAACGAGTTTATACGTACAGTATAACACCTCGAACGGTAACTGTACCATATAATTCCTGTACTTCTAGATATTTCCAAAGTTATATTCGGGTCCAGATTTGATAGTCGGTTATTTAACTATCAAATAAACAGTCATTCAACCAAATATTTTATTTTCACTGAAAAACACCAAGTTTTATTAAATTTAGATTTTTAAATAAATTAAATCACTTTATCCAGACTATACACTTAAAATATTTAAAATAAACTACATAAATTCTTTGTTAAAAATAATACCTATGAAATTCTATAATAATTCTCCAAGTAAAACTTTAGCCCAAAAACTATTTTTTTAAAATAAAACTATTACGTAAAGTATAAATATTTAATAATTATCTTTTAAATCATAATACTAATTTAACCTTTAAAAATAATTAATTATTATAATTAACTTAATTACTTTTTACTTTAACACTTTTTAAAACAATTAAATAATAAATTTTTCTAAAAAATTCTTTTAAAACATCTTTAAAGCTTTTAATTTATACTTAAAAATCTTTCTTTGAAAATATACTTAGCTTTTCAGGAAAATACACTTTCCACTCCAATAAAACCAGCCTTGTCATTTATAAATCCTTCTCGATTTATCTCCAGTTTAAATTTACATTCCAACTCCGTAAATTTTCTTTTCCACACTTTTAAAAATAAATCCCCTATATATTTTTAAAACGAATTACCATCTCCTTATAAATTCCTATCGTGAATTTATGATTTCAAATTATCCACTGAAAAATATTTCACTTTATTTATAAACCCAGTTTATAAATCCCATAACCTCATTTACTTTTTAAAACCGTTTTAAAATACTTAAGTCGATTTCAAATCGTTTTCTAAGTTAAATTCCATTTTAAATTTATTCCTTGGTTAAACTAACTTATTCCAAAGTCCACTAACTTAGGATTTGCTCCCTTTTTATGATTTAAAGTCTTATTTAAATTTGAACATCCATTTCATATTTTATTTTATTCTTTTCAAATTTCCTCTTTATATTTTTCCAAATTTATTTAAAATCTCGGATTTAAAATAAATACTTTTATACTTTAACATATCGCTTAATTCCCATTAAATACTTTTATTCAAATATTTCAAAATCTCTATCTTCCATATTTATAGATTATCAAGTACAAATTTAAATCAAACTATTTATTTTCCCAAATTCATTACTTTTAAATTTATCCATCTTTACTATAAATTTCTTGCTTTAAATTTTCCCTTTGTACTTCCCTTTAAAAAAATCAATATTTATATTTTTGATATTCCAAAATGTCAAAAATATATATAACAATATCATACCATCCAATAAATTTAATTCCCCAACATAACCTACCACAGATTATCAAATAAATCATATCATTGCAAATGTAAATAATTTCAACATTTTTGAGGAATCCAATTGGATCCCTCCAACCTGTTTCCCTGCATCCACAGATGTTAGCACAATATAAAAATACCAATCCCACTTCGAGGGGGATATCGCGGTATATAGGGTCATCCTCTATTATGCGGGGCGCATAGGGTCTCATCCGCTATATAATGCGGGAATATCAATCACTCCAATACTAATATATATACTATTATATATGATATCACATCCAGACTGATAATAATCATCAAATTCAATCAACCAACCAAACATTAATTTTAACCACTTAAAATTAATTGCGGAAATTCCAAATTTGAGTGAGATTAACTCACCTATATTTTTGTTTGCAATCCACTTCAATCCCGACTTAGTTTCACGACTTTAGACCTTGTATAAACATTATACGGTTTATTAACATTTGAAATAATCTAAAAATAAATTACCATTTAATAAATTTAATTAACTAATTTTAAATGATAATTAAACTAACCTAATTTACATTTTCCTTTTTCCCAATTTATTAATTTTATGACAGGTTATATATATGTCCTAATTTCTCAAATAAATATACTAATTACCCTAAAAGTTAACTGATACACATATATATTATTATTAATTTTTACTACAGTAAATTACAAAAGTAAAGTGTTACCTTACTGTATTTAATTTTCTTCTTCTTTTTTTCTATCTTATATATACATACATATATATATATTGAATTTTATTAAAATAAAATTACCCAATACCAACTACCTCCATTCGCGCAGCCACCATCCACTGATCGACTTTGAACCCACGACCTCCGGAAACCCCTTGCGAACCCCTTCCCATTACCTTCACGCGATGCGACCGCTTCCAAACCCCACGCCATCCTCTTATCATAGCCATCACGACCCCATAAACGCGATCCCTTCCATCGATCCAAGTTCAAGACCTTCCATCCCCCCTCCCCACGCGTTGCTGCTGTCGCATGCCCCTTCTAGTCCCACTGCTCTGCATCTACCGCTCCTCCTCATCTGAACGCGCCTCGATCGAGATTGGATTACTCTTTTCTTTTTCTTTTTTTCGAATTGATTCCGGTGGAAGAAAATGAAGACGAAGAGGAAAGTCACGGGGTTTTGATTCGACGGAACCGTTCCAACTTAAGGAACATAGATTGGTTCACGCGATTCAAAATTTGATTTCATTCCCCTCCTTTTTTTTCTTTTTTTTTCTTTTTTCCTTTCGTTTTGAATAATTGATTAATCGGCTGAAAGAAGGGAGGGAAGAAAATCTCGATTTCATTTTGAACAAAGAGGGGGAAGACGTGATATAAAGAGTGAAAGGAAGGTTGCGTGTTGGAATGGGTATGGTACAGTGATTTGAAAAACAAAAATATAACGTGAAGGAATTTCAACTGATGGTTGACTAGAATATACAAATATATATATATATATAAAAATTCAAATTCAAATTGTCTCGATAAATGCAACTTAAAATCTCGAACTCCTATCGAGGCGCATGTAACGACTCGTAAATTTCAATAATTTAAAACTGTTAATTTAATAAGATTTTGGTAATTAAATTTGGAAGAATTAAAAATCTGTAATTTAATAATGAAATGAATGCTGAAATGAATTAACAAGTGATAATTAAAGCTAATAATTAACAATCTGAATGAAATTACAATTAATTGAAATAATGTAAATTGTTATACTTGGTTATAAATTGATATAAGAAAACAAATGTGAATATTGAATTAACCAATGAATAATATAATTAATGGTAATTGAATGAAATCAATATTATGTAAGTAATTATAAATTTTGGTTGAACATAATAAACTTATAATGTGATAAAAGCTAATGATAACAATTATTATAAGTTACCTATTTACTAGATCTGTTAAGTTTAAATTTGTAATAGTTGAATTTAGTGCAATTAAATGAAATTAACTATAACGTAATGTGAAATAAAGATGAAATGGGAAAATGTTAATGTATTAGGATATAAACCAATGTAAATTGTACCTAAGATGATAAGATGATAATTGAATCAATAACAAGATTGAGAAATCAAATAAATGAATTTGTTGGATATTTAATTTATAAATTATTGAACTCATTGAAATTAAAATTAAACACTAGAAATTATGCAATATTCAATAATAAATTGATATAGAAATTTGTTATAAAGGATTATAAATTTTTAAGAAAGCCAATGTGACGACCGCCCATGACCCCTGCACCGAATCTAGAGGAAGTGCACTGTAAAGTGTGCCAGGCGACCATGGATGATTGTCAAGGTAGATTAAAACAACAGAATCTATCGTATTACTCACAGCGCATGGACAAAATACAATAGAACATATGTATAGTGAAGCTTTACAGAATAAAATGCCATCATATAAAACTCCATAATAGTTGAATACAAGCATCCAAATAGTCAATACATCAGGCCTCACTACATAACACTCAGAGATTATACAAACAGCGGAACATCCAGTACATATAATATGAAGATAATATGCAACCCTCCAGCTCGTCTTCGATATCAGCATTGTGAGAAGAGAGCAGCACCTGTCACCTGCTACCTAGTCTGCCCGTCCCAAAATGGACGAACAGCCCAAGGCAATAAGAATTAAAACATAAAGCCTTGAGTCAGACAACAGTCTTAGTGAGCGGTAAATTAACTAACAACATATCAAAAGAGCATAAAGGAAAAGGAATAGGAATACAACCCTCCCACTCCAACCTCTTTCTATAGTGATAGCCCCTAGACACACACTAAGCGGAAGCAACCATAGCAGAGCATACAATGTAAAGTAAAGCAATTATCACTCGAGTCAAGGGCGATGTTTTCCAAGCACAAACCCCCAAGGCCTAAACCAAGATCAGATAAGCACCCAGAAAACACTGCTCTTGAGACCGAATGACGATACAACCAACCATCCAAGACTCTGGCTATCACTGTTATCATTGCTTCGATATCACCGTTAATTGAATGACCGACACATTCTTTCAGTCGTCCGTCAAGGGCTAATGGAAACCCCGGTTCTAGACATAACTCCCGCACGTCATCGTGACCCGTGCCTAGGACTATCGGATCTGCCCAGAGTACTTGACTACCCAATCAGTAGCCTTCAGGGACTATCAAATCTGCCCAACGTATTCTTGCTTTGAGCATGCTAGAACCTTCAACAACGATGAGATCTCAGCCTTCTACTCATCCTCCTCGACGACTATTTCCATACTAGCTCAAGCGCCTCTCGAGCATCCATTATCCTCAACTCGAACCATTTCACCGAGTTATCAACATGCTTGGAATGATCCCGTCTGGATTAGACCAAGACTATCTCATATCATACTTTGCTTCATCACATCCTCGCAAAGTCTCATCTCAACATCATCAAATCTATGCATAAGAGCTTCATCATCCGCTACATATGCCACAAGCAGCTTTCCCATTTCAAGAGCCTTTCTCTTAGCTTTTGAATCATCTTCATTTTAAATCAAATCATCAATCATCTAATTCATAACAATCAACCAAATCAAACATTAATCCAAGCAACCAAGCATTCAAATATGATCTAAGTAGACAATTATAACAATAATGGCAATTTCGTAATTAAAGAGTTGAAAGTCTAATAAGCATGAAAACATGAACAATGTCTCTATAATCTTGATGAATGGACATGCATAGGTTAACATGTAATAAAATGGTTGTCAAATCATCATGAACAATGGATCTATATGGATCTACACTTAGGATAAAGAAAATGTATGGAAATCACTATTTTAACACCAAATCGAGCCAACAATCCGATATACTCCTTTGGATCCGTGTGAGAGATAATCACCACTCACCAAATCACCTAAACAACCTCAAATCAACACGCTTCAGATCTGGACAGCGAAGGATCAAGCTTGATCTATCACGAATCCGCTTCAAACGAAGAAATCTCACTTCAAAGGATGAAGATCTTCAATCCAAGCTCTTGAATCTTCAATTTGATCTTCAACTTGGATGGATAGAATCACTAGATTAGAGTGGAGAAAAGAAGTGAAGAAGTGTAGAAGTCGAGCTCTCAAAATGGCAGCACTTCGTCGCTTCGAAATCCGGATCCCAAAAATGGAACAAAGCCCTCCTATTTATAGCTGAAATCTCTAACTCGTCTGTCTCCATAGGTCGTCTCGATCTAAGCCTCTCCGACCTAAGCCTCTCCGACCTAAGACTTATCAAAACCCCCCAGTCTACGACATTAAAACATAGCACCTAACTCCTAAGTTGGTAACGACTTAACACACATGCCAACCTAATCCATAGATCGCTCACGACCTATTCTCTCATACGACTTAACTGTCTAGGTCATTCCACTGCTACTCCAGCCTCCTTAGGTCATCACCGACCTACCCCTTAGGGGTTACAGCCTAAGTCGTCCCAAACTAACACGCGACCCAAACCACTACGCGACCTAACACTTAACTCGGTCACGACTCAACTAGGCTACGACCTAACTAATCTTAGATCGTCTACGACCTAACAAATCAAGCTACCAAACGACCTAATACATAGTGACCTATCTCTTAACTCGGTCAAAACCTTAAGTCGTCCACTATATCTTAAGTCGGTCACTACGACCTAACTCTATCCTTAAGTCGTTCCAAACTGTCAACCGACTTAAACCACTCCCCTATCTTCCTTAGGTCGTCGCCGACCTACCCCTTAAGTCATTAACTCGCCCAGACTTATCACTTAACTCGTCCAAAACTCATAAGTCGGCTACGACTTAGGACTTTAAACAAAATTCTGCCAAAATCTGAAACGACTTAACAGCTATGCAACCAAAGGTCAACTATTTTACGATGTTTCGATCCGTGAAAATACGGGTCGTTACATTCTCTCCCCCTTAGGAATTTCGCCCCCGAAATTCCAAACAAACAAAGCAATCAAATACTATTCTGCATGCCTACCATCCATAGCAATCAACAAATCATGCATCCAATTCTAGCTTAGCATGCAGAATTCTAAAACCAGGACAAGTTACAATATCGTGAGATGACACGACACCTTAGGGCCATACCTTGAAGAGTTCAGGATGAGCTGCCTTCATCCTCTCTTCCACCTCCCACGTACAGTCGTTATCATCACCACTCCATTGTATCTTGAGTAACTTAACTACCTTCCTCCTAAGCTGTTTCGTGTCGGTCTCCACAACACGAAGCGGCTTACGAGGTCTTCTATCGACTGGATCAACTTCGAAATCTTCGTAGCTATCAGCAGAAACCACTGTATTCGAGACGTGCACATACTTCCGTAGATACGATACGTGAAAAACATTGTGCACGCTCGACATCTTCTCTAGTAACTCCAATCTGTAGGCGAGCTTTCCAATTCGCTCGATGATCGGGAATGGTCCAACAAATCTCGGAGTCAATTTCCCTTTCTTCCCGAATCGAATAACATTCTTCAGTGGAGAAACCTTCACAAAAACCATATCTCCTACGTCGAATTCCAAATCCTTTCGACGCTTATCGGCATAACTCTTCTGACGGTCTTGGGCTGCCTTCATTCGTTGCCGAATGATCTCTATGCAATCCGAAGTCTATCGAATCATCTCTGGCCCAAGTATCAACTTTTCTCCAGTTTCTAACCAACAAGTCGGTGAGTTACACGGTCTCCCATACAATGCCTCATACGGTGCCATACCAATGCTTGACTGGAAACTGTTGTTGTATGCAAACTCCACCAAATGAAGGTGATCTTCCCATGATCCTCCGAAATCCAAAACACAAGCTCTAAGAAGATCTTCCAAAACTCGGTTGACTCTCTTGGTCTGACCATCTGTTTGAGGGTGATAAGCTGTACTCAAACACAACTCGGTTCCCAAAACTTCCTGGAAGCTCTTCCAAAATCCACTAGTGAACAATGGGTCTCGATCGCTCACTATACTCTTCGGAATACCATGGAATCGAACTATCCACTTAACATACAACTCAGCCAACTTTGATGCAGTCCTAGTCGATCGAACTGGAATGAATCTTGCACTCTTGGTCAGACGATCTATAATGACCCAAATCCCTTCATTTCCCGTTCTTGTTCTAGGTAGTCCATCAATAAAATCCATCGATACTTGTTCCCACTTCCATGTAGGAACTTCTAATGGCTGAAGCAATCCGCTTGGCTTCTTCTGTTTGGCTTTTACCAACTGGCAGTTCATGCATTTGGAAATAAAATTTCCAACATCCTTCTTCATGCCTTCCCAGTAATAGGTTCTCTTCATATCCCGATACATCTTATTTCCACCTGGATGAATTGTCAGCTTCGAGTGATGACTTTCCTTCAAAACTTCACTCCTCAATTCATCTATATCGGGAACAACTAGTCGTCCTTGCTTCCGAAGCCAACCCTCTCGATCGACCTCGAATCCTTTATCCTTTTCTGAATCCAATCCAGATTCCAAATCACGGATAATCTTAACAAGCTCATCGTCTCGCTTTTGGCTCTCGCCAATCCTTTCCACAAGAGAAGGTCTTATCGATAAGTTTGCCAACATCTCAGGTTCCAATTCACATCCGGGCCTGAAGTCAAATCCAGCTAAATACTCGAGATTCTTCCATTCTGAAAACATGGCTCCCAATCCTGCATGTCTTCGACTTAACGCATCTGCCACTGCGTTACCTTTTCCCGGAGTATAAGCTATACCGAAATCATATGATGCCAAAAACTCTAGCCAACGTTGCTGCCAAAGATTCAAATCCTTTTGGGAGAAAAGATACTTCAACGACTTATGATCTGTAAACAACTCGAATCGAACTCCTAATAGATAATGTCTCCACATCTTCAGAGCAAAAACAATCGCCGCCAACTCCAAATCATGAGTCGGATAATTTCTTTCATGCGGCTTCAGTTGTCGACTGGCATACACAACAACTTTATCCCTCTGCATCAGCACTGCTCCAAGTCCAGTACCACATGCGTCGGTGTAAACCACCATCTCATCATTCCCACTAGGAATAGTCAAAACAGGAGCACTCGTCAATCGCTCTTTCAGGATTCCGAAAGCTTGCTCACACTTAACATCCCATCTGAACACTTGGTTCTTTTTCGTCAATCCTGTCAATGATGCAGCCACCTTGGAGAAGTCTTTGATAAACCGTCGATAATTTCCTGCTAATCCAAGAAAACTTCTCACATCCGTTGCATTCTTAGGTCTAACCCAATCCTGGATTGCTGCCACCTTAGCGGGATCAACCGCTATTCCATTTCCAGAGATAACATGGCCTAAGAACCTCACTTCACTCTTCCAGAAGTGACACTTCGAAAACTTAGCCTTCAGCTGATGTTTCCGTAAGATTTCCAAAACAATACGCAAGTGTGTCTTGTGCTCTTCTTCAGTTCTGGAATAAATCAGAATATCATCCACGAACACAAGTACAAACTTGTTCAACTGATCTCTGAACACTCTATTCATAAGATCCACAAAATATGCTGGCGCATTAGTCAATCCAAACGGCATTACCAGCCACTCAAAGAAACCGGATGGTGTTCGAAAAGCAGTCTTCGGCACACTATCCTTAGCCACTCTCAACTGATGAAATCCCGTTGCCAAATCCATCTGAGAAAACACCTTGGCTTCGTGAAGCTGATCAAACAAGTCATCTATTCTCGGCAATGGATACTTGTTCTTCTTAGTCACCTTATTCAGCTCACGATAATCTACACACAATCTCAACGACCCATCTGCCTTGGTTGCAAACACAACTGGTGCACCCCACTCGGACACACTATGCCGAATGAATCCTTTCTGTAAAAGGTCATCAACTTGCACCCTCAACTCCTGCTGTTCCCTAGGCGCCATCCGCCTAAGAGGCATCACAACAGGTCTGGCCCCTTCAACTAGATCTATACGAAACTTGATCTCCCTATGCGGCGGTAACCCTTTGACTTCGTCAAAGACATCCTCGAATCTATTCACGATTGGCACTAATGACAGTCCATCTCGTGGAACAACTAGCGAATACATGAAGCTCATGAAGACGCCTTCTTCATGCTTACATAGTATCATAATCTTTCGCCCCTCCACATTCTCGACTGTCACTTCTAGCCTCTCACAATCAACCTTTGCCGCATACCTCCTAAGCCAGTCCATACCAAAAATAATTCCGAACCCCGCAAAGTTCAGAACAAAATAATCGCAAACAAAAGTGCAACCATGACTCGACACAATCAAACCACGGCATAACATACACAAACAAGACGAACCCCCAACTGGATTAGTCATAACCAACGGTCTATCAACAATATCCGGTTACAAACCTAACCGGCCTACAAGATCACTACAAACAAACGAATGCGATGCCCCAGTATCAAACAACACTCTAACTGGAACACCACATAAGAAAAGAGTACCTTGAACCACCACACTCTTTCCCTTCTCTTCAGCGGTAGGAGCTTTTGAAGACGACGGAACAGCTCCCAAAGCATAAGCTTGCACAATCTGCTTGTCCCTCCTCGGTTCTGGACAATTCTTCCTGAAATGCCCTGGCTTGTCACAGTTGTGACACTTCATCGGTGCCTTCGGGTTCTTACAATCCTTCGAGAAATGGTCCTTCTGCTGACAATTGTAGCAAGTCACTTCGCCCTTCGGCTTCTTCTGGCTATCCTTACCCTTCTGCTGCTGCTGCTGCTTCCTCTTCTTGTTTCCAACCTACTGGGGTTTAGACTCTTCCCTGGTCACAGCAACAACAGATCCTTCCTTAGGAAACAGACTCTCATGCCTGAGAGCTTTCTCCACAAGCTTCTCAAATGAATCGTCCAAATGATCCACCAACTGTCTCCCAAGATAACTGTCCAAGCCTGTCACAAACTTCTCATTCTTCTGATACGCAGATTCAATATACGACCGGGCATACTTGGACAAAGCTTCAAACTCAGAAACATACTCAAGAACTGGTCTTCCTCCCTGCTTGAGCTCCACAAACTTTTTGAACAGAACAGACTTCTGAGCTGTAGAAATGAACTTAGCCTCAAATCTGACTTGGAATTGCTCCCAAGTAATCTCTTCCTCCGGAGTATTGATGGTAATAGAGTTCCACCAATCAGAGGCTCTCCCTTGAAGCTGTCTCGATGCCAACTTCCTCTTAGTTGCATCCTCAATTCCCAAATCACCAAAGATCCTTCTACAAGCATCTATCCATCTCTGGACCTCAATAGTTGATTCTATTCCCAAGAAAACCTTTCCTCCAAGAGCAGTATAATCTTTGCACAACTTAGCAAAATCCACTGGTTTCGGAGTTTGGACTTGAACTCCAACATCTACTGCTGCCCCCGGAACTGGTATCCTTCTCATGATCGAAGTCATCATAGCTTCGAACATAGCTGCATAATCAGCAGCCCCCTTAGTAGCACGGCCTTCCCTAGCAGCTGGTCTCCCTCTTCGACTCATTCTCAATATCTATAAAAAGGAATGATCAGAACATCTAGAGAAACAACTGCATAAAGGACTCAAACTCTACTAAGCTACTATATTATATATAGTATTCATCCATCAAAATACAATTACGTCTCTCATACGTAGTTACGTCAGCGAGCGTTGGGTAAAATCGATTAACCAATGCTCTGATACCAAATGTGACGACCGCCCATGACCCCTGCACCGAATCTAGAGGAAGTGCGCTGTAAAGTGTGCCAGGCGACCATGGACGATTGTCAAGGTAGATTAAAACAACAGAATCTATCGTATTACTCACAGCGCATGGACAAAATACAATAGAACATATGTATAGTGAAGCTTTACAGAATAAAATGCCATCATATAAAACTCCATAATAGTTGAATACAAGCATCCAAATAGTCAATACATCAGGCCTCACTATATAACACTCAGAGATTATACAAACAGCGGAACAACCAGTACATATAATATGAAGATAATATGCAACCCTCCAGCTCGTCTTCGATATCAGCATCGTGAGAAGAGAGCAGCACCTGCACCTGCTACCTAGTCTGCCCGTCCCAAAATGGACGAACAGCCCAAGGCAATAAGAATTAAAACATAAAGCCTTGAGTCAGACAACAGTCTTAGTGATCGGTAAATTAACTAACAACATATCTAAAGAGCATAAAGGAAAAGGAATAGGAATACAACCCTCCCACTCCAACCTCTTTCTACAGTGATAGCCCCCAGACACACACTAAGCGGAAGAAACCATAGCAGAGCATACAAGGTAAAGTAAAGCAATTATCACTCGAGTCAAGGGCGATGTTTTCCAAGCACAAACCCCCAAGGCCTAAACCAAGATCAGATAAGCACCCAGAAAACACTGCTCTTGAAACCGAATGACGATACAACCAACCATCCATGACTCTGGCTATCACTGTTATCATTGCTTTGATATCACCGTTAATTGAATGACCGACACATTATTTCAGCCGTCCGTCAAGGGCTAATGGAAACCCCGGTTCTAGACATAACTCCCGCACGTCATCGTGACCCGTGCCTAGGACTATCGGATCTGCCCAGAGTACTTGACTACCCATTCAGTAGCCTTCAGGGACTATCGAATCTGCCCAACGTACTCTTGCTTTGAGCATGCTAGAACCTTCAACAACGATGAGATCTCAGCCTTCTACTCATCCTCCTCGACGACTATTTCCATACTAGCTCAAGCGCCTCTCGAGCATCCATTATCCTCAACTCGAACCATATCACCGAGTTATCAACATGCTTGGAATGATCCCGTCTGGATTAGACCAAGACTATCTCATATCATACTTTGCTTCATCACATCCTCGCAAAGTCTCATCTCAACATCATCAAATCTATGCATAAGAGCTTCATCATCCGCTACATATGCCACAAGCAGCTTTCCCATTTCAAGAGCCTTTCTCTTAGCTTTTGAATCATCTTCGTTTTAAATCAAATCATCAATCATCTAATTCATAACAATCAACCAAATCAAACATTAATCCAAGCAACCAAGCATTCAAATATGATCTAAGTAGACAATTATAACAATAATGGCAATTTCGTAATTAAAGAGTTGAAAGTCTAATAAGCATGAAAACATGAACAATGTCTCTATAATCTTGATGAATGGACATGCATAGGTTAACATGTAATAAAATGGTTGTCAAATCATCATGAACAATGGATCTATATGGATCTACACTTAGGATAAAGAAAATGTATGGAAATCACTATTTTAACACCAAATCGAGCCAACAATCCGATATACTCCTTTGGATCCATGTGAGAGATAATCACCACTCACCAAATCACCTAAACAACCTCAAATCAACACGCTTCAGATCTGGACAGCGAAGGATCAAGCTTGATCTATCACGAATCCGCTTCAAACGAAGAAATCTCACTTCAAAGGATGAAGATCTTCAATCCAAGCTCTTGAATCTTCAATTTGATCTTCAACTTGGATGGATAGAATCACTAGATTAGAGTGGAGAAAAGAAGTGTAGAAGTCGAGCTCTCAAAATGGCAGCACTTCGTCGCTTCGAAATCCGAATCCCAAAAATGGAACAAAGCCCTCCTATTTATAGCTGAAATCTCTAACTCGTCTGTCTCCATAGGTCGTCTTCGACCTAAGCCTCTCCGACCTAAGCCTCTCCGACCTAAGACTTATCAAAACCCCCCAGTCTACGACATTAAAACATAGCACCTAACTCCTAAGTTGGTAACGACTTAACACACATGCCGACCTAATCCCTAGATCGCTCACGACCTATTCTCTCATACGACTTAACTGTCTAGGTCATTCCACTGCTAATCCAGCCTCCTTAGATCGTCACCGACCTACCCCTTAGGGGTTACAACCTAAGTCGTCCCAAACTAACACGCGACCCAAACCACTACGCGACCTAACACTTAACTCGGTCACGACTCAACTAGGCTATGACCTAACTGATCTTAGATCGTCTACGACCTAACAAATCAAGCTACTAGACGACCTAATACATAGTGACCTATCTCTTAACTCGGTCAAAACCTTAAGTCGTCCACTATATCTTAAGTCGGTCACTACGACCTAACTCTATCCTTAAGTCGTTCCAAACTGTCAACCGACTTAAACCACTCCCCTATCTTCCTTAGGTCGTCGCCGACCTACCCCTTAAGTCATTAACTCGCCCAGACTTATCACTTAACTCGTCCAAAACTCATAAGTCGGCTACGACTTAGGACTTTAAACAAAATTCTGCCAAAATCTGAAATGACTTAACAGCTATGCAACCAAAGGTCAACTATTTTACGATGTTTCGATCCGTGAAAATACGGGTCGTTACAGCCAAAATGATAGAAATGGTAAATAATTAAATATTGAATTGAAAAAGTGATTAATTAATTTAATATTTATTTATTTAATTAATGTGAAAATAGCCATTTTGGCAACTGACTCGGATTTTGACGAAACCAGTTTCATCAGATCCGTAACGGTGAATTGTTATAGGATTTCAAGTTTCGTAGCTATCGGACTTGTCGTTTGATCGTACGGACTCGAAACGCCTAGAAATCAAATCGATTGAAATCAATTGAAATCAATTTGAAATAAGTTGATTTTATTATAACGTCTTCACACGATGGAATACGGGCTTGAAACTAGTTCCATTGATTTTAAAATTATCGAAAGCATCTATTTTGATATATGGGATGACCCATTTTCATTCCGGAGACAGAACGGGCTTTTTGGGTCGTTTATCATTTTCAAACCAAATCTTGTCCATTCCTTCTGTTTCAGCTTCGCCTATAAATATCTCGTTATAAACCCTAGCCACTCCTCAACTCAGTTTGTCTGTACGTACAATTCCATTTTCTCCTCCTCAGTCCAATGGCAGACAAAACCCTAATTTCCAATTGCAATTTCAAATCAAAAACAAAATCCAAAAATTAAAATCCTCAAACTATATCGAATTACATATCGATTTGAAGCTCTCGACGAGTGCAAGTCAAATATGTGATTCGTTTCTCGATCTGGGTTCCTATGTGCCCAGAATTCGATGGTGAATTCTCGGCCATTCATCACTCTCCTATGAACCTCGACAGATCGCCGATTCATCGGCACTGCTGTGTAGAGAGGCGAGCGCGTAGTCCATCGGTGCAGTTTACAGGGTGGTTCAACGGCTTGATCGACGGCTAAAATTCGATTAGGTTAATCATAATCGGCGGCGGCTAGGGCGAGATTTGAGGTCGTACATGGTCGCAGGATCGTCAGGGAGGTCGAGATGTTGGTCGTGGTCTTGGGGCGTGGCCGAAGCGGCGCGGCAGCGTCGCGCGATGGCAACTGATCATGAGGAAGTCGCGATTATCAGTTAGGGTTTTGGCTGAAACCTGGAAATGCGACGAACAGTGAATAGAGATGTGACGTGGATTTTTGTTGTTGGTTCTTTTTTTATTATTTTATTTTATTTAAGATTTCAATTTTTAAAAATGTTCTAAGGTGCGTAACTTTTGCATACGAGGTCCAATTCACGCGGGTTTGATCTGTTGGGATCGTATCAAAATTTCGGAGATATTTATGTTTGTTTGGACGAATTCTGAGACCATTCAAATTTTGAGCTTATTTTGAATTTAAATTTGATTTAAATTCAAAGGTGAGTGTTTTCACCCACTCACAACTTCTAAAATTTCTTATGTTTGTTAAATTAAATTGTTAATGTGATTAGAAATTTATTTATGGCTGTTTGGTATATTTTAAATCATCATCTCAGTTAATTTGAATTTATTTGAATAAACACGTTATTTAATTTATTATTGAATATAAACTGCCATTTTAATACCCGTTATTGATTATCAGTTTTATATTGATATTTATCGATTGATTTGGATGATGATTGTGATGGATGTTGATTATTGATATTGGTTGAATGGATGTTTTATTTTATACCATTATAAACTGCAAGTTCGTTATGGATTTTTATTTATTTCGGGATTGCGGTTTGAAATGATATATAACTGTAAAATTTGAATTGCGAATTGAAATGATAAATATCTATATCACTTGACCCTAGGGTAGAGAATTATATACGGACACTAGATTGGTTAAATTAAATGATTTAAAATCCTCGATTTTTGAATATAATTAAATGATATTTTGAAATGGAAATCTGATTTATATAAATTTAAGCATTGTTGAAAAATCAAGTTTTGCGTTGAATTGTGAATTGGTTTTAAAAGGAATTTCTTTAAGAAATTAAATTGGAAGTTTGAAGTTTAACTTTTAAGTATAAATGAAATTCTATCGAAATTGAGTTATTGAATTTGTTTGAAAATAACTTTGAAATATTTTTTAAACTGGAGTAATCCATATTGATATTTTGAACATGGATTGAAATGATATGAAATTCGATAGTTTATTGAAATTTGGTTTGTCGATTTGGAAATTTGAAATGGTCCAAATATGTTGAAATGAAATGAATAGTTTAACTTGATATTAATTTCAAACTCATATTTTAATATAAACTGTTTTAAAGATATATTATTTAAAATTTCTAATTATTAAGATTTTCAAATTTATTAAACTATTTAACCAATATTAACTATATAAATTATTTTAAACTATTTTAAACCAATTTTATTTATTTTAAACAAATTAAACCATTTTAATTTAATTTAAATATGATTAATCTATTTTAAAGTTATTTAATCTATTTTAAATTATATTTAATCTAAATTTAATCTATTTAATTATCTTAAATCAATTTAAAATATTTCTACCTATAATTAAACTATTCTAAAGCGCATTAACTATTTATAACTATTTAAACAAATTTCTGAATTTCCAAACCAAGTAAAGTGAAAGTGATTAAATTCAATTCATTGTTTAAAAAGAAAATAAGGCCAAATGATGTTATAACCTAAGTTGGAATTTAAATGTATAATGAATTGAATGATGATTTTTGAAGTAAGAATTTAACCTATTTTGGAACTATGATTTTGGAAGAAATTATGATTTTGGAAACGATATGATTTGGAAGCGAAATGGTTTTTGAGAACACGATATTTTGATATAAAATGTGAATTTGACTTTGAAAGGAAATATAATTATCGAATTATGATTTCGAAAGTGAATATGATTTCGAAAGTAAGTAATGATTTCGAAAGTGATATGGTTTAAATTGAATATGATATTTTGATATCAATTATGAAACGATTTTGGAAATATAAAAGAACCATCCGGTCTGTAATAAGCGATTGGTTGTCAAAGAGACCAGGATCAGATGTTGTCATACTCTCTGCCAATACCGAAAACCACTTTGACAACTGTGTAAGCGGTGGAGATTCTAGAATGAAGTAGGATGGTGGCGATGATCCTATATGAGGTATATACGTGGACCCGACTCCTGTGAGTTGGCTTAAGGTGGCTAAAACAGAAGTAATCGACGGGCTAAGTGAGGTCATTCCTCCGATAGGGCACATTCCATCGATCTATATTCTGACATTGTGATTTATTCGGTGCTCACCCTTCGATTTTTACTCGGGAGTGTGTTTCGAAGTGGGCGGTAGTGGATGCTATGCGTTACCACCGGTCCAGAAGTGTAATTGGTATATCTACCCTGGCATTGCCTAGTTGTGCCGTATCATCTACCCTAGCGCGCCTTCTACGAGTTTGGTTTGTACCATACCTATGGAGTGCCCTTTGACGTCACCCAGTTTACGGGTGGGATTACGGTACTGTATAGACTATGGGAATATATAAAAATGTGTTAAGGGGGATATGGGTAACGCCTTAACGCTATTTTAATACTTTTACTTTACTATAGACATATTATTATAGTGTATTGTACTACATAGTAGATAGTTTAACGGATCCTTATGAGATGTGAATCCCGAACATCTCTTAAGTTACTGCACTCATGTTAGACACTGGATAGGAAATGTCAAACCCCGTAAACATCTCCGATGCCGTTTACACTCATATTTTTTTATCATTGATTTAACTCACATAAGATCTTTTAGTTCTGACTTGAGTGTTTTGTCTTTTCAATTCGCTCGGGTCAGCCTGAGCATTTCAGGATTTGAAGACCTTATTTCTGAAGGACGAAGACGAAGATTTGTACTACTATTATTTACTATATTTATTCCACCACATTCATACTGTTCCACTGCATTATTTGTTTATCTCTAATATGTGTAACTCTGATTCTGTATTGTATAAGTATAATCAAAAGGTTTGTAAACAGCTTTATGAACTGTTATTTGATTATTATATTTTGTCATTCCGCAGTGAGATTCTATTTTGTTTTTATTTCTTTCTCTTTTTCTTATTTACCCCAATAACAATCCTCCCTTCTATATGGTTTGAGTCGACATGTGTGTCTGCTTAAAGCGTACAAAAAGGCATGATGTTACAGTTGGTATTAGAGCTTTGGTTTAGCGATAACCTTAGCTTTGTGGGGTCTGACACTTTATTGATAGGGTAGTAATACCCTAGAATGAGTCACTGAGTGTATATATATGAGAGAGCGTATTTGTTAGTGTTATAAAAGGTTTTATATTATGTTAATTTGTTCCGTTTTGTATTTATAAATTTTGGTTGGTGCATAGGACGTTATGACATCGATAGGGATTTCTAAACACTTAATAGGACAGATCGACACAATATTTGTTTTGAAATATAGGTAAATGAAATAATTTTGCCTATTATATATTTTATATATAAAATAATAATTTATAAATGATATATATTTGGTTGTTATGTAGTGAAATTTATAAATATAGGTTGGAAATAAAATTTGAAAATAAAATAAATGAAATTTGGAAATTTAGAACTTAAGTTCCGGGGTTTTTGAAAATTTCATTCGAATGATTTTGGAATACAATAATATTATTATTTAGAAGTATTTTCTGATATAAATATTTCAATATGATTTGGAAGAATTGTTTTAATGAAATTTTGGAAAGAAATAAGATCTGTACTCCCCTCTCTATCGTTGGAAAATAATTTCGGTGATGAGTGCACGTATCATTGACATTCATTTTCGAGTTTTGAAGTGGGAAGGCCACTGTAGTAGTTTTACTGTAGGTTTATTTTGATAAACAAATATAAATTTCAAATTGTTTTAAATATAACTGGATATATAAAGTGTAAGTGTATACATCTATCTATTATTTTTAAATGATTTGAAATGGAACCCGGCATTTAGTTCTTAAATTTCTATGTATTAGGAATTTTAATTAATGAAATGGAATTTAACTATTTAATAATTTGAACCTCTAAAATGAAAATAAGAAATTGAATGCTTAGTTATAAATGAAATATACAAGAAATTTAAAGCTTGTAACCTGTAAATAAAAAGAATGTGATTATTGAACATTAAATTAATTAAAAGAAATGAGTCAAACATGTATTACTTTCAATTGCATTCTTAAAGCATATATATATATAACTTACCAAATATTAAAAGTTGTAATGTTTAATAAGAAAATGTAATAGGATATTATATAGGTAAAACTTAAAGTAATGAAAGTATTCAATGAAATTCTTTAATAAATAAGAATTTGATGTTGTGGTTGTTATAAACTTAAGTTATAATTGAAATGTTACTATAATAAAATGAGATAGAAAAGTAAGTATTGTAAGTAAGTAATTAGAAATTTAAGTTAATGAATTGATATGCTAAGAAATTGAATTGAACATGAATACTATAAATAAATGAATGTAAATAAATGAAATTAAGTAATAATGAATGAATGAATGTAATGCAATAAAAAGAAATTGACATGATATGAATAAATGAAAATGAAATTTTATAAGGAAAAAAATGAAATAAACGCTGAATGAATGAATGAAAATTGAATGTTGTAAGGAATAAATGTAAACTAAACTGCAATTAAGTGTATGTAATACTTGAATAATAAATTCATAGATTATAAACAATTGAATGGATGCAATTTACGTAAGAAGTAAATATAAAGTAATGAAAAGAAATTTTCATTATATGAATAAATGAAAAGAAAATGAATTTTTAAAAGTAATGAATGAAACAAAAGTAAGGTAAATAATATGAAATGAAATTAAAACGAATGAACTTGATTTATTGCTTGAAATTGTTGCTGTTTTGGCTTATGGGATTGTTTGGGGAAAAGATGCTTTAATTAGTTAGAATGTATGTATAATCTATTGAGTTTTACCTAAGACTATTGAGTAGACGGTATACATAGTAGTTTATTGTCAATCTATTAGATTAAAGGTTTCTGAACCCGAACAAACCATTTGTTTGCTTACTATGGACGAATGATTGATTACATTTATTTCATGTGGGAGCTTTTATTTACAAGTGATGGTTGCATTGTGTTGATTGGTGTTGATGGTTGGAACAACTTTAAATATTTCATTTTATATAATTATTAACTCTTTTAGATTATATAAGTGAAATACAGGTTATGGAAGCAATTGCTACTGCTTTTGGTTTCATAAAATAAGCGTTGTTTGCCCGACAAATAGGTACGTTCTCGGATTACGGTTTTATAGCGATATTATATTATATATTTTTTCCGTGTTGGGATAGATATTATTTTTTAAATATTGTGGTATATATTGTTATATTTGATATTATATTTTCTCCCGAGCCTCTCCGTACAAAGGACGCTCTGCCGAAATTTTTCGTAAATTTTAGACTTAGAAAATTTTATGAAATATTTTCCAAACTTTTGTTACTTGAATATAAAAGGATTTAATTGTTATAAATTGATATATTTTATTTAAATTATTTAATTTTGTAAATTTATTTTTTATAAATTAAATATTTTGAATAAGATATATTGATTACTTAATTCCTTCTTTTCTCTTCTTTTCCTATTCGGGGACGAAAAGTTTTGAGTGGGGGAGAGTGTAACGACCCATAAATTTCGATAATTTAAAACTGTTAATTTAATAAGATTTTGGTAATTAAATTTGGAAGAAATAAAAATCTATAATTTAATAATGAAATGAATGCTGAAATGAATTAACAAATGATAATTAAAGCTAATAATTAACAATCTGAATGAAATTACAATTAATTGAAATAATGTAAATTGTTATACTTGGTTATAAATTAATATAAGAAAACAAATGTGAATATTGAATTAACTAATGAAGTAATATAATTAAAGGTAATTGAATGAAATCAATATTATGTAGGTAATTATAAAATTTGGTTGAACATAGTAAACTTATAATGTGATTAAAAGCTAATGATAACAATTATTATAAGTTACCTATTTACTTGATCTGTTAAGTTTAAATTTGTAATAGTTGAATTTAGTGCAATTAAATGAAATTAACTATAACGTAATGTGAAATAAAGATGAAATGGGAAAATGTTAATGTATTTGGATATAAACCAATGTAAATTGTACCTAAGATGATAAGATGATAATTGAATCAATAACAAGATTGAGAAATCAAATAAATGAATTTGTTGGAGATTTAATTTATAAATTACTGAACTCATTGATATGGAAATTATGCAATATTCAATAATAAATTGATATAGAAATTTGTTATAAAGGATTATAAATTTTTAAGTAAGCCAAAATGATAGAAATGGTAAATAATTAAATATTGAATTGAAAAGTGATTAATTAATTTAATATTTATTTATTTAATTAATGTGAAAATTGTCATTTTGGCCACTGACTCAGATTTCGATGAAACCAGTTTCATCGGATCCATAATGGTGAATTATTACAGGATTTCAAGTTTCGTAGCCATCGGACTTGTCGTTTGATCGTACGGACTCGAAACGCTTAGAAATCAATTAATTAAAATCAATTGAAATCAATTTGAAATAAGTTGATTTTATCATAACTTCTTCATATGATGGAATTTGGGATTGAAACCAGTTCCATTGATTTTAAAATTATTGAAAGCATCTATTTTGATATATGGGATGACCCATTTTCGTTCCGGAGACAGAACGGGCTGTTCGGGTCGTTTATCGTTCCAATTCAAACCAAATCTTGTCCATTCCTTCTGTTTCAGCTTTGCCTATAAATATCTCGTTATAAACGCTAGCCACTCCTCAACTCATTTTGTCTGTTCAAACAATTCTGTTTGCTCCTCCTCGGTCCAATGGCAGACAAAACACTAATTTCCAATTGCAATTTCAAATCAAAAACAAAATCCAAAAATTAAAACTCCTCAAACTATATCGAATTATATATAGATTTAAAGCTCTCGACGAGCGCAAGTCAAATATGTGATTCGTTTCTCGATCTAGGTTTCTGTGCGCCTAGAATTTGATGGTGAATTCTCGGTCGTTCATCACCCTCCAATGAACCTCGACAGATCGCCGATTCATCGGCACTGCTGCGTAGAGAGGCGAGCGTGTAGTCCATCGGTGTAGTTCACAGGGTGGTTCAACGGCTTGATCGATGGCTAAAATTCGATTAGGTTTATCATAATCGGCAGTGGTTGGGGCGAGATATGGGGTCGTACGTGGTCGTGGGTTCATTAGGGAGGTCGAGATGTTGGTCATGGTCTTGGAGCGAGGCTGAGGCGGCGCGATGGCGGCTGAGCGTGAGGAAGTCGCGATTATCAGCTAGGGTTTCGGTTGAAACCTGGAAACGCGACGAACAGTGAATTGAGACGTGACGTGGATTTCTGTGGTTGGGTCTTTTTATTATTATTTTATTTTATTTAAGATTTCAATTTTTAAAAATGTTCTAACGCGCGTAACTTTTGCATACGAGGTCCAATTCACACGCGGTTTGATCCGTTGGAATCATATCGAAATTTCGGAGATTTTGACTCTGGTTTGGACGAATTCTAAGACCGTTCAAATTTTGAGCTTATTTTGAATTTAAATTCGATTTAAATTCAAAGGTGAGTGTTTTGACCCACTCACAACTTCTAAAATTTCTTATGTTTGTTAAATTAAATTGTTAATGTGATTAGAAATTTATTTATGGCTGTTTGTTATATTTTAAATCATCATCTCAGTTAATTTGTATTTTTTTGAATAAAATCGTTATTTAATTTATTATTGAATATAAACTGCCAGTTTAATACCCATTATTGATTATCAGTTCTATATTGATATTTATCGATTGATTTGGATGATGATTGTGATAGATGTTGATTATTGATATTGGTTGAATGGATGTTTTATTTTATACCATTATAAACTGGAGGTTCATCATGGATTTTTATTTATTTCAGGATTGCGGTTTGAAATGATATATAACCGTAAAATTTAAATTGCGGATTGAAATGATAAATATCCGTATCACTCGACCCTAGGGTAGAGAATTATATACGTACACCGGATTGGTTAAATTAAATGATTTAAAATCCTTGATTTTTGAATATAATTAAATGATATTTTGAAATGGAAATTTGATTTATATAAATTTAAGTATTGTTGAAAAATCAAGTTTTGCGTTGAATTGTGAATTGGTTTTAAAAGGAATTTCTTTAAGAAATTAAATTGGAAGTTTGAAGTTAAACTTTTAAGTATAAATGAAATTCTATCGAAATTGAGTTATTGAATTTGTTTGAAAATAACTTTGAAATATTTTTGAAATTGGAGTAATCCGTATTGATATTTTGAACATGGATTGAAACGATATGAAATTCGATAGTTTATTGAAATTTGGTTTGTCGATTTGGAAATTTGGAATGGTCTAAATATGTTGAAATGAAATGAATAGTTTAACTTGATATTAATTTCAAACTCATATTTTAATATAAACTGTTTTAAAGATATATTATTTAAAATTTCTAATCATTAAGATTTTCAAATTTATTAAACTATTTAACCAATATTAACTATATAAATTATTTTAATCTATTTTAAACCAATTTTATTTATTTTAAACAAATTAAACCATTTTAATTTAATTTAAATATGATTAATCTATTTTAAATTTATTTAATCTATTTTAAATTATATTTAATCTAAATTTAATCTATTTAACTATCTTAAATCAATTTAAAATATTTTTACCTATAATTAAACTATTCTAGAGCACTTTAACTATTTATAACTATTTAAACAAATTTCTGAATTTCCAAACCAAGTAAAGTGAAAGTGTTTAAATTTAATTCATTGTTTAAAAAGAAAATTAGGCCAAATGATGTTATAACCTAAGTTGGAATTTAAATGTATAATGAATTGAATGATGATTTTTGAAGTAAGAATTTAACCTGTTTTGGAACTATGATTTTGGAAGAAATTATGATTTTGGAAACGATATGATTTGGAAGCGACATGGTTTTTGAGAACACGATATTTTGATATAAAATGTGAATTCGACTTTGAAAGGAAATATAATTATCGAATTATGATTTCAAATGTGATATGATTTCAAATGTGATATGATTTCAAATGTGATATGATTTCAAAAGTGAATATGATTTTGAAAGTAAGTAATGATTTCGAAAGTGATATGGTTTAAATTAAATATGATATTTTGATATCAATTATGAAATGATTTTGGAAATGTAAAAGAACCATCCGGTGTGTAATAAGCGATTGGTTGCCAAAGAGACCGAGATTGGAGGTTGTCATACTCTATGCCAATACCGAAAACCATTTTGATAACTGTGTACGCAGTGGAGAATCCAAAATGAAGTAGGATGGTGATGACGATCCTATATGAGGTATACGTGGACCCGACTCCCGTGAGTTGGCTTAAGGTGGCTAAAACAGGGGCAATCGACGGGCTAAGTGAGGTCATTCCTCCGATCGGTCACATTCCATCGATCTATAGTCTGACGTTATGATTTATTTGGTGCCCACCCTTCGATTTTTACTCGGGAGTGTGTTTCGAGGTGGGCGGTAGTGGCTGCTATGCGTTACCACCGGTCCGGAAGTGTAATTGGTATATCTACCCTGGCATTGCCGAGTTGTGTCGTGTCATCTACCCTAGCGTGCCTTCTATGAGTTTAATTTGTACCATACCTATGGAGTGCCCTCTGACATCACCTTGTTTACGGGTGGGATTACGGTACTGTATAGACTATGGGAATATATAAAAATGTGTTAAGGGGGGTATGGGTAACGCCTTGACGCTATTTTAATACTATTACTTTACTGTAGATATACTATAATAGCGCATTGTACTACATAGTAGATAGTTTAACGGATCCTTAGGAGATGTGAATCCCGAACATCTCTTAAGTTATTGCACTCACGTTAGACACTGGATAGGAGATGTCAAACCCCGTAAACATCTCCGACGCCGTTTACACTCATATTCATTTGCCGTTGATTTAACTCACATAAGATCTTTTAGTTCTGACTCAAGTGTTTTGTCTTTTCATTTTGCCGGGTCAGCCTGAGCATTTCAGGATTTAAAGACCTTATTTCTGGAGGACGAAGGCGAAGATTTGTACTACTATTATTTATTATATTTATTCCACCACATTCATACTATTCCGCTGCATTATTTGTTTATCTCTGATATGTGTAACTCTGATTTTGTATTGTATAAGTATAATCAAATGTTTTGTAAACAGCTTCATGAACTGTTATTTGATTATTATATTTTGTCATTCCGCTGCGAGATTCTGTTTTGTTTTTATTTCTTTCTCTTTTTCTTTTTCACCCCAATAACAATCCGCCCTTCTATATGGTTTGAGTCGACATGCGTGTTTGCTTAAAGCGTACAAAAAGGTGGGATGTTACAGCGTGCCTCTAGGCGTTTATAATGTTATACCCCTATTTTGAACGCAATGGAAAAGGTTTCAAGTCCTAATTCGCTCGTATAGAGAAGATAGCTTTTTGAACCCAATTATTATATCGAATTTTCGATATAAATTTCAGTGTGTTTATATGTCGTATGGCCAAACGATAACTCCAAACGTTACGAAATTTGATATCCAAAAATAATACACTAATATGGACCCAATGGAACTAGTTTCGTCGAATTCCGAGTATGTGCCCCAGAAGGCTATTTTAAATATCAATTTAAACGATATATTTTCAAAACTAAACAAATCACTGTTAAATTCAATTTTAACACTTTTATTACCTTCGGTATTATCAATATAAATTTTATAAGCTTTTCATTATTTTTAACAAGCTTAAAACTCCACATTCCATATTTTACCCAATTTCCAATTATTAAATTCAATAATTTAATTATCCAATAAATGGTGATATTTGAAATTTCAAGTTAAAATTTCACTTTTAAATATTTAAAAACGATTAAATATTCCAATTTCAAATATCCAAAATCCCGGGACGTTACATAAGGGGGGAGGAATGCAACGACCCATAATTTTGGGTATTTGAAATTGGAATATTTAGTCGATTTTAAATAATTTTTAACTTGAATATCAAATATAACTATTTATTGATAATTTAATAATTGGAAATTGTGTATAATATTGAATCTTGAGTTTTAAGCTTGTTAAAAATAATTAAAGGCTTATAAAATTTATATTGATAATAATGAAGATAATAAAAGTTTTTAAAATTGAATTTAAAACTGATTTGTTCAGTTTTGAAAATATATCGTTTAAATTGACATTTAAAAATAGCCTTCCGGGGCACAGTCTCGGAATTCGACGAAACTAGTTCCATTGGATTCGTAAGAGTGTATTATTATCGAATATCAAATTTCATAGTGTTTGGAGTTATCGTTTGGTCGTACGGTATATAAATGCCCTGAAATTTATATCGAAAAATCAATATATTAATTGGGTCCAAAAAGCTATCTTCTCCATACAATTGAATTTGGACTCAAAACCTTTTCCATTGCGTTCGGAATAGGGTATAACACTATAAACGCCTAGCGAAAGGCTTTGATAGAAAGTCGGCATTTTAAGCTACGAATTTGAGATGATTTAAAATTTTAAATAATATATTTTTATATTGACCAGTCAAACATTTTCACATCAGCCATCTCTTCTTTCAGTCGAAAACACTGTACCCTTGTCGTTCAAAACATGTTTCCCTCCTTTTATAAACGCACGAAACAAATCAAATCCAAGTAGAAAAAAAGGAACTTCAAAAATCAATTTTTTCAATTCCACTCAACTAAAAAATCCAAAACTAGTTACTAAATTCTAGTTTTAGCTTGGGCTTCAATTTGATACGATATTTGGTGGGTGCGGCAGTATTTTTCTTTGATGACCGAAAACTAGTGTTTGGGTTGATTGGGAATCGAGGTGTCGAGAAAGTAAGCGAAGCCGAAATCGGTATCGGCATGTGAAGGCGAGCTAGAGCGGATCGTTTGAAGGCGTACGATCGAAGATGGGGAGGAGCGACAATCTCAGGGTCGAGCACGAAGTGGGTCCAGGTCACGAAACGTTGGGAGATGCCGGACTTAAAAATTTGGGGTCATGATGATGGAGACTTCGAAGGGAAGTCCGATGGCGGCGTCGGGTCGAGAACCGTCGAGTGGATCGTGGTGTCGCCCCTCTTCGTGCACGACCTGTTAATGATATTTGCGTGCACAGGCATTGTTTGGGGAAGAACAAGTTTTGGGTCGGGTTCGTACTGTTGGGTATGGGTTTTTATTTTTTTAAAAAATAAAATTATGTTTGATTTAATTAAATTTAAATATCAATGAAACTTATAAAAATTATTTCTTGTGCAAACGAGGTCCGTTTTGGACGAAACTTTTTGCATAGCGATCGTGGTAAAGAGAGCTTCGAAATGAAACTGGTTTGGGCAAAATTAGAGCTTCTAAAAATTTCAGACAATTTAGATTGCATCCGGATTCAATTAGAAAAGGAACGCGAAAGCTCAAAAAATCAAGGTGAGTAAATCTCACTCAAATTTGGAATGCTACAATTAATTTTAAATAGTTAAAATTAATTATTGGTTGATTGTTGAATTTGTTAATTATTATCAGTTGGGATGTTATTATATATAGTAGTATATATATATTGGAGTGATTGATATTCCCACATATTTATAGCGGATGAGACCCTATGCGCCCACATAATAGCAGATGACCTTATATACCACGATATCCCCCTCGAAGTGGGATTGGTATTTTTATGTCGGATTAACATCTGTGGATGCAGGGAAACAGGTTGGAGGGATCCAACTGGATTCCTCAAAAATGTTGTATTTATTTTCATATTCAGTGATATGATTTATTTGAATAATCTGTGATAGATTATATTGGAAATTGACTTGATTGGATGCTATGGTATTACTGGATAGACTTTTGGTATTTTAAATACCACAAATATAAATATTGAATTTTTAAAGGAAATAAAATAAAAGGAAAAAATGGAAGTAAAAATATTTATAGAGAGTTAGATTAATTAAAAGAGATGAATTTGGGAAAATAAAATAGATTGATTTTTTAAATTTTACTTGATCATCTCGCAATATGGAAAAATATAGATTTTTGAATAATATAGACAAAAGGATGTTTTTATAATGAAACTTAAGCGATATTGTTTTAAGTGAAAAAGGGATTTGTTTTAAAATCGAGGTTTAAAATAATTTGGGAAGAGAAAAAGGGAAATTTGAAAAAGAAAATACGAATTGTTGTTCCATGTTTAAATAAGATTTTTAATTGCAAAAAGAAGTGGGATCGAAGCTTAGTTGGTTTTGAAATACAGTTGGGTTATTTTGGGAAAATTGATTTGAAAATGAAATTAAATTTAGAAATCGGTTTAAAATCGAATAAGTGTTATGGAATAGTCGTAAACGGGAAATGAGACTATGAAATTTATAAACGAAGATTATAAATTAAGTAAAGTAAATTATCAGTGGATAAATGTGAATTATAAATTCATGATGGGATTTATGAGGAGATGGGTAATCGGTTTAAAAGTAAATAGTAAATTTATTTTTAGAAATGTGGGAAAGGGAATTTACGGAATTAGAACGTAAATCAAACTGGAAGTAAATCTAGAGGGATTTATAATTAATTAGACTGGCTATATTAGAGTTGAAAATGTATTTTTCTGAGAAATTAAGTTATTTTAAAATGGAAAGGTTTTTAAGTATTAATTAGAAAATTAAAAAGTGTTTAAACGAATGTTTTAGAAAAATTTATTATTTAATTATTTTAAAATTGTTAAAGTAGATATTAATTAAGTTAGTTATAGTAGTTAATTATTATTAAAAGTTTAACCAGTATTATTATTTTAAAAGGATAATTATTCAATATTAATATATTATACAATAGCTTTTATTTAAAAAGTGGTTTTGTCTAAAGTTAACTTGGTAATTTTTTATAGAAATTTCATAAGTATTATTTTGAAAATCTTGAAATAAAGTTTTCGGAAAGTATTAGTATACTCGCATAGAGAAATCGGAGGCAATGAGTGCCTGTAGTTAAGTCTTGAATTTCTCTGGGATAGAGACGTAACCATTGAACTGTGAATCCATGGTTTGATACCGCAGTGGTATTTTCCATATTTTTTTTGAAAAGGGGATTTCAAATATTCATTTGAAAGGGATAGTTGGTGAATTTACTAAATTCAATAAGTTTAAGTACATATATTTTGGGTGAAGAGATTTAATTTAATAAGATTAAATTAAAAAGGGATTTGGAGTTATTCAGTGGAAAAATAGAAAATTTGGTTGAATGATTTGATTTTTGATAGTTAAATAACAGACTATCAAATATGGACCAAATATAACTTTAAGGATATCTAGAAGAAGCAAGGGAATTATATGGTACAGTTACCGTTCGAGGTGCTATACTGTACGTATAGACTCGTTTCGCTCTCCTGGGACGATGTTAAGGAAATCCATCTGCTAACGGTTAGGAAGTGATCTCTGATCTTATCCTTGTTTGTTTATTTCCTAAAGAACCGGGACTGAGTTTACCGGAAAACATCAAACATTATTTCGAAGAGACCGGGATCAGATTTGTTATCCGAAAACCACTTCGATCTAACGAGTACGTTTTCGAAATGAAGGCAAGAGCATGGAGTCGAAGATGGAGCAGTGAAGTGCAAGGGCTAATCGCTACTAATCCTTAGGGTGATTCCAAAATGGATGTAGTAGGAGTAGTGCCTTCGGTTCCATTCAGACCCAGAACAGACTTGTATGGATGAATGCTATCAGTACATTGTCATTGGAGGACAATGAGCATTCTAAGAGAAAATGTCTTAAAAAGGTAATCATAGCCTCTAGCCTCATCAACCGGGAATGACTGAAAATCAGGGGGGATGCAGCAAGGCTAAGTGGGTAGCACCCAAGTGTCGTATGTTTTTCACCCTTATAGATAACCTCGGATATTATTTTGTTACTACGATGTATGGAAGGAGCTTGAAAGAGGGTGGGAACACCCGGGGTGATAGCATATTCGGTCTATCCAGGTTAGGGATAGTCCGGTCTTGTGTAGCAGGGGATCCCGACGTGGTCCTCGATACGCTATTCTAGACGTGTACTGTGACAGGTGGTACCCCAGTGCCTAGTCATTCAGTTGGAATTCATTCTCCTATAAGCGCCGTACGATTTTGATTGTGCCCAACTATGCTGAAACGTGAGATGAAATGTTTTGGTTATCATAAGGTAAAAACCCGTCGTATTTCTGTGTGGCGTGGTCTTACGAGATACCTTTGATTTTCAAAGGATTTTGAAACTTTAATAATTCAAATTAAGTGTGTTTTCTCACGCTGGTTTTCCAGACTGACTCGGGTGTTATTTTATTATAATGCTCGAGTCAGATCGAGTATTACAGATACAGGGTAGGATGCTATGGAGCTCAGAAGGCGAGCTGGATGACGAAGACGTATTATACGTATTTGGTTTTATTCCGCTGGGTATGGTATGCTGTATATAATTGTCCAGTATTGTGCTATTGAATTGTGTTGTACTCTGATGATGTAATGTATAAAAACAGTTATAGTTCTTTTTGTATAAAGATCAGTTGTTACCTATTATATATTGTTTCGCTACGATTGTGAGATTCTGTGTTGTTGTTTCTATTTTCTTCTTCTACCTCTTTCTTCTTTTCCCTAACGATCTGGTATTTCCGGCATTCGATTGCTCGACATTCTATACAGCGGACGTATAGATGTCGGTTTTCGGAGGTCGAAAATCCTGGCCATTACATTTGTCATATTGCAAAAGGCTCTCTGTACAAGGAAAACTTTGCCAAAAAATTTCGGAAATTTAGGGTGTTAGAAAAATGTTGAAAATTTTTGGAAAAATTTTTGTTAACCAAAATTTGATTTCGAGGTGTAATTGAAAAATAGAATTTTGATTTAGAAATGAAAACTAATTGTTTTATATGGAACTAAAGGAATTAGGAAAGTGAAATAGCAAGTTAACTAAGTGGGTTTTTGAAAAGTAATGGGTTTGGATCATTCGTCCAACCTTGGCAATTTCAGGGACGAATGTAACGACTCGGATTTTCTGTCGATTGATTTTGAATATTAAAATGGTTTCAAATGTTGGATTTGGAATATAAGTTGATTTTGAATATGAAAATTTTGGTTGAAATTATATAATGAATTTAAATTCCAAGTATAACGATTTATCGTAATACGAAAATGGTGAATAATTGAAATTTGAGTTGAATATGAATCAAAACGATTTCTAAGGTTGATATAAGTACTATTCGAATTAGAATTGAGTTAATAAGTTTTAAAAACTGGAATTTCAAGTGATTTCGACAATTGTTGAATTTGTCGATTTAATCGACGCGTTAAAATAGCGATCTAGGGCACAGTCTCGGAATTCGACAAAACTAGTTCCATTGGATCCATAATAGTGTATTATTATCGGATTTTGAATTTACCGTTTGGTTGTGTGAGTTGAAAACGCACAAAATTAATTTAATTTAAAATCGTCTATTTAAAAAGCTATCTTCCACATACATTCGAATTAGGACTCGAGACTAGTTAAATTGGGTTCGGAATAGTGGCATAACATTAGGAACGTCAAGCGGCATGCCTCGATAGGAGTTTGGGATTTCGAGATATGCTAAGCGATATTTTTTGAATATAAATAATAAAATCAAATCGTGTGTCGACTTAGCCTAACCCATATCTGACCTAGTCTATGCGCCACCTTATTGTATACAAACCTGCTTCTTCCTATTTAAAAATCACATATACTTCCTTTCCCTTCTTTCAGAAACGAAATTCGAAAATATATATAAAAAAATCGAAATCGAATTCGATAAAAATAAAGTGGTATTGGAATCGAGTGCATTGAGGTTGGAGTGTCAACCTTGTTACAGTCGCGGCAGTTTAGGGTGGTGATCGAGCTTTGAGCGGCGACTGGTCAATAAAGCTTGAAATCGAGTTGTGGAGGCTGTGGGCGACGAAGGGATGTCAGCAAGTTCATCGTGGCCTGGTGCGTTGATGGGGAATGGAGGCAGTGGTCCGGTCACTTGTAGGGCGGTGGTGACAATTTTAAATCGAACTAAGAGGAGAGGGTATCACGACCAGGAAGTTTATCGCGACGAAGAAGGTTAGGGTTTTAAAACGTGGTGATTGTGTTAATTACTATAATTAGTAGAATAATTATATTGGTTAACTTTAGAAATCTTATACCACACTTATATTGTGTACACCCAAATTCAACCTGTTACTCCACCAATACTCCTCTGTCCATCTCCAAACTTATACCACACTTCAACCATCCACTGACCACCATCATTCCAGTTACACTTCTCCACAACACATAACTTGCCTAACCATTTCTCCTACTACCACAACTGCCCAGACCAAACAAAATGCAACTGATACTGCACTTCAACCAACAACAAAATGTTGCAAACTGTCCCAAGACTGCCACTGTTTTCAGTCTACTCAACTACCATCACCATCTTCACTACTGCTACAACCATCTACATCCCCCACTGTCTTCAAAACAAATCCACACTCCACATTCTTCACCATAAACTGTGCAACATCCATCTCTGATCTACACAAACTGCAATCAAATTGCCTGCAATTCAAATCCTCGGCCACAACTTCTACAATCAGTAACCACCATCAGACTCTACAGTTCCACCACAAGTCTCCTTCTACAAAACTCACCATATAACAGTACCACACACTCCTCTGATCAGACCACCCTCTGCCTCAACTTCATATTGCTACCAGCAGTAATCTCCTCTATAAAAAAAACAACATTTCCCATTCATCACAACCCACCTGCCACTTGCATCTGACCCACACCCACTACATCTTGTTGCATCCCTAACAACTTGTCCACTGCCTAGTCCATCCCACCTCCATAACTGACTACAAGCAACTCTTCTCGCTTCACCCAAATCGATCAACGGTCCAACTCAATCCCCTCCGCTTTTTGCAACCCACCCATCAAAGTTCACAAACCCCCAAACACGCACACAGTACCTCCACTCACCATCTTGACCACGACCTTGAATCACTTCTACAAACATCTGACAGTGACAGTGCCACAAAATCTGCAGTCGCCAATCACTCTCTGAACCCATCGACCAACCACTTAACCAAAACAAGACTACTGCTATCTGCAACCTACATCTAACAGCAGCCCAAACCATTCCTTCATCATCTCAATTCGAACATTACACCAAAATCAAGCATTGCGAACTCGAAATCGTACGCATGCATATCCTCCAACCACATAAACACAACCCTAAGCCACCGCGACCTGATACGATATCCACAAAACTTTCAACTACAATCACTCCTCTTCAAACAACATCAAACCCACCATCACCATAAACCGCTTCTTCAATTCGACAGCCAGTTTCAGTCGATTTTGAATTTGAATGCGATTTTGAATTCGCGATTTTGAATTTCGAACACGATTTAGCTTCAATCCACAACCAGTTTCAACCAAGTACCCTCATCCCAAACGCCATTTTGAATTTGATCGCTGTTTAGCTTCAGTCGAGTTTGAAGTAAACTGATTTTCACCGAAAAGAAAAAAAAAGATAAAATCGCGCTCTGTTTTCATTTTAGAGAAGAAAAGGGGATTCGACTGTTACGTGTTGCATGGTGGATTTTTGATTGTGGGTAGTGGGTCGGGTTTTAGGCTTGAATAAATTTTTTTTTTGTGTGTGTTTGTTTCTTTTGCTTTTAATTGTTTAGTTTTAGTTTGTACAAATTGCTTTAGTTTCAATTTTTTGTTAATTTCTCTACAAAAAAGGGCTATTGTACATACCTTGTTCATTTGTTTGTTTGTTTTTTTTGTTTCCCATTTGTGTTAGTCTATAAATTTTTTATTTAAGTAAAAACCTACTTTTAAGTTCTCTTTTCAAAAAAAAAATTAAAAAAAAATACTGTATATATATTTTGTTTTTATTTCAGGTTGCCAAAGCAGAATTGCAGATGGAGCAGAGTGCTTGCTAAAATAAATTGCTTGCATGCTGAGCTTGCCAAAAAAAACTGCTTGCTTATTTACAATTTTCGTTTTATTTTCCTTGCATTGTATATATCTCTTTTTTTTATTTTAGTTGCATTGTTCATTGCTTGCATTTGCATATATATATATATATATAATTCAAAAATTAATAAACAAAAAATTACATTCGTAGTTGCATTGTTAATACACGTTTAATTTCTGTTTTGCATTTCATCTTAGATTTTAATTAATAATAACGGTTAGACATCGATAACTCTTAATTGTATATTGACAAGTTGTCTTCTTTGAACAATTTACTTTCTTGGTGTCTAGGCTACGGCAGAGTAATAACCATTTATAAATATTACGGTGATTCGTAAATATTATAGTGGTTGTTCCTCTGAAGGTACTTAAACCTTCGGCTGCATTGCTACGGTGATTCGTGGTGCACCGATAAATCCTGTCTGTTACCTGGCCGAGAACCATTTTGTTTATCTAAGACAATGTGTGATTATATAATTTTAGGTTAACTTATGATAAATCATTGTAATTAAACCATGCATTCATTTAGTTGCATTAGTTCATACATATTTAAAAAAAACACAAAAAAATTCAAAAATCCATAACTAAAAAAAAATTGTGAATATTCCTTTTCCCTTGAAATTTTTAAATCATTTTCCTTTGAAATTTCAAAAATCCAAAAAAATTTAGAAAAACCAAAATCCAAAAAAAATTATAAAACCTTTTCAAAAACAAATAAAAATTGAAAAACCAAAAAAACAAAACAAAAATTAATTTCCCTTTTGAAAAATAAATTTTATTTGTAAATATTTTTCCTTTATATATAAAAAAGAAAAAAAAACATTCTTGAAAATGTCCGAGTTTCCCCACTCATTTGAATTTTACAATAGTTGTGAAAATCAATATAATCCATATGATTTCACTCCAAATTCGTATGGATATTTTAACAACAACTATTGCTTAAATGATTCAAATTTTGAACCACAAAATTTTCAAGACGATGACCAACCCTCAAGTCTTGAAAAGAGCATTTCGTCTCTACTTGAAATCTCTACACAACAAAATCAAATGATAAATGATTTGTGTAATTCTTAGTTTTGTGATAACTCAAGTCAAAATTTTCAAGGATTTCACAATTTGAATTCACTTCCAAATTCAAATGATTTCGATTATAACCCATGCCAATTCAATTTTGAACTCCAAAAAGAATTTCAAAATCAAAAAGAAAATGCGATCCACTTTTCAAATAATTTTGGCAATGGGAATAATCTCGACTATGATGCAAGTGAACATTTTTGTTCTCAACAAATCCAAATCGAAAATCCTCAAGCTAATAATTATAAATTGGATTTTGTTGAACAAATGAACGAAATTCACGATGATCACACGGATTCATTGTTTGAAACTTATATGAAACAACGTGAACAACAAAACCAAATCCCAACGTGTGACGAGTTAAGTAATAATCCATCTTTTACCCAAATCGATGATTTTCAAATAACAACTTTTGAAATTGAAAATAATAATCTTAATGAAGTTGTTGAAAACACGGTAATTGAGTTGGATTTCAATTCTTTTGAGGGTGTGGAACCAAATTTAAAATTCGATCTTCCTTTTCTCGATTCCAAAAATTTGAATACAACAACTTTGGATTTTGAACTTGAGATACGCTATGAAGTTGTTGATAATCCAACAAAGGAAGACGAATTTAATGAACACTAATTTTTTGGACTTTTGGATGACGAATTGTTAAATTTCGACGAGGAAGATTTAAATCACCATTTTGATTTTGAATTCAGTAATTTTGAAGAAGTTTTCAGTGACAAATTTGAATTTCAATTTGGTGATAAGAAATTTGAATTTCAATCAATTATTCTATCAACCCCGAAAATCATTGAAAATAAAACAACTCGTACGGTTTTCAATAAAACGACATTCGTTTTTCCAAATCAACATTCAACTTTGAAATCTTTTACGATTTGGTTTTTCGAGCTTAAACTGTGTCTTGTATACTTGATGAGGCAAATGAATCGGTTTTTGGAAGACCGTTTCATTTACGCTTTGACGATATACTTTCTTATCCCATGTAAATACCGTTCATTTTCATATAAATTAAGGCCATTTTTATTTTTATTTTTCTCCTTTCACTTGGGTTGATTGTGGGGGCATAGTCAAAATCAAGTGTGGGGGGGAGACTCATCATCATTTTCGATTTTTCATGGTTTATTTTTAATTTTTCTTTCCAAAATTCAAAAAAAAATCTTGAAAACAAAAAGAAACAAAAAAACAAGTTTTTTAAGCATTTTGATTTATTTTTAAAGAAAAACTATAAGATAAATATGTGGTTTTGGTTTATTAAATTGAAATTTTTAAAAATTTATTCGTCTTAACAAAAATAAAAATGAAGTTTGATTACAAATAATAATGGTTTAACTAGTATATAGGGAGATTCATACGTGATAATTATGAAATATATCCTAATTGAAAATCTTTATTTTAAAAAGTGGTTGATTTAAAGTAAAGGATATAACATTTTTTTTGTCTTCTAAGTTAAATAGTGCTAAGATAATTTTGTGAAACTCTCTCTTTCAAAAAAAAACAACACAAAAACAAAAAAATATATTTCTTGTATATATGTATATATATTTTAATAAACACCTAGAGTCATGTGTTCACACTCGTGTGTTCACTCGCCATGCTCTGTACCCTTCTCATGTAAGCCCGAAGGGTAGTGCACGATCGGTATATCTGGCCTCAGTTTATCTGAGTTAGGTGTATATATAGAAAAATTCTTTTTAATAACGCCTACATTCAATAGGTGTTCACACTTGTGTGTTCACTCGCCACGCTCTGTATTCCCCTCACATCAGTCCGCAAGGCAGTGCATGGGTAATATATCTGGCCTCAGTTTATCTGAGTTAGGCATATGTAAATATTGTTAATACCAACAAAATTTTCAAAAGAAAAAAAATGGAGAGAGTAAGCAAATGAAATCCAAGCACTATTTTAACTTATTTGATTTGACTTGTTATTTAAAAGAAATAAAATTACCACTTTGATAAACTTTGATAATCAACTAAGGATCCATTTTATAATTACACTTTGTTATCAATCGAAACAACGAGTTAAACTATAGTCTATTTGTTATGATAACTTAATTTTTTGTTGGAAATTTTGACAAGTAAATGACTTAAATTTTCAAGAAAATAACCAAAACCTATATTTAACTTATTTGTGTTAGTTTAAAAGTAAATCCTTCATTGTAAATATTTTCAAAAACTTCCATTCATCCCTTTGTAATAAATCTTGCATTTTGTAAATATTTTCATCCTACATTTGGATTTTGTGGGTAGTATCCGCTGAAAACTCTCACGAGACAACACTCGTCCTACTGGGGACACCTAGAGGTTTAACGGCTTGTTGCATACGCTCAATGCAATCGTGCTCCCTACGAAAATGGATTTATCTTAGTTTTCCTTTATTCGAGGATGAATAAAAAGATAAGTGTGGGGGTATTTGATGTGCACGTAAATGTGCATATTTTTACCACCATATTTAATCTATTTAAATTAAATAAATGATCATATCGGGTATTTTAACTTGTTTAAACCAGAATTCATATTATTTTCAAATTGTCACATATTCATCTTCATATAGGGGCAAAATGGCCATTTTTATGCATTTATTAAATTGTGAAATTTTACTTGGAATTTTCTACGTTGTTTTGTAGGAAATTGGGTGAATTTTACAAGTGGTTACATGATGATATATGCATGCATAAGAGTGAAGAGAACAAATGAAGATGGAAATAATTCAAAGTGAAGATAATGTAGGACCCCACCTACCCACCTATCTTAATTTACAAATTAGAGGCTAATGCACATGCTTATGGAATTAATGGCTTCATGCACACATTAATGAGGATTATTTGAAGCTAATGATTACTTGGCCTCCACACTTTCTAAGAGGGTATTTTGGGCATTCCCCAAAAATATGAATTAGAGTTTAACACATGTATATATAAAATCCCCTTATGTTTCATGTAACCCCTCTCCTCTCTCTTAGTCTCTCTTTAGTTTAGTTTAGGCTCAAAAATAAATCAAGTTCTCTTCTTTCTTTTTCCATGGCTACTTAGCCATTTTATTTCATGTAATTTTTCTTTCTTTTATGCAATGTTAATTCTCTTTTATTTACATGCTTCTTCTCTTATTATGTTAGTAGTGTAGTTTACATTCATGCAAAGTAGATTAGTTTTAATTCTTGTTAATTAGTTTCTCTTTTCCATTAGCTTTCATTTTCCTTTTATTTTGCTTTCATGTTGCTAGCTACATTTGTTAATCAAATGACAAATATGAGAGGCTAAACCCCTTCAATTTAGGGGGTAATGAAGCTCTCTAATTATGTAGCTTCAACTATTTGTTAATTCATGCTCTCTTTTTGTGCTTAATGATGATGATAGAAATGGTTTACTAGTTGTTTTTGCTTTGAATTTGATAGCCTATATTGTTGACAACAAATAGGTTATGCTTAAACAATACTAACACTAATTGCCTTTTCATCAAAATATGATTATGGCAAAAGAAAGTGATTTGAAATTAAAATTTGATGGTCTATATTTCTAATCAATAGTTAATAGGCCATACTTAAAATAGATTTCATTTTCATTTTCATTGTCAAATTTCATGGAAGTTAGTAAGTGGTTTAAGGGGTGTGTTATAGTTTGATGGCTTATGTTGGCTAATCAATAGCATAAATATGCCATACTTATGATAAACACATCAATTAAAGCACTAATGACCATAAAAGAGAGATTATGATTTCATATGTGTTGAACTACATAATCTAGAGAGTGGATTTATTCTCTAAATTGTCATTTAACTCTTATATTTGCATTTCTTTTCTCTTTGTTAGTTTTCTTATTTTTCTAGCTTAACAATCTCTCGACTTTGGTATAATTTGATTGAATAGAATTTTAAAATCATCAATTCCCTACGGATCGACCTGTATTCGCCACGTACTACAAGTGTACGCCATGCGCTTGCGGTTATATTTTAATTTTAAATTCGTTCGACGGTTTTCTAAACCGATAGAATTTCCGTTGACGAACACTATATATCATTCATACGAGGTCGAAATCAAACAAACAAGTTGCGTTGCGCAGGTGGCATTGAATACTACGCATAGAATTTGGTTTGGAATTTATTGGAGTCAGTTGTAATTTTAGATTAAATCGAACGTTGTTCGATTTAATTTAAAATATGGATGTTCGGCAAATTAAAAATAAAGGTGAGTAAATCTCACTCATTTTGGATTATATGGATTTAATTTATAATAATTAAAAATTAATTATTGGATGCTTGGTTGAATTGATATATTATTATCTATTGGATGTTATATTATATATAGTAGTATATATATTAGTAGTTGGGTATATTTCTCGCCGATTGGAGCAGATGAGACACTACGCGACCCTCATAATAGCAGATGATCCTATATTACCGCGACATCCCGCCTCGCAGCGAGATTGGTATTTTATGTTATATAACATCTGTGAATGCAGGGAAACATGTTGGAGGGATCCAACTGGATTCCTCAAATATATTGATTGTTTTTCATATATAGTGATATATGATGTGTGTGGATAATCTGTTCTAGATTATGTTATGGTTTGAATTTTTTTGGATGCTATAGTAGCATTGGTTTTAATTTTAGTATTTTAAATACCATAAATATTATTTTTAATTTGAAGGGGTTAAAAGGAGGATTTGGATATAAAAATATTTATATCGAATTTGGATTATTTTAAAGGAAACTGATTTGGATAAAACAATGATTTGATTGTGTTGTACTTAACTATTCGTAAAATGTTTTAAATAGAGATTTTAAAATAGTTCATATATAAGGATTTTTAACAATGGATTTTTAAATGATATTTCTGAATATGGAAAAAGAAGTTGAAATCGATATTTAAAATAGATTTGTAAAATAAATGGGATTTATAACGGAATGGGTTCATAAATGAAATTTTATAAATGAGATTTTTTTTATAAACAAGTGAAATCCGAATGAGTTTATCAATTTATAAACGATGTTTACAAATAAAGTAAAATGATTATCATTTGATAAAATTGGAAATATAAGTTCATAAGAGTGAATTTATGACGAGAAAATCGGTTTTTGAAAGAAATAGTGGATTCTATTTTAGAAATGTGAGAATGGTTAGGGAATCGGAATGGAAATGATGTGTTATGAATCGAGAGGGATTTATAAATTGAAATTGGTAATATTGGATTTTAAAAATAGAGTTTTGTCGAGAGATTAAAATTGTTTTAAAAATTGGATTTTTATTTATTAAACTATATAGTTAAAGCTGTTTTAGTATTAAAATATTTCGGAAAGTAGATTATTCAAATATTTAATATTTATTGAAATGAATTCACATTTTTATAATAAGATTTGTAAATCAATTAGTTTTATTTAAAAATGAGTTGGAAATGTGTTATCGATGTTTTACTTAAAGTGCTTTGATATTTTAAATAATTACGTAAACGTGTTTTAAAAATAAGATATTTTTCTTTAAAAATACTTACCGTATATATAGAATTTTGAAATGATGGAAGTTTATTTATAAATCCTCTCTAGATTTTTAAACGGGGTTTATTTAACGGATATGATTTTTATAGGAAATTTTTTGTAATGGAATTTTAGAAACTTAAGGAAACTTCTGAAATTTTGAAATACGAGAACTTTGAAAATGAATTAGAATTCATAAAAGAAGTTAGAAATGGGTAGTTGGAATTATAGACAAGTGTAATCAATTTTGGATATTTTAAAGGAAATGAAATTAATGAATTCCGAAAACGTACAAAATTCGTTATAAATGAGTTAAGGAATTTTCAAATGAATTGTAAAGGATTTTGAGAAATAGGAAATAAATGGAATATTTCCTAAGTATTGGAAATAAAATGATTTTAGAAAAATATACTTATGAATATTTCCTATGTATTGGACTGGAAGGTTTTGAAAATTTTTAACAACGATATTATTATTATTTTAAATATTTTCAAGGTGTTGAATTATAAATGGAATTGAAAAAGATATTTCTAAGTATTGATATGATTCTAAATATCCTGTTATGGATATAAGTATTTGAAATTGTTTTCAATTATTGAACATACTAGAAGAGATTTGAATATATATCTTTGTAAAGATACTTTGAAATGAATGTTTTGAAAGATTTTTAGAATTGGGTCTAGTGACTGCTTATGTGTGAAATTTGATAGTTAAATAATCGACTATCAAATCTAGCCAAATTCGTTGATCATTTCGAAGAGACCGGGATCAGATTTAATTATCCGAAAACCACTTTGATCTGATTTGTGCGTTACGAATTGTGATATCGTGAAGATAATGAAGACGGTGATTTTGGAGATTCGGTTTGTTCAGACCCAGAACAACTTGTATGGATGAATGCTATCATTGCATTGTTTCCTGGAAGGCAGTGTTAGCATTCCAAGTATGAATGCTATTCTAAAGGAAAAACTTAGCCTCAAGCCTCATCAACCGGGAATGACTAAAACAAGGGAAATGCAGCAGGGCTAAGTGGATTGCACCCAAGTAGGGTATGTTATCACTTTTCCAGATACCCTTGGATGTATTATAATTATGGATATGGTTGTGCATGGAAAAGAGAGCACTCGATAGGGTGGGAACACCCGGGGAGATAACATATTCGGTACTATCTAGTAAGGGGTAGGCCGGTCCTGTGTTGGCAGGGATCGTTAGGTACGATCTCGATACATTTTTTCTAGAGATGTACTGTGGCGGGTGGTACCCCAGTAGCTGTCATTGTATGGAATCCAATATCCACTACAAGCCTGTACGGTTTTAGTTGTATACCAACTATGCTGAATCGTGAGATGCAAGCATTTCAGCCGTTTTATATTTTATTTTCTATATGCACTATTATAATATCAAATGATTTTGATATAAAATGTTTTGGTTATCGTAAGGTAAAAACCTGTCGTATTTATGAGTGGTGTGGCCTTACGAGATACCTTTGTTTTTCAAAGGATTTGATAACAGTAATAATTCAAATTGAGTGTGTTTTCTCACGCTGGATTTCCAAACTGACTCGGGTGTTATTTTATTATAATGCTTGGACCAGACCGAGTATTAAAGATTCAGGTTAGGATGCTATGGAGCTCAGGAGACGAGCTAGAGGATCTTAGACGTATCCCACGTACTTGATTATTTTACGCTGTGTGTATGCTGTATATTCAGCACTTGTGAGGACAAGTTATTATAACTGTCCAGATTGACTTGTAGATTGTGGTACTCTGATGATTGTATGTATATTAACAGTTACAGTTTCTTTTGTATAAAGTCTCTATTTATCTATTTTATATTGTCCCACTGCGATTGTAAGATTCTGTGTATTGTTGTTTCTATTTTCTTCTATCCCTTCTCTTCTTCACCTCTAAATATTCGTATTTCCATTCAATTTGAGTTGGACACGTGTGATTTATTACAGACTCGGTTGAAGGTTAAGTGAAAACCTTGGCTTTAATGGGGTAACTCATTGGAGATATGGTCAGTAGCACCCTAGAATGAGTTTGAGTATGTGTGTGTGTGTGTGTATGAGCGCGTATTTGTTAGTGATATAAAAATGTTTTATAATGTGTTGGTTGATCTGTTGAATGGTTTATGGATTCTGGTCAATATGAGTAATTAACGTTACTGATAAGGGTCTCTAAACTCTTGAACAGAGCAACTCGACATGGTATTGTTTTGAAATTGGGTAAATGAAATAATTTTACCCTGATTATAGTTTTATATAAAAAGAAATAATTTTTCAGGAAATTATTATGGTATATATGGTGTGCTTGGTTGATAGGAAATGCTAATGTTATACTGTTATCATTTGTTGTTTATTGTTTGTGATCGAATAAAGGTTGATACTATAATGTAAACAAGATTAACAATTACGAAATGATTTTACATAACCAAACAAGATTATATAGATATAATTTATAAATATGATTTATAAATTAAAAGGAAATCGAGAAGTATATTTTAATATGATCTATAAAAAGGATTTAAAAGATGGGAATTTAATTTTCGTTGATTTTGGGGAATTGTCTTTCCAAGTTTTGTGAAAATAATAATAGTATTATTTGGAGATAGTTTTGAATAGAATTAGTTTTAAATGGACTTTAAAAAGGAAATAAAGGCACTGAACTCACTTCGGTCACTGGAAAATAATTTCGGTGATGACTGCAGCATCATTGACGTTCATTTTCGAGTTCCAAGGGAGGAATTGCTACCATTGGAGTTTTTTTTGGTAAAACTGGTTTTGATTTCAAAAATTCAAAAGAATGATTGATATATCAAGGAATTTTGTATGTATGTGTGTGTGTGTGTGTATGATTTCAAAAATGATTTGAAATACTTTAGAACGAGGTGTTTAAACTCTGGGATTTTCATTTAAATGTTTTAATGAAATATGAGAAAGTAAGTTTGATAACTTATAAAACTGGAAATTAGCAAGTTAAGGCAATGTTTAAAAATGTTGAATATGAATGCAAGGAAAGTAAAATTTTGAAATTTAACTATGGAATGGAATTTAACTTAAGTTAAGTTAAATAAAGAGAATTCTGAAAATTTAGCCTAAGTTAGGTTGGATAAAGTAATTGTTGAAAATGGAATTTTTTAGGATTTGAAATAAATTAATGAAATAGGCTAATTAAACTAACTAATTTAATTAGTGAGTTAAATATGATTTTTGGAATATGGTTGAAATATTGAAATTGAGTCAAGTGGAATTGAAATTGGATTTGAGTTAAAATGAATATAGACTTAAGTGGTATAGAATATTTTAAAATGAACTTAAGTAAACAAATTCTATGGAATTCTATTTAAGTGGTAATAGTATTAAGGAATATACTATGTAAAAAAAGCGAATGTGAGTAAATAAGGGAATGTGAATTAAGCAATGTAAATAATGATAGTGAAAAATCGAAAGTGAATATGGTGAATGTGAATAAAAGAAATTTGGAATAGCTAAGAAATCAATTGAAATAAATACGTAAGTTGTACGTATATTATTTTATTCGCATAACGGTTTGATCTAGATCAGAGCACAGAATTTCGAGATAATTTATATCGGTCCGATTTAGGATTTTTCACTCGATTTTCATTGGCAAACCCTGGATATGGATTTTTTATTGATTATGGAATTCTCTATCATAGTATATGGCTATGCAAGGAGAATGATGGTTTATAATCAAGGAACCGGATCTAAGTCCACACTAGAGTGGTCGTTTGAACGATACTAGTTCGAAAATGAAATTGTGTGATTGGGCGAGCGATCAGATTTGATATTGCGTACGAATGATAAATGAACATTGTACGGGCTTAAGGAAAGAAATTATTGGAAATTGGAATTGCAAATTAATATGATTTTAAATTATATTATTAAACATCATGGAGAAATAAGATGTAGGTATATAAGAGTACGAGTAAATTTGATGCTTTTGATTTAATAAGAAAATTGGATTGCTCGACAAAAATATACATGTTTATATTGTCATTTAATTTGATGGTTTTATGATTGAGCCACTTGGCTTTTGTTTTCTTTTGCTGGTTTGGGCCCGTAGTGGCGATTTGTTGTTGCTCCGATCTAGCCGTGCAAAGGAGACGCTAGTGAAATTTTTTGGAAATTTAAAGAGTTAGAAATTTTGAAGAAATTTTTTAATAACTAAAAAAATTGATTTTGAGTTATAGTCCGATTGAATGTATAATAGTAGTTGGAACCTATGGATGAATATGGGAACTTAGTAAATAGCAAGGTTTTAACAAATTGATTTATGGATGTTAAAGGCTTTAATGGATTTGGGAAGTTATTTCAATTAATTTATTTCAGAAAAGAAATGGGTTTAGGCATTTATCCTACCTTGGCAATTTCGAGGACGAAATTCTTTTAAGGGGAATGTAACGACCCTGGTCATTTGAAATTGGAATATTTAATTGATTTTAAATTTTGAAAAGTTAATTTATAAATTTAATAATTTGAATTTCAAAAATAATGATTTATTCAATAATTTAATTGTTAAATTAAATAATTTAAATTTTCTTAAATAATTGAATCTAAGATTTTATTTGGATAAAAATGATTTAAAGGCTTATTTAATTTCTATTAATAAGAATGAAGATAATAAAACTTTTAAAATTGATTCAAAAGCGATTTACTCGATTTTGAAAAATAATTCATTTTAATTAACATATAAAAATAGCCTTCCGGGGCATTGTCTCGGAATTCGATGATAATAGTTCCATTGGATCCGTAATAGTGTATTATTATCGGATTTTAAATTTTGTAGCATTTGGAATTACCGTTTGGTCGTACGGGATAGAAACGCGTTGAAATTAATATCGAAAATTTAATATAATAATTGGGTTCAAAAAGCTATCTTCTCCATACGATCGAATTGGGGCTGGAAACTTATTCCATTGCATTCGGAATAGGAGTATAAAATTAGGAACGCCAGGCGGCACACATCGATCTTGGTTTGGAATTTATATCTAGATATTTTGAAATGTAAATAATATATATATATATATATATTGATTTGACTTTTGCACACCCTAATCCTTCTCTTCAGCAAATCTATCTGAAGTAAGCCACCCTACAGCCACACCTACCTCTTTCCTTTTTAAGCGTGTTCCTCTTCATTTTAAACAGAGCAGAAGAAGAAAAAAAAGAAAATGGAATTCAAAAATTAATTCTGTACGATTCACTCCAATAAAAAAATATGAAATCACCTTTAAAAATCTTCTTTTGTCGAGTTCTATCCACTGATAGTCGTATTGAGGGTTGCGGCTTCATTTCTTGATAATCCACAATAATGTAGTGAACGAGTTTGAACTAGGGTTGCATTTTATCGACATTTGGGAAGGAATTAGGCCGAGGCAATGGTTGAAATGCATTGCTCAAGCAAAAATGATGAGATGGCAATCATTTGGGGGCGTGCAGCATCGTTTGGTGGAACGAGTCATTTACTGTGCGCATGAAAGGAGGTACAGGTCGTGAGTTGGAGGCGTGGTCATTGGGCGTGGTGATTGGGTCGATCGAGTCATGTTCGGTTAGAGGAGTTCATTGGTGCGATTGATTTTGGAATTCGTTGGAAAATGCTCCATGTCAGTTCGAATCGCGCACGCTTCTTTGGGTTTCCCGCTGCGTTTATGTTCATGCATATTGGGGGAGAGGGAGACTGAAAGGAGGTTAATTGCGTAATTAAAATATAAGCTATTTGATTTAAATGTAAATTATTGATATCTTGTAAAATGTATATTTCTTTCATACGAGGTCAGATCTGGACGAAACTTTTTGCATTACGATAATGATGGCGAGAGCTTCAAAATGAAACTAGTTCGGACAGATTTGGAGACTGTCAAAATTTGGGCTAAAATCAAACGTTGTTCGGTTTTAGTTCCAAACCGAAACGCCTCCAGGACAACAGGAAATAAATGTGAGTAAATCTCACTCATTTGGATAATTGGTTCTATTTTAAATAGTTTAAATTATTTATTGGTTGATTGGATGGACTGATAAATTATTATCAGTTGGATATTATATTATATATATTAGTATATATATTAGTAGTTGGGTATATTTCCCATCGATTGGAGTGGATGAGATACTATACGCCCCACATAATAGCGGATGACTCTATATTACCGCGATATCTCTCCTCGAAGCGGGATTGGTATTTTATGTTATATAACATCTGTGGATGCAGGGAAACAGGTTGGAGGGATCCAACTGGATTCCTCAAATATGTTGATTGGTTTTCATATATATATATATATATATATATATATACCAATATATGATGTGATTGAATAATCTGTTATGGATTGTTGTGTGATTTGTTTTATTGGATGCTATAATAGCACTGGCCGTAATTTTGGTATTTTAAATACCATAAATATTATTTTTAAATTTGAAGGAACTAAAAGAAGATTTTGGATATAAAAATATTTATATCAAAATTTGGATTATTTTAAAGGAAATTGATTTGGATAAAACATTGATTTGATTTTGGATTTGTACTTAACCATTCGTAAAATGTTTTAAACAGAGATTTTAAAATAATTTATATAAAGGGATTTTTAAATGATATTTCTGAAAATATGGATATGGAGCTGAAATCAATATTTAACGTTGATTTGAAAAATAAATGGGATTTATAAAATGATAGATTTAAAAACGAAGTTTATAAATGAGAATTTTTTATAAAACAAGTGAAACCCGAATGAGTTTATAAATTTATAAATGATGTTTATAAATAAAGTAAAATGATTTTCATTTGATAAATTGGAAATATAAATTCACACGGTGAATTTATATCGAGATATGGAAATCGCTTTTTTCTGAAAAAAATAGTGGATTCTATTTTTGAAATGTGAGAATGGTTATGAAATTGAAACGTAGTCGATGTGATACGAATCGAGAAGGATTTATAAATTGAATATTGGTAATATTGGATTTTAAAAATAGATTTTTTGTCGATAAATTAAGTTTGTTTTTAAATGGTGTTTTTATTTATTAAGCTATATAGTTAAAACTATTTTAGTATTGAAATATTTCGGAAAGTGGATTACTCAAATATTTAATATTTATTGAAATGAATTCACATTTTAATAATAAGCTTTATAAATCGATTAGTTCCATTTAAAAATGAATTGGAAATGAGTTATCGATATTTATTTAAAGTGTTTTGATGTTTTAAATAATTACTTAAACGTGTTTTAAAAATAAATTATTATTCTTTAAAAATACTTATTGTATATATATAGAGTTCTGAATGATTGTGACTTATTTATAAATCCTCTCGAGATTTGTAAATAGGGTTTATTTAATGGATATGATTTTTATAAGAGAAATCTTGTAATGGAATTCTGGAAACTTAAGGAAACTTCCGAAATTTTGAAATACGAGAACTTCGGAAATGAATTAGAATTCATAAAAGAAGTTAGAAATGGGTAGTTGGAATTATAGACAAGTGTAATCGATTTTGTAAATTTTAAAGGAAATTAATTAATGAATTCCAGAAACTTATAGAATCCGTTATAAATGAGCTAAGGGATTTACAAGTAAATTGTAAAGGATTTTGAGAAATAGGAAATAAATGGAATATTTCCTAAGTATTGGAAATAAAATGATTTTATAAAAATATACTTATGAACATTTCTTATGTATTGGATTGGAAGGATTTGAAAATTATTAACAACGAGGTTATTATTATTTTAAATATTTTCAAGGTGTTGAATTATAAATGGAATTGAAAAAAAATATTTCTAAGTATTGATATGATTCGAAAATATCCTATTATGGATATAAGTATTTTAAATTGTTTTCAATTATTGAACATACTAGAAGAGATTTGAATATATATATTTGTAAAGATATTTTGAAAAGAATGTTTTGAAAGATTTTTAAAATTGGGCCTAGTGACTGCTTATGTGTGAAATTTTGATAGTTAAATAACCGACTATCAAATCTGGCCAAATTCGTTGATCATTTCGAAGAGACGAGAATCAAATTTAATTATCTGAAAACCACTTCGATCCGATTTGTGTGTTACGAATTGTGGTATCGTGAAGATAATGAAGACGGTGATTTTGAAGATTTGGTTTGTTCAGAACCAGAACAACTTGTATGGATGAATGCTATCATTTGCATTATGGTCTGGAAGGCAGTGATTGCATTCCAAGTATGAATTCTATTCTAAAGGTAAAACGTAGCCTCAAGCCTCATCAACCGGGAATGACTAAAACAGGGGAGATGCAGCAGGGCTAAGCTGGTTTCACCCAAGTAGGGTATTTTATCACTTTTCTAGATACCCTCGGATATATTATAATTATGGATATGGTTGTGCATGGAAAAGAGAGCACTCGATAGGGTAGGAACACCCGAGTGATAACATATTTTGTACTATCCATTAAGGGGTAGGCCGGTCCTGTGTTGGCAGGGATCTTTAGGTACGATCTCGGTACATTTTTCTAGAGATGTACTGTGGTGGGTGGTACCCCAGTAGCCCTGTCATTGTATGGAATCCAATATCCACTACGAGCCTATACGATTTTAGTTGTATACCAAATATGCTGAAACGTGAGATGCAAGCATTTTAGCGATATTATAGTTTATTTTCTATAGACACTATTATAATACCAGATGATTTTGATATAAAAGGTTTTGGTTATCGTAAGGTAAAATCCCGTCGTATTTATGTGTGGCGTGGACTTACGAGATACCTTTGTTTTCAAAGGATTTTGATGACAATAATAATTCAAATTGAGTGTGTTTTCTCACGCTGGTTTTCCAGACTGACTCGGGTGTTATTTTATGATAATGCTTGGATCAGACCGAGTATTACAAATTCAAGTTAGGATGCTATGGGGCTCAGGAGACGAGCTGGAGGAGACTTAGGCGTATCCCACATACTTGATTATATTCCGTTGTGTGTGTATGCAACACTTGTGAGGATAAGTAATTATAACTATCCAGATTGTTTTGTTGATTGTTGTACTCTGATGATGTTATATGTATTAACAGTTGCAGTTTCTTTTGTATAAAGATCTGTTATTATTTATTATATATTTTCCCTGCGATTGTGAGATTCTATGTTGTTGTTTCTGTTTCTTCTTCTATCCTCTTCTTTCTCTTAGTTATTTGTCGTTTCGTACAATTTGTGTTGGACAAGTGTGATTAAATGTCAGCTCAAAGGATACGGAACGACGCAACAAAGCTTTTATATCTGAAGACGTAGACACCCTATGGTGCAAGGTCCAAGTTATCGGTGTTTGCGCCAAAAATGGTCACAAACCCCGAATGTAATGAAAGCACCCGTGTTTTACACACAAATCCTTAGTAGCCAGTCACAGATCTCAGATCCAGATGATATAGAGAGTAAAAATGAAGAAATAACAAAATTAAAATGAAAGAAAGTAAGAGAAGACGCAAGATTTATAGTGGTTCAGCTATCTCCAGCCTACGTCCACATAGTATTGATCCTTTTATTTCCTTTATACTGTGATTACAGTTACAATCCTTTAAATATCAATAACCAAAATGGCAGAGTTTAGCCAAAAGACAAGAAGAAGATCCCTCTTTAGTTGCAATGGAGGTTCTATTTATAGGTGTGGAGCTGGAAAAATCTTCCTTGAATCTCAGAATACCCTTTCTCATGCATAGGTGGGCCCACATGATCGATCGGGAGTGGTTTGGGATCGATCGGGAGTGGTTTGGGATCGATCCATATCGATTTCGTATCAATCAAGAATCACTCCAATTGAGCTGCGATCGATCATGGTGGCTCTTGAGTTGATATGCAAGCTTTTGTGAAAATTTCAGGGCATTTGGATTCGTGGTTTGAGAGATATGATCGATCCAAGATTGAGTTTGCTAGTGAAGCTGGAGCCTTCGTATCGATGGATTCGTATCCATCAACTCGTATCCATCATACCACCATCCATCCGAGTCTTGCGCTTAGATCCATGCGATGCGCTCCATTCCTTGACCGGGTCCTTCGTATCGATCGATACGAATGTGATCGATACAAAATAGCTCCTGAATGATTGCTGCTTTTCATATCCATCCTCTGCTCCTTCCTTCGTATCAGTCCCATACTATATCCCTTCTCTCGTATCGATCTGATGCAGCACCATTCGATTGATACGAAATCTATCGATACAAATCATGATCGATCCGAAATAAGAAGCAAGGTGCGTTAAATAGGGCTTTTCAGGCTTAAGGAAAAAGTTGGAGAAAAATTTAGTTACAGGGACAAGAAGTTTGTTTTTTAGGCTGAAGGACACTTTTTAGTGTAAATCACAAAATGATAGTTGTAACTATCATTTTCTGTTTACACTAAAAAGTAAACTTGTTGTCCTTGAGAATAATTTTTTTTACAACTTCTTACATATGCCTATTTTCCTGTGTTAAATACCCGTATCCATCCTGATGTCGTTTGATCAATGCGAATTATACCGATACGAAAGTATCGATACGAAATCCATCGATCCAAGCTGAAAATCCAACTTCCAAGTTTTGACTTGAGATTTTTCCTGTGGGTTCCACATTCCAAATTGATGACATCCTAAAAGTTCCAAGTGAATTGGTCTTGTAGACTTTGAGTTATCCATCGATCCTTATCGATTCAAGTATCGATTCTAATCGATCCATACAATTCCTTGTTCATCCATAATCTGAGCATATGAACTCCGTTTGACCTGAAATTCGAAGTGTAGCCTCACCGAGCCTTATTTATCATTCTCGAGCGATCCTACCTTGATTAGAGCTTGGTCCAATTTTGACGGTATAGATCATAGCTTCTGTCTCCAATCGGTCTCCAATCATGATATCCATCCTTTTTAGCCAATTTGTTGATATTTCGGCCTTGACCAAAAGGTGGGGTAACATCCCCCCCCCCAAAACATGCCTTGCGGTAGGAAGGCGTGTTTTGAATATCTTTAAATCTGACATCCAAAGTCCATATTCCATCCATAGCCATGTCATCTGACCCATAATCCAATCCACTACCAAGCCATTCTATCTAAGTTCCATAGCCATATCCCTATCCAAATGCGCGACTGCTCTGAGTCGATATTCAATTACGAATCTAGTAACCAAATCCTTAGCCAATTCCATGTCCATCCAAACCCGACAAACGAGTTCTAATCCATCCATATCCAGCAACCAATAACCAAATCCATGACCTCTCCGGGTCGATATCCAAATCCGGCACCGCTCCGGGCCCTTAGCCAAATCCGGGACCGCTCCAGGTTCATGCCCAAATCCTTAGCTGTTCATAGCCAATATCTGAATAACCTCTCCAGGTTCTTGCCAAGCATAATCCACTTGAAGACCAGTATTAAGCAATGCCTTGGCATAAGTCCTAGATCAACGGTGATCCAGGTTCAATGTCCTGAACGTTGAGTAAAGTCGTGGCTTAAGTCCTAAGCCGAATCCTGGTCTCTCCAGACCCTTACCGAGCATAGTCCATACTTGAAGACTTGAATAAGTTGATTCGCCGCATTCGGACAAAGTGACTTATCCCTTGCCAAGCATAATCCATACCTGACAATCTTTTACCAAAAACCAGATAAAAATCCAATCAAAATCCAATCTGAAATCCAGATCAAATCAGAAAACAAAAAATCCATATCAAAAATCCAAACCAAGATCCAAAACAAAAGACAAGCATTCAAACCAAAAACCAAACCAGAAAATCAACAAAACCAAGAGTCCAAACCAAACTCCAAAACCAAACCAGAAAAAAGAAAATGTCCAAACCAGAAAGAAAATGCGGATTTCATAAACTAGAGCATCACGGTTTATCGTCATCTCAGAGCATGCCTAGGGGATATCTTCATCCTCATACATGAGTAAGTGACTTAGTCGTCTACCCAGACTTTGCTACTTATTCCATACCACCCCGATCAGTTGATGACCAACCAACCATCATTTCAGGGCCTCGCGCCGTCATTGTTTAAGGTAGACGGTAGTTGCTCCTGTTCCACCATCTCATTCCAAGTCCCGACATGTTGTCGTAACTAACCACTCCTTATGTGCTCCTCGATTATATCCTTTAGATGCCTGCAGCTGTTAGTATCATGCATGTCCAGGTCATGAAAGAGACATTGCCTTCCCGATGCCCTCTTGTGTTCTGAGGGTTCCCTCCTTGTCGGTCTTCGGTAAGGAAGGTGATCCGAGTTTCCATGTATATCCGTTCCAATGTCTCATTCAGTCCCTTGTAAGTGGAGAATTTTGGTTCTCCCCAGTGCTTCCTTGCCCTGCCAGAATCGTCATCCGACTTCCTCTTCCCTTTTTCCTTATCCTTACCCGAGCTTTCACCAGATGGTCCTTCATCCTTAACCACATTCACTTCCTTTGGTTTCATATCCAAACTTGTATACTCTTATCGAAGGAATCTTTCGGCCTCATGAAAGAATTCCCCGAGGTCCATTGGTGGATCCCGTATCAATGATATTTTGAAATCCGAGTTGTCCCTGACTCCTAACACTGTCTCCATTAGAACCATCTATGGATCCGATCGATCCACCGAAGGAACCACCACATTAAACCGGGCTAGAAATGTCCTGAGCGACTTCATGTCCTCTGCTTCACTGACGTCAGTGTCATCACATTTTTCGGCCTCTTGATATGAACCCGAAATTGCTTCAAAAACCTATCCACCAATTCTATCCATGTCCTAATAGATCCATTTTCCAACTGCCTGAACCACATAGCAGCTATATCCATCAAGTACAGGGGGTAACATTGGGCCATAACCTCCTTCGATGCCCCCAGCACTTCTATGTGTCTTGTATACCTCATCAAATGATCGGTAGGATCCGTCCTACCATTGTATACTTCCAGAGTAAGCAGCTTGAACTCTGGTGGATTTTTAGCCATCCTGATGTTACGGGTAAATGGACTCCTATTTACTCCTTCCAGATCTCTGTTTGCCGGACCTCCATGCAAGTTCTCCTGATAATTTCAGCCAATCCAGAGTTGTCCATCAAGGGTTGCCCCAGCCTTCATTTCCTAACTATCATCCAAGTCCTTAAGGGAATTCTGGTACGTACTCCTTGTCACGCACTCTTGTATTTCTATTGGCGCCGGGCTGTGCAGCGTTTTCTAGCATTCTTCCACGAATTGGTCCAGCATTACATGGGGGTGTGCCCTTGAGTCTAGATCTGGCCAGATTGATTGATGTGTGCTGATTGGGGGCTGCCCTCTGCTGAACCGCTCCATCTGTGGCCCGTTAAGTCCTTCTAGTCCAACTCCATGGATCTGACCTCCTGTAGCTCCTGCTGCCCTAGCCTGTCCAAACTGTTTGAGAAGATTCTACATCATCTCCTCCTGCCTTTTCAGCAACCGCTCCTACATGGAATCCATCATAGTCTACATCTCATACCTCGTGGTGTAGATGGACGCCTGATCTGCTCCAGCTCTGAAGGAAGCCTCTTGACTTCCCTCTTGATGGCTCCTTTCTGGTAATGTCCTCCTAATTTATTGCCTAAGCATGGTTCCTCCTAGATTTGATCCTTTAGCTTTCCAAATCTGAACTCCAAATCTGATATAGCGGGTGCTAGTCCCTTTCAGTGAAAGCACCAAAGTGTTTGCACCAAAAATGGTCACAAACCTCGAATGTGATGAAAGCACCATTGTTTACACGCAAATCCTTAGTAGCCAGTCACAGATCTCAGATCCAGATGATATAGAGAGTAAAAATGAAGAAATAACAAAATTAAAATGAAAGAAAGTAAGAGAAGACATAAGATTTATAGTGGTTCGGCTATCTCCGACCTACGTCCACTTTGAACTGATCCTTTTATTTCGTTTATACTGTGATTACAATTAAAATCCTTTGAATATCAATAACCAAAATGGCAGAGTTTAACCAAAAGAGAAGAAGAATATCCCTCTTTAGTTGTAATGGAGGTGCTATTTATAGGTGTGGAGCTGGAAAAATCTGCCTTGAACCTCGAAATACCTTTTCTCGTGCGTAGGTGGGCCCACATGATCGATCTAGAGTGGTTTAGGATCGATCCTTGATCGATCCATATCGATTTTGTATTAATCAAGAATCACTCCAATTGAGCTGTGATCGATCATGGTTGCTCTTGAGTTGATATGCAAGCTTTTGTGAAAATTTCATGGCAGTTGGATTCGTGGTTTGAGAGATATGATCGATCCAAGATTGAGTTTGCTAGTGAAGTTGGAGCCTTCGTATCGATGAATTCGTATCCATCAGCTCGTATCCATAATACCACCATCCATCTGAGTCTTGCACTTAGATCCATGCGATGCGCTCCATTCCTTGACTGGTTCCTTCGTATCGATTGATACGAACGTGATCGGTACGAAGTTGCTCCTGAATGCTTGCTGATTTTCATATCCATCCTCTGCTCCTTCCTTCGTATCGGTCCCATACTCTATCCCTTCTCTCGTATCAATCTGATGTCGCACCATTCGATCGATACGAAATCTATCGAAATCTATTCACACCAGGATTTTTGTCTGACTTGAAGTTTATGTTTTCCCTTTAAACTCTCGAGTGCTCAAAATTTGATTTGAGTAGGTTGGGAGTAAGGGCTTTACGGGTTAAGTAGGTTTTGGTGAATAAAGCTTCTGGAGATGTGCAGGAGACAAAGCTAGCTATTTAGGAGTCTATTTATTGCTATTATCCACTGTGTTATGTCAGTTGTTGTATGACTGTATTGACAGATAGATGTATCTGTCTATTTATTAATTATGATCAACCAAGGGGGCATCTTCATATGTCGCTCTTAGAATATTTTGTAATAATTATATTTTATCTAAACCCGAGAAACATTTGGGATTATGTAACAAATATGGAATATTATCTTTGAAATGAAATGTGAAAGTTTTATTTCAAATTCTATTTGAAATTATTTCATAGTCTTGTGCTTCTAATATTGTGGATACATTAATATGACTGCACTTTGTCACCGAAAATTAATACTAGAGATGACTGCAGCATTTGTAGTGCTTAGTATCGGCTCTCAAAATGGGTGATGTTATAGATTGATAGAGTTAGGAGTATGCCCTAGGGCAGTTATGTAATTTATTGTAAATTATTAACTCAATAACCAATTCTCGTTTGTAATAAAGGTGTTTTCTTTCTATTCTATATTTTTTATAATATGTTATAAATAAACGTTTAATTAAAATATATTTATTAGAAAATCAATAAATGGTGTGTTTGTGATAGTACTTAAAATTAGTTGTAATTATAAGTATTGTATCGCACTATAATAAACACGTCATTTTAAATATTCCCAGTCAAGATGTATCAAAACTGTATACCGATAGTTTTCTGTTGGTTAATATAACTAAGGTGTAACACCCCTAATTTTAAATAGCATTATTCAGGAGATTTAGTTAGGTAAATTAAATAGAATAATGTAAAGATTAGAATGATAGGGGAATTGAGATTTGAAACCAATTAGGGTCGTGCCTTGACTAAATGGATTTATAAAAATGGTTTATAAGTTAAATACCTAAGAGAATAAGGCAAGGGCACTATGGAGCCAAACCTCATAACACCTAAACTCTTATTTCATTCTCGTTCACATTTTCATAAATCAAAAACATAAACAAAAGAAAACAAGGCCGACCATAACCGTAGGAGAAGAGGAGCTCAAAATCAATTAGAGGTTAGGATTCAAGCTAGGAAGATTAAAGTGAAGAACAAATTTCAAATTCCTTATCCAAACAAGGTGAATGATGATCTAAACCATCTCATATATGTCTTCTTGAACATTTATATTCAATTTTAAGGTTTAAAACCGTTTGGATGGATGAATGATGATATGCTTTGATTATATGCTATGTTATAATTTAAACAAGGATTTTGTAGGATAATATGATTTGATTTTAAGGTTAAAATTGTGTAACTTGATTTTTGACTGCCATGACGTTAGAATATGTTATGTAAAACATTATTTTGGAGATGAGTTTAAATTTTCATAATATTCCAAGTTATGGATAATTTATTATGAATTTTGAATGGAAGAAATAGATAATTTTTGGTTTAAATTATTTAGGGCAATTGTATAATGATTTCGGGTCTGAAATTTTTATATGTTAGAAAACATATTAAAATTGAATTATTGTGATTTTTTTTGGAATTTTCCTATGTATTTACTGTGGTTATAAATTATTTAAGTAAGGGACTTAAATGTTTTATATGTTTTATCAAGGGGAAGGGCTTATTTGCTTAAAATATTTTAAATTGTTAATTATGAATTTAGCAGCCTTTTTAGAAAAACGATTTTTATAAGAAATGGAAACCAATCACATTTTGACAAATTAGGCAAGTTAGGTGAAAAGAAATTACTTTGAAAGGTATAAAATCAGTTTTGTTATGAATTACAACTTTGCCAATTCCTGTGCTTGCTTCCGTCACCATGCCCAGCAGGTCTTTCGAACTGGTTCGAAACCAATGCACATGGTATCAAGCAATTAGTACGTAGTGTATTGGAGAAAGGAGGAAGGGACTGTGTCGAAGTCATTCTTTCAAAGCGGTTGAATTCATTCTTATAAGCTTTCGAATACATTACTTGCCTTTTTTTTAATTGATGCTTTCGAAGGGGCTGAAGTCATTCTTATAAGCTTTCGAATACATTACGTGCCTTTGTTTTTAATAGATGCTTTCGAAGGGGTTGAAGTCATTCTCATAAGCTTTCAAACACATTACTTGCCTTTGTTTTTAATAGATGCTTTCGAAGGGGTTGAAGCTACTTTTATTTAGCTTTCGAATCAATTCAACTTGCCTTAGTTTTCAAAGAACCGCATTTTGAACCTATTCGACACCTAGCTGCCGCATTCATACCTTTCGAATTGGTTAATGGCCATTTTTCTTTATAGCCTTATAACAATGAGCTTGAAAGGAAGGCTTTCATTTTATTAATATTGAAGCTGCATTCCAATTCTTTCGAAAGGTTCCTTTTAGCCATTTTTATAAATGGTTTCGGTGGCAATAGTTTCAAAAGGATGATTTTGAAGCTATCCTCTTCCCCAATTCTTTTTCTTAAGATTAATGATTTCGAAAGCAAAGCTTTCGCTTTTGTTATCTTTGACCTAGTAGTTATATTTAATATTAAACCCAATGATTTTGAAGGAGATACTTTCAAATGGTTTTGAAACTTTTCTACCATAAAGTCTACTTGAACTAAATGCCTTCGAAAGGTAAGTTTTAAGTGTTTCGAAAGGTATATCTTTAAGTGTTTCAAAAGGAAGGTTTCAATGCTTTCTAAAGGTATGTTTTAATGGTTTGGAAAGAGAAGGTCTAAGATTTTAAGTAATGCTTTCGAAAGGGAGAGTGATGGAGGGTAACTCATAATGTCACAATGATCCAAAGGATCAAGTCGAAAGTCTTAGTTTTTAAACAAGAAATCCAATCTCATTTTTTAAAGGTAAAACCCATGGCAATATGTAAGAGTTTTGAAATGGCATTTAACTTTGGAATTTTGAAGAAGCCTTCCATTCTAAACAAAGTGGGTTAAGAGTATTAACCATATTTCCTTAGAAAAGTGATTACAAGGAATAAAATCATAGATGTTTATATTATTATTTTTGACCAGTTATCATGTATGCTTCTATAAACATATTCACTTCACAATTAACCTATAACTGCATTTTAGGGTGTTAAGGGCAGAATAACCAGCTAGGTTGATCCGGTGGTGAATATATATTGAGTTAACTCCTATGTGAGTAGAATTGCATCTAGGAGGTCAGACAGACTAGAATATAGAAATCCCAAAGACTGATCAAAGGATTATTGGTATAGACAGGTTCTTAGTAAGCCTATGAAAACTATGTATGGAAAGTGTTATTGGCAGGGGCCAAATAGGTTCTTGGTGGTCCCAAGAAAACTATGTTCGAAATTAGGATTAATAGGTTCATAGTGATCCCATAAAAATTATGACATGAGAGATGTTATTGGAGAATCCAATAGGTTCATAGTGACCCCATGAAAACTATGATTAGATGATGTTATTGGTAGACACCAATAGGTTCTTAGTGATCCCATGAAAACTATGAAATCGGGTAGATAGTCCGTAAGCTTGGAACAGGTTATTAGCTAGCCTATGAAAACTAATAGGTTAGTAGTGATCCTAGAAGCTATAACTTGAGACAGGCAGTCAGGTGAATGGCGATGGGAAATCCAGAGCACATTGCATATTTTCGTATCATCATGATAAATTTTATTATGTTATGTCTTAAACATTGCGAATGTAGGTGCATAGTATATGGTTATTATAAATTGGGTTAAGATACTAGTGAGGGAAAAACCCGTTCTGCTAAGCGGTGTGGTGTCACTAGATATCTATATGGTTCGAGATGGTAGGTTATTATTCACACCAGACTTTTGTCCGACTTGAAGTTTATGTTTTCCCCTTAAACTCTTGGGTGCTCAATTAATTTTTAATAGTTCGAGAGTTTAGGTTTTCATGTTTTCCTTTAGACGAATAAGCTTACGGAGACATGTAGAAGGAAAGCTAGCTGTTAGAAGTTTTTTCTTCTGTTTGATACCACTGTGTTTTGGATGTAATGGCATAGTGGTTTAGTGCCTATATTTCGACTCTGATCAACCAAGGAAGCATCTTCATATGTCACTCTTGTTGTATTTTGTAATATATTGTAATTTCTCTAAACGGGGCTTACCTATAGGATTATGTAATGAATCGAAAATGCTATCTGTAATGAAATGAGAGATTTGTTTTAAATTGAGTTTAATTTTTTTATATTCATGTGTTTCCAGTATATCAATATATCTAACATTACCGCATTTGTGCCTACAAACGGAGGATGTTACAAGTTGGTATCAGAGCATAGGTTTATGTAAATTTAAAAGAAACTTGAACCTAGATTTTCTTAACATAATCCAAAGAACATATAAGAGGAAAGGAGCTCAGAAAGGAGGAGCTACCAAGAAAGGAAAGGTCGATGTAGTTTGCTACAAGTGCAACAAGAAAGGACATGAATGTCGAACTGGAAAAGTGAAAAAGGCTGCAGATAAGAAAGGAGAAAAGTGCTTCAACTATGACCGGATTGGACACTACAAGAACCAGTGTCTAGAACCAATCAAAGCGGACAAAGGAAAAGTTTTTGCTTTGGAAACATCTTCTAGACCAACTACTGCTGGGAAGGGAAAGACTGTGATAGAAGGTACGCTTTTGATTCATAGTGTACCAGTTAGGGTACTACTTGATACCGATGCATCACATTCATTCATATCTCAGTGTTTGGTATATAAATTATGTTTAGAACCCTCATACCTTGTTACTTCCTTAAGGTTTGCAAACCCGATAGGAAGGTATGCAACTTTGGGGATGAGATGTGACCAGTTAGACTTGAGTTGTTAGGCTATAAGTTTGCATGCAGTTTGTATTTTTTTGATTTCGTAGGCTTCAGGATCATTTTGGGTATGGATTGGTTAGATAAATATGATGCTAGGATATTTTGCCAGCATAGGGAAATATCACTAAGACTCCCCAATAGTCATAACCGAATTATATACTCGGTGGAGAAGTTAGGCTTAAGTGCTTGTGCTTTGCTAAAGGCAATGGAAGTAAAAGAAGAGTTGAATCGGGTTTTGGTAGCAAGAGAGTTTGTAGATGTTTTGAGCTAGTCACAGGACTACCACCGAAGCGAGCCATTGAGTTTCAAATAGATCTTGTGCCAGGAGCAGAACCTATCAGTAGACCACCTAGGAGGATGACACCTACCGAGATGAAAGAAATGAAGGTGCAACTAGTGGATTTAGAAAGAAATTGTTTGTACAAAAAATGGACAAACACCTCAAAGTCGTATAATTTAGTAGATCTTATGTTGTTTTTAGTGATTTTGGAGATTTATGCAAATATATGAAAAGCAGGGGCTTAATTGTAAAAAGACACGCAGATTTATAGTGGTTCAGCCAGAATGTGCCTACGTCCACTTTATATGTTATTTCTCTTCTTTTGTTGTGATTACAAGTACAAAGCTTTGATACCAGTAAAAGAAAGTTGTTTGAAAGTTCCTTCCGTGCTTGAGCTCTCAAACTTGTCCTCATTGTTGTACCCCTGCCCCTCTATTTATAGAGTGAGGTTGGGAGCAGGGGTCTTGGATGTATATGGTTGCTGATGGGCCTGGGCTAATATAACCTGGCCTGGTGGAGTTGGTTCGGTTTGCTTTGGTTCGGCGGAAGAGGATGAGTGGACCGGTGGTAGCTTGGTCCGGTGGTAGGAGCTTGGTGGTCCGGTGGCAGCTTGGTCCGGTGGTAGGAGCTTGGTGGTCCGGTGGCAGCTTGGTCCGGTGGTAGGAGAATGGTGGTCCGGTGGAAGCTTGGTCCGGTGGTAGGAGAATGGTGGTCCGGTGGAAGCTTGGTCCGGTGGTAGGAGAATGGTGGTCCGGTGGAAGCTTGGTCCGGTGGTAGGCCAGATGTAGGTTGGTTCGGTGGGAGACCGGATGATAGTCGGTTCGGTGGGAGACCGGATGAGAGTTGGTTCTTGCCTCTTGGTTCGGTGGTAGAAATGCACACAACACTTGCCCCCCAAAGTATGGTATGCGCGTGCGCATGGCGTGCTTTGCTTTAAGTTTGGAGGAGCTTTCTTTCGGTTTTCATTACCGAGCCAACCGGTCCGGTAGTCCACTTTCGTCTATAAGTAGAGGCCACGTGCCACCGTTATTCCCTACCAAGCGTAACAGCCGGACCAGATCATTCCCAGCCGAATCAACTTCTTTGCCGAATCACGTTGCTAGCCGAATCAAGGTGAGGTTCTATTTGCCGAATGAACTTATGAGTTGAGCGCCGAATGAACTCACGAGTTGAGTGCCGAATGAACTCACGAGTTGAGTGCCGAATGAACTCACGAGTTGAGTGCCGAATGAACTCACGAGTTGAGCGCCGAATGAACTCACGAGTTGAGTGCCAAATGAACTCACGAGTTGAGTGCCGAATGAACTCACGAGTTGAGTGCCGAATGAACTCATGAGTTGAGCGCCGAATGAACTTTATATCAAGTGAACATGTGTTTCATACTTCGAATTTTTAAGCGAAATTCCAGATTACGCTGCTTGTATATTCTAACGATATACTTTTCCCATGTTTGCAGATAAATGTCTCGAAAAGTTGAAACTCGATCAGATAAGAGGAGATCCGGGGGTGAAGGAGAGTCCTCGGCCGTGCCCCCAGCTCAATCAGGATTGGAGCGTCATGGGCCCGCCCCGAGGTCATTAGTGGATGGGTATGGTCCCCAGGAGTTGCTGGATTCCCCGCCTGACTGCTTTCCTAGCTCTCTCAAAGAGGAGCAACTCGATGTTATATCCCGTTCCTTTGGGATCGATAGAGCCCTCATGCTGCTGCCGGGCCCAGGAGTCATGCCATACAGTCCTCCCGAAGGATACTTTGCTTATAGTAGGTACCATTGCATGTGTGGTGCTATCCCGCCTCTCAATGCTTGGGTAGTCAGCTTCCTCACGTATCTGAAGGTGGCCCCATTCCAGCTTCAGCCCAACTCTTATGCCATACTGGTGAGCCTTTTCGTTATCTTTCGGAGAAAGTATGGTCGTGCACCCTCCAACCGGGAGATCCGGTACTTGTATAATTTAAGAGGCTATAAGAAGGGGTCCCCATATATTAGCTTGGAGTCCGCTGTGACCTTCAAGCCGGTCCTGGACCTGTACTCTAAATTCAGCATGTTCAAGAAAGAGTGGTTCTTTGTTAGGGACGACTCCGTTTCCATCCGGCGCTTTACCTCAGGATGTAAGTTGATGCTTTTACTTATAATTCTTATTCCGATTGCGATGCTTCTTCTCATACTTTCTCATTTTTGCTAGCGACAGGTGGCTTTCCGGTTGTGGAGACTGACCGCCTGGTTCAGACGGCGGCGGAGATAGAAGCCATTCTTGGGAAATACAGATCATCTGCCTACTTGATTAGAAATGCGATTCTTCTGGAATATAACTTGATCCTTCCGCAGCAGTCTGTAGTTAAGTTGAGGGAAACCGCGGAAGAGAGGGCGGCTGCTCAGGCTAAGGGAGGCGTTGCGGCAGAGGGTGGAAAGAGAAAACCATTCACGAAACCTCCAGCCGTCGGAGGTAAGAAACTTAAGAGGTCGGACGGTCCTTCTCCCAGCAATTGTCCACTTACTCAGGGGGAGATAGATGCGGAGGAAGAAAGAGGTGAGGCGGAGGGCGGAAGTGACGTTGAGCGTCTTGGTGATGATGGTGGCGATGGACAGGGTGGTGATGGTTCCAGGGCTCTATCTTCTGGGCAAGTAGGCGAAATGCAAGAGTGGACGGATGATGCTCTCCGCCAAGCTTTTGAGGGGTTAGATGATGATCCGGCTTTGGTAGAGAAGACCGGGAAGGCGGACAAAGCCGGGACTGGTGCAAGTGAGTCTTCTCCGACTATTCTGGCCAAGGTGGCTCTGACGACTCAAGGTGAACTCTTGACCCCTGCATGCTTCACTAATGATAGGGACTTAGGAATATTTTATGACCCGCTCCCGTCCTGGAATGAAATCCAGGACTTATTGCAGTATCCCACTCCTCCCCAGGGTTTGTACAACCACAGCTGTGTTTCTTTTCCTTTTCTAACTTGTAATTTACCGCGTTTCTTGAATCATATAGTAATGTAAGATTGTGACACTTGTTCGTTATATCAGGAGCAAGCAAGACGCCCAAAGCTTCAGACCTTCGACACAGGCTCGAGCAATATAAACTTTCCAAAATTTCTGCTAAGCCGAAGCCCTCAACCCAACGCTCCGGGGATGTAGTCGGATACCGTCCTCTTCTTGGGGTCATCGAAGAGGGTATTCAGCAGAGGAAGAGGAGTCATCCTTTATCCGAAACTTCGCTCGGTCCTCAGCCTCCGGCTCAGCCTATTCATGATATTACCGAGGAGGGTAGTGAGTTTGTACCTTCTCCACACCCGTCCGGAAACCCTTCTGTTATTCATATCGACCGTCCCGACTTGGCCAGTAATCCATTCGCGGGTCATCCTGATCTGGATCCAGGTTCTCATGATATTACTTTTGACGAAGTCACTGGTGAACACCTTCTCCCCCGTAACCCCATGGTACGAGTACTTGATGAAGCCAAGTCCTTAGATCTCGATCTACTCACCACTCGTATAGTCACTATGGGAGACGAGGCCAAAGCTAACATTGATCGGGTGGCAGAGGAGACCAAAAAGCTGATGGGGCATCATGCTCGGCTGGTTAAGGCCGGAGAGGAGATTGGGAGCGCCAATATCCGACTTCGATTGGTGGTTTCGGATCAGGCCAAGCAGCTTGCGGATCAGGCCATCCAGATTTCTCAGCATGAGGCTGCTACTGGGCGATTAAGGAAAACCATGGAAGAGGCCAGTCGGGCCGAATTGCGGAAAATGGAAGCTGCTTGCAAAGAGCGGATTGACATGGCTATTGCCACGGTGGACGAGGTTCGGAGAGCGGATCTCGAGCAGGTGGAGGAATTGTCCGAGAAACTTGAGGTTGCAGAGCTTGCCCAAGCTAAGTTGAGGGAAGAGATGGAGGTGATGCGGAGGTCCCTTCAGGCTGATTGCTCGAGATACAGACTGGAGAGAGATGCTGCCGTCGAAAGGTTGTCGGCCTCCGATGCCCGGATGAGGGAGTTTGAGGAGAACGAGGGAATGATGGATGACATGCTCCAGGACATGTATTTCCGGACCTGGAAGCAGGGCAATCTCTCTTGGATGGATGATTATCCCAGGGTCATGGCCAAGACCTATCTTCGGGCTTTGGAGGAGGCTAAGGCTGATGCAGATAAAGAGGGTGGAACGGTCTTCAGTATGGATGTGGTCACTGCCCAATTTACCAAGGAGGAGAAAGTGGCGGTAAAGGAGGGTATGCGGCTGCTTGCTGCTGAAGAGGCAGGTGTGCAGGTAGAGGATGACGACCAGGACGGTCAAGAAGCAGGTGCTGGTAAGTTTTCCTTTCTAGTCTTTCCGTTAACTTGGTTACTCATCACTAATGAATCCTTTTCATGACCGGACAGGCGGGCAAAAGAGCAAGGACAAGACTTCGATGTAACCGGCTCCCTGATTGGACCTGGAAAATTCTTTTTGTAGGCTTGGCAGTGTTGTATCTGTTAGTCTTAAGATAGTAGAGTAACTTCTAAGTTGTAATTCTTACTACTTGTAATAATCAACATTATTCTTGACGTGTAATTTTTTAACTTAAGCTGATTTTGTCGTTTCTTGAATATTTGTTGCTATTTCAACATATCGTATGAGAAATGTAGCTATGTATATTCTTGTAATTAAATTGTGTTTGATGTCAGATTCTGGTTTTAAATCATAGTCTCATGACTTGCAATGTTAGCGTGTGGTGTGAAAAAAATTACAGTCATGCATCTGCACATAAAGGAAGAAAATACCGCCTTTCATGTTCTGTTTGTAAATGGCAGTTTCGAATATCTTGTATGACCGAGCATGGAAAGCAGTTGAATGCCCTGCCATCTGATTGTGAATCTCTGCATCCATTGGCGGGTATTTCTTACCCTGCATCCTGTACTTTATGGTTTGTTATAGAGGATAGGAGGAAAGTTTTTTAAGTAAAATTGAAATTCGTGAAATAGTAAAACTTCAGTCACGGAAGGCCTTCGATGTGCTTAAGTTCGTGGCAAACGGGTTTTGTAGTCACTTTCCCTAGCTGTGGGTCTTGGAGACATTTGTCACCCATCTTACGCCTCCGCGGGGAGTTAATTCTTTTTTACCACAGCCGCACTTAAGACACACCGGAGCCGAGATCGCGCACAGTAACTACCCGGGCCATTATGGCCCGTACTCATGGGTATTATTCGACTTACTGTGGCCGGCTAGCGTGGGTGCCGATCGTCAACTGTGAACTGCCCCTGGCTGGCCACACCTTATGTTGGGGCTTATAATCGGTTCACAGTTGCCGGCGAGCCTAACGCCGTAATGAGCTACCTTGGCTATAGTCGGCCTTCTCGGTGGCTTATAATCGGCTCATTACAGTTGGCTTTAAGGGCCGTCGCGAGCAATGAGTTAACCCGCAGCAGAGGGATGCTGGAGCAAAAGTGTCTCATTGACGAGGGCATAGATTCGCATAGTACCTGTTGTGTCTCGTCCACGTGAAGTTGCATTGTGGAGTGCTTTGAATAGAAATGCTATATGCTCAGGATTTCGTTCAACAGAAAAGGATAAAGTTAACAAGCAGCCAAGATACAAAGGAACAAGTTAAAAAAGAGACAAGGCTTTTTTAAAGTGGTTCGGCACGAAAAAATGCCTACGTCCACTGATTCTCTTTGTTAATTCACTTCATATGGGCAATACAAGTTAAGAAAAGTATCGACGGAGGTGTTGGATGTTCCATGCCCTCTGGAACACCTCTCCGTCCACTGTTGACAAAATATAGGCTCCGTTGTGGAGATCTTTATGAATTACATATGGTCCATCCCAGATTGGGTCTAGTGCTCCGGGGCGAGGGAAGATTCGCTTGAGGACAAGATCCCCTTCTCGTAAGGTACGATGCTTAACTTTGGAGTTGTATTGTGCTGCCACCTTTTGCTTGTGGGCTGCTGTTTTTAGGACTGCATCATTCCTTCTCTCCTCGACTAGATCCAAAGACACGTTGAGGAGCTCTTCATTCTCTTCTGGGTTATAGTGGATCCTACGGTGGGAAGGCACAATGGTTTCAACTGGGAGCATCGCCTCCGATCCGTATGCCAAAGAGAAAGGAGTGTGCCCTGTTGATGTTCTGAAAGATGTGCGGTAGGCCCATAGTGCCGTAGGGAGTTCATCCACCCAAGCGCCCTTTGACTTTTCGAGCTTCTTTTTGATCAGAGTTTTCAGAATTTTGTTGACTGCTTCGACTTGTCCGTTTGCTTGGGGATATGCTACGGATGAGAAGCTTTTGTGAATTCCGTGTTCTTGGCACCAGTTGGCGAATTCCTCGCTGTCAAACTGAAGTCCATTGTCTGATATGATTTTTAGTGGGACTCCGTACCCGCACAGAACATTTTTGATTAAGAAGTTGATAACTTTCGCTGAAGATACTTTATTTAGAGGTTCTGCTTCCACCCATTTGGTGAAATAGTCGACTGCTACTATAGCATATTTGGCGCCGCCTCGACCCATTGGCAGTTCACCGATTAAGTCAATTCCCCATACTGCAAAGGGCCAAGGGCTGGTCATCTGAGTAATCTCGGTTGTTGGTAGCCGAGGGATCTTAGCAAATTTTTGGCATCTGTCACACTTCTTGACGAAATCTAAGGCGTCCTTGCTTAAGGTGGGCCAGAAATATCCGTATCAGAGTATCTTTTTTGCTAACGTTTGCCCTCCGGTGTGATCTCCGCAGCTTCCTTGATGAATGTTGGATAAGATTTCCTTGGCTTCCCTTCCGGCGACACACCTTAACAATGGGTTAGAGAACCCGCGCCGATAGAGGATGTCTCCTTGTATCATGTAGCGGGACGCTTTCCTCAAGATTTTCTTGACTTCGTTACGCCTGTCGGGTAGTGTGCCATTTTGTAGGTAGTCTCGGATGGGAGTCATCCAAGTTGCTTCTTCGGTTGCAGCTATCAGATTTACTTGCTCAAAACTTGGGATCGTTTGCTTTGAGACAGTTACTGCCCCGAAGATGGCGACGTCTCTCATACTTGCTTGCTTTGCCAATTCGTCGGCCTCTTGGTTCTCTTCCCGAGGGATGTGTTTGACTAAGTAGTGGTCCAATCGGTTGAGAAGCGACTTGGTCTTCTTTAGATATGCTATGAGTCGTTCTTCTCGAGCTTGGAATTCCCCTAGTATTTGATTAACAATAAGCTGAGAATCGCTGTGAAGGCACAAAGAATTGGCTCCGATCTCGATAGCAATTTCTAATCCGGCTATTACGGCTTCATATTCTGCATCGTTGTTGGTGGCAGCGAACTCCAACCTTATAGCATAGTGTAGTTTATTTCCCCTGGGAGTGATTATTACCACACCTGCCCCCGAGCCTTGTTCGTTAGATGCACCGTCCACAAAGAGATTCCACTTGATATCTTCTGTTATCTCCAGTTGCTCCTTATCCTCGTTGGTAGTGAATTCTGCAATGAAATCAGCCATGGCTTGCCCCTTGATGGCGGTGCGAGGGTGATAGGTGATATCATACTGACTCAGCTCAATACACCATTTAAGTAGTCGCCCGGAAGTGTCGGGACGATGGAGTACCTGCCTCAGTGGTTGATCGGTCAGAACCTTGATGGAATGGGATTGGAAGTAGTGACGTAGCTTTCGTGAAGTGATTAGTAAACAGTATGCTAACTTTTCAAGCTTAGGATATCTGACTTCTGCCCCGGTAAACCTTTTACTGACGAAGTAAACTGGTCGTTGCGTGCGGTTATCTTCCCTTACCAAGGCAGCGCTTAGAGCGTGAGATGACATAGCAAGGTATAGGTATAATTCTTCGCCTTCGCTTGGGGTCGAGAGTACCGGTGGTTTCTGGAGGTGTTCGATTAGGTTAAGGAAAGCGGTCAAGCATTCGTCCGTCCATTCAAACTTTCCTTTATCTTTCTTTAGAGCTTCGAAAAAGGGAACGCACTTGTCCGTTGCTTTGGAGATGAATCGGCTTAGGGCAGCCACTTTTCCATTTAGGCTTTGCATTTCCTTTCGGGTGGAAGGTATCTTGATGTCCCTTAATGCTTGGACTTGTTCAGGGTTTGCTTCTATCCCTCGGGCATGGACGATGAATCCTAAGAATTTTCCCGATGACACTCCGAAGGAGCACTTTAGTGGATTCAACTTCATTCCATACTGTCGAAGTACCTGGAACATTTCGCCTAGGTGGCTTACGTGATCTTTGGCTTTCCGTGATTTTACCAGCATGTCGTCTACATATACTTCCATTGTTCGTCCTATTAGCCCTGCGAACATCTTGTTGACGAGGCGCTGGTAGGTGGCTCCTGCATTTTTAAGTCCGAAGGGCATCACTTTGTAGCAGTACAAACCCCGGTCGGTGATGAAACTAGTGTGGTCTTGGTCGGGAGCATGCATAGGAATTTGGTTATATCCTGAGTATGCATCCATAAAAGACAGGAGTTCGTGTCCGGCTATGCTGTCTACAAGTTGATCGATTCTGGGAAGCGGGAAGCAATCCTTTGGGCAGGCGTCGTTTAGGTTGGAGAAGTCAATGCAGGTCCGCCACTTCCCATTAGCCTTCTTTACTAATACCGGGTTGGCGATCCATTCTGGGTAAATAGCTTCTCGTATGAAGTCATTGGCGAGTAGATTCTTTACTTCTTCATCGAGGGCTGCTGATCGCTCTGCCCCCATACTTCTCTTTTTTTGTTTTACAGGCGCCTTGGTAGGATCAATTTTTAATACGTGGCACGCTATGTTGGGGGAGATTCCGGTCATGTCAGCGTGTGACCAAGCAAATACATCCAAGTTGTGGCGGAGAAAATCAATGAGTTGTTCCTTCAATTCAGCTTTCAGTTGTGACCCAATTTTTAGTAGCCTACTTGAGTCGTGCTTGTCTACAGATATAAACTCCATAGCCTCTGCAGGCTCGGCGGTGGCCTCCTCCTCTTTGTCCCTAGGGTCTAATTCATTGAAAGGGTCGCTGGTGTATCGAAGAGGAGGGGCTTTCTTTAGTTGCTATGCTTCAAGGCTTTTTGTGCAGAGGGCAATCTCTACACCTTTCCCTTTATCTCTCCTGTGGTTGTTGCGAAGTTCGGTTACATAGCAGTCTCGTGCAATATCTTGGTCTCCTTCCACTTCCCCTACCCCATTGTCTGTTGGAAATTTCATTTTCAGGCACCACGGGGCTAGGACAATCTGGAAGTCAGATAGGGCTGGTCTTCCTAGGAAGGCGTTGTAGGCCGAATGGTTTTCTATCAGCACAAACGTCTGTTTCCTTACAACGGAGCGGGGATGGCTTCCAATTTCAACGAAGAGGTCCAGCTGCCCGATGGGCATTTTCGCATCTCCAGTGAAACCGTGTAGCGGTTTATCGCAGGGAGATACATCCTTCATTGATAGCCTCATTTTGTCGAATGCGTGTTTGAACAGGATATTTACAGAGCTTCCGGTATCTACCAGGATTCGGTAAACTTCGGCGGGACCGAGTCGGGCAGAGATAACCATGGGATCCATGTGAGGGTACTGTCTTCCTTCTAGGTCACGTTTACTGAATGTGATGTCATCATTTTCTTTCCGCTTTGGGTGGCGCTCTTCTATAACCGTATTGACACAGTCTCTATTGTCTCTAAGCGACTTCCCATATCTTTCCATCTCTTTCCAACTTCTGTCCACGATGTGCGGCCCTCCTGAGATGGTATGGACCACTATCTTCTCTTGACTAGAGCTGCTAGCGTTGCGGTCGCCTCTGCCGGTCCCTGGTGAGGGTAGCCTTGGGTTTTCATTGGCAGGAGCTGGAGTCCTGTCTTGACTTTTTACATAGCGTTCCAGTTTCTTTCTTCTGATGTGTTCCTCAATCAGATCTCGGAGATGATGGCATTCGTTGGTATCATGTCCGTGGGATTCGTGGAAGCGGCAGAATTTTCCAGATTTCTGTGCGCTATCTGATTCCTTCTTGTACGGTGGGCGTTTGTATCTAATTTCGCCTTGGGTGGCAAGGAAGATATTTTCGACGGTCTCGTTCAAAGGGGTGTAAGAGTCGAATCTTGGTCCTGGCCGATATAGGCGTTTTTCTACTTTCTTGCCCCCAGCATTGTCTCTGGAATCATTTCTTCGAACGTCCCTCGCCACAGCAGGGGCGTTGCCATGGGTCGTCTTACTTTGCTGTCCTGACTGCCCCTCCATGGCAGCATCCTCAAGCCTCATGTATTTCCCGGCTTCATGGAAGAAATCGGGTAAAGTAGCTGGTTTTTCTTTTGTCAATCTCCTAGCAAATTTAGTGTCCGGATGCACCCCACTGCAGAGGGCCATTAGGATAAGCTTCTCATCGGCATCTTGAACTGCGGCTGCTGCGGCGTTGAATCTGGTCAGGTATTGCTGCAGCTTTTCTTCAGGTTTCTGTTTGACGCTGGATAAGGAATAAGCGTCCTTAGGTTGCTCCACATGAATGCGGAACTGACTGATGAATTTTTCTTTCAACATTTCCCATGAGCTGATGGATCCTTGGGGTAGATGACAGAACCAGGAGGTAGCAAGATCTGCTAAGAAGAGCGGGAAGCATTTGCACAGCACTCCCTCTGTTGCTCCACTCATGAGCATATGCTGCGTGTACCTCTGTAAGTGTACAACGGGATCGGAGGTTCCTTTATAGGGTTCCATTGTTGGCATCTTCCATTCTCGGGGGGTGATAGCAATTTCGATATTGCGGGCGAAAGGGCTGGTTACCCTAGCGCCTATCCCTCGATCTCTTTGCTCCCGTTGGACACACTCTCTGAATAAGCGCGCCATCCTTTCATCAGAATTTGTAGCGGACAGAAATGAGTTTGGTTCTGTTCTGTGGGGTTGATTCCGTCCAGACAACCTATAGGGATGGTATCGTCTATCATTCCTCATATTTTCCAGTGGCTGCCTTTGATCTTCTGGGAGCATGCTTGGGTCAGCTACAGTTGGCCCTTGCCTTGATCTTCCCCTGTTGGGTTCTGATCTAAGCACTTCCTCGGGTCCAACTTCGGGCTGAACTCTAGCTCGGCCCCGTTCACTGGTGTTTCTGTGGTTAGGCAGCATGACAGGCTCAGCTGCAGTTGACCTTCGCCCGGTACCTTCCCCGTTGGGTTCGGCACCAAACGTTTCCTCAGGCCTAACTTCGGGCTGAGCTCGGTCTCGGCTCCTACCACGGCTACTCCTGCCGTTAGCTCCTTCGAAGAAGGAAGATCTTTGTTGTCTCTGAGATCCTCCAGACTGGGACTCGCCCCATGATTCAGTGTTGCGGTTGGATTCTTCAGCGTCCCTCAAGCGTGACATGAGATGGTCCACCAAGGCTTCCTGCTGGGACGTGAAGCGGTTAGTTACTTCAACAACAACTCTGTCCAAATCTGCCCTAGTAATTGCTGCAGGCTGTTCTGTGGCAGGAGTGGTTGGGTTAGCCTGTCCTTCATTTGTTGCCGTTGCTGGAGGAGGACGATTTACTTGATTCGCGGTAGCTGGATCAGGAAGGCTACTGGATGCGATGTTTTTTCCTTTGTTAACATCTTTTCTCTGTTTGGGAGGCATGTTTTCCAAGTGGCGGACGATGCTGTTAGGAAAACTCGTTAAGTAGATGAAGCTGAAGCTTCGAGTTTCTATTTTCTCAGTGAAAGCACCAAAAATGTTTGTACAAAAAATGGACAAACACCTCAAAGTCGTATAATTTAGTAGATCTTATGTTGTTTTTAGTGATTTTGGAGATTTATGCAAATATATGAAAAGCAGGGGCTTAATTGTAAAAAGACACGCAGATTTATAGTGGTTCAGCCAGAATGTGCCTACGTCCACTTTATATGTTATTTCTCTTCTTTTGTTGTGATTACAAGTACAAAGCTTTGATACCAGTAAAAGAAAGTTGTTTGAAAGTTCCTTCCGTGCTTGAGCTCTCAAACTTGTCCTCATTGTTGTACCCCTGCCCCTCTATTTATAGAGTGAGGTTGGGAGCAGGGGTCTTGGATGTATATGGTTGCTGATGGGCCTGGGCTAATATAACCTGGCCTGGTGGAGTTGGTTCGGTTTGCTTTGGTTCGGCGGAAGAGGATGAGTGGACCGGTGGCAGCTTGGTCCGGTGGTAGGAGCTTGGTGGTCCGGTGGCAGCTTGGTCCGGTGGTAGGAGCTTGGTGGTCCGGTGGCAGCTTGGTCCGGTGGTAGGAGAATGGTGGTCCGGTGGAAGCTTGGTCCGGTGGTAGGAGAATGGTGGTCCGGTGGAAGCTTGGTCCGGTGGTAGGAGAATGGTGGTCCGGTGGAAGCTTGGTCCGGTGGTAGGCCAGATGTAGGTTGGTTCGGTGGGAGACCGGATGATAGTCGGTTTGGTGGGAGACCGGATGAGAGTTGGTTCTTGCCTCTTGGTTCGGTGGTAGAAATGCACACAACAGAAATAATTTTATTAGACTAAGCAGTTCGCCTTAGGGAGCGGCGGCGGTGTCCGTGAAGAAACTAGATGGGTCGTTTAGAATGTGTATCGACTTTCGTAAGTTGAACGAGAAGATGATCAAGAATAAGTATCCTTTGTCGAGAATTGATGATTTATTTGATCAGTTGAGTGGAGCCAGAGTATTTTTCTAATTGGATTTGGTGACAGGTTTCCATCAGCTAAGAGTGGCAGAGAAAAATATTCCATTGACGGTGTTTCGGACTAGGTATGGTTCGTACGAGTGGTTAGTAATGCCATTTAGGTTAACGAATGCACCAGCTTTCTTAATGGATTTGATGTACCGAGTTTTTCGAGAGCACTTGGATAGGTTTGTATTGGCATTTATAGATGACATTTTAATATACTCTAAGGATGAAAGAGAGCTTGAAGTTCATCTTAGAGTAGTTCTTGAGACGGTGAGGCAGTATCAGCTGAAAGCGAAGTTTCCAAAGTGTAATTTCTAGAAGAAAGAAGTTAAGTTTCTTTGGCATGTGGTTTCAAAAATGGATTTTTTAGTTGATCCGAATAAGATCGAGGCTGTTAACAACTGGAAGAGTCCAGAGACGGTGACTGAGATTAGAAGTTTTCTTGGACTCGCTGGCTATTACCGAAGATTCATTAAGGATTTCTCATGGATAGTAGGGCCTTTGACTAAGCTAACCAGGAAGGACGTGAAGTTTATTTGGTTTGACAAATGTGAGGAAAATTTCCTTAAGTTAAAGCATTTGTTGACTAACACACCTGTATTAGTAGTTCCAAACGGGAATCAAGAATTAGTAGTGTATACTAATGCATGTGGAACTGGATTAGGGGCTGTGTTGATGCAGAAAGGTAAAGTTATTGCCTACGCTTCACGACAGCTTAGACCGCATAAAGTGATATATCCTACTCATGATCTAGAGTTAGCAGCGATGATCTTCACACTAAAAGTATGAAGACATTATCTCTTAGGGGAGAGATTTTAGTTATACACATATCATAGTCCATAAGATATTTGTTATCTCAAAAGGAGTTAAATATGAGACAGTAGCGGTGGTTGGAGTTTTTAGCAGCTTATAATTTTTGTATAGAGTATACACCTGGAACAAGAAATAAAGTAGCAGATGCACTTAGCAGAAAACATCATAATGTGGTGTTAGCTATGTTAACAAAATGGAAGGACCTAGAGGCTTTGACTACTTGTAGTGTGCAGTTAAGATCGACTGCTAGTTCTAATCATAGCACTGCCATGTTATTCTGCTTGGAAGTTCGACCAGCTCTCATCGAAAGGATTGCTTCTAAGCAGAAAGAGGATCCACGTTAGCCAAGAAGATTAAAGGCTTGAGGTTGGATTGGAGATTGATGATCTAAAAGATTTTAGTCTTGACTAGAGGGGATGTTTGAGAAAGAAGGGACGATTGTGTATTCCTAATGTTGGGGACTTAAGGAGAGATGTTCTTAGGAAATGTCATCGATCAAAATCTACGATTCATCCCGGGGGAACTAAGATGTATCAAGACATAAAGAGGAGTTTCTACTGGGAAGGTATGAAGAATGATATTGGCTTGTGGGTAAAGTAGTGTCTGAACTGTCAACAAGTTAAGGTCGAACATCAGAAGCCGAGTGGGTTACTTCAACCATTAGATGTACCTATAAACCAAAGATCATTCCAGATTGCGAAAACTATGGATTCGAGTCCTTGCTTGAGTGTCAATCATAGACAATAATTCTCTATTATCCCGGAATCGGTAAGTCGTGGGCTATATCACTAATCAGGATCATCCCATGTTTATTTGGGAGCTAGTAGTCATATGTTGAAATCTTAATATCTCCGGATCATTAGTGAAATATGTGGACTTTCCTGACCGGTGGCTGAATTTTGATCTCTCTAGATCGTCAATGGAATCTTTGGCCTCTCCGGACCGACAATCAAACCAATGATCTCCCTGAATCATTAGTCAGACTTGTGACCGTTTAGGGCCAATAGTTAAATCCACGATCTCTCTAGATCGTTAATGAATTCATGGCCATTCAGGGCCGATCATCAAATCCATGGTCTCTCCGAACCATTAGTCAAATCCATGGCCGTTTGGGGCCAATAATCAAATCCATGGTCTCTCCAGACTGTTAATCATATCCATGGCCGATCGGGACCGATAATCAAATCCATGGTCTCTCGAATCGTTAATGAAATACATCACCATTCGGCGTCGATAATCAAATCCATGGTCCATTCGGACCCTTGCCGAGCCTAATCTGCTCGCTCTCCGACGAGGGGACTCAACGATAAGCAAGCCCATCCGCTCATGCTCCATCGAGGTGACTTACTTCTTGCACTTCGGTCCCTGCTCTCCAATCGGGACATAAAGCAATATTGTACAAATCCATCCGCTCGCTCTCGGGCAAGTGGACTTGCACCTTGCACTCCGATCTCGTCTCTTTGGATGGGATTTAAAGTGATCAATATCAGTCATTACATTTAATGTGGATTTTTAAAAATTCAAATATTCAAGTCAAATCAAAGAAACAAGCAGAAATCCTAAGTGTTTATCCCAAATATCTGACTCAGAGTGTGCCTAGAGACAAATCTTGGTCTCGTATATATGTAAGTGGTCCAAGGTTATTATCGTCCTAAGTAGTCATCTCAGGCATCCAAATTAGAGCATACCTAGGGACCGTTTAGGATCCCATGCATGTGTAATCAATCTGAGATTATTATTGTCTTTATCGCTTAATACGAAAAGTAAAATGCAAGAAAAAAATGAAAAAGGAAAGTGCATAAATTGAACTCAACTCACGTCCATCCCGATCATGCGATGACTATCCTCGATCTTGATCCAAGGCCATTTCCATTCGCTACGAATGATGGCTGCTCTTACTCCACCACCACAGCACGGCTTTTCACATACTACTGTAATTGGTTATTTTTTGGCCTATTCCTCGATCAGGTCGTGTAAGTGTCTACAATCATTTATCTTATGCCCATCCAGCTCATGGAATAGGCAATATTTTCCAAGCGTCCTTTCACGGTCTATGGGATCTTTCCTCACTGGTTTCCGATAGGGGATCTACCCCTTGGTATCTAGGTAAACTCGCTCCGGGGTTTCATTCAAATCCATATAAGAAGAGAATTTCGGCTACCATCTCTATCACTTTGATCCTTCAAAGCAATCATCCATCTTTCATTTTCTTCTATCTTTACTTGATCCGGCTCTAGACGGTCCTCTATCATCTACAACATTAACTTTTTCCATTTCGGTTTCAGCATCCTCTTGACGCAAGTACCTCTTGGCCTCATGATAAAATTCTATGAGATCCATTGGTGAATCTTATTCCAAAGCAACTTTGAAATTTGTTTTACTAGCCACTTTTGAAACCACCACTATCGAAACCACCGAAGGATCCGGCCTATCTACCGTGGCAGCTGCCACATTTAATCTTGTCAAAAAACTCCTGAGAGACACTCCGGTCCTCCGCTTCACACTCGACAATGTCATTACATTCTTGGGTCATGAGATATGGACCCGAAACTATCTTATAAATCATTCCAGCAACTCGATCCACGTGCTTAAGGAGAAATTTTCTAGTTGTCTAAACCATAATGTCACCAAATCCATTAGATGCAAAGGGAAACACCGTATCATCACTTCTTCAAATGCACCCAACACCTCCATGTGCCGGATATATCTCATCAAATGAACTGTTGGATCCATCTTTCCCTCATAAATTTCCAACGTAGGTTGCTTGAAATCAGGTGGATTCCTAGCTTACCGAATGTTTGGAGTGAATGGACTCTTTTTCATGTCCTCCAGGCTTCAATTGGGTAATTCACCTCTTCTCATCTTATAATCTCAACAAGTCAGTCACCGTCATTTAAAGGAATTCTAAAGTTAGCATTCTCAGCTTTCCTTTTGTAACACCTCATAATTTGGCGTTAGTTATTTAATTAGTTAGTTAGTTATTTAATTAGTTAGTTAGTTAATTAATTAGGCTCCTAAATGAAATTTGTTCAAACGATGGAATTTGACAATGAAATTTCCACTGTTGCATTCGTGGTGAAATTCTAAGCAACTTTCATATTTGGAGTTTTGCGATCGGATCCAAATGAAGAAGTTATGAATGAAAAACAAATTCGAAACGAAAATAACTAAATGAGAAAAATTAACGTTTATAATTAATCGCCCGAGGCCCATAGACCGATTTGTCATTAAGACTAGTCGAACCCCAGTGGTCGACCGGTGCTCCAAGGACAGTCGACTAGTCACCTTCAGGCGGCTACTGTTAGCCTAGGCCATAACAACCCGGATGTAATATCTTAAATCGTATGGTTCTGGTTGATACTAGCGCCTATAAATTCAGCTCTAGCCCTCCCTTCTCTTCTCATATTTTTTTGGAGGTGATAGTGAAGCTTGGCTATTTCTTCTTCAATTACTTTACACATTATAAAGATAAGATATTTATATCTATATTCAAACAAATTGGAGAAGAGAAGAAATCTAATAAAAAGGAGAAGATAATAGAATCAACCATATGCGTATTTGAGGTAATTTATATATTTGTATATATATTTGTATCTATTTTCTCTCCCTATCTAAAATCTCTTCTAAGATCAATAATTCTAATGTACGTATATATATATATTTATACATATCTCTTGGATTAAAAAGGATTTGGAGATGAACCAAAGATTCTACTTCAGATCTAGAGATTTGGATCACTTTTCAAAGATGAGTGGGAAATTTTATAGACTGTTATAATATGAAAATTATCCTATTGGTGTTTATTTGATTTTTATGCCTAATTGGATAATTTTATATGAATTATAGGCAACGAATTGAATATGATCTGAATATAATAAATACCGCCAACATATTCTTGTTTATGAATTGATTTAGAATTCTTTATAACCTGTTCTGAAAATTAGTCCCAAAAGTATGAATTTAGAATATTGATTTGAATGAAATTTATTCCAGACCTGAAATAGGTTGTATAATAAAGTTATAGATTTGGATTGTTACTCTAATCTTGTTCGAATGTAAACTTTTCTATGTTTGGAATTGTTGGAATTTAGATCCGCTTAATATTTGTAAATTACTTTTTTTTCTTTCTATTTTAGAAAAATACAACGTTGATCTAACAAGGAATAGATGCAAATAAAAAGAGAAATAGTTGTATAAAGTATGAATTTATTGAAGTTTACACTATCTATTTAAGTAATAAAAAGAAATGATTATTCCTTGTAATTTCAAGGGATGCAATCTTTTATAATTTTAAGTTAAATATTTTTTATTTTAAAGATAAATCTTCTCACTTTAAAAAGAAAGTTTAAATAAGCAAAAAGGAGCATATATTTAGCTTAGTGATTTTTCGATTATAAAGTCGAGGTTTTTAAATCTTCTCAGTTTAAGGTACAAACAAAATATGAATGACATTCAATTTTATTGGGGTATGTAGTTTGAAGTGTTGTACCTACTAGCTATTGGAGGAAATATTTCCATGCGAGGTATGCATGAAGTAGCAGCTCGAATAATTTTGGGTTTTAGGAAGTGTTGTTGGTCGTAACCGTTTTGTTGAGGCTATCGTAATCTTGCCAAGGAAGGGTCAATATGGTAAGGTGGATACCGTCATGTGGAAGGAAGAATTTTTCGGGATGGGTTAAGATGAAGATGGTGTGTAGAACGGTCACTAGAATATTAATTAATTTAACCGACCCTATTGGCTCCAAGTTTAGGCCGTGTCCAAATTTAGGCTAGCGGTCGACCTTAAGTGGTCGACCGATTGACCTAATAGCGGTCGACTGCTAGGTGGATTCGGGACGAACCCGAACCTACAACGCAAGTATAAGTCACGTCCAAACCTTCAACTGCCGCACCCCCTCACTCTCTTCCTCCTCACAATTTTTTTAGCCGAACCCAATTCCATCTCCCCTTCCTCCGCTTAACCAAAGCCTCTCTCCTCCATTCCTCCACCAACCGACGTTAAAATTATTGTACATCAGATCTTGCCCCACCACCACTCCGGATCTAAACCATTTTCTCCCTTTTTAAACTACCTCTCAGCCCATGGCATAGCGATGCACCGACAACTCTTTCTCTCATCATTTCGGCGTTACTCCACAAGAAGCCGCTTGGTTTGACCGAAGCAAGCAGAAAATCACCAATTATCTCGAATTGATGGACTTTGATTTCCTCCATCGACAGCCGGTGAATTCAAAGATTTCGTTGCTCTGGGGCTTGAAGAGCTTTTTGTCGCGGTAGGACTTTCATCGATCCTCCGCTTCGAAACTTATGAGCGGGAATATTACTCGCGCTATGTTCGTCTTTTCAATGCACACATGGCATAGAATTTTGATGATAGCAACAACTATATTGAGTCTAAGGTGAAGGGAGTTCGGATTGAGATGATAAATGATGATCTCGTTGAGATTATGGAGATATATATAGTAGGCGCAGATTTGGATGACACAAAGATGACTGATCCTAAGATTCTACAGCGGATCTTTCCTGGAAATGTCGATGATTGGAGGACCGATAATTTGTGATCGATTACCCGTCTCATTATGCGCATCATTCAGCACAACATCATTCTGAAGACGAGAAGCCTCAATTAGTTATATAACTCAGTGCAGAGAGCCACCTATGCTATAATTGGTGATATAGCCATCACTTAGGCTTGTGTTTTGATGCTCCCTACGGTCGATCAGGAGTTGGTACACCAAGGACTCACTTTCCATTTTGCCACTAGCTCATTCGAGTTATTAGGCACTACAAGGTAAATTTGAGCGGAGAGCCAGTATCGAGGAAGGTCCCTTCCACCATCGACCGAACCACCATTAAGAGGATGAATATTCCTTTACCACCTGCCGCACCACCTGTACCAACACTTGAGCAGCAGCACCAATAGCAGAGGATAACATATGGCGCCAAGGGATACTTTAGTCCTAAGCTTATTGTTATCTAATAGTTTTAGCAAAGCTTCGAGAGGTTAGGGCGGAGCAGTAGTGCCAGGGGCGTGATATTGGATGCATAGCCGCCATGCTACGACCATTCCGCGGTCGCAGCAATGGCTTGAGCTCCAACCGTAGAGTGAGACTTTCTCATAGTTCATAGGCGGTGTTGTATTTAGGATTGTTGTATATTTTTATTTCCATCATTCATTCTTTTCTTTTTGGTTGTTGGATTGTAAAACTGTTAGTTATCTCTTATAAAAGGCACACGTGATATTATAAGTTTCTATCCATTTGACGTGTTATTCTTTTTGGATATGCGAACTGCTCTTATATATATGCATAGTAGAGAAACAACATAAATATGGGAATCTCGTAAAGGCACTTAAATAAAAGTAAATGTAATATAAGACTAGAAGTTTAGGGTAGTTGGAAATTTTAGCGAAGGACATGATAAAGTTGTTTTGATATCACAGGTCATTGCTCATGTTCCTTAAAAGCTAATTTTTTTGAATAATAGATGTGTTGACATTTTTAAATAAAATGTCAAATTTTTGGGTAAAGGTTAGTTGTAGAATTTTGAAATTTGGTTTATGCGTTTAGCAGATAACCAACTTCCGACTATGTCGAAGTTATAGCTTGACTTATCAAAAATTTTAGGAAGAAAAATATTTTGAAAATTTCTCTTTCATTTGAAATGTTCCATTTTGAAAAAAAAGGTTTTTTGTTTTAGTTATTTTGGCTCTTAAATTATTTTTAGAGTATTTGTTCAAAATTTATTTCAAGGGAAAAGATGTGTCTAAGTATTTTAGGATTTTAATTTCCAAATGTCATATAAATTTGAAACGTGAGAAAGATTTTTGTGAAAATTTTGATTTTGAAAGCTACATGTTAGGCGTAGGGAAAACAAATAGAGTTAAAATTTGTGAATATAGCGGCGCATTAGGGTCGACGATGCGATAAATGCAAGCGATAACAAGGGAAAAACTGTTTTAGCCTCGGAATTTCTATTTTCATACCTTGTCAACCCGCGCAAGTCTATTTTTAGACTTAATTCCATTTTAAAGCTTGAAAATTAGCCTCCTTATGCATTTTGTGCATGGAAAATTTGGAGTGAATCCTGGGCAGCGAAGAAATTTCCACTGTACTACGGGAATAGGAAGATTATAGAGTGGTAAGAATGTTAAATTCTCTGCCTAAATTCCTTTTTCCAGCATAGGAGTAAAGTTTAGGAAGCGATTTTTCGATGGGTTTGATTATTAGATGGTAGGAAGTAGATGCAAAATTGATTCCTTCATACTTCTATTTGTACGAGTATGATGGTTTTTGTTGGAAAGATTTTTCAAAAAGCTACATACATATAGAACTGCCAGTATACATGTTGGTTGTTTGAATTATGTTTTTAAAAGAGATGCATTCATATAGGAGGATCCAATTTAGAATCATTCTGCAAACATATTTCCTGTGTGGTGATATAGTAGTACACTATGCACTTACGCACATTTGGTTGCAAAAATTGTTGTACACTCATTGGTCGTATAGTTTAGGGTAATTAGGAGTCAAAACCTTGAGTTAATCATTGGTGAAATTTCGGGGACAAAATTCTTTTTAAGAAGGAATGTAACACCCCACAATTTGGCGTTAGTTATTTGATTAGTTAGTTAGTTAGTTAATAAGGCTTCGAAAATGAAATTTGTGCAAAAGACAGAATTTGATCACGAAACTTGCACTATTGCATTCATGGAAAAATTCTGAGCAACTTTCAAATTTAGAGTTTTGCGATGGAATTCAAACGAAGAAGTTATGGACGAAAAACAAATTCGGAACGAACATAATTAAACAAGAAAAATTAACGTTTATAAATAATCGCCCGAGGCCCACAGACCGATTAGTTCTCCAAGGGCGGTCGATTGGTCGCTTTCAACTGCCAAGGGTTAGGCTAGGCCACAACGGCCCGGATTTAATATTTTAAATCGTACAGTTCTGGTTGATTCTAGTGCCTATAAATTCAGGCCTAGCCCTCTCTTCTCATATTTTTATGGAGGCAGTAGCGAAGCTCTGTTATTTCTTCTTCTCTACCTTCTTTTTAAATTATAAAGATAAGATATTTGTATCTATATTTATACAAATCGGAGAAGAGTAGAAATCTAATAAAATGGAGAAAAGAAGAGAATCAACCATATGCGTATTTGAGGTAATTTATATATTTTTATCTATTTTCTATCCCTATCCCAAATCTCTTCTCAGATCTGTAATTATAATGTATGTATATAACTTTTTATACAAATCTCTTGGACTAAAAAGGATTTCGAGATGAATCAGAGGTTCTACTTCTGATATGAAGATTTGGATTGCTTTTAAAAGGTGAGTGAGAAATTTTATAGATTGTTATAATATGAAAATTATCCCATTGATGTTTATTTGATTTTTATGCCTAGTTGGATAATTGTATATGAGTTGTAGGCAACGAATTGCACATGATATGAATATAATAAATATCGCCTACGTAGTCTGGTTTATAAATTGATTTAGAATTGTTTACAACTTGATCTGAAAATCAATCCCAAAAGTATGAATTTAGAATATTGTTTGAATGAAATTTATTCCAAATCCGAAATAGGTTGTATAATAATGTTATAAATTTGGATTATTACTCTAATCTTGTTGGAATATAATCTTTTCTACAGTTGGAATTGTTGGAATTTAGATCCTCTTAGTATTTGTAAATTAGTTTCATTTCTTTCCCTTTTAGAAAAATACAGTGTTTGGTCTAACAAGGAATAGATGAAAATAGAAAGACAAAGAGATGTGTAGAGTATGAATTTATTGTAGTTTAATAAAAAGAAATGATTATTCCTTGTAATTTCAAACGATGTAATCTTTTATTTTTTAAAGTTAAATCTTTTGTTTTGGGCTAATTTATGGAAATTATAGCGGATAATCTTTTCAGATAAGATTCCAACAATTTAACATGGAAAAGAATATTCTAGAGAAGATATGTAACTAGAACATATTTGATAAAAGTAAATATTTAAACGTAATTTACTGCGCTTATAATAATTAAATAAAAAGCTAATAACGACACTTCCATGTAATATTCGCGTTTAGGATAATTAACTAATGGGAAAAGAATTTAAAAGGTTGTAACTTCAATAAATGGTAATAAATATGGGAGTTGCAATAATTGATAGGTTAAATGGATTAATGAGACTGATAAAAATGGAATAGATATAAAAGGTTACTAATTTGAAATTAGTAATCATACATAAATGTCTTAGGAAATGTCGTTAGGATTTTATGGACAAATTGACATTTATGAGCATTAAACGAGAATTTATGTGTAGAAAAGTATTTAAGGTAAATCTTGTTACCTTACATAAAAAGGGAATTAGTAAGTTAAGTCCAATGTCTGCCTAAGGTAATATATGTAATGACTTAGGATGGTTAATTGGATTTAGTGGGATAATGATGCGGGGTCAGTAGAAGCACTCGATGGAAGACTACCCTTCACTTTGAGGCTACCAGCAGTCGGGTGTACTTACTACTAATGTGAGATATCACTAATCCTAGGACCTATGATGACATGAGAGATTGAGCTCTCTTTCTTAATTGGAAAGTTTTAAATGGTCAAAATTTGGAATTAGGAGCGGTTAGGGATATCTCTATAAGGGTTCACTTCTGGTTTGAGGTCTTAAGTGGTTGAAGGGTCCACCTCTCTCCTAAATGGAAGTATTAAGTAACCTAGTGAGATTCCAATTAATAAAATAAGGATGTCTCTACAAAGGGTTTACTTCAGTGTTGAGGTCTTAAGTGTTTGGAGGATCCGCCTCCCTATCGAAAGGAAGTAACCTAATGAGATTCCATATTTATAATTAAAGAGTGATAATGGATATCTCGGGAAGGGTTCACTTCAGTTTGGGGTCTTAAGTGACTGTAGGGTCCTCCTTTTTCGTATAAAATAAGTATTAAGTAACCCAATGAGATTTCTAAGCAATAAAGCTAGATAGTACCATTGAGGAGCACACTTTTGGAAATAAGTCTTAAATGATAGGGTCTGCCTTAATTAAAGTCTTAAATGACCAGAGTCTTCCTATTTTCTACTTGGAAGTATTAAGTGGCTTGGGCACAGTCTCTCGTATTGCTATGGTTGTAATAACAATAGTAGGAGCACACCTTGGGATAGGTCTTAAATGATGGGGTCTGCCTTAATTAAGGTCTTAAATGACCAGTGTTTGCCTTTTTCTAATAAATGGTATTAAGTGGCTTTTTATTACATAGCTACAATTTTATCGACGATAGGTGTGGTAATAGTTGGACATTAAGTGTTGGAAGCCTTCAATAGTGGTTAGAGGTCTTGTAGTTAGGACCCTATGGCCATTGACAATATTATTAGAAAACCACCTTAGGAATAGGTCTTAAATGATGGGGTTTACCTTGATTAAGGTCTTAAATGACAGAGTCTGCCTATTTCTCTTTTAAAAAGTATTATAGAAGCCTGTGTTAAGTGGTAAATGGGTTGGAAGTATTAGGTGTTTGATAAGGCTTCATTAGCACTTTGTACCTTGGGAAGGGGTAAGTAATTTAATCGTGTGTGCAATACAAGGTTATATTAGAATTTCTAATCCCGATGGACATAACTATTAAATGAAAACCTATCGGTATAAATTTATTTTATGGACGGTTTATATTTTCCCAGTCACCAGAACGTTGTTTTGACCCCCCTCCTTATTACAACCCACATGATAGAATTTAGGGGAAACAAATAATTGGAGCTGGATGTGCTTTATTGTTGAATAAGTCTTCTTCGTCCCATGCTCGATGCTAATGTGTCAATCTACTATCCAAGGAATACCATTAATTCTAAGGTAGTAGTAGCCATGGTCAGTATTCTAATCCTATTATTGTTTCTGCCGTGAGTATATATTTATATCGATCTCTGATAATGCTCATGCTTATTTGTAGGTACCAAATCCAACGATTTGTGGTTTGATAGACTTTGGTTTCGATTTTTGTCGAAATTTGGGTCCATGGAGGTATGGGTTGTTACACTCTCTATTTCCGCTTGGGAATTCTGACACATACTCCTTCGGTCATGCTTTTGCATTCTGATTCACATTAAAACGTTTAGCATTGTTCCTTAGATGCACACCATTTCCACCCAAATTAGCTCCGGTCATGCCCCAAGTTTCTGTGGATCTGTACTGATCTGCACGACTCATTCAAGAGTTGTTCCCGTCTGCTCCATTCTACTTCCTGGTGCATCTGCTCCAGCTTCTGGCCTTTAGTTCCAGTTTGCAGCGACTCCGGCTGTTCCTATTTGTCATATTCTCCTGAAGAAACTCTCCATCATCTCTTCCTGGCATACCATTAACCTTTCTTAAATTCCATTCATCATGCTCTCCATCTGTAACGACCCGATATTTTCAACCATTTGCATCCGCACATGTCAGACTTGAATTTCTCAAAATACCGAATTGTTAATTTATATTTGGCAAACTCATCATATACAGTAAATAAATAATCACATATCACAGACAGAGTAATATAATGCGGCGGAAGTAAAAGAGATAGTAGTTCATGAAGTTACTATATAAATACATCAGAGTTAATTAAGATACAATAGGAATACAAATATACAACAGGAGTAACAGTATGATAATCAGGTACAACTCAGAATACAACTCGGATCAACTGGAAACAAAATGAATTGATATCTGGTTGTTCAAAGCAAAATTCCAGCTCCAAAGGTGAGCCTCAAATGTTGTATCACTCAGTCTGACCCGAGCGTAAAGCAAAACACAAAACACTCGAGTCAGGACATACATACTTATACAATGTAAACCAACTCAAGTGAACTGTAATAAAGGTACAAATAACATAAAGAATGTAGGGATCGCCCATTCTTTAAGGATCCGTTAAACTATCTACTATGTAGTAATATTCGCTATTATAATAATGTCTAATCATAAAATAAACATACTTTTAAATAGCGTTAAAGCTTTACATTTTCCACCTTAACACGTAAAATGCCAATAGTCTACACAGTACCTGCATACCTCGCAAGGCTATGAGAAGATACTCCATAGGTACGACACAAATAGAAACTCGTAGTAAAGCTCGATATGGTAGGTGACATGGCACAACTAGGCAATGCCAGGGTAGATATACCAATTACGCATCCGGACTGGTGGTGACGCATAGGAGCCACTACCGCCCACCTCGAACAACACTCCCAAATCAAGGGTGCGCACCAAATCAATCACAAGTAATAGAATGGTATCGAAGAAGTGTGTCCGATCAGAGGTGCTACCTCATTGGTCCGTCAATCGCTCCTGTTTTAGCCACCTTATGCCAACTCATGGGAGTTGGCTCCACGTATATACCTTAGGATCGTCGCCACCATCCTACTTCATTCTGGAAACTCCACTGCGTACACAGTTGTCAAAGTGGTTTTCGGTATCGATAGAGAGTATGTCCATATCCGATCCCGGTCTCTTTAACAACCAATCGTTATTATAACCCATGGTTATAATTTAAAAACAGTTTATACTTCAAAATAGAATATCATTGCAAATACAAATCTTTATCAAAATAAAGGTTAAATCAATTCCAAACCATTTAAATATATTTAAAATATCATATCATTTCAAAACTTCATTTCAAATCATTTCAATATATCAAATATCATATCCTTTCAAAAACTTCATTTCAAATCATTGTAATATATCAAAACATCATATCATTTCAAAACTTCATTTCAAATCATTTATTTGAGTTCAAATCCAAATATTCAGTTTTAAATACCTTTTAAATTCAAGGATATCATTCATTTATTATCATTTCAAGTCACCTTTTAAATAGTTTATATTTCAATCAAAACAATTCATCTAAACCATTTAAAAGTGTAATTATTATACTTTCAAATCAAGTATTCAATTTCCAAAGTTTTAAATTATTCTGAGTTCATTTGCTAAGTTAAAAACCATAAACATTGAAAATTTCAGCCTTTCACAGAATTCAGAAAAAGCTGTTATAAGTTATTCTTGAAAACATTTTTATTCAGCAAAGACAGCATTTTAAAACTGCTGTTAAATCTCAGTTTAGTTGAAATTTAGTTTAAAACAGCAATGACAGCATTTCCAGAAATGCTGTAATAGCTCAGGTTTCAAATTAAAGGTTTTAATTAAATTCAGCAAAGACAGCAGACCATTACAGCATTTACAGAACTGCGGTAATTTGCCTTTATTAAGTTTTTTAGCCTTTAAATTTACTTCAGCAACTACAGCATTACAGAACTGCTGTAATAGCCTCTTATTTAAGTTTTAGTTCATTTACAGAAATCATAACATTTCTGAATGCTATAAAAAGTAATTTCCAGATTTTAGTGTATTTCCAGCAAATAATAACCTTCAGTATTAAACCTTTTAAATATTATAAAAATCATATTTTGACATTCAAAAATGTTCATTGAAAATTACTCTTTTAATTTATGATTTTTATAAGAAACATTTACAGTAAAATCCAAATTTCTAATAATTTTACTTAACAAATCCAAATGTACAATTTTCTTTTTTTCACATTTTTACCAAATTCACATTTCCAAGTCAAGTTATATTTTAAAATTACACTTTTAAGCACTCATTTATTTGACCAATTTAATACGTAGAAAACTCAATAACACTTTATTAAATCATTTAAATTCAAATTCAAATCAAACTATCATATTTACCATTTCCAAGTATAATTAAATTTCCATTTTATTTATATAACTTAAATATCATTTTAAAACCAAAATTCCAAATTTCCAAACTTAAATTATATTTCAAAAATTCACTTTTACCATTCATTTAAATTACATTTTTAACTTCTAGAAAAATCCAAATTTCTTTATTTAAACATTAAAAATCCAATTTAAATCAAATTTTCATAATTTTACACTTTTAAAAAAAATTAAAATATTCAAAATACTTTATAAAAATAACCACGGGCCTATATATAGTTTTCTAACCTAGGTCAAGTGATACAGATATGTACCATTTCCATCCGCAGTTTAAAAAAACAAAAATCCGGGTTCTATCATTTCAAACCCGCAATCCCAAGTTAAAATAAATAAATAAAAACCGTTCAGGCCTATCATTTCAGCCCATAACGATTTTTCCCTATTCTATAGTCCGTTCGGGTATGTATCATTTCAACCCATAGTGAATCTAATCTACAGGGAACTTGCAATGTGATAAACAGGTATAAATGAACAGTTTAACAATAAATAACAGTAAGAGATAATATGACAGGTAAAATAACAAGTTTAACTTCATATAATTAATAATCATAGGCAGTTATAACATCATATATAATATTCTACACATTCAATTGTTGTCAATTCACATTTGCATAAGTATAAATGTCAAGTGAGATTTACTCACCTCTTTGTGCTAGAGATATCAATTCAAATGACACAACGGGTTCTAGGAAGCACGATGACTTAACGATGGATCCAAGTGGATGAAAACCAAGCTAATGATCTTGTGTTACAACCCAAAACAAAACAAAGCCATATATAAATATAATTACAATACCAAAGTTATAATTGAAACAAATGGAAACTAGGCTAGACAAATAACATCACCTAGCTTTCAAACCATTTTTGCTTGACCCTATCTCACATATGTTCGGCCACAAAGCTATATTGGTTCAGCCACATCATTATTTCAAGTGGTAATGGGTCTGGTTTGGACCTAAAAAGGCATGGCTACAAGAAATAGGAAGTGTAGAGGAGTTACAAGTGAGGAATACAAGTGGTTAAGGCAAATATATGAGTTTTTGTTCAAATTTTGGCTCGGTCTATGTCCCATCTAGGTTCGGCCATTGCATGTACAGGTCTGGACATAGGTAAGAGGTTGTGGTTAGGGGTGTGTCAAGGTGGTGGTGTAGCAAATAGTGGCGGCTAAGGTGATGCATGAAGGTATGTTGCAACTAGTGGTAGACTAGGCAATTTTTTGGAAGTGATCTTCAATGTTTTGTGGAGTTTGCATCATGGGATGGTCATGGAACTCTCAGGTCAGAGGAGAATGATGGTTAGGCCGTGGATTATGAGGGGAAGGAATTGATGGAGGAGATGTGGGGTTTAGGCCAAGCAAATATATGAAGAAACAAGGCAAAAACAAGGCAAAACAAGGTGAAAAGAAGAAGAAAAGAGAGGAAGAAGAGAGGCCATTGCCATTATTTTTCTTAGCCGTGAAAAATGAAGTTGAGATGAAGTTTTCACGTGAATATGAGTTGAGAAACTCACGGCTATCATAAGAAAAATTTACGGCCAAAAGAAGTAATGAGGAGGTTATGTAAAATGGAGAGTTTTGGAGATGAAAAGACTTAAGTTTCTAGAGCCTTTAAACCTTTCATTTTCCTTAATTCCATTTAAAACAAAAATAAAATCAGTAATTTAATTTTAAAACTTAAAAAAAGTAATATAAAATAAAAATAAATAATAAATTTTAAGAAAAATGGAAAAAGAATTAAAGAAATTGCTTAAAATTCAAAACAGGGTTCAAAAATTACAATCAAATCATCATTGGCTTTGGAAAAATATCTACTTCATTTTAAAAATGTTCTAAAGCAAAATTTTGAAATAAATAATTCATTTATCATTTCTAAAGTGAAATAAATAATTAAATTTAGAGAAAATAGAAAAAGAATAAAGAAATAGTTTATTTAATTTAAACAAGGCTTAAAATTACAAATAAAACATCACTAGCTTTATAAAATTTCTATTTCACTTTAAAACAAATAAAAAGTCAAATAAGTAAAATAAATTATGAACAAAATAAAGTGGAGATTAAATAAAATAAGGTCTTAAGGAAATAGAGGAATAAATAAAGAATTTCTTTAATTAATTGAAACTAGAGATTAAAAATTGTAAACAAAATATAACTGACACTGGAAAATGTCAACTACACTTTTAAAATTGTTTTAAAACTAAAATAGATACATAACATCATGTTACACTTATAAACATACATTAGAACGTGACATAACAAGCAAAAATATTATTTATATAAAATTAAAATAACAATTTTGTTAAATACAGCAAATTACACACAATATTTAGAAGGGCATAACTTTCACATTATAAATCAGATTTCAACGAAACGAAAAGCAGTATTCTTGAAATTTTATTTACTTTCATAATAAAAGATAAAATTAAAAATTTCAAACTTTTAAATTTTTAAATTAAAAGTCAAAGTTTGACCATATTGACCAAAATTCACAGTTCTGGCAAATACTCTATTTATTCATGTTTGGGATTATAATTCACATACAAAACATAATTAATATTTAAAATAACAAAATTTTCCATTTTAATAAATAAAATAAAGTTTTTAAATCAGGAAATTCAATTTAAAAATAATTACAAAATACAGGGTTGTTACACTCTCCCCCACTCAAAACTTTTCGTCCCCGAAAAGGAATGAGGTACGGGAAAACACAGAAACAGATAGATTGAAATAGGATTAAGACAAGATGACAAGAAGATTGAAATTGTAGCTGACTGTTATTATAGGTATGTTTAACAAGGTGGAGATGATCTTCCCAAGATCCTCCAGAATCAAGAACGCAAGCACGAAAAAGATCATCGAGAATCTGGTTCACCCTTTCCGTTTGACCGTCGGTCTGTGGATGGTAAGCAGTGCTCAGATTTAGAATAGGGAGAAGTAAGAACCACAAAAGAGATAGAAAAATTAGATGATGAATTAAAAAGAGAAAGAAAGAAAGACTAGAGCAAACTTATTAAGAAAAATATGAAAAACACGATTCATCAAATCAACAAAGAGAGCAGGAGCATTAGTCAAACCAAAAGGCATGACTAATTATTCATAGAAAAACCATTCTCAGTACGAAAAGCAGTCTCGGGAATACTTTCCTCAGCAACCCTGAGTTGGTCAAAATCAGAGGCAAGATCAAGCTGAAATAGAACAGTAGCTCTGGCTAACCAATTCGAAATTTGATTTCCTACTTAGAAGGTAGGAGAATGGAAACAACCAGAAAGAAAATAGATTGGAAAACAGAACAAGATAATAAATTTTAAAATCATGAAAATTTCAACTTACATTAATAATTAATTTCATCCATTTGATTTCACTTAAGTTAAATAAATCTTAATTATTTCTAATTTTTATTATTTATCATCTAATCATTAACAATTTATAAAAATCATGAATTTGAAAATCATTTATTATACTTGTGATTTATTCAATAAATTTAATTCTTCTTTATTCCAAATTATCCTTAAATTATTCCACTTAATATATCAAATCCTATATATATTAAGTGTATTTCACTTATTATAACTATTCCAATTTATTTATAATTTCTTTTAAATATCATTATATTGTAAACTATTCAATTAACCTCTATTGATCTTTTATAATTAAAATTTAAGTGTATAACATTTATTATAACCACTCAATTTTTTTTTATAAAAACCCCTTTATATTGTATGTTCTCTAATTACATATTTAACTTTTAATAATTTAGGTAAGTTATATTGGAATGTAATTGAGTATTATACAAGTAAATTCTTTCTAATTCAATTACACAAGTTTACATATTTATTCAAACTTTTATAATTGAAATTATCCTTTAAGATAAAATTTAAGAATTAAATTTCCGATTATCTTCAAACTATTTCAGAGATAATTAAATATACACAATATATATCAAATCAACTCTTAAATTACATATATTATAAATCAAGTCATATTTAGAAAGCCAAATCAATTTAATCCTCCAAAGAAAAACTGTAGCAAAACATCAGAATGGTCTCTTTGCTTCGAAACTCAAAAATGAATGTCGATGATGCTGCAGTCATCACCGAAATTATTTTCCAGTGACAAAGAAAAGAGCACTGATTTTAAGACTTTTAATAATTCTTTGAAACAATTTCTACTTGAAATACTTTATATAATATATCTTTTAAACTTTAAAACCAAAGTTCAAAATCATCAGAATTTAAATTCTCAAGTTTCTTTTTTTAAATTCATTTAAACTCTAAATCGATTTATAAACCATATGATAAATTCATTTATAGAACAATAAATGATAATCAAATATTATCATTTCAAACAACCATTTTAATTAAATTATTAAATTCTAGAAAATTTTATTATATTTTTACAATATAATCAAACAAATTTATTTCATTTACCAAATTTGAAAATAATATTATGTCAGTTGCTCTGTTAAAGTGTTTTGGAAATCCTATCGATAGCGTTGATCAGACGAATCGATCGAAAATCCAAACCAACATCAACAACTCAAACAACACACTATAAACATAAAATATTTTATATTAATTACAAATACACTCCCTCACTCGAAGGTACAAGAATGGATTTCAAAACAAGGATGAGATTCAAAGTAGAGGAACTCTAATCAATGAATTCAAATTCGAAGATTGGCTCGAAACGAAGATAAGATAATTAAGTAACAAAATAGGTAAGATGAATAGACTTATATAAATCGCGGGCAACCTTCACCGGGTCAACCGTGACTTCAAGAATAAGATCGAGGTAGCATTCTGGAACAAATCGGCATTCGATCGCCAGAGATAGAATTTGGGCATAGCAAAAGGTAGTAGCATCGTAAACCGAGGATACAGAAATCTTCGATGAATCAATACCGACTACAAAGGAGTTTCACCCCTTTACAAATCATTCAGAGATTGGCGAAACCGCCGATTTATTATAGAGATCATTCGAAGTGGAGTTATGAGATACTCCAGAATCAAAAAGACACGAATAGGGAGACACGAATGGACTTTGGAACCGAAGGGAACGTTCCAAAATTCAAAGAAACCGAGTCAAAGAAAAAGGAATTCAAGCTCGAACGAAAGTGATTCTGTAATTGAATTTTACTCTATATGTTGAGTTTTGCCTAAAACCAGAGCTCTGATACCAATTGTAACGACCCGGTATTTTCAACCATTTGCATCCGCACATGTCGGACTTGAATTGCTCAAAATACCGAATTGTTAATTTATATTTGGCAAACTCATCATATACAGTAAATAAATAATCACAGATCATAGACACAGAGTAATATAATGCAGCGGAAGTAAAAGAGATAGTAGTTCATGAAGCTACTATATAAATACATTAGAGTTAATTAAGATACAATAGGAATACCAAGATACAACAGGAGTAACAGTATGATAATCAGGTAAAACTCAGAATACAACTGGAATCAACTGGATAACAAAATGAATAGTTATCTGGTTCTTCAAAGCAAAACTCTAGCTCCAAAGGTGAGCCTCAAATGCTGTATCACTTAGTCTGACCCGAGCGTAAAGCAAAACACAAAACACTCGAGTCAGGACATACATACTTATACAATGTAAACCAACTCAAGTGAACTGTAATAAAGGTACAAGTAACTTAAAGAATGCTTGGGATCGCCTATTCTTTAAGGATCCGTTAAACTATCTACTATGTAGTAATATTCGCTATTATAATAATGTCTAATCATAAAATAAACATACTTTTAAATGGCGTTAAGGCTTTACATTTTCCACCTTAACACGTAAAATGCCAATAGTCTACAAAGTACCTTCATACCTTGCAAGGCTATGAGAATATACTCCATAGGTACGACACAAATAGAAACTCGTAGTAAAGCTCGATATGATAGGTGACACGGCACAACTAGGCAACGCCAAGGTAGATTTACCAATTACGCATACGGACTAGTGGTGACGCATAGCAGCCACTACCGCCCACCTCGAACAACACTCCCAAATCAAGGGTGCGCACCAAATCAATCACAAGTAATAGAATGGTATCGAAGAAGTGTTTCCTATCAGAGGTGCTACCTCATTGGTCCGTCAATCGCTCCTGTTTTAGCCACCTTATGCCAACTCACGGGAGTTGGGTCCACGTATATACCTTAGGATCGTCGCCACCATCCTACTTCATTCTGGAAACTCCACCGCGTACACAGTTGTCAAAGTGGTTTTCGGTATTGACAGAGAGTATGTCCATATCTGATCCTGGTCTCTTTAACAACCAATCATTATTATAACCCATGGTTATAATTTAAAAACAGTTTAAACTTCAAAATAGAATATCATTTCAAATCCAAATCTTTATCAAAATAAAGGTTAAATCAATTCCAAACCATTTCAATATATTTAAAATATCATATCATTTCAAAACTTCATTTCAAATCATTTCAATATAACAAAATATCATATCCTTTCAAAAACTTCATTTCAAATCATAGTAATATATCAAAACATCGTATCATTTAAATACTTCATTTCAAATCATTTATTTGAGTTCAAATCCAAATATTCAGCTTTAAATACCTTTTAAATCCAAGGATATCATTCATTTATTATCATTTCAAGTCACCTTTTAAATAGTTTATATTTCAATCAAAATAATTCATCTAAACCATTTAAAAGTGTAATTATTATACTTTCAAATCAAGTATTCAATTTCCAAAGTTTTAAATTATTCTGAGTTTATTTACTAAGTTAAAAACCATAAACATTGAAAATTTCAGTCTTTCACAGCATTCAGAAAAAGCTGTTATAAGTTATTCTTAAAAACATTTTTATTCAGCAAAGACAGCATTTTAAAACTACTGTTAAATCTCAGTTTAGTTGAAATTTAGTTTAAAACAGCAAAGACAGCATTTCCAGAAATGCTGTAATAGCTCAGGTTTCAAATTAAAGGTTTTAATTTAATTCAGCAAAGACAGCAGACCATTACAGCATTTACAAAACTGCTGTAATAGGCCTTTATTAAGTTTTTTAGCCTTTAAATTTTCTTTAGCAACTACAACATTACAGAACTGCTATAATAGCCTCTTATTTAAGTTTTAGTTCATTTACAGAAATCATAACACTTCTGAATGCTATAAAAAGTAATTTCCAGATTTTAGTGTATTTCCAGCAAATAATAACCTTCAATATTAAACCATTTAAACATTATAAAAATCATATTTTGACATTCAAAAATGTTCATTAAAAATTACTCTTTTAATTTATGATTTTTATAAGAAACATTTACAGTAAAATCCAAATTTCCAATAATTTTACTTAACAAATCCAAATGTACAATTTTCTTTTCTTCACATTTTTAACAAATAAACTTAACAATTATATTTTATTTCCATTTCACAAATTAACCTAAATTTTCAATTTTATTTAATTAACTTAAACCTTTAATAAAAACCAAATTCACATTTCCAAGTCAAGTTATATTTTAAAATTACACTTTTAAGCATTCATTTATTTAACCAATTTAATACATAGAAAACTCAATAACACTTTATTAAATCATTTAAATTCAAATTCAAATCAAACTATCATATTTACCATTTCCAAATATAATTAAATTTCCATTTTATTTATATAACTTAAATATCATTTTAAAACCAAAATTCCAAATTTCCAAACTTAAGTTATATTTCAAAAATTCACTTTTACCATTCATTTAAATTACATTTTTAACTTCTAAAAAATCCAAATTTCTTTATTTAAACATTAAAAATCCAATTTAAATCAAATTTTCATAATTTTACACTTTAAAAAAAATTTAAATATTCAAAATACTTTATAAAAATAACCACGGGCCTGTATATAGTTTTCTAACCTAGGTCAAGTGATACAGATATGTATCATTTCAATCCGCAGTTTAAAAAAACAAAAATCCAGGTTCTATCATTTCAAACCCGCAATCCCAAGTTAAAATAAATAAATAAATAAAAATCATTCAGGCCTATCATTTCAGCCCATAACGATTTTTCCCTATTCTAAAGTCCGTTCGGGTATGTATCATTTCAACCCATAGTGAATCAATCTACAAGGAACTTGAAGTGTGATAAACAGGTATAAATGAATAGTTTAATAATAAATAACAGTAACATATAATATGATAGGTAAAATAACAGGTTTAACATCATATAATTAATAATCATAGGCAGTTATAACATCATATATAATATTCTACACATTCAATTGTTGTCAATTCACATTTGCATAAGTATAAATGTCAGGTGAGATTTACTCACCTCTTTGTGCTGGAGATATCAATTCAAATGACACAATGGATTCTAGAAAGCACGATGACACAACGATGGATCCAAGTGGATGAAAACCAAGCTAATGATCTTGTGTTACAACCCAAAACAAAACAAAGCCATATATAAATATAATTACAATACCAAAGTTATAATTGAAACAAATGGAAACTAAGCTAGACAAATAGCATCACCTAGCTTTCAAACCATTTTTGCTTGACCCTATCTCACATATTTTCGGCCACAAAGCTATATTGGTTCAGCCACATCATTATTTTAGGTGGTAATGGGTCTGGTTTGGACCTAAAAAGGCATGGCTACAAGGAATAGGAAGTGTAGAGGGGTTACAAGTGAGGAATACAAGTGGTTAAGGCAAATATATGAGTTTTTGTTCAACTTTTGGCTCGGTCTATGTCCTATCTAGGTTCGGCCATTGCATGTACAGGTCTGGACAGAGGTAAGAGGTTGTGGTTAGGGGTGTGTCAAGGTGGTGGTGGAGCAAATAGTGGCGGCTAAGGTGATGCATGAAGGTATGTTGAACCTAGTGGTAGACTAGGCAATTTTTTGGAAGTGATCTTCAATGTTTTGTGGAGTTTGCATCATGGGATGGTCATGGAACTCTCAGGTCAGAGGATAATGATGGTTAGGCCGTGGATTATGAGGGGAAGGAATTGATGGAGGAGATGTGGGGTTTAGGCCAAGCAAATATATGAAGAAACAAGGCAAAAACAAGGCAAAACAAGGTGAAAAGAAGAAGAAAAGAGAGGAAGAAGAGAGGCCATTGCCATTATTTTTCTTAGCCGTGAAAAATGAAGTTGAGATGAAGTTTTCACGTGAATATGAGTTGAGAAACTCACGGCTATCATAAGAAAAATTTACGGCCAAAAGAAGTAATGAGGAGGTTATGTAAAATGGAGAGTTTTGGAGATGAAAAGACTTAAGTTTCTAGAGCCTTTAAACCTTTCATTTTCCTTTTTCTTTAATTCCATTTAAAAAAAATCAGTAATTTACTTTTAAAACTGAAACAAAGTAATATAAAATAAAAAGAAATAATAAATTTTTAGAAAAATGGAAAAAGAATTAAAGAAATTGCTTAAAATTCAAAACAGGGTTCAAAAATTACAATCAAATCATCATTGGCTTTGGAAAAATATCTACTTCATTTTAAAAATGTTCTAAAGCAAAACTTTGAAATAAATAATTCATTTATCATTTCTAAAGTGAAATAAATAATTAAATTTATAGAAAATAGAAAAAGAATAAAGAAATAGTTTATTTAATTTATACAAGGCTTAAAATTACAAATAAAACATCACTAGCTTTATAAAATTTCTATTTCACTTTAAAACAAATAAAAAGTCAAATAATTAAAATAAATGATGAACAAAATAGAGTGGAGATTAAATAAAATAAGGTCTTAAGGAAATAGAGGAATAAATAAAGAATTTCTTTAATTAATTGAAACTAGAGATTAAAAATTGTAAACAAAATATAACTGACACTGGAAAATGTCAATTACACTTTTAAAAATGTTTTAAAACTAAAATAGATACATAACATCATGTTACACTTGTATACATACATTAAAACCTGACATAACAAGAAAAAATATTATTTATATAAAATTAAAATAACAATTTTGTTAAATACAGCAAATTACACATAATATTTAGAAGGGCATAACTTTCACATTATAAATCAGATTTCAACGAAACGAAAAGCAGTATTCTTGAAATTTTATTTACTTTCATAATAAAAGATAAAATTCAGAATTTCAAACTTTTAAATTTTTAAATTAAAAGTCAAAGTTTGACCATATTGACCAAAATTCACAGTTCTGGCAAATACTCTATTTATTCATGTTTGGGATTATAATTCACATACAAAACATAATTAATATTTAAAATAACAAAATTTTCCATTTTAATAAATAAAATAAAGTTTTTCAATCAGGAAATTCAATTTAAAAATAATTACAAAATACAGGATTGTTACACCATCTTATCCCTGGTTATGTAGATGGATAAGGGTTAGCTCCTAAGGATGCCTCTTGACTGCCCCTTTGTTGATTTCCTCTAACAATGGTCTTCCTAGTCGATTATCTCGTCATTCTGAACTTTTTCAAATCTTAAATCATCAAATTCAAGTGCTCTCAATTAAAGTACGAATATATTTGAACCAAAAATGGCACAAAAACCTAAGAGATTGTGTAGAGAATGAAAATAGTGAAGAAACTAAACAAAAACACATAGAAACAAGACAACAAAGTTTTATAGTGGTTCGGCTAATCGTTGCCTATGTCACTTAACTTTGTTGATGGTATATAGTGTTGTTTACACTTCTGTTCTTATGGATCGATATAAATCCATGGATGATTACAAGAGATTAGAGTTAGAGAGCCAAAAAGATCCTTAAAAATGAACCATATCTTCCTATTTATAGCTGTAGGAAGCCTAAAATCTAGCCTTCATGATCTCCACATAGTTTTCCACGCTATAGACCACTTCTCTAGGAGATTAGGTGGACACTTCGTTAATAATCATGGATCGGTACCGATCCATGGGCTTGGATCGGTATCGATCCATATGTTCTTCAGACGGATGACTTTAAACTTCCTCTCCTGGCTCGATTCATGATTAGCTTAATGATTCCAAAATTATTTGCATCATTATTAGCCTGTTTCTGAGTCCATATAATGGATCAGTGGAAGAATGGAGTTGCTGATTCAAGTGCTTTAGGAGGTCGATAGAGAGTTGCATGGGAATAGTGAAATGGAATTTGAAATAGGCTCTTGGTGCCATTACTTGCAAATACTAGGAGTGGGGGCAAGATTGGATGAAGAATCATGGATTGATACTGATCCACCAATTTGGTGGATTTTTTATCCTCGTTTCTTGTGGTGGATTGGTCTTTATCCCATGACTCTGTTTGCACTTAGTTTCTGGACTCTAGGCTATCTCTCTGGGCTTCTTGCCTTGATAACCCTGATTCCTCTATTCTATTTGAATGTTTCACAGTCAAAAGGCTGGATAACAACCGACTTTTTTTTCTAGAACATGAAGTTAAATGCTTTGGAGAGAGGACTGAGATGTTTGATGGATAGGTCAGGGTCCAGAGCACTTAGAGATGGAGTACTAAAAGCAAGGAAGTGGAGTTAGCCATAGATTGGCTAAGCAGACAAGTCGATATCGACTTGTTCATGTTCGTAACGAATGTTCTACCGGGTCCAGTGATGGTGGAACTTCTAAGGAATAGAGTGGAGAGAGTCTATAGATCGTGCCAAAGGCGTTGGCACATTCACATTAGGGTTGGATGGCGATGTAACAGAATGATAAAACATAGTCGCTCGATAAAGGGGATAGCTGTAGAATAAGGAATATGGTGGGATCCTAGATAATGGAAACGGGATTGAGCAAGTGAAGGGCTCGAAATCCGAATGGAGCAAAGAAGGGCTTGGATGTATACATATTAAGGAAACGCTGATACTAAGAGTATTTTTGTTGTACTCGAAGCAGGGATTTGTATACCTTGGACCAGTTGCTTTCGGTCTAGTGTCTAGCTTCTGGCTACAAGACACGTATCGAGCTTTAGGCTGCAAGATAACAGAGTACAATGAAAACTGGGATTTCCATTAGTCCCTGGCAGTAAGGAGGTCATACGAGTTATCATATATTTAGGGCACGTGGATGAGTGATACTAGGTATTGGTTGATGGATGATATTGTTGCTTCGATTGCTTTCTTTAATGGGCTATCGCTCGTGGATATCAATGGAAGTAGGTACTAGAGATAGGGATATTTGGACATCCACCATTCTATGTTATACAGTACCTTTATGATATTGTAAACTAGCATATTATAGCGTTTTCTGCCAACTCTTTGGTTGCAGGAACAGGTCAGGTATGGTTCTACACTCTTATTCCTTACCACATTCACATGTATAGTATTTTAGGATTCATTTACCGCTCACGCCAAACTATTTTCTGATCCAATGTTTTATGCTTTGCTTCTTATTATCTTAGGTACTCTTAAATGAGTAGACTAAATAACATGTCTAGGTGACGTAGTAGCTATTTGAAGGACGAGCTGGATGAAGCTATCTCGTATTATATACATATATGGATTTCTACGCTTTTCCATAGAGCAACACCGTGGAGGTCGTGGCAGTGCTTGCTTATTTCTATTTGTTGAGATATTTTATTGATTGATCATGTTGTATATTCTATGACATTTGGTGTATAACTCTTTGGATATTATACTCTGATCATTAATTCACATTGTTATTACTGTCTCTTTTGTCGTATATGTGATATTATACTTTATCAATGCACTATGAGATATACGACATGTTATGTGCTATTTTTTTATTATTCTTCATCTCGATGATCGTCCTATATCGACCGGGCACATCGACCACTATTTGTATACTATTGGTGCCAGTGGTATAAGGCGATCATCACATTTGGTATCAGAACTTTGGTTACATGATTGACCGGAGTTGATACCGTGATCGAGTAGAGATAGGTAAGGTGTTATCGCCTTAGACTGGATCGAGAGTATATATACGAGATAGTGCATACCTGTTATGTCTTTGGTTTTCAAAACTATATAATAATATTGTATAGTATAAGTCGAATGCACATGAGCATTATAGACACTGTTTTCTGTATAAGAGCCTAATCATTCTTCTTACAGATAAGAATGAGCCGGTATAAAAGGAGTACTATGAGATCTGCTTTAGGAGTCGAAGAAGGTGTAGGATTAGAAGCTGGTATGCCTGATTTTCAAGCTATATTCAATGTTATGATGGCAACGATGATGAGGAATGCTCCTGGTATGGTTGTTGGTGGAGGTGATCCCGTGCAAGTGCCTAGGGCTGATTTCACTAAGTTGAGAAAAGATTGCTCTACTTTGGGAGGAAAGCCATTCCATGGAATGGAATCAGCCAGAGAAGTGCAACATTGGATTAATACTTGTGAGCGCATCTTTAGTGATATGGATGTGGATGACGCTATGAAGAGAAAGTTGGCGTCTAGACAACTTCAGAGGCTGGCCATGAATTGGTGGAATGCCATGGCTATTGCTACTCCTGAAGATCAGTTTAATTGGGAACAGTTTAAGACAAAAATCAAGGAGACGTTCATACTGGCTGCCGAGAAATCGGTATTATTCGGAAAGTTTGTCGATCTTAGCAAGGAGAGATGTTAGTTTCTGGGTATGTAGCAGAGTTTGATGCTTTATCAAAGTATGGGATGTCATTCATCGACAAAGTATTGAGGAAGAATGGAAAGTTCATCATTGGTCCAAAGGACTATCTTAGAGAGAAATTAGTAGACCATATTAATGAGCGATTTGGGAAGCTAGTTGAGAAAGCACTTGGTCGTGAGAATCTGTATCCTAAGGCTAGGACAACTATGGGTTTTTACACTAAGAAGGAAGAGCCAAAACTGCAAAAAAAATGGTGGAGACAAGAAGAAGTGGAACAGAAAGAGGAAGCGGTCTCAAGGAAAGAATGGTCAGAAAAAGGGCAAATGGGAAACTACTTGCTATGGGTGCTGTTAGTAACTGAGATGTTGGTTTTGATGACAACAACCTTTTTAACTTATCTTATTATAAAATATATACTAACACTATTGTCTAGATAGATATGTATATGCATGATATATATATATATATATATATATATATGCAGGTATTGATTACTGAAGACTGATTAGTATAAAGACTCAAGACTCAAGATTCAATATTTCAAGATATGTGTCTAGTTTATTGTTAAAACTTCATAATAGCATAGAAATCTTCATTCCAAATTTCATTTGGGATGGAACTCCTTTCTATCTTCTTAGTGGCTTACAAACCCACGACAAGTAGCTTACAAACCTACGACAAGTGGCTTACAAACCCACGAACATCCTGGTTTTGTACAAGTTCTCGAGTCCTGATGTGATGAGATAATCTGCACGAAGAAGCTTGCAAAACTACTTCAAAATGATTTTCAAAACTTCTTTTCAAGATGTTTTAGCCTTAAAATATTCTTTGTTTTTGTTTTAAATAAACTCTTGTTTCAAACTTCGTTTGTTTTTAAAAACCATCTTCTATTTTTTAAATATTCTTTATAATATATATATACTTGATATTTAAATCAAATTTATATATACATTCTAAAAATATATTTTTCTACTCTTCTTTATTTTTTAAACATAGGAAAATTAGTTTATTTTACTCCAGAATCATTTCATCTTGCTTTCCGTTCAATAACATTTTCAAAACAAATTTTACATTATTTTTAACTTAGGGATGTCGACATCATGGGATACCCCATGTCGACATAGTGGCCCTTAAAGTTCAAAAGTTTCAATTTTCAAAAGAAGTGTCTATTCGTTTAAATCTCTTCACGAATGGTTATGACCATTACTGGTCTATAAATAGCCTACACAAACGAAGTTTTTAACTAACTATTTTTCTTATTTTCTTCACTCCTTCTTCTCCACAAATCCATATTCTAAAATATTCATATTTTTAAGATCGTGTCGAAATTCTACCGCATTCTCAAGTGAATCAAATTAGAATCTCATTCTTGTTTGATTCTCTGCCCTCTCTCGAAGATCAAAGTGCTATTCATAGTTATAGGATCAATTTGTAATCAAAAGTTTATCGAGTCTCTCTATAAGGTGTGGTTGTGCCTGGAAATCAATTGGGTAATCTTGTGGCCCGTAAATCAAGAGAGTTTACCCCGGACTCGTGAGACAAGAGGGTAGCTCAAGTCCTTTAGAAACTGAGGATTCTAATCTCGACTTTGGTATAATAAAAATCCATATGAGGTGTTCTGCCTTGGTACAGGACTGGATGTAGGGTAACTTCGAACCAGCATAAAATTCGGTGTGTTCTTTCCTTTTACTATTTTTTATTTACTTTCTGCATCTGTGTTTGATTCTGTGATTGTTCTGTGATTAAGTTCTACATTTGTTTGTGTCTTTAATTTAGTCCATATAAGTCTTAGAAACCATTAAACACTATTCATCCCCCCTCTAGTGTTAAATTAGCCTTAAGATCCTTAATCCGCACTCCCTTTCAATTGGTATCAGACCATAGATTTTCATAGTTTTCATAATCTGAAACTTGAAAATTGTTTTAATGGCTACCAACGCTGGTAATGTCAACTCTGGCACTAGTTCATTAGTAGAAGGTCAGTCTGCTGTCAGACCACCATTTTCAATGGCAGTAATTATGCATATTGGGCTTATAGAATGAAAATTTATTTACAATCAGTAGGATTAGACACTTGGAATATCACACAAACTGAGTATGTTGAACTAACTACCGATTTTTCCCAGTGGACTACTGAGCAAAAGAATGTTGCACAAAATAACTCAAAGGCCATGAATATATTATTTTGTTCACTAGATAGGAATGAGTTTAATAGAGTGTCTATTTGTAAGTCTGCATTTGAAATCTGGAAAACTTTGCAAGTTACTCATGAAGGAACAAGCAAAGTTAAACAGACTAAAATTTCCATATTAACTAATCAGTTTCAATTGTTTAAAATGCATGCAAATGAGTCCATTTCTGACATGTATTGTCAGTTTCAAGATATTGTCCATTCACTAATTGCACTAGGAAAAAGCTTTTTGGAGGAAGAACAAGTCAGAAAAATTCTAAATTCACTCACTCCAGAATGGGATCAAAAGACACTTGCAATCAAAGAAGCAAATGATATCAGTCTAATGAAAATAAAAGAATTGATTGGGAATCTGATGTCTTATGAAGTTCAACTACAAGGAAGATGAGAAAACAAGGTTACAGAAAAGAAGTCATTAGCATTCAATGCAACAACAGAAGATTCGGAACCAGACAGTGATGAGGAGATTGCTTTCATGACAATAAACTTCTGAAAATTGCTTAAATATAGAAAATGAATTATTACAAAAGAAATGATCAAAGGAATTCCAGAAATAATACGGAGAACGTCAACAATGATAGATGCTACAATTGCAATAAAGTTGGGCATCATATGAAGATTGTCCGTATCCAGATAAATAGTTGTTCCCTCCAAACAATGATTCGTCAAGAAAAAGAAAGAAAGCATACATAGCAACTCTTGATGACTCGGACTCGTCATCCAGTGACGATGAAAAGAAGATGGATAATTCAAGTATGTGCTTCACTGCTATTCATGAATAAGACAACGATGGGAGTATGGATCTAAAGATAGGTACGCATTTACATTATTTTTAGTTTCTTTTTGAATGGATGCTTGTTTGTTTGCTTGATTTTTTAAATTTCCTTGAATTTTAAATTCAAATTTATCCCTTGAAATTTGAATTTTAAATTCAAAAATAATATTATTTTAATAATATTTTAAATATTAAATTACTAATATTTAAGTATTATTATATTTAATGTTATCACAGGAATTATATAAGTAGAATATAGGAAATAAAATATACATTTATTAGAAATTAGGAATAGACACTTGTCCTTTGATTCAATAGGCATATGTCGACATACTTGGATACCCCATGTCGACATGCCCCTTAGAAATTTGTTTTCAAAATTTGAATTCAAACTTTTGAATTTCCCTCCACCTTTTCACCAACTTCGATGCTCTGGAAAGATGCCTCTTGACCAGAGAACATGTCTATAGAATCTCTATTTAATTTACTCTCTTTATCATCACTTTTCACTTTTATTTCAAATTTCAAATTTATCTTCATTATCTTCAACTCCTCTCAAACTTCTTCAATGGCCTCTTCAAGCAGTCCTAACACCATTAGACTTCCAAAATCTATCAAAAACTTTCTCTTTAATGACCCAGAAGCTATCAAAGCTTACATCAACTATGTAAACTTTGGTAAAATTCATACGGGGAAATTTGCTATTTTTGAAGATTTTCCTTCTTATGAAATAGAAAATCCTTTTCAACAATGTTCTATTCTTAGTGTAGTAGATAACAAACAAAATGATTTTGTATGTTATCCAAACCTTGTTAATATGTTTTATGCGAATTTAAATCGTGGTTTTTATGATGGGCAAGATGGACAAATTTGGAGTAGTGTTAAAGGAACACAAATAGTTTTGGATTGTGAAATTTTAGGAAATATTTTGGGATGCAAGTATACCGAAATGAATCTCTCGAAATTTCATCACATCTTTGAAGTGGATGACAATTTTGAATTCAAAAATCATTATTTTCGTCCAAAAGCAAGAATTATTAACCTTCTTATTCAATACATCTTATACCAAGATCGAGAAACTACAACAACCCAACTTTGAAAGTTTGTAGAGCTCTTTTTGCAATTTTTGGAAATTATGATATCAATTGGGCTCAAGTTATTTTGGATGAGCTAAGGCCCAAGAATTTTACTATGGGAGAAAACACATTATATCATGGAATTTATCTCACTCGGATTTTTAATTACTTTGGAGTTGATTTCAAAAGGGAAGAATTTATAACTAGAAAAGTGTTCAACCATGGAAACATTTCCCTTATGCAAATTCCATTGGTGTTTCAACCATATGAAACACTTACGGAAAAGGAAGAAAGGCTTGCCCACGAAGAGATGGAAGAAATGAAGGAAGAAGAAGAAGAGGAAGAGGAAGGAATGGAAATTGAAGAGGAGGAAGAGGAAGATCAAGAAACTTCCTTAGAAAGTATTGAATATCCTACTGATCCCGCTAATCCATCCAATAAGACTATTCTCAATAATCAAAGAATTATAGTGGAAAGTCAAAAGACACTCAAAAGATCAATGAGTAAGAAAATGGTTAAGATTTCCACTAAAATCGACAAGTTCTTCGGGAAAGTTAATAGAAAGCTTGGACTATCATCTTCTTCATCTTCATCTAATTAGTTTTAGTTCATGTTATCTTGTTTGTTTCAAGTTCTATCCATGTATTTTTCTTTATTTTATTTAATATTATATTAGTTTATGTAATGTTGACTAAAATCATCAATGAAATCTTTTATTCAACTTCACTTGTCTCTGTAATTGCTTGTTTTTATATTATACAAATTATAGTTGCATAGATTTGTTCATAATATTCGAAACAAAGCAAATTGTCACTTTAGACAAAGGTATGTCGACATCCCCCATCCCCCCATGTCGACATATTTGTTCCTACTTCAAAACAGAATAATTTATCAAACTTCATTTCTAATAACTCCCTTTCATATTTGATCCTACTTCTTGAATTATGGCCTCTCCGATTAAGAATCTAAGTGATAATCTTGAGGAAACTCTCACTTCATTCAAGAATATCCTTACATTCATACTTCGTAATCAGCGTCACTTAGAATTGAGTCAAATGCAGATGATCAAGGAGCAAGAGAGACATTTCGATGCCCTTCGTTGGATGATCTCAGCCCTTAACAAGGACGATCTCGAAGGAAATCCACCATTCACTCTCGACAAAGATAAAGAAGAATGGGATGCCATCAAAGCAGACCCTATCTTTGGAGAAGATGGATGGGTGGAAGTACCAAGGAATGTCTAGTCATTCTGTATGTTATTTGTGTGTTTTAAACTTGATTGACTTGACTTATTTAGAACATTTGGTGTGGTTTGTAACTGTAAATATGATTGGATGATGATTGATTTACTGTTGGATTACACTTATGATCACACTCATGATCACATTTCACATTTTTGATCACATTTCATACTTATGATCACACTTATATATGGATTACTCTATTTGTATTATGGTTGATCATCTTATATCAAGTTTAGGGAATTTATTAGTAAGAAGTTTTTGTTGATGACAAAGGGGGAGAAGTTATAAAATAGTAGTTGGCTTGGAGTAAGGGGGAGTCATGGAGTAAGGGAGAGTTATGATAGGAGTTATGGTAAGTATATTTTATAAATACAGGTTGTCATCATCAAAAAGGGGGAGATTGTTAGGAACTGAGATGTTGGTTTTGATGACAACAACCTTTTTAACTTATCTTATTATAAAATATATACTAACACTATTGTCTAGATAGATATGTATATGCATGATATATATATATATATATATGTAGGTATTTATTACTGAAGACTGATCAGTATAAAGACTCAAGACTCAAGATTCAAGATTGAAGACTCTAGAGTATCAAGATCAAGATTTCAAGATATGTGTCTAGTTTATCGTTAAAACTTCATAATAGCATGAAAATCTTCATTCCAAATTTCATTTGGGATGGAACCCATTTCTATCTTCTTAGTGGCTTACAAACCCATGACAAGTAGCTTACAAACCTACGACAAGTGGCTTACAAACCCACGAACATCCTGGTTTTGTACAAGTTCTCGAGTCCTGATGTGATAAGATATTCTGCAGGAAGAAGCTTGCAAAACTACTTCAAAATGGTTTTTCAAAATGATTTTCAAAACTGCTTTTCAAGATGTTTTAGCCGTAAAATATTCTTTGTTTTGTTTTAAATAAACTCGTGTTTCAAACTTCGTTTGTTTTTAAAAACTATCTTCTATTTTTTAAATATTCTTTATAATATATATAAACTTGAGATTTAAAATCAAATTTATATATACATTCAAAAAAAATATTTTTCTACTCTTCTTTATTTTTGAAACATAGGAAAATTAGTTTATTTTACTCCAGAATCATTTCATCTTGTTTTTCGTTCAATACCATTTTCAAAACAAATTTTACATTATTTTTAACTTAGGGATGTCGACATCATGGGATACCCCATGTCGACATAGTGGCCCTTAAAGTTTAAAAGTTTCAATTTTCAAAAGAAGTGTCTATCCGTTTATCTCTTCACGAATGGTTATGACCGTTACTGGTCTATAAATAGCCTACAAAAACGAATTTTTTTAAGTAACTATTTTCTTCACTCCTACTTCTCCACAAATCCATATTATATAATATTCATATTTTTAAGATCATGTCGAAATTCTGCCGAATTCTCAAGTGAATCAAATTAGAATCTCATTCTTGTTTGATTCTCTACCCTCTCTCAAAGATCAAAGTGCTATTCAGAGTTATAGGATCAATTTGTAATCAAAATTTATCGAGTCTCTCTATAAGGTGTGGTTATGCCTGGAAATCATTCGGGTAATTTTGTGGCCCGTAAATCAATAGAGTTTGCACCGGACTCGTGAGACAAGAGGGTACCTCAAGGCCTTTAGAAATTGAGGATTGTAATCTCGACTTTGGTATAATAAAAATCCATATGAGGTGTTCTGCCTTGGTATAGGACTAGATGTAGCGTAACTCCGAACCAGTATAAAATCCGGTGTGTTCTTTCCTTTTACTGTTTTTTATTTACTTTCTGCATATGTGTTTGATTCTGTGATTGTTCTGTGATTAAGTTCTGCATTTGTTTGTGTCATAATTTTAATTTAGTCCATATAAGTCTTAGAAACCATTAAACACTATCCACCCCCTCTAGTGTTAAATTAGCCTTAAGATCCTTAATCCGCACTCCCTTTTAGGTGCAAGGAGAAAGGCCATTTGATCAGGGATTGCAAAGTGAATGACAAAAAGAGGTGATATAATTGTGATAAGCCTAGGCATTTAGAAGGATTGCCTAGAACCGGTGAGGGATAAGAAGGTTGTGAAAGCGTATGCTTTGGAAGTAGTCCTAACTTTGTCGAGTGCTCCCTCGACGAAGGAGAAAAGGAAGGAAGTCGTTATTCGAGGTATGCTTTCTATTAGTGAAGTTCATGTTCGATTTTTATTTGATACTGGGCTTCACATTCATTTATATGTAGTGATCTAGTAGACAGATTAGGATCGAGACCTGATATAGCAGACCGACCCTTGATCGTGATGAACCCAGTTGGAGGCTCTACTAGCATTTGCATGGTTTATTGTAGCATAGTGTTATCGATCCATGGATGCTCTATTATTTGTAATTGCTTTATTTTGAATTTTTTTAGGTTCGGGATTGTCTTGAGGATGGACTGACTAAACAGGTATGCAGCTATTGTGGATTGCGAGAAGCGGTTAGTGACAACCAGAAATATGGAAGGGAAAAAGGTAGTGATTAACTGCCTACCATGGGATGGGCTGATGGTTAGCTTTTTATATTCGCTAGAGGTTCCATAAGAGGGGTTGTTATCTGTGACTATTGCTAGAGAGCATCCGGATGTCTTTGAGGAAGTGACCGGATTGCCGACGCATTGAGAGATTGAGTTTAGGATAGACTTATTAAAGGAAGCCATGCCTATCATTATGCCTTGGAGGCATATGACACCCAAAGAGCAGAAGGAATTAGAGGTGCATGTGAATGACCTATTATGGAGAGGGTTTATTCGAAGGAGTATATCCGAGTGGGGTGCACCTATAGTATCACGACTAAGGTGGATGGCTCTTTGAGTTTTTGTGTAGATTATCGTAAGCTGAATAAAGTTACGAAGAAGAACAAGTATCCACTCCTATGCATTGATGACTTGTTTGATCAGCTTCACAGTGTAAAGGTGTTCTCTCAAATGGATTTGGCAATAGGATTTCACCAATTGAGAGTAGCTAAGGAGAGTTTGCTTATTAATGCATTTCGTATGCCATCGGGTTTTTATGAGTGTTGGTAATGTCATTCAAGTTAACCAATGCTCCATCATACTTTGTAAATCTCATGAATCAAGTTTTCAAAGACCAGTTGAATAAGTTCATGCTTGTATTCGTTGATGATATTTTGATCTACTCCAGAAATGAATAGGAACACAAGACACATTTGAGGATTGTGCTAGAGATATCGAGGAAGCACAAGTTGAGAGCGAAGTTCTCTAAGTGTCACTTTTGGAGAGAAGAAGTAAGATTCTTGGGTCACGTCATTTCTAGACAAGGTGTGGTAGTGAATCCTGTGAAGGTGGTAGCGGTTCAAGATTGGAACCAGCCCAAAATTCTATGGATGTAAGGAGTTTCCTAGGTTTGGCGGGATACTATAGATGCTTCATTAAGGACTTCTCAAAGGCAGCAACACCGTTGACCATTTTGATGAAAAAGAATCAGACTTTTGTTTGGGATGCGAAGTGTGAGCATGCATTTGTGAGTCTGAAAGAGAGGTTGACGAGTGCACTAGTATTGATCATTCCAAGTGGAAATAAGTAATTAACAATATAAACAGATGCCTATGGTACTGGATTGGGTGCGGTATTAGTGCAAAAGGGAAGAGTTGTTGCCTATGCAAGTCGGCAGCTGAAGTCGCTCGAAAGGAATTATCCGACTCATGATTTGGAATTGGTGGTGATAGTTTTTGCTTTGAAGATGTGGATGCATTATCTCCTAGGAGAAAGGTTTGAGGTATTTATGAACCACAAATCCTTGAAATACCTTTTCTCTCAGAAGGATCTCAACCTTCGTCAACAATGGTGGTTGGGGTTCTTAGCCTCTTATGATTTTGGTATTTCCTATACACTAGGAAAAGGGAATGTAGTCGCTATTACATTGAGTAGAAGACATGCTAGTTTGGGAGCAATGTACATGGAATGGAAGCAAATTGAGTATATTGCCGATTATGATTTCAGACCTCATCGTGAGCTGGAACCAAAAATGTTAGCAAGTTTGTTGATCAGATCTACTCTAATTGAAAGGATTGGTACTAGACAGAAGTGAGATGCTAGGCTAGCTGAGATCATAGTAGGGATCGAAGAAGGAGTAGAATATGAAGACTTAAAGCAATACACACTCGACCGAGAAGGTTGGCTTCGTGCGAAAGGAAGATTGTTTGTCCTCGATATCTATGGATTATGAGATAAAGTACTAAAGGGTGTCACCATTCAAGGCTAGCCATTCATTCCGTTGGTAACAAGATGTACCAATATATGAAGCAAACTTATTATTGGGAAGGTATGAAGAGGGATGTTGGGGCATTCATATCGAAGTTTATGAACTGCCAGTTGGTAAAGGCAGAACTAAAGAAACCTAGTAGATTATTGCAACCGCTAGATATTCCTAAGTGAAAATGGGAGCAAGTATCGATGGATTTTATTAATGGACTGCTGAGGACTCAAGCAAGGTACGATGGCATTTGGGTCATAGTAGATCGATTGACCCAGAGCGCAAGATTTACACCCGTCAAGTCAATTAGAACAACATCCAAGCTGGTACAATTGTATGTAAAGTGGATAATGCGATTTCATGGTATGAAAAAGAGCATTGTGAGAGACTTAGACCTGTTGTTCACTAATTTATATTGGAAGAGCTTAGGTGTTAAGGACCGATCTGCACCTTAGTACAACATATCACCAGCAAACGGATGGGCAAACTGAAAGAGTAAATCATATATTGGAAGGTCTCATGTGCGCATGCATTATATATTTTGGAGGATCATTAGATGACCATCTATAATTGGTGGAGTTTGCATACAACAATGGTTATCAGTCGAGTATCGCTATGGTCCGGTATGAAGCATTGTATGGCCAACCATGCAACGCTCCTTCATGTTGGTGGAAAGTGGCCGAGAAACTAATACTTGGCTAGACATTATTAGAGAGACATTAGAGAAGATTGAGATCATTCGATGACGAATGAAAGTTGATTAGGATCGATAGAAAAGCTACACGGATAAGAGACAAAGAGATTTAGGGTTTTTAGTCGGAGATATGGTATTCATGAAGGTTTCTCCTCTGAAGAATGTAGTTTGATTTGGTAGAAAAGGGAGTTAGCACCAAGATTCTTTGGCCCTTTTTCGATAATTGGGAGAACTGGGAAGCTAGCATATAGGGTTGATTTACCTCGAAAGATGGAGAGCATGCACAACATTTTTCATGTCTCTTATCTATGGATTTGTGCATGACTCAGGTGTGATGATTACATCGTATCAACTAGAAGATGTTGAAGTAGAACCTAAAGTTTCAAGATCTTGTAGGCTGCTTCATATTATTGGTTACAATATGAAACAACTTAGGAGAAAGTCGGTGAAGCTAGTGAAAGTACAATGGAGCGGAAGTGATGACGATTGTATGTGGGTGACTGAGGAGAGCATGAGGACTACATGTCTAGAGCTCTTTGAATGGTAAAATCCACCATTTATCGTATCTACTTTTGCTATTGTATATTATAGTTGATAGGTTAGCGTTCCGCATGCTAGGGTAAGTTCACATATATATTAATTGCATGGCTGCTTGCTTGAGATATTTGATGGTTGATTATGATTGGTAGGCATGCGAGATAACTATGGTTGCTTATACATATAGTAATTATAATGTGTTGTAATCATGAGAAAAATTTCACATTAAAAATAACATATTATTTTAAATATTCATATTTAAGATGTTTTGAGACAGGATATCAATACATCCATTGAGGCTAGAATATGTAACGCTCTCCAAATTTTGGGCAGTGTAATACTCATGGAAGTTGGGGGTACTAAAAGGTTAAGTACTGATGGTTACTAGATAATTATGGAATGACTCACTCAAGAGTTTTCTGTTGGTTAATATAATAAGTTCAAACAAAGAATCTCAAAGTGCCGATATTACAAAGTTCACTAGACCTGAGAATATTATTGAGCTTCAATATGGACACTGCACTTTGACTACAGTTAAATCATGGCATGGTGTATATCTAACGGATATAGTTGGGTTCGAGTCGAAGCATTGGATGTGAAGCACTCTTCAATAGAAAATTCATCTCCTCGATTATATGAGGTTAGTATCACGGTCAATTGTAGTCAACTCAAAGTCAAAATCTGGCCAAAGTAGTACAATTGGTAATAATTGTTATTATTGAAACAAGGACTTTGTGTTTGGACTGATCAAGTTGAACGTGGATGATACTAAAATTTTGACCAAAACCAAATTCCATAAGTCCTAAAGTGATATAGTGTCGACGATGTAAACTGGTGTAAATAATCATTACTAAAAGGCATCACTTAAGAAAAATATGAAATTGGATTTATACCAAAACGATCTATAAGCGGTGAATTTAGCCAACCTATCACACAACTAGCTAAGGTGATATAAGAACATTAAATTTAAACTGTTCAATATTAAATGATGACTGAATTCACACATCTGATTCGCACAACCTCATTTGTGATTCCTTTAAAAAACCACCTAATTTAATTAATTTATAAAATGTTACAAAATTAGTTAGATTAATTAATATTTTGAAACAGTAACTATAACTACTTTATTTGATGTTTTGAATGTTGTTAGAAATTGTGACGACCACCCTATACCATCGGAACAAATAGTATATAAATAGTGCGCTGCTGTCGTGCCCAGCCGATATAGGACAATCGTTAGAGTTTAGAATGAACCGGTATAGCATATAACCGATCATATCTCACAGTGCATGGATAAAATATAATACCACAGATATAATAGAAGAGTGTAATAACCATGTGAACAGACCATCATCATCAGAGTATAATATCCATATAGTTATACATCAATAGTAGAGTTTATACAACGAAAACAAACTCAATAGTTATCTCTAATACAAATAGTAATAAGCAAGCACTGTCATGGGCTATACAGCGTTGCTCAGGGGAATAAGTGTGGACTGCATATATGTATATAATACGACATAGCTCCATCCATCTCGTCCTCCGAACAGCTACTGCATCACTTAGACCTATTATCTTGTTTACTCATTTAAGAGTACCCAAGATAATAAGAGTCAAAGCATAAAACCTTAGGTCAGACAACAATCTGGTGTGAGCGGTAAATGAGTCTCAAAAAACTAAACAGTTAAATATGGTAAGGAACAAGAGTACATGAAGCATACCTGACCTATCCCTACAACCAAAGAGTAAGCATACAACACTATAATATGCTACTCTACAATATCATAAATATATACCACAAACCAGATAAAGGATATCAATTTTCCAGGTATTCCTATCACCAATACCTACGAGTGATAGCCTACTAAAGAGAGCAACCAATGTAATGATCTAGATTTTTTGACCCGCAAAAATCAACACTAATACATCCACTTTATTGCGTGTCGAGCATTTAAGTGCTGGAAAAATCGATCGTTAAGGGAAAGGAAGAAATAAGAATATAAGAAGAAGAAACTAGACAATCACATAATATCACAATGCAACGGAACAATATATAATATAATATGATCTCTACAAAAGGAAAAACTGTAATATACATACATCCATCAGAGTATAACAACAAATCACTAATCATCAGCCTGGACAGTTATAACAACCTATCCTCACAAATGCTGATAATTTTATATAACCAATACTGTGGAAATGAGATAATAACTAGCTACCGATGAAGCCTTCTGCTCCAAGCTCCTCCAAAATGCATCCGAATCCAATCTGTAAATATACTCGGTCTGACCCGAGCATTAAAAAAGAAAGAACGCTCGGACCAGTCTGGTAAACCAGCGTGAGAAAACACATCTCAATTGGATTTTTAAAGTTATAAAAACCTTCCAAAACAAAGGTATCACGTAAGACCATGTTGCATATAAACACGGACGGCTTTTTACCTTACGATAACAAAAACACTTCATATCAAATCATCTGATATTATAATAGTGCCTAGAATACAAATACATATAGCTTAAATTATTACATTAATTAAATTACAACATACTAGGCTCTACAATCAAAACCATAAAAGCACATATGGAGAATGGATTTCCAACAATGATAAGGTAAGCACTACCTTCCGTACAGTACATCTCTAGAAGAATGTGCCGAGGCATAACCCTGCTACTCACTACCAACACAGGACCGACCTACCACTACCATAGATGATGCCGAATATGTCATCACCTCGGTCGTTCCCGACATATCCATGGCCACAGCATATACAACAAATCCGAAATACAGAGGGTAATCTAGAAAGGTGATGAACATCTCCTAATGGGAGCGATCCACTTAGCCCTGTCGCATCTACCATGTTTTTGTCATTCCCGATGTGTGAGGCCTGAGGTAACGTTTTACCTTTCACATGACAAATCCCACTTTGAATGCCACATTGCCATTTCCAACAACACACTAATTGATGTCCACAAAAGTATGACCCCCGAGTTCATATGCATCAAGGAAGGGAGTTAATTGTAAGATGGGTTACCTCCTACACCACGAAATAAATGTATGTTTGTAAAAACCAATATACGTTGTCTTAGAAATGTAATGTCAGACATTCGTCCATACAAGTTGTCCAGGAACAGGAAAAACTAAAGTTACTCCTACTACATCCTATTTGGGAATCTTCCCAAGGATTAGTAGCGAGCAGTCTTTGCAAATCGAAGATTTTCAAAATGAAGGCACTACTGCCACCATTTATATGATATGTGAATTACCCCAAAGATTAGTGGCAAGCATTCCTACATTATGAAGATCTCTGTCTTCAAATTATTGTCTTCAAGCAAATTTCACTTTCGAATGCATACGCTAGTCCTAAGTGGTTTTCAGATAAATATGATCCTGGTCTCCCCGGACCAACAATCTTAAGAGGCCCTTAACCTTATATGGAACCAAGTCTCATAGACTTATCATTTTTCCAACTCTCGGCTTGCTATCCTTCGACCAAGAAGGAAGCCTAGTGGATTTGAGTGCCACCGTCATGCCGCTCTACTCGAATAATCATTCTTAACATCAAATTATAATTAAGCCTACTCATTTGGCTTTGTGCTAAGTACGCAACTAATTAGTTTACAAATACATTCAAGGAACCAAAAATAAAATCTAGCACACAAGCAATCACTAGGCATGTTTAATTAATATTTTATTAATTAAATCACTTTCTAAATATTTATGTCAAATTATCTTTACAAAGATATATTCTCTAAACCACTTTTCATCTTTCAATATTTGGAAAGCATTTCCATATACTTATCTCAATGGTATATGTATATTTACAAACCATTTCATTTTCAACCCTTAGAAAATATCTCTATATACTTGAATATGTAATAAGTATATTTACTAATCTTTGAGGAAAGCTTCAGATTTTTCCAAAACATGCTTTATTGAGTCAAAACGAATGTGGAGTAAAACATCGTTACTACAAAAAAACACTAGTATAGTGATCTGATTAATTATACTTCATATTAATCTTCGATGTCGAACTTAAACTATTTATTAGTTAACAATGAAATCGATCAAGTTAGGGTATCATTACATCTCAGACCTTGAATGGACGACGTTCTTAACTTCGAAATAAATATAAGTTACCTAACTCAAATATTAACATCAAATATAGGATATGAATAAATCCCGTATACTACATAAAACATCTCCTTTCGAAAACCACTTACTATAATAACAGTGTTATAGTCTATGTCTTCCTTGCTTTCCCGAAAACATATATTACAATAAAAATATTGAAATCCATGTCTTCCTATCACTTAACACATTTTAAAACACTTTTAAAAACCAATAACTCCATTTGCAAATAGCACTTTCAAAACATTCCTTTAAGAGATTATTTTACTTTTAAAATGAAATGTATCTCCCTTTATAAAAACCATCCTCTACTAATCAAGGTAAACTCTTTTATATTTATAAAACCATGTTTTATAATCTCCTTCCTATTTTATAAAACTTATTTTTATAAAATCTGTTAATTTATAAAATTCCATTTATAAATCAATTCCTTTCTAAATCTCCTTTATTTATAAAATCCCATTTATAAATCTATTTACAAAATATCAATTACAAATCCATTTTTAATATTTATAAAACACCGTTTATAAATCTATTACTTTATTTATAAAATATTACTTTTATAAATCTTTTATATAAACCATTTCAGAAATATTTGTTTCAAACTATTTCTATCTCCTTGAAAACTGTATTCCCTTTATAATAAAAGATGGACTTATCTATTAAGTTTTAAAACCTTTATAATATAGTTCAAAAATCCCTATTTAGAAAAACTTCACAAAATAGTTAAATTAATAATCCAAAAATCATGTTTTTATTTCATTTCAGTAAACTCCTTCTTTAATAATTTATAAATAATTATTAAAACATGTATTATTTCAAGTATCACCTTAAAAATCATTTCAATTCAAAATAGTTATTTTATAGTATTTCAAATATTAAAAATAAGGCCAACTTCTACTGTAGCACTCAATAAGTAAAATCATGTCTATGTCATCAAATATGGCATCCGACAAATCATATATCATAATATATGAAAAGTAAAATCAACATTGTGAGGATTCCCGTTAGATCCCTCCAACCTGTCCCCCATCATCACAGCTCGTGTGTATATATATATAAACACATATATATCTATATAAAATCAACAGTGGTGAGGAATCCTATTGGATCCCTCCAACCTGTGCCCTGCATCACATACAGTATATAATCATGTATACAGGTCATCAGTTACTAAGCGGGTACATATAAAAGGTTATCTGCTCCAAGGACGGGAATAAATCCAAACCAACCAATAAAGCAGTAAATCATCCAAACAAGCAACAAATAGGAATCAAAAAAATATCCACACTTATATAAAATATAAGTGGGCCCAGAGACATGAATTAACTCACCAAAATTCCAGTTGTCGACGAAGCATTTTGGTTCCGACTAAAATAGAGCAACGTTCGATTTTAGCTTGAAATTCTATAAGCTCCGAATTTGACGAATCCAACTCGATAGCATAGACAACTTCGATACGAGTTCAAGAAAAAGATACACACGAATTCGACCTCATATGAGAGATATACGAATCAATTAACCTCATGTAATTAATTGATAAAAAAGTAACTTAATTAAGTTTGTAATTAAATTTTAATTACCGTTTAAAAGATGATTAGCCGCTAATCATCTCGTTAATTCTCAGATCACGGTATTTCTGTTTGTCACCATGATATCAAACGTTGCCCGCCGCATCGGTTCATCTACCGCCTCTGCTTTTTCACTGTCGACGGCTCCGACCACAAGCCTTCCATCGCCGTCGACCTCGACCCAAAACTCTCCGCCTGGAATACAAACGAACATCAACATCGCGTCGGTCAACTTGCAATCGCCACTACCACGGTCAACAAGGGACCAGCAAACTACGTCCGTGCACAATCCTCGACCTATTTTACCTTTTCTCTTTAGGCGTCGCCACCTATAGATGATCAACGGCAAAGAAATTGCCAACCCTAGTTGGGTCAATTGAGGCCAATTTTCGGTCGCCTCACTCCTCTGATCGACGATCAAATCAGTCAACACACTCATCTCACCAAGACGAATACCTTTCATGTTAGGCACTTTGCTTAATTTAGCTCTGATCGCCATAGGTAATGGCGACCATTGGATGGAGACGACTAGGGTTTTAGTTTTATAAAAATAGAGAAAAGTTAGGTCCTTATATAGAAAATTTTCAAACACTATTTATCCCTAAAAATCTTGAACCCCAATAAGGCGTGCCACTTGGCGTTCTATATTAAATATACTCATTTCGAACACAATGGAACTAGTATCAGGGCCTAATTCCATCATATACAGAAGTTAGCTTTCAAAATCAAATTATATTCTATTAAATTCCTGCAGTTAATTTCTATGCGTTTCGAGCTCGCACGACCATACAATACGTCCAATCCTCATGAATCTCGCCGACATACAACAATTCGCTATTCCAGATCCAGTGGCACTGGTTTCGTCAAAATCTGAGACAGTGCATCAGAATGTTAATTTCACAGGTTAATTAAAATGAGTTATTATTATACCAATTTAATAACTTTTAATTCGAAACTAAAAGCTTTCCATATCATTCTTATTTAAACAGAATTTTAAATAAGCTTTTGAAATCATTTTTATTCACATTAAATTCAAGATTCAATCACTTAAATAATTTCGATGTTTAAATCACTATTCCAATTTCAAAAAAACCCTTATACTTGAAATTTAAGCTGTTTGACTTATAAAACTAATGTTTCAATATTCAACATTAATTAAATATTTCAAATTCAAATGTCCAAAATTATGGGTTGTTATAACCAAAGAAACCATAAGACCCATAGCAACCATCAAACAATCCTAACTACACTCCATGTGCTCTGAATATATGACAGCTTGTATGGCCTCCTTTCTACCATGGACTAACGAAAATCTCGGTTCTCTGTTGTACTCTCTTATCTCACAGCCTAAAGCTAGATATGTGTCTTGTAGCCCGAAGCTGGACACTAGACCTAAAGTTACATGTCCAAGGTATACAGGTCCCTTCATTGACCCATAGGCGCCCCCACTTACAATGCCCCTGCTTCGATTACAACATAAAACACTCCGAGCATCAAAGATTTCTTAGCACGTACACTCGAGCCTCCTTTGCTCCATTTGGATATCGATCCCTTCTTGCTCAATCCAGTTTCCATTATTCACAAGGAATCCTTCCACATTCCCGGATCCTACGGCCCGCCATCTTTGTGAGCCGCCATCTTCAAAACCTACTCCCAACGCGAGCCAACAAGCGAAGACCATAGCTTTTCATCATGTTGTAATATCGTCATCTAACCTTAAACAAACGAGTTGACACATGTAGCACGATCTACAGGACCCTACTTCATCTCTCAGAAGTTTCATCCCATTTGGACCTAACACTGGAAGTCAGTACCGACCTCTAGTGTCGACCCTGAGCTCTATACTTAGTCAATCCATGGCTAAGTTTTCTTCCACTCCTTCCTTGCTTCTAGTACTCCATGCCCAAATGCTATATCCTCGATCTCTCAACACAAATCAAGTCATCATAGAACAAGTTCTCTCTTCAAAGCACCCTCCTTCATATCCTAGAAACAAGTCATCATAGTCTCCAACACTTAGCCAATCACATATGCATCACCTCGGGCAACCTCTACTAGAAACATCCTTGCTCTTCCAACAATCGTCACCACCATGGACGAAATTACAAATCTCGGTGTCGAACTCTCACTCGGTGCCAACTTGTGTAGTTAATGAATTGGAACTTGCGCCTTAAACTACAAGCTATTCCCATACTCCAGAGCTTCCGCTCCAAATTTCATCCAATTCTGACAAACTTTGCCACCGATTTGCTCAATTCTTCGACCTAACTTTATATGCAATCACAACACTAATAAACAACATCAAATCATATCATCCGACGTAGAATAACAAACAATTTCATCCAATAAAACATGTAATCCATCAAAATAAAACAAACAAGTTAATTTCTAACATAGATCTACATGTAGCATGAATATATAAGCATGAGCAAGGGTGATTTCTAATCAGTCTAAATCATACACATAGTTTAATATGTAATTTAAGTTGGAAAAGGTTTTATGGCCAAAAATTGATTTAATACATGTTAAATCATATGATTCTACTATATAAACATGCATAGTATAGTGAGAAGGCATAAACCACTCACCAATTACCAAATTCAACCAATATGAATGTAAATATAATCCGGATAGCAATGGAATGCATTTCAAATCAAGCAAAACGATGATCTCTATCTTCTAGTTGATGATGTAATCTCTAATCCACTAACTAATTTGATTTATAGAGTAATTTAGGTGATTTTAGATGAAATTATGATGGACCTAGGGCTAATTAGGGTTTAGACATGATTAGAATGAGGGAGAAAATTATTAACTTGAATCTTCAGCCCTATATTTATAGTATTCTCTAGTTGGACTAATGGACCAACTAATGGACTTCATTAATTACACACTAATTCTGACTAGCAGCTTTAAAAATTTAAAATAGGCATAACTTTCTAACCATAAGTTCGTTTTTCTATTATGACTACTCTATGGAATGTTAAACCATCATCCTAAAGCAATGAAACTATTTTGAGACCATAATTCATCTCCTATAAAAAGTTATAACCCAAATAAGATTTCCAGGGCCAAAATGGTCACATAGAAATTCGGGAAAATTATAGATGTGTAAATTGTCCCTAAGAGTCATATCCCAAAATTATAGAATCATGCGAACTAATATGAATAAAAATAAAAATATTTTACGTTCTTCCTATATGTAAAATACGGGTTGTTACATTCTCCCTCTTTAGGAATTTCGCACCAAAATCCCTAAATAAGCCAAAGTATAAGCAACCATGGCCATCCCGCATGCCTATCAATCATAAGCAACCATCAAATATCTCACACAACAGCCATGCAATCAATAGTACATGTGACCTATCCTAGCATTCAGAATACTAACCTATCAAATATAGTATACAATGGTGAAAGTTGATACGATAAACAGTGAATCGTATCATTCAAAGAGCTCTGAATAAGAAGTCCTCATGCTCTCTTTCGTCTTCTACATACAATCGTCCTTACTTTCGCTCCATTGTACCTTCACTAGCTTCGCCATCTTTCTCCTAAGCTATTTTGTATCATACCCAATAATACGAAGTGGCCTACGAGGTATGGAAACATTTGGTCCTACCTCAATATCTTCTAGCTGATCCGGCGTGATCTTCACACTTGAGTCAGGCACAAACTTTCATTAATAAGAGACACAATGAAAGTTGTGCGCGCTCGCCATCTTCTTAGGTAAGTCGACTCTATATACTAACTTCCCGATTCCCTCGACTATCAGAAAAGGTCCTATGATTCTCGATGCCAACTTCCCCTTTCTATCGAATCGAACTACATTATTTAGAGGAGAAACCTTTACAAACACCATATCTTCGAGAAAACGCTAACTCCACTCGTCTCTTATCCGCGTAGCTTTTATGTCGATCCTAAGCACTTTTCATTTGTTGTTGAATGACCTCAGTTTTCTCCAAAGTCTCTCTAATCATATCTGGCCCAAGCATCAGTTTCTCGCCCACTTCCCACCAACATAAAGGAGCGTTACATGGTCGGCCATACAATGCTTCCTATGGAACCATACCATTACTCGACTGATAATTGTTGTTGTATGCAAACTCTACCAAATGCAAATGATCATTCCACGCCCCTCCAAAATCTATAATATATGCTCACAAGATATCTTCCAGTATACGATTTACTCTTTCAATCTGCCCATTCGTTTGCAGGCGATAAGATGTACTAAGATGTAGTTCGGTCCCTAACGCCTCTTATAAGCTCTTCCAAAACACACTAGTGAATAACGGGTCTCAGTCACTCATAATTCTCTTTGGCGCACCGTGAAATCATACTATCCACTTTACATACAACTCCACCAGCTTGGATGTCGTTCTACTTGACTTAACATGTATAAATCTTGTACTCTTGGTCAACCGATCTACTATGATCCAAATTCCATCGTACCCTGCTCGAGTCCTCGGCAATCCATCGATACTTATTCCCATTTCCATCTAGGAATCTATAATGGTTGCAATAATTCATTAGGTTTCATCTATTCTGCCTTTACTAATCGACAATTTATACACTTCGAGATGAATGTCCCAATATCCCTCTTCACACCTTCCCTGTAGTAAATTAACTTCATATCTCCTTACATTTGGAATGATGACACTCTCTTAGCACTTCATCTCTCAATCCAATAATATCGAGAATAATTTGTAGGCGATGTTCAATACATTGATGAGAAACATGCTGCAAAATGCTCAAATAGTTGCTCCAAATGTTGTTGTTGGTGGTGGTGCTCAAGTGTAGGCGCCCAAAGCTGATTTCACGAAGTTGAATAAGGATTTTGCCAGTCTTGGTGGCAAATCATTCCAAGAAATGGAGTGGGCTATAGAAGTGTAGGATTGGTTGAATATCAGCTAGAGGATTTTTGATGATTTGGAATTGGATTATTTTATGAGAAGGTGGTTGGCTTCTCGATAGCTCCAAGGTAGAGCTATGAACTAGTGGAATGTTGTGGAAGTTGCTACTCATGAGGATCAATTCACTCGAGACCAGTTTAAAACCACATTTAAGGTGAAGTTCATACCGACGGCATAGAAGTCGATGTTATTCAGAAAGTTTACAAATCTGAAGTAAGGAGATATGTCTTTCTCCAAATACATGGATGATTTTGGTGCTTTGTCTAAGTACATGATGCCATTTGTCAACATTCTATCAAAGAAAAACAGAAAGTATATTAAGGGTTTGGATGATTACCTAAGATAAAAGCTAGTGGAACACATCGATGAGTCCTTAAGAAGCTCATTCAAAAGGCTCTCTAACATAAAAGTCTGTACCCCAAACCTAAACCAGTTGTTGCCAAAGAAAACCTAAAGCCGCAACCAAGCGGGGAAGGCAAGAAAAAATGGAATGGGAAAAGGAAGCAATTCTAGAAAAAAGATGGTCAGAAAAAGACTAAGTGGAACCCTGTTTGTTATAACCATAGTGATAAGGCCCATTTGAGTAAGAATTGCAAAGCCAAAGGTAAGAGGTATTATAAATGCAACAAGTGAAGGACCTGATCGAGCATGCATCGGATAAAATTGGTCAATTTCAAAATTTTATACCATTAGGATCTTATTAAGCCTATGAAGTTTAAATTCATTTATATCTAAATTTTAATTTAAATAACTCAATATTTTATTTTATTTATGAATAATGTTTTGATTTGATGTATTAGGGGTTCATTTAATATGAACATGTGTATCATATATACATGTGTGTGTACGTGCACATGCAACAATTACAATGTACATGGTTTGACTTGCCCATATATAATTACTGGGATATACACTGCAACAAACAATTTGACCCTCTGTATACATATGTGTTGTCCAACATGTTTTATATGTATATGTATATGTATATATAAATTTGATATAAAATTATATTCATAATAGTATATGTTTGTATGTATGTTTATATGACATTGTAATATAGTTGTACTTATAAGTACAAATTTAAATAATTTTAAATATAAATTTAAGTTCAGTCAGTGTGTGTAGTTTGATTGTGTTTACATACATATACTATAAAATGTTATAAAGTCATTTTTAATGAATTAAAATTAGTTATAATCAAAAGATAATCAATTAGGTTTAAGTAGGCAATTAATTTAATTTAAATTGGATTTGGAAAATCCATCACATCTTAGTCTTAACTAATTTATTTCATTTTCATCTTTTAATTATAAACAAAAATGATGTTTACATATGATTATGTATGTATGTGTGTGTACTTACATACATACTATTTGCACATATGTTTTAAGATTGATTTTGACTACTTTACATGTTTTTAAAATTAAAGAAGGGGTATATAGGGGATGGGTTGATAAGATTATATAGGGTATTAAAATATGAACAATAGAAGATTATCTTTTACAGGTCCATCTAGAACCTTAACAGATAGACCAACAGAATCAAATAGCTTATCATCCATGGGATGGGTTGATAATCTATTAAGAAGATCTAATAATACACAAAACCAGCTAGAAGAAATAATAAATTTGGAAAGGGATATAGAAATATTTTCAAATAACCAACTAGATTCTTTAAACCCTAGAGAAATATATAGAACGGGGCTATTTACAACGGTAACAGGATTGTATAGACACCATAGGGAAGAAATACTTTCCATTCCGGATGGAAGCCAACAAATAATAAGTTTAATGTCACAAGAAGCCGTAAAACAATTAAAAATCCAGAAATACAAACTGATGCATCTAGGACTTATCGTCATAGGCATAAGAGGATTAGTAAGGCAAAAAATTGGAACTAAATTATTATTACTACTTATAGACGATAGACACCAAGATATGGATAAAGCCATATTTGGAATGATGGAAGTAGATATGAACAATAACATAGGTATTGTTTATATAGCTCCAAATTTTACAATGACATTAAATGATTTTTACAAACACATAAAAATTATAATACAAACAAAAGGATTTGAAAACTTTATAGGAAAAAATATTCTACTAGACATTACATTCCTAGGAAAATGTATGTCCAAATATACTCCCAAAATAAAAATAAAATTAGACAAAGTCATAGAAGCCATAAATTCAACTGGCATAAGTTTCATAAAACCAATGGAAATAGATTCTTCTATTCTTGCTGGCCATGAATGGAATATAGAAAACCCAAATAATACAACAGCAACATTAAAACCAAACAATGCTGTGACATACAACAACCTAAACAAATCTATGTCCATAAGATTTAGAGATTATGGACCATCAAACCAACAAGAAATAGAAACAGATGAAGAAGCTGAAGAATTGAATAAACGAATTAATGGATAAAATTATATATCCAAAGGAACTTGGAATGGTCCTCGAACCATCAGAAATTTATGAACTAGAACAAACCCTAAGGCTAACACACCAAATAAATGAAAATACTTTTGTTTACATAGATGATGAAAACAATGTAAGAACAAGGGAAGTCTATAATCTAGACGACTTCTTGGAAGATTCCCAGGAAACGGATAATGAAATACAACAACAAGGTTTGATAAATGATATAATATCAGAATTCACAGAACACGTAGACTTGGCTGACCATGAGGAAAGTGGGAGCTCAGGGATCTCATATCCTAATAAAACCCAAGAGACAATGCCTTACACATTAGGACAACCCCCTAGACAACCAGTTGAACCATATACAAATGAAAATAAAAACCTAAGAACAATAGGCAAAAGATTACCTAATGAAACAACTTTCTTTAAAGACAATTCAGTAATACTAAATGTCACACAATGCCATCCCCAGTTACTAGATACATATCTAGAACAATGGACTGCTGCCATAGCAAGAGATTATGCAGCAAGGCATACAAACATAAATTCTGGTGAAGAAATGATCAGAATTGCTGAAAACTATTTAGGAGATATAGCTAAAGCCATATGGGAAGCCTATAAACAAAGTTTCCCTGAAGAAATAAATAACTTAATAATACAAGGAAGTAATATTTACAACTTTGCTTACACCATGCACAGAATAATAACAGGAAGAGATGTAAACACAGGAGTAACCATAAGACAACAAGAAGCCATGAGAGATTTAGAACAAATCCAATTGCTAGATTGGAAATACATAATAAAATTCTTAAAAGAATTTTTACATTATGCAACTATTTCAGGAAATTATTACAGTGCTGAAATAGGAAATAGACTCTTTTCTAAACTACCAGGAGACTTAGGAAAAGAGATACATAAATCTTGGATAGAACATTACCAAAATAATACTGCAAACATCCCTAAGGGATATGATAACATTGGAATAAGAATAACACATATTATTTCTGAACTAAAAAAGAAATGTACCTATATACAAATCCAAAGAGAATTAAAACAAAAAAATTACGGATTTTGTGGACAGATATATACTCCACAACAATATGGATCAAGAAATTACAACATAGATAGAAAACCTAAGTTTAAAAAGAGATATACAAAAAAATACTACTTAAGAAAATCAAATGAAAAAAAACCTTATCTTAACAAAGAAAAACATGTTAGAAAATATAATCCAAGAAAAACATATGCAAATACAATCACATGTTTTGCCTGTAATGAAAAAGGACATTTATCTTCCTCATGTCCAAAAAGACATAACTTATTTACTAGGGAATCTAACCTTATAGATTCAGTCAAAGAAGATTTGATTGAAATTGCTTCTGATGTTTCAGAAACTTCTACAATATATTCTATAATATCCTTAGAAGGATTACAAGAACAAGAACAAATACAAACATCAAATTACACCTTAATTGATGAATTAACAGATTTTCAAGAAAATATACCACATGAATATCTACTAAATATTGTAAACAAAGAATTATGTGAACATAATTTCAAACATAAAATGGGAACAGATACCACGAAATGTGAGTTCTGTCCTTGGTACCCTGCTTTTAATAAAAGATTTAAATGTATAGAATGCACAATGGAAATATGCCATATTTGTGCAAAGAATAAATTCGATATAGATTTACCCAGAGAAAATAAACCTGCTTACACAGATAAAAATAAGATAAATGAAGATAGAATTAAGGTACTTGAAGAAAGAACAAATAATATTGAACTAGAACTAGAAGAAATAAGAGAAAAAATTATAACCTCAGAAAAAAAGAAAGAGGTTACTCATGATGAATCAACATCATATGAAAATAATAACAATTTAAATAACATTGACAAACCAATACAAATCCCACTGATATGTAACTCAGGAAACCTAAAGGAATTACGTATCCCAACAAAGCTGAATATCAAAGGATTAGAAATCCAGATGTTAGCATTTATCGATACGGGAGCTACTAGTTCGACTATATGTTCTAGCCTTATTCCTTACAAATATGTAACAAAAGCAGATAGGCCAAAACAAAGTATCCAATTTGATGGAACTACTAATATTATTACAAATATTGTGAAAAATATAAACATAAGTTTTACCAATACATGTGGAGAATGGTCTCCTTATTACAACATAAAACAATTATGGGTTTTAGAATTAAACCTTGAAGGAATAAAACTAATCCTAGGATTAGATTTCTTGTTAAATGACAACGGGAGTTTTGCATTTAATAAAGATTATATACAAATTTCAAAAAAGACTACACTAACCCCAATACTATCAGAATATGCGCTTGAGAAGCGTGGTGGGAATACAGAACATAAAAGAGAAAATGAAAAAGACAAATGTAATTGTCCCACTCCAGGACAATGCAAAAACAACGAAAATATACTAACAGAACAAGAAAATGAAGAAATTTTATATGAAACCTCTAAACAGTATGAATATAAAAGAAAAGAATTTACTAAAGATGTCCAACTTATAAATCCAAGAGACATAAGCAAACTATTATTAACCATAGACGACATAGATCAATTAATCTCTAAACTAGAAAAAATAGAAATTATAGGAGAAAAACCGTTAAGATACTGGAACAAAGGCTCTATACAATGCAAATTAGATATAATCAACCCAGATTTAACTATAAAAACAGGATCTCCAAAATACGATACTTGGATCATGGAAGAATTCAAGATGCATATAAAAATTCTGACAAACTTAAATATTATTAGGAAAACAGACTCAAGGCATAGAACAGCAGCCTTTATTGTCCAAAAAGAATCTGAAAGAAAACGGGGTCAGTCTAGAATGGTTATGAACTACACTAGACCAAATGACAATACCCATGAAGATGGATATTGTATTCCTAATAAAGATGTATTGATAAATAAAATACAAGGAGCAAACTGGTTTTCCAAATTTGATTTAAAATCAGGATTTTGGCAAGTAAAAATGCATCCTGAATCCATACCTTGGACTGCATTTACATGCAGTGAAGGACATTATGAATGGTTAGTAATGCCGTTCGGCCTAAAAAATGCACCACAAATATTCCAAAGAAAAATGGATAATGTTTTCCAAAACTGCAACAAGTACACTTGTGTGTATATAGATGATATTCTCGTATTCTCTAGAACTAAGCAAGAGCACATATCACACCTATATACTGTGTTAAAACTTATAGAAGCACACGGATTGATTATATCCAAGAAAAAGATAGAACTAATTAAAAACAACATAGAATTTCTGGGGGCTAAAATAGGTAAGGGAGTCATAGAATTACAATCCCATATAACCAGAAAGATACTAGAATTTCCTGATAAACTGGATAATCTAAAACAATTACAAGCCTTTTTAGGACTCGTAAATTATGCAAGGCCCTATATAAGAGATCTTTCAAAATACACTGGCCCTTTATATAACAAAGCAAGCCCAAAGGGAAATAGGGATTTCAATACAGAAGACATAAAACAAGTCCAAAAAATAAAAGAGCTGGCCCAAAACCTGAAGCCCTTAAGTCTACCATTACAGACAGATTATATAATAATTGAAACAGATGGATCCTCTATAGGATGGGAAGGAATTTTACTAAGTAAAAATAATAAATATGAAAACAAATCTACTGAAAAAATATGTAGGTACACTTCAGGTGTATACAAAGAAAAGGGATATATGACATCCTTGGATTACGAAATATTAGCTATAATTTATGTCCTAGAATCATTTAAATTATTTATAATATCCCAAAAGGAAATAACATTAAGAACAGACTGTGAATCCATAGTAAAATACACAGATAATAAAAAAGAAAAAGGAACTATAAACAATAGATGGCTGAAATTTAAGCATGCTGTCTCAAATTGTGGAACCAATATTTGTTGGGAACATATAAAAGGGAAAAACAATTTCCTACCAGACCAATTATCCAGATTATTGAGATAAATATTTTTTATTGTACTAACACATAGTCTGCAGATATGGATATGGAAGAATTAAATCCAGCTAAACATTTGAAGACATACAAAACAAATCATTTCGTTACAAAGGCAAAAGTCACAGAAGAACAACAACTTGTTCTAGACAACATATGGAACATGAAGACTCCCCAAGAGTCTAACAAACAAAAACTAAGCGTGTTATACACCTTAGTTGCAATATTTACAAACGAGAAAAAAACAAACTATCTCTACTATGGCCTTTTTAATGGTCCTGACGCCGGTATTTATACCACTTGGGAACAAATGATCTCTAAGATCAAATTTCTAGAACAAAATCCTAGATATGGGAAACCTTTATACAAAGGCTTTAATTCTTTTGAAGCTGCTACAAACGAATTACAAAAAATATTTGGAAAGGACTATGTCATTTCTGAAGACATAACAAGTATCCAACAAATAACCCTAGGGAAAAAGATTAAAACTGAGCTACCTGAGGCATCTTCAGCCTCAAATTTTAGACCACAAACCCCCTCTTTTGATCATATTATCAAAACCACAGAACCAAACAAATATACCAGCCTTGGAACCCCTAGACAAATTTTCTCAAACCCACCAAATCCAAATCCTAAAATAACATGTTCACCAAACTTTCCAGAACAATTAACCAGGGAACTTTACTTCCTACAACACTCTTCAGACCTCAACCCTGTAAACTTCAACAAAGCTTGCAAATTCTTCACGGATATTTCTCGAACAAAAGTTGAAGGGATACAAATTAACTGGGAGATCTTGAGGAATACCAACATTCCTTGTACAAAGCAGAATGAAGACTGCCTCAACAAATCCACAAACTGCCAATGCACAATAATATGTGCAGTTCCCCAAATAAACCTAAACCTAACCAAATACAAATACCTTATCCATGATAATGTCACATATGATCCAACCACCCTTATAAATTATGGATTAATCAAGAGAATCTACTTTGACGAATGGGTCCAAGAAGACTTGCCTGAACCCATAGGAAGTATCGCAGAACAATTGACAAACATACTAGCCACAGAAGTATACATGGATTTCAAATCAACTCCTCCTCATTTTGGGAAAAATGTATTTGAACCAACAAAACACATAATCCAAATCAAAGCTAAATTCCTAGATCCAGATTACGAAGATTGGAATGACAATCTTAATATAGACAAAATAAGCAATATCAAATTAAATGAACAAAGTTATGAAAGGTATAGGGCATACAAAATAGCTCAGGACCAAGACTGGGAAAACAGTACTTTGTTCTTATATGCAGAAACTCCAGTCCAAAAAATATTCATCACAAGATTTCTTGAAGACCACAGACTAAATTACAGAGGTTTTGATATATACCATCCTAAACCTTCAATGATTAAAAGCTAAAAAAAAGAAAAAACCAGAAGATTGAATAAAGACACAGAAGATAAAGAAGACACAGGCTCCAATACAATGTCCACTGAAGATTGAAGATGTGACGTAAAGATAAAAACGTCATCTACCTTTTTATAATGGGATTCCCATTATGAAATAAAAATTCATAAAGAAGACATAGATGTGATATATTATGCCTACTTTTGACAAATGTAAATACTTTTGCTTTTTTCTTTTTTGAGTGGAAGGTATCTTTCCACCTTCATCTGTAAGTCATAATGGACAGCTGTATGTCCTTAGCTTGATTGGCTCAGCCTATATAATGAGTCTCTTAGTGTGCCTGTAAGGATATCAATTACCAAGTATTGTAATATTATTGTAAAATTAGAAGCTATCTGTTGTTAATGGCTACCTGCTCCGACCTTTCTTTTTCTTCTTCAAAATTTATGGGTAACTAAACATTCAGTCAGAGCTGAGGAAAGAAAGGATACAAAACTGCTTCAGCTATGTAAGTTCTCTTGTTTTACCACAGATTATTCGTTTATATTATGCTCACTATGTTTGAATGACAATGATCCTTTAAAAAAAACAATTGATACCAGTTGCTATAAGCTTAATAAGTAATTCCAATAGACGTAAATCCGCTAGTCGAAAGAAGTACCGGGTGAGGGAAAGAGTAGACGCTTAGGATGACAAGGTGAGGAAAAATGATTTAAGATATAGGTTTCTGGTAAAGGTTTTAAAAAGGTTCATGGTTGTTTTAAACAAACCTGAAAATAATATTAATGATAAATCGGTTTGGCAACATAAGAAATACATAATAAGCAGAATTGTATCTCAGTATTTCCAAAAGCTTTGGCTATTTTCTCTAACATAAACAACCAATCTTGCATAAAAAGAAGAAACAATTACAATGGAAAAATTACAGCAATATTTAGAAAATAAATTTATGATAAATATAATAAACATTATGAAAAACAATACAGACCTTACAGAAAACCAAAAACACCAAATAATAAGTATTTTCAAACAAAAATATTCACATGAATTGATCAGTATTTATGACTGTGAAACAAGTTTAACAGAAATATATAATAACTTTAACATCTGGAGAGAACCTGGAAACATAGTACTAATACCTAGATTTGTTAAAGAATTCTATAGAGAATGGCAAAATTACTTAGAAATCAAAAATAAAGCAGATTACAACATAACAGAAAAAAATAACTGGGAAAATACAGAACTATAAAAAAAAATGATGAACGGATTTTCAGAAATTGAGAATGTAGAATCTCTACAGAATTATTTAGAACAAACATTTATGACTAAGCTCATGATTATTCTAAAACAAACAGAACTAAACGAAAACCAACAATATAATATTGCAAAGATATTTAGACATAACTATACAGAAAAACTCATCAACCTCGATGATGAACCTAAAATAAACAAAAAGAAGATAGTAAAAAGTCTTAGAAGTACCTATTTTGTCTTTAATACTAAAAATCCGAAAATGAAGATTACCAACAGGATGTTGGATCTTTTTGTTGAAGAACATTATGAACAGATTAGACAAGAAATGATTAAAGAAAACAGAGAATGGCTAAATAAACCCCTAGACCTAACATGGACAAATCACATAGATACAGAATATTGGTATGAAGATGATTATAAGTTTCCCTCTTTAATATGAATCATCTTCATACCAATATTCTGTATCTATGTGATTTGTCCATGTTAGGTCTAGGGGTTTATTTAGCCATTCTCTGTTTTCTTTAATCATTTCTTGTCTAATCTGTTCATAATGTTCTTCAACAAAAAGATCCAACATCCTGTTGGTAATCTTCATTTTCGGATTTTTAGTATTAAAGACAAAATAGGTACTTCTAAGACTTTTTACTATCTTCTTTTTGTTTATTTTAGGTTCATCATCGAGGTTGATGAGTTTTTCTGTATAATTATGTCTAAATATCTTTGCAATATTATATTGTTGGTTTTCGTTTAGTTCTGTTTGTTTTAGAATAATCATGAGCTTAGTCATAAATGTTTGTTCTAAATAATTCTGTAGAGATTCTACATTCTCAATTTCTGAAAATCCGTTCATCATTTTTTTTTTATAGTTCTGTATTTTCCCAGTTATTTTTTTCTGTTATGTTGTAATCTGCTTTATTTTTGATTTCTAAGTAATTTTGCCATTCTCTATAGAATTCTTTAACAAATCTAGGTGTTAGTACTATGTTTCCAGGTTCTCTCCAGATGTTAAAGTTATTATATATTTCTGTTAAACTTGTTTCACAGTCATAAATACTGATCAATTCATGTGAATATTTTTGTTTGAAAATACTTATTATTTGGTGTTTTTGGTTTTCTGTAAGGTCTGTATTGTTTTTCATAATGTTTATTATATTTATCATAAATTTATTTTCTAAATATTGCTGTAATTTTTCCATTGTAATTGTTTCTTCTTTTTATGCAAGATTGGTTGTTTATGTTAGAGAAAATAGCCAAAGCTTTTGGAAATACTGAGATACAATTCTGCTTATTATGTATTTCTTATGTTGCCAAACCGATTTATCATTAATATTATTTTCAGGTTTGTTTAAAACAACCATGAACCTTTTTAAAACCTTTACCAGAAACCTATATCTTAAATCATTTTTCCTCACCTTGTCATCCTAAGCGTCTACTCTTTCCCTCACACGGTACTTCTTTCGACTAGCGGATTTACGTCTATTGGAATTACTTATTAAGCTTATAGCAACTGGTATCAATTGTTTTTTTTAAAGGATCATTGTCATTCAAACATAGTGAGCATAATATAAACGTATAATCTGTGGTAAAACAAGAGAACTTACATAGCTGAAGCAGTTTTGTATCCTTTCTTTCCTCAGCTCTGACTGAATGTTTAGTTACCCATAAATTTTGAAGAAGAAAAAGAAAGGTCGGAGCAGGTAGCCATTAACAACAGATAGCTTCTAATTTTACAATAATATTACAATACTTGGTAATTGATATCCTTACAGGCACATTAAGACACTCATTATATAGGCTGAGCCAATCAAGCTAAGGACATACAGCTGTCCATTATGACTTATAGATGAAGGTGGAAAGATACCTTCCACTCAAAAAAGAAAAAAGCAAAAGTATTTACATTTGTCAAAAGTAGGCATAATATATCACATCTGTGTCTTCTTTATGAATTTTTATTTCATAATGGGAATCCCATTATAAAAAGGTAGATGACGTTTTTATCTTTACGTCACATCTTCAATCTTCAGTGGACATTGTATTGGAGCCTGTGTCTTCTTTATCTTCTGTGTCTTTATTCAATCTTCTGGTTTTTTCTTTTTTGTAGCTTTTAATCATTGAAGGTTTAGGATGGTATATATCAAAACCTCTGTAATTTAGTCTGTGGTCTTCAAGAAATCTTGTGATGAATATTTTTTGGACTGGAGTTTCTACATATAAGAACAAAGTACTGTTTTCCCAGTCTTGGTCCTAAGCTATTTTGTATGCCCTATACCTTTCATAACTTTGTTCATTTAATTTGATATTGCTTATTTTGTCTATATTAAGATTGTCATTCCAATCTTCGTAATCTGGATCTAGGAATTTAGCTTTGATTTGGATTATGTGTTTTGTTGGTTCAAATACATTTTTCCCAAAATGAGGAGGAGTTGATTTGAAATCCATGTATACTTCTGTGGCTAGTATGTTTGTCAATTGTTCTGCGATACTTCCTATGGGTTCAGGCAAGTCTTCTTGGACCCATTCGTCAAAGTAGATTCTCTTGATTAATCCATAATTTATAAGGGTGGTTGGATCATATGTGACATTATCATGGATAAGGTATTTGTATTTGGTTAGGTTTAGGTTTATTTGGGGAACTGCACATATTATTGTGCATTGGCAGTTTGTGGATTTGTTGAGGCAGTCTTCATTCTGCTTTGTACAAGGAATGTTGGTATTCCTCAAGATCTCCCAGTTAATTTGTATCCCTTCAACTTTTGTTCGAGAAATATCCGTGAAGAATTTGCAAGCTTTGTTGAAGTTTACAGGGTTGAGGTCTGAAGAGTGTTGTAGGAAGTAAAGTTCCCTGGTTAATTGTTCTGGAAAGTTTGGTGAACATGTTATTTTAGGATTTGGATTTGGTGGGTTTGAGAAAATTTGTCTAGGGGTTCCAAGGCTGGTATATTTGTTTGGTTCTGTGGTTTTGATAATATGAGCAAAAGAGGGGGTTTGTGGTCTAAAATTTGAGGCTGAAGATGCCTCAGGTAGCTCAGTTTTAATCTTTTTCCCTAGGGTTATTTGTTGGATACTTGTTATGTCTTCAGAAATGACATAGTCCTTTCCAAATATTTTTTGTAATTCGTTTGTAGCAGCTTCAAAAGAATTAAAGCCTTTGTATAAAGGTTTCCCATACCTAGGATTTTGTTCTAGAAATTTGATCTTAGAGATCATTTGTTCCCAAGTGGTATAAATACCGGCGTCAGGACCATTAAAAAGGCCATAGTAGAGATAGTTTGTTTTTTTCTCGTTTGTAAATATTGTAACTAAGGTGTATAACACGCTTAGTTTTTGTTTGTTAGACTCTTGGGGAGTCTTCATGTTCCATATGTTGTCTAGAACAAGTTGTTGTTCTTCTGTGACTTTTGCCTTTGTAACGAAATGATTTGTTTTGTATGTCTTCAAATGTTTAGCTGGATTTAATTCTTCCATATCCATATCTGCAGACTATGTGTTAGTACAATAAAAAATATTTATCTCAATAATCTGGATAATTGGTCTGGTAGGAAATTGTTTTTCCCTTTTATATGTTCCCAACAAATATTGGTTCCACAATTTGAGACAGCATGCTTAAATTTCAGCCATCTATTGTTTATAGTTCCTTTTTCTTTTTTATTATCTGTGTATTTTACTATGGATTCACAGTATGTTCTTAATGTTATTTCCTTTTGGGATATTATAAATAATTTAAATGATTCTAGGACATAAATTATAGCTAATATTTCGTAATCCAAGGATGTCATATATCCCTTTTCTTTGTATACACCTGAAGTGTACCTACATATTTTTTCAGTAGATTTGTTTTCATATTTATTATTTTTACTTAGTAAAATTCCTCCCCATCCTATAGAGGATCCATCTGTTTCAATTATTATATAATCTGTCTGTAATGGTAGACTTAAGGGCTTCAGGTTTTGGGCCAGCTCTTTTATTTTTTGGACTTGTTTTATGTCTTCTGTATTGAAATCCCTATTTCCCTTTGGGCTTGCTTTGTTATATAAAGGGCCAGTGTATTTTGAAAGATCTCTTATATAGGGCCTTGCATAATTTACGAGTCCTAAAAAGGCTTGTAATTGTTTTAGATTATCCAGTTTATCAGGAAATTCTAGTATCTTTCTGGTTATATGGGATTGTAATTCTATGACTCCCTTACCTATTTTAGCCCCCAGAAATTCTATGTTGTTTTTAATTAGTTCTATCTTTTTCTTGGATATAATCAATCCGTGTGCTTCTATAAGTTTTAACACAGTATATAGGTGTGATATGTGCTCTTGCTTAGTTCTAGAGAATACGAGAATATCATCTATATACACACAAGTGTACTTGTTGCAGTTTTGGAAAACATTATCCATTTTTCTTTGGAATATTTGTGGTGCATTTTTTAGGCCGAACGGCATTACTAACCATTCATAATGTCCTTCACTGCATGTAAATGCAGTCCAAGGTATGGATTCAGGATGCATTTTTACTTGCCAAAATCCTGATTTTAAATCAAATTTGGAAAACCAGTTTGCTCCTTGTATTTTATTTATCAATACATCTTTATTAGGAATACAATATCCATCTTCATGGGTATTGTCATTTAGTCTAGTGTAGTTCATAACCATTCTAGACTGACCCCGTTTTCTTTCAGATTCTTTTTGGACAATAAAGGCTGCTGTTCTATGCCTTGAGTCTGTTTTCCTAATAATATTTAAGTTTGTCAGAATTTTTATATGCATCTTGAATTCTTCCATGATCCAAGTATCGTATTTTGGAGATCCTGTTTTTATAGTTAAATCTGGGTTGATTATATCTAATTTGCATTGTATAGAGTCTTTGTTCCAGTATCTTAACGGTTTTTCTCCTATAATTTCTATTTTTTCTAGTTTAGAGATTAATTGATCTATGTCGTCTATGGTTAATAATAGTTTGCTTATGTCTCTTGGATTTATAAGTTGGACATCTTTAGTAAATTCTTTTCTTTTATATTCATACTGTTTAGAGGTTTCATATAAAATTTCTTCATTTTCTTGTTCTGTTAGTATATTTTCGTTGTTTTTGCATTGTCCTGGAGTGGGACAATTACATTTGTCTTTTTCATTTTCTCTTTTATGTTCTGTATTCCCACCACGCTTCTCAAGCGCATATTCTGATAGTATTGGGGTTAGTGTAGTCTTTTTTGAAATTTGTATATAATCTTTATTAAATGCAAAACTCCCGTTGTCATTTAACAAGAAATCTAATCCTAGGATTAGTTTTATTCCTTCAAGGTTTAATTCTAAAACCCATAATTGTTTTATGTTGTAATAAGGAGACCATTCTCCACATGTATTGGTAAAACTTATGTTTATATTTTTCACAATATTTGTAATAATATTAGTAGTTCCATCAAATTGGATACTTTGTTTTGGCCTATCTGCTTTTGTTACATATTTGTAAGGAATAAGGCTAGAACATATAGTCGAACTAGTAGCTCCCGTATCGATAAATGCTAACATCTGGATTTCTAATCCTTTGATATTCAGCTTTGTTGGGATACGTAATTCCTTTAGGTTTCCTGAGTTACATATCAGTGGGATTTGTATTGGTTTGTCAATGTTATTTAAATTGTTATTATTTTCATATGATGTTGATTCATCATGAGTAACCTCTTTCTTTTTTTCTGAGGTTATAATTTTTTCTCTTATTTCTTCTAGTTCTAGTTCAATATTATTTGTTCTTTCTTCAAGTACCTTAATTCTATCTTCATTTATCTTATTTTTATCTGTGTAAGCAGGTTTATTTTCTCTGGGTAAATCTATATCGAATTTATTCTTTGCACAAATATGGCATATTTCCATTGTGCATTCTATACATTTAAATCTTTTATTAAAAGCAGGGTACCAAGGACAGAACTCACATTTCGTGGTATCTGTTCCCATTTTATGTTTGAAATTATGTTCACATAATTCTTTGTTTACAATATTTAGTAGATATTCATGTGGTATATTTTCTTGAAAATCTGTTAATTCATCAATTAAGGTGTAATTTGATGTTTGTATTTGTTCTTGTTCTTGTAATCCTTCTAAGGGTATTATAGAATATATTGTAGAAGTTTCTGAAACATCAGAAGCAATTTCAATCAAATCTTCTTTGACTGAATCTATAAGGTTAGATTCCCTAGTAAATAAGTTATGTCTTTTTGGACATGAGGAAGATAAATGTCCTTTTTCATTACAGGCAAAACATGTGATTGTATTTGCATATGTTTTTCTTGGATTATATTTTCTAACATGTTTTTCTTTGTTAAGATAAGGTTTTTTTGCATTTGATTTTCTTAAGTAGTATTTTTTTGTATATCTCTTTTTAAACTTAGGTTTTCTATCTATGTTGTAATTTCTTGATCCATATTGTTGTGGAGTATATATCTGTCCACAAAATCCGTAATTTTTTTGTTTTAATTCTCTTTGGATTTGTATATAGGTACATTTCTTTTTTAGTTCAGAAATAATATGTGTTATTCTTATTCCAATGTTATCATATCCCTTAGGGATGTTTGCAGTATTATTTTGGTAATGTTCTATCCAAGATTTATGTATCTCTTTTCCTAAGTCTCCTGGTAGTTTAGAAAAGAGTCTATTTCCTATTTCAGCACTGTAATAATTTCCTGAAATAGTTGCATAATGTAAAAATTCTTTTAAGAATTTTATTATGTATTTCCAATCTAGCAATTGGATTTGTTCTAAATCTCTCATGGCTTCTTGTTGTCTTATGGTTACTCCTGTGTTTACATCTCTTCCTGTTATTATTCTGTGCATGGTGTAAGCAAAGTTGTAAATATTACTTCCTTGTATTATTAAGTTATTTATTTCTTCAGGGAAACTTTGTTTATAGGCTTCCCATATGGCTTTAGCTATATCTCCTAAATAGTTTTCAGCAATTCTGATCATTTCTTCACCAGAATTTATGTTTGTATGCCTTGCTGCATAATCTCTTGCTATGGCAGCAGTCCATTGTTCTAGATATGTATCTAGTAACTGGGGATGGCATTGTGTGACATTTAGTATTACTGAATTGTCTTTAAAGAAAGTTGTTTCATTAGGTAATCTTTTGCCTATTGTTCTTAGGTTTTTATTTTCATTTGTATATGGTTCAACTGGTTGTCTAGGGGGTTGTCCTAATGTGTAAGGCATTGTCTCTTGGGTTTTATTAGGATATGAGATCCCTGAGCTCCCACTTTCCTCATGGTCAGCCAAGTCTACGTGTTCTGTGAATTCTGATATTATATCATTTATCAAACCTTGTTGTTGTATTTCATTATCCGTTTCCTGGGAATCTTCCAAGAAGTCGTCTAGATTATAGACTTTAGTTTTAAAAACATCTGGAATGGAAACTATTTCATTTTCACTATTTTGGCAGCATATAACCACATATAACTTTAGTTTCAACATAGGAAATATTTAAAATTAAATTTAAGATTATACACATAAGTCCTATGTGTGTGTGTGTTTAAAACTAATATATATATAATTTAATTCCTTTTTATTTCTAAAATAATATATATATATATATATATATTATTTAATAAAATATATATACATATACCATATACTTTGTACTTATGTGAATAAATTTTTTGATATAAAGACTGTATGATCCGAAGATCGTACAGGCATACTATATATATACATATACATATACATATATGTGTGTGTATAACGGCCTACAAGGCTTGTCTGATAGCCGAACGGTTTTTTAGATGGACCGCCCACCCCTACAAAACATTGAAGCATATGTGTTTGGCATAAGCACCATAACACGAAAGACTTAACAATACAAATATACATGCCCATAGACTACAAAAGGAAAAGGGCTACATCCCAAATTCCAAATATTACATAGACAGAGCATAGCTACCCGAGTTTCGCACTGGGACCAAAAAGGAAGCCAGTAAATTCCAAACAAAGAAGATCTTCGAACTGTAGAGGCCAAATATTGCAGCAAACAAAAATTACTTCAATTTCTGATTTCTCCAGATGAATAAAGCATGTCACAAGACAACAACCAATGACTAGAGTGGAATCACAATTCAACCAAGAGAAACAATATTAGGAAGAGTAACCAAGGATACAACCCATATTCACAACACTGATCTAGTAGAGAGAACAACAGAAGTAAATTAAGGCACATCAAGCACACTATAAAACATAAACCAAATTTCCTATGAAGCACAACAAACCCCACCAAAAAATTGACTTACACCGGCTGCACATGACAGTCCCCATGGAGCGAGATGGTGGAGATGAAAAAAGTTGAGGCTTCAACATCCAAGTGGCTCACAACAACAAAATACAATGCATTTCAAACTACTAAAGGTCTATTCTTAAAAGGATAGCAAGAATGAAGAAATTATAACGACAGCTAACAAAAAACAGAGGTTAAATATGAAAACAACACCAATCCCCATAATTCAGGAACATATTTCTTCCAAGCTTAGCACAAATATGCGACCCCGACTATGACTATTATGGATAGTAGCTTGCGAGACCAACGCCAAACCAAAGAGCCATCAGCATAGAAGAGAAACTATTGGACAAAGTGAAACTAACAATATGCCCATGAGAGAGACCACAATTATTCAATAAATTGTCACCTCCGTTACAGCGCAATCGTAAAGGTAACCTAAAAATATGATGAAAGTATTGGCTAGGCAGGAAACATTTTACCCAGTAGATCGGTGCAAACACAAAATGAGAAAGGCAGAAGGCCAAATCAGTAATTGCTAGTAACCAACCCGAGAAGCACATCGCTTGAAGGACCTGACTATACACAAACACCTGACAACCTTGACGAAAACGATGCGCATGCTATTTCCACAACCTAACTAAAAAGAATATCTCCGATAGCGATTGCAAAGCTAAATCTGAACAAGGCGGAGGTAGAGTAGCAGTATGAAGCACAAGTAACTGAAAAAGGAGGAAGCGAGGAATTAGGGGGAAACGATTGTTGCAGTAATGGAAAATTTTGGGGAAGATAGGGATGTAGTGGAAAGGAAATTGGAAGCAAGAAAGAAAAGTGAAATTTATTAAGTAAGAAGAGAAGGGCGGCAATAGAAAAAGGGAGAGCAACCTTACTCCCCATTGATGCAACTCTTCTATTTTGTTTAAAGCCTCTTTCAAACATTGTCAAAAATTGAAAATAAAATGAAATTTTTATTCTATGGCCAAAAGAATATAATAAAATAATTAATCATAAAATATATTTACATATTCACATCTCATGTTGATAACACACATATATATAAGGATTTGTGATAGTAGAGTTGATCTAACTACACATAAACCATATAATGAGCACACACATATATACATAAATACATACATATACATATAAGTTGTAAATAAGAATATTACCTTGCTATAGCCCAAAAAATATACTTTGAATATTGAATCAATGGACCCTACTTGAATTTCTATTCGATTCTTCCAAGGAGAGCAAGCAACTTGAAAGCACTACACACCGTTGCATTGATTTTATTTGAATTTATGTTTTAATGCTTGAATCAATGAGGTGATGGGAGTGGATTTTCAGCTAGTAAAGAAAGGGACAATGGCAACTCAAAACCCTAGAGGATAATTAAAGAAAAAGAGAGGCTAAGGCTATTTAAATAGCAAAGAAAAGAGAGTGCTTAAAGATGGAAGCATACCTTTTCTATTTAACACCCTTTTGGAATCAAATCCCAAGCCCTCCTCCCCAAGTAATGGCCGACCATAGTTAGCCCTTATGTGGGCCTCATTCCACTTCAAGCCAGATCAAACAATTTACATATAAATCAAATTCAAATGTATACTAATATCATATATCGATAAGTGTGTATACAACCTTTATATACGCACTATTTTTAAGACCAATCAACATAAATCAAATAAAATTTTATAAGTTATATTTCATAAATATTAATTAATTTATAAAAATTATAATTTAATTAAATTGGGTGGTGGATGAAGGATTCAACATTGAGGTTGTGTGACTCTTAGGTGTAAATTCAGTCGGTGATTAATATCGAACAATTCGAATATTAACTATTCACATGTCATCTAATGGTGTGACATTTTGGCCAAATTTATCCCTTGCATAGCTTTAGTAAAATCTAACTTTACTTATTTTAGGCGTTACTCAGTAGTGATAATTACTTACACCAATTCTCTTCGTCAACACCATAACACATTAGGACTTATGGAATTTGGTTATGGTCAAAATTCCAATAACATTCATATTCATTTATAGCCCAAATACAAAATCCTTAGTTCAATAATAACAATAATTATTAACCGTACTGCTTTGCCAAAGACTTTGACTATAAGTTGAATTTAGTTGACTGTGATACTTACCTCATATAACTGAGGAGACGAATTCTCTCTTGAATAGTGTTTCACTTCCAATGCTTCCACTTGACTCAACTATAGTCGTTCATTGGTTGTCGTTCCTCGATTTAACTATAGTCAAAGCAGAGCTTCCACATTGAAGAACAATAGTATTCTTAATTCAAGAGAACTATGTAATTTTGTCACATTGATATTTGTAACAATCTGCAAATGTGACGACCCGACTTCCTATGCCCAGGAAATCGTATCGTTTTGAAGAAAAGAAAGAGGTGAGAAAATAGAAAAGATAGAAAAGAAGAAGAAACGACAACAGAATCTCAACAGCGGAACGAATAAAATATAATATATCACATAATATAATACATAGTATCATATACATCAGAGTTACACAGATAATACAACACAAACTAAACAGTTATAAACACCTGTCTAGTTAATACAACTCGATACAACACAATACAACACATCTCAGAGATACCAACACAGCGGAAAATACAGAATAAACACTGACACAGCGGAACCAATATATACATCTATAACGCTGAAGCCTCCTGCTCCATTGCTCCTCCATAGTTCGTCAAAGCTAACCTGAATCCCTTGACTACCCGTAAAAATTTGGGTACCCGAGAGTTTATGAAAAACAGAAATAAACTTCGGGTCAGACATGGGTCTGGTATGAGTAACAGGGTAAAGTTGTTTAACTTTGAAAATCATTTGAAACAAAAGGTATCACGTAAGACTTCCCACACATAAACATGGAAAAGTTTTTACCTTACGCTAACCAAAACATTTCATAGGAAATCCAGTGATATTATAATAGTGTCTAGGGTTTTCAAGTAAATAGAAAATAGCTGAAATTGTTACATATATTAAATTCCAGCATACTAGCCACAACGTGGGTAATACAATCAAAACCGTAAGATCTCGTAGGGAAAATGGGTTTCCATCAATGGCTGGGCTACTGGGGTACCGCCCGTCACAGTACGTGGCCTAGATCACCGTACCGAGGAGTACGCCCGCTCCCCTACAACACAAGGCCGGACCCGTTCCTTACTGAACAGTTCCAAACGAGACAACCCCGGCAGTAGGACGTCAACAACTGCCCACACAACGAAATAAAAAGGGACATCTAGACAGGGGAAAATCTCGCTCTCAAGTGGGTGCTACCCACGAAGCCTTGCTGCACCTCCCCTGTTTTAGCCATTCCCGGTTGATGAGGCTTGAGGTCACGATTACCTTTATCAGAACTCATCACTTAGAATGCTCATCGTCCACCTGACGATGTGCTGAAAGCATTCAATCCATACAAGTTCGTTCCGGGTTCGAACGAAACCGAAGGCATTATCTCGTTACACTCGTATTGGAATCACCCTCAGAGTTAACGACAATAACCCTTGCATTCTGAATCACCATCTCGAATCTATAAGTACTATCTCCGTTAAACTCATTACGGAATCACCCACAGAGTTATACTGACGAACAGTTCTTATACCTCGAGTCTTCACTTGCTCCATTTGAATTCCACGACCTAACGTTATTTTGGATCGATGTGGTATTCGGGTCTCCAGACCTGGAATCCCGGTATACGGAAACCCGATCCCGGTCTCATCGAAATCCAAACCGTGTCTTTTAAGGCCAAGTTGTTTTAAAGTTAAAAACAATCCAATTCAATTATCTATATCAACACAGATAGATAAATCACAATATAACAATGGATATCATAACATCATCACAAGCATAAAATCAATATCATCTCAAACAAACATCCAAATCACAACAGATATCACTCGTCTCATATCTGAGATCACAATCAATCAATGGGATATCAATATCATTCATAAGCAATGATTTATTATTCACAACTATAATTAATTTAAAATGAATTAAATTAATTACTTCTGTCCCTAATTAATTTAAAGTAAATTAAATTAATTACTTATCTATAAATCCTGCTTATACAACCATTTTCTAATTACAATAAGTAATTAGTCTTAATTTAATTCCACAGATTAATTAATGTAAATCATTTATAGTAATTAATATTTAATTACTTCATTTATTAATTAAATATAATTAACTTCATTTATTCTTAATTAATTACATAAATTAATCACCTCATTATTAATTATTACTTATTTTGACAATTCATAATTATATCATTAACTGTATAAATTAATGATCTCTAATTTATTTGTAAATCAAACCACTTCATTACTTTAAGTAATGTAATCTTTAAAATAAACAATTATCAATCACCCTGGATTAATAACATCAGTAATTAACTCTCCTAAATAAATTAATTATCCCATAATTAATTATCTTCATTTATTAATCCCTTAATTAATTTCAAAAGTAATTTCCCATATTACTTTATCTACTCATTAACTTGTATTAATCACATCCAGTGATTATTATCTAATTACTACTCAAAGTAATTCTGCTCCATTAATTACACCGAGTAATTCCACTCATCGGATTATTAAATGATTTATAAATTTGATTAAGTTAAATAGATTCATTCATTTGATCATATCATCCAATTTAGTTCCAATAGATAATAACCCTTCAATTACTTTGTTAAATATTCATTTAACAGCTTCAATGAATTATCCAAATTAATTCATCTAATTATTATCAATATTTATCACATTTATAAATCAATTTAAAATCCTTAGTTAATTGATTTATTAACTAAACAATTACTTGATTTCTTCCTTTGTAATTTCCTCTTTAATTTTAATTGATTATTACTAAATATAAATAAGTCATTTTCTAATTATCTTATTAATTACTTCAATATTTAATTCATTTCTAAGATAATTAATTCCTTAATAAATGACTTAATTAACATTCCACATTTAAATTCCAATTCCTTTCTAAATTTAAGATTTAAAGTGATTAATGATTTAAACATTAATCTAGTGTAAATCCACTTTAAAATTTCTTTAAATAAATGTACCCAACATCTATCACTTACAAATGAAGTTTATATAAAGAAAACCTTTAAAATTTAATTATTATGGAAAACAATTCTTTTAAAAATATATTTTTAACCTATAAATACATTTCTTTCTTTCAAAAAGAATTTCTCAAATTCCGTTAACATTTGTTTAAACAAATTTACTTTTTATAAAACTGTTTATTTAAACTATATTTACTTTAAACATTCAAAATAAAATTAATTGAAATTTCCAAATTTGAATTCAAAGAAATTTTGAATCCAATCACTTATCTTGATTTTAAACCATTATTCAAAATCTTATTTGAATTTTTAAATTAAAATTTTAAACCTGGAAAAAAATCAAATTATTAGAAACTGGAATCATTCTTTGCCTCGACTCACCAGCCTGCTCCGAGAATTCCCATTCCCTGCTTCGAAACTTTTCTCGTTTTACCCGAGTATTCCCCGAGAACAAATTTCACGCAACACTCAACAGTTCGACCTGTAGCCATTTAACTACTTCGAGTTTCTTTCCCTCCTGACTCGCGAAAATCGTTCGCAAACTCGAGTGAAACCCCTAGAAACAATTCTACGCAACACTCTCCAAAATCGACAGCCATCACTATGTGCACGTGTACGTGCACAGGCGAAACGTTCGCCTGCGACCATCAACTCCAACGCCAGCATATCGTCTCCGATCATCTTCCACGATTCCAGTCACCGGTTTCTCAAACGAATCCCCCAATCGAATTCGAGACTGCATGTCACAAGAACAGGAACGAAACCCAACATCTAGTACCCCCTCGAACTCGATTCTCCGATCACCAGAACCTATGGGCTTCCGGCCACATCTTCGTCTCCCTTCCAGTCTCCAGTCCCCAAAATTTCGTGGAACTCGATCCACCATGGAGGTCGAGACGAACACGTTTCTAAACTTACCAAAAACTAGGTTTACAGGAAAGACTTTGTCGCCGATTCCTCCACGACGAACTACAACGCCATCGCCCTTTTTTTTCTGGCCTCTCCGTTCACTACTCCATCATCACAAAGAACGCCAGGCATTCCAATGTACTAGATCACCCAAAAATCAACGAAAACCCATTTTCGTTCTACCTCAAACTGCACCTTACCTACTATCTTAAAAATGGTGATGTTTGTTTTAAAAATCATGTTATAGGGTAATGATTCAAGCTGCGATCCTGAAACAACGTTTTAAAATGTTCGAATTTACTCACTATTTTAGTTTGTCCGTTGTTTATAAAATCCCAGTGGCATTTAAACTTTAATTCAACTTAAATAAATTTTTAAAAACTAAACTATGATAAAACATACAAGTTTCGTTTGAATCTTAAACCATATCACAGACTAAATCGAGAGGTATGGGTTTTGAACTAAAACTGAAGTATGGAAACAAAACAGAGAGACTACAGATAACAATCATGTTCACATATATATATATAGTCACTCATGGTAATCAAGTAAACATAACTATACCCAGATGTAAGCATACAACCCTCATATACTTAAGTAGTTTTTAAATAAAATGTTACTCACCAAAAACTTGCAAAAGAACAGAGACTTGATTTAGAAATCTGTCTTGAATTTGAAACTGGAAACATGCTCCCACCTTAATCATCTTGCTCTCTGTCTATATTGACTTGTTGGTGATGTTTGAATTCTTGTTTTAGTATTAAATAGAGTTTTCATTTTGGTTTTGTTTTAGTTCGATCTGAAAATAAAAGGTGGCAAATGAAAGATTGTTTACAGGCTGAAGAATGAAGTGGTTAGATGGTTTATAATTTCTTCTTTTTGTAAGTGGTCAGTGATATTTTATAAGAAATGGAGGCTGAGATGATACATGAACCAGTTCGAATTTGACTTATACCATGCTTGTATTAAATGCCATTAGTACTTGTGTCTCCCATTTTGATTATTTTATACTACATATGTCATAGATATTTCTACTTTGCTTGTATCTTGTTTTACAAGCCATTTGCAAAATCACATTTTCTTGCTTTGTGATCAGGTCTGCATGCATAGAAAGATCCCATTCGAACATTGTTTTGTTTTTTTATTGCTTCAGCTTTTCATTTGTTTAAGTTTGCTGTATTGACAAAATTTTCAAGTGTTGGTTTGCTTTTGTTCATATTTTGAAATATAGTTGAGATGGTATTTAAATGTTTTAGTGTTTGTCTTGAAATGTACAAATTATCAAATTCACTTATGTATGTTTATTCTCGTATTATTGTATTGTTGCTTTAATACTTAAACAATTATACACTTAGTTTACTCATTATTTAATTTATTTCATACTTAAGTTAATATATTTGATTTATATTTAAGTTAAATATTTATAAAGTTTATCTTATTTTAAAACTTAACTATACAATATTATATTCACTTACTATTATTTTACTTTACACTATATTAAACATTTATAAAGTTTATTTTAAAGTTAAAACATTTTGGAAGAATTTATTTTGAACTTCACTTATAGCTCTTCCCATTATATACATAGATAACAATTTCTATTAGTATTAAAACCCAATTGTAAAGATATAATATTATTAATAAAACTCATTATCGAATTAAAATGATTTATAAAAGAAATTATCACTTAATTACTTATTTCTATCAAGCCAAATTTAAAACAAAGCAAACAAACCTTTTGTTAAATTTAAATTTAAGCTAAAATCAATTTTATACAAATTTTAACTTCATCTTGTATATATCTTAAAATCAACTGACTATTTATTTAATAGCTTTTAAAAAGATATATATATTAAATCAAATCAAAATTACCAAAAATATCAAAATAAGAAAATATATCTTCATTTATTAACTTTCAAAACAGATCCTATCTGTTTACAGTATATACAGATTTATATATATATTATAAACAGAAAACAATTTATTAGCCTTTAAAAATATAAATTATTAGTTAAACATCTTTTCAGAAGAAGATTATTAAATCAAACTCGAATTTTATTAACAATTATTATCATATCAATTTAATTTCTACCGCAGATTATTAAATTGATATTGTCAAAATTTCCGGGATGTCACATTCCTCCCCCCTTAAAAGAATTTCGTCCCCGAAATTTAAACAAAGGTAATTTAATAATCTATTAAAGTTTTAATTTTAAAATACAAACATATATCAATCATATGTTAACAATCATAGCATCCAATCAAACAAATCTATCTATCCCTATAAAATTCTGGTTAGAATTCTCTCGAGTTTCCCCGATTATAAATACCGGGTTACTCGCTCTATAGAATCCAAACCATCGGTACTACTAAACTACGGAGCTCCTACTCATCTAGATCTACTCAACTAGACAAGATATCAGACTGTAGAAAAGTCTGACTCAACAACCAAAACTCCCGAACTGCAGGTTCCATAACCAGAGATAGATCTCACACGTACTCCCTCAAAGATACGTGAATTACAACAAATCCCAGTCATCCAAACTGACAATTCAAATCTGAAGACTGAACACTTATCCTCAGAAGAACAACAGAAAAGATCCAAAATATCACAGAGTTGGCTTTCCACATCTTACCCAACTTATAGCTCCTTGAATAAGAGAAAACTTCAACAACAACGAAGTCTCCAACTTCGAATTCCAATTTGCTCTATCTTTAATTCACAGAATTCTTCGGACGATCCTAGGTCTTCTACATCTTTACTGATCAGCTCATCCTGGCTGATATCCTTGAGAACAAACTGGACCCCAAATCGATCACACAAAACGATCTTTTCCAAGATCAATCAAAACTCAAACCACAAACTCTACTCCACAATCAGAAGACTGATCTCACTACTCACATCCGGAAGAGATAAAACAGATGCACTCCAATCTGGTCTCAGATCCTGAAAAATCTGCTGTAAAATTCTCTAATCCAAACACTGCAACTTCCATTTGCTTCCAACTAAAACTGCTGCCACCATGCTTCCACTGCGCTACTCTGATATAGGTAGATGAAAACACAGATGATGCACACGAGCACAAACTTCCACTGATACCAATTGTGACGGACCTAGGCTTTGCAACCATCAGTCAGCAATCACAACTGATATGCTTCCCAACTATTCGGAAAATATGGCTCAATAGATCCAAAATAAAATCCAGAAGTTTTCTCCAAACTGAGCTGCTTCACCAAACTCAAAAATCATCCTACTACTAAGCTAAACTATCGGTATCACTTCTGAAATACAATCGATACCAACTCAAACTCCAGATGCCGACAAAATTCTGACTTCCAGAAGACACCAGAAAAAGAAGAATCTCTAAAACACAAGAGAACACTCAAACCATCGCAAGTCACTTTTGCGATCCATCCCGCTTAATTCCAGAGAAAACTGCTCTCTCTTCACAAATCAGAACAACACACACTTATAGCCAATCCATCGAAGAAATGGATTCACTCTTCTGCTCCTGAAATCTACTGCTATGCTAAAAGCTTCCTTGCCAACACACAGAACACCCTGAGTCACTCTGCTGACCCAAATGCCCACAAACTGCTAATCTAGAATCTCCTCAAGAAACTCGGACCTCAAACCAACTGAAATATCCTGCTGAACACAGCCACAACATCTAAGCAGACACATTTCGTTAACTCATTCCAAAAATATCTTCGGGAACATCCCTAGTCACTGCGTCTCATCACACAGCTACTATATCCTGAAATATCAAGATACCTTCACTAACTTCTGTCCATCCCATAGATCTCAACTCTAGTTCATCCAACTTACACTTCAAAGATAAACTCCAACCCTTAACAGATATCCTTCCAAGATCGATGAAAACCTTCATCACAACAAAACTAATTCGAGAAGGAAATTGGGCCTACAATCCTGACATACACATTTCCAATCTCAACAAATTCAACTATCAGTGATCGTGTTACACAAATCACTACCCTATCTACCTTTATACTTATATTGGATAACCTGAACAGGTAACCCAACCGATAGGTAGAAATAAATAAATATATATATATACACATATCAAAAATACAAGTACGCTCTCTCAGGATAGACACCACTCCAGAGCCTAGGTATTTACTCAACCTAATGCTCTGATACCAACTGTGACGACCCGACTTCCTATGCCCAGGAAATCGTATCGTTTTGAAGAAAAGAAAGAGGTGAGAAAATAGAAAAGATAGAAAAGAAGAAGAAACGACAACAGAATCTCAACAGCGGAACGAATAAAATATAATATATCACATAATATAATACATAGTATCATATACATCAGAGTTACACAGATAATACAACACAAACTAAACAGTTATAAACACCTGTCTAGTTAATACAACTCGATACAACACAATACAACACATCTCAGAGATACCAACACAGCGGAAAATACAGAATAAACACTGACACAGCGGAACCAATATATACATCTATAACGCTGAAGCCTCCTGCTCCATTGCTCCTCCATAGTTCGTCAAAGCTAACCTGAATCCCTTGACTACCCGTAAAAATTTGGGTACCCGAGAGTTTATGAAAAACAGAAATAAACTTCGGGTCAGACATGGGTCTGGTATGAGTAACAGGGTAAAGTTGTTTAACTTTGAAAATCATTTGAAACAAAAGGTATCACGTAAGACTTCCCACACATAAACATGGAAAAGTTTTTACCTTACGCTAACCAAAACATTTCATAGGAAATCCAGTGATATTATAATAGTGTCTAGGGTTTTCAAGTAAATAGAAAATAGCTGAAATTGTTACATATATTAAATTCCAGCATACTAGCCACAACGTGGGTAATACAATCAAAACCGTAAGATCTCGTAGGGAAAATGGGTTTCCATCAATGGCTGGGCTACTAGGGTACCGCCCGTCACAGTACGTGGCCTAGATCACCGTACCGAGGAGTACGCCCGCTCCCCTGCAACACAAGGCCGGACCCGTTCCTTACTGAACAGTTCCAAACGAGACAACCCCGGCAGTAGGACGTCAACAACTGCCCACACAACGAAATAAAAAGGGACATCTAGACAGGGGAAAATCTCGCTCTCAAGTGGGTGCTACCCACGAAGCCTTGCTGCACATCCCCTGTTTTAGCCATTCCCGGTTGATGAGGCTTGAGGTCACGATTACCTTTATCAGAACTCATCACTTAGAATGCTCATCGTCCACCTGACGATGTGCTGAAAGCATTCAATCCATACAAGTTCGTTCCGGGTTCGAACGAAACCGAAGGCATTATCTCGTTACACTCGTATTGGAATCACCCTCAGAGTTAACGACAATAACCCTTGCATTCTGAATCACCATCTCGAATCTATAAGTACTATCTCCGTTAAACTCATTACGGAATCACCCACAGAGTTATACTGACGAACAGTTCTTATACCTCGAGTCTTCACTTGCTCCATTTGAATTCCACGACTGTAATATCCCGGAAATTTTGAACAATATCAATTTAATAATCGGCTTTAAAAATTAAATTGATCTGATTTTAATTAATAATAAGACTTGAATTGAACTAATAATTTTCTTCTGAATAAATATTGGGCTGATAATTTATCTTTTAAAAAGCTAAATAAATTGTTTTATTTATATACTTGTATATATATTGTGAATAGACAAGATCTGTTTTAAAATTTAATAAATAAGGATTTGTTTTCAAATTCTAATGTTTTGGGTAATTTGCAATTTGATTTAAAATATAGCTATTAAATAAACAATAATTTGGCTTTAAAATATACTAAAGATAAAGTTAAAATTTGTTTAAATGATTTTAGTTTGAATTTAAATAAGATTAACAAAAGGGTTGTTTTGTTCTTTTAAGTATAGCTTGATAAATAAGCAATTATGTAAGAATGAAACTAAAAACTTAAGCTAAAAATTTATATCAATAACTAAAGTAATTTTATATATGTACATGAGGTGAGTACAAACTAGGTTTGTATATGTGTTGCCTGTAAAGTTTTAAAATGCAAAAGCTAAAGTAATAAGCAAAGTAAAATAACAAAATATCTACACATAAAAATATAAGTATGCCAGTAAGTAAAGAAATATATGTAGACAAGAAAATGTGCAAAGCTAAGAAACAAAATAAATAAAATATCTTGTCATGAAGTATAAAACAAAGTATAGAAAAAAGTATGCAGGCAAGAAAGTGTTTGCAGGCTGAAATAATCAAAGCTAAAATAACAATACATCTATGCATAAAATAAGTAAGGTAAGTAGGACACAGGGTACTCCAACATTTAATGCAAGCATGGTATAAGTCAATTCGAATTTTTTTTTTTAGGATCAACTCAGCCCCATATGAAAACAATTCTCTGATTAGTAAAATAAATAAAAAGAAAGAAAGGAAGTGTACCTGAAATTGCTTAGCCCAGAAAACACTCCCTGTACAAACACTTCTTTATATACATCTTCTTATATCTTCATTCGTTCATCACATAGCAAACCTGAGAATAATAAAGTAGCAATTCTATTTTTATAAAACTGAAGCATCATACATTTTCAACATCAAAAGCAAGAAGTTTTAAAAGGGAGCAAGCCTGCAGCTTTCAACATAACTGTGCTCTGTCTTCATTCTTCAAATCTGTGAGTAACATATTTTTTTAAAACTTAAGATTTAATATGGTTGCTTGTTATTTCTGTGGTAAACATTGTAGTATGTATACATGTAAGTGCAATCTGATGTATGCCTGTCTATTTCCATATGAATGTTCTCTGTTTTTAGTTTTCCAGTTTCATGTTTTAGGATTTAAATTCACATTCTCTTCAATCAATTGTTGTTAGGGTTTGGATTACAAACAAAAGCTGTTTGATTTGTTATGGACTAATGTTTAAAAACTTAATTAAGCTAAATTTAAAGCCTGAGTATCTCTGAATAATGGAAACAACAGGGTATAATAAACAAAGTGAAAAACTCAAACTTTGTAAATTATGAATTCAGTATATTAAGGTGAAAACAAAAACTATAACATGATTTTTAACACCAAAATCATAATTTTTAATCAGAGGAATTAAGGAGTAGTTCTAGGATGAACTGGAAATGAATTTGTGGGGTTTTCTGGTGACTCAAATGTTTGGAGGGGTCGGAATCTTGGGAAGTGATGGTTGAGTGAGTGTAGTTGATGGGAAAAATGGTTGATGGTGTTGCATTTTATTGAGGAGGTAGCGGTGGTGGATTCTCAGTTTGGAGCCCTAGTTTTAACAAGCCTAGGAAATTCGAGTACCCCACCTCCCACAGTTGATCGAGTGTTAAGGGGTCTTGGGTGATTGAAGCTTGGAAGTAGACAATGGCCTGGCCGGAGTTTCAGCCACTTTGGTGGTCGGGGATGTGCTGGCGAATTGACTTCCAGGTTGGGGGTTGTTCTGATGCTTAGTTCCAGGTTTTGGTTTTTACTCGAATTCGAGTTCGAGTTGATGCAGGGGCAATCTGATGCTCGAGTTGGATTCTGGAGATGATCGGCGATGGAATGAAGTGTTAGTGGATGGCCGGAGGTGGCCAGAGTCACGGTGCACGTGCACCGTGTCGTTGAAATTCTGGGAAGTTGTCTGGTGTGCAGAGTTTTGAATTGGGAAAATACTCGAGTCATACGAGTATGTGACTCGAAGCAAGGAAGGTGAAGACTCGAAGCGAATTTTGGTCGTCTAGAGTAAGTTGTTCCAGTTTCTATGGAACCTGGTAGCAAAGTTGATTTGAGTTTTAAAACAAATTCAAATGAACTTAGATTGGTAAACCAGATTTTTAACAAAGTTTAAAAATCCAGATTTGAAGTTTGAATTCAATTTTATTGTGAATTCAAACCTGAAATGTAATAAAAGTTAAAATATTCAAGTGGGTTTTTTTCCCAGGTTTTAAAGCCTGACAGTTTTCAGATTTTAAAATTTTGGTTAAAATCTGAAACAAAATTTAAACAGTGGTTTAAATTCAAGTTAAAGTATAAATTCAAATGAACTTTTGAATGTAAGGATTTAAAATGAATTTGGATGTTAAAGTAAAGTTTTAAATCAAAGTTTAAAGGCAAGTTTAAATCAAATGTTAAATATGGATTCAAGTTTTCTTGAATTCAAATCTGAAATTTTAAAATCAGTTTTTATTTTAAATCTGAATGTTTAAACAAGTTTAAACCAAATAGTTTATTAGAGTAGTTTGTTTCCAAATGAATATTTCAATTGGATTTTGATAAAGTTCTTTTATAAAAAGGATTTTGAATATATAATCATTTGGAATCTTGAATTCAAAATGAAATTTGAATCTAAATTTAGAAGAGGAATGTTTTAAATACACTTAAATATTTGTTAGGTCATTAATAAAGGAATAATTTACCTTAGAGATAATTAAAATATTGAAGTGGATTAATTAATACGATAACTAAGGAATGACTTATGTAATTATATTATAAATTAATAAGGTAGATTAATGTATGATTAGAGATTAATTAAGGAGGAAATTTAAGAAATATTATTAATTAATGAAGATAATTAACTAAGGATTATTTAAATAATTAATTAAGGTGATAAATGTTGATAATTAATTAGATGAATTTAAATAAACTAGTGTAAGTTGTTAAATGTAATTACTTGATAAAAGTAATTAAGGGATTAATTACTTATTGTAATTAATTTTGATAATATGATTAATTTAAGTTAATTAATTTAGTTTAATTAATTTAAAGATAGTCATTTGATAAATTGGGAGTAGAATCACTTAGTGTAATTAAAGAAGCATAATTACTTAGGAAGGTAATTAAATGGTAATTACTTAAAGTAATTAATATAAGATGATTTTGAAAGTGAGTAATTTGGGTAATTACTTATGAAATTAATCAAGGGATTAATTAATGGAGATAATTAATTATGGGATAATTAATTTATATGAGTAATTAAGGGTAGTTAATTACTGGTTTGCTATTAATCAAGGGGATTAATAATTGTGGTTAATTAAGATTTAATTACTTAATGTAATTAATTTAAATGAAGTAATTTAGTTTAAATATAAATTAGAGATCATTAATTAATGTAATTAATGATGTAATTATGAATTGTTAATTTAGGAATAATTAATAATAAAGTGATTAATTAATGTAATTAATTAAGGATAAATGCAATTAATTATATTTAATTAATTAATAAAGTAATTAAATGTTAATTACTATAAATAACTTAGGATAATTAATTTGTGGAATTAATTAAAAGACTAATTACTTATTGTAATTAGGGAATGATTAATCAAAGGTTTAACCAAGATGAATATTTAGAGATTGATTAATTAAATTGATTTCTATTTAATTAATGGTTGTATAAGCAGGATTTATAGATGTAGTAATTAATTTAATTTACTTTAAATTAATTAGAGATAGAAGTAATTAATTTAATTCATTTTAAATTAATTATAATTTATGAATGATAAATCATTGCTTATAAATGAATGGTATTTCATTTGATTGATTGTGATCTCAGATATGAGATCAGTAATATCTATATGATATGGATGCTTGTTTTAAGTATGATAATATTGATTATCTGTTTGAGTTAATGATATGGATTATCTGTTTATGAGGTTGATGTTGTTTATCCATTGTTATATTGTGATTTATCTATCTGTGTGTATATAGATAATTGAATTAAATTGTTTTAACTTTAAAACAACTTGGCCTTAAAAGACACGGTTTGGATTTCGATGAGACCGGGATCGGGTTTCCAGATTTGGATATCCGAAAACCACATCGATCCAAATTAACGGTAGGTCGTGAATCTCAAGTGAAGATGAAGATTCAGAGTGCAAGGGTTATTGTCGTTAACTCTGAGGGTGATTCCAAAATGAGTGTAATGAGATAATGCCTTCGGTTTCGTTCGAACCCGGAACGAACTTGTATGGATTGAATGCTTTCAGCACATCGTCAGGTGGACGATGAGCATTCTAAGAGATGAGTTCTATAAAGGTAATCGTGACCTCAAGCCTCATCAACCGGGAATGGCTAAAACAGGGGAGGTGCAGCAAGGCTTCGTGGGTAGCACCCACTTGAGTGCAAGATATACCTCTGTCTAGATGTCCCTTTTATTCGGCTGTGTGGGCAGTTGGTTGCAAACAACTGCGGGGTTATTTTGTTCGGGACTGTCCAGTAAGGGACGGTTCCGGCCTTGTGTTGCAGGGGAGCGGGCGTACTCCTCGGTACGGTGATCTAGGCCACGTACTGTGACGGGCGGTACCCCAGTAGCCCGACCATTGTATGGAATCCAAAATCCAATAAGCGCCATCGGATTTGATTGTATTACCCACATGTTGGCTAGTATGCTGGAATTTAATAGATGTAACAATTTCAGCTATTTCTTATTTACTTGAAAACCCTAGACCTATTATAATATCACTGGATTTCCTATCAAAGTTTTGGTTAGCGTAAGGGAAAAACTTTTCCATGTTTATGTGTGGGAAGTCTTACGTGATACCTTTTGTTTTCAAAGGTTTTTCAAAGTTAAGCAACTTTAACCTGTTACTCATACCAGACCCATGTCTGACCCGGAGTTTATTTCTGTTTTTCCTAAACTCTCGGGTACCCAAATTTTTACGGGTAGCCAAGGGATTCAGGTTTGCTTTGACGAATTGTGGAGGAGCAATGGAGCAGGAGGCTTCAGCGTTATAGATATATAGTTTTCCGCTGTGTTGGTATCTCTGTGTTGTATTTGTGTTGTATCGAGTTGTATTAACTAGACAGGTGTTTATAACTGTCTAGTATGTGATGTATTATCTGTGTAACTCTGATTGATGTTGTATATTATGTAATATTTATGTGATTAATATAATTTATTCGTTCCGCTGTGAGATTCTGATGTTGTTTAGTTCTTTCTTCTTTATCTTTTCTATTTCTCACCTCTTTCTTTTCTTAATGATGATGCGACTTTCTGGTGGTAGAAAGTTGGGTCGTCACAGTTGGTATCAGAGCATAGGTTGAGCGAATACCTAGGCTCTAGAGTGGTATCTTTCTTGAGAGAGCGTATTTGTAATTTTGATATGTATATATATATATTATTTCTACCTATTTGTTGGGTTACCTGTTCGGGTTTTCCAATAAGTTATAAAGGTAGATAAGGTAGTGGTGTGTGTAACACGACTACCAATGGCTAGAGTTTGAATGTTTGAGGTTGGAAGTGTATCTGCCGAGACTGTAGACCTAATACCGTCTCGAGTGAGCTTGGATGGTGTAAGGATTTTATTGATCTCTGAAGGAAACCTATAAAGGTTAAGAGTCCATCTTTAAGTAGAGTTTGGATCTGTCGGTTGAACAGAAGCAAGTTATGGTATCTTGATACCTCAGGATGTAGTAGCTGTGTGATGAGACACAGTGACTATGGATGTTTCCGAAGATGTTTCTTTGGGACAAGTTTTAAGGAAGTGCGACTGCTTCGGTGTTGTGGCTGTGTTCAACAGGATGTTTCTGTTTGGTTTGAGGTTCGAGTTTCTCGAAGAGCTTTGGATTAGGAATTCCTTGGCATTGGTGTCAGCAGCGCAGCTCGGAGTGTTCTGTGTGTTGGCGAGGAAGCTTTCTGGTTTAGCAGTTTTCTTGAGGTAATTTCAGGAGCAGCAGAGTAGATCCATTTCTTCGATGGATTGGCCGCATAAGTGTAAGCTGTTCTGGTTGGTTTAGAGAGGGCAGTATCTTTGGAATTAAGCTTGGTGGATCGCAAAAGTGACTTGCGATAGTTGAGTGTTCTCTTGTGTTTCAAAGAATTTTTCTGGATGTCTGCAGGAAGTCAGAGTTTTGGTAGCATCTGGAGACTGAGTTTGGTATCGACTGGATTCCAGAAGTGGTACTGATGGTTCAGCTTAGTAGTAGGATGGTTTCTGGAGAAAGATTCTAGTGAAGCAGCTCAGGTTTAGAAGGGACTTCTGAGTTTTATTTTTGGATCTGTTGGACCCTATTTTTGAGATGTGTTGTCCAGTCTGTGCTTGAGTTCATCATCAGCATTCTCATCTGTTTCAGATCAGAGTAGCGCAGTGGAAGCATGGTGGCAGTAGTTTAGTGTGGAAGCAATTGGATATTGCAGTGTTTTGGATTTGAGAGTTTCTACAGGAAATTTTTCAGGATCTGAGGCCAGATTGGAGTGCATCTGTTTATCTCTTCCGGATGTGAGAAGTGAGTCTATCTTCTGATTTTGGAGTAGAGTTTGTGTTCTGAGTTTGGTTGATCTTGGAAAGATCATTTTGTTTGATTGTTTTGGTTCAGTTTGTTTCGAGAGGTATCAGCAAGGGTTGAGCTGACCAGTAAGGATGTAGGAGACCCAGGATCGTCCGAAGAGTTTTGTGGATTAGAGACGAAGGAAATTTGGAATTCGAAGTTGGAGACTCCATTGTTGTTGAAGTTTTCGCTGATTCAGGGAGCTATAAGATTGGGTAAGATGTGGAAAGCCAGCTCTGAGATATTTTGGATCTTTTCTGTTGTTCTTCTGAGGATAAGTGTTGAGTCTTCAGATTTGAAATGTCAGTTTGGATAACTGGGATTTGGTGTGTTTCACATATCTTTGAGGGAGTACGTGTATGAGTTATCTCTGGTTTTAGAACCAGCAGTTAAGGAGTTTTGGTTATTGAGTCAGACTCGTCTATAGTCTGATATCCTGTCTTGTTGTAGATCTAGATGAGTGGTAGCTCTGTAGCTTGGTAGCTAGATTGTTCGGGTTCTGTAGGGCGAGTATCCCGGTATTTATACTCGGGGAAACTCGAGAGTATTCTATCCGGAATTTTGTCTGGACAGTTAAATTGGTTTGTTTGATTGGATGTTATGGTTGTTAACATATGATTGATATATGCTTGTGTTTTAAAATTAATTTTTAATTAGATTATTAAATTACCTTTGTTTTAAATTTCGGGGACGAAATTCTTTTAAGGAGGGAGGAATGTAACATCCCGGAAATTTTGAACAATATCAATTTAATAATCGGCTTTAAAAATTAAATTGATCTGATTTTAATTAATAATAAGACTTGAATTGAACTAATAATTTTCTTCTGAATAAATATTGGGCTGATAATTTATCTTTTAAAAAGCTAAATAAATTGTTTTATTTATATACTTGTATATATATTGTGAATAGACAAGATCTGTTTTAAAATTTAATAAATAAGGATTTGTTTTCAAATTCTAATGTTTTGGGTAATTTGCAATTTGATTTAAAATATAGCTATTAAATAAACAATAATTTGGCTTTAAAATATACTAAAGATAAAGTTAAAATTTGTTTAAATGATTTTAGTTTGAATTTAAATAAGATTAACAAAAGGGTTGTTTTGTTCTTTTAAGTATAGCTTGATAAATAAGCAATTATGTAAGAATGAAACTAAAAACTTAAGCTAAAAATTTATATCAATAACTAAAGTAATTTTATATATGTACATGAGGTGAGTACAAACCAGGTTTGTATATGTGTTGCCTGTAAAGTTTTAAAATGCAAAAGCTAAAGTAATAAGCAAAGTAAAATAACAAAATATCTACACATAAAAATATAAGTATGCCAGTAAGTAAAGAAATATATGTAGACAAGAAAATGTGCAAAGCTAAGAAACAAAATAAATAAAATATCTTGTCATGAAGTATAAAACAAAGTATAGAAAAAAGTATGCAGGCAAGAAAGTGTTTGCAGGCTGAAATAATCAAAGCTAAAATAACAATACATCTATGCATAAAATAAGTAAGGTAAGTAGGACACAGGGTACTCCAACATTTAATGCAAGCATGGTATAAGTCAATTCGAATTTTTTTTTTAGGATCAACTCAGCCCCATATGAAAACAATTCTCTGATTAGTAAAATAAATAAAAAGAAAGAAAGGAAGTGTACCTGAAATTGCTTAGCCCAGAAAACACTCCCTGTACAAACACTTCTTTATATACATCTTCTTATATCTTCATTCGTTCATCACATAGCAAACCTGAGAATAATAAAGTAGCAATTCTATTTTTATAAAACTGAAGCATCATACATTTTCAACATCAAAAGCAAGAAGTTTTAAAAGGGAGCAAGCCTGCAGCTTTCAACATAACTGTGCTCTGTCTTCATTCTTCAAATCTGTGAGTAACATATTTTTTTTAAAACTTAAGATTTAATATGGTTGCTTGTTATTTCTGTGGTAAACATTGTAGTATGTATACATGTAAGTGCAATCTGATGTATGCCTGTCTATTTCCATATGAATGTTCTCTGTTTTTAGTTTTCCAGTTTCATGTTTTAGGATTTAAATTCACATTCTCTTCAATCAATTGTTGTTAGGGTTTGGATTACAAACAAAAGCTGTTTGATTTGTTATGGACTAATGTTTAAAAACTTAATTAAGCTAAATTTCAAGCCTGAGTATCTCTGAATAATGGAAACAACAGGGTACAATAAACAAAGTGAAAAACTCAAACTTTGTAAATTATGAATTCAGTATATTAAGGTGAAAACAAAAACTATAACATGATTTTTAACACCAAAATCATAATTTTTAATCAGAGGAATTAAGGAGTAGTTCTAGGATGAACTGGAAATGAATTTGTGGGGTTTTCTGGTGACTCAAATGTTTGGAGGGGTCGGAATCTTGGGAAGTGATGGTTGAGTGAGTGTAGTTGATGGGAAAAATGGTTGATGGTGTTGCATTTTATTGAGGAGGTAGCGGTGGTGGATTCTCAGTTTGGAGCCCTAGTTTTAACAAGCCTAGGAAATTCGAGTACCCCACCTCCCACAGTTGATCGAGTGTTAAGGGGTCTTGGGTGATTGAAGCTTGGAAGTAGACAATGGCCTGGCCGGAGTTTCATCCACTTTGGTGGTCGGGGATGTGCTGGCGAATTGACTTCCAGGTTGGGGGTTGTTCTGATGCTTAGTTCCAGGTTTTGGTTTTTACTCGAATTCGAGTTCGAGTTGATGCAGGGGCAATCTGATGCTCGAGTTGGATTCTGGAGATGATCGACGATGGAATGAAGTGTTAGTGGATGGCCGGAGGTGGCCAGAGTCACGGTGCACGTGCACCGTGTCGTTGAAATTCTGGGAAGTTGTCTGGTGTGCAGAGTTTTGAACTGGGAAAATACTCGAGTCATACGAGTATGTGACTCGAAGCAAGGAAGGTGAAGACTCGAAGCGAATTTTGGTCGTCTAGAGTAAGTTGTTCCAGTTTCTATGGAACCTGGTAGCAAAGTTGATTTGAGTTTTAAAACAAATTCAAATGAACTTAGATTGGTAAACCAGATTTTTAACAAAGTTTAAAAATCCAGATTTGAAGTTTGAATTCAATTTTATTGTGAATTCAAACCTGAAATGTAATAAAAGTTAAAATATGCAAGTGGGTTTTTTTCCCAGGTTTTAAAGCCTGACAGTTTTCAGATTTTAAAATTTTGGTTAAAATCTGAAACAAAATTTAAACAGTGGTTTAAATTCAAGTTAAAGTATAAATTCAAATGAACTTTTGAATGTAAGGATTTAAAATGAATTTGGATGTTAAAGTAAAGTTTTAAATCAAAGTTTAAAGGCAAGTTTAAATCAAATGTTAAATATGGATTCAAGTTTTCTTGAATTCAAATCTGAAATTTTAAAATCAGTTTTTATTTTAAATCTGAATGTTTAAACAAGTTTAAACCAAATAGTTTATTAGAGTAGTTTGTTTCCAAATGAATATTTCAATTGGATTTTGATAAAGTTCTTTTATAAAAAGGATTTTGAATATATAATCATTTGGAATCTTGAATTCAAAATAAAATTTGAATCTAAATTTAGAAGAGGAATGTTTTAAATACACTTAAATATTTGTTAGGTCATTAATAAAGGAATAATTTACCTTAGAGATAATTAAAATATTGAAGTGGATTAATTAATACGATAACTAAGGAATGACTTATGTAATTATATTATAAATTAATAAGGTAGATTAATGTATGATTAGAGATTAATTAAGGAGGAAATTTAAGAAATATTATTAATTAATGAAGATAATTAACTAAGGATTATTTAAATAATTAATTAAGGTGATAAATGTTGATAATTAATTAGATGAATTTAAATAAACTAGTGTAAGTTGTTAAATGTAATTACTTGATAAAAGTAATTAAGGGATTAATTACTTATTGTAATTAATTTTGATAATATGATTAATTTAAGTTAATTAATTTAGTTTAATTAATTTAAAGATAGTCATTTGATAAATTGGGAGTAGAATCACTTAGTGTAATTAAAGGAGCATAATTACTTAGGAAGGTAATTAAATGGTAATTACTTAAAGTAATTAATATAAGATGATTTTGAAAGTGAGTAATTTGGGTAATTACTTATGAAATTAATCAAGGGATTAATTAATGGAGATAATTAATTATGGGATAATTAATTTATATGAGTAATTAAGGGTAGTTAATTACTGGTTTGCTATTAATCAAGGGGATTAATAATTGTGGTTAATTAAGATTTAATTACTTAATGTAATTAATTTAAATGAAGTAATTTAGTTTAAATATAAATTAGAGATCATTAATTAATGTAATTAATGATGTAATTATGAATTGTTAATTTAGGAATAATTAATAATAAAGTGATTAATTAATGTAATTAATTAAGGATAAATGCAATTAATTATATTTAATTAATTAATAAAGTAATTAAATGTTAATTACTATAAATAACTTAGGATAATTAATTTGTGGAATTAATTAAAAGACTAATTACTTATTGTAATTAGGGAATGATTAATCAAAGGTTTAACCAAGATGAATATTTAGAGATTGATTAATTAAATTGATTTCTATTTAATTAATGGTTGTATAAGCAGGATTTATAGATGTAGTAATTAATTTAATTTACTTTAAATTAATTAGAGATAGAAGTAATTAATTTAATTCATTTTAAATTAATTATAATTTATGAATGATAAATCATTGCTTATAAATGAATGGTATTTCATTTGATTGATTGTGATCTCAGATATGAGATCAGTAATATCTATATGATATGGATGCTTGTTTTAAGTATGATAATATTGATTATCTGTTTGAGTTAATGATATGGATTATCTGTTTATGAGGTTGATGTTGTTTATCCATTGTTATATTGTGATTTATCTATCTGTGTGTATATAGATAATTGAATTAAATTGTTTTAACTTTAAAACAACTTGGCCTTAAAAGACACGGTTTGGATTTCGATGAGACCGGGATCGGGTTTCCAGATTTGGATATCCGAAAACCACATCGATCCAAATTAACGGTAGGTCGTGAATCTCAAGTGAAGATGAAGATTCAGAGTGCAAGGGTTATTGTCGTTAACTCTGAGGGTGATTCCAAAATGAGTGTAATGAGATAATGCCTTCGGTTTCGTTCGAACCCGGAACGAACTTGTATGGATTGAATGCTTTCAGCACATCGTCAGGTGGACGATGAGCATTCTAAGAAATGAGTTCTATAAAGGTAATCGTGACCTCAAGCCTCATCAACCGGGAATGGCTAAAACAGGGGAGGTGCAGCAAGGCTTCGTGGGTAGCACCCACTTGAGTGCAAGATATACCTCTGTCTAGATGTCCCTTTTATTCGGCTGTGTGGGCAGTTGGTTGCAAACAACTGCGGGGTTATTTTGTTCGGGACTGTCCAGTAAGGGACGGTTCCGGCCTTGTGTTGCAGGGGAGCGGGCGTACTCCTCGGTACGGTGATCTAGGCCACGTACTGTGACGGGCGGTACCCCAGTAGCCCGGCCATTGTATGGAATCCAAAATCCAATAAGCGCCATCGGATTTGATTGTATTACCCACATGTTGGCTAGTATGCTGGAATTTAATAGATGTAACAATTTCAGCTATTTCTTATTTACTTGAAAACCCTAGACCTATTATAATATCACTGGATTTCCTATCAAAGTTTTGGTTAGCGTAAGGGAAAAACTTTTCCATGTTTATGTGTGGGAAGTCTTACGTGATACCTTTTGTTTTCAAAGGTTTTTCAAAGTTAAGCAACTTTAACCTGTTACTCATACCAGACCCATGTCTGACCCGAAGTTTATTTCTGTTTTTCCTAAACTCTCGGGTACCCAAATTTTTACGGGTAGCCAAGGGATTCAGGTTTGCTTTGACGAATTGTGGAGGAGCAATGGAGCAGGAGGCTTCAGCGTTATAGATATATAGTTTTCCGCTGTGTTGGTATCTCTGTGTTGTATTTGTGTTGTATCGAGTTGTATTAACTAGACAGGTGTTTATAACTGTCTAGTATGTGATGTATTATCTGTGTAACTCTGATTGATGTTGTATATTATGTAATATTTATGTGATTAATATAATTTATTCGTTCCGCTGTGAGATTCTGATGTTGTTTAGTTCTTTCTTCTTTATCTTTTCTATTTCTCACCTCTTTCTTTTCTTAATGATGATGCGACTTTCTGGTGGTAGAAACTATGAAGCTTTAACCGTCATCTCTATCTTCATTTTTATGCACAAATCTTGAAATCCTCTCTTATCTTCTTCAATGGAGATTCTCTCTAATTATCTTTGCTAATTACAAAACACAAAATATAACAAATCACAAATCAACTCAATAGTATGCCTTATGATACATCGTTTAATATGGCGTAACAACATGAACACAGTGGTGGAATTCGATTTTCGAGATTTGATTGTGTCTGTTGTGGATACTTGATAGAAGATGTGGAATTGTTGGAAAATCCAAAGCCGTCGATTCAAGGGTTTTTGATTCAACAGTGAAACGGTGACCAATCGATGATCGGGAAGTAACGTTGCATAGAGGACGATGAATGTGATGCATTTGTGGTGGCCGATTGTTTCAGATTGTGATAAAGTTGCTGGAAAAATTCAATTAAGTGAGCGGAGGCTATAGTTTGACGTGGTGGCAATTGGTGGTCATGGGGAGCCATGATGGTAGGAGAAGTGACAGGAGGTCAGCGCTAGGTGGGCGGTGGGGTTCGATCGTGATTTAGTGGCTTCGGGCGATGGCAGTAAGGAGGTGAAGGCGATTCTCTATGGGTTCATGTTCGTACATATCAAGGAAGAAAGGTATGCTACATTTGCGCTTTGACCACTAAAATTTATTGATTACGAAATAAACCCAGGAACTTCTAACTTGAATAATTTTTTCATTCGAACTCTGATTCGTGCGTAGTTTCTTCCCTTTTACTCATGGTGGAATTCTGAACGATTCAGCGATGGTTTTGCAGAATTTAGAGACTGTTGGAAAAAGCGCATTGATATGATTTATTTTATTTAATTAATTGTTCTTAATTATAAAATAGATATTTATCGATGGAAAATTATAATTGCTGATATGTGTTGTGATATATTGATAATTATTTGATATTGCGACTATTTTAGATCTGTTATGCCATGTTAACTATTTATTGATTATTATGTTACTAGGTATTTAATTGCAATTAATTGTTTATTTAAGTTTTGGATGTAATTGATTGATATAAAGTGAATGAAATTGGTTAAATTGGGTAAATAAATGATAAATAATATGATTTGTGGATGTGGAAAAATAGGTACAAGGACAAATTTTGAAAAAAAATTAGGCTGAAGGACAACAAGTTTCATTTTTAGGCTGAAGGACAAACTTTGAAAAAAAATAGGCTAAAGGACAATGCTAAATATAGCTAGCATTTTGTACAGTGTAAAACTAAATATAATGTTAGTTATACCTAGCATTTTGTATAGTGTAAAAACTAAATGTAATGCTAGTTATAACTAACAATGTCCTTCCGTCTAATTTTCTTCCAAAGTTTGTCCTTCAGTCCAAAAATGAAACTTGGTGCTTTTCAACCTAAATTTTTTCAAAGTTTGTCCTTGGGTATAATTCCCACTTTATGGATTTTATACCGTGCTTGTAAATAAAAGTATTTGAATGAAATAAAATAAAATTAACTAAAGAAATTTCATAAGGTTATTATTTATGAATTTATGGGAAAAATCCATATATAATAATAGAGAATATATTTTAAACTTATTTTGAAATGTTTATTATTATTATTCAATAAATTGAGCTTTTATAAATAATAATATGGTTTCTGCTAAAATGACATCGTTTTACGGTAAATATTAATGAACTGGTTTTGGGGTGCATTAAAGTGATTTAATATAAATATTATTAATTCAACGAAAAATAATAATGAGAGAATTAGGTAAATAAATAATAAATAAGGTTATTTACATATTTTAGGCGATTTCTGTAAATAATGATAACTTAACACATTTCACTAAAACTAAAAGTATGGAATTATATAATGTTATAATTTATGAATTTCTACGGAAATTCATGAATAATAACAAGAATTACTTTTGGATTGAGGCTTGGGAAGTTATTATTATTAATAAGTAAAAACGAGATTTTAAATAATAATAATATGACTTTCAGTAAAATGGTATTGTTTTATGTAATGAAAAAATGATTGATTTTGTAACGTTTACAGTATGAAATATTATTATTATTGCTTGAGCAATAAAATAAGGAAATGTTCTTTGAATAATAATAACAGTAATAATAATTCCAAAAACATTTTCTATTTCGAGGCGAATAGAAATAAAAATGAGTTATAGTGATTTAAACTAGAATATTAGTACTTTTGATTTAAAATATGATGTTTTTTGGGTATTTGTAAAATAGAGTAAAATAAAGGAATTCGAAGCATATTACTATTTTGGAAGAATTATTATTATTTTTGAAATATATAAATAAAGTGAGTTTACAATAAACAATAATAAAATGCTTTAAGTGAACAATGAATGTAAATATATTATTTTGATGGTTGTTGAACATATAATTGATCACTAGTTGTTATTATTAAGCCCACTACATAAGCCACGTCTAGCTTAGGCGAGCAGCAAGAAGGGGAGAATCCAGTAAAGTACAACAACGTTGGGGTTGGACGCTAGTACGTAAACTAGGGCGCTAATCTTGCATTTTTTAGTAGGCTCTTAGTTGTAGCTTCCTTTCGGCTGCTAGTTATCCAGGTAAAATGGACAACAATTCATATTCGATGCCTTGAGTTTCGGATTCATTCAAACCAAAATGAACTATTTGACTTTCGCGAGACATGCGAGAAACGATAATAAATCTCGTCATTAATTTGGAAAAAAATAGATACTTATCATTCATTGGTGGGAGATAACCTTATGATAAAGAAAAAGAACTCAAATTCGAGTGGAGAGTAAAAGTTTTAGCTCTATGTCTAATGCTTGATGATGATATCACATTTGATCATTGTGTGATATTTTACCATTATCACTACTAGTTGATGAGTAGCTAATTATGATTATTTGATGGTGGATGTTACGTTACTAATATTAATTAGATTAGTACACATTTGATTATTGATTTATATCACTGTTATGTGGTGATTAACACACATTTGATGGTTTATACTAACATTGGTGATACGTTACAGTAAAATGGATGACTAGTATGTATTTAAGTATATTTGTGTTGGATGATTGGGATTTGCATTGAATGCTGTTTATGATTGATGGTTGTGCTATTATTATTACCACCACCACCTTGTACGATGATTTTTTGGGATGGATAAGTAGGAATGCTATTTTGTGGCATTGTTCTTTTACTATGTGCTTTGATTGCATTGTTTGTGATGGTTGCATGGATGTTATGGTTGCAATGTACTAACAAGTATTTAGATACAAGAGATGAGCGGAAAGTAGAACTACGTGGGCTAGACCCCCTCCCCCCAAATGGGGTACGTAGGCAGTGTTTTTCTATACAGCAGCCACCAGATCCCGTAGGTTTCGCTGGGGTGTATAAAATTGGCGCATCCAAACATAGTTGAAATCCTTTTCTTTTTGTACATATTTGTGAATTGGCAGGTGAAAGAAAGAAAAAGGGAAAGGAAAATGAGAAGGAAGGATCTTAGGTTGTATGCTACATCCATAGGTTGTTATCTAAGATTATTTTTTATGTATTACTGTTGTATTGCTTTATGAATGCTTAATGTATAGAAAGATTGAGATGATTTATTTATTTAACATACATTGTATATATCCTATAGTGATATGTACATTATTTATTTTATTCTGCTATGAGGTCTCTTCTTTTTATGCTCACTATTATAGACACATTTTAATTTTATATACCCATGGTAACTATCTTTAACGTTTGAAGCTAGTTGTAAGTGTTTGCACCAAAAATGGTCACAAACCCCAAGTGTTGCGAAAGCACCAGTGTATGAATACAAATCAGCAATATTCAAACACAAATATCAGATCTAAGCAAACAGCGAACAACAATCCGGAAATAATGAACAGTGACACGCAATTTATAGTGGTTCGGCTATCTCCGGCCTACGTCCACTTCAAGGATTTTTATCTTTTATTGATGTTCTTCACTGATTACAGATGATTGCAGCAAATACAATGAATGAATCTGAATATAACAGCAATGGAAAGGAGTAGAGTTGAATCCGGCAGAGTCTGGACGTTGAATGGCGGAAAAGATCCCTTTTCTGTAGGCTTCAGGGGGCTATTTATAGGCGTAGGAGGCCCAGATCTCGCCCAAACTTCAGGAGACTTTTTCTGGCACGTGAGGGGGCCCACGCGACCGGCCCCACCAAGTTTCAACTCAATCTGTGATCGATTCGAATCAATTTCGTATCGATCAGGAAATGCTCCAATCGAGCTGAAACTTGGCAGGATTGGTCGTTACCTTGCATGGAAGCTACTCTGAAAATTTCGTTGCATTTGGATCTGTGGTTTAGGAGTTATGATCGATTCAAGGCTATGTTTTCCGTGGTCTGCTGAGTTCGAATCCATGTTTCGTATCCCCTTCTTCGAATCGATCGAAGCACGTGCGCGTGCAATGACGTGGAGTGATATGGAGCGGGTTTTCCTGGTCAATCCGGTTTTAGTGGCGTATTGACCGATTCGTATCCACGAACTTCGCCTTGTTTGTATCGAGTACTGGTATCCTGTTTGAATCAATCAACTCCGTGCATCTCGTATCAGTTGTCAACGTATAGTTTGAATCGAGATTAGCAGCTTAGCTCGTATCGAGGAAGACCCATTCAATGGATACTGTTTGTGATGTATACGAGCTAAAGCTTCCTGATGGATTCGAACGAATGCCTCGTTTATCGATTCGAACTAATCATCAGTCAATCGATACGAAGTTCATGGATACGAAGGCCTGGACCATTCTGATCGATACGAAGCCTATGGGTATGAACCGAGGTGTGGTGAGGGATACGAACAGATGGATTCGAACTCCATGACCGCGGTTTGACCCGTACCTGATCGATTCGAAGATGATCGATTCGAAGTTGCCAAGCTCCAATGGATTCGAACTTGACGATGCCTCTCTGATGGATACGAATCTGATCGATTCGAACAGGTCGTCACCTGATGGATCCGAACACCACCTTGTATCTAACTTGAATCGATCATATCTCACTCGTACGAACTCCGATTAACCTGAAATCTGAAACGCTGGCTCTCACGGCTTGGCAAGTCATGTCTTGTCAATTACAGCCCAATCCGAGCTCGGACAAAATTCATCGATATCCATGATCATCCTGCAATGCATATTCAATATTCGTGGTTGGTTAATATTGATTTCAGTTAATTTTTGGGTATCTCAGCTTTGCCAAAAAGTGGGATAACACTTTGCCCCCCAAAACATGCCTTTTGGTAAAAGGTGTGTTTTGATTAGTCTCAATTCGAGTGTAGTAAGCTCAGGTTTCGTTCGAATCTTAAGCATTATCAATTTCTGCCAGTGGAAGTTAAGAATGAAATTCTACAGTCTCTCCGGACTGTTGTCGGTCGCTCCGGACCCTTGTGAAGCCCATTCCAGACTTAGCGGTCGAATAGAAAGATCCTATTGCACTCCGGCGTTGCTTTCTATCCCTTGCACTCTGGCCCCAGTTAGGGCGTGAAGCGATGTCTTGGCCGTTCTGGGCCGATCATAGCCCCTCCGGGCTCCTGCTGGATCCCATCCTGTCACTTTCCGGTGAAGGGGAAACGACGTTAAGTGGGTCGATCCTGTCGCTCTCCGGCGAAGCGATCCACTTCTTGCACTCCGGTTCAGTGTATCTGAACATTAAGCGATATCTTGGCCTAAATCGTCGGCCGATCACAGCCTCTCCGGGCCCTTGCTGGATCCCATCCTGTCACACTTCGGTGAAGGGGAAACAGCGCTTAAGTGAGTCGGTCCTGTCGCTCTCCGGCGAAGCAACTCACTTCTTGCACTCCGGACCCCGTCTCTCCGGGTAGGGTCATAAAGCGATCATAATTTTGTATTAATACGTAATATTCGTCCTTTAACTCTCCGGTCAAAGGCTTATTCAGGAAATTCAAGTTTATTTATTAAATTCAGACCCCAGATGTTCAATCTCAAACATCAGGGAAAAAGTAAACAACGCCTCTCCGGGCTAAACGGTCTGTACCATCTCAGAGCATGTCTAGGGGTCTCTTTGGTTCCCGTACATGAGTGAGTGGAATAGCCGTTTTATTTTGAAAGCAAATCTAATGAAATTATTTGGCCGAAGTCCAGATCTCGAACTTGGCCCTTGCCATCTTAATCAGTTGATGATGAGCCGTGATCCCGATCCAGGATCGTTTCTGTTAGGTGGAGGCGGTAGTTGTTCAGGCCCTACCGCTGCTGCCCGTTCTCTGACATATTGTGGCAGTCTACCACTCCTGGCATGTTCTTCCACCTCATCCCTTAGGTGGCGGCATTCATCGGTAGTGTGCCCATCCAGCTCATGGAATAGGCAGTATTTTCCAGTCCTGCGTTCCCGCTCCGTGGGATCTCTCCTGGGTGGTTTTCGATAGGGGAGTTGCCCCCGAGTTTCAGTGTAAATCCTTTCCAGGCTTGCCGTCAAATCTGTGAATTGCCTGAATCTGGGTTCCCGGAATTTCTTCCGTTTATCAGGACCGTCCTGTGCATCGTCCTGCTTTCTCTTGCCTTTGTCTACTCCAGATTGTCCTCCTGCGGTTCCTTCGCTTCGTGTAGTGTTTATTTCCTGCCTCTCGGCTCGTGATTCCTCTAGTCGAATGAATTTTTCAGCTTCATGATAGAACTCTCCTAGATCTTGCGGTGGATCTCTGGTCAGAGAATCTTTGAATTCGGTGCCTTCTGCAATTCCTGCTACTGCCGCCATCAAAATCATTGATGGATCCGGGCGATCTACAGAAGCCACCGTTGCATTGAATCGCAATAGAAAATCTTTTATGGACTCTCCGGTCCTTTGCTTTATCGAGGCTAAAGTCATCACGCTCTTGGGTCGCGTCACATGGACCCTAAACTGTCTCATGAAGCATTCCACTAGCTCACCCCATGTCCTGATTGATCCAGTCTCTAGTTGTCTGAACCAAAGCGCAGCCAAATCTGATAGAAATAAAGGGAAGCATCGTGCCATCACTTCCTCGGATGCCCCCAGCACTTCCATATGCCTGATGTATCTGGTAACGTGCATGGTCGGGTCTGACTTTCCGTCATACGGGTTCAGCGTCGGCAGTTTGAACTTTGGAGGGTTCCTTGCATTCCTGATATTTGGAGTGAACGGACTCCGACTGACTTCCTCCAATCCTCCGATAGACAATCCTCCTCTCATGAGTCGTCGCACTAATCCAGCCATCTTTTCATCTCCATCCTGGGGTTGCCCTCTTGGTCTTGAAGGGTATTCTGGTATGTACTCTTCGTGTGGCCCGTTAGCATCAGCATTGGCCCTAGCTTGTTGAGCTCCGTCTGTCGGCCTTCCAGTATCGGATCCCGTGGGTCTGCCCCCGAGTCCTTGTCTATTGTCCACTGGATCTGCATTCTGTCCCTCATCAAGTTCCGCAGTCCTAGCTCCCTGTTCCGCATTCATAGCCGCTGTAGCTGGTCCTAGGCTCTGCGTCCCTGCAGCTCTCATCTGTTCAAAGAAATTCTGCAGCATCTCTTGTTGACTCTTCATCATTCTTTCGTGCATCAGATTGGTCATGGTCTCCATTTCGTCTCTAGTGATGTAGATCGAAGCCGGCTCTTCTCCAGCACCAGAGGATGCCTCTTGACTTCCTCCTTGATGGCTTCTCTCAGCTCTTTGTCTTCTACTTGTTTGTCGAGTCATTGTCTTCAAATCTTCGAGTTTTCAAATCTGAACTTCGAATCTGGTGTAGCGGGTGCTAGTCCTTCTCAGTGAAAGCACCAAAGTGTTTGCACCAAAAATGGTCACAAACCCCAAGTGTTGCGAAAGCACCAGTGTATGAATACAAATCAGCAATATTCAAACACAAATATCAGATCTAAGCAAACAGCGAACAACAATCCGGAAATAATGAACAGTGACACGCAATTTATAGTGGTTCGGCTATCTCCGGCCTACGTCCACTTCAAGGATTTTTATCTTTTATTGATGTTCTTCACTGATTACAGATGATTGCAGCAAATACAATGAATGAATCTGAATATAACAGCAATGGAAAGGAGTAGAGTTGAATCCGGCAGAGTCTGGACGTTGAATGGCGGAAAAGATCCCTTTTCTGTAGGCTTCAGGGGGCTATTTATAGGCGTAGGAGGCCCAGATCTCGCCCAAACTTCAGGAGACTTTTTCTGGCACGTGAGGGGGCCCACGCGACCGGCCCCACCAAGTTTCAACTCAATCTGTGATCGATTCGAATCAATTTCGTATCGATCAGGAAATGCTCCAATCGAGCTGAAACTTGGCAGGATTGGTCGTTACCTTGCATGGAAGCTACTCTGAAAATTTCGTTGCATTTGGATCTGTGGTTTAGGAGTTATGATCGATTCAAGGCTATGTTTTCCGTGGTCTGCTGAGTTCGAATCCATGTTTCGTATCCCCTTCTTCGAATCGATCGAAGCACGTGCGCGTGCAATGACGTGGAGTGATATGGAGCGGGTTTTCCTGGTCAATCCGGTTTTAGTGGCGTATTGACCGATTCGTATCCACGAACTTCGCCTTGTTTGTATCGAGTACTGGTATCCTGTTTGAATCAATCAACTCCGTGCATCTCGTATCAGTTGTCAACGTATAGTTTGAATCGAGATTAGCAGCTTAGCTCGTATCGAGGAAGACCCATTCAATGGATACTGTTTGTGATGTATACGAGCTAAAGCTTCCTGATGGATTCGAACGAATGCCTCGTTTATCGATTCGAACTAATCATCAGTCAATCGATACGAAGTTCATGGATACGAAGGCCTGGACCATTCTGATCGATACGAAGCCTATGGGTATGAACCGAGGTGTGGTGAGGGATACGAACAGATGGATTCGAACTCCATGACCGCGGTTTGACCCGTACCTGATCGATTCGAAGATGATCGATTCGAAGTTGCCAAGCTCCAATGGATTCGAACTTGACGATGCCTCTCTGATGGATACGAATCTGATCGATTCGAACAGGTCGTCACCTGATGGATCCGAACACCACCTTGTATCTAACTTGAATCGATCATATCTCACTCGTACGAACTCCGATTAACCTGAAATCTGAAACGCTGGCTCTCACGGCTTGGCAAGTCATGTCTTGTCAATTACAGCCCAATCCGAGCTCGGACAAAATTCATCGATATCCATGATCATCCTGCAATGCATATTCAATATTCGTGGTTGGTTAATATTGATTTCAGTTAATTTTTGGGTATCTCAGCTTTGCCAAAAAGTGGGATAACAGTAAGCGTATTTCGTTGGCGCTTAAAATTATTTTTAGATGTTAAAAATAATGAGTCTTCACACTTTGGTATCAGAGCCTGGTTTAGCGATTCCCTGAGGCTTGGATAGATTTGACCATTAGGTTATAATGATTAGCACCATAGGTTTGGTTAAAATATAGAACGAGAGAGCATTTTGATTGGCAATTGTATGCTTTGTGTAGATGGGTTGTTTGTTAACCGTCATTATCTCACCCTAAAATGATGTTTATATATGACGATGGAAGATAAATAAAATAGGAGTGGGGTGGGTGAACACTTATAAGAGGGGTTAAGTGTTGGTTATAACCCAAGTGACACATACCCAATGTTAAATCATAACCGAAATCTGACCTATGGAATCAGTTTTTATTTTTAAAGTGAATAATATTTATTTGAAAAATTTATAAGATATACACTTATGTTTAAAGATATTTTATTACAAAGGGAAAAATAGTTATTTTTTGACATCAAAGTGGTTTGTTGAAATTTTTTGTGGAAATAAAGTATTTGGAAATAAATATTATATAAAGATATTTTCAAAAAGGAAATGTTAGCGGATAAAGTGTTTTATTATAAATGGGAAGTTTAGTTTAAAACTTCCTTTATGGTGCATTTTTATAATAGCATTGTGAATTAAAAAAAGTTTGGATGTGGAATATTTTTCTTTTATAAAAGAGAATTTTTAATAATTATTTTATTTGAAAATATTTTTATAAAAGAATATTCCATTTAAAATATTTATTTTGAGAAAGAATATCATAATGGGAATATTTTAGTTAAAATTTTCTTTAATTTAGAAACATCCCTTGACAAAGGCAATTTTAACCTCGTTATGACTAGAATTTTTTGCAAAAATATTTTGTTGTGATGTATTTTGAAAAGAAATATTCAAAATATTTTTGAAGGCATATTTTAAAGTATACACTGCAAAATTGGTGGAGTGTTTATTTAATATGATGTTTTGAAGTGGAGAAAACTATTTTGATAATAATATAGAATTTGAATTGTTTTTTAACCTTATTGGGGAATATTGAATAAGAGCCCTTATTTTAAAACAAAATAATATTTTGTTGAAACATTATTTACAACGAATATTATATGAGTTAGAGAGGATTTACTACAAGGAGATTATTTCCACAAAAAATTATTTTATTTTAAAGGAATTATTTTCTCAAAAGAAGAAATTTGAAAATAAGTGAAAATATTTTGATTTGAGAAGTTATATTGTTGGTTGAAATATTTGAAAAAAATAATTAATTGAAGTACTTTATTTGGGAAGTATCTTTTTAAGTAAAGAATGTAATAAAATATTTATTTGAGTGGAAATTTTTATCAAAGAAGTGTATTTGATTTTAGAAAACTTTGTTTTGAAACTTGATTTTAGTTGTAAGGATTTTCACTCAATGGTTACTCTTTGAAAAATGATGTTTGAAAAGAAAAGTATTCTTGAGTTAAGAGTTTTGGTTGAAAAGATATGGTTTGAAGAGCATTCTATTGAGAATATATTTGAAAACATATTATAAATTATCTAGTTTTACAATACCTTAAGAAAATACTTTACTAAGGTGGGATGATTTGATTTGGGGTTAAAGTTTTATTTCAAAAAAAACTTTTGAGGTGTTTGTTGAAAGGTATTTTGTTGAAAAGGTGTTTTATTTGGAAACTTTATTGAGAACTATAAAACTAGGCTTTATAACATTGGGTGTAAGATGACGGGGTAGGATGAGTTTTGATTTGCCGAACACCCATTATGACGATGTTACGTATATGGCCATTATGTGTGACTTCCCTCATAGAGCTATAGGAATGTCTAGTTATTCCCTTCTACGGAGAAGGAGGGAATGTGACGTAGAAACTACCCATTTTGACGTTTGGGGTAGTCACTGCTTTTGTTATATTTGTTCACTTTGATTGAGTTGTTCGCATTGATCCATTCTTTATTAAGTTATATTTAGTACCTTGTTGTATTGTATTGTTAGTTTGATGCTCATTAATAGATCTATGTCATGCTTGTTTGGATTGATTTGTTTTTCTTATATTGATTTCTTTTGGTAGTCTGTTTTGCTATAATTAGCTTTAATTGTTTGCTTGTTGGTTATTTGATTGATTTATGTCGTGCTTGTTGTTAACTGGGTTTTTGACCAAGCCGATTTCAACTGGAAATTAGCATATTAAAACAAAGACAAAATGATTCAAGGACTTTGGAAACATCATAGAAAGGCAAGAAAAAGGAAATGTAATAAAATGACCGAAAAAAGTTGACTTGAGTTTTTCAACTCGGTGCTTGGGGTTGGACCCGAGTCATACTTGAGGTGAACCTAGGAAAAATAAAGGAAAACCTGAGTTGAGAAATAGCAAGGCGTGACGATACGACTTGGAGTCGAGCTCGAGTCAAACTCGAGACAGACCCGGGTCAGACCCGAGTCAACTCGGTATCGAGTTAGGATGTTTCTCGGGTCAAACTCTCACGTCGGACTCTAAGCACTTGTTACTGAGAAGAACTCAGGTCGAACTCACAATACTCTCACGTCGGACTCTAAGCACTTGTTACTGAGAAGAACTCAGGTCGAAAGCACAATACTCACAGTACCGAGTAAAACTCGGGTCAGACTCATAAAACTCTTTGGTCAGACTCCAAGCACTCCAACCTTTGGATGACTCCAAGTAAGGCCTGATGAAAACGCACAAACCACTTGGATCGGACACCAAGTCAGGTCAACCCCGACTCGAAGCTCATGATTTTCACCGATCGGTTTTCACCTTCATGATTCACTCCAACGAGATTAGAACTATCTAGAATGATGGTATGAAGTAACTCAACAAATCTCAAAGAAATTGGGATTAAGGCGATAACTTGGTATCGAGTTATATAGGTCGGTACCGACTATCTTTCCTCGCTGTTTCACTTTCCGAACTCCATACTTCTCACATACTACTCTAACAACTCATGATCAAGCGGTTTCCCAAAGTTTGAATGACCAATTCCAAGGTTGAAGAAAAGAAAACTAACAAAGCCGGATAACTCAAGCGATAATGAAGCGATCACTAGAATCAGCCCAAAATCGGTGAAAAAAGCATGTAACACATCAACTTGCAGTTAGAAAAGTATAGCAAAAGAGTTACACTAATTTCCACTTAAGGAAATAACTCGGCACTGACTCAAATGACTTGGTACCGAGTTATTATTTTGACTCGGTGGACCCCGCAATCTATTGTGTGACATTGGGCCAACTACTGGAGTCTACTGGAAGCAGGCTTCTAACCCAACATCATGTTTCCCTATCAACACAAAGCTATGTGCAACCAAAAAAGGATCTTCTCCTTGATCTTTTTTCTTCACTCTAGATCTGGCACTCCGTTACTCTTCACCATCTTCCTCACTCACAATAGTCACCAAGGAAGCTACTCTTGGCAGTTCTAGGCATAAGAACTTGTCAACTTCTTGTACTTGTGACCTTAATTCTCTGTAGTCTCTTACAAACTCTCTTAGATTCATAACTATGAAGTGGACGTAAGCCAGAGATTGTTGAACTACTTTAAAAATCTTATGTCTTCCTATTATTTTTCTTTGATTTCTACTGTTATCTACTAGATCTAGGTTTCACAGGTTCCCTACAACTCATTTTTTAGCGTTGATCCATTTTTGGCGTCAACATTTTGGTGTTTTCACTGAAAAAAATAAATCCAGGCTTAGATCTAACTCTCTACTTTGGATTGGATAGATCTAGAAGTTAGACCTAGAAATTCTACTTGAAGGATTTGAAGACTTGCTATTGGAGATCAATGGCACCCAAAAAGGATGGTCTGTCTCCGGGAGATCAACAGGAGCGGTAGCTAGAGGTGATGAAGTAAACACTTACCAAACAGATGTTAATAATGGAAATGCACTAGCTATATCCTATACTCAACATGAAGTAGTTACCAGAGGAGAGTTTGACAAGATGATCCATGAACTTAACCAAAAAATGGCGAATAGCCAAAAATCGCTAATGGACAAGATGGATGCTTTGCTCAATCTACAACCCCACACTATTAAGAGAACTAGAAGGGATACTTCACCTGTTATGGAATAAGAGAATTCCTCTGTTTCTGGCCTAAATAAGAGGGATGGAAAGAAAAAGTAGAAGGAGGTAACTGTTGGAGTTGTAGGAATTATTATAGGAGGAAGTAGGAGTCTTCCTCCTATAAAGAAACCAATCGGTATCGAGATGTTTCCTCTCGGCATCGACTCAAATCTTGGGGATAACAATGCATAAGAGGAAGATACAATGGTGGTTTTTGACTCTGATGACGATCTAATGATAGATAATTTTGAGCCAGATGCTGCTGCTAATAAAGATGGAGTTCAAATAGCTGCAGCTCAACCAACCCCACGCTAACAGAATACCGCTGGAGTGGTTCTTCCAGAGATAGGAGAATTTAGACGCCAGTAGGCAAACCAAGACCGTTTGCGGAGCCAAACACTTGGTGGAGCCACTAACAGTCGTCCTATGGAGTACCATGCTAGTAAAGAGTACATAACCGACATGGTGAAGCCACTGGTTGAGGAGAGTAGAGGAAGGAAGAATGAGGACTGGGGTTGTGCTCTGAGTTGTACCCCCTTCATGGAGAACATTTTCCGGGAGGAATACCCAAGAAAGTTCACAATGACAACAATGCCATCCTACAACGGAACTACTAATCCCATGTAACACTTATTCAAATACGAATGGCATATGGATGGAGCTAGAGCTACGGATGCTGTTTGTTTTAAGTGTTTCCCTATCTTCTTGGAAGGAGTTGCTTCCATGTGGTTCACTAGGCTCGCGTCGAAGTCCATATCAACTTTTGACAAATTAGCTAAGAAGTCTCTGGAGAAGTTTAGGCTCCACATTGCTCGACCAAAGGACGTGATGTCCCTATCTAGCTTTTCTCAAGGGCCCAAGGAGTCACTCAAAGCTTTCTTGAACAGTTTAACATTGTTGTTATAAAGGTTAGCAATCCAAAGTAAGATCTTGTATTTATGGATTTGGTCCGGGGCATTCACCCGGATACAGATTTCGGTACATGGTTAAAGATAAAGTAACCCATTGCCATAGAAGAATTTCAACGAAAGGCGAATCAGTTCCTGCGGCTGGAAGAAATGGAACTGGTTGAAAGAAAGATTGGTGATGAATAACGAAGGAAGTCATCCAAAGCAACATCGTAGTAAATGCTGGAAACTGTAGTAATCGGAAGAAAAGAAGTCGATACTCCAGTAACAGGCATGATGCGAATGTGAAACGTCCAAAGAACTTCGGCCTGGAAGATCACATGCCCATGAATGACTCACCGACGAATATATATCTAGCTACTCAAGGAACTAAGCAATATAAGAAGCTACCCATGAGGGAAGCGACGGAAAAGGATAAACATTCCAAGAAGTACTATCGCTTCCATGAAACTCATAAGCATAACACCAACGAATGCCGACATATGAGGAATTTTGATCGAGGAGTTGATAAGGAAAAATAAGCTCCAGTAGTATATTAGGGAACCGTGGAATGGTGGAGAAACTGCAAGACCCTAGGTTCTACCTGCTTAAGGAAAACTATCTGGACCCAGTGGAGAGAGGCTCAAGCGAGCTGATGAAAGACTAGTTATCAAATAACCTTCAAGTTAGCCAATCACCTAAGAATGAAATAGTAACCTAAAACAATACTGTTAAATTCATCCTTATCAAATTTCCTTTTGCAAATAAGCCTTCCAAGGACACTAGGGGTTTTGTAAATAGGTAGGACTTGCTATTTTTTCTACTTATTAACAAAATCTACTTCTTGAACCAATGGAATAATGTTCTTGCAAGCAAAGCTCCTATGTCGCTACTACAACAAAAAGTATTTTTGGTGGTGCAAAACAAACGTTACCATAACTTACGACAGCGTTGTAGAGAACGTCGCTAAAAAACATGCAACTAAAAGTCAAGGACTTACTATTGCATTTTCATAAATGCTACCAAAAAGGAACGTATTGCAGCCTTTTGAAAAGGCAACCAAACATTTTTATTGTAGCATTGTATAAACGCTGCTAAAAAGTATTATTGCTACTACTATAAAATATAAAATATTATGGTAGTGTGTTTTGTCCGCCACCATATATATTTTGGTAGAGTTTGTTAAACGATGTGAAAATTTTGTTGTTTTTGTGGATTTCCCTCACTGTGGTAGCTCATTCAGTGTGCACTTCATTTTGTTCACAACACACATATATATTATATAGTAATAATTAACATATTTCAATAAGAAACCAACAAACACACATATAATTATCAGATTCAACCAACCGAAAAAACATTAATCACATAATAAAATACAACATATAAACAATTCGATACAAAATATTTCTTGCTACAATCCAATGATACTTTTATACTCTCAAAACTATGTATTTACATCTCCTGCTATAATCCACAATAATAGCAAAGCAGTAACATATGAAAATCGATATACAAGCTCCCTGGGTTCATTCAGCAAACAAGACTCACTGGTAGCAGAGCTCCAATTCCATACTACTAAATTCGAATTACTAAAATATGTATTGTCAATCTTTCAAACCAATATGATTGTGTAACTGATTATAAGAATACTAATACAAACTTTCCTGAATACTACAGTAAAAATGTCTATATACATTGCACATCATGATATAGTTTTATATGTGAGTTTTCGCTGCATATACCATGAAAATAAACTACTAATATTCTGAAACCTTCTATGTTTTTATTACAATTTGCAATATTTTATATTTATGTCAATTGTGTGTAGCGATCTTGGAAGGTTAAGAAGCCTAAAACAAACAAATAACTGAAGCAAAAAACTTCTTGTTCTCACTTCTCACCTATTAAATATGATTAATGTCCCGAGCGAATTGTGGTACTCGTTAATTTCATAACTTGGATAATTACCAATTTAAACTGCAACTAACCCATTTATTATTATATTCAGAACTGACTTGTAAAAGTACAATGAAAATAACCTACAAACATTTCCTTAATACATATGTATGTTCTGTGTATAGATGTAGGCAGTTTAATGGTAATAGGTGAAACTAACCTGCATTTTATTATTTTGCGAGCACCTTAATAGAATACAAGTCATTTAAATGGTCAAAACTCCTACAAATACTGCAACTTTATAAAAACATGTACCAAAATTTAGTGTCCTAGTTTTGTTGAGTTAGAAGCTAGAACCGAATGATATGTGATAGCAAAGTTCAGAAAGTCATTTGGAAGTAAAATTCAACGACTTCTGAACAAAAAACGACTTGAGTAAAATTTAACAAATGAAGAAAACTATTTTCAAGCTTCACATTTACCAGTTTCTTCAACTTTTTTCAGCACGTGCACTAGTTCATCTACAGGCTTCTCTACTTCAACCACCACGTAGCACCAAGCATCACCAAGCAAGCATGATATTCTGTTTTCAAGCAAGGTATTCACTTCTGTTCATTCAAGTAAGCAAGGTATTCACCTATGTTCACGCAAGCACATATTCTAACCTGTTCGTTAGCAAGCAAGTATTAGGTATTTAACATGCATTCAAGTGTGCCTTCAATCATGTTCATATATCAAGTATTCACGAAAGCAATCATGTGAAATATGAGGCCAACTGAACCTGCAACCTATCTTAAGTAAACATATCTTCAAACCTATTCAAGCATCATGCATTCTTTATATTCATTTGCTGGGCTGTAGATTTCAAGCAAGCATCACCCTCCAAGTATCATGCATGCAACATACCAGCCAATTTCAAGTCACGCGGCTCCACCATCTATCCCTCTTCATACCTGCTCTTCGATCGTTCCAGCCTGATCATTCAGTCTTGGCACACTCCACTCCGATCATACCCTACCAGCCCCATTTCTTGCCCACGCCACCATTAAGCATAGGCTCTCAAAATCTCAAGGATCTACTTCCATGTTATGATTCGTCTGATACACACTACATAGCATGTTTTAGTAAGGTTTAAATTAGAAGAAGCACCTTTTTCCTGCAATCTTTTTGAAATCATAAATGACAGCATACAATAACCTAATGTTCATAAAAACTTAAATGCATGCACATGATTTCTATTTGAGTCCCCACAATGTAAATCTAATGTTAAAGCTCTTTCCAGATAGTTGACAACATATATGTATTTGAAACATTTGAATATTTCTATTTGTATTTAGTATAGTAAAGTGAACCAAACTAATATTGGCAAACGCATCATACAGTTTTAACAATTTTTATGATTTATTTTAATGTTGATGTTAAAGCATGAAAATCTTCGACTAACCAATTTCAAATATTCAAAACCTTACATGCATCATGTTGCATAAATGGTTGGCACGATAAGAAGATAAAGGTAAATCAAACATGAATACTACCGACTTCATTATTAATTAATCCACCCTTCTTCTTCGGTTCACAAAGAAATTTTCGGTTCTCAAAAATCATTGTGAACCAAAGATAGTTCAGGATTTACTACTATGAAACAAAAGATAAAATGTTTTATTTTTATCTCAAGATGAATAACATAGCTGGTATTGGTTAACAGTTTTACTGAAACTTGTCCAATTGTAGAACTTTTTTATCTTAAATTGCATGGGAAGTATGTATTATCTTGAAAATCAAGCAAGAATTATATAAATTTTATCAAATATAACAAATCCTTGACTAGCCACTATTATCCCACCTTTTGGCAAGGCCGTGATACCAAGAAATTGACTGAAAACCGAAGACAGTCCGTCCCGATCGAAGATCGGTCATACACAAGTCTACTATGGATACTGGCAAATTTTATCCGAGTCCGGATCGAGCTACAATCGATATGGCACGACAAGCAAAGCTATGAGAGCCAACGTTTCAAATTTCAAGTCAATCGGAGTTCGTATGCTCAAGATATTGATCGATCAAGATCCATGAAGAAAGCCTAACTTCGTATCCATCATGTACAAGCCTCATTTCGTATCCATTATGGACCAACCTCCTTCGTATCCATCGAAGTCGAACTGCTTCATATCTATGGAAGATTGCCATTTCATATCAATCCACCCACACACCTATTTTCGTATCGCTCGACCATTTATCGATACGAAATACACATAAAGGATCGATACGAGCGTCATCATTTTGATCGATGCGAAGCTAACCCAGAACATCGATACGAAAAGCATTAACTAGATCGATGCGAAGAAGCATGCAAGCATCGATACGAACAGAGCCACGCATGATCGATATGCATTGTTCAGCCTTTTGCAAATCCAAACTTGAATCGATCATAATCCAAAATCAACAAGTCCAAATGCCACCAATTTTCACTGGAGCTTGCGTACCACCTCTACTTGGTCTATGATCGATCTCAGCCCAAAAGGAGTCATTTTTGATCGATACGAATTGTGTACGTATCGATCATGGATCGATCCCAAATGTCAAAGGATCGATCTGGTGGGCCCACCCACGTGAGAGAAGGGGTCTTCCGAGATCTGAGCGAGATATTTTCACCCTAAGCATATAAATAGCAGTCCTAGGCCTTCAGAAAAAAAGACTTTCTGACTCTTCTACACCGATACTCTACCGAAATCTCCTTTATATCTTGAGTGTACTGTTGTAATCGGTTGTAACCAGGGAGAATCATCAATAAAACAATAAACTTTCTATAGTGGACGTAGGCTACAATGCCGAACCACTCTAAATATCTATGTTCTTATACTTCTATTTGTCTGTTTTTGGTGTGTTTGTTAGATTAACCTTATTTTTCATTTATATTCTTCACTTTGATCTCTTCAAACATGCCCGAAGAGTGTTGCGTCCAATTTTGGTACAAACAGCCACTATATTTCGAACTGTTAAATTAACTTATTATCAAACTACATGTGTATATTACCTCTAATTAAGCAAGAGCCTTTTTATTTATTTTTGTACCCGCGAGGTGTGAACATGGAAAAAATATGCGATCTAATCCCAAAAAAAGATGATCATTCACAAAAAAATCATTAGCTAATATATAGAAATATCATGCGACCTTGGTATCTATATCGTACTGCTTATTTGTTAGAAATGAATTTGTAAGTATTGGGGAATGTAAAGGCATTAATTGCCTTGGAAGATGAATAATCCCACATCTTAGAATGAAATAAATTATTTGTGTTTATATACTAAGATGTGGACACTGTGATAATTTCTATAGACAAAGAGAGACACAAGCCATGATGGGAGTGCAACGCACCACCCTGCACGTGTGCGCACGCGCCCGTGCCCAAACATACACCCACATCCGTGGGCAAATGGGCGTTTGAGGCGCATTAGAGGTACTTAGCACTTTGAAGTTGGCAGTTGGCTTGGCGTGGTTGTTCAGACCGAATAGTTTTTATTTCTATCCGTTCAAATTCAAACAGTCGCACTGCCTGGTAAAGGGTTGCAACCTTTCCAACAGTCGCACCCCTTTGAACATGCACCTATTACCGAATAGGTGCACCTCCTCGCGCCTATATATAGGCAGAAAGAAAACAATGAACGTACATTAATTTTTCCTGCATTTTTCTTTCTCCTCACAGGACTCTGTTCTTAAAGATACTCTCTTGATTTCGTCAGTGCTTTGCGATTGTTGCGTAGCATCGCAGAGAAGGTCCGTTTCATCTTGAGAAACAATTGCTCGATATTCTTAAGTTCCGTAGAAGGAGCAATATTGTTTCAAGGAAACAGTTTTTTAAATGTTGGACTCAGACAATACAATCGGTACGCTGTTTACAGCTTTATTTGTTAACTGGGCAGTCCTACTTGTAACATTTTGCGACGTGCCTGTATGACAGTTTGTTGTTGTTGCAATTTGCAACATTATTATATAGTTTCGTAACACTTTTCTGACCTTACTATTTAACAATTTCATAACACTTTTTTGACATTACTGTCTACCAATTTCGTAACACTTTTATGACGTTACGAATAACAATTTCAAATGCTTCGCCAGATGTATGATTTTCTACGGTAGTAGATTCATACTTAGATATATCATTCAATTTACTAAGGATAGTAAACTTCAAGCAGAGTAAGAAATATCATTTATAATGCAAATGCAAATGCAAATGTACACTAAATAACATAGATTCACAACTTAATTACCAAAGAGTTAGCATAAAACTTAAAGCTAAAAAGCAAAAATACACACAAATAAGACCAACACCCAGAACAATATTATGCTTCATATTTCTTCTTGGTGGACAACTATAGCCCATACCAATCCAGTAAAAATAAACCAAATTGTACTAGAAATTGGCTAAATAATTAAGCTTCTACTTAAACACAAAAGCAGGAAACCAAACCTATTACTTAAAACTATGTGGATAAATAATTAGGCTATTACCACTTATTATCATCAACTATTCTTTTTCTATTTAGTATTACCACTTATTTTCATCAGCGATCCATTACAGTGTAGTTGTTCCTTACTTCATTCATTGTACACATGCATTAGACTCGTTCAGCAAAGAGAACCCAAATGCTTATTGTTCTCTTATGTGATTAAATCAGTGCAAAAATTGTATTTCATTATGTAATTTTTATGAAAATGTAATTTTAATCTTTAGAATGCAGAACAATATAGTTCATTTGGGAGTCAATTACCACCTTACTGAAGAATCGTTTGTTGATAAGTGGCATATCTTTAGAAAATATTGTACTAGAATGTTGCATTCTTTAAAATATTTAAGCTTCATTAAATGATTCAAGTGTAGCTACTCTTTTACATAGTATTATTTTAATATTGGGAATCAAATTCTATATGAAATAAATCTGAGTAGATGATTTCGATAATCAAATTTCACTCTTGCTGATTTGCAATATAGTGTCACAATCCAATAACATTTTATAACCGCTTATCGATTATTTCAACAGCGGTAGAGAATTAGCAAATATAATCCAAAATTATTGTTAACCCTCTTTTGATTCGCGACTAAACGACCTAAGGAAGTTAGCGACCCAACTGTAGAGCCGACTTAACAAGCTAAAGCATACGACCTAAGGAGTCCACGACCTACCGACCTAAGAAGCATACGACCTAAGAAGTGAAGCGGCTTAATGTCTTCAGCGAGTTAACGACTTCAGATCTGGACGACCTACGACTTAAGGGAATGTAACGACTTAAGGGGATTACGACCTAACGGCTTAAGGAAGTAACCACCTAACTACGGAAAGGACTGAACGACTTAGCAACTGCACTTAAGTCGCGACCGACCTACGACTTATGATAGATCGCTCACGATCTAAACAAACTCAATGCCGCATTATTTCACACGGTGGCTTCCTAACCCGTGGACGATCTGGGACTTGTAATGTATCCAAACGAACAAGCATACATCGGTGAAGTCATAACCCAGCTTAGGTCGGTCGCAACCAGTTGAATCGTTCACGGCCCAACTTAGGTCGGCCACGACCTACGACCCAGGCACAGGATTTCTCTATAAATACCAACCTAACTCCAACTAGAAAAGGACTTTTGGCCGATCATTCTCTGAAGCGCCATTACTCTGCAGAATTCTTAACTCGTCAACCACTTGAAGAACTCCAAACATTCAAGACACTACAACAAGCTTCGAAAGAAATCTTGCACATCCGACATGAATTCAACAAGTTTCATCATCGAAGTTTGAGCTACTAGTCTAGAATGTTTTTGTGATCGAAGTGTGGTATTTTGAAGTGTATTGTATCAACTTGTAACCAAAATCAGCAATAAAGGAATTCAAAGTGGACGTAGGCTTGATCTTAAGCCGAACCACTATAAAATCGCTGTCTTTTACTGTTTTCTGCTATTTTACTGCTTATTTCTTGTTCCCGTATCACGGGTGGTGCTTTCACAACATTACTACACACACCGGGATGTTAGCGTTCAATTTTCAGGGTTAACATTTTGGTGCTTTCACTGAGAACCCAACTCAGGAATACATTCACCATTGCTTCATGAAAGTTCGTTGAAAAAGTTTCTTTCAAGACCAGAAGTCTGCTGGATATAATGGCTCCTAGAAGAAAACGCAAGTCTATCAGATCTGAAGATGCTCACGATAATACTGCCACTTCTCCTTCTCCAAGTCAGGCAGCTCCAAGCGTTGGAGTGACACGAGAAGAGTTAGATGCTGCAGTGTCCGGGCTGTATCAGCAAATTGAAACTCAGAATACTCTAATGATGGAGAAGTTAAATGCTTTGCTCGGGGCTAGTCAAAGGCCAGTAAATAATGAAGAAAACATTGCTGATGCTCTTCACAACTCCGAAGGAAGAAATATTCCTCAAGGGGGATCAGGTGCCGCTGAAGGGGCACCTCTCCAAGCTGAAGGATCCAGGCCATCGCCAGTTTTCCGTGAACATTTTCCCGGACAAACTTCCGAGAAAATGGCCGAAGTCTACTCCGCAAAGTCATTAAACAATGAGGAATATCTCTCCGGCATGATTCGGCAAATAATGAAAGAAAGCATGCAGAGAAGTGAAGATGAAAGCGAATGGGGATTTGCTTCGAGTAAAACTCCGTTTACTGAGAGGATTCTAAAAGCTGAGTTTCCCAGAAAATTTGTTCCTCCTACCATTCCTGCTTATCGGGGGGCAAGTGACCCGAATCAATTCTTGTACATATATGATTGGCACATGACCGGCGCAAGAGCGACTGATGAGATTAAATGCCGGTATTTCCTGGTATACTTAGAAGGAGTGGCACTTCTTTGGTTTACCAAGCTTCCCGTTCGATCTGTAGACCAGTTTTCCGACTTAACCCGGAAATTTAAAGAGCAATTCAGACTGTACGCTTCAAAGGCGAAAGACATAATGTCATTGTCTAGTCTTGAGCAGAATCCGGGAGAGTCAATTAAATCCTTCCTGAATCGCTTCAATATAGCTCTGGCTGAAGTTGACAACGCAGAGCCACGAATGATTTTGACTTATTTGATGCGTGCTGTTGATAAGTCAAGTGAATTTGGGAAATGGCTGAAAATGAAGGAACCAAATTCACTCGAGAAATTCTATAAGAAAGCTGACGAGTTCATACGCTTTGAAAATCTTCCGGCACCAATGAAAGTGGTGGCGACAAGAGTGGAGAATAATATTGCTGCTTCAGCTAAGAAAGATTCCGGAGGTCAGAAAAGGAAAAATAATGATGGGAAGAAACAAAAGGATATAAAGAAACCTCACTTCTTCAAACCCTCAGATTTTACTCCGTTAACCGACACTCCGGAGAATATCTTCTTTGCCACCAAAGATGCTGTGGAGTATCCTAAACCAGTTGAGATAAAGCCTGGAAAGAGTGCTATGCGAAATGGAAAATTCTGCCGATTTCATAACCAACCCGGTCATGATACCAATGAATGTCGTCATTTGAAGAGCTTAATTGAAGAATTGTTAAGGAAAAACAAGCTGCAACAGTATGTTAAGAAAAACAGGAATGACCCAACTTCGTCTACTCAGGGGCATCAACTCCTTACTCATCCATCTGGCTCGGGTAAGGGCACTACCGCAGACGAATCTGAAAGGCCTGTTATCAATGTGATTACAGGAGGCCCACACCCAGCGGGCAGAAGCTGGGATGAGATGGACGATATGCTCGTGCTTTGAAATATACCCCAGCGGAAGAAGATGTTTTTGTTTTAGAAGACGCTGCACCCCTGAAACAGCAGAGAACTTCTAATGATGATATTGTGTTTAAGGCTAGGGATTCTATGGGTATTGAAGTGCCAACCATGGATCCCTTGGTCATTTCTGCAGGAATTGGGCCAGCTATTGTAAGACGAGTGCTTGTTGATTGCGGTGCTTCCTGCAATATACTCTTCAAGAAGACATTTGATCAAATGAAGATTCCAATGGCTGACGTTCAGGCTTCATCGCAAAAGATTGTTTGGTTCACTGGGGAACCACAGCAGCCGATTGGAACTGTTGACTTATTTGTGGAACTTGGAGAAGGACAGAAAAAAGTAGTTCGGAAACAGACTTTTGTAATTGTCGATGGATTTTCTGCCTACAATTCCTTCCTGGGCCGGCCAACTTTAGCTGCGTTCAAAGCCATTCTCGCCCCATACTGCCTAACTATGAAATTTCCCACAGATAATGGTGTTAATGTCATTAAAGGAGATCAAAATGCTGGGCGGAAATGTTATCTTATAGAGCTTCGATAGGCAAGGAAGAGAGAGATGGGAAAAGATGCGGCAGCTCCGCATCAAAAACCCAACCTTGTAGCAAGTATAGGGTGGTTCCTGCATTGGCGAGCATAGTGGTGCAAGGAGAGAAATGGACCCCAGAAAGGCCAGTGCAGGGGAAAATAGAGTGGTGCCAATGGAAGTAACGGTACCAGTACCTGTTGATCTCAAAGACCCAAACAAAGTGCTAAATGTGGGTTCGCAACTCAGTGTGGCAGTCCAAAATATGCTAATATCATTTTTGAAAGCAAATCTGGACGTATTCGCTTGGAGTCACGCCGATATGTGTGGAATATCTCCAGAGATTGTTGTACATACTCTGATTATTGATCCGAAATTCACGCCTGTAAAACAGAAAAGGAGAACCCAGGGTCCAGAAAGGTCAGCAGCGCTAAAGGAAGAAGTAGATCGGCTCATGGAGAATGGTTTCATCAAAGAGTCCACTTATCCAAATTGGGTTTCAAATCCGATACTGGTTAAAAAAGCAAATGGAAAGTGGAGAGTATGCATCGATTTCTCAGATTTAAATAAAGCTTATCCTAAAGACTACTTCCCGCTGCCAAGGATTGATCAGCTGGTAGATGGAACAGCCGGGCATGAATTGTTGTCTTTTATGGATGCTTACTCCGGGTATAACCAGATTATGATGCATGAGTCTAATCAGGAGGATACGAGCTTCGTCACAGATGTTGGTCTTTACTGCTACAAAGTCATGCCCTTCGGACTGAAGAATGCAGGGGCAACATATCAAAGGCTTGTTAATGCAATGTTCAAATCACAGCTTGGGAAAACTATGGAAGTCTATGTCGATGATATGTTAGTGAAATTAAAGAAAGCAGTCGACCATATGGATCATTTAGCAGAAATGTTCACAATTCTTCGAAAATATGGAATGAAGCTCAACCCTTTGAAATGTTCATTTGGAGTAGAGTCCGGGAAATTCTTGGGATTTATTGTAAGCGCTAAGGGCATTGAAGCTAATCCTGCTCAAATTACTGCTTTGAGAGAAGTCAAAACCCCTAGGACAAAGAAGGAACTGCAGAGCCTCAATGGGAAAGTCGCTGCTTTAAGTCGGTTCATTTCTAAAGCCACTGATAAATGCATCCCCTTCTTTGACGCTTTAAAGAAAGGAAAGAAAAGTTTCGAGTGGACTCCTGAATGCCAGAAAGCTTTCGATGAATTAATCTGTCACATGTAATCGCCTCCAATACTTTCCAAGCCCAACAATGGCGAAGACCTTTTCATATACTTGGCAGTTTCGTCCTATGCCTTGAGTGCAGCATTAGTACGAGAAGATGCGAAAGTCCAGCGCCCGGTCTACTATATTAGCAAAAGACTCACTGGGGCAGAAATGAATTATTCAAAGCTAGAAAAGCTCGCATACTGTTTACTGATTGCTTCCAGAAAGTTGAGGCCATATTTTCAAGCTCATCCTATCAAAGTTCTCACTGATCAACCCCTAAAGCAAGTCCTATTTCGCCCTGAAACTTCGGGCCGTCTTCTGAAATGGAATATTGAACTTAGCCAATACGATATCACTTATCATCCCCGAAGAGCGATCAACGGACAAGCTTTAGCAGATTTCATCACAGAGTACACAGATAAGGGTGACAGTGAGGAAGAGATCACAGTTGACATCCCAACCAAATGGAAGTTATATGTTGATGGCTCAAGAAATGATTATTGTTCCGGAGCTGGGGTTGTGCTTGAAACCCCTAAAGGACGATCATTATGTTACACATTAAGATTGGAATTCCCTTCTACAAACAATGAAGCAGAATATGAAGCTCTAATTGCTGGATTAAAGATTGCAAAGGAACTAAACATCAAAGCATTGCAGATCTTCAGTGATTCTCAACTTATTGTATGTCAAGTCAAGAAGGAGTTCCAAGCTAAAGGAGGGAATCTGCCTGCTTACTTATCAAAGGCTTGTGAGCTTCTTGATGATTTCAATCACTATTTGAAAAGCCACATACCTCGAGAGGAAAATATGAAGGCGAATTCTCTTGCAAAGTATTCAAGTTTCGAAGAAGCTCAGTTATTGGGATTGGTTCCTGTGGAGGTCTTGTCAGCTCCGAGCACTGATGAAATGGATATCGACTGGATCATGGCTGTATCTCAAGAACAAGAGTCATGGATGACCCCAATCAAGGAGTATCTACTCAATGGCTCCCTACCGGAAAATTCTAAAGAACGCCGAAAGCTGTTAAGAAAAGCATCGAGATATGTAATTCAAGACGGCCGGTTATACAGACGAGGATTCTCAATGCCATTACTCCGATGTGTAACTAAGGAAGAAGCCAAGACAATTTTAGCAGAGGTGCACGGAGGAGAATGTGGGGATCATTCAGGTGGCCAAACTCTTGCCAAGAAAGTTCTCCGGTATGGGTATTTTTGGCCAGATATTAATCGAGATGCTGCTATCTACTCCCGAAAATGTGACAAGTGCCAGAGATTTGCAAACATTCTAAGAGCACCTTCCACCGAACTAACACAGATGGTTAGTCCATGGCCATTCGCCATTTGGGGGATAGATCTAATCGGACCTTTACCAATTGCCAAGTCGGGAATCAAATACGCTATTGTTGCTGTGGATTATTTCACTAAATGGGCTGAAGCTGAACCTTTGGCTACTATTACCTCTAAGAAAATGATAAATTTTGTGACTAAAAATATCATTTGCAGGTATGGTGTGCCGCAAAAGATAATCACAGACAACGGTACTCAATTCGAAAGCGAAGAGTTCCAAGACTTTTGCAAGCGGTTTAAAATCCGAAAAAGCTTCTCAGTAGTGGCTCATCCGCAGGCAAACGGGCAAGTGGAGGCAGTAAACAAAATTATCAAGTCAACCATCAAAAAGCAGCTTGAAAAAGAAAAAGGTGGGTGGGTTGATAAGCTACCACTAGCACTATGGGCATACAGAACGACCCATAAAACTGTAACTGGGCACACTCCATTCTCATTGGCATATGGATCAGAAGCAATGGTTCCAGTAGAACTAGAAGTTTCTTCACACAGGAGAATTCAATTCAACCAGGCTGAAAATGAAAAATTACAACTCGAAGCATTTGACTTTCTTGATGAAAGAAGGGAAGAAGCTAGGCTCAGAGTTACAGCCCATCAACAAAGGATAGCAAGGCACTTCAATTCTAAAGTCCGTCAACGAATCTTCGAAATCGGGGACTTAGTCTTGAAAAGGATCATGACAGCAACTGGAGTGTTTGGACCAAATTGGGAAGGACCATATGTCATAGGCAATAAACTTCTTGATGGCACCTTCAAACTCACAACTGTCGAAGGAGATCCAACCCCAAGAGCCTGGAACAGCAACCATTTGCGTCCATATTTTACTTAAAAGCTCTGCTTGGAATTGTAAAATGATGACAAATGTATCAATTGTATTGTAAATCATTATAAAATCAGTGATGATCAATAAAAGAGCTATAAAGTGGATGTAGGCCCAATTTTTGGCCGAACCACTATAAATTCTGTATTCTTTATTATTGTAAAATGCCTGTTTTATTTCGTTGTGTAAATACTCTAAATGTATTGCTAAAATGTCAATTTAATATTGAAGGCCATTAAAACAAAGCTTACCCATCACAAGGTCAAGTGGGCCCTATAAATCACTCAATAAACAAATTTCGAGTTATAAAAGTTCCAGATTCGAACTCTGCATAAGCTTGATTTCACTTAAAAAGTTAATGATTCCGCCAAAGGGACATCTTCCCAAAGCAAAGGAATCGGGCCCTTGTTAATTAATTACGATCGTCTGTTTGAACGGACATCTGATTAGACAACTTGCGCCCGCCCTGTGGAATCACTTAACAGTGAAATACACTTCTTCAGACAAGGCAGACCACTTGCTAAAGAAAGGAACACAAACTTGAAAACGATAACAGGGAACCATTGATGAGCAAATGAAAAAAAGACATGGGCGAGCGAACGCAATGGCAGCCAAAAAAGGAGACTTCTCCAAAAAGGATGGAGAGATGCAACTTTCCTGGCGAACCGATCAACAAAAGCCCTCTTCGGAGGCACAAGACCTCTTCAGAGGCGCAACTCTTCGGAGGATAAAGACCTTTACGGAGGCACAAGCCCTCTTCGGAGGCACGCCAATAAATGGAAGTTCTCTTCTCAACAAAGAGGTTAGTGGAACCACTAAAGGCGCAGGGCCTCTGTTAACTAGTTGCGATCGTTTGTGCAAACGAACATCCAATCAAGTAACTCGCGTCCGCCCTGTGGAACCATTTAACTGTGAGAAAGTGACTTCCAGGCAATCAAATAAAGACCTCTTCGGGGGCACAAGACCTCTTCGGGGGCACAAGACCTCTCCGGAGGCATAAGACCTCTCCCGAGGCACCACAAGATCTCTCCGGAGGCACTAGCTTTCCCAAAAAAGCACACACCGCCCTCTTCAGAGGCAGAAGACCTTCCCCAAGGCACACAAGACCTCTCCGGAGGCGCAAGACCTCTCCGGAGGTGCGCCTCCGGAGGCGCAAGACCTCTCCAGAGGCACAAGACCTCTCCGGAGGCACAAAAAATATTCAGGGTCCAAATGCTACTCCACGGAGTCCAAATGCTACTCCTCCTCGGAATCCAAAGGCTTTTCTTCGGAGGTCAACAAAAGCCCTCTAACGAGGCACAAAAAAAAACTTCTTCAAAAGCCCGCTTTACCGCGTAGGAGAATATACTTCTCAAAAACACGAAGTAATCATCTCCGAAGGTTGAAGCGTAAAAACTTCTCCAAAAACGAGCATGCTCCATTAAAGCAGAATAATTTTTCCTCAAAAATGGAATAGTTATTCTCCAAAATAAGAGTATAAGTCTCGTCGAAGCAAAAGATATTACGATGCACTTGTGGTATGGGGGCAATATCATACAATATAGCTACATTAATAAAAGTAGTATTCAAGCAACATACCGCAAGTCCATTATAATATCGCGCAAAGAAGATGTGGAATAAATGCATTCTCAAACATAGACAAAAATTTGTACAAGTAAAAAGAATCGTTTATTCTACACTAAAACAAGAAATAAATGCATTCTCACATACACAAGAATTTGTACAAGTGAAAGAATGATTTTATTCAATACTATGAAATTGTTTTACATGTGCAGATCTCAAAAAAGCGGGGACCGGTACACGCACAATCTCCGGTCAATACATGCAAAAAGCAAAAAAGCAAAACAAGAAGCATAAAGTCCAGTCATTCCTTATTCCTGCAACCTTTAGTACCCCTGCCCGGTTTGATCACTAGTTTCGGAATCCGGTGTGGACGGGTCGGAGAAGAAGGGGAAGAAGGTGTAGCTGGATCTTCTTCTGCTTTATCCTCTCCAGCTGAAATGATTTTCTTCTTCTTCCTCATGAAGCGCTTCCCTTTCCTCTTTGAAGAAGACTCACTTCCCGAAGTAGTAAGCAGCGTAGAAAGTTTCGTGTTGTCATCAAGAGACTGCTCCGGAGTCTTCTCACTATCCTCAAGATCTTCCGCCTTCTGCTCTTGTGAAGCAGGTGGATCCTCCAAGCCTTGAAGGGCTCCTATTTGCTCTTCCTGTGAACCTGGCTGAGAAGCAGGAGTAACTTGAAGGGTTGGAGGAGGAACAGTTGGAGGAGGAGAAGTGTGTACAGCGCTCGACATTTCCGCTACAGAAGAAAAGAAGTTAAAATCAGTATTCTCCAAAGAAAGAGAATATATCGGCTCATCAAGACTTAAGTAACAATCGAGGAATTCATCAAACTCGGTTGAAGCAAATAAGTAGTCTACTCAACTTGGATCAACATCGAAGTTACCTGGAGAAGTCGGCTTAATCAAGACGATTTCAAACTTTTCAGCTTCAACATCATCTTGGGTCTTCTCATCAACTTGAGTAGTGGGAGGCTCAGTTGTCGCAGTTTTAACTTCGGCTTTTGCGGAAGGTGAAGAATAGGAACTAGAGCCAATGTTATCAGGGCCGACCGAAGCTGGAGGAAGAGCGGGGTCAGTTACAGTTGCTTTCTCTAAACACTCTCCTCCTACTGCTTCGGCTCGTTCCCGAGCAAGCTGCTCTTTTCCCCTGGCAAGGGCAGCGCGCGCTTCATCATCTAGATAAGTCACCTCAAGACCCGCCTCTGCATAGCCAGCACCTCCGAACATGTCAATTATCGCCTCCCACACTTCAGCTAAAGTAGTTTCATATGTCGGACCCAGGAATGAGAGTCTCCCGCGACCCAAGACACTATGGATATAAAAGTCAAATAAGGTAGAGCTGACTTTGGCTTTCGTTGCCTCATGCGACTGCTCAGCCGCTTCTTTTTCGGCGACGGCTGCAACTTGGCCGACAACTGCATCATCCTGCTCTTTTTCGACTTTAAGAAGTCGAGCTTTTAATGCTGCAATCTCCAGATCTTGCGAGATAACTTTTTCCCGCAGTTGAGCAGTGTCTTTGCGATATTTTTCAGTAACATGCTTCTCTGCATCAAGTTTCAATTCTGCATCTCTTTGAGCAGCATGTGCATCTCGCACTTGCTTTTGAAAGACTTTTTCTTTTTGAGAGTGCGAAGCGGAAGAAGAGGCGAGATCTTCTTCAAGTTTCTTGACTTTAGCCTCGAGTCTCTCGTTATCGTCAGCAATACTCTGCATTTCTGCATCGTGTTGCTTAAGAATTTTCTTCCACTCCGAATGATCATTTTCCATAGTCAACATGGCTTCAAGATTCATATGATTAACTCTTTGAAGCTCGTCAACAAGTTTCTGCCAGCCATACATCCTATCAATATCAAGTTTGACAGCGTCAACGTTTCTTAACATAGCTTGCTTATCGATTGGTACCAAGTCCAAGTTGAAACACACCCCTTTTAAGCACCAATTTGGGAATGGGCTTTGAAGTGTAGGAGGACCGTCCCCAACTTGATACTGAGGCCTGTTGATAATTGTTTGAATGTCAGACTTCTTGAGAGCTGGAGAATCAGATAGAATTTCTGCAGAGGTAGGAGCATCAGACTTTTCAGAAATAGCAGGCGCGTCACCAACCTTGACCCGCTTGCTTGGATCTCCAGTGATGTGGCCCTTACCCTTATCATCATGGGATTTCCTCTTATGAGAATCATCGCTTCTGTGAGAAGAGTCGTGTCGATCATCCCTTCGCCTTTGCTGCTCCTCGTAGTCCCGCCTCTCACGAGCTTTTCTAGCAGCTCTCTCTTCATCGGTTTCTCTATGAACAGGAAGATAGCGCCTAAAATCATAAGTGTCGCGGCTTCCGTGGTGCTGGAATTTATCGTTGTATGAACCGCTTCGCCCCATCGGAGAATCTGAAAATGAAAAAAAGACAAGTCTTAGAAATCATCAAAGAAAAGAAGCCGAGTGCATTTAACCGCAAAAAATCCTAAGTGTGTGTGATGTGCAAGCTACGCGCGTCAGACTACAAACCACTCTTTGGTGTGGGAATGGTGACAACTTGTGTAACAGGTGTTGTAATTTGTTGTAAAGAGGAAGTCGCCTCGACAATAGGAGAAATAGCTTTTGAAGTGTCATCTTTGAATAGCTCCTGTGAAGTTATCATTAAATCACTCAACCCTTCAAAGATATCATCGCCATTGTGCCCGGCGGCACTTTCCCTTTCGATTCCCACATCAGCCGCCTTTCCGGAATGCTGAGAAGGCTCCTCTTCTTCGATGACTGGGGAAAGTGTTGGCTTGCTTGATGAACCTGCAATGTCAATAGAAGTAGAACACTTCACCAGTGAGGTCTCAGTGGTAGGTTCTTTCGGTGTAAATTCTTCAGCAGGAGCTGGGGCATCTGATGTCTTTGCCGGAGAATCAGGGACTTCATAAGGTTGAATAGAACGGGAAGAATGCAGAAGCCCGAATTGATGTAAGAACTCGTCTTTCAACAGAAATTGGATGCTCCTCTCCTCAACTGGCATGGCCATGAGCCTCTCAAAAGTTGGTTTGTGACCAGGATCCCTAGAAGGAGGAGGAAGCGCTGAAAAATGAAAAGCGAAGTTAACACTTGACAACTCGAGCTTCGAAAAGTTCAGAAATATAAGAAGCGAAGATAAATGGTCTTACTTCCTACTCTCTAGATAGCGTAAAATCCCGGAGGACAGCGAACGAAGAAGAATTGACATAGAAACCCGTGAACAATATCCGAAAGGCCAATGATCAGTTTGCGGTTTCTAGCGCTTCGCACGACAGTGATGGAAGGATGATCTTTATTTCTGGCGAAAGAGCATAAGTAACAAATCTCATCGAAGCTCGGAAGACGATCCAGCGTCCTCCTAAATAGCACACATAGTCCCATCAGGATGGCGTAGCAATTGGGATGTAACTGAAAGGGAGAGATAGACAGTCGAAGAAAAAGCTGATGAAAGAAATCGTTAAAAGGAGGAATGGCTCCATTCATACACATTTGGCGATTAACGGCAACGAAACCGTGGGGTGGTATGTCGGCAGTGTCGTTTTTCTCAGGAAATATGGCATCGGCTTCAGCAATCCCAAGCTGAGTGCACAGTTGGCGGAAAACTTTATACGATAGTGTGGTCGAGATTCTTTTCGGAGGATTAGCTAATGGAGTAGGAATAGGAATAGCCTCTCCAGCTTGAACTGTTACTTCTTCTTGTTGAGAAGTCATTCTACATAAGCAACTGGATGTTCAAATGTGAAGGTGCACGTTTCCTAAAAAGTGTGAAGTGTTGTGTAGAACTAATAAAAAATAACAAGCAAACATAACTGAAATTAAGCTAGTTGACAATTGGTCGATTACGAGATTTCAGAACTTGTTAATTTAAAACTCAAGTGCAGTGTTAATGCAAACAAATCAGCTTCAGTTAACTACTATAGTTTTGCTTTAATACTTCACTTGAATCGGTTAGTTTACAGCATTTCGTTCACACTGTTCATTTAAGTTAATTTTTCTTTATCGACTAATCTGTCATTCGATGCGGGCAGTCAATGGCAGTATATTCGTCCCAGTTTTCTGCAAATGTTGTGTTTAACAGGTTATTAGCATTAGAGATAATCTGCAAAGAGGTTCAAACAATTTGGAATTCAGGCAGTTCAAAAATTAGGCAATTTATTCCAGCAATTCAAGTCAGGAATTCATGTCAAGATTATGCTTCAAGTTGAGAATTCAAGTTTAGGCAGTTCACTCAAGTATTAGCTCGTCCACGACCTAAAGGATGAGCTACAAGTTAAGTTAAGTCGTCGACCTCTTAAGTCGCAATGCATATGAAGGAAAAGGTCTCAAGACAGAACGACACGAATTTCTCTAAGTCCTAGCTCGGCCACGACTTAAGGCCTATGCCGCAAGCTAATTAAGTCGCAGGAGAGTTCGGTCGCAGGAAAAATAGGGTCGTTCGAACAGTTAGGTCGCGAGAGTTCTTGAATCGGAAAAGTTGTTAGATCGTGAATTTTTTAGGTCGTCTCCGATGGAATCTCGAGCTATTTTGTAACGACCCGATATTTTGGACCATTCGCATCCATTATAAGTGTATAGGTAGACACTCATGCCGGATTTGAATTGCTTAAAATACCGCGCTGTTAATTTAAATTGGCAAAACTGAACATATACAGTAAATAAAATAATCACAGATCACAGACACAGAGTAATAAATGCAGCGGAAATAAAAGGGATAGTAGTTCATGAAGCTACTATATAAATGTATAAGTTACATCAGAGTTAAACCAGATACAACGGAAGAGTAATGAGATACATCAAATACAAAGCAGAATACATCACTGGAATCATCGAATACTGAAAGCAGAATAGATGGCTGGATCTTCAAGCAAAGCTCCAACTTCAAAGGTGAGTCTCGAATACTGGTACACTCAGTCTGACCCGAGCGTAAAGCAAAATACAAAACACTCGAGTCAGGATTAACATTCTTATATCAATAAATCCAACTCAAGTGAAATAGCAATTGAAATACAAGTAACTCAAAGGATGTTTGGAATAACCATCCTTTAAGGATCCGTTAAACTACCTACTATGTAGTAGTGTACGATAAGTAGATAATGTCTATCAGTAATATAAAGTATCAAAATAGTGTTAAGTCATGGCCCATTCCACCCTTAACACATTTTTATTCCCAAGAGCATATACGAGACCGTAGTTTCCCCAAAACCGGAAGTCACCAGAGGGCAATCCATATACTAAAGGTACAAAACAAACCGTAGTGGTCGCGTATAGGGATACAAGTATGACAAGGCACATAAGGCAATACCCAAGGTAGTGAAACTACCGTTCGCCTGATTCGGACTGGTGAGAATGCATCGCCGCAGCGACCGCAACATCGCGAAACAACACTCCCAAAATCAAGGGTGCACCAATCGACAACAAGTAATGAGTAGTTCGAAGAAGTGTGTTCGCTTGAGGTAGCCGACCTCCATTGGCCCGGCACGGCTCTTGTTTTAGTCATTTCCAATTTGACACAAGTGTCAAAGCTATCCATTATCGTTCTCTTTCTTCAGTCATCACGTACATCATTCCAACCACTTCATTCTGGATCACACTCCGCGTATAGTTATTAAAATGGTTTTCGGTTTAGATAGAGAGTATATCCATAACCGATTCCGGTCTCTTCAATAACCTTTGAAATTATTCATCGATTGGTCGTTATTTATTTCAAAACCAAAACAATTTCAATTTAAATCAGAGTTTATAAATCAACATTTCGTTTGTCTTTCCAAATCAATTTCCATAATTTACGTTTCAAAACTTCTAAATTACCATTTCAAAATCTTATAATTCAATTTCAATTTTTATTTAAAACAATTCAAATATTGATTCAAGTTCGTATATCAGTTTCATTCCGAAATCATTTAAATTAATTTAATTTAACGTTTAAATCAATATAAATTCATTAATCGATTTTATTCAGTATTCATTCAGTAAATTTGCCATTCAAAACAATTTCTATTAAATTTCCAATTCATTAAATCCATTATTTAAATTCAACTTCCTTATATCAAAACTTACAAATTGAATTAAATTAAATTCATCAAATCAAATTCTTTAAATTTCAAGTCTTACATTAATTTCAATAAATCACATTTTATTTCTTGTTAAAGAAATTCAATTTCACTTATTTACTTACTTAAATAATTTTCCAAAACTTAATTAATAAAGAACTCAATTTCAATTATTTACGAAGTAAAATTCACTTATTCAAAAATTCAATTTAATCATTAAATAATTCAATCTTATTTAATTATTAAATAATTTGAAACTTAATTATTAAATAATTTCAAAGTTTAATAATTTCAAACTTAATTATAATTTCAAACTTAATTATTAAATCATTTCAAACTAAATTCAATCATTTCTCAAATTAAACATCGTTCTTTCATCAATTACATTGTTAACATTTTGTTTCAGATTATTAAATATTAATATTTTCCTTTCATTAAAAATTCAAATTTCAACTTCATTTCAAAACCATATTATTTATTCAAATAAAATCTTCATTTTTTTTAAATCAAATTATTGACCAATCGGGTTTTATTTAATTCTCTATCCTAGGTCAAAGTTTAATTTGGGTATTTATCATTTCAACCTGATTCCAATTCAATTCAAAAATCAAAGCATAGCAAAGGGAACTTGCAGTGTGATAACTGGGATGGTGTCAAAGTAAATAAACAAACAATAACAACAATCAATAATAATCAAATAATCCCGAAATAATCGTATTAATTCACATTGTTATTTGTGTAAATTAATATAATTATTTCTAGAATCTACACTATCATTTCATGTAGATTAAAGATTTTTTTCACTAATTATTTATACGGTTCTTCACTTGTCATTCAATTTCAATTTTTACACTACAACAATTAATCCAATATACGTCGATGGTTCAAAGTGTAATTATCACTATTCTATATGTCAATTAATTTAACAATTAAAAGGGGTCATATTCACTAATCAAATTTAACATATAAATCAGTTTTAATATTTTTAACTATCCTATATCCATTTCAATTTTGCATACTATTTATCATTTAACACTAACAATTTAACGTCCAATATAAACATCAACAATCAATCAATTATCAGCCAAACTGTATTATCATCACATCAATCATTAACAGATAATTGTGTCAAATGTCACAGGTGAACTGATACAGGCAATAGCATATATAACCGTGTAATTAACTAACAGCAGAATATTTCAATTGTCGTTTCAATTGAAATCAGATTTAATAAATAAAAGAACGTTAATCGTGAGTGATTGCTCACCTTTCGAGGCTAGATAGATTAAACAAAATTAGCTACGAATTCCAAAGCAACGCTAGATGGACACGATTTGGTGAAGGAACAGCCACAAGTTAGGAGTTTGGTGCGATAGATTTGATATTTAGAATGTCAGTCAAAATGGACCAGAGATCGATGAAATAAATAATATATATATAGCCAAATATTTCGAAATAAAATTTAAACACGTATTCAAAATAAAATCTTTAAAATATTACATATTGAAAATCAATAGTATAAAAATATAACATACACTTTATTAAATTCGTTGTCACAGGTAAGATATATATATATATCATATACACACTTAAAATATATATATAACAAACAACTATATACTCATGTAAACACATAGTCTACCATTTAAACTAATATAAACTTATATTTTTATTATATTTAAAATCAATATTTAATAAAAATAATAATAAAAATAAAAAATATATAAAATTAAACATATCATGTAAAACTCCCTTTTTCTACGTCCAAACAACCCGTTTATGCTACCTACATAACTTAGGTATATTAAATACAATTGCCATACCTGCACTGACGCAAACCTTTATATACAACCAACCTACTAAATTGGATACAGCTGGCATAAACTTATCTCTACTAACCTATATATAATTCACAAATCAAATAGGAACTTAAGTAAAGTTTTATACATTTTCTAACAGACAGGATATACAACCTTTACTTATATATATAGAAGCAGATCCTACATTATATATATACACTTAACAAAAATATGCGGGCTTGATAACATACTTATAGACAACCCACTTCAAAATATTACTACAGACTGAGACTTTAAACGTAACTAATAGAAAGTACTATATCCTTTATAAACAAATGTATATAGGCTTATATTCTTATAGCTAAGATTCGAAACATATATGCAGGCATTCTTGTTTAAACATAACTTTATACAAACTGCAATAAATCAAATATGTATCCATTTTTTATATTAATATACGTAACTCATATATCTTTATAAAACAACAACTTATATTATATATAGTACTTGCTGTAACATATACACAACTTAGTATATTATCATATTTAAACAAAGCTTAGACTAAATATATATAAGTGTAACATATAATACAGTGTACTTACTATATATTGAAGCTAGGAAGAGAAGGGTTGAACGGGTCGGGTTCGGCGTTGGATACGGGTGAAGACGAACGAAGGGAAGCGGTGAAAAAGTTAGGCAGCGGTGAAGTGATGCGGTACATGATGCGATGGGAGGTGAAGGTCGGAATGGAGATGTGGCTCGGCAAACTGGGTGGGTAGTGGTGCTGGCCGTGAGGCTTCACGCGGAGGACGGGTTAATGGCAGTTGTCGGGTTGGGTGCGCGAGCTGCTCGCGGCGGCTGGAGGAAGGGAGAGGTCGGGGTCAGGTGGAAGAGGGAGGTAGGTCGCAGGTTGGACGTTGTGGCTAGGCTGACGTGGCCAGTGGGTTTTGGAGCTCGGGTGGAGGTGGCGGCCATGGTGGAAGTGGGGTTTGCAGATGCGAGAGAGGCTGAGTATGGTGATGTTGGTTTGTTTGGGTTATGTTTGCAAAATGATGAGGAGGTTGAGCTGAGGGGATGAACAGGTGGGTGGGTGGATGAGCATGGAAAAAAAAAGAGGAAGAGGTGGAAGTTGTGAAAGCTTTGGAAGAAACAGTAAATATAAATCACACAACGAAAAATTGAAAACGAAAAATGGGTGAACGGCTGTAATTATTAATGGGTAGAGTAGTGAAAGGGCACACGAATTCCAGGAATATTAAATGCAAACAGCTATTAGCTTGGATAGGTAGGTAGATTTAAAGGACGAATGAAAACTAATGGATTATAAAACAGGTACCGATATGGTCCAACGTTTACAGTTTCCGCCGTCTTCCGGACCTCGAATACACAAACAAATATACCGTAAAGATCAGTGCGACGAGACGATCAAAACGGTATACGAATATCGGTAGTATGATTGAATTATAAAAATTCGAATTTTCTACTGACGGAAAATGCAAGAAAAACGCTGAAAAATAAGATCGACGGAGCCAAAGATGTCCGAATTTGGAAAAACGACAAACTGACATCTTGCTCAGAAGATGGTTTAGAATTTTTCTATGTAAAAATATTTGGGTTCCGAAAATATTTTATTTTCATCGCTTTTTAACTGATTAAATTGAAGTAAATTTACGCGCGAAATAAACTTTCATATTTTTGGACGAAAATTTACCAGTTGCTATGTTTAACTAAACGCATTCCAAATATCAAATTTATATTTCAAAATTTTATCGTTTAAAATTTCACAAAATTTCAACTGTTTACGTTGAAATTTACGGGTCGTTACATATTTCCTGCTCGAACTGAAACCTCACTTCCTTTCACCAATCACCTTCCTCCTCACTGAGAAAGTTCAGTAACTCATCAACCATCCAACTCGAGATTTATAAACCCAATAACCCGTTAACAATTCTCTCATCTCCTCTAAAGTCACAAATCAATTAGCCTAGAAAGCGCCGTAACCCATTGCCTTGTTCTCACAAATTGTCTAAAGCCATGACAATCCACCTCGAATCCATTCGCAATCGATTGAAACAAGGATCGTGATGAAGCGCGACATAAAAAGTGGGTCGGAGATGAAAAGTGGGATTCATGATTCAGTGACAATCGAGGATTGAATAGAAAACAGATTCACTTACGCAATATAATGCTAAGGGTAACTGATGATCAAGTAATGAAATTCGTTTTCGAGAGCTCGAGTACTTGCTAATGGCTGAACGGAATGATAGAACAGGTGAAGTTAAGGAAGAGCGACCTAAGCTATTTATACCCCGGGGTAGTGAAATGTGAATCGACACACACGACCCACGACCTACGACTTATCTTAAGTCGTTCATGACCTAACAAGATCATCAGAGAGCGAGCTAAGAAATTCGAAGCACACGACCCACGACCTAGGCGTGTACTTCGAGGGGCAAATGTTAACCCTCTTTTGATTCGCGACTAAACGACCTAAGGAAGTTAGCGACCCAACTGTAGAGCCGACTTAATGAGCTAAAGCATACAACCTAAGGAGTCCATGACCTACCGACCTAAGAAGCATACGACCTAAGAAGTGAAGCGGCTTAATGTCTTCAGCGAGTTAACGACTTCAGATCTGGACGACCTACAACTTAAGGGAATGTAACGACTTAAGGGGATTACGACCTAACGGCTTAAGGAAGTAACCACCTAACTACGGAAAGGACTGAACGACTTAGCAACTGCACTTAAGTCGCGACCAACCTATGACTTATGATAGGTCGCTCACGATCTAAACAAACTCAATGCCGCATTATTTCACACGGTGGCTTCCTAACCCGTGGACGATCTGGGACTTGTAATGTATCCAAACGAACAAGCATACATCGGTGAAGTCATAACCCAGCTTAGGTCGGTCGCAACCAGTTGAATCGTTCACGACCCAACTTAGGTCGGCCACGACCTACGACCCAGGCACAAGATTTCTCTATAAATACCAACCTAACTCCAACTAGAAAAGGACTTTTGGCCGATCATTCTCTGAAGCACCATTACTCTGCAGAATTCTTAACTCGTCCAACACTTGAAGAACTCCAAACATTCAAGACACTACAACAAGCTTCGAAAGAAATCTTGCACATCCGACATGGATTCAACAAGTTTCATCATCGAAGTTTGAGCTACTAGTCTAGAGTGTTTTTGTGATCGAAGTGTATGGTATTTTGAAGTGCATTGTATCAACTTGTAACCAAAATCAGCAATAAAGGAATTCAAAGTGGACTTAGGCTTGATCTTAAGCCGAACCACTATAAAATCACTGTCTTTTACTGTTTTCTGCTATTTTACTGCTTATTTCTTGTTCTCGTATCACGGGTGGTGCTTTCACAACATTACTACACACCGGGGTGTTAGTGTTCAATTTTCAGCGTTAACAATTATAAATCATTCAATCATAAATATAATCAAATTTTTCTATAGAAAGATTGTAATAACTATATGGACTCTGAATCACTAATTATATAATTACTTAAATAATAATGAGATCGATTACTGTGCCCATTCGAATTTGTTGCACCAACTGCTCGACATTTGCTACCAGTTTGCAAAACTTCCCAGACTTCACTCATGTTACATTAGCTTCCACTAATCCTGTAACATGATGTTCCCCATCAACAACTTGCCTCACTTCTAATCTGCATTATAAAAGAACTCAAACATCAACCTTTTCGTCCTAATTTTAAATTATTTTTAGGTGTAACTATAAGTAGTGTTAAGAAACAAGGGAGATAAATAAACAATATTATTCATCTAAAAAAGATGCTTTCTGCAATTTAGCCTTTAACCATTCAAAACTTACTAATTATAAATACCTCTTTATAGGCATGCCGGCTTGAGAGTCGGGTAACAGCTAATTACGTATCTGCACACTATAAACCTCCAAAACACTTACGCTCGGTTCATATTTAGATACCCTTTTCCTTTCTTTAATAGCTTGAAATAATTCTTCAAGAGTCCTATATTTCAATCAAGTCAGGGCAAGGACCTGTTAGGGATCGTAAATCAAATTCCAAAGAAGTATATGAGTAAAAATCTATATTCATATCTAATCGATGGTATAATCAATACACTAGAGAAGCTAAAACCTTAATCCACTTTTTCTAGTCACCTTCAATGGCTTCTCTCCGACGAACATTAATATCATGCCCCCATGTCTTCTAGTGTTTATTCGATGCAATCTTTTTAGCGAACGTTAGGGGTACATTGAAGAATAAGGATGCGGAAATTTGTAGGGAGTTTGAAGGGATAGGTTGATGAAGTATTTAAAGTTTGATTAGATGAAAATTGGTTTTGGGTTTGGATTTGGAATTTAGAAGACGAAGACGAGAGAAAGGAGATAAGTGGCCATAGAATTTGAGTGAGGAGATAAAAATAATTTTAGATGTTTAAAAGAGGGCCATGGAAAATGAGATTTTCATGAATTCTTGGCCAGAACACGTCGTGTTTATATGTTCATTTTTATAACTTAACCTGACTAAACGGTTGCTTCTACCCTTAAACACTACCAAATTAATGCAATTAAAAGCAAGTTTTGTTGTAGTGTGCGCGTATTCGGTAGCACAATAGAGAAAACACTCCTATGTCCTCAAATGACGGACGGGGAGTGTAGACTCAAACCATTGGATCAACGGGTCGTAACAATCCTCAAACTTCTGAGGACTGACATTGTCCCAATACCGACAATGTTAGGAAGGTCTAAAACGTCAGATCGACGGGTCATATCGATTTTTGATCTTTTGAGAATTGGCATTGTCCCAAGACTGGTAATGTCGGGAAGGTCTAAACCACTGGGTCGGTAATCACGTTAACCCCTCACTTTCTGAAAATCGGCATTGCCCAAAGACTAGAAATGTTTAGAAGGTCATAACTGTCGGGTTGACTGTCACATCGACCCCTCTCCTTCCAAAAATTGGCGTTGCACAAAGACTGGCAACATCGAGAATGTCTTAACAATTGGATCAACTGTCACATCGACTTCTCACATTTCAAAAATCAGCATTGCCTAAAGACTTGCAATCTCGAGAAGGTCTTAACCACCGGGTCGATGGTCACATCGACTCCTCAACTTCCAAAAATCGATGTTGCCCAAAGATTAGTAAAATCAAGAAGGTCTTAATCGCCGAGTCGACGGTCATATTGACCCTTCACTTTCCAAAAATCAGCATTGCCCAAAGATTGGCAATGTCTAGATGTTCTTAACCGCCGGATCAACGGTCACGTCGAACCCTCACCTTTTAAAAATCAGCGTTGCCCAAAGACTGGCAACATCGAGAAGGTCTTAATCGTTAGGTCAATGAGCATATCGACCCCTCACCTTTCAAAAATCGATGTTGCCCAATGACTGGCAACGTCGAGAGGCTCTTAACCGCCAAATCGATGGTCACATCAACCGCTCACCTTCTAAGAACCGATGTTGCTCCAGCAACATCGGGAAGGCCCAAAACAAACGGGTCGACGATCAAATCGCCCCTCGCCTTTTGAGAACTGGCGTTGCTCCAACTACATTAGGAAGGTCCATACCGAGGGATCGATGGTCTCATTGATCTCCTACTTTTTGAGAAACAGCATTGCCCAACAACGTCAAAAAGAGAAGCCGACTTCCAAAGAGTCATTGCAGCCCGGAGACTGTCAGGAGCACACTATCGCCCGAAGATAGGTGATAATAGAGGGAAGAAGTCCCTGGCTCTTGAGAATACATCACTGCTCAGAGATAGATGGTTACGAGGAAACATGATAACAAAATCCACCTTCTAGAATTCATTGCTTCCCGAAGATTGAAGATAGCTGGAAGGTTGTCAAAACCAAAGTAGGAACAGATCGGATAATTCGGCTTCGGCTTCCAGGAATTTTCCATCGCCCAATGTCCGGTGATAGCTAGAAGGATTGATAACCTGCTTAAGGATCGACCAGATCATTCGATCCCAACATATAGTAATGTGCCATCTACCGAAGAATGACGATGCTAAGGAGAAACCCTAGAATGGAACCATCGATACACTGGCTTTCAAAGGCATAGGCTAGAGCTCGATCAAATTTCAGCCCAACCTTCTAGGAATCTGACGCTACTCAACGATTGGTAACATTAGGAAGTTACCATCTTATAACATGAAAAGACCTGGCATCACCAGAAGATAGGCAACGTTGGGATGGTGTAATCATAAAATCTTCAGAAATCTGATGTTGCCTGGAGACTGGCAATGTAAAGAAGAAGCGTTTGCTTTTCAGCTAATTGAATCATTCGACTCTAACCTATAGATATCAGCTACTTCCTGGAGTAGGCAACATCAAGCATGAATCTTCGGAATAGAATTTCTAGCGTGCTAATTTTCAAAGATAGAAACTGATGCACAACTTGATTTTTGACTCCAAACTTAAGGAACTCAACTATTGCCCAAAGATTGGAAACGTTGGATTAGAGCCCTCAAAATTGAACCATTGGCATGCTAGTCCCTGAGATAAAAACTAGGACACGACTGGGGTGTAGTCCATAGTCAACGTAAATTTTACTATTTCCTAGAAATGGACAACTTCAAGGAAGGATAATCGGTATCGGATAAATCTTGCATTAGTTTCCAAAGGTTGAAACTAGTGCCTGACTAAACATCAACGACAGTCCTAGCGACCAAGCGGGACATACTCGGTCGAGGATAGGTGAGGATAGCCGCAAAAAGTTAAAGACAAGTATCATTAGGCTTTCCCGATCCAAGACCATAACTGGGGAAGCGCAATTGGACTGGGGTCAATCACATAATTGCCCCGTATTTCTAACTCACACTAATTCCATGATTCATGGTAGAAAACTCTATGAATAGGGCTTAGTTCACAATGAAAACATATGAATAAGGAGTAAATATTACAGATAATGTTGCATGGCAATAGGGAGCAATGTAGAACTTGGACTATTTGCAATGAAAGTCAGTCAAGGGAAACTCAACCCAATTCATTAGGTACTTGTCATCGCTCGGAGATAGGCGATGACATGAAGGAATAACCACATAGGGTTCGATGGGATTATTCGACCATAGCTTGCAGGAATTGACCTTTGCCCGAAGGTAGGTAATGTCAAGAAAGATGCTCGAAATACAACAATTCACATGCAAGTTTTTGGAGATCGAAACAACTTCACGATTGAACTCCCACGATAATGCTAGCAGCTAAGCGGGACATGCTTGGTCAAGAATAAGCAAGGGTAATCATAAAGAAATCTAAAGCTATTCTAATTAGGTTTTCCAAATCTCGGATCAGGTTAGTAAATCACACTTAAACTAGGGTCAATTGGATAATTTTCCCCACGACATTCATCAACTACCAGTGCATAGAGTAAGGCATGATAGCAATAGAAGGTGAAGCCTGAGCTGTGGAGGACCCACCTCACGAGAAATATACATACCATCATCGAATTTGAAGCAAGGTAATTGGCGAGTCATTTTAGAAAAGGAAACATGATATTCAACATGATCTGGTATGTTTTATTTTGAAAATTAAAACTCATGTGACCAACACCCAGAGTCCTAAAGGATGTCGACGTATGTAGACTAATCAGATTCCGGACATTGATCAGGGCAAGTAAGAAGTGTCAATCCATGCAATATGAGTCCCGTGTCCTGCACACCATGAACATACCATTCTGTGTAGATAGGTCGCTCATGCTAAAAAAAAGCTGCGTCGTACAATGAAATTATATGTCGAAACTTACCCTCTAAGGATGAATGATCAATAGCCGAGCAATTGTCCAGAACGACATGGAAAGTTTTTCTTTTTACGAACAAGGAGTGTAACAATAAGAAAAACGTAGTGATGGAATCATCCAACACGACCGTTTCCAGAGCAAACCTTCTTATTGGAGTTCAAGCGGCAACATAAGAGCACCCGTACATTGATAGGAGTTGGCCGAAGACAAAGAGTCGAACTGTAACGACCCTAATTTTGACTAACATTATTTAGGACATTTAATTAGATAAATTAAATGAAATAATGTAAATGGTTTAGGGGTTGAGATTTGTATAATTATAAGGTAGTCGTGCCTTAAGTAATGTATAAACAAATGAAAATTTAAAATGAAGTAAGTAAAGGTAATAAGATAAGGGCAAAATAGGAATAGGTTATATTCTTATACCCTAAACCATTATCCCGTTCTCATTTCCAACTTTCACAAACAAAACTAAACATAGAGTTTGGCCGGCCACCATTAAAAGAGAAGCTAAGATGAATTATAGATTACGTCTCATTTTTATTGCTTTCGGTTTCTAGATAAGACCCGAATTTATTTTGCAAGTAGAATACCACGATTTGATTGTTTAAATGGATATATATATCTATACTATAATGCAATATATATATGCTTGTTGATGATTCATGTTGTTTCATATAAATTTTTGATCAGATTTGGTTTGAAAAACCTATTAAATGACATCCAAATGGCTTGCGTTTTCTATATAAGGTCATAAATATTATTTTAGAAATGGGTTTCAAGTTGCATAATTTTCTAAGTTGTGGATTTATTATGAATTTTCTAGTAAAGAAAAGGGTTAAATTAGGTTTAAATTATTTTCCGCTATTATATGTTTGCTTTAGGTCAGAAATTTAAATATGTTAGAAAACATATTAAAAGTGATTTATGAGAATTTTTGTAGAATTTTGCTAAGTATTTTATTGAAGATATAAAATTAATTAAGATATGGGACTTAAATGTTTTATATGTTTAGAAAAGGAGAAGAGATAATTTGTTAAATGTTTTAAAATTGTTAATTACTGAATTCGGCAGCACTTTTAGAAAAAGGTATTGTAAAGGAGTTGGCAACCAATTATATGTTGACAAATAAGGCAAGTTATTGGGAAAGATATTACTTTAAAAAGTTAAAAATCGGTTTTGTAAAGGATCAGTGCTTCGCCACTTATAGCAGCCACCTTTCGACACCGTACATCCGCTCCCAACCAAGTCAAAACCAATACACATGGTATCAATGCCTTGGTACGTAGTAGACTGGAGTTAGGCAGAAGGTATAGAGTCGAAACATGCTTCCGAAGGGGTAGAAGTAGCTCTTCTAAACTTGGAACTATCTTAGTTACAAATAAGGCTTTCGAAGGTGTTGGAGCATTCAACTTAACCAACTTGCTTTTGTTTATATAAAGAAATGGCTTTCGAATGGGTTGCCACCTTTTGTTTTTAAAATAAGCTATCGAAGGGGTCGAAACCCCTGCTGCCGCATTCAACCCTTTGAATCAAAGGGTGCTTTTTCCTTTAAACCTTGAAGCCGCTTCTCCATGCTTTAGAAAGTTTTGGTTTCGAAACTATCCACTTTCTTTTACTTAGGAATAATGCTTTCGAAAGCAATGCTTTAACTCCAGTATTTTTAAGCCTTAGATATATTGAAAGTTAAACCCAGAGGCTTCGAAAGGAATGGTTTTAAATGGTTTCGAAGCTATGTTCCACAAATTTTGCTTGAACCCAGTGCTTTCAAAAGGTTTGTTTTGAGCAAAGGACATTAATGCTTTCGAATGGTATAAAATGAAGGTTTCGAAAGGGAGATTCCCTAATGTTTTCGAAAGGTTTACTTGAGTCTTTAAATGGAAGGTTTCCAATGCTTTTGAAATGCAGGTTTAAAGTGATTTGAAAAGAGGATGTCTAAGTTTTATAAAGCTTTCGAAGGGACACATTCAATGATTTCAGAAGGTATACTTTTAAAGGTTTCGAAAGGTTTGTTTCGGCCTTTCGGCCTAGTGTTTCAAGGTAAAGTAGTTCACCTATTTTGAAAGGGGTGCTTCCAATGGATTCGAAAGGGACTTTAAAGTTTTTAAACAAGGGTTTCAAAGATAGTATCTTAAATTTAAAACCTAATGTCTTCTAAGTTAAAGAAGGGCTTTAACTTGTTTTAAAGGGATAGATAACCCTATTGATTTAAATTTTCAACAACATTGTTTTGTGTAAAGCATATATCATGGCAAAGATATTTGAGTAAAGAAAAACATATATTTTCCTTTTATAAGTATGATTTAAAGGGTTAAATCAATTTGAAAGAAATGTTTTCAAGGAAAATTTGATGTGGTAGTTAACTCTAATTAAATGACTCAAATATTGGAATACCAGATGGGACTATTATAGGGTCGCACCCTATATTTAGCTATAGCCCCTAGCTAATAGAAGTCCATAATTCCAGTGTGTAGGGCTTTGTCACAGGTAAGACTAAAATGATGTTACACACAGAATGGAATATATAGAGAAAGATAGGTTATTGGTGAGCCCGCAAAATCATTAGGATTAGTTGACCATGGGAGAAATAAGTTAAAGACAGACCGTCCAGGAGTGTGTCTAACTGAAGTTAGATTATTTATTTTGTCGGGTAGGCCCGAGTCAACCAATGGTTAGTAGTTAGCCAAACAAAACTACATTGTTCGAAAAAATAGTCCATTGATTACCTGATTTATGTGCATATATGATATTGCTATTATTGCTTTAATCGGTTTGATTGCAGGATTTTGATTTGCAAATGATATTTTTAAAAAGAGAAGTTAGTGAGGAGAAACTCATTCCGCTAAGCGGTGTAGTCTCACTTAATATTAGTAAATTGTGATGTAATAGTATTATTCAAACCAGACTTTATGTCTGAATCAAATTTTATGTTTTCCCCTTAAACTTTCAGGTGCTCAAAATTAATTTGAGTAGATTGAGAGTTAAGGTTTTTCAGGTTTAGTAGGTTGGATGAATAAGCTTTCGAAGGCATGCGGGAGGCAAAGTTAGGAGCTATTTAGTTTTATTTCCACTGTGATGTATTATGACTGATATGTCTATTTAGTACTCTGATCATCCAAGGAGGCATCTTCATATGCCGCTCTGGGCGTAAATTGTAATAATTATATTTGATCAAAACCTAGGAAAGGTTTTGGGATTATGTATCTGAATATGAAATATGGATTTGAAATGTAATCAGAAAAGATGTTATAATTCTTTGTTGATTTTATTTCGTATTCAAGTGCTTCTTATATTATGGATACCATTAACATTACCGTATTTTGTCACCGAAAGTTAATACTATGGACGACTGCAGCATCTATAGCACTTAGCTTCGGCCCTCAAGGTATGGGATGTTACAACTTGGTATCAGAGCATAGGTTTATGAAAAACTTGAAAGAAATTTCAAACTTAAAATGATTTTGAAAGCACAATCCTAAGGAATTAGAGAAAAGATTGGGGTATGGGATAATGCTATTGTAACGTACTTGTATTTGCTATATATAAGTATACGCTTTATCTCTATTCTTCCATCTCCCTTAGGCTATTCTTCTGTATCATGCAAAGACTTGAATGCAAATTTTATAGACATAAGATATGGAAGCTAGAAGTGGAAAAATTAACATTCTTAGGGGAAGCACAACAACTAATGGGAATGCCAGACCGAACACTAGGAGGAATCTAGGTCAGGCACAAGTTGCTAATGTAGGTGCTGAAGTGTCGCAAGTAGATATGAGAGCTATGTATCAGTTCTTCGTTGACATGATGCATGCTGAATTTGCTACAGGTTTAGTTGGAGGAAATGCTGAAGTAGGAAAACAGGGAGCTTCAGTGGTCAATAATTATGCCGTGTTGAGTAGAGATTATGCTAGGTTGGGAGGAAAAACCAATTATCGGGATAGAGGATGCAATTGAAATGGAGAACTGGTTACTTCATTGCGATAGGATTTTTGTTGATTTGGGGCTCAATGATGAACAGAAAAGGAGGCTTGCTTCTATGAAATTACAGGGAGCAGCACTGTACTGGTGGAAAAGTGTTATGGTAGGAGTTAACGAGGAGACCATGACTTGGGCTGAGTTCGGGAGAAGGTTTGAGAAGAGGTTTATGTCGGAGATTGCTAAGTCAACTCTGCTCAGGAAGTTTGCTGAGTTGGAGCAAGGAGATATAACAGTGCTTGTGTATGCAACCAGATTTAAGGAGCTATCAAGATACAAACACACTACGGTTGGTACATTTATTAAAAGGAATGAGAAGTTCATCTGTGGGTTGAAGCCTGAGCTTGCTAAGGCCACAGTATCGAATATTAGAGATCTGTGCGATGTAGTTGTTGAGATGGCTTTGAGGCAGGAAGAGATGCTTGTTTTTCTTAGGAGTAACAAAGTAGGAGGAGCTCAAGGAGGGCAGGACCAAAAGAGGAAATTTTTCCATAAGAAGGGAGCTCAGAAGAGTGGAGCTGCCAAGAAGGGAAAGACAGAAGTTATCTGTTATAACTGTGATAAGAAGGAACACTATGCTCATGAATGCCAAATAGGCAAAGGGAAGAAAGCTGCTGACAAGAAATGAGTGAGATGTTTCAACTGCGATCAAATTGGACATTATAAGAACCGGTGCAAGGGGCCAGCCAAGGATGGAAAAAGCAAGAAGTTTGCATTGGAACCAGCTACCTCGAGACCAACAGCAGAGGTAAAGGGAAAAGCTGTGTTGGGAGGTATGCTTTTGATTCATGGTGTATCAGTTAGAGTTCTATTTGATATGGGTGCATTGCATTCTTTTATATCTCATTGTTTGGGAGATAAGCTTAACCCAGAACCCTCATACCTAGTTACTTCCTTAAGGGTTGCGAACCCGGTAGGAAGATATGAGACTCTTGGGATGAGATGTGACCACCTAGAGTTTGAATTGTTAGGTCATGTATTTGCCTGCATTTTGCATGTGTTTGATTTTGTAAGGTTCGGAATTAATTTAGGTATGGATTGGTTAAGTAAGTACGATGCTAGGATATTTTTCCATGATAGGAAAATATCACTTAGACGCCCTGACTGTAGTGATCGGGTAATATACTACATAGAAACCCTAGTTTTGAGATTAATGTTTTGTTGGGTGTTGTGGAAACAAAAGACGAGTTAAATTGAGTTTTTGTTGTTAGAGAATTCGCAGATGTCTTTGAACCCGTAATAGGACTGCCGCCGAAACAAGTTATCGATTTTCAGATAGATTTGGTACAAGGAGCAGAACCGGTGAGTAGACGGCCAAGCAAAATGATACCTACCAAGATGAGGGAGCTAAAGGTCCAGTTGGTGGATTTAGAAAATAAGAACTTTATCAGACCAAGTAGTTCGCCTTAGGGAGCAGCCGTAGTGTTTGCAAGGAAACCGGGCGAATCGTTAAGGTTATGTATCAATTATCGTAAGTTGAATGAGAAGGTGATAAAGAATCGGTATATGTTACCTAGAATTGACGATTTTTTCAACCAGATGAGTGGAGCCAAAGTATTTTCCCAGTTGGATTTGGCAACAGGATTCCATTAGCTTAAACTAATGCACCAGCATTCTTTGTAGATTTGATCTACCGAGTTTTCTTAGAGCACTTGGATAGGTTCGTATTGGTATTCATAGATGACATTTTTGTATACTCTAAAGATGAAAGAGAGCATGAAGTTCATCTTAGAGTGGTGCTTAAGACGTTGAGGTAGCATCAATGAAAGCGAAATTTTTGAAGTGTCGTTTCTGGAAGAAGGAAGTGAAGTTCCTTGTTCATGTAGTCTTTGAAAAAAGGGTTGTCAGTAGATCCGGCAAAGGTCGAGGCAGTGAATAGTTGGAAGAGACCCGAGGAGGTGACTGAGATAAAGAGTTTTCTTGGACTAGCTGGTTATTATTCGAAATTCATTAAGGATTTTTCACGGATAGCGGCACTGATGACTAAGCTAACTGGGAAAGATGTGAAGTTTGTCTGGACTAATAAATGTGAAGAGGCATTCCAGAAGCTGAAACACTTATTGACAAATGCATATGTGTTAGTTGTTCCAAAGGGGAATCAGAACTTAGTGGTGTACACAGATGCATGTGGAATAGGGTTAGGAGTTGTGTTAATGCAAAGAGGTTACCTTTTAAGAGAGATATTACCCATGATTTGGAATTAGATTTAGTAATTTTCGCAGGAGAGGGATTCAAGTTGTATACGGATCATAAGTCACTGAGGTATTTATTCTCTCAGAAGGAGTTGAATATGTGGCAACAAAGGTGGTTATAGTTTTTAGCGCTTATGACTTTGGTATTGAGTACACACTAGGAAAAGGCATTAACGTGCTGGATGCACTTAGCAGGAAACATCAGAATGCAATATTGGTAATGATAGCTGAGTGGAAAGATTTAGATGCATTGACTACATGCAAAATACAGTGGAGATCTAAGGCTAGATCTAGTAAGGAAACTTCTATGTTGTCATGTTTAGAAGTTCAACCAATGATGATCGAAAGGATTGTTTCTAAGCAAGGGGAGGATCCATCATTAGCTGAACGGATCAGAAAGTTAAGGGATGGAACGGAAAGCGATAACTTAAAAGATTTCAGTCTTGACCAGAATGGGTGGTTGAGGAAGAAATGATGACTATGTGTTCCAAATGTGGGAAACATTAAGAAAGAAGATCTTGGAGAATGCCATCGTTCAAAGTTCACCATTCATTCGGGAGGAACTAAGACGTATCAGGACATGAAAAGAAGTTTCTTCTGGGAAGGCATGAAGAGAAATGTAGGCTTACGGGTGAAGCAATGTTTGTACTGTCAATAGGCAAAAGCCGAACTTCAGAAACCAAGTGGGTTACCTTAGCCTTTAGATGTTCCAGTATGGAAATAGGATTCTATCTTAATGGATTTTAAAGACAGGTTGCCAAGATCGAATCGAGGAAATGAAAGTATTTTGGTTATAGTGGACAGATTGACCAAGAGTGCCCATTTTATTCCAGTTAAGTCAACCAGGATGGCACCTGTTTTAGATAAATTATTCATGAAGAATATAATCAAATTGCATGGAATTCCTAGTAGTATAGTAAGTGATAGAGATTCCTTATTCATTAGCGAGTTCTGGGAGAGTCTACAGGAGACTTTGGGTACCAAGCTCAAAATGAGTACCGCTTACCATCCGTAGACAGATGGACAAGCGGAAAGAGTTAACAAAGTCTTAGAGGATTTGTTAAGAGCTTGTGTACTAGATTTTGGGGGATCATGGTAAGACCACCTACGCTTAGTTTATTTTTCCATACAACAACAGTGATCAGGCTAGTATATGGATGACACGGTTTGAAGCTTTGTATGGAAGGCCATGCAAATCTCCCATTTGTTGGTTAATGACCAGGGATAGGTTAGTTCTTGGTCTAGATTTGGTTACAGAAGCTGCAGAAAAGACTGAGTTATTTAGAGCTAGGATGAAGGAAGCTCAGTCTAGGTAAAAGAGTTATGCTGATAAGAGATGGAAAGACTTAGAGTTCTCAGTTAGAGATCATGTTTTCATCAAGATATCACCGATGAAATATGTAATAAGATTCGAAAAATCAGGAAAATTGGCACTAAGATTTGTTGGACAACTTCCTATTATAGAAAGGATTGGGAAACTCGCGTATTGTTTCCAACAAAATTGGTCACAAACAGCCAATAATAGATTTGCATAGAAAAATAAATGAAGAGAGTAAAATTAAACTGAGGAATAGAATAATTAGCAAGCAAATCCAAGCAGCAATCAAGAACACATAGATTTATAGTGGTTCGGCGTTGTATGCCTACATCCACTTTGAAGATTCTCTTTATTGGTTCATAAAGAGTTTGATTACAGCAGCAAACAATAAGGAAGAACTTGATTACAATGTAGACTCAAATAACCGACAGCATAAAGATCCCCAGAATGACCCATAGGGCCTGTATTTATAGGGAGAGACAGCAAGATATTTCGCTAAGACTTCGATAGAAGGCTCTCTAGGTCAATAAGGGCCCGCAATATCGATCGGCGATACTGCTTAACGATTGAGAACGACCGACCTAATGTTAGCCGATCCATTTTCTGGGCCTCAATCATGGTACGATCGTTTTTGGGGGGTCCTACTTGCTTCTAGATACTGCTTCTAAATAATGGAATCATTTTGACTTGTAAATCGAGAGATATGGATCGATCTTGGTTGAAGTTGAATCATACACTGAACTATACCAATCGTTATGATGGATCAATATGAACGATCGATCAATAACAATCGGCCATCCGCAAACCATCACTTTGTGATATTCGATTGCTATGATGGATCGACAAGAACAATGGGTCAATAACGATTGGCCATCCTCAAGTCTTCATTTCGTGATATGTATTCGCTATGATGGATCGGTAAGAATGATCGGTCAATAACAATCGGCCATCCTCAAACCTGCACTTCATGATATGCGATCATTTTGGTAGGCTTACCTCTTCATTTTATTGATGCTCTAAAAGTTTTAAATGAGGTTGCCTCATCGATTTCAAGATATTGAACGTTATCCTATAACTTGAACTATTTCATAGATCGTTCATGGTTGATCCACACAAATCCTTGCTTCATCAGTAATCTGATCATACAAACTCCAATCAACTCCCAATTTGATATATAATTTCGCGAGGCCATGATAATTACTCCATGCTAACTCCACCTTGATTGGGTCCCGGTTCAAATCTGCCCGACCATCCTCTACAATACTGTACGTGATTGATTCCCAAGGCCGTTGACTATTTGTTCTTAGCCAAGTTGATGATATCATGGCCTTGCCAAAAGGCGGGATAACATTCGCCCTCCAAAGTACGTCTTGTATTTTACATGATGTACTTTGAATCATCGCAAACATGAACCGTTTTGAAATAAAACAATCTGGTTGATCAAATCCGCTATCCTTCCATTAGGTTGTCTTCTTGTCGAAGGTCATAGTTTCCTTATTCGTCGTGACGGTTGCTCAATTTCCAATAGTATAGACATGGGAACGCAGCTTGTTAACAATCATATTGTTTTTTACTCTGGTGATTTCCAAGCCTCAACAACTTAGCTTTAGTTTTCCTTTGATCGACTCCAGGTAACTACTCAAACAAAAATTTGAAAAATTTCTTTTATATATTTTTTCATATATATATACAACTCTCCTATACTTAGAAAGAAAATTTCAAATCACTCATAACTATGGAAACGGTCAGCATAAGCTAGGTTGTGGATCGATTAACCCAAGGCTTGGATAAGGGACGATCAGCCTAAGGCTTGGATTAAGGATGATCGGCCTAAGGCATGGATTAGGGGCGATCGACCTAAGGCATGGAGCTTGGATAAGAAACAATCGGCATAGGGCTTGGATCGAAATCGATCGGCTATATCTCCCTCCTATATAAGCTCCTATACTTGGTTATCCTCCTTCATTTTACTCCATCACTCCCTTCTGAAGCAAGAAAATAAACAAGTTCTCCTGCCTTCTTCCTACTGATCCTTTCATCAATCACAACCAAGTCGCCGCTCTCCTAATCAATTTCACATTCTCCTTTCCCAGATTCAAATTTAGGTAGCATGAATTCCACTTCCACACTCGCTTCATAATTTTAAGATTGAGACTTTGAAACTGTGGTGATTCGATTCGTTTGGGGGATCACCTCCTCCTTTTTCTTTTCTTACGATCATGTGCAGTAGAAACTAAGTGGTTAGGGATTGGCGAGTCATTCCTTTAGCCGATCTTTCGCTATTAGGTATAGAACTTTGGATCATGAAGAAGTTCTTTGATCGATCGTCCATGACCTCTCTTGGATGATCGATGAAACTCTAGGATGTTAAAGCTTGACACGTGCTTTCAAACGATCGGCTATAACTTGGAGTTGTACCCTCAGTAGAATGATCGCCTAATGCTGTTTTGGGGAAACGATCGACCTACATCCTTATACTTGAACGATCGACCTAAACCACATATGAACCTTTCCTTCTTTTTTATAAACTGAAATTTAGATGGATAGGCTTGAACTAAACGACGAGCCTTGGTTTTTCATACTTGGACAAACATTAAGACTTGCATATGATTTGAACTTCATGATTGGTAGAAAATTGCTTTAGAACAAATGACATGAACTAATGCCTTTAACTATCATCTTAAAACTCATCTATAACTTAGACACAACCAAACTTTTGCTGGCTCACGGTCGTCCGTGAAACTCAAGCTGCATTGTTTCCCGATAACACGCATAGACAGTTGAGACGGTCAGGAACGGTGGTCTCTCTGGCCAAATTTCTAAGTCTTGTTGTCTTTTCTGTCTTCAGTTTTGCACAACTATTACTATATTAAACAACACTTCATTGCACTACACTAGCACTCACTATGCACCAGGGGGTATAGGTTATTTTTTCTAATTATGAATTTTACTAAGTTTAATAGCAATGGGATCAAGTCGTTTCGAGCACTCCACGACTATGCTGGCTTGATCATCTTCCTAAAGGAATAATTCTGACGTAGAGTTAAGTTCGGCAACTGAGTCCAATAGTCTGTCACTTAGTCACGATTCATAACAACCGAAAAGCCCGGGTCATCAATTTGATCTTTCTGAAATTGTACCCGTCTTTCCACCGGAGGTTATCGATCCTGCGCTTGATTCTCTAGAGGATGCAATCATCCTTGAAAATCCTTCTGATTTGGTAGCTTCAAAAATTAAAGTGGATTCTCTCCAAAGAATATGTGTAAGGCATGGAATTCCCTTCGACGATGTGTTGGTTCTGTTGCAGGATGATAGGGCCTATAGACCCTTTGAAGAGTGTACAACATGCAACAAGTTTATGTGCTGGGCAGGATGTATCCCGCCTTTTAGCTCGTAAATTTGGGAGACCTTACATTATTTTAGGATAGCTCCAGCACAACTCCATCCGAATGGTAACGCACTACTAAATTGTACTTATATGGTATTTATGGAGTTTCTACACCGTCCTCCCACCATTGAAGATATTTGATTTATCTTTACTTTCAAGCGGCGGACAGGGAGTCTCTCATTCACATTTCTTGAGTCGGCAAAAAGATGCCAAATTCTGACTAGCACGTAGTACAAACTAAGCGCCTTCAAGAGCGAATGGTTCTTTGTTCGCTGCCTACCCAGTTTCGCTCGACAATGGCTAGAAAGACATAAGTGTTACCCACCAATTTCATAATAATATAGAACAATGGTACCCAGGTTGGCTTCCTGACGATGTTACTCATTTATAGGTGTCGTTAACCGACCCAACGGCGATACTTATGATGAGGCGGTCTCAATTCTGAAGAATGCTCCTCCTGAGGATAGGAATATCGAATATTTGCTCAGGGACGAACATCTCGTCACTTTCTGTTTGATAGAGGAAGGCCTCAGCATACGGCTAACAAAAATTGCCCAAATGGCAGGGATAAGATCATGGGCCGCAATCGGTCAAAGAGATAATCAAGCCGACCCTATGGTGCCCTCAGTCATGAGTACCTAAGAGTTTGTTGATATTGATGTCGGAGGACATTGTGACGATGCACTTGGTCATAAAGGCGATAAATATGATCCTGGGATCAATGTCGAATCCTTGCAAGTCTCGCAACCCCCAGTTGCGGACAAGAGACAAAAGAAAACATTCATACATAAGCTTCCAAGAAGTCGTCTCTCTGACTAATCCAAGTCGTCGATAGCCCATAAGACTGTTCAAGATGAATCTTCCTCCTAACCATCAGAACGTTTGAGTTTACCACTAGACCCTTTGTATGATCTACCAATTCCACCTGATCTTGATGCCTTCCATTTTATTGACGTGAGCATTGGAGGGTCAGAGTCCCCTATCAGAATTAGCTCAGAGTTCCCTACTTTTGGAGGAGAGGTTACACTAATGAGCAAAGCTCCTACTTCTGGTCTGTCGGGGGGTTACACTAGGACACTTACACACACTTTCACCCTTCAACACTACATTGTACTTGACTTATGCTCTCTAATGCTCAAAGTTGACTGACATCTGTTTTCTTTGCATAAATGATGGTGAGGAAGAGGAACATGTTCGATTCTCTCTGAAATATACATCATCAGTTAACGGGGTTCGTGCTCCAGTTCCCACCGCAGCAGTCGAGATTACTATGATTCTAGCTATCGCCCCAGCTGCGATCGGAGTTATCAAGACTGAGATGACAAATATAACCCAACCCAAGATAAACATACATCGAGATCTCCTCCTCCAATTGGTCCTGAAAGACCAGCTGATCGTAGGGATCTGCCCATCAATCCCTCTCGTGGCCTTCCTACCATTCCAATGCATGTACAACCCTTGGTACCATCTCATTCTCAGTGGCTGAGTGATCACCACCACCATGGCAAATATACTGCTGCCCATAAACCTGGAAAAGAAAGCACCAAAGTTGAAATTGCTACTAAAGATTCTACAATTGATCCAACTGCTCGCATGGCATAGCTTCATGAAGAATTTCCGAATTTATGCTTTGAAGGATTCTATTTCCATCCTAACTTAAAGAGGGTTTCAGATCATGTTCAGAAGAGGGCCATCGACTGCGTTACTGACATTCATATGCAATATTAGAAATGGATGAAGGCGATAGCAAAAAAGTCAAAAGTTTCCTTCCAGCGCGCGGCAGAGATCGAAAAGCTAAAACGCCAAGAGACTCAGGACAAAAGAATCATTGACACTTTGATAAACAAGCTGGAAACCACTAGAACCTCTTTATCAGAAGCCGAAGTAAAAGCTAATGCTGCAATGAAATCCATGGAAGAGATGAAATCCAACCATCTTAAAATGGTCCATGTATTGCATCATCGGAACCAAGAGATAGCGCTTGAGCGAGATACAGCTCGAAATAATGAGTCTATAGCCTTTAAGGAAATAGTTGATCTCAAGGAAAAACTGGAGTATACAAATAAAGAAAAAGATGATGCTCAGAAGATTGCTTAGGTACGCGTCAGACTTGGAACGACGCGGCTGTTGAAAAGGCCAAAAATGTCGACACAATCATTCAACGTGAAATGGAAGCTGCCAAAAACAAGGTCAGGGAAGAAATAATGAATGAGCTTGACACACTTCTCGTTCTTTACAACACCAATGTTTTCAAACATAGAAATTTGACGTGGCTCAGAGAAGACTATCCCTACCAGCTCTATCGTGCTTGGGAATTTCTCATCGCGGAAGAGAAAAAACTACTTAACTCAAAGGACATCGATTTGTCTAAACTCGAAAGTAAAACACTATTAGGCGATGAACCCAAAGTATTGCATGACATTCAGCTCTCTCTCCAGAAAGAGTCTGCGGTTTCTTCCTCGCATGAAGTGAGTGATGGATCCGGGTCGGCGCCACCAGATATTACAACCGAATTGCCCCCGACATCCCAGGTCTTGCCTAGTTCTGCAGTAGGCTCCTCAACCATTTCTAGGTATGATCCAAACAAGCCACAACTATCACCAATCCCCGAGCGCAGTTCCGAGGATTCTTCGACTCAACCCGGGAGTCATACCGAAGGTGTTCCATCGACTTTTCCCGTCTTCCACAAAGTTGGGGTGTTATCAATTCATGTTTCTAATCTTTTCGCTTATTTTTTCTTATCTTTGAATCCACCAGGAATCACTTCTCTCCTTTCGCAAGAGCCTCAGTTGGAGTCACAATTGGTCGAGACATAATCTGTTAAATTTGCAACTTCGGCCATTGCTCAAAGCGATCAAGAAGACGCCTTTTGTTATTGACGACCAATTCATAGAGGCATTATTCTAAGAGGGAAGCGACCCGCACCATGAAATTCCTTTTGACAAAGATGTCGTGATTACAAGTTCTTCCGACCCTACTGGGGAGCTTAGCATGAAAAAACGCATTGAAAGAGAAGAACTGTTGAAAAGGGAGGTGAAATTTGAGGCTGCCAAATTGGGTTCCGATGAACCATTTCCCATCTCGCTCTAGATGATCTCCCCTGGCGGGACAATTCCCCGGGATGACAATCCCTTTTCTTTTGGTGCCGAGAGCGCCTCCATCCCTAATACTTCCAAAGATGATACTGCCTCATTTCACACGACTGATGTCACTTCTTCGAAGAAAAGCCGAGGCGAAAAAGGGTTGAAGAGAGGGTCGAGTGGTAGTTCAGAAGGAGCTACTCCAAAGAAGCAAAGGAAAGATAGGAAATCTAAGAAATAATCTCTGGACATGTAAATAGCTTAGATAATCATTTCTCCTCTTCATTGGTTGTATTTGTTTGGGCATGGTCTTCCGCTTTTGTCTTGCATTTTGGAAAGACTTGTGTGATGTACAACCATTTTAGCGAAAATAAGAATTCTTTTGTTCTTGTGTATGATTTCTACGTTCACTTGTTCAAATGTCCGAACTATGACATATTTCATTATATACACTTGTGATTCATTGCTCGTTGTATGGGGTATTGATTTAATTCATCCAACCCAAGGCCTCCCTAAGGTCGTGGCCTCGTGTTGTATCAAACACTAGGCTTGGGCCTTAGTGTTACGCTGTCGAATTCAGCGGTTTTTTGAGTAACTGTGCTTTTGCCCCCCGGCATAGATTTGGCGAGGGCGTAAGTTGGATGGTTGAATCCATCCTTAGCGAGTTTATTCTCCTCCTGTCATTTTCAATTCGGAGTACGTGGAATGGAGAACAGTCGGAATCCACTCATCTATTGATGGAGTTTGCAGAATAGAGAATCTTCGAAATCCACTCATCTATTCATGGTTATAATCGAGTCCGCTCTCTAGGGACTTGGATTTATTTTGTGGGTAGTTGACATCTACCTGATTTACGTTTATACTCCAGTCCATGCTCTAGGGACCTGGAGTTATTCATTGAATGGTCAGTTCATGTTTTCTTGTTTCTCCTATTCGCATTCCGGTGATCGAAGTTTTTTGAAGGACGTCCGGATCATGTCCGCTTGTGTTTGGTGTGAATCTATATTGATCGTTAACCCAACGACATGATATTTTGGTGTGGATCGATATTGACCGTTGAAACAGTGACACTATATTTTTGTATGGATCGATACTGACCATCGACCCAGCGACACGATATTTTGGTGTGGATCCATATTGACCGTTGACCCAACGACACGATATTTTGGTGTGGATCGTTATTGACCGTCAACCTAGCGGCACGATATTTTAGTGTGGATCGTTATTGACCATCGACCCAGTGACATGATATTTCAATATGGATCGATATTGACCGTCGACCCAGCGGCATGATATTTTGGTGTGGATCGTTATTGACCGTCGACCCAGCGCCACGATATTTCAATATGGATCGAAATTGACCATCGACCCAGCGGCATAATATTTCGGTGTGGATCGATATTGACCGTCGACCCAGCGGCACAATATTTCGGTGTGGATCGATATTGACCGTCGACCCAGTGGCACAATATTTCGGTGTGGATCGATATTGACCGTCGCCCTAGCAGCACGATATTTCGATATGGATCGATATTGACCGTCGACCCAGCAGCACGATATTTTGGTGTGGATCGATATTGACTGTCGACCCAGCTGCACGATATTTTGGTGTCGCCCGTAACGTTGGATGTGGTTCTAATTAGTTTCGTATCAAGGCCTGCTTGCGGTCGTTTCCTTAACTCTTAACGAACACTAAGCCGGAGCTATAGTGAGGTGTCGTATTCAGCTTTTAGTAGTTTGTACTCCTGCCCTACAACATCCCGTATTTGGAGGCCAAAAGCTAAGCGTTATGGATGTTGCAGTCATCCATAGTATTAACTTATGGTGACGAAATACGGCACTGCTAATGGTATCCATAATATCAGAAGCAATTGAATATGAAAAAATCACAGATTTCAAAAAATAATAGTTTCAGTGATTATATTTCAAATAAATCATATCCAAGTTTCAAAAATCCTAAACGTACCCCAGGCATTGATCAAATATAATTTACAACAATACGCCAAGAGCGACATAAGAAGATGCCCCCTTGGATGATCAAAGCAATATAGACATAATTGTCTTAATACACATCGGAAACAATTTTAAAGCAGAATTTCCTAAAATAGCTATCCGTCAGCCACCTACTCGTCTTCGGATATATTATTCGCCAAAATATGCTAAAACCTGAAAACCTAAACCCTCCCCCTACTCAAATCAAATTTTGAGCACCCGAAAGTTTAAGGGGATACAAAAACTTCGAGGTAGACTTAAAGCCTGGTATGAATAATTTATTTTACATCTCAGTTTACTAATAAATAGTGAGACCACGCCGCTTAGCGAAACGGGTTTCCCCTCATTAATATCTCTTTTCAAAACATATATTTTGCAAATCCTTTCGTGCAACCAAACTTGTTAATCAACTTATTATAATAATAATATAGCAATATCCATTATGCTAAAACAGGAAATGAAATAGACTATCTATCTAAAATTTGAACTATTTGTTCTAAATTCTGAGCTATCTGCTCTTTTCTAGACTATTTGTCCTAAAATTGATTTTAGCAATATCTTTTATGCTAGATAATGAGTTATCTGCCCAAAACAGGTAGAAAGGGTAGACTAACTGTCCTTAAAAATTTAGCAAGGTCCGTTATGCTAATAAATGAACTATTTGTTCATATAAGAGCTGACTGCTCTTTCTGGACTAACTGTCCTCTGAGCTGACTGCCCTCAAAATGGACTGACTGTCCGAATTTAAAATGAGCTGACTGGCCGAATTTTCTTTTGGGTTAACTACCCTTCAAAATATCCAAGCTAACTACTCTATAAAATCTAAGCTAACTGCTCTTTAAATTTTCCTTGAAACCTTTTCTAAATTATTTAATCCATCAAATCATATATACAAAAGGAAAATATATCTTTAGCTTTACTCTAAGCTATTTTTGCCAAGTTATATATACTTTACTCAAAATAATGTTGATGATGTTCAATCAGGATTGACTATCCTTTAAAATAAGTTAAAGTCCTTTATAACTTAAAACACTTAGGCTATATGCCTAGTTCTTATATTCGAAACCTTTTTTTTAAAACCTTTAAACAACCTTTTGAAAACATAGAAGGTAACTCCTTCAAAACCATTTATAAAACCCTTCGAAAGTATTGAAGTTAACTCCTTCATATCCTTTAATAAACCTTTCGAAATCATTGAAGGTAACTCCTTCTAAACCTTTTAAAAGCATTCCTTTCATAATCTTTAAAACATATGACATCCGCCTTTTAAATCCTTTAAACCTTAGCCTTCCGAAAACATTGCAAAACCATACATTTCGACCTTGTCGGAAGGTTTCTTTTCGACCTAGTCGAAATGTTTCACCTTTCGACTTTGTCAAAAGCCTGGGGTACCTCCCCTATATCTTAAACCTTTCAAAAGCAATGAAACTCAAAAAATTTCGAAATCATTGGGTTCAATTTAAAACAGTGGAAACCTTTCGAAATCATTCAAAGTTAACTACTTTGAAACCTTTAAAACGTTTCGATTTAAAACATTTGGATTATGCCAAAGGATCAGAAAACCATTAAAGTCGAAAGCAACTACTTCGAAACCTTTATAAAACCTTTCAAAACCATTCAAAACAATGAAGCGTTGGTGTTGGAACCAACCCTTCGAAATCAATGGAGAGAGGCGGCAAGTTTTCGAAAATAAAAGATAACCTTTGGCTCCATCTGGGTCGAAAGGTTAGGAAGCGGCAACTATGCTTTTGGCCTTGTCGAAAGCTATACCTTTCGATCTTGTCAGAAGGTTTCATTTAAAACAAGAAAGCAAACCAATCGAAACCTCTTTCTTTTAAACCTTTTTGACAATTTCGAATGCTCTTTGTCGAAATCTAGCAGGCGTATTTTCTTTAAACCAAAACAAAACTTCATCTCTTTCGAAAGCTATAACCTTTCATCCCTAAACCTTTCGACCTCTTTCAATTCACTACGTACCAGTTGCCTGATACCTTGTACCTTGGTATTTGACCTAGCCGAAAGGTTTGATACCTTTCGACCTTGTCGGAAGGTCTGGAATGAAGGCTAAAGCTCTACCGAAAGGGTTGAAATACAAAAAAACTATTTACTTGTACTTTAAAACAGTTTGTTTTTACCCCACCTTCCCTGTTTGTCTAAATTTGATTGGTTGCCAGAATTTTATATTCAAAAGTGCTGGCGACTTATTTGGAAATTTGAATAATTTTGAAAAAGCCCATTTCTCCTTTATAATTAAATAAAACATTTAAGTCCCATACCTTAAATAATTTTATATAACTATAAAACACCTTGAAAAATTCTGGAAAAATTCCAGAAAATCAAATAATATGTTTTCTTCAACATATAAAATTTCCGAATCCAAATAATAATTATTTTTCCTGTAAATAATTTTTATAATCCAAATTAACCTTTTCTTCCTTAAAATATTCATAACAATTCCACAAAAAATCAGAAAATTTTGAAAATCGAAACCCATCTCTAGAATAACTATTTAGATCACCATAAAAATTCGCAAGGCTAATGGATGCCATTTAGTAGGGTTTTTATCTTAAAACATGTCATAAAATTTATATGAACATACATAAATCATCAACATGTATATATAATCACTTTATCATTCAAAACAAAGTAAATCTTTGTAAACTTATTCGGGTTTAGCCTTAAAGCCGAAACCATAAAAGTTTAGAGATGTAAACATTATTCACCTTTGCTTTAATGATTAAGGAGCATTAGATTTGAACGAGTTTGATTTGAATTTGCTTTCCTTAAGCCTTTCTTTTGTTTCCTCCTCTTCTTTCTTCATTAATGGTGGTCGGCCAAGCTTTTAATTTTTGAAAATGAGAATGAACGTGTGTTTTGAAATACACAGCCTAAGGAAGATGATATAGAAATGGCCTATTTCCCATAATACCCCTCCTCTAATTCTTTTTTAAACCCTTTATTTAATTTATTAGTTAAAAAGGCATGGCTACCTTAATTGAATCAAATCTCAATCCCCTTATCAACACATTATTTTATTTAGTTTATCTAACTAAATCTCCTAAATATTGTTATCAAAAATCTGGGGTGTTACAGACTCCCCTCCTTAAAGAATTTCGTCCTTGAAATTACAATAAGACTCAAAACAAACAAGAAGGTAAAACATACCATCAAAACAAGTCAGGATAAGTATCTCTAAACCTGCTCTCAACTTCCCCAGTACAGTCTTTGTCATCGTCACTCCACTGGACTTTGACTAATCTGACAATCTTGGGTCTAAGCCTTTTCTCATCTCTCGCAACTGTGCGAATTGGCTTCCTCACTATGGTCAAGTCCGGTTCTACCACTAAATCATCTAGCACTGTCGGTGCATTAACAGTCTCTGGGTCTATAACACACTTTCTGAGATGAGAAATATGAAAAACATCATTGTCACCTGCCAAACTTCATGGTAACTCAAGTCTATACGCGAGCTTCCCGATCCTCTTAAGAATAGGAAAAGGTCCTAAGAACCTAGGATATAACTTCCCAGTCTTCCCAAATCTAAGCACACCCTTCATCGGTGATACTTTGACGAAAACCTGATCCCCAACTGAGAACTCCAAATCTTTCTGTCTCTTATCTACATAACTTTTTTTCCTAGACTGAGCCTTCTTCATCCTATCTCGAATGACCTCAATATTTTCTGCAGCATCTCTAACCAAATGTGGACCAAGAATCAACCTATCCTCGGTCTCCAACCACCAAACATGATATTTTCATGGCCTTTTATACAAAGCTTCAAATGGTGCCATCCCAATACTAGTCTGATAACTGTTGTTGTACAAAAACTCGACTAGATGCAGATGGTCCTCCCATGATCCTCCAAAGTCCAGAACACAAGCTCTCAACAAATCTTCCAAGATCTTGTTAACTCTTTCCGTTTGCCCATCTGTCTACGAATGGTAAGCGGTACTCATCATAAGCTTGGTTCCTAAAACTTCCTGCAGACTCTTCCAAAACTTGCTAGTGAATAAGGAATCTCTATCGCTAACTATGCTACTAGGAACTCCATGCAGTCTAATCACATTCTTCATGAACAACCTTGCTGAAACAAGTGCCGTCCTGGTTGACTTAACTGGAATGAAATGGGAACTTTTGGTCAATCTGTCCACTATAACCCATATACTTTCATTTCCCCTGTTCGACCTTGGCAACCCGTCTATAAAGTCCATAGAAATAGAATCCCACTTCCATACTGGAATATCTAATGGCTGAAGCAATCCACTCGGTTTCTGGTGTTCGGCCTTTCCTTGTTGGCAATTCAAGCGCTTCCTTACATACAAACCAATATCTCGCTTCATTCCTTCCCATAAGAAACTCTTCTTCATATCCTGATACATCTTGATACCTCCGGGATGTATAATGAACTTCGAATGATGGCATTCATCTAAGACTTCCTTTCTTATGTTTCCTACACTCGAAACACATAATCTTTCTTTCTTTCTTAACCACCCATTCTGGTCAAGACTGAAATCTTTCAAGTCATCGCTCTTGGTTCCTTCCTTTAGCTTACTGATCCGTTCAGCTAACACTGGATCCTCCATCTTCTTAGAAGCAATCCGTTCAATCAAAACTGGTCGAACTTCCAAAGAAGACAATACAACTGTATCACCACTAGACCTTGCCTCGGATCTCCACTGCACTCTACAATCTGCTAATGCTTCTAAATCTTTTCACTCAGCCATCATTGCCAACACTGCATTCTGATGTTTCCCGCTAAGTGCATCTGCAACCCAGTTGCCTTTCCCTGGTGTGTACTCAATCCTAAAATCATAAGCGGCTATGAATTCTAACCATCTCTTTTGTCTCATGTTCAGCTCCTTCTGAGAGAACAAATACTTCGGCGACTTATGATATGTAAACAGCTCAAACTTTTCTCCCAAAAGGTAATGTCTCCACGCCTTCAAAGCAAAAATCACAGCAGCCAACTCTAAATCATGCGTTGGATATCTGACCTCATGCGGTCTAAGCTGTCTAGAAGCAAAGGCAATCACTTTACCTCTCTACATCAACACTTCTGTCAATCCTGTTCCACACTCATTGGTATAGACTACCAAATCCTGATTCCCCTCTGGAACTACCAACATAGGTGCATGGGTCAATAAGTGTTTCAAACTCTAGAATGCATCCTCACACTTATCGGTCAACACAAATTTCACATCCTTCCTCGTCAGCCTAGTCATCGGTGCTGTTATCCTCGAGAAATCCTTAATGAATCTCCGATAATAACCAACTAACCCAAGGAAACTCATAATCTCGGTTACTGTCTTGGGTATCTTCCAACTATTCATTGCCTCGAACTTAGTCGGATCTACTAATAACCCTTCCTTTGATATGACATGACCAAGAAACTTCACCTCCTTCTTCCAAAAGTGACACTTCGAAAACTTCGCTTTCAACTGATGCTGCCTCAGCATCTCAAGCGCTACTCTAAGATGAACTTCATGCTCCCTTTCATCCTTAGAGTAAATCAAGATATCATCTATGAAAACCAGCACAAATCTATCCAAGTGCTCTTGGAAAATACGATTCATCAAATCCACAAAGAAAGCTGGAGCATTCGTCAGTCCAAACGGCATAACCAACCATTCGTACAATCCATATCTGGTCCTGAATGCTATCAAAGGTATACTATCCTCTGCTACTCTAAGCTGATGGAAACCCGTTGCCAAATCCAACCAAGAAAATACCTTTGCTCCACTTAGCTAGTCGAACAAATCATTAATCATGAGCAATGGATATCGATTCTTTATCGTCCTATCATTCAACTTACGATAATAAATACATAGCCTCAACGATCCGTCCGGCTTCTTAGCAAACACTGCCACTGCACCCCACGGCGAACTGCTCGGGCTGACAAAACTCTTGCCCTCCAAATCCACCAACTGCACCTTCAACTCCCTCATCTCTGAAGGGGTCATCCTGCTTGGCGGTTTACTCACTAGTTCTACTCCCAAAACCAAATCTATCCGAAACTCAATGGCTCGTTTCAGCGGCAATCCAACTATAGGCTCAAACACATCTGCGAATTCTCTAATCATGAAAACTCGGCTCAACTCATCATCTGAATCCAGTGCACCCAACAAAGCAAACACTACACCGCTAGAACCTCCTACTGTGAAAATCCGATCGCTACTATCTGGGTGACTAAGAGATATCTTCCTACCTTGGCAAAATATCTTAGCATCGTACTCACTTAACCGATATATACCTAGGATGATCCCAAACCCCACAAAATCAAACACATGCAAACTGCACTCAAAAGTATAACCTAACAGGTCAAACTCAAACTGGTCACACCTCAATCCTACAGTTGCATACCCTCCTATTGGATTCGCAACCCATAAGGAAGTAACTAAATATGTGGGTTCAAGGTTAAGCTTATCTATCAAACATCTAGATATAAAAGAATGCGATGCACCGATATCAAATAAAACACTAACATACATACCATGAATCTGAAGCGTTCCCCAAGAACTAACTTTCCCTTCTCCTTGGTTGTTGGCTTGGAAGCGGTAGGCTCCAATGCATACATCTTGCCCTTACCATCTCTAATGGGCTCCTTACACTGGTTCTTATAATGGCCTATCTGGTCATAGTTAAAACACCTGACATTCTTCCCCTTAGCCACCTCCTTCGCTTTCCTTGAGCGACACTCATTAGCAAAGTGCCTTTTCTTCTCCCATTTATAGCAGACAACTTCAGACTTCGCTTTCTTGGCTGCTCCACCCTTTTGAGCACCTTTCTTGGGAAAGAACTTCCTCTCTGGCCCTGCCCAACCTGGACCACTTTTGCCTTGCTCTTCTCCAGAGACTCAAGCACTTCTTCCTACCTCAAAGCCATCTCTATAACAATATCAGAAGGATCTCTAAGATGAGACAAAGTAGCACTAGCCACTTCTAGCTTCAATCCTCTGATTAACTTCTCATTCCATTTCAACACTGTATCTACAAAAGCATACCCATACCGGGCCAACTCTTCGAACTTCCTAGCATACTCAGCAATAGAAATCTCTCCCTGCACCAGCTCAGCAAACAGCCTAATCAAAGCTGACTGTGCCATTACTGACATAAACCTCTTCTGAAATCTCCTCTTGAAATCCTCCTAGGTTAGCGTCTCCTCATCAACTGTCACTACTACACTGTTCCACCAGAACAATGCGGTCCCTAGAAGGTGCCTGGACGCCAACCTCTCTTCTACTCGTCATTGAGCCCTAAATCTACAAAAATCCTTTCGTGGTGCAATAACCAATTCTCCACTTCAATGGCATCCTCCGTTCCCATAAACGGCTTCCCTCCTAGCTTCACATAATCATGACTTATCTTAGCAAAATGATTAACTACTGGAACTTCTGGAACCCCTGCTCCTGCGGCATTTCCTCCTACCACTCCAGCTGCAACTCCTGCCTGCATCATATTCTTGAAAATCTAATACATGGGTTCCATTCAAACCTACGGGACTTTAGCACCAATATTCTCTGCCTGACCTTGGCCTCTCCCTACATTAGGTCTGGAATTCCTTTCGGTGCTTCCCTCTCCTTGATTAACTCTGCTCCTTCTACCATCCATATCTGTATTCAAACCTCATGTGATACAGAAAGATAACATAATCAAAGGTAGATGAATGGAGATAAAATGCATACTTATATATAGCAAATACAAGTACGTTACTATAGCGTCAACCTAACCCCAAATCTTACTCCAATTTCCTTGGATTTTTATTTTCAAAACCAATTTTTAGTTAAATTATTCATAAACCTATGCTCTGATACCAAGCTGTAATATCCCGTATCTAGAGGCCAAAAGCTGACCGCTATGGATGCTGTAGTCATCCATAGTATTTACTTCTGGTGACGAAATATAGCAGTGTTAATGGTATCCATAATGTTAGAAGTACTTGAATATGAACAAAATCATAGATTTCAAAAAACAATAGTTTCAGTGATTATATTTCAAATAAATCATATCCAAGTTACAAAAATTCCAAACGTATCCCAGGCATTGATCAAATATAATTTACAACAATACGCCAAGAGCGACATATGAAGATGCCTCATTGGATGATCAAAGCAATATAGACATAATTGTCTTAATACATAGCAGAAACAATTTTAAAACAAAATTTCGTAAATTAGCTATCCGTCAGCCACCTGCTCATCTTCGGATACTTTATTCGCCAAAATCTGCTAAATCCTGAAAACCTAAACCCTCAGCTTGCTCAAATCAAATTTTGAGCACCCGAGAGTTTAAAGGGAAACAAAAATTTTGAGTCAGTCTAAAAGCCTGGTATGAATAATTTCTGTTACATCTCAGTTTACTGATAAATAGTGAGACCACGCTGCTTAGTGGAACGGGTTTCCCCTCACTAATATCTTTTTTCAAAACATATATTTTGCAAATCCTTTCCTGCAACCAAACTAGTTAATCAACAGATTATAATAATAATATAGCAATATCCATTATGCTAAAACAGGAAATGAAATAGACTATTTATCTAAAATCTGAACTATCTATTCTAAATTCTGAGCTATCTGCTCTTTACTGGACTATCTATCATTTTAGCAATATATTTTATGCTAGATAATGGGCTATCTGCCCAAAATAGGTAAAAAGGGTGGACTAACTGTCGTTAAAAATTTAGCAAGGTCTGTTATGCTAATAAATGAACTATCTTTTTATATCAGAGCTAACTGCTTTTTCTGGACTAACTTTCCTGGACTAACTGCCATCTGGGCTGACTGCCCTTAAAATGGACTGACTTTTCGAATTTAAAATGAGCCGACTGCCTGAATTTTCTTTTGGGTTAACTACCCTTCAAAATATCTAAACTAACCGCTCTACAATATTTGAGCTAAATGCTCTTTAAATTTTCCTTAAAACCTTTTCTAAATGATTTAATCCGTCAAATCATATATATACAAGGAATATATATCTTTAGCTTTACTCTAATATATTTTTGCCATGTTATATATACTTTACTCAAAATAATGTTGATGATGTTCAATCAGGATTGATTATCCTTTAAAATAAGTTAAAGTCCTTTATAACTTAAAGCACTTAGGCTATCCGCTTAGTTCTTATATTCTAAACATTTGTTTAAAACCTTTAAACAACCTTTCGAAAACATAGAAGGTAACTCCTTCAAAACCATTTATAAAACCCTTCGAAAGTATTGAAGGCAACTCCTTCATATCCTTTAATAAACCTTTCGAAATCGTTGAAGGTAACTCCTTCTAAACCTTTTAAAAGCCTTCCTTTCATAAGCTTTAAAACATATGACATCCGCTTTTTAAATCCCCTAAAACTTAGCCTTTCGAAAACATTGCAAAACCATACCTTTCAGCCTTGTCGGAAGGTTTCTTTTCGACCTAGTCGAAAGGTTTCACTTTTCGCCTTTGTTGAAAGCCTGGGGTACCTCCCCTATATAATAAAACTTTTGAAAGCAATGAAACTCAAAATCTTTTGAAATGATTGGGTTTAATTTAAAAATAGTGGAAACCTTTTGAAACCATTCAAAGTTAACTACTTTGAAACCTTTAAAACGTTTTTGACTTAAAACATTTGGATTATGCTAAGGGAACAAAAAAAACATTGGAGTCGAAAGCAACTACTTCGAAACCTTTATAAAACCTTTCGAAACCATTCGAAAACAATGAAGTGTTGGTATTGGAACCAAACCTTCGAAATCAATGGAGAGAGGCAGTAAGTCTTAGAAAATAAAAGATAACCTTTGACTTCATTTGTGTCGAAAGGTTAGGAAGTGGCAACTATGCTTTTGGCCTTGTCAAAAGCTATACCTTTCGATCTTGTCGGAAGGTTTCATTTAAAAAAAGAAATCAAACCAATCGAAACCTCTTTCTTTTAAACCTTTTTGACAATTTCGAAACCTCTTTGTCGAATGCTAGCAAGCGTATTTTCTTTAAACTAAAACAAAAACTTCATCTCTTTCGAAAGCTATAACCTTTCGTCCCTAAACCCTTCGACCTCTTTCAATTCACTATGTACCAGTTGCCTGATACCTTATGCCTTGGTATTTGACCTACCTGAAAGGTTTAATACCTTTCGACCTTGTCGGAAGGTCTAGAATGAAGGCGGAAGCTCTGCCGAAAGTGTTGAAATAGAAGAAAAACTATTTACTTGTACTTTAAAACAGTTCTTTTGTACCCCACATACCTTGTTTTTCTAAATTTGATTGGTTGTCAGAATTTTATATTCAAAAGTGCTACCGACTTTCCTTATTTGGAAATTTAAATAATTTTGAAAAATCCCCTTTCTCCTTTATAGTTATATAAAACATTTAAGTCCCATACCTTAAATAATTTTATATAACTATTAAAACACCTTGAAAAATTCTGGAAAAATTCTAGAAAATCAAATAATATGTTCTCTTCAACATATAAAATTTTCGAATCCAAACTATAATTATTTTTCCTGTAAATAATTTTTATAATCCAAATTTACCTTTTCTTCCTTAGAAAATTCATAACAATTCCACAATAATTTAGAAAATTATGAAAATCGAAACTCATCTCTAAAATAACTTTTTAGATCATCATAAAAATTTGCAAGGCTAACGGATGTCTTTTAACAGGGTTTTCATCTTAAAACATGTCATAAAATTTATATGAACATACATAAACCATCAACATGTATATATAATCACTTTATCATTCAAAACATGGCAAATCTTTGCAAAATTATTCGGGTTTAACCATAAAGCCGAAACCATAAAAGTTTAGAGATGTAAACATTATTCACCTTTGCTTTAATGATTAAGGAGCTTGAGATTTGAATGAGTTTGATTTGAATTTGCTTTCCTTAAGCTTTTCTTTTGTTTCCTCTTCTTCTTCCTTCGTTAATGGTGGTTGGCCAAGCTTTTAATTTTTGAAAATGAGAATGAACGTGTGTTTTGAAATACACGGCCTAAGGAAGATGATATAAGAATGGCCTCTTTCCCATATTACCCCTCCTCTAATTCATTTTTAAACCCTTCATTTAATTTATTAGTTAAAAAGGCACGGCAACCTTAATTAAATCAAATCTCAATCCCCTTATTAAGACATTATTTTATTTAGTTTATCTAACTAAATGTCCTAAATAATGTTATCAAAAATCTAGGGTGTTACATACCCCCAGTATTGGGCTAGCGTAGTTAAATCGTGGATGGTCGAATTCCATCCATAGTGCATTTATACTCCTTCTGTCGGTTTCAGGCCGGAGTTTATATAATAGAGAATGGTCGAACTCCACTCATTTATTCGTTCATGTTTGTATCCACTCTCTAGGGATATGATTTAGTTAGTGGGTGGTCGAATCACACCCAATTTGAGTTTATACTCTAGTCCATCCTCCGAGAACTTAGAGTTATTTCAAGAGCAATTAAGTCATGCTCCTTTTGGTCGCCTTGATTTCATTTCAGTCCCACGATCCGGGCAGGAATTTTTCAATCTCCAGATTATCGGCCATATTTGTTCCTTATTGCGTGTCCCATTCTTTGGATCATTCATGGGAATTGTAAATCGAGCAAATTAATGGAGCTCATCTTGTTTGATCCCAATGGGGATTAGTATGACCGATCGATTTCAAACTCCGGGAGCCTGTTCATACATATCGATATCAATCAATATCGTTATGTACTTAGCATACAATGCAATAACAATCATATAAATAAAGGAAGCTTGAAACTTTATTCATTAAATGGAAAGGAACAAACTAATCTGTCTTATTACATATTTGGAAAATCAAATGCTAAAGCAAAGTCTTGAAAGTAAATAGAACCAAAATGTAAAGGAAATAATATAAATGAAATAGCATCGTAAATGCTCACTATTCCACACTCTCGAAAGTGTAATGCCATTGACAGTCGCTAGCTTGAAAGTTCCTTCTCCAAGTCTCTGTTCAATGACATATGGTCCTTCCCAAATCGGATTCATGTGTGGCGAGGTAGGAAATGCGTTTCAGGACGAGATCGCCAACTTTGAAGGTTCTTCATCGGACTTTAGTGTTGTAAGATCGGGTGACTCGATGTCGGTGTGCAGCTGCTCTCAAATCATCTTCCTTGCGCTTCTCATCTATAAAGTCCAAAGATTCCAAGAGAAGATCTTTGTTCGTTTTGGGTTCATAGTAAGTCACTCGATGAGAAGGGACTTCGAGTTCTACTGGAATAACACCTTCAGGACCGTAAGCAAGGGAGAATGGAGTATGGCCAGTCACGGACTTGTGAGTGGTTCTGTAGACCCAATGTGCCATCGGAAGTTCTTCCACCTACTTGCCTCTAGCCTTCTTCAAATGCTTTTTCAAAATAGACTTGATAATTTTATTTATGGCTTCAACCTGTCCATTTACCTGAGGGCGAGCGATCGCTGCAAACCTCTTTTCAATACGATATCTTTGACAAAAGTCTTTATGTTCAGCACTATCAAATCGAGTCCCACTATCCGCTACAATGGTTCGCGGAAGACCGAAATGACATATGATGTTTCGAACAACAAAGTTGATTAATTTCTTGATTGTGATCGCAGCTAAGGGTTCCGCCTCGGCCCATTTGGTCAAGTAATCAACCGCAACAATAGCATACTTCACACCCCCTTTAGAGATTGGTAAAGAGCCGATGATGCTAATACCTCACATAGCGAATGGCCACAGACTGACCATTTACGTGATTTCTATTGGCAGAGCTCTCGGGACTTTCACATATATCTGGCATTTGTCACATCGTCTTACATAGCCAGTAGTGTCCTGGTTTACAGTTGGCCAATAATATCCATAACAGAGTATTTTCTTCGCCAAATTTTGTCCCTCAGTGTGATCGCCGCATTCTCCCACATGAACTTCTTTTAGAACATGCTTTATCTCATCATTAGCGATACAATGAAGTAGAGGGACTGATAAACATTTCTTATACATAGTTCCTTCCTGCATAATAAACCATGAAGCTTTGCGAAGAATTTATGGCTTTTCATTTCTTCTTTCAAGCAAGATTCCATGTAGTAAATAATCTTTAAATGGAGTCATCTACGATTCCCTTTCGGATTCTGCATCCAGTACTTGATCGATTTCCATCATATTTATACTTGGGGTATTTAATATCTCGATCGGAACCAAGCCCATCCGCTGCGCATCGCCGGTACAAGCAAACTTGGCCAATGAATCAGCCTCTCTATTTTGGTCGTGTTGGATATGCGAAATGTCATAATATTCAAATTCTACCAACAACTCTTGAACTCGGGTAAGATATGGGGCAAGCCATTGTCCTTTAGCATGATAGTCTCCTCTAACTTGATACACCACCAACTCGAATCGCAAAAGATTTCAAGATACTTGACTCCAAGTTCTCTAGCAAGTTTAAGTCGTACAATCAACGCCTCATACTCAGCCTCGTTGTTTGTAGCAGGAAAATCAAGCTTCAATGCATAACAAATTGACCGGTTTTCAGGGGTTACAAGCACAATCTCAGCTCCGGAACAATGATCATTAGATGCTCCATCAGTATACAATTTCCATCTTACAATTAGGATTTCGCTACCTTTTGGAAGATTGTCTTGCACGGTAAATTCTGCTATAAAGTCCGCCAATGCTTGATCTTGGATAGCTCTTCGAGGAAGATATGTAATGTCAAACTGGCTAAGCTCAATGTTCCGTTTAAGCAACCTTCCAAATGTCTCAGGTCGCTGTAGGGCATGTCGCAATAGTTGGTCGGTGTAAATGTTGATCGGATGTGCCTGGAAGTATGGACGAAGCTTCCGTGATGTAATTAGCAAGCAGTACGCCAATTTCTCTATCTTCAGATAGTTCCTTTCTGCTCCTGTTAATCGTTTATTGACGCAATACACCAGCCTTTGGATCCGATTCTCCTCGCGAATCTAGGTGGCACTTATAGCGTGCGCTAATATAGCAAAATAAACGTACAACTCCTTATGATCTACCGGCTTTGACAAGACAGGGGGTCTCTCCAAATGATTCACCAGATCTCGAAACGCGTCTTTGCAATCCTACGTCCATTCAAAAATTCTTTTTCCCTTCCTAATCAAATCAAAGAAAGGAATGCGGTTGTCGGTTGCTGTGGAGATAAATCGACTTAAGGCAGCAACCTTCCCATTCAGGCTTTGCACTTGCTTAATAGTCCTTGGCGCTTGGATATCTCGAATATCCTGGATCTTCTTAGGATTGGCTTCTATTCCATGAGCATTGACAATAAAGCCCAAGAATTTTCCTAACGCAACACCGAACGAACATTTCAAAGGATTGATTTTCATGTTGTAATATCAAAGGATGTCGAACATCTCTACCAAGTCCCAAATGTGGTCATTTGATCGTCATGACTACACGAGCATATCATCCACATAGACTTCCATTGTCTTCCCAATCTGATCTTTAAACATCCTATTAACTAAGCATTGATAGGTTGCCCCAACATTCTTCAATCCAAATGGCATTACCATGTAACAAACAGTCCAACATCTATAACAAAGCTAGTGTGTTCCTCGTCGGGGACATGCATCGGGATTTGGTTATACCCCGAGTACGCATCCATAAAAAATAACAATTCATCTCTATTAGTCGAATCAACAAACTGATCAATCCTTGGAAGGGGAAACTGTCTTTAGGACATGCTTTGTTCAAATCTGAATAGTCGATGCACGTTCTCCATTTCCCATTTACCTTGTTCACGGTACAAGATTGGATATCCATTCAGGATAGAGAGCGTCGTGGATAAACCCATTGACTTTCAGTTTATCCACCTCCTCTTTAAGAGAGACGGATCTCTCCGGATCCATGCTCGTCTCTCTTGCTTCACCGGAACATATTTCGGATCACTGTCCAATGCATGGCTCGCAATGGCAGGCGAGATCCCATACATGTCAGAATGAGTCCAAGAGAATACGTCTAGATTCGCTCGGAGAAAACAAGCAAGTTCTTTCATCATTGAGGGGCAGACTTGCGACCCAATCTTCAAGACTCATGATGGGTCATCGTGGATGATTGTAATATCAATCTTCAGCTCAACCGGCATAGCCTTGGTCTCTTTGGGCTCCTCTTCATCATCCCTTGGATCTATATCTCTATAGAACTGACTATGGCGCCGAAGCCAAGGCTTGGGCGCCAATCGTCAATCTTCAGCAACTTGGATGCAGACAAATTTGTCCACACCCTTTCCCTTCTCCTTACGTTGAGCTTCCCTCAACTCAGCTACTTAACAGGCATGTCCAGTCACCTGGTCACCATGAACCACTCCTACACCATTATTAGTTGGAAACTTTAAAGTTAAACACCATGAGGCAAGAGCTACCCAAAATTTAGCCAAGGCCGGTCGACCCAAAAAACATTGTACAGTGAGTCAACATCCAAAATAATAGACGGTAGGATCTGTATTCTCCTTTGTTCACCTTCTCCAAATTCAATAGGCAACTCGACATAACCAACAGCCTTAGTCGCCATGCCATTAAAACCATGTATGCGAGCTTTAGATGGTTTTAAATCTTTGGCCTCCATTCTCATTTGATCATACGCCTTCTTGAAATTAATATTCACCGAGCTTCCGCAATCAATTAAAATCCTTCTCACCAAAGCAGGGCCAATCATGGCAAAAATGACCATCGGGCCAATTGTAGGGGCTTGTACTTTATATGCATCCCTATTCTTGAACACAATATCATCCGTCATCGTGCATTGCTACTTCGTCGGAGCTCCATCCTCTATATTTGAACAATATTCAAAGTCTACATGCCTTATCTCGCTAGCATAACACTCCATTTCTTGCCAACTCCTATCCATAGGGTGCAGTCCTCCAACTATTGTGTTAATCACTAGTCTTCCACCGGTCCGTGCAAGCTTCTCAGCCCTACGCGAAGCTTGTCCTCGATTGGGGTCAGATGTCTCCTATCCGCCATCCTACGGAGCTTTCACAAACTGCTGCAAATCCTTTTCCCGAATCAACTTTTCGATAGTGTCCTAGAGATGCCTGCACTCATTTGTATTGTGCCCATAACACTCATGAAACCGATAGTATTTTTTGGTCAGTTTATGTCTCTCTAACGACTCTTTTGGAAGTGGCTTCCTATATTGTATGGTATTGCAGGTGGATAGTTAAATATTCTCTAGGGATGCGTTTAGTGGTGTGTAGTTGTCATACATAGGAATCCTAGGTCTTGGTCTCACAACTCCCTCTTCCGGTCTTAATTCCTATTCTCATTTCTCTTTTGTTGATTCGGCTTGTTCTGAACATTAAACTGGACTTTCCTGGAACTCTCATCAGACTACTTGATTGTAATGTTGCTTTGTACTGCTTCTTTTCTTGGTCCCACAACATTGTTTTTCCTAAAGGACCTGGCTTCCTCCTTCCTTAGAAATTGAGCTGACTTTTAATAGTAGCACTCCAATGTGACCGGCGGTTTTCCAGCTAGCCAATCATCAAACTCAAATTCTGAATCAATCCCTCTCGTCACAGCCATAAGTATAGCATGATCATTTGGGTTACCGACTTCCATAGCGATGCTATGAAATTTTTCCAAATAGTCCTTCAACGATTCTTCCAGAGCCTGGATTACGCTGGAAAGTGACATCACATCTTTAGGATAATTAGCGTGCATTCGGTACTGCTCTACAAACTTGGTTGCTAGTTCATCAAACCTCGAAATTGATCGTGGGAGTAGTCTCATGAAACACATCGTCGCTATTCCAGAGAGGGTTATAGGAAAGCATCTACATTCGGTCGCGTCATTGGCTCTTGCAGAACCTATTAGCCATTCGTATCTCATAATGTGCTGCCTGGGGTCGGTTTTCCCTCATAGGCATGCATTGAAGGCATGTTGAATCTTCTCGGATATTCCTCATGCAAAACGTTGTCAGTAAACAGGGTATGATTTCTTGAGAATCCCTAGTAATCATTGGTCAAACCTTGGTTCTCTCTCACCAATTGTCTGACCATCGCCGATAAGCCTGGCGTCTGGATGAGTGGAGCCAAGCGGTGGTCGCGCTCCACCTTGCATTAATGGTCCGGTCGATGTCTACGGGTCCTTTCACCCCTTCTTGGTCCACATCCTCTTAATGTGCACCTTAGACATTCACCTCGTCGTCATTCTAGTGAGGTACCTGGTCAACATTTAGTTAAACTCCAGCATCTAGACTTCCAAGCATAGCTCTTGCTTGATTCCCCAAGTGTCACGAGGAATCCCTCTTCTGGAGGAGGGATCGACACCAATCCCTAGGGAGGGATCGACACTAATCTGTCTTGGTAGACCATATTTGTCTACCAAACAATGCTCCGATGTTCCTGCATAATCTCCTTCAACCCTATGACGCCTATGCCTGTGGTCTTCATCTGATGAGCTGGAACTCTCCGACGCCAGGTAAGGAGTGGGACCCCTTCTGGCCTTCCCACGCTGTTGTTGAGCAATCTGGTTCATTAGGCTAGCATTAGTCTGAATTTGTTCATTCAACTGTCTACAGCTTTCCATCAACTCCCTTATCAAGTTATTAAAATCAGCTCTGGTTATAGAATCAGTAGGAATCTGGACTTCACCAGGATCAACATTCAGATTTGCAGGTTGGTTGCTCGGAGCTCCTTGTCGAGTGCTGGAAATTTCATTCCCATCCATATTCTAATAAGTAGATCTGGTATGTCTCACCATTATCAATTTTCATGCTAAGATTTTAGTAAATCTGAATAGTATATGCAGGTTTATAAAGATGACTATGGATCTCCTTCGTGGGATTTCTTCAATCTAGTAGCAACAAAGGGGATCCTAATGCGCTGAGAATCAGGTTCTCAGTGAAAGCACCAAATTGGTCACAAACACCCAAGAATAGATTTGCATAGAGAAATAAACGAAGAGAGTAAAATTAAACTAAGGAATTGAATAATTAGCAAGCAAATCCAAGCAACAATCAAGAACACATAGATTTATAGTGGTTCGGCATTGTATGCCTACGTCCACTTTGAAGATTCTTTTTATTGATTCACAAAGAGCTTGATTACAACAGCAAACAATAAGGAATAACTTGATTACAATGTGGACTCAAATAAATGACAGTGTAAAGATCCCCAGAATGACCCAGGGGCTGTATTTATAGGGAGAGATGACAAGATATTCTACTAAGACTTCGGCAGAAGGCTCTCTAGGTTCATAGGAGCATACAATATCGATCGACGATGCTAGCTTAATGATGGAGAACGATCAATGTTAGCCAATCCTTTTTCTTGGCCTCAATCATGGTGCGATCGTTTTTGGAGGGTCCCACTTGCTTCTTAATACTAGTTCTAAAAGGCGGAATCATTTTGAATTGTAAATCTAGAAATATGGATCGATATTGGTTGAAGTTGAATCATACATTGAACTATACTGATCGTTATGATGGATCGATATGAACGATTGGTCAATAACGATCGGCCATCCTCAAACCATCACTCTGTGATATGCGATTGCTATGATGGATCGACAAGAACAATAGGTCAGTAACGATCGGCCATATAGTTCATTGATTACCTGATTTATGTGCATATATGATATTGCTATTATTACTTTAATTAGTTTGATTGTAGATTTCAGATCTGCAAATGATATGTTTTAAAAAGGGATGTTAGTGAGGGGAAACCCATTCTGCTAAGCGGCGTGGTCTCAGTTAATATTAGTAAACCAAGACGTAATAGTATTTTTCACACCAGGCTTTATGTCTAACTCAAAGTTTATGTTCTCCCCTTAAACTCTCGGTTGCTCAAAATTACTTTGAGTAGATTGAGAGTTAAGGTTTTTCAGGTTTAGTTAGTTGGACAAATAAGCTTCTGAAAGGGTGTAGGAGCCAAAGTTAGAAGCTATTTAGTTTTATTTCCGTTGTGATGTATTATGACTGATATGTCTATTTAGTACTCTGATCATCCAAGTGGGCATCTTCATATGTCACTCTTGGCATAAATTGTAATAATGATATATGATCAAACCTGGGAAACGTTTTGGGATTATGTAATTGAATATGAAATATGGATTTGATATGTAATCAGAAAAGATGTTTTAATTCTGTGTTGATTTTATTTCATATTCATGTGCTTCTTATATTATGTATACCACTAACATTTCCATATTTTATTACCGGAAGTTAATACTATGGATGACTACAACATCTATAGCGCTTAGCTTCGGGCCTCAAGATAGGGGATGTTAAAAGAACGTATCTCTAAAGCGGTGTGAATATGAGCTGAGACAGGCTTGAGATCCATAATAGGTCAAGCGCAACTCGAACTTCGACTATCTCCACTAAGAAACAATCCGATGTACCACCATTATCATCACCATCGCCACAACAATCGCCATTCCATCGAATGAGGAATAAAGTAAGGAATTCTAACTTTGCGAAATGGTTGAATACCTACGGGACAAAAGAAATGCTTCGAAGTAGTTTTTGACTGACTATCTAGAATCCGGGGATAGCAAATCAGAACTTGTCTTGATCCAGATCATGCTTTGTTTCCAATGAAAGCATACTCTAGGAGGCAAGTGTTAACTAAGTTTTTGACCAAGCCAATTTCAACCAGAAGTTAACACGTCAGAACAAAGACAAAATGATTCAAGGACTTTGGAAACATCATAGAAAGGCAAGAAAAGGGAAATATCAAAAAACGAGCCCAAAAAGTTGAGTTTTCAACTTGACATTTGGGGTCAGTCCCTAGTCGTAACAGAGATGAACTTAAGAAAAATGAAGGAAAACCTGATTTGAGAAATAGCAAGGCGAGACAATACGACTTAGAGGGGGGCCTGAGTCAAACTTAAGACAGACCTGGGTTTGACACGAGTCCACTCGATACTGAGTTATAAGTCACAACTCGGTACCGAGTTATGAATTTTCTAGGGTTAGACTCACAAAATTCTCGGGTCGGTCTCTAAGCACTCATTACTGAGAAGAACTCGACTCGAACTCACAAAACACTTAGGCCAGACTCCAAGCAATCGATACCAAGTAAAACTTAGGTCGGACTAACAAAACTCCCATGTTGGACTCCATGAACTCCAACCTTTGGATGACTCCAAGCAAGGCCTGAAGTAGACGCACAAACCACTCGATTCAGACACCAAGTCAGGTCAACCCCGACATGGTTTTCACCTTCATGATTCACTACAATGTGATTAGAACTATCTAGAATGATGGTATGAAGCAACTCAACAAATCTTAAAGAAATTAGGATTAAGGAGCTAACTCGGTACCGAGTTATATAGGTCGGTATCGATCTATCTTTCCTCCCCATTTCACTTCCCGAACTCCATACTTATCATATACTACTCCAACAACTTGTGATCAAGTGGTTTTCCCAGAGTTTGGAAGACAAATTTCAAGGTTGAAGAGAAGAATGCTAAGAAAGCCGGATAGCTCAAGCGATAATGGAGCAACTGTGACGACCCACATTTCAGAAGGTTTAAATCGACAATAATCCACATATGTCCAACTCAAACAATCCGGGATACAGATAATCAATGGGGTTAACTAAGAGAAATAAGAAAAGAAGAAAACAAAAATAGAATCTCGCAGCGGAATGATAAAATATAATAATCAAATAAACAGTTCATGAAGCTTTTATACTATACATTCGATTATAGTTTATACAACATTTATCATAGTTATATATACAATAGAATAAAATAAACCAATGCAGCAGAACAACGGTGTGGTGAAATAATACTAGTAGTATAATATACCAAATCTTCATTTTTGTCCTCCGGAATATAATCTTCAATGCGCTGAAAACTCAGGGCTGACCCGAGCGTAATGAAAAGAAAAAACACTCGAGCCAGGACTAAAATATCCTTATGTGAGTCAAATCAATATCACATATAACATGAGTGTAATAGCGTCAGAGATGTTTATGGGATTTCACATCTCCTATCCAGTGTATATCGTGCATGCAATAACTCAAGAGATGTTACGGGATTTTCCATCTCTTAAGGATCCATCAAAATATTTATATAAAGTAGAATACGCTATATATGTAATGTCTAATCAGTAAAATAAATATTTTTCTTGGCGTTATGGCTTTACATTAATCCCCCTTAATGTGTTTTTAAGCATTATCGTATAGTTTGCATATAATGCCCTAGTAGTACGTCGGGGGATAGGGATGCGCCATGATACGACAACACTACACCAAAATCATAGTGGTCTCATATAGGGATAAATATATGACAAGGCACATGAGGCAATGCCCAAGGTAGGATACTACTAGTTTGGCTCGCAGGGCCAGTGGTAACGCATCATAGCCACACCGCCCACCGTGTCCATCCATCCCATATCGAGTCAAAGGGAGGTCATCCCAAATCAAGGTGCACCAATCGTAACCAACATCAAGAGTAATAATATGGACCGAGCCCAAGAAAATAAATCGAAGAACGGATGTCCTTTAGAGGTAATTAGCCTCATTGGCCCTGTCAAGTCGTCCTATTTTAGTCATTTCAAATTGGCACAAGTGCCAGGGTCTATCCATCATCGTTCTCCTTCTTCAAATCCAGCAAACGATGCTAAATCCAACCACTTCATTCTGGAGTCTCCTTCGCATACACAGTTGTCAAAGTGGATCCAATATTGACAGTGCGTATCCCAATAAGAGGCCCTGGTCCCTTTAATAACCAAACATCGTTTTACACACCGGTTGTACTTTTACATTTTGAAAACAATTCATACCTGATATCAAAATATCATATTCGCTTCAGAAATCCTTTCATTTCAAAATATCATATTTACTTCAAAATATGTAAATTCAGTTCGATATGTCATTTTCACTTTAAAATTCGATTCGAATTTCAATTTAGGTTATACTTTATTTTAACCAAATTCGCATTTAAATCCACGATTTAAATATAAACAGTTCCCACTTTGACCAGTTTGAATTTTTAGAAAATAGTTTGAAGATTTTTATATAGTTTATATAGTTAAAATAATTTGATATAAAATGATTTAAGTATTTAAAATGTTTTATAAAATAAAATAGTTTGGAAATCAAAATAACTTGATTATTTCAAAAGATAGATTTTAAACAGTTTATATTAAAATAATTTATTTAAAATAGTTTCAAAGTCAAACTGATTCAATTCCAAATCTTTCAACTTCAATTTAGTTCAAATCGACTCAATTTCAATTCCAATTCAAATCAATTTCGATTTCGATTTTCATTTTAAACTTCAAATTCAATTCAACAATTCAATTCAAGGGTTTAAATTTTAATTCAATTCTAATGTTAAACCATTTCAATTTATATCAATTTCGAGTTCACTTTCAGAATATCGATTTAAAACATTTAAATTAAACTTAACTTCGATGTTCAATTTAATGTTCAAATCCGTTTAAAATAATTCAAGATTAAATTTGAAATATCCATTTAAATTACTTTTTCTAAGACAAATCTCAAAGTTAAAAAAATTCAATCTTCAAAATAAATTGGATTTCCATAATTCGAATCATATTTCAATTATACTCCGGACTTCCAAATTCAATTCTTTAATGATTTCTTTTAACCAATTTCAGTTTCAACATTTTAGGCTCGAACCCAAAAATAATTCAATTTCCATAAATTCGATTTTTATTTCTTTAATCAAAATCATTTAAATAATTTCAAACCAAAAATTTTAAAATCATTTGATTGAACCAATTTGGTGTCCCTATATAATTTCTATCCTATGACCAAGTGAATAGTTATTTCGATTTTTTTAAACTTCAAGGATGGATATATACCATTTCAATCCAAATCAAAGTGTCATAGGTATATATCATTTCAACCTATTTCTTAATTTATTCGAAATAATTCAAACGATAGTTTATATACTATCAATTAATTTACAGGGTGATACATGATATATATAAAATAAATAAACATCCAATCATCCAAAATCTCAACCAATTGACATCCATCACAATCAATCATCCAAATAGTCAATAAATCACAACAATTAACCAGTTATCAATAATCGGGAATTTTACTAGCAGTTTAATTCCAATTTCAATTTAACTATTAATTCAAAATTTCTGACATATAAATTTCTATGTCGATTTCCGTGTCAGTTAAATTTACTAAACAACAATCAATAAATTTAAATCACTTCTGGATTTCAATTTATCTAACATAAAAATAATTTAGTCATTCGTGAATGTTTAAAACACCCACCTTTTATTTGAAACTAAAAATATTTCATCTTTAAATAAATACCAATTCGATTCCTTGCCATAGCATTCGTCGATACAATCGCAATGCGCCTTTTTTCACTCAAATCCGACTTCGTACTAATTAGTATTCGAGACAATCGCAATTGTCGCTGCTACCAGGTCATGCCCGCTCTTCTTGCTCGCGACGATTCTTTTTTATCGAACAAACGATCACTCAACGCCTGACCTCATCGCCATCGACGCCTCAACCCTCAGCCGGCCCTCCAGCACGGCCGACGTCGCCCAGGCCTCCTTCGGTCATCACCTGGTCGCGCGCGGAAATGATCCGCGAAAACCGTAAAACTGCTCGCGACAAACGCGGCCCAACCAACAACCACGCCGCCCCTCCAATCGTGCTACGCGCTCCTCCAAGCGCTCGTGACTTCGACCATTGTTTTGTTTTTGTTTATTTTCCTATCTCTTTCGACCTACACAAATTTAAAATGAAGGGGGAGAGGTACGGGGAGACCAAAGAGGGGCGGAGTGTACGAAGTGTTGAGATATGGTATGTAAATATATTATTATAATTAGAAAATATCAAGCTTTAAACGTCCAAAATTCACGAGCTCGAAATGAGGTGTATCGCCGGCGTTCTATATGTTATACCCCTATTTCAAATGCAATGGAACTAGCCTCGAGGCCTAGTTCGATCGTATGCAGAAGATAGCTTTACAAAATCAAATTATTTTAATTAAATTCTAAAATTAAATTCTACGCATTTCAAGCTCGCACGACCAAACAATAAGTCTGATCACTACAAAACTTGAAATCATACAATAATTCCCTATTACGGATCCGATGAAACTGGTTTCGTCGAAATCCGAGATAGTGGCCAAAATGGCTATTTTTACTTGTTAATTAAAACAAGTAATTTCCAAAATTAATTTATTCACTGTTAAATTCAACTTTAAAAGTTAACAATTTTCATTCTTGTTTAAATAAAATTTAAATCAATTTCCAATATCATTTTCATTCATATTAAATTCAATATTCAAGTATTTAAACATTTATTATCTAATTTCATCTATTGATTTCAAACACATTTAATACATAGAATACCATTTTAATACTTGTTATTGCCTAAATCTTTGAAATTGTTTATTTCAAAATTTTATTCAAGTTCATATTCAATAAACTACATTAATAAATCATTAAATTTTTATTTCTAACCATTATTATTCAATAATCATATTAAATTCAATAATTTAAAATAGTTAAAAATACGGGTCATTTCAATGATCATGAGAATCAGCCCAAAATCGATAAAAGGAGCATGGAACACATCAAATTGAAGTTAGAAAAGTAGAGCAAAAGAGTTGGACTGATTTCCACCTAAGAAAATAACTCCGCACTAAGTCAAATGACTCGGTACCGAGTTATTATTTTGAATCGGTGGACCCTGCGATATCTTGTATAGCATTAGGCTAACTCCTTGACTCTACCACAAGCAAGCTTCTGATCCAACGCACATGTTTCCTTATAAATACAAACCTATGTGTAACCAAAAGATGGTCTTCTCCCTGATCTTTCTTCTTCACTCTAGATCTAGGACTCCGTTACCTTTTACCATCTTCCTCCCTCACAATAGTCACCAAGACAGCTACTCTTGGTAGTTCTACGCCTTAGAACTCGTCAACTTCTTGTACTTGTGACTCTAATTCTCTGTAATCTCATACAAACTCTCTCAGATTCATAATCAATAAAACTATAAAGTTAACGTAGGCCATAGATTACCGAACCACTATAAAAATCTTGTCTTCCAGTTATTTTTCTTTGATTTCCACTGTTATCTGCTAAATCTAGGTCTCACAGGTTCCCTATAACTCATTCTTGGTGTGATCCATTTTTGGCATCAACACTTTTTTTAAACTATTTTTCTCTGTTTTATTTTGCTGATTGCCTGATTTATTATGGTTGGTTTTATTCATTAGATTATTACATGTTCACTTAGTTACCATTTGTTTGTTTATTTGCATACCTGATTGTTTGCTGGATTGTTTATTTAATTGCAATGAATAAATATTTGATTTGAATTGGAAAAACTAGAGGATTGATAAGGGACACATTTAATTTAGTCATAATGGGATAACATAGTTTCCTAAGTTAAGGAAGACTAGATATTCAGAATGACTAAGAGATTTGAAGGTGTCCTTAAAAGATAAGGATAACAATTAGAGAATTCTAGTGCCTAAAGACTTGATGTTTACTACTGAAGAATCAAAATGACAATAGAGAAGGTCTAAGATATATTTATCAAAACATATATTTCGAAACCTACATTTTTTTTCCAAATAATTATCAGCTTCCATAAACATTTTGAACAAAGAGTTTCCACTTTGAAAAACAATGTTTTACTAAAAATATTTTCAAATTGATTTAAAATTGTGAAAAAAATTGGGAAATTGTTTTGTAAAATGGTTGTGATATTTTAGTATAAAAAAAGATTTTTGGTTTTAAATGTAGATGGATGCTTTGAATTGGAAATAAAAATGTTTTTCTTGGAAGTTATATTGGAACATTTCTCGCTAGTGGATCCCTTTTTGGTATTCTGGGTGGGTTATCCTTGTCAACAAATGAAGAAATTACTATAAAAGGATTTTGGAATCAAATTTTTCCAACATGATCTAAAGATTCGAAGAGATGAGATTCAATGTCGATGTTCTAGAATTGACAACTCAACAATGGGAGTTGTGATGATGATCATATGATGGGAAGTGAAGGCTTCAATGATGGGGTGGCTTTACTTCGAGACACAGAGTAGAGAACTATGAGTCGGATTGAAGGAACTGTTGAAGGATGGTTATGAGACAAATGATGATATTCTACGACTAATGATGGTTGTCGAGAATCATTCCAAGCCACGACGACTTTAGACAGGAGTTGTAAGATCAGTTCTAGGATGAGCTATGCTACAGATGACATGTGCAAAGAGAGCATCGGTATTCAAGGTTTTCCAGAGTACTCATAAAGTGGGATATGCACTTAAGGCGTGATGGCTCCTAGAGCATGATGGTTCCTTATCTTTAGATGGGAAATTTATTTATCTTGGACTAACGTGATGGTTAATCTATTTCTTATCCAACTGAGTGGCATGGCTTCGAGTACTATGAAACAAGCATGTTGACTATCATGATTGGTAGTCAAGTCCCTAAGCGTGATGGCTCAGGCGAGTTATCAGATATCCAATACACTGAGTTAGTGAATTTGGGTCTGACAATCGATAATTGGTGTAGCTGTAGTATGAGAAGGCGGCCATCTTATTTTGAGCACATAGCCACGACTAGACACTTGTTATTTTGAGGATGTGACCATAAGTGGGTAAATAGGATATTCTTGGTGATGTGATAATGGAATGGTACACTTATTAATACGAATATGAGACTATAAGGATGTTCACCAACAGTTTTGAGGGTACACATATCATAATGGAGGTGTAGTCAACATAGGAATTGACACACACGTGTTATTGGCTAATAGGTTAGTATGGTGATGATAACATATTATTTTGAGTAGGCGTGTTTATTTTATTGAGCTATGTTGGTTATTGATTTATGTGTGTTCACTTATTTATACATGTATATTTTGTTGTGGACTTTGTTAAGGTTGAATTATTGAAATGCATGAAATGGATTAATCTATGATTGAGATTAATTATCTCGTCATTTGTTTATGGAATGTTATTTTTACAACTGCAGTTTGGATTGTATGATTGAGGAATTATATGTGTTACTATAGTATGTGTGTTGAATTCATTATTGTGAATGAATTATTGTGTGTCTTGATTGATTGTGTTGTATGAATGTCGTGTACTACAATTAAAGATGGTTTATTGTGATTAATATACTTCCCCGTATTTTGTGATTAAACCATTGGTGAGACCTTATTGATATGGTCAATGGTTTTATTTGGGAAATTGTGAGAGCATAATTCTTCTAAGGGGAGAATGTAACAATCTGCAAATTTGACACCGCAAAATATTAAAATAATTAAAAGTGAATTTTTAATAAAAGAGAGATTGGGTATCGCGCTCATAACCATTGCGAAGGTAATTTCGAGACGATTGATTTGATATGTATTTTTGATACATTTAGAGTTACAGGTTGTGAAATAGTGGCGTTACAATATTTAAACATCGTACATAGTTTTTTCAGGTCAAACTAGATACGCAGCCCATAACCCAGCCTAAATCTATAAAGCGAGACTACGAAACCCTAACTGTCACCTCTATCTTCATTTTTCTTCACAAATCCCAAATTCCTCTCTAATATTCTTTTAATGGAGATTATCTCTTATTATCTTCGCTAATCATAAAATACAAAATATAACAAATCACAATTTAACTCAAAAGTATGCCTTATGATATATCGTTTAATACGGCGCTACGGCACAAACACGGTGGTGAAATTTGGTTTTCGAGAGTCGGTTGTTTCTGTTCTAAATACTCGATAGGAGATGTGGAATCGTTGGAAACTCCAAAGCCATCGATTCAAGGATTTTTGATTCAATGGTGAATGAAGACCAATTGACAATCAGGAAGTACCATTGCATAGAGGACGACGAATAAGATGCATCCGCGGTGGCCGATCGTTTCATATTACGACGAAGTGGCTGGAAAATTTGATAAAGTGAGTGGATGCTAAGGTTTGACATGGTGGTGATTGGTGGCTGTGATGGTTGAAGAAGGGAGACGAGATCAATGTCAAGCCGGGGGCGAGGTCTGATTGAGGTTTAGCGGCTCCAAGCAGCAGCGATAGGCAGGTAAAGGCGATGCTCTATGGGTTCATGGGCGTATAGATCGAGTAAGGAAGTTGTGCAACTTTTGCGCTTTGACCCCTAAAATTTATTAATTACAAAATAAACCCTAGAACTTCTAACGTGAATAACTTTTGCATACGAAATCCAATTCACATGTGGTTTCTTTAGTTTGACTCATGGTAGAATTCCAGATGATTTAGTGCTGGTTTTGCTGAGTTTGGAGACTGTTGGAAAAAGCACATTGGTATGATTTATTTAATTTAATTAATTGAAATCTTAATTATAAAGTAGATATTTATCGATCAAAAATTATAATTATTGATATGGGTTGTGATATGTTAATAATTATTTATTATTATGACTATTTTGGATCTATTATGCCATGTTAACTATTTATTATTTATTATTTTATTATTGGGTGTTTAATTGTAATCAATTGTTTATTTAAGTTTTGGATGTAATTGATTGATAAAAAATGAATAAAATTGGTTAGATTGGGTAAATAATGTGATTTATGGACTTTGCATAATGTTTGTAAATAATAGTGTTTGAATGAAATAAAATAAATTAACTAAAGAAATTTAATAAGGTTATTATTTATGAATTTCTAGGGAAGTCTATATATAATAACGGAGAATATACTTTAAACTTATTTTCGAATGTTTTTTTATTATTATTCAATAAAATGAGATTTTATAGATAATAATATGTTTTTGTGAAAATAACACTATTTTGCGATAAATAGTAATGAACTTTTTTAGGGTACATTAAAGAGATTTAATATGAATATTATTACTTTGATGAAAAATAATAATGAGAGAATTAGATAAATAAATAATAGATAAAGGTCATATATATATATATATATTTTAGGTGATTTCTGTAAATAACGTTAACTTAACACATTTTACTAAAAATAATTATAGAATTAAATAAGGTTATCATTTAGGAATTCAGAGGAAATTCATAAGTAACAACAGGAATTACTTTTAGATTGAGACTTGGGAAGTTATTGTTATTAATAAATAAAACGAGATTTTAAATAATAATAATACGAATTTCAGTAAAATGATATTGTTTTATGTAATGACAAAACACTTGATTTTGTGATGCTTATGGTATGAAATATTATTATTATTGCTTGAGTAATAAAATAAGGAAATGTTCCCTGAATAATAATAATAGTAATAATAAAGGAATATTTTCCAAAAACATTTTCTATTTTGAGGTTGATAGAAATAAAAATGAGTTGTGGTGATTTAAATATAGAATATTAATTTTTTTGATTTAAAACACAATGTTTTTGGTTTAATTGTAAAAAGGAGTAAAATAAAGGAATTTGAAGTATATCATTTTTTCGAAGAATTACTATTGTTTTTTTAACATGGTTTATTAATGCCAACAAGTGTCAATCTCGGGGATCTAACTCGTGACCTTTAATCTCATAGTCTAAACTAGAATTTGGCAATTATTATTGTTTTTGAAATAAATAAGTAAAGTTGGATATACAGTAAACAATAATAAAATGATTTAAGAGAGATAATAAATAAAAATATATTATTTTGATGGTTGTTGAATGTATGATTGATTGTTAGTTGTAATTATTACATATATATCTAATGTTTGATTATGATCTCTTATTTTGACGAATGTGTGATATTTTACCGTTATTACTACTAGTTGATGGGTAGTTGATTATGTTTATTTGATGGTGGATGTTGTGTTACTAATTTTAATAGATTAGTACACATTTGATGATTTATATCATTGGTATGGGGTGATTATCACACATTTGATGGTTTATACTAACATTGGCGCTGCGTTACTAAAATGAATGACTAGTATGTATGTAACTATATTTGTGTTCGATGGTTGAGATTTGCATTGAATGTTATTGATGATTGATGGCTATATGTTATTATTATTATTACCCCATATGATGATTTGTTGAGATCGATGAGTAGGAATACTATTTTATGCTTTTCTATTTGCATTGATTGCATTGTTTGTGATGGCTATAATGGTTGCATGGAAGTTATGGTTGCAACGTACTAACAAATATTTGGATGCATGAGAAGAGCAGGAAATAGAATTACGTGGGACTGATCCTCCAATAGGGGTATGTAGGCTTTGTACAAAAGCCACCGGATCCCATATGTTAGGCTAGGGTGTATAGAATTGGCGCAGTCCAAACATAGTTGAAATCATTTTCTTTTTGTACCTATTTGTGAAGTTGGTAGGTAAAAGTAAGCAAAAGGGAAGGGAAAAGGGAAAGGAAGGAGCTTAAGTTGTATGCTACATTTGTAGGTTGTTTACCTAAGATTATTTCTTATGTATCACTATTGTATTGCTTTATAAATGCTTAATGTATTGAAGGATGGAGATGATTTATTTATTTAAGATACATTGTATTCCTATAGTGACATGTATATTATTTATTATTTCCACTGTGAGGTCTCTGTTTTTATGCTTACTATTGTAGACACTTTTTTATTACATATACCCACAGTTCACTATCTTGAACATTTGAAATTAGCTGTAAGCGTATTTTATTGGCATTTATAATTAATTTTAGATGTTAAAAATAGTGGATCATCACACTATTTTCTGTTTGACCTTAGTTATATTAACCAATAGAAAACTATTGAGTAAGTCATTCCATATTTATCCAATAACTATCAGTACGTAACCCTTGGTGCCTCCAGCAACTATGTGAAATACACTGCCCAATATTTGGAGAGTGTTACGTACTCTAGTGTTAATAAATGTATCGATATCCTGTCTCCATACATATTGACTAGGAATATTTAAAATGGTATGTCTGTTTTCATTGTAATAAATTACTCATGGTTACAACAATTTATAACTACCACCACAAAACATACCATTTATGGATTTTCTATTAAATATACTTTTAATTAAATTGGTTATCGGGTTAGATATATGTAACATTACATAATTTCCCCTAGGGTGTGCCCCTAACTCAATCAATCTCCCACTTGCACTTGGGCTCAATTATGGAATCATATTCCAACTTCTTCAATCAGTTTTCTCAATAACCAATGGGTCACCTTTAGTGACTAGGTATGCTATTTTTGTTTAATTATCTACTTTGTTAATCAACTCTCTCCGACGTTGATAAACCATTTTTATCATGTGGAACAATTTAGAGTATGTCTCTTGGTGTCCGGTGATCTCTAGGTTTTGTTATGAACTATATCGTGATATTATTATCATATAGCAATGTTATGAGATTCTTAAAATTTGGAATCACACTCTGCTTAGTTATAAATTTGTGCATTTATTATATACATTGCTTTATCGTAGCGCTATTCAAGGCAATGTACTTAGCCTTCTCATTGAATCAACGATAATCTTTCATTTGGAACATTTCCAACTTAAAGATTCTTAGTTAAGCTTAGAATATGAATTTGATATTTACATATTATACTCAATATCACTTAAGAAGTTTGAGTCTGAATGCTCCTTTATAAGGAGTTTGTTTTTTCTATATACAATTCTCTGGTATTTCAAAAACACACGATAACTTTCCAAACTACTATAAGTGATCTTAATTTGGATCTGATATTTGCCTCATGCATCAAATACATAAATAAATCACGATATCGTAGATAACATAAAATGTATGCTAATTCCTTTTGCCAATGCATAAAGAATTCATCTTACATGTTCCGTAGTGAACATTTTAATAAAATGTCCTTGCATATCGTTTAGGAGATTCCTAATACCTTTATAATTACTATAAAAGACATCATTTACAAAAGCCAATGTCGAATATAAAAGAAGTAAAGCTAGTTTTAGTTCTAGTACATCATTAACAATCGGTAATATATGATTTACTTATGGTTTAGAAATATCATTGTACCTTTTTAACATTCTTTCTTTTATGCGCACACTTCCTCTGCATTTAGACAAAAAATCAAACTATTTGCAATTTCTATCAAAACACTTGTTCAACTTTGATGCTTGTCAAACGACACTTTCTTATCTATTCTTGGATAATATCCCAAACCCACAAACTCAATAACGCTCTCACTAACTTTGAGACACTTTGGGTTTTATATGCAAACAGTCTAGTTTTAATCTTTATTTAGAATCTTATATTTCAATACATTTGTACGAAAACACAAAGTCATACTAGGTTATAATATTGTGAATAAATCCAAATCTACTTGAGTGGATCGAATGGTGAATCTATTACGCTTATTTAACCAATTGAAATTCACAGTGTTATTCTTATAAATGTGGCTCGCTATATTCTAACTGCAAATTTCTTTATCTTAGTCACAATTATGACCAGTGGATCATATCTCTTTGGGTACAACTATCAAAATCATATTTTGATATTATGCTTGGAATTTGTTTTGGATTTGTGCATCATACCATGTCATAGAGTCAATACTCTTAATGGTTTAATTAAACAACCGAGGATTCCTTATTCTTGACATTGACAAGAAACTCGTAGTTTCTCTTTGAGGAGTAAGAAGACTCATTAGATATTCTAATGTGATGTGTTCATTTAAGTTTGGTTAATATCGTTTCATCCCTTGCAATCAGTTTTAACCTTAGATTGTATATCCATTTTACTACCATAATTTCTCAAAGAAATTCCTTCGTTATGAAGTTGGTATTTCTTAAAACAAAAGTTGTTTCTTAATGCAACGGAACAACCAATCATAAACATTTTATGAACTGTTTACATAAAACTGATTTAGTATTCGTTCATAATATTTATGTTCATAACATAAATTAACCATCCAATGACTATCGTTTGCAAAATTCTTTTAGAGTGATTTGTGCAAGATCCCTTACGTACAATTATTACGTGCAGTTTTTCGAATCACACAACCTGCCAACTACTTGGCTTAGGACATGATGGGGTTTCTTATAAACCCTTATCTCGTATGATTTTCTAAACTACTCTTTGGATGATATTAATTTTAACCTATTGTACTACTGCTAAGTACATACCTTATAGGACGAATTTAACTCAACTTCACTCAATATTAATCATACTTTGTCCAACAAAGTTCGATTATCCCTTATCAATACATCATTATGTACTATAGGGAGGAATGACTCTTGAGATCGACTCTATATTCATTTTAGGAACATCTGGAACTTTTTCCAATATACTTACTCATTCGATCAAATCGAATCTTTTTATTGCATCTTATTTTATTTTCCTTGATTTTATACTATATGAACTTAAAATAGACACGCTCCATATGTATCAACTACGCATACTCATGCTTGTGATAATTCATTAGTGAATATAATGAAGTGCATAGAACCGTTTTGGTATTATCATACTTGTGATTGCATACATCTATATGTATCAATTAGAAGAGTTCATCAATTCCTTTAGCGCTCCTACTGAATGGGTGCTTTGCCCTTGATTATCTGAGATGCAATTAACCAGTATCATATGATTCATAATCATATAATAAAAATCATTTCTCAAAACTACGACTTAGCCTATAATTCTAAATAACCTTAAATAATTTTAGATGCTTTAGTTTTTTTCAATGCATCACTTTTGTTATGAAAAAAATACCACATTATAGTTTTATTTCATAAAGAACATTCATATATTCACATTAAAATAAACTTGCCTATTTTTCAGGCAACACCGAAAAACAATTATTATTTCATAAATAATGTCCGGTATGTTTTAAAAAAATAATTTTCCCAACTTGACTGCAATCAATAAGTATTATATGGTATGCATCCACTATTTACTATAATAGTGTACTAATTACAAAGGTTCATCATCCATTTAATATGGACTGTTTGTTCTTCATGCTGCAATTGATAGAGTTAGGTTATGCCTTAAGGGTAATTATGTAATTTGTTACATATATCTAACTCGATAACCAATCTTGTTCGAAATAAAAGGCGTTTTCTTTCAATTATATACTTGATATAATGTGTTATATTAACTAATTTAATTTAACTAAAAGTATATTTAATAGAAAATCCATAAATGGTATGTTTTTATAGTAGTTACAAAATGTTGTAACCATGAGTAATTTATCATATTGAAAGTAAATATACCATTTTAAATATTCCTAGTCAAGATGTATCGAGACTAGATATTGATATATCCTTTGAGACCAGAGTATGTAACGCTCCCTAAGTATTGAGTAGTAAATTAATCATGGATGTTAGGGGCACCAAGGGGTTACGTACTGATAATTATTGAACAATTATGGAATGACTCACTCGATAGTTTTCTATTGGTTAATATAACTAAGGTCAAACAGAAAATATCAATGCGATGGATTTACACACTTCTCTCGACTTGAAAATACTATTAATCTTCAATATGAAAGCTCTACTTTTGATTATAGTGAACTCATGGCACGACATCCATTGAGTGACTATAGTTGTGTCGAGTAGAATTATTGGAAGAAAAACACTATTCAAGAGAGCATTCATTTCCTCGATTATATGGGGTTTATATGATGGTCAACCGATCAGGTCAATGTCTCTGGCCAAAGAATTTCGGTAAATTATTATTATTATTATTAAACCAGGGACTTTATATTTGGACTTTAAAGTTGAGTGTGGAAAATATTGGAATTTTTACCATTACCAAATTCCATAAGTCCAAAGTGATATGGTTTCAACGAAGAGAATTAGTGTAAATAATAGTCACAATCGGGTAATGCTTAACAAAGTAAAATCGGACTTTAAGGAAACCAAATAAGTGATAAATTTAGCTAAAATGTCATACCACGTACTAGGTGAAATGGGAACATTAATATTTGAATAGTTTGATGTTAATCGCTGACTATATTTAGACTTAACGAGTCACACAACTGAAACAATGAATTCTCCTTAGACCAATCGATTTAATTAATTTGTAATTTTTGTAAATTAATTACAACTGCAATTCGATATTTGGTGGTTAAAGGTTCAAGGACTAGCACTCTTTTGGATCAGAAATTATTTCAAGGATCACACATCATCATTTCAAGGTGTACTTCAAAACATTGGAAGTAAGGTACATTTCTGATCACAATATAATTATCCATGCTTAGATATAATGTTTTATTATATATATATATGTGTGTGTGTGTGTGTTTGTTGTGTCTTATATTGTTAGTTAGGTGACGATTCAGATATGTTAATTGTATTATCACAAATTGTTTTGGTTGTATTTATGTATATACTTATAAAATAAAAATAAACTTTTTTGTTTTGCTCATACCTATAATAGCACAGCTCAGAAATTAAAAAAAGATTTTTTTGTTTATTTTAATAATATATAAATATATATTGTAAATATATTCAGTAACTGTAGTTTATGATTTTGTATGTAAAGTATTAACTTACAACATATTCGACAGTAGTAAAAATAATTTTATATATGCTAACGCCAAAAATGGATCAACTTCCAAGAATAGGCTGCAGGAAACCTGTGAGATCTAGATATAGCAGATAATAGTAACAGTAAAGGAAAATAAACGGCAATAAGTAAGAGAGACACAAGACTTTATAATGGTTCGGCAAATTTTGGCCTATGTCCACTTTATAGCTTTGTTGCTTATAGATTTGATAGAGTTTTCTTGAGATTACAAAAGGATTAAGAGATAATGAGTCATAAGTACAGGGGTTAGACTGATTCTAAGTCCTAGAATTGCTTAAAGTAGTTGCCTTAGTGACTATTGTGCAGAGCAAGGAGATGAAGAAGAGATGAAGCTTCCATGTGATGACCCGTATTTTTAACGACTGGATATTTAAAAAAATTGATTTAGATATTGGATCGTTAATTATATTAACGGTCCAAAAAATATGATTTTTGGTATACGATCGAATCAAGACTCGAGACCACTTCCGTTGAGTTCGTATCGACGTTGCAAATTAAATTATGTATAAAGATCGCTATATTTGGAGATCAGATGATCCGATGGTCAAAACGGTCTGAAAAAAGCACAAAATTATCATCTCGGGGCGCTATCTCAGATAGCGATGAAATTTATGCTATCGGGACCGAAAAAATGTGGTGATGTACGCAGACGAGTTTTGTTGCGTTAGGATGCATCATTTGATCATGCGAGCTCGAAATGCACGACCGTTTATTTGTGAAATTCAAATAAATAATAATTTAATAATCAAAACCCTCATTCCTCTCCCATAACCCAAACCCGGATACTATTCCATTCATTTCAATGAGAAGGAATGGCCACTTCCCCTTCGCTTATTTCAAAAATCAAAACCTGGTGATTCAAGCGATGAAAAAATACGAAACCACCCTCATCGAGTTCGTATAGAAGAGAGCTTCGAGCCCATACCCATTTCGTGGCGTGCGATCATGTCTTGCCACAATCAATGTTTTAAGCCCACGGCTAGGGTTTTGGTTCAGAGGAGATAGAGGCGACGATCAACAAATCTGAGAATATCATCGAATTTCTCAAGTCGAGGAGACGTTGTGGTAGTGATTTTGTGAAGCACGGTTCATTGAGACAGATCGCGAGGCTTGCCGGTCGCGTTCTAGTGGGGATGACTAAGGTCTACATTTTTGGGTCAACTGTGAAGAGGGTGCATGGAAGGATGCTTTGCTGAAGATGTCGTCGAGAACTGTTGATATATCGATGAGAAATCATGGAATGAAGTTGCGGCAATAGGTGGATACATATACAGGTTGTGCCCGGTCATCAGATTTAGGGAAGAACATATGTTAGTGGCTAATAAAGGTGATTAGTTTAATTGATAATTAGTTAAGTAATTTAATCTGCTATCTTATATTATGTGTATCTTCTGTATATAGGTCCGTTTTGGATGTCGCTTTATGCGTTATGCTCGTGATGGAGAGCCTTATGACTTAGTGATGGTTTAGTCAGATTTGGTCGAGGTGAGTGATATTGTCTCTCACTATACTATAATTATTAGTATAGTATTAAAATGACGTTTTGAAATGTTTTCTAACTTTAAAATGTGGTTTCTAGAATATTTAAAGCTATATATTTTATTTTATTAAAAGAATTAAAAGTGTTTTAAAGTGGTTTTTAAATTAAATATCACGTTTTTCCCATTGACGCGCTATTTTGATGATATTGATAAATTTAGGCTGTTTTTGACATTTATACCCCATTGCTTGGATGTATTGTATTATGTTATTATAGATGTATGAAGGCTATTATGGATGTTTATATGCTTATTGGATGTATGTATGCTAGTTTGGTGGTTTTGGTTGAAAATTCCGATCTATTGGCGATCCAGCGTTAGGGAATGTTTGTGCATTAGTGTTTCGCCCTATTGATCGGAAATCCAAACTAATAGGATAAGTTGTACGAGAGTATTGGAGTACTTGTTGATGGATCTGATAATGGACGATGATGGATTTGGATGGAATTCTAACTTCAGGACGGATGCTGGACATTTTCAGTTGGTTTGTACTTATCCATTTTTAGCTAAGTGCAGGACCAGGGTGATTAGTATTGACCACTTTAGAGTGGTCGGTACACATCACTATTGATGATCGTCGATTTAGTTAATCTTGGACATGGACAGTGAGGAGGCTACAAGTAACATGATATGTTGGTTAGTTCGTGCGGCTGACTCTATGTCTTGATGGTTTTGCTTTACGACGAGTGATTTTAATGATTACGATGATATGGTGTTTCAACATGGCAATTTTCAGGACTTCGGATGGTAGCTCGTTGGTGTATGGAGTTAGGTTCCAAGGTTGATACTTTTAGGACTTCAGATGGTAGCTCGTTGGTACATGGAGTTAGGTTCCGAGTTTAGAGGCTTGATGTCGATAGGAGTCGTGATGGTTTTCCACATAAGCGGGTTCTTGGGGGTGACCCGTGGATAGAATGTAGAATGGTTCAATCGTGGAAATGGGAGAAGCAGTATAGAGCTTGGATACATGTGCTAAGAGACCATTGATACTTGGAATGTTTTCCATTATACCTAGAGCAGGGGTATTGTGGGGACGCCCATGTGTATGTTGATTTGGTACTCTGGATCGGTTGATTGGATTCGTGTACCCTGGACCGTTTAATTGAATCTAGTACCAGCTTTAAGCTAAAGAGAGTACAACTGAAAATTAGGATTTACCCATTAATCCCTGGCAGTAGAACAGTCATATGAGTTATCATGTATCCAAGGCACAGTGGGTTGCAGTTAGTATTGTTTGATGGATGTTATGTTTGTTATGGTTGCTTCACTAGCCACCTGTCACCCTAGGATGTCATGTGAAGTAGGTATTGGGGATAGGCATACTTAGACACCCTGACTATTTGAGTAGGTATTGTGGATGGAGATACCTAGGCACCCCGACAGTTTACTGAGTATGGAGTACCCTTTATGAAATTTATAGAGTAGCATATTATCGATGTTATGTGCTAACTCTTTGGTTGCAGGGACAGGTCAGGTATGATTCATATATCATCTGTTCTATATACTATATCGACTTCTATAGTATTTTCAGATTGTTTATTGCTCACATCATACTGTTGTCTGACTCGAGGTTTTATGCTTTGCTTCTTATAATCTTGGATGCTCTTAAATGAGTGACTAAATATTAGGTGTAAACAACACTTGGAGCTATGCGAATGGACTAGCAGGATGTGATGCTTTCTCATACTTATACTTTGAGCTTAGTATTGTTTATTTCACTGTGTGACACTATAGAGCCTTGATGGTGTTAACTTACTATTATTAGAGACAGTTTATTAGTTGAGTTTATTTATCAGTTGTATAAACTCTATCACTGTTTTATATAACTATATGAGACTGTTTACTCTGATTCTGTAGTTCATGTAGCTATTACTATCTTGATTATTATACATTTGAGATGACTATTATAATTTACCTGATGCACTATGAGATATATGACAGGTTATGTGATTGCATGATGTTTTATTTATTTCTCTTCTCTTCTATTCCCTTCTCTATCTTTCTATTTCCTTTGTTTACTTTTATTATATTTCTATTGATAGTCGTCCTACATCGACCGGGTGCTCCAACATTGCACTATTCAGTTATATGGGCATCAAAGGTGTAGGGCGGTCGTCACAATCCACATAGCGATGATAGAAACTAGATCATTTCTTGGTTACTCTATTATTTGTATTTATAAGGAAAGTAGTCATGTTGGATTAGAAGCCCGCTACTAGAGAGGTCTAGACATCAGCCAAAGATGTTAGAACCTCATATTTTTATAGTAACAACTATACAAGAAAGTATTACGTACACTACCGACATTTGAAGGAAAATAAGTAATTCAAGAAGACCTACATAACGAAGACAAGACGATGATGATACTGAAATATATATCAGTCATATTCTCATTAGTCTAGAGTATATACAAGTTAAAATCTCTTCAAAATGGTATACATACACTTACACATAATCTACATATGGTAAGTTTTGACAGTAAAAAGACATAGTTTTCAGTCGACTAAAATGCCAAATCGAGTCGACCGAATACTTTATATACTATATTTACCAAACAGAATTCAATCGACTAAATTAAAATATTCAGTCGACTTAATCATGTGTTTTAAAACTGTCTTCTTTCGGGATAAATTTTACTGTCATTTAGTCGACTGGATAATTTTGTTCAGTCGACTAAATGTCGCAACTATTATTTTTAATTTAAGTACTGAAGGGATCTTTTTCCTCGTGAAGACTCACTTCCCCTCGTTAATGGCTGCACCTCTTCTAATGGTTATCACTCTTCACAACATAGTTGCAACCATTCATTTTCTATATAAAGCAATCTCCATTCTCGAATTCATAACTTTATCTACTGCTCCGTATCTACAATACAATCTCTTTTGAATTCACCGATCATTCAAAATATTCAGTTGCTTTTTGTTTAATCACTTGATCTTACAAATCTATTTCTATAGTGGTCAATCTACTTCTATTTTCTTCACAAACACACATTATACCATCAAGAAGAAGATTATAGGAAGGTTGTACATATTGGCTCATTCGTGCTATTCAAAAAGTACACAAAGTCACAAACTCAACTCTTTATAATAGTCTAGATCCTGTTGAAGATCTTCAGGTATGAAGTCTTGTTCGGCAGCTCAAGCAGCCTATAATACCTATTCCTTCGGGTTAAGTGATGGCAGTTTTTATTTAAATCCAGAAGGTCTCGGACTGGACGTAGAATGAGAGTTTTAAAACTATATAGAACTCTCTGGTGCACTTTATTTTATTCTTTATTTTCATTGCTGTTTTTTATACAAGTATTAAATTAGTAGAATTATTCATGTTACTCGATTCATAGCTACTTTCATTCGGTATCGGTGCAAGGTTATCATATAACCGTAACACGGTTTTTGACATTAACTAATATGGATAATAATTCATCAAGTTTTGTTGAAGGTCAGTCTACTGCAGGACCACCACTATTTAACGGATTAAATTATAATTATTGGTCAACTAGGATGACGATATATATATATATATATATATATATATATATATATATATATATATATATGCAAGCTAATGGTTATGACACTTGGAATATCACTAAACAAGGATACATTGTACCTACCACTGCTTATGCACAATGGTAGAACATTCAAAAACTGGATGCTACTGCTAATGCTAAAGCTATGAACATGTTGCTTTATTCTCTAGATAAAAATGATTTTAATACAGTTGGTATATGCACATCAGCGTATGAAATTTGGCGTACTCTTAAAATAACTTATGAAGGTACAAAAAGGTCAAACAAAGCAAGATTTCAGTGCTTAAAAATCAATTTCAAAACTTTAGAATGAAGCAAGATGAAACTATAAATGATATGTACTTTAGATTTCAAGACATACATCACTCACTTCTAGCACTAGGAGAAAAATACACTGATTTTGATATTGTTTCAAAAATCCTAAACTCTTTAACGGATGAGTGGGAACGAAAGATCTTATCTATTAAAGAAGCTAATGACATTTCAACCATTAAACCAGAAGAGTTAATAAGAAATCTTAGGTCATATGAAGTGAATTTGTAGGCAAAATGAGTGCAAGCTCAAGATAGAAAAAAAATTGCATTTCAAGCAGAAAATGAAGACTCCGACAAAGATGATGAAGGTTGCATTTTTAGCTAAAAAATTTAGAATGTTCCCGAAGTTCAAAAAGAATAAGAAGTTTGGTAACAAAAGAAATAACAACAACAATCATCAACTTCCTCACTCAAGTGTATGAATGTGATAAGATGGGTCGCATAAAGAGAGACTGCCCAGAACGAAAGAAAAATAATTTCAAAAATAAGAGCGTGATATTTCATAAAAAGAAGAAGCAAGGCTTTTTTTGTAACTTAGGATGATTCAAACTCATCCTCTTCATCAGATAGGGACAGCGACTCCAAACAAGCAAATGTATGCTTTATGGCTACTAATAACATGTATATGAATTCTCATTCGATGATCTAGGTGAAATAAATTCTGAGTTATTAGATAAGCTAAAAGATTTGAATAGAAAATATAAAGATACATTAGGAAAATGTAATAGAAGTGAACTAGAAGTTGATATGCTAAGAGATGAAAGAAAATACTAGAAGAGGAATAAGTAAAATCTCATGATTCTTGTACTAATATATCTTCACAACTTACTATGTTAAGTAGCGAAATAGAAACTCAAAAAAAATTAAAAAAATATGTATTAACAAAAGAGAATCACGATTTAAGTAATAAAATATTAGAATTAGAAGTAGTTTGTCTTAAAGCTAAGTTAGAAAGCATTACTAAAATGTTTCTAATTTTAATAAAGGTAGAGAGAATCTTTCTAAAAATATAAACAATTCACAATCTAATTCTATAAAAGAGGATTAGGGTATAGCAAACATAACAAAGAAGTTAAGACCGGCACTAAACATGTAACGACCCGTAAATTTCAACTGTTTTAATAACGTAATTAGTTGAAATTTTGTGAAATTTTAAACTTTGAAATTATTTAAAAATTAAGTTTTGAATTATTTAATAATTAAATAAGGTTGAATGATTTAATGATCAAATTGAATTAAATTCTTTAATAAGAGAAATTGAACTTTTGAATAAGTGAATTTACTTCGTAAATAATTGAAATTGAGTTTCTTTATTATTTAAGTTTTTGGAAAATTATTTAAGTAAGTAAATAAGTGAAATTGAATTTCTTTAACAAGAAATAAAATGTGATTTATTGAAATTAATATAAGACTTGAAATTTAAAGAATTTGGTTTGACGAATTTAGTTTAATTCAAAATTGTAAGTTTTGATTTAATGAAGTTGAACTTAAGAAATTGATTTAATGAATTGGAAATTTAATAGAAATTGTTTTGAATGACAAATTTACTTAACGTGTTAACGCTCAAAAGTGAACGCTAACACCCGGTGTGTGTAATAGAATCGTGAAAGCACCACCCGCGTGACGGGAACAGAATTTAAGCAGTAAAAGACAGCAATTTATAGTGGTTCGGCTTGAGATTAAGCCTACGTCCACTTTGAATCCCTTTATTACTGAATTCGGTTACAAATCGATACAAATCTCTTATCAAAACAGTACAATTTGATCACAAGAAACAATCTTGACTACTAGCTCAATCTTCGTCGATGAAACTCGATGAATCCATGTTGGATGTAAGGAATTTCTCTTGAAACTTGTTGTAGCGTCTTGGATGTTTGAAGATCTTTGATTGCTGAATGAGTGGAGACTTCGACAGAGTAACGACGCTTGAAGAAATGAATGGCCAAAAGTCCCCTCCTCGTTGGAGTTTGAGCCCTATTTATAGGAGCTGATTTCTGAGCGGAATATTTGCTAAGTCTTAGGTCGCGTACGACCTTAGTTAGGTCGTAGGTCGCGAGCGACCTAAGCTAGGTCGCAGTCTACTTGCGACTTAAGAAATTAGCAGGTGAAGTTGCACTTGGCTTCATTTGAACAAGTGGTAGGTCGCAGGCGAGTTAAGGAATAGCTGCAGGAGCTTTAGGTCGTAGGAGTCTTAGCTCGTTTGCCTCTTAGGTCGTAGGTCGCTGAGCTGCTTTAATAGTTAGGTCGCAAAGTCTTCCTGTAGTTAGGTCGCAAAGTCTTCCTGTAGTTAGGTCGCAAAGTCTTTAAGTCCTTAGGTCGCAAGCTCTTTAAGTCGCAGAATTCCTTAGGTCGCGAACTTCTCTTAGGTCGCAGAATTCCTTAGGTCGCGAACTTCTCTTAGGTCGCAGAATTCCTTAGGTCGCGAACTTCTCTTAGGTCTAGGTCGCGAACTTCTCTTAGGTCGCAGAATTCCTTAGGTCGCGAACTTCTCTTAGGTCGCTAAGTTTTAGGTCGCTGAGATAAAGGAATTAACATTTGCCCCTCGAGGTATATGACTATGCCATAGGTCGTATGCTTCGACTCAACCTTGCTAAGTCGCGAACGACCTAGAACTTGCACGCCTGTTCGCCTCCCATTCTCAGTTTCATATAAATTGGTTAGGCCGCTCCTTCTTCCTCACCCTACCGTTTTGAGCCTCCATCGCCATTAACGATTTTTCGAGCTTCCAAAGACAAATTCGACCCATTCAGCTGTCGATTCTTCCTCACCAACATAATTCATAAGTGGATCATCCTTTATTCATCCATAATCACCGCTTGATCACGAATCGTTGTTACCTGTCCTAAGCTTAATTTCCTGCATCGTGCTTTCTGAATGGTGGTTTCAATTGACTTTTGTTTGTCGTTTGACTCGTTGTGGTGATTCGCGATCATATGGAAGCTTTCACTATGGATCTGCGGAGTTTGCGATCGATTTTCTAGTTATTTGGTGATATGTTGAGGTAGAATGAAGGGGAAGACGAATTCTTCTGAATTGGCGGTATTGGGTTATCGGATCCAATATGATGTTGCTTGGAGAGGAAGTCAACGACCTACCAGATTTGGACGACCTAAGAGTTAGGTTGCGTGGGAATGCTTAGCGACTTAAGCCTTTGCGATCTGACAACATTTGCGACCTAAAGAGTCTTCGACCTAAGCCCAGTCGTGCACGACCTAGGACTTAGAAAAAATTGCATCGTCTTAATCCATCCAGTTGCAATGTGCGACCTACAGACATTTTGACCTCTAATAGGTCGCTGAACGACCTAGCACTTAACAATTTTTCATAGTCCTGATCTTTTAATCTGAACAACATGACTTAAGAATGCTGCAACTTATTTTAGGTCGTGTGGGCCCTAATACTTAGAATTTTGAGCAGAATTTGACTGATTTTTGAATTTGAATTGTTTTGGACTTTGTTGTACTTCTCTTCAGATTGCCTTAACTTTAATGCTAATAACCTGTTTAGAAGCAACATTCATAGAAAAATGGGACGAATATACTGCCATTGATTGCCCACTTCAATTGACAGATTAGTCGACAAAGAATATCAAACTTAAATGAACTTTGTGAATGAAATGCTGTGAACTAACAAATCTAAGTGAAGTATTAAATGATCAACTAAAGCTGATTTATTTGCATCAATACAACACTGTTCTCGGACTTAAGATATCAAGCCCTGAAACTTCATAATCGACAAGTATCAATTAATTTAGTTTCATTTATGTTTGCTTGTTATTGCATTAGTTTTGCACAACACTTCACTCTTTTTTAGGAAACGTGCACCTTAATATTTGATCGTCCAGTTCCTTGTGTAGAATGGCATCTCAACAGGAAGACTTGGAAATAGCTGGAGAAGCTTTTCCAATTGCTACTCCACTGAACGATCCTCCGGAACGGACTCCTACTACTCTGAGTCATAAAGTCTTCCGTTAATTATGCATCCAATTTGGCATTGCCGAAGCTGACGCTTTGTTCCCTGGAATAAATGATACTGCTGATAGGCCGCCCCATGGCTTTGTCGCAGTTAACCGTCAAATGTGTTCGAGTGGAGCTATTCCCCCATTTAACGACTGTCTTCGAGAACTTCTCCTTCGGCTATCTATCTCCCCTTTTCAACTGCACCCTAACGGATACTCCATCCTGCTGGGACTATGTGTGCTATTCAGGAGAACGTTGGACTGTTTTCCCAGTTTTGCCGAAATTCGCTTCTTGTGCACATTTGCAAAGAACAAAGACCATCCCTCTATCACACTTGTGAGGAGTGCCAGGAACCGTAGACTAATTCTGGACTTGCCCGAAAGTGCCCATGGGTTCTTGACTCAATTCTTTTACGTCCGCTGTCCTCCGGGATTTTATGCTATCTGGAGAGTTGGAAGTAAGATTGCCTCTTTCCGATTTGTTTTTAAGACTTTTTAGAACTCGAACTGTCAAATGCTTAACTCCATTCTTTCATTTTGCAGCACTTCCTCCTCCACTTTGAGATACCAGTCACAAGTTAATTTTAGATACTTTGAGTGCCGTTGATGTTGAAGAGAGGAGTGCTAAATTCTTGCTGAAAGATGAATTTCTGCACCAATTTGGTCTTTTACATCCTTCTAGATCTACCCAGATTCATGAAATTTCTAGTTCTGATGCGGAAACGTTAGCTGCTTCGGGCTCTCGAGCAGAGGCCTCAAATGCCCCAGCTCCTGTAGAAGAAATTGAATCAGAAGCACCCGTCGTAGAGGCTGCTTTGATAAAGTGTTCCGCATCCACTAATGTTGTAGGGTCAGTCAGCAAGTCGGCACTTGCACCAATTATCGAAGAGGAAGAAAATCCTCGAGTTTCTGAAAAATCAATTGATGTGGAAGTTGAAAAAGAGAAGTCTGCTGAATACCAGGGTGATGACACCTTTGATGACTTGAGTGATATAATGATAACGTCTCAAGAGCTTTTCAGGGATAATATTCCAAAAGCGACTTCTCCCGTCGTTGAAGCGACTTCCACCTTTAAACAGGCCCTGATGCCTTCTACGCCAGTCGTCCCTGTTTCCACACTAAAGCGTGGTCTGTAGTTTGACGCATATAGTTTGCACGCCGCACACACTTAGGATTTTTTCAGCACTTATAAGCACTTATCCTTCTTTTCTGGAAATTTCTAAACTTTACTTCTTTTCTGTTTCAGATTCTCCGATGGGGCGTACTGGCTCATATTATGACTCATTTCATCGCCATGGAGGCCGTGGATCTTATAACTTTAGGAAATATCTCGATGCCCCGAGCGAGACAGATGAGGAAAGAGCTCGAAGGAAAGCTCAAGAGAAGCGGGATTATGATCAGTGGCAGAGAAGAAAAGATGCTGAACGATATGATTCTTCTCACAGAAGTGACTATTCTTATAAGCGAAAGTCTTATGATGATAAGGGAAAAACTCAGATTACTGACGAATCGAGCAAACGGTCTAAGCCAAGTGACGCGTCTGCTATTTCTGAGAAGACTAACGCTCCCATTTCTTCTGATATTCCGGCCGACTCTCCTCCTCTAAAGAAATCTGATATTCAAACAATCATTAACAGGCCACAATATCAAGTTAAAGATGGCCCTCCAACGCTTCAGAGCCGATTTCCGAATTGGTGCCTAAAAGGAGTGTGCTTTGACTTGGATTTGGTTCCGATTGATAAGCAAGACATGCTTAAAAGTCTTGACGCGGTCAGGCTTAATATTGAGAGGATGTCGCAATGGCAGAAACTTGTTGATGAACTCCAGAGAGTCAACCACATGAATCTTGAGGCGATGATGACCATGGAGAACGATAAATCAGAATGGGACAAATGGCGTAAGCAGCATGATGCGGAGATGACGAGCATTGCAGACGACAACGCAAAGCTTGCATCTGAAGTCAAGCGACTTAAGGAAGATCTCGCCTCATCTTCTGCATCGCACACTCAAAAAGAAGAAGTCTTTCAGAAGCAAGTGCGGGATGCACATGCTGCACAAAGAGATGTCGAAATGAAGCTTGCCGCTGAGCAGCACATTACTGAGAAATATCGCACAGAAAACGCCGAACTGCGAGAAAAAGTCACTTCCCAGAACGTGGAGATTGAGTTACTAAAGTCTCGACTCGCTAAGGCTGAGACAGAGCATGATGAGGCTATTACTGGTCGGGTTGCTGCCGTTGCCGAAAAAGAAGCGGCCGAGCAAGCTCATGCGGAGACAAAAGCCAATGTCAGCTCTACCTTATTTGACTTTTACCTGCATAGCGTTCTGGGTCGTGGGAGCCTCGCTTTTCTGGGTCCTGATTATGAAATTACACTGGCTGAAGTGTGGGAAGTTGCAATTGACATGCTTGGCGGTGCCGGCTATGATGAGTCGGAACTTGAGGAGCGCTATCTTGATGATGAGGCTCGTGCCGCTCTTATTAAGGGGAAGGAGCAGCTTGCTAAAGCACGGGCTGAATCACTGGGAGAAGAGCTTTCAAAAGAGGAAGCTCCTTTAACTGCCCCTGTTCATACTTCCACTTCAGCCGATGTAAACATTATGGATTCCGGCTCCCATTCTTCACTCCCAGCTAAAATTGCCCAAGAAACTATGACCACTCCCACTGAGGATGAGGCACCGGACGATACTGAGGCCGAGAAATTCGAGATTGACCTTGCAAAGCCAACTCCTCTAGGTAATTTTGGCGTCGTCCCGGGCCCAATGAACCAGTTATTTGATTTAACCGAGTTTGATGACCTTCTTACTTGTTACTTAAACTTTGGTGAACCGATACCTTCTCTATTTTTGGGAGATATTGATTTTAACTTCGTTTCTTCTACAGCGGAGGCACCAAACACTGCACAAGTTTCCACTCCTTCAGTTGCTGTCCCTCCATCTTTACAGATTACTCCTCCTTCTGCTTCCCAACCGGGATCGCAGGCAGAAAAAATCGAAGCTCTTCAAGGCCTGGACGATCCGGCTGTTTCGCAGGAGCAGAAGGCGGAGGATCTTGAAGACATCGAGAAGACCCCGGAGCGGTCTCTAGATGATGACCCGAAGCTTTCAACATTGCTTGCTACTCCGGGGAGCGAATCTTCTTCGAAGAGGAAGGGGAAGCGTGCCGTAAGGAAGAAGAAGAGAAGTGCTTCGACTGGGGAAGACAAAATAGAAGAAGACCCAACCACTCCTCCTTCTCCGTCCCGTCCACATCGGATTCCGAAATTAACTATTAGGCCAAGCAAAGGCTCCAAGGGTGGCGGAAAGAAAGAGTGACAAGCTGGACTTTCTACTTCTTATTTTGCTTTTCGTTCGAGTATTCTATTTTGGGACATGCCTCCGGAGAGGGCTCCTCTTAAAGAGTTGTGCCTCCGAAGAGGTCTTGTGCCTCCGAAAAGGGCTTGTGCCTCCGAAGAGGGCTTGTGCCTCCGAAGAGGGCTTGCGGTGCCTTGGGAAAGGGCTTTTGCCTCCGAAGAGGTCATGTGCCTCCGAAGAGGGCTTGTGGTGCCTTGGGAAAGGGCTTTTGCCTCCGAAGAGGTCATGTGCCTCCGAAGAGGTCATGTGCCTCCGAAGAGGGCTTGTGGTGCCTTGGGAAAGGGCTTTTGCCTCCGAAGAGGTCATGTGCCTCCGAAGAGGGCTTGTGCCTCCAAAAAGGGATTTTTGATTGCCTGGAAGTTACTTTCTCATGGTTGAGTAGATCCACGAGGCGGACACAAGTTGCTTGATTGGATGCTCGTTTGCACAAACGATCGCAATCAATTAACAAGGGCCCTGTTCCTTCAGTTTAAGAAGGTGCCCCTCCGGTGGTTCCATCAATCTTTTTTGACTGAGAGAAGTACTTTCATTTTTTGGTGTGCCTCGTCAGAGGGCTTTGTTGACCTTTGAGAAGGAGCGTTGGTTGGTTGGGGTGCCAGGAAGGTTGCGTCTCAGGGGCAAATAGATCCACGGGACGGACGCAAGCTGCCTGATCGGATGCATCACAATCAGTCAGCAAGGGCCCTGTTCCTTCTGCTTGGGAAGGTGTCCCTTCGGTGGTTCTTACTGGCCCTTTTATCGAGAAGCATACCTCCTTTTGGCTGCTCCTTTGTTTGCTTGGCAATGTTCTCTCATCATCCGCTCATTAGCGATCTTTTATTATCGTTTCCAAGCGCATCTTCTTTCCTTACATTGCTATGTTCGAAGAAGTGGACTTCACTGTTGAACGACTTCACGGGACAAACGCAAGTTATCTAGTTGGATGTCTGTTTATATCGACAATCTCAACCAATTAACAAAGGTTTGTCACAGTGGAGTCGCCAACTTTTTATGTGAAGTTCTCCTTGTATAGGATTTTTATTTGTAATTTCTTGTCGCTTGGTATTTGCATAACAGGTGATTTATAGAGGTCGCTTGGTTTTGTGATGAGCAAGCCTTGTTTTGATGTCCTGCAATTTTGAATCGACATTTTAGCAATACATTTAAAGTATTTACATATCGAAATAAAACAGGCATTATGAAATAGTAAAGAACACAAGATTTATAGTGGTTCAGCCAAGAATCGGGCCTACATCCACTTTATAGCTTTCATTCATTCACACTGATTCACAATGTTTTACAATACAACTGTTACATTCATCATTATTTTACAATTTTGAACAAAGCTTTTTCTTTCAAGTAAAATAAGGACGTAAGTGGTTGCTGTTCCAGGCTCTTGGAATTGGATCTCCTTCAACGGTTATGAGCTTGAAAGTGCCATCAAGAAGTTTACTGCCAATGGCATATGGTCCTTCCCAGTTTGGTCCAAACACACCAGTTGCCGTCATAATACTTTTCAAAACTAAGTCTCCGACCTCAAAGCTGCGTTGGCGGACTATAGAGTTGAAGTGCCTGGCTATCCTTTGCTGATAAGCTGAAACTCTGAGCCTAGCTTCTTCTCTTTTCTCATCAAGAAAATCAAGTGCTTCAAGTTGTAGCTTTTCATTTTCAGCTTCGTTGAAATGAACTCTTCTATGTGAAGGAACTTCTACTTCCACTGGAATCATTGCTTCTGATCCGTATGCCAGTGAAAATGGAGTGTGCCCAGTTGCAGTTTTGTGAGTAGTCCTGTATGCCCATAGTGCTAATGGAAGCTTATCAACCCAACCACCTTTTGCTCTTTCGAGTTGTTTTTTGATGGTTGACTTGATGATTTTATTTACTGCTTCCACTTGCCCATTTGCCTGCGGATGAGCCACTGCTGAAAAGCTTTTTCGAATTCTGAACCGTTTGCAAAAATCCTGGAACTCTTCACTTTCAAACTGAGTACCGTTGTCTGTGATTATTTTCTGTGGCACACCATATCTGCAAATGATATTTTTCGTTACAAAATTTATCATCTTTTTAGAAGTAATGGTGGCCAAAGGTTCTGCTTCAGCCCACTTGGTGAAATAATCAACGGCTACGATGGCATATTTGATTCCTGATTTGGCAACTGGTAATGGTCCGATTAGATCTATCCCCCAAATGGCGAATGGCCATGGGCTGACCATCTGTGTGAGTTCGGTGGAAGGTGCTTTTGGGATTTTTGCAAATCTTTGACATTTGTCGCACTTTCTAGAGTAAATAGCAGCATCTCGGTTAATGTCAGGCCAGAAATACCCATATCGGAGAACTTTCTTGGCTAAAGTTTGACCAGCTGAATGATCTCCACATTCTCCTCCGTGTATCTCGGCTAGAATAGTCTTGGATTCTTCCTTAGTTACACATCGGAGCAGAGGCATTGAAAATCCCCGTCTGTATAATCGGCCATCTTGAATTATATACCTTGATGCTTTTCTCAATAATTTTCGACGTTCCTTAGAACTTTCTGGCAGGGAACCACTGAGTAGGTATTCTTTGATTGGAGTCATCCATGATTCATGCTCTTGAGACGTAGTCATAATCCAATCAACATCCATTTCATCAATGCTTGGAGCTGATAGAACTTCTACAGGAACTAATCCTAGTAACTGAGCTTCTCCGGAACTTGAGTACTTTGCTAAAGAATCTGCCTTCATATTTTCCTCTCGGGGTATGTGGCTTATTGAATAGTGATCGAAATCATTGAGGAGTTCGGAAGTTTTTGTCAAATATGCAGGAAAATTTCCTCCTTTGGCTTGAAATTCTTTCTTCATCTGGCAAACAATAAGCTGAGAATCGTTGAAAATCTGTAACACTTTGATGTTTAGTTCCTTGGCGATTTTTAAACCGGCAATAAGTGCTTCATATTCTGCTTCATTGTTTGTTGAAGGAAATTCCAGTCTCAATGCATAACACAATGATCGTCCTTCGGGGGTTTCAAGCACAACCCCTGCCCCAGAACAGTAATCATTTCTTGATCCGTCAACATACAACTTCCACTGGATTGGAATGCCGTCAGTTGTTTCATTTTCACTATCGCCTTTGTCAGTAGATTCTGCGATGAAATCTGCTAAAGCTTGTCCGTTGATTGCTCTTCGGGGGTGATAAGTGATGTCATACTGGCTAAGTTCAATGTTCCATTTCAAAAGACGACCCGAAGTTTCAGGACGAAACATGACTTGCTTTAGAGGTTGATCAGTAAGAACTTTGATAGGATGAGCTTGAAAATATGGTCTCAATTTCCTGGAAGCAATTAGTAAACAATAGGCGAGCTTTTCTATCTTCGAATAATTCATCTCTGCCCCAGTGAACCGTTTACTGATGTAATAGACTGGACGCTGTACTTTCATATCTTCCCGTACAAGTGCTGCACTGAGGGCGTGAGATGAAATTGCTAAATAGATGAAAAGGTCTTCACCGTCAGTAGGCTTGGAAAGAATCGGAGGTGTTTCCATGTGGTGAATTAGTTCATCGAAAGCATTCTGGCATTCGGGAGTCGATTCAAAATTCTTCTTTCCTTTCTTTAGAGCGTCAAAGAAGGGAATGCATTTGTCTGTGGCTTTGGAAATGAAGCGACTTAGAGCAGCGACTTTTCCATTGAGACTTTGCATTTCTTTCTTTGTTTTAGGGGCTTTGACCTCCCTTAGAGATGTGGTTTGAGTAGGATTGGCTTCAATGCCCCTGGCGCTCACAATGAAACCCAAAAATTTCCCGAATTCTACTCCGAACGAACATTTCAATGGATTGAGCTTCATTCCGTACTTTCGAAGAATTGCGAACATTTCCTCCAAGTGTCCCATGTGATCTACAGCTTTCTTTGATTTTACCAACATATCGTCGACATAAACTTCCATGGTTCTACCAATCTGAGGCTTGAACATTGCATTGACGAGCCTTTGGTAGGTCGCCCCAGCATTTTTCAACCCGAAAGGCATAACTTTGTAGCAGTAGAGACCCACATCTATAATAAAGCTTGTGTCTTCCTGATCCGGCTCATGCATCATAATCTGATTGTATTCGGAGTAAGCATCCATAAACGATAACAACTCATGCCCAGCTGTTCCATCCACCAATTGATCAATTCTGGGCAGCGGGAAGCAATCTTTGGGGCATGCTTTGTTTAGATCTGAGAAATCTATGCATACTCTCCACTTTCCATTTGCCTTCTTGACCAATACTGGATTTGAAACCCAATCTGGATAAGTGGAGTTTCTGATAAAGCCGTTCTCCATGAGCCGATCGACTTCTTCCTTTAGTGCTGTCGATCTTTCTGGGCCTTGAGTTCTTCTTTTCTGTTTCACTGGCGTGAATTTTGGATCTATGTTTAGAGTATGTACAGCAATTTCCGGGGAGATCCCACACATATCAGCGTGACACCAAGCGAACACATCTAGATTGGCTTTTAAGACTGATATCAGCGTGTTTTGAACTGTTATGCTTAGCTGTGAACCCACATTGAGTACTTTGTTCGGGTCTTTCGAGTCAACAGATGTTGGTACCGTTACCTCCACGGGTACCACTCTATTCTCCCCTGTACTGGCTTTCTTGGGATCCATTTCTTTTCTTGCATTGCTGTGTTCGCCAGTACAGGGGCCACTCCGTAGTTTCTACAGGGTTGGTTCCTTGATGCGGAGCGGAGCTGCCGCATCTTTCCTCATTTCTCTTTTCCTGGCCTCTCGGAGTTCTACAAGATAACATTCTCGTCCTGCGTTCTGATCTCTTTTAATAACAGCAATCCCATTATCAGTAGGAAATTTCATTGTTAAGCACCAAGGAGCGAGGACGGCCCTGAAAGCAGCAAGAGTAGGCCGACCCAAGAAAGCGTTATAGGCGGAGAATCCATCAACAATTACAAAAGTTTGCTTCCGAACCAACTTCTTCTGCCCTTCGCCCATTTCAACAAACAAGTCCACCGTTCCAATTGGCTATTTCAGCTCTCCTGTAAATCCGGCAATTTTGTGTGAAGAGGCTTGCACATCTGTCATTGGAATTTTCATTTGGTCAAATGTCTTTTTAAAGAGTATGTTGCACGAAGCGCCACTATCAACCAGAACTCTTCTGACAATAGCCGGCCCAATACCGACAGAAACAACTAAAGGGTCCTCAGTAGGAGCTTCCATATCAATAGAATCCCTGGTTCTGAACATAATATCATCGTGAAAAGTCTTCTGCTGCTTTAGAGGTGCAGCATCTTCCAAGATCAAGACACTTTCTTCAGTCGGAGCATAGTTCAAAGCTCTAGCATACCTTTCCATTTCACCCCAACTCCTGCCAGCTGGATGAGGTCCTCCTGTGATCACATTGATAACAGGTCTTTCTATTTCAGCAGGCCTTTCTCCTGAACCAGATGAATGAGCTGGGGGTAGTTGCCCCTGGTTAGATGAAGACGGGTCTTTTCTATTCCTCTTGATGTACTGCTGCAACTTATTCTCTCTTAACAATTCTTCAATCAGGCTTTTCAAATGGCGGCACTCATTGGTATCATGCCCTGGTTGGTTGTGAAACTTGCAAAATCTTCCGCTTTGAACAGCATTCTTCCCAACTTTCACGGCCGGTGGTTTTGGAAATTCAAGAGCATCCTTAGTGGCGATGAAAATATTCTTCGGGGTATCGGTCAGAGGAGTAAAGTCAGAAGGTTTAAGGAAGCGGGGCTTTTTGAGATCTTTTTGCCTCTTCCCACCATTACTTTCCCTTTTCTGATTTGCAGGTTCTTTCTTGCTTTGAACTGTAGCATTATTTTCCACCACTGTTGTCACAACTTTAGCTGATGCGGAAAGGTTCTCTAGGCGTATAAATTCGTCAGCCTTTTTGTAGAATTTCTCAAGCGAATTTGGCTCCTTCATCTTCAGCCATTTTCCAAATTCGCTCGATTTGTTGATAGCACGCATCAAATAGGTCAAGATCATTCGTGGCTCTGCGTTATCGACTTCTGCCAGAGCTAAATTGAAGCGGTTCAAGAATGACTTAATAGGCTCTCCCAGATTCTGTTCAAGACTGGACAATGACATTATGTCTTTTGCCTTTGAAGCGTATAGCCTGAATTGCTCTTTGAATTTTCGGGTCAGATCGGAAAACTGATCTACAGATCGAACAGGAAGCTTGGTAAACCAGAGAAGTGCCACTCCTTCCAAATAAACTGGGAAATATTGGCACTTTATTTCGTCAGTTGCTCTTGCGCCGGTCATGTGCCAGTCGTATTTATACAAGAACTGATTTGGATCACTTGTTCCCCGATAAGCAGGAATGGTGGGGGGAACAAATTTTCTAGGAAATTTAGCCTTTAGAATCTTCTCGATAAACGGAGTTCTACTCGGTGCGAATCCCCATTCGCTCTCATCTTCATCTCTTTGCATGCTCTCTTTCATTATCTGCTTGATCATACTAGAAAGATATTCCTCATTGTTTAGAGATTTCGCAGAATAGACCTCGGCCATCTTTTCAGGGGTTTGTCCAGGTAAATGCTCACGAAGAACTGGTGACGGCCTGGATCCTTCGGCCTGGAGGGGTGCCCCTTTAGCAGCGTGAGGAATATTTCTCCCCTTGGAATTGGGAGCAGCATTAGCAAATTTTTCCTCATTACTCACTGGTTTTTGATTCGCCCCAAATAGAGCATTCAGCTTTTCCATCATCAGATTATTCTGAGTATCAATCTGCTGGTACAGTCCGGATACAGCAGCATCTAACTCTTGTTGCGTCACACCGACGCTAGGAGCTGCCTGATTTGGAGAGAGAGAGGTGACAGTATTGTCACGGTCATCATCATTTCTGACAGACTTTCGTTTCCTTCCAGGAGCCATTATGTCTGATAAACTTCTGGTTTTGTAGGAAATTCTTTCAGCAAACTTCTGTGAAGCAATGGTGAGTAGTAGCCTGAGTTGGGTTCTCAGTGATAGCACCAAAATGTTAACGCTCAAAAGTGAACGCTAACACCCGGTGTGTGTAATAGAATCGTGAAAGCACCACCCGCGTGACGGGAACAGAATTTAAGCAGTAAAAGACAGCAATTTATAGTGGTTCGGCTTGAGATTAAGCCTACGTCCACTTTGAATCCCTTTATTACTGAATTCGGTTACAAATCGATACAAATCTCTTATCAAAACAGTACAATTTGATCACAAGAAACAATCTTGACTACTAGCTCAATCTTCGTCGATGAAACTCGATGAATCCATGTTGGATGTAAGGAATTTCTCTTGAAACTTGTTGTAACGTCTTGGATGTTTGAAGATCTTTGATTGCTGAATGAGTGGAGACTTCGACAGAGTAACGGCGCTTGAAGAAATGAATGGCCAAAAGTCCCCTCGTTGGAGTTTGAGCCCTATTTATAGGAGCTGATTTCTGAGCGGAATATTTGCTAAGTCTTAGGTCGCGTACGACCTTAGTTAGGTCGTAGGTCACGAGCGACCTAAGCTAGGTCGCAGTCTACTTGCGATTTAAGAAATTAGCAGGTGAAGTTGCACTTGGCTTCATTTGAACAAGTGGTAGGTCGCAGGCGAGTTAAGGAATAGCTGCAGGAGCTTTAGGTCGTAGGAGTCTTAGCTCGTTTGCCTCTTAGGTCGTAGGTCGCTGAGCTGCTTTAATAGTTAGGTCGCAAAGTCTTCCTGTAGTTAGGTCGCAAAGTCTTCCTGTAGTTAGGTCGCAAAGTCTTTAAGTCCTTAGGTCGCAAGCTCTTTAAGTCGCAGAATTCCTTAGGTCGCGAACTTCTCTTAGGTCGCAGAATTCCTTAGGTCGCGAACTTCACTTAGGTCGCAGAATTCCTTAGGTCGCGAACTTCTCTTAGGTCGCAGAATTCCTTAGGTCGCGAACTTCTCTTAGGTCGCAGAATTCCTTAGGTCGCGAACTTCTCTTAGGTCGCAGAATTCCTTAGGTCGCGAACTTCTCTTAGGTCGCTAAGTTTTAGGTCGCTGAGATAAAGGAATTAACATAACGAATATTAAATGAAATCGATAAATGAATTTAAATTGATTTGAATGTTAAATTAAGTTAATTTAAATGATTTCGAAATGAAACTTTTGTACGAACTTGAATCAATATTTGAATTGTTTTGAATAAAAGTTGAAATTGAACTATAAGATTTGGAAACGGTAAATTGGAAGTTTTGAAACGTAAATTTTGGAAATCGGTTTAGAAAGACAAACGAAATGTTGATTTACGAATTCTATTTGAAATTGATTTGGTTTTTGAAATATATAAACGACCAATCGGTGTAATAATTACGGAAGTTATTAAAGAGACCGGGATCGATAATGGATATACTCTCTATCTAAACCGAAACCACTTTAATAACTATACGCGGAGTGATGATCCAGAATGAAGTGGTTGGAATGATGTTCGTGATGACTGAAGAAAGAGAACGATAATGGATAGCCTTGACACTTGTGTCAAATTTGAAATGACTAAAACAGGAGCTGTGCCGGGCCAATGGAGGATTAGCTACCTCAAGTGGACACACTTCTTCGAACTACTTATACTTGTTGTCGATTGGTGCACCCTTGATTTTGGGAGTGTTGTTTCACGGTGTTGCGGGCGCTGCGGCGTTGCGTTCTCACCAGTCCGGATCAGGCGAACGGTAGTATCACTACCTTGGGTATTGCCTCATGTGCCTTGTCATACTTGTATTCCATTTATACGCGACCACTACGATTTTGATTTGTACCTTTAGTATATGGATTGCCCTCTGGTGACTTCCGGTTTTGGGGAAACTACGGTCTTGTATATGCTTTTGGGAATAAAAATGTGTTAAGGGTGGAATGGGCCATGACTTAACGCTATTTTGATATCTTTACATATTACTGATAGACATTATCTACTTAGCGTACACTACTACATAGTAGATAGTTTAACGGATCCTTAAAGGATGGTTATTCCAAACATCCTTTGAGTTACTTGTATTTCAATTGCTATTTCACTTTAGTTGGATTTATTAATATAAGAATGTTAATCCTGACTCGAGTGTCTTGTGTTTTTGCTTTACGCTCGGGTCAGACTGAGTGGTTCAGCTTTCGAGACTCACCTTTGAAGTTGGAGCTTTGCTTGAAGATCCAGCCATCTATTCTGCTTTCAGCATTCGATGATTCCAGTGATGTATTCTGATTTGTATCTGATGTATCGTATTACTCTTCCGTTGTATCTGTTTTAACTCTGATGTAACTCATATATTTATATAGTAGCTTCATGAACTACTATCTCTTTTATTTCCGCTGCAATTATTACTCTGTGTCTGTGATCTGTGATTATTTTATTTTTTGTATATGTTCAGTTTTGCCAATTTAAATTAACAACGCGGTATTTTGAGCAATTCAACTCCGGCATGAGTGTCTACCTATACACTTATAATGGATGCGAATGGTCCAAAATTCCGGGTCGTTACAGTTGGTATCAGAGCTCTGGTAGCTCTAGGCAAAACTCAACATATAGGGTAAATGTATTTACAGAATCACTCTCGTTCGAGTTTCAATCTCTTCCTTTTGACTCGATTTCTTTGGATTTTGGAACATTCCCTACGGTTCCAAATTTCATTCGTGTCCCTCACTATTCGTCTCCTTTCAATTCTGGAGCATCACATAACTCCACTTCGAATGACCCTTATAATGAATCGGCGGTCTCGCCAAACTTCCAATGATTTGTAAAGGGGTGAAACTCCTTTATAATAGGCATCGATTTATCGGAGATTTCTGAATCCTCGGTTTACGATGCTATCTATCTCCTACTATACCTGAATTCTATTTCTTGAGATCGAATGTCGATTTACCTTGGAATTCTACACCGATCTTGTTCTTGAAGTCACGGTCGACCCGGATAAGGTTGCCCGCGATTTATATAAACTCATCCATCTTCTTATTTGTTATTTAAATCATCTTATCTTCTGTTTCAAACTTATCTTCGAATCAAAATTCTCTTTGATTTGATTTCTATCAAATTTAAATCGCTATACATGTTTTGAAATCTATTCTTGTATCGTCGAGCGAGGAAGTGTATTAGTAAATTAATATTTAAATGTTTCAAAACATATTGTGTTGTTTGAGTTGTTGATGTGGATTTGGATTTTCGATCGATTCGTCTGATCAACGCTATCGATAGGATTTCCAAAACGCTTGAACAGAGCAAACTGACACAATATTATTTTCAAAGTTGGAAAATGAAATAAATTTGTTGATTATATTGTGAAAATATAAGTAAAATTTTCTGGAATTTAATAGGTTAATTAAATTGTTTGTTTGAAATGATAATATTTGATTATCATTTATTGTTCTAAATAAATTTATAAATACGGTTTATAAATTGATTTGGAATTTGAAATGAATTTAATTCAGAAATTTGATAATTTAGTTTCCGGTAACTTCGAACTTTGGTTTTAAAATTTTAAAGTATATTATTGGAAGTATTTTCGAATAGAAATCGTTTCCAAAGAATTTTAAATGTTGAAATCAGTGCTCTTCTCTTTGTCGCTGGAAAATAATTTCGGTAATGGCGGCCGCATCATCGACATTCATTTTCGAGTTTCGAAGTGGAGATAATATTCTGTAGCTTTGCTACGGTTTGTTTTGAAAATATTTTGATTTGAATTCCTTCAGTATAATTTGATTTATATATATATATATATATGGGTATCTTATTTTAAAATTAAATTTGATTTGATATAAATATATTATATATATCTCTAAATTGTTCATAGTTAATCAGAAATCTTATTCTTAAATTTTGTTAAAAGGATGATTTTAATTATATATAAAACCAAAATTTGGAATAAATATTTAACTTGAATAATTGAATTGGGAAAATTTTATTTGTATATTGTTCAACTGCATTCTAATACAACTTACCTAAATCATTCAGAAGTTGAATATGTAATTGGATAATATATAAGATAAATTGAATTTATAAATAAAAATTTGAGTGTTTATAATAAATGTTATACACTAAATTTTGATTAAAGATGTAATAGAGTTAGATAGGATAATTAGTAAACTCAGTTAATAATGAAGTAAATTTATTTTGAAAGAATTAATAAATTTGTTTTGAAAGAATTAATAAATTGAAATTTGATCAACATATGAAAATACCCTGAATTTAAAAGAAATTAATAAATGTAAATTAATTTAAATCGAAACTTTTATGGTTTAAATTAATTTATATGGGTTAAATATATGTGAGTAGATATATTAAGTAGAATAAATTTAACAGTAATTTGGAATAAAGAAGAATTCAAATTGTTGAAGAAAATATAATTATAATAAAAGACTATTCAAATTTATGGTTTTAGAAATTGTAAATTTAAGATAATTGGATAATAAGATAATGAATTTAGAAATAGTTGAGATTGATTTTAGTGAAATCAAATGGATTAAATCAATTATTGAATATCAATTAATTAAAATTTGAATTTATATGGTTTAAATTGATTGTTATTTTGTATTTCAAAACTGTTTTCTTTCTGGTTGTTTCTATTCTCCTACCTCGTTCCTTTTCGGGGATGAAAAGTTTTGAGTGGGGGAGAGTGTAACGACCCGTAAATTTCAACTGTTTTAATAACGTAATTAGTTGAAATTTTGTGAAATTTTAAACTTTGAAATTATTTAAAAATTAAGTTTTGAATTATTTAATAATTAAATAAGGTTGAATGATTTAATGATCAAATTGAATTGAATTCTTTAATAAGAGAAATTGAACTTTTGAATAAGTGAATTTACTTCGTAAATAATTGAAATTGAGTTTCTTTATTATTTAAGTTTTTGGAAAATTATTTAAGTAAGTAAATAAGTGAAATTGAATTTCTTTAACAAGAAATAAAATTTGATTTATTGAAATTAATATAAGACTTGAAATTTAAAGAATTTGGTTTGACGAATTTAGTTTAATTCAAAATTGTAAGTTTTGATTTAATGAAGTTGAACTTAAGAAATTGATTTAATGAATTGGAAATTTAATAGAAATTGTTTTGAATGACAAATTTACTTAACGAATATTAAATGAAATCGATAAATGAATTTAAATTGATTTGAATGTTAAATTAAGTTAATTTAAATGATTTCGAAATGAAACTTTTGTACGAACTTGAATCAATATTTGAATTGTTTTGAATAAAAGTTGAAATTGAACTATAAGATTTGGAAACGGTAAATTGGAAGTTTTGAAACGTAAATTTTGGAAATCGGTTTAGAAAGACAAACGAAATGTTGATTTACGAATTCTATTTGAAATTGAAATTGATTTGGTTTTTGAAATATATAAACGACCAATCGGTGTAATAATTACGGAAGTTATTAAAGAGACCGGGATCGGTAATGGATATACTCTCTATCTAAACCGAAACCACTTTAATAACTATACGCGGAGTGATGATCCAGAATGAAGTGGTTGGAATGATGTTCGTGATGACTGAAGAAAGAGAACGATAATGGATAGCCTTGACACTTGTGTCAAATTTGAAATGACTAAAACAGGAGCTGTGCCGGGCCAATGGAGTATTAGCTAACTCAAGTGGACACACTTCTTCGAACTACTTATACTTGTTGTCGATTGGTGCACCCTTGATTTTGGGAGTGTTGTTTCACGGTGTTGCGGGCGCTGCGGCGTTGCGTTCTCACCAGTCCGGATCAGGCGAACGGTAGTATCACTACCTTGGGTATTGCCTCATGTGCCTTGTCATACTTGTATTCCATTTATACGCGACCACTACGATTTTGATTTGTACCTTTAGTATATGGATTGCCCTCTGGTGACTTTCGGTTTTGGGGAAACTACGGTCTTGTATATGCTTTTGGGAATAAAAATGTGTTAAGGGTGGAATGGGCCATGACTTAACGCTATTTTGATATCTTTACATATTACTGATAGACATTATCTACTTAGCGTACACTACTACATAGTAGATAGTTTAACGGATCCTTAAAGGATGGTTATTCCAAACATCCTTTGAGTTACTTGTATTTCAATTGCTATTTCACTTTAGTTGGATTTATTAATATAAGAATGTTAATCCTGACTCGAGTGTCTTGTGTTTTTGCTTTACGCTCGGGTCAGACTGAGTGGTTCAGCTTTCGAGACTCACCTTTGAAGTTGGAGCTTTGCTTGAAGATCCAGCCATCTATTCTGCTTTCAGCATTCGATGATTCCAGTGATGTATTCTGATTTGTATCTGATGTATCGTATTACTCTTCCGTTGTATCTGTTTTAACTCTGATGTAACTCATATATTTATATAGTAGCTTCATGAACTACTATCTCTTTTATTTCAGCTGCAATTATTACTCTGTGTCTGTGATCTGTGATTATTTTATTTACTGTATATGTTCAGTTTTGCCAATTTAAATTAACAACGCGGTATATTGAGCAATTCAACTCCGGCATGAGTGTCTACCTATACACTTATAATGGATGCGAATGGTCCAAAATTCCGGGTCGTTACAAAACAATATAGTTCACTATATACTAATTTCAAAAATAAAGATGATAGTTAAAGGAAACAAGTTAATAAGTCTAAGACTATAAAAATTTGGGTTCCGAACACTAACAACCATTTGATAAGAAATAAGTATATAGAGAATTTTATTTCTAATGTTCATAAGAACTCAAACTTCATTTTCAAAGAGAACTTTTAACCATATTGGCTTTGGCTTCCTAAGACCTAACTCTCCGGACCCTAAAAGAGGGAGTGGGTACAAATATCATCTCGATATTTTTTGAAAGGTACCTAATAATAAGAAAGGAAAACAAATACTCGACAGCAGTTGTTCCAAGAAAATGACGGGGAATAAAGATATGCTAACAAATATTATCTACTCGGATAGAGGTTCCATTACTTTTGGAGATAACTCTAACGGACACGACATCAGAAAAGGAGACGTGATCAATAATGGTATGTCTAATTCACCTCTTATTACTAATGATTTATTAGTTAAAAATTTAAAACATAATTTACTAAGTGTTAGTCAATTATGTGATAAATTTTTTAATACATCATTCTTAAAAGATAAATGCAATATTTTCGATCAAAATAAAAATCAAAATTTTGAACGAATTAAAGAAATAAATATTTATATTTTAAATATGAAAATTAATAACAGTATAGACATGTGTTTAATAGCCAAAGATAATTATCCGTGCTTATGGCACAAAAGATTTTGTCACAAAAACTTTAAAGCTATTAGTAAATTATCTAAAAGTAATTTAATAAAAGGTCTACCAAAGATGAATTATAAAGTAAATAATATTTGTGATACATGCTGATTAGGAAAACTAACTAAATCATCTTTTAAATCTAAGAAAATCAATTCTACATTACAACCTCTCGAACTACTTATTTGGATCTATTCGGTCCCACTCAAATTCATTCTGTAAATCATAACGAATTTGTTTTTGTAATAGTAAATGATTTCTCTATATATACATGGAAATTATTTTTGAAAAACAAAAGTGATACTTTTGAATCATATAAAAAATTTACTAAAATAATTCAAAATTTAAAAATAAAAAATATTTGAAGTGATCATGGCGGCGAATTTGAAAATGAACTTTTTGAAAATTTTTATAACAAAAAAGGTATTAGTCACAACTTCTCATTTCCTAGAACTCCACAACAAAATGGAGTTGTAGAAAGAAAGAATCGGATGTTGCAGAAATGTGCTAGGACTATACTTAGTGGGAGTCAACTACAAAAACATTTCTGGGCAGAAGCCACCTCTACTGCATGCAACATCTTAAATCGTGTCACTTTTCGAACTTGAACTAAACATACACCATATGAACTTTTTAATGGTAGAAAACCTAATATGGCATATCTAAGAATTTTTGAATCAAAGTGTTTTATATTAAAGACAAAAGATCAATTAGGAAAATTCGATCCGATATCCGACGAAGGAATATTTATTGGATATTCGGAACGAAGCAAAGCATAAAGAATATATAATAAATGCACAGAGACTATAGAAACATTTCACATATCATTTGATGAAAATTTCAAAAATAACAAAGATGATGAAGAAGATTTTATAGAACATCCAATCATACAAAATCCACCTCAAAATACTATAACTCAAAATGAAGAACAACAAATTACAGAAAATTCAATTGAAAATGAACATAGAACTCCACCATGAATTTTAAAAAAGCATCCAATTTAAAATATAATTGGTGAAGTAAACACAGATGTTAGAACTTGACATCAATTAAATCAAATGGGTCATATCGCAATTATATCTAATATAGAACCTAAAAAACTTAAGGAAGCTTCAACCGATGACAAGTGGATTTTAGCTATGCAAAAAAAGCTAAATCAATTCGAACGAAATGACGTTTGAGAATTGTTTCCAAGACTAAATGATCAAACAGTTATTGGTATGAAATGGGTTTACAAAAATAAAGCTGACAAAAATGGTAATATAACTCAAAATAAAGCTAGATTAGTTGCACAAGGATATAATCAAGAAGAATGGATAGACTATGAAGAAACTTTTGCTCATGTCGCAAGATTAGAAGCAATACAAATCTTACTAGACTTCTCTTATCATCATAACTTTAAACTTTATCTAGTGGACGTTAAAAGTGCATTTTTAAATGGTTTTATTAAAGAAAATGTTTTTGTAGGATAACCACCTCTTTTCAAACATGAAAATTTCTTGATCATGTCTATAAACTTAAGAAAGCTCTTTATGGTTTGGAGCAAGCACCTCGTGCTTGGTATGAACGACTAAAAGCCTATCTTATAGATTCTGGATTTGAGACTGGAAAAGTTGATCAAACTTTGTTTATTAAACAAGGTAAGAAAGATATATTAATTATACAAATTTATGTAGATGATATCATATTCGGATCTACAAATGAAGAATTATGTAATGAGTTTTCAAAAATAATTACAAATGAATTCGAGATGTCTCATATAGGAGAACTCTCATACTTTTTTCTCGGTTTACAAATTAAATAATTAAGCTGTAGTATTTTTATTAACCAAAAAAATATTGTAATAATTTAATAAAACGTTTTGGAATAGAAAACACATCCAGTGAACCGACACCTATGAGCATTACAATTCATCTCGATGAAGATGAAAATGGAAGAAGTATGGATTAAAAATTATATCGAAGTATGATTGGATCTTTATTATATTTAACTTCTAGTTGCTCCCAATATTGTGTGTATGCTTGTGTGGACCTTTTCAACCAAACCCTAAAGAATCACATTTGCAAGCCGTGAAAAATAATTCTATGTTACTTAAGCAACACTAGAGACTATGGACTCTTTTATCCGAAAGAATGTCCTTTCGAGTTAGTATCCTATAGCGATGCTAACTTTGGATCATGTCGAATGGATAGAAAGAGTATGAGTGGTATTTTTCACTTTATCGAACAGTCTATAATATCGTAGTTTAGTAGAAAGCAAAATTGTTTTTCACTCTCGATGTGTGAAGCAGAATATATCTCTGTTGCTTTGGCATATGCACAAGTTATTTATGTACAGTGAACTCTCCTAGATTATGGGATTATTCTTCAAAAATCTTTGATTTATTATGATAATATAAGTTCCATAAACTTTTCAAAAAATCCAATAAATCATTCTCGTACCAAACACATTGATATTCATCATCATTTCTACGTGACAATATAGAAAAGGATGTGATATCTTTTGATTTCTTTTCCTTTGAAAATCAAATAGCAGACATATTTACTGTGAAAACAGTTTTATTAAGTTATGTCACAAACTTGATATTATGTCTCTGCAGGATTTAAATTCATAATATACATATTTTGTAGTAAAATTTTGTTTACTTCTCTAAATTATATTAATAAGACTTTAGTTAAACATAATTTTTTTTAGAAAGCAATTATGAAAATAAGTTTATCTTACATATATGTTTACTCAAGTCATAAAATACTAGTTCATTAAAATCATAAAAAAATACAAATTACAATACCATAAACTACATGCTATGTTTAGTAAACATAGAGTAGTAAAACTATTCATCACCATAAATACTTGGTTAAAACTTATACGGTTCAGTTAATATAAGCCATAAGATAAGTCACTATATATATCATTACAATATATCTATAAATCATGTTTTAAATAAAAATACATAAAAATATTTTTCCTGTTAACTTCCTTTAAAGTTACCAAAATGTCTTCCAACAACGATTCAATCTATTTGGCAATTGACTATAGCTCACCTTCTTCTAAAAGTTCATATTCATCCTCATCAAAAAAAATCCCCCTTTCGAATAAATCATCTTCTCTAAAGATTATTTCAACATCTACATACCACACTTGTTACTTTCAAAAAGGAAAGAAAATCAAACGTTCAATTTATTAGTAGCGGAATTATGGAACTTAAGGCTTAACTAAGCACTAGAGGAGTGTGAATAGTGCTTTTTAACGTTAATAAATTTATGTTTTTATTCTTTTAATATTATACTTAATTAACATAGAATAAATAATCACATATTCAAACACAGATAAATATAAATGTAGTAAAGTAAAAGTAGAGAATTAGAGAGATCACATCAGGAAGTTTATACTGGTTCGGAGTTACCCTACATCCAGTACCCTACTATTTCTTATACAGATTTATTTTTAAATGCCAATATTTCAATGGGCATAAGGCAAACTCAAAACAATCTCGATTTCAAGGCTACGAGGCACACCCTCTAGATTTTCAAGCTCTGGGTACACTCACTTGATTTGACTCGGAGCACAAGCACACCCACTTGGATTTCCGGGACATCAAGCAAACCTAATTGATTTGATTCGTCACACAATCATGCCTAATCAACTAAAACTAGAGTTTTAATGGTTTTTCTAAAGACAATGTTCGATCTTTGGATACAACTGATCCTATAGCCTCTTGGACAGCATTTTGGTCTTTGATTGAGGGAGATGGTTGAAATCAGAGAGTAAATAGTAGATAATCAATACAATGAAGATTGAATTGATACTGGTTTGAATTTGAGAAAATTTGGATATATTTCTGATTGACATTTTTTTAGAGTAAGAGGAGAGAAGATAATAAGAAAGTAGTTCTTAAAAATTTGTTTGGAAACCCCCTATATATAAGAACAAATAGACATGTCCATTCGCGAGTTACGATGAATAGACACTTCATTCAAATTTGAATTTTGAAAACTACGGCATGTATGTCGACATGTCATAGTATATTTTGAAAACAAGTTTATTTTTAAATGTTTTTGAAAATCTAATGCTTTGAAAAATATTTTGATACTTTATAAAATAGTTTAAACATAGTTTATAGACATTTTAAACTTTAGAAAACTTCTGTATAATATTTTTAAATATATTTTAAAAATATATTTTGATTTTAAAATAAATAATAAGAAAAAGAGAAATTGAGGTAAATGATTGCTACCAGGGACTTTAACAATATTCTATGACTCTTTGCACTGTACCATAGTCTTAAAATCTTCATATCTTGATCTTTATACTCATGAGTCTTCATGTCCAGTTCTCGAGTCTTTATACCTTATAGTCTTCAATTATAAACCTATATAATATCATGCATTATATACTATATAACTTGAAAAAATCATTAGCACCCATATTTTATATGAATGTATATTTTTTACCAAGGTTGTTATCATCAAAATAATATCTAAGGTACTAACACAATTAAATTTGCACCATCATCTACCAATAACCAAATCGATGAAATTCATCACTATCAACAAGAAATGATGGGAGTTCAGAAAGAAATGTATTACGAATAGCGCAGACATGGAGCATGTCTATTTTGGTAATTTAGGGACACTCACCAACAAAGAATATTATACGTAAAAACTCTCCTCGTCTAACAGGAACTCCGATCAATAATTACAACTTAACTCCAAGAAACTCTTGAGAACCAAGACCATCGAACAAAGATTGGAATCTCACTCCAGTTCATACAAATAGATGGTCATCGCTTATTCCTTCGAATGAGCAAACTAAAATTAAACCAAACTCATGGGAACACTTTTCTGCAGAAGAATTTGAAGCCAGTGAAGATAAATAAGTAAAATTTTATAGCATGTTATCTTATATATATAAAGAAAAATAAATATGATTATTATCTATCCATTTATATTTAATTTTTGTATAAAACTTGATATGTGTTCACATCCTTATTGAAATAAATACTTTTTATTATAAAATACAACATTTAACATAATAAAAGATCCAAAACAAAAAAACTTGAATACGCAGGTTCAGTCGACTTAATGCCCTAGTTCAGTCGAGTAAACAAGAAGATAAAGATTTTTTAAACAATAGGTTCAGTCAATTTAAACAAGAAAATCAGTCGACTAAAAACATTAATTCACACAATAAATCTCGGGACGGGCTTCTCTGTAACTCAGTCGACTGAATTTACAATTTCAATCGACTGGTCGCATAAAACAATTTTTTTTCAAAAAGAGATGACCGGTCAAATAGACATGGTTTTTTAGATATCTACCCATCGGCTACATCTCTTAAAACCCTCTTCATTCTCCTAAACCAGACCTTTACTCATTCATCCACCTCACCAAAAGCACAAAACAAAATCAATTTTTTTCTTTAAAATGTCTCCACTCCGAATCAATGGCACCAAAGAAAAGAAAGGATTGACCTTCCTCATCAACAGGAGAACCATCCGAAGCCCAAATTCACAGTTGCTCTACAACGACATCGCTGTTCGTCTCTTCGATAGATGAAAAACATGCGAGTCTTCGATCGATCTTTCATCAAGTTTTAAGATTTTGACGGCTACACTGTTCGATAATTTTAATAGGCTAATGTGATAGATTCCCCTATCAGTTATGATTCCAACAATCTTAAAATCTATCCACTTTCGATAAAAATATTTTATTCTAATCTTAATCTAGACTTTTAAAAACCACAAAACCGTGAAGGTATCATTTGGTGTTTGGTTTGTAGTGTTAAGATTGTTTTACCAATTCAATAAATAATAATGATTTTACATTGCTTCTGATGGCGAAGATTTAGACACTATTCTTCATTTGGTAAAGCATGATGAAATTAGTCATAAATTTCTTAACGATGATCTTATAACCTTAAAAGCTAAATTTTTACATCAAAACGCTAGAATTATGCATCGGGTTCTTACTTACTCATTACTAGCTAGAACCGGTAGTTATGAAGTTATCTATAAACATAATTACCCATGTTTCTATGCCTTATGGGGAGGAATTCGTGTTAATTGGTCTCAAGTAATTATTGGTGAAATCTAGTCATTTCATGATCGTTTTGCCAAAACAATTCATTATAATGAATATATAATGCAAATCCTAATGAATTTTCCAATCAATATTCTCGATATTGAATATACCATGGTTGGTTGCCTAAACTCCAAAAGGTTGAGTTTTATGTTGTTTCCACCAATACTCAAACATCATAAAATCATTTCTTTGAACTATGGCAGTTAAATAAATCTTCCAAAAATCCACAACCATTCGAATCAAGAGCCTCTTCCTCTCAAACACAAAATGTTGAAGAAAGTGATGACAATGAAATACAAGAAATTACATCGAAAACAAGTGTTCGACAATCTTATGCCATCCACTTTTGTAACCAAAGCAAACTTGATCATCGTTTATCTCAGGTTGAAAGCATGGTCACTAGAGTTAATAGCAAGCTTGATAGAATCAAGAGCTTCATGAACAAAATATGGTATAAATTACCTTACACCACATCCACATCCCATACATCTCCTTTTCCATCAAAAGAGGCTGCTGCAAACTGAAACATTTAACATGGACCACAAAGGAGGAGGAAGATGACGACGATGAAGAAATTGGTTAGTCTAGTCAGAGTCATGATATATAGGCATGATGAGCTCGTTCCTCATATCTATCTTTACTTGTGAACTCTCTACTTTATGGTTAGCCGGTGTTAAAAACTTGATAGTTGATGTTATTTTGGTTCTTATTCTTGTGACATTTTTTGTTTTCTCTTTTGTTTGTGACAATGCGGTGTTATGTTTCAGTTGCTATTTGACTATGTGATAGTTTGTCTTATGTAACATATATGTTCAGTACTATGTTTTTGTTATGAAAAGTGATGGTGTTTAGTACTATGTTATGTTCTGTGAAATGTGTGATATTTGTTGTGCTTCGTTCTTCTAAACATATTTATGTTAGGTTATACAATTATGACTATATACTACAATATTCTACCCTTATAAATATTTATATTACTCCTATTGATATTTATTTTCTTTTTGGTCGATGACAAAGGGGGAGAAAACTATATAACCATACCGATAGGGAGTATAAACTTAAGAGGAGGATTATCTATTGTTCTATTTTTAAATTTTAACTTATATAGTTGTCATCATCAAAAATAAGGAGAATATAAGAACAACATATTTTGATAGTGACAACTATATAAGAAAGTATTATGTATAATTCAACATTTGCAGGAAATTAGCTACTCAAGAAGACTTGCATAACGAAGATAAGACGATGATGACACAGAAATATATATCAATTAGAGTCGTTGGTCTAGAGTATATACATGTTAAAATCTCTTTGAGATGGTATACACACACTTACACATAATCAACATATATGCTAAGTTTTTGACATTAAAAGACAGTTATCCGTTGACTAAAATGCCAAATTCAGTCGACTATATCTTGTATGGACTATATTTACAAAACATAATTCAATCGACTAAATTAACATAATTAATCGACTGAATCATGTGATTATAATACTGTTTTCTTTCGGGATAAATCTTACTGTCGTTTAGTCGACATAATCATTTTTTTCAATAGACTGAATGTCGCAACTATCATTTTCAATTTAAATACTAAAGGGATCCTCTTCCTCGGAAGAGTCACTTCCTCTCAATAATGGCTATATCTCTTCTAATAGTTATCACTCTTCAAAATATAGTTGCAACCATTCATTTTCTATATAAAGCAATCTCCATTCTTGAATTCATAACTTAATCTACTACTATATATCTACAATCTCTTTTGAATTCACTGCTGATTAAAAATATTCAATTGCTTTCTATTTGATCGCTTGATCTTTCAAATCTATTTCTATAGTGGTTAATCAACTTCTATTTTCTTTATGAATACACATTATACCATAAAGAAGAAGATTATACGAAGGTTGTACATATTGGTTCATTTGTGCTATTCAAAGGCACACAAAGTCATAAACTTAACTATTTATAATAGTCGAAGTCCTATTGGAGATCTTCAGGCATGAAGTCCTGTTCGACAACTCAAGCAGTTTGTAATATCTATTCCTCCGGGTTAAGTGAGAGTGTTTGTTGGTTAAATCTAAAAGGAGTTTGGGGCTGGACGTAGAGCGGGAGTTCGAACCAGTATAAAAATCTCTGGTGCACTTTATTTTATTCTTTATTTCCGTTACTATTTTTCATACAAGTATTAAATTAGTAAAATTACTAATATTACTCGATTCATAGCTACTTTCGTATGATTTTATGAAAAAGTTGGAAGTGCTATGAGTCGAAGTGATAACTTGATAACGAGTTATCCCCTTAGGGGGAACTCAGCGGTTCCTCCTGGATCATGCTTCATACTTCATTTTAAGGTGCCCTTTGTGTTTTCGTAGTTCAATGACTTGTTTTGATGATCATTCCTCCATGGCGTGGCCTATTCTGTAGTTTACTAGAGCCAACTCTTCAGTTCTTAAGATAATTTGATTGGAATGCTATAAAATTGATCGGGCTTGCATATAATAGTTAGAGGATGGCTTGTGCAATGTTGGAGCTTCCAACTATGAAGAACCATAACTCGATACCGAGTTATGGTTATAACTCTATGCCGAGTTATGGACTTAGCTCCATAGAGGTCCAACTTTTCATGACTTATTTCTTTAGTCCATTTGGGTCTACCCTTCAGGTTTCAAGTTATTTTGTCTTCGTCTTAACGTGTGGTCTTCCATTGAATTCCGCCTAGTTAGATACCCTATTAACATTTTTTCCCAAGAGCGCATTTTCTTTGGAAACAAAGTATGCTCTGGAATGAGAGAGATCCTGAATTGTTAGCATGTGAATTCCATTTGATCATTTAAATGTTGTCTTGAGATGTTGCTTTTACTTGGGTAATTTATAATTAGCTATTTGTTCCGATTTCAATCTAATTTCCAATTTTCTATACCGATGACGTAATCTTCGTTCTGGAGATCAAGCAATACCTTATCTTGGCATGTAGGTTCATTGCATTGATTTGGAGCTGACCCAGGCGGGAATTAATAACTAGTACCTAGTTATCCCTATAACTCGGTACCGTGTTATAAACTTAGAAAAAAATTTCACAACTTTTTCTTAGTCAAGCAATTTTGCTCAGGACTTCTTTTCTCTTTTCCATTGTTGTGCCAAACCTTCCCATCTTCTACCCAAGTGGTAACTTGCTTCTAACCGACTTATCTTAGGGTTTACTTACCACCAACCTAACTCCTGCCATGCCTCAAGCTCGCCCTATCATCATCGCCTTGCTTTGATGTGTCCTGAAGTCACCACCACTACATCGCTGAGCCTCCATCACCGAAGTCGCCTCTCTAAAATTTGGACTCGAGATTAATAGAACGATGGGCCATAACTCGAATTGAAGGTCGATCATTGTGAATTCATGCTTGGGCACGGATGGTGACGACGAATTGGATCTTAGTTGGTTGCAAGTCGGAACGAGATGGTTGATTCTCATGCACACTGGATTGATGGTGAACTTAGGGTTTGGCCTCGATCGAGTACGCGTGAATTATGGATACAAGTTATGCTCTCTGGCTTCAACTATTGTTTTCATGGAACCGAGCAAGTCTCGTTCGCCGAAGAGACTCCAATACGATGATTTGCATTGAATTCGAACATATTGGATGATTCCATTACATTTCCTTTCTATTTTTTCACTTCTAGTGATCCTAAAAAAAATTTCCATGTCGCTTCAGAGAACGGATCCATTATCGATTTTTCAATCGATAACTAGAAAGTATAGCAAAATAGTTTCAATGGACGATACAAATCATTTTACTAACGTGAGCGAGCTATCTACACAAGATGGTCCGTTTGTGGTATTCGGGACGCTAGACCCATACTAAATAGATAAAACGCTGCATTTGCCCCAGTCAAAACCAAAGTCTGACTAGTTAGCATGTGCTGACTTCCTTTGCATTTTGAGCGTTAATCGTATAGGAATTCCTATTATAAATAAAATGTACCTGACCATGATCAATGATTTTTATTCTCTAGAATGACACGTCAATCATCCCACTACAAATCTGGTGAAGGAGCATCCACACCTTCAAAAGTTGAATCATCAACTGCCCCAATTTCTTCGTCCATTCCTACAGGCCCAAGTTAACCCATTTCCTCTGAATTCTATGGCCCGTTTGTTCCTATTGGGCCTGTGCTCAATCAGTTTCCTCTTGGGATGAGAATCCTAACTGATCCTCTAAAGCAAGTTCCCTTAATTCTATCAACAAGATCGCTCAGAAATATATGCATGCAGCATGGTATTCCAAAGAGTGATGTTCAATTGCCCACTCGAGCTGAGCTTGCACATAGTCCCTCGGAAGGTTTCACTACATGCAATCGGTACATGTGCTTATGTGGTATTGTACCGCCATTTAATCAATTCTTGATGGTGGTGCTTTTGGAACTAGGACTTGCGTTGTTCCAGGTTCATCCCAACGGTTATGTGCTCCTAAGTTCATTGTATATCCTGTTTATGATCAGGCTTGGGTGGCCTCTAAGGATTAATGAGCTAAAATTCCACCTAAAGTTCAAAAGGAGGTTAGATTGCCCTTCCTTCATAATTATAGAAGCCTGGAGGGGATGCCGGCTGATAGGAGATCTTCACCACAAACACTCAGCTTTCAAAAATGAATATTTCTTCATTCAATGTCTAACGGGCTTCAATCATCTCTAGATATCAGGAAGTAAGCCTCCATTCCTTGGCTCATGCCCTACTAGGATATTTTACATCTTTAACATTCTATACGTTTTATTACAACCATCCCGAGGAATGAAAGCAATTGTGAACTCAAGACAATGCTTGAGATCTTGAAGGTCGTGAGACCTTCTAAAAGCTTAGTTGAGTTCCTTTTGACGAATGAGAACCTTCGAATGTTTGGCTTACTACACCCTAAAAGATTTGCTTTTGCCGAAGAACCTTCAACTTCAAGTGGCTCTACGATGCAAACTCATCTTTCTTCCTCTACTCGTAACTTCGACGAGGATGCTCAGGGGAATATTTCTGATCCATTGAGTGGTGTTCAACCTAATGAAGTTCCTTTGGCCGACCCAGATTTACCTTCCGGATAAGATATTTCGAGGGATAGGGATGAGACACATAGGATATCCCCGATCCTGGAGGAAGAAGATTAACTATTTCAGAGGAGAGAAGGGAAACAAAAGATGGTCATGGAGGAGGATGAAGAGGCTATAGATAACGATGGCGATAGTGACTTTCATGCCACAAAGGAAGGAGACAAGTCCTTTAATGAATTGTCGGAGATGAGCCTTGATCTTCCTGTCCTACCTTCCTTGGAATTGTTGACTACCGAGGAGTTGAGTCCTGAGCTTCCCACTTCTCCTCAAGAACAGCTAACTGCTGAAATTTCCCAATCAATTGGGTGCCAAGCTATTGAAAACCTTATTGGAGATATGTCGCATTCGGATTTTCTACGAGACGTCTCCATTAACTTAAATCAATTTAAGGATTCTCAATTACTAAAATGATAGGCGAGATCGGCTCGGATATCAACATATCCTCGGTGCTTTCATAAGTGAGGATGGAGAGACTCCAATTTTGAAAACATGCTAATATGGTCGGTAGAGTATATAAGAGGTCATCGACACTACACAATCCACTTTAGGATCACGAACACATGTTTGTGCATTGAGTTAAACTTTAGAGTTCAAGTGTTAACTCCATTCTTCTTTTCATTTTAGGTTCCATGGGTTGTGGACTACACCATCAAATGCGTCAACATTCTGGCTCCTACATGGATCAAACTCCATATATAGCCCATCGTTCTCATCGTAAAACTAATGAGGAGAGGGGGAAGAGAAAATATGATGAGGCCCGCCACTTTGAGAGAGAGTGTGAGAGAGTAGAGAAGAGAAAAAGGGACAAAGAAGGTGACGCCTCCGACAATACGCACAAGCGCCATAAGGATTCTCATGATAGCCGCGAGATCTCATTATCCATTACTCCTCCTCACGCCGAAGCTCAGACTATCACAATGTAGGAAATTCATCCTTTCATGCCATAACTACTACAGCTGCACCTGCTTCTTCTAGTCAGGGCAAAGTTCACACTTCCACTAGGTCCGTCCCAGCTTCTAACTGCTTGCCCGCATTTGTTCTTATGCAGAGCTAAATTTGATGAGAATATAAAGCCCACCAATAAAGCCACTTCCCACTGGAATCTCGAGGTAGTCCGCAAGGACTTGGAAGCTGGGTTCGAGTGGCAGAGTCTCAAATGAGTGATTTTTGACATTAACCGTATTAATTACCAAGAGATTCTTCCATTCGAGGTAGAAAGGGACACTCACGATAGAATAATTAAGGATCGCAACAGTGAGATTGCTCAGTTGAAGACTAAGAGAGGCGTGGTCTTGAAGGTTAAAGCTGCTAGTGACAAGCTTCTATCTAAGACAAACCGGGTACACGATAGAGCATTTATCATGATTAATGATCAGTTCAAAGAAGATCACATGGGTCTGATAAACTGAAAGAGCAAGTCACTTAAGAAGAGAAGGTTGTCAAGGCTCGGGACCAAACTATTGTTGAATAAGTCGCCACCATAGTTGAGAAGGTCGCTAAACTCACTCGACTTCACAAGGAGAATGCAAGGCTAGCCAAAGAGAAAGAACAAGTGCAGCCAATAAACTGGCAGTTGAGATTGACCATTTGGTTACATGATCGGAGCTTGCGGACCTAGAGAGAGAGAGCATAATGAAGCGATAATCCAAATGGATGCCAGCGTGCTACACCTCTATACTTGCAATGCTATGAACAAGGGAAGTTTTAGGTGGCTTGGAGATGATTATCCTTGGACTCTTGTTATGGGTTTGGGAGGAGCTGCTAATCAGGTCGGAGCAATCCAGGGATATATGCTCTGAAGAGGAACTAATGGCCACCTATCTCAATCTTGAGGATATAGAATTCCTAGTGGCTGGTAGAGAAATTATGAAAGAAGAAAGGGAGAAGGCTACCACTGAGGCCGCAGCTAAGGCTCGATTCAGGGCAAGATATCTACTTCCAAATCCCAAGAGCTAACAACGACCATTCCTGCACTCACAGTGGCTGGCTTTACAACCGCTTGCACTATCCCGGCATCTGAAGCCCTATGCGAGTTGTATATTCCTTTGATCATCGAGCATCCCATCGAAATGCAAACTGGTTCAAGGTCAAAATCCCAACTCAGGTATTTCCCTCGTTTTTCCAGTACTCCAAAAGCTCCACTTCACTCTGATGTCCTTTACTAAACTATACAGCTGCCTTTCCTAACTTGTTGGTCAATCATCTCTCCCACCTCCTCCTCCAGCTACATGGGCTCAGGAGCCACTACCATCTTTACCGCTTCCAACATTATCTCTATAGTGGCCAAGGTTCAATTTCTATCCCAATCTCTAGGCTTAGGCCCGACTCTGACAGATAGCTGCATACAAAACCTAGAGGATGTCTCTATGTCTCAAGAAGAAGAAGTGATAGTGACTGGTGAGTCAAACCCGACTGATAAGGAGACAATGGCAGGGAGGCTTGAGAAGGAAAAGGTGGGGCTGCAGGTGAAGAAGGAGAAGGAGGTAGAAAAGCGCAAGACTCCGACTATAATCAAGCTCCTGATGTCAATGGATAGAGATGTCGCTATAGGAGGTACTTAGGGGTTTGGCCCTGCTACTAAAGGAGAGTCTGTGTCCATGGAGGGTGTCATTGCCTTTGGCAAAGAAACCAAGAGGAAGAAGATTTCGATTTGTCTGGGCAAGGACGGTAATGGTGGGTATGGTGGAAAGAAATGATGATGTGACCAAGTTCTTGTGGAGTAGATCCTTTATGGTTTTTGTATGTTTTTTGAGTCGATCGAGTCTGTACAAGTACAGAGTTTGTACTTTCTATTTTGTTTGGTTTTCTATTGTGTGATGTCTGAAACTAGCCGGTGTTGAGCGGGAACAACCCCCATTGATTTTTGAGTCTGTACATAAAATGATATTAGTAATGAAAGATTGTCATTTCTACTGTAATCTCTCCTGTGTACTTTTCCTGCATTCTATGTAATATGCTTGTTTAAAAATAACTGCCTGGGTATATAATATGATTGCCAGTATTGCAATTTCCTATATCATATACTTCTATGTCTATGCTATATCTTTATTTACGGCAACTTTGTGCATGTAAATGGTATTCCTGCAGTTATTTAGCATATTATATTACTTAGCTTTGTTAAAATTTGCCAAGATACTCCATTCGGTGTAACAGGAATGTGGTTTATCTCGGTTTAGCCTATGCCGATCATGTGTTGGTATATGTATGCCCCCGACTCCACAGGGCTGGTTACTTCAAACTTAGGGTTCAAGCAATTGGCTAGAGTTTAGTTGTTCCGGGCAGGTCATTCGGTTGCCCCCAGTCTAGGTCATGCAGTAGGCTCTTGTCTTTGGGAACCCGTGGTTCTAATGCTCGATTCCGAGCATTTCATTCCTTGACTATGATCGGATTCTTCCAAGTTCAGTGTTGAGATCCTATTCGCATATCAGTTTCTGTCTCCAGAAACTTTCGAACAAATCAAGTGCTTGGACTTTCCTCCAGTGTTGTCGTCGATCCAACGACCTGGACTTTCATGATATTGTTGGAGCAATGCTGATTTTCACCAATCCTATGAGTGGAAACTTTTCAACACTGCCAGAGCATTGTCGGTACTTAGAAAGTTTGGATAGGCTCTCGATGGTACCAAGGTAACATCGATTACTAGAGAATAAAAGGATTTCCCAGTGTTGTCGAGGAAGCACTGGTACTTAGGAAATTTCGAATAAATTTTTCCATTGATTCAGCGATTTTCTTGGTCGTGTGGGATGTCTATTGCTTGCAAGAATATGGTTCCATCGGTTCCAAAAGCGACATGCAGTTCATTGATGGTGCACGAGGAGTTATGCATACTTGGACGCGGTTCCATTAGTCTAAGCAGCAACATGCGGCTTACTACTGGTGCATAAGGAGTATTACGTACTTGAATGCGGTTCCATCAGTTCAAGCAGCAATGTACCACTTATAGGTGGCGCACGAGTAGTTTTGCATACATAGACGTGGTTCCATTGGTCCAAGCAGTGGCGTGCGACTTATTGGTGGCGCATAAGGAGTATTGCGAACTTGAACACATTTCCATCGGGTCAAGCATCGACATGCAGCTTATTGGTGGCACATAATGAGATAGGCCTTTTCGATGTTGCTGGAGCAATCCCAGTTCTTAAAAGGCATGGATCAATTCTCCTCATCGATCTAGCAGTTTGAATCGATTTTCCTCGTTGACTCGGTAGTTTGCTTACAAGAATGTGGTTCCACTGTTCAACAAGCAAGATTTGTTATTAATAAAAGGAAAGGAAAGTCTTGCCTATTTACAATGCCCCCAGTATCTTTGGATGGCTTATTTGTGAAAACAAAAAATACTTAGATAAGTATTAAATATAGTAGTGTCGCAACGATTCGTTGTACCAAGCACGGTGAACCGGAATTTTATCGACCATTGTTAGCTTAAATGATCCATCTTTCATTTTCTTGCCGATCATGTATGGTCCTTCCTAATCTGGGCCATGTGCTTCGATACTCGGTAAGATCCATTTTAAGACGAGATCTCCCACTTCGAAGGTACGATTTTGAACATTGGTGTTGAAGTGTCATGCCACTCTTTTTTAGTGAGCAGCAGTCCTAAGCTCATCTTCCTTCCTCTTATCATCAATCTGGTCAAGTGATTTGAGCAATAGTTGCTCCTTTTCTCTTTGATTAAAATTCCTTTTGTGATGAGTGGGGACTTCCAGTTCCACTGGTATCATAGCTTCTGAACCATAAGCTAAAGCGAAGGGAGAGTGTCCAGTCACAGATTTGTGGGTCGTTCTATAAGCCCATAGTGCAAACAGAAGCTCATCAACCCAATTTCCTTTAGCTTTTGTCAACCTCTTATTTATGGTGGATTTGATGATTTTGTTTACTGCCTCCACTTGCCCATTTGCCAATGGATGTGCTACCGCAGAAAAGCTTTTCTCAATCCGGTAATGCTTGCATAAGTCCTTGAGCTTGGTACTCTCAAACTAAGTTCCATTGTCTGTGTTAATTTTTCGTAGCACCCTAAACCTGCAAATTATGTTTTTAGTTACAAAGTGAATTGCTTTTTTAGCAGTAATCATGGAAAGCGGCTTCGCTTCAGCCTATTTTGTAAAGTAATCAAATGCAACGATGGTGTATTTAGCTCCTCCTTTTGCTATTGGCAACACACCGATTAGATCAATCCTCCAAATTGCAAACGGCCATGGACTGACCATTAGCGTAAGTTTCGTCGTTGGGGTTCATGGAATCTTTGCAAATCTCTGGCATCGATCGCATCGTCTGGAATAGTTTCCACATCTTGGTTTACTGTTGGCCAGAATTACCCATAGCCTAAAGTCTTTTTGTCCAATGTTTGCCTCCCGATGTGGTCACCACAACTGCCTTCGAGAATCTCCATGAGGATTTTCTTGGCTTCGTTTTTAGTCACACACCTGAGTAAGGGAACGGAGAACCCTCTCTGGTACAGTACACCATCGTGCATTACGAGTCGTGGTGCCTTTCGAAGGAGCTTCTTTCATTCATTTCGGTCCCTTAGGAGTATTTCTATGAGTAGGTAGTCCTTGATCATCTTCGTCCATGATTCCTCCTTTTCTACGGTTTCCAAAATCCAATCGACATCCATCTGATTTATACTGCGAGCCGACAATACTTCCACTGGAACCAGTCCTAGCGACTGTTTGTCTCTGAAATAGGCTAGTTTAGCCAAGTGATAGGGCTTCACATTCTGTTCCCTAGGAATATGAGTAATCGTGTAGTGTTCAATATCATCGAGCAATTTTTATGCCTTTAAAAGGTAAGGGGTGAGGCTGCACCCTTAGACTGATACTCTTGTTTTAGTTGACAGACGACTAATTGAGAGTTGTTGTATATATGGAGAGCTTTAATTCCCAGTTCCTTTATAATTTTCAGCCCTGCTATTAACGCCTCATACTCTGCCTCATTGTTAGTGGCAGGGAATTCTAACCTTAGAGTATAACAGATCGACTATCCTTTGGGAGTTTCAAGCACAACTCTCGCTCCTGAGCAGAATTCATTTGTTGCACTATCGAAAAACAGTTTCCATTATGATGCTACAACTGATGTGCCCTCCTCCTCATCATGCTGAATTGCAAACTCGACGATGAAGTCAATCAACGCCTTGTGAGTCAGCGAAATAAGTATCTTAAGGCTAATTTAAAACTAGATGGGGAGGTGAATAGTGTTTAATGGATTATATGAATATTTTTCAAACTCTTTAAGCTTTTACTTAGAATGATGTAATTAACAATCACGGAAACAACCACAAAATCAAGGTAAAGACAAAAGTAAATGCAGTAAAAGAAAAAAGGAAAGTACACACCAAGATTTTATACTAGTTCGGAGTTACCATATATCCAGTCCCGCACAATTCACCGTATGAATTTCTTTTCAACTAGCAAATGCAAATACAATCTCGATTTCAAGGCTATGAGACACACCCTTCAGAATCTCAACCTCTGGGTAGAGTCACTTGATTTTCGGGCTACGAGCACACCCATTAGATTTACGGGCTACTAAGCACACCCAATTGATTTTATAGGCTACAATCACACCTACTTGGATTTCAGGGATACCAAGCACACCACAAAGTATAAGAGTATGATTTGGTAGAGTTGTAGACTCAAATCTTCGATCATGATTACAATTGATCCTATAACTCTTGAATATCACTTTGATCTTGGTTTAAGTGAGAGAGATGAGAGAAATCAGAGAGTATATGAAAGAGAATCAAACTAGTAATGATTGGATTTTATTCTGTTTGAATTTCGCTGGAGTTTGGGTAAAAATTAATTTATAAATCAAGAGAGTGAAAAGAGGAGAGAAGAATAAGAAAGTAGTTAATAAAAATTCATTTGGAAGTCTGGTATATATAGGGAAGCAATGGTCATGTCCATTCACGAAGAGATACGATGAAAAGACACATCCATTCAAATTTGAATTTTGAATTTTACGGCCACTATGTCGACATATGCCTATAGATATGTCGACATACTCTTCACGAATTTGAAAAACACTTTAAAATATTATTTTCAAATCCATTGCTTTGTAAAATAATTTGATACTTTGTAGAATCAGTTAAATATATTTTATACGTATTTTAATCAAAATATAACTTAATAAAACTTTATGAAATAATTTTGAAAGTTTTAATAAGAGTATTCAATACTATATGTAAAAATCAATATAATTATAACTTATTAAAATATAAACAAAAAATTCAATATATGTGTAAACTTAAAAACACTAAAATGATATTTTTATAAGTATAAGAGATTGAAAATCATTTTTGGAAATATTTTGAAAAGATTATTTTAAAATCAAAATGTTTGAAAAACAATTTAAAACAAAACTAGAGAAGACGAGAGAGATCAGGAAAAGTGCTATCAAGGTGTTAGCATAAATTCTATGACTCTATAACTTACCAAGAATATCTTGAAATCTTAAACTCTTCAATACTTATGAGTCTTCAATTATCATCATCTTGAAGCTACTCTTGATATCAACATCTTGATACTGTACAGTCTTCTTAATTAATAACTGTCTAATATCCTACACTATATACTATATATATCCTGATAAAACATTAATATTTATATTTTATATAATGCCCTATAGTTGTTATCATCAACACCAAAACCTAAGGTACTAACACATCTATCCGTTAATTGCTCTCCAAGGATGATAAATCATGTCGTGCTGACTTAACTCAATATTTCACTTCAGAAGTCATCCCAAAGTCTTGGGTCAGTAAAGTACCAACTTCAAGGGTTGATCCATCAACACCATGAGGGGTGAGCTTGGAAATACGACCATAGCTTCCATGATGTTATCAACAAGAAGTACGCTAACTTTTCTAACTTTGGGTAGTTTCGTTAAGCTTCGGTGAACCATTTGCTGATGTAGTAGTCGGATCGTCGAATCCAAGCCCCCTCACGCACAAGTTTTGTACTTAGCGCATGGGTGGACACTTCCAAGAAGATGAATAGATCATCCCTATCTGCTAGTCTATATAGAACTGGTGGGGTTTCCATGTGTCGAAGTAATTCCTCAAATGTTGTCTGGCAGTCTTGATTCCATTCGATGTTCTTCTTACCCTTCTTCAATGCGTCGAAGAATGATATGCACTTATCCATCACTTTGGATATAAAGCAGCTCAATGCTACGATCTTCCCATTCAGACTATGCAACTCCTTTTTTATCGAGGGGGCACTGACATTCCGTAATGCAGTGATCTGTTCTAGCCTCGCATTTACTACAAATTTAAGAACTTTTTCTGATGGAACATCGAATGAGCATTTTAAGGGGTTCAATTTCATTCCATACTTCCAAAGGATTTCAGACATCTCCAAGAGATTATACAGATGGTTTCCAAATACTCATGATTTCATAAGCATGTCACCCAAATATACCTCCATCATTCATCCGATCTGATTATTGAACATTTTGTTCGCTAATCTTTGGCAAGTAGCACCAGTATTCTTTAAGTCGAATGTCATTATGCGATAATAGTACAGTCCCAAGTCAGTAATGAAGCCGGTGTTCTTCTGATCGAGCTCATGCATCATAACTTGATTGTATCTTGAGTAGGCGTCCATGAATGAGAGCAGCTCATGCCCCTCGGTTCCGTCAACGAGCTAGTCAATTCTAGATAGTGGAAATCTATCCTTCGAGCAAGCTTTGCTTTAGTCCAAGTATTTGACACAAGTATGCCACTTCCCATTTGATTTCTTGACTAGTATAGGGTTTTACACCTATTCGGGATATGTTGTGTCACGGATAAAGCCATTGGCCAATAACTTATCCACTTCCTCCTTCAATGCAGCGGATCACTTCGAACCTAAACTGCATCTCTTCTACCTAATTGGTGTGAATTTGGGGTTAATAATAAGTGTGTGACATGCTAACTCCGACAATATCCTCCACATATTGAAATGTGTCCAAGCGAACACATCCAGATTGACACGAAGAAATTTTATCAGTTCATTTTGCATCTTGACTCCAAGTTGTGAACCAATCTTCAAGACCCAAGTTTGGTCATCCATGTCGATAAGGACAGTAACGGTAAACTCCGCCGGTGCTGCTCATTCCTACCCTGCACTCTTCTTTCTATGGTCCATAGTCTTGTTGAAGCGACTATGGTTCCCGAGCCAGGGGCCATTCTGTAATTGTTATGCTTGCAGGTCACAAATATAAAGAGTCTTCCCCTTCTTGCATCGTTTAGCTACATGCAATTCGGTGACATAACATTCTCTTGCCGCACTTTGGTCCCCTCTTACCATTCCAACCCCATTTTCCATTGGGAACTTCATTGTAAGGCACCATAAAGCCAAGGCTGTTCTAAAATCAACAAGGGCTAGTTGGCCTAACAAAGAATTGTAAGCAGAGAATTCATCAATTATTATGAAGGTTTGAATAAAAATTTACCCTCCATTATCCTTCTCCAAGTTCCTAGGTAAGTCAATAGTCTCGACTGGCTATTTGGTTTGCATGTAAATCCTTGAATCTTTATCCTGCAAATGGTCACATCCTTCATACTGATCTTCATCTGATCGAACGTTTGTCAAAAAAGGGTGTTAACAGAACTTCCACTGTCAACCAACACTCTACGCACAACTACTGCACCGATTCCAACTGTTACTGTAAAGATCCAATAAATCGGCCTTCGAAAATCGGCACCCGTACTTCACTTGTACTCAAAATGCCGTAGATTCAAACGTCGAATCTGGTTCTCCGGAGCTTATAACACCATTAAGTATAACAACACAGTGGAATAAAGAAATAGATGATATCATATACAACTCCAATGAATACAATATCCAGAATATGATATACAACAATAATATCAATACGATACAACAATATCAGAGATATGATACAATGACAATAACAGCGGAAAGAAAAGATAACATCAGCAACGGAACAATATCAATAGAAGTGATAACTCCAAAATGATCTTTAGACAAAAATGAATCCACAATTCCAAGATGAGCAACTCCAATGAATGAACTCCAAATACTGAACTAGCTCCAGATAATCTACTAACCTGAATATCTGAAAAACCCAACTCTAGACTGCCCGTGTGGAAAATGGTGGGCACCCAGAGTTTAGGAAGGGAACAATAAACTCCAGGTCAGTCATGGTGACTGGTGTGAGCAACAAAAACAGTTATTATCTTTAAAACAACAACAACAAAGGAAGTAAAAGATATCCGCAATGCTTTTGGAAAATGAAACTACCATAAGACCTCCCGCCACACACACAGTGCAAACGCAGAATTGGAGGAGATTTCTTCTTATGATAGTCAAACATGCTTACTACGCAAAATCATTGGATTATTATTATTAGTGCATAGTGGAAAACATTTCGAAAGTATAATATTAATCTTAGCCAACATACGACCAGTATCGTATGCCTACTATAGCTACCATCTAAACAGTGGTGACCACCATAAGTAAATGGCAGGTTCTACAACTAAAACCGTACAAGGTTCGTATTGGAAGTTGGATTTCCAACAAATGGTCAGGCTAAGGAACTTCCTACCGCCACATGGGATCGCCTCTGGCTGGACGTCCCGAGAACTAACTAGCTCTCTGCCAACACAAGGCCGGGTTACCCCTGTAACTAGGTAACTCACGAATATGCCATCCCCCAGTCCTTTGGGACCTTTATCCGAGGCGCCTCGATAAACACACAATCACACAATAAATGAGATCGGAGTATCCACATAGGTTAAATACCAGGGCTCCATACCTGATACCACCCTTTTCCAGAAGGAAATGACATACCCTAAAGGGCGCGACCCTCATAACCTTGCCGCATATTCCTGTTTCGACCATTTCTGGGTTGTGAGGTCCGAAGAGGTCTCGTCCATAAAGCTACGCTTTTTCACAAAGCCGTGCTTTGATCACAAATGATCAATAAATGATCAACACACAGCAACACTCAGCATGCCACATTACCAAATTGGGAGTATATTGCTGATAAATTTCAACTACATAACCTCTGAGCTCGTACGTCTCAGAGAAGGGTGTTAAGCTAAGAGAATAAATTCTCCGCCACCAACAGAAATGTATTTGAAAGAAATCAGCTTTATATCTCAAAATGTAATGTCAGACATATAACCATACAAGTCTGTTCCGGGTTCGAACAGAACCGAAGGCACTTCCAAAGAAGCCCTTGCAATCCGGGTATTCACAATCCCGATCGAACTTCCCATCACTTAGGGAATCTCTATACCGAGAGCTACCCAGTGCAGAGACAATCGATAGGTTATCCTATCGTTTTCGCAAATACCCGGTCTTCAACACCGGTCTTCAAATGCTATCCATATACGACGTATCATTATTCGAAATGGGTTATGTGACACAAAGGTCCTCTCCCGGCTGAACTGAATAATGAGCGCGATATTTAAAAACATATGGATAATGGGATTTCAATTAAGTCACAACTCAAACCCAAACTTTCTTTTCAAATGGTTTAACAAATTACCATTTTCAAATCTTTAAACAAAAAGATTCATTTTAACAACCTTTAGCGGTTTAAACAATTTCCACACTTTAATCTTTAAATAAAAGATTTATTCATAGATTTCCAAATTAATTTCCATTTCAATTGGACTAACTAGTTAAATCTTTAAAACAACGAGTTAACTTATAGCTTTCAAACAATTCCATTTCAAATGGTTTAAACAAATCATCATTTTAAATTTTTTAAAGATAAACAGATTTAATTCATAGCTTTCTAAAAGAATTCATTCATAACTTAGAAAACCATTTTTTCAATTCAATCTTGAAATTCCTTTAATTAAACTGGAATTTCAATTCTTATCTGAAAGCTTTTATTCTTTTAAAACAAACAGTTATCATTCTGGAAATCTGATTCATTTATACGAGTTAAGGTTCTTGGGTTAAATTCAAATTCTCAAACCAATATTTTAAAATGGTTCCAATTCATATAAACACATTTATAACATCTTTAACCATAATTTCCAATTATGGAATTCAATTTCAACTCTTGAATTTAAATTCAAATTGAATTATTTAAATTGGAAATTTTACCAAGTTATTCAAAATAACTTTTATCTTAAAAACTCCTTTTCAAAAGCTTTAACATTTAACCCAAATCCATTTTCAAAATCAATTGAAATTAAAATGTCAATTTCAAAAATATTAAATTTAAATTATCTGTGACTTAACCGATTTACTCATGAAATCAATATTTGTGTGTGTATGGTGTAGTCCGGGGTTTAACACAATAGTGCAACCACATCATTAGTCATCACAGATCAAAATACAAGAATATAGTTGATAAGCGGTATAAACTATAATGCTTATCTTTCATTCACAGATCCCAGATATATAAATTTCAGATAATAAATTGCATTCATCTCAAATAAATAACTACAATACAGATTACACACAAATCAGAATATATCACAAAACATTTCAGATCAGAGATATTCAATAATTCAACCATTCAATATAATTCAAACATCCATCGGTAGGATTAATTTTCATTATCTGATTAATTTGAATCAGATTAATTCCTATGAATAAATTTGCTAGTTATGATAAATTAATAACTAATTAATTTTAAAACATTAATTAAATATCATTAATTAACCCTAAATTAATAATTAATCCTTAATTAATTATTCTTAGTTAATTACAATAACTAATTTATTACTTCTTAATTAATTAATTCTTAATCACTTCATTAATTAATTATCCCTTAATAAATTACCCCATATGTTAAGTAATTATCCTTTAATAAATTTCATTTATTAATCCTTCTTTAAACAATAATCTTTTAATTTCCTTTGTTAATAATTCATTATTTATTATTTAAGAACTTGATTAGTTTAAAAGATAAAATATTCTATCTTAATGAAGTAATCCACCTTGTTTCATAATCTTGTAATTAACCACCTTAACTTAAACCTTTTAGTTAAATTAAAGATTCAAAACTCTTCATTCTTTAATTATCTACTTAATAACAAAATTAAGTTTAAATAAAAATTAAACTTTTCAAAGACAAAGGTTATGTAATAAAAACATTTTAAACTCAAATAATTTTATCTGTCAAATCTTTAATAAATTCTATCTTAATCAAACACTAATTTTTTTTTAAAAGAAATGGTTAACAAATCATTTACCCATGATTAAGTTTAATTTTTTTTTTACTTGTTGTTTACTCACAGTTATTTTCCAGAAAAGTGAACAGAGAGCAATTGTTGTTTGAAACTGCAGTTTGAAATGAACCCGTGACTCTCCCTATTAAAACTTGAGTTACACTTCGAGTCCCACCTTCTTTTTCACGAGTCATCTCACTCCCTCTCGCGTACCCCCTTCTTCTCTTTTTTTTCAGTTGAATTAAGTTCAAGTTAAAACCCAGCTCGCATACTCAAGTTAACACCCGAAGTAGCCCATGCGTTTCTCGAGCTTCTGTACTTCTTCTTCCCCAACCCCTGTAACCCACAGGCACAACGACACGTATATCCGTGCACCGATGTTACAGGCACAACGACACGCGTATCCGTGCACCGATGATCATCACACCTCCGATCATCACCGAGGTTGCCATCAAGTCAACTACGATCTCCTCATCCCAAACAGCAACCCAAAAATTCAAAATTGCCCACAAATCGAAATCGAGCATAAACATACAAACTAGAACTAACCCCTCACCGGAAAAACTTCCACTGCCATCGCCACGGTCCACCGGAGGCCCAGCGACTCCGGCCACTTGTTCCCTAACCATCGACGCTTCTCTCCCCCAATTCACGTACCACTCGATCATCTAGGCACATCGCGACGGCTTCATAAGTTTAAGCGACCCAAAAACAAGTTCGAACCCTAATTCAAGCTCGTCCCCTCAATTCGTACAATGAAAAAATTATTCAACAATTTTCCCATTACTATCAACTACCAATCTTGCTTCAAGCAAGACCTCAACGTTCGAAATGGGCTCGATTATCTGAAATTGATCAAAATGCAAATTTTGTTCGATTTTGAACTGTACTTGGAACACTTCATTAAAAATCATTATATTAATTTCAAAAATCCTACCTTTAGCTGTTTATCCAAGTTATGAAATCAAACCAATATATTAAAATACTCGAAAGAATTCATATAATTTATTTTTACTGTATTTCCTTGATTCCAGTAATGTTGTTTGCATTTGATGCTTCCAAATGATTTTAAAATTTGAGTCGGGTAAATACAACCAAATTTTATTTAAAGATCATTAGCCAAATCCTTTTATATTTTGAGATAAGAATTTTCTCTGTGGAATTTGGCTAACCTGTTGTTAAACAGAGGTAGATCTGTATATACACAAGCATACATTCAACCATTTACATATATATATATATGTATATATATATACATATATATATATAAATACCAGCAGATATATTCACATCCATTAACATTATCATCGCAGGCATAAGATTCAAAAGAAACTGGTTTAAACAATAAAGTTTGCTCACCTAGATTCAGAAGAAAGAACATAGTTTTCTTTATGTTGAAAACAGGCTTGTGCAATTTCAAACTGGAATCCTTTTTCTTGAATATCTGGTTTGAGTTGATTTGAATTGTTGTTGAATCTTTGTTTCAGTTTTAAGATGATATTTACTTTAGATTTTTTCCTTAGCTTATGGATGAATTAAGAGTAGAAGGCTGATATAAATGCATTTGAGTTAACAGGTGAATATATATATATATTGTTTGTACAAGTGATGATATATATTTTTTTCTTTGTACAATCATTCAGAGATTTTTCTCTTGTATATGGAGGCTGAAAACATTTTTCAACATTTCGAATGACTTGTTTGTGCTAGCATTAAATGCATGAGTACTTTGTGTTTCCTTATGATATTTATATTTTCTTTTTACTTTAATTTGCCTATTTTTGTATATGTACCAAGATACTTCTTTTACTTGTTCTATCCTACTACTACACATACATATTTACTTGCCTTTGTAAGCTTTAACTCGGCTGAGATGATATTGCTTCTGGTGGTTAAAGATTTCTTGCATAAATGCTTTGTCTTGTTTTGCAAGTTAATTCATATATATTTTGTTTGTTTCATTACTTTATAGTATAAGTGAACTTCGATTTTATTTTATCTTTCTTTTATTATTTTTGTTTGTTTATTCCTTTATAATGTAAATAAATCTCTATTCCAATATGTTTTTTTTCAAAGTTTGTTAATGTGTGGTTTGAACTTACCTAATTTATTTCTATGTTCTACTTATATTTTATAGCTTATCTTTTATTTATTTATCTCTATTTATAACTCAAATATTTATTTTACTTCTATTTTTAGTTTAAATATTTATCATAAATTTTACTTTAAAAATTATTGTTTTATATTTCTCTATATACACATATATTTTATATAAACTCAAATTATTATTATTAAACCATTTATTTTAGATTTAAACTCAAATTCAATATATATATATATAATTTCAAATTTACTCATATATACTCAAATATATACACATTCACATATGTACATATATATACTATATTTAACTTTAAATGATTTAACACAATTTTATTTGATCTCGGGGAAACTCGCATCCATTTATCAATTAACTATACAATTTTTAATTCAAAAATTCATTTAATTATCAATTTAAATTTAATTAAAATTCGGGGTCGTTACATTTACCACCATTGGCTCAAGAGTTAGTGCCTCTGTATCTTATGTTTCCTTATTTTGGAATATACTATCATAAGTTACCATTTTCTATTTTCTAGTCGGGGTTGAATCTTCAATGGCATAACAAGTTTCCTTAGGAGCGTGCTTCAAAGAAATATCATATTGTTCCATCTCGCCACAACTCTTCTGCATTGGGTGAGGTCGTCCAGTTATGGTACTTATCACTCGCCTTTAATCAGTCCATCTGGAGCCTTCTCCGCTGGGTCTGGACTGATTTCCTTGGTTGCTCAGTACTTGAGGTCCAGCAAGTTGGTTAGTATTCTACGATTTCTTAACATACCGTTGAAGCCAGTTATTCCTTAATAGCTCATCAACTAAATCCTTTAGATTTGGACATTCATTGATGTTATGCCTGTGAGTCTCATGAATGCGACAAAACTTCCCCGATTTCTTTTGTTGTTCAGATGCTTCCCGCTTGGGCGGTTTGTTGTATCGCTCAGTTCCCTGTGTGGCAAGGTTGATGTTTTCCTAACTATCGTTCAATGGCGTATAATCCTCAGGTCTGAGATTCCTTAGACATTTCCTATTCCCGTCGCACCTATCAGAGTTTTGATTCCTCTTCTTCTGATTTGATTTCTTTCCTGTGCTTAACATTGTAGCTCTAGAACTGTTTCTATCATGCTTAACCGCGACATTGCTTTGAACCATTTCCTTTGGTTACTCACCTACAGTTTTGCTTTTGACTATACTTGCCTCTTCCAATCTTAGAAATTAGTTGGCCTTTCGGTGAATTCCTCCATGGTAATGGGCCGTTTCATTTTAATCCATCTACCAAAATCCATATCCGAGTGAAAGGCTTGGACCAAAGCCATAAAAATCATATCCTCCTTTAAATTGCTTACCTCAGTAACTGCGATGTTAAACTGGTTCATAAAAATTTCACTAACTCATTAGGTCCATGGAAAAAGCCAAGTAAGAACATTACGTATTTTGATCGTGCAGTATGAAGTCTAAACCGCTCGAGGAACTTTTTTGCTAATTCATCGAAAGTGGAAATAGGCCTCGATCCAAGTTTAGTAAACTACATGGAAGCAAGTCCTTCCAAGAAGAAAGGGAAACATCTACACCGAACAACATTCGTCGCCCTAGTTCTATCCATATGCCACTCATATTAGTACAAATGTTGTTTAGGGTCCGTTATTCCATTATACGATGGCATAGTCAGCATAGTGATCTTCTTTGGATATTCTTCTCTTAGAGCATTTTCTGTGAATGGAGTTCGGCTCGGCGTGGAACCACAGTCTTCATTCTTTCCGCCCCTACTCTCCTTCATTAACTGTTTGACTATGTCAGTGATGTACTCCTTACTAGCACGGTAGTCTACAGGTTGTTTTTCAGGGGCTATGCCGAGTGTTTGACTCTGCAAACGGCTCGATTCACCAACCGAAGGCTAGGTTATCCATTCTTTGGGTGAACCACTCCAATCGGGTCATGTTGGTGCATTGTTGGTCTTACCGGGGCAGTTTGAACTTATTTATGATATTTTGCTAGTATACATCAGCGTTCATTTCCAATCTATCACCATTAAGTTGCAAGTCATCTTCAGAGTCAGAAATAAGCATTGCATTGTTCACTCCAAGATTTGGGTTTGTATGAGGTTGTTTTCTAGTAAGAGGAGTACTTTTATTGCCTATTATTACATTTCCTGCACCTCCACCAACAACCTCCTTCCGCTTTTGCTTACAGTTCCTCCTGTTCAGGCTCGAAACAGAGAATTTCTCTTGTTCCATGGCAGCTGTAGTGCCTTGTCTAGCTCCAGGGGCTCCTAGTGGCTGCAACGCTAGCAAAGCATCAATTTTATCCATGACCTTTTGGTTATCGTCCATTTTATGGTTAAGTTCATTAACCATAGGGTTAATCTCCCCTTTGGTTACAACTTCCTGTTGGGTGGAGGATCCTGGTGCAAAATTTCTAGTAATAACCTCCATTCAATGATTATTACTGTTGTTAATTTTAGTTTATTGGGGGTTTGCTTCATCACCACTAACTGTTGCTCCTATGGATCTTCCAGAAGCAGTTCTCTATTTTCTAGGTGCCATTGATCTCCAACAACAAGCCTAAAAATCCTCAAAGCAAATTCCATGGATCTAACCATTGGATCACTTCTAATCCAAAATAGCAAGCTAGATCTTAGCCTGGATTCAGATATTCTTAGTGAAAGCACCAAAATGCTAACGCCAAAAATGGATCAACGCCCAAGAATTGGTTGGAAACCTATGAGACCCAGATCTTAAAGATAATAGTAACAGTAAAGGAAAATAAACAGCAATAAGAAAGAGGGACACAAGATTTTATAGTGGTTCAGCAGTCTTTGGCCTACGTCCACTTTATAACTTTGTTTCTTTTAGATAGGATAGAGTTTGCTTGAGATTACAAAAGGTTTGAGAGAGAATGAGTCACAAGTACATGGGTTAGACCGATTCTAAGCCCTAGAATTGCCTAAATTAGCTACCTTGGTGACAATTGTGTAGAGGAAGGAGATAAAGAAGGGACGGAGCTTCCATGTAGCTACGACAGAAACCAAAGCCTTTCTTAGTTACTCTATGGTTTGTATTTATAGGGATAGCAGTGATAATGTTGGATCAGAAGCCCATGACCAAAGAGGTCTATACATCAGCCCAAGATTATATAAAAATGTTGGAAGTGCTACGAGTTGAAGTGATAACTCAGTATCGAGTTATCCCTATAACTTGGTACCGAGTTATCCCCTTAGGGGGGTGCACATCGATTCCTTCTAGATCGTGCTTCATACTTCATTTTAAGGTGCCTTTTGTGTATTCGCAGTCCAATGCCTTGTTTTAATGATCGTTCCTCCATGTCTTGGCTTGTTCTACGGTTTATTGGAGCTAACTCTTCAATTCTTGTGATAATTCATTTGGAATTCTATGAAATTGATTGGGCTCAAATATAAGAGTTAGAGGATGGCTTATGCAAAGTCGAAGCTTCCAACTACGAAGCACCATAACTCGGTGTGGAGTTATGGGCATAACTGGTGTCGAGTTATGGGCATAACTCGATGTCGAGTTATGGACTTAGCTCCATAGTGGTTCAACTTTTCATGACATATTTCTTTAGTCCATTTGGGTCTACCCTATAGGTTTCAAGGCGTTCTATTTTGGTCTCAACGTTTTATTTTCCATTGAATTCTGCCTGGTTAAAAACCCAATTAGCAATATATATATATATATAATTATTTAAATAATTTTTAAACCATTTATTTACATGAATTAAATATATTAATCTATATATAATAGGAATACCCTCAAATGAAGCTTTTGAAATGTCTAAAATACCCTTCTAACATTCTTTGGCGTGAGAAAGATGTTTATGTCATTTTGTATGCCGCACGTTCTTAAGCCCTTTATTATTGCCACTCTTCTTTCCCACTTTTCATTTGCAGATTCGTTTTCGCAACCCACTCCACTTTCTCCTATCCCGCACAAAATAAACGAAAATGGGGAAAGGTGAAGAAGAAGAATCCAAATTGTTTTTCTTTTGCAGCATTTTTGGTTCAAATTGTTGGAATTGGATTAGACTCAGCGTTTGGACCTCCTAGCCACAATCGCCAAGAAAGCATAGTGCTTCGCATCGCTCGATAATTTTTTGGTTTGCGAAATTTTCACATTTTTATGCGTACTATGTTTCTTATGATCGATTATGAGCGATAAAGCTAAATTGATTGTTGTTGTTTCCAAATTCAGGTCTAGGGCTAGGGCATGATTTTTGATGATAACAGTCATTTCTTTGTTCAAACATCTTCGATTGTAAGAAGGAGGCGAAGGAAATAGCAACTTATTCTGAAATCCATTTACATTCTTTACGTTTCCTTGAATTTTTACTATTGTTATTGGACATATTTATCTAATTTGCTATTTTTTTTACGTATGTTAATAATGTTTCTATTCCTTCAATGCTAATAAGTTTTACTCCATAAGTTATGTTTATTTGCGTGGCATTCGTAATGAAAAGATTCCTGGAAAAGCATTTCCGTTTTTACGGCATTGCACATGTAGACATATTCATAAAAGTTACAACGAAAGTTTTGGGCATGGATAAGTTTCCATGGTATTGTTTTTGTTTTATTTTCTTTAGTGGTCTATCTAGTTGAGTTTTTTATGTATTATAGAGTGGAGTCTGCATATCATCCTTAGTAAATGTGTGTGAGATACAAAATTACGCATGCACTAATAGAGAGGTGATTTTAGTATATTCATTTATTGCCTATTCCACTTTGTTTTGATTTCTTGCCCGTTCATATTATACCTTGAACTTTTGCAACGTTAAAAGTGACACTCAAACATAGCTTGACTAAGGAATTTTTATGATATAATAGCGTGCTTACATCCCATTAAATGAGTTAGCTTGATGAAAATGATGTGAACACTAGAATTAACATGTTTTAACAAGATTGTTCACTCTAATTCTTACGAGTTTAATTCCTCTTTTCCCAAACTGTGTATCTGCGTATGCTCAACAAATCATAGCCATTCATTAGTTGGTCAAAAAATAAAAAAATGGGGTCATAAACAAAATAAACGGTTGGATTTCTAAAGGGACATGGAGCACTTCAGTTTTGGGCATAGAGGAATTGATGTCGATTCCTATTCCATTTTAGTCTTAATTGTTTGAAACCTTTTATGTGCATATAGTTAGACTACAGCTGTAATGTCAAGTTAACAAATTTATGATCGATAAATGTATTTTGTGTAAACTAGGTATGTTATGACAACATTATAGGCTTATTGATTTAATGATCCAATCTTTGTTATTTAAGTTGAAGTTATGTTTATTTTTCCTTTTAGTTTTGAATGGTGACTTATTTTTATTCAGGTTTAAATGATATTAGATTCAAAACTCTGCCGTTTTCAAAGACTATAATGGTACAACTTACTATTACCTTGCTAAAAATACTTGAATTTTCTATTTTACAAAATGCAAATAGCAAATATTTTTTAGTCACTTTTGGTATTAATTTTTTGGATTAGTTTTTGTATCACTCGGAATGCTATTGTTTTTTAGTAAATGTTCGTTAGTTGTAAATTGTATCACTTACAAGGTGAGAAGGCTGTTTGTTTTCTTAGTTTACTGGAGCACTTATATGTGATTTTATTTTTCGTTTTGAACCATAGATTGTAAGATCACTTATGTTGTTTGTAGCTCTTTATTTGCAATATATATTCATTTCCGTTAAATCAACTTTCAATGGAGCAAATTGTAAAGACCCAAAAACTCGGCCTTTGAAAATCGGCACCCATACTTCACTTGTACTCTAAATGCCGTAGATTCAAACACCGAATCTGGTTCTCCGGAGCTTATAACACAGTAAGTATAACAACACAGCGGAAGAAAAAGAATATATCAATATATATATATAACATTGATACAATGACAGATACAAAATCTGATACAATATGATACAAAAGAATGATACAATATATATCAATATACATCAGAGATATGATACAAGAAATAGCAGCGGAAAGGAATTAGATAACACCGGCAGCGGATAAAATGTCTCCAATAGATTGCTCCAATCCATAGCTAGCGGAAAGCAAGGTCAGTCGTCCAAGGACTGACTAGCTCCAGATAATCTACTCAACCTGAATATCTGAAAACCCCAACTCTAAACTGCCCGTGTGGAAAATGGTGGGCACCCAGAGTTTAGGAAAGGAACAATAAACTCCGGATCAGTCATGGGACTGGTGTGAGCAACAAAAACAGTTTATCTTTAAACAACAACAAAAGAGTTTTAAACATTGAAACCCGCAATGCTTTTGGAAAATGAAACTACCATAAGGCCTCCCGCACACACACACAATGCAAACGCAGAATCGGAGGAGATTTCTCCTTATGATAGTCAAAGATGCTTACTACGCAAATCATTGGATATTTTTACTAGTGCATAGTGCAGAAAACTTTTCGAAGGTATAATATTAATCTTAGCCAACATACGACCAGTATCGTATGCCTACTATAGCTACTATGTTCAATAGCAGGTTACCGCCACATTCCATAGCAGGTTATACAACCAAAACCGTACAAGGTTCGTATTGTTTCTTTGGATTTCCAACAAATGGTCAGGCTAAGGAACTTCCTTTCCTACTGCCGAATGGGATCGCCTCTGGCTGGACGTCCCGAGAGACAAACTGCTCTCTGCCAACACAAGGCCGGGTTACCCCTGTACCAGGTAACTCACGAATATGCCATCCCCCGGTCCTTTGGGACCTTTATCCGAGGCCTCGGTAACCAACATCACACATAATAATAAAGTGTGTCCACATGAGTATGTATCTGGGCTCCATACCATGATACCACCCCTTTGCAGAAGGAAATGACATACCCTAAAGGGCGCGACCCTCATAACCTTGCCGCATATTCCTGTTTCGACCATTTCCGGGTTGTGAGGTCCAAAGAGGTCTCGTCCATAAAGCTACGCTTTGTCATAAAGCCATGCTTTGGGTCAACAGATGATCAAAGTAATGATCACAAAGATAAATGATCAAACAAATGATCATATCACAAATGATCAAACAATGATCATCACACAGCAACACTCAGCATGCCACATTACCAAATTGGGAATATATCGCTGATAAATTTCAACTACATAACCTCTGAGCTCGTACGTCTCAGAGAAGGGTGTTAAGCTAAGAGAATAAATTCTCCACCACCAACAGAAATGTATTTGAAAGAAATCTGCTTTATATCTCAAAGTGTAATGTCAGACACGTAACCATACAAGTCTGTTCCGGGTTCGAACAGAACCGAAGGCACTTCCGAAGAAGCCCTTGCAAATTCAGGTATTCACAATCTCGATCGGACTTCCCATCACTTAGGAGATCTCTATACCGGGCGCTACTTGGTGCAGAGACAATCGATAGGTCATCCTATCGTTTTCACAAACACCCGGTCTTCAACACCGGTCTTCAAATGCTATCCATATACGACGCATCACATATTCGGAATGGGTTATGTGACACAAAGTTCCTCTCCCGGCTAAACCGAATAATGAGCGTAATATTTTAAACATATGGATATTGGGATTTCAATTAAGTCACAACTTATTACCCAAAACTTTCTTTTCAAACGGTTTAACAAATTACCATTTCAAATCTTTTTAACAACCTTCCACGGTTTAAAACAATTTCAACACTTTAATCTTTTAAACAAAAGATCCATTCACAGATTTTCCAAATTAATTCTCATTTCAATTGGATTAACTCATTAAATCTTTAAAACAAAGATTTAACCTATAGCTTTCAAAACAATTCCATTTCAAATGGTTTAAACAAATCATCATTTTAAATTTGTTAAAAATAAACAGATTTAATTCATAGCCTTCAAAAAGAATTCATTCATAACTTAGAAAACCATTTTTTTCAATTCAATCTTGAAATTCCTTTAATTTAACTGGAATTTCATTTCTTATCTGAAAGCTTTTATTCTTTTGAAAACAAACAGTTTTCATTTTGGAAATTTGATTCATTTATACGAGTTAAGGTTCTTGGGTTAAATTCAAATTCTCAAACCAATATTTTAAAAGTGGTTTAAATTCATATAAAACACATTTATAATATCTTTAATCAAAATTCCAATCATTGAATTCAATTCCAAATATTGAATTCAAATTCAAGTTGAATTATTTAAATTGAAACTTAACCAAGTTATTCAAAATGGCTTTTATTTTTGAAAACACCAACTTTAACATTTAACCCAAATCCATTTTCAAAATCAATTGAAATTAAAATTTAAATTTCAAAAAAAATAAATTTAAATTCATCTGTGACTTAACCGATTTCCATGTGAAATCCATATTTGTGTGTGTGAAAGTGTAGTCTAGGGGTTTAACACAATAGTGCAACACGATGAATCATCACAGATCAAACTACAGAAATATAATTTGATAAGCGATATAAATTATAACGCTTATCGTTCATGCACATACCACAGATATATAAATATCACAGATAATAAATTACATCACAGATAATTTATCACAGATCACAACATAAATCAGGGTGTATCACAAAGCATCATATATCAGGGATATCAAACAATCGAATCATCCAATAGAATCCAAAATAAATTAGAATAAGTAATTAATCCTGAATTACTTTTAATTAATCTCTAATTATAAATTAATCTAAATCATTAATTTATAAATTAAATAATTCATTCTTGATTATCTTGTTAGTTAAATCACTTAATTACCTTAATTATCCCTAAGGTAATCTATTTCTTTATTAATGACTTCATTAAAGTGGATTTAAACATTACATTTCAAATTTAGATACAATTTCCATTTTAAATTTAAGATTTGATATTTAACATTAACCAAATTTAAATATCAATTTATAAACCCATATAAGAAAAGTCCCAACTGATTTACTTAAATTTTTATTTTAAATTTAAGTTTTAACATACATTTCATTTTGAATTTTAAATTTAAAATAAATAAAATTTAACAAGATTTAAACAATTTCAAAACCCTTTTTATTTTTACAAGTTAGAGAATTATTCATTTTGCACTAGAAGTCCAAAGAATTTAAAACCCAATTTCATTTAAATTCAAATCAATTTACAAAATTATTTTATATCATTTAAACTATTTAAATCAATTCAAATTTGAAAACTTTATTATTGTTTTCACTAACCTTCAATTCAAAATTGATTTGTATTTATCTCGATTGCAGATTCAGTTTAAAACTACTTTACATTTTCAGATTTGAATTTAAACAAAACTTGAATTCATATTTAAATTTTTGTTTAAATTTTGACTTGAAAAATCCAAATTTCTTTTTAAATCTTTTAGATTCAAAATTCCATTTGAATCTAACTTCACACTAGTTTAACTTTGGTTATAACTAGCTTACCATTTAAATTTATTTAAATTTGCTTTAAATTAAAAGCTACAGGCAGTTTTATATAAACCTGTAACCAAACTAGCTCAACCGGAGATCGAAGCAAAGTGCTTCGAGTCGCACCCTTCCCTACTTCAAGTAAATACTCGAATGAACTAAGCCTTCCTATTCACTTCGAGTTTCCCCCGTCTCATAGAGTCAACCACCGAGTTATTCGAGAAAACACGCGAGAGAGAAACCAAGAAAACAGAACTCCCAGGCATCAACATAGTCAGACAAAATCGAGCTCGCGCACGTGCACAGTGCCTGCGAGCTTCTCCAGCCATCACTTCATCATCGAACAAATCGACGATCATCCCAAAACCATCCCCGACCCACTCGAGCATCTCCATATTTCTCAAATTCGAAATCGGGAAAAAACGAAACCTGGAAACGCAACTAGTTTTCCCCTCGAACCCTGTCATCACTTCGCCCCCGCTCCTCCGACCACCAGAGAGCCATCACCTCCGGCCATGGTTTCGTCAACCATCCCTCTACCAATTCCCAAAACCACGTCACGCTCGATCGGCTGTAGACGACGAACCAGACAAAACTTCTAGCCTCGACAAAACTAGGTCTACCAACTTCCCAAGCCCGCCGCCACAACTACGACCATCTGACCACCACCACTGCATTTTTCCCTGACACTCCAACCACTCATGCACCTCCAGGAAGCACCACAACTCTCCAGACCCACCAGATCATCAGAGAAACCCCAAAAACCCCAAACTGATCAACCTTAGACTGCTCCTTCAATCCATTACTAAAAAATGTGATTTTAACTTTAAAGTTCATGATTTAGTATAGGGTTTTAGTTTATATACCTGAACTAAGAATTTACAAAGTTTGAGTTTTTACAAAACTCAAGCTTTAATGTTCTATTTACTTCCCAGAGCATATTTGAATTTATTTTGACTTAAATATAATTTTAAACTCTAACCCATGATCAAACAAACAAGTTTTGTCTAGACACTATGTCCTAATAATCAATAGATTAAGTAGTAATGATTTTTAAACTAAAACTGGGCTTGAGATTTAGAACAGAGATGTTCTCCAGGCATTTACAAGCATTCATGCATCTCACATCCAAAAATACACAAAAATTTTCCCATATATACACACACATACAAACTTATTTCAGATATAAATCAAGCAACCATATTTATATTTGAGTTTTGAAAAGGGTTACTCACATTGCTTTTCCCAGAAGAAACAAAGTTTGCTTGATGAACAGGCTTTTAAAATTTGTAAGCTGAAGCTTCCCTGATCTCTGATTCTCTGGCTTTGTAGTTGTTTTTGTTTGTTTCAATTTGAGATGATATTATTTTAGACTTTGCTCAGTTGAAATGATCGAACTGAGATAAATGAAAGTGGGTTTTATTGTGTGATGTATTATTTTGTTTAAGCTGAGATGGTTGTACAAGTGATTATATTTTCTTGTACTATAGCCAGTGATATTTCTTGTTTGTAGGCTGATGGAAATACTAGTGTTGGGCTGCATTAAATTAGCATTGTACCATTTACATCTTTATTTCCTTCGGCTGTACAAAATAGAGATGATTTTCTTTGGCTTCCTTTGCAAGATAACACATATATTTGTTTTGCTTTGGCCTTATCACTTTGCTGTATACTTGAGTTCTATTTTTCCTTGCTGTCTTCTTTTGCTTTATATAGTTACATACTTGAATACAATTTATCCTTTGTATTTTGTTTGTTTGGTTTACCAGCCTATACTTAGTTCATTTGTTTGTACAAACTTATATATTTTATTTTGTTCATACTTATCCAATATATACTTGAATATATATTTGTTGTTTCTACTTTGTATGTTATCTCTTGTCTTGTTTTTATTTCATAGTATAAATAATTTCTATTTTAAATAGGTTATTAAAATTTAGCAAATGTATTTACTTTATATATTTTTACATATTTGAATGTAAGTTGTTTTCTTTTGTTTGTTTTTATTACTTTAAGATACAAGTGAACTTCTAATTTTTATTAAATCTTTCTTTATTATTTTTATTTGTTTTATTCTATTTGTATTTTTAAACCATTTATTTTAGATTTAAACTCAAATTCAATATATATACAATATTTTTAATTTAAATGATTCATCCAAAATTTATTCGAAGATCGGGGAAACTCGCATCACTTAAATCGATTTATTTCACAAATTTATTCAAAAATTCAATGAATTATCAATTTAAATTTAATTAAAATTCGGGGTCGTTACAGACTTCCCCCCTTAAAAGAATTTCGTCCTCGAAGTTACCAGGGAGACACAAAGATAGATGAAAAATATTTCATCAACTCAAATTGAATATCTATTCTGCATTTGGCTTATCAAATCAGAATATCGATAATAGATACAAGAACGAATCTGTTTAAAACTTCATAAGATACTCGGGTCATCTAGGTCTACGAAGTATGCAGTGGCATCGGTTAGTTCGAAGGGATAACTAACCACTCGTAGAACATATCGGGACCCAGAGAATAGATAAATATATGGATACAATTCCAAAAATTTTAGTTTAGAAACTAAAGTATACCTATCAACCATAGCAAACAAAGCAACCAAAGCAAACAATTCATCCAACAAACCATTCTGACCTATTTGGAGTTTATGTCCCATTTTAATATATCGAATTTATTCCTGGTTCTACCAGAAATTATCGAAGAATTGGAAAAGAGATGTTGAACAAAAGAGATTGATAGAGAAAAGATTGTTTCTTTATTGTTACAGAGTATTGACCATTTATAGTCGTATTCCCCTGTCCCCTATCTCATCCTCTTCTTACACTCATACTCACTATCAGTGGATAGTAAGAGAATTTACTGAGGCATTCGAACGGATATTTGAGGAATACTCATTCTAGGGTATACTTCACCCTATCTCTAATGAGCTACTTAATGTGTTATACTCCTGAGCTAAAGTTTTACCTTAGCTCTGATACCACGTAGTAAAGACCCAAAAACTCGGCCTTTGAAAATCGGCACCCGTACTTCACTTGTACTCTAAATGCCGTAGATTCAAACACCGAATCTGGTTCTCCGGAGCTTATAACACAGTAAGTATAACAACACAGCGGAAGAAATATAATATATCAATATATATATAACATTGATACAATGATAGATACAAAATCTGATACAATATGATACAACAGAATGATACAACAAATATCAATATACATCAGAGATATGATACAAGAAATAGCAGTGGAAAGAAATTAGATAACACCAGCAGCGGATAGAATGTCTCCAATAGAATGCTCCAATCCATAGCTAGCGGAAAGCAAGGTCAGTCGTCCAAGGACTGACTAGCTCCAGATAATCTACTCAACCTGAATATCTGAAAACCCCAACTCTAAACTGCCCGTGTGGAAAATGGTGGGCACCCAGAGTTTAGGAAAGGAATAATAAACTCCGGATCAGTCATGGGACTGGTGTGAGCAACAAAAACAGTTTATCTTTAAACAACAACAAAAGAGTTTTAAACATTGAAACCCGCAATGCTTTTGGAAAATGAAACTACCATAAGGCCTCATGCACACACACACACAATGCAAATGCAGAATCGGAGGAGATTTCTCCTTATGATAGTCAAAGATGCTTACTACGCAAATCATTGGATATTATTACTAGTGCATAGTGCAGAAAACATTTCGAAGGTATAATATTAATCTTAGCCAACATACGACCAGTATCGTATGCCTACTATAGCTACTATGTTCAATAGCAGGTTACCGCCACATTCCATAGCAGGTTATACAACTAAAACCGTACAAGGTTCGTATTGTTTCTTTGGATTTTCCAACAAATGGTCAGGCTAAGGAACTTCCTTTCCTACTGTCGAATGGGATCGCCTCTGGCTGGACGTCCCGAGAGACAAACTGCTCTCTGCCAACACAAGGCCGGGTTACCCCTGTACCAGGTAACTCACGAATATGCCATCCCTCGGTCCTTTGGGACCTTTATCCGAGGCCTCGGTAACCAACATCACACATAATAATAAAGTGTGTCCACATGAGTAAGTATCTGGGCTACATACCATGATACCACCCCTTTCCAGAAGGAAATGACATACCCTAAAGGGCACGGCCCTCATAACCTTGCCGCATATTCCTGTTTCGCCCATTTCCGGGTTGTGAGGTCCGAAGAGGTCTCGTCCACAAAGCTACGCTTTGTCACAAAGCCATGCTTTGGGTTAACAGATGATCAAAGTAATGATCACAAAGATAAATGATCAAACAAATGATCATATTACAAATGATCAAACAATGATCATCACACAGCAACACTCAGCATGCCACATTACCAAATTGGGAATATATCGCTGATAAATTTCAACTACATAACCTCTGAGCTCGTACGTCTCAGAGAAGGGTGTTAAGCTAAGAGAATAAATTCTCCGCTACCAACAGAAATGTATTTGAAAGAAATCTGCTTTATATCTCAAAGTGTAATGTCAGACACGTAACCATACAAGTCTGTTCCGGGTTCGAACATAACCGAAGGCACTTCCGAAGAAGCCCTTGCGATTCCGGTTATTCACAATCCCGATCGGACTTCCCATCACTTAGGAGATCTCTATACCGGGCGCTACTCGGTGCAGAGACAATCGATAGGTCATCCTATCATTTTCACAAAGACCCGGTCTTCAACACCAGTCTTCAAATGCTATCCATATACGTCGTATCACTTATTCGGAATGGGTTATGTGACACAAAGGTCCTCTCCCGGCTAAACCGAATAATGAGCGTAATATTTTAAACATATGGATATTAGGATTTCAATTAAGTCACAACTTATTACCCAAAACTTTCTTTTCAAATGGTTTAACAAATTACCATTTCAAATCTTTTTAACAAAAAGATTCATTTTAACAACCTTCCACGATTTAAAACAATTTCAACACTTTAATCTTTTAAACAAAAGATTCATTCACAGATTTTCCAAATTAATTCTCATTTCAATTGGATTAACTCATTAAATCTTTAAAACAAAGATTTAACTTATAGCTTTCAAAACAATTCCATTTCAAATGGTTTAAACAAATCATCATTTTAAATCTGTGAAAAATAAACAGATTTAATTCATAGCCATCAAAAAGAATTCATTCATAACTTAGAAAACCATTTTTTTCAATTCAATCTTGAAATTCCTTTAATTAAACTGGAATTTTATTTCTTATCTGAAAGCTTTTATTCTTTTGAAAACAAACGGTTTTCATTTTGGAAATCTGATTCATTTATACAAGTTAAGGTTCTTGGGTTAAATTCAAATTCTCAAACCAATATTTTAAAAGTGGTTTAAATTCATATAAAACACATTTATAATATCTTTAATCAAAATTCCAATCATTGAATTCAATTCCAAATATTGAATTCAAATTCAAGTTGAATTATTTAAATTGAAACTTTACCAAGTTATTCAAAATGGCTTTTATTTTTGAAAACACCAACTTTAACATTTAACCCAAATCCATTTTCAAAATCAATTGAAATTAAAATTTAAATTTCAAAAACATTAAATTTAAATTCATCTGTGACTTAACCGATTTCCACATGAAATCCATATTTGTGTGTGTGAAAGTGTAGTCCAGGGGTTTAACACAATAGTGCAACATGATGAATCATCACAGATCAAACTACAGAAATATAATTTGATAAGCGATATAAATTATAACGCTTATCGTTCATGCACATACCACAGATATATAAATATCATAGATAATAAATTACATCACAGATAATTTATCACAGATCACAACATAAATCAGGGTGTATCACAAAGCATCATATATCAGGGATATCAAACAATCGAATCATCCAATAGAATCCAAAATAAATTAGAATAAGTAATTAATCCTGAATTACTTTTAATTAATCTCTAATTATAAATTAATCTAAATCATTAATTTATAAATTAAATAATTCATTCTTGATTATCTTGTTATTAAATCACTTAATTACCTTAATTATCCCTAAGGTAATCTATTTCTTTATTAATGACTTCATTAAAGTGGATTTAAACATTACATTTCATATTTACATTCAATTTCCATTTTAAATTTAAGATTTGATATTTAACATTAACCAAATTTAAATATCAATTTATAAACCCATATAAGAAAAGTCCCAACTGATTTACTTAAATTTTTATTTGAAATTTAAGTTTTAACATACATTTCATTTTGAATTTTAAATTTAAAATAAATAAAATTTAACAAGATTTAAACAATTTCAAAACCCTTTTTATTTTTAAAAGTTAGAGAATTATTCATTTTGCACTAGAAGTCCAAAGAATTTAAAACCCAATTTCATTTAAATTCAAATCAATTTACAAATTTATTTTATATCATTTAAACTATTTAAATCAATTCAAATTTGAAAACTTTATTATTGTTTTCACTAACCTTCAATTCAAAACTGATTTGTATTTATCTCGATTGCAGATTCAGTTTAAAACTACTTTACATTTTCAGATTTGAATTTAAACAAAACTCGAATTCATATTTAAATTTTTGTTTAAATTTTGACTTGAAAAATCCAAATTTCTTTTTAAAACTTTTAGATTCAAAATTCCATTTGAATCTAACTTCACACTAGTTTAACTTTGGTTATAACTAGCTTACCATTTAAATTTATTTAAATTTGCTTTAAATTAAAAGCTACAGGCAGTTTTATATAAACCTGTAACCAAACCAGCTCAACCCGAGATCGAAGCAAAGTGCTTCGAGTTGCACCCTTCCCTACTTCAAGTAAATACTCAAATGACCTAAGCCTTCCCATTCACTTCGAGTTTCCCCCGTCTCATAGAGTCAACCACCGAGTTATTCGAGAAAACACGCGAGAGAGAAACCAAGAAAATAGAAATCCCAGGCATCACCATATTCAGACAAAATCGAGCTCGTGCACGTGCACAGTGCCTGCGAGCTTCTCCAGCCATCATTTCATTGTTGAACAAATCGACGATCATCCCAAAACCATCCCCGACCCACTCAAGCATCTCCATATTCCTCAAATTTGAAATCGGGAAAAAACGAAACCTGGAAACAGAACTAGTTTTCCCCTCGAACCCTGTCATCACTTCGCCCCCGCTCCTCCGACCACCAGAGAGCCATCACCTCCGGCCATGGTTTCGTCAACCATCCCTCTACCAATTCCCAAAACCACGTCACGCTCGATCAGCTGTAGACGACGAACCAGACAAAACTTCTAGCCTCGACAAAACTAGGTCTACCAACTTCCCAAGCCCACCGCCACAACTACGACCATCTGACCACCACCACTGCATTTTTCCCTGACACTCCAACCACTCATGCATCTCCAGGAAGCACCACAACCCTCCAGACCCACCAGATCATCAGAGAAACCCCAAAAACCCCAAACTGATCAACCTTAGACTGCTCCTTCAATCCATTACTAAAAAATGTGATTTTAACTTTGAAATTCATGATTTAGTATAGGGTTTTAGTTTATATACCTGAACTAAGAATTTATAAAGTTTGAGTTTTTACAAAACTCAAGCTTTACTGTTTTATTTACTTCCTAGAGCATATTTGAATTTATTTTAACTTAATATAATTTTAAACTCCAACCCATGATCAAACAAACAAGTTTTGTCTAGACACTATGTCCTAATAATCAATAGATTAAGTAGTAATGATTTTTAAACTAAAACTGGGCTTGAGATTTAGAACAGAGATGTTCTCCAGGCATTTACAAGCATTCATGCATCTCACATCCAAAAATACACAGAAGTTTTCCCTTATATACACACACATACAAACTTATTTCAAATATAAATCAAGCAACCATATTTATATTTGAGTTTTGAAAAGGGTTACTCACATTGCTTTTCCCAGAAGAAACAAAGTTTGCTTGATGAACAGGCTTTTAAAATTTGTAAGCTGAAGCTTCCCTGATCTCTGATTCTCTGGCTTTGTAGTTGTTTTTGTTTGTTTCAATTTGAGATGATATTATTTTAGACTTTGCTCAGTTGAAATGATCGAACTGAGATAAATGAAAGTGGGTTTTACCGTGTGATGTATTATTTTGTTTAAGCTGAGATGGTTGTACAAGTGATTATATTTTCTTGTACTATAGCCAGTGATATTTCTTGTTTGTAGGCTGATGGAAATACTAGTTTGGGGCTGCATTAAATTAGCATTGTAACATTTACATCTTTATTTCCTTCGGCTGTACAAAATAGAGATGATTTTCTTTGGCTTCCTTTGCAAGATAACACATATATTTGTTTTGCTTTGGCCTTATCACTTTGCAGTATACTTGAGTTCTATTTTTCCTTGCTGTCTTCTTTTGCTTTATATAGTTACATACTTGAATACAATTTATCCTTTGTATTTTGTTTGTTTGGTTTACCAGCCTATACTTAGTTCATTTGTTTGTACAAACTTATATATTTTATTTTGTTCATACTTATCCAATATATACTTGAATATATATTTGTTGTTTCTACTTTGTATGTTATCTCTTGTCTTGTTTTTATTTCATAGTATAAATAATTTCTATTTTAAATAGGTTATTAAAATTTAGCAAATGTATTTACTTTATATTTTTACATATTTGAATGTAAGTTGTTTTCTTTTGTTTGTTTTTATTACTTTAAGATACAAGTGAACTTCTAATTTTTATTAAATCTTTCTTTATTATTTTTATTTGTTTTTTTCTATTTGTATTTTTAAACCATTTATTTTAGATTTAAACTCAAATTCAATATATATACAATATTTTTAATTTAAATGATTCATCCAAAATTTATTCGAAGATCGGGGAAACTCGCATCACTTAAATCGATTTATTTCACAAATTTATTCAAAAATTCAATGTATTATCAATTTAAATTTAATTAAAATTCGGGGTCGTTACAGAGCAAATATGCCAAATCTTCTAGATTGAAGCAGTGCAAAAATTTTCCTTTAGCTATGAAGTTTCATCAGATTATTTTTGGCCTTAATGGCCACATAACTTAATTAATTATATTAAACCATTATGGTAACTGATATTAACTATTTCCATATTGCTAACTTATTTCAGAAAATATACAATTGAACAGTTGTAGTTATAACTATGATCTGACATTTATGGTCATAACATTACATTTTTTTATCAAAATTTAAAATACTTTTGTCAATCATATTTGTTTAATTTTTAAGCTTTCAATTGCATAGAAAGTTACATTCTTTTTCCATTTCTAATCTTGATTAATAATATTTCTATTTTACAATCGACTAAATCATCAGTTTCCCTGTTTAATCACTTAGCCAGAAAAGGCTGTTCCTATGCGACAAAACTAATGTTCAGTTGTAAAAAAAATGTTTTTTTAGGTTGGTTTTTGTATCATTTATGATGGTATTAATTTTATAAACTAATGTTCATCATTTATATATGGTACCGTTTACAAGGCAAGATGGGTGTTTCTTTTATAATTTATAAAAGCATTTATATGCAGTTTAGTTTATGTTATTGTTTTTCTTCAAATTCTTTTCAAACCACTAATTAAAAGAACACTTATATTGTTTTACTAAATCAACTTTCACAACATCAAATCTTTGAAGTTTAGCAAGAGATTACATATGTATCTTTATATATGTATACGTACTTGACATACAATGGCTTTCTGAAACTTCAAACCATTATGTTAAAACTATTAGGTTAGATAAAGCAATCTTAAATTTATCATTAACCATACTTATGTTGAATATGTATTTATATATAGTGGCTGATATCATGGTTGAACATCCAGATCTTGATGTAATGATTCAAGTTGTGACACACATAAAAAGAAGACTATTGGGCAGCATTTAAGAATAATTGAATGTAAAGGAGAAACCGTATCTTTCTCTTAAATTAATGTTATGTGATCATCCAATATTTTTATATACATCATCTATTAATACGAGCGTTAGGACATGCACTTCGCACATGATAATTGTTCGTGATTCGCATGTGAATTGTTTTCCTACATATTATATATGATTAGCACGTTCAAACAAAAACTGCACAAATATTTAACCATGTTTTTACGTTGAAATAATGTGTAGTTAATTAATTTTTTATTTCTAAGTTGCAACATCTAATTTTTTGTTAGTCTGAATTTTATTTACCGTATCTTTCTCTTAAATTAATGTTATGTGATCATCCAATATTTTTATATACATCATCTCTTAATACGAGCGTTAGGACATGCACTTCGCACGTGATAATGGTACGTGATTCGCACGTGAATTGTTTTCCTACATATTATATATGATTAGCACATTCAAACAAAAACTGCATAAATATTTAACCATGTTTTTACGTTGAAATAATGTGTAGTTAATTTAAATTTTTATTTCTAAGTTGCAACATTTAATTTTTTGTTAGTTTGAATTTTATTAATTATTAATTAGTAAACAATGAATTTGTAAATGATGTTTATTTGTTAGATCACTTTTAAGTGTAGGGGGGACATTTTGAATCTATAAAGAAAAATCATATTTTTAAGGGATATTAAGATATGTTAATATCTATAGTAGGGCATTTTTGTTAGTTCACACTAACACTAAAAGAATGTGACATCAAAGATATTGCAACTATTATCAAAGACATTTACTTTATTAGTGTGATGTATTTCTACATCTTATATATGTGTTTTTATGCACAAATTTTTCCTAAACAACATGCATACAATATTAGTATACAACTTTTACCATATTTTTTTTGAAGCATACGATGAATAAGATGCTAAGCCACATATATTGAAATGTTTTCCTTGCTGCATGCACCAAAAAGTTGTGGTTGGTGATTAATTTGAGGAGAAAAGTGCCTTTAATTTGACACAAGCCAATCCTTTATGAACTAAACATAGGTTGTCTCCATGAATCCTACAAGTGCAAATTCTGTTTTCTCCTTTTCTTGCACAACTTTATATAACTTCATAGTCTATATTCATGTATGTGTATACAAACACGCACCTTTTTGAATATATATTGTGAAAAGGGTGAATGTATCTCTGGAAATTCTTTGTTTGTTATAAATTTGACCTAAATAGTGAATTATGATATAACTTGGTTAAGTAAATTAAACCATTGTGGTGGAAAATATCTCTTTGACTCTTTCCACATTACAGACTTAATTCAAGAAATATATGATCTAACACTTGCAGCTCTAATAATTAAATGATACACTTGCATTATTATCAATATTGAAAATACCATGTTCACTTAGTTTTATAGAAAAGTGATTTTACCAGTCATATATACACATACAATTTACTAGGATAATTTTATGGGGATTTTCACTTAACTTTGCCCTTGAAGTGTAATAGAATCGTGTGTTAAATGGTAATTGTGATGTGAGAATATGGAATAGTGACGAGTGTTCAAGTACAACTTGGTTCATATCATCTTTTTAGTCATTTGTTGTTGAAAATTCAAGGTAGTTCACCTTTTTTGTGTTGAGTTTTGGCATTTATCTGAATTTACATGAAAAGGAAATAAGTTTATCCTATTTATTATAGTAACTTCTCATCACATTTTGCGTAACGATACTGTTTTGGATGCTTTCACCAACCACTTTTGTTGAATATTATTTTGACTCACGTTTTACTTTACATACGTCCAACGGACGTGCCATACGTACTGGTATATATAATACAAAAATTATGTTTCACATTTTTTAAAATTATATTATCTCAAAATACATGTTGGGCAAAAATGTAACGACCCCGAAATTTAAATTTATTTAAATTAATAATTTATTGAATTTTTGAATTAAATTGAGTATTAAATAAATTTTTGAATAAAAATTGTGAAATTAAATTGATTAAATGGAGCGAGTTTCCACGATATCCAAGTATATTCTGAATAAATCATTTGAGATTAAAATATTGTAAATAGTGTATATGTGAGTATATGTGTGTATATTGAATGTATATATATATTTAGGTATATACGAGTAAATTTAATATATATATGTAGATATATATATTTCTATTTGAATTTAAAACTTAAATAAATGGTTTAATAATGATTGATAATAAGTATTGAGTTATAAATAGAATTAAAATGAGTAAGATAACAATAAATATTTAAACTAGGAATAGAAAATAAATTTGACCAATTCAAATAGATATACATATAAAAGATGAACTATAAAAAAAAATATAAAGTAACACTTATGTAAATTCTAACAAAACAACATATAGAATAAAATAGGAATAAAAACAAAGTAAAATAAGAAAAACCAAACTCTTTCAATACAAAGTAACAAACAAAATAAAATCAAAGCATAAGTATGTAGGCAGTAACTAGGAAAGTAATATTACCAAAGACAAGTTTGAACAAAAGTACAAAGATGAGTATGATAATGGAAAACAAAGACAACATTTTATATTTACAAAATCAGCTGAGTAATAAATGCTACATACCTTCATTTATGCAAGCCATAACAACATCATCTCAGCCGAAGTAATTCATTTTCATCAGCCTGCATAAAGTATGGAATGAAAACATATAAAAACACAAAGTACAACATAATAAATGCAAGCACACTAAAATTCACATCAGCCTCCAAAAAAAATAAGAAAATATCTTGTACTTCTATATCCATCAGCCTGTACACAATTTTGATTCATATCAACTTCCATATTCTGGTTCGTTCAAAACACAACATAGTAAAACTGAGAGAGAGAAAAAAATATAAGTATCACCATGTTTCAAAGTCAAGATCATAAAATTAAAACAAAACCAGAGGATCAAGTGCAACTTTGCAAATTTAAAAGACTTCAACTTTCAACTGGGAATTGCAAAGGCCTGGAAAGGAAAAGAGGCTCTGTCATTTGTAAACCATGATTAAGGTGAGTAGCATTTGTCTTTAAATTTTAAGAGTATAAATCTGTTATCCATCTATATATATCGGTGAATAAGCTCCTATGAATATCCATGATTCTCTGAATCTAAATTGAAAGCTAGAAGTGTTTTGGGACAGGCTTACTGTCTGATACTCTGCAAACAAAAATTTTGCTTTCGAAAATCATTTCTTCCCAAACCAATTGATATTTAGACTGGGAATTAAAAGAGTTTCTGTTTGTTTAACTTTGAATTTAATTCTAAAAATAAATTTGAATAGAAATCATTTGACATTATCTCTGGAAATAAATATTTCGAGTACAACTTCATTTTTGACAAAATTCGAATATCGCCATTTACGAATTCAATTACATAGCTTGAATACTTAGGGGATGACGTGAATTTTAAGGTTCATATCATAATTTTTAGTGATCTGATTTGATAGCAGTTCGTGGTTTTCTACTTTGGAGTTTTTGGGTCGCCGTGGTTGATCGAGGCGGCTGGAAGGCTCGGCGTTTGGCCTGGAGGTGGAGGAGGCTGCAGTGGGTTGGGGAAAAATGGTCTGGAGGTGGCCGGAGCATTGTGGTGGGGGTGGCGTTGATTTCTTTTTCCTAAACCTAGTTTTGAGGTGCCGTAGTTTAACGTTTAGTTCGTCGCCGATAGTCGATCGAGTGCAACGCGCTCTTGGGTGATGGAGGAGGGAGAGTTGACGAAGTCGTGGCTGGGTTTTCATGAACTCTGGTGGTCGTGGCGGCGAGAATGGGTTGTTGACAGGTTTTGGGTGGGTTGATGTCTCGAATCCCAGGTTTGAGTTTCGAACTCGATTTCGTTTGGAGTAGCCGTGATGGTTTTGGGCGATCGCAGCCCTGTCTGAGGTTGGTGGGCGAGGTGTTGACGTGCTGTTGGGTGGCCGGAGGTGGCCGGAGCCATGGTGCACGTGCACCGTGCATGTTTGTAGCACTGGGGATTTTTGATGATGGGAAGTTGAAGTTCAGCTCGTGAATTCTGGTAGTCGTCTCGGGTTGATCTCGAGAATTTTGCGTGATAACTCGAAGTAAAATATAGGAGTCTAGGGTAGGTCTGTTTTTCAGTTTTGACAATACCCAGTTTCACTCGAGTTCGTACTCGGGTAAATTTCATTCTGGCTCGGGAAATTCCCTGTTTTTCTCGAAGTAAATTACAGAGGACTCGGGTCATTTGTTTCTAGTGTAAACTGAACCAGATTTTAAACAGTTTTTAAAGTGTGGGTTTTAAAAATTTAAAACCAATGTTAAATTGAGTAAAATTAAGTGTTTAAAATTTCCAGACTTTTAAAATAAAATAAAGTTTTAATTTAAAAACTTTAAAACAAATTTAAAGAGATCTAGATTAAGTAAATTCGATTTAAACCCCTTCATAACTAAGTATTGTTTTAATTTGTAATTTAAAGTTTTAAAGGTTAGTTTATAAAGTGATTTAAAGTTAAATTAATGATCGTTTGAACTTAGAGTTTAAACTGAAAGCTCAAAGAAAATTTGAAATGAATGTTTCCAAACATATTTAAGTGAAACTTAATTTAATAAATGGAAAATGGGTTTTCTTTAAGTAAATAAAGATTAAGATTTAAATTCTTTAACCATTAAGATAATTTGAATGGTAATTGATAATTTGTAATTATAAGTTAAATGTATTAACTAAAGTTTAAATTAATAATCACTTGACAATTTGGAAAATAAAAATTACTTAGAGAAGTAATGAATAAATAATTACTGAATGTAATTAATTTAATGGTAATTTAAAATGTGAATCAATTATTTATTAATAAATCAAAGGATTAACTAATAATGGCAGTTAATTAAGATTAATTTAAAAATTAAAGATTAATTGATTCAGTGATTTAAGAATGATTAGTTAATAATTAAGGGTTAACAAATAAATTTGAAAGAAAGATTTTCAAATAATTTGTAATTAAATTACGATAATTAACCCGGATTAATAAATTGATACATCTGATTTAAATTTATCAGTTGATTAATAAATTCACCTGAGAATGTTTGGATTCTATTGAATGTTAAATTGTTTGGTATTTCCTGATATGTGATGATTTGTGATATACCCTGATTTATGATGGTGATCTGTGATAAATTATCTGTGATGTAATTTATTATCTATGATATTTATATATCTGTAGTCTGTGCATGAACGATAAGCGTTATAGTTTATATCGCTTATCAACTATATCCTGTATTTTGATATGTGATGATTCATTGTGTTGCACTATTGTGTGTTAAACCCCTGGACTACACTTTTACACACACAAATATGGATTTCACGTGGAAAACGGTTAAGTCACAGATAATGTAAATTTGATGTTTTTGAAATTGAAAATTTTAATTTCAATTGATTTTGAAATTTGAAATTCGGGGTTAAAGTAAAAAGCTTTTGAAATGGATTTTCAAAGATAAAAGTTATTTTAAATAACTTAACCGAGTTTTGAAAATTTAAATAGTTAGATTTAAATTTGGATTCAAGTTTGAAATTAAGCTATGATTTGGAAACTAGGGATTAAAGATGATATAAATGTGTTTATATGAATTTAAACCATTTTAAAAGTATAAGTTGAGAATTTGGATTTAACCCAAGAACCTTAACTCGTATAAATGAATCAGATTTCCAGAATGAAAACTGTTTGTTTTCAAAGAATAAAAGCTTTTAGATAAGAAATGAAATTCCAATTTAGGTAAAGGAATTTCAAGATTTAATTGAAAAATGATTTTTTTCCAAGTTATAGATGAATCATTTTCGAAAGCTATGAATTAAATCTGTTTATTTTTAACAGATTTAAAATGATGTTTTGTTTAAACCATTCGAAATGAAATTGTTTTGAAAGCTATTTGTTAAATCTTTGATTTAAAGATTTAACGAATTAATCAAATTGAAAGGGAAATCGATTTGGAAAATCTATGAATGAATCTTTGTGAAATTAAGTGAACTTTATGAATTGAATCTTTTTGTTTAAAAAGATTAAAGTGGTAATTTGTTAAACCATTTGAAAAGAAAGTTTGGGTTTAAATTGTGACTTAATTGAAATCCCAATATCCATATGTTTTTAAATATTTCGCTCACTATTCGGGTTAGCCGGGAAAGGACCTTTGGGTCGTATAACCCATTCCGAATAGTGATACGTCGTATATGGATCGCATTTGAAGATCGGTGTTGAAGACCGGATATTTTCGAAAATGAAAGGACAACCTGTCGAATGTCTCTGCACTGGGTAGCTCCCGGTATAGAGATTTATATCACTCTTTTGTGACGGGAAGTCCGGACGTGATTGGAAATTATCCGGAATTGCAAGGGCTTCGTGAGAAGTGCCTTCGGTTCTGTTCGAACCCGGAACAGACTTGTATGGATATATGTCTGACATTACACTTTGAGATATAAAGCCGATTTCTTTCAAATACATTTCTGTTGGTGGCGGAGAATTTATTCTCTTAGCTTAACACCCTTCTATGAGACGTACGAGCTCAGAGGTTATGTAGTTGAAATTTATCAGCGATATATCCCAATTTGGTAATGTGGCATGCTGAGTGTTGCTGTATGATGATCAGTGTTTGATCATTTGCGATATGATCATTTGTTTGATCTTATATCTTTGTGATCATAGGTTGATCATTTTGTTTGACCCGAAGCAGGGCTTTTTGAGAAAGCGTAGCTTTGTGGACGAGACTTCGTCGAGCCTCACACCCCGGAAATGGTCAAAACAGGAAAGATGCAGCAAGGTTCTAGGGAGTAGCGCCCCTTAGTGTATGTCATTCCTTCTGGATAAAGGTGGTATCATGGTATGGAGCCCAGATACTTAACCTCTGTGGTTGCTGCAAATTTATTACTTTGTGGTTGTTGGAAATCGGGGATCCTCGGGAAGATCGGTGACGATCGGGGGATGGCATACGCGTGTCAGTAGTTACCTATTTTTGCAGAGGTAACCCGGCCTTGTGTTGGCAGAGATCCGGTTAGGTTCTCGGGTCGTCTATTCCAGGGACGTACCCATCTTGGATAGGAAGTTCCTTAGCCTGACCATTTGTTGGAAATCCATCTTCCAATACGAACTGTGTACGGTATTAGTTGTAGAACCTGCCATCTAATATGGTAGCTATAGTAGGCATAGTATAATGGTACCTATGCTGGCTAAGATTTATATTCTACTTTCGAAATGTTTTCTACACTATGCACTAATAATAATATCAAAAATGATTTGATTTTTTGCGTAGTAAGCATCTTTGACTATTATAAGAAGAAATCTCCTCCAATTCTGCGTTTGCATTGTGTGTGTGGTGGGAGGTCTTATGGTAGTTTCATTTTCCAAAAGCATTGCGGTTTTCAATGTTTAAATTCTCTTGCTGTTGTTTAAAGATAACTGTTTCTGTTGCTCACACCAGTCCCATGACTGATCCGGAGTTTATTGTTCCTTTCCTAAACTCTGGGTGCTCATAATTTCCTACACGAGCAGTCTAGAGTTGGGTTTTTCAGATATTCAGGTTCAGTAGATTTTATGAAGCTAGTTCAGTCTTTGGATCGGACTGCACTTGCTTATCTTGGTGTATCGTTATTGGGAGTTCAAGCTATTTCTGGATCGTGCTTTGGAGATGAAGATTATCCGCTGCTGATGTTATCTATTTTTCTTTTCCGCTGCTATTTGTTGTATCATATCTCTGATGTATATAGATATTAATTGTATCATCATTGTATCTGGATATTGTATCAGATGTGTATATCTATATTCTTTTTATTCCGCTGTGTTATTTACTTAACTGTGTTATAAGCTCCGGCGACTCGGATTTGAACGCTCGAATCTACGACATTCGAGTACGATGTAAAGTATGGATGTCGATTTTCGAACGCGAAAATCCGTATCGTTACATTTGGTATCAGAGCTAAGGTTGAACTTTAGCTCAGGAGTGTAACACGTTAAGTAACTCATTAGAGATAGAGTGAAGTAAACTCTAGATTGAGTAATCTCTAAGATATCCGTCTGAACGTCTCAGTAAATTCTCTTACTATCCACCGATAGTAGATATGAGTGCAAGAAGAAGACGAGATAGGGGACAAGGGAATACGACTATAAATGGTCAATACCCTGCAACAGTGGAAACAATCTTTCTCTATCAATTTTCTTTGATTCGTTTCCAAATTCTTTTGATTGCTTCGTATCATCTACAAGAAGAAGTTTCGGTGTGATGATGGCTCTACGAACCGTTGTAGGAGATTCTTATTTCGTATCTTCGTCGACTTCTTATCAGCCTTTTGGATTTAAACCTTAATGAATTTGAAATTGGAATTTTAAATTGAATTAAATTGACTAATAAAATATGGGGGTAAATTGAATTGGATCAATTAAAACGATATCGTTTAAAACCGAATTTGAAATTCTATTGTAATTTCTGTGAATACCAAAGTCCGAAGAGGAACAAATTGGTATGTATTCTGAGATATTCCTACTTGTATTCGGAATCCGTATCTTGAGTTTGAGGAATTATAGGAGATCGCATCTGTCTATCTCTGTCTTTGTTTCGTGCCTGCGAATTTCGAGGACGAAATTCTTTTAAGGGGGGAAGTTTGTAACGACCCCGAAATTTAAATTTATTTAAATTAATAATTTATTGAATTTTTGAATTAAATTGAGTATTAAATAAATTTTTGAATAAAAATTGTGAAATTAAATTGATTAAATGGAGCGAGTTTCCACGATATCCAAGTATATTCTGAATAAATCATTTGAGATTAAAATATTGTAAATAGTGTATATGTGAGTATATGTGTGTATATTGAATGTATATATATATTTAGGTATATACGAGTAAATTTAATATATATATGTAGATATATATATTTCTATTTGAATTTAAAACTTAAATAAATGGTTTAATAATGATTGATAATAAGTATTGAGTTATAAATAGAATTAAAATGAGTAAGATAACAATAAATATTTAAACTAGGAATAGAAAATAAATTTGACCAATTCAAATAGATATACATATAAAAGATGAACTATAAAAAAAATATATAAAGTAACACTTATGTAAATTCTAACAAAACAACATATAGAATAAAATAGGAATAAAAAACAAAGTAAAATAAGAAAAACCAAACTCTTTCAATACAAAGTAACAAACAAAATAAAATCAAAGCATAAGTATGTAGGCAGTAACTAGGAAAGTAATATTACCAAAGACAAGTTTGAACAAAAGTACAAAGATGAGTATGATAATGGAAAACAAAGGCAACATTTTATATTTACAAAATCAGCTGAGTAATAAATGCTACATACCTTCATTTATGCAAGCCATAACAACATCATCTCAGCCGAAGTAATTCATTTTCATCAGCCTGCATAAAGTATGGAATGAAAACATATAAAAACACAAAGTACAACATAATAAATGCAAGCACACTAAAATTCACATCAGCCTCCAAAAAAAATAAGAAAATATCTTGTACTTCTATATCCATCAGCCTGTACACAATTTTGATTCATATCAACTTCCATATTCTGGTTCGTTCAAAACACAACATAGTAAAACTGAGAGAGAGAAAAAAATATAAGTATCACCATGTTTCAAAGTCAAGATCATAAAATCAAAACAAAACCAGAGGATCAAGTGCAACTTTGCAAATTTAAAAGACTTCAACTTTCAACTGGGAATTGCAAAGGCCTGGAAAGGAAAAGAGGCTCTGTCATTTGTAAACCATGATTAAGGTGAGTAGCATTTGTCTTTAAATTTTAAGAGTATAAATCTGTTATCCATCTATATATATCGGTGAATAAGCTCCTATGAATATCCATGATTCTCTGAATCTAAATTGAAAGCTAGAAGTGTTTTGGGACAGGCTTACTGTCTGATACTCTGCAAACAAAAATTTTGCTTTCGAAAATCATTTCTTCCCAAACCAATTGATATTTAGACTGGGAATTAAAAGAGTTTCTGTTTGTTTAACTTTGAATTTAATTCTAAAAATAAATTTGAATAGAAATCATTTGACATTATCTCTGGAAATAAATATTTCGAGTACAACTTCATTTTTGACAAAATTCGAATATCGCCATTTACGAATTCAATTACATAGCTTGAATACTTAGGGGATGACGTGAATTTTAAGGTTCATATCATAATTTTTAGTGATCTGATTTGATAGCAGTTCGTGGTTTTCTACTTTGGAGTTTTTGGGTCGCCGTGGTTGATCGAGGCGGCTGGAAGGCTCGGCGTTTGGCCTGGAGGTGGAGGAGGCTGCAGTGGGTCGGGGAAAAATGGTCTGGAGGTGGCCGGAGCATTGTGGTGGGGGTGGCGTTGATTTCTTTTTCCTAAACCTAGTTTTGAGGTGCCGTAGTTTAACGTTTAGTTCGTCGCCGATAGTCGATCGAGTGCAACGCGCTCTTGGGTGATGGAGGAGGGAGAGTTGACGAAGTCGTGGCTGGGTTTTCATGAACTCTGGTGGTCGTGGCGGCGAGAATGGGTTGTTGACAGGTTTTGGGTGGGTTGATGTCTCGAATCCCAGGTTTGAGTTTCGAACTCGATTTCGTTTGGAGTAGCCGTGATGGTTTTGGGCGATCGCAGCCCTGTCTGAGGTTGGTGGGCGAGGTGTTGACGTGCTGTTGGGTGGCCGGAGGTGGCCGGAGCCATGGTGCACGTGCACCGTGCATGTTTGTAGCACTGGGGATTTTTGATGATGGGAAGTTGAAGTTCAGCTCGTGAATTCTGGTAGTCGTCTCGGGTTGATCTCGAGAATTTTGCGTGATAACTCGAAGTAAAATATAGGAGTCTAGGGTAGGTCTGTTTTTCAGTTTTGACAATACCCAGTTTCACTCGAGTTCGTACTCGGGTAAATTTCATTCTGGCTCGGGAAATTACCTGTTTTTCTCGAAGTAAATTACAGAGGACTCGGGTCATTTGTTTCTAGTGTAAACTGAACCAGATTTTAAACAGTTTTTAAAGTGTGGGTTTTAAAAATTTAAAACCAATGTTAAATTGAGTAAAATTAAGTGTTTAAAATTTCCAGACTTTTAAAATAAAATAAAGTTTTAATTTAAAAACTTTAAAACAAATTTAAAGAGATCTAGATTAAGTAAATTCGATTTAAACCCCTTCATAACTAAGTATTGTTTTAATTTGTAATTTAAAGTTTTAAAGGTTAGTTTATAAAGTGATTTAAAGTTAAATTAATGATCGTTTGAACTTAGAGTTTAAACTGAAAGCTCAAAGAAAATTTGAAATGAATGTTTCCAAACATATTTAAGTGAAACTTAATTTAATAAATGGAAAATGGGTTTTCTTTAAGTAAATAAAGATTAAGATTTAAATTCTTTAACCATTAAGATAATTTGAATGGTAATTGATAATTTGTAATTATAAGTTAAATGTATTAACTAAAGTTTAAATTAATAATCACTTGACAATTTGGAAAATAAAAATTACTTAGAGAAGTAATGAATAAATAATTACTGAATGTAATTAATTTAATGGTAATTTAAAATGTGAATCAATTATTTATTAATAAATCAAAGGATTAACTAATAATGGCAGTTAATTAAGATTAATTTAAAAATTAAAGATTAATTGATTCAGTGATTTAAGAATGATTAGTTAATAATTAAGGGTTAACAAATAAATTTGAAAGAAAGATTTTCAAATAATTTGTAATTAAATTACGATAATTAACCCGGATTAATAAATTGATACATCTGATTTAAATTTATCAGTTGATTAATAAATTCACCTGAGAATGTTTGGATTCTATTGAATGTTAAATTGTTTGGTATTTCCTGATATGTGATGATTTGTGATATACCCTGATTTATGATGGTGATCTGTGATAAATTATCTGTGATGTAATTTATTATCTATGATATTTATATATCTGTAGTCTGTGCATGAACGATAAGCGTTATAGTTTATATCGCTTATCAACTATATCCTGTATTTTGATATGTGATGATTCATTGTGTTGCACTATTGTGTGTTAAACCCCTGGACTACACTTTTACACACACAAATATGGATTTCACGTGGAAAACGGTTAAGTCACAGATAATGTAAATTTGATGTTTTTGAAATTGAAAATTTTAATTTCAATTGATTTTGAAATTTGAAATTCGGGGTTAAAGTAAAAAGCTTTTGAAATGGATTTTCAAAGATAAAAGTTATTTTAAATAACTTAACCGAGTTTTGAAAATTTAAATAGTTAGATTTAAATTTGGATTCAAGTTTGAAATTAAGCTATGATTTGGAAACTAGGGATTAAAGATGATATAAATGTGTTTATATGAATTTAAACCATTTTAAAAGTATAAGTTGAGAATTTGGATTTAACCCAAGAACCTTAACTCGTATAAATGAATCAGATTTCCAGAATGAAAACTGTTTGTTTTCAAAGAATAAAAGCTTTTAGATAAGAAATGAAATTCCAATTTAGGTAAAGGAATTTCAAGATTTAATTGAAAAATGATTTTTTTCCAAGTTATAGATGAATCATTTTCGAAAGCTATGAATTAAATCTGTTTATTTTTAACAGATTTAAAATGATGTTTTGTTTAAACCATTCGAAATGAAATTGTTTTGAAAGCTATTTGTTAAATCTTTGATTTAAAGATTTAACGAATTAATCAAATTGAAAGGGAAATCGATTTGGAAAATCTATGAATGAATCTTTGTGAAATTAAGTGAACTTTATGAATTGAATCTTTTTGTTTAAAAAGATTAAAGTGGTAATTTGTTAAACCATTTGAAAAGAAAGTTTGGGTTTAAATTGTGACTTAATTGAAATCCCAATATCCATATGTTTTTAAATATTTCGCTCACTATTCGGGTTAGCCGGGAAAGGACCTTTGGGTCGTATAACCCATTCCGAATAGTGATACGTCGTATATGGATCGCATTTGAAGATCGGTGTTGAAGACCGGATATTTTCGAAAATGAAAGGACAACCTGTCGAATGTCTCTGCACTGGGTAGCTCCCGGTATAGAGATTTATATCACTCTTTTGTGACGGGAAGTCCGGACGTGATTGGAAATTATCCGGAATTGCAAGGGCTTCGTGAGAAGTGCCTTCGGTTCTGTTCGAACCCGGAACAGACTTGTATGGATATATGTCTGACATTACACTTTGAGATATAAAGCCGATTTCTTTCAAATACATTTCTGTTGGTGGCGGAGAATTTATTCTCTTAGCTTAACACCCTTCTCTGAGACGTACGAGCTCAGAGGTTATGTAGTTGAAATTTATCAGCGATATATCCCAATTTGGTAATGTGGCATGCTGAGTGTTGCTGTATGATGATCAGTGTTTGATCATTTGCGATATGATCATTTGTTTGATCTTATATCTTTGTGATCATAGGTTGATCATTTTGTTTGACCCGAAGCAGGGCTTTTTGAGAAAGCGTAGCTTTGTGGACGAGACTTCGTCGAGCCTCACACCCCGGAAATGGTCAAAACAGGAAAGATGCAGCAAGGTTCTAGGGAGTAGCGCCCCTTAGTGTATGTCATTCCTTCTGGATAAAGGTGGTATCATGGTATGGAGCCCAGATACTTAACCTCTGTGGTTGCTGCAAATTTATTACTTTGTGGTTGTTGGAAATCGGGGATCCTCGGGAAGATCGGTGACGATCGGGGGATGGCATACGCGTGTCAGTAGTTACCTATTTTTGCAGAGGTAACCCGGCCTTGTGTTGGCAGAGATCCGGTTAGGTTCTCGGGTCGTCTATTCCAGGGACGTACCCATCGTGGATAGGAAGTTCCTTAGCCTGACCATTTGTTGGAAATCCATCTTCCAATACGAACTGTGTACGGTATTAGTTGTAGAACCTGCCATCTAATATGGTAGCTATAGTAGGCATAGTATAATGGTACCTATGCTGGCTAAGATTTATATTCTACTTTCGAAATGTTTTCTACACTATGCACTAATAATAATATCAAAAATGATTTGATTTTTTGCGTAGTAAGCATCTTTGACTATTATAAGAAGAAATCTCCTCCAATTCTGCGTTTGCATTGTGTGTGTGGTGGGAGGTCTTATGGTAGTTTCATTTTCCAAAAGCATTGCGGTTTTCAATGTTTAAATTCTCTTGCTGTTGTTTAAAGATAACTGTTTCTGTTGCTCACACCAGTCCCATGACTGATCCGGAGTTTATTGTTCCTTTCCTAAACTCTGGGTGCTCATAATTTCCTACACGAGCAGTCTAGAGTTGGGTTTTTCAGATATTCAGGTTCAGTAGATTTTATGAAGCTAGTTCAGTCTTTGGATCGGACTGCACTTGCTTATCTTGGTGTATCGTTATTGGGAGTTCAAGCTATTTCTGGATCGTGCTTTGGAGATGAAGATTATCCGCTGCTGATGTTATCTATTTTTCTTTTCCGCTGCTATTTGTTGTATCATATCTCTGATGTATATAGATATTCATTGTATCTGGATATTGTATCAGATGTGTATATCTATATTCTTTTTATTCCGCTGTGTTATTTACTTAACTGTGTTATAAGCTCCGGCGACTCGGATTTGAACGCTCGAATCTACGACATTCGAGTACGATGTAAAGTATGGATGTCGATTTTCGAACGCGAAAATCCGTATCGTTACATAAAATTACATTTTTTATTATTTAAAAATATTTTAAATATAAGTCGAAAATCAATAATTAATTTTAAAATTATTTTTAAGTAATAAAACTATAAAATAAATTTTTAATGTACAAAATATTATTTTGAAATTTACTGGAAATTTAAAATTTGAAATTATTTGATATTAATATTTTAATTAAAACTATATGGATATTAATTAAATAATATTTAAAATAACAAATATTTCTAAGTCATGCGCTAGACTAGGTAAATGTTTAATAAAAATTTATATTTATAAATATTAATCTATATTTTATTACATATATACATACACATATATTTAATTAAGTAGCTGATATAATATATATACTAAATAAAAAATATTTTATTAACATATGTATGTATTATTCTCGGTATTATAAATTTTTTTATTATTTATCTTATTTAATATACTTATAATTGATTTAAACATATTCACATAATTATATATATAATGCTAATATTTCATAATTATATTCATAAATATTTATGTTTATATTTTATCTATATTATATTTATAAACAATGGAATATATTTTAATTAACGTTTATATATATATATATATATTAAAAGTAATTTTATATTTGTAAACAAAAGTATATACACACATACATCTAGACAATATATTTACATAATGGATGGGTTAACGTGTTCGTTGCGATGTAAATCCCAACATCTGTAGAAGGACATATTGTACCTTGCAAGGATCGATATGTTACACATGCACACACATATATGTGTATATGATACTCACACACACACACACACACATATATATCATAACATAAATTAAATAGAATTATATCTATTTATAAATTTAAATAAAATAAAAGATTTTATTTAAATAAAATTTAGAAATGTTCTAAATAAATTAGACTTCACGGGCCCAATAAAGATCCAATAGGGTAAACAAATTTGAAATTCACCCATAATTTTCGTTGTGGACCAACCCAGTTTCAACAACAACTAGTTTACAATGGAGAGTTCTTTAATCAAATATCTTGAACATAATGTTATCCCGCCTTTTGGTAAGGCCGTGACACCAAGAAATTAACTGGAAATCAAAGACAGTTCATCCCGAAAAACAGTTATACACAGGTTCGCTATGGATACTGGCAAATTTTTTTCGAGTCTGGATCGAGCTACAATTAACATGACACGGCAATCAAAGCTATGAAAGCCAACGTTCCAAATTTCAAGTCAATCCGAGTTCATATGCTCAAGATAAGATCGATGCAAGCCAAGAAAATAAACTCGTTCGTATCCATCGGTAAATCCATTTCGCATCGGTTTCATTCGAATCCATCAACATCGGCTTCCTTCATATCCATCAGGATTGACCCACTTCGTATCCATCAGCAGTAGCACAGTAGTCCGTTTTGTATCGATCCAATTTCAAGCATGCTTCATATTGATTGGCCACAGATCGATACGAAATCAACACCTCCCATCGATACGAAGTGGAGCACATGCGATCCATACGAAGTGGAGCACAGGCGATCGATACGAAGTGGAGCACAGGTGATCGATACGAAGTGGAGCATAGGCGATCGATACGAAGTGGAGCGATCGATACGAAGTGGAGCACAGGCGATCGATACAAAGTGGAGCATAGACGATCGATACGAAGTGGAATGCACAAGATCGATTCGAAGAAAACACATTCAAGTGGAAAACTCGGTCACTCGGCATAAAAAGTGGATCGATCCAAAAAGCAAGTGCCATGTCAACTAGAAAGCACGTGCCCAGAAGCGATACGAACAGATCGATGCGAAGTAGAGCGATGCGAACTCAGCAGCCTTTAATAAATCCAAACTTGCATCGATCATAACTCAAAATCTACAAGTCCAAATGCCACCAAATTTTCATAGGAGCTTGCGTACATCTTCAAGAATGTTCATGATCAATCCCGACTCGATTGGACTAAATCCTGATCGATACGAATTGCGTTCGCATCGATCATGGATCGACTCCAAACAGTCAGGGATCGATCACATGGGCTCACCCACGTGAGAGAAGAGGTATTCCGAGATCTGAGCGAGATATTTGCAGCCTACGCCTATAAATAGTAGCCTAGTACCCACTGAAAAAGGACTTTGGGCTCCTCTATGTCCAGACTCTGCCGAAATCACCATTATACTCGAAATTTACTGTTGTAACTCGTCGTAACCAGCAAGAAAAAATCAATAAAGTCAATCATTTCATAGTGAACGTAGGCCATACGCCGAACCACTCTAAATCCGTGTGTTTCTGTGCGTTTTTCTTACTTATTTTGGTGTGTTTGTTAGTTCTCCTCCTTTTCCATTTATATTCTTCATTTTATCTCTTCAAACACATCCGAAGAGTGTTGTGCCCAATTTTGGTACAAACACTTTGGTGCTTTCACTGAGAAAACCAGTTTTCTCCTACTCGTTGGATCTACTATCGATATCTGATTGCGTAAATCTAAGAAGAAGATCCAAATTTTAAGTTTAAAGTTCTTCCATCCTATTCAGATTTGCATCAAGTTTAGGAAAGAGCTTCGCTATCCATCATGGTTAACACTAGGATTACTTCAACTGCCGCGGATCCAGAAGGACGGGACAAACAAAACCCCGTACAACTACCTCCTGCCGATCAGAATGCTGTCGGACCATCAGATCTGCAAGGCCCTGCCACCAGGGAAGAATTTCAATTGCTAATGCAAGAGCTTACTCTAAGCCGCCAACAGTTTACTGAGAAACTACGTGCTAACGCAGAACTGACCAATCAACTAAACCATCAAAGATGATGGAGATCCAGAAGGGATTAGGCTTCCTATTCATCCACTGAAAGTTCAACCTCTTCTGACTTTAATCATAGATCCACGCGTCCACGGCTGGATGCAAGTTACACACAAGCCACTGGGTATCAGCAAACATTGAATCTTGGGCAACCGAGAATTGGCCCGCCAATCAGCCATCAGACTGGACCCTCCTCTCGACGAGGTGCTGCCCCATATCACTTTACCAACAACCACACTACCACTACTACTGAATTGGGAGTTGATGCTCGGAACCGAACGGATCCGACCCACCGCCAACGCAACCATACTCCTGAGCCTTATGTCCTTGAAGACATAGAAACAAGGAGGCGAGACATGGACCATAGACCGCGACCGGCCCCTCCTCGCATTGTGGAACCCGACCACACCTTGGCCCAGCATGCTCAAAATGTTCAGATGCCGGACATCTCGACGATGATCTGTCAAATGATCCATGAAAGTCAGAGTCTTACTAATGATGATTGGGGAATCTCCCGAAGTCATACCCCTTTAACTGACGATATACTCTATACTGAACCACCTCGTAGATTCAGGATGCCAACTCTACCTTTTTATGAAGGGAGCTCTGATCCCAATCAGCATATCTTAAAGTACGAATGGTTGATGAACGATGCACGAGCCGATGATGCGGTCAAGTGCCAAAGCTTCCCGGTTTCCCTAGGGGCATAGCAACTATGTGGTTTACCCATTTACCACCTCGATCTATCTCTTGTTTTGACCAGTTGGAAACAAATTTTATTGAGCAGTTATGCATGCATGTCGCAAGGCCGAAAGATGTTAATACTTTGTCTAGTGTCACTCAAGCTCCTGGAGGGACACTCAGACGTTATTTAGAGAGATTCATGCTGCATGCGCTGAGATTAGTAATCCCAACGATAACTCAATTCTGATGGCACTAACTAAGGGGATCGATCCTGATTTCGAGTTCGGCAGCTGGTTGGCCGAAAAACCTCCTGCGTCATTGGACCGTTTCTATTCCAAGGCAGCCCAATTCTTGAGAAGGGAGGATGAGAAAAATTCTAGGAAGAAGGATGATGTAGGAACCAGTGTGGAGGGAATCCAGAGCAATGTTGCTGTTAAAAAAACTAGGGAGAGTTATGGAAAGGAACAACTGAATATACATAATAAACAGAATCAACATAAAGGCAATGAAAACCTAAAGAGGAAACGTGATCAGAATCGTGGGCCACGACGTAGGGCTCCCATGTTTGATAACTATACTCCTTTGAATACGTCGTTGGAAAATGTGTACATACAGACTTGCAATACTATTCAGTATAAGAAACCTGCTCCAAAACAATCATCAGAGAAATAGATTCAAACGGGGAAGTTTTGTAGATTTCATGATAGCTATGGCCATAACACGGATGAGTGCCATCATTTGCAAGATATTATTGAGAAGTTGATACGTGAAAGAAAGTTGGACCAGTTTGTGTAGGCGTCGCAGTGCGAAGGTGCAGGTCCATCGAATCAGAACCATTTGCCAAATCAGGCGAGACATGAGGAACCCGCTCGTACTGGCAGGAGGTTGGTGATAAATACTGTTAGTGGTGGTCCACATCCAGCAGATCGGAGCTGGAGGGAAATGGAGTCGTATGCCAGCTCTATTAGGCATGCGGGCTTCGAATGTTGTAGTAATTTGGAAGATGGGGCACCAGACAAACAATAGAAAACGATGGCTGACAACATCATGTTCGAGACTGGGATGTCGATGGAGTCGAAGCCCCAACCATTGATCCACTTGTCATTTCAGCTCATATAGGTCCTGCTTGGATGAAGAGGATCCTAGTGGACAGTGGAAGTTCAGTAAATATATTGTTTAAACGAGCTTATGATCAAATGAAAATGGAAGCAAAAGATCTAAGGCCTTATCAGTACCGCATCCATGGCTTCAATGGAGGTGTGACTATACCCACTGGGATGGTGGAGCTACCAGTGGAATTGGGAATTGCAGAACGCTGGAGAGTCCGGATATTATAGTTTGTTGTATTGGACATAGACTCGCCATACAATGCTTTTTTGGGCCGACCGGCCATAGTCGAGTTCAGGGCTGCCATTTCCCCTTGGTGTCTGACTTTAAAATTCCCTACCGACAATGGAGTCAGAGTTGTTCAGGGAGACCAGGCTGTTGGACGAGCCTGTTATGTTGCTGAGCTGCGGGACGCGCAACGAAAGGAAAAACGAAAGGGCGTAGAAGAATCTCTCTGCGCCCGCTTTGTGAAAAATCGACAGCTAACGCCTGGTCCTAGAACCCGGGCACCCCAACCAATTCCTAAGGGATCTTGACCTAAGAAATACTAAAGGTGAAGACAAAAGTAAAGACAGTCAAGCTTCCCTAGCCGAACTGACGATCGATGTTCCGATCGACGGTAATGACGATTCTAAAATGATAAAGATTAGATCTCAACTAAGCCAACAAATGCAAGAGGAATTGGTTTAATTTCCTTGGACAAACCTCGACGTGTTTGCCTGGACGCACTCTGACATGTGTGGGATCTCGCCAGACATCGCAAGCCACACAATGAATATTGACCCGCGACACGTCCCGGTCAAGCAAAAAATGGGTGGTATGGATCCAGAGAGATCTGTCGCCCCTAAGAAAGAGGTAGAAAAGCTTAAATCGAATGGGTTTATTCGAGATGCATTATACTCGGAATGGGTGCCCAATCCTGTACTCGTCCGAAAACCAAATGGGAAATGGAGAACATGTGTTGACTACTCAGACTTGAATAAAGCTTGTCCTAAAGACAGTTTTCCACTTCCCCGAATCGATCAGCTCATAGACTCAACGGTTGGACATGAACTCTTATCCTTCATGGATGTGTATTCCGGCTACAACCAGATACCCATGCACTTAGCTGACCAGGAGCATACCAGCTTCATAACCGATCTGGGACTTTACTGCTACAAAGTTATGCCTTTCGGACTCAAGAATGCTGGAGCAACTTATCAACGGTTAGTTAATCGAATGTTCGCTAATCAGATCGGAAAAACCATAGAGGTATATGTGGATGACATGCTAGTGAAGTCACGATTCTCTACTGATCCTATCAAAGACCTGGAGTCAATGTTTAATATCCTCCGAGAATGTAGAATGAAGCTCAACTCGTTGAAATGTCACTTTGGGGTCGCATCCGGAAAATTCCTTGAGTTTATCGTCAATGCTCGAGGAATTGAAACCAATCCCGAAAAGATCTTGGCAATCAGAAATCTTGAGACCCCCAAGAACTATAAAGCAAGTCCAGAGTCTCAACGGTAAAGTAGCGGCACTGAGCAGGTTCATTTCAAAATCCATTGACAAATGCATTCCCTTCTTCGATCTGATCAGAAAAGGGAAACAGAACTTTGAATGGACTATGGAATGTAAGGCGCATTCTGAGCACTGGTTCAACATCTCTCTACACCACCCATTCTGTCAAAGCCTATTGATCACGACAGGTTGTACATCTACTTGGCGGTGTCAGAAAATGCAGTCAGTGCTGCCCTAGTTCAGGAAGAAGATCTGATACAATGATCAGTATATTACATTAGCAAGCGACTGACCGGGGTAGAGAGAAATTATCCAAAGCTGGAAAAGTTGGCTTATTGTCTTGTTATTGCCTCGAGAAAGCTCCATCCATATTTTCAGGCCCATCATATCATTGTCTACACTGACCAGACGTTACCACTGGTCCTTACGCAGCCTGAGACGTCTGGAAGGTTGCTTAAGTGGAATATCGAGCTAAGTCGGTTTGAAATTACGTACACTCCAAGGTGAGGCATTCAAGGACAAGTCCTAGAAGATTTCAAAGCTGAATTCACTATCCCGGAGGACTTGCCCGAAACTAGTGAATCTCCCAAGTATATCTGGAAGTTGCATACTGATGGTGCATCAAATGACCGTTGCTCAGGTGCTGGAGTTGTAATGGAAACTCCTGAAGGCTGATCTATATACTATGCTTTAAAGTTCAATTTCCATGCAACCAACAACGAAGCCGAATATGAAGCCCTACTTGCCGAATTGAGGCTTGCCAGAGATTTAAGAATTATTGTTGTGGAGATTTATTGTGACTCGCAGTTGGTCATGTGTCAAGTTCGGGGGGAGTACCAGGCCAAAGACCGAAGGCTGGCTGCTTACCTAGCTCGGGTCCAGGAGATATTGAATCAATTTGACTAATATGCCATTTATTGCATATCCCGAGAGCGCAATCAGAAAGTCGATTCATTAGCAAAGTTAGCCAGTACAGGTAAAGCACAGCAAATGGGAATCATTCCCCTAGAAACATTATCTTCCCCAAGCATCGATCGGATGGAAACAGATTGGGTATTTGAGGTTATTCCCGATAAGGAGTCATGGATGACTCCGTTCAGTAACTATCTCGAGCATGGGACGCTGTCGGAGCGCAGGAGTGAAAAGAGACAAGTTCTTCGAAAAGCTTCGCGGTTCACTATCCAAAATGGAGTCATGTATAGAAGAGGACACTCTGTTCCTTTACTCTGGTGTATCGCTCACGATGAGATCAAATGAGTATTGCATGATGTGCACAAAGGAGAATGTGACGATCACACCGGGGGGCAAGCTCTTGCCAAGAAAGTGCTCCAATATGGATATTATTGGCTGACTATAAATTGCTATGCATTGGATTACGCCAGAAAATGTGATAAATGTCAGAAGCACGCTCGAATTCCAAGAGCCCTACCTACCGAAATAACTCAGATGGTCGGTCCTTGGCCGTTTGTAGTATGGGGCATTGACATTAGTGGCTCTCTACCTCAAGCCAAAGGTGGTGTGAAGTACGTCATCATTGCAGTTGATTACTTTACCAAGTGGGGGGAAGCTGAACCCCTTGCTACAATCACGACAAAGAAACTGATCAACTTTGTAGTGTGCAACATTATCTGCCGATTTGGTCTCCCACGTACCATCATCATAAACAACAGAGCTCAATTCGACAGTGTTGAATTTAAGAATTTCTGTCAAAGGTTCCATATCCATAAGAAGTTCTCCGCAGTTGCACACCCTCAAGCGAATAGACAGGTTGAAGCTGTTAAAAAAGTTATAAAGTCTATTCCGAAGAAACGACTGGTAAAGGCCAGGGGCAAATGGGTCGATGAACTTCCTATGGCTTTATGGGCTTATCGGACAACCCATAAATCCACGACCAGCACACTCCTTTCTCTCTTTCTTACGGTTCAGAAGCCGTTATTCCAGTCGAGATGGAAATACCTTACCATCGTGAGACTTATTATGATCCGGAAACAAATGCTATATTACTTGCCGAATCTTTGGATTTATTGGATGAGAAGCGAGAAGAGGCTGATTTGAGGGCAGCTGCATACCGAAGTTGAGTCGCCCGATTGTACAATGCCAAGGTCCGACCCCGAACCTTTGAACTCGGCGATCTCGTCCTTAAGAGAATTTATCTGGTTCCTTCACATATGAAGCCAACATGGGAAGGGCCGTATGTTATCGAACTAAAGCTCGGAGATGGCACATTTAAATTATCGACCGTTGACGGTCTTACTCTGCCAAGAGTCTGGAACAGCGAGAGTCTTCGCCGCTATTACACATAATAGGCTCTGTTTATTTATTCAGTCTACTTTTTATTTGCAATTTGTTTATGCATTTCGAAATTTGAATTTGTAATAATGCAACTGATTTTGCCATATTTTCTTATTTCAGCAATAAAATGCAATCTCTTCGAGCCAGAGCTGTGATTTATTTGAAATGCATCATGTAATCATCACTATGCACAGAGAGCTAAGTTCCATCATACGGTGGGATTTATTCAAATAGGGAGTGACTGTGATACGAACGGTCACTCACTAAGTGAAACCCAAGCTCGGGGGCAAGTCATCACACTGAAGCCAAAAAAGGATTGATAAACGACAATCTACTAACTGACTCTAGATTCCCAGAATGCGAATCAGAGTATAAACTCGTAGTTACAGGCTCGAAGAGGGTGGATCCGTCCACCTAACGACTTCGCTCGTATTTAAACCAAGTTCGAGGAGGATGGATCCGTCCATCTAACGACCTCACTTGTTAACTCAGGGTGGATGTGAGTCGACCATCCACGATCCTGATAGGTCCGTCATTCTTGGAGTGCGAACGAAATCCTAAAGCCTAAACATATGTGACTGATCATCTGTCGGCCAACTCCAGATTCCAGGAGTGCAAGCTAGAGTATAAACATAAATCCCAAATGGGTGCGATTGGCCAACCATCAACTAACTCTGGATTCCCATAGTGTGAATTGGAGTATAAACATCAGCTAACTCTAACTCCCCAGAGCACGGATTGGTGTATAAACCCAAGCCGAGTGTAAAATGACCACCTACGAATCAATCTAAGTCCCCAGAGAGCGGACGAAGTTCTAAATATCAAACGGGCATGGCTGACCACCCGTAAAAGAACTAAAGTCCCCATAGTGCGGACATATCTCAAAATCATATGCAGGCGCGACCAACCGCCGAATTATGAATGCAATCCCCATAGTGTGGATGCAACCATCAATGGAAGAGCAGTTGTGATTCAACCACCCGAACTCGTCTTGTTTTAGCCTCGCTTCAGCAAAGTTAAGTTCGACGTATTAAAGGCAAATAACGATTGTTAACCAATATTTTCAACTTATCCCTTGAACTGGGGGAAGAACTTAAGTACTAGCCACTGACTGAAACAGTGCAATATCAAGACTCGACTTAGCGCTCGAACGCGACCCGAAGCCATAGCTCCGGAATTTAGCAACTAAACCCGGGTTCGATTCAAAGACTAAAACTTCGCAAGTGTATTGAATAGAAGTTCGAACGCCGAAACACTTAAGCGAATAAACACAAACTGAGCTAAAGACAAAATGGAATTTTATTTCAACTATACTTCGGAAAAGAAGGATAAGTACAAAATTGTTCTAAAAATCCTACTAGCAGGGACCGAACCCGCATCTATATACGGCTTACAAAAGAAAGAAAAAGTAGATTCCTATCTATCTACCAAAAATGAACTAAGAAGACATGTCTATTCTTTCTTTTTCCTTGGCTTCTTCTTTGGTGTCGACTCGCTGGAACTACCACTTGTCTGCCTCTTTGAGCTCTTACCTTTTGGGGGTTGATCTCCAGCCGAGGGCATTATGGTAACCTCCTCCTCCGAACTCACATGGATTGGAATTCTTCTTGAAGGCGGAGTCGGGGTAGTAGGATCGATGTTGGCAGGAGCAGGAGGCACACCGGTGTCAACAATGGTACCATCGGGAGAAATCATCCGCAAAAGGGCTGGGCCAGGTCTCGCCATTCCACCTCCAAAGCCACTGCCCCACTTAGCTGCTTCCAGCTTGGCGTTGATTTCGGCCAGTATCTCCTCTTCGTGAATTGTTTGAGCATCGCCGGGAACGTTAGCAGTTGGGCCCGAGGAGCTAGTTACAGGTGCGCCTCCACTCATGTCAAACGACAGATCAGCAAAGGGGCCACTGTAATGACTGAGAAGCTCCTCCATCATCTGTTCATCGAAAGTAAGTATGCTTCCTTGTACCCCATCCGTAGGTGCAGTAACCGTTGTCATGGTCGCTTCCATTATGATAGCCTCCTGCTCGTGATGCAACTCTTGGGTTGTAGGAGGCATGGCAGATGTAGCTCCTATCACTGAATAGAGACAAAGATAAAGTTATTAGCGATTGCTTCAAATAACGCTTCCCAATTTGAATGAGCATAAGAGATGTTCAGAGTACCTTCCTCAGAATGAGTTGTAGGCAGAACTGGAGCAGCTCCAGTGACATGCTCGTGAAATGGAGATAACCGCGGTCTATTGGGATTATATGTAGGAACAGACTGAGGATCAACCGTAGATGTAGATTCAGGCTGAGTTGGCACAAGGAATTCGGAACCCGCATCGTGGTGCTCAAAACCAGAACCCTCTCCAGCTTCCGAATGCTGAGTGCCAAGTTTCTCCTATTCGTATGTGATCGTAATGTCATGGAGAACTTTCCCTTCATCTTTACTCAGCACCCGGTTCTCCAGTTCGAATTCATCAGTTGCTTCAGCTTGGTGTTTTGCCTTCTCGTCATCCACCAATCGGCCCCAAGCGTTATGCAAATGAGATGGATAGTTATCGATCCAAGTCAGGTTTCGGTGTTTCAGAACATTAGCATTATATGCGACCAGAAGATCTTCGATATCATCCTCAAACCTAGACTCTGCCATCTTCACTTCATTTTCAATCCTGGCCTCGACCCCCTGAATTTTAAGTACTGCCGCATCTCTCTCATTTTGAAGCACCACAGCCTGCTTGCACGCCTCCTAAGCAGCTTTGTTTGCATTGTCTTTTTCTTTGACGATTTAAGAGAATTTGGCATTAAGTTCGTTAAGTTCCTTTAGCACAACATCCCTTTCAGTTGTAACAGTGGTGTTTCGGTGGCCCATCTCCTCGACCAAAGCGAAATGCGTCTGTCGTATCCACACCATGGACTGATTTGCCTCATCGGCTTTCTTAGTGGCCTCTATTTCCGACTTCTTGGAAGATTCGACCTCATTGTTAAGCACTTGTATTATATGGTCCTTTTGAGCGGTATCGGTTTCTAACTTCTCAATTTCTTTTGCTCGCTCAAAGGCCACCGCTGATGCTTTATCCGCAGTCTTCATCCACTCCCTATATTGGTTGTAAACATCATGGATGTAATCATGCATAGTTTGCTCCGCATCAACTGGAATTCTCTTTAAATGTGGAGGGAAGATGAAGCCGTCAAAGAAAATGTTTGGGAAGTCTTCTTTCAACTGGGCAATTTTGATTGCTCCTTCCCCAGTGGTCTCGGTAATGGCTTGTTCAATGACAATGGGAGTTTCAGCCTCGGTTCTACGGCTCTGTGAATCCGACCTGGGAGCTTGAGAAGACGGTTTTTGGCGTGGAGGCTCTAAGGATTATTTCCCATGACCGGAGGGTGGGGTTGGAGCTCGATGAGGTAGAGAGCGTGATCGGGAGCGATATCTATATTCTCTATCTCTATCCCTCTCCCTCTCATAACGTTCTTGACTAGAATAACCGCGATCGCGGTCTCTATCAGCTTCCCTCCTACGGGACTCATAGTATGAACTGGATGACTGGCGTGCAGAGCGGAGGCTTCCTAACATAGATTCTTGCCTTGTCATCGTATCTGTAAAATAGAAAGAAAAGCAGAACCAGTAATCTCCAGAAATGAATAACTTATGATTGGAAATCATGTAGTGCCGTGAAGTGTATGTATGCATGTGTTAAACCCCCCGACCAACCGGATATGTCAGCCACACTTGTAGGAAGTGACTCGCTTAAATCTAAGGCACTTTGAAGCCCTTCCAATCCAATGTCGTGTTGGAGCGACACATAGTCCGGAATTGGAATGTCGGCAAGCCCTTCAAAAGGATTTTCCATTTGCGAGGGAGGAGCCTCCAGAATTCTAGCACCGAAGGTTGGCAGGGACACGATTACGGATTTCCATCTCAAAGACTTATGACGCTTATGTGCTACTGCCTTGCCTTTTCTCTTTCCCTCTAAATCCTGAAAACTGTCAAGAGGCCCGGCTACGGCCTCGTCTTTAGATGGTACCTTCACCTCCCTCCTCAGCAATAATAATCCCGGGCGCTTTACGCTTCACCCATCTCATCGAGGCTGCTCTAAGCAGTCCCTCAAGTCTTATGCTCTGGTTTCGATCGATTAGCCCAACAATCCTCAAGTTTCTATCTATGAGCATTGGGTCAATGTCTCTCATCTCGCCCGACACTCCCTGAAGAATCCGTACTATTTCTTTGAAGTGGGCACCTTCGGGTCGCGGAATTGTGGCTGTAAAGGAAAGAAGATATTAGTTTCAGCGTCAATTATGACTATTTCGTTAACTACTGGAAAAATTGCAGCACTTACGTCTGCCTAACCATCGACTAGCAAACCCTGGAGGACATCAGATGTAGAACCACTCCGTCTTAAAGTAGCTGAGCCTGGTCCAGGATCCCGACACCACTTGGAAATTCCTGACTGCCTCTAGAAACGTGTGAAGGATTGTCTCCCCAACTCTTGAGATTAAACAAGTATCTGACTTCTTTCGAAGTCGGGGCCGAAAGAGATGTTCCATGAAAATAATGAATAGGTTGTTCAGCAGTGCATATCCATTTGGATGTAATTGCGATGGAGCGATTCTAAAAAAGTTAACACTTCTTGAATATACTGGTTAAATGGGGGAAGTGTTCCCACTGTGCACAAACGTCGTCTAATGGTAAACCGTGCCTTAAGCATATTCACCCCAACATATCTTCGGAAATATTGGATGGTATAGAATCTTGAGGATTCACGATAAAAGTTGCTCCTGGCAGCGCGTCCGGAGCTGGACCTATTACTTCGGCTGCAATGGTCGGCATCTCTATTACTGGAGAAGACGAGCTTTGAGGCTCCTGCTGCTGTGAACTTGTAGATTCCATAACTAATCAACTCATCAAAAACCATCATTAGATGATAATAAGCCCATGTGTTCCCCAATGTGAAGTGCATGAGTGTATTGTGCAGTGCAGTGCTACATAATACTAAAAGGATTCTACAAAATTTGAGAAATGTTCAAACGATAAGACTTCGTTATTCAACTGGAGTGACCGTCATCGCTGACCGTCACATCCGTGCCATCCAGACTTTAGAGACCGATCCGAGTTAAAGTTTGTTAAATTCAGTCAAGTTAGAGTTCCATCGACGGGCTTCGAAAGGCAGTCAAATATGCAGTATAACGGTTAAGTCCAGTTATGCAGGGTAGAAGCTCGTCAGAGTCAAATATTCAAGCGTGCAAAAATTTCGTATCCATCACTATTGAAATTTGGATTGATCAATAGAAGAGCAATTCGTATCAATCGGCGAAAGAGCAATTCGTATCGATTAGAGAAAAGCAATTCATATCGATCAGTAAATCATCGATTCGTATCGATCAAGTAATCGATTTCCAGTTCCAAAGTTCGTATCGATCAATGCATATCGATACGGATGCCATCGATTATCAATCGATGCGAATGCCTACCATCTATCGATACGAAGCGGTCCCCTCAATCGATACGAAGTTGCATCATTTCTGGATCGATACGAACTCATCCATCGCCCATCATCGATACAAATGCCGCCTTCATATCCCTCAATGCTACTTCTTCTCCAATCAACACGACCGCCATTACTTCCTTCCTCAACCAAGCTCCAGCCCAATTTCATCAAAAATCGGCCATGTACATGAATGGATTAGCAATTGGACTCAAATCTCATCGTTATTAACGCGAATTCATTGATTCATTACCTAATTTAAACAGTTGGTTCAAGGGATTGGAAGTATAATTCGATTCGAAGGCAAGAGCGATCTCTAATTCTTGGCTTTGCAATCGATACGAATGGCTGGCAGTAGAATGAAAACAAGTGGAAATTTCTTTAAGTACAAAAGCATTTATGTGGATGGAAGACTAGGCATATGACGATTCGTCTCCCAGTGCAAAATGACCGGTTGGAGCGGTCTGTAATATCATCGATACGAATAGCTCTCTTTGTATCCTTCCACCCAACCGATATGAAATAACCAATTCGTATCCAGTGACCGATCAAAACGGTTTTAACATCATCGATGCGAAGCTTCCTTCGTATCCATACACAGCCTATTAGAGATGAAGCAATTTGTATACATCAAGCTATCGATACAAGGACAAATTTTCAACTTCTCACATTAGTCTAGGAGAGGATCAACGCGAAAGAGATACTTTAAAAACAACCACCAAGCATTGGTACAACTCGAATTTCACATCGATTCAGAAGAGGATCGATACGGAATTCGATAAAAAAAATGACAACGACTCGTGAACGTACGAATGTTAATGAGAGTGAGGTTAGCATACATGCGTGTATGTTGGACTAATATTCAATTTTTAAAATTCACAGGAAGTGAATGCTCACCTGATGACAGTTACAACAACAAACAACAGTTTGCTATCATTCGGCACTCAGTTACAACAGTGCACAGTACAATAATTGGCGGCCAACAATTCATTATTTATATTACTAAAGATCCATCAAACGTTACATCTTTCGATGAAAAGACAACAACCAGTCAACAAGTCAGATAAAACTGTTCAGAATTAAGATTGCAGCTTTTCAAAGCACGTCATGTTCTCACAAGTCGTACTTTGGGGTGCAAATGTTATCCCGCCTTTTGGCAAGGCCGTGACACCAAGAAATTAACTGGAAATCAAAGACAGTTCATCTTGGAAAACAGTTATACACAGGTTCGCTATGGATACAGGCAAATTTTGCCCGTGTCCGGATCAAGCTATAATTAACATGACACGACAATAAAAGCTATGAAAGCCAACGTTCCAAATTTTAAGTCAATTCAAGTTCGTATGCTCAAGATATGATCGATGCAAACCAAGAAAATAAACTCGTTCGTATCCATCGGTAAATCAATTTCGCATCGGTTTCGTTCGAATCCATCAACAGTGGCTTCCTTCGTATCCATTGGGATTGACCCACTTCGTATCCATCAGTAGTAGCACGGTAGTCCATTTCGTATCGATCCAGTTTCAAGCATGCTTCGTATTGATCGGCCACATATCGATACGAAATCAACACCTCCCATCGATAGGAAGTGGAGCAAAGGCGATCGATACGAAGTGGAGCATAGGCGAACGATACAAAGTGGAGCACAGGCGATCGATTCGAAGTGGAGCATAGGCGATCGATACGAAGTGGAGCCCAGACGATCAATACGAAGTGGAATGCACAAGATCAATTCGAAAAAAACACATTCAAGTGGAAGACTCAGTCACTCGGCATAAAAAGTGGATCGATCCAAAAAGCAAGCGCCATGCCAACTAGCAAGCACGTGCCCAGAAGCGATACGAATAGATCGTTGCGAAGTGGAGCGATGCAAACTCAGCAGCCTTTAATAAATCTGAACTTGCATCGATCATAACTCAAAATCTACAAGTCCAAATGCCACCAAATTTTCACAAGAGCTTGCGTACATCTTCAGGAATGTTCATGATCGATCCCGACTCGATTGTACTAAATCCTGATCAATATGAAGTGCGTTCGCATCGATCATGGATCGACTCCAAACGGTCGGCGATCGATCGCGTGGGCCCACCCACGTGAGAGAAGAGGTCTTCCAAGATCTGAGCGGGATATTTGCAGCCTACGCTTATAAATAGCAGCCCAGTACCCGTTGAAAAAGGATTTTGGGCTCCTCTACATCCAGACTCTGTCGAAATCACCATTGTGCTCAAAATTTACTGTTGTAGCTCGTTGTAACCAGCAAGCAAAAATCAATAAAGTCAATCATTTCATAGTGGATGTAGGCCATACGCCGAACCACTTTATATCCGTGTGTTTTGTGCGTTTTTCTTACTTATTATTGGTGTGTTTGTTAGATTCTCCTCTTTTTCCATTTATATTCTTCATTTTATCTCTTCAAACACATCTGAAGAGTGTTGTGCCCAATATGGTACAAACACGTAAAGAAATAAATCTTATAGAAAACAATTTTTTATATAAAAACACATTTCAAAATAGAAACCATAAGTATCAATTATTATTTTACAATTCTTATTTCTGATGTTTCTTTATGAAGCAGAAGTGAACATTCACTCTCTTCAACTGAACTATGTCTTAAATCACGTCTAATTGGTTTTCATTTCTACATGGTTAAACCATTCAAAAGAAAACCTTTATTACAATATCATAACAAACACTTTACAAAAAGTGCATTTATTCATCCTTAACTTTTAAGGACATCAAATAAATTGCACTTTACATAAACTGATCAAACTAACATTTCAGTGATCAAATTCTTAGATTTATCTTGTAGCCTTTGGTCCAATGTTACATTTAACACAACAAAATCATAATTGTAATCAATCATATTGAATACAAGATCTCACACTACAGTTACTTGCTTATTTCAATGAATTAATTTCATCGAGGTTTTATACATTGTGAATCATGGTCGTTCATCATATAAAATTTATATGTGATCGTATATGGATCAAATACCCATATCCTTTATTACTTTTAGAGTTCGAAACTCATTGAAGACAATACACAGTCTTGGGCAAGTAAACTCATAAGTTACCAAGTTATGAACGTAATTAGTAGCTGCATAATTTGGGGATTACATGGGTCAACATGCAAAAATTTATTCGTATGTATATTTTATATTTCTATACGTCAATACTAATTCAGTTCAGTTGTTTATTTTAATTGATAAACCTTTAATCAGTTATATTAATTGCATAAATTTATCAATGTAGATTAGTTCAATTATATAGCGGATATTCTTACAATATTAGAAAGGTTAGGTGCTATCATTTCATTTTTCAAGTAAGGCTCCAACTAGTCTTTTATGTTTTTTCCTAACCTTAAAATGAAGCTTAAAAGCCTTTCAACTTCACTATTAGGTGTTAGGACTAGTATGTTTTGGGATTCTGACCTTGAGGAAAGCTCCACAAATTATAGGCCTAGATATAATGGATAACTCATTATCGGTTGCATTAAATACAACTCCTTACCTTGTGCTCTTTGTCTTAATCTCACCTTTACCTATAGGAAAGCTCAACAAATAAAGAGAGATTATTCACTCATACCTACCATTTTGTGACTGCCTAAGTATAAGGCACATACCGTGAGGAAAGCTCAACAAATATTTGTAGTTATCATGCGTCATCTATTATATATATTGATAGTACTACACATAACATCCCTAGCTTGAGGAAAGCTCAAACAACTAAGGAGTATGCAAGTAATCTATTAATATATAAATGATAGAGGACAATATTTATATTAAAGATTCATAATCTTTAATATATTTAATTGTATGGTATCGACTTATAGAATAATATATTTCCTATGAAATACCTTTGTGATTCAAGTGTCAAACACATGAAATTACGATATACATACTTTTACGTATGTATTTATTCCTTAAGTCTATTTAGAGTTTCTTTAATTTTCCACCGTTAGTTTATACATTTATATTATATAAGTTTTTTTATTATATAACTTTTATACTTTATTTAATAATATAATATTTTATGTATAACATTATATTAATTAACTCTTATTTAATTATTTAATACTTTAATTAATTATTATATTATTTGTAGGATCGTTTTCACCCTGGAGGGGGGTTGAGTAGGGTCTACTAAATATTAATGTGGAAATAAAAATAAACACAAAAAGTAATGCAGTAGAGATCACACACAGTTTTACCTAGCTTCGGCAATAACCTACCTACATGCTTCCCCCAAGGTTTCTACTAGAAATTAAGTAACCAGACGCTAACAAAACATGTAAACTCATGACACCCACTAACTTGATTAACCTAACTCTAAGCTCAAAACCCTACCTCAACTCAGCCACTGAGTTGTGAATTCTCGAACTACAAAACCGTAGTTCATAAACCACTTAAACTAGTGTTTGACTCAAATAAAAATAAAAAACAAACTAAAAATAAATAGAAACCCTAATACACTATATAGCCACAATCAAAATAGTATCGGCCCAAATAAAAAGATAAACACGTTCTCAAATCATACAGCCCAATCAAAAGACACAAAGAAGTTTCTCCTTTTATTTTTTGTGTGCTTATCCATGCCGTCTCCTTTTTCTTTTTGATCTAGTATTAGGGTTTGTTGAATTTGAAGCCACCGCCTTGAAATAGAAGTTCAAATTGTTTGCTTGATGCTTTCGTTCCTCAATTGCTTACTACAGCTTCAATGTCAAGTTCAAATTGTGCTTTGAATTTGGTATATGATTTTGCCCCTTTTCAATTTTTAATTATGCTCGACTTTTATTGTTTTTGAACTCGATGATCATTTGCCAATAATGAAATTGGGAATTTATGGGGAATGAAACCCTATAATCTCGTTCGTATATTTGGTTTGAATTTTTGAAATGCTTTGCTCGGCCATTCGATTCTTGCTTGAACGATGTAATGATTTTTGACTTGTTTATTTCTAACTATCGATTGAATATGTTTTCGATCTTTGCTGCTATGACTTGTTCATCCTTTGAAAGTATTTCTGATATATTCAAATATTTTTAAATATATTCGAATTTGTTAATTCTTTACTACTAATAACTTGTTCAACTGCGACCTTTTCTACTCCTTGACTTTCATCGAACTGCTACTGAAAGTTACGAAATTTTGAACACTTCAACAGTATTTTGTTTGGCCATTTTTTAAAACATTTCCTTGACTCACAACTTCACAGTTTTTGTTGTATTTTGGAACACTTAAGCTCCTTGATTTTGTTCGAAACTCCTACTGAAACATACCTTGATTTTGACTTGGAGTCTTGGATGTTAGTTGCTCGAGTTTAATCTGTTTTCTCCATGTATATACATACGCACATATATGTATGTATATATGTGTGTGATTCTGACTTTGCTTGTTGCATCTCTTTATAAAACTAAAGTCACTTAATTATTCAGTGCACTTTTTCACTTGCGTCATGTAGATAATAGTGAACTTGTATTATGAACTCCAGTTCATGTTGAAATTGAACTTTCTTCGAGTTAAGTGTCCAGTTCCTTGTATTCATCCATGTTGAGCTACTTGAACATTTTGCTTTGTACTCTGGTTACATTGTGAAGTCTGATGTGTTCATATCAAGTTGATTCCATATTTACTCTGGTTCACATGTGTGGTTCCCGAGCCTGTCTGGAGTTTTCAATTTAAGTTTGGTCTGAAATGTTGTATGTGTGTGGTCTGCTTTGGTTGAGGCATTTCATTTATCTGATCTTGTTACCTTTTTGAAGTTTGGTCTTTGTTTGTACATGTCTGGTGCACTTGTCCATGGTTTCATATGAATGAAGTCTTCATGTGTGTACATTTTGTTGAGGCTTCATGAGTCTGCACTATTTGATTTTGTGTTCACTTCATTCTTGTGCCTGACCATGTCTTATTAGTCTTGCATTTTCTTCGAGCCCCTGTGCACTTCATGTTTTCATGCTTCAATGTTTACTACCGCTGTATATTTGTGTGAATCTGCATTGTTTAAGAGAACTGTTGTCATGTTCAACTGCTTGCATGGTTCATGTTGAAATTAAACTTTGGTCTGGTTCCTTTTGAAATCTTGTTCCACTGACTTGTTGAGTTTATTTGGAGTGTTGTGTGTGTGAGGCTGTTGTCATGCTTATTTGCTTCCATTTAACATGTCTAGTTCCATTTTGGCCTGGTTCACCGCTTTGTCATGTTGTAACTGAACTTGTACTTGAACATTCTATGATGTTTTGTTTTTGTGTTGCACCTAAGTTGAATCCAGCTTAGGCTTGGGTTTGACCTTGGGCTTACCTGTCCCTGCAATTTTAATAAGCAAGTGTATATCGGTGTGCACGACCTTGTGGCATGTACAGTGATACACTATGCATATCACAAGTTGTTCATGTAAGATGAATTAACAAAAATGACGACGAACAACCTAAATAACTGAGGAAAATAAAATTTTCAAACACACACTTCATTTTGCACTGCAAAATATTTCTTTTTCAATTTTACTGTGTCTGTGTTTATTTGCAGATAGTTCAGATGCTGGATACAGGCTGGAACAGAGTTGAAGATCAAATACGAGTGTTGAGTGAATTATATAGTGAGGTGAAATATGTATGAAAAATTGTATATTGAAAGTTGTGTTGTAATTGAAACTTGTATAGTGAGAGCTTAAATTTGTACTATTCAAATTTTATAAAATATTTATTTGAATAAAATATCTGTTTAAATATGAATTCGAGTTATTTATTTTATTCAACAAATATTTATTTAATTATGTGGAAAAATAAAAATAGTATAATAAGTAATACATTTAAACAAATATATATATGTTTATTATCATTAAACCAAAATCATAGGCTATTGTATTCTACAATCTCCCCCTTTTGATGATAACAAACATATATTAAGATTTTAGCTCTATTAAATGTTTTTGGTCTTGATGAATTTTATGAGCTCGCCCTATTTGAATACTCCCCCTACAATAAAGTTCCCCCTTCATATATGCATGAAAATAAATAAATAATAATAAATGCAATAAACCTAGATGGGAATATGCAAATAAAAAATTTGAACTTATTTGCCAAATTCTTAACTTCTCTCCCCCTTTTGTTGTCAGCAAAAGAGTAATAGTGTTAGATAAGAGTGATAAACCGATAAACATTAATACAACATTAATACCTGATCGAGTATAAATGTTAAATTTCAATAAAAAATCATTTGTACTCTGCTAGGTGCATATTCCATTTTAGAGAGATAGGGGTGATGTCGGCATAAAAAATCATATAGCCATGTCCATTTTGTGGTATATTTATGACAGGAATTTAAATACATACTAACCATGCATAACCGTTAGGACTTTTAAATGAAATTAGTAGTATTCCCAATTTTTATTAAAAAACAAATTCCAAGCATCTTCTAAACATGCATAACCGTAAGGACTTTTAAATGAGGTTAGCAACTCGCCTATTTCAACCAATTTTTATATGTGTTCCATACATGCATAACCATGAGGACTTTTAAATGAGCATGAAAGCACATAATCAAAGATTCCAAGTAGTTCACCCATGCATAACCGCGAGGACTTTTAAATGAGAGTGAGTACTTTTGGATGATTTTATTGCTAATTAACTAAAAAAATGAATAATTTCCTGTTTAAATACCACATTTTGACATACTATATTTGAATTTGATGAGTGATTGTCGTAGAAATATGATAGGAATAGAGATGGTCATGGAATTTTTACCAACCATAGTTATTACAAAGTATGTTTAAATTTTTAAAGAAATTTACTAAATATACTATCTCAAGTCATAATGTATGATTAATATCAACACTCATCACTTTTTTCAGTCACTATTTATCTTTTCAATAATCAATAGGGAATCAGATTAGTTAACATAGGCATTTAAGATCAAATCCAAAAATATAAAATAAAATTTCTGAAATGCCTAAACTGAGATGAAGTCGATAAAAAACATTTTCTAGAAAGGGTTTTGTAAAAATGTCTGCCAATTGAAAATCAGTTGAAATGAAATTTATGTAGATATTTTCTTTTGAAATGTGATGCAACTAACGAACGTCCCAACATAAAACATGTTCCACTAGTACTTTTTCTATCAACTAGGCTACGAGCATAATCTGCATCTGAATACCCTTTTAACACAAAGTTATCATTAGTTGGATACCATAGACCAAACCGTGGGGTGTGCAACATATATCTTATAATATTTTTACGGCTTTTAAATGAGATTCTTTTGGATTTGATTGAAACCATGCACATAAACAAACAGAGAACATAATGTCTGGTCTAGAAGCAGTAAGATAAAGAAGTACACCCACGTGTATCTAGAGTAATCATTAACCAATACAAAATAATATCTCTTACCTGAAAATAATGTTTCTTTTGATGAAAGGTCAATAATTTTGCAAAAATCAGAATCAAAAACAACATTCATTCCCTTATCACATAACTGGCTAATTGAAATCAGATTATGGTGCAGATTTTCAACATATAATACATCGTTTAAGGTAAATGTACCATTGCCTACTTTACCTTTACCAATAATTTTACATTTATCGTTGTTGCCCATTGTCACTCTACCACCTCTGTACTTCTCTAGGATAAGGAACTTTGATTTGTCGCCCATCATGTGCCTGGAACAGCTAGAATCCAAGTACCACTCTTGCTGTTCCTTAGCCTGCCAACACACCTATAGGAGAAAAGATTTTTGTGACCTACTTGTTTTTATAGGTCCATGATTGTTAGTGACAAGAAATTTTGAAAAATAAATTTATGTAGAACCAAGACAGTCTATGTTTGTTCCTTTTGGCACCCAAATTTGTTTGACTTTAAGGGATTTTACATTCGTGCCTTTAAGAACCTAAATTGGTATAGTTTTCATGTGTTTGAGTCTAAACCAGCAATTGTTTTGATTGTGTCCAATTTTTCCACGAATCGTGCACTTGGAGTTGACATGATTAGTTTCACTTCTACCCTTTTTAGATTGAGTATGCCCAAGTCCTTGTCTAACAGTATTAACAGTTTGTTTCCCTAATAGCATATTTAGTGATCTTTCTCCTTTGGAGAATTTTCCTAAAGTTGTAGACAATTGTTGGACTTGTGACTTGAGAGATTCAATTTCATTCAATAACAGAGTGCACTTTTTAAAAGAATTTTCTCTCCTAGTATTTTCACTTTCTTTCAAAATCAGGATTTCATTTTCAAGCGATATAATTTTAATTTGTTTTTTTATTTCCTCTTCTAATGATGGACACTTATCACACTTAGGGATTTTATTTCTATAGTTATGAACCATTTGATCAAACTTCTTATTTAGCTCTATCAAACTATCTATTTGTGATTCAATTTTAGCATACTTCTCCCTAAGTCTTTCAAAACAGCCATTTACTTCATGAAAATATACAAGTAATTGCGAGTGAGTTTTGATACCTCGCTTGGCTCGTCATCATCGCTATCACTTGTTTCTCCTGAAAAACACAGATTTTCTTTTTCACTCTCATTACCAGTGCTTTCATCATCTTCATCACTTTCAATCCAAGTTGCTGCAAAATTTCTCCTTTACGGTTTCTTTTCTTTGCTGACTTGACTTTGAGGACAATTTGGCTTGATATTTGTCACAATTTAGGTTTATTGCACTAGTGACAAATAATCTCCTGCTTTTCTGAGTTGTCTAGAACTTTGATAATTCTGCTCTTCAGTTGTTGATTTTTGGCTAGATTTCCATATTTGTGGTTCCACCTTTTGAATCTCTTTATTATTAGTGCTAGTTCAGTTGCTCTTTCGTCATCACCATTATCTTCACTTTCCATCGTTCCTGTGAGAGCTATTGATTTGTTTTTCGTATCTCCTCTTTCACGTTCTTCCTTGAATTATATTTCTAGCTCATAAGTGGTGAGATTTCTGATGAATTCTTCAACTTAACTTTTTTCAGATCCTTTAATTCTTGGATGGCAGTCACCTTTGCTTTAAAATTTCATGGAAGAATTCTGAGGATCTTTCGAACTATTTCCAGTTCTGTGTATGGTCTTCCTAGGGATTTTGATTTGTATACAAGATTAGAAAGTCGTCCATACATTTCTTTGACACTTTCATCCTTCACCATTGTCAAGTTCTCGTACTCGCTACTAAGCATGGCAAGGCGAGATTCTTTAACCTAGGAGGTTCCTTCATGAGTCACTTCAAGCGTGTGCCAGATTTCCTGCGCAGTTAGACAATGTGAGACACGGTTAAATTCAATTTGATCTAATGAGCATATAATAGAATTCATAGCTTTAGCATTAGCATTCTGCATTTTATTTTCAAGAATTGTCCATTGATCCATCGGTTTTTCAACTTCTTGATTATCTACCATTACTGTTGGTGTGCTATATCCCATTTCAGTAATATTCCATGCATCTATGGTTTTCAGAAAAAATTTCATTCTAGTTTTCCAGTAAGCATATTCACCATTGAACATGGGTGGCCTAGCTATGGACCGACCTTCAGCAAAAGCATTATTAAAAAAAGCAATTTTTTTTAAAAATCAAATTTTTAAAATTAGAAAATGGTTTTTGTTCCTAGCTCCGATACAACTTGTAGGATCATTTTCACCCTTGGGGGGTGGGTTGAATAGGGTCTACTAAATATTAATGTGGAAATAAAAATAAACACAGAAAGTAATGCAGTAGAGATCGCACACAGTTTTACCCAGCTTCGACAATAACTGGCTTACGTGCTACCCCCAAGGTTTCTACTAGAAATTAACTAATCAGACGCTTACAAAACACGTAAACTCGCAACAACCTCTATGTAACGCCCCGAAATTTCCGATCCCAAAAATTCCGGATAGTTCGAAAAAGAAGAAAAGAGGTAGAAGAAGAAACAGAAAACAAGTCACATAATCTCACATTCGCAGCGGATCAAAATATAATATCAAATAATAACAGTTATATAAAAGAAATCTGTACTTGTCAAATTACACTTTAATACATCAGAGTTACAACATATACACAAACACTGGACAGATAAAATCAACATGTCCCAGACAAACTACAATATATCACAGTGGAATACACTCCATACGTTCTTGCCATCCAGCTCGATCACCCAGAAATAGAAATCGAAAGCCAAATCGTAAAATTGACGTTCGATCGAAAATCTGGAAAACAAGCTCGTCGGAAAAATCGACCATTGCCGTCGATCTCGACCACGACATCCTTCGCCGATAACACCGGACCTACATCACGACTTCCCGCTCCTAATCCCCACCTCGCGATCACCTCCCATCACCCATGGCCATCGCCATTTCCTTGCGAACATCCTCGTCCCAAAACTGAACTTTGAACCCTAGTTCACCCTCACCCAGCAACTCCGATCACCAGATAAATCCCAAACTATATTCATGTGATCCCCCACTTTCGAACTTCCTTCGACAACGATCAAGGCGAACAACATCATGCAGATCGTCTGAAATCGATGATTTACCAAAATCTAATCATCCCCGAATATCTCACCCAATTCTAATTTAAAAATCATCATTCCTATTCCTAAATTCATGAATATCAAACTAGAATCAGGTTATAGAATTGATTCATAAATTTTTGACAATTAAATTTGGATTAAATTTTGATCAGACTTGAAATTTATTTATTTTATAAATAAACGATCCATATATATCTATGAATCTATTTTTAAAATTAAGCTTATAAGCTTACAATTACTTTATATTTACAAATCTTAGCCTATCATCAAATATCTGGAAAGATATGAATTTTTTTTTAAATTTAGAAGCCTGGATAATGAACAGAGGACTTATATCCATTCACACAGTTTTGAAAAGGCAAATTCATTCATACACACATACATTCTCATGTATAAACATATACAAACCATATTTTTCTTTTAAAAATCATCACCAACATTTAAACATATTCACGGTTTTTCAAAACTATTTTTTTTAATTAAATGTTTACTCACTGATTCAGTTTTAAACAGGGACTTGTTTTTCATGTTTCCAGTCATTGTATATAAATATTCACACATACCTGTCTATTTATGTGTTGTATAAGCTGTGTAACTCTGATTGATGTTGTATATTATGTAAATACTTATGTTATTAATATAACTTATTCGTTCCGCTGTTGAGATTCTGTTGTGTTTCTTTCTTTCTTCTCTATCTTTTCTCTTTTCTATCCCTTTCTTTCTTCAAGATGATGCGACTTTCTGTGGAAAAAAAGTTGGGTCATCACAGCCCTAACTTGACTAACCTAACTCTAAGCTCAAAACCCTGCCACAACTCAGCCACTAAGTTGTGAATTCTCGAACTACAAAACCATAGTTCGTAAACCACTTTAACTAGTGTTTGACTCAAATAAAAATAAAAAACAAACTAAAAATAAATAGAAACCCTAATACACTATATAGCCCAAATCAAAATAGTATCGGCCCAAATAAAAAGATAAACACGTTCTCAAATCATACGGCCCAATCTAAAAGGCATAAAGAAGTTTCTCCTTTTATTTTGTTTCGTGCTTATTCACGCCGTCTCCTTTTTCTTTTCGATCTGGTATTAGGGTTTGTTGAATTTGAAGCCACCGCCTTGAAATAAAAGTTCAAATTGTTCGCTTGATGCTTTCATTGCTCAATTAGCCGACGCAGCTTCAATTTCGAGTTCGAATTGTGCTTTGAATTTGGTACGTGATTTTGCCCCTTTTCAATTTTTAATTATGCTCGACTTTTATTGTTTCCAAACTCGATGATCATTCGTTGATGATGTAATTGGGAATTTATAGGGAACAAAACCCTATAATCTTGTTCGTATATTTGGTTTGAATTTTTCAAATACTTTGCTCAGCCCTTTGATTCTTGCTTCAACGATGTGATGATTTTTGACTTGTTCATTTCTGTCGGTTGAATATGTTTCCGATCTTTGCTGCTATGACTTGTTCATCCTTTGAATGTATTTCTATTATATTCAATATGTTTAAATATATTCGAATTTGTCAATTCTTTACTACCAATAACTTGTTCGACTACGACCTTTTCTACTCCTTGACTTTCATCGAACTGCTATTGATAGTTACGAAATTTTTAACACTTTAACAGTATTTTGTTTGGCCATTTTTTTAAAACATTTCCTTGACTCACGGCTTCACAGTTTTTGCTTTATTTTGAAACATGTAAACTCCTTGACTTTGTTCGAAATTGCTACTAAAACATGCCTTGATTTTGACTTGGAGTCTTGGATGTTAGATGCTCGAGTTTAATCTGTTTTCTCCATGTATATACATACACACATATATGTATGTATATATGTGTGTGATTCTGACTTTGATTGTTGCATCTCTTTGTAAAACTACAGTCACTTGATTATTCAGTGCACTTGTTTACTTGTATCATGTGGATAATACAGAACTTGAATTTATGAACTCCGGTTCATGCTGAAATTGAACTTGCTTCGAGTTAAGTGTCTAGTTCCTTGTATTCATCCATGTTGAACTACTTGAGCATTTTGCTTTGTACTCTGGTTGCATTATGAAGTCTGGTGTGTGTTCATATCAGTCTGGTTCCATATTTACTCTAGTTCACATGTGTGGTTCCTAAGCCTGTCTAGAGTTTTCAATTTAAGTTTGGTCTGAAATGTTGTATGTGTGTGGTCTGCTTTGGTTGAGGCATTTCATTTATCTGGTCTTGTTACCCTTTTGAAGTCTGTTCTTTGTTTGTACATGTCTGGTGCACTTGTCCATGGTTTCATATGAATGAAGTCTTCATGTATGTACATTTTTTTGAGGCTTCATGAGTTTGCACTATTTGGTTTTGTGTTCACTTCATTCTTGTTCCTGACCATGTCTTGTTATTCTTGCATTTGCTTCGAGCCCCTTTGCACTTCATGTTTTCATGCTCCAATGTTTACTACCGCTGTATATTTGTGTGAATCTGCATTGTTTAAGAGAACTGTTGTCATGTTCAACTACTTGCATGGTTCCTGTTGAAATTGAACTTTGGTCTGGTACCTTTTGAAATCTTGTTCCACTAACTTGTTGAGTTCATTTGGAGTGTTGTGTGTGTGAGGCTGTTATCATGCTTCTTTGCATCCATTTAACCAATCAAGTTCCATTTTGGTCTGGTTCACCGCTTTGTCATGTTGTAACTGAACTTGTACTTGACCATTCTGTGATGTTTTATTTTTGTATTCCACCTGAGTTGAATCCAGCCTAGGCTAGGGTTTGACCTTGTGCTCACATGTCCCTGCAATTTTAACAAAAAGTGTATATCGATGTGCACGACCTTGTGGCATGCACAGTGATACATTGTGCCTTTCACAAGTTGTTCATGTAAGATGAATTAACAAAAATGATGACGAACAACCCAAATAAATGAGGCAAATAATATTTTCAAACACACTTCATTTTGCACTGCAAAATATTTCTTTTTAAATTTTACTGCATCAGTGTTTATGCTGTAGATAGTTCAAATGCTGGATATAGGCTGGAATAGAGTTGAAGATCGAATACGAGTGTTGAGTGAATTAAGTAGTAAGGTGAAATATGTATGAAAAAATGTGTATTGAAAGTTGTGTTGCAATTGAAACTTGTATAGTGAGAGCTTAAATTTGTACTATTCGAATTTGTAATAAAATATTTGTTTGAATAAAATATTGTTTAAATATGAATTCCAAGTTATTTATTTTATTCAACAAATATTTATTTAATTATGTGGAAAAATAAAATAGTACAATAACAAATACATTTAAACAAATATATATATATATATATGTTTATTATCATCAAAAAAATCACAGGCTACTGTATTCTACATTATTCAATTATAACATATTATATTGAATATATATACTATAACCTTTATAGTAATACATATATCTTATTAATATATGTGTTTTTAATTTTAACTTTTAATTTATTTATTTAACTATACCATATTAATTACATTTTATTAATTTTGAAAATTCTTTTATGCACACATGTATACTCATATTGTCTTAAACAATTCAAGACAACGTAACATATATAATTATATATATTATACATGTGTGTGTGTTTAGTTAATTAACTCATTTAATTAATTTATTTATTTTATCAATCTTATTAATAAATAATATTCTAGAAATTAATTTCTTAATATTTTCAAACATTTTGAAAACCTATATTATCTCACAACATTTATAATATACACGTCTTATTTAAATTTAACTTTTAAATTCAAAATCTTTAATTTTGTTATTTTTAAAACAATTTTGAAAATTAGTCTGTAACGACCCATAAATTTTGATTGGTTTTAATAACGTAGTTAACTGAATTTTTTGAAGTTTTAAATAATTGAATTTTGAATTAAAATTATTTATTTGGAATACGTCTATTTTAATATAGCAAATGGTAAATTTTCATCTAATAATATTGAAGTTTATTTTTTTTGAAATTTTATTTCAATTTAAATCAGTAAATAACAGTTGAATTTAAAAGTATTCCAAAACCTTAATATGTCAACATGAGAAAATTTATTTGGAACACTCTGAATCAGACTGCGACGTTCGTTTCGTGAAATTCGGATGTTTCTAGCTCCGTTTGGATTTTTCCATACGGAATAGCAGCATTTTCGGTACCGATTATCGACTTTTGATCGGATGATCGTACCACTGATATCTGTATGCCGTTTTGATCGTCTCATCGTGCTGATCTCAGTGGTATATTTATTTCTATATTTTGAGGTCTGGTACGCGACGGAAACAATGAACAGTTCGTTGTAACGGTACCATATATTATAACTTTTAGCTTTCTGTTCCTTTTCAATATCAAACGCGCAGTCCAAGGAATCAAATAAAATTACTTTAATGATTCCCTGAATTCTCGGGTTTGATGTTTGCCCTTCCTACTGTTATAAACCAAATGATGGTTCATTTTCGTACTTTCATCGGTTCGACCGTTCAAATAAAATAAAGTTGCATTCCTTTTCTTTTTCATAACTGTTCACTCCCCATCTCTTTGCTTTTGTTCAACCATCTGTTTGTCCCCTATTATCCTCTCCTCTCCTCTTCTTTTCTCTGTTCTTTATTTGCTAAAGAAAAAAAAAACAAGGCTTCAACATTCTGCTCGAAATCTTCTTAGCCTGCTTCTTTTTTTCTCTCTCTCTTTGCTTTCTCACGCCATCACCACGTTTCATCACAAGAGCATGAAATGACCCTCCTATTTTCACCCTAATTTCATAAGGACTTTTTTTTAAGAGATGATATATAGATATATCATTCATTACAAATATATTTCCCAGGGTCATTTTCTTTCTCCAATAAACAAAATATATCCAGGATCAAGACAACTTACCAATATAAATATATCAGTGTATTTCTAATAACATACACATACATATGAAGATGTATGTGTTCCTCTTGTTTATATTCAGAGTATATACTTTATTTTCTTTTTATTTGTTGTACAAGAACAATCTGTTTGATTTAGATTTTAGCAATTCAGATTAATTGATTTTTGACCATATAATCCACTGGAAACATGTACTTTAGTCTGTTATTCTAATTAAGAAATGATCAAGTAATAATCAGTGGAAAGCAAGCTTTTAATATGGATGATTGTGTTAAAGTCTGTATAGTATCAAACTCAGGCTAAAAGAAAGTGGATCATAAGTGAACACAAGCAACATCTAGGCGTAATGGAAACGCGCCTAACTTATACATGAGAGGTCACGAGTTCGAGTGCTATGTTGGTCGGTTCAAACACAATTTTTGTTTTTCTTTTTATTTTTCTCCTGTATGGTTAGAAATCTGATATCTACCTATATCTGCACATATATATTTAATTTTTGCCTATAATCTAACATACAAAACAAAATTTCTTGCTTTATTATTTTTAAAACCCTTTCCTACAATTGTTCTAGGAATTTATGTTCATATTTTGCCCAAATATCAACATGTACACAGATATACATGTACATGTCCATATCTTTGCTCATTTTCCAGAAAACTGGGTTCAAATGGTTCCTTGCTTCATTGATTTGAAGTGAACAATTTGTCTGACCTATGGTCTAACCAGTTTACATTGCTTATCTGTCTTAAACTTTTAAAGATGATTGTGGTGAAACAATTGCTAAATGTACTAAGCTTTTGAAATGCATTTCTATTTTCAAAATACAATTTATCATGATCAACCAATACATCATTTATTTGAAGCTGGTTAACTCATGTATCATGTATCTGCTACACACTAGTTCAAAGCAATGGAGATACCATTCATTGCATTCTGTCTGAAGCCTTTAAAAACATTTTACTTTTCTCAATACGATTCAGAAATGAATTCAAACTTATTTACAAAGCATTTCAGTAAAAAGAAACTAAAATCCTTTTAAGTTTACTTCTAGCTAAATCCAGATTTATTCTATAACTCAGTGCTCTGTTATGTCTCAAGATTAACTAATACATAATATAAATTATGCAAAACAGTAGCTCACCTACATATGCATATTTCTTTTCCAAGCATCCATATCAATACTTAAAATCATTTCCTTGTTTCCCACTCAGATATTTCTTTTAGATTTTAAACCTTAGTGCATAACAATATATTTAACATGATACAACTAGTCCATCTAACCATAATAGAATTCATTACATGACTGGAAATCTTAGAAACATAAAATTTTTCCTGAATACATGCAGATATAATCAATTTAAGCTCTTATTGAAACTAGCTAGCATGTTCATTCACTCCTCCATAATAGCCATAACTTCATTTTTACTTAGTGCCTGGGTTACCTGAAAGAGCATGAGTGGCTGCCTCATTTTAAAATGAGACACCCCATATGCCATGAGCAAACAAGGGTCAGATCTATGATCTGGTATGAGTAACATCAATACATTCATGATATTAAGCAATAGAGAATATAAGAGCACCAATTAGTTATTTAAGCAAATTCCTGCAATCAATTACTTTAACATAGTATAATTAAGTTGATTCAGGTATGATATATTCATTTATCATTCTTACACTTGCATACATAATCATGCAAACATAATTATCTATTTGCAACAATTGCATTCACTGGAACCATCTTGGTTCCATACCATTCAACCTAAGAAATATCCATATTCCTATTTCTTCATTTACAGGTTGTATAATTCAATTTAAATCCCTGCCTCATCTGCTATTAAGGAATCACAGGGACACATTGCAATGAATTAATTCACATCATTGCACAAAGATCTCAGGGCTTAAACAAACCATGTGCCAACTTGCATACTTCAAATATGACAAGCATTCCAGCAGCCTTCTTGGCCTTCCCTTCCCTAGTTTATTTACTAGTGTATTGTCTTAAATCCTATCATCAAATATGCTAAGTGAACATGTCACTGCAAACATGGAAACATCCATAATCTTTCCTAGCATAATTCTCCTCAGAAATAAGCAGACAGTTATTTCCTAAATGGGGTCAATATGTCTTGATCTTAGTAAAATATAAGAATATTTTCAACTGTAAAAGAGGCATGGCATGTTCTTATTATATTGATCTGCAAGCCTTTATGATTGATTCAGATTCAAGATCTGGTTCAATCATAATTTTAGCTTGTGAGTTTCTTCCTTTTTTTTTTGATTTGATTAAGGGCTCAGCACTTAGAAAATTTCTATTGCACCCATAACATTTTTCTTCTCAAGCCTCAGCACTTATACCAAGTATAATGCAGCTCCCAACATTTTTTGTAAAGTTTCCATGCCATAGATCTATAACAGTTGAGAGTATTCTCTATATAATTTTAAGATCCTAGACTTTAACATTTATGAGTATAAATAAAACAGTATGATACACATCCAAAGACAAATGTCTCAACCAATCAAAGATCATCAAAATCATCCATATTAAATCATATCAGATTTAAAATAAGACATCCAAAAAGCATTGATTAAATCATATACATCAAAACCAGAAATATATAAATGGCAATATAAAAAGTGGCTGCCTCATCTCAGGTCTTAATGCCATGAACTCAGTGAGGTTACTCACCTAAATATTTCTTCTTATTAATCCAGAAAATCCTTGTATGAGTGTTTTCTCCTTCCTTCCAATATTTTTCTTCCTTTCTTATTTTTGTGCAGCTCGGGGTAAAAATAATTCTACTGGCTAAAACTGCCTATTTATATGCATTTTTTTTTCCACTAGGGTTTTGTTAAAACAAAATTCCATTTCTGACCTAACCATCTTCATTCATTTTCCTTCTTAATACCCCGGCCATGTTAACCAATTTAAAGGCTGCATTTTCTTTCTTTTACTTTTCAGAAAATGGCCACTCACCTAGTCATGTTAAAAGTGTGACTATCCTATTTTATATTTTAATTATTCCTGAGAATCCCCTTTGCTATTTTTGCCTACACAAGCATATTGACTTGTATCACATTTCATGTCATTTTAATGTTATAGTTTCACTTGCTTATATATATATATATATACTTTTCAGTACTTAAAAATGTATATTTGTATACATATCTTATCTAGGCTTATTTAATTCCTCTTTAATTTCAGAAACATATGCACCTATATGTATACAGGTTTACAAATCCTTATAATATATATATATATATATATATGTATAATTTTCTTTTCTGGGTTTTAAATAAAATCTGTTTACTGATTTAAAGTAAAACTTACTTTTCTTATTTTCTAAGATGATCCATATAATTCCAGAAATCAAATATCCATGTTGCAAAATCATGTTTGTATTGCTTTTTAATTCTTGTTTTAAATCCAAGAAATCTGGAGTTCTTCCTTGTGCCATTTCAGTGTGCACGTGCACACATATACTTGCACACTATTTATTCCAGAAATTTCACCATATTTAAATCTAAATATTTCAAAAATTAAATCATTTTTACAAAAATGATTTTTCACACAAAATTTTGGGGTATTACATTCACCCCTCCTTTTAGGAATTGTGTCCTCACAATTTTTCTAACATTTATAACAAGCATTATTTTCTTTTCTGAAAACTTATCAAACATATGCATAAGCAAACAAATTCAACCATATCAACCATGCATAACAAATTTTTCCAGAAAAAAAAATTACCTTTTAATTTGCAAAAAGCTTAGGATAATCCATTTTAATCTTATCCTCTAACTCCCATGTGCAGTCATTAGGATCACTAGTCCACTGGATCTTAACTAGTTTCAAGGTTTTGCTCCTTAATTTCTTTTCTTCCTTGGCTATAATCCCCACTGGTTCTTTTTCATAAACCAAGTCAGGATTTATTTGAATTTTGGTAGGCTCTTCCAAAATGTCTTCTTTATCATGTACCCATCTTCTAAGTTGGGACACATGAAAAACATTATGCATTGCTTTCATTTCCTCTGGTAGTTCTAATTTGTAAGCCAATGAACCAATTCTTTCCAGAATTTTATAGGGTCCAACATACCTTGGTGTAAGCTTACCTTGCTTGCCAAATCTCATGACTTTCTTCATAGGTGAAATCTTGATGAAAACAAAGTCTCCCACTTCATATTCCACTTGCTTTCTCTTCCTATCTGCAAATTTCTTTTGCCTATCTTGAGCTGCTGCTATTCTTTTTCTTATTAACCCAATTTTCTCTTTAGTTTCTTTGACATATTCAGGTCCAAGAACAGCCCTTTCTCCAGTCTCTACCCAGCATATAGGTGATAAACATGGCTTGCCATATAAGGCTTCAAATGGTGCCATCCCTATGGTGCTTTGGTAACTGTTATTGTATGTGAATTCAGCTAGATGGAGGTGGTCTTCCCAGTTGCCTCCAAAGTCCAGTGTGCATGCTCTCAACAAATCCTCTAAGACTTTGTTCACCACCTCAGTTTGACCATCTGATTGTGGATGGTAGGCAGTGCTTAAGCACAATTCACTCCCCATGGCCTCTTGAAAACTTTTCCAAAATCTTGAGGTGAAGATGGTATCCCTATCACTCACAATGGTTTTGGGTATGCCATGCAACCTTACTACCTCTTTCATGAATATTTGAGCCAATTTTGGAGCATTTCTTTCTGTTTTAACTGGGATAAAATGTGCTACCTTAGTTAGCCTATCCACTATTACCCATATACTTGTGTTTCCCTTCTTAGATCTAGGCAGACCATCTATGAAATCCATAGATATATCCTCCCACTTCCACTGTGGTATACTAAGGGGTTGCAACAGTCCTGATGGCCTTTGTGTCTCTGCCTTGACTTGTTGGCAAGTCATGCACCTTGCAACATATCTGGCCACATCTGACTTCATCCCCTTCCACCAAAGATTTCTTTTCAAATTTTGATACATCTTGGTGCTACCTGGGTGTATGGAGTACTTACTCCTATGGTACTCATTTAATATTTCCTCCTTCAATTCTATATTTTCTGGAACACATATCCTATTTTTATTCCTTAAATAACCATTTTTATCAATTTGATAATTTATTACTTCCTCCCCTTTTGATATGAGCATTTTCTTTTCCACCATGTTTAGGTCTTGTTCCTGCATTTTCCCAATCTTAAGAAGTAAATCTGATTGCAGAGATATCATACTTAATTTCCCTTTACCTTCACCTTCTTCAATGGACATCATTTGTACCCCACTGTTTTCCTCAATTTCTAAATCAGTAAGTATAGACAAATCCTTAAATTCTTCCATCATCAGCATGGCTACTTTGGCATGTTGTCTACTCAAGGCATCTGCAACTTTATTTGCCTTGCCTGGTGTATACAGTATATCTAGATCATAGGCAGCTAGGAACTCCACCCATCTATGTTGCCTCATGTTCAAATCTTTTTGTGAGAATAAATATTTCAGTGCCTTATGATCAGTGTACAAAATGAATTTGGCACCTAACAAATAATGTCTCCAAAGTTTCAAAGCATACACAACTGCTGCTAGTTCAAGATCATGGGTTGCATATCTGGTTTCATGTGGCTTTAATTGCCTAGATGCATAGGCTACCACCTGGTCTTGCTGCATCAACACAGCCCCTAACCCAGAGCCACTTGCATCAGTGTACACAACCAAATTTTCATTTCCTTCTGGCACTCTCAATACTGGTGCATTAATCAGAGCTTCCTTTATTTTGATAAAAGCTTGCTCACATTTTTCTGTCCATACAAAGGCTTGGTTCTTTCTAGTTAAATTGGTAAGTGGTGATGATATTTTTGAGAAATCTTTTATAAATCTCCTATAATATCCTGCCATCCTCATAAATGATCTAATCTCACTGATGGTGCTAGGCCTTTTCCATGCTTGGATTGCCACTACCTTATTAGGGTTTACTGATATTCCTTTAGCAGAGATAACATGCCCAAGAAAATGCACTTCTTCTTTCCAAAATGCACATTTTGAAAATTTTGCCTTTAAATCATTTTCCCTTAGCCTTGACAAAACTAAATGCAAATGATTTTTATGCTCTTCCACTGTCTTGGAATAAATCAAAATGTCATCAATAAAAATCAATACAAACTTGTCTAAATAATCTCTAAATATTCTATTCATCAAATCAACAAAATATGAAGGAGCATTTGTCAAACCAAATGGCATAACCAAAAATTCATATAAGCCATATCTTGTGTTAAATGCAGTATACTTAACACTTGAGTCTTCAACCTTCATTTGATGGAATCCTGATGCTAAGTCTATCCTAGAAAATATTTTAGCTTCACTGAGTTGGTCAAAGAGATCATCTATTCTAGGTAATGGGTATTTATTCTTGATGGTTACTTTATTTAGTTCCCTGTAATCTATGCACATTCTCAAGGTACCATCATGTTTTCTTACAAACACTACTGGAGAACCCCAGCAGGAATTGCTTGGCCTTATAAATCCCTTGCCTTCTAATTCTTCCAACTGATTTTTCAATTCTTTCAGTTCACTTGGCCCCATTCTATAAGGTTTCTTGATTATTGGACTTGCTCCTGGAATGAGATTAATTTGGAACTCAACTGGTCTGTGGTGTGGAACACCCTTAACTTCCCCAAACACATCCAAGTATTCATTAACTATGGGAATTTCTTCAATGGTTAGTTCACTCAGATCTTTTTCTAAGTCAACTAAATGATACAATTTCCCTTCCTTAGCTACTTCACATAGAACTGTGATCCTCTGGCCTCTAGAATTTTGCAATGATATGGTGGATGAGTCTAAATTAATTATGGCTTTAAATTGCCTTAACCAATCTACCCCCAATATAACTCCTATATTTGGGTAATTTAAAACATATAAATTGGAAATAAAAATATTTCCTCCTATGTTTAACTCCACATCCACACAATTCATGTTCAAAACACTAGAACTCCCTAGGGGACTTTGTACAAGCAATGGGGTTTCAACCAATATGCAGTTTAATTTTAATACTTTAACTACTTCATAGGAAATCAAAGAGTGTGTTGCTCCAGTATCATATACTACTGGTATAGGTATGGCACAAATGAGTAATGTACTGTGACGCCCCACCTCTATACCCACGCTAACCAAGAACACTACGGTGTAGTGCTGTCAATTAGCACGGAGAATAAGGCTGTTGAGGAGCGACCATCCATGTAACTTCTTTGTGCGAGCACCGATATGTCAGATAGAATAGGATGCATATCTTTTAAGGAGGAAATACGACATACCGATACAAACACAAAGCTATCACACGTTGGCTATATATAATCTTCGGAAACAGATATAGAAATAAACGTAACATAAATCAGTCACAGACAATTCATATCACAGAGGCGGAAATAGATATGAATAAATATACAACACATGAAAGTGTACATCAGAGTAGTGGTCAGAAAAATCCACGATAATACAAAAGAATAGCATCACGTGCTATACAAAAGAATAAGTACACAACATAGAGTCTATATCTCAAATGTGTACATCCAAAAACTACAATCTATGTAGTTAGCCAAAAGTCAGAATAGTCCTGAAGAGAAGTCAAGCAGAAGCACCTGTAACATCTCGGTCAGACCCGAGTATTATTTATAAGAAAATAATAAACGGATCAGTCTAGCTATAAATATCAGATAAAGTGATATAGAATAAGAGATATGACAAAAACATATCATAACCATAGTAGCGTACTGTGATAAGTACGTAATTGAAAATCAACAAGAGATTAATCAATACCACAAGAACCTTCTCAAAGATTAAAAATAATGTCATACTCTTTATTTAATTCACCAAGCCACAATAAATGACATACATATTAATGCCAATTGTAAAAGTTGGTGAAACATTAAATTCAGAAATCAACACACGAAATCTAGAAATCACAAAAAGGGGGAAGTCCGAGCACACGGACGAGAAGCTATCTCATGGAAGCTATCCATTTAATTTTCCGAACACACGGACGAGAAAGGCAAGTCCGAACACACGGACGAGAAAGGCAAGTCCGAACACACGGACGAGAAAGGCAAGTCCGAACACACGGACGAGAAAGGCAAGTCCGAACACACGGACGAGAAAGGCAAGTCCGAACACACGGACGAGAAAGGCAAGTCCGAACACACGGACGAGAAAGGCAAGTCCGAACACACGGACGAGAAAGGCAAGTCCGAACACACGGACGAGAAAGGCCGCACATTGCTAGTCTAAATCATAAAAATGATCGTCATCGATCATAAAGAAGTGTCGATTACACTAAGCTAGTAAATATAAGAGTTTAGCTTCATGTCCCATAACCACTTGCTTAACTCAAATATTTACGAACAAATTGTAGATCTGCACTAGAAAATTGTCACAAGAGATTCAATCGAACAAGTCCATAAATTAACCGACGAAGTAAACGCAAGCGTTTCATACCACTTGTTTTGCTAAGCCGTTTAATTATATTTTCTCATACGAATGAGGTAAAGGTTTGTATATACTAATAGAATGGAAAACAGTTTTATAAACGAGTTTGATATTGAAAATAGAGTTGAAATCGTTTTGATGATAGAGTTTTGATATTTACTACTAGTATTGAAACCTTTATATTTTTAAAGTGACAAGCCATAGAAGTGATTGTAGAAACAATCAATTATAAAAGTTCACATTCGAAGACGTGAATAAAATCCAAATAAATCAATTCCCAAAACCATCAAAGTAAGAAGTTCCGTTGAATGGTTTTCAGATAAGATTGCCTACGCAGAGTTATACGGGGTTCGACCTGCCCGGTCAGGTCGCGGGGGTCCAGGGGGCAGCGCCCCATCAAAACGGTACGACTTAGTGAAGACAAGCGACCTAAGTTTAAAAAGGTGGGCGACTTAACAAAGTGGCCGATAATAAATGATAACAACAAAAAGGGAATCAACCCGACTTGATTAGAGTTGGATATTCAAGCTAAAAAAATAACTAGGCAAAACACAGCAGATTCAGACGTCTGAGATCAAGAATTCAGACGTCTGAATCTGGAAAATAAACTATTTTCCAGAACAGAATTCAGACGTCTGAATCCTAGATTTCAGACGTCTGAAATAGGCACTTTTTAGCCTATTCCTTTTCTGGTTCAAAACGAACCAATTAAGACGTCTGAAATTTTGGTTCAGACGTCTGAATGCTGGGAGAAGAAAATTCCCAGTATTCCATTCAGACGTCTGAACCATACGTTCAGACGGCTGAAACTGTTATTCAGGGCATTCCCTGAACCTAGGCCAAAAAATGGCCAAACGACATCGATAACGATCGGTCGAGCCACAACGACTCAGGAATTGCACAAGGATAAGTGTTAGGAATTCATACCTAACAATCGAAGATAATTATTGACTTAGATGTGAGATAAAAATCTCACCTTTTCACAAAAACAATGAAGAAGGAGCTTGAAAGCAAAGGGAGAATCAACCACTCTTCAACACAACCCAAATGAGCTTGAATCTATGCTCAAAAAGAAGAACATTCCTAAAGTTAGGTTTAGGATTTCTGAAATTGAAAGGAGAACGGGTTGGAGAAGATGAAGGAGATGCTTACCAATGGGTTCTCTTAGAATTTGGAGCTAGAACTTGATTTGAAGATGAAACTAGGGTTTGGGAGTTTTAATTTCCCATCTCTCCCACCATTTTTGCTTTAGAACTGAGCAAGAGGAGGAAGTGAGAGTGAATGGGGAGGGATGATTCAGTTTGGGGTTTAAGTTGGCAAAGGGGCTGAACCCAAAACCAAACCCAAAGTGCAAATGGTCAAATTTTTGACTAGCTCCAAACATATCGAAGCTTACACTCAAAAAGATCGCAAACGACATTTTGAACTCAATGGAGGTGGTCTCGAGTCCCAATTCGACTGTTTGCAAAAAGTAGCTTTTCGGACCAAAATCCGACGAACGATGAAATATTTAAATAAAATATCTAAATATAAAATCGATAAATATGCGGGTTGTTACATGTACCTTCCACTTGGCCATGATTTTCAGCATCAATTTTCACTGCAGATTTGCCTTTACCTTCCAAAGTTGCCAATTTCCCTTGCTGTTTATTCTCAGGACAGTTCCTCTTCATATGCCCCTCTTTCCCACATAGGTAGCATTTGAAGGCTCCTCCTTTTAACTCTGGGCACCTTGGTTTGATGTGTCCTTCTTTACCACAATGATGGCAAACCAATTTCTTCTTAGTATCATTGGCTTTTGTGTCTTTACTCTTCCTGTTGTCTGCCTCCTCCTTCTTTTTATCATAAGGGTGATATCTTCCCTTATCCTTCTTGTTGTTGCTCTTAAAATTCCTATATTTCTCTCTTTCTTTGTCATGTTGTTCCAGTTTCAAGGCCAGATCAATTACTTGATCAAATGTTCTATCTGCATATGGTAGCATAGCTCTTCTAAGTCCTGGGTTCAGTCCTTTTATATACCTATCATTTTTGGATGCTTCATCTACCACTAGCATTGCTCCATAATTGGATAGCCCCTCAAACTTTTGAGTGTATTCAGTGACATTCAAAGTTCCCTGCCTAAGTCTGATAAATTCTTCAAGCAAAATGGTCTTGGCTGATGCTGGTACAAATCTTGCCTCCAACATCTCCTTGAACTGATTCCAAGTGATTTCATTTTCATTTCTTCCAGCTATGATCACCTCCCACCAGCTTAAAGCTACCCCTTTCAGTTGTCTAGAAGCTACTTGCCTCTTCCTTTGGTCATCCAACTGCATGTCATTAAAAATCCTATCAAGTGTTCTCAACCATGCTTGAATTTCCATCACACTCTCAGTTCCTTCAAAACTCTTGCCTCCCAAATTGGAATAAGTCTTCAGTAGTTTTGAAAGCTCTTCATGTGGGTTCTCAGGCCTATGCCCAATTCCATCTCTTAAAACCCTCACAAATTCTTGCATATCAAGCATTTGAGGTGCACTGGGTCCTGCATTGTGATGAGATCCTCTTCCTACCATGGTCTGCTAACTAAATTCTGGGCAAATGGTATTAGTATATTATGAGTACTTCTATAATTTCTATTTTCTTATCTAAATTATTTCATCCAAAACAAACAGACATAATACATTTCTATAATACTTAACAATCAATGCAACCAAGTGCTCTGATACCAACTGAAATGACCCTCCTATTTTCACCCTAATTTCATAAGGACTTTTTTTTAAGAGATGATATATAGATATATCATTCATTACAAATATATTTCCCAGGGTCATTTTCGTTCTCCAATAAACAAAATATATCCAGGATCAAGACAACTTACCAATATAAATATATCAGTGTATTTCTAATAACATACACATACATATGAAGATGTATGTGTTCCTCTTGTTTATATTCAGAGTATATACTTTATTTTCTTTTTATTTGTTGTACAAGAACAATCTGTTTGATTTAGATTTTAGCAATTCAGATTAATTGATTTTTGACCATAGAATCCACTGGAAACATGTACTTTAGTCTGTTATTCTAATTAAGAAATGATCAAGTAATAATCAGTGGAAAGCAAGCTTTTAATATGGATGATTGTGTTAAAGTCTGTATAGTATCAAACTCAGGCTAAAAGAAAGTGGATCATAAGTGAACACAAGCAACATCTAGGCGTAATGGAAACGCGCCTAACTTATACATGAGAGGTCACGAGTTCGAGTGCTATGCTGGTCGGTTCAAACACAATTTTTGTTTTTCTTTTTATTTTTCTCCTGTATGGTAAGAAATCTGATATCTACCTATATCTGCACATATATATTTAATTTTTGCCTATAATCTAACATACAAAACAAAATTTCTTGCTTTATTATTTTTAAAACCCTTTCCTACAATTGTTCTAGGAATTTATGTTCATATTTTGCCCAAATATCAACATGTACACAGATATACATGTACATGTCCATATCTTTGCTCATTTTCCAGAAAACTGGGTTCAAATGGTTCCTTGCTTCATTGATTTGAAGTGAACAATTTGCCTGACCTATGGTCTAACCAGTTTACATTGCTTATCTGTCTTAAACTTTTAAAGATGATTGTGGTGAAACAATTGCTAAATGTACTAAGCTTTTGAAATGCATTTCTATTTTCAAAATACAATTTATCATGATCAACCAATACATCATTTATTTGAAGCTGGTTAACTCATGTATCCTGTATCTGCTACACACTAGTTCAAAGCAATGGAGATACCATTCATTGCATTCTGTCTGAAGCCTTTAAAAACATTTTACTTTTCTCAATACGATTCAGAAATGAATTCAAACTTATTTACAAAGCATTTCAGTAAAAAGAAACTAAAATCCTTTTAAGTTTACTTCTAGCTAAATCCAGATTTATTCTATAACTCAGTGCTCTGTTATGTCTCAAGATTAACTAATACATAATATAAATTATGCAAAACAGTAGCTCACCTACATATGCATATTTCTTTTCCAAGCATCCATATCAATACTTAAAATCATTTCCTTGTTTCCCACTCAGATATTTCTTTTAGATTTTAAACCTTAGTGCATAACAATATATTTAACATGATACAACTAGTCCATCTAACCATAATAGAATTCATTACATGACTGGAAATCTTAGAAACATAAAATTTTTCCTGAATACATGCAGATATAATCAATTTAAGCTCTTATTGAAACTAGCTAGCATGTTCATTCACTCCTCCATAATAGCCATAACTTCATTTTTACTTAGTGCCTGGGTTACCTGAAAGAGCATGAGTGGCTGCCTCATTTTAAAATGAGACACCCCATATGCCATGAGCAAACAAGGGTCAGATCTATGATCTGGTATGAGTAACATCAATACATTCATGATATTAAGCAATAGAGAATATAAGAGCACCAATTAGTTATTTAAGCAAATTCCTGCAATCAATTACTTTAACATAGTATAATTAAGTTGATTCAGGTATGATATATTCATTTATCATTCTTACACTTGCATACATAATCATGCAAACATAATTATCTATTTGCAACAATTGCATTCACTGGAACCATCTTGGTTCCATACCATTCAACCTAAGAAATATCCATATTCCTATTTCTTCATTTACAGGTTGTATAATTCAATTTAAATCCCTGCCTCATCTGCTATTAAGGAATCACAGGGACACATTGCAATGAATTAATTCACATCATTGCACAAAGATCTCAGGGCTTAAACAAACCATGTGCCAACTTGCATACTTCAAATATGACAAGCATTCCAGCAGCCTTCTTGGCCTTCCCTTCCCTAGTTTATTTACTAGTGTATTGTCTTAAATCCTATCATCAAATATGCTAAGTGAACATGTCACTGCAAACATGGAAACATCCATAATCTTTCCTAGCATAATTCTCCTCAGAAATAAGCAGACAGTTATTTCCTAAATGGGGTCAATATGTCTTGATCTTAGTAAAATATAAGAATATTTTCAACTGTAAAAGAGGCATGGCATGTTCTTATTATATTGATCTGCAAGCCTTTATGATTGATTCAGATTCAAGATCTGGTTCAATCATAATTTTAGCTTGTGAGTTTCTTCCTTTTTTTTTATTTGATTAAGGGCTCAGCACTTAGAAAATTTCTATTGCACCCATAACATTTTTCTTCTCAAGCCTCAGCACTTATACCAAGTATAATGCAGCTCCCAACATTTTTTGTAAAGTTTCCATGCCATAGATCTATAACAGTTGAGAGTATTCTCTATATAATTTTAAGATCCTAGACTTTAACATTTATGAGTATAAATAAAACAGTATGATACACATCCAAAGACAAATGTCTCAACCAATCAAAGATCATCAAAATCATCCATATTAAATCATATCAGATTTAAAATAAGACATCCAAAAAGCATTGATTAAATCATATACATCAAAACCAGAAATATATAAATGGCAATATAAAAAGTGGCTGCCTCATCTCAGGTCTTAATGCCATGAACTCAGTGAGGTTACTCACCTAAATATTTCTTCTTATTAATCCAGAAAATCCTTGTATGAGTGTTTTCTCCTTCCTTCCAATATTTTTCTTCCTTTCTTATTTTTGTGCAGCTCGGGGTAAAAATAATTCTACTGGCTAAAACTGCCTATTTATATGCATTTTTTTTCCACTAGGGTTTTGTTAAAACAAAATTCCATTTCTGACCTAACCATCTTCATTCATTTTCCTTCTTAATACCCCGGCCATGTTAACCAATTTAAAGGCTGCATTTTCTTTCTTTTACTTTTCAGAAAATGGCCACTCACCTAGTCATGTTAAAAGTGTGACTATCCTATTTTATATTTTAATTATTCCTGAGAATCCCCTTTGCTATTTTTGCCTACACAAGCATATTGACTTGTATCACATTTCATGTCATTTTAATGTTATAGTTTCACTTGCTTATATATATATATACTTTTCAGTACTTAAAAATGTATATTTGTATACATATCTTATCTAGGCTTATTTAATTCCTCTTTAATTTCAGAAACATATGCACCTATATGTATACAGGTTTACAAATCCTTATAATATATATATATATGTATAATTTTCTTTTCTGGGTTTTAAATAAAATATGTTTACTGATTTAAAGTAAAACTTACTTTTCTTATTTTCTAAGATGATCCATATAATTCCAGAAATCAAATATCCATGTTGCAAAATCATGTTTGTATTGCTTTTTAATTCTTGTTTTAAATCCAAGAAATCTGGAGTTCTTCCTTGTGCCATTTCAGTGTGCACGTGCACACATATACTTGCACACTATTTATTCCAGAAATTTCACCATATTTAAATCTAAATATTTCAAAAATTAAATCATTTTTACAAAAATGATTTTTCACACAAAATTTTGGGGTATTACAGAGCACCCAACTCGTCCCCAAATATTTTCACCACCTCCCCGAGCTGTTCGACCAAACTGACCACCGTCATTCCACACCACACAAAACTACCACATGTCTTCCACCACGGCCATACATCATCCGAGCATCACCTCCCCACTTCACCGAACACCCATGCATCCCGCCCTCATTTCCTTCCTCCTCCCGACTCGTGCAACCGCCTCTGCCACCTAGGCACGCGACAGCAACTCCGGACCCGACCCACTAGTCCTCCATTCTTCTTCGGCCGAGCACCACTCTTCTCCTTCCCGGTCAGACCCTTCCATTACCTTGTGAGTCCAGGTATACATATTGTATTATATATATCTTGGTTTTAAATTTATAGATATGAGTATATATAGTTTGTTTATTTTGGTTTGGCCGATAATACTGTTGAAAAGAAAATTTATATATTTTCCAAAACTATATATTAGTATTGTTCGGTTCCCATATAAAATGTCTTATTTCATTCTTATTATATGTTTATATATATAAATATATTAAGTTATATAATTTGGTATATAAGTTGTTGCTAGGCACATAAGTTTCTTTAAGTTATATTTAAAGTCCTAGGTTGCGTGCATAGCTATGCTACTACTGTATATATACTTTAAGAATACCTTGTTTTTATAACGCGTTGATATGTGATTTTTTATGTATAGGTCATGTTTATATGAACATTAAGTCTTATGCGTTATATAGGTTGTTTAAAGATTGGATGAGTTATACAAATTGCATACGTGTATTATTTAAAAGTTTTGGGGCTGTTGTTCTACTCTTGTGTACAAAGGTTTACATAAAATTTATGACCTGCCTAATTATATTATATACCCTACAGTCCCCTACAGTCTGTGTATATGTATATTTATATACATATTTCTTTTATTCTGAGTAGCATGCCTGGTCTGCAAACTTATTGATTTCTCAATAAATGTTTTGATTTTGAGTAAACTATATATATATATATATAAAGAATTATTTTACAAATGTTAAGATTAAGTAATGATCTGAAAGTATATGTATAATGAAGAAGCTTGTATGAGTTAGATGAAATTATACATGAATTTTAAATGATTGAACTGAATTGATTTTTTTTAAGTATGTATTTTATTTTTAACTATATATATATATATATATTTTTTTAATTTTTGTCTTAGATTAAAATATGGATTTTTATAAAATAACAAATATTTTCTGTATATATCAAGCTGATTCTGATTCAGTTCCGTCACTTCCTATTTATCAGCCTTGATCGTCAATTCGTGCCATCTCGCTTTGCTTTGAAATTCGGGCATGGATTCCTAATTCATCCCATTCTCGTTCATCTCTAGCCTCGAAAGGTGAGCAATCACTCACGATTAACGTTCTTGTATTTATTAAATTTGATTTCAATTGAAACGACAATTGAAATATGATGCTGTAGTTATTTAAATTGTTATATATGCTATTATCTGTATATGTTCACCTGTGACATCTGACACCAGTATCTAGTATTTATATGCCTGTTATTACTATTATCTGTATATGTTCACCTGTGACATCTGACACCAGTATCTAGTATTTATATGCCTGTTATTACTATTATCTGTATATATTCACCTATGACATCTGACACCAGTATATGTTATTTATATTAATGATATATGCCAGTTGTTATATTTTATATTATCTGTTATCACTCTGCAAGTTCCCTGTTAGTATAGAATTCACTATGGGTTGAAATGATACATACCCGAACGGACTTTAGAATAGGAGAAAATCGTTATGGGTTGAAATGATAAACCCAAGCGATTTTCATTTGAATTGAAATTGGGATTACGGGTCGAAATGATATCTACCCGTATATATTTAAATTTCGAATTGAAATGATAAATATCCGTATCACTTAACCATGTGATAAATATATATACAGACACCGTTGGTCCATATATATAAATATTTTGAAAATGAATTCTATGGTTTGGAAAGAAATATATGGTTTTAATAAATGTTGAGCCTTAAATTATTATATATAAATGGGAATGATTGATTTAAATACATATAATATGTTGAGTATTTAAATTTGTTTCAAAATAGATTTTGGTAAAAATTTGAATAAGTTAAGGTTAGGAAGATAATTTGAATTTAGTTGAAATTGATTCAATAAAGGATTTTATTTAATTAAACCAATTAGAAACTTATTGAAATTGAGATGTAAGATATGATTTATAACTGGGGTTTGATTTATAAGTAATTTAATGAATATTTCTTGTTTAAATAAAATTTAAGGAAATATTTAGTAAAAATGTGATTTAAGGCTAGTAAATGATATTGAATCTATTAAGTGAATATTCCCTGATTAAATAATAATGAAGTTAAATCAAGAGCTATATGAAACTGTTAAATTTAACTTTGAAAATGTTGAATATTAAAGCTTTGAAATATATTGAAAATTTAAATGGTATATTTAGAACTGAATTGAATTGATGAATTGAGCTTTAAATAAATTTGAATTTGGAATTTGAAGTTGATTTGAATCGATTTGCGAGACTTGAGAAAATTAAATGCTTTACTTTATAAATTAATTAATATATATACTATCTTGGAAAATAGTTATATTTGAAATAAAATGATATTTGGGTTTTGAAGTATAAAGTAAATTGAAATGACCACGGTGTTATAATGTATATTTCCACCTTGTAGATAGTTCTGAAGATCCTTAGAGGATGGTTATCCCAAACATCCTTTAAGTTACTTGTATTTCAGTTGATATTTCACTTGAGTTGGATTTATTTATATAAGAATGTTAATCCTGACTCGAGTGTTTTGTGTTTTGCTTTACGCTCGGGTCAGACCGAGTAATACAGCATTTGAGACTCGCCTTTGGAGTTTGGAGCTTCCTTTGGAGATCCAACTATCGCCTCAGCTCTCAGCTCTTCTAGTTGATCTGTTCAGAGAAGTCATCTGTTGTACTGGAGACTTCACTGTATTTTAGATATTCTGTTGTATTTTATTTTAACTCTGATGTTATATAGTAGCTTCATGAACTACTATTTTATCTATTCCGCTGCGTATTATTGTATTACTTTGTGTCTGTGATTCTGTGATCGATTTATTTACTGTATATTCTGAGTTTTGCCAAATTTTAAATTAACAATCTGATATTTTGAATTATTCAAGTCAGACATGTGTGGATTTATTGTCGATTTGAATGGCCCAAAATATCGGGTCGTTACAGTTGGTATCAGATCTTTGGTTCTAGGCAAAACTTAGCATATATAGTAAATTTATTTACAGAATCACTTTCGTTCGAGTTTGAATCTCTTCCTTTTGACTCGATTTATTTTTGAACTTTGGAACGTTCCTTGCGGTTCCAAAATTCATTCTTGTCTCTCCTTATTTGTATTCTTTTGATTCTGGAGTATCCCATAACTCCACTTCGAATGATCTCTATAAGAATAGGTGATCCCACCAATCTTCGAATGATTTGTGAAGGGGTGAAACTCCTTCACAATTGGCATTGATTCACCGGAGATTTCTATATCTTTGGTTTGGATGTTGCTATCTCTGGTTATGCCGAATTCTATCTCTGGCAATCGAATGACGATTTGCCTTGGAAATTCTGCATCGATCATACTCTTGAAGTCATGGTTGACCCGGTTAAGGTCGCCCGCGACTTGTATAAGTATATCCATTTTATATTTTGTAAGTTAATTATCTCATCTTCGTTCGAGCTTATCTTCGAATCATAATTCTATTTGATTAAGAGTCTTCTAAGTTGAATCTCTATCTTTGTTTGAAATCCATCCTTGAATCATCCTTTGAAAATCGGGTTTGTTTATATTTTAGAAATTGTTTTCTAAACTGAAATTATTATTTTGATAAGTATGATTATATTCTATATATAAAAGTGAAATGTTTCGACAAAGATTTAATACCCTTTTTAAAATGAGAATTTGAGGTTTCGAAAGGATTTGTAATTTTGAGAAATTATATAAGAAATTTGATTTATCTAAAAATGATTTATGACTGAAGGATTTTAAAATTTGAAATTCGAGAATTGAACTCTGGTATTTTGAAATTGGTTTTAAGATTTTGGAATATATAATAATAATAATATGATTTAAAAGTATTTCCCGAATAAGAAATGTTTCAAATGATTTTAATGAGTTTCGAATGATTTCGAAGAAATTTCAAAAGAAGCTTGAGAAAATAGAAGTCCAGAACTCACCTATGTCGCTGGAAAATTATTTCAGTGATGAGTGCATGCATCATCGACATTGATTTTCGAGTTTCAGAGTGGGGGATAGGCCACTTTAGTAGCATTGCTATGCGAGTGATTTTGCGAAACCAATTTTTATTTCAAAATTTTGAAGTATGATTTGATATTCGAAAGATATATGTATATGTATTTGAAACGATTTGAAGTAAGCCGGTGTTCAGTCCTCGAGTTTTGGATTTGATATAACCCTATCTATTAAAATTGACTTACTGATTTGTTGTTGATTTCCAACTCCTGAATTTGAAAATGATTTCTTCAACTATTTTGAAGGTTCGGGCACTTCCAAATCAAGGTTAACTTTTCAAAGCTAAGAAATTTCGAAAAGTATAAAGTATATAAGTTTGGTATGTACGTTTAAAGTATGTAGTAATATGATTTAAATAAGCTGAAACTGTTTTGTTAAGTAAATGAATAAGGCTATTTTGAATTTTTCTAATATGAAATTTAGATTCGAAATGCTTTGAAAAGAATTTGGTCTTCAAAATATTTTGAATAAAATTTAGTTTAAATGTTTTAACTTAGTAACATCTTTATGAAACTATATATTTAACAAGTTGGAATAAATATATAAGTTGTACGTATGCTGTTTATTTCGCATAATTAATTCGATCCAGGTTTGAGTACACAAGTTCGAGGAGGATTACACCATTTCGTGTTAGGATTTTTCATTCGATTCTTGATGGCGAATATTTGATATGGATTTTGGGCTTGATTCTAGAATTCTCTATCATAGTATATGGCTATGCAAGGAGATTGATGGCTTCTAGTCGAGAAACCATATCGAAATCCGCATTAGGGAAGTCGAATGGACAATACTAGTTCGAAAGCAAACTTGTGTGATCGAGCGAGCGATCAAATGTGATTTTTCGAAATGATGACGTATGTACATCTTATATTCAAATATCATTGATATATTTTGACGCTGAAATTGAAAGCTGTCGGGTTAGAATATCTTTGCTTACTAAAATAAAATTTCCAATTTAAATTACAAAGATATACAACCCATAAAAGCAAAGATATTCAATCCCATATGGCTCTTCATACAGCGAAATTTATTTTGAAAAATTTGATCCTTATATAAGATGGACCTTATGTAAGTATAAGATGATTTAGAAAACATTTGATTTTGGAAATGAATTGGTTGACTTAAATTATTGACTTGGAAATTTGGATTTATTTTCTAAATCTATTATTTTGGAAACTTTGAAACTAAAGATAATGAATTTGAGAATAAATAATTTGGTGAAATTGTATATGATTTTGAAATTGAACTGATGTTGAAACAAATTGAAATTTGAGAACCTTGTGTTACTAAATACTTGATTTGGGAGTTGTCGAACTTATATAAAATTGATTTGTATGAGTATGAAATTGATTTGAAAACTATGGATTTGAAAAGGGTACTCAATTTGAAAAGTGAGATCTTATATAATTAAAGTCTATATAAGTGTGATTTGATATACTTTTGATTTTGGAAAAGTATTTGATTTGAAAATTAAATCTTATATATAATGGATTTTATATAAGTACGATATTTGAAAGTGATTTGAAAAGGTACTATATGATACATATTTTCGAAGTAAAGATATGGAAAGTGCCTTCTGCTTGATATCCGATTTGTGGCCACATCTTGGATTCATTCTATCGATATTATTCTCTCTGATTTTGGTTTTTCGGATATGATACTCGAGTGTCCTTCGAATTCCATGGCGTTACCCATGGTCTTATTTTTCTCTCGTGACTGCATAGCGCAACTGCCTGGCTAAGTCTTGCCTGGGGGTACGGATTGTTTCCTGGGGGATCCAGGCGTAACCATTGTGTATCCTGCAATCTGTGTAAGTCGCGAATAGTAGCGCAAATGCTTGGCTAAGTCTTGCCTGGGGGTACGGATTGTTTCCTGGGGGATCCAGGCGTAACCATTGTGTATCCTGCATTCTACTGGTCATCATGGCGTAACTTGCAGGGCTGAGAAAGCTTACGGATATGGATTGTTTCCTTGGGGAACCAGGCGTAACCATTGTGTATCTGCGAACCATTGTTAGAAAAAGGTTTTGTTTGTTTTGTTTGGATTGTACTTTCCATATCTGTTTTTAAAGTTTTTCCAGTATTTTCACTGGGTGTTGAAACAAGTCTACTAAGTACCTTGAGAATTCTAGTTTTGCGCCTGATCAACGCACTACCAGAGTCTACAGGAACAAGGATAAACTTGTTGAGACATTGAGTTATAAAAGTATTTTCGAAAGAAAATTTATTTCGTTATAAAGGCAATTTATTATAAAAGTATTTCAAACAAAGAAATTTTGTATCAATATTTGAAATTGAAATTCTTATGGTTTGAATCAATTATTCGTGCCCGATACTATTCTTTGAATCTACCTTATCTGCTCAGCTTTATTTATTCACCTATATTCTGTTTTCCAAATCCTCCCTTTTCCCTTGTTGACTTAATTAATCCTTTTTAAATATTGTTTATTTATATATTATATGGTTTAATAGAATTTTTTTTAGTGTTATAAATATTTTAGAAGTTACTAATTAAATAAAACATATTTTAAGTAAATGATTATTGATTTATTTATAATATTTGAAAAATATTTTAGATAGAATTAATAAATTTATGAATTATAGAGTTAATGTTTTCAAATAGCTTCTTTGTAAATATAAGTAATAATGTAAATAACTGTTTACAAATAGTTTCCATATATTTATAAAGGTGTTATTTAAACATATAAATGGTATTTAAAAAGGAAGCAAGAAATTTTACAAATGGGTTTGAAAAGTATTAAGGTATTATAAATAATTGAATTGTAAATGAAGTTTTCAAATGAATATTTCAAGTAAAATTTATATAGTTTAAATTGATTGTTTATCCTTGTCTTTTAATCTATCTTTTCTGTCCGGTTGTTTTTATTCTCCTACCTCCTTCCTTTTCGGGGACGAAAGGTTTTGAGTGCGGGAGAGTGTAACGACCCATAAATTTTGATTGGTTTTAATAACGTAGTTAACTGAATTTTTTGAAGTTTTAAATAATTGAATTTTGAATTAAAATTTTTTATTTGGAATACGTCTATTTTAATATAGCAAATGGTAATTTTTCATCTAATAATATTGAAGTTTATTTTTTTTCGAAATTTTATTTCAATTTAAATCAGTAAATAACAGTTGAATTTAAAAGTATTCCAAAACCTTAATATGTCAACATGAGAAAATTTATTTGGAACACTCTGAATCAGACTGCGACGTTCGTTTCGTGAAATTCGGATGTTTCTAGCTCCGTTTGGATTTTTCCGTACGGAATAGCAGCATTTTCGGTACCGATTATCGACTTTTGATCGGATGATCGTACCACTGATATCTGTATGCCGTTTTGATCGTCTCATCGTGCTGATCTCAGTGGTATATTTATTTCTATATTTTGAGGTCTGGTACGCGACGGAAACAATGAACAGTTCGTTGTAACGGTACCATATATTATAACTTTTAGCTTTCTGTTCCTTTTCAATATCAAACGCGCAGTCCAAGGAATCAAATAAAATTGCTTTAATGATTCCCTGAATTCTCGGGTTTGATGTTTTCCCTTCCTACTGTTATAAACCAAATGATGGTTCATTTTCGTACTTTCATCGGTTCGACCGTTCAAATAAAATAAAGTTGCATTCCTTTTCTTTTTCATAACTGTTCACTCCCCATCTCTTTGCTTTTGTTCAACCATCTGTTTGTCCCCTATTATCTTCTCCTCTCCTCTTCTTTTCTCTGTTCTTTATTTGCTAAAGAAAAAAAAACAAGGCTTCAACATTCTGCTTGAAATCTTCTTAGCCTGCTTCTTTTTTTCTCTCTCTCTTTGCTTTCTCACGCCATCACCACGTTTCATCACAAGAGCACCCAACTCGTCCCCAAATATTTTCACCACCTCCCCGAGCTGTTCGACCAAACCGACCACCGTCAGTCCACACCACACAAAACCACCGCATGTCTTCCACCACGGCCATACATCATCCGAGCATCACCTCCCCACTTCACCGAACACCCATGCATCCCGCCCTCATTTCCTTCCTTCTCCCGACTCGTGCAACCACCTCTGCCACCTAGGCACGCGACAGCAACTCCGGACCCGACCCACTAGTCCTCCATTCTTCTTCGGCCGAGCACCACTCTTCTCCTTCCCAGTCAGACCCTTCCATTACCTTGTGAGTCCAGGTATACATATTGTATTATATATATCTTGGTTTTAAATTTATAGATATGAGTATATATAGTTTGTTTATTTTGGTTTGGCCGATAATACTGTTGAAAAGAAAATTTATATATTTTCCAAAACTATATATTAGTATTGTTCGGTTCCCATATAAAATGTCTTATTTCATTCTTATTATATGTTTATATATATATATATATTAAGTTATATAATTTGGTATATAAGTTGTTGGTAGGCACATAAGTTTCTTTAAGTTATATTTAAAGTCCTAGGTTGCGTGCATAGCTATGCTACTACTGTATATATACTTTAAGAATACCTTGGTTTTATAACGTGTTGATATGTGATTTTTCTATGTATAGGTCCTGTTTATATGAACATTAAGTCTTATGCGTTATATAGGTTGTTTAAAGATTGGATGAGTTATACAAATTGCATACGTGTATTATTTAAAAGTTTTGGCGCTGTTGTTCTACTCTTGTGTACAAAGGTTTACATAAAATTTATGACCTGCCTAATTATATTATATACCCTACAGTCCCCTACAGTCTGTGTATATGTATATTTATATACATATTTCTTTTATTCTGAGTAGCATGCCTGGTCTGCAAACTTATTGATTTCTCAATAAATGTTTTGATTTTGAGTAAACTATATATATATATAGAGAATTATTTTACAAATGTTAAGATTAAGTAATGATCTGAAAGTATATGTATAATGAAGAAGCTTGTATGAGTTAGATGAAATTATACATGAATTTTAAATGATTGAACTGAATTGATTTTTTTTTAAGTATGTATTTTATTTTTAACTATATATATATATATATATTTTGTTTTAATTTTTGTCTTAGATTAAAATATGGATTTTTATAAAATAACAAATATTTTCTGTATATATCAAGCTGATTCTGATTCAGTTCCGTCACTTCCTATTTATCAGCCTTGATCGTCAATTCGTGCCATTTCGCTTTGCTTTGAAATTCGGGCATGGATTCCTAATTCATCCCATTCTCGTTCATCTCTAGCCTCGAAAGGTGAGCAATCACTCACGATTAACGTTCTTGTATTTATTAAATTTGATTTCAATTGAAACGACAATTGAAATATGATGCTGTAGTTATTTAAATTGTTATATATGCTATTATCTGTATATGTTCACCTGTGACATCTGACACCAGTATCTAGTATTTATATGCCTGTTATTACTATTATCTGTATATGTTCACCTGTGACATCTGACACCAGTATCTAGTATTTATATGCCTGTTATTACTATTATCTATATATATTCACCTATGACATCTGACACCAGTATCTGTTATTTATATTGATGATATATGCCAGTTGTTATATTTTATATTATCTGTTATCACTCTGCAAGTTCCCTGTTAGTATAGAATTCACTATGGGTTGAAATGATACATACCCGAACGGACTTTAGAATAGGAGAAAAGCATTATGGGTTGAAATGATAAACCCAAGCGATTTTCATTTGAATTGAAATTGGGATAACGGGTCGAAATGATATCTACCCGTATATATTTAAATTTCGGATTGAAATGATAAATATCCGTATCACTTAACCATGTGATAAATATATATACAGACACCGTTGGTCCATATATATAAATATTTTGAAAATGAATTCTATGGTTTGGAAAGAAATATATGGTTTTAATAAATGTTGAGCCTTAAATTATTATATATAAATGGGAATGATTGATTTAAATACATATAATATGTTGAGTATTTAAATTTGTTTCAAAATAGATTTTGGTAAAAATTTGAATAAGTTAAGGTTAGGAAGATAATTTGAATTTAGTTGAAATTGATTCAATAAAGGATTTTATTTAATTAAACCAATTAGAAACTTATTGAAATTGAGATGTAAGATATGATTTATAACTGGGGTTTGATTTATAAGTAATTTAATGAATATTTCTTTTTTAAATAAAATTTAAGGAAATATTTAGTAAAAATGTGATTTAAGGCTAGTAAATGATATTGAATCTATTAAGTGAATATTCCCTGATTAAATAATAATGAAGTTAAATCAAGAGCTATATGAAACTGTTAAATTTAACTTTGAAAATGTTGAATATTAAAGCTTTGAAATATATTGAAAATTTAAATGGTATATTTAGAATTGAATTGAATTGATGAATTGAGCTTTAAATAAATTTGAATTTGGAATTTGAAGTTGATTTGAATCGATTTGCGAGACTTGAGAAAATTAAATGCTTTACTTTATAAATTAATTAATATATATACTATCTTGGAAAATAGTTATATTTGAAATAAAATGATATTTGGGTTTTGAAGTATAAAGTAAATTGAAATGACCACGGTGTTATAATGTATATTTCCACCTTGTAGATAGTTCTGAAGATCCTTAGAGGATGGTTATCCCAAACATCCTTTAAGTTACTTGTATTTCAGTTGATATTTCACTTGAGTTGGATTTATTTATATAAGAATGTTAATCCTGACTCGAGTGTTTTGTGTTTTGCTTTACGCTCGGGTCAGACCGAGTAATACAGCATTTGAGACTCACCTTTGGAGTTTGGAGCTTCCTTTGGAGATCCAACTATCGCCTCAGCTCTCAGCTCTTTTAGTTGATCTGTTCATAGAAGTCATCTGTTGTACTGGAGACTTCACTGTATTTGAGATATTCTGATGTATTTTATTTTAACTCTGATGTTATATAATAGCTTCATGAACTACTATTTTATCTATTCCGCTGCGTATTATTGTATTACTCTGTGTCTGTGATTCTGTGATCGATTTATTTACTGTATATTCTGAGTTTTGCCAAATTTTAAATTAACAATCTGATATTTTGAATTATTCAAGTCAGACATGTGTGGATTTATTGTCTATTTGAATGGTCCAAAATATCGGGTCGTTACAGGTCCAAGGCCCAATTTAAATTGGGTCTTTTCTACTATGGGAAAACTTTAGGCTTACTTAAATTTTAAGGTTAAGCCGGTAGCCAGGCAAAGCGGGGTACTTAATTACCCAAACCCAAACTAAGACGCTATTTTTTTAGATACCCTACTTGATTGGAAAGCTTAGTTGGTTAGCCCTAACATGACTCATTTAGATCACATATGCTATTTGGCACCGGTGCCATTGAAGGACCTAATAAAGCGTGCAATGGATAAAATGGGTTAATTTCAAAAAAAATTCAACATTTGGATCTTATTAAGCCTATGAAATATAAATTCATTTAGATCTTATCCAAATTTTGATTTGAACAAAATCAATATTTTATATTATTTATGAATAATGTTTTGATTTGATTTATTATGGGTTCATTTAATGTGAACATGTGTATCATATACACAAATGTGTGTACATGCATGTGCAACATTTATAGTGTACATGGTTTGAACTGCCCACGTATAAGAGTTGCCATTTACGCTGCAATGAACAAGTTGGCTCTCCGTATACATATGTGTTGTCCAGTATATATATATATACACACACACACACATACATACATACATATATATATGTGTGTGAGAGAGAGATACGAAATTATATATTTATAATAGTGTATATGTATGTATATACGTATATATGTATGTATGTACATATTAAAATAGTTGTACTCATAAATACAAATATAATAATTTTAAATATAAATTTAAGTTCATATATATATATATAGAGTTTGCCTATGTTTACATACATATATTATAAAATGTTATAAAGTCACTCTTAACTAATCAAAATTACTTATAACCAGATGAAAATCATATAGATTAGTAGTCAATTAATAAGGAGAGAAAAGGATGGAAGTAAAATAAAATTAATTTTCCTTTAGGAAAGTAATAAAAGAGAATCGGTCCAGAGATCTTTCTCTTTTCTTTTATTACTCTCTTGTCTTTTAAAATTGGATTTGGAAAATCTATTACATCTTATTCTTAACTAATTTATTTCTTTTCATCTTTTAATTACAACAAAAATGACATTTACATATGATTATGTGTGCGTGTATAAATACTTACATACATACCATATGCACACATGCTTTATAATTGATTTTGACCGCTTTACATGCTTTGAAAACCAAATAAAGAAAAGAAAACAAAATTAAATTTAGTTTCAACATTCGAAAGATTTAAAAATAAATTCAAGATTTTACATTTAAGTTCTATCATAATATTTTTTTCATTTAGTACACATAAATATCAAAATAGTATGTTATGTAATATATACAGTATTTACTTCCTTTTTAATTCTAATATATATAGATATACATATGTATATATGTATGATTTAACAAAATATACACAAATACTATATACTTTATACTTATGTAAATTAAAATCAATTTTGTTTAAAGCATCTTTCAAACGTTGTCAAATTCTAAAAATTAAAAGATTTTTTTATTTGGTGAACAAAAGCACATATGCAAACATATATATAATGAAAAAATTAATCATAAAATATATTTACATATTCATATCTCACGTTGACAACACACATAGATAGGGATTCGTGATAATATAGTTGATCTAACTAAACATAAATCATACAATGAGAATATATATATATATATATATATATATATAAGTCAATTGTAAATAAGAATATTACATTACTATAGCCTAGAAATTACACCTTGAATGTTGAATCAATGGACTCGGCTTGAATCTCTATTAAATTCTTCCAAGGAGGGAAGCAACTTGAAAGCACTACACACTATTGTACTAATTTTATTTCAATTTGTTTTTAATGCTTGAATCAATGGAGGATGGGAGAGGATTTTCGACCAGAAAAAAAGTGATAATGGCAACTCAAAAACCTAGAGGAGAATTAAAGAAAAAGAGAGGCTAAGGTTGTTTAAATAGCAAGGGAGAGATAGTGGTTAAAGATGGAAGCGTATCTTTTCTTTCCTTTGCCATTTCACACCCTTTTGGAATCAAATCCCAAGCCTTCCTCCATAGGTAATGGTTGGTCATCCATCAGCCCTTATGTGGGCCTCATTCCACTTTAAGCCAGATTAGATAATTTATAAATAAATCAAATTTAAACGTACACTGATATCATATATAAATAAGTGTGTATACAACTTTTATATGCACACCATCTTTAATACCGATCAACACAAACCAAATAAAATTTTATAATTAATATTTCGTTAATGCTAATTAATTTTATTAATTTATAAAAATTATAATTTAATTAAATTAGGTGGTAGACGGAGGATTTAACATTGAGATTATGTGACTCTTAGATGTAAAGTCGTTCAACGATTAATAACAATTCGATATTAACGTTCACACGTCACCTTTGCTAGTAGGGTGACATTTGGCCAAATATATTGCTTACATAGCTTTGGTAAAATCTAAGTTTATTTATTTTAAGATTTACCCAATAGTGATAATTATTTACACCAATTCTATTCGTCAATACTATATCACATTAGGACTTATAGAATTCGGTGTTAAAATTCCAATATCATCTATATTCTGCTTTATAGTCCAAACATAAAGTTCTCAGTTCAATAATAATTCACTATGCTACTTTGGCCAGAAACTTTGACTTTGAGTTGACTTTAGTTGACCATGATACTTACCCCATATAACCAAGAAGACGAATTCTCTCTTGAATAGTATTTCACTTCCAATGCTTCCACTTAACCCAACTATAATCGTTCAATGGATGTCATGCCACGATTCAACTATACTCAAAGCAGAGTTTCCACATTAAAGATCAATAGTATTCTTAAGTCAAGGAAACTATGTAATTTTGTCACATCGATATTTTCTATTTGACCTTAGTTATATTAACCAACAAAAAGCTATCGAGTGAGTCATTCCATAGTTATCCAATAACTATCAATTTGTAACTTCTTGGTGCCCCCAACAGCCATGAGTAATACACTCCTAACATTTGGAGAACATTACGTACTCTAGTCTCAATGGATGTATTGATATCCAATCTCGATACATCTTGACTAGGAATATTTAAAATGATATGTTTATTTTGATTGTAATAAATTACTCATAGTTACAACACTTTGTAACTACTATCACAAAACATACCATTTATGGATTTTCTACTACATATATGTCTAATGAAATTAATTAATCAATATAACACATTATATAGTGTGTATAATAGAAAGAAAACACCTTTTATTTAGAACAAGATTGGTTGTCGAGTTAGATATATATAACAAATTATATAATTACCATTAGGGAGTACCCCTAACTCTATCAACAAGGAGGGAGGAATTTCCTTGACGGAATGTAACGGACGGGGATTTTTTACTCTCGAAAATCGATATTAATACATCCACTGTACGCAGAGCAGCCGAGTGCTACAAATACCAGTTCATTAGGGGTGAAGAACAAAAGATAGAAGAAAAGAAACAGAACATCACAGAATCTCACAATCGCAGTGGAACAAAATATAATATATAATAACAGATTTTAAATACAAGAACTGTACTGTTAATATACATACCACTATCAGAGTACAACAATTCAATACATCAATCTGGACAGTTCAATAACTTGTTTTGATATACATAACTTACACAGCGGAAATAACCATGTACGTGATATACGTCTGAACTTCTCCAGCTCATCTCCTGAGCTCCATAGCATTCTAACCTAAATCTTGAATACTCGGTCTGACCCGAGCATTATAATAAAATAACACCCGAGTCAGTCTGGAAAACCAGTGTGAGAAAACACACTCAATTCGAATTATTAACTTTTCAAAATCTTTTGAAAACAAAGGTATCTCGTAAGACTACGTCACAAATAAACATGGCGGGTTTTTCCCTTACGATAACCAAAACACTTTATAGAAAATCCAGTGATATTATAATAGTGTCTGAATACAAATACTTATTCAAATAGCTGAAATTGCTACATTAATTAAATTCCAGCATACTAGGCTCTACAAACAAAACCGTAAGCTTATATTGGAGAATGGATTCCAACGAATGACTAGACCACTTGGGTACCGCCCGTCACAGTACACTTCTAGAACAATGTACCAAGGACCATGCCGGGATCCCCTGCTACACAAGACCGACTTACCCCTAACCTGGATAGACTGGATATGTTACCACCGCGGGTGTTCTCACCCTAACCATCAAGCACTTCTTCTTTCATTTATACCCATATCTGTAACGACCTTGAATTTTTGACATTTGAAATGTGAATATTTAATTGAGTTTAAATATTCAAATGATTGTTTAATTTGAATTCAAATATAAGAATGAATTTGGTAATTAAATTTTTGAATTTAATTATTGAAACTGAGTAAAAAAATTTGAATCTTCGGTTTTAAGCTGATTAAAAATAATATGAAGTCTTGGAAAATTCATATTGATAATACTGAAGATAATGGAACATTCAGAATTGAATTTGAAATTGGTTTTGTTCAGTTTTGAATTTTTATTGTTTAAATCGATATTTAAAATAGCGTTCCGGGACACAGTCTCGGTATTCGACGAAACTAGTTCCATTGGATCCGTAATATTGTATTATTATTGGATTTCAATTTTCATAATGTTTGGAGTGCTCGTTTGGCTGTACGATGAGCAAACGCGCCGAAATTAAATCGAAATTCAATTTAACAACTGGTCCAAAAAGCTATTTTCTCCATACGATCGAATTTGGAGTTGAAACCTTTTCCATTGCGTTCGAAATAGGGGTTTAACATTATAAACGCCTAGCGGCATGCCTTGATAGGATATCGAAAATTTTATTGTTGTGCAAATCGAGACAATTTGGAATCAATTTAATATATATGTATATTCACATGCACTAGTCAACATCGAGCTGAAATTCTTTACCATCAGTCAGCTCATTTCTTTAAATGATGTTCCCTCTTTTAAGAACAACACGCAAGCGTCCCCTCTTGTCTCCCCTTCCTTCTTTGTTAAAATACACGAGAAAAAAAAACAACGAAACCATTTCGTTAAAAAAAAATTACAGAGCTTCAAACGAAAAATTTTATCGTTCCCTCCCCCTCTAAATTAAAATCAAAACCAAAGATAATGGCCGCCTGTTCTCCTTAAATTAAATCCATTCTTCATTCAAAATGAAAAGGAAATTTAAAATGGCAGAGCCTCAAATTCACGACCTCAAGCTCACGAGCATGGCCGCGTTCTTTCCCCTCTTCAGTTCGAAGTCAAACCCGTTCGTTTATCAATCGCAGTTGGTCGCGTACGTGAGTCGAGTCGCGACTTTGCCTAACTCGAGGCGGCGACATTAGGATATGGGTTTTGGTAATTCGCGTGGTGGCGAGCAGTGTTCGCGACAAGGTCGCGGTGATGGTCGCAGGAAGGCGCAGCAGCTTGGGTTGGCGAAGCTAGGGTTCACGATGAGATTTGGGAAGCACGGTGGCGCAATCGCGATTTGGTGGCCACGCGAGATAAGGGATTCGTTTTCCAGTCGAGTTCAACACGAGGTGTTGCTGTTCATCGGAGTTGGCTGGGTTCGTTTTCCAAGTGGGTCGAAATCATGAGGTACATACATTTTATCTTTAATTTAATTCAGTATGTATAGATTGAAAAAAGAAATATAATAATGTGCAGTTTATGATTTTTTTTTCAGTAAAGAAAAAATATAAAGATAAGATTTTGGAAAATATATATATATATATGCAGTTTAAAATTAGATAGGACTTTTGAAGTGTTGTAAGAATTTTTTTTAAGTTAATTTTTAAGTTAAGTTAAATTGTTAGTTTTTAAAATAATAAATTATAGTGGCTAAATTATTTAGTTAACCTATATAATTATTCTGGTAACTATAAAATATTTTATTAAAGAAAATTTAGTCTTAACTTTAATTTTTTATCCAAATAAAATAGTCAAAAGGAATTTGTTAAAATTTAAATCACTAGCTTAAAATTTAATTTATGTGTTGAATTAAGATTTTAAAATGAATATTTAAATTGTCGATTGATTCGAATATTGATAAATTGTATAAAATATTTATACAAGGTCTATAAATCGAGAACACAAACTAGAGTGGAAATGGATTGCAAATTAAAGCAAAGATGAGATCTTCTCACTCAAAAATAGGGTTTTGTTAAATTTTAAATAGTTATATTTAAAATTATTGATCGTGTTGATTGCCTGTTTGATTGTGATAGTATATATAGTAGTATATAGTGTTAACTCCTTTATTTCAGCGACCTAAAAAACTGTGATCTAGAGAATGTTGCGACCTAAGGAAGCTACGATCTAAGAAAGGCCACGACCTAAGAGATTCTGCGACCTAACCGGAGTCTGCGACCTAAGAAAATAGCGACCTAAAGAATGTCGCGACCTAACTATTGAAGGAAGCTTGCGACCTAACTGCTGAAGAGATTCTGCGACCTAACTGGAGTCTGCGACCTAAGAACATAGCGACCTAAAGAATGTCGCGACCTAACTATTGAAGGAAGCTTGCGACCTAACTGCTAAAGAGATTCTGCGACCTAACCGGAGTCTGCGACCTAAGAACATAGCGACCTAAAGAATGTCGCGACCTAACTATTGAAGGAAGCTTGCGACCTAGCTGCTGAAGAGATTCTGCGACCTAACCGGAGTCTGCGACCTAAGAACATAGCGACCTAAAGAATGTCGCGACCTAACTGTTGAAGGAAGCTTACGACCTACTTTAGGTCGCTCACGACCTAACTCCGTTGCCCAGTCTGTATGAACCAACCTGATTCCCTATGCTGCTTACCTATAAGTCGCTTGCGACCTAGCAGTGTTGCGACCTAAAGCTACAGGGAACATTGCGACCTAGCAATGTTGCGACCTAAAGACTATGACTTAGAAGAGTTGCCGACTTAACAAGCTACGACTTACGATCTAAGAGTCAAGCGAGCTAAGACTTCAACGACCTAAAGCTCCTACAGCTATTCTTTAACTCGTCTGCGACCTACCACTTGTTCAAATGAAGCCAAGTGCAACTTCACCAGCTAATTTCTTAAGTCGCAAGGGGACTGCGACCTAGCTTAGGTCGCTCGCGACCTACGACCTAACTAAGGTCGTACGTGACCTAAGACTTAGTAATTTCTCTGCCCAGGATTCAGAGCTGCTCCTATAAATACCCCATCACTTCCAACATGGGGGGGACTTTTGGCCGTTCATTTCTTCAAGCACCGTTACTCTGTCGAAGTCTCCATTCATCCAGCAATCGAAGATCTTCAAACATTCAAGACGCTACAACAAGCTTCAAGAGAAATTCCTTACATCCAACACGGATTCATCGAATTTCATCGACGAAGATTGAGCTAGTAGTCAAGACTGTTTCTTGTGATCAAATTGTACTGTTTTGATAAGAGATTTGTATCGACTTGTAACCGAATTCAGTAATAAAGAGATTCAAAGTGGACGTAGGCTTAATCTCAAGCCGAACCACTATAAATTGCTGTCTTTTACTGCTTTTCTGCCATTTTACTGCTTAAATTCTGTTCCCGTCACGCGGGTGGTGCTTTCACGATTCTATTACACACACCGGGTGTTAGCGTTCACTTTTTAACGTTAACATATAGCAATATATATATTGGCATATGTATATATTGGAGTTGTGATTTCCCGCATTATATAGCGGATGAGACCCTATGCGCCGCATAATAGCGGATGATATTTTATAAATCCCATATACCGTGATATTCCACCTCGAAGTGGAATTGGTATTGTGCTAACATCTGTGGATGCAAGGAAACAGGTTGGAGGGATCCAACAGGATTCCTCAAAACATTTGAATTGGTTTCATATGTTGTGTGTTGATTATTTATAATCTGTGTATGATTATATCTGTGATTGAATGTGTTGAAGGCTATAATTTAGCCGAATGTATTTTTAGTATCGTTGGATACCACAAATAAATAAATTTGGATTTTTGAAATTTAAAGCAGGAAATTTTAAGTAAATTCTTTTTAAAAGAATTGGTTGAATTTAAAAGAAGGAATTAAAGTATTAAAATTGATTTTTGAAATCTTATCGAATTATTTCCAAAAATATGGGAAAAGATTTTTATAAATGGATTTTGAATAGTATTATTCGAAAGTTGGGAAATTTATTTAAAATGGAATTTTAGATGGTTTGGAAGAGATAAAGGAATTTATCTTTAAAAGTGATAAAATTGTTTAAAATCAAATTGATATTTGATTTGGTATTTGAAATTAAATCTTTGGGGAATCGATATGAAAATTTATTTGGTGTTGAATTAAAATGGATTTTGTGTTGAAATAAAATTGAAAATTATAAAAATGGATTTTGTGTTGAAATGAATTTAGAAATCGATTTGCAAATGATTTGATAATTGGGAAATAAATTTAGAAATCAATTTGTAATTGATTTGGAATTTGAAATAAATGTGGAAATCAATTTTGAATTTGATTTGGTGCTGAAAGTGAATATTTGAGAAATCGATTTGAAAATCGTATATAAAGTGAATATTTGGGAATGTAAATTCAGAATAGAATTTATAAAGGAAAGGGAAATTTGTTTCAAAAATAAACACTAATTTATTTTTAAAGTGTGGAAATAAATTTACAGATTTGGGATGTAAATTTAAAATAAATCGATAAGGATTTATTTAATTGGTTTAAATGGACCATTTTGTGATGAAGTGTGAAAATGTGATTTGAAATTGGTTTTCAAATGTTGAAGTGTGGAAAATATATATCTTACGAAGATATTTGAAATTTAATAATTTGGGAAAAATTATTTAAATTGTTTGATTGTTGTGAATGTTGTTTGATAGTTAAATAACCGACTATCAATATTTGCCCTTTGAAATGGTACTTGAATTTGTTTTTAAAACCAACGCTCACTATTCGGGTTAGCCGGGAAAAGACCTTTTTGTCATATAGCCCATTCTGAATTAGTGATACGATGATATGGATCGTATTGAAGACCGGTGTTGAAGACCGGATATTTTCGAAAATGAAAGGACAACCTATCGAATGTCTCTGCACCGAGTTGCTCCAGTATAGAGATTTATATCACTCTTCTTGTGATGGGAAGTCCGGACGTGATTAGTGAATACCCGGATTGCAAGGGCTTCTTTGGAAGTGCCTTCGGTTCCATTCGATCTCGGAACGGACTTGTATGGATGTGTGTCTGACAGTACACTTTGAGATGTAAAGCTGGTTTCTATCAAATACATATCTGTTGGTGGCGGAGAATTTATTCTCTTAGCTTAACACCCTTCTCTGAGACGTACGAGCTCAGAGGTTATGTAGTTGATGGTTACTAGTGATACATTCGCAATTTGGTAATGTGGCATACGAAGTGTTGTTGATCATTTGTTGATCAAAGCGTGGCTTTGTGAAAAAGCGTGGCTTTGTGAAAAAGCGTGGCTTTGTGAAAAAGCGTGGCTTTGTGAAAAAGCGTGGCTTTGTGAAAAAGCGTAGCTTTGTGGACGAGACTTCGTCGAGCCTCACAACCCGGTGATGGTCGAAATAGGAATGTTGCGGCAAGGTTTTTAGGGGTCGCGCCCCTAGGGTATGCCATTTCCTTCTGGTTAAAAGGTGATATCATGGTTTGGAGCCCAGATATTTTATCTATGCTGATGCTGCAAATTTATTATACTTTGTGGTTGTTGCTTGGTGATTGAGGATCCTCGGATAAAGGTCGGTAACGACCGGGGGATGGCATAGCTCGTGTGTTAGCTACCTAGTTACAGCGTGGTTAAAGTATGAGGTAGCGCCGGCCTTGTGTTTGCAGAGATCCGGTTAGGTTCTTGGGTCGTCTTTCCAGAGGCGTTTCCATTTCGATGTAAGGAAGTTCCTTAGCCTGACCATTTGTTGGAAATCCAAAGAAACAATACGCGCCCTGTACGGTTTTAGTTGTAGAACCTGCCATTTACTTATGGTGGTCACCACTGTTTAGATGGTAGCTATAGTAGGCATACAATAATGGTTGTATGTTGGCTAAGATTGATATTATACTTTCGAAATGTTTTCCACACTAGACATTAATAATAATATCAACTGATTTTGCGTAGTAAGCATTTTTGACTATCATAAGGGGAAATCTCCTCCAATTCTGCGTTTGCATTCTGTGTGTGGCGGGAGGCCTTATGGTAGTTTCATTTTCCAAAAGCATTGCGAAGTTGTTTTATTTTCTTTGTGAAAATAACTGTTTTACGATCTCACACCATTCACCATGACTGACTCGGAGTTTATTGTTCCCTTTCTAAAATCTGGGTGCCCATAATTTTCCACACGGGCAGCCTAGAGTTATGTTATCAGGATATTCTGGAGCTTTGGAGATGAGCTGGATGGCGAGACGTACTCCTGTACTTGTTTATTTATTCCGCTGTGTATTCTGTATGAGGACAAGTTTATATAACTGTCCGTTGTTGTATTGAGTTGTATATTGACTCTGATTGATGTATGTATAAACTGATATAGTTCTTTGTTTAAAAGACTAGTGATTATCTATTATATATTGTTCCGCTGCGAATGTGAGATTCTGATATTGTTTCTGTTTCTATTTTTCTATTCTTTCTTTTCTTCTGTCTTCTTCTACCTCTTCTTTTAACCTTAATGGTTCGGTTTTCCGGCATTCGATTACGCGACATTTGATACAGTGGACGTATTAATGTCGACTTTCGAGCGTCGAAAGATCGTAACCGTTACATGTGGTATCAGAGCATATGGTTAAGCGATAACTTTGGCTCTATTGGGTGTTACTCATTAGAGAAAGAGTCAGTAGTACTCTAGAATGAGTGTGAGTGTAATAATAGATATGAGCGCGTATTTGTTAGTGAATATAAAATTGTTTTGTATTGTGATGATTGGTTTGTTGAGTGGTATATGGATTCTGGTCGGTATAGTCTGTACAACTCTATCGATAGGGATCTCTAAACACTTGAACAGAACAATTCAGCACGATATTGTTTTAAAATAGGGTAAATGAAATAATTTTACCCAAAATTATTTTTGTATATAAAAGGAAATGATTTCCATAAATTATTATAGTATATGGTTGTTTTGTTGTTAAGGGAATAGTAAATATTAAACTATTATCATTATTGAATAAGAAATTAAAATGTTAAACAAAGGGTTAAGAAATGAAATCCATATACAAATGAGATTTGTAAATGTAAATTGTAAATGTGATTTATAATTTGATATAGAATTCCAGAGAATTATTTGAAGGTAGATTGAAAGGTTTTGAAAATTGAAATTTTAGTGAAAGGTTTAAATTCCCTTTGAGTTTGAAAATAATTTTCAAAGGTTTTGAAAAAAAGTGTTTTGAAGAGATAAAAGCACTAAACTCTTTTAGGTCGCTGGAAAATAATTCCGATGATGATCGCGACATCACCGGTGTTCATTTTCGGGTTTCCAAAAGAGGAATGGCTGTCGAATTATTTTAAATGAAATTGTTGAAAACTGGGTTTGGTTTTGGAAATTCAAAAGATAATTTGAATTGGTTTCAAAAATGGTTTTGAAAGATTGAAAAGACTCTGGAATCCTATTTAAAATATTTATGGGAATAATAAATGAGTTGATAACTTATACAATTTGAATTTTGATAGAATAAATTTAACTTAAAGGATGGAGTTAAATTAAAGTAAGTATAAGTGAATCAATTAAATAAAGTGCATTTGAAGAAAGGTCTAAGGAGGCTAAGTGAAATGATTACTTAAAGAAAATTTATTAAGTTAAAAATAAATTTGGGGTAGTAACAAATGAATTTGAATTGAGTTTGAATTATGAAAATAAAATTGTGAATAAATAAATAAATTTGAAATTTGCAAGTAAATGAGAGTGAATTGAATGTTGAAATTCATTTCGAATTTGTAAGTAAATAGAATAGAATTGAATTGGAATTGGATTTGAGTTGTGATAAACTAAGTGAAGTATTAAAGTAAAATTAGTAAGTGAAACTAATTGAGGAATGACAAATTGAATAAGGTTAAAAATGAATTGAATTCAATAATTATAAATGAAAGATTGATTGAATTTATATGGAATTTGAAATCCAGTTTAAATATAAGTGGTTATAAGCCAAAGTGATAAAGTGAAAATGAATATAAGAAGTATGAAAAATACTTGTATCGGACTTAAAGAAATAAATGGTGAAATTATTAAGTAAAAGAATTTGGAGTTGAGAAAATATTCTAAATTGATAAGTGAATAAAGATTAAACTGAAAATTGTGAAATGGTACTTGTGAATGAGTATATAATGAATGAAAATCGATGTGAATAAAAGAAAATAGATAAAGCTAATCATCAATTGATAAATACGTAGGATGAACGTATGTTATTTTATTCGCATAGCGATTTGATCCAGAATTCGAGCACAGAATTTCGAGATAATTATATCGATCCGAATTGGGATTTTTCACTCGATTTTCGACGGCGAGCCTGGATATGGATTTTTGATTAATTCTGGATATTCTCTATCATAGTTTACGGCTATGTGAGGAGAATGACGATTTCTGATCAAGAAACCAAATTTGAGTCCGCACTAGGAAGTCGGGTGAACTATGCTAGTTCGGAAGTGAATATTGTGTGATCGAGTGAGTGATCGGATTTGTATTGCGTACGAATGATATGTGTGCATCGTACGGATTTGAATGAAGTAAATATTGAAACTTTTGAAAGAAAATGTATAAAATGATTTTGAATCCTGTAATTGGACATTATTGTTAAGTAAGATATACAGGTGTTGTAAAGAAAATGGAATTGGGATTTTGATTTCGAAGATAAATTTAAATTGTTTTGACAAAAGGTATGTATTTAAATTTCTATATGAAATTTGATCTTTTACTTGTCTAGCCACTTAGCTTTTCGTTTTCTTTATGGAATTTGGGAGTCCGTAGGGACATTTTGTAGTAGTACCGAGTTAGCCGCGCAAAGGAGACGCTGGCAAATTTTTTCAAAAATTTAGAGAGTTAGAAAATTTTTGAAATTTTTGAATAATTTGAAATTTGAATTTGAATTGGGAAGTAAACTAAAGTTGTTTGAAAACTATAAAAGTGTTTGGAAAGTTAATTGAAGTAATAACGAATCTTTAATAAAAGATTTGTTTTGGCAAGTTAACAAAAAAAATGTTTGGTTTTGTTAAAATGATAAACGGGTATTGGAGCATTCTTCTTAACCTGTAATTTCAGGACGAAATTCTTTTAAGTGGGGAAGATTGTAACGACCCTGAATTTTTGACATTTGAAATGTGAATATTTAATTGAGTTTAAATATTCGAATGATTGTTTAATTTGAAATTCAAATATCAGAATGAATTTGGTAATTAAATTTTTGAATTTAATTATTGAAACTTCAGTTTTAAGCTGATTAAAAATAATATGAAGTCTTGGAAAATTCATATTGATAATACTGAAGATAATGAAACTTTCAGAATATAATTTGAAATTGTTTTTGTTCAGTTTTGAATTTTTATCGTTTAAATCGATATTTAAAAATAGCGTTACGGGGCACAGTCTCGGAATTCGACAAAACCAGTTCCATTGGATCCGTAATATTGCATTATTACCGGATTTCTCTTTTCGTAATATTTGGAGTGATCATTTGGCCGTACGATGAGCAAACGCGCTGAAATTAAATCGAAATTCAATTTAATAACTGGTCCAAAAAGCTATTTTCTCCATACGATCGAATTTGGAATTGAAACCTTTTCCATTGCGTTCGGAATAGGGGTTTAACATTATAAACGCCTAGCTGCACGCCTTGATAGGATATCGAAAATTTTATTGTTGTGCAAATCTAGACAATTTGGAATCAATTTAATATATATGTATATTCACATGCACTAGTCAACATTGAGCTGAAATTCTTTACCATCAGTCAGCTCATTTCTTTAAATGATGTTCCCTCTTTTAAGAACAACACGCAAGCGTCCCCTCTTGTCTCCCCTTCCTTACCTGTTAAAATACTTGAGAAAAAAATAAAACAACGAAACCATTTCGTTCAAATTTTTTTATAGAGCTTCAAACGAAATTTTTTATCGTTCCCTCCCCCTCTAAATTAAAATCGAAACCAAAGATAATGGCCGCCTGTTCTCCTTAAATTAAATCCATTCTTCGTTTAAAATGAAAAGGAAATTTAAAATGGCAGAGCCTCAAATTCACGAACTCAAGCTCACGAGCATGGCCGCGTTCTTTCCCCTTTTCAGTTCGAAGTAAAACCCGTTCGTTTATCAATCGCAGTTGGTCGCGTACGTGAGTCGAGTTGCGACTTTGCCTAACCAGAGGCGGTGACATTAGGATATGGGTTTTGGTAATTCGCGTAGTGGCGAGCGGTGTTCGTGACGAGGTCGCGGTGATGGTCGCAGGAAGGCGCAGCAGCTTGGGTCGGCGAAGCTAGGGTTCGCGATGAGATTTGGGAAGCACAGTGGCGCAATCGCAATTTGGTGGCCACGCGAGAAAGGGGATTTGTTTTCCAGACGAGTTCAAAACGAGGTGTTGCTGTTCATCGGAGTTGGCTGGGTTCATTTTCCCAGTGGGTCAAAATCATGAGGTATATACATTTTATCTTTAATTTAATTCAGTATGTATAGATTGAAAAAAGAAATATAATAATGTGCAGTTTATGATTTTTTTCCAGTAAAGAAATATATATAGATAAGATTTTGGAATATATATATATATGCAGTTTAAAATTAGATCGGACTTTTGAAGTGTTGTAAGAAAAAAAAATTAAGTTAAGTTAAATTGTTAGTTTTTAAAACAATAAATTATAGTGGCTAAATTATTTAGTTAACCAATATAATTATTCTGGTAACTAGAAAATATTTTATTAAAGAAAATTTAGTCTTAACATTAATTTTTTAGCTAAATAAAATTGTCAAAAGGAATTTGTTTAAATTTAAATCACTAGCTTAAAATTTAATTTATTTGTTGAATTAAGATTTTAAAATGAAAATTTAAATTGTCGATTGATTCGAATATTGATAAATTGTATAAAATATTTATACAAGGTCTATAAATCGAGAAAACAAACTAGAGTGGAAATGGATTGCAAATTAAACAAAGGTGTGATCTTCTCACTCAAACAAAGGGTTTTGTTAAATTTTAAATAGTTATATTTAAAATTATTGATTATGTTGATTGCCTGTTTGATTGTGATAGTATATATAGTAGTATATAGCAATATATATATATTGGCATATGTATATATTGGAGTTGTGATTTCCCGCATTATATAGCGGATGAGACCCTATGCGCCGCATAATAGCGGATGATATTTTATAAATCCTATATACCGCGATATTCCACCTCGAAGTGGAATTGGTATTGTGCTAACATCTGTGGATGCAGGGAAACAGGTTGGAGGGATCCAACAGGATTCCTCAAAACATTTGAATTGGTTTCATTTGTTGTGTGTTGATTATTTATAATCTGTGTATGATTATATCTGTGATTGAATGTGTTGAAGGCTATAATTTAGCCGAATGTATTTTTAGTATCGTTGGATACCACAAATAAATAAATTTGGATTTTTGAAATTTAAAGCAGGAAATTTTAAGTAAATTCTTTCTGAAAGAATTGGTTAAATTTAAAAGAAGGAATTAAAGTATTAAAATTGATTTTTGAAATCTTATCGAATTATTTCAAAAAATATGGGAAAAGATTTTTATAAATGGATTTTGAATAGTATTATTCGAAAGTTGGGAAATTAATTTAAAATGGCATTTTAGATTGTTTGGAAGAGATAAAGGAATTTATCTTTAAAAGTGGTAAAATTGTTTAAAATCAAATTGATATTTGATTTGGTATTTGAAATTAAATCTTTGGGGAATCGATATGAAATTTTTTTTGGTGTTGAATTAAAATGCATTTTGTGTTGAAATAAAATTGAAAATTATAAAAATGGATTTTGTGTTGAAATTAATTTAGAAATCGATTTGCAAATGATTTGATATTTGGGAAATAAACTTAGAAATCAATTTGTAATTGATTTGGAATTTGAAATAAATGTGGAAAACAATTTTGAATTTGATTTGGTGCTGAAAGTGAATATTTGAGAAATCGATTTGAAAATCGTATAAAAAGTGAATATTTGGGAATTTAAATTCAGAATAGAATTTATAAAGGAAAGGGAAATTTGTTTTAAAAATAAACACTGATTTATTTTTAAAGTGTGGAAATAAATTTACAGATTTGGGATGTAAATTTAAAATAAATCGATAAGGATTTATTTAATTGGTTTGAATGGACCATTTTGTGATGAAGTGTGAAAATGTGATTTGAAATTGGTTTTCAAATGTTGAAGTGTGGAAAATATATATCTTACGAAGATATTTGAAATTTAATAATTTGGGAAAAATTATTTAAATTGTTTAATTGTTGTGAATGTTTTTTGATAGTTAAATAATCGACAATCAATATTTTCCCTTTGAAATGGCACTTGAATTTGTTTTTAAAACAAACGCTCATTATTCGGGTTAGCCGGGAAAATACCTTTTTGTCATATAACCCATTCCGAATTAGAGATACGACGATATGGATCGTATTGAAGACCGATGTTGAAGACCAGATATTTTCGAAAATGAAAGGACAACCTATCGAATGTCTCTGCACCGAGTTGCTCCGGTATAGAGATTTATATCACTCTTCTTGTGATGGGAAGTCCGGACGTGATTAGTGAATACCCGGATTGCAAGGGCTTCTTTGGAAGTGCCTACGGTTCCTTTCGATTCTGGAACGGACTTGTATAGATATGTGTCTGGCAGTACACTTTGAGATGTAAAGCTGGTTTCTATCAAATACATTTCTGTTGGTGGCGGAGAATTTATTCTCTTAGCTTAACACCCTTCTCTGAGACGTACGAGCTCAGAGGTTATGTAGTTGATGGTTACTAGTGATACATTCCCAATTTGGTAATGTGGCATACGAAATGCTGTTGATCATTTGTTGATCAAAGCGTGGCTTTGTGAAAAAGCGTGGCTTTGTGGACGAGACTTCGTCGAGCCTCACAACCCGGTGATGGTCGAAACAGGAATGTTGTGGCAAGGTTTTTAGGGGTTGCGCCCCTAGGGTATGCCATTTCCTTCTGGTTAAAAGGTGATATCATGGTATGGAGCCCAGATATTTTACCTATGTTGATGCTGCAAATTTATTATACTTTGTGGTTGTTGCTTTGTGATTGAGGATCCTCGGATAAAGGTCGGTAACGACCGGGGATGGCATAGCTCGTGTGTTAGTTACCTAGTTACAGCTTGGTTAAAGCGTGATGTAGCGTCGGCCTTGTGTTTGCAGAGATCTGGTTAGGTTCTCGGGGCGTCTTTCCAGAGGCATTTCCATTTTGGTGTAAGGAAGTTCCTTAGCCTGACCATTTGTTGGAAATCCAAAGAAACAATATGCGCCCTGTACGGTTTTAGTTGTAGAACCTGCCATTTACTTATGGTGGTCACCACTGTTTAGATGGTAGCTATAGTAGGCATACAATAATGGTTGTATGTTGGCTAAGATTGATATTATACTTTCGAAATGTTTTCCACGCTAGACATTAATAATAATATCAACTGATTTTGCGTAGTAAGCATTTTTCACTATCATAAGGGGAAATCTCCTCCAATTCTGCGTTTGCATTGTGTGTGTGGCGGGAGGCCTTATGGTAGTTTCATTTTCCAAAAGCATTGCGAAGTTGTTTTATTTTCTTTGTGAAAATAACTGTTTTACGATCTCACACCAGTCATTATGACTGACTCGGAGTTTATTGTTCCCTTTCTAAACTCTGGGTGCCCATAATTTTCCACACGGGCAGCCTAGAGTTATGTTATCAGGATATTCTAGAGCTTTGGAGATGATCTAGATGGCGAGACGTACTCCCGTACTTGTTTATTTATTCCGCTGTGTATTCTGTATGAGGACAAGTTTATATAACTGTCCGTTGTTGTATTGAGTTGTATATTGACTCTGATTGATGTATGTATAAACTGATATAGTTCTTTATTTAAAACACTAGTGATTATCTATTATATATTGTTCCGCTGCGAATGTGAGATTCTGATATTGTTTCTGTTTCTGTTTGCTGTTCTTTCTTTTCTTCTGTCTTCTTCTACATCTTCTTTTAACCCTAATGGTTCGGTTTTCCAGCATTCGATTGCGCGACATTTGATACAGTGGACGTATTAATGTCGACTTTCGAGCGTCGAAAGATCGTAACCGTTACAATATCTAAGATAAATATGGTTCTGAGGACATCTAGAAAAGTGATAACATACCCTACTTGGGTGTGACCCACTTAGCCTTGCCGCTTCTCCCCTGTTTTAGTAATTCCCGGTGGATGAGATTCAAGGCTAAGCGTTACCTTTCAAGAACATTTTTTCTTAGAATGTTCATCATCCTCCAATGTCGATGTTTTGATAGCATTTATCCATACAAGTTGTACTTGGTCTGGACAAACCGAATCACCGTCTTCATCATCTTCACCGGTATTCATTCAAAACGTCCAAACAAGATCGAAGTGATTTTTGAATAATTAAATCTGATCCCGGTCTCTTCGAAACGATTAACGAAAATAGCCAAAATTGATAGTCGGTTATTTAACTATCAATACACATCCATAAGCAATCATCAGGCCTTATCAAAATTTTCCCATAACTTATTTCAAAAATATCTTTATAAGATATTACTTTCAATTCTTCAACATTTGAAAATGGCTTTTTGTTTGATGTGTGTTTAGTGTTTGATGATAACAAAAAATATATATTGAATTATAGATGTGTTTGCAGATTTTATTTTACATTTACAGATTATACATATACAGAAATTTTATCAACACAATTTGAATTCAAACTGAAATTTTATTCAAACAATCTTTTATTACAAATTTTGAATGGTACAAATTCTGACTCACTATAACTGTACAATTTCTGTATACATCACAATTTGATTTTACAGTCACAGTCCTCACTACATCACTCATACACTCAGTTGGTTGTCTGCATTTGCACTGTCCAGTTCCAGTATCTGTCTTGTTTCCTGTATACCTGTATAATTGACAATCTACAGCAGTAATCTGAACAGAAACGAATTTAATTTGCAAAAATATAAAATTTGTTTTAAAGCTGTCTCAGATATATGGGTTAACGTCATCATCTTTGATTGTGTAATATCTGTGCATATCAGTATTCATATCAGGGACAGGTATTTACGAGTGGCTGCAGTACACACGTATGCACGTGTGCACTGCCTCGCCAAACTTGTGTGCACAGATAGCAAACATGAAGCACAGTTTCACAAATAATCACTGCAACAATACTTTTAAAATGGAGGCAGAACCAGAATGCACAATGGATGTAACATCGAACCAGGAAACAGTTTCACAAATGCAAAGACCAGAGAAGTCAAAAAATGAAGCAATATACAAAACTCATCTGGACGGTGCAGTGAAAACAGATCAAACAATGAACCAGTTCAATATGATATGTGATCTGACTCAAGCACATCAGTATGCAAGAATAAACAACCCAGTGCCAAAATCCAATACAACTGCAATCATGATCATTCAAAGACAGAAGCTACACTTATCATAGTGTAAACTGCAACTACATACAGGCAACATGAAGCAATACACACTCAGTGACATTCAAGCTCAAACAAGCTGAAACATAATGCTCAAGTGAAGGATGAAATACAACATGAAGCAGTGAAAATTCAAACAAGTCAAAAACCAGAACACAAGCAACTACAAAGACTCGAAACTACAAATTAAGTTCAAGTGATCAAAGACATGAAATCACAATGTAACTGTCAACTTCAGTTTAAAAATGAGACGGGTCAAGGAATGAAGTATACCAAATGAAACAGGGTGAGATCATACATACAGTTCAATATCCAATCAGGTAAAGTGCAAATTGCAAGACAAGTAACGAGATGCAGACACAACCACCACTCAATACAATTTAGTTCAAAATCTCCAGTTAATCAACACATTCAATGCCGAAGACAAAATGGAATCAGAAAGTAAAGATTATGCAATGTTTGAAAAATCAAGTATCAGAGACAAAGCCGTGAATGAACAAGTCATCTTTCATCTCAAAGACAAAGGAATTCAAAACCATGTTTTTAATCAAAGTTGAACAAGTCAATAGAAAGTTATATTCACGGAGATAAACAGGCCGATAATTACAAACCAAGTCAAGAAACCCAAGCCGTGATTCACGTAGTATATACGAAAATAAACGCAGTTGAATCAGTCAAGAGAAAATCGTAATATCTATACAATATCGAATATACGCACATTTGAATCAGTCAAAGCCGTGATAATCAAGTTATCACTATATCAGGAAAGTTTCAACAACGTGGAAATCACGTAAACCAAATCAGACGCCTATATAAGGAGACCCAAATCATCATTGACGAGGTGTGGTGAAAATCAGAGAAAAACCAATCATCACCAACAACAAAGCAGAAATATTCAAGTTCAAATCGAGAGAACAACATACCTGAAATCGCAAAATCTCAGAAACCCTAAAGAGCAAGCGAAGCCGAAGCCAAGCAGATCGAAGTCTCAAGCAAAGCAGAGCGCAAAAGGGAACGAAAATCCCAAAATATCTCAAGCTCCAATTCAACAAAGGGAACAGCGAAGCCAGAGCTACAGAGAATCGACGAAGTCGTATTCGCCAGAGAATCTAAATCTCGAAAGCCCCAAGGAGCAAAAGAGAACGATACTATCTCAAGGCTATCGAGCAGCACAAAGCTTTAGACATCAAGCAAAACTCTCAAGCCCTAATTAGTAACAGAGAAATTGAAGAATACATCGTCGCCATTTTTGAGATAAATAGAACGGGCCGATAATTGAGTAAAACAAGTGGGCCGACATTATTAAAAAAAAAAGGGAAGTGGGCCGATCAATTTAATTAGGGTTATAGTTTTAGTTGGGTCTAGGGTTTTAGTTTTTTCTTTTGGGCCAAGTTTTTTCTTATCAATTTTTTGGGCCAATTTTATTTGAGGGTAAAAATATTTTAAAGTGTCAATTTATATTTTGCCCTGGTGCTTAAACTGTGTTTTGTATTTTCAGTTTGTATTGTCAAAGTCCTGTTAGAGTTAATCACCACCTAGGGTTTAGGTGTTGTCAGATTGTCTAGTTAGGGTTAGTTCAGTGAGCAGGGAGGTTGCGAGTTTGCAAAGCTCTATAGGCGGGAGCAGAGTTTGCGAGTAAACGAAACTCTATAGGCGGAGCAGGGTGTGCGAGTCTGTAGGAGTGTTTGTGAGCGGGAGCGAGTGTCTGCGAGTCTGTCAGAGTGTTTGTAAGCGGGATACTGTTTAACTCTAATAGAAATCTGGGAATGCAGTAGTAGGCAGGGGTTGCCGAAGCTGGGTAAATTCTATGTGTGATTTACTTTACTGCATATTTATTTATTTGCTGTTTACTTCCGCATTTAATTTGAGAAAATTTGCGATAACCCTATTCACCCCCCCTCTAGGGTTAATCTAGATCCTACAAGTGGTATCAGAGCGAGGTAATTTTTTTTTAACTCTAGAGTCATGAATCTATCAAATAATGCTTTTTCTGAGGGGCAATCTATTGTTAGGCCACCAATGTTTAATGGGAGTGATTATGCGTATTGGAAGGTTAGGATGGGTATTTATCTTAGTTCTGTAGATTATGATGTTTGGGATATCATTGAAACTGGCTATACACCTCCCACTATAACCGTTGGTAATACTGAGATTCCTAAACCAAAGGATAGGTGGGATGTTAATGATAAGAAGTTGAAAACCACAAAAGCTAAAGCAATGAATGCTTTGATCTGTGCTCTTGATAAAACTGAATTTAATAGAATTTCTCATTGTAAAACAGCACAGGAAATTTGGCATACTTTGGAGGTGACACACGAAGGAACTTCTCAAGTCAAGGAGTCCCATCTAGCCCTGTTCAGCAATGAATACGAGAACTTTGTGATGGACAAAGGCGAGAGCATTAAGGATATGTTTGGACGCTTCTCAACCTTGGTGTACAATGCTAGAGCGCTTGGAAAGGTATTCTCTGAAGTAGAGCTAGTAAGGAAGATTCTACGAGTCTTACCGATGAACTTTGAGGCAAAAGTCACTGCAATACAAGAATCGAAAGATTTAAGCAAACTGAGCATGGAGGATTTGATCGGAAATCTGATGACGTATGAGCTTGAGTTGAAAGCAAAGGAGGAACGCATCAATTCCGAACCAAAGAAGAAGACGATTGCCTTAAAAAGCAGAGAAGAGAGCGATGAAGACGAAGTTGATCCAATTGAAGGACTTGCAGTGGCTGTCAATAATTTCAGAAGGTGGTCGAAATACAAGCCACGAAAGAAGAAGACCAGTAGTAATAGATCTAAAGATTCTGACAACTCTGAAAACGAACTAATCTGTTATAACTGCAACAAGCCTGGTCACTTCAAACCAAACTGCCCACTTCTCAAAAACAACAAAGGAAAGAAAAAGAAGAAGAAAGTCTTTGCAGCAACTTGGGATGATGAAGAAGGAGAGGAAGCTTCGAATAATAGCTCAGAGGAGGCTAATTTGTGTCTTACGGCAAGGTCAGATTCAGAAGCAAGCTCAGAGGAATCAAGATCAAATTCAGAAGAAAGCTCAGAGGAATCTAGTGAGGTAAAGAACTATTCTTATAAAGAACTTGTTTATATGTGCCTCGATCTTACTAAAACAGTTGATGCTCTTGATTCTAAAATTGATAAACTGAAATCTGATAGGAGAGAACTTGCCCATGAAAATTTTAGGTTAGAATCTGAACTTGAAAAAATTCAAAACCTAGAATGTAAAAATTGTAAAGCTTTAGATTTAGAATTATCTAAACTGAAAAATAGCTTCGAGGATCTTGAAAAAGAAAACCTGAATCTAAAGGAAACTATGGAGACTAGGAAAAAGGATTTTATAAATAGATGCACTACACTTGTGTCTGAAAACTCAACACTGAAAACCAAAGTTCAAGATCTTGAGAAATCACTGAATAACTTTTCTAGAGGAGAAAAATCATTCAATATGTTATTAGGAAATCAATTGTTTGCTAACAATCGAAAAGGACTAGGTTTTGGTAAATCACAAGTTGATGATAGTGCAAAAGGAAAGGGCATCTTTACTGAACGTGAAATATTTGGACATTGTGTTGAAAATGGTAGTCATAGGAACAAGAACACGAAATTTATACAAGTTTGGGTTCCTAAAAATTCTACGAATAAATTTCAAGTGTATTGGAACAAGAATGAAAGGATAAAACAAGTTTGGGTTCCAAAGGGATTGTTTATTAATAATTATTCTGCCACTAACAACCATGGACCTATAAATAGGTCACATACATCTTTAACCATGTAGGTGTGGTGGCAGGCTGAGGAACAACATTGGTGTTATCTGGATTCTGGTTGTTCCAGATATACAACGGGTGTCAAATCAACGTTCCTTAGCCTAGTATAAAGGTGACAGATTCACTATGAGCAAACAACGAATGATTATCGTACAGGTAAAACAGGTAGTTGTATTTCTTTCAAACGATAGATAACCGGTAAGAATCTACATCTGAATTAAATCAGCCAGTTATGATTGATGACGTTAATTCTGATTTTTAACCAATTATCTTGCTTGAAGTAATTGTGATGGATCTAACTTGCTTGATCTTTAATGACGTGACTTTAATCAGTGGTTAAAAATTGATTAACCATCTTCTTCTTGAGCTTAATCTGTTTGGTCAAACTATGATTGATTTCTGATTGCTCATGCTCTAAAAAATATTTTGAGAAGTTGCTGAAACTGATGCTTCACTTATGAAAACTTTAAATTGTTTTTGAAATAATCTTGATATTTTAATTGTGATTCTACGAAAGGTATTCACACTCGCTCTTCAATTGATAAAAGTGTGTGTACGTTTCATTGTCACAGTGGTTTGTTTCTGAAGTTGAATTCGAGTCTGTTGAAATGGCTCTTAACTGCTTCTAGACCCCGTATTATGTTTTCTGCGTGTTTGTGTTTGCACGTTTTCACTCTAATTCTAAAGAATCACATTTGAATACCACTAAACGAAATTTTGAGATATTTTTCACACACACAAATTTGGACTATGATATCTTTCGTGTGAAAACTTTAATTTAGTTGGTTATTTTGATGTTGATTATACGGGTTCACTGGTTGACAGGAAAAGTACTAGTGAGACATGTTTCATGCTAGGACATTTATTAGTTACATCATTCACGCACGAAACACATTGATGTGAGACACCATTTTCTTAGAGATCACATTGCTAGGGAAAACATTTGCATTAAATTCATTTCAACTGAGAATCAACTTGCTAATATTTTCACAAAACCCCTCCCTAAAGACAGATTTTCCAGATTACGTTTGGATTTGGGAATTATGGAAATTGACTAATCATTTTTCAATTTTTGGTTGAAATACTCTTGGATATTTATTTTCTACTTCAATTTCTAGAATTCAAACCTGTTTTGGATATTATTCAAAGATTGATTCAAATATGGTATTCAGTAGTGAAAATACGTTTGGTTTATGAAATTTCATAATATGATTAATTTGGTAACTTATTCCACGACCATTTCTATTTCTACCATCTTTCTATCATTCATAATGGTTTTGAAAAATGAGAAGAGTGAATTGCTTTTTAAATTAAAAAGGAAAAATCAAAGAAAATTTTAAAATATTCCTCATGCATCCATTCTCATTTAAAAGTCCTTATGGTTATGCATGGATGGATAATGAGAGGTTATCATCACTTCATTCTCATTTAAAAGTCCTTATGGTTATGCATGGATGGAGCTTGATAACTAATGAGTAACTGCTAATCCCATTTAAAAGTCCTTATGGTTATGCGTGGTTAGTAAGTGCTTATTATTTTTTATGCTTAAATGACAAATCTTTTTAAAATTAAAATAGAATAGAATATCTCTCTTCTCATTATAAAAATCAAATTATCGATCCATTCTCTAAAATGTGGAAATTGTTATCTTGTTATGATATATTATGGTTTTTCCCTATTTTTTCCATTTGTTTTCCCCTACTGTTTCATTATTTTTTGTCAAGCTTTTGATGATAACAAAAGGGGGAGAAGGAAGAGATTTTGATAAGAAAATAAGTATTTTTGGAATACTACACCAAATTTGTTAAATGTTGTTAGTTATTTTCTATAGTTCTTTTATTCGACTGAATATGGAATAGTCTCAGTTGTAGGGGGAGTATTCATGTAGGGGGAGCATTCATGTAGGGGGAGCTATATATAGTCATGTTTAAACACATCTAATGGAATTTCAAAATCTTTAATATATGTTTGTCATCATCAAAAGGGGGAGATTGTTTGATGTGTGTTTAGTGTTTGATGATAACAAAATATATATATATTGAATTATAGATGTGTTTGCAGATTTTATTTTACATTTACAGATTATACATATACAGAAATTTTATCAACACAATTTGAATTCAAACTGAAATTTTATTCAAACAATCTTTTATTACAAATTTTGAATGGTACAAATTCTGACTCACTATAACTGTACAATTTCTGTATACATCACAATTTGATTTTACAGTCACAGTCCTCACTACATCACTCATACACTCAGTTGGTTGTCTGCATTTGCACTGTCCAGTTCCAGTATCTGTCTTGTTTCCTGTATACCTGTATAATTGACAATCTATAGCAGTAATCTGAACAGAAACGAATTTAATTTGCAAAAATATAAAATTTGTTTTAAAGCTGTCTCAGATATATGGGTTAACGTCATCATCTTTGATTGTGTAATATCTGTGCATATCAGTATTCATATCAGGGACAGGTATTTACGAGTGGCTGCAGTACACACGTATGCACGTGTGCACTGCCTCGCCAAACTTGTGTGCACAGATAGCAAACATGAAGCACAGTTTCACAAATAATCACTGCAACAATACTTTTAAAATGGAGGCAGAACCAGAATGCACAATGGATGCAACATCGAACCAGGAAACAGTTTCACAAATGCAAAGACCAGAGAAGTCAAAAAATGAAGCAATATACAAAACTCATCTGGACAGTGCAGTGAAAACAGATCAAACAATGAACCAGTTCAATATGATATGCGATCTGACTCAAGCACATCAGTATGCAAGAATAAACAACCCAGTTCCAAAATCCAATACAACTGCAATCATGATCATTCAAAGACAGAAGCTACACTTATCATAGTGTAAACTGCAACTACATACAAGCAACATGAAGCAATACACACTCAGTGACATTCAAGCTCAAACAAGCTGAAACATAATGCTCAAGTGAAGGATGAAATACAACATGAAGCAGTGCAAATTCAAACAAGTCAAAAACCAGAACACAAGCAACTACAAAGACTCGAAACTACAAATTAAGTTCAAGTGATCAAAGACATGAAATCACAATGTAACTGTCAACTTCAGTTTAAAAATGAGACGGGTCAAGGAATGAAGTATACCAAATGAAACAGGGTGAGATCATACATACAGTTCAATATCCAATCAGGTAAAGTGCAAATTGCAAGACAAGTAACGAGATGCAGACACAACCACCACTCAATACAATTCAGTTCAAAATCTCCAGTTAATCAACACATTCAATGCCGAAGACAAAATGGAATCAGAAAGTAAAGATTATGCAATGTTTGAAAAATCAAGTATCAGAGACAAAGCCGTGAATGAACAAGTCATCTTTCATCTCAAAGACAAAGGAATTCAAAACCACGTTTTTAACCAAAGTTGACAAGTCAATAGAAAGTTATATTCACGGAGATAAACAGGCCGATAATTACAAACCAAGTCAAGAAACCCAAGCCGTGATTCACGTAGTATATACGAAAATAAACGCAGTTGAATCAGTCAAGAGAAATCGTAATATCTATACAATATCGAATATACGCACATTTGAATCAGTCAAAGCCGTGATAATCAAGTTATCACTATATCAGGAAAGTTTCAACAACGTGGAAATCACGTAAACCAAATCAGACGCCTATATAAGGAGACCCAAATCATCATTGACGAGGTGTGGTGAAAATCAGAGAAAAACCAATCATCACCAACAACAAAGCAGAAATATTCAAGTTCAAATCGAGAGAACAACATACCTGAAATCGCAAAATCTCAGAAACCCTAAAGAGCAAGCGAAGCCGAAGCCAAGCAGATCGAAGTCTCAAGCAAAGCAGAGCGCAAAAGGGAACGAAAATCCCAAAATATCTCAAGCTCCAAATCAACAAAGGGAACAGCGAAGCCAGAGCTACAGAGAATCGACGAAGTCGTATTCGCCAGAGAATCTAAATCTCGAAAGCCCCAAGGAGCAAAAGAGAACGATACTATCTCAAGGCTATCGAGCAGCACAAAGCTTTAGACATCAAGCAAAACTCTCAAGCCCTAATTAGTAACAGAGAAATTGAAGAATACATCGTCGCCATTTTTGAGATAAATAGAACGGGCCGATAATTGAGTAAAACAAGCGGGCCGACATTATTAAAAAAAAAGGGAAGTGGGCCGATCAATTTAATTAGGGTTAAGTTTTAGTTGGGTCTAGGGTTTTAGTTTTTTCTTTTGGGCCAAGTTTTTTCTTATCAATTTTTTGGGCCAATTTTATTTGAGGGTAAAAATATTTTAAAGTGTCAATTTATATTTTGCCCTGGTGCTTAAACTATGTTTTGTATTTTCAGTTTGTATTGTCAAAGTCCAGTTAGAGTTAATCACCACCTAGGGTTTAGGTGTTGTCAGATTGTCTAGTTAGGGTTAGTTCAGTGAGCAGGGAGGCTGCGAGTTTGCAAAGCTCTATAGGCGGGAGCAGAGTTTGCGAGTAAACGAAACTCTATAGGCGGAGCAGGGTGTGCGAGTCTGTAGGAGTGTTTGTGAGCGGGAGCGAGTGTCTACGAGTCTGTCAGAGTGTTTGTAAGCGGGATACTGTTTAACTCTAATAGAAATCTGGGAATGCAGCAGTAGGCAGGGGTTGCCGAAGCTGGGTAAATTCTGTGTGTGATTTACTTTACTGCATATTTATTTATTTGCTGTTTACTTCCGCATTTAATGTGAGAAAATTTGCGATAACCCTATTCACCCCCCCTCTAGGGTTAATCTAGATCCTACACTTTTAAATCCTTATAGCTTCAACGGAATATTTCCACTCTTTTTCAACACTTAGAATATTCTTCTCCATTTCATTTTAATTTCACACTCAAGAAGTATTCTTTTTTCATCCTATTACTTTTTCTCAAAACCATTTATAAACTTTATTTGTATATTCCTTGACTAGTTTATAACGAATTCTATAAATTCCAGAATTCCCTAATTAATTCTCGTAATATTTCCAAAGTCAAATATACTTATTTATAATTCCAATTTCCCTTTCTACTTCTTTTATGAATTTTATTTTATTTTCGAAGTTCACTTTTATCTAACTTCTTCAAAAATTTCCCTACTTTTCCCAAATTTCCGTTTTGAGAATTCTCTTATAAGTCCAAATACTAAATAACCTTTTCCCAACTCTCGAGAAGGTTTATAAATACATTTTAAAACATTTCAAAGACTCTGTATATATATATATATATATATAATAAGTACTTAAAAGAATAATAATAATTTATTTTTAAATCATGTTCAAATAGTTATCTAAAATATGGAAACACTTTTATAACATCACTTTTCAACGCAGGTTTTAAAATCTAGGATTTATTGGAATAAATATTAAGTATTTGAAAATTCGCTTCTGAAGTATTTCAGTACTAACTAACTTTAAATTACATAGTTTTAATAAATAAAATTTTCCTTTTTAAAATAAAAACTTAATCTATTAATAAAAATATATTTTTAAATCTCAATAACCAAATTTCAATTTATAACCTCTCTCGATTTCTATCACATCACTTCCATTTCGATCTCCTTAACCATTTTCACTTCAAAAATAGTATCCACTATTTTCCTCACTTATTTCCATATTCAATATAAATTATTCTGTAATTTATATTTCGAATTTACCACCAGATATCAATTTCCTTTATTTATAAACTTCGTTTATAAATTTTTATAACTCCTTTGAGTTTCACTAAAATAATCTCATTTATAAATTCCATTTTATAAATTCAATTTCTTATCAATTCCATTTATTTTGCCAATCTATTTTTAATACCGATTTCAACTTCTTTCCATATTTTTCGAATATCATTTTAAAATCGAGTCTTTAAAAATTCCTCTATATAATTTATTTTAAAATCTCTATTAAAAATATTTTTCCCGCATTATTTAATACGATTAAAAATCCATTATTTCTTATTCAGAACAATCTCTTTAAAATAATCCAATTTCGATATACATATTTTTATATTAAAAAAATCTCCTTTTAACCCCTTAAATTTTCAAATAATATGTATGGTATTTAATATTTCCAAAATTAATTTCCATGTCATTATATGATTTTATAATTTACAACACACAATAATCTAGCATTTTATATAAATGAAAAATACTAATATATTCGAGGAATCCAGTTGGATCCCTCTAACCTATTTCCCTGCATCCACAGATGTTAGACAACAATAAAAATACCAACCCCACTTCGAGGGGGATATCGTGATATATAGGGTCATCCGCTATTATGGGGGTGCATAGAGTCTCATCCGCTATAATGTGCGGGAATATCACTCCAATACTAATATACATACATACATACATATATATATATATACCACTGTACATATATAATCATCCAACAGATAATAAATTTATCTATCAATCAGGCATCCGGTAATTTAATTTAAACATTAAAATTTAAAACATGGTAATCCAAATGAGTGAGAAATTCTCACCTTGATTTTATTTTGTCGAACATCCGGATTTTAAAATTTCTAAAATCCAAACTGACTTCGAAAAATCCCAAACAATTTACGAATTTACAAACGATAACAATTTTTTTTTAAATTAACCAATTATATATTAATTAGAATTAATCAAAACTAATCATTTTATACCCGATATCAACTTAGTATTTGGAGAGGTAGCATAAACTTTCAAAAATTCATTTACCGAGTCCCTGAAATTTATAAGATTTAAATTTAAAATTTTAATTTGTTTATCACCAATTACTTAATCATAAAAAGAAAAATGATTTACCCTGACAACACCATATCGCTTGGCCAGAGCTCACGACCTCGAGCTGGTCACTTCACCTCCAAAATCATCTACCACCCTCACCTCTCGAGCTTCCCCCACCATCGCGACTGTAGGATCTAGATTAACCCTAGAGGGGGGTGAATAGGGTTATAGAAAAATTTCTCGAATTCAATACGAAATCAAACTGCAGATAAATAAATATGCTGAAAAGTAAATCACACACAAAATTTACCCAGCTTCGGCAACCCCTGCCTACTGCTGCATTCCCAGATTTCTATTAGAATTAAACAGTATCCCACTTACAAACACTCTAACAGACTCGCACACCCTGCTACCGTCTATAGAGTTTTGTAAACTCGCACACCCTGCTCACCGAACTAATTCTAACTAGTAAAATCTGACACTACCTAAACCCTAGGTGGTGATTTACCCTGATTTAATTTGAAAAGTACAAACTTAAAAACTGAAAATAAGAAAAACAAGGGCAAAAATTAAATTGTAAAATTTAAAAACAATTTTGACCCTAATTAATAAACCAGGCCCAACCACTAAAAACCCTAATTAAATTATTAAGGTCGGCTCCCTCTTCTTTTCTTTTTATCAGCCCGCTTTCTATTTGCTTGGAGAAAAATGTCAGCTCGATCTTCTGAATGAAATTAGGGCTTCGACTCGTTTTTGCGATTCTGGAATTAGGGCTTCGGCTCTCTGGCAATTCTCTATGCAACTGAATTAGGGCTTTTGATTCGTTCTCCTCTGTGAGATAATTGCGATGTTGTTGTTCTGTTGATTCGAGATGATTGAGTTGCTTGATCGTTGGCTTCGGTATGTGATTTCTGCTCTGTTGCTTTTCTTTGATTTATGCTTGAATTCGATTGTGGCTTGTCAATGATGATCTGGGTTTTTCTTTGCTCTGCTCTTTGCTTTGCACCCTGTCTATGATGATTTTGGGTTCTGTATTTATAGTGTTTTCGAATCCCTTAAACTTGCCTGATTTTATTTACGTCATTTCCACATTGTTGAATCTTTCCATTTTTTATGCTACATTATTTTGGGTAATTACGTTGTTCACACGGCTTTGATTTTACAACGTTCGATCCCTCTTTGATTTTCATACCAGAAACTTTCCTTTAATACTTCTGGCTTTTTCAATATTTTTTGGTTTCGAGAACGTTCTCTGGTTGACTTTAACTTTCTGGCCCCTGTGAACTTCGTCTCTGGTCATCTTCTCTGGTTGGTTTAACCCGAACTTCGAATTCGATGTTTTCTGACTTTGGTTCGACCACTGCTTGATGATTATGTTGTGATTGCTTACGATTGATTGTATCATCCTGTATTTGTGCATTTGCATTGAGACTTGTTCGAACTGACACTGAGCTGTACATATGTTGTTGCTTGATTCTGGTCTCGCTCGACTGCTTCATTTAGTCTTCATGTACATGCTATGTCTGATTGAGTTCATTGCTGTATTGTTGATTTAATGGTGCACTTGTCTGGTTCATCTTAGCTCCTATGTTCATGATAGTCGAGTTGTCCTGTTGCACTATTGCTGTTCAATTTGTTTTGTTGCATTCATACTTCACTTGTGCATAACTCCATGTATATGTGCAATCAGTTATATGTTGCTTGTAGTTGATTCTGGTTTCACTGTACTTTGAAGTATTTTTCTAGTTCACATATTTGCAGTCTTGTTTATTGATGGCATTTGGGTTGAATCTTGTGGTCTTTGTTATCTTCACTTGCATATTGCAGTTGCTATTCTTCATACCTGAACTAGTCTTGAGTTGCAGACTTGAGTTTGTTTGTTCATGTGCACCACTTGTACACCATCTGGAGCTTGTTGTATTCATCTAGTCTGGTAGCTTCATGCATGTTGTACTGATGTGTATTTGCATTGACTTTTGTCCACTGTACTTCGAGTCATGTTGTCATGATTCATGTATGTTGTCACTGCACACTGGTCTTGATTTCATTGGTGTCATTGTGTTCATTGTTGTACTCTGTTCACTTTTCACCTTTGGTCTCTGATGCATGCATTGCTGTTGAGTTCATGTGTACATTTTGATTTTGGTCGAGACCATTTGCACTTAAGTTGAATCTGATTTGAATTTGACCTTGTTTTTGTTGACTGTGCACACGAGTTGGCGAGGCAGTGCACACGTGTATGAATGTACACGTGTGTATTGCAGCCACTCAAGATTATCTGTCCCTGATATAAATACTGATATGCACAGATATTACACAATCAAAGATGATGACAATAACCCATATATCTGAGACAATGATAAAAACAAATTTTATATTTTTGCAAATTCAAATTTGTTTATTTTCAGATTACTGCTGTAGTTGTCAATTATACAGGTACACAGGAGACAGGACAAGAACTGGAGCTGGACAATGCAGATAGTTATAGTTGAGTGTTGAGTGATGTAGTGAGGAAACAAATGTAAATATGAAATGTATTAAATCAGTGTAATGTATGAAATCATTAAATGTATAAAATTAGTGTATGAGCTGAAAACTTTGTATTATATAAAATATTATATTGAAATAAAAATACTGATTGAATTTGTTAAATTCCGTGCAATAGTATTATTACTCAATATGAATATTTATTCCTATATGTGTATAGTTCAATCTGCAAACACATCTATAAATTGATATATATTTTTTGTTATCATCAAACAAGAAACACACATCAAACAATCTCCCCCTTTTGATGATGACAAACATATATATTAAAGATTTTGAAATTCTAGCAAATGTGTTTGAGCATGACATTTTTAGCTCCCTCTATATGAATGCTCCCCCTACATGAATACTCCCCCTACAACTGAGACCACTCCCTATTTAGAAGATTTAGGAAATTACAGAAGAATAAAAGAACTTATAGAAAAATGACTAACAGCATTTAACAAATTTGGTGAAGTATTCCAAAAATACTTATTTCCTTATCAAAATCTCGTTCTTCTCCCCCTTTTGTTATCATCAAAAGACTGACAAAAAAATAATGGAACAGTAGGAGAAAAACAAATGTAAAACCAAGAAAAAACATAATAAATCATAACAAGATAACAATTTACACATTGTAGAGAACGGATCGATGATTCGGTTTTTATATAATGAGAAGAGAGATTTTTATATTTATTCCACATTTAAAAATAATTTGACTTTTAAGCACAAAAATAAGCACTTACTAATCACACATAACCATAAGGACTTTTAAATGGGATTAGCAGTTACTCATTAGCTATCAAGCTCCATCCATGCATAACCATAAGGACTTTTAAATGAGAATGGAGTGATGATAAACTATAATTCACATGATCCATCCATGCATAACCATAAGGACTTTTAAATGAGAATGGATGCATGAGAAACATTTAAAAAAAAATCTTTAATTTTCCTTTATTTTTATTTTTTATTTAAAAGATAATTCACTCTTCTCATTTTTCAAAACCATTATGAATGATAGAAAGATGGTAGAAATAGAAATGGTCGTGGAATAAGTTAACAAATTAATCATATTATGAAATTTCTTAAAATAAAACAAACATATTTCCACTACTGAATACCATATTCGAATCAATCTTTGAATAATATCCAAAATAGGTTTGAATCCAAGAAATTGAAGTTGAAAATAAATATCCAAGAATATTTCAAACAAAAATTGAAAAATGATTAGTCAATTTCCATAATCCCCAAATCCAAACATAATCTGGAAAATCTGTCTTCGGGGAGGGATTTTGTGGAAATATCAGCAAGTTGAGCCTCAGTTGAAATGAATTCAATGCAAATGTCTTCCTTAGCAATGTGATCTCTAAGAAAGTGGTGTCTCACATCAATGTGTTTTTGTGCGTGAATGATGAACAGGATTATTAAACAAGTCTATTTCACTTTTACTATCACATTTTAATGGAACTAGTTTATAAACTAAACCAAAATCAGAAAGAGTTTGCATCATCCATAAAATTTGAGCACAACAACTTCCTAAAGCAATATATTCTGCTTTAGTGGTGGATAATGCAACACAATTCTTTTTTTGACTTGACTATAAACTAATGAATGTCCTAGCATGAAACATGTCCCACTAGTGCTTTTCCTGTCTACCAATGAACCCGCATAATCAGCATCAGAATAACCAATAAATCAAAATTTTCACAAGAAGGATACCATAGTCCAAATTTGTGTGTGTGTGAAAGATATCTTAATTCGTTTAGTGGCTTTCAAATGAGATTCTTTGGGGTTAGATTGAAAACATGCACACAAACACACAGAAAACATAATATCAGGTCTAGAAGCAATAAGATAGAGAAGTGAACCGATTATCCCTCGATATTTCTTCTGATCAACAGCAACTCCTTTCTCGTCTTTATCCAACTTTGTTGATGGACTCTTTGGAGTTTTCATTGATTTAGAGTTCTCAACTCCAAATTTCTTCAGCAGTTCCAACACATACTTTGATTGTGAAATAAAAATACCATCACTGCTTTGCTTGATTTGAAATCCAAGAAAATATTTCAATTCTCCAACCAAGCTCATCTCGAATTTAGCCTGCATGACTTGTTCAAATTTCACACACAAGAGTTCATTAGTAGAACCATAAATGATATCATCCACATAAATCTGAACAATCAAAAAATTACTTTCTTTATGTAATAGAAACAGTGTCATGTCAACACTTCCCTTTTTAAAACCATTTTCCAAAAGATATGTACAAAGACAGTCATACAAAGCTCTAGGAGCTTGCTTAAGACCATATAATGCTTTTTCTAGCTTAAACACATGATTTGGAAAATCGTGATTTTCAAAACCAGGGGGTTGTTCAACAAAAACTTCTTCTTTCAAATCACCATTTAGAAAGGCACTTTTTACATCCATTTGTTTAAGTTTGAAACCTTTATAACATGCAAAACTTAGCAAAATCCTAATGGCTTCTAACCTAGCAACTGGAGCAAATGTTTCATCAAAATTTATGCCTTTATGTGGTCATAACCTTTTGCGACCAACCTAGCTTTGTTTCTAATTACATTTATGGATTCATCAAGTTTATTTTTAAACACCCATTTAGTTCCAACAACTGGATAATCATTAGGCCTAGGAACTAATTTCCAAACTTTATTTCTCTCAAATTGATTAAGTTCATCTTGCATTGCTAAAACCCAACTTTCATCATTAAGAGCCATTTCAACAGAATCGGGTTCAATCTCAGAAATATTTTCAACAACTTTTAAACGAAATGATTTTAAATTGAAGTTGTGTTAACAAATATCATAGTGTCAGATTTAGAAACCGTAGGATCAACAGTCATTACAACATCGTCATTATTTCAAAACAATTTCTTGAAGTTTCACCAATAAAGTTCCAACAGTTTCAACAATTTCTAAAAATACTTTTTATAGCATGAGTAATCAGTAATCAATCAGCATCATAATTTGACCAAACAGATTAAGTTCAATGTTGAAAAATGGTTGGTCAAACTTTTAAGTACAAATCAAAGTCATAGATAAAGATAAGTTATGTAAGATCATATCAAGTAAGTTAGAATCTGTTAACCATTATAATAGAAAATCAGAATTAACATCATCAATCATTTCACATAACTGGCTGATTTAATTCAGATTATGGTGCAGATTTTCACATGTTATCTATCGCTTGAAAATAAATACAATTACCTGTTTTACCTGTACGATAATCTTTCGTTGTTTGCCCATTGTGAATCTGTTACCTTTATACTAGGCTAAGGAACGTTGTTTTGTCGCTTGTTGTGTGTCTGGAGCAGCCAGAATCCAGATAACACTAATGTTGTTCCTTAGCCTGCCACCACACCTACACGGTAAAAGGTTTTTGTGACCTATTTGTTTTTATAGGTCCATGGTTGTTAGAGGCAGAATAATTTGATGAATATGTTTGAGTAGACCCAAAACTATTAATATATGTTCCTTTTGGCACCTAAACTTGTTTTTTCTTTCATTCTTGTTCCAATAGATATGAAACTTGTTTGTAGAATTTTTAGGAACCCAAACTTGTATAAATTTCGTGTTCTTGTTCCTATGACTACAATTTTCAACACGATGTCCAATTATTTCACATCCAGTAAAGACACTCTTACCTTTTGCACTATCATCAGCTTGTGTTTTCCCAAAACCTAGTCCTTTTCTATTGTTGGCAAACAGTTGATTTCCCAATAACATGTTGAATGATTTTTCTCCTCTTGAAAAATTATTTAGTGATTTCTCAAGATCTTGGACTTTGGTTTTCAGTGTTGTGTTTTTAGTCATAAGTGAAGTGCACCTATTTATAAAATCCTTTTTCCTAGTGTCAATGGTTTCCTTAAGATTCAAGTTTTCTTTTTCAAGATTCTCATAGCTATTCTTCAGTTTTGATAATTCTGAATCTAGAATTTTACAGTTTTTACAGTCTAGATTTTGAATATTTTCAAGTTCAGTTTCTAACCTAAAATTTTAATGAGCAAGTTTTTTTCTATCAGATTTCAGTTTTTCAATTTTAGAATCAAGAGCATCAACTGTTTTAGTAAGATCAAGGCACATAAAAACAAGTTCTTTGTATGAATAGTTACTTACCTCACTAGATTCCTTTGAGCTTGCTTCTGAGTCTGATTTTCCCATAAGACACAAGTTAGCCTCCTCTGAGCTATCACTCGAAACTTCCTCTCCTTCCTCATCATCCCAAGTTGCTGCAAATGCCTTCTTCTTCTTTTTCTTTCCTTTGTTGATTTTGAGATTGGGCAATTTTGTTTGAAGTGACCAGGCTTGTTGCAGTTATAGCAGGTTAATTCATTTTCGGAATTGTCAGAATCTTTTGACCTATTACCACTCGTTTTCTTCTTGCGTGGCCTGAATCTCGACAATTTTCTAAGATTATAGACAGCCATTGCAAGTTGTTCAATTGGATCTTCTTCTTCTTCATCGCTCTCTTCTTTGCTCCTTAAGGCAATCGTCTTCTTCTTTGATTCAGAGTTGTTGCATTCCTCCTTTGCTTTTAGCTCAAGCTCATATGTCATCAAGTTTCCGATCAAATCTTCCATGTTCAGTTTACTCAGATCTTTGGATTCTTGTATTGCTGTGACTTTTGCCTCAAAGTTCATCGGTAAGACTCGTAGTATCTTCCTCACTAGCTCTACCTCAGTGAATACCTTCCCAAGTGCTCTAGCATTGTACACCAAGGTTGAGAAACGTCCAAACATATCCTTTATGCTCTCGCCTTTGTCCATCACGAAGTTCTCGTATTCATTGCTGAACAGGGCTAGACGAGACTCCTTGACTTGAGAAGTTCCTTCGTGTGTCACCTCCAAGGTATGCCAAAGTTCTTGTGTTGTTTTACAATGAGAAATTCTATTAAATTCAGTCTTATCAAGAGCACAGATCAAAGCATTCATAGCTTTAGCATTTGTAGTTTTTAATTTCTTATCGTTAGCATCCCACCTATCCCTAGGTTTAGGAATCTCAGTATCACCAACAGTTATAGTGGGAGATGTATATCCAGTTTCAATAATGTCCCAAACATCATAATCAACAGAACTAAGATAAATACTCATCCTAACTTTCCAGTAAGCATAATCATTCCCATTAAACATTGGTAACCTAGCAATAGATTGCCCCTCAGAAAAATCATTATTTGATGGATTCATGACTCTAGAGTTAAAGTAAAAAAATACCAGGCTCTGATACCACTTGTAGGATCTAGATTAACCCTAGAGGGAGGGGTGAATAGGGTTATAGAAAAATTTCTCGAATTAAATACGAAATCAAACTGCAGATAAATAAATATGCTGAAAAGTAAATCACACACAAAATTTACCCAGCTTCGATAACCCCTGCCTACTGCTGCATTCCCAGATTTCTATTAGAATTAAACAGTATCCCGCTTACAAACACTCTAACATACTCGCACACCCTGCTACCGCCTATAGAGTTTTGTAAACTCGCACACCCTGCTCACTGAACTAATTCTAACTAGACAATCTGACACTACCTAAACCCTAGGTGGTGATTTACCCTGATTTAATTTGAAAAGTACAAACTTAAAAATAGAAAATAAGAAAAACAAGGGCAAAAATTAAATTGTAAAATTTAAAAGCAATATTGCCCCTAATTAATAAACCCGGCCCAACCACTAAAAACCCTAATTAAATTATTAAGGCCGGCTCCCCCTTCTTTTCTTTTTATCGGCCCGCTTTCTATTTGCTTGGAGAAAAATGTCAGCTCGATCTTCTGAATGAAATTAGGGCTTCGGCTCATTTTTGTGATTCTGGAATTAGGGCTTCAGCTCTCTGGCAATTCTCTATGCAACTGAATTAGGGCTTTTGATTCGTTCTCCTCTGTGAGATAATTGCGATGCTGTTGTTCTATTGATTCGAGACGATTGAGTTGCTTGATCGTTGGCTTCGGTATGTGATTTCTACTCTGTTGCTTTTCTTTGATTTATGCTTGAATTCGATTGTGGCTTGTCAATAATGATCTGGGTATTTCTTTGCTCTGCTCTTTGCTTTGCCCCCTGTTTATGATGATTTTGGGTTCTGTATTTATAGGGTTTTCGAATCCCTTAAACTTGCCTGATTTGATTTATGTGATTTCCACGTTGTTGAATCTTTCCATTTTTTATGCTATGTTATTTTGGGTAATTACGTTGTTCACACGGCTTTGATTTTACAACGTTCGATCCCTCTTTGATTTTCATACCAGAAACTTTCCTTTAATACTTCTGACTTTTTCAATATTTTTTGGTTTCGAGAATATTCTCTGGTTGACTTTGACTTTCTGGCCCTTGTGAGCTTCGTCTCTGGTCATCTTCTCTGGTTGGTTTAACCCGAACTTCGAATTCGATGTTTTCTGACTTTGGTTCGATAATTTGTTCTCCACTACTTGATGATTATGTTGTGATTGCTTACGATTGATTGTATCATCCTGTATTTGTGCATTTGCATTGAGACTTGTTCGAACTGACACTGAGCTGTACATATGTTGTTGCTTGATTCTGGTCTCGCTCGACTGCTTCATTTAGTCTTCATGTACATGCTATGTCTGATTGAGTTCATTGCTGTATTGTTGATTTAATGGTGCACTTGTCTGGTTCATCTTAGCTCCTATGTTCATGATAGTCGAGTTGTCCTGTTGCACTATTGCTGTTCAATTTGTTTTGTTGCATTCATACTTCACTTGTGCATAACTCCATGTATATGTGCAATCGGTTATATGTTGCTTGTAGTTGATTCTGGTTTCACTGTACTTTGAAGTATTTTTCTAGTTCACATATTTGCAGTCTTGTTTATTGATGGCATTTGGGTTGAATCTTGTGGTCTTTGTTATCTTCACTTGCATATTGCAGTTGCTATTCTTCATACCTGAACTGGTCTTGAGTTGCAGACTTGAGTTTGTTTGTTCATGTGCACCACTTGTACACCATCTGGAGCTTGTTGTATTCATCTAGTCTGGTAGCTTCATGCATGTTGTACTGATGTGTATTTGCATTGACTTTTGTCCACTGTACTTCGAGTCATGTTGTCATGATTCCTGTATGTTGTCACTTCACACTGGTCTTGATTTCATTGGTGTAATTGTGTGCATTGTTGTACTCTGTTCACTTTTCACCTTTGGTCTCTGATGCATGCATTGCTGTTGAGTTCATGTGTACATTTCGATTTTGGTCGAGACCATTTGCACTTGAGTTGAATCTGATTTGGATTTGACCTTGTTTTTGTTGACTGTGCACACGAGTTGGCGAGGCAGTGCACACGTGTATGAATGTACACGTGTGTATTGCAGCCACTCAAGATTATCTGTCCCTGATATAAATACTGATATGCACAGATATTACACAATCAAAGATGATGACAATAACCCATATATCTGAGACAACGATAAAAACAAATTTATATTTTTGCAAATTCAAATTTGTTTATTTTCAGATTACTGCTGTAGTTGTCAATTATACAGGTACACAGGAGATAGGACAAGAACTGGAGCTGAACAATGCAGATAGTTATAGTTGACTGTTGAGTGATGTAGTGAGGAAACAAATGTAAATATGAAATGTATTAAATCAGTGTAATGTATGAAATCATGAAATGTATAAAACCAGTGTATGAGCTGAAAACTTTGTATTATATAAAATATTATATTGAAATAAAAATACTGATTGAATTTGTTAAATTCTATGCAATAGATTATTACTCAATATGAATATTTATTCCTGTATGTGTATAGTACAATCTGCAAACACATCTATAAATTGATATATATATATATATATATATATATATATATATATTGTTATCATCAAACAAGAAACACACATCAAACAGCGACTTCATCCCAAAATCGCATCGCCTACTGTCGACCTCCTCGAAGCTGCCACGTTGAACCCACCCACGCCGATAAAATTGGCCATCGCTAGAAGCCCTAAAATCACGATGACAGTCTCCTCATCTTTGCCACAATCATACGCGCGTGCTTCCCCGAGCTTTGCCATCGCTATTCAATCGCGTGAGCTCTCCCTCCCTGCCGCCTTCGAAGTAGCCAAGCTCCAGAACAAAATCGCGACAAGGTCATGATTTCTCTTTTTTTAGTCGGTTTTGCTTTTGAAAAGGAAAAGAAGTAATGCACGATTTCAAATTCTTTCATACAAACAGATTTAAACGAATTGATATTGAACTGATGGAAGAAAGGAGGTCGTGCTTTTAAAAGAAAAGAAAAGGCGGTCGTGTGTTTGAAAAGGAAGAGCTACAGTGACTGAGTGAAAGGAGGAGACAGCCTTGTCCAAATCAAGAAAATAAATTATTTAATTTTCTCAAAATATCCCAATTTAAGTGACTCAAAATTTTTGAACCCATATCGAGGTGTGTCGCTAGGCGTTCATAATGTTATACCCCTATTCCGAACACAATGTAAAAGGTTTCGAGTCCTAATTCGATCGTATGGAGAAGATAGCTATTTGACTTAATTATTATATTGAATTTTAGATATAAATTTCAGCGCGTTTATATTCCGTACGATCAAATGATAACTCCAAATGCTACGAAATTTGAAATCCAATAATTATACACTATTACGGATCCAATGGAACTGGTTTCATCAAATTCCGAGACTATGCCGCGGAATGCTATTTTTAAATGTCAATTTGAACAAACTATTTTTAAAATTGAACATATCACTTTTAAATTCAATTTTAAAGCTTTTATTATCTTCACTATTATTAATATAAATTTTATAAGCCTTTAAAAAAAATTTATCGGGCTTAAAACTCAAGATACAAAAATTTAACCAATAAACTTAAATAATTAAATTACCCAATAAATTGCTATATTTAAATTCTGAATTTATTTTATAAATAAACCCCAATTTTCCATATTCAAAATCAATCCATAATTCAAATTCAATAATTAAAATAATTTAAATATTCTCATTTTACCGTTGAAAAATCTGGGTCGTTACACTCAATGAAGCAGAGACGGATGGTGAAGGAATATGCCTCAGATGTTATATTGACTTCATCGAGGGCTCCCTCAATGAAGGAGAAAGGCAAAGGTGTCGCTATTCAAGGTACGCCTACTATTTATAATGTTCCCATACGTGTATTGTTTGTCATAATGTATGGTTTGTCATAGTTTTACCTTATCAAGTCATGGAAGTTATTTTATCTGTGTTGGTCTGTTTTGGTTTTTGGGTTTTGTGTAGTTTGGTACTATCTTCGGGATGGACTAGCTAAGGAAGTATATGTGAGTGGTGGATTGTGAGAAGCTATTGGTGACAATTGGGTTTGAGGATAGACGGAAGGTAGAGATTGGCTGCCTATCGGAGGACGAGGTTATGGTTATCTTTCTATATTTGCTAAAAGTCCCTTAAGACGAGTTTTCCTCTGTGCCTATCGTTAAAGAATATCTAGGTGTATTCGAGGAGGTGACTGGATTACTACTACAATGAGAGATAGAGTTCCGCATAGACTTAATAAAGAATGATGGACCAGTACTTATGCCATCGAGGCGTATGGACCCCAAAGAGCAGAAAGAACTAGAGGTGCAAGTGAATGACCTAATGAAGATGGGGTTCATTCGTAGGAGTAAATCTAATTAGGGTGGACCTATAGTACTCACCACTAAGGAGGATGGCTCCTTGAGGTTGCATGTCAATTACCATGAGTTGTGCAAGGTAACAAGGAAAAAATGTACTACTCCAGCTTAAAGATGACTTATTCGATCAGCTCCATAGTGCGAAGGTATTCTCTAAGTTGGATCTTGTGATGGGATTTCACCAACTAAGGGTGGTGAAGAAGAATGTGCCGATTACAGAATTTCGTACACCATTTGGATTTTATGAGTGATTGGTTATGTTATTTAAGCTAACCAATGCACTGGCATACTTTGTTGATCTTATAAACCGTGTCTTCAAGGATCAGTTAAATAAGTTTGTGCTTGTGTTTTTGGATGATGTTCTAGTATATTCTTAGATGGAAGAACACGACATATTTGACAAGTGTGATTGAAGTGTTGAGGAAGCACAGATTGAAGGTGGAGTTTTCGAAGTATCATTTCAAAACAAGGTATTGCTATAGAGCCTACGAATATGGCAGTGGTTCAAGATTAGAACCAGCCAAAGAAAGTATGGATGTCAGGAGTTTTCTTGTACAAGTGGCATATTTAAAAATAATAAACATTTTATCAAGGACATCTCGAAGGTACCAACACCATAGACTAATCGGATGAAGAAAACTAGACTTTTGTATAAGACACGAAGTGCGAGCATGTGTTTTTGAGTCTGAAAGAGAGGTTAATAAGTGCAGCAGTGTTAACAATTTCAAGTGGGAATGAGGAGATGACGGTATACACAGATGGTTGTAGTACTAAATTAGGTGTAATACTAATGCAAGGGGATATGGCTCTCACATATGCTAGTTGACAACTGAAGCTGCATGAGAGGAGTATCCAACCCATGAGTTGGAATTGGCAGTGATAGTGTTTACTTTAAAGATTTAGTGGCATTATTTGCTTAGGATATTGTTCGAGTTATTTACGGACTATAAATTTTTGAGATGTAATTTCTCCCAACAGATCTCAACCTTCGTTTGCAGCGATTTTTACAATTTTTGGCCCCTCACAACTTTGAAATTTCCTATACGCCTGGTAAGTGGAATGCGGTCATTGATGCTTTAAGTAGGTGACATTCCAGATTAGGAGCAATGTTTCTAGAGTGGAGGTAGCTTGAGTTTATTGCTAGCTATGACTTCAGAACTCATTGTGAATTAGAGCTCGAGATAATAGTGGTTTAGGTATTAGGCCCACTTTATTTGAGAGGATTGACACTAGTTAAAGGCGAAATGCTAGACTAGTAAATATCATTGCAAAGATAGACGATAGAGTAGAGTCTGATGAAATGGGGCGGTAAGGACTTGATTGAGATGGTTGGCTTCATACGGATGAGAGATTGTTTGTTCCCAATGTCGATGGATTACAAGATGAGGTGTTATAGGAGTGTCATGATGCAAGATTGATTATACATCCCAGTGGTAATAAGATTTACCATAATATGAAGCAAACCTGTTATTGGGAGGGGATGAAGAAGGATGTCAGGGCACTTATCTCGAAGTGTATGAAATCATAACTAGTAAAAGCAAAGTAGAACAAGCCAAGTGGGTTGATGCAACCAGTTGAGATTCCTGAGTGGAAGTGGGAACAAGTTTCGATGGACTTTATTGATAGATTGCTAAGGACCAGCAGAGGGTACTATAGCATTTGGGTCATAGTCCATAGATTGATGAAGAGTGCTTGGTTCATACCCGTTAAGTCTAATAGAATGATATCCAAACTAGCCGAGTTGTATGTGAAATGGATGGTGTAATTTTATGGTGTGTCGAAGAGCATTTTTAGTGACTAGGACCCTTTACTCACTAGTGGGTTTTGGACAAGCATACAAGAGGTGTTGGGGACAGAGCTGCATCTAGGTATGGCCTCACCTACAAACCGATAGGCGGACCGAGAGGTGAAACGTACCTTGGAGGATCTCTTACGGTTTGCATATTTGACTTTGGGGGCTCATGGAATGATCACTTGCATTTTGTAGAGCTCGTATACAACAATAGTTATCAGTCTAGTGTCGATATGACATCATTTGAGGCACTATATAGGCGATCGTGTAATGCTCCTTCGTATTATTAGAAAATGGGCAAAAAGCTGATACTAGGGTCAGATATGATCGTAGAAACTTTGGAGAATATCGAGATCATTTAGTAATGAATGAAAGCTGCTCAAGACAGACAAAAGAGCTACGATGATAAGAGAAGTAGAGATTTGGAGTTCTCTATCGATGATATGGTGTTTATGAATATCTTTCCACTAAAGAATTTAGTTTGATTCGGTAATAAGGGGAAGTTGACATCGAGATTTGTATGTCCTTTTCCTATACTAGAGACGATTGGGAACCTAGCATATAAAATCGATTTACCTCAGAAGATAGTGGGTGTGCACAACGTATTCCATTTTCTCATTTATGGAAGTTTTTGCATAGCTCATGTGTCAGTGTTACACCAGATCGGCTTGATGATATTGAAATTAAACCAAAAGCTTTGAGACTTCATATGCCTTTTTGTATTATTGGACGTGACATGAAGTAGCTTGGGAAGAAGATAAAGGGGTCAGTGAAGGTTTAATGGAGTGAGAGCGAAGGCGATTGAATGTGGAAAACCTAAAAGATCATGAGGACCACTTATTCATAACTCTTTACTTGGTAAGGCTTTCTGGTTATCACGTTTACTTTCGCTTCTGATATCAAATATGATAGTTTATTATCTCACATTCTAGGATAGGTATATTTATGCTATTGATTGCATGTATGTATGTGTGGATGATTGCTTGTAGTTGTTAGGCCCCCAAGGTAACAATGGTCGACTTTTCCTTGATTTATTTGGAGATTTTAGGGACGAAATTCCTAAGAGAGGTGAGTAGTGTAACAACCCATATTTTACATACCAGAGTATTGTAAAATATTATTTTTAAATTCATATGAGGTTTTATAACTCTATAACTTTTGGAAATGTTTACTGGTGACATTTTCTATGCTTAGAATTTTTATCAGATGATTTTGACCCTAAATATATTGCAATGCCTATAACTTATGATAGAGTCGAATTAGGTTGAAACTATTTTAACTGGAAAGGGACGATAGTTTCCCTTCCCATAGAGTGGTTATAAGAAGAATTTGGACCTACCATTTAGTAGATAGGGTCGTTTGAAGTTTGCATAGTTTTGGACTAGATTATGTTGTAATTGATTAGTTTTAGAGTAGGTCCATTAACCCATTTTTGAAATTGTGCCTAATTGGGGATGAGGGGATAGTTCCTAATCAATTTCCCACTTTGCAAAATGATCTAAACCACTTAATTCATTTTTACCCAAAAAGCTCCACTTTCTATACTATAATTAGCTTAAACACATTGTTAAGGGGTGATTAGCAAAGGGTATCAAGTGATTACTATTTGGCCCATTTAAAATTTATGAAGGCACTATTTACTCTTGAATTTGCATTGGATTTGGATAAATTTGGTACTTGGTGGGTGATATTGCTTCTCTTGCTATACTATGGTTATTGATATAACTAAAATTATGGTTTCCAAAATAATTTTCAAAGTTTAAACATTTTAAAACTTAGATCTAGTATTACACCTTAAAATCATGTTCAAAAATTTAGATTCGAATTTTGACATGTTTTACACAATTTACCAACCATAATTGTCATTTTATAGAAAATCATATCTAGGATGGTATATGCTCGTAAATCATGTTTGGAAGAATTATATGTTTTGCTTAGATGATATGTGATGATGTTTGATAGTTGTATGAATTGTTTGATGTGTTTGCTAGTTGTTTGGCTTAGTTAGGAATATGGTACGTCATTTGGTGCAAGTAGCATCAAAGTGTTCGAAACATGATGTTGCCGGAATATAGTGTTGTTTGAAGTCCTAAGTGACCACAAAACAAGTCACAATTTATTTGAAGTTGATTTGGTAGCTCAAATTATGATCGTCATTTATGGTCGGTGGTGGTGAAGTATGGTTAGTGGTGACCAAATAGTTGTTGGTGGTGCACTGAGTCATAAAGGGTTTTGCTTTAGATTTTGGTGAAGGAAACCTCAAGACATGCCTGGAAAAGTGTGGTCGATAGTGGAGTTTGACTTGGGCAAATTTTGGTAGGAATAATGATGTCGGTAGGGGAGCTTCGAGTTAAGGAAGACGAAACTTTAGGTTTTTGGATGGCAGGCTTCGGGTCAGGCTAAGGAAGAAGTGAGAAAAGACTTTTGGGACTTAGCCTAATTCTAGGGAAGAGTGCATGGTCGGTATAGACCATGTCTACCCCCAACTATTTGGCTTAGTGATTCCGGCTTCTACATGCAATGGTTCAACTTTGACATAGATAAAGCGAGATGGTGTGAGACTTCAACACTTGACTACTTTTTCCAAGTTTGACTAACTAACATAGTCAGTGAAAACCATACATGATCAATGATGACCATAAATGATTGGTATAAACCATGTCAAAGGTCAAGAAACGAAGGCGCAAACTTTAGGGTGTGCGAGCGATGTTTAGGTGGTTGTATCACAGCGGTACATTTTCAGCGTTGGCTTGGACGATTATGGCGTGATGAAGAATGATGGTAAATGATGAGGTAAAGATGCAATGCTTTTACGTGATGGCTTTGGAACTTTGATATGTGGTTTCTCTGACAAATATGGACATCTAGAAGTATTCTGATGATGACGAATCGATCGATGGAGTCGTAATGATGATACATAAGGACGGGTTCGAGGAAGGGAACTTATGTGTAGAACAAAGAAGGGTTCTATGATGGAAAGTGGAATAAGGAAGGGTTTCGCTATGATGAATGGAAACAAATAGAGTGAGGATGTGCTAGGAATGCATGCGAAGGGATCATTGATACTCAAAGTGTTTGTAGTGTTCGCATAAAGCTGGGGTATGTAGGGATGTTCTTTTGGTACTTAGTCGGTTACCCTGAATCAAGGAAGGGATCTTTCAAACTTGGACTTTTCGTCATCAGGTCTAGTGTCCAAATCTGAGTGTTTGATGTTCGAGTTCCTGGAAACTACGATTTTTCCATTAATCTCGGGCAAACGAATGGATATACGGGTTATCATATATCTAAAGAATATTGAGTAATGATGAGGATTATTTGATGGATGTTATGTTTGCTATGTTTGTTTAGCCACACTAGAGATGTCATAGGATGTATGTATTACGGTGGTGGATACCTAAACAACAAATATTGTACTTAGATGTTATACACCTTATATTGTTAGTAGATTAGCATATATTATTTTGTACTAACTTTTTGGTTGTAGGGACAGACCAGGTATGATTCTTCGTACCATTGTTCCTTATTGTATCGATTTTCATAGTATTTTGATATTTTCTTATCACTCACACTAGACTGTGTTCTAATTGGGATTTTATGCTTTGCTTCTTATTATCTCGAGTACTCCTAAATGAGTAGACTAGAAAGTAGGTGTAGATGGCGCATGGAGCTTTACAGATGGATTTGATGGAGACGATGCTTTCTCATACTTATATTTTAGGCTTATTATTGCTTATTTCGCTGTGCTACAGTATTAGGCCTAGATAGTGTTCTTTACTTTATTTACTCACATTTTATCTTTTGAGTTTATTTATCAGCTGTATAAACTTTAATACTAACTTGAATAATTTGGTGAACCGTTGCACTTTGATTTTGTGGTTCATCTAGTTAATAATGTCTCATATGTTTTATATTTATGATTATTATTATATTTTAGTTGATGTGCCGGGAGATATAGGATAGATATTTGATTGTTTATTTACTTTACAACCCCAATAATAGTCCTACATCTATCAGGAAGCATTACGGCGCATGCCAACTATATTCCAATTGCATTGGTCTTTCCCTTAAGGACACATTTGCGGTCGATGGATCATATCTCTTAGGATAAACTAACAAAATCTTATTCTAATACTTTACTTCGAATCCATTTTGGATTTGTGCATCGTGCCATCTGGAAAAGTCAATACTATTCATAGCTTATTGACAACTGAGGAAATTCTTTTCTTAATATCGATAAGAAACTCATAGTTTCCTTTTAATGTAGGAGAATTCTTAATAGAAATTCTAGTGTGTTATGTCAGTTTAGGTTCAGTTACTTTCAATTCATTCTTCGTAATCATTTTTATCTCTGAATCATACGCAAATCCATTTTACTACCAGTAATTTCAAAAAATCCTTCGTCGTGAATTTGGCATTTCTAGAAACAACAATTATTTCTCTGTACGATAGAGTAGGCATTCAAAAAAAAATTATGAACATCCTTTATATATGTATAAAACTGATTTAATTTTGGGCTTATAAAAATTATGTTCATAACATAAATTAGTCAACTAATGTTAATAAATCTCAAACTCCTTTGGGGTAGTCCACACAAAATCATTCACAAGAAAATATAATGTGTAGCCTCTCAGCTCACACAAACTATCAACTCCTTGACCTAGGATATATAAGGTTTAACTCTTATCTTATAGATCTCATAAATTATGCTTTGGATGAAATTAAATATAACCTATGTACTTACTCTTAAGCACACGTCCTTATAGAAAGAAGTTAACTCAATTTCATTCATCATCAATCATACTTTGTCTAACAAAAGTCGATTACTCCTTATCGACATATCATCATATATCTTGTGGAGGAGTGACATTTGAGATTGAACCTTATTCGTTTTTAGGTACTTTTGGAACCCTTTTTCAATAAACTCATTTATTCAATTAAATCTAATCATTTTATTTCCTTTTTGCACATTATGTTATATACTTTCGTTTTATACTCTATAAACTTATCATAGACATACTGCTTGTGTAATAAATGCATGAGTTCATGTCTATGATAATTCATTGGTGATTTTAACAAAGTATGTGGAACCATTTTGGTATCATTAGACCAATCGATTGCATATACCTTTATGTATCAATACAAAGATTTCATTAACTCTTTTGTCACTCCCACTGAATAAGTGCTTGCAAATTAATCATTCAAGATACAATTCGCTGGTACCATGTAACAACCCGATATTTTGGACCATTCAAATCGACAATAAATCCACACATTCCAGACTTGAATAATTCAAAACAATGGATTGTAATTTAAATTTGGCAAAACTCAGCATATACAGTAAATAAATAATCACAGATCACAGACACAGAGTAATATAACAATAATGCAGCGGAAACAAAAGAATAGTAGTTCATGAAGCTACTATATAAATATAACAGAGTTAAACAAGATACAATAGAAGTCTCGAATACATAGATGTCTCAAAACAATAGTCAAATACAAGATCTGAATACATCACTGGAATCAACTGAACAACTGAAAGCAGGATAGATAGCTGGATCTCCAAGCGAAGCTCCAACGCCAAAGGTGAGTCTCGAATACTCGTACACTCAGTCTGACCCGAGCGTAAAGCAAAACACAAAACACTCGAGTCAGGATTAACATTCTTATATCAATAAATCCAACTCAAGTGAAATATCAACTGAAATACAATAACTTAAAGGATGTTTGGGATAACCATCCTCTAAGGATCCGTTAAAACTATTTATATATAGTAGTGTACACTAAGTAGATAATGCCTATCAGTAATATAAAGTATCAAAATAGCGTTAAGGCGTTACCATTATCCCCCTTAACACATTTTATATAAGCATCATAGTCTATACAGCACTGTAAACTCCACCGTAAACTAGTGGGCTATCAGGGAGTACTCCATAAGTATAACACGAAACAAATCGTAGTGGTCGCGCATAGGGATACGAGTATGACAAGGCACATGAGGCAATACCCAAGGTAGTGAAACTACCGTTTGCCTGATCCGGACTGGTGAGAACGCATCGCCGCAACGATCGCAACACCGTGAAACAACACTCCCAATTCAAGGGTGCGCACCAATCAAAAACAAGTAGTGAGTAGTTTACGAAGAAGTGTGTCCGCTAGAGGTAGCTAACCTCACTAGCCCGGCACGGCTCCTGTTTAAGTCATTTCCAATTTGACACAATTGTCAAGGTCATCCATTATCGTTCTCTTTCTTCAAATCCAGCAACGTCATCATTCCAACCACTTCATTCTGGATCAAACTCCACGTATAATAGTTATTAAAGTGGTTTTTGATTTAGACAGAGAGTATGTCCCTAACCGATCCCGGACTCTTCAATAACTACGTAATTATTACACCGATTGGTCATTTAATAAACTTCCAAAATAGTTTATATTTCAAAACCAAAATATCATTGCCATTTCAAAACCATATCACTACGATATCATTTTCACTTCAAATAAATCCATTTCCAAAATCATATCACTTTCCAAAGTTATATCGCTTTCGAAATCGTAAGTCTTTTAAAATTAAAACACTTTGGAAATCAAAACCTTGAAATTCATAACACCTTGAAACTATAGCTTGAAATCATAACATTTTGGAATCCATAACACTTTCCTCTTAAACAGTTTAGATATTAAAATTAGTGTATATAAAATAAAATAGTTTATAAAATAAAAATAGTTTATATAAAATAGTTATAAGTTAAAATAGTTTATAATAAAATAATATATATTGAAAATGATTTATATAAAATAGTTTATATTAAAATAATTTATAAAGTAAAATATAAATAGTTGTAGATATAGTTTAAAAATACTTTATAAAATAAAATAGCTTCCACAAATTCACAAATCGATTCAAATTAACTCGACTTCCAAATTCAACTTAATTCAATCTCAATTCATAAATTTCAACTCAATTCAATTTCTCAATAAATCATTTCGAATTATAATGATTTCAAATACAGATTTGAAACATAAAATAAACCGTTAAATTTCAATATATTTCAAAGCTTTAAATATTCCACATTTCAAAACTAAATTTGATAATTCCATTTATATCTCAATTTAATTTCATTACATTTAGTTTCTGAGATATTTCTTTAATCATTTCAATACATCTAAATACAACTTCAATTTACAAATTTATATAACAAAATATCCCATTTAAATTTATATAAGTTTGAAATATTCATTTAAGCCACTTTTTAATCAAATTCAAGTTATAAAACATATCTTAATATTTCAAATTTAATAGATTTCAAATCAAACTTATTCAAGTATAATTCTTAAATAATTAAGAATTCCAAATTAATTTCAAATTTATCTTTCAACCTGAAACATTATAAACTCTATATTTGAAAATATAAATTTTACATACATACTTAAACATATTTTATATTGATTCAAATCAACTTTATTAAATCAACTTTAATAAATCTTTAAAATCAATATTTATTAAAACCATATATTTCTTTTCAAAACCATAGGAATCATTTTTCAAAATATTTATATATATATAGACCAACGATGTCTGTATAAAATTTTCTACCCTATGGTCAAGTGATACGGATATTTATCATTTCAATCCATAATTTCTATATATACAGGTATATATCTTTTCAACCCGCAATCCCAAATTCAATTCAATGAAAATCGCTTGGGTTTATCATTTCAACCCATAACGATTTTCTCCTATTCTATAGATCGTTCGGGTATGTATCATTTCAACCCATAATGATTTTATACTAACAGGGAACTTGTAGAGTGATAACAGATATGATTATAACATAACAGACATATATCATCTATATAAATAAAAAATAATGGTGTCAGATGTCACAGGTGAACAGATACAGGTAATAACATATATATAACAATGTAAATAACTAACAACAGCATATTTCAATTGTCGTTTCAATTGAAATCAAATTTTATATATATAAGAACATAAATCGTGAGTGATTGCTCACCTTCCGAGGCTATAGAGAACGGGAGATGACACAGACACGCACACTGATGCAGACACTAATATTGAGTTACGAATCCAAGCACGAATCCCAAAGTAAGGCACGATTTGAACGCGAATTTGACGACAAAGCTGATAAAAAGGAATCGATGAAATAAATTTGACTGGATCGATGAAGGTAATTGATATAAGTGAACTTATATATAACTATATATATAGAATCAATTTTTAAATCCAAACGTATATTAAATTAAATCTAAATCATTGTTTTTAAATTAAAACACCTATATATAAAATAATCAAACATATATACCATATATAATTTTGAAATAAATACATATATATATACTTATTAAGAATACAAAATACTTACATACATGTTATATCTTTAACATTAATATTTAAAAATAAATTTATATAAACCTTTTAAAAAAATTAGTTTTAATATAAACATAGAGAATCAACAGACAAACTTTATATATATATATACTATATACATACTATATACATACTATCTTAGATTATATATATTAAACTAATGTAACATATAAAATTTGAGCACATGTATTATTAAATGCATGCTACTGAACGAACTCATGCATATACTTCAGATCATTGCATTTTTAATACAAATTAAAAATAAAAAGAAACAAAGTTGTACGTGTATATAAAACAACAATATAAGCAATGTATATACATTTTACATAACAATATGTATATAAATTGACACATTGAGTTTTGTTTTAAACTAATATACATAATACTCTTTTGTAAACGTATATATACATTGAAATATACAATATAACCCTTTTACTATAAACTGTAAACAAAATAGCCAATATATATATATAAATACACATACATACAACATATTATATAAATATAAATATATACATATAAACTATTAAACATTCTAATATATATACGTACCCAAACACAAACAGAGAAAATGACATATAATAGATTTGAACATAAATACATACTTCCTTTCTAAATCTCCATGACAGCAACCTTTAAATATACTAAACTTATAAAAAATATACTTAACCATAATTAGATAAATATATATAAACTAAATTCAACAGCATATCTCTATATACCCACTGACGAAAGTAAATAAAATACATATAATAGCACATCTATAAAACATAGAAATAGTCAGGCCTAATATATACATACTTTAAATTTAAATGTAAAGACTCGCATATATATATATATATATATATATTCACAGTACTTCATTTTATATAAACGAAACACATATACAAGTTGTATAGCTCATATATTACAACCAAATGAAAGACTTATGTCCAGATCATGTAGATAATAATTTTATATATACACTACACAACTTACTTCAATACAACAAGTCTAATATCATTTTATATAAAATATATACTAACTTATAACTACACACTAAAGAATAGGCTGCTAAGATATATACAATTCATATAAACATACTTTAAGATCAATAATATAAATATATAATATACACTTTACAAAATTCGTGGTCACAAGTAGGGTATATATGATGTACAAAATATACTGTAACCTTTAACAAAAATATAATATAACTTGTTTCACTTACAACTTATATATGAACAGCATATGCACAAACAACCCTTTAACTTTAACTTGAATATGAAAATAACTTATAGATATATAAATAAACTTAACTATATGCTATACAGAAACTGCCTACCCAGTGAACCGCAACAAAAGGACGAAGGCACCTTGTGAGGAGGAGAGGCTCGGTTGGATGGGAGGTTGCCAGAGCTACGGTGCGGAGGTGGAAGTTAGGTTATTCGAGTTCGGGTCGGCGAGGCTTGGTGGGTTGCTGTGCCGACATTGGAAGCGGAGGAAGTTGGGTCTCGTGGGGAAAAGAATCGCGCGCATGGTGGAGGAGGATAGTGATGCGGCGGTTCTCGGCAATGAAAGGGAAAGCTTCGGTCTGGCATGGGTGCGTTCGAGGATGAGCACAAGATTGGGTTGCTAGGGAAGGAGCAAGAGGAGAGGGGAGAGGATAATGAGCAGGCGTAAGGAGATGGAGGAAAACAAAGCTGCTTCAGATCTAAAGAAAAGAGAAGATGGAGCCTGCTCCAAGATATATATCACTTTTTACGTTACCAATGTACGCAAGTAAAGAAATAGCAACGAACAGAAGCATTGATTCTGGAAAAATTATTAAAGCAATAAATTTGATTGGATAGCACGTTTCAATTTGAAAAGGCAAAGAAAAGCTAACGGTCACAATTTACGGTACTGATACGACGTATTGTTTTATTGTTTCCGTCGCGTATCAGACTTCAAAATACAGAAATGAATATACCGTAGAGATCAGCACGACGAGGCGATCAAAACGGCATACAGATATTGGTGGTACGATCATCCGATCAAAAAGTCGATACGGACATTGATATACGTTGCTATTCCGTACGGAAAAATCCAACCGGAGCTAGAAACGTCCGAAATTTGCGAAACGAATTACGCAGTCTTATTCAGAGCGTTCTAAATAAATTTTCTCATGTTGACATATTTAGGTTTCGGAACACTTTTATTATGATCAATTTTTAACTGATATAAATTGGAATAAAATTACACTAGAAAATAAACTTCAATATTATCAGATGAAAATTTACCATTTGCCATGTTTAATTAGACGCACCTCAAATAATAAATTTTTATTTCAAATTTTTATTGTTTAAAATTTCACAAAATTCAATTAATTAAATAAATAAAACCACTGAAATTTATGGGTCGTTACACTCTCACCACTCAAAACTTTTCGTCCCCGAAAAGGAAGGAGGTGGGAGAATAGAAACAACCAGAAAGAAATTTGATTGAAATACAAATAAAACAATTAAATCAACCATGTAAATTTCAAATTAAACTAATTAATATTCAACATTTTGGTTTGATCCATTTGAGTTCACTTAAGTTAAATCAATCTATCTATTTCTAAATTCATTATCTTATTATCTAGTCATCCTAAATTAACAATTTCTAAATCAATCCATTTATATAATCATTTAATATACTCATATTTTATTCAAGAAATTTTAATTCTTTTATTCCAAATTATTATTAACTTTATTCCACTTAATATATCTTATCACATATATTTAAACCATATAAATTAAAATTTAAATTAATTTACATTCAATAATTGATTTTTAAATTCAAGGTATTTCCATAAGTTGATCAAATTTCAATTTATTAATTCCTTCAAAACAAATTTATTGTTCTCATCTATTATTCAATTAACTTATTATCCTATTTATCTCTATTAACATCTTTATAATACAATTTAAGTGTATAACATTTATTATAACACTCACTTTTTTTCCTAATGAAGTCATTTTATATTGTATATTATCCAATTACATTTTTAACTTCTGAATAATTTAGGTAAGTTATATTGAAATGTAATTAAGTATTATACAAATAAACTTTCTAATTCAATTTTTCAGCTTAAACATTTATTCAAAATTTTGATTCATTTTAAAATTAAAATCGCCCTTTAAGAAAAATTTAAGAATTAAATTTTTTTTCCGGTTAACTTCAAACTATTCTAGATAAATGAATATATATATACATAATAATATCAAATCAACTTTAAATCATATATCAATATATATATATATATATATATATATATTATAAATCAAGTCAAATTTTAGAAATTCAAATCAATTTAATTCTTCAAAGTAGAACTATAGCAAAGCTACAGAATGGTCTCTTCTCTTCGAAACTCGAAAATGAACGTCGATGATGCTGCAGTCATCACCGAAATTATGTTCCAACGACAAAGAAAAGAGCATTGATTTAAACATTTAAAATTCTTTAGAAACGATTCCTATTCGAAAATACTTTCAATAATATATACTTTAAAATTTAAAACCAAAATTTTGAAATCACCGAAAATTAAATTCTCAAATTCTTAATTTAAATTCATTTCAATTCCCAAATCAATTTATAAACCATGTTTATAAATTCATTTATAGAACAATAAATGAAAATCAAAATATTATTATTTCAAACAACTAATTTTTATTAACTTATTATATTCTAGAAAATTTTACTTATATATATAATATAATCATACAAATTAATTTCATTTACCAAATTTTAAAATAATATTGTGTCAGTTTGCTCTGTTCAAGTGTTTTGGAAATCCTATCGATAGCGTTGATCAGACGAATCGATCGAAAACCCAAATCCACATCAACAACTCAAACTACACAATATATAAAACATTTTAATATTAATTACAATTACACTCCCTTACTCGATCATTCCAAAAAATAGATTTCAAAACAAAGATAGGGATTCAAATTAGAGGGACCCTGCAAGAGGATAAGTTCAATAGGGAGATAAATAGATTACAAAGAGAGAAAAGAATGGATAGACTTATATAAATCGTGGGCAACCCTAACCGGATCAACCGTGACTTCAAAATAAGATCGAGGTAGAACTCTGGAGCAAATCTACATTCGATCGCCAGAAATAGAATTCGGGTATAGCAAAAGATAGTAGCATCGTAAACCGAGGATACATAAATCTCCTATGAATCGATACCAATTGTAAAGGAGTTTCACCCTTTTACAGATTTTTCAAAGATTGGCGAGACCGTCGATTTATTATAGAGATTATTCGAAGTGGAGTTATGGGATACTCCAGAATCAAGAAGACACGAATAGGGGAGACAAGAGTGGACTTTGGAACCGAAGTGAACGTTCCAAAATTCAAAGGAAACCGATTCAAAGAAGAAGGAATTCAAGCTCGAACGAAAGTGATTCTATAATTGAATTTTACTCTATATGTTGAGTTTTGCCTAAAACCAGAGCTCTGATACCACATGTGTAAAGACCCAAAAGTTGGCCTTCGAAAATCAGCACCCGTACTCCACTTGTACTCAAAATGCCGTAGATTCAAATGCCAAATCTGGTTCTCCGGAGCTTATAACAACATTAAGTAAATAACACAGCGGAATAAAAAGAATATAGATATACAACATCTGATACAATATCCAGATACAATGATGATACAATGAATATCTATATACATCAGAGATATGATACAACAAATAGCAGTGGAAAAGAAAACGATAACACCAACAGCGGAACAAATAACTCTAAGATAGTCTTCAAGAGAGAACTCCAGCAGTAGCTCGAACTCCCAATAACGATACACCAAGAATAAGCAAGTGCAGTCCGATCCAAAGACTAAACTAGCTCCAGGAAATCTACTGAACCTGACTATCTGAAAAACCCAACTCTAGACTGCTCGTGTGGAAAATTATGAGCACCCAGAGTTTAGGAAGGGAACAATAAACTCCGGATCAGTCATGGGACTGGTGTGAGCAACAAAAACAGTTTATCTTTAAAACAAACAACAAAAAGGCTTTTAAGTCAATTCGCAATGCTTTTGGAAAATGAAACTACCATAAGACCTCCCGCCACACACACAATGCAAACGCAGAATTGGAGGAGATTTCTTCTTATGATAGTCAAAGATGCTTACTACGTAAAATCATCTTGATATTATTATTAGTGCATAGTGCAGAAAACATTTCGAAAGTATAGTATCAATCTTAGCCAGCATAGACATTCCGAACTATGCCTACTATAGCTACCATCCAAACAGTGGGGCGCCACCATAAGTAGATGGCAGGTTCTACAACTAAAACCGTACAAGTTCCGTATTGGAGAAATGGATTTCCAACAAATGGTCAGGCTAAGGAACTTTCCTTCCGCCGCATGGGATCGCCTCTGGCGGGACGTCCCGAGAGACAAACTGCTCTCTGCAAAACAAGGTCGGGTTACCCCTGTAACAGGTAACTCACGAATATGCCATCACCCGGTCCTTTGGGACCTTTATCCGAGCTCGGTATCCAACATCACACATCATAAAGAAAGTGTATCCACATGAGTAAGTATCAGGGCTCCATACCATAATACCACCCCTTTCCAGAAGGAAATGACATACCCTAAAGGGCGCGACCCTCATAACCTTGCCGCAACATTCCTGTTTCGACCATTTCCGGGTTGTGAGGCCCTGACGAAGTCTCGTCCACAAAGCTACGCTTTTTCAAAAAGCCACGCTTTGGGTCAACAGATGATCAACCTATGATCACAAAGATAAATGATCAAACAAATGATCATATCACAAATGATCAAACACTGATCATCACACAGCAACACTCAGCATGTCTGTAACGACCCTGAATTTTGAACAAATTAAATTTAGAATATTTAATTAATTTTAAGTATTTGAACGATGATTTAATTTGAATCCCGAATTTAACTTGGAATTTGGCGATTAATCTTTAAAATTTAATCTGTTGATAGTTAAATAAAAATTTGAATCTACAATTTTAAGCTGAAGAAAAATATTTCAAAAGCTTTTAGAATTCGTATTGACAATACTGAATATAATTAAAACTTCAGAATCGAATTTAAATAAATTTGATCAGTTTTGAATTTATATCGTTCGTATCGATATTTAAAAATAGTCAATTTTCAAACAGTCTCGGAATTCGACGAAACCAGTTCCGTTGGGTCCGTAACGTTAAATTATCACCGGGTTTTAAATTTCGTATCGTTTGGAGTTGTTTTGAGAACACACGATAATTAAACGCGTAGAGATTAAATGAAATTCAATTTAAAATTTTGTTAATTTACACCAGCACATTCTCCCCTTAATCACGCCTACAATCACGAACCCATCGTGTAAACCATACCCCTTTCATCTCAAGGTAATGGCCGAAGCCTCCTTTATTCAGAAACAAATCGCGAGCCATTTGAAAATTTAAAATCTCGATTTTCTTCCCAACCCTCAAAACAAAACGAAATCCCTCTTCTCTAAATTAACTCGTTCGAGTCACTCGCGAAATGGAATAGCGGGAGTTCGCCTGCGAGTTCGTCGAGCATCGAGTTATGGCGGCGTCAAGTAGCTCGAGCTTCAGCGCGCGAGTGATTCGCGACCAGGTAGGCAAGGAGGAGGCAGCGACCGGAAGCTAGCGGCAGTGGGAACATCGCGATGAAGGGGCGACGCACCTAGGGTTTGAAGGATTGCGAATTGGGGAACCGAGCGAATTCGATTCGCGTTCGAACAATTGGGGCAAGCTGTGATTTTGGAAGCAAAGGAGACGCGCTGTTTTCAGTGGCTCATGAGTTCGATCTCGCGAAGAGATAATGGCAGTGGGGAGGACGTGAAGTTGTACGACTTGTAGTTGCGGTGGTGGTGGATCGCGACCTGGGGAGGTGGTGCGTGCGCGCTGCAGCATAGTGAAGTAGAGGCAGCGTAGGCTTTGGCTTCGATCATTATCGACGACGAAGCTAGGGGGGACGGCTGTCGAAGTCGAGCTCGATTTCGAGCAGTTGGGTGAGCATCATGATTTTGGATCTGGGTTCCTAAATTTACAGTGAGGTAAACATTGGTTTTGAATTTTTATTTTATTGAAACTATATATATATATACACACACACACACCAATATTTAACTAATTGTAGATTTTAAATGATATGATTGAGGAGTTTAATTTACTTAATCAATTTATTTAACAATTCTAGAATTTGTTATAAAGAAATGATTAGTTAAATAAATATGTATTTAAAAGAAATTGATTTAAAAATAAGGATATTAATTTAAAGAAAAATCTTGGTTAGATAGATTTTTAAAAGAAAATCAGTTTAAAACTTAATTTATTGTTCGAATTTAAATCAAATAAATTATTAGTTAGTTAAATTTACCAAATAGAAATTTATTATTCGATTGATTTAAAATATTAATAAACTGTATAAAACTGTTTTATACAAGGTCTAATCGAGAAAACAAACTGGAGTTGAAATTGGATTTCAAATAAAAGGGCAAAGGTGAGATCTCCTCACTCAGATTTAAATTTGTATTGCAGTTATTGATTTGATTGATTGATGTTTTGGATAAGATATTAGATATAGTAGGATATATATCTATATATAGCAATATATACATATTGGCATATGTATATATTGGATTGATGATTCCCGCCTCGTATAGCGGATGAGACCCTATTGCGCCGTTAGTAAGCGGATTTATAAAAACCTATATACCGCGATAATTCCGTACTGGAGCGGAATTGGTATTGTGCTAACATCTTTGGATGCAGGGAAACAGGTTGGAGGGATCCAACTGGATTCCTCAACTGTATTTATGTAAAGACCCGCAAATCCGTCTTCCGAAAACTCGACACCGATACGTCCACTGTACCAAATTGTCGAATAATCGAATGGCGGAAACGCGAAACTTTAGGGTTAAAAGAAGAGGTAGAAGAAAAGATAGAAGAAAAAGAAAGAACAGAAACAGAATCAGAAACAATTATCAGAATCTCACATTTCGCAGCGGAACAATATATAATAGATAAATCAATAATCTTTAAAACAAAAGACTATATCAGTTTATACATACATCAATCATCAGAGTTTACAACAATGGACAGTTATACAGAATACACAACGGAATAAATAACAAGTACGATAGTACGCTTCGCCATCCAGCTCATCTCCAAAGCTCCAGAATATCCAGAATATCCTGATAACAATAACTCTAGGCTGCCCGTGTGGAAAATTATGGGCACCCAGAGTTTAGAAAGGGAACAATAAACTCCGAGTGCCCATAATTTTCCACACGGGCAGCCTAGAGTTATTGTTATCAGGATATTCTGGATATTCTGGAGCTTTGGAGATGAGCTGGATGGCGAAGCGTACTATCGTACTTGTTATTTATTCCGTTGTGTATTCTGTATAACTGTCCATTGTTGTAAACTCTGATGATTGATGTATGTATAAACTGATATAGTCTTTTGTTTTAAAGATTATTGATTTATCTATTATATATTGTTCCGCTGCGAAATGTGAGATTCTGATAATTGTTTCTGATTCTGTTTCTGTTCTTTCTTTTTCTTCTATCTTTTCTTCTACCTCTTCTTTTAACCCTAAAGTTTCGCGTTTCCGCCATTCGATTATTCGACAATTTGGTACAGTGGACGTATCGGTGTCGAGTTTTCGGAAGACGGATTTGCGGGTCTTTACAAGTGGTATCAGAGCATCCGGTTAAGCGACAACCCTGCTCTGTTGGGTGTTACTCATTAGAGATAGAGTCAGCAGTACTCTAGAATGAGTGTGAGTGTAATAATAGATATGAGTGCGTATTTGTTAGTGAATACAAAATTTGTTTTGTATTGTGTTGACTTATCGGTTTTTTTTTTTATAGATTCTGGTCGATGCAGGGTGGCCAACTGTAATCGATAGGGGTTTCTAAACTCTTAAACAAGATAAACCGACACAGTATTGTTTTTAATAGGGTAAATGAAATAATTTTGCCCAAAAAAAAAAAAAAAACTATTTTTGTATAAAAAAGAAATGATTTTCTATAAATTATAGTTGTATATGGATGCTTGGTTGTTAGAAAAAGATAATATTGAAGTATTATCACTGATATATGGAATTGCATAAGAAATTAAAAATAATAACCAAAGATTTGGAGATAGATTCATTTGACAAATGAAGTTTATAAATCTGAATTGAAGAAGATAATGAAATAAAATCCATATACGAATGAGATTTGGAAATGTGAATTGTAAAGGTAATTTACAAATTGAAATACAATTTCAGAAAGAATATTTGAAATAAATTCATTAATGGAATGTAAATAAGTTTGATAACTTATAAAATATTTGAAATCTAATTGGAATGAGATTCAAATTGAAAGTGAATGAAATTGTGAATGAATAAATAAATTTGCAACTGCAAGTGCAAGAAAATGAAACTGAGTGTTAAAATTCATTTTGAATTTGTAAGTAAATAGAACTGGAATTGAATTTGATTTGTGGAAAACGGAGTGATGTATTAAACTAAAATTAGTAGTGAAGCTAATTGAAGGTTGACCAAATGAATAAGGTTCGAAACGAATTGAATTCAATAATTATAAATGAAATATTGATTGGATTTATATGGAATTGGTAATCCAGTTTAAATATAAGTGGTAATTGAAAATTAATATCAAAAGTATGGAAAATACTTGTATTGAACTTAAGAAATAAGTGTGAAATTCTTAAGTAAATTTGATATTGAAAACATTCTAAGTTGGTGAATGTGAATATGAAATGCCAATTAAAATTGAATGGAATCAATTGGAAATGAAGTACTATACATATATGACATATATTTTCCAAACTAAGGATATGAAAAAGTACCTTCCATTGAAAATTTTTGAAGGTCTGGGAACTCAGTATGAGTATCCGTTTGATCGTGATGGGATCATATTGATTGATCACGACGTATGCTAGCGAAATTCGAGGGGCGAGATGCCTATGGTTACAAGCGATTCCACTGAGATAGTGGCGCAACCGCCGTGTGAACTACGATCTATGGCAACAACCATGGCGAAATTTAAGAGATGAGAAATCTACAGATTACGAGCGATTCTACTGGGATAGTAGCGAAACCGTCGGGTAAACTGTAATCCATGGGGGAACGTGCTTTCCATGTCCATTTGTAAAAAAAAGTTTTTTTTAAGTGTTTTCACTGGGAATTAGAAAAATTTGGAATTTTTGAAAATTTTCACTTAACGACAAGTGATTTCAAATTGAATTTGAGATAAAGGTAAATGGAACCCAATATTCAGAATTAGAATATGAATCGAATTCAAGTAAAATTCGAAATGAAAATCTGAATGAAAATCTGAAGATAAAATGAATTCCAAATAGAACTGAAATTGTCAATTGAATTCAAATGGAATTGAAATGCAAAGTTGAACGAAAATGAATGTATAACTTTGTTTGTGAAGTGAAAACGAATATAAGAAGTATGTAATACTTATATTGAACTTAAGAAATGAATGAATGAAATTCTTAAGTAAAACGGGTATTGAGAATCCAATAAGTAAATTTGGCCATTGTTGTTAGGTAAAACATACAGGGTATATGGAATTGGATTAAATTTTGAAGATAATTTGAAATTGCTCGACAAAAGGTATGTATTTAAATTTCAGTATGAAATTTGATGAGTTTCTGATTCTGCCACTTGGCATTTTGTTTTCTTTTGAGATCTGAGAGTCCGTAGGGACGTTTTGTAGTCGTACCGTATTAGCCGCGCAAAGGAGACGCTGGCGAAATTTTTCGAAAATTTCGAGTGTTAGAAAAATTTTGAGAAATTTTGGAAGTTTAAAATTTGAATTTAAACTCGAATTTGAATTGAGAAGTTAAACAATGTTGTTTGAAACTTATAATTGAAGTTGGAAGTTTAGTTGAATTAATAACGAATCTTTAGTAGAAAGATTTGTTTTGATAAGTTGATAAAACTGTTGGATTGTGGAAAATAGTAGACGAGTTAAGGACCATTTTTCCTAACTTGTAATTTCGGGACGAAATTCTTTTAAGGGGGGAAGATTGTAACGACCCTGAATTTTTGACATTTAAAAATGTGAATATTTAATTGAGTTTAAATATTCGAATGATAGTTTAATTATTGAATTTAAAAATAGCATTCCGGGGCGCAGTCTCGGAATTCGACGAAACCAGTTTCATTGGATCCGTAATATTGTATTATTATCGGATTTCAATTTTCGTAATGTTTAGAGTGATCGTTTGGCCGTACGATAAGCAAACGCACTGAAATTTATACCGAAATTTAATTTAATAACTGGTCCAAAAAGCTATCTTCTTCATACGATCGAATTTGGACTCGAAACCTTTTCCATTGCGTTCGGAATAGGCGTATAACATTACGAACGCCTAGCGGCACGCCTCGATAGGATATCGAGATTTTGAGTTGCAAATTCGTGACGATTTGAATTTGAGTTTGAATGAGATATTTATACTAGTCAACTCTCAGCCGTATTTCTGTCACGTCGTTACTTTTTCCTTTCACCTCAGAAGCACTATAGAAAACTGAGTGAAGCACGAAAACATCGTATCTTGTCCCTTTATTTCGTTCACAGCAGAACACTTTATCATTTCATTCAGAAGAAAATGGCCGCTCTCGTTCGAAATTTCCTTACTTCCCTCTTTAGATTCAAATCAAGGAAATCGATTTCATTCAGAAAATAAAATAAAATGGCTGCTTTCTTTTGCCATACAAATCGAAATGAATTCCCCTCAGTTAACAAAAATCAGATTCTGTTTCATTTTCTTCAATATAGGAGGTCGAACGAAAACAAAGAAATTCGCATCTTCCCTATTCTTTTTCAGTCTAAATTAGAAATCACGAAATGGCCTCGTTTTTTTTTCCTCTCAAACCAAAACCGAAAACGAATTATCAAATCGAAAGGGAAAAAAATTATTGGTGGCTGCACACGAATGGAACTCGGTTTCGAGACATTCGCGACCTCGAAGGGAATCGCGATTCTTCTTGGCGACGATGGGGACGAAGACTCGAGTTCGAGCAAACAATCGAGGGTCTCGTGAGCAAGGCGACAGATCTGGGTCGCGATTGAAATTCTTGGCGAAATCGCAAGCTTCGATTCCTGGATAGCGTTCGTAGTTCGGCGCGTGGGTGAAGTAGTGGGCGGCGATTTGGAGAGCATCGGGGCGACGACACCATGCGATTGAAATCGTGGTTGTGGAGGGGTTTGTTGCGACGTCGAGCTCGTGCTCGTGGAGGCAGTGGTGATATCGCGTAGCGGCATCGAAGATGGGGCATCTGCCTTGTGGCCGCGCGTGCGATCTGGGTTCTTCTTATTGCATTAAGGTATTTTTTTTTTATCTTAAATTATTTTATCAAATTTTATATATGTGTTTTTATGAGAAAAATATATATTGGAATTTATTAACTGTAAATTTACAACTGAAACTGAAATGTATATGTGTTTTCGTTTAAAAGTATAAACAGGAATTTAGAAAAGAAAATATAAAATTACAGAAGATGTAAATTCTGGTTTAGGTAAATAAAATATATATATACTCGCAGACACCCAGACATGTTTTATTAAATAAAAGTATATATATACTTTTAGTAAAGAATGTTTACTGTTTAGTTTCAAGTTGCAAAGTTTGAATTCATATATATAGGAAGTAGTTACAGTAAAAGAAAAGGAAATTTTAAGTACTGTAAATTCTAAAATCGGGATGAATTTTATTAAGTGCAGTTTGAAAGAGAAAAATATAGGAAAATAGAAATTTTAAATAAAACCTATATAGTTTATTTTTATAAGTATATGGCTTCAAAAGAAAATAGATATATACATTTTAAAATCACTGGTTAGTTAAAATCATATGGGAAATTTATTTTTCGATTTAATTCGAATATTAATAAATTGTATAAATTGTTATACAAGGTCTATGAATGGAGAAAAACAAATTGGAATGGAAAATGGACTGCGAAATAAAATCAAAGGTGAGATCTTCTCACTCAAATGAAAGTGGATTTTCTTTTACAGTTATTGATTGATGATTGACTGTTTGGATGTGTATTAGATATGATAGGATATATATATATATATATATAGCAATATATACATATTGGCATATGTATATATTGGATTGATTGATTTCCCGCCTCGTATAGCGGATGAGACCCTATTGAGCCGTTAGTAAGCGGATGATATTTTTATAAAACCTATATACCACGATATTCCACCTCGAAGTGGAATTGGTATTGTGCTAACATCTGTGGATGCAGGGAAACAGGTTGGAGGGATCCAACAGGATTCCTCAAAACATTTGAATTGATTTCATATGTTGTTTGATTGATTATTTATAATCTGTAGATGATTATATCTGTGATTGAATGTATTGAGAGCTATATTTAGCCGAATGTATTTTTGGTATCGTTGGATACCAGAAATAAATGAAATTGGATTTCTGAAATTAAAATTGAATTTTAGATGGTTTGGAAAAATAAAAGAATTTATTTAAAAGGAGATAAATTTATTTGAAATCAAATTGATAATTGATTGGGTATTTAAAATAAATCTTTGAGGAATCGATATGAAAACTTATTTAATGTCGAATGAAAAAAAATTGATTTTTGTGTTGAAAAATAAATTTGGAAATCGATTTGTAAAAATGATTTAGTCTTTGGGATTAAAGTTAGAATCAATTTGAAATGTGATTCGGTGTTGAAGTAAATTCAGAAATCAACTTGAAATTCAGTTTGGGGTTTGAAATAAAATGGAGAAATCAATTTTTTTTAAAGTTAATTCGGTGTTGAAAATGAATATTTGGAAAATGATTTGAAAATCGTGTAAAAGTGGATTTTTAGGAATGTAAATTCCGAATAGAAGTTGTAAAGGAAAGGGAAATTTGTTTTTAAAAATAAATATTGATTTATTTTTAAAGTGTGGAAAATATGGTTTGAAATCGGATTTTCAAAGTGATGAAGTGTGGAAATAAATTTACAAATTTGAAACGTAAATTTGAAATAAATCGATAAGGATTTATCTAGTTGGTTTAAATGGACCATAATATGATTTGAAATTAATTCTCAAACGTGAAGCGTGAAATATGATTTGAAATTAATTCTCAAACGTGAAGCGTGAAAAATGATTTGAAATTAATTTTCAAACGTGAAGCGTGAAAAATGATTTGAAATTAATTTTCAAACGTGAAGCGTGAAAAATGATTTGAAATGAATTTTCAAATGTGAAGTGTGGAAATATGTATATCTTGTGAAAAGATTTGAAATTTAATAATTTGGGAAAAATTATTTAAATTGGATGCTTGTTGTGAATGTTATTGATAGTTAAATAACCGACTATCAATATTTGTCTTTGAAATGACACTTGATTTGTTTTTAAAACAAACGCTCATTATTCGGTTAAGCCGGGAGAGGACCTTTGTGTCATATAACCCATTCCGAATAGTGATACGTCGCGAATGGATAGCATTTGAAGACCGGTGTGAAGACCGGATATTTGTGAAAATGAAAGGACAACCTGTCGAATGTCTCTGCACCGAGTTGCTCCGGTATAGAGATTTATATCACTCTTTTTGTGATGGGAAGTCCGAACGTGATTAGTGAATATCCGGATTGCAAGGGCTTCTTTGGAAGTGCCTTCGGTTCCGTTCGATCCCGGAACGGACTTGTATGGATGTGTGTCTGACGTTACACTTTGAGATGTAAAGCTGGTTTCTATCAAATACATTTCTGTTGGTGGCGGAGAATTTATTCTCTTAGCTTAACACCCTTCTCTGAGACGTACGAGCTCAGAGGTTATGTAGTTGATGGTTACTAGTGATACATTCCCAAATTGGTAATGTGGCACACGAAGTGCTGTTGATCAATTGTGGATCAAAGCGTTGCTTTGTGAAAAAGCGTGGCTTTGTGAAAAAGCGTAGCTTTATGGACGAGACTTCGTCGAGCCTCACAACCCGGTAATGGTCGAAACAGGAATGTTGCGGCAAAGGTTTGTAGGGGTAGCGCCCCTAGGGTATGCCATTTCCTTCTGGATAAAAGGTGATATCATGGTATGGAGCCCAGATATTTTACCTATGTGGATTATATTTTGCGGCTGTTGCTTTTCGATTGAGGATCCTCGGATAAAGGTCGGTAACGACCGGGGGATGGCATAGCTCGTGTGTTAGTTACCTAGTTACAGCTCGGTTAGAGCGTGAGGTAGCGTCGGCCTTTTGTTTGCAGAGATCCGGTTAGGATCCGAGGCGTCTTTCCAGAGGCGTTCTATTTCGGTGTAAGGAAGTTCCTTAGCCTGATCATTTGTTGGAAATCCAAAGAAACAATACGAACCCCGTACGGTTTTTAATTGTATTACCTGCTATGGAATGTGGCGGTAACCTGCTATTGAACGTAGTAGCTATAGTAGGCATACGACAATTGTTGTATGTTGGCTAAGATTGATATTATACTTTCGAAATGTTTTCCACCCTAGACATTAATAATAATATCAACTGATTTGCGTAGTAAGCATTTTTGACTATCATAAGGAGAAATCTCCTCCAATTCTGCGTTTGCATTGTGTGTGTGGCGGGAGGCCTTATGGTAGTTTCATTTTCCAAAAAGCATTGCGAAATTGTTTTATTTTCTTTGCGAAAATAACTGTTTTACGATCTCACACCAGTCACCATGACTGACTCGGAGTTTATTGTTCCCTTTCTAAACTCTGGGTGCCCATAATTTTCCACACGGGCAGCCTAGAGTTATTGTTATCAGGATATTCTGGATATTCTGGAGCTTTGGAGATGAGCTGGATGGCGAAGCGTACTATCGTACTTGTTATTTATTCCGTTGTGTATTCTGTATAACTGTCCATTGTTGTAAACTCTGATGATTGATGTATGTATAAACTGATATAGTCTTTTGTTTTAAAGATTATTGATTTATCTATTATATATTGTTCCGCTGCGAAATGTGAGATTCTGATAATTGTTTCTGATTCTGTTTCTGTTCTTTCTTTTTCTTCTATCTTTTCTTCTACCTCTTCTTTTAACCCTAAAGTTTCGCGTTTCCGCCATTCGATTATTCGACAATTTGGTACAGTGGACGTATCGGTGTCGAGTTTTCGGAAGACGGATTTGCGGGTCTTTACAATTTATTTATTTACAGATGTTGATATATATTCTGTTATCATATGATGATATATGATACTGACTGTGTGATGGACTAATTGATGTGTTGCATCATTGGATTCAAGTTTTGAAGTTTTTTTTAAATAACGATTTTAACTTTAAAAGGGATTTTAAAAGTGATTATTTGAAAGTATACGTTTATTAAATTTTTGAAATAATTTAGAAACGTTAAAATTATTAAAGTTATAAAAGTTAAGATTTTTGGTGAAATATAACTGAAAGATGATTTTTGAAATAAATAGCTAAGTAATTTATAAAGTCGCTTAAATTTGGATTTTTGAGTTATTAAAAACAATGTATATAAAAGATGTACAAAGATTTGATATTTTATAAATCAAATATTGGAATTATAAAACGGGTATTTTATAAGTGTTAAAAAGAAGTATGAATAGATTTCACAAGTAAATGAAATTAATAGATATAAATTGTGAAGTTATAAAATGGATGAAACTGTAGAATAAAAGATTTATAAGAGATTAACTTATAAATTGGATTTTTATCTTTAGATGGAATATTTATCGAATTATGAATAAAGGAGATTTATTAAATTGAAGTCGTTAGAAAATAGGAATAGAATTTATAAAAGTTGTTTTATAAATTCGAAATCGATAGAATTTGATAAATTAAATGTAGAAGATTTTTAAAGAAGATATATTCGCGATTTTGGATAGCGAATTTTTGTTGAAATAAAATGTGTAGAAAATAGTGAAATGTAATTAGTGAAGTATATTCACGATTTTGGATAGTGAATATATTGTTAAGTAAAATGGATATGTTTCGGGAAAGCGATATTTGAAATGAAGTGATTGTTTTAAAAGATGTTTTAAAACGTGTGAATTACCGAAATCATAGATTTCAACATTTATTGTTGAAATAGACGTTTTCGAGAAATAAGGAAATGATGGACTATAACACTGTTGTTATAGTAAATGATTTCCGAAAGGAAATGCTTTTAATGTAGTATTGGGATTTATATATCTATCAAAATTTCGAATCCCTATACTAGTGATTTTTGAGTCGTCGTAACGATGTTTTACGTAACATTTGTTTTGACTCAAATTGATGTTGTTATAGAAAATAGATTTCCTTAAAGAATGAATATATACTTAATTTGATTTAAGTATATCGAATATTTTCAAATGTGAAAATAAATAGACTTGTGAAATACTTATTATTTAATAAGTAAGGAAATACTTTTCCAATATGAAATGAACGTTTTGAGAATTTATCTTCTTAAAGATAAATTGAAATTGAATATTGAAAACGATTTGAAAATCGTATATCAGTAGATATTTTGAAATATAAATTCACTTTGGAATTTATAAAAGAAATGGGAATTCGTCTTAAAAATAAATGTTGATTTATTTCTGAAGTGTGGAAATTTTATATCTAGTAAAGATATTTTGGAAAATAAATAATTTGGAAAATTATTTGGAATCTGAGGATGTTGCGCGTCTTTATTGATAGTTAAATAACCGACTATCGATAATTACCTTTAGATAGGTATTTGTTGTGAATTGGATGAATTTGAATGCCACACTTGTTTTTGAATAAACGCTCACTATTCGGGTTAGCCGGGAAAGGACCATGGGGTCGTATAACCCATTCCGAATATGTGATACGTCGATATGAATTGCATTTGAAGACCGGTGTTGAAGACCGGATATTTTTGAAAACGGAAGGATTACCGTCGAGTTACTCTACATCGACTGATCTTCGATTTAGAGGTTTTATCACCCTTAGTGACGGGAAGTCCTGACGTGATTGAAAATTATCCGGAAATGCAAGGGCTTCGTGAGAAGTGCCTTCGGTTCTGTTCGATCCCGGAACAGACTTGTATGGATTGTGTGTCTGACGTTACAATTTGAGATATAAAGCTGATTTCTTTCAAATACATTTCTGTTGGTGGCGGAGAATTTATTCTCTTAGCTTAACACCCTTCTCTGAGACGTACGAGCTCAGAGGTTATGTAGTTGAAATTTATCAGCGATATATCCCAATTTGGTAACGTGGCATACTGAGTGTTGCTGTGAAATGATCAGTGTTTGATCATTTGTGATATGATCATTTGTTTGATCTTATATCTTTGTGATCATAGGTTGATCATTTTGTTTGACCCGAAGCAGGGCTTTTTGAGAAAGCGTAGCTTTGTGGACGAGACTTCGTCGAGCCACACACCCCGGAAATGGTCGAAACAGGAAGGATGCAGCAAGGTTCTAGGGAGTAGCGCCCCTTAGTGTATGTCATTCCTTCTGGATAAAGGTGGTATCATGGTATGGAGCCCAGATACTTAACCTCTGTGGTTACTGCATTATTATTATCTATGTGGTTTGTTGGAAATCGGGGATCCTCGGGAAGATCGGTGACGATCGGGGGATGGCATACGCGTGTCAGTAGTTACCTATTTTTGCAGAGGTAACCCGGCCTTGTGTTGGCAGAGATCTAACCGTAACGTTAGATTCTCGGGTCGTCTATTCCAGGGACGTACCCATCGTGGATAGGAAGTTCCTTAGCCTGACCATTTGTTGGAAATCCAAACTCCAATACGAACTTTGTACGGTATTAGTTGTAGAACCTGCCATTTACGTACGGTGGTCACCACTGTTTAGATGGTAGCTATAGTAGGCATACGATACTGGTCGTATGTTGGCTAAGATTAATATTATACTTTCGAAATGTTTTCTACACTATGCACTAATAATAATATCAAAAAGAATTTGATTTTTGCGTAGTAAGCATCTTTGACTATCATAAGAAGAAATCTCCTCCAATTCTGCGTTTGCATTGTGTGTGTGGTGGGAGGTCTTATGGTAGTCTCATTTTCCAAAAAGCATTGCGAATTGACTTTAAAATTATCCTGTTGTTTATTTTAAAGAATAACTGTTTTACGATCTCACACTAGTCACCATGACTGACTCGGAGTTTATTGTTCCCTTCTAAACTCTGGGTGCCCACCATTTTCCCCACGGGCAGCCTAGAGTTATGTTATCAGGATATTCTGGATATTCTGGAGCTTTGGAAGCAAGCTGGATGGCGAGACGTAGTATTTGTATCTGATAGTATTTATTCCGCTGTGTATTCTGTATGAGGACAAGTTTATAAAACTGTCCATTGTTGTATATTGACTCTGATGATTGATGTATGTATAAACTGATATAGTTCTTTGTTTTAAAAGATTACTGATTACCTATTATATTTTGTTCCGCTGCGATATGTGAGATTCTGATATTGTTCTGTTTCTGATGCTGTTCTGTTGTTGTTCTTCTCTCTTCTTCTCTTTTCTTCTTCTTCTTACTTTTTCTTCTTTCTAAAACCCTCACTATTGGAGTTTCCGACACTCGATTGCTCGGCAGTCGATAAAGTGAGTATCGATGTTGAATTTTCGAAAGTCGAAAATTTCGGGACGTGACAAAGTGGTATCAGAGCATATGGTTAAGCGACAACCCTGCTCTGTTGGGTGTTACTCATTAGAGATAGAGTCAGTAGTACTCTAGAATGAGTTGAGTGTAATAATAGATACGAGTGCGTATTTGTTAGTGAATATAAAAATGTTTTATATTGTGTTTGCTTATCCGTTGAGATGTTTATGAATTTTGGTCGGTATATGGGACGCCATATTATCGATAGGAATTTCTAAACACTTAAACGAGGCAAGACGACATAGTATTGTTTTAAAATAGGGTGAATGAAATAATTTTACCCAAAACTATTTTTGTATAGAAAAGAAATAATTTTCTGTAAATTATTATAGTATATGGATGCTTGATTGTTAGAAGTGATAATATTAATCTATTATCATTGAAATTAAATGAGAAATTGGAATTATAAACTCCAAAGTTAAGAAATAAATTCACATATACAAATGAAATTTTAAGAATGTAAATTATAAATGTGATTTGTAATTTAAAACGGAATTCCAGAGAAGTATTTGGAAATGTTTTGAAAAGAATTTGAAAATTTTGGAGATTTGGAAAGTTTAAATCTTTTTGGAGTTGAAAATGGATTTCGAAGGTTTTGAAAAATGTTTTGACGGAATGAAAAGCTCTAAACTCTTTTTGGTCGCTGGAAAATAACTTCGATGGTGACCGCGGCATCACCGGTGTTTATTTTCGGGTTTCCAAAAGAGGTATTGCTGCCAAATTATTTTAAAAGGAAGTTGTTTGAAAAATTTGGGTTTTGTTTTCGAAATTCAAAGGATAAATTTGAATTGTTTTCAAAATGGCTTTGAAATGTTGCTAAGACTCTGGAATACTATGAAATATTGTAAGTTGATAACTTATACAATTTGAATTGATAGAATAAATTCAATTTAAAAGGTGAAGTTAAATAAAAGAAAGTATAAGTGAATGTGAATGTATAAATGATTGTATAAATCAAGATGTAAATAAGTTGATAACTTATAGAATATTTGACATCTGATTGGAATGAAATTCAAATTGAAGACGAATGAATTAGAAATTGAAACTAATTTAAAATGGTGCAGTTATAAATGAAAGGTAATTGATAAAAATTCAATATTCAGAAGTCGAACGGAATCCAAACTTGATTGGAATAGTGAATTGAATTCAAATGAATGTGAACTGTAAAATTTAATGAAAATAGTTATGTAACTTCAATAGTAGACTAGAAGTGGTATAAGAAGTTTATATTGGAAAATTTGGTAATTGAATGTGCGAAATAGTTTGAATAGTATAACTAGATATTATGGCTAGTAGGATATACAGGTTATAAAGGAAATTGAATTTGATTTCACAGATAATTTGAATTGCTCGACAAAAAGGTACGTATTTGAGTTTTAATATGAGTTTTTGATGATTTCTCTCTAGCCGCTTGGCTTTTTTATTTTTCTTTTTGAAATCTGAGGGTCCGTAGGGACGTTTTGTAGTCGTACCGTATTAGCCGCGCGAAGGAGACGCTGGCGAAATTTTTCGAAAATTTAGGGTGTTAGAAAATTTTTGAGAAAATTTTGAAGTTAAAATTTGAATTTAAACTCGAATTTGAATTTTGAAGTTAAACAATGTTGTTTTGAAACTTATAATTGAAGTTGGAAATTTAGTTGAATGATAACGAATCTTTAGTAGAAAGATTTGTTTTGAAGAATTGATAAAACTATTGAATGTTGAAAAATAATAGACGAGTTAAGGACATTTTTTCCTAACTTGTAATTTCGAGGACGAAATTCTTTTAAGGGGGGAAGTTTGTAACGACCCTGAATTTTGAACAAATTAAATTTAGAATATTTAATTAATTTTAAGTATTTGAACGATGATTTAATTTGAATCCCGAATTTAACTTGGAATTTGGCGATTAATCTTTAAAATTTAATCTGTTGATAGTTAAATAAAAATTTGAATCTACAATTTTAAGCTGAAGAAAAATATTTCAAAAGCTTTTAGAATTCGTATTGACAATACTGAATATAATTAAAACTTCAGAATCGAATTTAAATAAATTTGATCAGTTTTGAATTTATATCGTTCGTATCGATATTTAAAAATAGTCAATTTTCAAACAGTCTCGGAATTCGACGAAACCAGTTCCGTTGGGTCCGTAACGTTAAATTATCACCGGGTTTTAAATTTCGTATCGTTTGGAGTTGTTTTGAGAACACACGATAATTAAACGCGTAGAGATTAAATGAAATTCAATTTAAAATTTTGTTAATTTACACCAGCACATTCTCCCCTTAATCACGCCTATAATCACGAACCCATCGTGTAAACCATACCCCTTTCATCTCAAGGTAATGGCCGAAGCCTCCTTTATTCAGAAACAAATCGCGAGCCATTTGAAAATTTAAAATCTCGATTTTCTTCCCAACCCTCAAAACAAAACGAAATCCCTCTTCTCTAAATTAACTCGTTCGAGTCACTCGCGAAATGGAATAGCGGGAGTTCGCCTGCGAGTTCGTCGAGCATCGAGTTATGGCGGCGTCAAGTAGCTCGAGCTTCAGCGCGCGAGTGATTCGCGACCAGGTAGGCAAGGAGGAGGCAGCGACCGGAAGCTAGCGGCAGTGGGAACATCGCGATGAAGGGGCGACGCACCTAGGGTTTGAAGGATTGCGAATTGGGGAACCGAGCGAATTCGATTCGCGTTCGAACAATTGGGGCAAGCTGTGATTTTGGAAGCAAAGGAGACGCGCTGTTTTCAGTGGCTCATGAGTTCGATCTCGCGAAGAGATAATGGCAGTGGGGAGGACGTGAAGTTGTACGACTTGTAGTTGCGGTGGTGGTGGATCGCGACCTGGGGAGGTGGTGCGTGCGCGCTGCAGCATAGTGAAGCAGAGGCAGCGTAGGCTTTGGCTTCGATCATTATCGACGACGAAGCTAGGGGGGACGGCTGTCGAAGTCGAGCTCGATTTCGAGCAGTTGGGTGAGCATCATGATTTTGGATCTGGGTTCCTAAATTTACAGTGAGGTAAACATTGGTTTTGAATTTTTATTTTATTGAAACTATATATATATATACACACACACACCAATATTTAACTAATTGTAGATTTTAAATGATATGATTGAGGAGTTTAATTTACTTAATCAATTTATTTAACAATTCTAGAATTTGTTATAAAGAAATGATTAGTTAAATAAATATGTATTTAAAAGAAATTGATTTAAAAATAAGGATATTAATTTAAAGAAAAATCTTGGTTAGATAGATTTTTAAAAGAAAATCAGTTTAAAACTTAATTTATTGTTCGAATTTAAATCAAATAAATTATTAGTTAGTTAAATTTACCAAATAGAAATTTATTATTCGATTGATTTAAAATATTAATAAACTGTATAAAACTGTTTTATACAAGGTCTAATCGAGAAAACAAACTGGAGTTGAAATTGGATTTCAAATAAAAGGGCAAAGGTGAGATCTCCTCACTCAGATTTAAATTTGTATTGCAGTTATTGATTTGATTGATTGATGTTTTGGATAAGATATTAGATATAGTAGGATATATATCTATATATAGCAATATATACACATTGGCATATGTATATATTGGATTGATGATTCCCGCCTCGTATAGCGGATGAGACCCTATTGCGCCGTTAGTAAGCGGATTTATAAAAACCTATATACCGCGATAATTCCGTACTGGAGCGGAATTGGTATTGTGCTAACATCTTTGGATGCAGGGAAACAGGTTGGAGGGATCCAACTGGATTCCTCAACTGTATTTATTTATTTACAGATGTTGATATATATTCTGTTATCATATGATGATATATGATACTGACTGTGTGATGGACTAATTGATGCGTTGCATCATTGGATTCAAGTTTTGAAGTTTTTTTAAAATAACGATTTTAACTTTAAAAGGGATTTTAAAAGTGATTATTTGAAAGTATACGTTTATTAAATTTTTGAAATAATTTAGAAACGTTAAAATTATTAAAGTTATAAAAGTTAAGATTTTTGGTGAAATATAACTGAAAGATGATTTTTGAAATAAATAGCTAAGTAATTTATAAAGTCGCTTAAATTTGGATTTTTGAGTTATTAAAAACAATGTATATAAAAGATGTACAAAGATTTGATATTTTATAAATCAAATATTGGAATTATAAAACGGGTATTTTATAAGTGTTAAAAAGAAGTATGAATAGATTTCACAAGTAAATGAAATTAATAGATATAAATTGTGAAGTTATAAAATGGATGAAACTGTAGAATAAAAGATTTATAAGAGATTAACTTATAAATTGGATTTTTATCTTTAGATGGAATATTTATCGAATTATGAATAAAGGAGATTTATTAAATTGAAGTCGTTAGAAAATAGGAATAGAATTTATAAAAGTTGTTTTATAAATTCGAAATCGATAGAATTTGATAAATTAAATGTAGAAGATTTTTAAAGAAGATATATTCGCGATTTTGGATAGCGAATTTTTGTTGAAATAAAATGTGTAGAAAATAGTGAAATGTAATTAGTGAAGTATATTCACGATTTTGGATAGTGAATATATTGTTAAGTAAAATGGATATGTTTCGGGAAAGCGATATTTGAAATGAAGTGATTGTTTTAAAAGATGTTTTAAAACGTGTGAATTACCGAAATCATAGATTTCAACATTTATTGTTGAAATAGACGTTTTCGAGAAATAAGGAAATGATGGACTATAACACTGTTGTTATAGTAAATGATTTCCGAAAGGAAATGCTTTTAATGTAGTATTGGGATTTATATATCTATCAAAATTTCGAATCCCTATACTAGTGATTTTTGAGTCGTCGTAACGATGTTTTACGTAACATTTGTTTTGACTCAAATTGATGTTGTTATAGAAAATAGATTTCCTTAAAGAATGAATATATACTTAATTTGATTTAAGTATATCGAATATTTTCAAATGTGAAAATAAATAGACTTGTGAAATACTTATTATTTAATAAGTAAGGAAATACTTTTCCAATATGAAATGAACGTTTTGAGAATTTATCTTCTTAAAGATAAATTGAAATTGAATATTGAAAACGATTTGAAAATCGTATATCAGTAGATATTTTGAAATATAAATTCACTTTGGAATTTATAAAAGAAATGGGAATTCGTCTTAAAAATAAATGTTGATTTATTTCTGAAGTGTGGAAATTTTATATCTAGTAAAGATATTTTGGAAAATAAATAATTTGGAAAATTATTTGGAATCTGAGGATGTTGCGCGTCTTTATTGATAGTTAAATAACCGACTATCGATAATTACCTTTAGATAGGTATTTGTTGTGAATTGGATGAATTTGAATGCCACACTTGTTTTTGAATAAACGCTCACTATTCGGGTTAGCCGGGAAAGGACCATGGGGTCGTATAACCCATTCCGAATATGTGATACGTCGATATGAATTGCATTTGAAGACCGGTGTTGAAGACCGGATATTTTTGAAAACGGAAGGATTACCGTCGAGTTACTCTACATCGAATGATCTTCGATTTAGAGGTTTTATCACCCTTAGTGACGGGAAGTCCTGACGTGATTGAAAATTATCCGGAAATGCAAGGGCTTCGTGAGAAGTGCCTTCGGTTCTGTTCGATCCCGGAACAGACTTGTATGGATTGTGTGTCTGACGTTACAATTTGAGATATAAAGCTGATTTCTTTCAAATACATTTCTGTTGGTGGCGGAGAATTTATTCTCTTAGCTTAACACCCTTCTCTGAGACGTACGAGCTCAGAGGTTATGTAGTTGAAATTTATCAGCGATATATCCCAATTTGGTAACGTGGCATACTGAGTGTTGCTGTGAAATGATCAGTGTTTGATCATTTGTGATATGATCATTTGTTTGATCTTATATCTTTGTGATCATAGGTTGATCATTTTGTTTGACCCGAAGCAGGGCTTTTTGAGAAAGCGTAGCTTTGTGGACGAGACTTCGTCGAGCCACACACCCCGGAAATGGTCGAAACAGGAAGGATGCAGCAAGGTTCTAGGGAGTAGCGCCCCTTAGTGTATGTCATTCCTTCTGGATAAAGGTGGTATCATGGTATGGAGCCCAGATACTTAACCTCTGTGGTTACTGCATTATTATTATCTATGTGGTTTGTTGGAAATCGGGGATCCTCGGGAAGATCGGTGACGATCGGGGGATGGCATACGCGTGTCAGTAGTTACCTATTTTTGCAGAGGTAACCCGGCCTTGTGTTGGCAGAGATCTAACCGTAACGTTAGATTCTCGGGTCGTCTATTCCAGGGACGTACCCATCGTGGATAGGAAGTTCCTTAGCCTGACCATTTGTTGGAAATCCAAACTCCAATACGAACTTTGTACGGTATTAGTTGTAGAACCTGCCATTTACGTACGGTGGTCACCACTGTTTAGATGGTAGCTATAGTAGGCATACGATACTGGTCGTATGTTGGCTAAGATTAATATTATACTTTCGAAATGTTTTCTACACTATGCACTAATAATAATATCAAAAAGAATTTGATTTTTGCGTAGTAAGCATCTTTGACTATCATAAGAAGAAATCTCCTCCAATTCTGCGTTTGCATTGTGTGTGTGGTGGGAGGTCTTATGGTAGTCTCATTTTCCAAAAAGCATTGCGAATTGACTTTAAAATTATCCTGTTGTTTATTTTAAAGAATAACTGTTTTACGATCTCACACTAGTCACCATGACTGACTCGGAGTTTATTGTTCCCTTCTAAACTCTGGGTGCCCACCATTTTCCCCACGGGCAGCCTAGAGTTATGTTATCAGGATATTCTGGATATTCTGGAGCTTTGGAAGCAAGCTGGATGGCGAGACGTAGTATTTGTATCTGATAGTATTTATTCCGCTGTGTATTCTGTATGAGGACAAGTTTATAAAACTGTCCATTGTTGTATATTGACTCTGATGATTGATGTATGTATAAACTGATATAGTTCTTTGTTTTAAAAGATTACTGATTACCTATTATATTTTGTTCCGCTGCGATATGTGAGATTCTGATATTGTTCTGTTTCTGATGCTGTTCTGTTGTTGTTCTTCTCTCTTCTTCTCTTTTCTTCTTCTTCTTACTTTTTCTTCTTTCTAAAACCCTCACTATTGGAGTTTCCGACACTCGATTGCTCGGCAGTCGATAAAGTGAGTATCGATGTTGAATTTTCGAAAGTCGATTGTAGTTTCAAATAAATCATTCCCTTGGATAATAGTGAGGATTTAAAATAAACAACAGGATAATTTTAAAGTCAATTCGAAATGCTTTTGGAAAATGAAACTACCATAAGACCTCCCACCACACACACAATGCAAACGCAGAATTGGAGGAGATTTCTTCTTATGATAGTCAAAGATGCTTACTACGCAAAATCAAATTCTTTTTTGATATTATTATTAGTGCATAGTGTAGAAAACATTTCGAAAATATAATATTAATCTTAGCCAACATACGACCAGTATCGTATGCCTACTATAGCTACTATGTTCAATAGCAGGTTACCGCCACATTCCATAGCAGGTAATACAACTAAAACCGTACAAGTCACGTATTGTTTCTTTGGATTTCCAACAAATGGTCAGGCTAAGGAACTTCCTATCCACGATTGGGTACGTCCCTGGAATAGACGACCCGAGAACCTAACCGGATCTCTGCCAACACAAGGCCGGGTTACCTCTGCAAAAATAGGTAACTACTGACACGCGTATGCCATCCCCCGATCGTCACCGATCTTCCCGAGGATCCCCGATTCGCAACAAACCACAAAGTAATAATAACTGTGCAGCAACCACAGAGGTTAAGTATCTGGGCTCCATACCATGATACCACCTTTATCCAGAAGGAATGACATACACTAAGGGGCGCTACTCCCTAGAACCTTGCCGCATCCTTCCTGTTTTGACCATTTCCGGGGTGTGAGGCTCGACGAAGTCTCGTCCACAAAGCTACGCTTTCTCAAAAAGCCCTGCTTCGGGTCAAACAAAATGATCAACCTATGATCACAAAGATATAAGATCAAACAAATGATCATATCACAAATGATCAAACACTGATCATTTCACAGCAACACTCAGTATGCCACGTTACCAAATTGGGATATATCGCTGATAAATTTCAACTACATAACCTCTGAGCTCGTACGTCTCAGAGAAGGGTGTTAAGCTAAGAGAATAAATTCTCCGCCACCAACAGAAATGTATTTGAAAGAAATCAGCTTTATATCTCAAATTGTAACGTCAGACACACAATCCATACAAGTCTGTTCCGGGATCGAACAGAACCGAAGGCACTTCTCACGAAGCCCTTGCATATCCGGATAATTTTCAATCACGTCAGGACTTCCCGTCACTAAGGGTGATAAAACCTCTAAATCGAGGATCAGTCGGTGTAGAGTAACTCGACGGTAATCCTTTCGTTTTCAAAAATATCCGGTCTTCAACACCGGTCTTCGAATGCAATTCATAACGACGTATCACATATTCGGAATGGGTTATACGACCCCATGGTCCTTTCCCGACTAATCCAAATAGTGAGCGATTATTCAAAAATAAGTGTGGCATTCAAATTCATCCAATTCACAACAAATACCTATCTAAAGGTAATTTTTTGACAGTCGGTTATTTAACTATCAATAAAGATGCGCAACATCATCAGATTCCAAATAATTTTCCAAATTATTTTATCTTCCAAAATATCTTACTAGATATATAATTTTTCCACACTTCAAAAATAAATCAACGTTTATTTTTAAAACGAATTCCCATTCCTTTATAAATTCCATATTGAATTTATATTTCAAAATATCTTCTGATATACGATTTTTCAAATCGATTCCAATATTCATTTTCAATTTATCTTTAAGAAGATAAAAGCTTAAAACGTTTCATTTCATTCTGGAAAAGTATTTCCATACTTATTCAAAAATAAGTATTTCACAAATCTATTTATTTTCAACATTTGAAAATGTTCGATATACTTAAATCAAATTAAGTATATATTTATTTCTTTAAGGAAATCTATTTTCTATAACGACATCAATTTGAGTCAAAACGAGTGTTACGTAAAACATCGTTACGACGACTCAAAAATCACTAGTATAGGGATTCGGATTTTAAGATAGATATATAAATCCCAATACTACATAAAACATTTCCTTTCGGGAATCATTTACTATAACAACAGTGTTATAGTCCACCATTTCCTTAAGTTTCTCGAAAACGTCTATTTCAACAATAAATGTTGAAATCTATGGTTTCGATTCGTAATACATTTTAAAACATCTTTAAAATGTTTAACTTCATTTTTAATATCACTTCTTCAAAAATGAATCCATTTATTTTAGAATTATATTCACTGTCCAAAATCGTGAATATACTTCACTTAACCCAATTTCAATCTTTTCTACACATTTTTATTTCAATAAAAATTCGCTATCCAAAATCGCGAATATATCTTCTTTAACATTTTAATTTATCAAATCCAATTGATTTCGAATTTATAAAACAACGTTTATAAATCCTATTTCTATTTTCTAACGATTTCAATGTAATAAATCTCCTTTATTACCAATTTGATCTATAAATCTTCTTTAATGATCTATTCAATTCACAATTCAATTTTTCTACCACAATCCATATTATAAGTTAAATACTTATAATTTCATTTATTCCACAAAAATCATTTTCCATTTATAAGTTCACAATTTATAAATTTCATTTATTTATAAATTGTTAAAAATTCATTTTTACACTTATAAAAACTCGTTTTATAATACCAACATTTTTAATTTATAAAGTGTCAACTTTATAAACCTTTTAAATAAACCGTTTATAATATTTTTAAAAATCTCAACTTAAACCACTTTATAAATCAATCAACTGTTTATTCCAAAAATCACTTTTCGGTTAGATTTCACAAAGGTCTTGACTTTTATAACTTTAAAATTTGAACGTTTATTTATTTAAAATAAATCACTTCAAAAATTTAATAAAACGTAAAATTTCAAAGATCACTTTAAAAATCCTTTTAAATTAAAAGTCGTTATTTTTAAAACTTGAATCCGATGATGCTACAGCATCAAACAATCAATCACAACAATCTAATATCATATATCATCATATGATAACAGAATATATTACAATATCTGTAAATAAATAAATACAGTTGAGGAATCCAGTTGGATCCCTCCAACCTGTTTCCCTGCATCCAAAGACGTTAGCACAATACCAATTCCGCTCCAGTACGGAATTATCGCGGTATATAGGTTTTTATAAATCCGCTTACTAACGGCGCAATAGGGTCTCATCCGCTATACGAGGCGGGAAATCAATCAATCCAATATATACATATGCCAATATGTATATACTGCTATATATATAGATATATCCTATCATATCTAATAGCACATCCAATAGCAATCAAACAGTCAATAATAACTGTAATTCAAAATTTCCTTCGAGTGAGAAAATCTCACCTTAGCTTTTATTGGCAATCCGTTTCCATTTCAATTTCATTTTCTCGATTTTTTACCTGGTATAAATAATTTATACAATTCTATTAATATCCGAACATATTGAATAAATTAAACTTCATTTGATAAATTAAATTAACTAATGATCGATTTTAAATCATGAATTTCATCTCAACTAAAAATTTATTCTTTTGTTCATTTTTTCAAATATGCTGTCTTAAACTAATACTTTTGAATTTAAACTAATTTCTTTTTAATAAATTCAACTAACTGTTTACTTGTAAACTAATTTTGTCTTTAACAATTGGTTCAATTAAAAATTAAATTCAAACTAAATTTCTATAATTATAAATCTCATATCTTCACATTTTATAATTATATACCTCATATCTTCACAAAATTTAACAGATTACATTTTTTTTTTCTGTAAAAATTTATTTCCGCATACATAAATATATACTTTTTCAGGTTTAAATCGAATTGAAAAATTTGGGAAAAACTAAATACCTCACTGCCTACTGTCTCGAACGCGAATGCCAACCCTCCCCTTTCGATTTAAATGTCGTGGCCACCCTTTTATTTATTCCTGTAGATTTGATTTCGAATGAATGAAAAGGAAAGGAATCGAGTTCGTATAAATTGGAACGAACACGCACTTGATTTGGAGCTTCGCGAAATAAAACTGAAGAATTTTTAATGAAGAGGGGAGCGGCCATTGCTTTGAATTTGTGAACGAGAGTTTTAATCTTTAAACGAAATGATTTCCTCTCGTGTGTTTATCAGAGAAGAAGGGGACAAGAGTACGCGATGTTTCAGGGAATAGGTCGACGCAAAGACTAGGGTGGCTGATGATTTGAGGGTATAAATTTTTATATTTAAATTAAATCGATTAATTGTTGTCCAGACGTTTTAATCTCGTACGATCACACAATGAATCCGAATGCTACGAAATTTGAAATCCGTTAATAACTAACTACTACGGATCCAATGGAACTGGTCTCGTTCAATTCTGAGACTGCGCCTCGGACGGCTATTTTTAAATATCGATACGAACGATTAAATTTCAAAACTGATCAAATCACTTCTGAATTCATTTCTGAAGCTTCAATCATCTTCAGTATTATCAATACGAATTTTAAAAGCTTTCGAAATATTTTTCTTCAGCTTAAAATTGTAGATTCAAATTTTTATTCAGCATTCAATCGATTAAATTTTAAAGTTAAATCGCAAATTGAATTTATATCGAGGATTCAAATTAAATCACCGTTCAAATATTTAAAATAAATTAAATATTCTCAATTTAATCTGGTCAAAATTCTGGGTCGTTACAAACTTCCCCCCTTAAAAGAATTTCGTCCTCGAAATTACAAGTTAGGAAAAAATGTCCTTAACTCGTCTACTATTTTTCCAACATCTAATAGTTTTATCAAATTTTCAAAACAAATCTCTCTACTAGAGATTCGTTATTAATTCAACTAAATTCTATCTTCAATTATAAGTTTCAACAGCATTGTTTTTCTTCACAATTCAAATTCAAATTCAAATTTAACTTTCAAAATTTCTCAAAAATTTTCTAACGCCCTAAATTTCCGAAAAATTTCGCCAGCGTCTCCTTTGCGCGGCTAATACGGCACGACTACAAAACGTCCCTACGGACTCTCAGATTTCAAAAAGAAAAAGAAAAAGCCAAGCGGCTAGAGAGAAATCATCAAAAACTCATATAGAAATTAAAATACGTACCTTTTTCGAGAAATTCGAATTATCTGTGAAATAAATTTTCCAATCCCTTTATACACCTGTATATCCTACTAGCCATTATATCTAGTTACACATTCAAACCATTTGCAAATTCAATTACAAAATTTCTAGTATAGACTGCCTATACATTTACTGTTGAAGTTATACCTTCTTTTCAAAGATTTTACATTCAAATTTCTATTCGAATTCAATTTTATCTTCTATCCCGAATATTGAATTTCATCAATTACCTTTCATTTATAACTGCACCATTTTAAATTAGTTTCAGTTACTAATCCATTTCAAATTTTAATTTCCAATATTCAGCTTGAATTACATTTACTAACAAATTCAAAACAAAGTTTAACATTCATCTTTAATTTTATTTACTAGCAACTGTAAATTCCATTCATTCAAAAATTTATTTCCACTTACTTGAATATATTTGCAACTTTGAACCATTCTTTTATTTAGTTCTCAATTCAAGTTTTAATTTATTTATTTACAAATGTTATCCCATTTGTTCATTTACAAACACAATTTAATTTCATTTAACTTAATTCCAATCAGATTTCAAATATGTGATAAGTTATCAACTTGATAATATTTCATAAATATTCTTTATAATATTCCAGAGTCTTTTTCAACCTTTTCAAAACCATTTTGAAAACAATTCAAATTATCCTTTTAATTTCCAAACAAAATCCAAATTTTCCAAACACTTCCATTTTAAAACAATTTGGCAGCAATTCCTCTTTTGGAAACCCGAAAATGAACACCGGTGATGTCGCGATCATCATCGGAATTATTTTCCAGCGACCTAAAAGAATTTAGAGCTTTTCATCTCTTCAAAACATTTTTCAAACCTTTGAATTCCATTTTCAAATCAAAAAGATTTTTAAACTTTCCGAATCTCCAAAATTTTCAAATTCTTTTCAAAACATTTCCAAAAACTTCTCTGGAATTCCGTTTCAAATTATAAATCACATTTATAACTTATATTCTCAAATTTCATTTGTATACGAATTCATTTCTTAACTTTGGAGTTACGATTTTTAATTTCTTATTCAATTTCAATGATAATAGATTAATATTATCACTTCTAACAACCATGCAACCATATACTGTAGTAATTCATAGAAAACATTTCTTTTCTATACAAAATAGTTTTGGGCGAAATTATTTCATTCACCCTATTTTAAAACAATACTGTGCCGAATTGTTCTATTCGAGTGTTTAGAGATCCCTATCAATGATCGTTAATTACTCGTATTGACCAGAATCCATATACCACTCAATAAATCAATCATCACAATATAAAACAATTTTTTATATTCACTAACAAATACGCGCTCATATTTATTATTACACTCAACTCATTCTAGAGTACTGCTGACTCTATCTCTAATGAGTAACACCCAACAGAGCAGGGTTGTCGCTTAACCATATGCTCTGATACCACTCTGTCACATCCCGAAATTTTCGACTTTCGAAAATTCGACATCGATACTCACTTTATCGACTGCCGAGCAATCGAGTGCCGGAAACTCCAATAGTGAGGGTTTTAAGAAAAAGAAACAGTAGAAGAAGAAGAAGATAGAAGAAAAAGAGAAGAAAGAAAGAAGAACAACAGAAAACACATCAGAACAGAAAACAATAACAGAATCTTACACATCGCAGCGGAACAATATACAATAGATAATTATTAGTCTTTTAAAACAAAGAACTATATCATTTTATACATACATCAATCATCAGAGTCATATACAACAATGGACAGTTATATAAACTTGTCCTCATACAGAATACACAGTGGAATAAATACTATCAGATACAAATACTACGTCTCGCCATCCAGCTTTATCTCCAAAGCTCCAGAATATCCTGAATATCCTGATAATCTAACTCTAGGCTGCCCGTGTGGAAATTGGTGGGCACCCAGAGTTTAGAAGGGAACAATAAACTCCGAGTCAGTCATGGTGACTGGTGTGAGATCGTAAAACAGTTATTCTTTAAAATAAACAACAGGATAATTTTAAAGTCAATTCGAAATGCTTTTGGAAAATGAAACTACCATAAGACCTCCCACCACACACACAATGCAAACGCAGAATTGGAGGAGATTTCTTCTTATGATAGTCAAAGATGCTTACTACGCAAAATCAAATTCTTTTTTGATATTATTATTAGTGCATAGTGTAGAAAACATTTCGAAAATATAATATTAATCTTAGCCAACATACGACCAGTATCGTATGCCTACTATAGCTACTATGTTCAATAGCAGGTTACCGCCACATTCCATAGCAGGTAATACAACTAAAACCGTACAAGTCACGTATTGTTTCTTTGGATTTCCAACAAATGGTCAGGCTAAGGAACTTCCTATCCACGATTGGGTACGTCCCTGGAATAGACGACCCGAGAACCTAACCGGATCTCTGCCAACACAAGGCCGGGTTACCTCTGCAAAAATAGGTAACTACTGACACGCGTATGCCATCCCCCGATCGTCACCGATCTTCCCGAGGATCCCCGATTCGCAACAAACCACAAAGTAATAATAACTGTGCAGCAACCACAGAGGTTAAGTATCTGGGCTCCATACCATGATACCACCTTTATCCAGAAGGAATGACATACACTAAGGGGCGCTACTCCCTAGAACCTTGCCGCATCCTTCCTGTTTTGACCATTTCCGGGGTGTGAGGCTCGACGAAGTCTCGTCCACAAAGCTACGCTTTCTCAAAAAGCCCTGCTTCGGGTCAAACAAAATGATCAACCTATGATCACAAAGATATAAGATCAAACAAATGATCATATCACAAATGATCAAACACTGATCATTTCACAGCAACACTCAGTATGCCACGTTACCAAATTGGGATATATCGCTGATAAATTTCAACTACATAACCTCTGAGCTCGTACGTCTCAGAGAAGGGTGTTAAGCTAAGAGAATAAATTCTCCGCCACCAACAGAAATGTATTTGAAAGAAATCAGCTTTATATCTCAAATTGTAACGTCAGACACACAATCCATACAAGTCTGTTCCGGGATCGAACAGAACCGAAGGCACTTCTCACGAAGCCCTTGCATATCCGGATAATTTTCAATCACGTCAGGACTTCCCGTCACTAAGGGTGATAAAACCTCTAAATCGAGGATCAGTCGGTGTAGAGTAACTCGACGGTAATCCTTTCGTTTTCAAAAATATCCGGTCTTCAACACCGGTCTTCGAATGCAATTCATAACGACGTATCACATATTCGGAATGGGTTATACGACCCCATGGTCCTTTCCCGGCTAATCCAAATAGTGAGCGATTATTCAAAAATAAGTGTGGCATTCAAATTCATCCAATTCACAACAAATACCTATCTAAAGGTAATTTTTTGACAGTCGGTTATTTAACTATCAATAAAGATGCGCAACATCATCAGATTCCAAATAATTTTCCAAATTATTTTATCTTCCAAAATATCTTACTAGATATATAATTTTTCCACACTTCAAAAATAAATCAACGTTTATTTTTAAAACGAATTCCCATTCCTTTATAAATTCCATATTGAATTTATATTTCAAAATATCTTCTGATATACGATTTTTCAAATCGATTCCAATATTCATTTTCAATTTATCTTTAAGAAGATAAAAGCTTAAAACGTTTCATTTCATTCTGGAAAAGTATTTCCATACTTATTCAAAAATAAGTATTTCACAAATCTATTTATTTTCAACATTTGAAAATGTTCGATATACTTAAATCAAATTAAGTATATATTTATTTCTTTAAGGAAATCTATTTTCTATAACGACATCAATTTGAGTCAAAACGAGTGTTACGTAAAACATCGTTACGACGACTCAAAAATCACTAGTATAGGGATTCGGATTTTAAGATAGATATATAAATCCCAATACTACATAAAACATTTCCTTTCGGGAATCATTTACTATAACAACAGTGTTATAGTCCACCATTTCCTTAAGTTTCTCGAAAACGTCTATTTCAACAATAAATGTTGAAATCTATGGTTTCGATTCGTAATACATTTTAAAACATCTTTAAAATGTTTAACTTCATTTTTAATATCACTTCTTCAAAAATGAATCCATTTATTTTAGAATTATATTCACTGTCCAAAATCGTGAATATACTTCACTTAACCCAATTTCAATCTTTTCTACACATTTTTATTTCAATAAAAATTCGCTATCCAAAATCGCGAATATATCTTCTTTAACATTTTAATTTATCAAATCCAATTGATTTCGAATTTATAAAACAACGTTTATAAATCCTATTTCTATTTTCTAACGATTTCAATGTAATAAATCTCCTTTATTACCAATTTGATCTATAAATCTTCTTTAATGATCTATTCAATTCACAATTCAATTTTTCTACCATAATCCATATTATAAGTTAAATACTTATAATTTCATTTATTCCACAAAAATCATTTTCCATTTATAAGTTCACAATTTATAAATTTCATTTATTTATAAATTGTTAAAAATTCATTTTTACACTTATAAAAACTCGTTTTATAATACCAACATTTTTAATTTATAAAGTGTCAACTTTATAAACCTTTTAAATAAACCGTTTATAATATTTTTAAAAATCTCAACTTAAACCACTTTATAAATCAATCAACTGTTTATTCCAAAAATCACTTTTCGGTTAGATTTCACAAAGGTCTTGACTTTTATAACTTTAAAATTTGAACGTTTATTTATTTAAAATAAATCACTTCAAAAATTTAATAAAACGTAAAATTTCAAAGATCACTTTAAAAATCCTTTTAAATTAAAAGTCGTTATTTTTAAAACTTGAATCCGATGATGCTACAGCATCAAACAATCAATCACAACAATCTAATATCATATATCATCATATGATAACAGAATATATTACAATATCTGTAAATAAATAAATACAGTTGAGGAATCCAGTTGGATCCCTCCAACCTGTTTCCCTGCATCCAAAGACGTTAGCACAATACCAATTCCGCTCCAGTACGGAATTATCGCGGTATATAGGTTTTTATAAATCCGCTTACTAACGGCGCAATAGGGTCTCATCCGCTATACGAGGCGGGAAATCAATCAATCCAATATATACATATGCCAATATGTATATACTGCTATATATATAGATATATCCTATCATATCTAATAGCACATCCAATAGCAATCAAACAGTCAATAATAACTGTAATTCAAAATTTCCTTCGAGTGAGAAAATCTCACCTTAGCTTTTATTGGCAATCCGTTTCCATTTCAATTTCATTTTCTCGATTTTTTACCTGGTATAAATAATTTATACAATTCTATTAATATCCGAACATATTGAATAAATTAAACTTCATTTGATAAATTAAATTAACTAATGATCGATTTTAAATCATGAATTTCATCTCAACTAAAAATTTATTCTTTTGTTCATTTTTTCAAATATGCTGTCTTAAACTAATACTTTTGAATTTAAACTAATTTCTTTTTAATAAATTCAACTAACTGTTTACTTGTAAACTAATTTTGTCTTTAACAATTGGTTCAATTAAAAATTAAATTCAAACTAAATTTCTATAATTATAAATCTCATATCTTCACATTTTATAATTATATACCTCATATCTTCACAAAATTTAACAGATTACATTTTTTTTTTCTGTAAAAATTTATTTCCGCATACATAAATATATACTTTTTCAGGTTTAAATCGAATTGAAAAATTTGGGAAAAACTAAATACCTCACTGCCTACTGTCTCGAACGCGAATGCCAACCCTCCCCTTTCGATTTAAATGTCGTGGCCACCCTTTTATTTATTCCTGTAGATTTGATTTCGAATGAATGAAAAGGAAAGGAATCGAGTTCGTATAAATTGGAACGAACACGCACTTGATTTGGAGCTTCGCGAAATAAAACTGAAGAATTTTTAATGAAGAGGGGAGCGGCCATTGCTTTGAATTTGTGAACGAGAGTTTTAATCTTTAAACGAAATGATTTCCTCTCGTGTGTTTATCAGAGAAGAAGGGGACAAGAGTACGCGATGTTTCAGGGAATAGGTCGACGCAAAGACTAGGGTGGCTGATGATTTGAGGGTATAAATTTTTATATTTAAATTAAATCGATTAATTGTTGTCCAGACGTTTTAATCTCGTACGATCACACAATGAATCCGAATGCTACGAAATTTGAAATCCGTTAATAACTAACTACTACGGATCCAATGGAACTGGTCTCGTTCAATTCTGAGACTGCGCCTCGGACGGCTATTTTTAAATATCGATACGAACGATTAAATTTCAAAACTGATCAAATCACTTCTGAATTCATTTCTGAAGCTTCAATCATCTTCAGTATTATCAATACGAATTTTAAAAGCTTTCGAAATATTTTTCTTCAGCTTAAAATTGTAGATTCAAATTTTTATTCAGCATTCAATCGATTAAATTTTAAAGTTAAATCGCAAATTGAATTTATATCGAGGATTCAAATTAAATCACCGTTCAAATATTTAAAATAAATTAAATATTCTCAATTTAATCTGGTCAAATTTCGGTATGTGATAAAGTGATACCAAATCGAGTGCCGGAAACTCCAATATAAATTTAACTCAAGAATTCTTTCTAAAACCCTCACTATTAGAGATAGAGTCAGCAGTACTCTAGAATGAGTTGAGTGTAATAATAGATATGAGCGCGTATTTGTTATTGAATATAAAATTGTTTTATATTGTGATGGTTGGTTTATTGAGTGGTATATGAACCTTCGTCGGCACGGTCTTGCAAAACTGTATCGAAGGGGTTTCTAAACACTTGAATAGAACAGTTCGGCACAGTATTGTTTTAAATAGGGTAAATGAGATAATTTTGCCCAAAACTATTTTCGTATAGAAAAGAAATGATTTTCTATGAATTACTATAGTATATGGTTGCATGGATGTTAGGAAAATGATGATATTGAAATGTTATCATTTCTATTGAAACTGAATAAGAAATTCAAATTGTAACTCCAAGATTAAGAAATGAATCCATATACAAGTAGAATTTGAGAATATAAGTTATAAATGTGATTTATAATTTGAAACGGAATTCCAGAGAAGTTTTTGGAAATGTTTTGAAAGGAATTTGAAAATTTTGGAGATTTGGAAAATTTAAATCTTTTTGGTTTAAAAGTGATTTTCAAAGGTTTTTGAAAAAAATATTTTGGAAAGATAAAAGCTCTAAACTCTTTTCGGTCGCTGGAAAATAATTCCGATGATGATCGCGACATCACCGGTGTTCATTTTCGGGTTTCCAAAAGAGAAATTGCTGCCAAATTGTTTTAAATGGAAGTTGTTTTGAAAATTTGGATTTTGTTTTAGAAAATCCAAAGGATGATTTGAATTGTTTTCAAAATGATTTTTGAAAATGTTATTAAGACTCTGGAATGCTATATAAAAGTATTTATGAGAATACTAAATGAGTTGATAACTTATACAAAGTTGTTGTGAATTTAGATTGAATAAATTTAACTTAAGGAATTTTAAGTTGAATTAAAGTAAGTATAAGTTATATAACTTATAAAATGAGAAATAAAATAATAACCAAAGATTTGAAAATAAATTCATTTAACAAATGAGAATTATTAATGTGAATTAAGAATATAAAGAGATGAATTCACATATGAATGAAATTGTAAATATAAATTTGTAAGTGAATTTATAATTGGAAAATGGAATTCCAGAAAAGATAATTGAAATTAAAATTCATTAGTAGAATGAATTTGTAAGTGAATAGAACTAAAATTTGAATTTGATTTATGATGTATGAAATTGAAAGTTGAAATTCATTTCGAATTCGTAAGCAAATGAATTGAATTGAATAATGTAAATTGAAAGGTGGATAAAAAAAAAATTCATATGTTATTGGAAATTCAGTTTAATATAAGTGGTTATAAACCAAAATAGTGAATTGAATTCGAATGAGAAATTGAAATGTGAAATGTAATTCAAATAAAATTTGAAATGAAAAATGGAATAGATATGAATTCATTTTGTTTAGAAACGAATGTAACTTCAATAGTAAGCTAGAAATGTATAAGCAGTTTATATTGAAAATTTTGTAACAAAATGATTTGTATGTATGTAACTAGATATTATGGCTAGTAGGATATACAGGTGTAAAGGAATTGGAATTTTGATTTCACAGATAAATTTGAATTGCTCGAAAAAGGTACGTATTTGAGTTTTAATATGAGTTTTTGATGATTTCTCTCTAGCCGCTTGGCTTTTTCTTTTTCTTTTTGAAATCTGAGAGTCCGTAGGGACGTTTTGTAGTCGTGCCGTATTAGCCGCGCAAAGGAGACGCTGGCGAAATTTTTCGAAAATTTAGGGCGTTAGAAAATTTTTGAGAAAAATTGAAAGTTTAAAATTTGAATTTGAATTTGAGTTGTTAAGCAAACAATGTTGTTTTGAACTTAGAGTTGAAGTTGAAATTTAGTTGATGAATAACGAATCTTTAGTAGAAAGATTTGTTTTGATGAATTGATAAAACTATTTAGATTTCGAAAAATAGTAGACGAGTTAAGGACCTTTCTTTCTTAACTTGTAATTTCGAGGACGAAATTCTTTTAAGGAGGGAAGTTTGTAACGACCCAGAATTTTGAACGAATTAAATTGAGAATATTTAATTTATTTTAAATATTTGAACGGTAATTTAATTTGTATCCCGAATATAACTTTGAAAATTTGCGATTAAACTATAAAATTTAATCGATTGAAGTTAAATAAAAATTTGAATCTACAATTTTAAGCTGAAGAAAAATATTTCGAAAGCTTTTAAAATTCGTATTTATATTACTGAAGATAACAGAAGCTTCAGAATCGAATTTGGGAGTGAATTGTTCAGTTTGAAATTAATTGTCCGAATCGATATTTAAAAATAGTCATTTTTCAAACGATCTCGGAATTCGACGAAACCAGTTCCATTGGGTCCGTAATATTGAATTATTATCGGATTCCAAATTTCGTATTTTTCAGTATTAATACGTGAGCACACGACACATTAACGCGTTGACAATTTAAATTGAAATCGATTTTAATTTAAATTGTTGACCAAGTCAAACAGCAGCACGTCTTCTTCCCGTACCTCACGCCTTAAAACACGCCCTAAAATCTGCCTAACATCACGATACCAGATCGTGAAAACCATACTCCTTCAAATTTTAAAGCAACCCCTCCCTCCTCAAATAAACGAAATATCCTCATTCGAAATCGAAAGAAAAAAAATGGCATCCTCTTCAGTTCGAATTCAAAGCGCTGCCCCTCTGTTTAAATCCAATCAAGTTACCTTCCTCCTATCTGTAATCGAATCGCGAGGCAACATTGGTTTTGGGGTTTTCGAGCTCGAAGTCGCGACGGAAGGGGGCAGCTCAACATCACGCAATCGCGACTGATGGCGCGCATGGGTTAGGGATTCACGAAGTGGTTTCTGGTAGTGGGATCGCGTGGAGTACGGTCGTGTGTCGAGCTTGGTGGTAGTTAGTTAGGGAAGTGTCGACGTCGTGGGAATGGTGAGGTCGAGGCACGGCGGCGACATCTGAAATCGATGGGAACTCGGTGGAAGGAGACAGCGTACTGGAGGGTTTCGCGAGCACGATCGATCGAAATCGAGTCGATCGTTTGATCAGAGAGGAGACTTTATCGAAGAGGGCGATGAGGCGTACACGAGCTAGGGCACGACACTCGCGATGATTTTCAGTGGGTGGTCGTGATTTCGTTCGCGATCAAGGTGGGTTGCAGCATCGAGCTCGGCGAATTGTTGCCGATCAATTTGGGGTTTGTGATGTATCTAGGGCACGACAATGGAGGAAGCACGTTTGTTTTTCTGGTAGGCTCGCGTTCGAGCATCGACAGAAATATCAATGGAATTCGTAAGTGAGGTATTTGAACTTCATTTCCTTGATTTAATTTTTGATTTCAGTGAAGTACATTTTGTTATTGATCTGGATTTAAGTTCAAGTTTAAAGGTGAAAATTTACTTAATCTTAAAAATATATATATATATGTGTAAAGCTGGAAAAACAATAATAATAATATAGGAATTTTAAATGATAAAGGAAATTCTATACTGTTTATATAAATTTAATAAAATAAAATAAGTATACATATGTGCATTCATTCAGTCATTAATAATGAGATAAGGGGATAAGTTAGTTAATAAATTTATTTAACAATTTTAAAAAATTGTTCTTAGACACTTAAAGAAAATTTATTAAAGGAGAGATATCGGTTTAAATAAAACTATAAATTGATTTAATTATTAAAATGAAATCATTGATGAATCAAAATTGTCGAATGAAAATTTATTATTCGATCTGTTCGAATATTAATAAATTGTATAAATTGTTTATACAAGGTCGAACCGGGAAAACCAAATCAGGATTAAAGTGAATGGCAAACGGAAATGAAAATGGATTGCAAAATATAAGGCAAAGGTGAGATTTTCTCACTCGAAGGAAAAATTTAATATTGCAGTTATTTATTGACTGATTGATTGCTATTGAATGTGCTATTAGATATGATAGGATATATCTATATATATAGCAGTATATACATATTGGCATATGTATATATTGGATTGATGATTTCCCGCCTCGTATAGCGGATGAGACCCTATTGCGCCTTTAGTAAGCGGATTTATAAAAAACCTATATACCGCGATAATTCCGTACTGGAGCGGAATTGGTATTGTGCTAACATCTTTGGATGCAGGGAAACAGGTTGGAGGGATCCAACTGGACCCCTCACATTGATTGAATTTATTTCTACTGTGATGTGATAATCTGTGAATGATTATTGTTGTTATTGAATTGATATCTGGAAATTGTTTGAGAAGCTAAAATTTAGCTGAATGGATGTTTTGACATCATTGGATTCCAAAAATAAACGAAATTGAATTTTTGGAAATCAAAATAGAAATTTCTATGTGAATTTGATTTTAGAAATTTAATAAATTCGAAGAAAGGAATTTTAAAGTATAAAAAGTGAATTTTTATAATCGTATTGAATTAATTCCAGAATCAAGTGAAAATGTTAAATAAATGGATTTCGTAAAGTAGTGATTATAAATTGAAGAATTAAATTTAAAATTTGGATTTTTAAAATAGATTGAAAGAAAACGATTGAAATTTATTTTCTTAAAAAGGAATTTATTTAAAAGAAGATAAGTTGGAAATCCAATTTGAAATTTAATCGGTAAATTGAAATAATTTGGGAAATCAATGTAAAATGATTTCAATTTGAAGAATCCATTTAAAAATAGGATATTGAATAATTTGAAAAGAATAAGAATTTATTTTAGTAGTGATAAATAAAATTAGAAATCAATATTGAAATTGATTTGGTATTGAAGTTTTAATAAATGGAATTGGAATTTATAAAAGTTGGTTATAAATCCGAAATCACTTATTTTGATAAGTAGAATATAGAAGTTGATAAAAAGAAGATTTATAAGTCGAAGTTATTATTAAAATAGAAGTAGAATTTATAACCGTGTTTATAAATTCGAAAACGATGGAATTTGATGAAGTAAATATAGAAGATTATCAGAGTAGATATATTCGCGATTTTGGATAGCGAATTTCTATTGAAATGAAAATGTGTAGAAATGATTGGAATTGGGTTAAATGAAGTATATTCACGATTTTGGACAGTGAATATATTTTTAAGTAAAAAATGATTATGTTTGGGAAAGCGATATTTTAAATGAAGTTAATTGTTTTAAAAGATGTTTTAAAAACGTGTTAAATATCGAAATCATAGATTTCAACATTTATTGTTGAAATAGACGTTTCGAGAAATATAAGGAAATGATGGACTATAACACTGTTGTTATAGTAAATGATTTTCGAAAAGAAAATGTTTTATGTAGTATTGGGATTTATATATCTATCTTAAATTCAAATCCCTATACTAGTGATTTCGAGTCGTCGTAACGATGTTTTACGCAACATTCGTTTTGACTCAAGTAAATGTGATTTAAGAATGATTTCCTTAAAGAATGAGATATATACTTAATTTTGATTTTAAGTATATCGAATATTTTCTAAGTGTTGAAAATAAATGATTGTGAAATACTTGTTATTAAATAAGTATGGAATTGCTTTTCCAATATGAAATGAACATTTTTTTTTTGAGATTTATCTTCTTAAAGATAAATCGAAAGTGAATATTTGAAAAAGATTTGAAAATCGTATATCTGTAGATATTTGAAAAATATAAATTCACTATGGAATTTATAAAAGGGAGACTGTTTAAAAATAAATATCGATTTATTTTAGAAGTGTGGAAATTTTATATCTAGTAAAAGATATTTTGGAAGATAAAATAATTTGGAGAATTATTTGGAATCTGATGATGTTGCGCATCTTTATTGATAGTTAAATAACCGACTATCAATAATTACCTTTAGATAGGTATTTGTTGTGAATTGGATGAATTTGAATGCCACACTTATTTTTGAATTAACGCTCACTATTCGGGTTAGCCGGGAAGGGACCATGGGGTCGTATAACCCATTCCGAATATGTGATACGTCGTTATGAATTGCATTTGAAGACCGGTGTTGAAGACCGGATATTTTTGAAAACGGAAGGATTACCGTCGAGTTACTCTACATCGACTGATCTTCGATTTAGAGGTTTTATCACCCTTAGTGACGGGAAGTCCTGACGTGATTGAAAATTATCCGGAAATGCAAGGGCTTCGTGAGAAGTGCCTTCGGTTCTGTTCGATCCCGGAACAGACTTGTATGGATTGTGTGTCTGACGTTACAATTTGAGATATAAAGCTGATTTCTTTCAAATACATTTCTGTTGGTGGCGGAGAATTTATTCTCTTAGCTTAACACCCTTCTCTGAGACGTACGAGCTCAGAGGTTATGTAGTTGAAATTTATCAGCGATATATCCCAATTTGGTAACGTGGCATACTGAGTGTTGCTGTGAAATGATCAGTGTTTGATCATTTGTGATATGATCATTTGTTTGATCTTATATCTTTGTGATCATAGGTTGATCATTTTGTTTGACCCGAAGCAGGGCTTTTTGAGAAAGCGTAGCTTTGTGGACGAGACTTCGTCGAGCCTCACACCCCGGAAATGGTCGAAACAGGACGAATGCGGCAAGGTTCTAGGGAGTAGCGCCCCTTAGTGTATGTCATTCCTTCTGGATAAAGGTGGTATCATGGTATGGAGCCCAGATACTTAACCTCTGTGGTTACTGCATTATTTTTACTATGTGGTTTGTTGGAAATCGGGGATCCTCGGGAAGATCGGTGACGATCGGGGGATGGCATACGCGTGTCAGTAGTTACCTACTTTTGCAGAGGTAACCCGGCCTTGTGTTGGCAGAGATCTAACCGTAATGTTAGGTTATTTCTCGGGTCGTCTATTCCAGGGACGTACCCATCGTGGATAGGAAGTTCCTTAGCCTGACCATTTGTTGGAAATCCAAAGAAATAATACGTGACTTGTACGGTTTTAGTTGTAGAACCTGCCATCTAATATGGCAGCTATAGCAAGCATACTATAATGGTACCTATGCTGGCTAAGATTTATATTCTACTTTCGAAATGTTTTCTACACTATGCACTAATAATAATATCAAAAAGAATTTGATTTTCGCGTAGTAAGCATCTTTGACTATCATAAGAAGAAATCTCCTCCAAGTCTGCGTTTGCATTGTGTGTGTGGCGGGAGGTCTTATGGTAGTTTCATTTTCCAAAAGCATTGCGAATTGACTTTAAATCTTCTTGTAGTTATAAAGAATAACTGTTTTACGATCTCACACCAGTCACCATGACTGACTCGGAGTTTATTGTTCCCTTCTAAACTCTGGGTGCCCACCAATTTCCACGCGGGCAGCCTAGAGTTATATTATCAGGATATTCTGGATATTCTGGAGCTTGGAGATAAGCTGGAGTTCGAGACGTAGTATTTGTATCTGATAGTATTTATTCCGCTGTGTATTCTGTATGAGGACAAGTTATATAACTGTCCATTGCTGTATATTGAATCTGATGATTGATGTATGTATAAACTGATATAGCTCTTTGTTTTAAAAGACTAGTGTTTATTTATTATATATTGTTCCGCTGCGATATGTGAGATTCTGATATTGTTTCCGTATCTGATGTTGTTCTGTTGTTTTTCTTCTCTGCTTTCTTTCTTCTTCTTCTACTCTTTCTTCTACTTCTTCTTTCTAAAACCCTCACTATTGGAGTTTCCGGCACTCGATTGCTCGACAGTCGATTAAGTGAGTATCGATGTTGAATTTTCGAAAGTCGAAAATTTCGGGATGTGACAAAGTGGTATCAATTTAAACTGGAATTTCCGGCACTCGATTTGGTATCAATTTAAACTGGAATTTCTTTTTTTATCTAAAATTTATTTAATCATAAATTTAACTCAAGAATTCTTTTAAACTGGATTTCAAATAATAGAGATTTAATTTTGACTCAAGAATCACTTTATATTGGAATTTCTTTGTCACATACCGAAATTTTCGACTTTCGAAAATTCAACATCGATACTCACTTTATCGACTGCCGAGAAATCGAACGCCGAAAACTTCAATAGTGAGGGTTTTAGAAAGAAGAAATAGGAAGAAGAGAAGAAAAGAAGAAAAAGAGAAGAAAGAAGGAAAAAGAACAACTGAACAACATCAGAACAGAAGCAGAAAACAATATCAGAATCTCACATATCGCAGCGGAACAATATATAATAGATAGATGAATATCATTTAAAACAAAAGAATTATATCTGTTATTACATTACATCACATCATATCATCAGAGTCAATAAACAACAATGGACAGTTATATAAACTCGTCCTCATACAGAATACACAGCGGAATAAAATAATATCAGATACAAATACTACGTCTCGAACTCCAGCTTATCTCCAAGCTCCAGAATATCCAGAATATCCTGATAATATAACTCTAGGCTGCCCGTGTGGAAATTTGTGGGCACCCAGAGTTTAGAAGGGAACAATAAACTCCGAGTCAGTCATGGTGACTGGTGTGAGATCGTAAAACAGTTATTCTTTAAAATAAACAACAGGATAATTTTAAAGTCAATTCGAAATGCTTTTGGAAAATGAAACTACCATAAGACCTCCCGCCACACACACAATGCAAACGCAGACTTGGAGGAGATTTCTTCTTATGATAGTCAAAGATGCTTACTACGCGAAAATCAAATTCTTTTTGATATTATTATTAGTGCATAGTGTAGAAAACATTTCGAACGTAAAATATTAATCTTAGCCAGCATAGGTACCATTATAGTATGCTTGCTATAGCTACCATATTAAATGGCAGGTTCTACAACTAAAACCGTACAAGGCTCGTATTGTTTGTTTGGATTTCCAACAAATGGTCAGGCTAAGGAACTTCCTATCCACGATGGGTACGTCCCTGGAATAGACGACCCGAGAAATAACCTAACATTACGGTTAGATCTCTGCCAACACAAGGCCGGGTTACCTCTGCAAAAGTAGGTAACTACTGACACGCGTATGCCATCCCCCGATCGTCACCGATCTTCCCGAGGATCCCCGATTTCCAACAAACCACATAGATAATAATAATGCAGTAACCACAGAGGTTAAGTATCTGGGCTCCATACCATGATACCACCTTTATCCAGAAGGAATGACATACACTAAGGGGCGCTACTCCCTAGAACCTTGCCGCATTCGTCCTGTTTCGACCATTTCCGGGGTGTGAGGCTCGATGAAGTCTCGTCCACAAAGCTACGCTTTCTCAAAAAGCCCTGCTTCGGGTCAAACAAAATGATCAACCTATGATCACAAAGATATAAGATCAAACAAATGATCATATCACAAATGATCAAACACTGATCATTTCACAGCAACACTCAGTATGCCACGTTACCAAATTGGGATATATCGCTGATGAATTTCAACTACATAACCTCTGAGCTCGTACGTCTCAGAGAAGGGTGTTAAGCTAAGAGAATAAATTCTCCGCCACCAACAGAAATGTATTTGAAAGAAATCAGCTTTATATCTCAAATTGTAACGTCAGACACACAATCCATACAAGTCTGTTCCGGGATCGAACAGAACCGAAGGCACTTCTCACGAAGCCCTTGCATTTCCGGATAAATTTCTAATCACGTCAGGACTTCCCGTCACTAAGGGTGATAAAACCTCTAAATCGAAGATCAGTCGATGTAGAGTAACTCGACGGTAATCCTTCCGTTTTCAAAAATATCCGGTCTTCAACACCGGTCTTCAAATGCGATTCATAACGACGTATCACATATTCGGAATGGGTTATACGACCCCATGGTCCTTTCCCGGCTAACCCGAATAGTGAGCGTTTATTCAAAAATAAGTGTGGCATTCAAATTCATCCAATTCACAACAAATACCTATCTAAAGGTAATTATTGATAGTCGGTTATTTAACTATCAATAAAGATGCGCAACATCATCAGATTCCAAATAATTTTCCAAATTATTTATTCTTAAAAAATATCTTTTATTAGATATAAAATTTCCACACTTCAAAAATAAATCAATGTTTATTTTTACAACAAATTCCCATTCTATTTATAAATTCCATAGTGAATTTATATCTTCAAAAGATCTACTGATATACGATTTTCAAATCGATTTTCAATATTCAATTTCAATTTATCTTTTACAAAGATAAATTCTCAAAATGTTCATTTCATTGGAAAATCATTTCCATACTTATTTAATAATAAGTAATTCACAAATCATTTATTTTCAACATTTGAAAATATTCGATATACTTAAATCAATATTAAGTATATATTCATTCTTTAAGGAAATCATAAATTTTACATCTATTTGAGTCAAAACGAATGTTGCGTAAAACATCGTTACGACGACTCAAAATCACTAGTATAAGGATTCGAATTTAGGTAGATATATAAATCCCAATACTACATTAAAAACATTTCCTTTCGGAAATCATTTACTATAACAACAGTGTTATAGTCCACCATTACCTTATTTTTCGAAAACGTCTATTTCAACAATAAATGTTGAAATCTATGATTTCGGTAATTCACACGTTTTAAAACATCTTTTAAAACAATCACTTCATTTCAAATATCGCTTTCCCGAAACATATCCATTTTACTTAACAATATATTTACTATCCAAAATCGTGAATATACTTCACTAATTACATTTCACTATTTTCTACACATTTTATTTCAACAAAAATTCGCTATCCAAAATCGCGAATATATCTTCTTTAAAAATCTTCTACATTTAATTTATCAAATTCTATCGATTTCGAATTTATAAACAACGTTTATAAATTCTATTCCTATTTTCTAACGACTTCAATTTAATAAATCTCCTTTATTCATATTTCGATAAATATTCCATCTAAAGGTAAAAATCTAATTTATAAGTTAATCTCTTATAAATCTTTTATTCTACAGTTTCATCCATTTTATAACTTCACAATTTATATCTATTAATTTCATTTACTTGTGAAATCTATTCATACTTCTTTTTAACACTTATAAAATACCCGTTTTATAATTCCAATATTTGATTTATAAAATATCAATTTTTATAAATCTTTTTATACAAATCGTTTTATAGTTATTCAAAAATCCCAACTTAACCCATTTTATAAATTTCTTAACTCTTTATTTCAAAGAAATTACCTTTTTGTTAAAATTCACAAAACCTTAACTTTTATAACTTTAAAGTTTTAACGTTTATCTATTTAAAATAAATCAATTCAACAATTTAAATAAACGTATATTTTCAAAGATCACTTTTAAAATTTCACTTTTAAAATCAACATCGTTATTTTTAAATTTCAAAATTTGAATCCAATGATGCAACGCATCAATTAGTCCATCACAACATCAAACATCATATATCATCACATGATAACAGAATATATATCAATCCTGTAAATAAATAACTACTGGTGAGGAATCCAGTTGGATCCCTCCAACCTGTTTCCCTGCATCCAAAGACGTTAGCACAATACCAATTCCGCTCCAGTACGGAATTATCGCGGTATATGGGTTTTTATAAATCCGCTTACTAACGGCGCAATAGGGTCTCATCCGCTATACGAGGCGGGAAATCATCAATCCAATATATACATATGCCAATATGTATATATTGCTATATATATAGATATATCCTATCATATCTAATAGCACATCAAATAGCAATCATCAATAACTACAAAAATTCCACTTCGAAATTTTGAGTGAGAAGATCTCACCTTTGCTTTTATTTTTGCCATCCATTTCCATCTTGACTTGTTTTCTCGATTTATAGCCCTTGTATAAATATTATACAAATTATTAATACTCGTATTAAATCAAACTTATAAATTTTCGTTTGGTAATTTTAATTATCCCAAGATTTTATTTTAACCCAAATTTCTTTTAATAAATTTATCTAACCAAATTTAAATTAAAACTAAATTTCCCTTAATAAATTATTTTCAATGGTTAAAATAAGTAAATGAGTTAAGAAAACAAATTCATTACCAAACCATTATTTTTAATATAAACTCTTCAACATTTTTAATTCCATATAAATAAATTCAATTAACTAAAAATTTACTTTCCACCAAAAATTTCCCTCTTAAAAATCTTTTAATAGCTAATAAATTAAATAAGTCAATTGTACCATTTAAATCACCAAATCATTTATTCTCAAAATTTTAACTTCAGTAATTATTAGAGTTATTTGCATGTATATTAAAATAGGTGAGTATATTTACTAAACTAAAATAGAATTAATTCATGGTTCACTGTAAAAATCAAACCTTAGTTAATTTACCTAAATATTATTCCTGTATATATATATATATATTTAGATAAATAATTTCTTCTCAGCAAAGTATATATATCGTTAAATTAAATTGGAACAAATACCTCACTGAACAAGACGAACCCAGATCGAAGCCTAGGCTCGACCATCGACTTCGTCGATCGTCACAATTTGGTAGCCGCGGAGCAACTTCTTAGTCACCTCGAGGCCAACATCCCACGCGACCATGAACTCGCGACATCACCGTTGCCACTGCCTCCACTCAGTCGAACATCACCCCACTTCCGTGCTTCGCTCGCAACCATCCTACCCACCGCCTCACGCTACTCCATCTAAGTGCCATCTGCCATAGTCGACTTCACGTTGCCGACATCGCCTGACTCCGCCTCCAATCTGCTGCCTCCTTGCGAACGACACCACCAGGTTGCCGCCTGAACGCGAGTGCCCCTTCCAATTTGATGTCGCTGCCCTAGCTTCTTTTTTAAAGTCAAGACCCAAAAATCGACCTTCGAAAATCGGCATCCGTACTTCCCTTGTACTCAAAATGCCGTAGATTCAAATGCCGAATCTGGTTCTCGGGAGCTTATAACACAGTTAAGTAAATAACACAGCGGAATAAATGAATAATACATTGATATACAATATCTGATACAACAGAGTGATACAATGAATATCAATATACATCAGAGTATGATACAACAAATAGCAGCGGAAAGAAAAATAGATAACAACAGCAGCGGAACAAATAACTCTAAGGTAGTCTTCAAGAGAGAACTCCAGCAGTAGCTCGAACTCCCAATAACGATACACCAAGAATAAGCAAGTGCAGTCCGATCCAAAGACTGAACTAGCTCCAGATAATCTACTAACCCTGAATATCTGAAAAACCAAACTCTAGACTGCTCGTGTAGAAAATTTTGAGCATCCAGAGTTTAGGAAAGAAACAATAAACTCCGGATCAGTCATGGGACTGGTGTGAGCAACAAAAACAGTTTATCTTTAAAAACAAATAGCAGAGATTTTTAAAGTCAATTCGCAATGCTTTTAGAAAATGAAACTACCATAAGACCTCCCACCACACACACAATGCAAACGCAGACTTGGAGGAGATTTCTTCTTATGTTAGTCAAAGATGCTTACTACGCAAAATCAAATCATTTTGATATTATTATTAGTGCATAGTGTAGAAAACATTTCGAAAGTATAATATTAATCTTAGCCAACATACGACCAGTATCGTATGCCTACTATAGCTACCATCTAAACAGTGGTGACCACCGTACGTAAATGGCAGGTTCTACAACTAATACCGTACAAAGTTCGTATTGGAAGATGGATTTCCAACAAATGGTCAGGCTAAGGAACTTTCTTTTCCACGATGGGTACGTCCCTGGAATAGACGACCCGAGAACCTAACCGGATCTCTGCCAACACAAGGCCGGGTTACCTCTGCAAAAATAGGTAACTACTGACACGCGTATGCCATCCCCCGATCGTCACCGATCTTCCCGAGGATCCCCGATTTCCAACAACCACAAAGTAATAAATTTGCAGCAACCACAGAGGTTAAGTATCTGGGCTCCATACCATGATACCACCTTTATCCAGAAGGAATGACATACACTAAGGGGCGCTACTCCCTAGAACCTTGCCGCATCTTTCCTGTTTTGACCATTTCCGGGGTGTGAGGCTCGACGAAGTCTCGTCCACAAAGCTACGCTTTGTCACAAAGCCATGCTTCGGGTCAAACAAATGATCAACCTATGATCACAAAGATATAAGATCAAACAAATGATCATATCACAAATGATCAAACACTGATCATCACACAACAACACTCAGCATGCCACATTACCAAATTGGGATATATCGCTGATAAATTTCAACTACATAACCTCTGAGCTCGTACGTCTCAGAGAAGGGTGTTAAGCTAAGAGAATAAATTCTCCGCCACCAACAGAAATGTATTTGAAAGAAGTCGGCTTTATATCTCAAAGTGTAATGTCAGACATGTATCCATACAAGTCTGTTCCGGGTTCGAACAGAACCGAAGGCACTTCTCACGAAGCCCTTGCAATTCCGGATAATTTCCAATCACGTCCGGACTTCCCGTCACAAAAGAGTGATATAAATCTCTATACCGGCGCGACTCAGTGCAGAGACATTCGACAGGTTGTCCTTTCATTTTCGAAAAATATCCGGTCTTCAACACCGGTCTTCAAATGCTATCCATATACGACGTATCACTATTCGGAATGAGTTATACGACCCAAAGGTCCTTTCCCGGCTAACCCGAATAGTGAGCGAAATATTTAAAAACATATGGATATTGGGATTTCAATTAAGTCACAACTTAAACCCAAACTTTCTTTTCAAATGGTTTATCAAATTACCATTTTAATCTTTTTAAACAAAAAGATTCAATTCATAAAGTTCACTTAATTTCACAAAGATTCATTCTCAGATTTTCCAAATCGATTTCCATTTTAGTTTAATTAACTCGTTAAATCTTTAAATCAAAGATTTAACTTATAGTTTTCAAAACAATTTCATTTCGAATGGGTTAAATAAATCATCATTTTAAATCTGTTAAAAATAGATAGATTTAATACATAGCTTTCGAAAAGAATTCATTCATAACTTGGAAAATCCATTTTTCAATTTACTTGAAATTCCTTTAATTTAAACTGGAATTTCTTTTCTTATCTAAAAGCTTTTATCATTCGAAAACAACAGTTTTCAATTTGGAAATCTGATTCATTCATACGAGTTGAAAACCTTGGTTTAAATTCAAATTTCCAAATTAATATTTTTAAAATGGTTTAATTCCTACAAACACATTTATATCATCTTTTATCCCTAGTTTCCAAATCATAGATTTAATTTCAAACTTTAATTCAAATTTAAATCTAATTATTTAAATTTTCAAAACTCGGTTAAGTTATTTAAAATAACTTTTATCTTTGAAATTCCATTTCAAAAGCTTTTCACTTTAAACCCGAATTTCAAATTTCAAAATCAATTGAAATAAAAAAAAAATTAATTTCAAAAACAATCAAATTTAAATTATCTGTGACTTAACCGATTTCCACGTGAAATCCATATTTGTGTGTGTAAAAGTGTGGTCCAGGGTTTTAACACAATAGTGCAACACGATGAATCATCACAGATCAAATACAGAAATAAGTTATTATCGTGACAATGTATTATTTTAACCAGCAAACTCACTCTTTTATCAAGCCTTCCTCATACCAATTCGTTCATCTTCAAAGTTAAGAAAAATCTGGAGTGATCTCATCTTCTAAAATTTAAACAAAACTCAAACAACTTCAACTCTGAAATTCCTGAAGCATTCCCAAGGCAAGGTTTTCAATGACCAAATTCAGCTTCAAATTTGCAAATCATCAGACTTCAAGTAATTCAAAGTTCAAGAGTAAAGTCTACAGCCTGGAAAGAATTTAAAATTTAAAAGCTCTCAACCTAAATCAAGCATGCAAATTCAAACTGTTTTCAACATTAAAGTGCTCTGTTCTTTCCTGGAATCTAAGGTGAGCAAACTACCTTATTAATGCTTGAAAATCTGTTATATCTGGTTTACTTATTAGAATTGCTTGAAAATGTGCTGTGAGAATGCTGGCATGCCTGTATATTTTGTGTGCATACAGGTATATGTCTTTGTTCATTCATCACAGGGTTTAAATCCTGTTCAACTTTTCAAATTCTCTCCCTCTAGCTTCTTATATTTCATGATATCTGAACAAAAATAGATTTAAATGAACAAGGTCAAAAGTTTAAAAATATTCTTAAGTAAAATTTGGAAATAGTTTAAACTGGAAGACATTATACAGTGGAAGCTCTAAATCTGGTCAGATTCAAATATCATGATTTTACATTTCGCTTACACCACCTGATTTGATTTATAAAACTAGGATTTTTAAAACTAAACTCAGAATTTTCAAGCAAGTATTTTGCAAGAGGTTTAAGGTTGAACGGAAGTGGAGTTTGAGTCGAATACTGGCGATCTAGGGAAGGAGAGGTCTCGGGGTTTTGTCTGAAGGTAGGCGGGTGATCAGTGATGCTGGGAAAATTGTTAGGATGGAAATCAAGGGATGGTGGAGGTTGCAATTGCCTTTTCTTTCCTGGAACCCTAGTTAAACTAAATTAGGTAGTTCGATCAACTCCGGGTTCTAGGATGGACCGAGTGCTGCTAGGTTTTGGGGGATGATAGTTCGAACGTAGATGAAGGTGTGGCCGAAGTTACTGACGCTCCGGTGGTCTACGCAGGGGTGGCGAGACGACTTCATGGGTTGGTCGAGTTGTAGTGTTTTGAGCTGTTGGCTAAATTTTTGATTCAAATTCCTGTAGGCTTTTGGAGTATGAATTTCGTACTTCGGGGTAAATTACGACTTACTGGTGATGTGGGGGTTCGTCGGAGGTCTGTAGTGCCACCGTGCACGTGTACGGCGTGGAAGTAGTTGGTGACAGTGTCGTGGTGGTCTTCCGTCTCGAGTCGTGCTCGAGGAGATGAGGGATTAGCTTCGAGTTCTTTCGATTTTGTGCGCGTATACCTGATGCTTTAAAAATGTTAACTTAGTTTAAAAACTTAAACTCCCTGGAAATAAAAACAAAAGAGGGAAGAAGAAGAGGATGTTACAAATAAACGTCTCGGGGAATAGGGTGTTTAACGCGATGTGTTACTCGAAGTTGAACGAGGAGATTCTCGGGTATGATTCGAACTGCAGCATTTTATAAAGATATTTAGGAAAATTTGTTTAAACAATGCAAACTTAGAAATGTTTAACAGTTAGGTTAAGACTTTATTCAACTTTTAATTATTTTAATCAAAAGCTTTAATAATAAATTCAGGTTTAGTTTGAAGCCTAGTTAGGAATAAATAAAGTTTTAAAAAAATTTTAAATGTTTAAACAAGTTTAAATAGTTAAAGCACACTTAAATATGTGAACTTAAAGAAAATTTGACTCTCACTCTTTAAATTTCCTTTATAACAAAATATTATTTTAACATGTAAATTTTGAAGGGTTTGGAAATCAGTTTAAATTTTATTAGAGATAAATTGGTACTCATTTTGAATCTGGGGATTTAAATTGGAATTAAGAGTAAATTCAAAACTCAATGTTTCCAATCAAAAATTGTGAATGGTAATTTAACCATCACTAAGAATGAGTTTTAACTTAAGTTAATTAAGATATAACGATGATTTGTAATTCATTTATTATTAAGTTAATTCAAATGGATAATTTTATTGACGTAATTAATTTATGATTTGGATTAATTGATTAAGAGTTAAATTAATTAATTAAGTAAGGAATGATAAATTTGTAAATCAAGGTTTAATAATTAAGGTTGATTAATTAATAACTAAAGGTTAATTAATTTATTATCAAAGGTTAATTAATAAATGAATAAAGGTTAATTAATTAAAATGGTTTATAATTAATTAATGATTAATTAACCAAGATTAGTAATTTATTCATAAGTAATTAATCTGGTTTAAAAATTTATCAGCTGATTAACTAATCTTACTTATGAATGTTTGGATTCCATTGAATGTTGAATTGTTTGATATCCCTGATATATGATGCTTTGTGATACATCCTGATTTATGTTGTGATTTGTAATTTACTTATCTGCGATATATATATCTTTGATTTCTGTTTCTGTGATATATTACTATGTGAATATGAAACCCTTTGCCCGTAAAACGGCACTTGAATTTCGATGCGACAGGGAGTCGGATTCCAATTGGTTATCCGAAACCCACATCGAATTGTAATGATGAATATTTGTGACTGATAAATTTATTTTATCTATGAATCTGTGAATGAAGATAAGCGTTATGGATTATACCGCTTATCGATATATCTGTGATGATTGATGTTGTGCACTATTATGTTAAACCCCTGGACTACACTGTTACACACACAAATATGGATTTCACGTGGAAAACGGTTAAGTCACCGATAATTTAAATTTGATATTTTTGAAATTGAAAATTTTAATTTCAATTGATTTTGAAATTAGAAATTTGGGGTTTAAAGTGAAAAGCTTTTGAAATAGAATTTCAACGATAAAAGTTATTTTGAATAACTTAATCGAATTTTGAAAATTTAAATAATTAGATTTAAATTTGAATTCAAGTTTGAAATTAAATCTATGATTTGGAAACTAGGGATAAAAGATGATATAAATGTGTTTGTATGAATTAAACCATTTTAAAGTATTAATTTGGGAATTTGAATTTAAACCAAGGATTTCAACTCGTATGAATGAATCAGATTTCCAAATTGAAAACTGTTGTTTTCGAATGATAAAAACTTTTAGATAAGAAAAGAAATTCCAGTTTAAATTAAAGGAATTTCAAGTGAATTGAAAAATGGATTTTTCCAAGTTATGAATGAATTCTTTTTAAAAGCTATGAATTGAATCTGTTTGTTTTTAACAAATTTGAAATGACGATTTGTTTAAACCATTAGAAATGAAATTGTTTTGAAAGCTATTAGTTAAATCTTTGATTTAAAGATTTAACGAGTTAATTAAACTGAAATGGAAATTGATTTGGAAAATCTGTGAATAAATCTTTGTGAAATTAAGTGAACTTTGTGAATTGAATCTTTTTGTTTAAAAAGATTAAAATGGTAATTTGTTAAACCATTTGAAAAGAAAGTTTGGGTTTAAGTTGTGACTTAATTGAAATCCCATTATCCATTTGTTTTTGAATATTGCGCTCACTATTCGGGTTAGCCGGGAAAAGACAATTGTGTCATATAACCCATTCCGAATAGTGATACGTCGAATATGGATAGCATTTGAAGACCGGTGTTAAAGACCGGATATTTTTCGAAAATGAAAGGGCAACCTGTCGAATGTCTCTGCACTGAGTCGCGCCGGTATAGAGATTTATATCACTCTTTTTGTGACGGGAAGTCCGGACGTGATTGAAAGTTATCCGGAATTGCAAGGGCTTCGTGAGAAGTGCCTTCGGTTCTGTTCGAACCCGGAACAGACTTGTATGGATACATGTCTGACATTACACTTTGAGATATAAAGCTGATTTCTTTCAAATACATTTCTGTTTGGTGGCGGAGAATTTATTCTCTTAGCTTAACACCCTTCTCTGAGACGTACGAGCTCAGAGGTTATGTAGTTGAAATTTATCAGCAATATATCCCAATTTGGTAATGTGGCATGCTGAGTGTTGCTGTGTGATGATCAGTGTTTGATCATTTGTGATATGATCATTTATTTGATCTTATATCTTTGTGATCATAGGTTGATCATTTGTTTGACCCGAAGCATGGCTTTGTGAACAAAGCGTAGCTTTGTGGACGAGACTTCGTCGAGCCTCACACCCCGGAAATGGTCGAAACAGGAAGGATGCAGCAAGGTTCTAGGGAGTAGCGCCCCTTAGTGTATGTCATTCCTTCTGGATAAAGGTGGTATCATGGTATGGAGCCCAGATACTTAACCTCTGTGGTTACTGCATTATTACTTTGTGGTTGTTGGAAATCAGGGATCCTCGGGAAGATCGGTGACGATCGGGGGATGGCATACGCGTTTCAGTAGTTACCTATTTTTGCAGAGGTAACCCGGCCTTGTGTTGGCAGAGATCCGGTTAGGTTCTCGGGTCGTCTATTCCAGGGACGTACCCATCGTGGATAGGAAGTTCCTTAGCCTGACCATTTGTTGGAAATCCATCTTCCAATACGAACTTTGTACGGTATTAGTTGTAGAACCTGCCATTTACGTACGGTGGTCACCACTGTTTAGATGGTAGCTATAGTAGGCATACGATGCTGGTCGTATGTTGGCTAAGATTAATATTATACTTTCGAAATGTTTTCTACACTATGCACAAATAATAATATCAAAAATGATTTGATTTTGCGTAGTAAGCATCTTTGACTATCATAAGAAGAAATCTCCTCCAATTCTGCGTTTGCATTGTGTGTGTGGTGGGAGGTCTTATGGTAGTTTCATTTTCTAAAAGCATTGCGGATTTCAATGTTTAAAATTCTTTTGCTGTCGTTTAAAGATAAACTGTTTTTGTTGCTCACACCAGTCCCATGACTGATCCGGAGTTTATTGTTCCTTTCCTAAACTCTGGGTGCTCATAATTTCCTACACGAGCAGTCTAGAGTTGGGTTTTTCAGATATTCAGGTCTAGTAGATTTTCTGGACTTAGTTCAGTCTTTGGATATGGACTGCACTTGCTTATCTTTGTGCATCGTTATGGGGAGTTCGAGCTACTGCTGGAGTTCTCTCTTGAAGACTATCTTAGAGTTATTTGTTCCGCTGCTGATATTATCGTTTTTCTTTTCCGCTGCTATTTGTTGTATCATATCTCTGATGTATATTGATATTCATTGTATCACTCTGTTGTATCAGATATTGTATATCAATGTATTATTCATTTATTCTGCTGTGTTATTTACTTAACTGTGTTATAAGCTCCCGAGAACCAGATTCGGCATTTGAATCTACGGCATTTTGAGTACAAAGTGAAGTACGGGTGCCGATTTTCGAAGGTCGATTTTTGGGTCTTGACATTTGGTATCAGAGCTAAGGTTGAACTTTAGCTCAGGAGTATAACACGTTAAGTAGCTCATTAGAGATAGAGTGAAGTAAACTCTAGAATGAGTAATCCTTAAGATATCCGTCTGAACGTCTCAGTAAATTCTCTTACTATCCACTGATAGTGAGTATGAGTGCAAGAAGAAGACGAGATAGGGGACAGGGGAATACGACTATAAATGGTCAATACCCTGCAACAGTGGAAACAATCTTTCTCTATCAAAATTCTTTGATTCGTTTCCAAATTCTTTTCATTGCTTCGTGTCAGCTACAAGAAGAAGTTTCAGTATGATGATGGCCCTACGAATCGTTGTAGGAAATTCTTACTTCGTATTTTCATCGGTTTCTTATCAGCTTTTTGATTTAAACTTTAATGAATTTGAAATTGGAAATTCTGAATTAATTGGAAATTTTAAATTGAGTTAAATTGATTAATAGAATACAGAGCTAAATTGAATTAAATCAATAAAACAATTTCGGTTAAAACAAAATTTTGAAATTCTATTGAAATTTCTTGTGAATACCAAAGTCCGAAGAGGGATAAATTGGTATGTATTTTGAGATATTCCTACTTGAGTTTGGAATTCATATCGTAAGTTTGAGGAGTTATAAGGAGATCGCATCTGTCTATCTCTGTGTTATTTTCGTGCCTGCGAATTTCGAGGACGAAATTCTTTTAAGGGGGGAAATTTGTAACGACCCTGAAATTTAAATTTATTTAAATTTATAATTAAATGAATTCTTGAGTTAAATTTATGATTAAATAAATTTTAGATAAAAAATTTGTAAATTAAATTGATTAAATGGAGCGAGTTTCCCCGATAGCCAAGTATATTCTGTATAAATCATTTGAGATTAAAATATTGTAAATAGTGTATATGTGAGTATATGTGTGTATATTGAATGTATATATATATTTAGGTATATACGAGTAAATTTAATATATATATTTGAATTGATGGTTAAAGATGGTTTGAGTTTATAAAATAAATATAAGACAATAAATATTAAGTAAATAATGATAATTGATATTTGAACTAGAAATTAAAATTAATATAAGGTAAGTTTTAATTAAAATAGAAGTAGAATATTTGTTAAAATCTAACAACAATTTAGAATAGAAATTTATTTACATTTCAAAGTAGTAAGAAAAATAGAGAAAACAAATGTATAAAAAAAAAACAAGAAATAAAATACAAGTTAAAAGGAAAGCAAGCCAAATAAGCATGTACACTTGAAACAAAACAAATAAGTAAATATAAGTAAAGGAAAGTAGATAGTAGATAAAGTAATAAACAAAAGAAAGCTATCATTATCATCTTCAAAACATGCTACAGCCGAGACAAAGCAAATAGAAGAAACAAAGAAGAAATAAAATAAGGTGATGTTGTACAAGGCAATTAATAACAACATCACTTCAGCCACTACAACAAATCTGCATAGCCCCCAAACGAAAATATCACTGATCAAAACTTGTACAAATTTTATCATCACCTTGTACCAAATATTTTAACCAGCAAACTCACTCTTTTATCAAGCCTTCCTCATACCAATTCGTTCATCTTCAAAGTTAAGAAAAATCTGGAGTGATCTCATCTTCTAAAATTTAAACAAAACTCAAACAACTTCAACTCTGAAATTCCTGAAGCATTCCCAAGGCAAGGTTTTCAATGACCAAATTCAGCTTCAAATTTGCAAATCATCAGACTTCAAGTAATTCAAAGTTCAAGAGTAAAGTCTACAGCCTGGAAAGAATTTAAAATTTAAAAGCTCTCAACCTAAATCAAGCATGCAAATTCAAACTGTTTTCAACATTAAAGTGCTCTGTTCTTTCCTGGAATCTAAGGTGAGCAAACTACCTTATTAATGCTTGAAAATCTGTTATATCTGGTTTACTTATTAGAATTGCTTGAAAATGTGCTGTGAGAATGCTGGCATGCCTGTATATTTTGTGTGCATACAGGTATATGTCTTTGTTCATTCATCACAGGGTTTAAATCCTGTTCAACTTTTCAAATTCTCTCCCTCTAGCTTCTTATATTTCATGATATCTGAACAAAAATAGATTTAAATGAACAAGGTCAAAAGTTTAAAAATATTCTTAAGTAAAATTTGGAAATAGTTTAAACTGGAAGACATTATACAGTGGAAGCTCTAAATCTGGTCAGATTCAAATATCATGATTTTACATTTCGCTTACACCACCTGATTTGATTTATAAAACTAGGATTTTTAAAACTAAACTCAGAATTTTCAAGCAAGTATTTTGCAAGAGGTTTAAGGTTGAACGGAAGTGGAGTTTGAGTCGAATACTGGCGATCTAGGGAAGGAGAGGTCTCGGGGTTTTGTCTGAAGGTAGGCGGGTGATCAATGATGCTGGGAAAATTGTTAGGATGGAAATCAAGGGATGGTGGAGGTTGCAATTGCCTTTTCTTTCCTGGAACCCTAGTTAAACTAAATTAGGTAGTTCGATCAACTCCGGGTTCTAGGATGGACCGAGTGCTGCTAGGTTTTGGGGGATGATAGTTCGAACGTAGATGAAGGTGTGGCCGAAGTTACTGACGCTCCGGTGGTCTACGCAGGGGTGGCGAGACGACTTCATGGGTTGGTCGAGTTGTAGTGTTTTGAGCTGTTGGCTAAATTTTTGATTCAAATTCCTGTAGGCTTTTGGAGTATGAATTTCGTACTTCGGGGTAAATTACGACTTACTGGTGATGTGGGGGTTCGTCGGAGGTCTGTAGTGCCACCGTGCACGTGTACGGCGTGGAAGTAGTTGGTGACAGTGTCGTGGTGGTCTTCCGTCTCGAGTCGTGCTCGAGGAGATGAGGGATTAGCTTTGAGTTCTTTCGATTTTGTGCGCGTATACCTGATGCTTTGAAAATGTTAACTTAGTTTAAAAACTTAAACTCCCTGGAAATAAAAACAAAAGAGGGAAGAAGAAGAGGATGTTACAAATAAACGTCTCGGGGAATAGGGTGTTTAACGCGATGTGTTACTCGAAGTTGAACGAGGAGATTCTCGGGTATGATTCGAACTGCAGCATTTTATAAAGATATTTAGGAAAATTTGTTTAAACACTGCAAACTTAGAAATGTTTAACAGTTAGGTTAAGACTTTATTCAACTTTTAATTATTTTAATCAAAAGCTTTAATAATAAATTCAGGTTTAGTTTGAAGCCTAGTTAGGAATAAATAAAGTTTTAAAAAAATTTTAAATGTTTAAACAAGTTTAAATAGTTAAAGCACACTTAAATATGTGAACTTAAAGAAAATTTGACTCTCACTCTTTAAATTTCCTTTATAACAAAATATTATTTTAACATGTAAATTTTGAAGGGTTTGGAAATCAGTTTAAATTTTATTAGAGATAAATTGGTACTCATTTTGAATCTGGGGATTTAAATTGGAATTAAGAGTAAATTCAAAACTCAATGTTTCCAATCAAAAATTGTGAATGGTAATTTAACCATCACTAAGAATGAGTTTTAACTTAAGTTAATTAAGATATAACGATGATTTGTAATTCATTTATTATTAAGTTAATTCAAACGGATAATTTTATTGACGTAATTAATTTATGATTTGGATTAATTGATTAAGAGTTAAATTAATTAATTAAGTAAGGAATGATAAATTTGTAAATCAAGGTTTAATAATTAAGGTTGATTAATTAATAACTAAAGGTTAATTAATTTATTATCAAAGGTTAATTAATAAATGAATAAAGGTTAATTAATTAAAATGGTTTATAATTAATTAATGATTAATTAACCAAGATTAGTAATTTATTCATAAGTAATTAATCTGGTTTAAAAATTTATCAGCTGATTAACTAATCTTACTTATGAATGTTTGGATTCCATTGAATGTTGAATTGTTTGATATCCCTGATATATGATGCTTTGTGATACATCCTGATTTATGTTGTGATTTGTAATTTACTTATCTGCGATATATATATCTTTGATTTCTGTTTCTGTGATATATTACTATGTGAATATGAAACCCTTTGCCCGTAAAACGGCACTTGAATTTCGATGCGACAGGGAGTCGGATTCCAATTGGTTATCCGAAACCCACATCGAATTGTAATGATGAATATTTGTGACTGATAAATTTATTTTATCTATGAATCTGTGAATGAAGATAAGCGTTATGGATTATACCGCTTATCGATATATCTGTGATGATTGATGTTGTGCACTATTATGTTAAACCCCTGGACTACACTGTTACACACACAAATATGGATTTCACGTGGAAAACGGTTAAGTCACCGATAATTTAAATTTGATATTTTTGAAATTGAAAATTTTAATTTCAATTGATTTTGAAATTAGAAATTTGGGGTTTAAAGTGAAAAGCTTTTGAAATAGAATTTCAACGATAAAAGTTATTTTGAATAACTTAATCGAATTTTGAAAATTTAAATAATTAGATTTAAATTTGAATTCAAGTTTGAAATTAAATCTATGATTTGGAAACTAGGGATAAAAGATGATATAAATGTGTTTGTATGAATTAAACCATTTTAAAGTATTAATTTGGGAATTTGAATTTAAACCAAGGATTTCAACTCGTATGAATGAATCAGATTTCCAAATTGAAAACTGTTGTTTTCGAATGATAAAAACTTTTAGATAAGAAAAGAAATTCCAGTTTAAATTAAAGGAATTTCAAGTGAATTGAAAAATGGATTTTTCCAAGTTATGAATGAATTCTTTTTAAAAGCTATGAATTGAATCTGTTTGTTTTTAACAAATTTGAAATGACGATTTGTTTAAACCATTAGAAATGAAATTGTTTTGAAAGCTATTAGTTAAATCTTTGATTTAAAGATTTAACGAGTTAATTAAACTGAAATGGAAATTGATTTGGAAAATCTGTGAATAAATCTTTGTGAAATTAAGTGAACTTTGTGAATTGAATCTTTTTGTTTAAAAAGATTAAAATGGTAATTTGTTAAACCATTTGAAAAGAAAGTTTGGGTTTAAGTTGTGACTTAATTGAAATCCCATTATCCATTTGTTTTTGAATATTGCGCTCACTATTCGGGTTAGCCGGGAAAAGACAATTGTGTCATATAACCCATTCCGAATAGTGATACGTCGAATATGGATAGCATTTGAAGACCGGTGTTAAAGACCGGATATTTTTCGAAAATGAAAGGGCAACCTGTCGAATGTCTCTGCACTGAGTCGCGCCGGTATAGAGATTTATATCACTCTTTTTGTGACGGGAAGTCCGGACGTGATTGAAAGTTATCCGGAATTGCAAGGGCTTCGTGAGAAGTGCCTTCGGTTCTGTTCGAACCCGGAACAGACTTGTATGGATACATGTCTGACATTACACTTTGAGATATAAAGCTGATTTCTTTCAAATACATTTCTGTTTGGTGGCGGAGAATTTATTCTCTTAGCTTAACACCCTTCTCTGAGACGTACGAGCTCAGAGGTTATGTAGTTGAAATTTATCAGCAATATATCCCAATTTGGTAATGTGGCATGCTGAGTGTTGCTGTGTGATGATCAGTGTTTGATCATTTGTGATATGATCATTTATTTGATCTTATATCTTTGTGATCATAGGTTGATCATTTGTTTGACCCGAAGCATGGCTTTGTGAACAAAGCGTAGCTTTGTGGACGAGACTTCGTCGAGCCTCACACCCCGGAAATGGTCGAAACAGGAAGGATGCAGCAAGGTTCTAGGGAGTAGCGCCCCTTAGTGTATGTCATTCCTTCTGGATAAAGGTGGTATCATGGTATGGAGCCCAGATACTTAACCTCTGTGGTTACTGCATTATTACTTTGTGGTTGTTGGAAATCGGGGATCCTCGGGAAGATCGGTGACGATCGGGGGATGGCATACGCGTGTCAGTAGTTACCTATTTTTGCAGAGGTAACCCGGCCTTGTGTTGGCAGAGATCCGGTTAGGTTCTCGGGTCGTCTATTCCAGGGACGTACCCATCGTGGATAGGAAGTTCCTTAGCCTGACCATTTGTTGGAAATCCATCTTCCAATACGAACTTTGTACGGTATTAGTTGTAGAACCTGCCATTTACGTACGGTGGTCACCACTGTTTAGATGGTAGCTATAGTAGGCATACGATGCTGGTCGTATGTTGGCTAAGATTAATATTATACTTTCGAAATGTTTTCTACACTATGCACAAATAATAATATCAAAAATGATTTGATTTTGCGTAGTAAGCATCTTTGACTATCATAAGAAGAAATCTCCTCCAATTCTGCGTTTGCATTGTGTGTGTGGTGGGAGGTCTTATGGTAGTTTCATTTTCTAAAAGCATTGCGGATTTCAATGTTTAAAATTCTTTTGCTGTCGTTTAAAGATAAACTGTTTTTGTTGCTCACACCAGTCCCATGACTGATCCGGAGTTTATTGTTCCTTTCCTAAACTCTGGGTGCTCATAATTTCCTACACGAGCAGTCTAGAGTTGGGTTTTTCAGATATTCAGGTCTAGTAGATTTTCTGGACTTAGTTCAGTCTTTGGATATGGACTGCACTTGCTTATCTTTGTGCATCGTTATGGGGAGTTCGAGCTACTGCTGGAGTTCTCTCTTGAAGACTATCTTAGAGTTATTTGTTCCGCTGCTGATATTATCGTTTTTCTTTTCCGCTGCTATTTGTTGTATCATATCTCTGATGTATATTGATATTCATTGTATCACTCTGTTGTATCAGATATTGTATATCAATGTATTATTCATTTATTCTGCTGTGTTATTTACTTAACTGTGTTATAAGCTCCCGAGAACCAGATTCGGCATTTGAATCTACGGCATTTTGAGTACAAAGTGAAGTACGGGTGCCGATTTTCGAAGGTCGATTTTTGGGTCTTGACATTTGGTATCAACTGCCGATTTTAACCTCGCTTCGGGACAAGTTATAACTGATAATTTATATATATAAAGATAATTTATATATATTTTCTTTTAAAAGGAATTGAATAGTTAGCAAGTTATAACTATGGAATAGAAATTAATTATTCGATTTAAAGAAACTAATTGGATTTAAATGGTTCATTTAATTATTGTCATTATATAAAAATATTTATTAAAAGAAACTTAGTTTTAAATTTCATTTTTGTCAAATAAATGGTTAAAAGAAATTTATTTGAAATTTAAAGGTATTTGTTTACAATAAAAACAAATCGCGGGTTAATTGAATTATCAAATGGAATTTAATTCTTCAATTTATTTGAATATTGATAATAAAACCTTATAATGTTTATACAAGGTCAATATCTAAAAGAAATCGAGTCGAGATTGGAAATGGGCTGCAAAATAAATGCTAAGGTGAGATTTTTCTCACTCGATTGAAAAGTGGATTTTACAGTTATTGATTTATTTGATGATTGGATGTGATATTAGATATTTTAGGATATATCTATATATAGCAATATATACATATTGGCATATGTATATATTGGATTGATGATTTCCCGCCTCGTATAGCGGATGAGACCCTATTGCGCCGTTAGTAAGCGGATTTATAAAAACCTATATACCGCGATAATTCCGTACTGGAGCGGAATTGGTATTGTGCTAACATCTTTGGATGCAGGGAAACAGGTTGGAGGGATCCAACTGGACCCCTCACATTGATTGAATTTATTTCTACTGTGATGTGATAATCTGTGAATGATTATATTGATCATATTGATGCCTGGAAATTGTTGAAAGCTAAAATTTTAGCTGAATGGATGTTTTGACATCATTGGATTCCAAAGATAAACGAAATTGAATTTTTGAAATTCAAGTAGAAAATTTCTAAGTGAATTTAATTTTAGAAATTTAATAAATTCGAAGAAAGGAATTTTAAAGTATAAAAAGTAAATTTTTATAATCGTATTGAATAAATTCCAGAATCAAGTGAAAACGTTAAATAAATGAATTTCGTATAATAGTGATTTTAAATTGAAGAATATTGATTAAAATCTGGATTTCTAAATAGTTGGAAAAAGATAAAGAGATTTATTTTCTTTAAGAAGAATTTGTTTAAAATGAAATAAGTTGGAAGTCCAATTATAAATTAAATTGGCAAATTGAAACAAGTTTAGAAAAAATCAATATAAAATGATTTGGGATGGGAAATTAATTTAGAAATGAATATTGAAATTGATTTGGTATTGAAGTAAAATTTGAAATCAATTTGGGATTTGATTTTGGGGTTAAAAGTGAATATTTGGGAATGTGGATTTAAAAATGGAAATGATGTTAAAATGGGTTTATTTACAGTTTGTAAAGTTTAAAAGAACGATTTCTTTTAAATAAATAAATTATAAGTACTTAACTTATAATATGGATTTTTGATGTATACGTTGAGTTATAAAATTGAATGGGTCATTAAAGGAAATTTATAAAATCGAAGTTGTATAGAATAGAAAATAGAATTTATAAACGTTGTTTTATAAATTCGAAATCAATTGGATTTGATAAATTAAATATAGAAGGACATTAAAGAAGATATATTCGCGATTTTAAATAGCGAATTTTTATTGAAATAAAATGTGTAGAAAAGACTGAAATGTGGTTAGTGAAGTATATTCACGATTTTGGACAGTGAATATATTTTTAAGTAAAATGGATAGGGTTTTGGGAAAGCGATATTATGAAATGAAGTTAATTGTTTTAAAAGATGTTTTAAAACGTGTGAACTATCGAAATCATAGATTTCAACATTTATTGTTGAAATAGACGTTTTCGAAAAATAAGGAAATGGTGGACTATAACACTGTTGTTATAGTAAATGATTTCCGAAAGGAAATATTTTTATATAGTATTGGGATTTATATATCTATCTAAATTCAGAATCCCTATACTAGTGATTTCGAGTCGTCGTAACGATGTTTTACGCAACATTCGTTTTGACTCAAATAAATGTGATTTAAGAATGATTTCCTTAAAGAATGAGATATATACTTAATTTTGATTTTAAGTATATTGAATATTTTCAAATGTTGAAAATAAATAGACTTGTGAAAATACTTATTTTTAAATAAGTATGGAATTGCTTTTCCAATGTGAAATGAACGTTTTGAGAATTTATCCTTGTAAAGATAAATTGAAATTGAATATTGAAAACGATTTGAAAATCGAATATCAGTAGATATTCGAAAGTATAAATTCGATACGGAATTTATAAAAGAAAGCTCGTGTAGGAAAATCGATACCATACTTTATATTGATATTATAAAATCGAAACGATTAAAATTTAATCTATTGAACGGGATAAAAATTTATATCTTCAGTTTAGAGCCGACTAAAAATATTTCAAAGGCTTAGGAAATTTATATTGATAATACTGAAGACAATGAAAGCTTCAAGAATTGATTTGGAAACAATCTGTTCAGTTTTGAAATTAAATCGTTTGAATTGAATTTGAAAAATAGCGTTCCGAGGCACAGTCTCGGAATTCGACGAAACCAGTTCCATTGGGTCCGTAATATTGAATTATTATCGGATTCCAAATTTCGTATTTTTCGGTATTGATACGTGAGCACACGACACATTAACGCGTTGACAATTTAAATTGAAATCGATTTTAAATTTAAAATTTTGACCAAGTCAAACAGCAGCACGTCTTCTTCCCGTACCTCACGCCTTAAAACACGCCCTAAAATCTGCCTAAAATCACGATACCAGATCGTGAAAACCATACTCCTTCAAATTTTAAAGCAACCCCTCCCTCCTCAAACAAACGAAACAATTTTCGTTCCCAAATCGAAACTAAAAATGGCCGTCCCTCCTCTCGTTTAAACTAATGGCCGCGTCCTCCTAATCACATTCAAAATAAACGAATCCGCGTTCGTTTCCCCCCCTCTCGAAAAATCGAAGTGGTCGATTTGGGAATTTAGGGTGCGAGTGTTATTCGCGATCGCGGCAGGCGATGTCGATAGCTCGTGGTCAGGCGTGAGTGGTGATGTCGGCGTGAAGCTTGAACTAGGGTTGGCACGTGAGTTCGTCGCGAGCGATGGCAGGTTGGGGAGCGTGTGGCAGCGACAGGCGCGTGCGAGTTTTATCTGGGATGGCGCTCGCCTTGGTGTCGCGATTTAGGGTAGCTAGGGTTTTGCGTGTTGGCCGTAGGCGATGTCGAGGCTAATGGTGAAGTCGCGAGGTTAAAGGGAAGTTGATCGAGCTAGGTTGGTGTCGTGATAAACCAGGCAGTGATTCGAGGCAGCTAGGGCAACTCGTTCGTGGAGGCATCGCGAGGCTCGAAAAGCAGATGGTTTCGATTGCAGTGTTCGATTTTCTCAGTAAGGTATCCTTAGTTTACAATTTAAATTTGAAATGTAATAAATTTTGTTGAGATATAAATTTTAAGCAGAAAAGAAAAATATAAAAAGTAATTATTTATAATTGTTTTAATTTAAATTTATATGTATACAGTTTTTAAGAAAAAAAAAATTGATTGAGATTTAATTTTAATTTGGTAAATTTGTTAAGAATAATCTGTTTGAAAATTTAAAAAGGGAATATAATTTTAAAAGTATTGGTTAAGTTGTTATAGACAATAGTTACGTTAATTAAATTGTTTTATCTGTTTAGTTATTAAAAAGAAAATTTTTTGTTAAAATTTAATTTATAGTTATTTGAATTTATAAAGGAAACTGGGTTGAAAATAAAATCATTGTATAATTAAAACTTACCAAGTTAGAAAATTGGTTATTCGATTATCTCGAATATTGATAGATTGTATAAATTGTATATACAACGTTAAAAATGGAGAAATAAACTGGAACGGAAATGGGATTGCAAAATAAATAGCTAAGGTGAGATTTTCTCACTCGAAGGAAATTTGATTTTTACAGTTATTATCGACTGTTTGATTTCTATTGAATGTGATATTAGATATAGTAGGATATATCTATATATATAGCAGTATATACATATTGGCATATGTATATATTGGATTGATTGATTTCCCGCCTCGTATAGCGGATGAGACCCTATTGCGCCGTTAGTAAGCGGATTTATAAAAACCTATATACCGCGATAATTCCGTACTGGAGCGGAATTGGTATTGTGCTAACGTCTTTGGATGCAGGGAAACAGGTTGGAGGGATCCAACTGGATTCCTCACCAGTAGTTATTTATTTACAGGATTGATGTATATTCTGTTATCATATGTTGATATATGATGTTGTTGTTGTGATTGACAAATTGATGCTGTTGCATCATCGGATTCAAATTTTGAAGTTTAAAAATAACGATTTTTAATTTTAAGAAGAGATTTTAAAAGTGATTATTTGAAAGTATACGTTTTATTTGAATCTTTGAATTGGTTTACTTTAAATAAATAAATGTTATAAATTTAAAGTTATGAAAATTTTAAATTGTGAAATATAACTGAAAAGTGATTTTGAAATAAATAGCCAAGTAATTTATAAAATAGTTTAAGTTTGGATTTCTTTTGAATTACTAAAAATGATGTATATAAAAGATGTACAGAATTGATATTTATCAATTTAAAGTGTTGGAATTTTAAAACGAGTGTTTATAAGTGTTAGAGATTTATAGAATTATAAATTGTAAAGGCATGAGATTTATAGAATTATAAATTGTGAAAATATGAATTTTATAGATTTATAAAGTATGAAGTTATAAAATGGATGAAACGGTAGCATAAAAGATTTATAAGAGATTAACTTATAAATTTGATTTTTGCCTTTAAATGGAATATTGATCGAATTTGTAAATAAAAGGAGATTTATTAAATCGAAGTTGTTATAAAATAGAAATAGAATTTATAAACGTTGTTTTATAAATTCGAAATCAATGGGATTTGAGAAATTAAATATAGAAGATTTTTAAAGAAGATATATTCACGATTTTGAATAGCGAATTTTTATTGAAATAAAAATGTGTAGGAATGATTGAAATGGGGTTAAGTAGATTTTATTCACGATTTTGGACAGTGAATAAAATGTTAAGTAAAATGGATTCATTTTTGAAGAAGAAATATTTTAAAAATGAAGTTAAACATTTTAAAGGTGTTTTAAAATGTGTTATGAATCGAAAGCATAGATTTCAATATTTATTGTTGAAATAGACGTTTCGAGAAATATAAGGAAATGGTGGACTATAACACTGTTGTTATAGTAAATGATTTCCGAAAGGAAATGTTTTATATAGTATTGGGATTTATATATCTATCTAAATTTCGAATCCCTATACTAGTGATTTTGAGTCGTCGTAACGATGTTTTACGTAACATCCGTTTTGACTCAAATTGATGTTGTTATAGAAAATAGATTTCCTTAAAGAATGAAATATATACTTAATTTGATTTAAGTATATCGAGTATTTTCAAATGTTGAAAATAAAAGATTTGTGAAACACTTATTATTAAATAAGTATGGAATGTTTTCCAAAATGAAGTGAAACGTTTTGAGATTTTATCTTCTTAAAGATAAATCGAAATTGAATATTTGAAAACGATTGAAAATCGAATATTAGTAGGTATTCGAAAAATGTAAATTCAATATGGAATTTATAAAAAGAAAAGGGAAACTGTTTAGAAAAATAAACGTTGTTTTATTTTTGAAGTGTGGAAATTTTATATCTAGTAAGAGATATTTTTGGAAGATGAAATAATTTGGGAAAATTATTTGGAATCTGATGATGTTGCGCATCTTTATTGATAGTTAAATAACCGACCATCAATAATTACCTTTAGGTAGGTATCTGTTGTGAATTGGATGAAATTGACTGCCACACTTATTTTAAAAAAATAAGCGCTCACTATTCGGGTTAGCCGGGAAAGGACCATGGGGTCGTATAACCCATTCCGAATATGTGATACGTCGTTATGAATCGCATTTGAAGACCGGTGTTGAAGACCGGATATTTTTGAAAACGGAAGGATTACCGTCGAGTTACTCTACATCGACTGATCTTCGATTTAGAGGTTTTATCACCCTTAGTGACGGGAAGTCCTGAAGTGATTGAAAATTATCCGGATATGCAAGGGCTTCGTGAGAAGTGCCTTCGGTTCTGTTCGATCCCGGAACAGACTTGTATGGATTGTGTGTCTGACGTTACAATTTGAGATATAAAGCTGATTTCTTTCAAATACATTTCTGTTGGTGGCGGAGAATTTATTCTCTTAGCTTAACACCCTTCTCTGAGACGTACGAGCTCAGAGGTTATGTAGTTGAAATTTATCAGCGATATATCCCAATTTGGTAACGTGGCATACTGAGTGTTGCTGTGAAATGATCAGTGTTTGATCATTTGCGATATGATCATTTGTTTGATCTTATATCTTTGTGATCATAGGTTGATCATTTTGTTTGACCCGAAGCAGGGCTTTTTGAGAAAGCGTAGCTTTGTGGACGAGACTTCGTCGAGCCTCACACCCCGGAAATGGTCGAAACAGGACGAATGCAGCAAGGTTCTAGGGAGTAGCGCCCCTTAGTGTATGTCATTCCTTCTGGATAGAGGTGGTATCATGGTATGGAGCCCAGATACTTAACCTATGTGGTTGCTGCATTATTATCTATGTGGTTTGTTGGAAATCGGGGATCCTCGGGAAGATCGGTTACGATCGGGGGATGACATACGCGTGTCAGTAGTTACCTACTTTTGCAGAGGTAACCCGGCCTTGTGTTGGCAGAGATCTAACCGTAATGTTAGGTTATTTCTCGGGTCGTCTATTCCAGGGACGTACCCATCGTGGATAGGAAGTTCCTTAGCCTGACCATTTGTTGGAAATCCAAAGAAACAATACGATCTTGTACGGTTTTAGTTGTAGAACCTATCATTCACTTATGGTGGTCACCACTGTTTGGATGGTAGCTATAGTAGGCATAAGTGCGGAATGCCTATGCTGGCTAAGATTAATATTATACTTTCGAAATGTTTTCTACACTATGCACTAATAATAATATAAAAAAGAATTTGATTTTTTTCGTAGTAAGCATCTTTGACTATCATAAGAAGAAATCTCCTCCAATTCTGCGTTTGCATTGTGTGTGTGGTGGGAGGTCTTATGGTAGTTTCATTTTCTAAAAGCATTTCGAATTGACTTTAAAATTTACTGTTGTTTATTTTAAAAGAATAACTGTTTTACGATCTCACACCAGTCACCATGACTGACTCGGAGTTTATTGTTCCCTTCTAAACTCTGGGTGCCCACCAATTTCCACACGGGCAGCCTAGAGTTATATCATCAGGATATTCTGGATATTCTGGAGCTTTGGAGATAAGCTGGATGACGAGACGTAGTATTTGTATCTGATAGTATTTATTCCGCTGTGTATTCTGTATGAGGACAAGTTTATATAACTGTCCATTGTTGTTTATTGACTCTGATGATATGATGTAATGTAATGTAATAACAGATATAATTCTTTTGTTTTTAAATGATATTCATTTATCTATTATATATTGTTCCGCTGCGATGTGTAAGATTCTGATATTGTTCTCTGTTCTGATGTTGTTCAGTTGTTCTTTCTTTCTCTTCTTCTTCTCTTTTTCTTCTATTTCTTCTTTCTAAAACCCTCACTATTGGAGTTTCCGGCACTCGATTGCTCGGCAGTCGATAAAGTGAGTATCGATGTTGAATTTTCGAAAGTCGAAAATTTCGGTATGTGACAAAGAGCTAAAGTTCAACCTTAGCTCTGATACCAAATGTAACGTCCCAGATTTTCGCTGAGAAGCGGCCACCGGTAGGCTTTGCAACCATCCCAGTCCCACCGTGGCTTACATTGGCACCTCGCATTTACTTTTACGGCCAGCCTCTCGACTGTCACGGCCTTCGCCTAACCAACCCATCCCTCTCAGGGACATGTAGGGGTAAGAGTCCCCCGTTCGCCACCAAACTGCGAAGCGAGAACCCCCTATCATGCTGTAATATAGCAAATGCGATGTGATACCACTTGTCACGTATTGTTTCTTTGGATTTCCAACAAATGGTCAGGCTAAGGAACTTCCTATCCACGATGGGTACGTCCCTGGAATAGACGACCCGAGAAATAACCTAACATTACGGTTAGATCTCTGCCAACACAAGGCCGGGTTACCTCTGCAAAAGTAGGTAACTACTGACACGCGTATGCCATCCCCCGATCGTCACCGATCTTCCCGAGGATCCCCGATTTCCAACAAACCACAAAGTAATAATAACTGTGCAGCAACCACAGAGGTTAAGTATCTGGGCTCCATACCATGATACCACCTTTATCCAGAAGGAATGACATACACTAAGGGGCGCTACTCCCTAGAACCTTGCTGCATCCTTCCTGTTTCGACCATTTCCGGGGTGTGAGGCTCGACGAAGTCTCGTCCACAAAGCTACGCTTTCTCAAAAAGCCCTGCTTCGGATCAAACAAAAATGATCAACCTATGATCACAAAGATATAAGATCAAACAAATGATCATATCACAAATGATCAAACACCGATCATTTCACAGCAACACTCAGTATGCCACGTTACCAAATTGGGATATATCGCTGATAAATTTCAACTACATAACCTCTGAGCTCGTACGTCTCAGAGAAGGGTGTTAAGCTAAGAGAATAAATTCTCCGCCACCAACAGAAATGTATTTGAAAGAAATCAGCTCTATATCTCAAATTGTAACGTCAGACACACAATCCATATAAGTCTGTTCCGGGATCGAACAGAACCGAAGGCACTTCTCACGAAGCCCTTGCATTTCCGGATAATTTTCAATCACGTCAGGACTTCCCGTCACTAAGGGTGATAAAACCTCTAAATCGAAGATCAGTCGATGTAGAGTAACTCGACGGTAATCCTTCCGTTTTCAAAAATATCCGGTCTTCAACACCGGTCTTCAAATGCGATTCATAACGACGTATCACATATTCGGAATGGGTTATACGACCCCATGGTCCTTTCCCGGCTAACCCGAATAGTGAGCGATTTTTCAAAAATAAGTGTGGCATTCAAATTCATCCAATTCACAACAAATACCTATCTAAAGGTAAATATTGATAGTCGGTTATTTAACTATCAATAAAGATGCGCAACATCATCAGATTCCAAATAATTTTCCAAATTATTTCATCTTCCAAAAATATCTTTACTAGATATAAAATTTCCACACTTAACCGTTTGAAAACAATTTCAAATCAATTTCCACATTTCATTTTATCTTTGAAGATAAAATCTCAAAACAGTTCATTTCATATTGGAAAAGCATTTCCATACTTATTTAAAAATAAGTATTTCACAAATCATTTATTTTCAACACTTAGAAAATATTCGATATACTTAAATCAAATTAAGTATATATCCATTCTTTAAGGAAATCATAAATTTCAACATCTATTTGAGTCAAAACGAATGTTGCGTAAAACATCGTTACGACGACTCGAAATCACTAGTATAGGGATTCGAATTTAGGTAGATATATAAATCCCAATACTACATTAAAACATTTCCTTTCGGAAATCATTTACTATAACAACAGTGTTATAGTCCACCATTTCCTTAAATTTCTCGAAAACGTCTATTTCAACAAGAACTGTTGAAATCTATGATTTCGATATTTCACACGTTTTAAAACATCTTTTAAAACAATCACTTCATTTCAAATATCGCTTTCCCGAAACATATCCATTTTATTTAATAATATATTCACTGTCCAAAATCGTGAATATACTTCAATAATTATATTTCAATCTTTTCTACACGTTTTATTCCAAGAATTATCCACTATCCAAAATCGTGGATAAAATTTCCTTAATAACTTCTATATTACATTCATCAAATTTGATTGATTTCAAATTCGTAAAACAACGTTTATAAATTCACCTTTATATTTTCTAACAACTTCGATTTACAAAATTTCCTTTTATTGACTTCTAAATTTACTTATCAAAATAAGTGATTTCAGATTTATAAACAACGTTTATAAATCACATTTATACTTCATAACAACTTCAACTTATGAAATCATTTCATTCGGCAATTTCTATTTATATCCCAATTACGTGCAAAAATCTAATTTATAAGTAAATTACTTATAAATTGTTTATTCTACAACCTCTATTCACTTTATAACTTCACGTTATAAATCTATTTATTTCATTCACTTATGAAATCCTTTTTATACTTCTTTTTAACACTTATAAAAATTCGTTTTATAAGTCCAATATTTCGATTTACAAAATATCAATTTTATAAATCTTTTTATACAAATCGTTTATAGTTATTCAAAAATCCCAACTTAAACCATTTTATAAATAAATCGACTTTTATTTTCAAAAACGACACATCGGTTATATTTCACTAAAAATTATAACTTTTATAACTTTAAAATTTCACGTTTATAAATCGATTCAAAAATTCCATAAAACGTATATTTTCAAAAATCACTTTAAAAATCCTTTTAAATTAAAAGTCGTTATTTTTACATTTCAAAACTGAATCTGATGATGTAACAACACCAATCAGTCCATCACAACAGTCAAATATCATATATCATCATATGTTAACAGAATATATCAAAATATCTGTAAATAAATAACTACTGGTGAGGAATCCAGTTGGATCCCTCCAACCTGTTTCCCTGCATCCACAGATGTTAGCACAATACCAATTCCGCTCCAGTACGGAATTATCGCGGTATATGGGTTTTTATAAATCCGCTTACTAACGGCGCAATAGGGTCTCATCCGCTATACGAGGCGGGAAATCATCAATCCAATATATACATATGCCAATATGTATATATTGCTATATATAATAGATATATCCTACTATATCTAATAGCACATTCAATAGCAATCAAACAGTCAATCAAATCAATAACTGAAAAAAATTCCACATTCAAATTTGAGTGAGAAGATCTCACCTCGATTTCAATTCCGTTTTCAGCGTTTATTTTTGAATAAAATAAACGGACGTTTGATTTCATCCAAAATTTACACTAGCTCCAATTGGCTCCAATTCAGTTGCACAGCGAAGTGCTCGAAAATCGACATATTAGGTTCTCGCTTCGCAGTTTAGATTTACCAAATTAAAATTAAATCTCAATCAATTTTTTTTTTCTTAAAAACTGTATACATATAAATTTAAATTAAAACAATTATAAATAATTACTTTTTATATTTTTCTTTTCTGCTTAAAATTTAATCGCCAAAATCAGAGTTATATCGGGAATTCAAATTAAATCATCGTTCAAATATTTAAAATAAATTAAATATTCTCAATTTAATTCGTTCGAAATTCAGGGTCGTTACAGACTTCCCTCCTTAAAAGAATTTCGTCCTCGAAATTACAAGTTAGGAAAAATGGTCCTTAACTCGTCTACTATTTTTCACAATCTAATAGTTTTATCAATTTATCAAAACAAATCTTTCTATTAAAGATTCGTTATCATTTCTACTAACTTTCCAACTCCAATTAAAGTTTCAAACAATATTGTTTTTCTTCAAAATTCAAATTCAAATTCAAATTCAAATTTAAACTTTCAAATTTTCACAAAAGTTTTCTAACACTCGAAATTTTCGAAAAATTTCGCCAGCGTCTCCTTTGCGCGGCTAATACGGTACTACTACAAAACGTCCCTACGGACTCTCAGATTTCAAAAAAGAAAAAGAAAAAGCCAAGCGGCTAGAGAGAAATCATCAAAAACTCATATTATAATTCAAATACGTACCTTTTGTCGAGCAATTCAAATTATCTGTGAAATCAAATTCAATTCCCTTTATACCTGTATATCTACTAGCCATTATATCTAGTTACACATTCAAACATTTTGCAAATTCCACTACAAAAATTTTCCAATATAAACTACTTATATCATCTTTAGTTCACTATTGAAGTTATATCCATTATCTTCAATTTTACATTTCAAAATTTATTTTGAATTCAATTTCACATTTCAATTCCTCATTTGAATTTACTTTACCATTTTAATTCAATTTGGATTCAATTCATCTTCAATTCCGAAATATTGAATTTCATCGATTAACTTTTATTTACAACTGCTTATTTTAGATTAGTTTCATTCTCTTGCACTTATAATTGAAATTTTTATTTACTAGTAACTGTAAATTCCATTCATTCAGAAATTTATCTCTACTTACTTGAACATATTTGCAATTTCGAACCATTCTTTTATTTAGTTCACAATTCAAGTTTTAAATTCACTAATTCAACTTCCATTTCATGAATAAATTAATTATCAAAGCAGTTTATTCGGATTCAATCCTTATTCATTTTTCTCAAGTTTGGATTTTATTCCACTTGATTCAAGTCTCATTTCAATTTTTCAATTTCAATTCATTGCTTACAACTTCAAAATGAATCTCAACTTCCACTTCCAGTTTTATTCTTTTGTTCATTCCCAAAATTTATTTACAATTTACTATTTTGGTTTACAATCACTTATATTAAACTGGATTTCAATTCGAATTCAATTTACATTCATGTACTTGCAATTGCAAATTGATTCATTCCTTCTCAATTTTATTTTCATAATTCAATACTCAATTCCAGAGTCTTTTCAACCTTTTCAAAACCATCTTTGAAAACAATTCAAATCATCCTTTGAATTTTCTAAAACAAAATCCAACTTCGCAAAACAACTTCCATTTAAACAAATTGGGCAGCAATTTCTCTTTTGGAAACCCGAAAATGAACACCGATGATGTCGCGATCATCATCGGAATTATTTTCCAGCGACCTAAAGGAGTTTAGAGCTTTATCCCTCCAAAATACTTTCCAAAACCTTCGAAATTCATTTTCAACTCCAAAAAGATTTAAACTTTCAATTCCCCAAAAATTTTCAAATTCCTTTCAAAACATTTCCAAAAACTTCTCTGGAATTCCGTTTTAAATTACAATTCACATTTATAATTTATATTCTCAAATTTCATTTGTATATGGATTTATTTCTTAATTTTGGAGGTACGATTTCAATTTCTTATTCAATTTCATATAATAATGATAACAATTCATTATTATCACTTTCCTAACAACCATGCAACCATATACTGTAATAATTTACAGAAAATCACTTCTTTTTTTATACAAAAATAGTTTTGGGTGAAATTATTTCATTTACCCGATTTTAAAACAATACTGTCCGAACTGTTCTATTCAAGTGTTTAGAGATTCCTATCAATGATCGTTAATTACTCGTATTGACCAGAATCCATATACCACTCAATAAATCAATCATCATAATATAAAACAATTTTTTTTATATATTCAATAACAAATACGCGCTCATATCTATTATTACACTCAAACTCATTCTAGAGTACTACTGACTCTATCTCTAATGAGTAACACCCAACAGAGCAGGGTTGTCGCTTAACCATATGCTCTGATACCACTTTGTCACATACCGAAATTTTCGACTTTCGAAAATTCAACATCGATACTCACTTTATCGACTGCCGAGCAATCGAGTGCCGGAAACTCCAATAGTGAGGGTTTTAGAAAGAAGAAATAGAAGAAAAAGAGAAGAAGAAGAGAAAGAAAGAACAACTGAACAACATCAGAACAGAGAACAATATCAGAATCTTACACATCGCAGCGGAACAATATATAATAGATAAATGAATATCATTTAAAAACAAAAGAATTATATCTGTTATTACATTACATTACATCATATCATCAGAGTCAATAAACAACAATGGACAGTTATATAAACTTGTCCTCATACAGAATACACAGCGGAATAAATACTATCAGATACAAATACTACGTCTCGTCATCCAGCTTATCTCCAAAGCTCCAGAATATCCAGAATATCCTGATGATATAACTCTAGGCTGCCCGTGTGGAAATTGGTGGGCACCCAGAGTTTAGAAGGGAACAATAAACTCCGAGTCAGTCATGGTGACTGGTGTGAGATCGTAAAACAGTTATTCTTTTAAAATAAACAACAGTAAATTTTAAAGTCAATTCGAAATGCTTTTAGAAAATGAAACTACCATAAGACCTCCCACCACACACACAATGCAAACGCAGAATTGGAGGAGATTTCTTCTTATGATAGTCAAAGATGCTTACTACGAAAAAAATCAAATTCTTTTTTATATTATTATTAGTGCATAGTGTAGAAAACATTTCGAAAGTATAATATTAATCTTAGCCAGCATAGGCATTCCGCACTTATGCCTACTATAGCTACCATCCAAACAGTGGTGACCACCATAAGTGAATGATAGGTTCTACAACTAAAACCGTACAAGATCGTATTGTTTCTTTGGATTTCCAACAAATGGTCAGGCTAAGGAACTTCCTATCCACGATGGGTACGTCCCTGGAATAGACGACCCGAGAAATAACCTAACATTACGGTTAGATCTCTGCCAACACAAGGCCGGGTTACCTCTGCAAAAGTAGGTAACTACTGACACGCGTATGTCATCCCCCGATCGTAACCGATCTTCCCGAGGATCCCCGATTTCCAACAAACCACATAGATAATAATGCAGCAACCACATAGGTTAAGTATCTGGGCTCCATACCATGATACCACCTCTATCCAGAAGGAATGACATACACTAAGGGGCGCTACTCCCTAGAACCTTGCTGCATTCGTCCTGTTTCGACCATTTCCGGGGTGTGAGGCTCGACGAAGTCTCGTCCACAAAGCTACGCTTTCTCAAAAAGCCCTGCTTCGGGTCAAACAAAATGATCAACCTATGATCACAAAGATATAAGATCAAACAAATGATCATATCGCAAATGATCAAACACTGATCATTTCACAGCAACACTCAGTATGCCACGTTACCAAATTGGGATATATCGCTGATAAATTTCAACTACATAACCTCTGAGCTCGTACGTCTCAGAGAAGGGTGTTAAGCTAAGAGAATAAATTCTCCGCCACCAACAGAAATGTATTTGAAAGAAATCAGCTTTATATCTCAAATTGTAACGTCAGACACACAATCCATACAAGTCTGTTCCGGGATCGAACAGAACCGAAGGCACTTCTCACGAAGCCCTTGCATATCCGGATAATTTTCAATCACTTCAGGACTTCCCGTCACTAAGGGTGATAAAACCTCTAAATCGAAGATCAGTCGATGTAGAGTAACTCGACGGTAATCCTTCCGTTTTCAAAAATATCCGGTCTTCAACACCGGTCTTCAAATGCGATTCATAACGACGTATCACATATTCGGAATGGGTTATACGACCCCATGGTCCTTTCCCGGCTAACCCGAATAGTGAGCGCTTATTTTTTTAAAATAAGTGTGGCAGTCAATTTCATCCAATTCACAACAGATACCTACCTAAAGGTAATTATTGATGGTCGGTTATTTAACTATCAATAAAGATGCGCAACATCATCAGATTCCAAATAATTTTCCCAAATTATTTCATCTTCCAAAAATATCTCTTACTAGATATAAAATTTCCACACTTCAAAAATAAAACAACGTTTATTTTTCTAAACAGTTTCCCTTTTCTTTTTATAAATTCCATATTGAATTTACATTTTTCGAATACCTACTAATATTCGATTTTCAATCGTTTTCAAATATTCAATTTCGATTTATCTTTAAGAAGATAAAATCTCAAAACGTTTCACTTCATTTTGGAAAACATTCCATACTTATTTAATAATAAGTGTTTCACAAATCTTTTATTTTCAACATTTGAAAATACTCGATATACTTAAATCAAATTAAGTATATATTTCATTCTTTAAGGAAATCTATTTTCTATAACAACATCAATTTGAGTCAAAACGGATGTTACGTAAAACATCGTTACGACGACTCAAAATCACTAGTATAGGGATTCGAAATTTAGATAGATATATAAATCCCAATACTATATAAAACATTTCCTTTCGGAAATCATTTACTATAACAACAGTGTTATAGTCCACCATTTCCTTATATTTCTCGAAACGTCTATTTCAACAATAAATATTGAAATCTATGCTTTCGATTCATAACACATTTTAAAACACCTTTAAAATGTTTAACTTCATTTTTAAAATATTTCTTCTTCAAAAATGAATCCATTTTACTTAACATTTTATTCACTGTCCAAAATCGTGAATAAAATCTACTTAACCCCATTTCAATCATTCCTACACATTTTTATTTCAATAAAAATTCGCTATTCAAAATCGTGAATATATCTTCTTTAAAAATCTTCTATATTTAATTTCTCAAATCCCATTGATTTCGAATTTATAAAACAACGTTTATAAATTCTATTTCTATTTTATAACAACTTCGATTTAATAAATCTCCTTTTATTTACAAATTCGATCAATATTCCATTTAAAGGCAAAAATCAAATTTATAAGTTAATCTCTTATAAATCTTTTATGCTACCGTTTCATCCATTTTATAACTTCATACTTTATAAATCTATAAAATTCATATTTTCACAATTTATAATTCTATAAATCTCATGCCTTTACAATTTATAATTCTATAAATCTCTAACACTTATAAACACTCGTTTTAAAATTCCAACACTTTAAATTGATAAATATCAATTCTGTACATCTTTTATATACATCATTTTTAGTAATTCAAAAGAAATCCAAACTTAAACTATTTTATAAATTACTTGGCTATTTATTTCAAAATCACTTTTCAGTTATATTTCACAATTTAAAATTTTCATAACTTTAAATTTATAACATTTATTTATTTAAAGTAAACCAATTCAAAGATTCAAATAAAACGTATACTTTCAAATAATCACTTTTAAAATCTCTTCTTAAAATTAAAAATCGTTATTTTTAAACTTCAAAATTTGAATCCGATGATGCAACAACATCAATTTGTCAATCACAACAACAACATCATATATCAACATATGATAACAGAATATACATCAATCCTGTAAATAAATAACTACTGGTGAGGAATCCAGTTGGATCCCTCCAACCTGTTTCCCTGCATCCAAAGACGTTAGCACAATACCAATTCCGCTCCAGTACGGAATTATCGCGGTATATAGGTTTTTATAAATCCGCTTACTAACGGCGCAATAGGGTCTCATCCGCTATACGAGGCGGGAAATCAATCAATCCAATATATACATATGCCAATATGTATATACTGCTATATATATAGATATATCCTACTATATCTAATATCACATTCAATAGAAATCAAACAGTCGATAATAACTGTAAAAATCAAATTTCCTTCGAGTGAGAAAATCTCACCTTAGCTATTTATTTTGCAATCCCATTTCCGTTCCAGTTTATTTCTCCATTTTTAACCTTGTATAAACAATTTATACAATCTATCAATATTCGAGATAATCGAATAACCAATTTTCTAACTTGGTAAGTTTTAATTATACAATGATTTTATTTTCAACCCAGTTTCCTTTATAAATTCAAATAACTATAAATTAAATTTTAACAAAAAATTTTCTTTTTAATAACTAAACAGATAAAACAATTTAATTAACGTAACTATTGTCTATAACAACTTAACCAATACTTTTAAAATTATATTCCCTTTTTAAATTTTCAAACAGATTATTCTTAACAAATTTACCAAATTAAAATTAAATCTCAATCAATTTTTTTTCTCTTAAAAACTGTATACATATAAATTTAAATTAAAACAATTATAAATAATTACTTTTTATATTTTTCTTTTCTGCTTAAAATTTATATCTCAACAAAATTTATTACATTTCAAATTTAAATTGTAAACTAAGGATACCTTACTGAGAAAATCGAACACTGCAATCGAAACCATCTGCTTTTCGAGCCTCGCGATGCCTCCACGAACGAGTTGCCCTAGCTGCCTCGAATCACTGCCTGGACTATCACGACACCAACCTAGCTCGATCAACTTCCCTTTAACCTCGCGACTTCACCATTAGCCTCGACATCGCCTACGGCCAACACGCAAAACCCTAGCTACCCTAAATCGCGACACCAAGGCGAGCGCCATCCCAGATAAAACTCGCACGCACCTGTCGCTGCCACACGCTCCCCAACCTGCCATCGCTCGCGACGAACTCACGTGCCAACCCTAGTTCAAGCTTCACGCCGACATCACCACTCACGCCTGACCACGAGCTATCGACATCGCCTGCCGCGATCGCGAATAACACTCGCACCCTAAATTCCCAAATCGACCACTTCGATTTTTCGAGAGGGGGGGAAACGAACGCGGATTCGTTTATTTTGAATGTGATTAGGAGGACGCGGCCATTAGTTTAAACGAGAGGAGGGACGGCCATTTTTAGTTTCGATTTGGGAACGAAAATTGTTTCGTTTGTTTGAGGAGGGAGGGGTTGCTTTAAAATTTGAAGGAGTATGGTTTTCACGATCTGGTATCGTGATTTTAGGCAGATTTTAGGGCGTGTTTTAAGGCGTGAGGTACGGGAAGAAGACGTGCTGCTGTTTGACTTGGTCAAAATTTTAACCTAACATTATGGATATATAAATCTGATACCAAATGTAACGTCTCGGATTTTCGCGTTCGAAAATCGACATCCATACTTTACATCGTACTCGAATGCCGTAGATTCGACCGTTCAAATCCGAGTCGCCGGAGCTTATAACACAGTTAAGTAAATAACACAGCGGAATAAATGAATAATACATTGATATACAATATCTGATACAATAGAGTGATACAATGAATATCTATATACATCAGAGATATGATACAAGAAATAGCAGCGGAAAGAAAACGATAACAACAGCAGCGGATAATCTTCAATAGAATGCTCCAAGATAAGCAACGTCAGTCCATGAACTCCAAGAACTGAACTAGCTCCAGATAATCTACTCAACCTGAATATCTGAAAAACCCAACTCTAGACTGCTCGTGTAGGAAATTATGAGCACCCAGAGTTTAGGAAAGGAACAATAAACTCCGGATCAGTCATGGGACTGGTGTGAGCAACAAAAACAGTTTATCTTTAAAAACGAACAACAAAAGATTTTAAAGTCAATTCGCAATGCTTTTGGAAAATGAAACTACCATAAGACCTCCCACCACACACACAATGCAAACGCAGACTTGGAGGAGATTTCTTCTTATGATAGTCAAAGATGCTTACTACGCAAAAAATCAAATCATTTGATATTATTATTAGTGCATAGTGTAGAAAGAAATTTCGAAAGTAGAATATCAATCTTAGCCAGCATAGGTACCATTATATTATGCCTACTATAGCTACCATATTAGATGGCAGGTTCTACAACTAATACCGTACACAGTTCGTATTGGAAGATGGATTTCCAACAAATGGTCAGGCTAAGGAACTTCCTATCCACGGTGGGTACGTCCCTGGAATAGACGACCCGAGAACCTAACCGGATCTCTGCCAACACAAGGCCGGGTTACCTCTGCAAAAATAGGTAACTACTGACACGCGTATGCCATCCCCCGATCGTCACCGATCTTCCCGAGGATCCCCGATTTCCAACAACCACAAAGTAATAAACTTGCAGCAACCACAGAGGTTAAGTATCTGGGCTCCATACCATGATACCACCTTTATCCAGAAGGAATGACATACACTAAGGGGCGCTACTCCCTAGAACCTTGCCGCATCCTTCCTGTTTTGACCATTTCCGGGGTGTGAGGCTCGACGAAGTCTCGTCCACAAAGCTACGCTTTGTTCACAAAGCCATGCTTCGGGTCAAACAAATGGTCAACCTATGATCACAGAGATATAAGATCAAACAAATGATCATATCACAAATGATCAAACACTGATCATCACACAGCAACACTCAGCATGCCACATTACCAAATTGGGATATATCGCTGATAAATTTCAATTACATAACCTCTGAGCTCGTACGTCTCAGAGAAGGGTGTTAAGCTAAGAGAATAAATTCTCCGCCACCAACAGATATGTATTTGAAAGAAATCGGCTTTATATCTCAAAGTGTAATGTCAGACATGTATCCATACAAGTCTGTTCCGGGTTCGAACAGAACCGAAGGCACTTCTCACGAAGCCCTTGCAAATCCGGATAATTTTCAAATCACGTCCGGACTTCCCATCACAAAAGAGTGATATAAATCTCTATACCGGCGCGACTCAGTGCAGAGACATTCGACAGGTTGTCCTTTCATTTTCGAAAAATATCCGGTCTTCAACACCGGTCTTCAAATGCTATCCATATACGACGTATCACTATTCGGAATGAGTTATACGACCCAAAGGTCCTTTCTCGGCTAACCCGAATAGTGAGCGAAATATTTAAAAACATACGGATATTGGGATTTCAATTAAGTCACAACTTAAACCCAAACTTTCTTTACAAATGGTTTATCAAATTACCATTTTAATCTTTTAAACAAAAAGATTCAATTCACAAGGTTCACTAAATTTCACAAAGATTCATTCACAGATTTTCCAAATCGATTTCCATTTCAGTTTAATTAACTCGTTAAATCTTTAAATCAAAGATTTAACTAATAGTTTTCAAAACAATTTCATTTCGAATGGTTTAACAAAACATCATTTTAAATCTGTTAAAAATAAACAGATTTAATTTATAGCTTTCGAAAAGAATTCATTCATAACTTGGAAAATCCATTTTTCAATTCACTTGAAATTCCTTTAATTTAAACTGGAATTTCATTTCTTATCAAAAAGCTTTTATTCTTTTGAAAACAACAGTTTTCAATTTGGAAATCTGATTCATTCATACGAGTTGAAATCCTTGGTTTAAATTCAAATTCCCAAATTAATACATTAAAATGGTTTAATTCATACAAACACATTTATATCATCTTTTATCCCTAGTTTCCAAATCATAGATTTAATTTCAAACTTGAATTCAAATTTAAATCAAATTATTTAAATTTCAAAACTCGATTAAGTTATTTAAAATAACTTTTATCTTTGAAATTCTATTTCAAAAGCTTTTCATTTTAAACCCAAATTTCTAATTTCAAAATCAATTGAAATTAAAATTTCAATTTTAAAAACATCAAATTTAAATTATCTGTGACTTAACCGATTTCCACGTGAAATCCATATTTGTGTGTGTAAAGGTGTAGTCCAGGGGTTTAACACAATAGTGCAACACGATGAATCATCACAGATCAAAATACAGGATATAGTTGATAAACGATATAAACTATATCGCTCATCTTTTATTCATAGATCACAGATATATATCACAGGTAAGTAAACTACAGATCACAACATAAATCAGGGTGTATCACCAAGCATCATATATCAGGGATATCAAACAATTTGACAATTAATACGATTCAACATCCAATATAATCCAAACATCCATAAATAGGATTAGTTTAATTATCTGATTAATTTAAATCAGATAAATTTCTATGCATAAACTTGCTAGTTATGGTAAATTAAAAATCAATTAATTACAAACATTAGATAAATTATCCTTTAATTAATCATTAATTAACTCATAATGAATAATTTATCCTTAATTACGAATTAATTATTCCTTAATTAATTAAATTAAAACCTTTATTTGCTTATTTAAGAAATCCAAATCATTAATTAATTCAATGACTCAATTGTCTATTTTAATTGACTTAATAATTAATGGATTATAGATCCTTAAATTTTTATTAACTTTAAAGTGAAACTCATTCTTATTAAGGATTTAATCATTATTTACAATTATGTTGAAACAGTGATTTCAAATTTACATTTAAGTTTCATTTTAAATTTCGAGCAAATCATTTTCATTTCAACTTTGATTTAAAACTTTAATTTAAACTTGCTTTTTAAACCTTGATTTAAATTCTTGATTAAAAATCGTTGATTAATAATTTAAATTCAGTGTAAGTTTAAAAACTCACACTGTCAGGTTTTGAAAACAAAACCCTGTAGAAAACAAAGCAACCCAAGGCAACTCTTTTTACTTCGGGTTCAGCAGCTAAAAACTTCGAGTCCAATACAATTTTACTCGAGTAAAACTGCAAAATGCTTCGAGAAATATATGAACCAACTCGAGTAAACACTCGAGTATAAGTCCACTGCTCCATTCTTCTTTATCAGGAGCAAACCTGTGCCGTGCACGTGCACAACGACGCCGGTCAGCTCCGGCCATCGCCGCGACGTCGAACATGTCGCCGATCAACTCCCGATTGTACTTCGCCCACTCGAACCATCCCACCACCTCAAAATCAAAATTCGAGCAAAAATGCAAAACCTGGAACCGCTCGAACCCATCACCCCCGAGCCTGTCAACGCGACGTTCTCATCGCCTCGGCCACCGGCCAGCCTACAACTCCGGCCATTGCTTCATCAAACCCATAGCTACCATTTCCCTGATCCTCGAGCAACTCGATGCTCGAACAAAACCGTGGTGCACGAGTTTCCTCCCCGTTCAAAAACTAGGTTTAGAAATTTTGAACCCTCGCCGCCGACGCTACCGCCGTTATTACCACCTCCGACCATTTTTCTACTCACCCCCATAGCCTCCTTCATCACTACGAACAACCCCGACACCCCCAGTTCAACCTAGTGCCGGAAATTGATCAAAAATCATTTCCAGTTCAAGACCAAACTGCTCTCAACTCCTTCACTTAAAAATCATAAATCTTGGATCAAAATTCTTATCTTCTAATACCGCTTCATGTTATATGAGTGAATCTCAAATTCGTTTCACTCGAATTTATTAAAATTTAAAGTTTGCTCGGTGAAATTAAACCCATCCATTTGTCTTTGAAACCAAGATCTGATATTGATTTAATGATAAGAGATCGAAGTTTCTTGTTTGTTTAAACCTGTAACTCAGTCAATAAGAAAGAAGAACAAGGAAACAGAGGAGATTTATATATGTATCTGCACATCAAAGCAATTCCAGATCTCAAACTTAACAACAACAACAACTAAATATATTCAGTTTAATTTAAAGTTGTTTACTCACTTATATGTATACTTATAACAGAGATTACCAAGCAACCCTATTTGTTTAAGTTTTAAAAGTTACTCACATGATAAAAAAAAAAAAACAGAGTAATAAAGTAGAATTTGGGTTTTCCAAAGGATAGATTTACTCACAAGCAACAAAGTATTAAAGGTGGAAAATTTGCTCACCTGTTTCCTGAAAGATCAAAGAAGAACAGAAGATAGGAATGAAATCTGGAACTTGTATTTTCATTTTTAAATCTGCATCTTTGTTTTAAGTTGCACTGCCTTTTGATCCTTGATTGCAGTTGATTGCTTGCTGTTTTTAAGTCTAATTTTTATTTAACTTGAAGATGATATTCACTTTCAATTTTGCACAGCAAATTCTAGAAAAGAAACTGAGGTGAAGTGAATATAACAAAGAAGTGTGCAGGGTTATTATTTTTATTTGTACAATGCAAGATGATATTTGCATTTGTTTATCCAACCATACAGGGATATTTTCTTCCCATGGTGGCTGCATTACTTTGTTTCGGCTGAGAAGATATAGCATTAATTGCTAGAGTCCTTTATGTTTCATATTATATTCTACATGGTGTACTTTATGTTTCTACTTTTGCAATATTACTTCGGCTGTACAAAGGAAGAGGGAAGTTTATAGGGATTATTACTTTGTACAGGTGATAAAATATATTTGTACAAAGCATGGGTGAAGTGTTTTGTTTGTACAGGGTATTGTTTTGCTCTCGGCTGGGAGATAGTTGTGAAGATATTGTTGACTTCCTCTATAAGCTCTTCATCTATAAAATTTTATAAACTCAAACCATCTTTAACCATCAATTCAAATATATATTAAATTTGCTCGTATATACCTAAATATATACATATATATACATTCAATATACACACATATACTCACATATACACTATTTACAATATTTTAATCTCAAATGATTTATACAGAATATACTTGGATATCGGGGAAACTCGCTCCATTTTTTAAATTAAATTTCACAATTTTTATTCAAAAATTTATTTAATTACTCAATTTAATTCAAAAATTCATTTAATTATTAATTTAAATAAATTTAAATTTCGGGGTCGTTACAAATTTCCCCCCTTAAAAGAATTTCGTCCTCGAAATTCGCAGGCACGAAAATAACGCAGAGATAGACAGATTCGATCTCCTATAATTCCTCTACTCTAGTTACGGATTCCGAACTCAAGTCGGAATATCTCAGAATACATACCAATTCGTCCATCTTCGGACTTTGGTATTCACAAGAAATTTCAATAGAATTTCAAAATTTGGTTTTCAAACGAAATCGTTTTATTGATTAAATTCAAATTTTAGCTTCATATCCTATTAATCAATTTAACTCAATTTAAAATTTTCAATTTCAAATTCATTAAGATATAAATCAAAAAGCTGATAAGAAATTGATGAAGATACGAAATAAGAATCTCCTACAACGGTTCGTAGGGCCATCATCACACCGAAACTTCTCCTGGAGCTGTCCCGAAGGAATCAAAAGAATTTGGAAACGATGGGTTATGGGCCGACTTTCGAAAATTCAACATCGATACTCACTTTATCGACTGTCGAGCAATCGAGTGCCGGAAACTCCAATAGTGAGGGTTTTAGAAAGAAGAAATAGAAGAAAAAGAGAAGAAGGAGAGAAAGAAAGAACAACTGAACAACATCAGACAGAAAACAATATCAGAATCTTACACATCGCAGCGGAACAATATATAATAGATAAACACTAGTCTTTTAAAACAAAGAACTACATCAGTTTATACATACATCAATCATCAGAGTCAATATACAACAATGGACAGTTATATAAACTCGTCCTCATACAGAATACACAGCGGAATAAATACTATCAGATACAAATACTACGTCTCGTCCTCCAGCTCATCTCCAAAGCTCCAGAATATCCAGAATATCCTGATAATCTAACTCTAGACTGCCCGTGTGGAAATTTGTGGGCACCCAGAGTTTAGAAGGGAACAATAAACTCCGAGTCAGTCATGGTGACTGGTGTGAGATCGTAAAACAGTTATTCTTTAAAAATAAACAGCAGAGAATTTTAAAGTCAATTCGCAATGCTTTTGGAAAATGAAACTACCATAAGACCTCCCACCACACACACAATGCAAACGCAGAATTGGAGGAGATTTCTTCTTATGATAGTCAAAGATGCTTACTACGCAAAATCAAATCATTTTTGATATTATTATTAGTGCATAGTGTAGAAACCATTTCGAAAGTATAATATTAATCTTAGCCAACATACGACCAGTATCGTATGCCTACTATAGCTACCATCTAAACAGTGGTGACCACCGTACGTAAATGGCAGGTTCTACAACTAATACCGTACAAAGTTCGTATTGGAGTCTGGATTTCCAACAAATGGTCAGGCTAAGGAACTTCCTATCCACGATGGGTACGTCCCTGGAATAGACGACCCGAGAACCTAACCGGATCTCTGCCAACACAAGGCCGGGTTACCTCTGCAAAAATAGGTAACTACTGACACGCGTATGCCATCCCCCGATCGTCACCGATCTTCCCGAGGATCCCCGATTCGCAACAAACCACATAGATAATAATAATGCAGTAACCACAGAGGTTAAGTATCTGGGCTCCATACCATGATACCACCTTTATCCAGAAGGAATGACATACACTAAGGGGCGCTACTCCCTAGAACCTTGCTGCATTCTTCCTGTTTCGACCATTTCCGGGGTGTGAGGCTCGACGAAGTCTCGTCCACAAAGCTACGCTTTCTCAAAAAGCCCTGCTTCGGGTCAAACAAAATGATCAACCTATGATCACAAAGATATAAGATCAAACAAATGATCATATCACAAATGATCAAACACTGATCATTTCACAGCAACACTCAGTATGCCACGTTACCAAATTGGGATATATCGCTGATAAATTTCAACTACATAACCTCTGAGCTCGTACGTCTCAGAGAAGGGTGTTAAGCTAAGAGAATAAATTCTCCGCCACCAACAGAAATGTATTTAAAAGAAATCAGCTTTATATCTCAAATTGTAACGTCAGACACACAATCCATACAAGTCTGTTCCGGGATCGAACAGAACCGAAGGCACTTCTCACGAAGCCCTTGCACATCCGGATAATTTTCAATCACGTCAGGACTTCCCGTCACTAAGGGTGATAAAACCTCTAAATCGGAGATCAGCCGATGTAGAGTAACTCGACGGTAATCCTTCCGTTTTCAAAAATATCCGGTCTTCAACACCGGTCTTCAAATGCGATTCATAACGACGTATCACATATTCGGAATGGGTTATACGACCCCATGGTCCTTTCCCGGTTAACCCGAATAGTGAGCGCTTATTCAAAATTAAGTGTGGCATTCAAATTCATCCAATCCACAACAAATACCTATCTAAAGGTAATTACTGATAGTCGGTTATTTAACTATCAATAAAGATGCGCAACATCATCAGATTCCAAATAACTTTCCAAATTATTTCATCTTCAAAAATATCTTTACTAGATATATAATTTCCACACTTTTAAAAATAAATCAACGTTTATTTTTGTAAACAGTTTCCATTTCCTTTATAAATTCCATATTGAATTTACATTTTTCGAATACCTACTAATATTCGATTTTCAATCGTTTTCAAATATTCATTTTCGATTTATCTTTAAAAAGATAAAATCTCAAAACAGTTTATTTCATATTGGAAAAACATTTCCATACTTATTTAAAAATAAGTATTTCACAAATCTACCTATTTTCACACTTGGAAAATATTCGATATACTTAAATCAATATTAAGTATACATTTCATTCTTTTAGGAAATCTATTTTCTATAACAACATCAATTTGAGTCAAAACGAATGTTACGTAAAACATCGTTACGACGAATCAAAAATCACTAGTATAGGGATTCAGAATTAAGATAGATATATAAATCCCAATACTATATAAAATATTTCCTTTCGGAAATCATTTACTATAACAACAGTGTTATAGTCCACCATTTCCTTATTTTTCGAAAACATCTATTTCAACAATAAATGTTGAAACCTATGTTTCGATACTTAACACGTTTTAAAACATCTTTTAAAACAACTTCATTAAACAATATTCTTTTTCCCAAAATATATTGATTTTATTCAATAATATATATTTACTGTCCAAATTCGTGAATATAATCACTATCCCAATTTTAACAATTTCTACACATTTAACTTAAAGGATAATTCGCTATCCAAAATCACGAATATATCTCCTTTAATAACTTAAATGTTAAATTTATCAAATTCTATTGATTTTGAATTTATAAAACAATGTTTATAAATCCCATTTCTATTTATAAAACTTCGATTTCTAAATTATCCAATTCAACTTATATAACTCGATTATATACCGGAAGTTTATATTATAAGTTAAGAACTTATAATCCATTTATTTACAACATCTATTCTTTTCTCATCTAAATGTCAAAATCCCATTTATAAGATAATTGCTTATAAATCTTTTTGTTTTACAAAATCTATCCATTTCATAACTTCACAATTTATGAATCTATAAATTTCAATTCACTTATGGAATCCATTTTTATTTGACTTTAACACTTAATAAAACTCATTTCAAAATTCCAATATTTTTAATTTATAAAAATATCAATTTTTATAAATCTTTTTATATGAATTGTTTAAAATACTTCAACAATTCCAATTTAAACTATTTCATAATCTTTATCGATTGTTTATTTCAAAGATAACATTTTTGTCGTATTTCACAAAAATCACAATTTTTACTAACATTAAAATTTTAACATTTATTTATTTAAAATAAACCAATTCAAAAATTTCAATAAAACGTATATTTCTGCAAATCACTTTACAAATCCTTTTAAAATCCAAAATCGTTATTTTTAGACTTTAAAAATTTGAATCCGATGATGCAACGCATCAATTAGTCAATCACAACAGTCAATATCATATCTCAACATATGATAACAGAATACATCTCAATATCTGTAAATAAATAACTACTAGTGAGGAATCCAGTTGGATCCCTCCAACCTGTTTCCCTGCATCCAAAGACGTTAGCACAATACCAATTCCGCTCCAGTACGGAATTATCGCGGTATATAGGTTTTTATAAATCCGCTTACTAACGGCGCAATAGGGTCTCATCCGCTATACGAGGCGGGAAATCATCAATCCAATATATACATATGCCAATATGTATATACTGCTATATATATAGATATATCCTATAATATCTAATATCACATCCAAACAGTCAAATCAACAATCAAGAACTGTTTAATCCAAAAATTCCTTCGAGTGAGAAAAATCTCACCTTAGATCCAAAAATTCCAATCACTTTTAAAATCCCTTTTAAAGTTAAAATCGTTATTTTAAAAAAACTTCAAAACTTGAATCCAATGATGCAACGCATCAATTAGTCCATCACACAGTCAGTATCATATATCATCATATGATAACAGAATATATATCAACATCTGTAAATAAATAAATACAGTTGAGGAATCCAGTTGGATCCCTCCAACCTGTTTCCCTGCTTCCAAAGATGTTAGCACAATACCAATTCCGCTCCAGTACGGAATTATCGCGGTATATAGGTTTTTATAAATCCGCTTACTAACGGCGCAATAGGGTCTCATCCGCTATACGAGGCGGGAATCATCAATCCAATATATACATATGCCAATATGTATATATTGCTATATATAGATATATATCCTACTATATCTAATATCTTATCCAAAACATCAATCAATCAAATCAATAACTGCAATACAAATTTAAATCTGAGTGAGGAGATACCACTTTGTCACATCCTGAAATTTTCGACTTTCGAAAATTCGACATCGATACTCACTTTATCGACTGTCGAGCAATCGAGTGCCGGAAACTCCAACAGTGAGGGTTTTAGAAAGAAAGAAAAGGTAGGAGAAGAAGAAAAAGAGAAGAAAGAAAGAAGAAGAACAACAGAACCACATCAGAACAGAGACAATATCAGAATCTCACATATCGCAGCGGAACAATATATAATAGATAAATGAATAATCTTTAAAACAAAGAACTATATCATTTTATATATATATCAATCATCAGAGTCAATATACAACAATGGACAGTTATATAACTTGTCCTCATACAGAATACACAGCGGAATAAATACTATCAGATACAAATACTACGTCTCGCCATCCAGCTTATCTCCAAAGCTCCAAAATATCCAGAATATCCTGATAACATAACTCTAGGCTGCCCGTGTGGAAATTTGTGGGCACCCAGAGTTTAGAAGGGAACAATAAACTCCGAGTCAGTCATGGTGACTGGTGTGAGATCGTAAAACAGTTATTCTTTATAACAACAAAATAATTTTTAAAGTCAATTCGAAATGCTTTTGGAAAATGAAACTACCATAAGACCTCCCACCACACACACAATGCAAACGCAGAATTGGAGGAGATTTCTTCTTATGATAGTCAAAGATGCTTACTACGCAAAATCAAATCATTTTGGATATTATTATTAGTGCATAGTGTAGAAAACATTTCGAAAGTATAATATTAATCTTAGCCAACATACGACCAGTATCGTATGCCTACTATAGCTACCATCTAAACAGTGGTGACCACCGTACGTAAATGGCAGGTTCTACAACTAATACCGTACAAAGTTCGTATTGGAGTTTGGATTTCCAACAAATGGTCAGGCTAAGGAACTTCCTATCCACGATGGGTACGTCCCTGGAATAGACGACCCGAGAACCTAACCGGATCTCTGCCAACACAAGGCCGGGTTACCTCTGCAAAAATAGGTAACTACTGACACGCGTATGCCATCCCCCGATCGTCACCGATCTTCCCGAGGATCCCCGATTCGCAACAAACCACAAAGAAATAAATTTTTGCAGCAACCACAGAGGTTAAGTATCTGGGCTCCATACCATGATACCACCTTTATCCAGAAGGAATGACATACACTAAGGGGCGCTACTCCCTAGAACCTTGCTGCATCCTTCCTGTTTCGACCATTTCCGAGGTGTGAGGCTCGATGAAGTCTCGTCCACAAAGCTACGCTTTCTACAAAAAGCCCTGCTTCGGGTCAAACAAAATGATCAACCTATGATCACAAAGATATAAGATCAAACAAATGATCATATCGCAAATGATCAAACACTGATCATTTCACAGCAACACTCAGTATGCCACGTTACCAAATTGGGATATATCGCTGATAAATTTCAACTACATAACCTCTGAGCTCGTACGTCTCAGAGAAGGGTGTTAAGCTAAAAGAATAAATTCTCCGCCACCAACAGAAATGTATTTGAAAGAAATCAGCTTTATATCTCAAATTGTAACGTCAGACACACAATCCATACAAGTCTGTTCCTGGATCGAACAGAACCGAAGGCACTTCTCACGAAGCCCTTGCATTTCCGGATAATTTTCTAATCACGTCTGGACTTCCCGTCACTAAGGGTGATAAAACCTCTAAATCGAAGATCAGTCGATGTAGAGTAACTCGACGGTAATCCTTCCGTTTTCAAAAATATCCGGTCTTCAACACCGGTCTTCGAATGCAATTCATAACGACGTATCACATATTCGGAATGGGTTATACGACCCCATGGTCCTTTCCCGGTTAACCCAAATAGTGAGCGATTATTCAAAATAAGTGTGGCATTCAAATTCATCCAATTCACAACAAATACCCACTCAAGGCAATTATTGATAGTCGGTTATTTAACTATCAATAAAGATGCGAAACATCATCAGATTCCAATTAATTTTCCAAATTATTTCATCTTCCAAAATATCTTTTACTAGATATAAAATTTCCACACTTCTAAAATAAATCGATATTTATTTTTCTAAACAGTTTCCCTTTCTTTTATAAATTCCATAGTGAATTTATATTTCAAAAATATCTACTGATATACGATTTTCAAATCGATTCCAATATTCAACTTCATTTTATCTTTAAGAAGATAAAATCTCAAAACGTTTCATTTCATTTTGGAAAACATTTCCATACTTATCTAATAATAAGTATTTCACAAATCTTTTATTTTTAACACTTGGAAAATATCCGATATACTTAAATCAAATTAAGTATATATTCATTCTTTAAGGAAATCATTTATTATAACAACATTTATTTGAGTCAAAACGAATGTTACGTAAAACATCGTTACGACGACTCAAAATCACTAGTATAGGGATTCGGATTTTAGATAGATATATAAATCCCAATACTACATAAAACATTTCCTTTCGGAAATCATTTACTATAACAACAGTGTTATAGTCCACCATTTCCTTAAGTTTCTCGAAAACGTCTATTTCAACAAGAACTGCGGAAATCTATGCTTTCGATTCATAATACATTTTAAAACATCTTTAAAATGTTTAACTTCATTTTTAATATCACTTTTTCAAAAATGAATCCATTTTACTAAACAATATATATTCACTGTCCAAAATCGTGAATATAATTCACTTGACCAAATTTCAATCATTTCTACACATTTCAATTTCAATAGAGATTCGCTATCCAAACTCGCGAATATATCTTCTTAAAAAAAAATCTTCTATATTTAATTTATCCAATTCAATCTATTTCGAATTTATAAACCCGTTTCTAAATTCAATTTTTCTTTTAATAACAACTTCGATTTATAAATTCCTTTCATTAACAAATTCCATTTATAACTCGATATAAATATCACAAGTTTATATTTTTAGTTAATAACTTATCATTCGTTTATTTTAAAAGAAATCGTTCTTTTAAACTTATCAAAATTAAAACTTTCCAATTTCATTAACTTATGAAATTCCATTTTTTTTACTTCATTTTACACTTATAGAAACTTGTCTTACAATCCCAATATTCTAATTTATAAAATGTCAACTTTATAAACCTTTTTAAGTAAACCGTTTATAATATTTTAAAAATTCCAATTAAACCATTTTATAAATTTCTTGACTCTTCATTTCAAAAGAAATCACTTTTTGGTTAAAATTCACAAAATCTTAACTTTTTATAACTTTAAAGTTTTAATGTTTATTTATTTAAAATAAACCAATTCAACAATTTAAATAAACGTATATTTTCAAAGATCACTTTAAAAAAATCCTTTTAAGGTAAAGTCGTTATTTTTAAACTTCAAAACTCGAATCCAATGATGCAACGCATCAATTAGTCCATCACACATCAACATCATATATCATCATATGAGAACAGAATATATATCAATATCTGTAAATAAATAAATACAGTTGAGGAATCCAGTTGGATCCCTCCAACCTGTTTCCCTGCATCCAAAGATGTTAGCACAATACCAATTCCGCTCCAGTACGGAATTATCGCGGTATATAGGTTTTTATAAATCCGCTTACTAACGGCGCAATAGGGTCTCATCCGCTATACGAGGCGGGAAATCATCAATCCAATATATACATATGCCAATATGTATATATTGCTATATATATATAGATATATCCTATCATATCTAATATCACATCCAAATAGCAAGCAATCAGTCAACTAAATAACTGCAATACAAAATTAAATCTGAGTGAGAAGATCTCACCTTAGCATTTAAATTTGAAATCCAATTCCCAATCCAGACTGTTTCTTCGATTATTTTAACCTTGTATAATTAATTATACACTTTATAAATATTCAATACAAATTGAACAATTAAATTTCTATTGGAATTTATCGAACAATTAATCACCAATTACACATTTTCGGCTTTGGCTTAAAATCTGATTTAACTAATTCCCCTTTTACAATAAATTTACTAGAATTTCAATTTGAACTAAATTCCCTTTTTAAATATATTAATTAACCAGTGACTTATAAAAAAAATATCTTAGTAAACTAGAATAACTTAAACTGATCAATTTAGCAAGTCAACCATCAAAATCTATAAATTTTCTTTTCTGCATAAACATTTATAAATTGGAATTGAAAATAAAAATTTTAATTTATCATACTGGAGTTATAGAAAGGTTATAGAACTTTCAGAATCGAATTTGGAATTAATCTGTGAAAATCGAATATTTTAATATTTAATTATCGACTGTAAAAATAGCCAATTTTCGGACAGTCTCAGAATTGAACGAGACCAGTTCCATTGGATCCGTAATAGTTAGTTATTATCGGATTTCAATTTTCGTAGCAATCGAAGTTATCGTTTGACCGTGGCAGCTCGAAACGCATCGATATCATTTTAATTTTAAATCGTCGAGTTAAAATAGTCATTTTTCAAACAGTGTCGGATTTCGACGAAACCAGTTTCATCGGATCCGTAATGTGATATTATTGTAAGATTTCAAATTTCATAATTTTTGGATGTATCGTTTGTCCGGTACAAATTAAAACGCCTCGAAATCGATTTAAATCGGTTTAATTTAAATCGATCGTTTTTCTCTGTATCTCGCACAGACGATCGAATTAGCTTCCGAAACCTGTTCCATTGTGTCCGGAACGCGGGGTAAACCCCAGGAACGCCAGTCACCGCGCGTAAATCGGAGTTTGGGAAAACCGGATGAATAGTGTTCGATATTTGCTATAAATAAACGATTTATCACAAAATAAAAGAAAAAAATTTTAGCTAGGGTTTTATCATGTCGTGGCCGCCATTTCTGAAACCGAAGGCCAGAAAACTCCCATGTTCTCCCTCATTTTTCTTCTAATCCACGTATTGATTCAAGAAGTCGTCAACTACAAAATTTTAAAGGGGATTGAGATCTATACTTTGTACGGTTATGATTGTAAATGGAGGAGTGGATCGATGGCTTTTGGGTCACGAACTCTACGCGTTTCCTCGCGTTTTTCTTCGTCCACACATGACCGAGTTGCACGGAATTCCAGGCAGGGGTAGGCGAGGCGACGAGCTTGCAAATGGTGGTCTCCGATCGACTTACGGTCGAGTCTAGCTAGGGGCGGCATCGAGATGTTTCAAACGGCAATGGGTTCTCTGTCGCGTGAAACACCTGGGAGGGAGAAGACGCGTTCAAGGGCAGGGATGTAGGGCTTTGAAATCAACGGTCCAGATGTATATGGGTATAAATTATAAAAGAGATTGTAAATTAAATTTTATAAAAATTCGTTAAAGTTTAAAACGATGTATCTTGGTCATACGATATCAGATTTCGACGATTTTGGTGGCGCCGGAATCGCAGCAACGTGCTCTACGCTGCAGCGCAGATCTGGGCGTGTTTGGAATCAGTGAAATTTTTGAGTAAAATTAAACGCTTGTTTAATTTATTCGAAAAAAACGCTGGAATCAGAATTAAAATCACGGTGAGATTATTTTCTCACTCAAATTTGAATGTGGAATTATTTACAGTTATTGATTGATGATTGACTGTTTGAATGTGCTATTAGATATGATAGGATATATCTATATATATAGCAGTATATACATATTGGCATATGTATATATTGGATTGATTGATTTCCCGCCTCGTATAGCGGATGAGACCCTATTGCGCCGTTAGTAAGCGGATTTATAAAAAACCTATATACCGCGATAATTCCGTACTGGAGCGGAATTGGTATTGTGCTGACGTTTTTGGATGCAGGGAAACAGGTTGGAGGGATCCAACTGGATTCCTCAACTGTATTTATTTATTTACAGATGTTGATATATATTCTGTCATCATGTGATGATATATGATGTTTGATGTTGTGATGGACTAATTGATGCGTTGCATCATCGGGTTCAATTTTAAAGTTTAAAAATAAACGATTTTTACTTTAAAAGGGATTTTGAAGTGATTTTTGGAAAGTATACGATTTATTAAATTTTGGAATTTATTTATCTTAAATAAATAAATAAATGTTATAAATTTAAAGTTATGAAAATTTTAAATTGTGAAATATACCTGAAAGGTGATTTTGAAATAAATAGTCAAGTGATAAATAAAATAGTTTAAGTTGGATTTCTTTTGAATTATTTAAGAATGACATATATAAAAGATGTACATAATTGATATTTATCAATTAATAGTATTGGAATTTTAAAACGAGTTTCTATAAGTGATAGAAATTTATAGAATTATAAATTGTGAAGACATGAGATTTATAGAATTATAGATTGTGAAGATTTGAAATTTATAGATTTATAAAAGTTGAAGTTTATAGATTTATAAAAATGAATGAGGTTATAAAATGAATGAAGTTATAAAATGAATGAAGTTGTAGAATAAAGACTGATAAGAAATTTACTTGTAACTTGGATTGTTGCCTTTAAATGGGATATTGATCGAATTATTAATAAAGAAGATTTATTAAATTGAAGTCGTTAGAAAATAGAAATAGAATTTATAAACGTTGTTTTATAAATTCGAAATCAATTGAATTTGATAAATTAAATATAGAAGGTTATTAAAGAAGATATATTCACGATCTTGGATAGCGAATTATCTTTAAAATAAATGTGTAGAAAATATTGAAATGTGGTTAGTGAAGTATATTCACGATTTTGGACAGTGAATATATTGTTAAGGAAAATGGATTCATTTTTGAAGAAGTAATATTTTAAAAATGAAGTTAAACATTGTAAAGATGTTTTAAAACGTGTTAAGTATCGAATACAGAGATTTCAACATTCATTGTTGAAATAGACGTTTTCGAGAAAAATAAGGAAATGGTAGACTATAACACTGTTGTTATAGTAAATGATTTCCGAAAGGGAATATTTTTATGTAGTATTGGGATTTATATATCTATCTAAATTTCGAATCCCTATACTAGTGATTTTGAGTCGTCGTAACGATGTTTTACGTAACATTCGTTTTGACTCAAATTGATGTTGTTATAGAAAATAGATTTCCTTAAAGAATGAAATATATACTTAATTTGATTTAAGTATATCGAATATTTTCCAAGTGTGAAAATAGGTAGATTTGTGAAATACTTATTTTTAAATAAGTATGGAAATGTTTTTCCAATATGAAATAAACTGTTTTGAGATTTTATCTTTTTAAAGATAAATCGAAAATGAATATTTGAAAACGATTGAAAATCGAATATTAGTAGGTATTCGAAAAATGTAAATTCAATATGGAATTTATAAAGGAAATGGAAACTGTTTACAAAAATAAACGTTGATTTATTTTTAAAAGTGTGGAAATTATATATCTAGTAAAGATATTTTTGAAGATGAAATAATTTGGAAAAGTATTTGGAATCTGATGATGTTGCGCATCTTTATTGATAGTTAAATAACCGACTATCAATAATTACCTTGAGTAGGTAATTGTTGTGAATTGGATGAAATTGAATGCCACACTTATTTTTGAATAATCGCTCACTATTCGGGTTAACCGGGAAAGGACCATGGGGTCGTATAACCCATTCCGAATATGTGATACGTCGTTATGAATCGCATTTGAAGACCGGTGTTGAAGACCGGATATTTTTGAAAACGGAAGGATTACCGTCGAGTTACTCTACACCGACTGATCTTCGGTTTAGAGGTTTTATCACCCTTAGTGACGGGAAGTCCTGATGTGATTGGAAATTATCCGGAAATGCAAGGGCTTCGTGAGAAGTGCCTTCGGTTCTGTTCGATCCCGGAACAGACTTGTATGGATAGTGTGTCTGACGTTACAATTTGAGATATAAAGCTGATTTCTTTCAAATATATATCTGTTGGTGGCGGAGAATTTATTCTCTTAGCTTAACACCCTTCTCTGAGACGTACGAGCTCAGAGGTTATGTAGTTGAAATTTATCAGCAATATATCCCAATTTGGTAACGTGGCATACTGAGTGTTGCTGTGAAATGATCAGTGTTTGATCATTTGTGATATGATCATTTGTTTGATCTTATATCTTTGTGATCATAGGTTGATCATTTTGTTTGACCCGAAGCAGGGCTTTTTGAGAAAGCGTAGCTTTGTGGACGAGACTTCGTCGAGCCTCACACCCCGGAAATGGTCGAAACAGGACGAATGCAGCAAGGTTCTAGGGAGTAGCGCCCCTTAGTGTATGTCATTCCTTCTGGATAAAGGTGGTATCATGGTATGGAGCCCAGATACTTAACCTCTGTGGTTACTGCATTATTATTATCTATGTGGTTTGTTGCGAATCGGGGATCCTCGGGAAGATCGGTGACGATCGGGGGATGGCATACGCGTGTCAGTAGTTACCTATTTTTGCAGAGGTAACCCGGCCTTGTGTTGGCAGAGATCCGGTTAGGTTCTCGGGTCGTCTATTCCAGGGACGTACCCATCGTGGATAGGAAGTTCCTTAGCCTGACCATTTGTTGGAAATCCAAAGAAACAATACGAGCCTTGTACGGTTTTAGTTGTAGAACCTGCCATTTAATATGGTAGCTATAGCAAGCATACTATAATGGTACCTATGCTGGCTAAGATTTATATTCTACTTTCGAAATGTTTTCTACACTATGCACTAATAATAATATCAAAAAGAATTTGATTTTCGCGTAGTAAGCATCTTTGACTATCATAAGAAGAAATCTCCTCCAAGTCTGCGTTTGCATTGTGTGTGTGGCGGGAGGTCTTATGGTAGTTTCATTTTCCAAAAGCATTGCGAATTGACTTTAAAAATATTTCTGTTGTTTAAGTTAAAGATAAACTGTTTTACGATCTCACACCAGTCACCATGACTGACTCGGAGTTTATTGTTCCCTTCTAAACTCTGGGTGCCCACAAATTTCCACACGGGCAGCCTAGAGTTATGTTATCAGGATATTCTGGATATTCTGGAGCTTTGGAGATAAGCTGGATGACGAGACGTAGTATTTGTATCTAATAGTATTTATTCCGCTGTGTATTCTGTATGAGGACAAGTTATATAACTGTCCATTGTTGTACTGAGTTGTATATTGACTCTGATGATTGATGTATGTATAAACTGATATAGTTCTTTGTTTTAAAAGACTATGATTATCTATTATATATTGTTCCGCTGCGATGTGTAAGATTCTGATATTGTTTTCTGTTTCTGTTCTGTGCTCTTGTTCTGTTGTTGTCCTTCTATCTTCTTCTTCTACCTTTTCTTTCTTTCTTAAAACCATAACTTTTCGGGTTTCCGGCTTTCGATGGCTCGGCAGTCGATAAAGTGAGTATCGATGTTGAATTTTCGAAAGTCGAAAATAAAAGGGCAAAGGTGAGATCTCCTCACTCAGATTTAAATTTGTATTGCAGTTATTGATTTGATTGATTGATGTTTTGGATAAGATATTAGATATAGTAGGATATATATCTATATATAGCAATATATACATATTGGCATATGTATATATTGGATTGATGATTCCCGCCTCGTATAGCGGATGAGACCCTATTGCGCCGTTAGTAAGCGGATTTATAAAAACCTATATACCGCGATAATTCCGTACTGGAGCGGAATTGGTATTGTGCTAACATCTTTGGATGCAGGGAAACAGGTTGGAGGGATCCAACTGGATTCCTCAACTGTATTTATTTATTTACAGATGTTGATATATATTCTGTTATCATATGATGATATATGATACTGACTGTGTGATGGACTAATTGATGCGTTGCATCATTGGATTCAAGTTTTGAAGTTTTTTTAAAATAACGATTTTAACTTTAAAAGGGATTTTAAAAGTGATTATTTGAAAGTATACGTTTATTAAATTTTTGAAATAATTTAGAAACGTTAAAATTATTAAAGTTATAAAAGTTAAGATTTTTGGTGAAATATAACTGAAAGATGATTTTTGAAATAAATAGCTAAGTAATTTATAAAGTCGCTTAAATTTGGATTTTTGAGTTATTAAAAACAATGTATATAAAAGATGTACAAAGATTTGATATTTTATAAATCAAATATTGGAATTATAAAACGGGTATTTTATAAGTGTTAAAAAGAAGTATGAATAGATTTCACAAGTAAATGAAATTAATAGATATAAATTGTGAAGTTATAAAATGGATGAAACTGTAGAATAAAAGATTTATAAGAGATTAACTTATAAATTGGATTTTTATCTTTAGATGGAATATTTATCGAATTATGAATAAAGGAGATTTATTAAATTGAAGTCGTTAGAAAATAGGAATAGAATTTATAAAAGTTGTTTTATAAATTCGAAATCGATAGAATTTGATAAATTAAATGTAGAAGATTTTTAAAGAAGATATATTCGCGATTTTGGATAGCGAATTTTTGTTGAAATAAAATGTGTAGAAAATAGTGAAATGTAATTAGTGAAGTATATTCACGATTTTGGATAGTGAATATATTGTTAAGTAAAATGGATATGTTTCGGGAAAGCGATATTTGAAATGAAGTGATTGTTTTAAAAGATGTTTTAAAACGTGTGAATTACCGAAATCATAGATTTCAACATTTATTGTTGAAATAGACGTTTTCGAGAAATAAGGAAATGATGGACTATAACACTGTTGTTATAGTAAATGATTTCCGAAAGGAAATGCTTTTAATGTAGTATTGGGATTTATATATCTATCAAAATTTCGAATCCCTATACTAGTGATTTTTGAGTCGTCGTAACGATGTTTTACGTAACATTTGTTTTGACTCAAATTGATGTTGTTATAGAAAATAGATTTCCTTAAAGAATGAATATATACTTAATTTGATTTAAGTATATCGAATATTTTCAAATGTGAAAATAAATAGACTTGTGAAATACTTATTATTTAATAAGTAAGGAAATACTTTTCCAATATGAAATGAACGTTTTGAGAATTTATCTTCTTAAAGATAAATTGAAATTGAATATTGAAAACGATTTGAAAATCGTATATCAGTAGATATTTTGAAATATAAATTCACTTTGGAATTTATAAAAGAAATGGGAATTCGTCTTAAAAATAAATGTTGATTTATTTCTGAAGTGTGGAAATTTTATATCTAGTAAAGATATTTTGGAAAATAAATAATTTGGAAAATTATTTGGAATCTGAGGATGTTGCGCGTCTTTATTGATAGTTAAATAACCGACTATCGATAATTACCTTTAGATAGGTATTTGTTGTGAATTGGATGAATTTGAATGCCACACTTGTTTTTGAATAAACGCTCACTATTCGGGTTAGCCGGGAAAGGACCATGGGGTCGTATAACCCATTCCGAATATGTGATACGTCGATATGAATTGCATTTGAAGACCGGTGTTGAAGACCAGATATTTTTGAAAACGGAAGGATTACCGTCGAGTTACTCTACATCGACTGATCTTCGATTTAGAGGTTTTATCACCCTTAGTGACGGGAAGTCCTGACGTGATTGAAAATTATCCGGAAATGCAAGGGCTTCGTGAGAAGTGCCTTCGGTTCTGTTCGATCCCGGAACAGACTTGTATGGATTGTGTGTCTGACGTTACAATTTGAGATATAAAGCTGATTTCTTTCAAATACATTTCTGTTGGTGGCGGAGAATTTATTCTCTTAGCTTAACACCCTTCTCTGAGACGTACGAGCTCAGAGGTTATGTAGTTGAAATTCATCAGCGATATATCCCAGTTTGGTAACGTGGCATACTGAGTGTTGCTGTGAAATGATCAGTGTTTGATCATTTGTGATATGATCATTTGTTTGATCTTATATCTTTGTGATCATAGGTTGATCATTTTGTTTGACCCGAAGCAGGGCTTTTTGAGAAAGCGTAGCTTTGTGGACGAGACTTCGTCGAGCCTCACACCCCGGAAATGGTCGAAACAGGAAGGATGCAGCAAGGTTCTAGGGAGTAGCGCCCCTTAGTGTATGTCATTCCTTCTGGATAAAGGTGGTATCATGGTATGGAGCCCAGATACTTAACCTCTGTGGTTGCTGCACAGTTATTATTACTTTGTGGTTTGTTGGAAATCGGGGATCCTCGGGAAGATCGGTGACGATCGGGGGATGGCATACGCGTGTCAGTAGTTACCTATTTTTGCAGAGGTAACCCGACCTTGTGTTGGCAGAGATCCGGTTAGGTTCTCGGGTCGTCTATTCCAGGGACGTACCCATCGTGGATAGGAAGTTCCTTAGCCTGACCATTTGTTGGAAATCCAAACTCCAATACGTGATTTGTACGGTATTAGTTGTAGAACCTGCCATTTACGTACGGTGGTCACCACTGTTTAGATGGTAGCTATAGTAGGCATACGATACTGGTCGTATGTTGGCTAAGATTAATATTATACTTTCGAAATGTTTTCTACACTATGCACTAATAATAATATCAAAAAGAATTTGATTTTTGCGTAGTAAGCATCTTTGACTATCATAAGAAGAAATCTCCTCCAATTCTGCGTTTGCATTGTGTGTGTGGTGGGAGGTCTTATGGTAGTTTCATTTTCCAAAAGCATTGCGAATTTGACATTAAAATTCTCTGCTATTTATTTTAAAGATAAACTGTTTTACGATCTCACACCAGTCACCATGACTGACTCGGAGTTTATTGTTCCCTTCTAAACTCTGGGTGCCCACCATTTTCCACACGGGCAGCCTAGAGTTAGATTATCAGGATATTCTGGATATTCTGGAGCTTTGGAGATGAGCTGGATGACGAGACGTAGTATTTGTATCTGATATATTTATTCCGCTGTGTATTCTGTATGAGGACAAGTTTATATAACTGTCCATTGTTGTTTATTGACTCTGATGATATGATGTGATGTAATGTAATAACAGATATAATTCTTTTGTTTTTAAATGATATTCATTTATCTATTATATATTGTTCCGCTGCGATATGTGAGATTCTGATATTGTTTTTCTGTTTCTGATGTTGTTCTGTTGTTCTTCTTCTTTCTTTCTTCTCTTTTTCTTCTTTCTTAAAACCATAACTTTCCGGGTTTCCGGCATTCGATGGCTCAGCAGTCGATAAAGTGAGTATCGATGTTGAATTTTCGATGGCTCAGCAGTCGCTTCATTACAGCATGATAGGGGGTTCTCGCTTCGCGGTTAGGTGGCGAACGGGGGACTCTTACCCCTACATGTCCCTGAGAGGGATGGGTTGGTTAGGCAGAGGCCGTGACAGTCGAGAGGCTGGCCGTAAAAGCAAGTTTGGGATATCATTGTAAGCCACGGTGGGGCTGGGATGGTTGAAAAGCCTACCGGTTGTGACCGCTTCCCAAAAAATTCGGGATGTTACATTTGGTATCAGAGCATATGGTTAAGCGACAACCCTGCTCTGTTGGGTGTTACTCATTAGAGATAGAGTCAGCAGTACTCTAGAATGAGTTGAGTGTAATAATAGATATGAGTGCGTATTTGTTAGTTAATATAAAATTGTTTTATATTGTGATGATTGGTTTGTTGAGTGGTATATGGATTCTGGTCGGTATTGTCCGTACAACTCTATCGATAGGGATCTCTAAACACTTGAATAGAACAATTCGGCACAGTATTGTTTTAAATAGGGTAAATGAAATAATTTTACCCAAATCTATTTTTGTATAGAAAAGAAATGATTTTCTGTAAATTATTACAGTATATGGTTGCATGGATGTTAGGAAAGTGATGATATTGAAATGTTATCACTACTATTGAAATTAAATGAGAAATTGAAATCGTAACTTCAAAGTTAAGAAAATTAATCCATATACGAATGAAATCTGAGAATGTAAATTATAAATGTGATTTGTAATTTGAGACGGAATTCCAGAGAAGTTTTTGGAAATGTTTGAAAAGAATTTGAAAATTTTGGAGATTTGGAAAGTTTAAATCTTTTTGGAGTTGAAAATGGATTTCGAAGGTTTTGAAAAATGTTTTGAAGAGATGAAAAGCTCTAAACTCTTTTCGGTCGCTGGAAAATAACTTCGATGATGACCGCGGCATCATTGGTGTTCATTCTCGGGTTTCCAAAAGAGGAATTGTTGCCAAATTGTTTTAAATGGAAGAAGTTTAAAAATGGGTTTGGTTTTAGAAAATTCAAAGGATAATTTGAATTGTTTTCAAAAGAGATTTTTGAAATGTTGGTAAGACTCTGGAATACCATATTTATGAAATATTATTAAGTTGATAACTTATACAAATTGAATGTTGATAGAATAAATTTAACTTAAAGAGTGGAGTTAAATAAAAGAAAGTATAAGTGAATGTGAATGTATAAATGATTGTATAAATCAAGATGTAAATAAGTTGATAACTTATAGAATATTTGACATCTGATTGGAATGAAATTCAAATTGAAGACGAATGAATTAGAAATTGAAACTAATTTAAAATGGTGCAGTTATAAATGAAAGGTAATTGATAAAAATTCAATATTCAGAAGTCGAACGGAATCCAAACTTGATTGGAATAGTGAATTGAATTCAAATGAATGTGAACTGTAAAATTTAATGAAAATAGTTATGTAACTTCAATAGTAGACTAGAAGTGGTATAAGAAGTTTATATTGGAAAATTTGGTAATTGAATGTGCGAAATAGTTTGAATAGTATAACTAGATATTATGGCTAGTAGGATATACAGGTTATAAAGGAAATTGAATTTGATTTCACAGATAATTTGAATTGCTCGACAAAAAGGTACGTATTTGAGTTTTAATATGAGTTTTTGATGATTTCTCTCTAGCCGCTTGGCTTTTTTCTTTTTCTTTTTGAAATCTGAGGGTCCGTAGGGACGTTTTGTAGTCGTACCGTATTAGCCGCGCAAAGGAGACGCTGGCGAAATTTTTCGAAAATTTAGGGTGTTAGAAAATTTTTGAGAAAATTTTGAAGTTAAAATTTGAATTTAAACTCGAATTTGAATTTTGAAGTTAAACAATGTTGTTTTGAAACTTATAATTGAAGTTGGAAATTTAGTTGAATGATAACGAATCTTTAGTAGAAAGATTTGTTTTGAAGAATTGATAAAACTATTGAATGTTGAAAAATAATAGACGAGTTAAGGACATTTTTTTCCTAACTTGTAATTTCGAGGACGAAATTCTTTTAAGGGGGGAAGTTTGTAACGACCCTGAATTTTGAACAAATTAAATTTAGAATATTTAATTAATTTTAAGTATTTGAACGATGATTTAATTTGAATCCCGAATTTAACTTGGAATTTGGCGATTAATCTTTAAAATTTAATCTGTTGATAGTTAAATAAAAATTTGAATCTACAATTTTAAGCTGAAGAAAAATATTTCAAAAGCTTTTAGAATTCGTATTGACAATACTGAATATAATTAAAACTTCAGAATCGAATTTAAATAAATTTGATCAGTTTTGAATTTATATCGTTCGTATCGATATTTAAAAATAGTCAATTTTCAAACAGTCTCGGAATTCGACGAAACCAGTTCCGTTGGGTCCGTAACGTTAAATTATCACCGGGTTTTAAATTTCGTATCGTTTGGAGTTGTTTTGAGAACACACGATAATTAAACGCGTAGAGATTAAATGAAATTCAATTTAAAATTTTGTTAATTTACACCAGCACATTCTCCCCTTAATCACGCCTACAATCACGAACCCATCGTGTAAACCATACCCCTTTCATCTCAAGGTAATGGCCGAAGCCTCCTTTATTCAGAAACAAATCGCGAGCCATTTGAAAATTTAAAATCTCGATTTTCTTCCCAACCCTCAAAACAAAACGAAATCCCTCTTCTCTAAATTAACTCGTTCGAGTCACTCGCGAAATGGAATAGCGGGAGTTCGCCTGCGAGTTCGTCGAGCATCGAGTTATGGCGGCGTCAAGTAGCTCGAGCTTCAGCGCGCGAGTGATTCGCGACCAGGTAGGCAAGGAGGAGGCAGCGACCGGAAGCTAGCGGTAGTGGGAACATCGCGATGAAGGGGCGACGCACCTAGGGTTTGAAGGATTGCGAATTGGGGAACCGAGCGAATTCGATTCGCGTTCGAACAATTGGGGCAAGCTGTGATTTTGGAAGCAAAGGAGACGCGCTGTTTTCAGTGGCTCATGAGTTCGATCTCGCGAAGAGATAATGGCAGTGGGGAGGACGTGAAGTTGTACGACTTGTAGTTGCGGTGGTGGTGGATCGCGACCTGGGGAGGTGGTGCGTGCGCGCTGCAGCATAGTGAAGCAGAGGCAGCGTAGGCTTTGGCTTCGATCATTATCGACGACGAAGCTAGGGGGGACGGCTGTCGAAGTCGAGCTCGATTTCGAGCAGTTGGGTGAGCATCATGATTTTGGATCTGGGTTCCTAAATTTACAGTGAGGTAAACATTGGTTTTGAATTTTTATTTTATTGAAACTATATATATATATATACACACACACCAATATTTAACAAATTCTAGAATTGTTAAATAAATTGATTAAGTAAATTAAACTCCTCAATCATATCATTTAAAATCTACAATTAGTTAAATTTGTATGAAAAATTTGTTATTCAATTGATTCGAGTATTAATAGATTGTATAAATATTTATACAAGGTTAAACCGTGAAGAAATGGTCAAAATGAAAAATGGAATGCAAAATAAAAAGCTAAGGTGAGATCTTCTCACTCAGATTTAATTTTGAATTGCAGTTATTGATTTGGTTGATTTGTTTGGATGTGGTATTAGATATAATAGGATATATCTATATATATAGCAGTATATACATATTGGCATATGTATATATTGGATTGATGATTTCCCGCCTCGTATAGCGGATGAGACCCTATTGCGCCGTTAGTAAGCGGATTTATAAAAACCTATATACCGCGATAATTCCGTACTGGAGCGGAATTGGTATTGTGCTGACATTTTTGGATGCAGGAAAACAGGTTGGAGGGATCCAACTGGATTCCTCAACTGTATTTACTTATTTACAGATATTGATATATATTCTGTTATCATATTGATATATGATATTGACTGTTGTGATGGACTGATTGGTGCTGTTGCATCATCGGATTCAAGTTTTAAAAATAACGACTTTTAATTAAAAAAGGACTTTTAAAGTGATTTTTGGAATAAACAGTTGATCGATTTATAAAATGGTTTAAGTTGAGATTTTTAAAAAATATTATAAACGGTTTATTTAAAAGGTTTATAAGGTTGACACTTTATAAATTAAAAATGTTGGTATTATAAAACGAGTTTTTTTATAAGTGTTAAAATGAATTTTTAAGAATTTATAAATAAATGAAATTTAAAATTTGTGAACTTATAAATGGAAAATGATTTTTGTGGAATAAATGAAATTATAAGTATTTAACTTATAATATGGATTGTGGTAGAAAAATTGAATTGTGAATTGAATAGGTCGTTAAAGAAGATTTATAGATCAAATTGGTAATAAAGGAGATTTATTAAATTGAAGTCGTTAGGAAATAGAAATAGAATTTATAAACGTTGTTTTATAAATTCGAAATCAATTGGATTTGATAAATTAAAATGTTAAAGAAGACATATTCGCGATTTTGGATAGTGGATAATTCTTGAAATAAATATGTAGAAAAGACTGAAATTTGGTTAGTGAAATATATTCACGATTTTGGACAGTGGATATATTGTTAAGTAAAATGGATTTATTTTTGAAGAAGTGATATAAAAATGAAGTTAAACATTTTAAAGATGTTTTAAAATGTATTATGAATCGAAATCATAGATTTCAACATTTATTGTTGAAATAGACGTTTTCGAGAGATAAGGAAATGATAGACTATAACACTGTTGTTATAGTAAATGATTTCCGAAAGGAAATATTTTTATCTAGTATTGGGATTCATATATCGATCTTAATTCCGAACCCCTATACTAGTGATTTTGAGTCGTCGTAACGATGTTTTACGCAACATTCGTTTTGACTCAAATAAATGTGATTTAAGAATGATTTCCTTAAAGAATGAGATATATACTTAATTTTGATTTTAAGTATATCGAATATTTTCTAAGTGTTGAAAATAAATAGATTTGTGAAATACTTATTTTTAAATAAGTATGGAATTGCTTTTCCAATATGAAACGAACGTTTTGAGAAATTATCTTTTTAAAGATAAATTGAAATTGAATATTTGAAAACGATTTAAAATCGTATATCAGTAGATATTTTGAAAGATATAAATTCACTATGGAATTTATAAAAGAAAGCGAAATCGTTTGAAAATAAATATTGATTTATTTTTGAAGTGTGGAAATTGATTTGAAATTGTTTTCAAATGGTTAAGCGTGGAAAATTCTATATCTAGTAAAGATATCTTTGAAGATGAAATAATTTAGAAAATTATTTGGAATCTGATGATGTTGCGCATCTTTATTGATAGTTAAATAACCGACTATCAATAATTACCTTTAGATAGGTATTTGTTGTGAATTGGATGAATTTGAATGCCACACTTATTTTTGAATAAGCGCTCACTATTTGGGTTAGCCGGGAAAGGACCATGGGGTCGTATAACCCATTCCGAATATGTGATACGTCGTTATGAATTGCATTCGAAGACCGGTGTTGAAGACCGGATATTTTTGAAAACGGAAGGATTACCGTCGAGTTACTCTACATCGACTGATCTTCGATTTAGAGGTTTTATCACCCTTAGTGACGGGAAGTCCTGACGTGATTGAAAATTATCCGGAAATGCAAGGGCTTCGTGAGAAGTGCCTTCGGTTCTGTTCGATCCCGGAACAGACTTGTATGGATTGTGTGTCTGACGTTACAATTTGAGATATAAAGCTGATTTCTTTCAAATACATTTCTGTTGGTGGCGGAGAATTTATTCTCTTAGCTTAACACCCTTCTCTGAGACGTACGAGCTCAGAGGTTATGTAGTTGAAATTTATCAGCGATATATCCCAATTTGGTAACGTGGCATACTGAGTGTTGCTGTGAAATGATCAGTGTTTGATCATTTGTGATATGATCATTTGTTTGATCTTATATCTTTGTGATCATAGGTTGATCATTTTGTTGACCCGAAGCAGGGCTTTTTGAGAAAGCGTAGCTTTGTGGACGAGACTTCGTCGAGCCTCACACCCCGGAAATGGTCGAAACAGGACGAATGCAGCAAGGTTCTAGGGAGTAGCGCCCCTTAGTGTATGTCATTCCTTCTGGATAAAGGTGGTATCATGGTATGGAGCCCAGATACTTAACCTCTGTGGTTACTGCATTATTATTTCTATGTGGTTTGTTGCGAATCGGGGATCCTCGGGAAGATCGGTGACGATCGGGGGATGGCATACGCGTGTCAGTAGTTACCTATTTTTGCAGAGGTAACCCGGCCTTGTGTTGGCAGAGATCTAACCGTAACGTTAGGTTCTCGGGTCGTCTACTCCAGGGACGTACCCATCGTGGATAGGAAGTTCCTTAGCCTGACCATTTGTTGGAAATCCAAAGAAACAATACGTGACTTGTACGGTTTTAGTTGTAGAACCTGCCATCTAATATGGCAGCTATAGCAAGCATACTATAATGGTACCTATGCTGGCTAAGATTTATATTCTACTTTCGAAATGTTTCTACACTATGCACTAATAATAATATCAAAAAGAATTTGATTTCTGCGTAGTAAGCATCTTTGATTATCATAAGAAGAAATCTCCTCCAAGTCTGCGTTTGCATTGTGTGTGTGGCGGGAGGTCTTATGGTAGTTTCATTTTCCAAAAGCATTGCGAATTGACTTTAAAATCTTCCCGTTGTTTATTTTAAAGAATAACTGTTTTACGATCTCACACCAGTCACCATGACTGACTCGGAGTTTATTGTTCCCTTCTAAACTCTGGGTGCCCACCAATTTCCACACGGGCAGTCTAGAGTTAGATTATCAGGATATTCTGGATATTCTGGAGCTTTGGAGATAAGCTGGATGACGAGACGTAGTATTTGTATCTGATAGTATTTATTCCGCTGTGTATTCTGTATGAGGACAGGTTATATAACTGTTCATTGTTGTTTATTGACTCTGATGATATGATGTGATGTAATGTAATAACAGATATAATTCTTTTGTTTTTAAATGATATTCATTTATCTATTATATATTGTTCCGCTGCGATATGTGAGATTCTGATATTGTCTCTGTTCTGTATCTGTTGTTGTTCAGTTGTTCTTTCCTTCTCTTTACAGTTGGTATCAGAGCATATGGTTAAGCGACAACCCTGCTCTGTTGGGTGTTACTCATTAGAGATAGAGTCAGTAGTACTCTAGAATGAGTTGAGTGTAATAATAGATATGAGCGCGTATTTGTTATTTGAATATAAAAAAATTGTTTTATATTGTGATGATTGATTTATTGAGTGGTATATGGATTCTGGTCAATACGAGTAATTAACGATCATTGATAGGGATCTCTAAACAATCGAATAGAACAATTCGGCACAATATTGTTTTAAATAGGGTGAATGAAATAATTTTACCCAAAACTATTTTTGTATATAAAAGAAATGATTTTTCTATGAATTATCATAGTATATGGTTGCATGGTTGTTAGAAAGTGATAATATTGAAATGTTATCATTATTATATGAAATTGAATACGAAATGGAAATTGTAACTCCAAAGTTAAGAAATGAATTCATATATGAATAAAATTTAAGAATGTAAATTATAAATGTGATTTGTAATTTAAAACGGAATTCCAGAGAAGTTTTTGGAAATGTTTTGAAAAGAATTTGAAATTTTTGGAGATTTCGAAAGTTTAAATCATTTTTGGAGTTGAAAATGAATTTGAAAAGATTTGAAAATGTTTTGAAAAGATGAAAGCTCTAAACTCTTTTCGGTCGCTGGAAAATAATTCCGATGATGACCATGGCCTCACCGGTGTTCATTTTCGGGTTTCCAAAAGAGAAATTGCTGCCAAATTGTTTTTAAATGAAAGTTGTTTGGAAAATTGAGTTTTGTTTTGAAAATTCAAAAGATAAATTTGAATTGTTTTCAAATTGGCTTTGAAATGCTGGTAAACTCTGGAATGCTATATAAAGATATTTATGAAATATTACTAAGTTGATAACTTATACCAATTAAATTTTGGTAGAATAAATTTAACTTAAAAGAATGAAGTTAAATCAAAGCAAGTATAAGCGAACAAATTTAAATGAGAGTGAAATTGAATGTTAAAATTCATTTTTGAATTTGTAAGTGAATAAGACTGCATTGAAATTGATTTGTGAAAACGAGTGAAGTATTAAACTAAAATTTGTAAGTAAAGCTAAGTGAATATTAACCGAATGAATAAGTTGAAACGAATTAAATTCAATGATTATAAAAGAAAGGTAAATTGAATTCGAATTGGAAATCCAGTTTGATATAAGTAATTGTAAACCAAACTAGTGAATTGTAAATAAATTTTGGAACGAACAAAAGTGAATAAAACTGGAATCGAAGACGAAGGAATTAGTAATTGAAACTAATTTAAAATAAGCAGTTGTAAACGAAAGTTAATCGGTGAAATTCAATGTTTCAGAATTTAAGATGAATAGAATTGAAATTGAATTGAAATTGTGAATTGAATTCAAATGAATATGAAACTTCAATAGTGAACTAAAGGTGATATAAGTAGTTTATATTGAAATTTTTGTAATAGAATTTACAAAATGGTTTGAATGTGTAACTAGATATTATGGCTAGTAGGACATACAGGTGTTATAAAAGGATTTGGGATTTTGATTTCACAGATAAATTGAATTGCTCGACAAAAGGTACGTATTTGAATTATAATATGAGTTTTTGATGATTTCTTCTCTAGCCGTTTGGCTTTTTCTTTTTCTTTTTGAAATCTGAGAGTCCGTAGGGACGTTTTGTAGTCGTGCCGTATTAGCCGCGCAAAGGAGACGCTGGCGAAATTTTTCGAAAATTTAGGGCGTTAGAAAATTTTTGAGAAAATTTTGAAGTTAAAATTTGAATTTAAACTCGAATTTGAATTTAGAAGTTAAACAATGTTGTTTGAAACTTAAAAATTGAAGTTGGAAATTTAGGTGATAACGAATCTCTAGTAGAGAGATTTGTTTTGAAAGTTTGATAAAACTATTAGATGTTGGAAAAAATAGTAGACGAGTTAAGGACCATTTTTCCTAACTTGTAATTTCGAGGACGAAATTCTTTTAAGGAGGGAAGTCTGTAACGACCCGGAATTTTGACCAAATTAAATTGAGAATATTTAATTAATTTTAAATATTTGAACGACGATTTAATTTGAATCCCGATATAACTTTGAAATTTGCGATTAAACTTTAGAATTTAATCGATTGAAAGTTGAATAAAAATTTGAATCTTCAATTTTAGGCTGAAGAAAAATATTTCGAAAACTGTTAAAATTCGTATTGATAATACTGAAGATAATAGAAGCTTCAGAAATGGATTTAGAATTGATTTGATCAGTTTTGAAATGTATATCGTTCAATCGATATTTAAAAATAGCTGTCCGAGGCGCAGTCTCGGAATTCGACGAAACGAGTTCCATTGGATCCGTAATATTGTTTTATTACCGGATTTTAAATTTTGTAATTTTCAGAGCTATTGTGTGATCGTACGAGATAAAAACGTCTGGACGGTAATTAATTGATTTAATTTAAATATAAATTTATATATTCAAATCATCAGCCACCCTACGTTTTTGCAGACCTATTCCCTGTTAAAACACGTTCTCTTGTCTCCTTCGTACCATTCCTTCTCATTCCTTCTCCTGTTAAAATACACGAACAAAACACTCTCGCTCAAAAACATCAAAACGAAAAGAGAAATGGCCACTCATCATTTTCCCTTATTCTTCCCAGTCCATTCGAACGAAGTCTCGTTCAAAATTTTCAAAACCAAAAATCAACAGAAAATCCCTTTCCTCGTTCGAAAATCACGAGTCCCCTGACATCCTTCCATCTTTGCAAACCCAATTCGAAAAAAAAAATATATACGAAGTCGCTAGTTTCGCTCGCAACTAGAAGGCGAGGGTTTGCAGGGGTTCGAGCGATTCTGGGAGGAGCATGCGAAATCGAATAAGGGGGTTCGCGTTCGAATTTGGGGAGACTGGGTAGCTCGCGTGGGCACGAGCGCGGTGCTCGCGAAGCTCGCGTTCGACATGAAGGCGCGAGCGAATGGGGGAGGATCGACTTGTTTTCTGGCGTAGGCGAGAGTGGGAAATTCGATCGCGAGTTTGTATTGGGATTGCGAGGCAACATCGATGGTGATGTTCGACACGCGAGGGGATAGAAGGGCAGCGCGGCATCTCGAATCGCGTGCGCCTGTGATGTGTCATCGAGGTGAGGCAGGGTCGAGGCGAAGTCCGGGGCGATGGTGCGATGAGTATCGGCGACGGCAACATCGAGCTAGGCATTTGAGGGTTTGGCTGGCGAATTCAATGCATTCGACTTCGAGTTTTTGACAAGTGAGGTAAATTTATTTATTTTACTCAATTTAGAAATCAATTTGGTAATGGAAAATAAATTGTTAAAAGAAATTGAATTGAATTAAAGATATTTATTTTAAGTAAAATTTTGGTTGAATGGATTTATTTAAAAAGAATAAGTTCGAATTATAAACTTTTATTTTGAAAAGAAAATTTTGTTTACAGTTTAAAATGGTTTAGTTAAAATATAATTTTTTGTTAGTTAAATTTATTTGGGAAAGTGAAATGCATTTGGAAAAAGAAAAGGAGAATAACAAATGGAAAAATTAAATATACACACGCACACATTCTTATTTTAGAAGTTAAGCAGGAAATAGTATATATGTATATGGAATTTTGGAAATGGAAATATTAAGTGCTGTAAAGTTAAACAAAGTTGTAAATGTATACAGTTTACGATTAAGAAAATTTGTTTAAAACTAAATTATTAGTTGAATTTAAAAATTTAGTTTCAAAAGGAAAATATTTATTTAAAAGGAGATTTGTTAGAAAACAAATTTAACTTGTGATTTTATTTTCACATACCGAAATTTTCGACTTTCGAAAATTCGACATCGATAATCACTTTATCGACTGCCGAGAAATCGAGTGCCGGAAATTCCAATAGTGAGGGTTTTGAGAAAAAGAATAGAAGAAAAGATAGAAGGAAAAGAGAAGAAAGAAAGAAGAAGAACAACAGAACAACATCAGAACAGAAAACAATATCAGAATCTCACATATCGCAGCGGAACAATATATAATAGATAAATGAATAATCTTTAAACAAAAGAATTATATCATTTTATACATACATCAATCATCAGAGTCAATATACAACTCAGTACAAAAATGGACAGTTTTATAACTTGTCCTAATACAGAATACACAGAGGAATAAGTATATCAGATACAAATACTACGTCTCGTCATCCAGCTTATCTCCAAGCTCCAGAATATCCAGAATATCCTGATAATATAACTCTAGGCTGCCCGTGTGGAAATTGGTGGGCACCCAGAGTTTAGAAGGGAACAATAAACTCCGAGTCAGTCATGGTGACTGGTGTGAGATCGTAAAACAGTTATTCTTTAAAAATAAACAACAGGAAAACTTTTAAAGTCAATTCGCAATGCTTTTGGAAAATGAAACTACCAAAAGACCTCCCACCACACACACAATGCAAACGCAGAATTGGAGGAGATTTCTTCTTATGATAGTCAAAGATGCTTACTACGCAAAAATCAAATCATTTTGATATTTTTATTAGTGCATAGTGTAGAAAACATTTCGAAAGTATAATATTAATCTTAGCCAGCATAGGCATTCCGCACTTATGCCTACTATAGCTACCATCCAAACAGTGGTGACCACCATAAGTGAATGATAGGTTCTACAACTAAAACCGTACAAGATCGTATTGTTTCTTTGGATTTCCAACAAATGGTCAGGCTAAGGAACTTCCTTTTCCACGATGGGTACGTCCCTGGAATAGACGACCCGAGAACCTAACGTTACGGTTAGATCTCTGCCAACACAAGGCCGGGTTACCTCTGCAAAAATCGCTGATAACTTCAACTACATCACCTCTGAGCTCGTACGTCTCAGAGAAGGGTGTTAAGCTAAGAGAATAAATTCTCCGCCACCAACAGAAATGTATTTGAAAGAGATCGGCTTTATATCTCAAAGTGTAATGTCAGACATGTATCCATATAAGTCTGTTCCGGGTTCGAACAGAACCGAAGGCACTTCTCACGAAGCCATTGCAATTCCGGATAATTTCCAATCACGTCCGGACTTCCCGTCACAAAAGAGTGATATAAATCTCTATACCGGCGCGACTCAGTGCAGAGACATTCGACAGGTTGTCCTTTCATTTTCGAAAAATATTCGGTCTTCAACACCGGTCTTCAAATGCTATCCATATCGTCGAATCACTTATTCGGAATGGGTTATGTGACACAAAGGTCCTCTCCCGGCTAAACCGAATAATGAGCGCAATATTTTAAAACATATGGATACTGGGATTTCAATTAAGTCACAATTTAAACCCAAACTTTCTTTTCAAATGGTTTAACAATGTACCATTTCAAATCTTTTAAACAAAAAGATTCATTTTAACAACCTTTAACGGTTTAAACAATTTTCCACATTTTAATCTTTTCAACAAAAGATTCATTCACAGATTTTCCAAATCAATTTCCATTTCAATTTGATTAACTCGTTAAATCTTTAAATCAAGATTTAACTGATAGCTTTCAAAACAATTTCATTTCAAATGGTTTAAACAAATCATCACTTTAAATCTGTTAAAAAATAAACAGATTCAATTCATAGCTTTCTAAAAGAATTCATTCATAGTTTGGAAAATCTATTTTTCAATTCAATCTTGAAATTCCTCTAATTAAACTGAAATTTCATTTCTTATCTGAAAGCTTTTATCATTTGAAAACAAACAGTTTTCATTTTTGGAAATCTGATTCATTCATACGAGTTGAAATCCTTGGGTTAAATTCAAATTCCCAACTTATACTTTAAAAATGGTTTAATTCATACAAACACATTTATATCATCTTTTAATCCCTAGTTTCAAATCATATGATTCAATTTCAAACTTGAATTCAAATTAAATTATTTAAATTTCAAAACTCGATTAAGTTATTCAAAATAACCTTTATCTTTGAAATTCTATTTCAAAAGCTTTTCACTTTAAACCCAAACTTCCAATTTCAAAATCAATTGAAATTAAAATTTCAATTTCAAAAACATCAAATTTAAATTATCTGTGACTTAACCGATTTCCACGTGAAATCCATATTTGTGTGTGTAAAAGTGTAGTCCAGGGGTTTCACACAGTAGTGCAACATCATGAATCATCATAGATAACAATACAGGATATAGTTGATAAACGATATAAACTATATCGCTTATCTTTTATTCACAGATCACAGATATATATCACAGATAAGTAAATTACATATCACAGCATAGATCAGGATGTATCACAAAGCATCGTACATCAGGGATATCAAACAATTTAACATTCAATGGAATCTAAATGTTCACAAGTGAATTTATTAATCAACTGATTAATTTAAATCAGATGTATCAATTTAATAATCCGGGTTAATTATCGTAATTTAATTACAAATTATTTGAAAATCTTTCTTTCAAATTTATTGGTTAACCCTTAATTATTAACTAAGCATTCTTAAATCAATGAATCAATGAATCTTTAATTATTAAATTAATCTTAATTAATTGCCATTATTAATTAATCCTTTGATTTATTAACAAATAATTAATTCACATTTTAAATTATCATTTAATTAATTACATTCAGTAATTATTTATTCATTACTTCTCTAAGTAATTTTTTTTTCCAAATCGTCAAGTGATTATTAATTTAAACCTTAGTTAATCCATTTAAACTTATAATTACAAATTATCAATTAATTATTCTGAATAAATTAACTTAAGAAATTTAATTTGAACAATTCGATTAACTCCATAAATTTAATAAGTAATTCATATTACTTATAAATCTTGATTCTTTCTTAATTAATTACCTAACCAATAATTAATTCCATTATTAATAAATCTTTAATTCCATTAATTAATTAATTACTTAAAATCTTAAAACAATCAAATTAATCAATTCCAAATTATAACATTAAATAATTATTTATTTAAATTACTTCCACTAATTATCCTTAATAAGTAATTATTTCAAAGCATACTTCTTGATTAATTTCCCATCTATCCTAATATAAAGTTTAAAAAAATTTCCCAAAACCCCTTAAAAACTTACACGTTAAAACACCTTTAAATACTTTACCATTTATTTACATTAACATAAATTTTAAACTTTATTCACAAATCAGTTTTAAATTTCACTCGAGTTCATTTTTTAAACTTATTTCATAACTTAGTTCACATTGGTTATAAAACCATTCACATTCAAAAATAAAGGAACAGGTTTGTAAAAATAACAGTACAGGTTCACTAACAACACTAGAACGAAATACTCGAGCCTTCCCAGATTTACTTCGAGTCCATCCCCTATTCGCTTCGAGTAAAACTCGAGATAACCCTTAGCACTTCCCTGCTCTACGCCAAGCAAAATTCTGACCAACAAATCGTGCTCGTGCACGTGTACATGGTCGTTGGCCAACTCTGGTCGCCGCCAATACTTCGAGCAGGTCGAACGTCATCCCAGCTTCGCTTCCAGCCACCCAACTCCGGTCAGTTCGCCATCGATCTCGAATTCGAGAACTACAAGCCTGGAACAGAATATACATCGCCATGACCAAACCTGTCAACGCCGACTGCTCGCCGCTCCGAACACCATTCGCTGTCAAACTCCGGCCTTAGCTTCGTCACTCTTCCCTCTACCTTCCCACAAAACCACGTCGAACTCGATGCACTGTCGACGTCGTGCGAATCAAAACTCCGGCCATCCAAAAAATTAGGTCACCAGACTTCGATTGCCTTCTGCCGCCACCATGGTCAACGTTCGACCATCAATGCATTTTTCCCGTGACCACCCTAGGCTCCTCTATCTCCACGAGGAAACTCGACCTCCATAGATCACCACATCACCGGAAATCAGTCGAAAAACCCACTCCGTTCAACCTCGAACTGCTACCAAACCACCCCACTAAAACTCATAAAACCCACCTTAAAAATCATCGTTTTTACTATGGATTCCAACTAGATGCCTAAATCAATGATCGGTGCCATTCGAGATTTAGCTAATTATAAGTTTGATCAACCATTTGGGTTTCCAGAGAAGATTCTTGAGTGTTTAAATCTTAAATGAATTCCTATACCTAGTTTATAATGATGCAAACATCTTTTGTTTGAATCTCAAGCTCAACCATCAACTAGGAAGAGAGGAATTGATTTTTGAAATCACAGTTTTGTATTTATAAACTAATAACAGAGAAAGTTTTAAACAACAACATGAATAACATACTTCCAGCTTCCATATGTATACAGATAACTATATATATGCACAACCACACACATATCCAGATATACTTGCACAGATTTAACATTTTAATTTTTAAAGAAAATTGTTACTCACCTATTTTCCAGAGGAAGACAGAGCTGATGATGAAACAGGTTGTTTGAAAGTTGCAAAACTGAAGTCTTCAATTTGATCTTTGCTAAGTTGTTGTTTGATTGAATTTTCTCTTTTCTTCTTCTTTTAGTTTTGAGCTGAAGCTTTGTTTTAAGTATAAAATGGTTTTACTTCATTCATTTTTCTTTTCCTTTCAGTTTTTAAATGGACGAAATGAAATGATGAAGGCTGATATATATAAAAGAGGAGTTGTACAGGGTATATAATTTATTGTACAAAAAATAACAGGGATATTTTCTTCTTTTGCTTGCTGATACTTCCCTTTGGTGGCTGAAAGGAATTTGTATACAATCGTATAGATTTTGTTGGCTGCCAAGAATAAGAGCATTTAATGTTGTTTGTACTTGATGTTTCATCCTATACTTATCTATATTTTCTTATACTTGCCTAAGTCTTGTTTAACAAGCTTTGCATTTCGGCTGAGAGATTTGTTTTGGTGTGCTTCTTTTACAAACTTCATTTGCTTTGCCTTCAAAAACTTTAATTCTGTGATGCTTTTAAATTTCCAGATTGCACTTAAAAACAGGGCTTTGATTTTGATCTTCTTTTGTTTTATAAACATATTATAAAAGTTGTTCTAGTTATGTTATAAATTTTCGACTTATGTGATTATACTTATGTTTTAACCATACTATTATATTTGTATATATATTTATAAGTAATTTGGAATGACAATTTCTATTTAAAAATATCAATTCATTTGTAAAGACATTCTATTATTATTTAACTCTATATTTATTTTTAAAACCATTTACTTACACTTTAAATTCAAGTCAAAATATATATCTATATGTTTACAATATTTTAAATTGAAATGATTCATACAGAATATACTTGAATCCGGGGAAACTCGCTCCATTTTATCAATTTAATTTTACAATTTTTATTCAAAAATACAATAAATTATTAATTTAAATATATAGAAAATTTGGGGTCGTTACAGACTTCCCCCCTTAAAAGAATTTCGTCCTCGAAATTACCAAGGAGACAAAAAGATAGATGAAGAATATTTCATCAACTCAAACTGAACATTTATTCTGCATTTGGCTCACCAAATCAGAATATCAATGACAGATACAAGAACGAATCTGTTGAATTTTTCACAAAATATTCGGGTTATCCAGATCTACGAAATATGCAGTGGCATCAGTTAGTTCGAAAGGATAACTAACCATTCGTAGAATATACGGGGACCCAAAGAATAGATAGATATATGGATACGATTTCGAAACTTTCAGTTTAGAACTAAAGTATACCTATCAACCATAAAAAACAATGCAACCAATTCATTCATACAAACAATTTTGGCTCATTTGGAGTTTATGTCCCATGTTAATATATCGAATCTCCTTCCTGGATTTACCAGAAACTATCGAAGACTTTAGAAAAGATGTTGAACAAAAGAGATTGATAGAGAAAAGATTGCTTCCTTGTTGCTACAAAGTATCGACCATTTACAGTCGTATTTCACTGTCCTCTATCTCATCCTCTTCTTGCACTCATACTCACTATCAGTGGATAGCAAGAGAATTTACTAAGGCATTCGAACGGATATCTGAGGAATATTCATTCTAGAGTTTACTTCACTCTATCTCTAATGAGCTACTTAATGTGTTATACTCCTGAGCTAAAGTTCAACCTTAGCTCTGATACCACTTGTAAAGACCCAAAAGTTGGCCTTCGAAAATCAGCACCCGTACTCCACTTGTACTCAAAATGCCGTAGATTCAAATGCCAAATCTGGTTCTCCGGAGCTTATAACAACATTAAGTAAATAACACAGCGGAATAAAAAGAATATAGATATACAACATCTGATACAATATCCAGATACAATGATGATACAATGAATATCTATATACATCAGAGATATGATACAACAAATAGCAGTGGAAAAGAAAACGATAACACCAGCAGCGGAACAAATAACTCTAAGATAGTCTTCAAGAGAGAACTCCAGCAGTAGCTCGAACTCCCAATAACGATACACCAAGAATAAGCAAGTGCAGTCCGATCCAAAGACTAAACTAGCTCCAGGAAATCTACTGAACCTGACTATCTGAAAAACCCAACTCTAGACTGCTCGTGTGGAAAATTATGAGCACCCAGAGTTTAGGAAGGGAACAATAAACTCCGGATCAGTCATGGGACTGGTGTGAGCAACAAAAACAGTTTATCTTTAAAACAAACAACAAAAAGGCTTTTAAGTCAATTCGCAATGCTTTTGGAAAATGAAACTACCATAAGACCTCCCGCCACACACACAATGCAAACGCAGAATTGGAGGAGATTTCTTCTTATGATAGTCAAAGATGCTTACTACGTAAAATCATCTTGATATTATTATTAGTGCATAGTGCAGAAAACATTTCGAAAGTATAGTATCAATCTTAGCCAGCATAGACATTCCGAACTATGCCTACTATAGCTACCATCCAAACAGTGGGGCGCCACCATAAGTAGATGGCAGGTTCTACAACTAAAACCGTACAAGTTCCGTATTGGAGAAATGGATTTCCAACAAATGGTCAGGCTAAGGAACTTCCTTCCGCCGCATGGGATCGCCTCTGGCGGGACGTCCCGAGAGACAAACTGCTCTCTGCCAAACAAGGCCGGGTTACCCCTGTAACAGGTAACTCACGAATATGCCATCACCCGGTCCTTTGGGACCTTTATCCGAGCTCGGTATCCAACATCACACATCATAAAGAAAGTGTATCCACATGAGTAAGTATCAGGGCTCCATACCATAATACCACCCCTTTCCAGAAGGAAATGACATACCCTAAAGGGCGCGACCCTCATAACCTTGCCGCAACATTCCTGTTTCGACCATTTCCGGGTTGTGAGGCCCTGACGAAGTCTCGTCCACAAAGCTACGCTTTTTCAAAAAGCCACGCTTTGGGTCAACAGATGATCAACCTATGATCACAAAGATAAATGATCAAACAAATGATCATATCACAAATGATCAAACACTGATCATCACACAGCAACACTCAGCATGTCACATTACCAAATTGGGATATATCGCTGATAACTTCAACTACATCACCTCTGAGCTCGTACGTCTCAGAGAAGGGTGTTAAGCTAAGAGAATAAATTCTCCGCCACCAACAGAAATGTATTTGAAAGAGATCGGCTTTATATCTCAAAGTGTAATGTCAGACATGTATCCATATAAGTCTGTTTCGGGTTCGAACAGAACCGAAGGCACTTCTCATGAAGCCCTTGCAATTCCGGATAATTTCCAATCACGTCCGGACTTCCCGTCACAAAAGAGTGATATAAATCTCTATACCGGCGCGACTCAGTGCAGAGACATTCGACAGGTTGTCCTTTCATTTTCGAAAAATATCCGGCCTTCAACACCGGTCTTCAAATGCTATCCATATCGTCGAATCACTTATTCGGAATGGGTTATGTGACACAAAGGTCCTCTCCCGGCTAAACCGAATAATGAGCGCAATATTTTAAAACATATGGATACTGGGATTTCAATTAAGTCACAACTTAAACCCAAACTTTCTTTTCAAATGGTTTAACAATGTACCATTTCAAATCTTTTAAACAAAAAGATTCATTTTAACAACCTTTAACGGTTTAAACAATTTTCCACATTTTAATCTTTTAAACAAAAGATTCATTCACAGATTTTCCAAATCAATTTCCATTTCAATTTGATTAACTCGTTAAATCTTTAAATCAAGATTTAACTGATAGCTTTCAAAACAATTTCATTTCAAATGGTTTAAACAAATCATCACTTTAAATCTGTTAAAAAATAAACAGATTCAATTCATAGCTTTCTAAAAGAATTCATTCATAGTTTGGAAAATCTATTTTTCAATTCAATCTTGAAATTCCTCTAATTAAACTGAAATTTCATTTCTTATCTGAAAGCTTTTATCATTTGAAAACAAACAGTTTTCATTTTTGGAAATCTGATTCATTCATACGAGTTGAAATCCTTGGGTTAAATTCAAATTCCCAACTTATACTTTAAAAATGGTTTAATTCATACAAACACATTTATATCATCTTTTAATCCCTAGTTTCAAATCATATGATTCAATTTCAAACTTGAATTCAAATTAAATTATTTAAATTTCAAAACTCGATTAAGTTATTCAAAATAACCTTTATCTTTGAAATTCTATTTCAAAAGCTTTTCACTTTAAACCCAAACTTCCAATTTCAAAATCAATTGAAATTAAAATTTCAATTTCAAAAACATCAAATTTAAATTATCTGTGACTTAACCGATTTCCACGTGAAATCCATATTTGTGTGTGTAAAAGTGTAGTCCAGGGGTTTCACACAGTAGTGCAACATCATGAATCATCATAGATAACAATACAGGATATAGTTGATAAACGATATAAACTATATCGCTTATCTTTTATTCACAGATCACAGATATATATCACAGATAAGTAAATTACAGATCACAGCATAGATCAGGATGTATCACAAAGCATCGTACATCAGGGATATCAAACAATTTAACATTCAATGGAATCTAAACGTTCACAAGTGAATTTATTAATCAACTGATTAATTTAAATCAGATGTATCAATTTAATAATACGGGTTAATTATCGTAATTTAATTACAAATTATTTGAAAATCTTTCTTTCAAATTTATTGGTTAACCCTTAATTATTAACTAAGCATTCTTAAATCAATGAATCAATGAATCTTTAATTATTAAATTAATCTTAATTAATTGCCATTATTAATTAATCCTTTGATTTATTAACAAATAATTAATTCACATTTTAAATTATCATTTAATTAATTACATTCAGTAATTATTTATTCATTACTTCTCTAAGTAATTTTTTTTTCCAAATCGTCAAGTGATTATTAATTTAAACCTTAGTTAATCCATTTAAACTTATAATTACAAATTATAAATTAATTATTCTGAATAAATTAACTTAAGAAATTTAATTTGAACAATTCGATTAACTCCATAAATTTAATAAGTAATTCATATTACTTATAAATCTTGATTCTTTCTTAATTAATTACCTAACCAATAATTAATTCCATTATTAATAAATCTTTAATTCCATTAATTAATTAATTACTTAAAATCTTAAAACAATCAAATTAATCAATTCCAAATTATAACATTAAATAATTATTTATTTAAATTACTTCCACTAATTATCCTTAATAAGTAATTATTTCAAAGCATACTTCTTGATTAATTTCCCATCTATCCTAATATAAAGTTTAAAACAATTTCCCAAAACCCCTTAAAAACTTACACGTTAAAACACCTTTAAATACTTTACCATTTATTTACATTAACATAAATTTTAAACTTTGTTCACAAATCAGTTTTAAATTTCACTCGAGTTCATTTTTTAAACTTATTTCATAACTTAGTTCACATTGGTTATAAAACCATTCACATTCAAAAATAAAGGAACAGGTTTGTAAAAATAACAGTACAAGTTCACTAACAACACTAGAACGAAATACTCGAGCCTTCCCAGATTTACTTCGAGTCCATCCCCTATTCGCTTCGAGTAAAACTCGAGATAACCCTTAGCACTTCCCTGCTCTACCCCAAGCAAAATTCTGACCAACAAATCGTGCTCGTGCACGTGTACATGGTCGTTGGCCAACTCTGGTCGCCGCCAATACTTCGAGCAGGTCGAACGTCATCCCAGCTTCGCTTCCAGCCACCCAACTCCGGTCAGTTCGCCATCGATCTCGAATTCGAGAACTACAAGCCTGGAACAGAATATACATCGCCATGACCAAACCTGTCAACGCCGACTGCTCGCCGCTCCGACCACCATTCGCTGTCAAACTCCGGCCTCAGCTTCGTCACTCTTCCCTCTACCTTCCCACAAAACCACGTCGAACTCGATGCACTGTCGACGTCGCGCGAATCAAAACTCCGGCCATCCAAAAAATTAGGTCACCAGACTTCGATTGCCTTCTGCCGCCACCATGGTCAACGTTCGACCATCAATGCATTTTTCCCGTGACCACCCTAGGCTCCTCTATCTCCACGAGGAAACTCGACCTCCATAGATCACCACATCACCGGAAATCAGTCGAAAAACCCACTCCGTTCAACCTCGAACTGCTACCAAACCACCCCACTAAAAATCATAAAACCCACCTTAAAAATCATCGTTTTTACTATGGATTCCAACTAGATGCCTAAATCAATGATCGGTGCCATTCGAGATTTAGCTAATTATAAGTTTGATCAACCATTTGGGTTTCCAGAGAAGATTCTTGAGTGTTTAAATCTTAAATGAATTCCTAAACCTAGTTTATAATGATGCAAACATCTTTTGTTTGAATCTCAAGCTCAACCATCAACTAGGAAGAGAGGAATTGATTTTTGAAATCACAGTTTTGTATTTATAAACTAATAACAGAGAAAGTTTTAAACAACAACATGAATAACATACTTCCAGCTTCCATATGTATACAGATAACTATATATATGCACAACCACACACATATCCAGATATACTTGCACAGATTTAACATTTTAATTTTTAAAGAAAATTGTTACTCACCTATTTTCCAGAGGAAGACAGAGCTGATGATGAAACAGGTTGTTTGAAAGTTGCAAAACTGAAGTCTTCAATTTGATCTTTGCTAAGTTGTTGTTTGATTGAATTTTCTCTTTTCTTCTTCTTTTAGTTTTGAGCTGAAGCTTTGTTTTAAGTATAAAATGGTTTTACTTCATTCATTTTTCTTTTCCTTTCAGTTTTTAAATGGACGAAATGAAATGATGAAGGCTGATATATATAAAAGAGGAGTTGTACAGGGTATATAATTTATTGTACAAAAAATAACAGGGATATTTTCTTCTTTTGCTTGCTGATACTTCCCTTTGGTGGCTGAAAGGAATTTGTATACAATCGTATAGATTTTGTTGGCTGCCAAGAATAAGAGCATTTAATGTTGTTTGTACTTGATGTTTCATCCTATACTTATCTATATTTTCTTATACTTGCCTAAGTCTTGTTTAACAAGCTTTGCATTTCGGCTGAGAGATTTGTTTTGGTGTGCTTCTTTTACAAACTTCATTTGCTTTGCCTTCAAAAACTTTAATTCTGTGATGCTTTTAAATTTCCAGATTGCACTTAAAAACAGGGCTTTGATTTTGATCTTCTTTTGTTTTATAAACATATTATAAAAGTTGTTCTAGTTATGTTATAAATTTTCGACTTATGTGATTATACTTATGTTTTAACCATACTATTATATTTGTATATATATTTATAAGTAATTTGGAATGACAATTTCTATTTAAAAATATCAATTCATTTGTAAAGACATTCTATTATTATTTAACTCTATATTTATTTTTAAAACCATTTACTTACACTTTAAATTCAAGTCAAAATATATATCTATATGTTTACAATATTTTAAATTGAAATGATTCATACAGAATATACTTGAATCCGGGGAAACTCGCTCCATTTTATCAATTTAATTTTACAATTTTTATTCAAAAATACAATAAATTATTAATTTAAATATATAGAAAATTTGGGGTCGTTACAACATGTAACAACCCGATATTTTGGACCATTCAAATTGACAATAAATCCACACATGTCGGACTTGAATAATTCAAAACAATGGATTGTAATTTAAATTTGGCAAAACTCAGCATATACAGTAAATAAATAATCACAGATCATAGACACGGAGTAATATAACAATAATGCAGCGGAAACAAAAGAATAGTAGTTCATGAAGCTACTATATAAATATAATAGAGTTAAACAAGATACAACAGAAGTCTCGAATACATAGATGTCTCAGAACAATAGTCAAATACAAGATCTGAATACATCACTGGAATCAACTGAACAACTGAAAGCATGATAGATAGCTGGATCTCCAAGCGAAGCTCCAACTCCAAAAGTGAGTCTTGAATACTGGTACACTCAGTCAGACCCGAGCGTAAAGCAAAACACAAAACACTCGGGTCAGGATTAGCATTCTTATATCAATAAATCCAACTCAAGTGAAATATCAACTGAAATACAGTAACTTAAAGGATGTTTGGGATAACCATACTCTAAGGATCCATTAAAACTATTTATATATAGTAGTGTACGCTAAGTAGATAATGCCTATCAGTAATATAAAGTATCAAAATAGCGTTAAGGCGTTACCATTATCCCCTTTAACACATTTTATATAAGCATCATAGTCTATACAGCACTGTAAACTCCACCGTAAACTAGTGGGCTATCAAGAAGTACTCCATAGGAATAACACGAAACAAATCGTAGTGGTCGTGCATAGGGATACTAGTATGACAAGGCACATGAGGCAATACCCAAGATAGTGAAACTACCTATTGCATGATCTGGACTGGTGAGAACGCATCGCCGCAACGATCGCAACACCACGAAACAACACTCCCAATACAAGGGTGTGCACCAATCAAAAACAAGTAGTGAGTAGTTTACGAAGAAGTGTATCCACTAGAGGTAGCTAACCTCACTGGCCCGGCACGGCTCCTGTTTAAGTCATTTCCAATTTGACACAAGTGTCAAGGTCATCCATTATCGTTCTCTTTCTTCAAATCCAGCAACGTCATCATTCCAACCATTTCATTCTGGATCACACTCCGCGTATAATAGTTATTAAAGTGGTTTTCGTTTTAGACAGAGAGTATGTCCCTAACCAATCTCGGACTCTTCAATAACTACGTAATTATTACACCGATTGGTCATTTAATAAACTTCCAAAATAGTTTATATTTCAAAACCAAAATATCATTGCCATTTCAAAACCATATCAGTACGATATCACTTTCACTTCAAATAAATCCATTTCCAAAATCATATCACTTTCCAAAGTTATATCTCTTTCGAAATCGTAAGTCTTTTAAAACCAAAACACTTTGGAAATCAAAACCTTGAAATTCATAACACCTTGAAACTATAGCTTGAAATCATAACATTTTGGAATCCATAACACTTTCCTCTTGAACAGTTTTGATATTAAAATTAGTGTATATAAAATAAAATAGTTTATAAAATAAAAATAGTTTATATAAAATAGTTATAAGTTAAAATAGTTTATAATAAAATAATATATATTGAAAATGATTTATATAAAATAGTTTATATTAAAATAATTTATAAATTAAAATATAAATAGTTATAGATATAGTTTAAAAATACTTTATAAAATAAAATAGCTTCCACAAATTCACAAATCGATTCAAATTAACTCGACTTCCAAATTCAACTTAATTCAATCTTAATTCATAAATTTCAACTCAATTCAATTTCTCAATAAATCATTTCGAATTATAACGATTTCAAATACAGATTTGAAACACAAAATAAACCACTAAATTTCAATATATTTCAAAGCTTTAAATATTCCATATTTCAAAGCTAAATTTGATAATTCCATTTATATCTCAATTTAATTTCATTACATTTAGTTTCTGAGATATTTCTTTAATCATTTCAATACATCTAAATACAACTTCAATTTACAAATTTATATAACAAAATATCCCATTTAAATTTATATAAGTTTGAAATATTCATTAAAGCCACTTTTTAATCAAATTCAAATTATAAAACATATCTTAAAATTTCAAATTTAATAGATTTAAAATCAAACTTATTCAAGTATAATTCTTAAATAATTAAGAATTCCAAATCAATTTCAAATTTCTCTTTCAACCTGAAACATTATAAACTCTATAATTGAAAATTTAAATTTTACATACATACTTAAACATATTTTATATTGATTCGAATCAACTTTATTAAATCAACTTTAATAAATCTTTAAAATCAATATTTATTAAAACCATTTTTTTTTCAAAACCATAGGAATCATTTTTCAAAATATTTATATATATAGACCAACGATGTCTGTATAAAATTTTCTACCCTATGGTCAAGTGATACAAATATTTATCATTTCAATCCAAAATTTATATATATACGGGTATATATCTTTTCAACCCGCAATCTCAAATTCAATTCAATGAAAATCGCTTGGGTTTATCATTTCAACCCAAAATGATTTTCTCCTATTCTATAGATCGTTCGTGTATGTATCATTGCAACCCATAATGATTCTATACTAACAGGGAACTTGCAGAGTGATAACAGATATGATAATAACATAACAGACATATATCATCAATATAAATAACAGATAATGGTGTCAGATGTCACAGGTAAACAGATACAGGTAATAGCATATATATAACAATGTAAATAAATAACAGCAGCATATTTCAATTGAAATCAAATTTAATATATATATAAGAACATAAATCGTGAGTGATTGCTCACCTTCTGAGGCTATAGAAAAAGGGAGATGACATAGACACGCACACTGATGCAGACACTGATATTGAGTTATGAATCCAAGCACAAATTCCAAAGTAAAGCACGATTTGAACGCGAATTTGACGACAAAGCTGATAAAAAGGAATCGATGAAATAAATTGGACTAGATCGATGAAGTTAATTGATATAAGTGAGCTTATATATAACTATATATATATATAATCAATTTTTAAATCCAAACGTATATTAAATTAAATCAAAATCATTGTTTTTAAATTAAAACACCTATATATAAAATAATCAAACTTATATACCATATATAATTTTGAAATAAATACATATATATATATACTTATTAAGAATACAAAATACTTACATACATGTTATATCTTTAACATTAATAATTAAAAATAAGTTTATATAAACTTTTTAAAAAAATATTAGTTTTAATATAAACATAGAGAATCAACACACAAACTTTATATATATATACCATATACATACTATCTTAGATTATATATATTAAACTAACGTAACATAAAAAAATTTGAGCACACGTATTATTAAATGCATGCTACTGAACGAACTCATGCATATACTTCAGATCATTGCATTTTTAATACAAATTAAAAATAAAAAGAAACAAAGCTGTACGTGTATATAAAACAACAATATAAGCAATGTATATACAACTTACATAACAATATGTTTATAAATTGACACATTGAGTTTTGTTTTAAACTAATATATATAATACTCTTTTGTAAACGTATATATACATTGAAATATACAATATAACCCTTTTACAGTAAACTGTAAACAAAATAGCCTACCTATATATATAAATACACGTACATACAACATATTATATAAATATATATATATATATAAACTATTAAACATTCTAATATATATATACGTACCCAAACACAAACAGAGAAAATGGCATATAATAGATTTGAACATAAATACATACTTCCTTTCTGAACCTCCATGACAGCAACCTTTAAATATACTAAACTTATAAAAGATTATATACTTAACCTTAATTAGATAAATATATATAAACTAAATTCAACAGCATATCTCTATATACCCACTGACGAAAGTAGATAAAATACATATAATATCACATCTATAAAACTTAGAAAATAGTCAGGCCTAATATATATATACTTTAAATTTAAACATAAAGACTCGCATATATATATATATATATATATATATATTCATAGTATTTCATTTTTATATAAACGAAACACATATACAAGTTGTATAGCTCATATATTATAACCAAATGAAAGACTTATGTCCAGATCTTGTAGATAATAATTTTATATATACACTACACAACTTACTTCAATACAACAAGTCTAATATCATTTTATATAAAATATATACTAACCTATAACTACACACTAAAGAATAGGCTGCTAAGATATATACAATTCATATAAACATACTTTAAGATCAATAATATAAATATATAATATATACTTTACAAAATTCGTGGTCACAGGTAGGGTATATATGATATACAAAATATACTGTAACCTTTAACAAAAATATACTATAACCTGTTTCACTTACAACTTATATATGAACAGCATATGCAAAAACAACCCTTTAACTTTAACTTGAATATGAAAATAACTTATAGATATATAAATAAACTTAACTATATGCTATACAGAAACTGCCAACCCAGTGAACCGCTACAAAAGGATGAAGGCTCCTCGTGAAGAGGAGAGGCTCGGCTGGATGGGAGGTTGCCGGAGCTACGGCGCGAAGGTGGCGAGTTGGGTTATTCGAGTTCGGGTCGGCTAGGCTTGGTGGGTTGCTGTGCCGACGTAGGAAGCGGAGGAAGCAGGGTCTCGTGGGGAAAAGAATCGCGCGCATGGTGGAGGAGGATGGTGATGCGGCGGTTCTCGGCGATGAAAGGGAAAGCTTCGGTCTGGCATGGGTGCGTTCGAGGATGAGCACAAGATTGGGTTGCCAGGGAAGGAGCAAGAGGAAAGGGGAGAGGATAGTGAGCAGGCGCAAGGAGATGGAGGAAAACAAAGCTACTTCAGATCTAAAGAAAAGAGAAGATGGAGCCTGCTCCAAGATATATATCACTTTTTACGTTACCAATGTATGCAAGTAAAGAAATAATAACGGACAGAAGCATTGATTTCGGAAAAATTATTAAAGCAATTAATTTGATTGGACAGGACATTTCAATTTGAAAAGGCAAAGAAAAGCTAACGGTCACAATTTATGGTACCGATACGACGTACTGTTTTATTGTTTCCATCGCGTATCAGACTTTAAAATACAGAAATGAATATACCGTAGAGATCAGTACGACGAGACGATCTTAACGGCATACAGATATTGGTGGTACGATCATCCGATCAAAAAGTCGATACGGACATTGATATACTTTGCTATTCCGTACGGAAAAATCGAAATGGAGCTAGAAACGTCCGAAATTTGTGAAACGAATTACGCAGTCTTATTCAAAGCGTTCTAAATAAATTTTCTCATGTTGACATATTTAGGTTTTGGAACACTTTTATTATTATCAATTTTTAACTGATATAAATTGGAATAAAATTACACTAGAAAATAAACTTCAATATTATCAGATGAAAATTTACCATTTGCCATGTTTAATTAGACGCGCCTAAAATAATAAATTTTTATTTCAAAATTTTATTGTTTAAAATTTCATAAAATTCAATTAATTAAATAAATAAAACCACTGAAATTTATGGGTCGTTACATACCATATGATTCAAATCAAATGATTATTGTATTATTTTTTAAGGATATAGCTTAATCCAAATTACAAAATAATTGTTATAATTTTCGATACTTATGTATTATGTAGCTAACTCAACAAGTATTGTTATTCTAGGTTTATTTTGCAATGAATATACATAATATTCATAACAAAATAAAACTATATATATGTATATTTATGTTTGTATGTATGTATGTATTTATATGAAATATTATTTACAAAATAATAAATATTTTCAACATTGACTAAATACATACAGGCATACATACATACATACATACATACATATATATATATACATATAAATATACATATATAAAGTTTATATATATGAAAACAATCTCTTGTATCTTGATGTATCTATTTATAAGTGTCGTATGGTATGCCCCCACTATTTCTACCATTAATATTGTGGAATATGCATGTATATGCCTTTTGTTTGATGATAATAAACATATATACATTCATTTAAATGTATTTGATATTGTACTATTTTATTTTACACAAATTAAATAGATATTTGCTGAATAAAATAAATAACACAGAATTTGAATTCAAACGAATATTTTATTCAAACAAATATTTATTACAATTTTGATAGTACAATTTCAAGCTCTCACTATATACATCATTTTTTATCACAATACAATTACATCACACTTTTCATTGTTACATCATTTCCTCATTACATATCACTCACACTCGTATTTATCTTCAACTTCATTCCAATGTGAATCCAGCATCTGAGCAATCTGCAGAAATACACATTGACGCAGTAAAATTGCAAAGGAAATGTTTTTGCAGTATAAAACAAAATGTGGATTTTGAAAATATTATTTGCCTCAGTTATTTGGGTTGTTCGTCATCATTTGATTCTGAATTTATCACACACACGAACAACTTGTGACATGCACAGTGTATCACTGTACATGCCACAAGGCCGTGCACACCAAAATGTACACTTGATATATTTACGGGGACAGGGAGCACAGGTCAAACCCAAATGCAGGATTCAACTCAAGTACAATAAAATGATGTCACATCGTTCAGCACAAGGTCAAATACAAATCGGATTCAACTCAGGTGAAATTCGAAAAACAAATAAAATGCAAAGGTCAAGTCAAAGTCACTGCAGTCATGACTCAACTCAATGCAACAACCAAAGTCAAGGCAACATGAAGCTTGCAAGCTCGAGCACAAGATATGGAAACTTCAACAATGAAATTTACAAATGCACAATGTCAACACTACAGGTACAAGAGTCATGTGCAAATGGTTTCAACACAGGAGCATATATATGGACTTGAAGCAAAAACCAGACTGCATGTAAAAGTCAGAGAGATGTACACATAAAAATGGAATGCAACAAGTTCAAGATGATCAGCTACAACTCAAACAATGCCAACATGATCAAGTGAAAAGCAATCTGGTAGCTCATACTACACATCAGGTCAGAGACCGATAATCAAAGAAAAACATCAAAGCAGGTCAGAGATAAAAGATGGTCAGAGACAGGAACCACATAATCGAGCAACAATATGTACAGGTCAGTAAACAATATCAAGTTAAGGTCAAAGTCAACCAGTGCCAAGTTCGAACAGTGTCAGGTGTATCAATCTCAAATATCAAGCCACAAGAAAGCAAAAGATTCAAATTCGAACGTACAGGTGAAAGTCAGAAACTCACAAAATTAAAAATGATCGAAGCCAAAGTCGAACAAGTCAAATTTGCGAAATTCATGGAGTAGCAAATTCAAAGTCGTAATCATCACATTTTAAAAATCAAAACCGTGAGAAGCAAGTTCTATCGAATATACGTATATGACAAAGTCAGACTATATCTCAAGCATCGAAACTAAAATCAGCGGCCAGAGAAAAGAATTTGACAAATTCAAATACATATAGACGAACGAATATTCAGGGATTCGAACCCTATAAAAGGATGAACATCATCGGCAAAATATTTATTCGAGTTCAAGCTAACAGAAAAACAATAAACCAATAACTCGAATCACATCGAATTCAAGTATTAAATCCAGTAAGCCAAAGGTATAAATTACATACCAAATTCAGTGTCGAATTCAATCATCAAGAAGAAGCCAAAGCCAAAGAGACGTCGATCGACAGTAAAAACAAACTGAAATCATCATTCGATCAGGCGCTAGTACGAAGCTCAAATTCGCCAGCAAAACTAACAAAGTCGTAGCCCTAATTTAGTCGAGCAAGTGTTGAAGAAGCCGAAATTCCATAATTCATCAGAGAATCGAAAACAAAGCCGAAGCTCCAATTTCTCCAGCAAAACTAACAAGGGAAAAGCCCTAATTCAGTCGAGCAAGTTGTGAAGAAGATCGAGCTCGTATTCAACAGAGAATCAACACATTGCCGAAGCCCTAGTTTTGAAATCGCCATTTTCTTCTCAAAGGATCGGACTAGTAAAATAACAAAAGGGATTGAAGACAAATTGAATTGGGTCGAAGTTTTTAGTAAATAAAAGAACGGGCTGAAGTATTATAGAAGAAAAGCGGGCCAGGCTTCTCTATTGAAAAAGAGAGTTTTAATTGGTCTAGGGTTTTAAATTTGTTTTTGGGTCGGGTTTTATTTATTTAATCTTTAGGCCTAGTTTAGGGCAAAAGCATTTTTAAATTGTCGATTTAATTTTTGCCCTAGGTTTAATCTGTATTTTGTCTTTCAGTTTGTATTTCACAAAGACCAGTTAGAGTCAATCACCACCTAGGGTTTAGGTGTTGTCAGATTGTCTAGTTAGGGTTAGTTCAGTGAGCAGGGAGGCTGCGAGTTTGCAAAGCTCTATAGGCGGGAGCAGAGTTTGCGAGTAAACGAAACTCTATAGGCGGAGCAGGGTGTGCGAGTCTGTAGGAGTGTTTGTGAGCGGGAGCGAGTGTCTGCGAGTCTGTCAGAGTGTTTGTAAGCGGGATACTGTTTAACTCTAATAGAAATCTGGGAATGCAGCAGTAGGCAGGGGTTGCCGAAGCTGGGTAAATTCTGTGTGTGATTTACTTTACTGCATATTTATTTATCTGTTGTTTACTTCCGCGTTTAATTTGAGAAAATTTGCGATAACCCTATTCACCCCCCCTCTAGGGTTAATCTAGATCCTACAAGTGGTATCAGAGCCTGGTATTTTTACTTTAACTCTAGAGTCATGAATTCATCGAATAATGCTTTTTCTGAGGGGCAATCTATTGTTAGGCCACCGATGTTTAATGGTAATGATTATGCTTACTGGAAAGTTAGGATGAGTATCTATCTTAGTTCTGTTGATTATGATGTTTGGGATATTATTGAAACTGGCTATAAAGCTCCCACTATAACTGTTGGTGATACTGAGATTCCTAAACCTAGGGATAGGTGGGATGCTAACGATAAGAAGTTAAAAACTACTAATGCTAAAGCCATGAATGCTCTGATCTGTGCTCTTGATAAAACTGAATTTAATAGAATTTCTCATTGTAAAACAGCACAGGAAATTTGGCATACTTTGGAGGTGACACACGAAGGAACTTCTCAAGTCAAGGAGTCTCGTCTAGCCCTGTTCAGCAATGAATACGAGAACTTTGTGATGGACGAAGGCGAGAGCATAAAGGACATGTTTGGACGCTTCTCAACCTTGGTATACAATGCTAGAGCGCTTGGAAAGGTATTCTCTGAGGTAGAACTAGTAAGGAAGATACTACGAGTCTTACCGATGAACTTTGAGGCAAAAGTCACAGCAATACAAGAATCTAAAGATTTGAGCAAATTAAGCATGGAGAATTTGATCGGAAACTTGATGACGTATGAGCTTGAGCTAAAAGCAAAGGAAGAACGCAACAATCCTGAATCAAAGAAGAAGACGATTGCCTTAAAGAGCAGAGAAGAGAGCGATGATGAAACAGAAGATCCAATTGAAGTGCTTGCAATGGCTGTCAATAATCTTAGAAGAAGGTCAAGATTCAAGCCATGCAAGAAGAAAACCAGTGGTAATAGATCAAAAGATTCTGACAACTCTGAAAATGAATTAATCTGCTATAACTGCAACAAGCCTGGTCACTTCAAACAAAATTGCCCACTTCTCAAAATCAACAAAGGAAAGAAAAAGAAGAAGGCCTTCGCAGCAACTTGGGATGATGAGGAAGGAGAGGAAGCTTCGACTGATAGCTCAGAGGAGGCTAACTTGTGTCTTACGGCAAGATCAGATTCAGAATCAAGCTCAGAGGAATCTAATGAGGTAAAAAACTATTCTTATAAAGAACTTGTTTATTTGTGCCTTGATCTTACTAAAACAGTTGATGCTCTAGATTCTAAAATTGAAAAACTAAAATCTGATAGGAGAGAACTTGCCCGTGAAAATTCTAGGTTAGAAACTGAACTTGAAAATATTCAAAACCTAGACTGTAAAAAATGCAAAATTTTAGATTCAGAATTATCAAAGCTTAAAATTAACTTTGAGAATCTTGAAAAAGAAAACTTGAGTCTTAAGGAAATCATTGACACTAGGAGAAAGGATTTTATAAATAGATGCACCTCACTTGTGACTGAAAACACAACACTAAAAACCAAAGTCCAAGATCTTGAGAAATCACTGAGTAACTTTTCAAGAGGAGAAAAATCATTCAATATGTTATTTGGAAATCAATTGTTTGCCAACAATAGAAAAGGACTAGGATTTGGAAAAACACAAGTTGATAGTGCTAAAGGAAAGAGTGTCTTTACTGGATGTCAAATAAATGGGCATCATAGTCATAGGAACAAGAACACAAAATTTATACAAGTTTGGGTTCCTGAAAATTCTACAAATAAATTTCATGTCTATTGGAACAAGAATGAAAGGACAAAACAAATTTGGGTTCCAAAGGGATTGTTTATTCACAATTATTCTGCCACTAACAACCATGGACCTATAAAAACAAATAGGTCACATAAATCTTTAACCGTGTAGGTGTGGTGGCAGGCTAAGGAACAACATTAGTTTTATCTGGATTCTGGCTGTTCCAGATACACAACGGGCGACAAATCAACGTTCCTTAGCCTAGTATAAAGGTGACAGATTCACAATGGGCAAACAACGAAAGATTATCGTACAGGTAAAACAGGTAATTGTATTTATTTTCAAACGATAGATAAAATGTGAAAATCTGCACCATAGTCTGAATTAAATCAGCCAGTTATGTGAAATGATTGATGATGTTAATTCTGATCTTTTCGAAGTAATTATGATGGTTGACAGATTCTAACTTACTTGAGATGATCTTACATGACTTGTTCTTATCTATGACTTTGATTTATGCTTAAAAGTTGACCAACCATTTTTCATTGAACTTAATCTGTTTTTGGTCAAATTATGATGTTGATTGATTATTGATTTCTCAAAGGATTTTGAAACTGTTGAAACTGTTTGGTGAAACTTCAAGAAATTGTTTTTGAAATAATGATGATTGTTTAATGACTGTTGATCCTATGGTTTCTTAATCTGACACTGAGATTTTTTTTTTTGATGGTTAACACGACTTCAATTTAAAGTCAAGTTTGTTGAAAATGACTTTGAGATAATTTGTTGAAATTTCACAATCCGGTCTATAACATCCAAACGAGTGATATTGAGTCAGATGCAGATTACACTGGTAATGTAGTTGATAGAAAAATTACTAGTGGAACGTGATTACATTTTGAGACATTCATTTGCTGCATCATTTTTCAAAGAAAATATCTGCATATCTTTCACTTGAAATATTTTTCATTTCAGCAGAATTTTTCTTAAAAACCCCTTCTAGAAAATAATTTCTTTTGACCTTGTATCAGATTTGTTATTTAAGAAAACTTGATTTTATTGAAATTGATTAACTGATCTGACCCCCTAATAATTATCTAAAAAGATAAATAGTGATTGAAAATAAGATGAGTGTTGATATTAATCATATATTATGACTTGAGAAAGTATAATTAGAAAATTTCTTTAGAAATTTAAACAAGAGTTATAAAAACTTTTTGTTGATAAATATTCCATGATCATTTCTATTTCTATCATTTTTCTATCGACCATCACTCATCAAAAATCAATATAGTATGTTAATTTGTGGTAGTTTAAACAGGGAATCATTTGTGCTTCAATTTTATTATATTTCTAACAATAAAATCCAAAATATTCACTCTCATTTAAAAGTCCTCACGGTTATGCATGGGTGAATTACTTGGATTTTTGATTTTGTGCTTCCATGCTCATTTAAAAGTCCTCACGGTTATGCATGTATGGAACGCATATCAAAATTAATTGATTAAATAGACAAGTTGATTCTAATCCCATTTAAAAGTCCTCACGGTTATGCGTGGTTAGAAGATACTTGAATTCATTTTTAAAAAATTTGGAATACTACTAATCTCATTTAAAAGTCCTGACGGTTATGCATGGTTAGTAGATATTCAAATCTCCTGAAATAAATATACCACAAATAGACACAACTATATGGTTTTATTTGATGAAATCATTCATATCATTCTAAAGTGGAATATGCATCAATTAAAGTATTTATGATTTTTGTTTGATTTTCTTATTGAAATTAATATTTATACTCGATTGAGCTTTAATATTGTATTAATGTCTACCACTATATCTCTACTTTTCTATTACTATTATTCTTTTGCTGATAACAAAAGGGGGAGAGAAAAGTTAAGATTTTGAAGATAAAGGTCAAAGATTTTCTAATTGCATTAAGGCTCATTTGAATTCTTTATTCTCATGCATATATGTAGGGGGAGTATTGTGTAGAAAGAGAGCATTCAAATAGGGGGAGCAAACTGAATAATCAAATACATTTAATATAGTCAAAATCTTAAATATATGTTTGTTATCATCAAAAGGGGGAGATTGTGGAATATGCATGTATATGCCTTTTGTTTGATGATAATAAACATATATACATTCATTTAAATGTATTTGATATTGTACTATTTTATTTTACACAGATTAAATAGATATTTGCTGAATAAAATAAATAACACAGAATTTGAATTCAAACGAATATTTTATTCAAACAAATATTTATTACAATTTTGATAGTACAATTTCAAGCTCTCACTATATACATCATTTTTGATCACAATACAATTACATCACACTTTTCATTGTTACATCATTTCCTCATTACATATCACTCACACTCGTATTTATCTTCAACTTCATTCCAATGTGAATCCAGCATCTGAGCAATCTGCAGAAATACACATTGACGCAGTAAAATTGCAAAGGAAATGTTTTTGCAGTATAAAACAAAATGTGGATTTTGAAAATATTATTTGCCTCAGTTATTTGGGTTGTTCGTCATCATTTGATTCTGAATTTATCACACACACGAACAACTTGTGACATGCACAGTGTATCACTGTACATGCCACAAGGCCGTGCACACCAAAATGTACACTTGATATATTTACAGGGACAGGGAGCACAGGTCAAACCCAAATGCAGGATTCAACTCAATTACAATAAAATGATGTCACATCGTTCAGCACAAGGTCAAATACAAATCGGATTCAACTCAGGTGAAATTCGAAAAACAAATAAAATGCAAAGGTCAAGTCAAAGTCACTGCAGTCATGACTCAACTCAATGCAACAACCAAAGTCAAGGCAACATGAAGCTTGCAAGCTCGAGCACAAGATATGGAAACTTCAACAATGAAATTTACAAATGCACAATGTCAACACTACAGGTACAAGAGTCATGTGCAAATGGTTTCAACATAGGAGCATATATATGGACTTGAAGCAAAAACCAGACTGCATGTAAAAGTCAGAGAGATGTACACATAAAAATGGAATGCAACAAGTTCAAGATGATCAGCTACAACTCAAACAATGCCAACATGATCAAGTGAAAAGCAATCTGGTAGCTCATACTACACATCAGGTCAGAGACCGATAATCAAAGAAAAACATCAAAGCAGGTCAGAGATAAAAGATGGTCAGAGACAGGAACCACATAATCGAGCAACAATATGTACAGGTCAGTAAACAATATCAAGTTAAGGTCAAAGTCAACCAGTGCCAAGTTCGAACAGTGTCAGGTGTATCAATCTCAAATATCAAGCCACAAGAAAGCAAAAGATTCAAATTCGAACGTACAGGTGAAAGTCAGAAACTCACAAAATTAAAAATGATCGAAGCCAAAGTCGAACAAGTCAAATTTGCGAAATTCATGGAGTAGCAAATTCAAAGTCGTAATCATCACATTTTAAAAATCAAAACCGTGAGAAGCAAGTTCTATCGAATATACGTATATGACAAAGTCAGACTATATCTCAAGCATCGAAACTAAAATCAGCGGCCAGAGAAAAGAATTTGACAAATTCAAATACATATAGACGAACGAATATTCAGGGATTCGAACCCTATAAAAGGATGAACATCATCGGCAAAATATTTATTCGAGTTCAAGCTAACAGAAAAACAATAAACCAATAACTCGAATCACATCGAATTCAAGTATTAAATCCAGTAAGCCAAAGGTATAAATTACATACCAAATTCAGTGTCGAATTCAATCATCAAGAAGAAGCCAAAGCCAAAGAGACGTCGATCGACAGTAAAAACAAACTGAAATCATCATTCGATCAGGCGCTAGTACGAAGCTCAAATTCGCCAGCAAAACTAACAAAGTCGTAGCCCTAATTTAGTCGAGCAAGTGTTGAAGAAGCCGAAATTCCATAATTCATCAGAGAATCGAAAACAAAGCCGAAGCTCCAATTTCTCCAGCAAAACTAACAAGGGAAAAGCCCTAATTCAGTCGAGCAAGTTGTGAAGAAGATCGAGCTCGTATTCAACAGAGAATCAACACATTGCCGAAGCCCTAGTTTTGAAATCGCCATTTTCTTCTCAAAGGATCGGACTAGTAAAATAACAAAAGGGATTGAAGACAAATTGAATTGGGCCGAAGTTTTTAGTAAATAAAAGAACGGGCTGAAGTATTATAGAAGAAAAGCGGGCAGGCTTCTCTATTGAAAAAGAGAGTTTTAATTGGTCTAGGGTTTTAAATTTGTTTTTGGGTCGGGTTTTATTTATTTAATCTTTAGGCCTAGTTTAGGGAAAAAGCATTTTTAAATTGTCGATTTAATTTTTGCCCAAGGTTTAATCTGTATTTTGTCTTTCAGTTTGTATTTCACAAAGACCAGTTAGAGTCAATCACCACCTAGGGTTTAGGTGTTGTCAGATTGTCTAGTTAGGGTTAGTTCAGTGAGCAGGGAGGCTGCGAGTTTGCAAAGCTCTATAGGCGGGAGCAGAGTTTGCGAGTAAACGAAACTCTATAGGCGGAGCAGGGTGTGCGAGTCTGTAGGAGTGTTTGTGAGCGGGAGCGAGTGTCTGCGAGTCTGTCAGAGTGTTTGTAAGCGGGATACTGTTTAACTCTAATAGAAATCTGGGAATGCAGCAGTAGGCAGGGGTTGCCGAAGCTGGGTAAATTCTGTGTGTGATTTACTTTACTGCAAATTTATTTATCTGCTGTTTACTTCCGCGTTTAATTTGAGAAAATTTGCGATAACCCTATTCACCCCCCCCCCCTCTAGGGTTAATCTAGATCCTACAAATATAACAACATATGAAATACGAAGTTCCATTCAATCACTTAATATAATCAATTTATTTCATTTACTATAACGACCTTGAATTTCAAACACTTCGTATTTCAACATCTGAATTATTTAAATATTTGGATCTTGAATTTAACATGAATAAGTATAATTTTATATCCTTTTTAACCCCCTTTTAATAAATAACTAATGAAGGAAAACTTGCTTTTGAATTTTGTTTACAAAAAATAACTAGTTCGAAGAAATGTCGATAATGTGACTGAAAAACATTTTATCAATAAATGATTTTTACTCAGCAAAAGTTGTTCGAACTCTTTTGCACTTGTTTTGGAACATATCAAGATAGTAACAACAAATTAAATTACCTATCTTCTTAAGAAACATTAATACAAAGCAAGATTAATTAAGGGGACAAAGACCCTTGATTTAAGAAGCAAATGGTGGAGGGAATAAAGGAATCATGTGTGCGTAAGAAGAGGACACGGGCTTACATGAAAAGAAGGGAAGGAAGGGGGTGTGGCCGGCCAAAACAAGGGGGCAAGGGGGGCGTTTTCCACTTGTTTACATCCATAGTACACTTTATTATTCATTCATTAATTGATTCTAGAGTTTAGAGACAAAAAACTCTAAAATTATCACCTCTCTTGTCTCTTCTTGTTCAAAAATCCCTAAGCAAAATTCAAAGCAAATCAACTTCTTTCTCCTCTAAATCGAGTATAGTTCTTAGGACATCATGATAATACCTTGTTGCAACATGAAGCTTGAAGAAAAGGTGCACAACTCCCCACATCCTTCATGGTCGTGAGAAAAATAGAGGGGTGGAGGCTATGGCCATAAGCAAAGGGTGATGGTAAGAAGTGCGGTAATATTTGTAAGTTTAAGGTAGGATGGTTTGTAACGACCCGAGAATTTTGACGATTTAAATAGCGTAATTAACTAAATTTTTCATGAAAATAAACAATTAAATTTTTGTAATTAAAATTTGATTTTTGGAATACGTCTGTTAAACATAGCAAGTGGTTGATTTTCATTGGAAAATATGAAACTTTGTTTGTTTGTGAAATTTCAAATTTCAAATTTAAATCATTTGAAAATTTGATGGAAATAAAATATTTTAAAATCTGAATATTTTTATATAATAAAAATGTAAATCGTTTTCTAAGTGATACGTCGTATTTCGTTTTGCCAAATTTAGACTGCTCTAGCCCCGTTTATCTTATTTTTGGCGATTTAGCAGCAATTTGGCAACGAAAATCAAGTTTTGATAGGTTGGTCGTATCGCTGATATCTGTGTACCATTTTGTTCGTCTCATCGTGCTGATCTCCGTGGTATATTCATTTTTGCATTTCAGTGTCCGATACGCGGTGAAATCCGTAAAACGGTTAACCGTATCGGTACCCATATTGAACCTTTTTGGTTTCCTTGTGTCTTTCCATTATCCACTGTGTAAAACAAACAGCCATCAACTATTAATATTTTCAGCTTTTAATTTTCAATATTCCCTAGTTTCACTATAATATGTGTTGATTCAATTTCCTCCGGTTCATTTCTCTTTTCCCTCTGCATTTGTTCTATCTTCTCCAAAAAAGAAAAAAAAATTATAAGGTAAGCTTTTATATATTAAAAGTTTGCATTCGTTGTTCTGGAGAAGCCTGCTTGTGGCATTCACCCTCTCGAAACCCACCCATCACCAAACGGCCATCCACCAAACGTCACCCTCCAGTCTCGAGTGCCCTCACCTACCCCTGCCGACCACACTCCACACGGCAAGCCTCCTCGGCCTCACAACCCTCCTCCTTATTTGCTCCAGTAGCCGAAGCTTCCAGCCCTCCATTGCCGCCAGTGAGGAACCCAACAACCATCAAGACCTTCTGCCTACCACTACCGAACGGCACTGCCGAGATCTCGGCTGCCGAACAACCCTCCAGCCTTCCTTCCTCCATTACAGCCACCCAGCACCTTCATCTCTGCTTCCTTCCCCTGAACGACCGCCCATAGCATCCCACAACCTCCAACAGCCTTCTGCAGCACAGCTACCCCTCCTCTCACCTGACAACAACCGCCATCACTCGAGCCTTCACAGTGCGCTAGCCAAACCCTTGCTGAACCTCTGGCCTTCCACCTGAACCATCCTCCTGTAACAACCCAGGGTTTTATAGCAGTTGAATATCGTCAAATGACAATTTAATTCATTTAGCAATTGCAATTGAAGTTTTTTTAAATTTGGAGTTGAAATCTTTTATAAATTGTTGAAAGGAATTGTGGGTTTTGAAATTGAATTGGCTCAAGTATTTTCTTTGTTGCCGTGAAAATTTCTTGTAACCATTCCTCTTTTCATATTTGATTGGCAAACCGCCCTTAAATTTTTTCGTTCAAAAACAAAAAAAGAAAAGAAGAACCCTAATCTAAACGAAAGAGATTAAAAATGGCTACCTAGATTTTTCGTCCTCGTCCCAAACTCAGAAATTAGGTCTTCAGCTCGATCTTTTGCTCGATTCTGGAACTAGAGCTTCTCGAATACCGGTTGCTCTAGCGAATCTAGAGTTGAGGCTTCGACTCCTCTTCAGTTCGATCACGGCTGCTCAGATTCGTGGCCTTCGAAAATGGTGAGTGAACTACCACTCACATCTAATTCATTCGTAGTGCTATGCTTGCGTTCGATTTTGTGTTAATATCTGGGTTTTGAAATTTCTGGGCTTCGGTCACTGGATTTGTCTTGATGTCGAGGATTTCGCGGACTTGTCGTATGTATTTTTCTTGAGTACATTTGTCACCACAGTTTCGAAATGATTTTTTTTTTTAATGTTGATTTCTCTGGCCATCAGTGGTCTTGATTATGGCAATTCAATGACCTCGTTCATTCGAAGTGATCTACTTGTTTCGATATTGATGATTTTTGACTTGGTTCGACTTCGGCCTTCTCTTTGAACTGTCGTCTTCGACCACTTGACTTTGTTGGTGAAATTTAATGGATATCGGCCCTTGTTCGTAGTTGATTTTTGTGGATTTTTCATCGACCTTAACTTGAGTTGATTAGATTGATTTTATGAAGATATTTGGGTTGATATTATCTTGAGTTGAAACGAATTATACCACGCTTTTGCAACTGCAGTTTTGTGTTTTTGACTTTAGTATTGTTTTGAACTATAGCTTGAAATTGCCTCTGTTTAGATTTCGCAATTTATTGCTTATTAATTTTGTGAGACTTCATATGTGTTCATACATATAGTTATATGTGTGTATACATGTATAGTCGAATTCGCACTGCAATTATCTTTGTTCAAAACTGATATTATTGCTGGCATCTATTATGTTGTTCGTCGAACCAGTGAGTATTTTCTTGCTGTGGTACCTTCTGGCTTCACTTTGTTGCATTTAAATCATGTCCTTCGAGTTGCCTGAGCACATGAAGTTGATGTTCGATATTTGCCTTGCCACCCTGGTTATCGATTGTCTGCATTGTGTACTTGGTTACTGTTGAGTCAACATTATTCACTCTTGTTCAATATGTTGGTTACTGGAGATATTGTGTTCATGTATTTTTGGTATTGCTGTAGTCATTAGTCTTGTTACCATTTTCACTACCCTGGCATTTCAACTTGTCATTTACCTTTTCTGCCAAAACTTATACCCTGCACAGCATCTTAACTTCAAACTGCCATCTTACATTGCTGTCCATTCACTGTTATATCTGTGTCATCACTATAATCACTACACCGCTTTAAGTTTGCTTTTGCCTTTAGCATGATGTATCTGTTCTAGTTGGTCTTGATTTCTGTGATTAGGCACTGAGGTTGTTCCTGGTTTTGATCTTAATATCACAATGCTTTTTGCATTTCTTTGTAGTCTTCATTGATCTGTAGCTGGATTCATCATGTATTTGTGGTATTTGTACTTTTATGGCCTTGTCTGGTGGCATCATGTTTATTTGTAGTTTCGAGTCTGCACTTGCATTGTGTAAGTGGACTGGATTATTATTTTGCAGTTTCATTCTTGTGGTCTTTGTTTGCTTGATGCTTTTGCCTCTTGATGGTCTGACCAGACTTGATCATGTTGGTATAGTTTTGCTTTATGTTCACTTTGGTCAGGTTGCATTCATAGATTTCATTGTTGCATCTGAAACCCAGATGCATTGATTTCAAAACTGCTGCTTTGATACCTGATGGTTTGTAAACTGCTTCATTCTTGTTCAAAATTGCATGCATCTATTTGATTGTCTCTCTGTCTAGTTCAGTAACTTGCATTGTTTCCACTGTATAGTTATATATACATGCTGACATTTGTACATAAACTACGGCCACTTTGAACTGAAGTATATGCAGCTTGCTTTGATTTTACCAGTTCACTGTTGGGTTCGTTTGCAGGATGTGCTTGAGTTGGTTGAGTTTGATTTATTGGTTCTTGATTGTTTCAAGTTGATCTATGAGATTTTACAGCGAGTTGAATCCGGTCTCAAAGACCCGGGTTTGACCCTGTACACGAATGTAAACTTCCGGTGTACATTCGTGTGTGATTCATTCCTCTTGATTTGCGTTAGTGCCTGTTGCTTTTGGTTTATTTATGTTGACTTCTACAGTTTTAATTGCTGTTAGTTTTCACCGTCGTGATGATTTCGTGTACTGTGTGGCGAGGCAGTGCACGCGTGCGTGTACTGCAGCCACACAGAAATTTGATTTGACTGATCTTTTTGAGATTGCTGATTTGTTGATTTACACTGTTTAGTGTTATATCTACCGTTACCCGATTCTCTTATTTAGAAGTTGGATATACGAGATTTCTGTGATTATCGTCTATTTGACTATCTGATTATTATTGCTGCTATGCACTAATAACTGAGTTTGGATTAGACTGACCCGTGTATTATTTTCTTTTGAATTTAATACTCGGGTCAGACCCGAGTTATTTCAGGTTGTAGATTTTCTTCTTTGAGTTGCTGTTTGGGATTTGAAGACTTTTCGCATCTTCTGAAGTTGTCATTGTTCTTTTGTAGTAGTCGTGTCATTGTATAGAACGATATGTGTTCATGTATATTAGTCGATAATGTACGTGTGTATATAACTTCTAGAGTCGACAGTTGTAGTTGTATCGTATGTATTGTGTCAACTATGTATTAACTGCCATCAGTTATATATATATGAGACTTTTGTTTTTATCTGTGTTCCGCAATTATATTATCTGTGTTATTGTTATATCTAATGTCCTAAACTATTATGAACTATCGTGGTTTGTTTTATACTGATAATTGGGTGTGTCGATGGGAGTAAATAAATAAAAGATGAAAAATAAAAAGTATATACCACTCCTATCGAGATAACCAATATTAGTGTAAGGCCAACTACGGATGGTCGCTCCTATCCAGCCTTATTCTTCGTAATAATAGACAGTATTTCTTTTAATACTCTTTGTTATTATGAGCATAGAGGTGGGGCGTCACAGTTGGTATCAGAGCTTGGGGTTTATGGACATAATATAAAACATAACTTGGATGGAACATATGTTACAACTATTAGTCGATGTTTTATTTGTGATTTGAGTCAAAACTAAAGTTTTGAAATTTTGATGAAATTTTTAAATATCTTTATTTAAAAATAAAAGTGGAATTGTGTTTTGTTGTTTTGATGAAATTGTGTTCCGATGATTTGATTGATTTGTGTTCTATTTATCAGAGTGCGCAGCGGAAACAGTGAAACTGTCTTCGCTAAGTACAACTGATAATCTTTTCGATTTACAAATCGAAATACGAAATTGATATGAATTTCAATTGTTGTTTACCTAGCTGTAATAATTTTGTTTCTTTGAGAATTTCGAATCCGAATTGAGGATTCGAAGAAATCACAGTTATGTGATTTTTGTTGAAATTTCCGCTGGCTTTCTTTCGTACTAATCATCTATTGATTAGCTTTTGCTGCTTTGAGTTGTCTTCAGTGAAGATACACCCTAATGATTTCCTTGTTTATATTGTAATGTGCGTGCAAATGAATTGCACGTTACTGCATTTATTTTACGTTGAACCGATGCTAGGTTATGAAACGTATTTTGTGCCGTTATTTTTATAACGGGATTTTACACCAATGCTATATTTTGAAGCACGGTGTTTTGTGGCATTTTGATGAATGAAAATTCTCTGATATTACATTTTGATGTAAATTGTTTTGATGTGATTTTGACGTTTTAAAATTACTGTCGCTTTGGCTTCAGTAACCGTCAAATTTTAAAAGTGGATTTTCAAGCGGTTATTCCGCAATGCTGTTTTGTGACCGTTTTTACGGTATTTTGAGAAGTACGATTTCCTTACCGAAATTGTTACTGATTTGCTGTTTTAATCACGCGATTGGAAAACCGTTTTAAAATGAAAATTTGTTTTATAAAAATTTTAACAGTTTGCGATTTCAAAAGAATGAGAAAGCGACTTAAACGATTCAGCAAAATCGAGGATTATGACCCCTTTCTTTTACTGTTTCGCTTAACTCCGGACTTGTTCAGTTGAGAATGTGGATTGTTATTTTTACAAAATGAATAAAATTGTTTTCAGAAATTTTACAGTTTGCGATTTCAAAAGAATGAGAAAGCGATTTAAACGTTTCAGCAAAATCGAGGACTATGACCCCTTTCTTTTACTGATTCGCTTAATTCCGGACTTGTCCGTTTGAGAATGTAAAGTGTATTTTTACAAAATACACAATTTTGCACTTTCAAGGAAACGATGAAGTGATTTAAACGATTTAGCAAAAGTGCGGAGTATGGAACCACACTTTTACTATTTCGGTTAATTCCGGACTCGTTAATTGAATATCTGTTGTTTTGATGATTCTACACTTTCAAGGAAACGATGAAGAGAAATAAACAATTTAGTAAAACTCATGGTTATGGGACATGTGCGTTTACTATTTTGGTTGATTCCGGACTCGTTAATTGAAATATTTGATGTTTTCGTGTGCTTTCGAGCCACTATGTTGGACCTTCGGGTCATATGTTGGACCTTCGGGTCAAATACCAGTACTAGACCTTCGGGTCACTCTGCGGACCTTCGGGTCATTTGTTGGGCGCCAAAAATTATGTTGAGTACTTGGTAGGCTTCGGCCATTTGTTGATGCACGTGCGGCGAATTAAAAACTCGCCATCTGATGGGATCGATCCAAGCTTTTATGTTGATTTTCTAGTCTTCTTAATTGATTTCTAGATATTTGTTGTTTCTAATTATCTGCAGGTAATTAGATATCTGATGTTATGGGATTTAATTATCGTATCGGTAATTAAATATTTGTTGTTTCTAATTATCGCTTGTGATAATTAGATATTTGTTGATATGAGTTCTGATTATCGTTTTTGATAATCGGATATTTGTTGTTTATAATTATCGCTTGTGATAATTAGATATTTGTTGATATGAGTTCTGATTATCGTTTTTGATAATCGGATATTTGTTGTTTATAATTATCGCTTGTGATAATTAGATATTTGTTTATATGAGTTCTGATTATCGTTTTTGATAATCGGATATTTGTTGTTTATAATTATCGCTTGTGATAATTAGATATTTGTTGATATGAGTTCTGATTATCGTTTTTGATAATCGGATATTTGTTGTTTATAATTATCGCTTGTGATAATTAGATATTTGTTGATATGAGTTCTGATTATCGTTTTTGATAATCGGATATTTGTTGTTTATAATTATCGCTTGTGATAATTAGATATTTGTTGATATGAGTTCTGATTATCGTTTTCGATGATCGGATATTTGTTGCTTTTAATTATCGCTGTTAGATAATTAAATATTTGTTGATTTGAGAGATTTAATTATAGCTGTTAGATAATTAAATATTTGTTGATTTGAGAGATTTAATTATCGCTGTTAGATAATTAAATATTTGTTGATTTTAGATTTAATTATCGCTTGAGATAATTAAATAATTGTTGATTTTAGATTTAATTATCGCTGTTAGATAATTAAATAATTGTTGATTTGAGATTTAATTATCGCTGTTAGATAATTAAATAATTGTTGATTTTAGATTTAATTATCGCTGTTAGATAATTAAATAATTGTTGATTTGAGATTTAATTATCGCTGTTAGATAATTAAATAATTGTTGATTTGAGATTTAATTATCGCTGTTAGATAATTAAATAATTGTTGATTTGAGATTTAATTATCGCTGTTAGATAATTAAATAATTGTTGATTTGAGATTTAATTATCGCCGTTAGATAATTAAATATTTGTTGATTTAAGATTTAATTATTGCTGTTAGATAATAAAATATTTGTTGAATTTGAAATTTGATTATCGTTTTTGATAATCGAATATTTGTTGATTTGAGAAATTTGATTATCGCTTGAGATAATCAAATATTTGTTGAATTTGAAATTTAATTATCGTTTTTGATAATCGAATATTTGTTGATTTGAGAAATTTGATTATCGCTTGAGGTAATCAAATATTTATTGAATTTGAAATTTGATTATCGTTTTTGATAATTGAATATTTGTTGATTTGTCTTCTGATTATCGTTTGAGATAATTAGATAATTGATGTTTGCTGATTTTATTTGAATCGCTGTTTTCTATCTATCTCTATCTCTGTTAATATTTTGAATTTGTTGATTATGAAGTTCGTATTTTCTAGTTGTTTGTTGAATAACTAGATAATTGCGATTTTGCGATTTGTGTTTTGTGTTTTCTAATTATCTTTGTTGATGATTAGATTTGCTGTTTTCTAATTATCGTATCGATAATTAGACATTGCTGTTTTGTGATTTCTGAATTCTAATTGTCTAGTTGATAATTGAATAGTGCTGATGATTGTGTTTATTCAGTTTTGAATTCAATTTTGATTGTTTTCTAATTGTCCATTTGGTAATTAGATTTTGTGGAGAATTTGTGAATCTCTTTTATGAAATTAAAAGGTTTCTTCGGTGTTTATATCCTCTACCTTTTATTTTCTAGCTTAACCAGTTTATGTTATAAAATTTATTGTTAATGACGACCTTAATTAGGAAAATTGCGGGGACGCAATTTCTATAAGGAGGGGAGTTTGTAACAACCCAGGGTTTTATAGCAGTTGAATATCGTCAAATGACAATTTAATTCATTTAGCAATTGCAATTGAAGTTTTTTTAAATTTGGAGTTGAAATCTTTTATAAATTGTTGAAAGGAATTGTGGGTTTTGAAATTGAATTGGCTCAAGTATTTTCTTTGTTGCCGTGAAAATTTCTTGTAACCATTCCTCTTTTCATATTTGATTGGCAAACCGCCCTTAAATTTTTTCGTTCAAAAACAAAAAAAGAAAAGAAGAACCCTAATCTAAACGAAAGAGATTAAAAATGGCTACCTAGATTTTTCGTCCTCGTCCCAAACTCAGAAATTAGGTCTTCAGCTCGATCTTTTGCTCGATTCTGGAACTAGAGCTTCTCGAATCCCGGTTGCTCTGGCGAATCTAGAGTTGAGGCTTCGACTCCTCTTCAGTTCGATCACGGCTGCTCAGATTCGTGGCCTTCGAAAATGGTGAGTGAACTACCACTCACATCTAATTCATTCGTAGTGCTATGCTTGCGTTCGATTTTGTGTTAATATCTGGGTTTTGAAATTTCTGGGCTTCGGTCACTGGATTTGTCTTGATGTCGAGGATTTCGCGGACTTGTCGTATGTATTTTTCTTGAGTACATTTGTCACCACAGTTTCGAAATGATTTTTTTTTTAATGTTGATTTCTCTGGCCATCAGTGGTCTTGATTATGGCAATTCAATGACCTCGTTCATTCGAAGTGATCTACTTGTTTCGATATTGATGATTTTTGACTTGGTTCGACTTCGGCCTTCTCTTTGAACTGTCGTCTTCGACCACTTGACTTTGTTGGTGAAATTTAATGGATATCGGCCCTTGTTCGTAGTTGATTTTTGTGGATTTTTCATCGACCTTAACTTGAGTTGATTAGATTGATTTTATGAAGATATTTGGGTTGATATTATCTTGAGTTGAAACGAATTATACCACGCTTTTGCAACTGCAGTTTTGTGTTTTTGACTTTAGTATTGTTTTGAACTATAGCTTGAAATTGCCTCTGTTTAGATTTCGCAATTTATTGCTTATTAATTTTGTGAGACTTCATATGTGTTCATACATATAGTTATATGTGTGTATACATGTATAGTCGAATTCGCACTGCAATTATCTTTGTTCAAAACTGATATTATTGCTGGCATCTATTATGTTGTTCGTCGAACCAGTGAGTATTTTCTTGCTGTGGTACCTTCTGGCTTCACTTTGTTGCATTTAAATCATGTCCTTCGAGTTGCCTGAGCACATGAAGTTGATGTTCGATATTTGCCTTGCCACCCTGGTTATCGATTGTCTGCATTGTGTACTTGGTTACTGTTGAGTCAACATTATTCACTCTTGTTCAATATGTTGGTTACTGGAGATATTGTGTTCATGTATTTTTGGTATTGCTGTAGTCATTAGTCTTGTTACCATTTTCACTACCCTGGCATTTCAACTTGTCATTTACCTTTTCTGCCAAAACTTATACCCTGCACAGCATCTTAACTTCAAACTGCCATCTTACATTGCTGTCCATTCACTGTTATATCTGTGTCATCACTATAATCACTGCACCGCTTTAAGTTTGCTTTTGCCTTTAGCATGATGTATCTGTTCTAGTTGGTCTTGATTTCTGTGATTAGGCACTGAGGTTGTTCCTGGTTTTGATCTTGATATCACAATGCTTTTTGCATTTCTTTGTAGTCTTCATTGATCTGTAGCTGGATTCATCATGTATTTGTGGTATTTGTACTTTTATGGCCTTGTCTGGTGGCATCATGTTTATTTGTAGTTTCGAGTCTGCACTTGCATTGTGTAAGTGGACTGGATTATTATTTTGCAGTTTCATTCTTGTGGTCTTTGTTTTCTTGATGCTTTTGCCTCTTGATGGTCTGACCAGACTTGATCATGTTGGTATAGTTTTGCTTTATGTTCACTTTGGTCAGGTTGCATTCATAGATTTCATTGTTGCATCTGAAACCCAGATGCATTGATTTCAAAACTGCTGCTTTGATACCTGATGGTTTGTAAACTGCTTCATTCTTGTTCAAAATTGCATGCATCTATTTGATTGTCTCTCTGTCTAGTTCAGTAACTTGCATTGTTTCCACTGTATAGTTATATATACATGCTGACATTTGTACATAAACTACGGCCACTTTGAACTGAAGTATATGCAGCTTGCTTTGATTTTACCAGTTCACTGTTGGGTTCGTTTGCAGGATGTGCTTGAGTTGGTTGAGTTTGATTTATTGGTTCTTGATTGTTTCAAGTTGATCTATGAGATTTTACAGCGAGTTGAATCCGGTCTCAAAGACCCGGGTTTGACCCTGTACACGAATGTAAACTTCCGGTGTACATTCGTGTGTGATTCATTCCTCTTGATTTGCGTTAGTGCCTGTTGCTTTTGGTTTATTTATGTTGACTTCTACAGTTTTAATTGCTGTTAGTTTTCACCGTCGTGATGATTTCGTGTACTGTGTGGCGAGGCAGTGCACGCGTGCGTGTACTGCAGCCACACAGAAATTTGATTTGACTGATCTTTTTGAGATTGCTGATTTGTTGATTTACACTGTTTAGTGTTATATCTACCGTTACCCGATTCTCTTATTGAGAAGTTGGATATACGAGATTTCTGTGATTATCGTCTATTTGACTATCTGATTATTATTGATGCTATGCACTAATAACTGAGTTTGGATTAGACTGACCCGTGTATTATTTTCTTTTGAATTTAATACTCGGGTCAGACCCGAGTTATTTCAGGTTGTAGATTTTCTTCTTTGAGTTGCTGTTCGGGATTTGAAGACTTTTCGCATCTTCTGAAGTTGTCATTGTTCTTTTGTAGTAGTCGTGTCATTGTATAGAACGATATGTGTTCATGTATATTACTCGATAATGTACGTGTGTATATAACTTCTAGAGTCGACAGTTGTAGTTGTATCGTATGTATTGTGTCAACTATGTATTAACTGCCATCAGTTATATATATATGAGACTTTTGTTTTTATCTGTGTTCCGCAATTATATTATCTGTGTTATTGTTATATCTAATGTCCTAAACTATTATGAACTATCGTGGTTTGTTTTATACTGATAATTGGGTGTGTCGATGGGAGTAAATAAATAATAGATGAAAAATAAAAAGTATATACCACTCCTATCGAGATAACCAATATTAGTGTAAGGCCAACTACGGATGGTCGCTCCTATCCAGCCTTATTCTTCGTAATAATAGACAGTATTTCTTTTAATACTCTTTGTTATTATGAGCATAGAGGTGGGGCGTCACACTCCAGTGCCGAATACACCAGCTCGCCATACTAGCGCCACCGAACAACCATCCACCCACCTCCACTTTGTACTATGCTCTCCAGCACCCGAAGCCAACCCTGTGCCATTCTTTCCACTTTCAACCTACAGCTTTCTCTTCTTATATATATATATATATAAAAGCTTATATATATATATATAAGTTTACTTATATTCTTGTTTTTCCATTGAATTCTAGTCATCTAGCTCGCCGCTCTCTCTAGAATTTGTCGCTGCAATTTTTTTTTGCTTTCCCTCGTGTGCGTGTGCGTGTGCGTGTTTGTATTTGAGTAGGCTTCGAGTTCATTCTCGTTGTTCTCTAGCCTTGAAAGGTGAGCGTTCACTCACGATTAACATTCATATGCTTAGTAAATTTTATATTCACATGAAATGAAGATTGAAATATGTTGTTAAATTTAAATTAGTTAGTGAATATGATATGTTAATAATTAAAATTGTTTACCTATGACATATGACACCATAACATGTTGTGTGTATATATATAATTTAAATTGTTAATTATGATCATATTTTCCATGGATATGCTGTCATTTTATGTTATTATTCTATTGTTCTTACACTTCAAGTTCCCTATTAGTTTAGGAATTCCCTATGGGTTGAAATGATACATACCCAGACGATATTATAGATTAGGAAAAATCGTTATGGGTTGAAATGATAAACCCAAGTGATTTTATTGATTTTGAAATTTTGGGATTGTAGGATAAAATGATATACCCGTAAAATTAGATTATTGCGGATTGAAATGATAAATATCCATATCACTTGACCATAGGATAGAAAACTATATACAGATACCATTGGTCTATTTTAAATGATTTCCAAATTTTTGAAAAGAAAATATATGTCTTTTAATTTTAAATATAATATAAAGATTTTGTTTATATATATATATATATAATTTATATTTTTAAAATTATATGTTCTGGAAATTTTAAATTTATAAGTTAAGTTTTGAAAAATGTAAGTTTTAAGATTTTACTTAAATATTACTATTTTTAGAAATATATAAAATAAGATTTAATATCAAAATAAATTTAATAATAAGATTTAATGTAATAAAATTTAATAAAGATTTAATTTAACTAATATATATAAAATATGTTTTAAATTATTTATTTAAAATTTTTAATTAATATTTGAAAATAGATTTTGTAATAACTTTAATAAATTAAGGTTGGGAAGATAAATTGAAGTTGATTTATAATTTAATTTGTTTTAAAAATTTAAGTAAAAAAAATTGATTGGAAACTTATTGATTTTGAGATTTAAAGATATGATTTGATAACTTGATTTTGATTAAAGGTGATTAAATAAATATTTTCAAATTTAAATAAAATTGAAATTGAATGCTAAATTTGTAATTTGAGATTTTATTTTAATTTTTATAAAAGTGATTAAGTGAATATTTTCAGAATTAAATATAATTGAAGTTAGATATTTAATTTTGATCTAAATTTGTAATTTGAGATTTTATTTAAATTTTTATAAAAGTGAATAAGTGAATATTTTCAAAATTAAATATAATTGAAGTTAGATATTTAATTTTCATTTAAATCGGTAATTTGAGATTTTAGTTGAAATGTTTGGAAAGTGATTTTATAAAATGACCACAGTATGAAATAAGCGTTTGGTTGTTAAAGAGACCGAGATCAGATATTGTTATACTCTCTTCCAATACCAAAAACCACTATAAAAACTATGTACGTGGTGGAGATTCCAGAACGAAGTAGGATGGTTTGGCGAACGTCTGTATGAGGTATGAACGCAGCCCTGACCCCTTCGGGTCAGCTTAGTATGACTAAAACAGGAGCTATACCGGGCCAAGTGGGGTCGCTCTCCCTATCGGGCACATTTCTCCGAAACCTTATCTATTACTTTTGTGATTTGATTATGGTGTGCACACCTTTGATTTAGGAATTTGTCTCGAGGTGGGCGGTAGTAGCTGCTATGTGTTACCACCATGCCGGGAGTGAAAAACGGTAGTATCCAACCCTGGACATTTCTTCGCTTGCTTTGTCATATGCCTTATCGCGCCTATTACGAGTTTGGTTTGTGTCGTACACTATGGAGTGCCCTCTGATAGCCCTCCAGTTTTTGGAGGAATTATGGTATGTATAGACTACGACATTTATATAAAATGTGTTAACGAGGATATGAGTAACACCTTAACGCTATTTTGATATTTTACTTTACTGTAGACATTACCCGTGTAGCGTATTGTACTATGTATATAGATAGTTTCACGGATCCTTAAAGGATGGAATCCTAAACATCCTTTAAGTTATATTGCATTTCACTTGGACATTTCACTTAAGTTGAAATTACTTGCATAAGAATGTTAATCCTGACTCGAGTGTTTTGTGTTTGCTTTATGCTCGGGTCAGCCTGAGTGTCACAACATTTGAGACTAACCTTTAGAGCTTGGAGCTTGCTTGGAGATCTAGCTTTATCTATTCAGCTTTTCTATTATCTCAGTAATTTCCAGTTGTTTATGTTCAGACTTGTCATTTGCTTGTTGTATTAGAGACTTCTTGTATTTGGGATTTCGGTCGTATTTTGTTTGGACTCTGATGTTCTGTAGTAGCTTCACGAACTACTATTTATCTATTCTGCTGCTTATTGTTGTAAAACTCTGTGTCAATGATTTTGTGATTGATTTATTTACTGTATATGCTAAGTTTTTCCATATATAAATTAACAATCTATTGTTTTGGGAAATTCAAGTCTGACATGTGTGGATTATTATCGATTTGAATGGTTCGATATAGTGGGTCGTTACAAGGTGGTGGCTTGTGTATGTGTTTGAATTATTACAGGTGAGTTTACACACTATCGAAATGAATACGAAGTGGTTTATATGTTTAAATATATGTTGTTTTGTCTGACTTTATATTGTAATGTTTGATTTTGATTCTTACTTTGAAAGAAAATGGTATTATAAATGATGTGTTTGGACTTATATGACTTGAGTATAGCCTTGAAGCAAAACACAAAAGGATTAGTAGGAGATTGACTTGAATCGAACTTGAATTGAAATGCTCTATTTAGCGATAGTCACTCTAAGAGCATTTAAGAAATGCCTTGTGTTTGGCATTTTCTATAATTATTTGTGTATAGATCCCAAAGAGTTTCTTGCCATGGTGGTGATGTATTTTGTGTATACTAGTTACTATAAAAAGACTGGATGTTAAAAAAAATTGCTTGTCGAAATCGACAAAACATTTAAGTATATAAAACTATAAATTTGGGAATCTACAACATCCAACTACAACACTTTTTAAAAGTTATTTTTGCTTCTGTACACTTTTTAACATTCTAGAAACGCTGCCTTTTCTGTTTGAGAGTCAAATTGCTTTGAAAGGACTTTAAACTAAAGTATTTTACTTCCATTATTTTTACAAGTTTTTTCTAACATGTATTAGAGCTTTTTAAAAGTGGTTTGGAATTATTATTAATTTTTAATAATTAGTTATGAATTATTAAAGTAATTGGTTTATTTTTATAAATAAGATAATATGCTTCTTATGGTTTTTAAATAAATTATAAGTCAAGTATTTTTAAGTAATATTTTAACACATATGTTTTAAACCATATTATAAGTAATTGAATGTTCTTTTAACTATATATAGTTTTTAAAAAATTTATTTAATATTTTCTATAAATAAATAAAAAATTTAAACCATAAACAAATGTTTTAGAAAGTATTTTAAGAGTACTTGGTGGCTTAATTGTGTTCGTTAGTTTAACTTATTTATGGAAATTCATTTTTACAATACTTAACACTAAATGCCGATGAAGTAGGCTTTGAGTTAAGATTAATATTTGAGTAGGGACAGAAGCAATAATGCTTTAACCTATCGACTTTCCACTTGACCGAGGAATAGTTGAGTAGGGAATGTTGGAACTAGATAGATGATTAGTCAACTAGAGAACTCGACCGAATATAAGTAAATTGATTTGGGGTGTAGTAAACAATGTTTAAGTAACATTTGTTTTTAACCCTTATTAATTATAATTACAATTACAATTAGGATTATAATTAAGACTATAATTATGATTATAATTAAGATTAGGATTAGAATTAAGACAATAATTAAGGTTATAGTTAGGATTTTGATTAGAATATAATTAGGATTATAATTAATACTATGATTAGAATTCAAATTGAGGCTATAATTAATATTATAATTAAGATTTTGCTTAGGAATATAATTAGGACTATAATTAGGATTAAAATTAAGATTATGATTAGGAAAATAATTAGGACTATAATTAGGAAAATAATTAGGACTTTAATAAGGAATACTTTAAAGATAATAATAAATGTAATTAGATGTTTAAAAGAGATTTTTAAACATAAATGTTTAAAACATGAAATGTTTTGGGTTGTTGTGGCAATGTTTAAGTAACACTTATCTTAAACCCTTATAAATGTAATTAATCTTCAAAAGAGATTTTTAAAGATAAATGTTTAAAGTATGAAAAGTTTTGGGTTGTTGTAATAATGTTTAAGTAATACTTATCTTAAACCCTTATAAATGTAATTAGATTATAAAAGAGGTTTTTAAAGAAAATGATTAAGTGTGAAGTGTTTTGGCTTTGTAGTAGTAAACAATGTTTTTGTAGCATTTGTTTTTAAACCTTGAATTATATTTTAAAGTGGAAAAACATTGTTAAATGATTATGACTATACTTATATCTTTAATAATGGAATTTTAAAGATAATAACAATTATGGAATCTTTTAGAATAAAGATAGAAAAAGTATTGGAAATATAAATGAGAGAAGGGGTTTATAGTAACAATGTTTAAGTATCATTTTCTTCTAACCTCTTTAATTATATTTTCAATTAAGTAAATCTTGTTAAGTGATTTGTGATATGCTTATCTCATGGAGATAAGTATATTTATAATTTTTGAAGTATTGAAAAGAGTATTAATGAATAGTTAAATAGTAGAATACAAGTATATATCTTTTATAAATAGAAATTAAATATATATACAAGTGTATAAAGGAAGTTTTAATTAATTAATAAAGGAAGTTTCAACTAATTAGGACTTTAATTAGCTTGGATCTAATTAATTAGGAGTATAAATTAATATAGAAGTTTTAATTAATAAAGGAAGTTTTATTAGATAAAAAAGAGTTTTACTAATAAAAGAGGTTTAATTAATAGTTGATTAATTAAATAAAATGGGGATTATAAGTCATTTATGCGACTAAATCGTGTTTTAATTAATAAAATAGTATTAATTAATAAAGGCAGTTTTAATTAATAAAGAAGTACTAATTAAAAAGAAGTATTAATCAATAAAGGAAGTTCTCATTGTTGTTGAATATGACCAGAATTTAACTTACGAAATATCTTGAAGAAACACGAGGATTATACGGTACGATTATTCACTCGGTGATGATATAATTTATGTATAAACTCGTCTTGCTCTTCTAAGACAAATGATATGGAAATCCGTCTAGATAGGAGATGATCTCCACCCTTATGTATTGTCTTTTTATTTCTAAAAGAACTAGGGTTGAGTTAATAAGAAATTTATCGATTGGTTTTGGAGCGCTAGGTAAGCAGGGGAGTGTACTTATATGAGATGACTTGAAACCGTAACCACTTCAAAACCATATACACAATCTATGCTTTATGAGAGGTTTGTGATATGTTAAATGCTAGAATCTATCTGGAGATTCGTGATCTGTTCGAGATGCTTGAATCCATGTAGAAATATAATCCATTTGGGGATTCATTTTCTGTTCGAGTTTGAGATGTTGAATATGACTTCACCATTGGTAATGACAAAAACTAGAGGTAGGATGTATAGCCAAGGGGTTAGCAAACTCAAGGGTGCAGGCGACTCCATCTAGTATTGCTTGAGGATATGCATGCAGGAGTGATGCATTCGGAGCCACGTGTTCGGACGTGGACTAGCTATGTATTTCCTATGGTACATTCCTTAGAGATGTACAATGCTCGAAAGGATATCTCTGATCCTTCTACAAGAGGACTGTTCTCGATGTACTTAGAACACCTTCATACAAAACCTACACAATTATAGAAACATGCCTTAGCAGTTTTTGATTATATACTTAGTTATTGTTGTGGTGTACATGCATCGCATCCATTTCTTACTTATATTATATACTCTAGATATTATCAATTATGTCGCAATATGTACTTATTAGATAGTTGGCCCATTTGAGGGGAAAACCAATCCGGTAATTCGGTTGTTCTCAAAAGCTGTCGTTATATGTCATACATATTTCTTGAGTTTTTCACACCAAACTTTTGTTTGACTCGTGATTTTATTTTTCCCTTATTTCTGTGGGTGCTCTTTCGAGCAGTTTGAGAAAAGCTGGTTTTCGTTGATGTTCATTGGGCTCTTGGAGAGGAGCTAGATAATTTACCTACCACGGTATTTATTTCTGCTGCATTACTTTATGTGTATGTGTATCAATAATTTTAAGGACAGATTGTTATAATTATCCAGGCTGATGATAGTACTTACATTAATAACTTTGAAATAGTACGTATGTTAGAGTAACATTGTGCACTGCCTTTTGATATTATATGTTATTATTCCATTGTGAGATTATGATGTTTTGTTCTTCTCATTTCTTGTTCCTTTTCTTTTCTTCTTTTTTATTTACCCTAATAATCGGTCTTTTCGACACTTGGGTATTCAGCACGTAAATACCATGTATGTATTAGTGTCAACATTCGAGGGTCGAAAAGGGCGCTCATTATAGCATGGTATAAGAGCTAAATGCTAAAGGAGAACTTTGACTTTGGTTGGGTATAACTCATTAAGAGACAAGGTAAATGAATTCCCTAGCATGAGTTGAGTGTATTATATATATGAGAGCGTATATGTATTTTTTTTGATAAATAAGGTAGTGATCACAATAGATCGCACAATATTATAAATGACATAACAAACATTACAAAGTACAACACTACTCACACTACACCACCAGACACACTACCACATACATATATAACTCCAGCCACAAACATAACAACCACACTTATAATATATACAACACATACACATACAAAAAATACAACACAAACAAACAGCCACATACGCATAATATTACAATGCAACAGCCATATATATATATATATATATGCCAACGACACAATATAACCAGTTTTAACGCCCTTAGTCAAAATAGAGCACCATATTACATAAACCAAAGCCAAAATATAACCAGCGCCAAAATATGAGCATCCCATAAAAAAGAATGCAACATCAAAATCCGATCCAAACGTGCACATCAGAATCCAGCTCCATCCCCTCATTTGCCTCTGACCCTAGCTGCAATGTTGTCCAATATATCAATATGCCTCCATCTCTCTACCCCTACTCATGTATATACATATCTCAGAAAAATGACAAGAATGGTGTTGGAACTTTTGTATTGGTTCAGAAAGTTTCTCCTGTTTCTCGTATTCCATATAACCCTACAATAAGGTAGATTTAATGATTCAAATATGTTTCTCTTCTTATGCTCTCTCAACAAGAATCTTCTATGATTCCAACAATCAAACTGATCCGATAAGTACTCTCCCTAATTAACATCTAAGTCCAGCTGAATCATGCACTTTGTCCAAACATAGAAACTGAAGTCACAGTTGATAAAAAGATTTTTGTAATCTTCCTCTTCATTATCAAAAAAGTAACATTTGCTTCATGTTACCATGTGTTTTCTCTTTAACATAGAAATAGTATCGATATTTGCATGCATCAAAATCCACATATGAATTTTCACCTTCATAGGCACATTAATAGACCAAAGAGACTTGAAACCCACTAACTTCCTACCTGAAAAGTTAAGCAGCTTGTATATAGACTTAATAGAGAAACTTTTGTTATCTCTTACCTATACGAACTTATCATTATCAACATAATTAATCACCACATTTTCTAATACATTCACAAGTTGAAAAAATTAATATAACACCATCCCTTCTAATTCTTGAAAAAGTTAAATCCCATTTCAAATCAAACTCCATACCTCTAGAAACACATAGATGGTATAAGTAGGTAGCGTAACTAATTTATGTAGGGATTAATGTTGTTCATTATTACCACTCATTTATTAGTTAACTCATGCTCGACCAGTTTATGAGCACTTACTATTATTTATTGACTTAAAAGTAGTTTATCTTTTTTACTATATGGGTTGGGTAGATAGTAATTTATGGAACAATAAAATGAACACCTTATGAACTAAGTTTCATAGTTTGACTATAAGGCATTCACTGATAATATTGGGTTAAAAAGTTAACTTTAATTAAAAGATGTTATAATAATCTAAAAGAAAGGTAAGATATTTTAAGAATAAATATTTGTGAAATGATTTTATATAAGAAATCGACTTTATATAAATATGGTTTATAAAATACGGTTTATAAATAAAAAAGATTAAAACCGAGAATTTGAAAACTAAAATCTTGGTGTTTTGAAAATTGTTATTCAAGGTTTTTGGACAAAATAATAATAGTATTATTTGAAAGTATTTATGAATAGAAATGTAACAACCCACCTTTTGATTCTCAAAAGTCGACACTAATACATCAATGGTTATCATGTATCGAACATCCAAGTATCGGAAAGACGGATCATTGGGGTGAAAGAAAAGAAAAAATAGAACAGAATCTCACAACGTGACGAGTAATCTATAATATATCAATGAATCTTTACAAAATGAAAACTTATATATAAATACATCAATCAGAGTACAATTATCTTATCATCAGACCCTGAACAGTCATAAAAACCTCTCCTTATAATTTATGAAAATACAACGAGAACAAATAGCAGAAGATAAAATATAAGAATACGCCTTGGAGGATCCACCTCGTCCCATGAAGCTCCAACATGTCCAGCTAAATCCAAAAAATATGCTCGTGCTGACCCGAGCATTATAAGAAAAATAATGCACGGATCATCCTAGTAAAACTAGCGTGAGAAACATAATCAAATGGAATTTTACAGTTATAAAACCTTTCAAAAATAAAGGTATCTCGTAAAACCACAGCGCACATGAACATGGACGAATTTTTGTCTTACGATAACCAAATCATTTTTAATATAAAATCCAATGATATTATAATATGTCTTTGGTAAATAAATATCAATCATAGCCGATATTATTACATTAATTAAATTCCAACGTTATAGATATACAATTAAATCCGTAGGGGCACGTATTGGAGATTGGATTTCCATCAATGACAAGGCTACTAGGGTACTGCCTGCCATAGTATACCTATAGAAAAAAGTACCGAGGCCTCATATGGACCCCCTGCCAACATAGAGCCGGCTTGCCCTTTAACATGACAGACCAGATTACATCGTTCCCTTGGACCAAGGCTCCAAAACAATGTGCACCGGCCATGGCTCCACTCTTCTTCCGCATACTAAATCCATAAATATCAATTCTAGATCGAGGAATGACTACTCCTAATGGTAGCAAACCACGTAGCTCTGCTGCATATCCCTTGTTTTAGTCATTAACGGGTTGTGAAGCTTGAGGTCACGATTACTTTTTTTCTCTCCTAGAAAATCTCACATGGAATGCTCACACTACTTCCAAGCATAATGCAATGTCATCATTCGTCTATACAAGTAGTTCAGGATAAGAAAAAACCGAATTCACCACTTTTACAACATCCATTTGGAATCACCCTCAGGATTAGTAGCAAGTAGCCCTTGCACTTCAAAGAACACTGTTTTCAGTTCCATCATCTTTATGATGTCTTCAATATAATGCTTGAGTTGGTTCGAAGTGGTTTTCGGATAATTCATACTTATCCGATCCCGGTCTCTTCGAACCAACTTTCGATAGTTTTCAGTAAACTCAACTCCGGTTCTTTTGAAAATAATCAGACAGTACATAAGAGTGGAGATCACCTCCTAACTGTTTAAGTGAACGGATTTCTTTACCATTTGTCCTAGGAGAACAAAACGAGATTTATACTTATAGTACAACATCATCAAAGATGACTGTACCATATAACCCTGTGTTTTTCCAAGATTTTTCCAGAGTTAGATTTTGGCCAAGATTTGATAGTCGATTACTTCACTATCAAGTAACAAGCAATCAATCATATATTTAAATCCATATTGGGATCTACTAAGCCTCTATAAATAAATCTTTCAATTATTAAAATCGCTTTCAATAATTTCACTCAAAATACCTTCAAACGAGATATATTCACAAACCCCTTATATTCTTTTCAATACTTAGGAAAACATTCATATACATATCTCATCGGTATAAGTAATTACAAACCATTATATTTCAATACTAAAAAAATATTCATATACTTATCTCAATGGTATAATTATGTTTACAAAACTCAAGGAAGATTTTCTTTTCCAAAATCATATTTAAATGGGCCAAAAATTATTATTATTTAAGATATTGTATACTAAAAACCAAATTACCTATCCTTCGGTGTTAAGTATGGAAAGAATGTTCCCATACCACCATAATTAAGAAGGATAAATTAACAAAATCAATCTTATTCCTTTTATATAATTTCCTTTTTATAAGCCCATTTCATATTTACAAATCCTTTTATAAATATCCAAATTAATTTATAAAACTTCTTTTATACATCTCTAAAATGTTTTATAAAATTTCTTTCTGTTTATAAGCTTTTTATTAAATCTCCCTTTACAAACTCCTTTATACAAATCTTGTATACGATTCTTAATAAGAATCCTTTTATAAATCCAAAACCTAGTTTTTGTAAATCATATTTATTTAACACAATCTACGTTACCTTTAAAATATCATTAACTCCATTCTTTTATTTATAAACTACCATTTATAAACCTCTTTTACAAATATCAATTATAAAACTCCTTTACAAAATCTTTTTATAAATCTCTACCAAAATATCATTTGTAAATCTCTTTCACAAGTATCATTTGTAAATCTCTTTTATTAACTTAAACACAATTAATTAAATCAATTAACCCTTTAAACATCATTAAGTACATCAATTAATTTACTTTAAATACCATTAATTAAATAACTAATTAACTTAAAATATCATTAGTAAATAATAAATTAAATAACTTTATTAATAATAAAATAATTAATTAACTATAAACATTGTTAATTAAAATAATGAATTAACTTAAACACTATTAATAAAATAATTAACATAAACAACATCATTAATAAAATAATTAAATATCTTTAAACAACATAATTAATATAATTAAATAATTTAAACAATATTAATAATATAATCAAAAATTTTAAATCTTATTTAATAATATAATTAAATAACTTTAAAACATATTTTGATAATATAATTAAATAACTTTAAAACATATGTAATAATATATTAACTTTAAAACATCACTTATAAACACTGAACCTCAAATTTGTTATAAATTTGAAGTTAATTTAAATCCATACTTTACATATTCGGCAAGAGGCTTAGCGACCACAACGGTACTTTATCAAGCTACCATTTAATTCAATTTAACTTTTCAAGCCTCATAACTGGTATTTACATAAACAACATATATGTAAATCAAACCCATAATTAACCATCAATGATTCACACATCCCTTTTTCCCATATTAATTTATCCACATATTAATTAACTAGCATATGAATAAGTGCCAAAATTAATATAATAGCAGAACGGGGATTTATTCTGCTAATTAGATGTCATCAAAAATCTACACAATTTATATGTAGTAGAATGGAGTTTTATTCTACTCAATAGATGTCCAAAATAATCTCTAATTAAATTTAACAGATTGGTATTTTATTTGGCCAAATAGATATCACCAATGAGGTATAGTTTATTCAACGACTTTATTATTTGAAATAATCGCAATTATATTTAGTCCCTATTAATTTATCAATATTGTAAACTTCTCTGAATCTATCAATAATTTATGCCATAATGTTGTACTCGTTTATACAAGCCTAATGCAAAAATTCGTAGGTAAATCAGATTTCGTATGAGTGAGATATCACTGTTTAAAATCAACACACACTAATTTAATAATTTAAACAATTAACTAAATAATTTTGTCAAAAAAAACTGTCACATCCTGAAATTTTCGACTTTCGAAGATTCGACATCGATACTCACTTTATCGACTGCCGAGAAATCGAGTGCCGGAAACTCCAATAGTGAGGGTTTTAAGAAAAAGAAAAAGTAGAAGAAGAAGAAGATAGAAGAAAAAGAGAAGAAAGAAAGAAGAAGAACAACAGAAAACACATCAGGACAGAAAACAATATCAAAATCTTACACATCGCAGCGGAACAATATATAATAGATAAATGAATAATCTCTAAAACGAAGAACTATATCCTTTTATACATACATCAATCATCAGAGTCAATATACAACAATGGACAGTTATATAACTTGTCCTCATACAGAATACACAGCGGAATAAATACTATCAGATACAAATACTACGTCTCGCCATCCAGCTTATCTCCAAAGCTCCAGAATATCCAGAATATCCTGATAACATAACTCTAGGCTGCCCGTGTGGAAAATTGGTGGGCACCCAGAGTTTAGAAGGGAACAATAAACTCCGAGTCAGTCATGGTGACTGGTGTGAGATCGTAAAACAGTTATACTTTAAATTAAACAACAGGAAGATTTTAAAGTAAATTTCGCAATGCTTTTGGAAAATGAAACTACCATAAGACCTCCCACCACACACACAATGCAAACGCAGAATTGGAGGAGATTTCTTCTTATGATAGTCAAAGATGCTTACTATGCAAAGTCAAATCATTTTGATATTATTATTAGTGCATAGTGTAGAAATCATTTCGAAAATATAATATTAATCTTAGCCAGCATAGGCATTCCGCACTTATGCCTACTATAGCTACTATGTTCAATAGCAGGTTACCGCCACATTCCATAGCAGGTAATACAACTAAAACCGTACACGTCACGTATTGTTTCTTTGGATTTCCAACAAATGGTCAGGCTAAGGAACTTCCTATCCACGATGGGTACGTCCCTGGAATAGACGACCCGAGAACCTAACCGGATCTCTGCCAACACAAGGCCGGGTTACCTCTGCAAAAATAGGTAACTACTGACACGCGTATGCCATCCCCCGATCGTCACCGATCTTCCCGAGGATCCTCGATTTCCAACAAACCACAAAGTAATAATAACTGTGCAGCAACCACAGAGGTTAAGTATCTGGGCTCCATACCATGATACTACCTTTATCCAGAAGGAATGACATACACTAAGGGGCGCTACTCCCTAAAACCTTGCTGCATTCTTCCTGTTTCGACCATTTCCGGGGTGTGAGGCTCGTCGAAGTCTCGTCCACAAAGCTACGCTTTCTATAAAAAGCCCTGCTTCGGGTCAAACAAAATGATCAACCTATGATCACAAAGATATAAGATCAAACAAATGATCATATCACAAATGATCAAACACTGATCATTTCACAGCAACACTCAGTATGCCACGTTACCAAATTGGGATATATCGCTGATAAATTTCAACTACATAACCTCTGAGCTCGTACGTCTCAGAGAAGGGTGTTAAGCTAAGAGAATAAATTCTCCGCCACCAACAGAAATGTATTTGAAAGAAATCAGCTTTATATCTCAAATTGTAACGTCAGACACACAATCCATACAAGTCTGTTCCGGGATCGAACAGAACCGAAGGCACTTCTCACGAAGCCCTTGCATTTCCGGATAATTTTCAATCACGTCAGGACTTCCCATCACTAAGGGTGATAAAACCTCTAAATCGAAGATCAGTCGATGTAGAGTAACTCGACGGTCATCCTTTCGTTTTCAAAAATATCCGGTCTTCAACACCGGTCTTCAAATGCAATTCATAACGACGTATCACATATTCGGAATGGGTTATACGACCCCATGGTCTTTTCCCGGTTAACCCGAATAGTGAGCGTAAATTCAAAAATAAGTGTGGCATTCAAATTCATCCAATTCACAACAAATACCTATCTAAAGGTAATTATTGATAGTCGGTTATTTAACTATCAATAAAGATGAACAACATCATCAGATTCCAAATAATTTTCCAAATTTTTTCATCTTCCAAAATATCTTTCACTGGATATAAAATTTCCACATTTCAAAAATAAATCAATATTTATTTTTAAACAAATTCCCATTTCTTTTATAAATTCCATAGTGAATTTATATTTTTCAAATATCTACTGATCTTCGATTTTCAATCGATTTCAATATTCATTTCGATTTATCTTTACAAGGATAAATCCTCAAAACATTCATTTCATATTGGAAAAGCAATTCCATACTTATTTAATAAGTAATTGTTTCACAAATCTATTCATTTTCAACACTTGAAAATATTCGATATACTTAAATCAATTTAAGTATATATTCATCCTTTAAGGAAAATATTCTTTTAACACATTTATTTGAGTCAAAACGAATGTTGCGTAAAACATCGTTACGACGACTCGAAATCACTAGTATAGGGATTCGGAATTTAGATAGATATATAAATCCCAATACTACATCAAAACATTTCCTTTCGGAAATCATTTACTATAACAACAGTGTTATAGTCCATCATTTCCTTATTCTTCTCGAAAACGTCTATTTCAACAATAAATGTTGAAATCTATGATTTCGATATTTAACACGTTTTAAAACATCCTTTAAAACAATTACTTCACTTCAAATATCACTTTTCCAAAATTATATCCATTTTACTTAACAATATATTCACTGTCCAAAATCGTGAATATACTTCACTAATTACATTTCACTATTTTCTACACGTTTTATTTTAATGATAATTCGCTATCCAAAATCGCGAATATATCTCCTTTAAAATCTTCTATATTTAATTTATCAAATCCAATTGATTTCGAATTTATAAACACGGTTATAAATTCTATTTCTATTTATAAAAACTTCAGTTTATAAATCTTCTTTATTTACCAATTCAATTCACAATTCAATTTATATACCACAATCCATATTATAAGTTAAATACTTATAATTTCATTTATTTACAAAGATCATTCTTTTAAAACTTTACAACTGTAAAATTTACCCTTTTATAAACCCATTTTAACGTCATTTCCAAATACTACATCAATTACAGATTGATTTCCAAAATTTTATCATTTCTAAATAATTTTCCTTATTCTTTCCAATTTATTCAATATTCTATTTTTAAAAGAATTCTTCAATTTGAAATCATTTTTACATTGATTTCCCAAGTTATTTCAATTCATAAATTTAATTTCTAATTGGACTTCCAACTTATTTCATTTTAAATAAATTCCTTTTGAAGAAAATAAATTTCTTTGTCTCTTTCAATCTATTTAAAAATCCAAATTTAAATTAAATTCTTCAATTTATAATCACTGTTTTATGAAATTCTTTTATTTAGCAATTTCACTTTATTCTGGAATTTATTCCATAAGATTATAAAAATTTACTTTTTATACTTTAAAAATTCCTTTCTTCAAAATTATTAAATTTCTAAAATTGATTCATTTAGAAATTCCTATTTTTGATTTCAAAAATCCAATTTCGTATATTTTGGAATCCAATGATATCAAACATCCATTCGGCCAATTTTTATTTTCAAACAATTCCCAATCATCAATATCATCGATCGTATCAATATAATCATTCACAAAATTATCATATCACAATAAAATAAATTCACAACAATATTGAGGGGTCCAGTTGGATCCCTCCAACCTGTTTCCCTGCATCCAAAGACGTTAGCACAATACCAATTCCGCTCCAGTACGGAATTATCGCGGTATATAGGTTTTTTTATAAATCCACTTACTAACGGCGCAATAGGGTCTCATCCGCTATACGAGGCGGGAAATCATCAATCCAATATATACATATGCCAATATGTATATATTGCTATATATAGATATATCCTAAAATATCTAATATCACAATCAATAGCAATCAACACAATCAATAATAACTGTAAAATCAAATTTCCTTCGAGTGAGAAAATCTCACCTTAGCTCTTTTATTTGCCATCCAATTTCCAATACTTGACTCGATTTTCTTGATTTTGACCTTATAAAATAAATTTACACAACTTATCAATATTCGAATAAATTGAAAAATTAAATTCCATTTGATAATTCAATTAATCCGTGATTTGTTTTTATTGTAAACAAATACCTTTAAATTTCAAACAATTTTCTTTTAACCAATTTATTTAACTAAAATGAAATTTACAACCAAGTTTCTTTTAAATGAATCTGTTTAACTAAAAATTAAATTTAAGACTAAATCTCCTTTAATAAATTATTTTAAGTGACAAATTTTCTCCTACTAATTTATTTTTAATTGAATCGAATTTCCTTTTAAATAAAATCTTTTGGTAACTAAAAATTAAACAAGTTAATAAAATAAAATAAATAAATTACCATAGCTATTATTTTTTTTTGTTATCATTAATTTTTTTTTTTTCTGCGTATATAAATATTCAAACATTTGAAAATAAAATTACCTCACTGCAAACTGAGACTTCGAAACCGCCGTGACAACACCTCGTTCCACGATCGAGCACGAACCAGGCCTCGACCCCCATTGCCAACCCTAGCTCGTCGCGACCCACACGTCGACGAACCCTAGCACCTCCTCCCATTCTCGCGAACTCGCTGCAGCCACCCAAACTGCAGCCCCAAGGCTCACACGCGACTTCATCGACTCAAATCTAGCAGTGATTTGAATCGCGACTTCAACCCACTCGCGAATCCACTTCGCTGCCTCGCGTACCACCTTCCTGCTACCACCATCGCGCGCGCGAGGAACCCTAGCCCTCGAACATCATCACGCGCCTCGCCGTACGACACTGCTCGTAGCCGCCTCCATCGCGATGTTGCGCACGCCCCAATTGCCGCGAATGCCTAGCTTCGCCAGTTGCCGCCGCCCCCCACGCGATCGAATCACAATTTGCTTCCCACTCCGGTCTCGCGATTAGGTGAAGACGAGGAAACAAATTCTCGTTCGAACGAGAATAAACGGCTTCGATCGATTCTCTTTTCTTTTATTTTAAGGAAGAGGCTACGGCCATTTTTAAATTGGACGAGATGATTGTTGTTTAAGGAACGAAAGGGGAAAGGGACGAGTATACGTGATGGGGTGCACGATTATTCTCGTGATTGTCGGCGTGAACAACGGGGAGAAAACGTGGGATATTTATAAATTTTAAATTTTAAAATTAAACCGAATTCAATTTCATTTCAACGCGTTTTGCAACCATACGGTCACATATCAACTCCGAAAAATACGGAATTTGAAATCCGGTAATAATACAATATTACGGACCCAATGGAACTGGTTTCGTCGAATTCCGAGACTGTTTGAAAATTGACTATTTTTAATTATCGGTTCAGATCGTTAAATCCCAAAACTGAACGAAATACTTTGAAAGACAATTTTGAAGCTTTTATTATCTCCAGTGTTATCAATATAAATTTTACAAGCGTTTGAAATATTTTTCTTCAGCTTAAATTTGAAGATTCAAATTTTTACCCAACTTCCAATCGATTAAATTTTATAATTTAATCGCCAAATTCAAATTGAAATCGGGGATTCAAATTAAATCATCGTTCAAATATTTAAAATTAATTAAATATTCTCAATTTAATTCGTTCAAAATTCTGGGTCGTTACAAATTTCCCCCCTTAAAAGAATTTCGTCCTCGAAATTACAAGTTAGGAAAAATGGTCCTTAACTCGTCTACTATTTTCCACAATCTAAATAGTTTTATAAATTTGCAAAACAAATCTTTCTACTAAAGATTCGCTATCATTCAACTAAATTTCTAACTTCAATTTTAAGTTTCAAACAACATTGTTTAACTTCTAAATTCAAATTCGAATTCAAATTCAAATTTAAACTTTCAAAATTTTCTCAAAAATTTTCTAACACTCGAAATTTTCGAAAAATTTCGCCAGCGTCTCCTTTGCGCGGCTAATACGGCACTACTACAAAACGTCCCTACGGACTCTCAGATTTCAAAAAGAAAAAGAAAAAGCCAAGCGGCTAGACCAGAAATCATCAAAAACTCATATTATAATTCAAATACGTACCTTTTGTCGAACAATTCAAATTTATCTTTGCAATTCAATTTCCAATTCCTTTTATAACACCTGTATGTCCTACTAGCCATAATATCTAGTTACACATATTCAAATCATTTTGCAAATTCTATTACAAAATTTTCAATATAAATCGCTTATATCATCTTTAGTTCACTATTGAAGTTATATCCATTATCTTCAATTTTACATTTCATATTCATTTGAATTCAATTCACAATTCCAATCTAATTTGGATTCAGTTTACAATTTCAATTCTATTTGAATTCAATTTTATCTTCTATTCTGAATATTGAATGTTTATCAACTATCTTTCATTCAACTGCACTATTTCAGATTAGTTTCATTTACTAATTCAATTTCCATTTCTAATTATTCAATTCAAACTCGTTTTCAACATTCAGTTTTCATTTCCAGTTTTATTCTTTCGTTCATTTCCAAAATTTATTTACAATTCACCATTTTGGTTTATAACCACCCATATTTAAACTGGATTTCCAATTCCATATGAATTCATTTCACTTTATTTAATTGATTTACTTATACTTAATTTAATTTAACTCCATCTTTTAAATTGAATTTATTCTATCAATTCAAATTGTATAAGTTATCAACTTAATAATATTTCATAAATATCTTTATATAGCATTCCAGAGTTTACCAACATTTCAAAAATCATTTTATTTGAAAACAAATCAAATTATCCTGGAATTTCCAAACAAAACCCAAATTTTTCAAACAACTACCATTTAAAACAATTTGGCAGCAATTCCTCTTCTGGAAACCCGAAAATGAACACCGGTGATGCCATGGTCATCATCGGAATTATTTTCCAGCGACCGAAAAGAGTTTAGAGCTTTTATTTCTCTAAAATACTTTTCAAACCTTTGAAATTCATTTTCAAACCAAAAAGATTTTAAACTTTTCAAATCTCCAAAATTTTCAGATTCTTTTCAAAACATCTCCAAATACTTTTCTGGAATTCCGTTTCAATTTACAATTCACATTTATAATTTACATTCTTAAATTTCATTGGTATGTGAATTTATTTTAACTTTGGAGTTATAATTCCAATTTCTCATTCAATTTCAATATAACAATGATAATAATTTTCAATATTATCGCTTTCTAACATCCATGCAACCATATACTATAGTATTTTATAGAAAAAACATTTCTTTTCTATACAAAAATAGTTTTGGGCAAAATTATTTCATTCACCCTATTTAAAACAATACTGTGCCGAATTGTTCTATTCAAGTGTTTAGAAACCCCTTCGATCCAGTTGCGCAGACTGAGCCGACGAAGGTTCATATACCACTCAATAAACCAATCATCACAATACAAAACAATTTTATATTCAATAACAAATACGCGCTCATATCTATTCTTACACTCAACTCATTCTAGAGTACTACTGACTCTATCTCTAATGAGTAACACCCAACAGAGCAGGGTTGTCGCTTAACCATATGCTCTGATACCACTTTGTCACATCCTGAAATTTTCGACTTTCGAAGATTCGACATCGATACTCACTTTATCGACTGCCGAGAAATCGAGTGCCGGAAACTCCAATAGTGAGGGTTTTAAGAAAAAGAAAAAGTAGAAGAAGAAGAAGATAGAAGAAAAAGAGAAGAAAGAAAGAAGAAGAACAACAGAAAACACATCAGGACAGAAAACAATATCAAAATCTTACACATCGCAGCGGAACAATATATAATAGATAAATGAATAATCTCTAAAACGAAGAACTATATCCTTTTATACATACATCAATCATCAGAGTCAATATACAACAATGGACAGTTATATAACTTGTCCTCATACAGAATACACAGCGGAATAAATACTATCAGATACAAATACTACGTCTCGCCATCCAGCTTATCTCCAAAGCTCCAGAATATCCAGAATATCCTGATAACATAACTCTAGGCTGCCCGTGTGGAAAATTGGTGGGCACCCAGAGTTTAGAAGGGAACAATAAACTCCGAGTCAGTCATGGTGACTGGTGTGAGATCGTAAAACAGTTATACTTTAAATTAAACAATAGGAAGATTTTAAAGTAAATTTCGCAATGCTTTTGGAAAATGAAACTACCATAAGACCTCCCACCACACACACAATGCAAACGCAGAATTGGAGGAGATTTCTTCTTATGATAGTCAAAGATGCTTACTACGCAAAGTCAAATCATTTTGATATTATTATTAGTGCATAGTGTAGAAATCATTTCGAAAATATAATATTAATCTTAGCCAGCATAGGCATTCCGCACTTACGCCTACTATAGCTACTATGTTCAATAGCAGGTTACCGCCACATTCCATAGCAGGTAATACAACTAAAACCGTACACGTCACGTATTGTTTCTTTGGATTTCCAACAAATGGTCAGGCTAAGGAACTTCCTATCCACGATGGGTACGTCCCTGGAATAGACGACCTGAGAACCTAACCGGATCTCTGCCAACACAAGGCCGGGTTACCTCTGCAAAAATAGGTAACTACTGACACGCGTATGCCATCCCCCGATCGTCACCGATCTTCCCGAGGATCCCCGATTTCCAACAAACCACAAAGTAATAATAACTGTGCAGCAACCACAGAGGTTAAGTATCTGGGCTCCATACCATGATACCACCTTTATCCAGAAGGAATGACATACACTAAGGGGCGCTACTCCCTAAAACCTTGCTGCATTCTTCCTGTTTCGACCATTTCCGGGGTGTGAGGCTCGTCGAAGTCTCGTCCACAAAGCTACGCTTTCTATAAAAAGCCCTGCTTCGGGTCAAACAAAATGATCAACCTATGATCACAAAGATATAAGATAAAACAAATGATCATATCACAAATGATCAAACACTGATCATTTCACAGCAACACTCAGTATGCCACGTTACCAAATTGGGATATATCGCTGATAAATTTCAACTACATAACCTCTGAGCTCGTACGTCTCAGAGAAGGGTGTTAAGCTAAGAGAATAAATTCTCCGCCACCAACAGAAATGTATTTGAAAGAAATCAACTTTATATCTCAAATTGTAACGTCAGACACACAATCCATACAAGTCTGTTCCGGGATCGAACAGAACCGAAGGCACTTCTCACGAAGCCCTTGCATTTCCGGATAATTTTCAATCACGTCAGGACTTCCCGTCACTAAGGGTGATAAAACCTCTAAATCGAAGATCAGTCGATGTAGAGTAACTCGACGGTCATCCTTTCGTTTTCAAAAATATCCGGTCTTCAACACCGGTCTTCAAATGCAATTCATAACGACGTATCACATATTCGGAATGGGTTATACGACCCCATGGTCTTTTACCGGTTAACCCGAATAGTGAGCGTAAATTCAAAAATAAGTGTGGCATTCAAATTCATCCAATTCACAACAAATACCTATCTAAAGGTAATTATTGATAGTCGGTTATTTAACTATCAATAAAGATGAACAACATCATCAGATTCCAAATAATTTTCCAAATTTTTTCATCTTCCAAAATATCTTTCACTGGATATAAAATTTCCACATTTCAAAAATAAATCAATATTTATTTTTAAACAAATTCCCATTTCTTTTATAAATTCCATAGTGAATTTATATTTTTCAAATATCTACTGATCTTCGATTTTCAATCGATTTCAATATTCATTTCGATTTATCTTTACAAGGATAAATCCTCAAAACATTCATTTCATATTGGAAAAGCAATTCCATACTTATTTAATAAGTAATTGTTTCACAAATCTATTCATTTTCAACACTTGAAAATATTCGATATACTTAAATCAATTTAAGTATATATTCATCCTTTAAGGAAAATATTCTTTTAACACATTTATTTGAGTCAAAACGAATGTTGCGTAAAACATCGTTACGACGACTCGAAATCACTAGTATAGGGATTCGGAATTTAGATAGATATATAAATCCCAATACTACATCAAAACATTTCCTTTCGGAAATCATTTACTATAACAACAGTGTTATAGTCCATCATTTCCTTATTCTTCTCGAAAACGTCTATTTCAACAATAAATGTTGAAATCTATGATTTCGATATTTAACACGTTTTAAAACATCCTTTAAAACAATTACTTCACTTCAAATATCACTTTTCCAAAATTATATCCATTTTACTTAACAATATATTCACTGTCCAAAATCGTGAATATACTTCACTAATTACATTTCACTATTTTCTACACGTTTTATTTTAATGATAATTCGCTATCCAAAATCGCGAATATATCTCCTTTAAAATCTTCTATATTTAATTTATCAAATCCAATTGATTTCGAATTTATAAACACGGTTATAAATTCTATTTCTATTTATAAAAACTTCAGTTTATAAATCTTCTTTATTTACCAATTCAATTCACAATTCAATTTATATACCACAATCCATATTATAAGTTAAATACTTATAATTTCATTTATTTACAAAGATCATTCTTTTAAAACTTTACAACTGTAAAATTTACCCTTTTATAAACCCATTTTAACGTCATTTCCAAATACTACATCAATTACAGATTGATTTCCAAAATTTTATCATTTCTAAATAATTTTCCTTATTCTTTCCAATTTATTCAATATTCTATTTTTAAAAGAATTCTTCAATTTGAAATCATTTTTACATTGATTTCCCAAGTTATTTCAATTCATAAATTTAATTTCTAATTGGACTTCCAACTTATTTCATTTTAAATAAATTCCTTTTGAAGAAAATAAATTTCTTTGTCTCTTTCAATCTATTTAAAAATCCAAATTTAAATTAAATTCTTCAATTTATAATCACTGTTTTATGAAATTCTTTTATTTAGCAATTTCACTTTATTCTGGAATTTATTCCATAAGATTATAAAAATTTACTTTTTATACTTTAAAAATTCCTTTCTTCAAAATTATTAAATTTCTAAAATTGATTCATTTAGAAATTCCTATTTTTGATTTCAAAAATCCAATTTCGTATATTTTGGAATCCAATGATATCAAACATCCATTCGGCCAATTTTTATTTTCAAACAATTCCCAATCATCAATATCATCGATCGTATCAATATAATCATTCACAGAATTATCATATCACAATAAAATAAATTCACAACAATATTGAGGGGTCCAGTTGGATCCCTCCAACCTGTTTCCCTGCATCCAAAGACGTTAGCACAATACCAATTCCGCTCCAGTACAGAATTATCGCGGTATATAGGTTTTTTTATAAATCCGCTTACTAACGGCGCAATAGGGTCTCATCCGCTATACGAGGCGGGAAATCATCAATCCAATATATACATATGCCAATATGTATATATTGCTATATATAGATATATCCTAAAATATCTAATATCACAATCAATAGCAATCAACACAATCAATAATAACTGTAAAATCAAATTTCCTTCGAGTGAGAAAATCTCACCTTAGCTCTTTAATTTGCCATCCAATTTCCAATACTTGACTCGATTTTCTTGATTTTGACCTTATAAAATAAATTTACACAACTTATCAATATTCGAATAAATTGAAAAATTAAATTCCATTTGATAATTCAATTAATCCGTGATTTGTTTTTATTGTAAACAAATACCTTTAAATTTCAAACAATTTTCTTTTAACCAATTTATTTAACTAAAATGAAATTTACAACCAAGTTTCTTTTAAATGAATCTGTTTAACTAAAAATTAAATTTAAGACTAAATCTCCTTTAATAAATTATTTTAAGTGACAAATTTTCTCCTACTAATTTATTTTTAATTGAATCGAATTTCCTTTTAAATAAAATCTTTTGGTAACTAAAAATTAAACAAGTTAATAAAATAAAATAAATAAATTACCATAGCTATTATTTTTTTTTGTTATCATTATTTTTTTTTTCTGCGTATATAAATATTCAAACATTTGAAAATAAAATTACCTCACTGCAAACTGAGACTTCGAAACCGCCGTGACAACACCTCGTTCCATGATCGAGCACGAACCAGGCCTCGACCCCCATTGCCAACCCTAGCTCGTCGCGACCCACACGTCGACGAACCCTAGCACCTCCTCCCATTCTCGCAAACTCGCTGCAGCCACCCAAACTGCAGCCCCAAGGCTCACACGCGACTTCATCGAAGAACTCAAATCTGGCAGTGATTTGAATCGCGACTTCAACCCACTCGCGAATCCACTTCGCTGCCTCGCGTACCACCTTCCTGCTACCACCATCGCGCGCGCGAGGAACCCTAGCCCTCGAACATCATCACGCGCCTCGCCGTACGACACTGCTCGTAGCCGCCTCCATCGCGATGTCGCGCACGCCCCAATTGCCGCGAATGCCTAGCTTCGCCAGTTGCCGCCACCCCCCACGCGATCGAATCGCAATTTGCTTCCCACTCCGGTCTCGCGATTAGGTGAAGACGAGGAAACAAATTCTCGTTCGAACGAGAATAAACGGCTTCGATCGATTCTCTTTTCTTTTATTTTAAGGAAGAGGCTACGGCCATTTTTAAATTGGACGAGATGATTGTTGTTTAAGGAACGAAAGGGGAAAGGGACGAGTATACGTGATGGGGTGCACGATTATTCTCGTGATTGTCGGCGTGAACAACGGGGAGAAAACGTGGGATATTTATAAATTTTAAATTTTAAAATTAAACCGAATTCAATTTCATTTCAACGCGTTTTGCAACCATACGGTCACATATCAACTCCGAAAAATACGGAATTTGAAATCCGGTAATAATACAATATTACGGACCCAATGGAACTGGTTTCGTCGAATTCCGAGACTGTTTGAAAATTGACTATTTTTAATTATCGGTTCAGATCGTTAAATCCCAAAACTGAACGAAATACTTTGAAAGATAATTTTGAAGCTTTTGTTATCTCCAGTGTTATCAATATAAATTTTACAAGCGTTTGAAATATTTTTCTTCAGCTTAAATTTGAAGATTCAAATTTTTACCCAACTTCCAATCGATTAAATTTTATAATTTAATCGCCAAATTCAAATTGAAATCGGGGATTCAAATTAAATCATCGTTCAAATATTTAAAATTAATTAAATATTCTCAATTTAATTCGTTCAAAATTCTGGGTCGTTACAAAAACAAACGGGCCAAGCTTACCAAGCTAGTAGACTCAACCATATCCCTTCATCCCATGCTCCACCTCACCGTCTCGTTCGTGACTTGAAGCTAGCTTTAAGTGATAGAGAGTGTAACGATCTAGAATTTGATAGCTTTAAGTGTGGATATTTAAATATAATTTTAATAAATAATTAATGGATTTTATAACTAAAATATACTCCTTTTAAATAATAACAAATGATATTGAAATAATTTTTTATTTTATTTTTACAAAAATAATTAGTTTGAAGGAATATTGAAAATGTGACCGGAAGTTGTTTTTCGAATTTTCGGTTTTTCGTCGACTAGAAGTTATCGGGAAACGTTGTAACACTTTTGCGTACACATGCACACATTTATAAATTACTCTATACATGGAAAGGTACATGTGAATATGCACGTACACTTGAGTATATAAGCATGTATGATAAGGTAAGATATTTTTATAAACAAAATATATATATTATATAATATAAGATACCACCTTAGATAAAGGGTACAAAATAAGGTCAAACCTGTTTTTTTTATTTGATATGAAGGTGGCTAGGGTGGGGGGAAAACTTTTTTTTACGGGAAAGGAGGGGTGAGGTGGCAAAAGAAGAGAGGGGAGTATAGTACAAAGGGCATTTTGGTAATTTGACATGTAACTTTATATAAAAGCAAATTTACAAATGTTATGTTCATTTTGCTCATTCTCATCTTCATTTTCATAAAGCTTTAAGTCTTTCCCATGGCTTCCTATCTCATTTATAAGTTGCAAAAATCATAACTTTTACTTTCAAATAACTTCCAAAACTTGTTCGAACACTTCTACGTTCACTACTTCATTTCATCTTCCAAAATCAAGCACATCTTCACCATAAGTAGTCTAGCTCATACCCATTATTGTCTATGCCGAACCATGTTGTGCCTACGCTAAGCACATTTCCAAAGTTTCAAAGCAAGATCAAGACTTTTAACAAGGTTCAAAAATTCTAAGCATTTTGCAAAAGGTTTAAAAAGATTTCGTTGAATTCGGTGAGTAAAGTTATAACCTCTTTTGGAAAGATTTCACCTCTGCATTTATGTGGGTTATGTGATTATTCATATATGATGTTGATGTTGAATTATGGTTTGATTTGGATGTATATGTATGTGTTAACATATGGTTTAGCATTAGACTTTAGATCGGATGTTAAAGTAATATGTTCGATTGTAAAGTTAAGATCTTGTGATGTTATAATGATGCTATGGCAATATTAAAAATCGATTTATGTATTTTTGCTTGGATGAGGGTTAAATTGTTTGGAAGTTGGAACTTGAAATATTAAAAAGGGACTTGATATCCATTTCGAAAAATCAAATGGTTTACTAGTTTGATATGTAAGGTGTTTCCATTTTAGTTTCAACCTTGTTTTAAGATTTCAAAATCCTTTCTTTTTATGTGTAAAAAGAAGAAAAAGGTGAAAAAAAGATGAAGTTTGGATGGTAACATAGATAGGTAATTCTAAGTTAGTGCACCCATAGCGATAGTCGCCATGGATGCAATTCAGAAATTTACGAAATTTCAAGTTTTTAAGTTTTCTTTTAAAATTGTTTTGAAAACCAATTCAAACTTAATTAGTGATTATATAACTTAATTAACTTTTAATTTATGAGTTAAATAATTAATTTATTTATTAAAATAATTATTAATTAAGTAATTAAGTTAAGTAATCAAGGTTTAAAAATTAATTAATTAAGTTAATCATTTATCGTTAATTAAGAAAGTTTTAATTAATGATTAATTACGTTAAGAGATAATGATTTTGATTAATATATTTAATCAAGTTAATTATTTTTAATTTAATTATTTAATAAATATTTGATTTTTTAATTAATTACTATTTAGTTAAGATTTAATTAATTAATTAATTAGGGTTTAATTTAAAATAAATGTTCATTTAATAAAGTTTAATTATTATTTATTTATTTTTAACTACTTACGGTTTAATTATTATTTAACCAGAGTTTAATTATTTAATTTATTTTGATTAATAAAGGGTAATTATTAGTAATTAATTAAGACTTAACTAAGATAAAGAAGGTTTAAATTTTAATTTAAGTATAATTAATTAAGGATTAATTAAGTTTTAAATTTATGATTTAATGATGATTTATTTATTATTTTAAATTCCAACAGTTCTTTATTTTAAATTAACCTTCTTCCCTCGGTGAACTGTTTTAAAACAAATGATCTCTTGTCCATGCTATTAAGTAGCCAAATGAATTAAAGTAGTTGTAATAAAAGGGTGACACGTTTTATTGAAAGTAAGTCGGCTTGTACTTATCACAAATACCGCACTTCGAAAATATGATGAATACAGGGGGGTTATTTTCGATAAGCAGGTCATGATAATCTAAGCATATGGAACATATGTCCATATGTAAATCTTTACACCCTGGTAGTGGGATAGTCCACTATAAACAACTTAACCTTTTAAACTATCGAATGTTGGTTTGGAGAGACTGGGATCAGATATTAGTTGTTATCCGAAAACCACTTCGAACCAATGTAAACGTTCGAATTGGAAATAGTAAAGGCAAGATCCAAAATGAATACTTTGAAGTGCATGGGCTATTTGATACTGGCCCTGAGGGTGATTCCAAAACGGGTGTAGTGGAAGTAGTGCCCTCGGTTCGTTCGTCACCTGAACGACTTGTATGGATGAATGCTGACATTTTATCAACATCTGGGAGGCAATGTTAGCATTCCAAGTGGCAATGCTAAAATTAAGGTAAACGTAGCCTCAGGCCTCATCAACTGGGAATGATTAAAACAAGGGAGATACGGCAAGGCAAAGTGAGTCGCTCCAATTAGGGTAATGTTATCCCTATGTAGAGTCCCTACCATTAACTCATGTATGCTTCGGTCCGGTTGCTGATCCCAATCGAGGGGTGATCTTATTCGGTACTATCCAACAAGGGGTAGGCCGGTCTTGTGTTGGTAGGGGTTCCAAGCGAGGTCCTGGTGTTATTTTATCTAAAGATGCACCATGATGGGCGGTACCCCAGTAGCACAGTCATTATATGGAATCTATTCTCCAATAAGTGCCTTCGTTCTTAGTTGTATACCTATTATGCTGGAATTTTATTAATCTAACAATTTCAGCTATGTTAATTATTTACTTGAAAACCCTAGAAATTTTGGTAATATCACTGGATTTTCTATAAAAATTGTTTTGGTTATCGTAAGGTAAAAACCCATTCGTGTTTATGTGCGGCGTGGTCTTACGAGACACCCTTGATTTCTAAAGTGTTTTAAAAGTAATTATTCAGTTGTTTGAGTTTACTCACACCAGACCCATGTCTGACCTAGAGTTTTATTTTCTTTCCCTAAAACTCTTGGGTATTCAAATTTTTATGAGTAGCCAAGTGATCCGGGTTTCCCACGATTGCATTTTGGAGAAGCCGGAGCAGGTGGCTTCAACGTTAGCTAGCTACTATCTTATTCTGCTGTGTGTATATGCATATATTTTGTGTTAGTGGTGTAAGGACAGGTAGTTATAATTGCCCGTTTGGAAATTGTACTATTATGAATCTAATGTACTATTGTGGCATTATCTCTATAAAATCTTATATTGATTAATATATGTTGTTTCATTTCGCTGTGAGATTCTGTGATGGTGAAGTTTCTTCTTATCTTTCTTTTTTCTTCTACCCTAAATGACTCATCTTTCGGAGTAAGAAAGGCGGTTCGTTACATCATTTCTTCTCCAAACACAACTATAGTTCTTAGCACAACATGGAAACACCTTGTAGCAACATGAAGCTTGAAGAAAAGGAGCACAACTCCCCATATCCTTCGTGGTTGTGAGCAACATAGAAGAGTGGAGGCTATGGCCATGAGAAAATGTTGATGGTAGGAATTGTGGTGGCGTTTGCAAGGTTGAGGAAAGAAGGTGGTGGGTTGTACATGTGTTTGAAATGATTATAAGTGTGTTTGCTCACCATCAAAATGAATATGAAGTGGTTTATATGTTTAAATATATATTGTTTCGCTTGACTTTACAATGTGATGTTTGATTTTGATTCTTGCTTTAGAACGCAAATAACATTGTAAATGATGTATTTAGACTTGTATGACTTGTATTGCCTTGAAACTGTAACGACCCGTAAAATTTTAATAGTTTAAATATATTTAACTGAAATTTTGTGAAATTTTAAATAATAAAATTTGAAAATGAAAATTTAATATTTGGAATACGTCTATTTAAACATAGTAAATGGTAAATCTTCATCAGATAATATTTAAGTTTATTTTATTGTATAATTTTATTCAAATTCAAATCAGTTAATAAATCGATGGTAATAAAATGTTTTCCAAACCTGAATATATTTCAATAGAAAATTTGTAAATCATCTTCTGAGTGAGACGTCATATTTCATTTCTGCAAACTTGGACTTCTATTGCTCCGTTTATCTTATTTTCGACAAATTTGCAGCATTTTCAGAACCGATTATCAACTTTTGATAGGATGATCGTACCATTAATATCTGTATATCGTTTTGATTATCTCGTCATGCTGATCTCTATGGTATAGTCAGTTTTGTGTTTTGAAATCCAACATGCAGCGGAATCCGCAAAAAAACATTATCGATACCGGTTCCTTGCCTTTTTGTTCTTGTGACCATTGGTTATCTACTGTGAAACCGTATAGCCACTAGTTGTTAATATTCCAATATCCAACTTTTGACTTTTGATTCCGAGACTATTACTATTCCAAATTTATTATTTTGCTTGTTCATCACGTGTTTTCTTGTGAACTGCTGCCTTTCATCTGTTAATTGTCTTTTCCAAATAAAATACAAAATTTTCAAAGTGAATTATCAGAGAACTTGTGAAACCCATTCTTCTCAAACCTCTTCTCGCCAAACCCCTCCTTAATGGCCGATCACCACACTCCCACTCTTTTCTTCCTTGTTTCGAAACCGTTCTCCTCCACCATCATATGCTCGGCCACCATCATCTCATCTCCATCTCCAAAACAAGCAAAGCCGAACCCCCTCAGCTCCACAACCTCCACAACTTTGAACGCAAGCAACTCAATCACCTCGACCACATCAAAGCCCGGTTCGTATTTTTTGCATGGTATAGTAGTGTTAGGCCTTCGTTGATATATATATATAATATGAGAAAGTTATATATATTATATTTCAAGTTTTGGTCTGTTAGCTTATATTCTATAGGTCGCATACATATTTTTCCTTGCTTTTTTTTGAGCCTACATATATAGTGGGTTGCATATTGGTTCGAAGTCTAGGTATATATTTGTATTAGTATATATGTTTGTATAGTTTATTTAAGATCTGTTTTCTTTATATATATGAGTTCTAAACCATTTTATTGTTTATATATATATGTCTGTAGTGAATATATACTATAGTAGTATTGTTTAAAAAGTATGCTAATCACTTTTGGTATTAAATTTTAACCTGTGTGTTTATATAAACCTATATAAACTTGTTTATATATATATATATATGTTATATATATAGTTTGAATTTTTGAAGATAAAGCTAGGGTTTTTGATATTGTATTTATATCTATGGGCTGATTTATATAAATAGTGAAATGTTTTATTCTATATAATCAAGAATTTTGTAAAAACCTGTATATATATATATATAAATGTTTGTGAAAAATACTTACGTTGATAGTTGAGATAATATATATATGTATATAGTAGTGCGTATGATTATAACTAATGTTCTCCAAAGATCTGCATATTTCTGACGAGGGTTATATATATTTTGACAACAAATATATGTTTTATAAGTTGTAACCTACTTTGCTATAATATTGGTATATATATGAGTTGTAGAAATTTTGATGTTCTTCATTAATAGTTTACGGTTTATAGAAGGTTAAGTTGTATATATATATATATATATATTAGTTTATATAAGTTTTAAATCTGTCTGTTAATATGCATATGGCTTTGGTCGTACTATTTATTTATATAGTTGTATATAACCTATTAATTATATAGGTAAGTTTTATAGTATGACAGCTGTACTTTCAATATGATATGCTTTGTTTTGCTTTAAATTTTCATATATAGTGATTTTTCAATATGATATGTATGTTTTTCTAAATTGCCGTATAAGTTTGTTATTACAGTTTTATGTAAAATGTTGTTAGTTTGCTGTGAATGGCTTAGGAATGTATGTATAGATTTTTAAATCATAATTTTGTTGTTGTTGTATATATATTCAAAGTGATATGTTTAAATATCAACATATGTATATATTTTGGTATATGTGTTTAAATTTAAAACAACGATTTTGAAATACACTTATATATTTAAATTTAATATTGTTGAATGTAGGATATGATTTTTATACATATAGTTATATACAGTCATATATACAAGTTCACTTTTATCAAATTATCTTCATCAATCCAGTTCTGATTTGATTAGTCTATTCCTATTTATCAGCTTTTGTTCATCATGTCTGCTTTCCTCATCGAATTCGTGCCCATCTCATTCTACTTTGGAATTCGTAGCTTGCTTTGTTGTCAAACTCTCTAGCCTCGAAAGGTGAGCAATCACTCACAATTAACGTTCTTATATTTATTAAATTTGATTTCAATTGAAACGACAATTGAAATATGCTGCTTTTAGTTATTTACATTGCTATATATGCCATTATCTGTATCTGTTCACCTATGACATCTGACACCATTATCTGTTATTTATATTTATGATATATGCCAGTTTTGTTATTATTATCATATATGTTATCACTATGCAAGTTCCTTGTTAGTATAGAATTCACTATGTGTTGAAATGATACATACCCGAAAGATCTTTAGAATAGAAGAAAATCGTTATGGGTTGAAATGATAAACCCAAGCGATTTTTTTTGACATTGAATTTGGGATTGTGGGTTGAAAAGATATATACCCGTATATATTTTAAATTGCGGATTGAAATGATAAATATCCGTACCACCTGACCATAGGATAGAAAATTATATATAGACACCATTGGTCTATATATATATATATAAATATTTTGAAAATGATTTATATGGTTTTGAAAAGAAATATATGGTTTTAATAAATATTGATTTCAAAGATTTATTAAAGTTGATTAAATAAAGTTGATATATAATATGTTTAAGTATTTATTTAAAATATATATTTTCAAATAAAGAGTTTATAATGATTTAGGTTGGAAAGATAATTTGAAATTGATTTGAAATTTTATTTATTTAATAATTTTACTTAAATAAGCTTAATTTGAAATTTATTTAAAATTGAAATTTTAAAGATATGATTTTATAACTTGAATTTGATTAAAAGTGACTTAAATGAATATTTCAAATTTACGTAAATGGAAATGGAATATTTTATTATTTAAATTTGTAAATTGAAGCTTTATTTAAATGATATTGAAATGATCAAGTAAATATTTCAAAACTAATAATAGTAAAGTGAATATGATATATATATATATGAAATTATCGAATTTAGTTTTGAAAATGTTGAATATATTGACTTTGAAATATATTGAAATTTGAATGGATTATTGTATGGTTCAAATATGTATTTGAAATCGATATAATTTAAATGGAAAATTGAGAAACTGAATTGATTTGAAATTTTTAATTTGAGATTGAATTAAAAATTGAATTTTGGAATTAGAATTGATTTGAATCGATTTGTGAAATTTGAGGAAGCTATTTTATTATATAAAGTATTTTAAACTATATCTAAAACTATTTATATTATAAATTATTTTAATATAAACTATTTTATTATATAAATCATTTTCAATATAAATTACTTTATTATAAACTATTTTAACTTATAACTATTTTATATAAACTATTTTTATTTTATAAACTATTTTATTATATACTAATTTTTATATCTAAACTGTTTAAGAGGAAAGTGTTATGGATTCCAAAATGCTATGATTTCAAAGCTATGATTTCAATGTGTTATGAATTGCAAGGTTTTGATTTCTAAAGTGTTTTGATCTTTAAAAGACTATGATTTCGAAAGCGTTATAACTTTGGAAAGTGATATATTTTTGGAAATGGATATATTTGAAATGGAAATGATATCATATTGATATGTTTTTGAAATGGAAATGATATTTTGGTTTTGAAGTATAAATTATTTTCAAATGACAGCGGTGTTATAATAACGTTTGGTTGTTAAAGAGACCGGGATCGAATATTGTCATACTCTTTGCCAATACCGAAAACCACTTTAACAACTATGTATGCGGTGAAGATTCCAGAATGAAGTAGGATGGTGGCGACGATCCTAAAGATATATTTGCGTGGACCTAACTCCCGTGAGTTGGCGTAAGGTGGCTAAAACAGGAGCGATTCCGGGCCATTGAGGTAGCTCCTCTTATCGGACACACTCCATCGTATGCCATTCTATTACTTTGTGATTGATTTGGTGCGCACCTTTGATTCGGGAGTGTGGCTCGAGTTGGGCGATTACTGCGGCTTTGTGTTACCAACAGTCCGGATGCGTAATTGGTATATCTACCCTGGCATTGCATTGTTGTGCTGTGTCACCTACCCTAGCACGCCTTTTACAAGTTTGTTTTGTACCATACCTATGGAGTACCCTCTGACGACGCCCATTACGGGGGAGATTACGGTACTATATAAACTATGGGAATATATAAAATGTGTTAAGGGTATATGGGTAACGCCATAACACTATTTTGATAGTTTACTTTACTTTAGACATATTATAATAGCGTATATCACTACATAGTAGATAGTTTAACGGATCCTTAGAGGATGGTTATCCCAAATATTCTTTAAGTTACTTGTATTTCAATTGATATTTCACTTGAGTTGGATTTATTGATATAAGAATGTTAATCCTGACTCGAGTGTTTTGTGTTTTGCTTTACGCTCAGGTCAGACAGAGTGATACAGCATTTGAGACTCACCTTTGGAGTTGGAGCTTCGCTTGGAGATCCAACTATCTATCTAGCTTTCTGTTATTCAGTTGATTCCAGTGATGTATTCAGATTTTGAATTTCGAATATTGTATTGAGGCATCTATGTATTCGAGACCTCTATTGTACCTTATTTAACTCTGTTATATATATATATAGTAGCTTCATGAACTACTATTCTTTTGTTTCCACTGCATTATTTTTATATTACTCTGTCTCTGTGATTCTGTGATTATTTATTTACTGTATATGTTGAGTTTTGCCAAATATAAATTAACAATCTGAGATTTTGAGCAATTCAAGTCCGACATGTGCGGATGCGAATGGCTGAAAATTTCAGGATGTTACAGAAATAAAGCACATAAGGTTTAGAAAGGGATTGACTTGAATTGGACTTGATTTGAAATGGTCCATATAGAGATAGTCGCTATAGAAGCACTTTGGAAATGCCTTGTGTTTGGCATTTTCTATAATTATTTATAAAGAGATCCCAAGGGCTTTCTCACCATGGTTGTGATGTATTATGTGTATACTAATTATTATAAAAATATTAGATGTTAAAAAATTTGTTTACTTGTCGAAAATTGATGAAACATTAAAGTATATAAAACTATAAATACTGGAATCTTCAACAACAGCCAACTACAACACTTTTTAAACTTTATCTTTGCCTCTGTACCGCTTTTACAACATTCTGAAAATGTTTTCTTTTCTGTTTGAGAGTTTAAACTTAAATATTTTACTTTAGTCTTTTTATAAGCATTTTCTAACGTATATTAGCATACGTTAAAAGTGGTTTGGAAATTTTGTGAATTTATAATATTTAGTTATGAATTATTAAAGTAAGTGATTTATTTTTATAAATAAGGTAACATGCTTTTTATGGTTTCTTAAATAAGTTATAAATTAAGTATTTTTAAGTAATAAATATGTGTTTTAAACCATATTATAAGTAATTTAAAGTATTTTTAAGTAATTATAATGATTTGAAAATTTGTTAAATATTTTATTTAAAGTAAATAGAAGCTTCTGTAATATAATATATTTTTAAATTATTTTTATTATTAAATATTTTATCTAAATTAGTATACTTATATACATATATACATACATACATATGTATATGTATGTATGTATGTATGTACCATTCTAAAATGGTTTTTAAACCATAAACATATGTCTTACAAGGTGATTTAAGAGTGCTTAGTGGATTAAGTGTGTTCGTTAGTTTAATTTTTTTATGGAAATTCATTAATACTATACTTAACACTAAAAGCTGACAAAGTAGGCTTATCTATTTGTGAAAGTTAATATTGATGTTAGAATAGGGGTAGAAGCAATAGTGCTCTAAACTATCGACTTCGCTGTTGACCGAGGAATAGTTAAGTTGGGAATGTCGGAAGTATGCTAAGTACACAAACCTTGATTTCTATAAGCGACCGTTTTTGGAACTAAATAGCCGATTAGTCAATCGAACTTGATCAAATAATATAAGTAAATGGATTTGGGTTGTAGTAAATAATATTTAAGTAACATTAGTTTTTAACCCTTATTAATTATGATTATGATTATAATTAGGATTATAATTAAGACTATAATTAAGATTATAACTAAGATTATAACTAAGATTAAAATTAGGATTAAAATTAAGACTATAATTAAGATTATAATTAGGAATATAATTAGGATTATAATTAAAATATAATTAAGACTATAATTAAGCTTATAATTAAGATTGTAATTAGGAATATAATTAGGACTATAATTAAGATAATTAAGATTATAATTAGGAATATAATTAGGATTATAATTAGGACTATAATTAGTAAAATAATTAGGACTTTAATAAGGAATGCTTTAAGGGTAATTATAAATGTAATTAGATCTTCAGAAGAGATTTTAAAGATAAATGTTTAATGTATGAAATGTTTTGGGTTATTGTGGCAATGTTTAAGTAGCACTTGCCTTAAACCCTTATAGATGTAATTAAATCTTTAAAGAGATTTTTAAAGATAAATTTTTAAAGTATGAATTTTTTTGAGTTGTTATGACAATGTTTAAGTAACACTTGTCTTATAAATGTAATTAGATCAATAAAAGAGAGTTTTAAAGAAAATAATTAAGTGTGAAGTGTTTTGGGTTTGTAGTAAAAAATATTTTAGTAACATTTGTTTTTAAACCCTTATATTATATTTTAAGTGGAAAAATATTGTTAAATGATTATAAATATACTTAGACCTTTAATATGGAATTTTAAAGAAAATAACAAGTATAGGATCTTTTGGAATAAAGATAGAAAAATTAAATGTTTAAAATAAAAAATAGAGAAAAGATTTACAGTATAAATGTTTAAGTAACATTTGTTTTTAACCTCTTTGATTATATTTTCAATTTAGTAAATCTTGTTAAGTGATTTGTGAATATCCTTATCTCGTCGAGATAAGTCTATGAATACTTTTTGAAATATTAAAAAGAGTATAAATGAATAATGAAATATTAGAATACAAGTATATATCTTTTATAAAGATAAATTAAATATATATACACACACACAAACAAGTGGAACTGTTAATTAATTAATAAAGGAAGTTTCAATTAATTAGGAGTTTAATTAGTTAGGATTTTAATTAGTTAGGAGTATAATTAGCTAGGAATCTAATTAATTAGGAGTATAAATTAATATAAAAGTTTAAATTAATGAAGGAAGTTATATTAGATATAAGGGAGTTTTACTAATAAAAGAGGTTTAATTAATAGTGGATTAATTAAATAAAAAAAGGGATTAGAAGTCGTTTATGATACTTAATCATGTTTTAATTAAAAAGAAGTATTAATTAATAATGGGATTTTTAATTAATAAAAGAGTATTGATTAATAAAGAAGTAGTAATTAATAAAGGAAGTTAACATTTTCTTTGAATATGACCAAAATTTAACTTAGGAAATATCTAGAAGAAACACAAGGATTATACGGTACGATTATTCACTCAGCGATGATATAACCTCGTATAAACTCGCCTTGCTCTTCTTGGACAAATGATAAGGAAATCGATCTAGATAGGAGATGATCTCCACACTTAAGTATTGTTTGTTTTTCTAAAAGAATTGGGGTTGGTTAACCAAAAATCCATTGATTGGTTTTAGTGCGCCTGGTAAGCGGAGGAGTGTACTTATATGAGATGACTCAAAACCATATACATGATCTATGCTTTGGAAGAGGTTTGTGATCTGTTCAAGATGTTGGAATCTATATGAAGATTCATGATCTGTTCGAGGTGCTCAAATCCATGTAGAGATTTTTGGTCTGTTCGAGATGCTGGAATCCATTTAAGGATTCGTGTTCTGTTCGAGTTATTGCTCGTTTGTTAAGATATTGAACGTGGCTACACCATCAGTAATGACAGAAACCAAAGGTAAGATATATAGCCAAGGGGTTTAGCTAACCCAAGGGTGCGGGCGAATCCATCCAGTGTTGCTTACGGATATGCATACATGAGTGATGCATTCAGAGCCACGTGTTCGGGCATGGATCGACTATGTATTTCCTAGGGTACATTCCCTAGAGATGTACACTACTCAGAAGGATATCTGTGATTCTTAGTCAGCAGAACCATTCTCGATGTACTAAGGACATCTCCATGGAAAACCTACACAAATATGCGAACGTGCCTTAGCGGTTTTTGATTGCATACTTAGCTATTGTGGTGGTGTACACGCACTACTGCTATTTCTTACTTATATTCTACACCCTAGACATTATCTATTATATAGCAGCATGTACTTATTAGATGGTTGGAAATTTATAGGGGAAAACCAATTCGGTGATTCGGTTGGTCTCGAAAGATGATGTTATATATCACACATATTTCTTGAGTTTCTTAAACCAAACTTTTGTCTAACCTGTTGTTTTATTTTTCCCTTATTTCCATGGATGCTCTTTCGAGCAGTCTCAGGCAAACATTTCGTTAGTGTTCATTTGGCTCTTTGAGAGGAGCTTGATGATTTACCTACCGTAGCTTTTGCTTCCACTGCATTACTTTATGCATATATATCAGCAATTGTAAGGATAGGCTGTTATAACTGTCCAGGATGGTCATAGTACTTAGATTAGTAACTCTAAAGTGCTATGCATATTAGTGTAACATTGTGTACTGCTTTTTGATATTATATGTTATCATCCGATTGTGATATTCTGATGTTTTTTCCACCTCCTTTCTTGTTCGTTTTCTTCTTTTCTTTTACCCTAACAATCAGTCTTTTCAGTACTTGTGTGTTTGGCACGTGAATACCATGGATATATTAGTGTCAACATTCGTGGGTCGAAAAGGGGAGTAGTTACATATACTGAATTTGAAACCAATTTACAATGTATAGCTTTAGATCAAATATCTAGAATTCAAAGAAAGAAATTTCGTAAAAACGAGTTTTTTTATATGAAAATACATTTTGGAATAGAAATCAGAGTTTTCATTACAAATTAAGTATCTACTTGTATTTTATATAATTATCATTTTTGATATCTCTTCATGAAGTAGAGGTGACAGTTCATTCTCTTCATTCCAACTTGTCCTTCTTATATACTCTCTGTAGCGATCGTATTTTACGTATCGGAGGATCATATAATATTAATATTATTTTCATATGAGGTCATATGATTCTATAATTTTGGAAATTGACTACTAGGTTCAAATTTTTTCCATAGAATTTTTTTTGAATTTTAATGTGACCGTTTTGCCCTTAGGAAATCTTGTTCGGCCCATAACTTTTGATAGGAGTGGAATTAGATTCTAAAACCACTTCCAATGGATAGGGATGATGATTTTTCTTTCCACAATGTGGTCACATTAACAAAACGGGCTTTCAGTTTGAGAGATATGATTGTTTGAAGTTTTTATTGGTTTTAGACAGCTTAAATGGGTTATAGGGTCACTAGTTGATGGGCCTATGGCCCATTTCGGGTTTGGGGTAAGTGGGGACTGTAGGAGCTAATGGGACTTCTCCTTCTTTATTTGCACAACTCCCAAAATAGCTCCTTACCTCCATCAATCATCTTTTCACCCAAAAACCCACCAAAACCTTACTTTAATTTGTCAAATCTCATCATTAGCAAGTGATTTGTGAAATCCATCCAAAAGCTTGAAGATTTGCTGTTGCGAATACATTGGAATCCATGCATCTATTGTTCATAAGAAGATCTAGAGCTTAGTTGGGTTAAGGTAAGTGATTAGCAGTCTCTCTTACTAAGTAGCATGTTTTAGGCTATAAACACGTTCTAAATTCCCCTAAAAATCTTTATAAATCATCTTAAATCATATTATGACACATATGTGAATTTGGATTAATTTGGGTTAAGTTTGTGGAATTGTGATTTTAGGGATCTATGGTTGTACCCTATGAATATATGGCTATTCATTTAGATATATGCTTTGATTTACAATATTTTAACCATTTTCTTGTTGTTGTGTGTTTTACATGTTATATGCTTGCTGTAAACATGCTTGAATGGATGCAAATGCCGATCGAATGGCAAAAATAGCCGTAGAAAGTTAGTAAAGGGCTGTTCGGGAAGGGTCACTCTATAAGGGTAGCTATGATCCCTAGGAATAGATGGTATAAGGGTGCAATCGGTAGGGGACAACAAGGGAAGTCCCAGGAAGCAGAACATCAAATTTCAAATCATTTGGATTTCATATGCTCACGCTACGATCGATTGAAGATGGACCCTTATAGGGATTGGCTCATTTGGAAGGGTCAGCCTATATGGGTTGGCTACGACCCCTGAAGATGGATTGCAGAGAGTGCGATCGATAGTGATAGGTGATGAGATGTGTTGGAGTTGGCATGTGAAGTTTGGGACCAGATGAAGTTAGTGTGTGGCGCGAAATACGGGGAAAAGGAGTTAAGGGATAGGGGTCGGTAGGGGTGGGCTTGGTCTCATAAAGGGGACGAACCTGACCCCTAAGGTTTCACCCTATAAGGGTGCGACCCCTAGGGTAGATCAAAGGGTTCGAAAGGAGTCCTCTAGTGGAGTTGGTTCGTCAATGTTGGCGCGGTTGCTCGCTTGATGGTTTGGTTCGATGGCGGCCCTACTTCTCGAGGAACGATTTCAAGGACGGCTAACTTTACCTCGGGAGGTAGAGAAGGCTATGATGAGTCAAATTTAGGGAACTGTTGGAGGCAGGTTACTGGATGCAGGATGACACTCCATTGCATATGACGACCGTCTAGAGTCATTCCCAGCCATGATGACTTCGTACGAGAGTTAGGTGGACAGTTCTGAGACAAGCTCTGCTATGAATGGTGTGAGTAAGAGGAGAGAATTGATGATAATCGTGGGGCTGAGATAGATTGATACGGAGATGTATCTGGTCTCAAGTGTTGAGATAGATTGATGCGATGATGTCTCTAGTCTCTAGGATAGTTTGATGTGGGGATGCATCTAGTCTCAAGATGATTAGGATGGATTGATGTGGTGATATGCCTAGTCCCGGAGTTTGCGAGTTGTCGTAAACCCAATGCATCGAGTTAGTGAATGTGAGGATGGATGATGGATGTTTTATTTGTTCGTTTCTATCACCTTAGGAATATCATAAGATGTGGATACTCGCGATATAGATATTTAGACACCCTTGGTACCTTGGTACCCATATTACACCCATGATGATGATGATCATAGAGTAGCTTATATTGTTCATGTGCTAACTCTATGGATGCAAGGATAGGTCATGTAAGATTTCGTGTACCGATCGTCCTATTCTATTTTTCTAATAGTATTTGAGATTTCTATCGCTTACACCAGACTGTTGTCTGGCCTAGGGTTTTATGCATGGCTTCTTATTACTCTAGATAATCTTAAATGAGTAGATTAGAGATAGGTTTGGCGAGCACGAGTCGTTGTTCAAGTGGCGAGCAGGAGGCCATTTCTTGTATTATTATATTTACTCTAGTGCTTTCCGTTGTTCAATACTATGGAGCTTATTAGTACTCTTATATTGTGAGACAGTTATTTAGGAGTTATTTGGGATATATGACTCTATTTCTTCCACTGTACTGTATGGATATGTTACTTTAATGTTGTGATCTATTATGTCATTTACTATCCCACCTATTTTATATCTGTGATGTTGTTATTAGAATTTGTTTGATGCGCTAGGAGATATACGACATATTCTATATTATGTTGTTTATTTTACCTTCAGATGACCGCTTGCACCGGCCAACCACCATTGTAGCACACCATCCAAGTCTTTTGGGTGTCGACAGTTTAGGGTGGTCGTCTCATTTGGTAGTAGAGCTTAGGTTACATTGTTTAACATAAGAGATACCAAGATCCAGTACAAATAAGGTAGGAGTTCTCACCTTAGACTAGAACGAGAGTGAGTGTGTGTCTCTATATATATACACACACAAAAGCGCATACTTGTTATATATTTTTATTTTTAAAACTATATAGTAGTATATAAAGTACAAGGAGTCGCACTGCATACAAGAGTACTACTTTAGAGGAATTCCTTGAAGAGGGACTGATCATCCTTATTACAGATTGAAAAATGAATCATTAAACAAGGAATGCCATTAGCAACTCTATCTCAGGAATGGAGCAAGGAGCTGGTTCGAGGGCTACTAACCTCGATATGTAGGCTATGTTTAATGATATGATGAGGAACATGCTGTATAATGCTCAAGTAGCTGCTCCAAATGTTGCTGCAGAAGGTGGTGCTCTCCAGTGCAGGTGCCTATTTCGCTAAGCTGAGCAAGGACTTTACTAGTCTTGGTGGCAAACCATTCCAGAGAAGGGAGCCGGAAATGGAAGTTTAGGATTGGCTCGACACTTGTGAGCGCATATTTGAGGATCTTGAACCTAGCGATGCTATGAAGAGGAGATTGGCTTCCCATCAACTATAGGGGCGAGTTATGAATTGGTGGGACGCAACGAGTGCTTCCACTCCCGAGGATCAGTTCACTTAGGATCAGTTCAAGGCTAGATTTGAAGAGAAGCTTATTCAGGCCACCCAAAAGTCGAAACTATTCCATCGGTTTGCAGAATTGAAGGAGAGGGACGTGACTGTCTCCAAGTATGTAGTTGAGTTTGACGCTCTATTGAAGTATATGATGTCCTTCATCAACACCCCGGCAAAGAAGAATGAGATGTTTATTACTTGCTTGGATGATCATTTGGGTGAAAAGCTCATGAATCATCATGACTAGATTTTGAGGCGATCATCTGGAAGGCCCTAAGACATGAAAGCCTGTATCTGAAGCGCAAGGAGGTTGTTCCTAAAGAAGAGCCAAAGCAACAATTAGGTTGGGGAGGCAAGAAGAAGGGGAAAAATAAGAGGAAGCGGTTTCCAAATAAAGATAGCAAGAAAAAGAAAGTAAAATCAGAAGTAATTTGCTACAATTTTAGAGAGAAGGGTCACTATAGTAGAGACTGTAAAGCTGAGGGGAAGAAGTGCTACAACTACGACAAGCCCAGACATATCAAGAAGAATTGTCCTGTGTTACCTAAGCAGAAGTAGGTGGTGAAAGCATATGCTATCAATGTCGTTCCAACTTGTCGAATACTCCATCGACGAAATAGAAGGGGAAGGGCGTTGCTATTCAAGGTATGCTTTCTATTTATGGCATTCCCATTCGAGTTTTATTTGATACAGAGGCTTCACATTTCTTCATATCTAATGACCTAGTAGATAAATTAGGATTGGGACCCAAAATAATTGATCGACCTATTAATGTAACAAACCTAGTTGGAGGCTCCACTAGCCTATGTATGGTTTGTCGTGGTTTGGTCTTATCGAGTCATGGATTCTCTTTTGATTGTGATTGTGATTGTTTTTTTTGGGTTTTATTGGGTTTGGTATCATTCAGGGGATGGACTGGCTTTGTAGATACAGAGTAGTATTGGATTGCGAGAAGTCGTCGCAACGATAGGGATGGACGATGGTTGGAGGGTAGTGTTAGGCTACCTACTGGATGTTTGCACAAAAAATGGGCAAACACCTCCAAGTCGTGTGATTTAGTTGATTTTATGTTGTTTTTAGTGGTTTGGGTGATTTATGCAAATATGTAAAATGCGGGGACTAAACTGTAAAAGACACACAAATTTATAGTGGTTCGGCCAGAATGTGCCTACGTCCACTTTATATATTATTTCTCCTTTCTTGTTCAGATTACAAGTACAAAGCTTTGATACAAGTATATGAAAGTTGTTTGAAAGTTCTACCCGTGCTTGAGCTCTCAAACTTGTCCCCATTGTTGTACCCCTGCCCCTCTATTTATAGAGTGAGGCTGGGGGTAGGGGTCTTGGATGTATATAGCTGCTGGTGGGCTTGGACTGATGTAATCTGGCCTGGCAAAGTTGGTCTAGAACGCCTTGGTCCGGTGATGGTTTTGATCCGGTGGGACATTGGTTCGGTAATAGGTGGAGCGGTAGAGGCTGGCTCGGTGGGGGCTGGTTCGGTGGTAGGAGTGGTAGAGGCTGGAGTTTGATTCGGCGAAGGCTGGTTTACCTTGTAGTTGGTTCGGCAGGGGTTGCCGTGTAGTTGGTTCGGCAGGGGTTGCCATGTAGTTGGTTCGGCAGGGATTGCCGTGTAGTTGGTTCGGCAGGGGTTGTCATGTAGTTGGTTCGGCAGGGATTGCCGTGTAGTTGGTTCGGTCGGGGATTGGCTCGGTCGAAATTTACTCAACACTTGCCCCCCCCCCAAAGTAGGGCATGTGGGTACGCACATGGCGTGCCTTGCTTTAGCTTGGATATCCTCACCCGGTCCTGCGTGCCGAATCAACTGGTCTGATCATTAGTATTTGTCTATAAGTATGGACCTCGCGTCTATGTTCACCCTTCACCGTTTGGAATAGCCGAATCAACCGAATACCGAATCAGTCTTGTTTGCTTGAAATTACCAGACCAGCCCATTACCGAATCAATTCATCTGCCGAACCAGGTGAGCCGAATGATCCTTTAAGACTGATCCATCGAACGAACTCAATCTTTTTAGCGAAAGGGCTTGAGTGCCGAATAAACTGACCAAATAAACTAGGGAGTAACAGGCCGAATGAGAATTCATGCCTTGAACTACCGAATGGCTTGAATGCCGAATGAAGCTTCTTCCTTGTACTACCGAATGGCTTAAACACCGAATGAAGCTTCTTCCTTGTATTACTGAATGAGTTTACGTGTTTATAAGTGGGACTCTAGACAATACTTGTTCGTTTGATCTCTATATCCCTTGTTCTAACAATGTGCTTTTTCGTGTTGCAGATAAATGTCTCACAAAGTGGAAACCAGATCAGAAAATAAGAGATCTCAGGATAGAGAAGAGCCTTCTGCCATGCCCCCAGCCCCTTCAGGACCGGGACGTCATGGGCCCGCCCCGAGATCATTAGTAGATGGGTATGGTCCTCAGGAGCTTCTGAACTCGCCTCCCGATTGTTTCCCTAGCTCACTCAAAGACGAGCAGCTCAATGTCATCTCTCGCTCCTTTGGGATTGATAGAGCACGTATGCTACTGCCGGGGGAGGGAGTGATGCCGTATAATCCCCCCGAAGGATATTTCGCCTATAGTAGGTACCACTGTATGTGTGGGGCCATCCCCCCGATCAATGCCTGGATAACCAGCTTCATCACTTACTTAAAGGTGGCTCCATTCCAGCTTCAGCCGAACTCCTACGCCATCCTAGTGAGCCTGTCTGTCAGTTTCCAAAGGAGATACGGGTGTCCTCCCTCCAACAGGGAGATCCGGTATTTGTACAACTTGAGAGGCTATAAGAAGGGTTCTCCATACATCAGCTTGGAATTAGTCGTATCTTTCAAGCCGGTCCTGGACCTATATTCGAAGTTCAGCATGTTTAAGAAAGAATGGTTTTTTGTTAAGGATGACTCTGTTTCCATCCGTCGCTTCACCTCAGGCTGTAAGTCGAAGTTTATTTATAATTTCCGTTCTGACTGCAATGCCTCTTCTCATGTGTTTTTATTTCTTGCTAGCGACAGGTGGCTTTGCGGTTGTGGAGAATGATCGCTTGGTTCAGATGGCTGTGGAAATAGAAGCCATTACGGGAAGGGACAGGTCGGCTTCTTACTTGATCAGGAATCCTACACTTCTGGGGCACAACCTGATCCTTCCACATCAGTCCGTGGTTAAGCAAAGAGATACGGCTGAGGAGAGAGCTGCCAAAGCTACAGGAGGGGCCACGGCTAAAAGCAGCAAAAGAAGACCCTTCCCGCCGCATCCAGTCGCCGGGGGGAAGAAACTCAAGAAGTCTGATGGACCCTCTCCCAGCACACATCCGAATGTTCAGGAGGAGGAAAAAGGTGAGGACAAAGGAGGTGAGGCGGAAAGTGGAAGTGGTAGAGAAGGTGACAGTGATCGTCACGGTGGCGATGGTGGCGAAGGACAGGGTGGTGATGGCACCGGGGCTTTGCCCCCTGGGCAGGCAGGCGTGATTCAAGAGTGGACAGATGACGCTCTCCGCCAAGCCTTCGAAGAGTTGGAGAAAACGGAGAAGTCCAAGAAAGCTGATAAGGTTGGGACTGACGTCGATTTATCTTCCGGGAGTGCTTCTACTAAGGCAACTTCTGCGGTTCAAGGTGAATTTCTCTCTATTCTTTTTAATTCTTGAATGATGGCTCAATGCATGCTGGTGACACTTGATTTTTATTCCAGGAGCAGGCAAAACGGCCAAGACCTCAGATCTTCGGCACAGGCTTGAACAATTCAAACTCCTCAAAGCTTCTGCCAAGCCGAAGCCTCCTACTAACCGTCCTGGAGACGTAGTCGGCTATCGTCCTCTTCTTGGAGTTATTGAAGAAGATGTACAAAAGAGAAAGAGGAGTCGATCTACGTTTGAATCTCGTCCTGGCCCTCCGGCCCCACTCCAGCCTATTCACGATATTACGGAGGATGATACTGAGTTTATGCCTTCCCCACATCCGTCTGAGAATCCAACCTTCACCCCGATAGATCACCCTGGCTTGGTTCGTAACCCTTTTGCGGGCCATCCAGACCTGGACCCGGCTTCTCATGACATCTCCTTTAATGAGGTTACTGGTGAGCATCTTCTCCGTCGCAATCCTATGGTATGGGTGCTTGACGAAGCTAAGTCCCTGGACCTCGATTTTCTTACTACCCGGGTTGTAACTCTGGGGGATGAAGCTAAGGCTAATATTGATCGAGTTGCTGAGGAGACCAGGAAATTGATGGAGCATCATGCCCGACTAGTCAAGGCCGGGGAGGAAATTGGGAGCGCCAACATTCGGCTACGGTTGATGGTTTCCGACCAGGCTAAACAACTTGCCGACCAAGCCATTCAAATCTCTCAACATGAGGCCGCATCCAGACAATTGAGGAAGACTATGGAAGAGGCCAGTAGGGCAGAGTTGCGGAAGATGAAGGTCGTCTATAAGGAGCGGATTGACATGGCCATTGCCACGGTGGATGAGGTTCGGCAAGCGGACCTCGAGCGGGTAGAGGAACTATCGGGGAGACTTGAGGCCGCGGAGCTTGCTCAGGCCAAGTTGAAGGAGGAGATGGAGGCGATGAGGAGGTCCCTTCAGGCCGACCGTTTACGGTATCGATCGGAGAGGGATGCTGCCGTTGCAAGCTGCGGGCTTCTGAGGTCCGAATGAGGGAGTTTTAGGAGAACGAGGGGATGATGGATGAGATGCTCCAGGATATGTACTTCCGTACTTGGAGGCAGGGTAACTTGTCCTGGATGGATGATTACCCCCGGGTTATGGCTAGGACCTATCTCAGGGCTCTAGAGGAGGCCAAGGCTGAGGCGGATAAGGAGGGTGGCGTGGCCTTCAGGATGGATGTGGTTACTGCCCAATTTACCAAGGAGGAGAAGGTGGCGGTGAAGGAGGGCATGCGGTTGCTTGCAGCTGAGGAGGCAGGTGTGCAAGTAGAGGATGATGATCAAGATGATCAAGGAGCAGATGCTGGTAAGTCTTCCTTTCTAGTCTTTCCGTTAACTTGGTTGCTTATCATTAATGAATTCTTTCTTTGACCGGACAGGTGGGCAACATGACAAGGATAAAACTCTGACGCAGCCGGCTCCTTGATTTGACCTGGATATCTTTTTGTGAACTTGACATTGTTGTGTGTGTTAGTCTTAGAACAGTAACGTAACTCTTAGGCTGTGATTATGCTACTTTTAATAAACAACATTATTCTAGACGTGTAATTTTTTAACTTAAGCTGATTCTGTCGTTTTTGAATATTTTTGCTATTTTGACATGTTGTATGAGAAATATAGCTATGCATATTCTTGTAATTCAATTGTGTTTGACGTCAAGTTCTTGTTTAAAACATAATTTCATGTCTTGCAATGTTAGTGTGATGTCTGAATAAACTATAGCCACGTGTTTATACATGACAGAAGGAAATACCGCCCTTCATATTTTGCTTGTAGATGGCAGCTTTGAATGTCTTGTGTGACCGAGTATGGAATGCAGTCCAGTGTCTCGTTGTGAGTACCCGCTTCCATTAGCGAATGTCTCATATTATGTGTCCTGTACTTTAGGGATTGTTACAGAGGATAGGAGAAAATTTTCTTTAAATAAAATTGAAATATGAGAAACAGTAAAACTTCCAATCACGGAAGGCCTTCGATGTGCTTAAGTTTGAGGCAAACGGGCTTTGTAGTCACTTTCCCTAGCTGTGGGTCTTGGAGACATTTGTCACCCATCTTACGCCTCCACGGGGAGTTAATCTTTTTAACCATAGTCGTACTTAAGACATATCGGAGCCGAGATCGCGCACAGTGATTACCCGGGCCATTATGGCCGGTAATCGTGTGTATTATTCGATTTACTGTGGCCGGCTAGCGTGGGTGCCGATCGTCAACCGTGAACTACCCCTGGCTGGCCACACCTTATGTTGGGGCTTAAAGTAGGTTCACAGTTGCCGGCGAGCCGAACGCCGTAATGAGCTGCCTTGGCTATAGTCGGCCTTCTCGGTGGCTTATAATCGGCTCATTACAGTTGGCTTTAAGGGCCGTCGCGAGCAATGAGTTAACCCGCAACAGAGGGATGCCGGAGCAAAAGTGTCTCATTGGCGAGGGCATAGATTCGCATAGTACCTGTTAGGTCTTGTCCAGGTGAAGTCGCGCTGTGGAGTGCTTGAATGGAAATGCTATATGCACAGGATTTTTTTCAACAGAAAAGGATAAAGTTAACAAGCAGCCAAGATATAAAGGAACAAGTTAAAAAAGAGACAAGGTTTTTTAAAGTGGTTCGGCACGAAAATGCCTACGTCCACTGATTCTCTTTGTTAATTCACTTTATATGGGCAGTACAAGTTAAGAAAAGTATCGACGGAGGTGTTGAATGTTCCATGCCCTCTGGAACACCACTCCGTCCACTGTTGAAAATATAAGCTCCATTGTGGAGATCTTTATGAATTACATATGGTCCATCCCAGATTGGATCTAGTGCCCCGGGGCGAGGGAAGATTCGCTTGAGGACAAGATCTCCTTCTTGTAAGGTATGATGCTTGACTTTGGAGTTGTATTGTGCTGCCACTTTTTGCTTGTGGGCTGCTGCTTTAAGGGCTGCATCATTTCTTCTCTCCTCAATTAGATCCAAAGACATGTGAAGAAGTTCTTCGTTCTCTTCTGGGTTATAGTGGATCCTACGATGGGAAGGCACGATTGTTTCAACTGGGAGCATAGCCTCCGATCCGTATGCCAAAGAGAAAGGAGTATGCCCTGTTGATGTTCTGAAAGATGTGCGATAGGCCCACAGTGCCGTAGGGAGTTCATCCACCAAAGCGCCCTTTGACTTTTCGAGCTTCTTTTTGATTAAAGTTTTCATAATCTTGTTGACGGCTTCGACTTGTCCGTTCTCCTGGGGATAAGCTACGGATGAGAAGCTCTTGTGAATTCCGTGCTCTTGGCACCAGTTGGCGAACTCCTCGCTGTCAGACTGAAGTCCATTGTCCGATATAATTTTGAATGGGACTCCGTACCTGCATAGAACATTTTTGATCAAGAAGTTAATAACTTTCGCTGATGATACTTTATTTAGGGGTTCTACTTCCACCCATTTGGTGAAATAGTCGACTGCCACTATAGCATATTTGGCCCCGCCTCGGCCCATTGGCAGTTCGCCGATTAAGTCAATTCCCCATACTGCAAAGGGCCAAGGGCTGGTCATTTGAATCTCAGTGGTTGGTAGCCGTGGGATCTTAGCAAACTTCTGGCATCTGTCGCATTTTCTGACAAAATCTAAGGTGTCCTTGCTTAAGGTGGGCAAGAAATATCCATATTGGAGTATCTTTTTTGCCAAAGTCTGCCCTCCGGTGTGATCTCCGCAGCTTCCTTGATGAATGTTGGATAAGATTTCCTTGGCTTCCCTTCCAGCGACACACCTTAATAAGGGGTTAGAGAATCCGCGCCGATAGAGGGTGTTCTCTTGTATTGTGTAGCGGGAAGCTTTCCTTAAGATTTTCTTGACTTCGTTACGCCCGTCGGGTAGTGTGCCACTTTGTAAGTAGTCTCGGATGGGAGTCATCCAAGTTGCTTCTTCGGTTGCAGCTATCAGATTCACTTGCTCAAAACTTAAGGTCAGTTGCTTTGAGATGGCTACTGCTCCGGAAATAGCATCATCTCTCATGCTGGCTTGCTTCGCCAATTCGTCGGCCTCTTGGTTCTCTTCCCGAGGGATGTGTTTGACTAAGTAGTGGTCCAATCGACTGAGAAGTGACTTGGTCTTTTTTAAATATGCTATGAGTCGTTCTTCTCGAGCCTGGAATTCTCCTAGTATTTGATTAACAATAAGTTGAGAATCGCTATGAAGACACAAAGAATTGGCTCTGATTTCTACGGCAAGTTCTAATCCAGCTATCACTGCTTCATACTTTGCATCGTTGTTGGTGGCAGCGAATTCCAACCTTATAGCATAGTGCAGCTTATTTCCCCTGGGAGTGATTATTACCACACCTGCCCCCAAGCCTTGTTCGTTTGATGCACCATCCACAAAGAGGCTCCACTTGATGTCTTCTGCTATTTCTGATTGCTCCTTACCTTTGTTGGTAGTGAATTCGGTAATGAAATCGGCCATGGCTTGCCCCTTGATGGCGGTGCGAGGATGGTAGGTAATATCATATTGACTTAGTTTAATGCACCATTTAAGTAGTCGCCCATAAGTGTCGGGACGATGGAGTACCTGCCTCAGCGGTTGATCGGTCAGAACTCTGACGGAATGGGATTGAAAATAATGTCGCAGTTTTCGTGATGCGATTAGTAGACAGTATGCTAGCTTCTCAAGTTTAGGATATCTGACTTCTACCCCTGTAAACCTCTTACTTACAAAGTATACTGGTCGATGTGTGTGGTTGTCTTCTCTTACCAAAGCAGCGCTTAGAGCATGAGATGATACAGCAAGGTATAGGTATAACTCTTCGCCTTTATTTGGAGTCGAGAGTACCGGCGGTTTCTGGAGGTGTTCGATTAAGTTAAGGAAAGCTGTTAAGCATTCGTCAGTCCATTCGAACTTTCCTTTGTCTTTCTTTAGAGCTTCGAAGAATGGGACGCACTTGTCTGTTGCTTTGGAGATGAATCGGCTTAGGGCGGCTACTTTCCCATTCAGGCTTTGAATTTCCTTTCGAGTGGAAGGTATTTTGATATCGAGCTCGGACTTGTTCAGGGTTTGCTTCAATCCCTCTGGCATGGACGATGATTCCCAAGAACTTTCCTGATGATACTCCGAAGGAGCATTTTAGAGGATTGAGTTTCATTCCATATTGGCGAAGTACCCAAAACATCTCGCCCAGGTGGTTTACGTGGTCGTTGGCTTTCCTTGACTTCACCAGCATGTCATCCACATACACTTCCATAGTTTGTCCTATTAGCCCTGCAAACATCTTGTTGACGAGGCGTTGGTAGGTGGCTCCTGCGTTTTTAAGTCCGAAAGGCATTACCTTGTAGCAGTACAATCCTCAGTCAGTGATGAAACTAGGGTGGTCTTGATCGGGAGCATGCATGGGAATTTGGTTGTATCCTGAGTATGCGTCCATAAAAGATAAGAGTTCGTACCCGGCCGTGCTGTCTACAAGTTGATCGATTCGGGGAAGTGGGAAGCAATCCTTCGGGCAGGCGTCATTTAAATTGGAGAAGTCAATGCATGTTCGCCACTTCTCATTAGCCTTCTTTACCAGCACCGAGTTAGCGATCCACTTTGGGTAGATGGCTTCTCGTATGAAGTCATTGGTAAGTAGATTCTTTACTTCTTCATCGAGGGCTGCTGATCGTTCTGCCCCCATACTTCTCTTCCTTTGTTTTACGGGCGCCTTGGTAGGATCAATGCTTAGTACGTGGCATGCTATGTCAGGGGAGATTCCGGTCATGTCAGCATGTGACCATGCAAATACATCCAAGTTGTGGCGGAGAAAGTCAATGAGTTGTTCCTTCAACTTTGCTTTTAGTTGGGACCCAATTTTCAATAGTCTACTCGAGTCATGTTTGTCTACAGATACAAATTCCATAGCCTCTACAGGCTCGGCGGTGGCCTACTCCTCTTTGTCCCTGTGGTCTAATTCATTGAAAGGGTCGCTGGTATATCGAAGAGGAGGGGCTTTCTTTAGTTGCTATGCTTCCAAACTTTTTGTGCAGAGGGCAACCTCTACACTTTTCCCTGTATCCTTCCTGTGGTTGTTGCGAAGTTCAGTTACATAGCAGTCTCGAGCAACATCCTGGTCTCCCTCTACTTCCCCTACTCCATTGTCCGTTGGAAATTTCATCTTTAGGCACCATGGGGCCAGCACAATTTGGAAGTCAGACAAGGCTAGCCTTCCTAAGAAGGCGTTGTAGGCCGAGTGGTTTTCTATCAGCACAAATGTTTGTTTCCGTACAACGGAGCGGGGATGACTTCCAATTTCAACAAACAGGTCCAATTGCCCGAGGGGCATCTTCGCGTCTCCAGTGAAACCGTGTAGTGGTTTATTGCAGGGAGAAACGTCCTTTATTGATAGTTTCATTTTGTCGAATGCATGCTTGAATAGGATATTTACTGAACTTCCAGTGTCTATTAGAATTCGGAAAACTTCGGCTGGACCGAGCCGGGCAGATATAACCATGGGATCCATGTGAGGGTACTGCCTTCCTTCTAGGTCACGCCTACTGAATGTGATGTCGTCACTCTCTTTCCGCTTCGGGTGGCGTTCTTCTATAACAGAATTAACGCGGTCTTCATTGTTTCTAAGTGACTTCCCATATCTTTCCATCTCTGCCCAGCTTCTATCGGCGATGTGTGGTCCTCCCGAGATGGTATGGACCACTATCTTCTCTTGACTGGAGCCGCTGGTGTTGCGATTTCCTCTGCCTATTTCTGGGGAGGGTAGCCTCGGGTTCTCATTGGCAGGAACTGGAGTCCTGTTCTAACCTTTTACATAGCGTTCCACTCTCCTTCTTCTGATGTGTTCTTCAATCAAGTCCCGGAGATGATGGCATTCATTGGTATCATGCCCATGGGATTCGTGGAAGCGGTAAAATTTTCCAGACTTAATCGCGTTATCTGATTCCTTCTTGTGCGGGGGGCGTTTGTATTTAACTTCATCTTGAGTGGCCAGGAAGATGTTTTCGATCGTTTCATTCAGAGGGATGTAAGCGTCAAATCTCGGTCCCGGCCGATATAGATGCTTTTCTCCCTTCTTGCCCCCAGCATTATCCCTAGAGTCATATCTTCGAACGTCCTTTGCTACAGCGGGCGTATTGCTGTGAGCTACCTTATTTTGTTGCCCTGACTACCCCTCAGTGGCAGTGTCTTCAAGTCTCATATATTTTCCAGCTTCATGGAAGAAATCGGGTAAAGTAGCTGGTTTTTCTTTTGTCAACCTTCTAGCAAATTTAGTATCCGGATGCACACCACTACAGAGGGCCATTAAGATAAGCTTCTCATCGGCATCTTGGACTGCGACCGCTACGGCATTGAATCGGGTTAGGTATTGCTGCAGCTTCTCTCTAGGTTTCTGTTTGACAATGGATAAGGAATAAGCATCCTTGGGTTGTTCCACATGAATGCGAAACTGACTGATAAACTTTTCTTTCAGCATCTCCCACGAGCTGATGGATCCTTGGGGTAGATGACAGAACCAGGAGGTAGCTAGATCTGCTAAGAATAGTGGGAAGCATTTGCACAGTACTCCCTCTGTTGCTCCACTCATGAGCATATGTTGTGTGTATCTCTGTAAGTGTACAACGGGGTCGGAGGTTCCTTTGTAAGGTTCCATTGTTGGCATTTTCCATTCTCGGGGGGTGATAGCAATTTCGATATTGCGGGCGAAAGGGCTGGTTACTGTAGCGCCTATCCCTCGATCTCTCTGATCCCGTTGGACGCACTCTCTGAACAAGCGTGCCATCCTTTCATCAGAATTTGGAGCAGATAGAAACGAGTTCGGTTCTGTTCTGTGGGATTGATTCCGTCCAGATGACTTGTAGGGATGGTATCGCCTATCGTTCCTAATATTTTCCAGTGGCTGCCTTTGGTCTTCTGGGAGCATGCTAGGGTCAGCTACAGTTGGCCCTTGCCTTGATCTTCCCCTGCTGGGTTCTGATCTAAGCACTTCCTCGGGTCCAACTTCGGGCTGGACTCTAGCTCGGCCCCGTTCATTGGTGTTTCCATGGTTAGGCAGTATGACAGGCTCAGCTACAATTGGCCTCCGTTCGGCACCTCCCCCGTTGGGTTCGGTTCCAAGCGTTTCCTCAGGCCCAACTTCGGGCTGAGCTCGGCCTCGGCTCCTACCATGGCTGCTTCTGCCGTTAGCTCCTTCGAAGAAGGAAGATCTTTGTTGTCTCCGAGATCCTCCAGACTGGGACTCACCCCATGATTCAGTGTTGCGGTTGGACTCTTCATCATCCCTTAAGTGTGACATGAGATGGTCCACCAAGGCTTCCTGCTGGGACGTGAAGCGGTTAGTCACTTCAGCCACAACCCTGTCTAGATCTACCCTAGTAATTGCTGCCAGCTGTTCTACGGCAGGGGTGGTCGGATTTGCTTGACCTTCATTTGGTACTGCTGTTGGAGGGGAACGATTTACTTGATCTATGACCACTGGATTTGGAAGACTGCTGGTTGCGATGTTTTTTTCTTTGTTAACATCTTTCTTCTGCTTGGGAGGCATGTTTTCCAAGCAATGAACGATGCTGTTAGGAAGAAGGTTAAGTGGAAGAAGCTAAAGCTTCGAGCTTCTTGCCCGCTCTCAATGAAAGCACCAAAAATGTTTGCACAAAAAATGGGCAAACACCTCCAAGTCGTGTGATTTAGTTGATTTTATGTTGTTTTTAGTGGTCTGGGTGATTTATGCAAATATGTAAAATGCAGGGACTAAACTGTAAAAGACACACAGATTTATAGTGGTTTGGCCAGAATGTGCCTACATCCACTTTATATATTATTTCTCCTTTCTTGTTCAGATTACAAGTACAAAGCTTTGATACAAGTATATGAAAGTTGTTTGAAAGTTCTACCCGTGCTTGAGCTCTCAAACTTGTCCCCATTGTTGTACCCATGCCCCTCTATTTATAGAGTGAGGCTGGGGGTAGGGGTCTTGGATGTATATAGCTGCTGGTGGGCTTGTGCTGATGTAATATGGCCTGGCAAAGTTGGTCTGGAACGCCTTGGTCCGGTGATGGTTTTGATCCGGTGGGACATTGGTTCGGTAATATGTGGAGCGGTAGAGGCTGGCTCGGTGAGGGCTGGTTCGGTGGTAGGAGTGGTAGAAGCTGGAGTTTGATTCGGCGAAGGCTGGTTTACCTTGTAGTTGGTTCGGCAGGGGTTGCCGTGTAGTTGGTTCGGCAGGGGTTGCCGTGTAGTTGGTTCGGCAGGGGTTGCCGTGTAGTTGGTTCGGCAGGGATTGCCGTGTAGTTGGTTCGGCAAGGGTTGCCGTGTAGTTGGTTCGGCAGGGATTGCCGTGTAGTTGGTTCGGTCAGGGATTGGCTCGGTCGAAATTTACTCAACACTGGATGATGAGGTTATGGTTAGCTTTTTATATTCGCTCGATATCCTGCATGATAAGTTGTCGATAGGACCTATTGCTAGGGAGAATCTGGACATATTTAAGGAGGTGACTGGACTTTCGTCACACAGAGAGATCGAGTTATGTAATCATTTAGTTAAAAAAAGCCAGACCGACAGTAATGACATTAAGGAGGATGGCACCTAAAGAACAGAGAGAGCTTGAGGTGCAAGTGAACGACCTTTTGTGAAAAGGATTCATTTGCAAGAGTATATCTGAGTAGGGAGCACCCGTAGTATTCGCCATGAAGACGGATGGTTCCCTTAGATTATGTATAGATTACCATGAGATGAATAAAGTGACAAAGAAGAACAAGTATCCACTCCCACGTATTGATGACTTGTTCGATCAGCTTCATGGCGCTAGAGGGTTTTCTCAGTTGGATCTTGCGATGAGGTTTCACCAACTGAGAGTAGCAAAGGAGAGTCTGCCGATTACAGTGTTCTGTATGCTTTTTGGTTTCTTTGAGTAGTTGGTTATGCCGTTCGGGCTAACCAATGTGCTGGTATACTTTATGAATCTCATGAGCCATGCCTTCAGGGACCAGCTAAATAAATTTATGCTTGTGTTCGTCAATGATATTCTTGTCTACTCATGGACAGAGGAGGAACACGAGACATATTTGAGGATTATATTGGAGGTGTTGAGAGAGCACCGACTGAAGGCGAAGTTTTCTAAATGTCACTTCTGGAAGAAAGAAGTGCGATTTTTGGGTCATGTCGTTTCTAAGCAGGGGATTGCTATTGATCATACAAAAGTTGTAGCCGACTAGATTGGATTCGACACAAAGATGCCATAGATGTGAGAAGTTTCTTGGGTTTAGTCGGATATTACAGACGATTCATCCAGGACTTCTCTAAGGTAGCTGCACCGTTGACTCATTTGATGAAAAAGAATCAGACTTTTACTTGGAATACAGGATGTGAATAGGCATTTGTGAGTCTAAAGGAAAAGTCGATGAGTGCACCAGTATTGACTATTCCAAGAGAATTGGTACTAGTCAAATGCGTGATGCTAGATTAGCTAAGATCATATCCAAGATTAAACAGCAGTAGAGTCCGAGGATCTGAGATAGTACGGACTCGACGAAAACAGTTGGCTCTATGAGGACGGGAGATTTTTTGACCCCAATGTCGATGGGTTGAGGGATGAGGTGCTTTGCGAGTGCCATCATTCGAGGTTTACTATTTACCCTGGCGGTAATAAGATGTACCGTAATATGAGGCAAATCTACTATTAGGAGGGGTTGAAGAAAGATGCTGGGATATTTATCTCTAAATGTATGAACTGTCAGTTGGTTAAGGTAGAGCAGAAGAAGCCTAGTAGCCTTATTCAATCGCTAGAAGTTCCTGTGTGGAAATGGGAGAAATTATCAATGGATTCCATCAATGGACTGCCAAAAGCTCTAGCAGGGTACAATAGCATTCAACTCATAGTCGATCGACTGACTAAGAGCGCCATATTTATACCCATCAAGTCAAGCAAAATGATAGCCAACCTAGCTGACTTGTATGTGAGATGGATCGTACGATTCTCCGGTGTGCCAAAGACCACTGTGAGTGACTGTTTGCACAAAAAATGAACAAACACCTCAAAATTGTATGATTTAGTAGATCTTATGTTGCTCTTAGCGATTTGAGTGATTTATGCAAATATATGAAAAGCAGGGGCTAAACTGTAAAAAGACACGCAAATTTATAGTGGTTCAGCCAGAATGTGCCTACGTCCACTTTATATGTTATTTCTCTTTTCTTGTTTTGATTACAAGTACAAAGCTTTAATATAAGTAAAAGAAAGTTGTTTGAAAGTTCTCTCCGTGCTTGAGCTCTCAAACTTGTCCCCCATTGTCGTACCCCTGCCTCTCTATTTATAGAGTGAGGTTGGGGGCAGAGGTCTTGGATGTATATAGCTGCTGGTGGGCCTGGGCTGGAGCAACCTGGCCTGGCAGCGTTCTGGTTCGGTCGTGTACTTCCATGCTTCTGGTTCGGTAAGTGTCTTAGTTCGGTGGTGAAGTGGTCCGGTAGTACTTTGGGTTCGGTGGAGGGTATGGTTGATCCGGCTAAGGCTGGTCCGGCATGGGTCGATTCGGCGAAGGTTGGTCCGGCGAAGGCTTGATCCGGTGGAGGCCTTGGTTCAGTGAGGGTATGGTTCGGCAGGAGCAAGGGGATGCGTGGTTCGGTGACTCGGTGATAGGGGATGGAGTTGGTTCGGCAGTTGCTTGAGACTGCCGAATGTGTTCTGTGAGACATGGGTGCCGAATGAGTTTAGGCAAGCCTGGATGGATGAATCAAGCTTCTTGGTCTCGAGGTCTTCTGGGTGAGAACACGCCCAACATTTGCCCCCCAAAGTAGGGCATATATCTGTATATTGGCGTGCTTTGTTTTAAGTTGGGTATTATGGATAGCTTCGTTCGGCCCCTAGGTGCCGATCCAATTGGTCCGGTGTCCAACATTTGTTTATAAATAGGGGCCATACACCCTCGTCATTTTTTATCAGCCGAACCATTTCCTTGCCTTTGCCGAATCAAAGTCCCTGCCGAATCAGGTGAGGAGCCGAATGTACTTGTGCTTGTATTGCCGAACGAGCTTTTTGAAAAAATGCCGAATGAACTTTATGGCTAGGCCACCGAATGGGATAGGGAGTTCGAATACCGAATGTGCTAAAACACTTGAACTACCGGACGAAACCGGGGGGGTTTAAGTACCGAATGGCACTTATTACCGGATGAACTCGGGGAGTGTAGTGTCGAACGAACTCCCGCCTTGCTTTACCGAACGATCTTTTATACTTGAATTATAAGTGAAGTTCTAGGTTACGTAATTCATGCATTTTAATGATGTACTTTATGTGTTTACAGATAATGTCTCGTAAAGCGGAAACTCGGTCAGATAAAAAGTGGTCTCAGGGCAAAGGAGAATCTTCCACAGTTCCCCCTGCTCAGCCAGGACCAGAACGTCACGGATCTACCCCGAGATCTTTGGTGGACGGGTACGACCCTCAGGAGCTTCTGAACTCCCCGCCTGATTGCTTTCCCAGCTCCCTCAAGGAGGAGCAGCTTGATGTCATCTCCCGATCTTTTGGAATCGATAGGGCGCACTTGCTATTGCCAGGGAGAGAAGTTATGCCGTACGATCCTCCTGAAGGGTACTTTGCCTATAGCAGATACCACTGCATGTGTGGTGCTATTCCTCCTCTTAACGCTTGGATAGCCAGCTTCCTCACATATCTAAAGGTGGCCCTATTCCAGCTTCAACCCAACTCCTATGCTATATTGGTGAGCCTCTTCGTCATTTTCCAGAGGAAGTACGGTCGTGCTCCTTCCAACCGGGAGATCCGGTATCTATATAATCTGAGGGGCTATAAGAAGGGGTCCCCATACATTAGCTTGGAGTTAGCCGTGACCTTCAAGCCGGTCTTGGATCTGTATTCTAAATTCAGCATGTTCAAGAAGGAGTGGTTCTTTGTTAGGGACGACTCCGTTTCAATTCGGCGCTTTACTTCTGGATGTAAGTTGATGCTTTTACTTATAATTTCCATTCCGATTGCGATGCTTCTTCTCATACTTTCTCATTTTTGCTAGCGACAGGTGGCTTTGCGATTGTGGAGACTGACCGCCTGGTTCAGACGGCGGCTGAGATAGAAGCTATTCTCGGGAAATATAGATCATCTGCCTTCCTAATCAGAAATGCGACCCTTCTAGAGTATAACTTAATCCTTCCACAGCAGTCAGTAGTCAAGCTGAGGGAAACGGCGGAGGAGAGGGCGGCTGCTCAAACTAAGGGAGGTGTTACGGTAGAGAGTAGCAAGAGGAAACCTTTCGCAAAACCTCCAGCCATCGGAGGTAAGAAACTCAAGAAGTCGGACGGTCCCTCCCCCAGCAATTGTCCACTTACCCAGGAGGAGGAAGACATAGAGGAGGAAAGAGGTGAGGGTGGAGATGGTCGGGAAGGTGATAAAGGTGGCGATGGCATCGGGGCCTTGCTTCCTGGGCAAGCGGGCGAGATTCAGGAGTGGACGGATGATGCGTTCCACCAGGCTTTCGAGGGGCTGGACGAAGATCCGGCTTTGGTAGAGAAAACCGGGAAAGTGGACAAGGCCGGGACCGGTGCAAGCGAGTCTTCTCAGACCATTCCAGCCAAGGTGGCTCCGACGACTCAAGGTGAACTCTTGACTCCTGCATGCTTCATTAATGATAGGGACTGAGGAATATTTTATGATCCGCTCCCGTCCTGGAATGAAATCCAGGACTCATTGCAGTATCCTACTTCTCCCCAGGGTTTGTATAACAGACGTGCTTTTTTTTCTTCTTTTAACTTGTAATTTACCGCGTTTCTTGAATCATATAGTGATGTAAGCTTGTGACACTTGTTCTTCATATCAGGAGCAGGCAAGACATCCAAGGCCTCAGACCTTCGGCACAGGCTTGAGCAATATAAGCTTTCCAAAACTTCTGTCAAGCCGAAGCCTTCGACCCACCGCTCCGGGGATGTAGTCGGCTACCGTCCTCTTCTCGGGGTTATCGAAGAGGGTATTCAGCAGAGAAGGAGGAGTCATCCTTTATCCGAACCTTCGCCCGGTCCTCAGCTCCCGGCTCAGCCTCTTCATGATATCACGGAGGAGGACAGCGAGTTTGCACCCTCTCCGCACCCGTCCGGAAACCCTTCCGTTACTCATATCGACCGTCCTGACTTGGCTCGCAATCCATTTGCGGGTCATCCTGATCTGGATCCAAGTTCCCACGACATTACCTTTGACGAGGTTACTGGTGAGCACCTTCTTCTCCGCAATCCCATGGTATGGGTGCTTGATGAAGCTAAGTCCTTAGATCTTGATCTACTTACCACTCGGATAGTTACCATGGGAGACGAGGCCAAGGCTAATATTGACCGGGTGGCGGAGAAGACTAGGAAGATGATGGGGCATCATGCCCGGCTGGTTAAGGCTGGAGAGGAGATTGGGAGTGCCAACATCCGACTAAGATTGATGGTTTCGGACCAGGCCAAACAGCTCGCTGACTAGGCCATTCAGATTTCTCAGCATGAGGCTGCCTCCGGGCGGTTGAGGAAGGCTATGGAGGAGGCTAGTAAGGCGGAACTGTGGAAGATGGAAGCTGCCTGCAAGGAGCAGATAAATATGGCCATCTCGACAGTGGATGAGGTTCGGAGGGCGGATCTTGAGCGGGTAGAGGAGCTGTCGGAGAAGCTTGAAGCCGCAGAGCTTGCTCAGGTTAGGCTGAAGGAGGAGATGGAGGTGATGCAGAAATCCCTTCAGGCTGACTGCTCGAGATACCGTTTGGAGAGAGAAGCTGCTGTTGGAAGGTTGTCGGCTTCCGAGGCCCGGATGAGGGAGTTTGAGGAGAATGAGGGGATGATGGATGAAATGCTTCAGGACATGTACTTCCGAACTTGGAAGCAGGGTAACCTATCCTGGATGGATGATTATCCTAGGGTCATGGCTAAGATCTATCTTCGGGCTTTGGAGGAGGCTAAGGCCGATGCGGATAAAGATGGTGGCATGGTCTTCAACATGGATGCGGTCACTGCTCAGTTTTCCAAGGATGAGAAGGTGGCGGTGAAGGAAGGTATGCGGTTGCTTACCGCTGAGGAGGTAGGCGTGCAGGTAGAGGATGACGATCAGGATAGTCAGGAAGCAGGCGCTGGTAAGTCTCCCTTTTTAGTTTCTCCATCAACTTGGTTGCTTATTGCTAATGAATCCTTTCTCTGACTGGACAGGGGGTCAACAGGACAAGGATAAAGCTCCACTGCAGCCGGCCCCTTGATTATACCTGGAAAAACTCTTTTTGTGGATTTGACAGGGTTGTATATGTTAGTCGAAAAATAGTAAAGTAGCCTTTAGGTTGTAATATTTTGCCACTTGTAATAAATAGTCTTATTTTTGACGTGTAATTCTTTAACTTAAGCTGATTTTGTCGTCTTTTGAATGTTTGATGTTATTTTGGCATGTCGTATGAGAAATATAGCTATGTATATTCTTGTAATTAAATTGTGTTTGATGTCGGGTTCTGATTTAAGACATAATTCCATGACTTGCAAAGTTAGTGTGTGGTGTGAACAAATTATAGTCATGCATTTGCCCATAAAGGAAGAAAATACCGCCTTTCATGTTCTGTTTGTAGATGGCAGTTTCGAATATCTTGTATGACCGAGCATGGAAAGCAGTTGAATGCCCTGCCATCCGATTGTGAATCTCTGCATCCATTGGCGACTATCTCCTACTCTGTATCCTGTACTTTATGGATTGTTATAGAGGATAGGAGGAAAGCTTTTTAAGTAAAATTGAAATATGTGAAATAATAAAAACTTCCAATCACGGAAGGCCTTTGATGTGCTTAAGTTCGTGGCAAATAGGTTTTGTAGTCACTTTCCCTAGCTGTGGGTCTTGGAGAAATTTGTCACCCATCTTACGCCTCCGCGGGGAGTTAATTCTTTTTTACCACAGCCGCACCTAAGACACATCGGAGCCGAGATCGCGCACAGTAACTACCCGGGCCATTATGGCCCGTAATCGTGGGTATTATTCGATTTACTATGGCCGGCTAGCGTAGGTGCCGATCGTCAACTGGAAACTGCCCCTGGTTGGCCACACCTTATGTTGGGGCTTATAGTCGGTTCACAGTTGCCGGCGAGCCTAACGCCGTAATGAGCTGCCTCGGCTATAGTCGGCCTTCTCGGTGGCTTATAATCGGCTCATTACAGTTGGCTTTAAGGGCCGTCGCGAGCAATGAGTTAACCCACAGCAGAGGGATGCTGGAGCAAAAGTGTCTCATTGGCGAGGGCATAGATTCGCATAGTACCTGTTAGGTTTTGCCCAGGCGAAGTTGCGCCGTGGAGTGCTTCGAGTGGAAATGCTATACGCACAGGATTTTGTTCAACAGAAAAGGATAAAGTTAACAAGTAGCCAAGATATAAAGGAACAAGTTAAAAAAGAGACAAAGTTTTTTAAAGTGGTTCGGCATGAAAAAGGCCTACGTCCACTGATTCTCTTTGTTAATTCACTTCATATGGGCAATACAAGTTAAGAAAAGTATCGACGGAGGTGTTGGATGTTCCATGCCCTCTAGAACACCTCTCCGTCCACTGTTGACAAAATATAGGCTCCGTTGTGGAGATCTTTATGAATTACATATGGTCCATCCCAAATTGGGTCTAGTGCTCCGGGGCGAGGGAAGATTCGCTTGAGGACAAGATCCCCTTCTTGTAAGGTACGATGCTTGACTTTGGAGTTGTATTGCGCTGCCACTTTCTGCTTGTGGGCTGCTGTTTTAAGGACTGCATCATTTCTTCTCTACTCAACTAGATCCAAAGACATGTGGAGGAGCTCTTCATTCTCTTCCGGGTTATAGTGGATCCTACGGTGGGAAGGCACAATGGTTTCAACTGGGAGCATAGCCTCCGATCCGTATGCCAAAGAGAAAGGAGTGTGCCCCGTTGATGTTCTGAAAGATGTGCGGTAGGCCCACAGTGTCGTAGGGAGTTCATCCACCCAAGCGCCCTTTGACTTTTTGAGCTTCTTTTTTATCAGAGTTTTCAGAATTTTGTTGACTGCTTCGACTTGTCCGTTTGCCTGGGGATATGCTACGGATGAGAAGCTTTTATGAATTCCGTGTTCTTGGCATCAGTTGGCAAATTCCTCGCTGTCAAACTGAAGTCCATTGTCTGATATGATTTTGAGTGGGACTCCGTACCTGCATAGAACATTTTTGATTAAGAAGTTAATAACTTTTGCTGAAGATACTTTATTCAGAGGTTCCGCTTCCACCCATTTGGTGAAATAATCAACTGCCACTATAGCATATTTGGCCCCGCCTCGCCCCATCGGTAGCTCGCCGATTAAGTCAATTCCCCATATTGCGAAGGGCTAAGGGCTGGTCATTTGAGTAATCTCAGTTGTTGGTAGCCGTGGAATCTTAGCAAATTTTTGGCATCTGTCACACTTCTTTACGAAATCTAAGGCGTCCTTGCTTAAGGTGGGCCAGAAATATCCGTATCGGAGTATCTTTTTTGCTAATGTTTGCCCTCCGGTGTGATCTCCGCAGCTCCCCTGATGGATGTTGGATAAGATTTCCTTGGCTTCTCTCCCAGCGACACACCTTAATAACGGGTTAGAGAATCCACGCCGATAGAGGATGTCTTCTTGTATTGTGTAGCGGGATGCTTTCCTCCAGATTTTCTTGACTTCGTTACGCCCGTTGGGTAGAGTGCCACTTTGTAGGTAGTCTCGGATGGGAGTCATCCAAGTTGCTTCTTCGATTGCAGCTATCAGATTCACTTGCTCAAAACTTGGGGCCAGTTGCTTTGAGATGGTTACTGCCCCAAAGATGGTGATGTCTCTCACACTTGCTTGCTTTGCTAATTCATCGGCCTCTCGGTTCTCCTCCCGAGGGATGTGTTTGACTAAGTAGTGGTCCAATCGGCTGAGAAGTAACTTGGTCTTCTTTAGATATGCTATGAGTCGTTCTTCTCGAGCTTGGAATTCTCCTAGTATTTGATTAACAATAAGTTGAGAATCGCTGTGAAGACACAAAGAATTGGCCCCGATTTCTATGGCAATTTCTAGTCCAGCTATCACTGCTTCATATTCTGCATCGTTGTTGGTGGCAGCGAACTCCAACCTTACAGCATAGTGCAGTTTGTTTCCCCTGGGAGTGATTATTACCACACCTGCCCCCGAGCCTTGTTCGTTTGATGCACCATCCACAAAGAGATTCCACTTGATATCTTCTGTTATTTCCAATTGCTCCTGATCTTCGTTGGTAGTGAACTCTGCAATGAAATCAGCCATGGCCTGTCCCTTGATGGCGGTGCGAGGGTGATAGGTGATATCATACTGACTCAGTTCAATGCACCATTTAAGTAATCGCCCAGAAGTGTCTGGACGATGGAGTATCTGCCTCAGCGGTTGATCGGTCAGAACTTTGATGGAATGGGACTGGAAGTAGTGACGCAATTTCCGTGATGTGATTAGTAAACAGTATGCTAACTTCTCAAGTTTAGGATATCTGACTTCTGCCCCAGTAAACCTTTTGCTGACGAAGTAAACTGGTCGTTGCGTGCGGTTGTCTTCCCTTACCAAGGCAGCGCTTAGAGCGTGAGATGACACAGCAAGGTATAAGTATAATTCTTCGCCTTCGCTTGGAGTGGAGAGTACCGGTGGTTTCTGGAGGTGTTCGATTAGGTTAAGGAAAGCGGTTAAGCATTCGTCCGTCCATTCGAAATTTCCTTTATCTTTCTTTAGAGCTTCGAAAAAGGGGACGCACTTGTCCGTTGCCTTGGAGATGAATCGGCTTAGGGCGGCCACTTTTCCATTTAGGCTTTGCATTTCCTTTCGGGTGGAAGGTATCTTGATATCCCTTAGCGCTCGGACTTGTTCAGGGTTTGCTTCAATCCCTCGGGCATGGACGATGAAACCTAAGAATTTTCCCGATGATACTCCGAAGGAGCACTTTAGTGGATTCAACTTCATTCCATACTGTCGAAGTACTTGGAACATTTCGCCTAGGTGGCTTACGTGATCTTTGGCTTTCCGTGATTTCACCAGCATGTCGTCCACATATACTTCCATAGTTTGTCCTATTAGCCCCGCAAACATCTTGTTGACGAGGCGCTGGTAGGTGGCTCCTGCATTTTTAAGTCCGAAAGGCATTACCTTATAGCAGTACAAACCCCGGTCGGTGATGAAACTAGTGTAGTCTCGGTCGGGAGCATGCATAGGAATTTGGTTATATCCTGAGTATGCGTCAATAAAAGATAGGAGCTCGTGCCCGGCTGTGCTGTCTACAAGTTGGTCGATTCTGGGAAGTGGGAAGCAATCCTTTGGGCAGGCGTCGTTTAGGTTGGAGAAGTCGATGCAGGTTCGCCACTTCCCATTAGCCTTCTTTATTAGTACTGGATTGGCGATCCATTCCGGGTAAACAGCTTCTCGTATGAAATCATTGGCGAGTAGATTCTTTACTTCTTCATCGAGGGCTGCTGATCGCGCTGCCCCCATACTTCTCTTTTTTTGTTTTACAGGCGCCTTGGTAGGATCAATGTTTAATACGTGGCATGCTATGTCGGGGGAGATTCCGGTCATGTCAGCGTGTGACCAAGCGAATACATCCAAGTTGTGGCGGAGAAAATCGATGAGTTGTTCCTTCAATTCGGCTTTTAGTTGGGACCCAATTTTCATTAGTCTACTTGAGTCGTGCTTGTCTACAGATATAAACTCCATAGCCTCTACAGGCTCGGCGGTGGCCTCCTCCTCTTTGTCCCTAGGGTCTAATTCATTGAAAGGGTCGCTGGTATATCAAAGAGGAGGGGCTTTCTTTAATTGTTATGCTTCCAGACTTTTTGTGCAGAGGGCAATCTCTACACCCTTCCCTTTATCCTTCCTGTGGTTGTTGCGAAGTTCAGTCACATAGCAGTCTCGAGCAACGTCCTGGTCTCCTTCTACTTCCCCTACTCCATGGTCCGTTGGAAATTTCATATTTAGGCACCATGGGGCTAGGACAATTTGGAAATCAGACAAAGCTGGCCTTCCAAAGAAGGCGTTGTAGGCCGAACGGTTTTCTATTAGCACAAATGTCTGTTTCCGTACAACGGAGCGAGGATGGCTTCCAATCTCAACAAAGAGGTCCAGTTGTCCGAGAGGCATCTTTGCATCTCCAGTGAAACCGTGTAGTGGTTTATCGCAGGGAGATACATCCTTCATTGATAGCTTCATTTTGTCGAATGCGTGTTTGAACAGGATGTTTACTAAGCTTCCAGTATCTACCAGGATTCGGTAAACTTCGGCGGGACCGAGTCAGGCAGAGATAACCATGGGATCTATGTGAGGGTACTGCCTTCCTTCTAGGTCACGCTTACCGAATGTGATGTCATCACTTTCTTTCCGCTTCGGGTGGCGTTCTTCTATAACCGAATTGACATAGTCTTTATTGTCTCTAAGCGACTTTCCGTACCTTTCCATCTCTTTCCAGCTTCTGTCTGCGATGTGTGGCCCTCCCGAGATGGTATGGACCACTATCTTTTCTTGACTAGAGCTGCCAGCGTTGCGGTTTCCTCTGTCGGCCCCTGGTGAGGGTAGCCTTGGGTTTTCATTGGCAGGAGCTGGGGTTCTGTCTTGACCTTTTACATAACGTTCTAGTTTCTTTCTTCTAATGTGTTCCTCAATCAGATCTCGGAGATGATGGCATTCGTTGGTATCATGCCCGTGAGATTCGTGGAAGCGGCAGAACTTTCCAGACTTCTGTGCGTTATCTGATTCCTTCTTGTATGGTGGGCGTTTGTATCTAACTTCACCTTGGGTGGCAAGGAAGATATTTTCGACGGTCTCATTCAAAGGAGTGTAAGTGTCGAATCTTGGTCCTGGCCGATATAGGCGCTTTTCTCCCTTCTTGCCCCCAGCATTGTCTCTGGAGTCATTTCTCCGACCGTCCCTTGCCATAGCAGGGGCGTTGCTATGAGTTGCCTTATTTTGCTGTCTTGACTGCCCCTCGACGGCAGCATCCTCAAGCCTCATATATTTCCCGGCTTCATGGAAGAAATCAGGTAAAGTAGCTGGTTTTTCTTTCGTCAACCTTCTAGCGAATTTAGTCTCCGGATGCACACCACTACAGAGGGCCATTAGGATAAGCTTCTCATCGGCATCTTGGACTGCGGCTGCTGCGGCGTTGAATCGGGTTAGGTATTGCTGCAGCTTCTCTCCAGGTTTCTGTTTGACACTGGATAAGGAATAAGCGTCCTTAGGTTGTTCCACATGAATGCGGAACTGATTGATAAACTTTTCTTTCAACATTTCCCACGAGCTGATGGATCCCTAGGGTAGATGACAGAACCAGGAGGTAGCAAGATCTGCTAAGAAGTGCGGAAATCATTTGCATAGTACTCCCTCTGTCGCCCCACTCATGAGCATATGCTGCGTGTACCTCTGTAAGTGTACAACGGGATCGGAGGTCCCTTTGTAGGGTTCCATTGTTGGCATCTTCCATTCTCGGGGGGTGATAGCAATTTCGATATTGCGGGCGAAAGGGCTGGTTACCCTAGCGCCTATCCCTCGATCTCTTTGCTCCCGTTGGACACACTCTCTGAATAAGCGTGCCATCCTTTCATCAGAACTTGGAGCAGATAGAAATGAGTTTGGTTCTGTTCTGTGGGATTGATTCCGTCCAGATGACCTGTAGGGATAGTATCGTCTATCATTCCTCATATTTTCTAGTGGTTGCCTTTGGTCTTCTGGGAGCATGCTCGGGTCAGCTACAGTTGGCCCTTGCCTTGATCTCCCCCTACTGGGTTCTGATCTAAGCACTTCCTCGGGTCCAACTTCGGGCTGGACTCTAGCTCGGCCCCGTTCACTGGCGTTTCTGTGGTTAGGCAGCATGACAGGCTCAGCTACAGTCGACCTTCGCCCGGTACCTCCCCTGTTGGGTTCAGTTCCAAACGTTTCCTCCGGCCTAACTTCGGGCTGTGCTCGGTCTCGGCTCCTACCATGGCTACTTCTGCCGTTAGCTCCTTCGAAGAAGGAAGATCTTTGTTGTCTCTGAGATCCTCCAGACTAGGACTCGCCCCATGTTTCAGTGTTGCGGTTGGATTCTTCAGCGTCCCTTAAGCGTGACATGAGATGGTCCACCAAGGCTTCCTGCTGGGACGTGAAGAGGTTAGTTACTTCAACCACAACTCTGTCCAGATCTGCTCTAGTAATTGCTGCAGGCTGTTCTGTGGCAGGAGTGGTTGGGTTAGCCTGTTCTTCATTTGTTACTGTTGCTGGAGGAGGACGATTTACTTGATTCGTGACAGCTGGATATGGAAGACTGCTGGATGCGATGTTTTTTCCTTTGTTAACATCTTTTCTCTGTTTGGGAGGCATGTTTTCCAAGTGGCGGACGATGCTGTTAGGAAAACTTGTTAAGCGGATGAAGCTGAAGCTTCGAGCTTCTATTTCTCAGTGAAAGCACCAAAAATGTTTGCACAAAAAATGAACAAACACCTCAAAATTGTATGATTTAGTAGATCTTATGTTGCTCTTAGCGATTTGAGTGATTTATGCAAATATATGAAAAGCAGGGGCTAAACTGTAAAAAGACACGCAAATTTATAGTGGTTCAGCCAGAATGTGCCTACGTCCACTTTATATGTTATTTCTCTTTTCTTGTTTTGATTACAAGTACAAAGCTTTAATATAAGTAAAAGAAAGTTGTTTGAAAGTTCTCTCCGTGCTTGAGCTCTCAAACTTGTCCCCCATTGTCGTACCCCTGCCCCTCTATTTATAGAGTGAGGTTGGGGGCAGAGGTCTTGGATGTATATAGCTGTTGGTGGGCCTGGGCTGGAGCAACCTGGCCTGGCAGCATTCTGGTTCGGTCGTGTACTTCCATGCTTCTGGTTCGGTAAGTGTCTTAGTTCGGTGGTGAAGTGGTCCGGTAGTACTTTGGGTTCGGTGGAGGGTATGGTTGATCCGACTAAGGCTGGTCCGGCATGGGTTGATTCGGCGAAGGTTGGTCCGGCGAAGGCTTGATCCGGTGGAGGCCTTGGTTCAGTGAGGGTATGGTTCGGCAGGAGCAGGGGGATGCGTGGTTCGGTGACTCGGTGATAGGGGATGGAGTTGGTTCGGCAGTTGCTTGAGACTGCCGAATGTGTTCTGTGAGACATGGGTGCCGAATGAGTTTAGGCAAGCCTGGATGGATGAATCAAGCTTCTTGGTCTCGAGGTCTTCTGGGTGAGAACACGCCCAACAGTGACCGAGACCCGTTTTTCACTAGTGGGTTTAGGAAGAGCTTACAGAAGGTGTTAGGGACAGAGCTGCTATAATGACCTGTACTTTTGGCTATCTTAAATTATTAAATTAATTTAATTATTAAATAAAAATGGTTAAAAAATAAAAATTTAATGATTTTGAATGTAAGTATTGGATATGAACTTGAATAAAATTTGAAATAAACTAATTTCGAAGATTTAAGTAATAACAAGTATTGAAAGGTAATGCTATGTATTAAATGAGTTTACAATCAATAGTTGGATTACATAATAAATGTTGAATTCATTAGATGTAAATAAAGTAATTGATTGGTAACCAAAATTCATTTAAAATCTAATATTGAAATTAGTTGAATATTGAACAATTAAATTGCTTAAATTTAATATTGGAAATATTTGAATAATTGAATTCTGAATTTATTATGATTGAAAATGATATCAGAAGTTGATGTAAATTTTATTTAAACAACAATGAAGATTGTTAACATTTAAAATGGGATTTAAAAGTGAATAATTAGAAATTGAAATTTTTATATTATAATTGAGACGTTAAAGATAGTCTTCTGGGGCACAGTCTCGGAATTCGACAAAACTAGTTCCATTGGATCCATAATAGTGTATTATTATCGGATTTCAAATTTCATAGCGTTTAGAGTTATCGTTTGGTCGTACGGTATAGAAACACGTTGAATTTAATATCGAAAATTCAATATAATAATTGGCTCAAAACGCTTTCTTCTCCATATGATCGAATTAGGACTCGAAACTTGTTCCATTGCGTTAGAAATAGGGGTATAATATTGTGAACGCCTAGCGGCACATCTCAATAGGAGTTCGAAATTTTAAGTTACGTAAATTGAGATATTTTGAAAATTTAATTAATATAATTTTTTTGTCAACCCTACAAATCTGTCACTATTATTTCACGTCAAGCCACCCTATGATGTTCAGTCTTCCTTTTAAATCGCATGTTTCCTCCCTCTTCTTTTTAAACAAACGCATAACAACAAAAAAAGAAAAAAGGGATTTCAAAAAAAAACAATTCATATAATACACTCAACTAAAAATCATCAAACTGGTTTTAAAAATCATAGTTTCTTGCGAGCTTCAATCCGATATGTAGTTCGATGGGTGCAGCAGCTGTTTTGGTCAAGGCCGTTCATAGGGATGAGCTAGGGCTTGGGTTTTGTGAAGCTATGGACTTCGATTCGAGCAACGGAGATTGGAAATGAGCTCGTTGTGGAAAATAGCACCTTGGCCGTGATTTTGGGTTAGTCCGATCAACAATGGGGTCGCACGGCATTCCATTGTAGCATTATGAGGGCGGCTAGGTCGCGACTTCTCAAGGGCGGTCGAAATTGGATTTTGGGGTGCAGGCAGGTAGAGAGTCTCGAGGGGAGTTCGTCGGTGAAATCAGTTCGCGAAATGGAGCGGCGTAGCTCCGTATCACCATCCATCATTCACGACAATGGGAAGAGGAGTTCGTTCGGGCACAGGCATGGCTTTGGAGAAGAAAGTTGATGGTGGGTCGGGCTTCTTTTATTAAATTGGGTATGGGTTTTATTATTAAAAGAAAATTGTGTTTTGGTTATATTTAATCGATGAACTTATAAAATGTATAACTCTCACATACAAGTTCGGATTGAGACGAGACATTTTGCGTTGCGATCACGATGATGAGAGCTTTATAATGAAACTAGTTTGGGAAGATTCGGAGACAGTTGAAATTTGGGCTAAAATCGGGCGTCGTCCGGTTTTAGTTCCAAAATGGAACGTCTTGGCAACAACAAAAAATCAATGTGAGTGGTTTATGAAGTGACATAAATATATTGATCGTTGTTTGATAAATTTTATTGCCATCTAAATTGTCATTTGAATTAACCGTTAAAAATAAAAATTGAAAGCTAAATTTGAAATTGGAATTTAATTGCTAGAAAAATACCCGATATTAATTGTTGTGATTTACTGACTGTTTGGATAATTGATTTTGATGGATGCTATTGATTGATGTTTGGATGATTTGGATGTTTATTTATTTTGATATATCCTATTATCATCCTGTATAATATTTACATTATATAAAATTGTAAACTGAATTATTTTAAATAAATTAAGAAATTGGTTGAAATTATATATACCTATAACAATGTGATTTGGGTTGAAATGATATATATCCATCCCTGAAATTAAATTGAAATAACTGATCACTTGGCCATAGGATAGAAAATTATATACGAACACCGGATTGGTTAAATTAAATGATTTAAAAAAATTTGATTTGAAATTTTATTTAAATGGTTTGATTTTAAGAAAATGAAAATTTAATTTATGGAAATTGAACTATTTCTAAAGTGAGCTTGGAATTGAACTATATTTGAGGATTTGGATTTCAAATTGGGTATTGAACGTAAATTGGTTTAAGTGTTTTGAATCGATGTTTTGAAAATCGAACTCGGAATGGATAAAAAACGAAATGGTTTAGAATTTGAAATTGAAGTTATTTTGGAATTGTAATTGAAATTAATTTGAAATTGGAATTGAAATTGACTTCGAAATTAATTTGGAGGCGAAGTAAAATTCGACTTGAAATCGGAATTGAATCGATTAAACCGAAATGGAAATTTAAAAGTCGTTTAAATTGGAAAATTTGGAAATTGAATCAGTTTGACTTTGAAACTATTAACAAATAAATTATTTTGATATAAACAATTTAAATCTATTTCTTTCAAGTTTCAAATTATTTTGGATTTTCCAAACGATTTTGCTATATAAACCACTTTAGTACTTAAACTATTTTACATTAAACCATTTAAACTATTTTTTACTATTTTAACCATTTTAGCTATTTTTAACTATTTTAACCATTTAAACTATTTTTAACTATTTTAATTATTTAAACTATTTTAAAAAAAATTAAACTATTTTCAAAAATTCAATATGGTCAAGGGTGGAATGTTTATTTTAAATCATGGATTTAAATACGAATTGGGTTAAAATGAAGTTATAAACTAAATGGAAATTTGAAACGATTTTGGAACTGAAATCGAGATTTTAAGGCGAAAATGATTTTGAATTGAAATATTATATTTTGAGTAAATATGATGATTTTGAAATGGATTTGATTTTGAAGCGAATATGATATTTTGATATGTAAAAGTACCAACTGGTGTGTAAAACGACGTTTGGTTGTTAAAGAGACCGGGGCCAGATATGAGCATACTCTCTGTCGATACCGGAACCACTTTAACAACTGTGTATGTGGAGTGATGAACCAGAATGAAGTGGTTGGGTTTGGCATTGTTTGTAGGATTTGAAGAAAGAGAACGATGATGGATTAGCCTGGAACTCGTGCCAATTTGAAATGACTAAAATAGGAGCCGTACTGGCCAAGTGGGTTAGCTACCTTGAGCAGACGCACTTCTTCGTATTACCATCATTTTCATTGTGATTGATTGGTGCGTACCCTCCAATTTTATGGGAGTGTTGGACAAGGTGCGCGATCATGGCTATGATGCGTTACCACTAGCCAGGAAGGGTAAACTGGCAGTATCCTACCTTGGGCATTGCCTCACGTGCCTTATCATACTTTTATCCTTATACGAGACCCCTACGATTTTGGTTTAGTGTTGTCGTATCACGGCGCATCCCTATCCACCGATGGTTTACTGGTGTTTTATATGCAAACTTTACGACAATGCTTAAAACCGCGTTAAGTAAGATTAATGTAAAGCCTTAACGCTAAAAAAATATATTTATTTTATTGACTAGACAATATATATATATAGCGTATTCTACTACATATAAATATTTTGACGGATCCTTAAGAGATGGAAAATCCCGTAACATCTCTTGAGTTATTGCACGCACGTTATACACTGGATAGGAGATGTGAAAACCCGTAAACATCTCTGATGCCATTACACTCATGTTATATGCGATATCGATTTGACTTACATAAGGATATTTTAGTCCTGACTCGAGTGTTTTGTCTTTTCATTACGCTTGGGTCAGCCCTGAGTTTTCAGCTTATTGAAGATTTATTCTGGAGGACGAAGACGAAGATTTGGTATATTATTACTATTATTTTTCCTGCCTCATGTTGTTTGTTGCATTATATTTTATTCTGATGTATAAGTATAACTCTGATAAATGTTGTATAGATTATAATCAAATGTATAGTAAACAGCTTCATGAATTATTTATTTGATTACTATATTTTATGGTTCCACTACGAGATTCTGTGTTTGTTTTCTTCTTCTTTTCTTATATTTCTTAATTAACCCAAAATGATTATCTATGTTTCGGATTTTTTAAGTTGGACATGTATGGATTATTGTCGATTTAAACCTTTCGAAATGTGGGTCGTCACAGCTGCACCTTAGCACAGCTTATCACTCTCAAACTGACGGCCAAACCGAGAGAGTGAATAGTATTTTAGAAGATCTCCTACGTGGTTGCATATCAAACTTTGGAGTTTCGTGGGATGATCACTTGCATCTTTTTGAATTCACATACAACATTTATCAGTCTATCATCGGTATGGCACTATTTAAAGCTTTATATGGCCGACAACTCTTAGTGGTAGGAAGTAGGCGACAAGCTGATACTTGGGCCGGAGATGGTTAGGAAGACTTCAGAAAAGATTGAGATTATCTAGCAATGAATAAAAGCTGCTTAAGATAGACAGAAGAGTTACGTTGATAAGAGAGGTTGAGATTTGGAATTCTCTGTCGGCAACATGGTATTTGTCAAGATTTCTCCTTTGAAGAATGTTATTCAGTTCGGTAGTAGAGGAAAATTGGCACCGAGATTTGTTAGTCCTTTTCCAATATTAGAGAGGATTAGGAACCTTGCTTACAGAGTCAATTTACCTCAAAGAATGGCGAAAGTGCATAATGATTTCCACATCTCTTATCTGTGGAAATTTTCGCATGACTCAAGCGTGACTATCGCACCGGATCAGCTTGAGGATATGGAGATTGAACCAAAGGCTTCAAGACCTCGTAGGCTTATTCGTATCGTTAGATGGGATATGAAGCAACTTAGGAGGAAAATGGTGGAGTTGGTAAAGGTTTAGTGGAGTGGCAGTGATAGCGATCGCACTTGGGAGACCGAGGAGAGCATGTGGACGTTGTATCCAAAGCTCTTTATTTGGTAAGATTTCTTGCTTAGCGCTTTTACTTTCACTTATAATATCATTAAGTATGTGCCTAAGTATAGTATCATGCATGCTAGGTTAGGCTTAGATGGTTCCTTTTTCTTTATTGCTATGTGTGTATGGTTGATGCATAATGGTTGTTAAAGCTTGTATATGATTGTTAGGCATGTACGATGACCCTATTGACTTGATTGTAGGATTTTGGGTGCGAAATTTCCTAAAGGGGGGAGATTGTAACGACCCATATTCTATGTATTGGAGGATCGTAGAATATTAATATTATTTTCTAATGAGGTCGTATAATTCTATAATTTGGGAAATGGCTATTATGGTTATTTCTTTTCCTTAGAATTTTTGTTTGAATTTTTCTATGATCATTTTACCATTGAGAAACCTTGCTTGGCCCATAACTTTTGATAAGAGTGGAATTAGGATTTGCCTTTCCATAGAGTGGTCATAACAAGAAAACGGGCTTATAGTTTGAGGGATATGGATGTTTGAAGTTTTTATTGGTTTTGGACAGCTAAATAGGTAATTAAGGTCATTAGTTGATGGGCCCATGGCCCATTTAGGGCTTGGGATAAGTGGGGGCTATAGGAGCTGATAGGACTTCTCCTTCCTTATTTGCACAACTCCCAAAATAGCTTCTTACCTCCATTAATCATCTTTTCACCTAAAAACTCACCAAAACCTAACTTTAGTTAGCCAAATCTCATCATTAGCAAGTGATTATGAAATCCATGCCAACGCTCGAAGATTTGCTGCTCTAAACACATTGGAATTTGTGCATCTATTGTTCATAAGAAGATCTAGAGCATAGCATGGGTTAAGGTGAGTGATTAGTAGTCTATCTTACTAAGTAGCATGTATTAGGCTATAAATGCCTTCTAAATTCCCCTAAAAATCTTTATAAATCATCTTAAATCATATTATGACACATATGTGAATTTGGATTAATTTGGGTTAAGTTTGTGGAATTGTGATTTTAGGGATCATGGTTGTAACCTATGAATATATTGCTATTCCTTTTATTTATGCTTTGATTTACTATGTTTCGACCATTTGCTACTTGTTATGTGTTTTACATGTTATATGCTTGTTGTAAACATGCTTGAATGGATGGAAACGCCGATCGAATAGCAAAAATAGCCGTAGAAAGTTAGAAAGCGGTTGTTCGGAGGGGTCACTAAATAGGGTCAGCTATGATCCCAAGGAATAGATCATATGGGGGTGCGATCGGTAGGGGACAACAAGGGAAGTCCTAGGAAGCAGCACGTCAAATTTCAAGCCATTTGGAGTTCATATGCTTAAGTTACGATCAATTGAAGATGGACCATTATAGGGATCGGCTCGTTTAGAGGGATCGGCCTATAGGCTCTACTACGACCCCTAGAGATGGATTGTAGGGGAGCACGATCGATAGTGGGAGGTGATGAGATGTGTTGGAGTCGGCATGTCAAGTTTGGGATCTGTTTGCACCAAAAATAGTCACAAATGCCCTATAATAAGTGAACGCACCAATATCCAATATCTAAATCCTAACATAGAAGTATAGATTCACATATCACAAAATAAATTGCAGACAAGTAAATGAACACGCAATTTTTATAGTGGTTCGATAAAATATGGCCTATGTCAACTCTAATAGTCTTTTATTTATACTATAAGATTACATGTACAGTTGTTTTTGCCTTAGAAAATTAATGGAGGAAGAGATAAGAAGTGATGAAGGAGAGCAAAAAGAAGATCCAATTGGAATAAGAAGCAGAAGAAGATCCCTTGTAATGAACCAAGTCCGCTATATTTCATGGATCGGGCTGAAATTTCGCCAGAATAACCTCCAAAGCCTACGACCCGATCCACCAATTTTCAGATCAATCGCACACCATTGGAATGATTGGTGTCGATCGTTCATATTAGCTCCAATGGGGATGCGATCATTTTTGTGGTTCCTTCATGATGTTAGATAGTTGCTCTCCAAATTTCGTGCAATTCCGACTTACCGTTTATGAGATCGCGTTTTCCGTGGAGTCAAGTTGAAAAGCGAAAATATGGAAGATCATTCCATGTTTGCTCCTTCTGGGGTGCGATCATTCTGGTGGACCACCATGATGTTAACTACTTGCTCTCTAAATTTTGTGTCATTCTGACTTACCGTTTGTGAGATATTGCGTTTTCCGTAGAGTTGGGATCGTTCTGACTAAAATGATATGATCGTTCAAGAATGATGTAGGCGATTGTTCATGTTTCTCCAAATGATGTGCGATCGATATGGTAGGTTCCATTACATAATATTTTACTATTCCCAAATTTTCGTGTCATTTCGACTTTGCATTTGCGACATATTGATCAATCATCATTGATTTGAATTATTTTATGGATCGATCTGTATGGATCATGACCGATCGATCAAACTACATCGCGAGGCCCAACGATTGATGATGTGGGTCCCTCATCATGTAGTGTAGTTTTCCTCCAAATTTCATGTCGATTACTTTTGTAGATTTTGATTTATAGATCGATCATCGTTGAAAATCGCTAAAACGATCTTCGAAAAACCCACTTCAGGGTTGACCCGAAGCGAGACACAAAGTAATCACCTTTCTGACTCGAAGCAGGCGTTAAAAGTTTTGGCCAAGGGTTAGACTTGGGTAAAATCCAAATTTTCTCTAAGAAAACGTGATTCTGACTCCAAGCATGAAAAACGATCGGTGCCGATCGTTTTCTTCCAAAAACGATCGGTGCCGATCGTTTTTCCCTAAGCAAACATGCATCTGACTCCAAGCACAATCCAGCACGTCAAATTTCTGTGACTCCAAGCGAACCATGCACCGACTCTAAGCAAGCAGCAAATTTTCCCAGGTCCAACTCCAAGCAAATTACCACTGATTTGTCGATACCGATCCATCTTATTTTGTCCATAACTCAAGCATATGAACTCCGATCAACTTGAAATTTGAAAAGTTGCCTTATGGGGCCTTCCTTCTCACTCCATACTAATCGCACCATGATTGGTCAGAAATTGGGGATCCGATCCAATCCGTTGCCTTGGTGAACTACCAGTTCCATATTTTAGCCATTTTTTAGTATTGTTCATCCAAATCCGTCCAACTATCGTCCATAGTTTCAACTATAATCGACCTCCAATCCATCCACTTTAGCCGAATTTGTGGTGTCCCGGCCTAACCGAATGGTGGGATAACAGGACCGGATGAAGTTATGTGTGGGGCAAAATACGGGGAGATGGAGTTAAGGGATAGGGGTCGGTAGGGGAGGGCTTGGTCCCATATAGGGGTCGAACCTGACCCCTAAGGTTTCAGCCTATAGGTGCGACCCTTAGGTTAAAGGGTTCGAAAGAAGTCCTCTGGTGGAGTTTGGTTCGTCGATGGTGGCACGGTTGCTCGCTTGATGGTTTGGTTCGATGGTGACCCTACATCTTTAGGAACGACTTCAGCAACGGCTAACTTTACCTCGGGAGGCAAAAAAGGCTATGATGAGTCAGATTTTGGGAACCGTTGGAGGTAGGTTATGGGATGCACGATGACACTCTATGACTTACGACGACTTTCTAGAGTAGTTCCCAACCACGATGAGTTCAGATGGGAGTTGGGTGGATAGTTTTGAAGGATGGCGTGTGTAAGGAGAGGGGATCAATGATACTCGTGGGGTTAAGATGGATTGATACGGCGACATATCTAGTCTCGAGTGTTGAGATGGATTGACGCGGTGATGTATCTAGTCTCCGAGATGGATTGATATGGGGATGCATCTAGTCTTGTGACGATTGGGATGGATTTGTGTGATAATATGCCAAGTCCCCGAGTCATGAGTTGTCGTATAACCAATGCAACGAGTGAGTGAATGTAAGGATGGATGATGGAAGTTTGGTTTATTCGTTTTTATCACCTTAGGGATATCATATTATGTAGATACTATCGATATAGATATCTAGACACCCTGGGTACATTTGCACCCAAAATATACCCATGATGATGATTATAGAGTAGCTTATATCGTTTATGTGCTAACTCTATGGATGCAGGAACAGGTCAGGGATGATTTCGTGTACTGAATGTCCTATTATATCTTATTATAGTATTTGAGATTTCTATCGCTCGCACCAGACTGTTGTTTGACCTGGGGTTTTATGCATTGCTTCTTATTGCTTTAGGTACACTTAAATGAGTAAATTAGAGATAGGTTTGGTGAGCACGAGTAGCTATTCAGGTGGCGAGCAGGAGGCTATTTCTCGTATTATTATATTTACTCTGGTGCTTTCCACTGTTCAGAATTATGGAGCTTATTACTGCTCTTATTTTGTGAGACAGTTAATTAAGAGTCATTTGGGATGTATGACTCTATTTCTATCAATATACTGTATGAATCTATTACTCTGATGTCATGATCTATTCAATCATTTATTGTCTCGTCTGTTTTATATCTGTAATGTTGTTAATATATTTTGTTCGATGTGCTATGAGATATACGACAAGTTTTGTGGTATGTTATTTTTTTACCTTTAGATGATCGCTTGTATCGGCCGAGCACCATTTTAGCACACCATCCAGTTCTTTTGGGTGCATGTGATGTAGGACGGTCATCTCACTCTTAATCATTCACTTTCCTTACAAAATGGTTGAACAATACAAAAGGAACTCTAACTACCAGACTGCCTGAATATTTTTACAAAAGTGCATTTGGTCATCCTTATTCAAGGATATCAAATAAATTACACTTTACGTAAATTGATCAAACTAACATTTCAGTAATTGAATTCCTTGGACCAACTTGTGACTTTTGATCTAATGTTTCATTTAACACACAAAGATCTTTACTGCAATCTATCATATTGAATACATGTTCTAGCATTAAGGTTTATTTGCTCATTTTGAATGAAGTAATTTCATTAAGGTTACATACATTACAAATCGTGATTGTTCACCATAAAACATTTATATGCGATTGAATATGGATCAAATATCCATATTCTTGCATTACTCAATACAATACATAGTCTTAGACAAATAAATACTTAAGCGATCAAAGCATAAATAATTTAGTAGTTGTATAATTTGACTCTTGCATGGGTACAACTTGCCATAATATTTATATGTGTTAACTGGGTTTTTTAACCCAACAGAATTCAAAGGAAGTCAGAACATCTATGACAAGTTGAAACAACTCAAGAATCAAGCAAGAGGACCAGAAGAACGAATGAAGAAAAACTTAAGAGGAGGAAACCAAAATTTGGCCAAGATGATGGATCGCCAGCGATCCATCACCTATGAATCGCTAGTGATCCATTAGGTTTGCTCGTGGATCCTCCATTCCTCTTACTTCATGATCTAGTATGTTCCCTAGAGATGCGTGCCAAGTTTTATAGCATGCCAAACAATCTAGCTCGAGAAGTGAAGACTCGTCTAATTCAAGTTGTTTGACCAAAAGCGGCTAACTTAAAATGGACCTACATAACTCATACCAAGTCGGATTGACTTGAAATTTGGGGAGAACATTTTGAACATATAATAGAAGGCTCAAAGAAAAAATGAGATCATTTGGAGTTGATTTTATGGATCGCTAGCGACCTAACTAGGTGGATCACTAGCGACCCATGTAGAATGGGCTCCACCATCTCAAATTTTTATGGTAAGTCCCACAAACCTTAGAGAGAGAAACTACAAAGTTTCGTTTGATATCGTTAAGTTTTGAGTGAGTTATGGGCGATTCTTTTGGACCAGATGACCCATGAAGACGGGTGATCAAACTAAATCCAAACAACTTGATATTTGGACAAAGAACTCAAATAGAAGATAAAAAGACAACCAAATGGAGATCACTCTAAAATCCCCAAAGTACATGGATCGCTAGCGATCCATGACCTGTGGATCCCTGGCGATCTATCAGGTTAACTCGGGTCATCTTCAAACTCTTTGAACTCCTTTGTGGCATCAATTGTAGGCTTCTGGCAAAGCGGCCTAGCCCAATAGCTCTCCAACCCCAATAAATCTAGTCCTACATGCAACATAAACATGATCTTCAGGACTGGCTGTTGGAACTCTATAGAGATCATTATTTACTCTTCTCCTCCCACACAATAGTCATCTAAGGGTTCACTGTGATTCTCTAGTCATCTCTTGTACTTGTGACTTATTCTTACTCGTTGTAACTTAGATATAAGGACTAACTAGCTGATACGCAGAGAGATTCAACTAGCATAATTATAATAAAGATTGATTAAAGTGGACGTAGGCTAGAGTCGGTCGAACCACTATAAAAATTATGTGTCTCTTTTCTTACTTCTGCTTTTTATTTGTTGTTTATTTGGGATTTGTGCTGCTAATTATCTACACTTGTGCGTTCACACTTGATCCATTTTTTGGGTTAACATTTTGGCGCTTTCATTGAGAACAAAAGTAGATCCGAAAACTTGGAGCTTGAATATGTAATTGGGGAAAAAAGAAGAGGCCAAATACTAGATCTATGTAACAACCCGCATATTTTACGATTGTATATTTAAATGTTTTATTTAAATATAGCATCATTGGTCAGATTAAAGTTCGAAATGCTACTTTTTGTAAACAGCCGAATTAGGACTCGTGACTACTTCTATTGAGTCCAAAATAGCATTTGCGATCTTTTTGAGTATAAACATCGATATGTTTGGAGTTAAGTAGAATTTTGCTATTTTCTATTGGGCTTTGGATTTGGGTTTCAGCCCACTAACCTAACAAGGTAAACCCAACTCCTCTACAATAACAACTCCCACTCCACTCCTCTTTATTCATTCATAACATTTCCTAACACTCTCAAGCCCTAGAAAGAATGGTGGGAAGCGGAAATTAAAATTCCTAAGCCCTAGTTTCTCTTAGGAATTCAAATTCAAGTTTTACTTCGTCACATAAGTATTGTCATCAATCAAAAAGGGGGAGAATGTTGATTCATGAGTTTTGATTCATGACACAAGCTTCAGAGATCATACGACGAATTACAAAGAGAATACTATACGAAAGCGACAAAAAGAGAATAAACGTATATTATGCACTACAAAGGAGACAAGACTACAATCCAGAGATTAGTATGAATATTTTATTTTATTGAGTCTTAGAATATTGTTAAAATCATTCCTCAAGTAGTCACACACACACAAAAATTGATTTATATTGATATATACATAAATTAGTGTGTACTGTGCAATTGACTACAGGTCGGCTGACCGACCAGAAACCTCGGTCGACCGACTCTATGTCAAATGCACAGATATACATTTTTCTATGTGCGGGTTTGAAACTCAGCTGACCGACCAGAAACCTCGGTCAACCGACCTGAACATAACGGCTAGTTTTCTGAAGAGTTGCGATTGTTCATGAAGAGGAATGTCCTTCAATCCAAGAGATACGGACACAACTTTTGATTGAAACTCTTCATGAAAGATTGTAACTATTCTACAACTATATAAACATGTTCAATTCACTTCTACAACAACCGATTCTTGTTTATATTTCTGAAATCTAATCTCTATTCATTTCTGCAAATAAAAGCATTTATTCTTATTTAATATCACTAGAATCCTTGAATTTATTCATATACTTTGATTCTACGTGATTATCTTCCTTCTAAATCTTCACACACATATATACTCTTGAGGATTTGATTATAGGAAAGCTGTACTATCAAAAGACAATCAGTGTTATTCAGAACACATTTGTCAACAAACTATTTGTATTAAGTTGAAGTCCTCTTCGGCTGTTGAGGCGGAAAAATTCCTGTTCGGCTGCTCAGGTGTCGTATACCTATTCCTCCGGGTTAAGTGAGGGGTTTAGTTTAAATCCAGAGGGTATTCTGGGACTGGACGTAGAACGAGAAGTTCGAACCAGTATAAAAATTCCTGGTGTGCTTACTTTAATTTGTACTTTACTGTTATTACTAGTTTCCGCATTAACATACCATATTACACGATCCTTAGTACTACACGTGTACTTTCATTTGGTATCAGAGCCTGATATTCTATCGATCGTCACAACATCATAGAATAATGGCTAGAAAAAGATCCGGTCGAAGTACAGCAAGCAAAAAGCCTGAAACTATTAGAGCAACGACCAATGAGGACGGTAAAAAGGTACTTTCTGATTTACAAATTTCAGTAAAAGATAATAATGAATTAGTTAGTATAAGCAATAAGATTTCAAAGCTTAATTTTATTATTTTAGAAAAGATGAAATCTGTTGAACTTGAAAATGAGAAATTGAAAAATGAGAAGTTAGATTTAGAAAATCAACTTGGTGTTTTAAAGAGTAATTTTGAGGCTCTTATAGATTTTCTAGATAAACAAAACACCATATTTGAAAACGAGAGAGAAAATTTTTCAAAAGAATATTTTGATTTGAAAAGACAAAATGATTAATTACAATCCTCTTTAGATAATTTAGAATCTCAAAATTTTCTTCTCAAAAATGAGAACGGTACGTTAAAAAATGATAATTCTGAATTAAATGAGAAAATTGATATTTTAAATAATAGTAATATTTCTTTTGAAAATAATAAGTGTGACTTTAAAGCTAAATTTGATAAACTTAACACTGAAGTCGCAAAATTTAATAAAGGTCAAAATGATTTAAACATGATTTTATCTAGTTTTAGACCTTTACATAATAAAAATAGTTTAGGGTATAATCATAGAAATAGCACTAGATACGCTTTTATATATAATAAAAATGTTAGTGCTACTACTAAATTTCGAGTAAAGTCGAAATCAAATTTTCATCGAAATTCAAAAACTGCTATGACCAATAATGTTTATAATTTCTCTAGAAGTACAAAATCATTAACGGGAAATATGAATAAAAATTATCTAAGTATTTGGGTTCCTGTTAATTGGAAAAATAGAGAAAAATGCATTAATAATTATTTTGATATGGTAGTTAATAATGAAAATTATATTTATAAAGGTACAACCACACCCAAATGGGTATGGTTCCCTAAAAATTAGGAAATTATAAGAACCTTGGCATGCTTTAAATGTTCATTGTTTTCTGATACCTTACAAGTAGTAATTATTTTGTTCTATATTGTTAACACTTATAACAAATATAATATTCGTTATCATATAAACTCTCCTTTTCGTCAATGACAAAGGGGAGAAAAATATTGCTCTAACACAATTTTCAGAAATAAACAATGCAAGCACAGATTAAGGGGGAGAAAAGTAAGTATTACCTTAAAACTCTTATTTGTGATGATGCAATGTATGAATGCTTGTTTCTTTTATTACTATGTTTTGAATATCTATACATGCATCATATTGTTTTATAACTTGCTATTTCATAATTTCAAGTATTCTATTTCTTTTACATATTACATCTAGTAAGTATTCCTTTTTGTCGATGACAAAAGGGGAGAAATATATGAAAGCTAACATATTTTTTGCTGAAAAGTCGCCATATATTCAGGAGGAGAATTATAATATAGATAAGTTTTACTTCGTCACATAAGTATTGTCATCAATCAAAAAGGGGGAGAATGTTGATTCATGAGTTTTGATTCATGACACAAGCTTCAGAGATCATACGACGAATTACAAAGAGAATACTATACGAAAGCGACAAAAAGAGAATAAACGTATATTATGCACTACAAAGGAGACAAGACTACAATCCAGAGATTAGTATGAATATTTTATTTTATTGAGTCTTAGAATATTGTTAAAATCATTCCTCAAGTAGTCACACACACACAAAAATTGATTTATATTGATATATACATAAATTAGTGTGTACTGTGCAATTGACTACAGGTCGGCTGACCGACCAGAAACCTCGGTCGACCGACTCTGTGTCAAATGCACAGATATACATTTTTCTATGTACGGGTTTGAAACTCAGCTGACCGACCAGAAACCTCGGTCAACCGACCTGAACATAACGGCTAGTTTTCTGAAGAGTTGCGATTGTTCATGAAGAGGAATGTCCTTCAATCCAAGAGATACGGACACAACTTTTGATTGAAACTCTTCATGAAAGATTGTAACTATTCTACAACTATATAAACATGTTCAATTCACTTCTACAACAACCGATTCTTGTTTATATTTCTGAAATCTAATCTCTATTCATTTCTGCAAATAAAAGCATTTATTCTTATTTAATATCACTAGAATCCTTGAATTTATTCATATACTTTGATTCTACGTGATTATCTTCCTTCTAAATCTTCACACACATATATACTCTTGAGGATTTAATTATAGGAAAGCTGTACTATCAAAAGACAATCAGTGTTATTCAGAACACATTCGTCAACAAACTATTTGTATTAAGTTGAAGTCCTCTTCGGCTGTTGAGGCGGAAAAATTCTTGTTCGGTTGCTCAGGTGTCATATACCTATTCCTCCGGGTTAAGTGAGGGGTTTAGTTTAAATCCAGAGGGTATTCTGGGACTGGACGTAGAACGGGAAGTTCGAACCAGTATAAAAATTCCTGGTGTGCTTACTTTAATTTTTACTTTACTGTTATTACTAGTTTCCGCATTAACATACCATATTACACGATCCTTAGTACTACACGTGTACTTTCATTTTTGTCCTTTTTGGGCTAGGCTGATTTTTGCCTAGCAGGAAATTTCAGACGTCTGGATTGAAAATCCAGACGTCTGGTTGAAAAATCCAAACATCTGGAATTGGTCCCTAAAAAAAGAAAAAAAGGAAGAGGCAAAATCCATACGTTTGGAAATCCAACCAGACGTCTGGTTAGTGGTTCAGACGTCTGGTTGATAATTTCAGACGTCTGGAACTGTTAAATTTTGCCTATTTTGGCTGTTTTTGAGTGGATTTCCAAATTTTATCGATTTTTGTTGATCCGATTAGTTGTTGTCCATTATTATCGACTTTGATTACTTCATTTATGGATTTTTGGGAATATCCATTTGATTGGATTTGATATCGATTTTTATGGTTTGAATTCACGTTGTCGAATGTGGATTTTTGGTGATAGATTGTTTTTACAATCAATTCTATGATTTATCACTTTTAAATACAAAGGTTTCTATACTAGTAGTAAATACTCAAACTCTTTCACAAAACCGATTTCAACGTTACTTTTAATACATAGTTCGTTTTTAAAATCATTTTCCAATCTATTAGTATATACAAACCTTTAACTCATTCATATGAGAAATCAAATTAAACGACTTAGCAGAACAAGTGGTATGAAACGCTTGCGTTTACTTCGTGGGTTAATTCTTTGACTTGTTTGATTGAAATCTCATGACAATTTTCGAGTGGAAATCTACAATCTGTTCGTAAATATTTAAGTTAAGCCAGTGGTTATGGGACATGAAGCTAAACTCATTTATTTACTAGCTTAGAGTAATTTACACTTATCGATCAATGATGATCATTTTGTGATTTAAACTAGCGATGTGCGATGTCTCTTTGTTTGTGTGGGGGACTAAACCCCGTTTCACTGGAGCTTCAGCTCAAATTGGTGGGGTAGCGACCCATGGCCTTCAGGCCATTTGTGGAGCCTTGGCTCAAACTTGATGGTTATCGACCATGGAATAGCGTTCCGTTTTTGATACACGTGTTGGTGAGTTTTCATGCTCCCGTTTGTGATAGGCCTCCTCCCCCTTTGTGTTTTCTGGATTTCTAATTGTTGATTTCTGGAATTTGTGTTTCACCAATTTTGTGATTGACATTGATATGTTTTGTCAATATTTGGGGTTTGGTGAATAAGTTAAAGAATGTGATATTCTTTTTGGATATTTGACGAGATTTGAGATATTGTATGATTTTTATTGTTATCGAATGTATACTTATCACAATATGGCATTATTGTTATCATACATTTTTGTGGTATCTCTTATCCTTTCTCATCTCATATGATATTTATAGCTAGACTGATCTGTTTATAATTTTTCTTCTTAAATAATACTCGGGTCAGACCGAGGTGTTACAGGTGCTTCCACTTAACTTCTTAGCAGGGGCTAGCTTCTGGCTTTTGGCTGACTACTTTAGATTAGTAGTTTTTGCTTTTATACATTCGAGATAGAGACTCCTTAATGTATGCATATTCTTTTGTCTAGCACTTGTACCTATTCTTTTGTGATGTAGTGGGTCTTGTATGACCACTACTTTGGTGTACACTTCTATGTGTTATATTCATATCTGTTTCCGTCTTAGTGATATGAATATCTATGACTGATTTGTGTTATGCTTATTTCTATATTTGTTTCTGAAGCCCAGGTAGCCACTGTGTAGTAGCTTTGAGTTTGTATTTGATATGTCAGATTTCCTATTGAAATGAAATGCAAGTCATATTATCTGACATATCGGTACTCGCACAAAGCAATTACACAGATGGTCGCTCCTCAACAGCCTTATTCTTCGTACTAATTGACGGCATTACCTAGTAGTGTCCTTGGTTAGTGTGAGTATAGAGGTGGGGCGTCACAACTTGGTATCAGGGCCAAACTTCGAAACAATGTAAACTAATCTAACAAGGATCATTGTCCTAAGTCTCTCTTAGGAATCGTGCCTTAGGATTTAATCCGAGTCTTAAGACCCGTTCTATCCTATTTTCTTTTATGATGCCTTGTTTTATCAATCAAGTTTGTTTGATATTCATTCTGAGAATAACCTTTTTCCTCTTCTTTCTTTCTTTCTTAAAGAAGAGAAATGGTTATACCTGGTCATCCCAGCGCCGGTCAATCCAGTATTCATGTCTGCTCAATAGCTTTTGGATCTTGTAAAGAATGCCCAAGCTGCCAAAACCAATCCTAATCCAGAGCCTATTCATCCTAAATCCGGGTTTGCATGCTTTTGCAGTGATTATACCCATTTGGGTGGAAGGCCATTCAAGGGTTCTGAAAGCGTTATAGAAGTCCAAGCTTGGCTTAGAACATGCGATCGCATCTTTTCTCGCATGAATCTTGTTAATCTACATCGAGTCCAAGTGGCTTCTAGCATGCTCCAAGAGAGAGCATTAGATTGGTATGAGCTTTTGATTTCTGAAATTATTGAAGCAGATCTTACTTGGGAGCAATTCCAGGAAAGGTTCGAGTTAAAGTTTGTGCCGGAAGCTAAAAAAGTAACTTTAGCTCGGTGCTTTATGGACCTTGTTCAAGGTGAACCTTCTGTGATAGATTATGTCGCATCTTTTAAATCCCTCTCTAAATATGGGATCGAGTATATTAATACCCCATTGAAGAAAAATTAGAGGTTTTTCTATGGTTTGAATAAAAACCTCAAAAAGCCATTACTCTTGAAACTGGAAGTTTCTTTTGATCAGCTTGTTGATATCGCTCTTTGACTTGAAGAGGCCGATAAGGAAAGTGATGTTGAAGTTGTGGGTGCCAAACAGAACTTCAACAACAACAAGAAGAGGCCTATTAAGTTCAAACCTAATTCCAACAAGTAAGGGAAATAAGAAACTTCGGTAGTAAAGACTCCTACTTCTAGTCGTGGAGAATGCTACAATTGTGGTTCTAAGGACCACTATGCAAATAAGTGTCCAAAGCCCGTTACTTGTCGCTATTTCAAGGGTTCGCATCTTATATCTTCTTGTCCCAAGCTTCAAAGCAAAAATGAGGGAATGCTAAATGTTGTGCAAGCCCCTAGTAATACTTCTCTTGGTCAAGGTATTTCTCATTCTGTCCTTGATGACATTATTATATTTCGTGATCTTCCTATTCGAGTTCTTTTTTATACGGGTGCATCCCACTCTTTTATATCAAAGGAACTTGTTGATACTTTGTCTTTAAATGTTATGGGCTTGATGACTTCATTGAGAATTACGAATCCGGTTGGTGGATCCACAACACTTAGTTTGTTTTGTAAAGATGTCGAGATTATTTTATGTGAATATGCTTTCCGAGCCGATTTGCATGTTATGCGCTACCTAGGTTTCAGAATGATTTTGGGAATGGATTGGCTTAATCATTATGAATCCCACATCCTATGTCCCGAGAGGACTATCCATCTTCGACATCCTCAATCTGTTAAGCAGATTTCTATTGTTCTTAAAGATTCAAATTCCAATTCGGTAGCATCCTTATATTCTCTAAATCCATATGATGACGATAATGATGATGAGGAAGATATCATTTCCCTCATTCACGTTGTTCGCGAATTTCTCGATATACTTGAGCCCGTTTTAGGATTACCCCCTAAGCGAGAAATTGAGTTCAGAATTAATCTAATCCCTGGAGCTCTACCTATCACTCGTCCTTCTTAACGTATGTCCAATAAGGAAAATAAGAAGATGCGTAAACAAATATCCGATTTAGAAGCAAAACAGTTTATTCATTCTAGTTCCTCTCTATGGGGAGCTTCAGCTATCTTTGTGAAAAAATCAGATGGTACACTTAGGCATTGTGTTGACTATCGCAAGCTTAATGATCTCACCATCAAGAATAAATATCCCTTACCTCGGATTGATGATCTATTCGATCAACTTAGCGGTGCTAGAGTCTTTTCACAGTTAGACTTAGCAACCGGTTTTCATCAGATTCATATTGCAGAGGATAGCATTCCTTTGACATTGTTCCGTACTCGTTATGGATCTTATGAATGGCTTGTTATGCCATTTGGTTTAATGAATGCTCCAGCTTATTTCGTTGACCTTTTGAATCGAGTTTTCAACTCGATCAATTTGTTCTCATCTTTATCAATGATATTCTTGTTTATTCTAAAACCGAGGAAGAGCATGAAAAACATCTTCGGATTGTGTTGGAAACTCTTAGGAGCAATCAATTGAAAGCAAAATTTTCTAAGTGCCACTTTTGGCAATGCCGTGTGAAATTTTTTAGGACATATTATTTCTGAATCCGGAATTTCCATGGATCCTTCAAAGGTTGAAGTGATTCAAAATTGGAAGAGACCGGAGAGTGTGACGAAAATTCGTAGCTTTCTTGGATTGGCGGGCTATTACTGTCGGTTCATAAAAGACTTTTCTAAAATTTCTGTACCTCTTACTAGTTTGACAAAGAAGGAAGTTAAATACATTTGGTCAGACAAATGTGAAACTGCTTTTCAGAAATTAAAAGAACTCCACTCTGATGCTCCTATTCTTGTGATTCCCGAAGGGAACCAAGATTTCATTGTTTATACCGATGCTAGTCGTGTTGGTTTGGGAGCCGTTCTCATGCAAAGGAAACGTGTTATCGCTTATGCTTCTAGGCAATTAAAGCCTGCCGAGACTAGATATGCCACCCATGATTTAGAGCTCACGGCCGTTGTTTTTGCCCTTAGAATTTGGCGTCATTATCTTTTGGGAGAGAAATTTGTTTTCTACACCGATCATAAATCTTTGAAGTATTTACTTTCTCAAAAGGAACTTAATTTGTGTAACGACCCTAAAAAATAAAAGAAAATAAAATGAAAGTTACATTTATTTTAAGAAATTCTGAAATTATAAAATAAATATATAATGCATTAAAACAGAAAAGAAAAATTTGTTAATAAATAAAATTGCATAGGAGCTTCTGTTTGATAAAATGCAAGGAGTTAAGGTAATTAAAAATTGGAATTCAAATCAAATGTAGTTCCATGTCCAAAGAATTATATAAATACATATATTCAAAATATGGGGTGTTTTCTGTTTTATTTAAAGATAGAATAAAATGAAGTTTAATAAAAAGGTTTAAATGTTTCATATTTGTGCTAGAAATAATTAGCATAATATATGTGTGATTTTTTTTAAACACACAAAGATGTATGAGGAGTTACTGTTTTGACAAAAGGCAGAAAAATATATACATACAGGATCAAATAAGAATTTCCATATCTTATATTTATTTCAAGCAAATAACATAGTGTGAATGATTTTACATTACATGATTATGTATGATAGTATGCATGATTGAATGGAGATGGTAGTAGGTAGAAAACACAAAGGGGATTTTCAGTTTCTTTAAACTTATAAAAAAATAATATAAACAAAGGGTCACATGCATATGGCATGAGTAAAATAAAGTCATGAAAATAGTATGAAGTGTTTAAAAAGCTTGATTCCCGAAATAACTAATTGAGGTAACCAAAAATGTGCATTTCCAGTTAAGGACCACACAGGGAAATGATTTGTGCATAAACATCTAAGGGTATCAAGGAAATTACCCATTTTTCTTAAACCCTAGAATGATTTTATAAATATCTGCACATAACCATATCCATCATTCTCTCGGGATCAAAACAAAAATAAAACTAGGAGAAACACTAGCTTGAGACTTTGGGGATTTGTTGTTCAAAGGATTAAGGCAGTAAAAGGAGAACACTAGGTGAGTATTTATCCTTTGTATGCAATGGCATTAAGTCCTCTTGTAGGCAGCCTAAAATATTATAAGTCATTTAAATCTCTGAAATGATTTGTTATGGGTAATATGGATGTTTGTTTGTGCATTCTTGTTTGGAGTTTTAATCTGTATGTGGGTTTTTAAGGTTAAAATGGTTTGAGCATTTTTGTTCTATTTTATCATTATTAAGTATGGATATAAATTATTTAGGGAATAGGCAGCAAGACAGTGATCTAGCTCATGTTTATTTCTTGGATAATGAAGCATGAAACTAAATGTTCATATCATAAGTTAAAGGAGAATTTCTGGGTTAATAGGACTATGATGCTTAAACTATTCTTAGGAAAAATTATAGGCAAACTGGGGTATTTTCTGTAATAAGGAAAATAAATGGGGAACATGGGGTTGAACCAGAAAGTATTAAAGAAGATAAGCCTTTCTGAAACATGAATGAACTGTGAGTTTTTATGATTGAATTCATAGGTAGAAGCTTAATAAAATAAGCTGAAACTAAAGGGGGATTTATCAAAGAAAAATTAAACTGGTCATTTGGGAGTTAGTCAATGATCTGCTTGCTTCAAGTGGGAGCAAGTATATGCATGGTGCAACTGCACCCTGAGGCCTTTGTGTGTTGGAATAAAATTAAATAACCTGGGAGTTTCCTTCACAATGCATACATGGTGTTCATTTGACAGGGAGTTAAAGACCATAAAATAAATGGGGAATGGGGTTTAAAAATCTGGATTATAAATATTCAGACATGGAGATAAATTAATCAAGTTAAATTTTGTGCTTTGATTAATTACTGGGTGAAATTGGGAGCATAAAATCTGAGTTTTCTTATTCAGAAATGGAGAAAAATGAATCAAGAATTATATATATATTTATATTTATTTTGATTGTTTGCTGGGTATTATTTGGATAAATGAATGTGTCTTTGTGTCACTTGGTATTAACCAAAACATGCTAAGTATAAAATTTGCTAAACTAGGAAGACACTGCAAGATCACCAGAAATTATGAATAAGTATACAAATTTGATAAATGCTCATACCAGTGAAAACTGACCCTTTTGGTTGCCCTTGCAATCATCTGGGTGTCTCATTAAAATTGGGGCAACTCAGTGAATTGCTTGCAGGGAATTGAAGTTGGCTTGATGGATGAAGAAGGCAATTAGCTGCTAGTATAAATAAAAGATATCAGTTTCAAATTTGCAGTTGTCTTGTAAAGAATTTATCAGTCAAATTTCATGTTGTAGTTGAAGTTACTTGTAGGAAATTTTCTAAGTATTTGGATTAAAAATATGTACTTAAGTAAACCTGTTGTGAGTGACTATTGATGATGTTTGGTTAACTAATGATTTTATGAATGTCTGATTTGGAGAAATAAGGGAATGGACATATCATATAAATATGGTATGTGTATATGATAATCTCTGGTTTTTTTTATTGCCTGAATTTGCATTATGATTTTATGAAAATTAAAGAGCTAAGGTGGTAGATTTAAAAAGGAACTCACAAGATTTGAGTAGGGGTATTCAGGAGAAATGAATTTGTGCATGGCAGGTAAGTGATACAAGCATGTGCATGAATTCTGGAGTGAAAAATTGATTAACATGTATTTGAGTATTTGATTTCAAAAAAAAATGGATTGAAAGAAATAAACCTGGAAGAAATTGTATTTTGAATAATGGATTGAATACATATATGGATGCATTTCCAGAAAATTTAAACTAGGCAGAAACATGCTTGTGTTAGGAGTGGATCTTTGTAGAAGTTTGTTAATATGAGGGATATGGGTTTGCAAGTGGTAAAGGAGGGATTATGGCCAGCCTAGATGGCCATGGGTCAAACTCTTGTAGCCTGGAACCATTTCATTTCAATTCATGAAGTGTAAGTGCTTCCAGAACAAAAGAAAAGAAAACTCCAAGCAACCCTCAAATAACACCAAGCATTTCCAACAAAACACCAAGTACTTAAGCCTGTACCATGTTAAACTTAAAAATGCAAAATGACTTCAATTGTTCAACCTGAAATGATAAATAGAAATCAGTTCCAATGTTCATGCCTACAAATATAATTGTTGAAGTGATTTCATAATAGTATTTGATAACTATCATAAGGTCAATTAAATACCCTTTTAATGTTAATAAAATTATTTAGGCAGAAAGTCTAGAAAGCATAAGAAAAATGCACTGTGCATTGCAATATGGAATATATAAGCATTATAATTGCCAAAATGTATCTCTGGCAGTAGAACAAAAATTGGGAAGGAAATAAATGGTTATGTTGTCAATACATATAGTATGTTGTTGCCTGTTTGATTAAAATTCACTTTGCAAATTTGTTAACTCTGAAGGGCAAAGGAAAACAATTATATATCATCAAATATGTAATTGTCTTAATATGTTTTATGCACTGATATGATTATATTGGTAAATCCAAGGTCTTGGGAAAAATATTTGGAAATTATTTAAATATTCAAATACAGAAGAAATGGGGTTTAGTAGTGAATTTCTTTTGTATGCTAAAAAAAATCTATGTGTTTTAGAATGAGGGTCACCACAGTTGGTATCAGAGCTATGTTTTAAATAACATAGTAAATATTATTGTATGCATATGGATGTTTGAATGCATTGTTTGAATTATTGGTGTTGAATGCTTTTGTTTTAAAAAAAAATGTGTGCATGTGATACATGCACAGTGTGCACAGAAATAAAATGAACAAAGTAAAGACACCAAGAATGATGGGGGTAAATAAACTAACATAGAAATCATATTTATAGCAATATGGTAGGACCAAGACATCACACAGGTGCAGGACCATCACGTGAGCCACCTGTGATAAACATGGAGGATTTTGTGAGAGCTTTGAGAGATGGAATAGCACCAAGGCATGACAACCCTCATGAGGAGCTCTCCAAATTGCTCAAGACATGCACCAATTTAGGAGGAAAGGATTTTGAAGGTATTGAAGGATCTATGGGTGTTCAAACTTGGATAAGGACTATGGAAAGGGTCTTTGCAGATATGCAAGTCAATGACCAAAGGAAGAGACAGATAGCTTCAAGGAGGTTGAAGGGGGTTGCACTGGATTGGTGGGAAGTTGTGATAGCAGGAAGGCCAGAGAATGACATCACTTGGGATGAATTTAAGGCCATGCTTGAGGCTAGGTTTGTCCCAGCATCTGCTAAGGCCACACTGCTAGAAGACTTTATTAGATTAAGGCAAGGAAGCATGAGTGTGAATGAGTACACTCAGAAATTTGAAGGATTGTCTAAGTATGGAATGGTGTTGATAGGGAATGAAGAAGCAAAGAATGCAAGGTACATTCAAGGCTTGAACCCCAGTCTGTCAAGGGCAATGTTGCCATATAAGGATAAAACCTTTGATCAAGTAATTGATCTAACTCTCTCATTCGAGCAACATGATGCCGCCAGAGAGAAACTCAGGAACATGAAGTTCAACAAGAAGAAGGGAGGACAGAACAAAGTACAACCTTATGACAAGAACAAGGCAAACAAAGGAGTTAAGAAGGGGAAGGAGCAGTAGCACCTGAAAGCAAGAAACTCACTCATTGTTTTAATTGTGGAAAAGTTGGACATTATAGTAACCAATGCCCTGACCCTAAAATACCTAGAGGAGGCTGCTATAATTGTGGAAAGATGGGTCATCTAAAGAAGGATTGCCCAGAGACTAATAAAAGAACAGCAAGGATAGGAGCTTTGGCAACCAACAACACTGGAAATGTTGGGCAACTTGAAGGTATAATTTTTATTCATACCCAACCAATATCAGTAATATATGACACTGGTGCCTCACATTCACTAATATCTCTGGAAATTACAAAGAAGTTAGCACTTGCTTGTGTTTCTATTGATCAACCCTTAACTATATACAGCCCTATAGGGAGTTATTGTATGTTAGGGATGAAGTGTATGGGTCTGAAATTAATTATAGGGGGTTATGAATTTAATTCAGATCTATATACTTTAAATTATCCTGGTATTGGGGTAATTTTGGGAGTGGATTGGTTAATGAAAAATAAAGCAATTTTAAATTTAGAAAATCTTACTATTTCTTTGGAGACAAATGAAGGCAAAAGAATTACCATCTTAAGTGAAATAGCAAAGAATACATGTTTTAATAAAATCTGGAGTATTAATGAAGTTCAAAAGGAATTAAAAATGGAGGAAATCCCAGTAGTCAATGAATATATAGATGTGTTTGGAGAAGTGAGGGGAATTCCTCAAAACAGACCAGTTGAATTCAAAATAAAATTAATGCCAGGAACTAGTCCAATCATTAAGAAGCCTTATAGAATGGGTCCAAAAGAGTTAGTAGAATTAAAACACCAACTAGAAGAGTTAGAAGAGATGGGGTTCATAAGATCAAGCAGTTCTAGTTGGGGTTCCCCAGTGCTCTTTGTCAAGAAGCATGATGGAACAATGAGGATGTGTGTGGATTATAGGGATTTAAATAAGGTGACCAACAAGAATAAATATCCACTGCCTAGAATAGATGATCTATTTGATCAATTGCATGAGGCTAAAATATTTTCAAGGCTAGACTTAGCCTCTGGATTTCACCAAATGAAGGTTGTAGAGGAAAGCATTGAGTACACAGCCTTTAACACAAGATATGGCCTTTATGAATTTCTAGTAATGCCATTTGGTTTAACCAATGCTCCCTCCTATTTTGTAGACTTGATGAATAGAATTTTTAGAGACTTTTTGGATAAATTTGTTTTGGTATTTATAGATGACATATTAATTTATTCAAAGTCAGAAAATGATCATGCTATGCATCTACATTTAGTATTATCCAGGCTTAGAGAACATGAATTAAAAGCCAAGTATTCAAAGTGTTTATTTTGGCAACATGAAGTCAAATTCTTAGGACACATAGTGTCACAACAAGGGGTGAGTGTGGATCCAAGCAAGGTCATTGTAGTTCAATCATGGAGTAGACCCAAAACAGTGATCGAGGTAAGATCATTCTTGGGTTTGGCAGGGTACTATAGGAGGTTCATCAAGGATTTTTCAAGAATAGCCGCGCCAATGACCAAGCTAATAAAGAAGAACCAACCATATGTGTGGACTGAGCAGTGTGATCAAGCCTTTGAAAAATTGAAGCAAGCATTGGTGGAGGCTCCTGTCTTGCAAATCCCAGAGGTAAATGAAGAAATGGTTGTATACACTGATGTTAGTGGGTCTAGGTTAGGTGCAGTGCTCATGCAACATGGCAAGGTGGTGGCATATGCATCAAGACAACTTAAACCCAATGAGACCAAATATGCAACTCATGATTTAGAATTAGCTGCAATAGTGTTTGGATTAAAACTTTGGAGGCATTATTTGCTTGGGGCAAAATTTGAACTATTCACAGATCATCAAGCATTGAAATATTTATTTTCTCAAAAAGATTTGAATATGAGGCAAGCAAGGTGGTTGGAGTTTCTAGCTGCATATGATTTAGATATTCTGTACACTCCTGGAAAAGCTAATAGGGTGGCAGATGCTTTGAGTAGAAATCATATTAGGTTAGCAAGTTTGATGATTGATGAATTTAAAAACCTTGCAGTACTTGGGGAGGCAGACATATATAGCAAAGATGGAGTGAATTTTAAAAAGCATGGTGATATGGTGGAGTATGGTACACTGGGATTAATCACAGTGAAATCTAACCTGGTGGAGAAAATTGGTGGCATGCAAGATCAAGATCAAAATTTAAAGGAGAAGAAAGAAATGTTATTAAATAACATTGAGTCAGAGAATTTTAGAATAGATTCCAAGGGTTATTTGAGGAAAAATGAAAAGCTTTGTGTACCAGACTTTGCAGAATTAAAGGAAGAAATCATGAATGAGCATCACAAAACCAAGTACACCATACACCTTGGTGGTACCAAAATGTATCATGATTTGAAAAGGAGCTACTGGTGGCCAGGAATGAAACAATCAGTGGCAAAATATGTGGCAAGGTGTTTAACCTGTCAGCAAGTCAAGGCAGACTATCAAAAGCCCTCTGGCATGTTGCAACCTTTGGAGGTACCTCAGTGGAAATGGGAAAGTATTTCCATGGATTTTGTGGATGGTTTGCCTAGAACTAAGAAAGGTAATGACAGTATATGGGTAATTGTTGATAGACTCACTAAGTCTGCTCACTTTGTCCCTGTCAGGTCAGATAGAAATGCACATAGGCTTGCACAATTATTTATTAAGGAAGTGGTGAGATTGCATGGCATACCAAAGACCATTATAAGTGATAGAGACACTTTGTTCACCTCAAGATTTTGGGAGAGCTTCCAAGAAGCAATGGGAACACAACTTTGTTTAAGCACTGACTACCATCCTCAAAGTGATGGGCAAACAGAGATAGTGAATAAAATATTGGAAGATTTACTTAGAGCATGTGTGCTTGATTTTGGGGGTAATTGGGAGGATCATATCCACTTGGCAGAATTCACTTACAACAATAGCTATCAATCAACAATAGGAATGGCTCCCTTTGAAGCCTTGTATGGGAGACCCTGCATGTCTCCTGCCTGTTGGTTGGAAGCAGGAGAGGGTGTGATATTGGGGCCAGATCATGTTAAAGAAACTTCCAACATGATTGAGTTAGTTAGGCATAGAATGAAGGCAGCACAATCAAGACAAAAGTCTTATGCAGATAGAAAGAGAAAGCCAATGGAGTTTGAAGTAGGAGAGCATGTTTTTCTGAAGGTATCACCAATGAAGAAGGTGTTCAGGTTTGGGAAATCTGGTAAGCTCTCACCAAGATTTGTAGGACCATATGAAGTCATACAGAGAATTGGTACCATGGCCTATAAGCTTAAGTTACCAGAAGAATTGAGTGGTGTACATCCATTGTTTCATGTTTCTCAATTGAGAAAGTGGATACATGATGAAGGAGCAATTTTAGAGTCACCTACTCAAATTCAAATTGATAAGAACTTAGTCTATGCAAATCAGCCAGTGGGGATTGTTGCTAAGGAAGAAAAGAGGCTGAGAAACAAGGTGATTAAACTGGTAAAAATTCAGTGGAGCTTGGACCCCAATGATTGTACATGGGAGGTTGAAGACAAAATGAGGGCTAAATACCCCAATTTGTTTTCTGATGGAGAGGTATGTTTAAGTAGCTTTATGATAGCTTTCTGAATAATTTTATATATATATTGCTTACTATCATAAAAGTGTGAGTATGGAGTTAAACAAACTATGCACTAGTGCTTCCATTTGAAGAATTAGAAAGAAATTATGGGGACATAATTCCTTTAAGGGGGAGGGTATGTAATGACCCTAAAAAATAAAAGAAAATAAAATGAAAGTCACATTTATTTTAAGAAATTCTGAAATTATAAAATATATATAATGCATTAAAACAGAAAAGAAAAATTTGTTAATAAATAAAATTGCATAGGAGCTTCTGTTTGATAAAATGCAAGGAGTTAAGGTAATTAAAAATTGGAATTCAAATCAAATGTAGTTCCATGTCCAAAGAATTATATAAATACATATATTCAAAATATGGGGTGTTTTCTGTTTTATTTAAAGATAGAATAAAATGAAGTTTAATAAAAAGGTTTAAATGTTTCATATTTGTGCTAGAAATAATTAGCATAATATATATGTGATTTTTTTTAAACACACAAAGATGTATGAGGAGTTACTGTTTTGACAAAAGGCAGAAAAATATATACATACAGGATCAAATAAGAATTTCCATATCTTATATTTATTTCAGGCAAATAACATAGTGTGAATGATTTTACATTACATGATTATGTATGATAGTATGCATGATTGAATGGAGATGGTAGTAGGTAGAAAACACAAAGGGGATTTTCAGTTTCTTTAAACTTATAAAAAATAATATAAACAAAGGGTCACATGCATATGGCATGAGTAAAATAAAGTCATGAAAATAGTATGAAGTGTTTAAAAAGCTTGATTCCCGAAATAACTAATTGAGGTAACCAAAAATGTGCATTTCCAGTTAAGGACCACACAGGGAAATGATTTGTGCATAAACCTCTAAGGGTATCAAGGAAATTACCCATTTTTCTTAAACCCTAGAATGATTTTATAAATATCTGCACATAACCATATCCATCATTCTCTCGGGATCAAAACAAAAATAAAACTAGGAGAAACACTAGCTTGAGACTTTGGGGATTTGCTGTTCAAAGGATTAAGGCAGTAAAAGGAGAACACTAGGTGAGTATTTATCCTTTGTATGCAATGGCATTAAGTCCTCTTGTAGGCAGCCTAAAATATTATAAGTCATTTAAATCTCTGAAATGATTTGTTATGGGTAATATGGATGTTTGTTTGTGCATTCTTGTTTGGAGTTTTAATCTGTATGTGGGTTTTTAAGGTTAAAATGGTTTGAGCATTTTTGTTCTATTTTATCATTATTAAGTATGGATATAAATTATTTAGGGAATAGGCAGCAAGACAGTGATCTAGCTCATGTTTATTTCTTGGATAATGAAGCATGAAACTAAATGTTCATATCATAAGTTCAAGGAGAATTTCTGGGTTAATATGACTATGATGCTTAAACTATTCTTAGGAAAAATTATAGGCAAACTGGGGTATTTTCTGTAATAAGGAAAATAAATGGGGAACATGGGGTTGAACCAGAAAGTATTAAAGAAGATAAGCCTTTCTGAAACATGAATGAACTGTGAGTTTTTATGATTGAATTCATAGGTAGAAGCTTAATAAAATAAGCTGAAACTAAAGGGGGATTTATCAAAGAAAAATTAAACTGGTCATTTGGGAGTTAGTCAATGATCTGCTTGCTTTAGGTGGGAGCAAGTATATGCATGGTGCAACTGCACCCTGAGGCCTTTGTGTGTTGGAATAAAATTAAATAACCTGGGAGTTTCCTTCACAATGTATACATGGTGTTCATTTGACAGGGAGTTAAAGACCATAAAATAAATGGGGAATGGGGTTTAAAAATATGGATTATAAATATTCAGACATGGAGATAAATTAATCAAGTTAAATTTTGTGCTTTGATTAATTACTGGGTGAAATTGGGAGCATAAAAATCTGAGTTTTCTTATTCAGAAATGGAGAAAAATGAATCAAGAATTATATATATATATATATTTATTTTGATTATTTGCTGGGTATTGTTTGGATAAATGAATGTGTCTTTGTGTCACTTGGTATTAACCAAAACATGCTAAGTATAAAATTTGCTAAACTAGGAAGACACTGCAAGATCACCAGAAATTATGAATAAGTATACAAATTTGATAAATGCTCATACCAGTGAAAACTGACCCTTTTGGTTGCCCTTGCAATCATCTGGGTGTCTCATTAAAATTGGGGCAGCTCAGTGAATTGCTTGCAGGGAATTGAAGTTGGCTTGATGGATGAAGAAGGCAATTAGCTGCTAGTATAAATAAAAGATATCAGTTTCAAATTTGCAGTTATCTTGTAAAGAATTTATTAGTCAAATTTCATGTTGTAGTTAAAGTTACTTGTAGGAAATTTTCTAAGTATTTGGATTAAAAATATGTACTTAAGTAAACCTGTTGTGAGTGATTATTGATGATGTTTGGTTAACTAATGATTTTATGAATGCCTGATTTGGAGAAATAAGGGAATGGACATATCATATAAATATGGTATGTGTATATGATAATCTCTGATTTTTTTTATTGCCTGAATTTGCATTATGATTTTATGAAAATTAAAGAGCTAAGGTGGTAGATTTAAAAAGGAACTCACAAGATTTGAGTAGGGGTATTCAGGAGAAATGAATTTGTGCATGGCAGGTAAGTGATACAGGCATGTGCATGAATTCTGGAGTGAAAAATTGATTAACGTGTATTTGAGTATTTGATTTCAAAAAAAATGGATTGAAAGAAATAAACCTGGAAGAAATTGTATTTTGAATAATGGATTGAATACATATATGGATGCATTTCCAGAAAATTTAAACTAGGCAGAAACATGCTTGTGTTAGGAGTGGATCTTTGTAGAAGTTTGTTAATATGAGGGATATGGGTTTGCAAGTGGTAAAGGAGGGATTATGGCCAGCCTAGATGGCCATGGGTCAAACTCTTGTAGCCTGGAACCATTTCATTTCAATTCATGAAGTGTAAGTGCTTCTAGAACAAAAGAAAAGAAAACTCCAAGAAACCCTCAAATAACACCAAGCATTTCCAACAAAACACCAAGTACTTAAGCCTGTACCATGTTAAACTTAAAAATGCAAAATGACTTCAATTGTTCAACCTGAAATGATAAATAGAAATCAGTTCCAATGTTCATGCCTGGAAATATAATTGTTGCAGTGATTTCATACAAGTATTTGATAACTATCATAAGGTCAATTAAATACCCTTTTAATGTTAATAAAATTATTTAGGCAGAAAGTCTAGAAATCATAAGAAAAATGCACTGTGCATTGCAATATGGAATATATAAGCATTATAATTGCCAAAATGTATCTCTGGCAGTAGAATAAAAATTGGGAAGGAAATAAATGGTTATGTTGTCAATACGTATAGTATGTTGTTGCCTGTTTGATTAAAATTCACTTTGCAAATTTGTTAACTCTGAAGGGCAAAGGAAAACAATTATATATCATCAAATATGTAATTGTCTTAATATGTTTTATGCACCGATATGATTATATTGGTAAATCCAGGGTCTTGGGAAAAATATTTGGAAATTATTTAAATATTCAAATATAGAAGAAATGGGGTTTAGTGGTGAATTACTTTTGTATGCTAAAATTTGCGTCAACAACGTTGGCTCGAATTCCTTGCATCTTATGATCTTGATATTCTCTATACTCCCGGAAAGGGAAATCGTGTTGCCGATTCCCTTAGCCGGAAGCAACAAGCGGTTGTTTCCATGATGATATCCGAATGGAATGATCTCGAGACTTTGTCCACTTGTGAGATTCGAGATCGTGAATCCGATTCATGTTCATCTCTTGTTTTATGTAGCCTTGAGGCTCATCCTTCTCTTTTGGACCGCATCCTTGAAGCTCAAAAGCAAGATCCTGAATTGGCTCTCCTTAGCCAAAGTTGTAGGGATCAAAATAAGGTTGATGGTTTGAAAGACTTTGATATTGATGCTCGTGGAGGTATTCGAAAAATTGGTAGACTTATTGTGCCAAATATTAGTGATCTTCGTAAAGATATTTTAGAAGATTCTCATCGTTCTAAATTTACCATTCATCCCAGAAGTAGTAAAATGTATGCGGACATGAAACGACTTTATTATTGGGATGGAATGAAATTTGATATTGCTAACTTCATTAAGTGTTGCATGACTTGCCAACTCATAAAGGCCAAGCATCAAAGGCCCGGTGGGTTATTGCAACCATTGGACATTCCAATTTGGAAGTCGGATCAAATTTCCATGGAATTTATTGATGGTCTTCCCCGTTCTCGTTCGGGTCATGATAGTTTATGGGTGATTTTCGATAGACTTACAAAATCCGCCCATTTTAATCCCTTTCGGTCCAATCGGACCGTACCTCTTTGGCTAAACTCTATGTTAAACTCATTTATTTACTAGCTTAGAGTAATTTACACTTATCGATCAATGATGATCATTTTGTGATTTAGACTAGCGATGTGCGATGTCTCTTTGTTTGTATGGGGTACTAAACCCCGTTTTAGTGGAGCTTGGGCTCAAATTGGCGGGGTAGTGACCCATGGCCTTCAGGCCATTTGTGGAACCTCGGCTCAAACTTGATGGTTAGCGACCATGGAATAGCGTTCCGTTTGTGATACATGTGTTGGTGAGTTTTCATGCTCCCGTTTGTGATAGGCCTCCCCCTTTGTGTTTTCTGGATTTCTAATTGTTGATTTTTGGAATTTGTGTTTCACCAATTTTGCGATTGACATTGATATGTTTTGTCAATATTTGGGGTTTGGTGAATAAGCTAAAGAATGTGATATTCTTTTTGGATATTTGACGAGATTTGAGATATTGTATGATTTTTATTGTTATCGAATGCATACTTGTCACAGTATGGCATTATTGTTATCATACATTTTTGTGGTATCTCTTATCCTTTCTCATCTCATATGATATTTATAGCTAGACTGATCCGTTTATAATTTTTCTTCTTAAATAATACTCGGGTCAAACCAAGGTGTTACAGGTGCTTCCACTTGACTTCTTAGCAGGGGCTAGCTTCTGACTTTTGGCTAACTACTTTAGATTAGTAGTTTTTGCTTTTATACATTCGAGATAGAGACTCCTTAATGTATACATATTCTTTTGTCTAGCACTTGTACCTATTCTTTTGTGATGTAGTGGGTCTTGTATGACCACTACTTTGGTGTACACTTCTATGTGTTATATTCATATCTGTTTCTGCCTTAGTGATATGAATATCTGTGACTGATTTGTGTTATGCTTATTTCTATATTTGTTTCCAAAGCCCACATAGCCACTGTGTAGTAGCTTTGAATTTGTATTTGATATGTTGGATTTCCTCTTGAAATGAAATGCAAGTCATATTTTCTGACATATCGGTACTCGCATAAAGCAATTACACAGATGGTTGCTCCTCAGCAACCTTATTCTTCATACTAATTGACGGCATTACCCAGTAGTTTCCTTGGTTAGTGTGAGTATAGAGGTGGGGCGCCACAATCTAAAACTGGAGCAAGTCAACCAGAGCCTAGGGGCAGTCGGGAAGTATCCTTAAATTCTCAATAATCGAACTATGTAGCTAAAGAAGAAATGGAAAGGTTGATGAAGGAGATGCAGGATGGAATCTTTACTAGGCAACAAGTGATAATGGAGGGATTCTTCAAAAGGATGGGACAACAAGGAATTGTAGGTGCTGAAATAATTCAGACCCTAGGGAACAATACAGGAGCTGCTAGAGTTGGGATAGAACGAGACGGAACATGCCTCCATGTCCAGAGCAACCGACACTTAGGGGCAATGCGGTAGTCAAACTGGGGATCAACGTTGATGATGGGATCAATATTGAAGCTGGCACCGAGAGGGCCAACAATGGAGTAACTTTTGAAACTCTAAGAACTGGTGGTATAGGAGCTAATCTAAATATTAGGGTGCAACTTGTGGTGGAATATGTGACAGAGCTACTCCGGAGGAGCGGAGGACGGAATGAGCCTAGAAGAGTAGGGTAGAACACTGGTGTGCAACTAGAGGAGTATGCAACGGATTTCCCTTACCAAGGCAGGGGGTAGAACACCGCTTTCGAACGAAGACCTACGTTGGACGGTCACTACACCAGAATCCCCATTTCGCAACGGCTTTAAGCCGTTGCAAAACAATTTCGCAATGGCTTTGAGCCGTTGTGAAATGGGCAGTGGTAAAAATTTCGCAACGGCTCAAATTCGTTGCAAAATATACTTTAGCAATGGCTTGTAGCCGTTCCGGATTTTATTTTGCAACAGATTAAAGCCGTTACTAAATGTAGATGTATAACTGCTGTTTTAAATATTAGCAACGGCTTTAATCCGTTGCTAATTAATATTTAATTTTAAAAAAAAATATTTGAAATTTTTCTCTGCACCAGCGACAGTCATTCTTTATCATAATTAATACAAAAATTTGCAAATTTAACAGTATCACAAAAGAAAGATTATTAAACCAAATATTTTTCATAGATTAAACACAAAAACCAAACATAAAAATGTTTGAATTATAATGTTCAACATCAACACATACCACTATATAGTTCAACAAGTGTACATAACATACATAGTACAACAACGACATCATTACATAATACTACATGCATAGTACAATACATACGGTACATAACGTCTTCCTCCAATCGTCTAATGCTCCGGCCAGCATAAGTTTCATGCCTGCACACAAAACAAGAAATTGATGTTTGTTTATAAAGAGGTCACTAGTGCAAACATATGTACGACAATTTTGAGCAAACATCAATTCTATCCATGATTAAACCACACAAGGATTCCAAGTTTACAAATAAATAGATACATGTTGCAGTATCAATAATGTACACAAAATGGAACAATGAGTCGGTTACTACTGTTATTCTTCCTAGCCTACCACTTACAGTACATAACGGCTGCTTCAAAAATCCACCAACTTCCTCCCCACAAGCTTCATACTTCTATCAATGACAATCACTCAACCACCAAACTTTCTCTGTCACTTCACCACCTATAACTTTACTGTCATTCACCTCCTAAATATTCAAAGTTCTCACCACCACATATAACTCCACAACGCTAATACAGAAATTTCAGCAGACTGCGGTTGTGGACTATTAGTGTTTTAGTAGCATCAGTATTTGTCTGGGTAGAATTTTCAGCAGGCAAAGATAAGCAACCTTCATTGGAAGAGAAACAGGAAAAACGGTTTGTAGTGGGGAGTTTGATATTGACTTGTTGCTTGCCTTTTTGAGTGTTTACATTTATATTTTGTTTTGTAGAATCAATAGTGTCAGAAGTAGCACCACTGTTAGTCTTGTTTTCCGCTTGTTCAAGAGGGGGAGCAGACCTCCCATTGGACTCTGATGTATCAGTACTTTCTTGTTGAGTAGTTTCAGTTTGTTGTGCCTTTGCTTGCCAAGCAGGTTGAAAAACTGTCACAATTTCATGTGATGTGTCCAAATACTCGACATAGACAAAAGGCGGTCTCGTTTGTGACATGATTCCTAGTTTCCACATCTTTAAAATGATAATTCTTGAATTAAATGTGTGTGGCCCAGACTTGATTATCCTCACACTATCATCCTGCAGCTCAAATCTAATAATAATAAAACTAGATTGGTTGTAGAGGCGTCTACTGCCAATTACATAGGCAACCAAGGAGTTCCGCCATTTGGATTCAGCAATTTCTGTATTAGAATCTAGGATTTGAAAAATGCATTTACTATTCTGAACGTGTGAAGGAATGAACTGTAAATCAAATTCCGACAGAGCGGAGTCTTCAAAAGTTACACCACGAACTGTATCTACATATTCAAAGTCCTACAAACCATCCCACTGCCTATGTTCACAAACATCTTTAAACTCCTCAACACTAACATCTACATCATCTGTCACCACTACCTTAACTCCTCCAAACTTCCTATACCTTCATCTGCTACCAGTATCAAACCACAGCATGTAACTGCATAACCACAAAACTTCAGCCATACTTCCTTTACTTCATACCACTGACCGATATCATCCACTCCCCCTACAGCAAGCAACTAAACCTATGAACATTTTCCACAAAGAAAACTGTTAACTGGCCAACATTCAATCACCAGGTCAATTCCCATCTTTAGTTCAACAGCAAACCAGTCAAGAAACCACCATTTGGCTACAAAGTGCAACATCAGTTCACTTTCTCATCTGTGCATACTGTGCATTGCTTCCACTTTTATACCAAAATACCTAACTACTAAAATTTGACAGACTAAAAGAAATGAAACTTAATCAATCATGCATATGCAACAACTATTTTTCAGAAAAGGAAATCAACAAGGGACAAATATCTAAAGCAATAACCACAAAACTCCTACTCCACCATAACCCAACTGCCATCAGTTCATCCATTCAGTACTGCTGCCGCCACAATAGGGTCATCATACACCTGCTTTGAAAATCTATCATGAACATTAACTTTATTAAATAGGGACATGAGAAATGGGATTCATTTAGAGCATATAATTGAGATATAGTTTAGTAGCATCATTGATAAATGAACTTCAAAATGCATCTGAATTAATTGGAAAATATGATGCACTTGCACGGAGATAAAATAGACAGGCAGAAATGAGAAAAAAATTCAAAGTCTTACATACAGCCAATCCTATACTATATGGTTATCATGTTGAAAAAATTCTGAAATATTAATAGATTTACACACACGACAATAATTTTGTGATTAAATTTTCCAATTTTTTTATTAATATTTAGGTGCTAAGAGAGTGCAAGAAACACATAAGAAATTAATAAGTAAACCTACTCATATGATGTTTGTAACGAACTATAAATTCTACCATTAAAAACTAAAAGAAGGAGTTGAAGAGCATGATACCGAGGATCAATGATGCATCGATGAAAAGCAGTTGTAGTAAAGGTTCCCTGCTTCTCTTCGTTGTAACATCATGTCATGGTGGATCAAAGTACGGATTAGACAATGAAAACATTTATGTACCCTGAATAGGTAGACAAAGTTAGCCTGAGTCAATGGTTTAAAAATCAGGAAAAGGTGATAGAATACAACGGAATAGTTATTACTGATCGCATCCGTAAGATTTTGCCAATGTTAATTCACCTGCACAACAGTATAATTCTCTTCTATATTATGCATATAACACATCAATCTAAAAGACCAAAGCAGAGGAAAATACAAATGATACCACTATAATTGTATATTTATGATATACCACAAGCACATGTGTTAAGATGGGAACAGTTTACCTTTCCATACAAACAAACAATGCCTTAACGTACCTTAACATATAACCAAGAATTTGCATAAATTGTAATTTTAGTCAAAGTCATCTCCAACAGCTACAAAGGTTACAAATTCAGCATTTATAATATTAAACTTACATTGATAAATTTAAACTAAAGGTCTGTTTAACAAGCTTACAGCATTATACATATATTAAACTAACATCTAATTCTATTTGTTTTAGACCTTTAGTGGTTGAACCATACCTAGGTGCATGTTTAGCAGATAGCTATAGTATGATTGCTTATTTAGTTGACGTCAAACTAGACTACATTCTACTTCCATGAATTCTTCCTTAGATTACAAATTGTACTATTAGAAGATGAATTTAAACTTATATTGCAAATTTGCAAGATATGCACTTACATTTTAAGTTACTCATATATTAAAGTTTTTTATTAAGTCCCCTAATCCTATATTATGTGGCACACATAATTGTTATAGAAACAGGACAAAAATAGTGTTTAAAAAGTAAGATTATATTGTCTTTTATCTTACACTATACAGCTTATGTAAGATTCAACCATTTAGGGGATTTAACAACATTTATATGACAAATGTCATTTAAAAATTGTATAGGCTCCTACAAGACCACGCTATTCACATTGATAGGCAGCAAATCCCAGTCTAAGGAGACAAACAGTCAAACTGCTTATAACCTCTTGCTAAAACATCCCCTAACAATCCTATATTTTTCTTTGCACTAAACTGTTTATTTGAAACTTCTAGGCATCACTGTTTCACAAAAATTTTAAAGTGTGAAATAAAGCAATCAAAACTGTGCAGAAACATATACACTGACAACGACCATGAAACTAAGATAGAAATATTTCTTAATATGTTTTCCACAAGTAAAAGTGAACAAAACATCACCAAGTTATATTCTGCCTACCACAATTTTGTTTTAAACTCTCACTCGCCAAAATTTGGAAAATATGACAAAAGGGAATTCTACTCCCTCAACATTCATAGTAATACAAATATCTTCCATCACAAAACCACTTTTTATGCTAGAGATAAAACAATGGAAAGAGATATTTGTATGTCTCCTCCATCTCATGGCTGCTCTTCAGATAGATGGAGATCAAAAAAGAAACAAAAAGAAGGAAAATGTGGAATGAGAGTGGAAGTCCAAAAGAAGAGAGTAATGGTCGCCATTGACCAAACAACAAGAGCAAAGCATGCGATGATGTACGCCTTAACTCACGTTGTTAACAAAGGAGATATTATAACTCTTCTTCATGTCATAACTCCCTACCAAGACTGTGAAGGAGATTGCCATCTGTCCAACTTAGCCAACTCTCTTGCTTCTGTTTGCAAAGCTTGCAAGCCAGAGGTACGTACATGCTCAACTTTTAAGTCTGCTACTATTATTTCATGTTGGTTATATATTTCAATTCAATCCAAAGTGTGGCTAAGTGGATAATTACTTCCTTTAATTATTTTTGGCAATAATAAGACGAGGGTAGACATCAAACTTGTCCTTATCATGTAGGTTAAAGTAGAAGTACTTGTGATGAAAGGGCCAAAATTAAGAACAGTTCTCGGTCAAATCAAGAAGCTAGAAGCATCTGTTCTAGTGCTAGGCCAAGCTAAGCCTTCCACATTTTGTTGGTAATCCTAACTTGATTATTTTGGTAAATTTTCTTAGCAACAACTATGTATCAAACATCAGGGACGAATGAAATCTAGGCATCAGGAAAACGAATAAATCAAAGCAAGGGCGTGATAGATTTTTAAAGCAACAGGGCATCGCGTGACCAATTTCAAGACAATAGGTTAGTTTACAATTAGCAACTGAGTGCATATAAACAGCAATGACAATGGATCATCAATAATCACCTATCACTAAATTCAACCAGCACTTAATATCAATACAAAAGGCGAGTTTTACTCATCTGAAATCTAACGAATGCAGCAAGATAGAGATAGATTATTGCTAGTTTCTTTCAGCTCTTAGCTCTAATCAGGCACGCAAGAAGGAATAGGCACAAATAAATTAAATAACTAAAATTAGAGACAAAACAAATTAGAATAGGGATTTCAGGTTGGAGAGGAATTACCTGAAAAATTATCTACAGGATTCAGCACACAAAATGAAGAGAAGTGGAAAGAACGTGGAGCTAGGTTTTGTGGGATTTGGGGAAATCGCCCTATTGCCAGAAGAAATTAGGAAGGAGGCGCGGGAGCAAAAAAATGAAGGGTACGGGGCGTTGTTTTGAGGGCGTGCTATTATTCGAAGACACCACACATAAAGCCCTAACCCGTTTTAATATAGCAACGCCTCAAAGCCGTTGCCAAAGGGTTCGCAACGGTTCAAAGCTGTTGGAATATTGCAACGGCCTAAGTCCGTTGTGAATTTGCCGCACTATGGTGTTGCGAAATTGCTTATATGGTGTAGTGGGTGAAAATTGAATTGCTGAATTGGTAAGGAGGTTGGTTAGAGGAGGACCCACAGATCAAGGTTTGGAGGATGTGAACAGAAACCCGTTTACTGCTAATATCTGGAATGCGAGAAATCCTTCAGATTTCAAGCTTCCCGTGCTGGAAATGTACGAAGGAAAGACCGATCTAAAGATTCATCTGATGAGATACATATGATATATGGAGGTGTTGGGTGCTTTCAAGGAAGTAATGAGGATGGTGCTTCCCATTATACTTGATGTATTTGGCGGCGATGTGGTTTAGACAACTGGAGAATGGATCCATTAGAACATAGACCGAGTTAGTAGGCAATTTTTAAGACAATTCTGAGTTCACGTTTCACAATCGAAGAATGTTATGACATTGGAAAATCTGAAAAAAATGCACGGGGAGACCTTAAGAAGTTATTAAACAAGGTTTAATGTAGCAGCGGCTGCGGTCGATAGGCCGAACCCATCAGTGATTTTGATGGCGGTAGTGTTTAGAGTTGCAAGCAAAACGAACTTCAGGGCTGCACTTAAGAGGGATCCACCAATGAATCTTGCTAAGTTTTACTATGAAGCTAAGAGATATTTACATTAAGAGGATGTTGAAGATGAAGCTAAAGATGCCAAAATTTATGCTGTGGATAGCAAGGGATCCTCCGAAGTAGGATTTGGAAACGACAAAGGGAAAAGAAAAGCTGATGGTGATTCTAGAGAACTGAAATGAAAAAGGTGGGAGACCAAATTCTCTTCCTACTCTGAGCTGACTGAAACCCTAGAAAGGATATACCTAGACACTAGGGGCAAATTCTCTATCGAAAGCCCCCGAGAAAAGAGTCCACCGATCGAGAGAAAGGATCCAGAAAGTTTTGCATCTTCCATGAGCTAGGTGGATATGAAACGAATGAATGACGACACCTTCGTGATCTGATAGAAGACTGGTTCGGAATGACAGATGCTGTAGTACGTGAGGAACAGAGCTACGATAGCACAGCTGGAGCAGCCACCAACCACAGTAGAGGCTTCAAGGAATGCCCAGGGATATGGGCCAAGACAGATAATCCCATAACTAGGATGGATAGGAAGTTAGATCCGACTTCAACTCTTTTCTTTAGTTTCTTTTTTGCACTTTTCTATTCATATATTAGCGGTAAAAACAATAATGATCCCAGACTGCTTAGACGTGTGCTGAACCTAGATTGGTTCTTAGTCGCTCTGAGTCGGATATCCAGGATAATTACTTAGGATAATAATCTCAGACCGCTTGGACATGCACAAAATCTAGATTGGTCCCTTGCCACACTTTGAGTCTGATGTCTGGGATAGACATTCAAGATTTCTTCTTATTTAATTTCTTCTTGTTTTCTTTGATTTGAAATTTGAATTTTGTAAAATCCATATTTAATGCGATAACTGATTTTGAATGTCGTAGAGTCCCGAACGTAGAGATGGGACCGAAGTGCAAGGTGCAATTCCTCTTGTCGGAGAGCGAGTGGATGGACTTGTATGATATCGAATGCCATAGAGTCCCGACCAGAGAGATGGGACCAGAGTGCAAGAAGTAAGTCCCCTTACCGGAGAGTGAGCGGATGGACTTACTTAATCCCTCTTAACTTAATAAGCAAATGATCCAAAGAGATCATCCCTCTTAACTTAACAAACAAACAATTCAGAGAGATTGTCCCCTTAACTTAAAACATTAAGCGATCCAGAGAGATCGTGCGTTAAACTAAAACATTAAACGATCCAGAGAGATCACACATTAAACTTAAATGATCAGGAGAGATCGAGTCTTAAAATAGATTTGATTTAATAAAAGGATTTGAATGCCTTATAAACAGAATAAAACTAATAAATCCTAGATGAACACAGGATAATTTCAAAATATGATGTGATTCTGATATATGATGTGATTCTGATATATGATGTGATTTTGATATATAATGTGATTTTGATATATGGTGTGACAACTTTGAATTATAAGCAAAAATCGATAGTGATGTAAATCCCGAATGAAAATGGGACAATAAGAGATACGTGATGTAAATGGAGATATGTGATGCAATTGGAAACATGTGATTTAATTAGAGATATGTGATGTAATAACTCCGAATGAAATCAGAATGATTGCGATGTATAGATTACACCTAGGCAGAGTTAGAATCCTAGGATATAACGGGTTTAGAACGACTTGTGATTGGAAAGAGAATTCAAAGGAACTAAATGATTCACCAAGGCTAAAGCAGCTGGAAAGCTCAATTATCCAAGACAGGAGACAGGAACTTTTTCTGGAGCAACGCACGACTTTCATCCAAAAGGCATACTTTGGGGAGCAAGTGTAAACTGGGTTTTTTAACCGAACGGAATTCAAAGGAAGTCGGAACATCTAAGACAAGTTGAACCAACTCAAGAATCAATCAAGAGGACCAGAAGAAGGAATGAAGAAAGTCTCAAGAGGAGGAAACCAAAATTTGAACCAACTCAAGAATCAATCAAGAGGACCAGAAGAAGGAATGAAGAAAGTCTCAAGAGGAGGAAACCAAAATTTGGCCATGATGATGGATCGCTAGCGATCCATCACCTATGGATCGCTAGCGATCCTTAAGGTTCACTTGTGGATCCTTCAATCCTCTTGCATCATGATCTAATATGTTCCCTAGAGATGCTTGCTAAGTTTCATAGCATGCCAAACAATCTAGCTTGAGAAGTGAAAACTCGTCTAATTTAAGTTGTTTGACCAAAAGCAGCTAACTTAAAATGGACCTACAGAAGCCATATGAAGTTGGATTGACTTGAAATTTTGGAAGAACATTTACAAGACATAATAGAAGGCTCAAAGAAAAAATAAGATCGTTTGGAGTTGATTTAATGGACCGCTAGTAACCTAACTAGATGGATTGCTGGCGACCCATGTAGTTTAAGCCCCACCACGTCAAATTTTGATGGTAGGTCTCACGCACCTTAGAGAGAGTACCTGTAAATATTCGTCAGATTTTGTTAAGTTTTGAGAGAGTTATGGACGATTCCTTTGGACCAGATGATCCATGAAGACAGATGATCACACTAACTCCAAATGACTTGATATTTTGACAAAGCACTCAAATAGAATATAGGAAGACAACCAAATGGTGGTCGCTCAAAAATCCCCTAAGTATGGGTCGCTAGTGATCCATGCCCTATGGATCGCTAGCAATCCATCAGGTTAGCTCGGGTCATCTTCAAACTCTTTGAACTTTTTCGTGGCATCAAGTGTAGGCTTCTGGAAAAGCGGCCTAGCCCAATAGCTCTCCAACCCCTATAAATACAATTCTACTTGCAACATAAACAGGATCTTCGAGACTGGCTGCTGGAACTCTGCAGAGATCATTCTTCACTCTTCTCCTTCCACACAATAGTCATATGAGGGTTCACTATGATTCTCTAGTCAACCCTTGTACTTATGACTTATTCTAACTCATTGTAACTTAAATCTAAAGACTAACTAGTTGATATCCAAAGTGATTCAACTAGTATAATCATAATAAAGATTGACCAAAGTGGACGTAGGGTAGAGTCGGCCAAGCCACTATAAATAATCTGTATCTCTTTTCTTACTTCTACTTTTTATTTGTCATTTATTTGAGATTTGTGCTATTGATTATCTACACTGGTGCTTTCACACTTGATCCAGGGTGTTGATCCAACTTTTGGGTTAACAATAGGTAAGTATATTTTATATTCTATGTCAATCTTAATTTGGTTCATTTGTACATTTTATTTGAAAAACATCTTATCAATTATATTAGTTGCACAAATTTATCAAAGTAGATTATTTTAACTTGTATAGAATATATTCTTATAATATTAGAAATGTTAAATTTGTTCATTTCGTGTTTCTAATAAGGCTCCCACTTGATTGTTATATTTTTCAAAGTCCTAAGAAAAACATGGAAATCTTTTGATTCTTTAATGGGTGTTTGGACCCGGTCGCCTTAGGATTCTAACCTTGAGTTTGCTCAACCAATCATAAGGTCGCAAGCAATGGATAACACTTTATCGGCTATATCATCTACAACTCCTAACCCATAGTGTTTGTCCTAATATCATCTACAACTCCTAACCCATAGTGAATAATGCTTTATTGGTTGTATCTTATACAACTCTTAACCCATGGTGTTTGTCCTAATCTCATTTCGACCTTGAGTTTGCTCAATAACTTAAAAGAGATTATTCACTCATACCCACCATTTTACGATGGCCTAAGTATAATGCATGTACCTTGAGTTCGCTCAACAAATACACGTTTATATCTTGTCTTGGTTTGGCAATATAATGATAGTACTACACATAACATCCCTAGCTTGAGTTTGCTTAACAATTGGAGAGTATGCATGTAATTTATTAATATGTAAATGGTAGAGGACAACTTTATATCTTAGAGATTCACATTCTTTAATATATTTATATTTAGTGACATCAATTTAAGGAATAATGTATTTCTTATAAAACGCCCTTATGATTCAAGTGTTGGATACATCTGAAATCACGGTATTATATATAGAATATGTATGCATTTCTTAAATCTAAGTTGAGTTTCTTACAATTCTACTTATATTATACATTATTATTATACAAGTTTAATTTACTTATAACTATTTATACTTTAATTAACTTATATAATATTCTTATGTATATTATTAATTCAATCATATTTAATTTTTAGAATTAAAATTTGAAATGACCCTCCTATTTTCACCCTAATTTCATAAGGACTTTTTTTTAAGAGATGATATATAGATATATCATTCATTACAAATATATTTCCCAGGGTCATTTTCTTTCTCCAATAAACAAAATATGTCCAGGATCAAGACAACTTACCAATATAAATATATCAGTGTATTTCTAATAACATACACATACATATGAAGATGTATGTGTTCCTCTTGTTTATATTCAGAGTATATACTTTATTTTCTTTTTATTTGTTGTACAAGAACAATCTGTTTGATTTAGATTTTAGCAATTCAGATTAATTGATTTTTGACCATAGAATCCACTGGAAACATGTACTTTAGTCTGTTATTCTAATTAAGAAATGATCAAGTAATAATCAGTGGAAAGCAAGCTTTTAATATGGATGATTGTGTTAAAGTCTGTATAGTATCAAACTCAGGTTAAAAGAAAGTGGATCATAAGTGAACACAAGCAACATCTAGGCGTAACGGAAACGCGCCTAACTTATACATGAGAGGTCACGAGTTCGAGTGCTATGCTGGTCGGTTCAAACACAATTTTTGTTTTTCTTTTTATTTTTCTCCTGTATGGTTAGAAATCTAATATCTACCTATATCTGCACATATATATTTAATTTTTTCCTATAATCTAACATACAAAACAAAATTTCTTGCTTTATTATTTTTAAAACCCTTTCCTACAATTGTTCTAGGAATTTATGTTCATATTTTGCCCAAATATCAACATGTACACAGATATACATGTACATGTCAATATCTTTGCTCATTTTCCAGAAAACTGGGTTCGAATGGTTCCTTGCTTCATTGATTTGAATTGAACAATTTTCCTGACCTATGGTCTAACCATGTGGTTAATCTGACCATTCTTTTATTAGCATTGTTGCCAGGTTTTGTTTGTTCAAACCAGTTTACATTGCTTATCTGTCTTAAACTTTTAAAGATGATTGTGGTGAAACAATTGCTAAATGTACTAAGCTTTTGAAATGCATTTTTATTTTCAAAATACAATCTATCATGATCAACCAATACATCATTTATTTGAAGCTGGTTAACTCATGTATCCTGTATCTGCTACACACTAGTTCAAAGCAATGGAGATACCATTCATTGCATTCTGTCTGAAGCCTTTAAAAACATTTTACTTTTCTCAATACGATTCAGAAATGAATTCAGACTTATTTACAAAGCATTTCAGTAAAAAGAAACTAAAATCCTTTTAAGTTTACTTCTAGCTAAATCCAGATTTATTCTATAACTCAGTGCTCTGTTATGTCTCAAGATTAACTAATACATAATATAAATTATGCAAAACAGTAGCTCACCTACATATGCATATTTCTTTTCCAAGCATCCATATCAATACTTAAAATCATTTCCTTGTTTCCCACTCAGATATTTCTTTTAGATTTTAAACCTTAGTGCATAACATATTTAACATGATACAACTAGTCCATCTAACCATAATAGAATTCATTACATGACTGGAAATCTTAGAAACATAAAAAATTTCCTGAATACATGCAGATATAATCAATTTAAGTTCTTATTGAAACTAGCTAGCATGTTCATTCACTCCTCCATAATAGCCATAACTTCATTTTTACTTAGTGCCTGGGTTACCTGAAAGAGCATGAGTGGCTGCCTCATTTTAAAATGAGACACCCCATATGCCATGAGCAAACAAGGGTCAGATCTATGATCTGGTATGAGTAACATCAATACATTCATGATATTAAGCAATAGAGAATATAAGAGCACCAATTAGTTATTTAAGCAAATTCCTGCAATCAATTACTTTAACATAGTATAATTAAGTTGATTCAGGTATGATATATTCATTTATCATTCTTACACTTGCATACATAATCATGCAAACATAATTATCTATTTGCAACAATTGCATTCGCTGGAACCATCTTGGTTCCATACCATTCAACCTAAGAAATATCCATATTCCTATTTCTTCATTTACAGGTTGTATAATTCAATTTAAATCCCTGCCTCATCTGCTATTAAGGAATCACAGGGACACATTGCAATGAATTAATTCACATCATTGCACAAAGATCTCAGGGCTTAAACAAACCATGTGCCAACTTGCATACTTCAAATATGACAAGCATTCCAGCAGCCTTCTTGGCCTTCCCTTCCCTAGTTTATTTACTAGTGTATTGTCTTAAATCCTATCATCAAATATGCTAAGTGAACATGTCACTGCAAACATGGAAACATCCATAATCTTTCCTAGCATAATTCTCCCCAGAAATAAGCAGACAGTTATTTCCTAAATGGGGTCAATATGTCTTGATCTTAGTAAAATATAAGAATATTTTCAACTGTAAAAGAGGCATGGCATGTTCTTATTATATTGATCTGCAAGCCTTTATGATTGATTCAGATTCAAGATCTGGTTCAATCATAATTTTAGCTTGTGAGTTTCCTTCTTTTTTTTTTGATTTGATTAAGGGCTCAGCACTTAGAAAATTTCTATTGCACCCTTAACATTTTTTTTTCTTTTCAAGCCTCAGCACTTATACCAAGTATAATGCAGCTCCCAACATTTTTGTAAAGTTTCCATGCCATAGATCTATAACAGTTGAGAGTATTCTCTGTATAATTTTAAGATCCTAGACTTTAACATTTATGAGTATAAATAAAACAGTATGATTCACATCCAAAGACAAATGTCTCAACCAATCAAAGATCATCAAAATCATCCATATTAAATCATATCAGATTTAAAATAAGACATCCAAAAAGCATTGATGAAATCATCAAAACCAGAAATATATAAATGGCAATATAAAAAGTGGCTGCCTCATCTCAGGTCTTAATGCCATGAACTCAGTGAGATTACTCACCTAAATATTTCCTCTTATTAATCTAGAAAATCCTTGTATGAGTGTTTTCTCCTTCCTTCCAATATTTTTCTTCCTTTCTTATTTTTGTGCAGCTCAGGGTAAAAATAATTCTACTGGCTAAAACTGCCTATTTATATGCATTTTTTCCACTAGGGTTTTGTTAAAACAAAATTCCATTTCTGACCTAACCATCTTCATTCATTTTCCTCCTTAATACCCCGGCCATATTAACCAATTTAAAGGCTGCATTTTCTTTCTTTTACTTTTCAGAAAATGGCCACTCACCTAGTCATGTTAAAAGTGTGACTATCCTATTTTATATTTTAATTATTCCTGAGAATCCCCTTTGCTATTTTTGCCTACACAAGCATATTGACTTGTATCACATTTCATGTCATTTTAATGTTATAGTTTCACTTGCTTATATATATAGATACACTTTTCAGTACTTAAAAATGTATATTTGTATACATATCTTATCTAGGCTTATTTAATTCCTCTTTAATTTCAGAAACATATGCACCTATATGTATACAGGTTTACAAATCCTTATAATATATATATATATATATGTATAATTTTCTTTTCTGGGTTTTAAATAAAATCTGTTTACTGATTTAAAGTAAAACTTACTTTTCTTATTTTCTAAGATAATCCATATAATTCCAGAAATCAAATATCCATGTTGCAAAAATCATGTTTGTATTGCTTTTTAATTCTTGTTTTAAATCGAAGAAATCTGGAGTTCTTCCTTGTGCCATTTCAGTGTGCACGTGCACACATATACTTGCACACTATTTATTCCAGAAATTTCACCATATTTAAATCTAAATATTTCAAAAATTAAATCATTTTACAAAAATGATTTTTCACAAAATTTTGGGATATTACATTCACCCCTCCTTTTAGGAATTGTGTCCTCACAATTTTTCTAACATTTATATCAAGCATCATTTTCTTTTCTAAAAACTTATCAAACATATGCATAAGCAAACAAATTCAACCATATCAACCATGCATAACAAATTTTTCCAGAAAAAAAAATTACCTTTTAATTTGCAAAAAGCTTAGGATAATCCATTTTAATCTTATCCTCTAACTCCCATGTGCAGTCATTAGGATCACTACTCCACTGGATCTTAACTAGTTTCAAGGTTTTGCTCCTTAATTTCTTTTCTTCCTTGGCTATAATCCCCACTGGTTCTTTTTCATAAACCAAGTCAGGATTTATTTGAATTTTGGTAGGCTCTTCCAAAATGTCTTCTTTATCATGTACCCATCTTCTAAGTTGGGACACATGAAAAACATTATGCATTGCTTTCATTTCCTCTGGTAGTTCTAATTTGTAAGCCAATGAACCAATTCTTTCCAGAATTTTATAGGGTCCAACATACCTTGGTGTAAGCTTACCTTGCTTGCCAAATCTTATGACTTTCTTCATAGGTGAAATCTTGATGAAAACAAAGTCTCCCACTTCATATTCCACTTGCTTTCTCTTCCTATCTGCAAATTTCTTTTGCCTATCTTGAGCTGCTGCTATTCTTTTTCTTATTAACCCAATTTTCTCTGTAGTTTCTTTGACATATTCAGGTCCAAGAACAGCCCTTTCTCCAGTCTCTACCCAGCATATAGGTGATAAACATGGCTTGCCATATAAGGCTTCAAATGGTGCCATCCCTATGGTGCTTTGGTAACTGTTATTGTATGTGAATTCAGCTAGATGGAGGTGGTCTTCCCAGTTGCCTCCAAAGTCCAGTGTACATGCTCTCAACAAATCCTCTAAGACTTTGTTCACCACCTCAGTTTGACCATCTGATTGTGGATGGTAGGCAGTGCTTAAGCACAATTCACTCCCCATGGCCTCTTGAAAACTTTTCCAAAATCTTGAGGTGAAGATGGTATCCCTATCACTCACAATGGTTTTGGGTATGCCATGCAACCTTACTACCTCTTTCATGAATATTTGAGCCAATTTTGGAGCATTTCTGTCTGTTCTAACTGGGATAAAATGTGCTACCTTAGTTAGCCTATCCACTATTACCCATATACTTGTGTTTCCCTTCTTAGATCTAGGCAGACCATCTATGAAATCCATAGATATGTCCTCCCACTTCCACTGTGGTATACTAAGGGGTTGCAATAGTCCTGATGGCCTTTGTGTCTCTGCCTTGACTTGTTGGCAAGTCATGCACCTTGCAACATATATGGCCACATCTGACTTCATCCCCTTCCACCAAAGATTTCTTTTCAAATTTTGATACATCTTGGTGCTACCTGGGTGTATGGAGTACTTACTCCTATGGTACTCATTTAATATTTCCTCCTTCAATTCTATATTTTCTGGAACACATATCCTATTTTTATTCCTTAAATAACCATTTTTATCAATTTGATAATTTATTACTTCCTCCCCTTTTGATATGAGCATTTTCTTTTCCACCATGTTTAGGTCTTGTTCCTGCATTTTCCCAATCTTAAGAAGTAAATCTGATTGCAGAGATATCATACTTAATTTCCCTTTACCTTCACCTTCTTCAATGGACATCATTTGTACCCCACTGTTTTCCTCAATTTCCAAATCAGTAAGTATAGACAAATCCTTAAATTCTTCCATCATCAGCATGGCTACTTTGGCATGTTGTCTACTCAAGGCATCTGCAACTTTATTTGCCTTGCCTGGTGTATACAGTATATCTAGATCATAGGCAGCTAGGAACTCCACCCATCTATGTTGCCTCATGTTCAAATCTTTTTGTGAGAATAAATGTTTCAGTGCCTTATGATCAGTGTACAAAATGAATTTGGCACCTAACAAATAATGTCTCCAAAGTTTCAAAGCATACACAACTGCTGCTAGTTCAAGATCATGGGTTGCATATCTGGTTTCATGTGGCTTTAATTGCCTAGATGCACAGGCTACCACCTGGTCTTGCTGCATCAACACAGCCCCTAACCCAGAGCCACTTGCATCAGTGTACACAACCAAATTTTCATTTCCTTCTGGCACTCTCAATACTGGTGCATTAATCAGAGCTTCCTTTATTTTGATAAAAGCTTGCTCATATTTTTCTGTCCATACAAAGGCTTGGTTCTTTCTAGTTAAATTGGTAAGTGGTGATGATATTTTTGAGAAATCTTTTATAAATCTCCTATAATATCCTGCCATCCCCATAAATGATCTAATCTCACTGATGGTGCTAGGCCTTTTCCATGCTTGGATTGCCACTACCTTATTAGGGTTTACTGATATTCCTTTGGCAGAGATAACATGCCCAAGAAAATGCACTTCTTCTTTCCAAAATGCACATTTTGAAAATTTTGCCTTTAAATCATTTTCCCTTAGCCTTGACAAAACTAAATGCAAATGATTTTTATGCTCTTCCACTGTCTTGGAATAAATCAAAATGTCATCAATAAAAATCAATACAAACTTGTCTAAATAATCTCTAAATATTCTATTCATCAAATCAACAAAATATGAAGGAGCATTTGTCAAACCAAATGGCATAACCAAAAATTCATATAAGCCATATCTTGTGTTAAATGCAGTATACTTAACACTTGAGTCTTCAACCTTCATTTGATGGAATCCTGATGCTAAGTCTAGCCTAGAAAATATTTTAGCTTCACTGAGTTGGTCAAAGAGATCATCTATTCTAGGCAATGGGTATTTATTCTTGATGGTTACTTTATTTAGTTCCCTGTAATCTATGTACATTCTCAAGGTACCATCATGTTTTCTTACAAACACTACTGGAGAACCCCAGCAGGAATTGCTTGGCCTTATAAATCCCTTGCCTTCTAATTCTTCCAACTGATTTTTCAATTCTTTCAGTTCACTTGGCCCCATTCTATAAGGTTTCTTGATTATTGGACTTGCTCCTGGAATGAGATTAATTTGGAACTCAACTGGTCTGTGGTGTGGAACACCCTTAACTTCCCCAAACACATCCAAGTATTCATTAACTATGGGAATTTCTTCAATGGTTAGTTCACTCAGATCTTTTTCTAAGTCAACTAAATGATACAATTTCCCTTCCTTGGCTACTTCACATAGAACTGTGATCCTCTGGCCTCTAGAATTTTGCAATGATATGGTGGATGAGTCTAAATTAATTATGGCTTTAAATTGCCTTAACCAATCTACCCCCAATATAACTCCTATATTTGGGTAATTTAAAACATATAAATTGGAAATAAAAATATTTCCTCCTATGTTTAACTCCACATCCACACAATTCATGTTCAAAACACTAGAACTCCCTAGGGGACTTTGTACAAGCAATGGGGTTTTAACCAATATGCAGTTTAATTTTAACACTTTAACTAATTCATAGGAAATCAAAGAGTGTGTTGCTCCAGTATCATATACTACTGGTATGGGTATGGCACAAATGAGTAATGTACCTTCCACTTGGCCATGATTTTCAGCATCAATTTTCACTGCAGATTTGCCTTTACCTTCCAAAGTTGCCAATTTCCCTTGCTGTTTATTCTCAGGACAGTTCCTCTTCATATGCCCCTCTTTCCCACATAGGTAGCATTTGAAGGCTCCTCCTTTTAACTCTGGGCACCTTGGTTTGATGTGTCCTTCTTTACCACAATGATGGCAAACCAATTTCTTCTTAGTATCATTGGCTTTTGTATCTTTACTCTTCCTGTTGTCTGCCTCCTCCTTCTTTTTATCATAAGGGTGATATCTTCCCTTATCCTTCTTGTTGTTGCTCTTAAAATTCCTATATTTCTCTCTTTCTTTGTCATGTTGTTCCAGTTTCAAGGCCAGATCAATTACTTGATCAAATGTTCTATCTACATATGGTAGCATAGCTCCGCTAAGTCCTGGGTTCAGTCCTTTTATATACCTATCATTTTTGGATGCTTCATCTGCCACTAGCATTGCTCCATAATTGGATAGCCCCTCAAACTTTTGAGTGTATTCAGTGACATTCAAAGTTCCCTGCCTAAGTTTGATAAATTCTTCAAGCAAAATGGTCTTGGCTGATGCTGGTACAAATCTTGCCTCCAACATCTCCTTGAACTGATTCCAAGTGATTTCATTTTCATTTCTTCCAGCTATGATCACCTCCCACCAGCTTAAAGCTACCCCTTTCAGTTGTCTAGAAGCTACTTGCCTCTTCCTTTGGTCATCCAACTGCATGTCATTAAAAATCCTATCAAGTGTTCTCAACCATGCTTGAATTTCCATCACACTCTCAGTTCCTTCAAAACTCTTGCCTCCCAAATTGGAATAAGTCTTCAGTAGTTTTGAAAGCTCTTCATGTGGGTTCTCAGGCCTATGTCCAATCCCTTCTCTTAAAACCCTCACAAATTCTTGCATATCAAGCATTTGAGGTGCACTGGGTCCTGCATTGTGATGAGATCCTCTTCCTACCATGGTCTGCTAACTAAATTCTGGGCAAATGGTATTAGTATATTATGAGTACTTCTATAATTTCTATTTTCTTATCTAAATTATTTCATCCAAAACAAACAGACATAATACATTTCTATATTACTTAACAATCAATGCAACCAAGTGCTCTGATACCAACTGAAATGACCCTCCTATTTTCACCCTAATTTCATAAGGACTTTTTTTTTAAGAGATGATATATAGATATATCATTCATTACAAATATATTTCCCAGGGTCATTTTCTTTCTCCAATAAACAAAATATGTCCAGGATCAAGACAACTTACCAATATAAATATATCAGTGTATTTCTAATAACATACACATACATATGAAGATGTATGTGTTCCTCTTGTTTATATTCAGAGTATATACTTTATTTTCTTTTTATTTGTTGTACAAGAACAATCTGTTTGATTTAGATTTTAGCAATTCAGATTAATTGATTTTTGACCATAGAATCCACTGGAAACATGTACTTTAGTCTGTTATTCTAATTAAGAAATGATCAAGTAATAATCAGTGGAAAGCAAGCTTTTAATATGGATGATTGTGTTAAAGTCTGTATAGTATCAAACTCAGGTTAAAAGAAAGTGGATCATAAGTGAACACAAGCAACATCTAGGCGTAACGGAAACGCGCCTAACTTATACATGAGAGGTCACGAGTTCGAGTGCTATGCTGGTCGGTTCAAACACAATTTTTGTTTTTCTTTTTATTTTTCTCCTGTATGGTTAGAAATCTGATATCTACCTATATCTGCACATATATATTTAATTTTTGCCTATAATCTAACATACAAAACAAAATTTCTTGCTTTATTATTTTTAAAACCCTTTCCTACAATTGTTCTAGGAATTAATGTTCATATTTTGCCCAAATATCAACATGTACACAGATATACATGTACATGTCAATATCTTTGCTCATTTTCCAGAAAACTGGGTTCAAATGGTTCCTTGCTTCATTGATTTGAAGTGAACAATTTGCCTGACCTATGGTCTAACCATGTGGTTAATCTGACCATTCTTTTATTAGCATTGTTGCCAGGTTTTGTTTGTTCAAACCAGTTTACATTGCTTATCTATCTTAAACTTTTAAAGATGATTGTGGTGAAACAATTGCTAAATGTACTACGCTTTTGAAATGCATTTTTATTTTCAAAATACAATCTATCATGATCAACCAATACATCATTTATTTGAAGCTGGTTAACTCATGTATCCTGTATCTGCTACACACTAGTTCAAAGCAATGGAGATACCATTCATTGCATTCTGTCTGAAGCCTTTAAAAACATTTTACTTTTCTCAATACGATTCAGAAATGAATTCAGACTTATTTACAAAGCATTTCAGTAAAAAGAAACTAAAATCCTTTTAAGTTTACTTCTAGCTAAATCCAGATTTATTCTATAACTCAGTGCTCTGTTATGTCTCAAGATTAACTAATACATAATATAAATTATGAAAAACAGTAGCTCACCTACATATGCATATTTCTTTTCCAAGCATCCATATCAATACTTAAAATCATTTCCTTGTTTCCCACTCAGATATTTCTTTTAGATTTTAAACCTTAGTGCATAACAATATATTTAACATGATACAACTAGTCCATCTAACCATAATAGAATTCATTACATGACTGGAAATCTTAGAAACATAAAAAATTTCCTGAATACATGCAGATATAATCAATTTAAGCTCTTATTGAAACTAGCTAGCATGTTCATTCACTCCTCCATAATAGCCATAACTTCATTTTTACTTAGTGCCTGGGTTACCTGAAAGAGCATGAGTGGCTGCCTCATTTTAAAATGAGACACCCCATATGCCATGAGCAAACAAGGGTCAGATCTATGATCTGGTATGAGTAACATCAATACATTCATGATATTAAGCAATAGAGAATATAAGAGCACCAATTAGTTATTTAAGCAAATTCCTGCAATCAATTACTTTAACATAGTATAATTAAGTTGATTCAGGTATGATATATTCATTTATCATTCTTACACTTGCATACATAATCATGCAAACATAATTATCTATTTGCAACAATTGCATTCGCTGGAACCATCTTGGTTCCATACCATTCAACCTAAGAAATATCCATATTCCTATTTCTTCATTTACAGGTTGTATAATTCAATTTAAATCCCTGCCTCATCTGCTATTAAGGAATCACAGGGACACATTGCAATGAATTAATTCACATCATTGCACAAAGATCTCAGGGCTTAAACAAACCATGTGCCAACTTGCATACTTCAAATATGACAAGCATTCCAGCAGCCTTCTTGGCCTTCCCTTCCCTAGTTTATTTACTAGTGTATTGTCTTAAATCCTATCATCAAATATGCTAAGTGAACATGTCACTGCAAACATGGAAACATCCATAATCTTTCCTAGCATAATTCTCCCCAGAAATAAGCAGACAGTTATTTCCTAAATGGGGTCAATATGTCTTGATCTTAGTAAAATATAAGAATATTTTCAACTGTAAAAGAGGCATGGCATGTTCTTATTATATTGATCTGCAAGCCTTTATGATTGATTCAGATTCAAGATCTGGTTCAATCATAATTTTAGCTTGTGAGTTTCCTTCTTTTTTTTTTGATTTGATTAAGGGCTCAGCACTTAGAAAATTTCTATTGCACCCTTAACATTTTTTTTTTCTTTTCAAGCCTCAGCACTTATACCAAGTATAATGCAGCTCCCAACATTTTTGTAAAGTTTCCATGCCATAGATCTATAACAGTTGAGAGTATTCTCTGTATAATTTTAAGATCCTAGACTTTAACATTTATGAGTATAAATAAAACAGTATGATTCACATCCAAAGACAAATGTCTCAACCAATCAAAGATCATCAAAATCATCCATATTAAATCATATCAGATTTAAAATAAGACATCCAAAAAGCATTGATGAAATCATCAAAACCAGAAATATATAAATGGCAATATAAAAAGTGGCTGCCTCATCTCAGGTCTTAATGCCATGAACTCAGTGAGATTACTCACCTAAATATTTCCTCTTATTAATCCAGAAAATCCTTGTATGAGTGTTTTCTCCTTCCTTCCAATATTTTTCTTCCTTTCTTATTTTTGTGCAGCTCGGGGTAAAAATAATTCTATTGGCTAAAACTGCCTATTTATATGCATTTTTTCCACTAGGGTTTTGTTAAAACAAAATTCCATTTCTGACCTAACCATCTTCATTCATTTTCCTCCTTAATACCCCGGCCATATTAACCAATTTAAAGGCTGCATTTTCTTTCTTTTACTTTTCAGAAAATGGCCACTCACCTAGTCATGTTAAAAGTGTGACTATCCTATTTTATATTTTAATTATTCCTGAGAATCCCCTTTGCTATTTTTGCCTACACAAGCATATTGACTTGTATCACATTTCATGTCATTTTAATGTTATAGTTTCACTTGCTTATATATATATATATATATATATACTTTTCAGTACTTAAAAATGTATATTTGTATACATATCTTATCTAGGCTTATTTAATTCCTCTTTAATTTCAGAAACATATGCACCTATATGTATACAGGTTTACAAATCCTTATAATATATATATATATATGTATAATTTTCTTTTCTGGGTTTTAAATAAAATCTGTTTACTAATTTAAAGTAAAACTTACTTTTCTTATTTTCTAAGATAATCCATATAATTCCAGAAATCAAATATCCATGTTGCAAAAATCATGTTTGTATTGCTTTTTAATTCTTGTTTTAAATCCAAGAAATCTGGAGTTCTTCCTTGTGCCATTTCAGTGTGCACGTGCACACATATACTTGCACACTATTTATTCCAGAAATTTCACCATATTTAAATCTAAATATTTCAAAAATTAAATCATTTTACAAAAATGATTTTTCACAAAATTTTGGGATATTACAAAATTTTTATTTTATTCATCCTAAACAATTTAAGATGAATAACAACAATAATATTTATAGTTTTATATACATATGCCATTATATATTACTAATTAACATTTAATTGATATAGTTAATAAATATTTTCTTTTAACTAAAACAATTTTAATTAAATATTATTAATAAATTTGGAAAATATTATTTATAATTTATCTTAAACTATTTTAAGATATATATTGAACTATAACATTTACATTTATATATATAGATCTATCAATAAATACATACATATATATATGTATATATGTATGTATGTATGTTTATTTTAATGAAATAAATTCAAATTAATTATTTTATTTAATTGATACAATTAATTAAATATTTAAATAATTTTCGAAAAATATTAATTTAATTTCAAATATTTTTGAAAATATTTTATAACCTTTATAAAATTTTATTTTATATTTAAATTTAAAATTTAAAGTAATTTTTTAATTTCAAATTGAATTTTGAAAGTTAGCCCAAGGCCTAAATCAGTTTGGGCATTTACCACTGAACCAAACTTTTAGACTTCCTCCATCATTGAGCCAGGCCAGTAGCTAGGGATGGGAAAATACTTGATTTTCCAACATCAAACCTAGACACTAATATTCTTTACACTCATCTTATAGGTGGACTTAATTAGTTGGCCCTAATGTTGTCAATTTAGATCGCATAGACCATCTGGGGTTCGATACCATTGTTGGAACTAGGAAAGTTAACAGCAGGTAAAGTAGGTAGATTTCAGAAAAAAAATTCTATTTCGGATCATAATGTGCCTATGGAGGCTAATTGCTTGCCCTAGATCTAATCAAGATTATTTAAATAAAATCCAAATTTATTTAATTTTCTAATTCTTAATTAATGAATTTAATAACATGAATTTTCTATGGTTTATGAGTGTATCAAATACACTTGCATGTCGTGTATATGCAACATATATCAAAGTGCACATAGTCAATGTCTTCATATATAGATTTTGGGATTTGCATCTACAAAGTATACATTCGCCATTTATATGTATTGACTATCTCAAAACACCGTTTAATATTATACAAAATATTGGAATGTATATAAAATTTATAAATTTCAAAATTAAATATATAAAATAAAAAAATTAAGATTAATCTTAACCGAATGAACATGATTTTAAATTTTAAATTTAAACATATGACAAAGGATAAGTAAATATTTCAAAATTTCAAAACCAAATTTTAAAGATTGTAATTAAAAATACTATAATAAACAATATATATTTATATAATTAATTATTCAGCCATTTTTCTAAACTATTTAAATATATGTATATATTAACAAATATATATATGTTCATATTTTATTATTAACTAAATTTAATATAATATATATAATATAATTAACTAAATGTTTTCAGCTAGGAAAAATAAATTATTATTTTTTCTTTCTGAAAAAATATTTGAAATAATATATATATATATTATTAAACATAAAAAAATTATAACATAATTAAAATATATAAAGGTTTTGATTGCAAATTTTTAATTTCTTTTATTTGTTGAAAATAATTTGAAGATTATATACACACATAGATATATATATATATATATATATATATGAATTTTAAAACATGTATTACTGAAATATAGATTATAAAATGACAAATAATTATTTACATTAAGTTATGTAAACAATACTTCTAACGCACACACACATACACATAAATAATATATTTAATATGACCAAATTGCAGTAATTTTTTTATTAAATGAATGTAAATAAATATATAACAATATGTATAACAGTTGTCTAAAGTGATGAAATTAATGACACAGTTTAGTGAGATAATATATGCATATATAAAATCATTATATACACACAGTTATATATATATATAACACTACCACATGATTGTAAATTAAACTAAAATAAACCTCTTTGAAATAAAGTTGTTAAATGCATGTTGGTTGTTAGATAACTCCAAGATTAAACTTGAATCGATCTCTAAACTTTACAACAATTTGTATTTATTCTGATGTTCATTTGGCTGTTGAATTTCAACAAAGGGGAAGGGTGTAACGACCCGGTATTTTGGACCATTCAAATCGACAATAAATCCACACATGTCAGACTTGAATAATTCAAAATATCAGATTGTTAATTTAAATTTGGCAAAACTCAGCATATGCAGTAAATAAATCAATCACAGAATCACAGACCCAGAGTAATACAATAATACGCAGCGGAATAGATAAAATAGTAGTTCATGAAGCTACTATAAAAACATCAGAGTTAGAAATAAAATGTAACAGAATATCTCAAATACAGTGAAGTCTCCAATCCAAACAGATGACTTCTGTGAACGAATCAACTGGAAAGCTGGAAGCTGAATCAAAAGTTGGATCTCCACAGGAAGCTCCAAACTCCAAAGGTGAGTCTCAAATGCTGTATCACTCGGTCTGACCCGAACGTAAAGCAAAACACAAAACACTCGAGTCAGGATTAACATTCTTATATCAATAAATCCAACTCAAGTGAAATATCAACTGAAATACGAGTAACTTAAAGGATGTTTGGGATAACCATCCTCTAAGGATCTTCAGAACTATCTACAAGGTGGAAATATACATTTTAACACCGTGGTCATTTCAATTAAATTTATACTTCAAAACCCAAATATCATTTCATTTCAAATATATCTATTTTCCAAAATAGTATATATATATCTTAAATGATTTGAAAAGTAAAGTATTTAATTTCCTCAAGTTTAGCAAATCGATTCAAATCAACTTCAAATTCCAAATTCAAATTTATTCAAAGCTCAATTCATCAATTTAATTCATTTCTAAACAGATCATTTAAATTTTCAATATATTTCAAAGCTTTAATATTCAACATTTTCAAAGTTAAATTTAACAGTTTCATATAGCTCTTGATTTAACTTCATTATTATTTAATCAGGGAATATTCACTTAATAAATTCAATATCATTTAACTAGCCTTAAATTACATTTTACTAAATATTTCCTTAAACCTTTATTTAAACAAGAAATATCCATTAGATTACTTATAAATCAAACTCAAGTAATAAATCATATCTTACATCTCAATTTCAATGAGTTTCAAATCGGTTTAATTAAATAAAATTCTTTATTGAATACAATTTCAACTAAATTCAAATTATCTTTCTAACCTTAACTTATTCAAATTATTACCAAAATCTATTTTGAAATAGATTTTAAATACTCAACATATTATATGTATTTAAATCAATCATTCCCATTTATATATAATAATTTAAGGCTCAACATTTATTAAAACCATATATTTCTTTCCAAAACCATAGAATTCACTTTTTTTTAAAATATTTATATATATGGACCAACGGTGTCTGTATATATTTTTATCATATGGTTAAGTGATACGGATATTTATCATTTCAATCCGAAATTTAAATATATACGGGTAGATATCATTTCGACCCGTAATCCCAATTTCAATTCAAATGAAGATCGCTTGGGTTTATCATTTCAACCCATAACGAAATTCTCCTATTCTAAAGTCCGTTCGGGTATGTATCATTTCAACCCATAGTGATTTCTATACTAACAGGGAACTTGCAGAGTGATAACAGATACTAAAAAAATATAACAACAGGCATATATCCTCAGTATAAATAACAGATACGGGTGTCAGATGTCACAGGTGAACAAATAGTAATAACAGGCATATAATACTAGATACTGGTGTCAGATGTCACAGGTGAACAGTTACAGATAATAGCATATATAACAATGTAAATAACTACAGCAGCATATTTCAATTGCTATTTCAATTGAAATCAAATTTAAATAATAAAAGAACGTTAATCGTGAGTGATTGCTCACCTTTCGAGGCTAGATAGATTTGACAGATGAAACGAGTTACGAATCCAAGCACAAAGTGAGATAGACACGAATTTGATGAAGGAAACAAGCACGACGGGCCAAAAGCTGATAAAATGGGAATCGATGAGAATCAAATAAAAATCAGTTTTGATATAACCGAGGGTACATACATTATATATATATATATATATCCAGTATTGTAGTTAAGACAACTATTAAATAATATAAAGATTTTAAAACCATTATCCTTAAACTCAGATATTAAAAATCAACGGTATATAAATTTGAAAGCTAACAGATACATACACATTTGTATATAAATTTATATGCAGACAAGTAAACTTATACAAACCCATATGCCTATATGTATAGCCTGTAAACAAAAAAAAAAAAAATAGCAACTGGACTTATAAATTTTTCCCAAACTAAATATTGTTAGGGAACATTGTCTGGTGGAAGAAAAAGAGTTGGAAGAATAGTATATTTAGGTAACTATAATTTTTAACTAATAGATAGCTTTACTTATAAAAAAAATTTCTAACAGCACATGTATGCGAAAACTTAAACTATCCTACATACCTAAAAAAAATATAAACATACTTTAACTTTATAACATACCAGACTCCCGGCTATTATATAAAAATTATATCCTGAAAATACTACCACACTTACATATATGTAATCATATAGTAAACAGACGTATGCAGTTTATGTTCATAAACAATTATACAAACATGTGCAGGATGTTCAACTTATGCAGTAACATTTAATTACATATATATCAGAACCTATATACGTAGAGTGAAAGAAAAAACAAATTTAATAAACACATACTTGATAAAATATTATATTATAAAATCTACTTATAAAATATATGTGTAAACATCTGTAAACTGAGATATATTAACTTTCGAACCACACAATAAAATATGTATTAAAATTTCAAAAGCAACACGTAAAGCAACATTTCTAAAACAATGTCTGTATAAATCAGACAGAAGGCTTGCAAAAGTAATGACTGCGACCATGTTAAATGAATAGTACTATATAATATATATATGAACTATAAATGGACGAACTATGTATACAACTTTATAATAAATTATAGAATACTAACTAAACATATATATGGTAACATCTATATATTACTGCATATATATAAAAACAGAATATAAATCAGTATAACTAATATTTATATAAACTATACACACTTGAAAATTATATATATATACAACCAAATGCCCTTATATACACACAGATCATATACTTATTTATAAATATTATTATGACATGTATAAAATACTAAAATCAACACCTTTTTGTAACGCAGCCTTGATTCCAGAGATATGCAGACTTGAAACAATCGGAACAACTTAACATATACATACAATATATAAATAAAAATGATATTACCTAAATATAAATAGTAGGGCTGCGGTGCACTGGGTCATAGGTTGATGGTGGACAGTGCTCGGAAGCGGTGACAGGGAAAGGTAGGTTGACGAGAGAGGAGGAAGCTTCGATCGAAGTAGAAAAAGAAAGAAGGAGCAGGTCTCGGCTTGGGTGGGTTCGTAGTGCGGAGGTGGTTTGGGCGAGCAAAGACGAGAGAGCGCGGTTGCAGGTGACGTGGTCGATGGTTTCGCCATGGTTTCGGGTAGCTGGGTCATGGGGCGGTGCTGGATCTGGCATGGGGAGGAGGCGTCGGCGGCAAGGTGGGCTGGATGAGGAGCACGAGGATGAGCGGCTTCCAAGGCGAGTTTACTCATATATAAAGAAGAGGTGAATCGGCCATGGCCGAGAGGAAGTGGAAGAAGGGCACGATTTTGAAGTGGAGGCTTCAGGAAATAAAGAAGGTTTTATTTCATAACAAAGTATTCCTTTGAAAAAGGAGATCTAAGATTTAACAGAGAAAGAAGTGAACCGGCTACAGCTGTTATGCAAATATGTATATAATAAAAAGGAATAAATGCAATATCAACGTTAGCTTTGATTCAGTAGAAAAGTTATAGCAAATTATTAAGGTTTGGGCTGCCGTTTCAAACTTGAAACCGAAGGAAAATCAAAAGGTCACGATTTGTGGTACCGTTACAACGAACAGACTATATCACTTCTGTTGCGCACCGGACCTCAAAATACAAAATAAATATACCGTTGAGATCAGCACGACGAGACGATCGAACCGGTACACAGATATCAGTGGTACGATAATCCGATCAAAAGTCGATAATCGGTACCGAAAATGCTGCTATTTTGCCAGAATTAAGATAAACGGAGCAATAGAAATCCAAATTTGGAAAAACGAATTTCGCAGTTTGATTCAGAATGATCTGAATAAATTTTATCCTGTTGACATGTTTTGGTTTCGGAAAACTTTTAAATTCACTGTTATTAACCGGTTTGATTTGGAATGAAATTTCACAGGAAAATAAACTTCAATATTATCAGATGAAAATTTACCGGTTGCTATATTAAAATAGACGTATTCCAAATAGTAAATTTTTATTTTCAAATTTTATTGTTTAAAATTTCACAAAATTTCAATTAATTACGTCTTAAAAATTATTAAAATTTACTGGTCGTTACACTCTCCCCCACTCAAAACTTTTCGTCCCCGAAAAGAAAGGAGGTAGGAGAATAGAAACAACCAGAAAGAAAAATAGATTGAAGGTTAAGATTAAACAATTAATTTAAAACTATATAAATTTTATTTGAAGTATTCATTTGAAAACTTCATTTGCAATCAATTATCTTTAATACTTTAATACTTTTCAAAAATCCATTTGTAAATTCTTGCCTCATTTATCAATACCTTTTATATGTTTAAATAATATCTTTATAAATATATAAAACTATTTGAAAACAGTTATTTACATTATTACTTATATTTACAAAGAAGTTATTTGAAAACATTAAATCCATAATTCATAAATTTATTAATTTATCTCAAGATACTTTTCAAATATTATTAAGAAATCAATAATTATTTAAAAAAAATAGTCAACAAGGAAAAGAAGGAGGACTTGGAAAAGCAGAATATAGGTGAATAAATAAAGCTGAGCAGATAAGGTAGATTCAAGGAATAGTATCGGGCATGAATAGTTAATTTAGAACCATAAGGGTCTTGATTCCAAATATTGATACAAAATTTTCTTTGTTGGAAATACTTTTATTATAAAATACCTTTATAGCGAAACAAATTTTCTTTCGAAAATACTTTTATAACTCGATGTTTCAACAAGTTTATCCTTGTTCCTGTAGACTCTGGTAGTGCGTTGATCAGGCGCAAAACTAGAATTCTCCAGGTACTTAGTAGACCTGTTTCAACACCCAGTGAAAATACTGGAAAAACTTTTTAAAAACTGATATGGAAAGTACAATCCAAACAACAAAACGAACAAAACCTTTGTCTAACCATGGTTCGCAGATACACAATGGTTACGCCTGGGTCCCTCAGGAAACAATCCATATCCGTAAGCTTTCTCAGCCCTGCGAGTTACGCCATGATGACTAGTAGAATGCAGGATACACAATGGTTACGCCTGGATCCCCCAGGAAACAATCCGTACCCCCAGGCAAGACTCAACCAAGCATTTGCGCTACTATTCGCGACCTACACATATTGCAGGATACACAATGATTACGCCTGGATCCCCTAGGAAACAATCCGTACCCCTAGGCAAGACTCAGCCAGGCAGTTGCGCTATGCAGTCACGAGAGAACAATAAGACCATGGGTAACGCCATGGAATTCGAAGGACACTCGAGTATCATATCCGGAAAACCAAAATCAGAGAGAATAATATCGATAGAATGAATCCAAGATGTGGCCACAAATCGGATATCAAGCAGAAGGCACTTTCCATATCTTTACTTCGAAAATATGTATCATATAGTACCTTTTCAAATCACTTTCAAATATCGTACTTATATAAATCCATTATATATAAGATTAAATTTTCAAATCAAATACTTTCCAAAATCAATAGTATATCAAATCATACTTATATAGACTTCAATTATATAAGATTTCACTTTCAAATTGAGTACCTTTTCAAATCTATATTTTCGAATCAATTTCATACTCATACAAATCAATTTTATATCAGTTCGACAACTCCCAAATCAAGTGTTTAGTAACATAAGGTTCTCAAATTTAAATTTGTTTCAATATCAGTTCAATTTCAAAATCATATACAATTTCACCAAATTATTTCTTCTCAAATTAATATCTTTAGTTTCAAAGTTTCCAAAATAATAGATTTAGAAAATAAATCCAAATTTCCAAATCAATATAATTCAAGTCAACCAATTCATTTCCAAAATCAAATGTCTTCAAAACCATCTTATACTTACGTAAGGTCTATCTTATATAAGGATCAAAATTTTCAAAATAAATTTCGCTGTATGAAGAGCCATATGGGATTTGAATATCTTTGCTTTTATGGGTTATATATCTTTGTAATTTAAATTGGAAATTTTCTTTTAGTAAGCAAAGATATTCTAACTCGACAGCCTTCAATTTCAGCGTCAAAATATATCAATGATAATAGAATATAAGGTGTACATACGCCATCATTTCGAAGAATCACATTTGATCGCTCGCTCGATCACACAAGTTCGCTTTCGAACTAGTATTGTCCATTCGACTTCCTTAATGCGGATTTTCGATATGGTTTCTCAACTAGAAGCTATCAGTCTCCTTGCATAGCCATATACTATGATAGAGAATTCTAGAATCCAGCCCAAAGTCCATATCAAATATTCGCCATCAAGAATCGAATGAAAAATCCTAACACGAAATGGTGTACTTCACCTCGAACTTGTGTACTCAAACCTGGATCAAATTAATTATGCGAATAAACAGCATACGTACAACTTATATATTTATTCCAACTTGTTAAATATATAGTTTCATAAAGATGTTACTAAGTTAAAACATTTAAACTAAATTTTATTCAAAATATTTTGAAGACCAAATTCTTTTCGAAACATTTCAAATCTAAATTTCATATTAGAAAATTTTAAAATTTGCCTTATTCATTTACTTAACAAAACAGTTTCAACTTATTTAAATCATATTACTTCATACTTAAACATTCAAAACAAATTTATATACTTTATCAAAATACTTTTCAAAATTTCTCAGCTTTGAAAAGTTAACCTTGATTTGGAAGTGCTCGAACCTTCAAAATAGTTGAAGAAATCATTTTCAAATTCAGGAGTTGGATATCAACAACAAATCAGTAAGTCAATTTTCAAAAGATAGGCTTATATCAAATTCGAAACATGAGGACTGAACACCGGCTTACTTCAAATCATTTCAAGTATATATATACATATATCTTTCGAATATCAAATCTTACTTCATAATTTTGAAATCAAAATTGGTTTCGCAAAATCACTCGCGTAGCAATGCTACTAAAGTGGCCTATCCCCCACTCTGAAACTCGAAAATCAATGTCGATGATGCGTGCACTCATCACCGAAATTATTTTCCAGCGACATAAGTGAGTTCTGGACTTCTATTTTTTCTCAACTTCTTTTGAAATTTTCTTCGAAACTCATTAAAATCATTGGAACATTTCTTATTCGGAAAATACTTTTAAATCATATTATTATTATATATTTCAAAATCTTAAACCAATTTCAAAATACCGGAGTTCAATTCTCGAATTTCAAATTTTTAAAATCCTTTAGTCATAAATCATTTTTAGATAAATCAAATTTCTTATATAATTTTTCAAAATTACAAATCCTTTCGAAACCTCAGATTCTTATTTTAAAAAGGGTATTAAATCTTTATCGAAAACATTTCACTTTTATATATAGAATAAAATCATACTTATCAAAATAATAATTTCGGTTTAGAAAACAATTTCTAGAATACAAAACCCGATTTTCAAAGGATGATTTGAGAATGGATTTCAACAAAGATAGAGATTCAAATTAGAGGAACTCTAATCAAATAAAATTTCTGATTCGAAGATAGGCTTGAACGAAGATGAGACAATTAACTTACAAAATAGGAGATGGATATACTTATACAAGTCGCGGGCGACCTTAACCGTGTCAACCGTGACTTCAGGAACAAGATCGATGTAGAATTCCAAGAAAAACCAACATTCGATCGCAAGAGATAGTGGTATCTAAACCAAAGATATATAAATCTCCGGTGAATCAATGCCAATTGTAAAGGAGTTCCACCCCTTTACAAATCATCCAAAGATTTGCGGGATCGCCTATTCTTATAGAGATCATTCGAAGTGGAGTTATGGGATACTCCAGAATCAAAAGAATACAAATAGGGAGAGACAAGAATGAATTTTGGAACTGCAAGGAACGTTCCAAAGTTCAAAGGAAATCGAGTCAAAAGGAAGAAATTCAAACTCGAACGAAAGTGATTCTGTAAATAAATTTACTATATATGCTAAGTTTTGCCTAGAGCCAAAGCTCTGATACCATCTGTAACGACCCGGTATTTTGGACCATTCAAATCGACAATAAATCCACACATGTCAGACTTGAATAATTCAAAATATCAGATTGTTAATTTAAATTTGGCAAAACTCAGCATATGAAGTAAATAAATCAATCACAGAATCACAGACCCAGAGTAATACAATAATACGCAGCGGAATAGATAAAATAGTAGTTCATGAAGCTACTATAAAAACATCAGAGTTAGAAATAAAATGTAACAGAATATCTCAAATACAGTGAAGTCTCCAATCCAAACAGATGACTTCTGTGAACGAATCAACTGGAAAGCTGGAAGCTGAATCAAAAGTTGGATCTCCACAGGAAGCTCCAAACTCCAAAGGTGAGTCTCAAATGCTGTATCACTCGGTCTGACCCGAGCGTAAAGCAAAACACAAAACACTCGAGTCAGGATTAACATTCTTATATCAATAAATCCAACTCAAGTGAAATATCAACTGAAATACGAGTAACTTAAAGGATGTTTGGGATAACCATCCTCTAAGGATCTTCAGAACTATCTACAAGGTGGAAATATACATTTTAACACTGTGGTCATTTCAATTAAATTTATACTTCAAAACCCAAATATCATTTCATTTCAAATATATCTATTTTCCAAAATAGTATATATATATCTTAAATGATTTGAAAAGTAAAGTATTTAATTTCCTCAAGTCTAGCAAATCGATTCAAATCAACTTCAAATTCCAAATTCAAATTTATTCAAAGCTCAATTCATCAATTTAATTCATTTCTAAACAGATCATTTAAATTTTCAATATATTTCAAAGCTTTAATATTCAACATTTTCAAAGTTAAATTTAACAGTTTCATATAGCTCTTGATTTAACTTCATTATTATTTAATCAGGGAATATTCACTTAATAAATTCAATATCATTTAACTAGCCTTAAATTACATTTTACTAAATATTTCCTTAAACCTTTATTTAAACAAGAAATATCCATTAGATTACTTATAAATCAAACTCAAGTTATAAATCATATCTTACATCTCAATTTCAATGAGTTTCAAATCGGTTTAATTAAATAAAATTCTTTATTGAATACAATTTCAACTAAATTCAAATTATCTTTCTAACCTTAACTTATTCAAATTATTACCAAAATCTATTTTGAAATAGATTTTAAATACTCAACATATTATATGTATTTAAATCAATCATTCCCATTTATATATAATAATTTAAGGCTCAACATTTATTAAAACCATATATTTCTTTCCAAAACCATAGAATTCGCTTTTTTTTAAAATATTTATATATATGGACCAACGGTGTCTGTATATATTTTTATCATATGGTTAAGTGATACGGATATTTATCATTTCAATCCGAAATTTAAATATATACGGGTAGATATCATTTCGACCCGTAATCCCAATTTCAATTCAAATGAAGATCGCTTGGGTTTATCATTTCAACCCATAACGAAATTCTCCTATTCTAAAGTCCGTTCGGGTATGTATCATTTCAACCCATAGTGATTTCTATACTAACAGGGAACTTGCAGAGTGATAACAGATACTAAAAAAATATAACAACAGGCATATATCCTCAGTATAAATAACAGATACGGGTGTCAGATGTCACAGGTGAACAGATAGTAATAACAGGCATATAATACTAGATACTGGTGTCAGATGTCACAGGTGAACAGTTACAGATAATAGCATATATAACAATGTAAATAACTACAGCAGCATATTTCAATTGCTATTTCAATTGAAATCAAATTTAAATAATAAAAGAACGTTAATCGTGAGTGATTGCTCACCTTTCGAGGCTAGATAGATTTGACAGATGAAACGAGTTACGAATCCAAGCACAAAGTGAGATAGACACGAATTTGATGAAGGAAACAAGCACGACGGGCCAAAAGCTGATAAAATGGGAATCGATGAGAATCAAATAAAAATCAGTTTTGATATAACCGAGGGTACATACATTATATATATATATATCCAGTATTGTAGTTAAGACAACTATTAAATAATATAAAGATTTTAAAACCATTATCCTTAAACTCAGATATTAAAAATCAACGGTATATAAATTTGAAAGCTAACAGATACATACACATTTGTATATAAATTTATATGCAGACAAGTAAACTTATACAAACCCATATGCCTATATGTATAGCCTGTAAACAAAAAAAAAAAAATAGCAACTGGACTTATAAATTTTTCCCAAACTAAATATTGTTAGGGAACATTGTCTGGTGGAAGAAAAAGAGTTGGAAGAATAGTATATTTAGGTAACTATAATTTTTAACTAATAGATAGCTTTACTTATAAAAAAAATTTCTAACAGCACATGTATGCGAAAACTTAAACTATCCTACATACCTAAAAAAAATATAAACATACTTTAACTTTATAACATACCAGACTCCCGGCTATTATATAAAAATTATATCCTGAAAATACTACCACACTTACATATATGTAATCATATAGTAAACAGACGTATGCAGTTTATGTTCATAAACAATTATACAAACATGTGCAGGATGTTCAACTTATGCAGTAACATTTAATTACATATATATCAGAACCTATATACGTAGAGTGAAAGAAAAAACAAATTTAATAAACACATACTTGATAAAATATTATATTATAAAATCTACTTATAAAATATATGTGTAAACATCTGTAAACTGAGATATATTAACTTTCGAACCACACAATAAAATATGTATTAAAATTTCAAAAGCAACACGTAAAGCAACATTTCTAAAACAATGTCTGTATAAATCAGACAGAAGGCTTGCAAAAGTAATGACTGCGACCATGTTAAATGAATAGTACTATATAATATATATATGAACTATAAATGGACGAACTATGTATACAACTTTATAATAAATTATAGAATACTAACTAAACATATATATGGTAACATCTATATATTACTGCATATATATAAAAACAGAATATAAATCAGTATAACTAATATTTATATAAACTATACACACTTGAAAATTATATATATATATACAACCAAATGCCCTTATATACACACAGATCATATACTTATTTATAAATATTATTATGACATGTATAAAATACTAAAATCAACACCTTTTTGTAACGCAGCCTTGATTCCAGAGATATGCAGACTTGAAATAATCGGAACAACTTAACATATACATACAATATATAAATAAAAATGATATTACCTAAATATAAATAGTAGGGCTGCGGTGCACTGGGTCATAGGTTGATGGTGGACAGTGCTCGGAAGCGGTGACAGGGAAAGGTAGGTTGACGAGAGAGGAGGAAGCTTCGACCGAAGTAGAAAAAGAAAGAAGGAGCAGGTCTCGGCTTGGGTGGGTTCGTAGTGCGGAGGTGGTTTGGGCGAGCAAAGACGAGAGAGCGCGGTTGCAGGTGACGTGGTCGATGGTTTCGCCATGGTTTCGGGTAGCTGGGTCATGGGGCGGTGCTGGATCTGGCATGGGGAGGAGGCGTCGGCGGCAAGGTGGGCTGGATGAGGAGCACGAGGATGAGCGGCTTCCAAGGCGAGTTTACTCATATATAAAGAAGAGGTGAATCGGCCATGGCCGAGAGGAAGTGGAAGAAGGGCACGATTTTGAAGTGGAGGCTTCAGGAAATAAAGAAGGTTTTATTTCATAATAAAGTATTCCTTTGAAAAAGGAGATCTAAGATTTAACAGAGAAAGAAGTGAACCGGCTACAGCTGTTATGCAAATATGTATATAATAAAAAGGAATAAATGCAATATCAACGTTAGCTTTGATTCAGTAGAAAAGTTATAGCAAATTATTAAGGTTTGGGCTGCCGTTTCAAACTTGAAACCGAAGGAAAATCAAAAGGTCACGATTTGTGGTACCGTTACAACGAACAGACTATATCACTTCTGTTGCGCACCGGACCTCAAAATACAAAATAAATATACCGTTGAGATCAGCACGACGAGATGATCGAACCGGTACACAGATATCAGTGGTACGATAATCCGATCAAAAGTCGATAATCGGTACCGAAAATGCTGCTATTTTGCCAGAATTAAGATAAACGGAGCAATAGAAATCCAAATTTGGAAAAACGAATTTCGCAGTTTGATTCAGAATGATCTGAATAAATTTTCTCCTGTTGACATGTTTTGGTTTCGGAAAACTTTTAAATTCACTGTTATTAACCGGTTTGATTTGGAATGAAATTTCACAGGAAAATAAACTTCAATATTATCAGATGAAAATTTACCGGTTGCTATATTAAAATAGACGTAATCCAAATAGTAAATTTTTATTTTCAAATTTTATTGTTTAAAATTTCACAAAATTTCAATTAATTACGTCTTAAAAATTATTAAAATTTACTGGTCGTTACAAAGGGATTGGAAGATGTTCACGGCCAACATGGATGCAAGGAAAATGTCTAGTTAAATGTGAGGGTATGAATTTGCTTAAATAGAGAAAATCGGAGGAACTAATTCTCCTCCTTTTACTCATTCTCCTTTTCTAATTCCATATCCATATCCAAATTCAAACAAACTCACCCCCTACCTTTTCTCTCCTTATGGCCCTCTAGAAACAAAGGCTATTTGGGTCTTTAATCAGTCAATACTCATTTAATAATTAATGATGCTTAAATTGTATATAAATGCGGATCGATATCGTACGTTGATATACATATATATAACTTTATATAAGCACCCAGTTAATTACCGTTGGCACCCATAAAACACCAATAACATCCAACACATCAAATAAATAACAAATATTTCATAAATATTAATTAATTAAATTAAATTATAACAACTATAAATCAATTAAATCCTATTGTATTTTGGAGAAATCAACAACATGGTTGTGCGACCGGTGGGTGTGTCAGCGATTAATATTGAATAATTCAAATATTAATGTTCGTACATCACTCTAGCTAGTGGTGGATAGTCTGGCCGAATTTATCGCGTATAAATCTTCATTGATGAAATCCAATTTTACAATTTCAATAGTACCTTTTAGTAACGATTATTTACACCATTCTCTTTGTGAATACTATATCACATTATGACTTATGGAATTTGGATTTGGTCAAAATCCAATATCATCCATATTCAAATCAGTGGTACTAAACAAAGCCCTTGGTTCAATAATAACGCTTATTATTAATCGTGCTACTCTTGCCAAAGATTTTGACTTTGAGTTAACTAAAGTTAAACGTGATACTAACCTCATACAACTGAGGAGATAAATTCTTTATTGAACAGTGTTCACTTCCAATGCTTCAACTCAGACCAATCTATAGTCGCTTAATGGTCGACATGCCATGATTTAACTATATTCAAAGTGGATCACCCACATTGAAGCTTAATAGTATTCTTAAGTAGATAGAATTGTGTAATATCGGCACTTCGAGAATTCCTATTTGACCTAGTTGTTATTAACCAGTTGAAACAATCGGGTGAGTCGCTCCACCGTTATCCAGTATCTATCAGTTCGTAACCACTTGGTGCCCCAGCATCCATGAATAATACAGTGCTTAACATCTGAAAAGCATTGCGTACTCTGGTCTCAACAGATGTAAAGATATCTTTTCTCGAAACATTTTGACCAGGAATATTTAAAATAATATGTTATTCTATATTGTGATAATTTTCTCATAGTTACAACTCTTCGTAACAATTATCACAAAGCATATTATTTAAGGATTTTCTATTAATATACTTTAAATTAATTACTTAAATATTTATATCACTATACAACAAATATATAAGAGAAATCAAATACCTTCATTATGAATAAGATTAGTTATAGAGTTTAGATATATGTAACAAATTACATGATGGTCCCTAGAGCATACTCCTAACTCTCTATAACGATCGGTCTTTTCGACCCTCAAAAGTCAACATTAATATATCTACGTCGTTTACGTATAGAGCATACGAGTGTCGGAAAGACAGATTATTGGGGTTAAAGAAAATAAAAAACAGAAAAGAATCTCACATCGTGACGAGTAATATATGATATACAAATTATCTTTAGAAAAGAAAATTTTAAATGCATACATCAATCAAAGTAAACTAACTTGTCATCAGCATGGACAATTATAACAGCCTGCCCTTACAAACGCTGATAAATACAATACATCACAAGAAATGCAGTGGAAATAAAATATGTGAATTGGCCTTGGAGGCATCCAGCTCGTCTCCTGAAGCTCCTAAAGCATCCAGCTAAATAGGGAAATATATTCGAGGTTAACCCAAGCATTAAAAGAAGATAACGCCCAGATTAGTCTGGTAAATTAGCATGAGAAGTCTCAAATCATATGGATTATTCATGTAATAAATCCTTTCAAAAATAAAGGTATCTCATAAGACCACGCCGCACATAAAAACAGACGGGTTTTCATCTTACGATTCCAAACTTTTTTTTAGAAAATCTTGTGATATTATAATCTAGGGTTTAAAATAAATATGTAACGTAGCCAGAATAGTTACATTAATTACATTCAACAGCATTTTTAGTATACAACTAAGTCCATAAGGCATGTATTGAAGAATGGATTCCATTAATGACAAGGCTATTGTGGTACTGTCTGTCACAGTACACCTCTAAATAAAATGTTCCGAGAACCTTAGCTAAATCCTTGCAAATCTAAATCAGCCTACACCTTCCTAGATAATACTGAATATGCCATCAAACCGGTTGTGACCAACATCAATATTGGTCCCCTAGTATACATAAATCTATAATTATCGATCTTGATCGGGTGATGACCGCACCATAATGGTAGCGAACCACATAGCCCTGAAGCATATCCCCTATTTTAGTCATTGTTGTGTGTGTAGTTTGAGGTTACTTTTTACCTTTTAGAAAATCCCACTTGGAATGCTAACACTTCCCTTTAGACAACAATGCAATGGCAGCACTCATCCATGTTCAGGATATGAACAAACCAAAGGCACTACTTCTACTTCATCTTGGAATCACCCTCAGGATTAGTTGCAAGTAGCACTTGCACGACAAAGAACTCCGTCTTTGATTTCATCATCTTCAAGATGTCTTCAATTCGAATGCTTATACTGGTTCGAAGTGGTTTTTGAATAACTCATGCTAATCCAATCCCGATCTCTCCGAACCAATAATTGATAGTTTCAAAATTGGCCAAGATTTGATAGTCAGTTATTTAATTATCAAATAAGTAAACAATCCAATCATGGATTTAATTTCATATGAAAATCAAGCATCATTAAACACATAAGCAACCACTAAGACTCCTTAATTAATCCTTTCCATTAATTAAAATTACTTTGTAAATACTTGTATTAAAATACCTTTACAAATGATATACATATGTATACTACTCATTGACTATTCATTTATACTCTTCCAATGCTTGGAATATCCCAATACATATCTCATCGGTATGAGTATATTCAAAATACACTACAATTTCAGTACTTAGAAAGCATATTCATACACTTACCTTAACAATATAAGTATAATCACAAAATCTTAAAAAAGATTTCATTTCCAGAAACATACTTAATTGGGTTAGAACAAATTTCATTTAAAAAAGCATTGATAATATTGAACCCAAAACACGTTTGGTGTAAGAAAATGGATCTTGCAGAAATTAGACCAAATATTGTAACGATCCGTATTTTTAATTTTTTAAATTAGTAAATTTGATATGATTATTGAATAAAAAGGGATAGACATAAAAATTTAGTGATTTACTAAAGTAGTTTATTTAATATGAACTTGAATAAAATTTCAAAATAAACAATTTTGAAGATTTAGGCGATAACTAGTATTGAAATGAAATTTTATATACTGAATGTGTTTATAATCAATATCATGGATTTAATAATAAATGTTTAATTATTTAGATGAAAATAAAATAATTGTTGATAACTAGAATTCATTTGAAATTTAATAATTATTAATGTAATTTATTGGATAGTTAAATTGTTCAAATTTATAATGGAAATTGTTTAAAACAATTGAATCTTGAATTTAATATGGATGAAAATGATGTCAAAAATTTATTTAAACAAGAAAGAAGATCATTTACTTTTAAAATTGAATTTAAAAGTGAATAAATAGAAATTGAAAATTTTATATTTAATTAACGTGAAAAAATAGCCATTTTGGCCAATGTCTCGGATTTCAACGAAACCAGTTTCATTGGATCTGTGATAGTGAGTTATTGTAGGATTTTAATTTTTGTAGCGATCAGATTTATCGTTTAGCCGTGCAAGCTTGAAATGCATAGAATTTAATTAAAATAATTTGATTTTAAAAAGCTATCTTCTGCATACGATCGAACTAGGCCCCAAAACTAGTTCCATTGTGTTCGGAATGAGAGTATAACATATAGAATGCCAGTCGTTTGGAGCTCGAGAATTTCGGACATTATAAGTTAGATATTTTCTAATTATAATATATATATATACTCACCCATCTCTCGACCATTCGTACACCCCGCCTCTCACTTGTCTACCCTATACTCCCCCTCTCCCTCATTTTCAAATTTCAATAGATCGAGAGAAAAAATGATGAGAAAAAGAAAAAAACAAAACAGTCGAAGTCACGATCGTGAGCGCTTGGAGGTGCCATGTGCATGTGAGGCGGCATCGCTAGAGGAGTCGAGGCGGAGTCACGATTTAGGGTTTCACGCTTGACCGTACGTACGCACACGTGCATAGCTGGGTGGAGGCACGAATGGTGGCGGCTTGATCATCAAGGCTTGGGGCGGCGGCATGCTGGAAGGTGGCGGTCATTGTGGTGATGGCCAATTGAAGCTTGGTGGCCTGGGTTCGTGCGCGTCTCGAAGGTTTTGGGTCAGTGAGTGGGTTTGCGTTCGACTAGGATTGCTTGATGGAAGATTGATTAGAGGGGTAACGGTGTTAACTGCTAACTATTTTATTAAATTAATTTAAGTTTTAATTATCTCGAACACTAATTAAATTGTAACTTTTGCATACGAGGTCCGTTTTGAGCGAGACGAGTCGCGATGCGACCGTATCGACGTCGTCATCATGGAGTCAAACTGGAATTTATTTGAAGCTGAAATATTTTCAGTTTTAAATAAAGGTGAGTGTTTTATAACGCTCATGAAGTATTGAATTATTTTTATGTTAGTTAAATTGAGGTTGTGAAGTAATTTAAATTTATTGATTGTTGTTGGTAATTTAAATTGACATCTGATTTGAACTGATATGAATTTAAATTGATAGTTCAATTTGAAATTGAAATTAAATTGCCAGTTAGACACCCGATGTTGATATCCAGTAAATTGTTGTATATTTGACTGATTTGGATGTTGATTGTGATGGTTGCTATTGACTGATAATTTGGATGATTTGGATGTTTGTTTATTTTTATATATCCTGTTATCATCCTATAAATTATCTGATAGTATATAAACTATTATTTGAATTATTTCGAATAAATTAAGAAATAGGTTGAAATGATATATATATATATATATACCCATGACACTTTGATTTGGATTGAAATGATATATATCCATCCCTGAAATTAAAATCGAAATAACTGATCATGTGGCCATTGGATAGAAAACTATATACAGACGCCGAATTGGTTAAATTAAATGATTTCAAAAATTTTGATTTGAAATTATTTAAATGATTTTGATTTAAAGAAATAAAAATTGAATTTATGGAAATCGAATTATTTTCAAACTTGACTCAAAATGTTGAAATTGAAATTTGTTATCAGGAATTGTTTAAAGAGTCAAATTTGAAATTTGAAGCTATAACTGAAATATGAATTAAATTACGGAAATTGATTTATTTCAAAACTTTGAAATTTTATTATAACTTTGAAATATTGCTAAGTAAAAGTGATATAAATCGATATTTCAAAATTTGAGCTTGGAATTGAATTATTTCAAAGATTTGAACCTTAAATTGAATATTGAAGTTTAATTTGATTTAAGTGTAAATCGGTATTTTGAAATTGATCTCGAAATTGATATAAATTGAAATGGTTTGAAATAGGAATTGAATTGAAATTTAAAAAATTGAATCAAATTGTTGAATCGAAATTGAAGTTAAAAATTAAAATCGAAACTGGAATTGATTTGAACTAAAATTGGAATCGAAGTTAAGTCGAATTGAAATCGAAATCGAGTCGATTTGAATTGAATCGAGATTGAAAATTATTTGAATTGGCATAATTGAAATTGAATTAGTTTGATTGGAATTTGGAATTAGGTCTAGATTTGTTGAATGGAAAGAAACGGTTTGATTTGAAACTATTTTCAAAATAAAATTATTTTGATATAAACTGTTTAAAAATTTATCTTTTTAAATATTTAAATTATTTTTATTTTCTAACTATTTTACTGTATAAATCATTTTCAATACTCAAACTATTTTATATTAAACTATTTTAACTATTTAACTATTTAAAAAATTTCAAACTATTTTCTAAAAGTTTAAACTGGTCAAGGTTGGATTGTTTATATTTAAATCGTTGATTTAAATGCGAATTTGGTTAAAATGAAGTTATAACCTAAATTGTAATTCGAATCAAATTTCGAAGTGAAATTGATACATCGAACTGAATTGACATATATTGAGTAAATATGAGGAGTTTTGAAACAAATGATATTTTGAATCGAATATGATATCTTGATATCAAGCATGAATCGTTTTCGAAATGTAAAAGTACCAACCGGTGTGTAAAACGACGTTTGGTTGTTAAAGAAACCGGGGCCTCTTATTGGTATACTCTCTATCAATATTGGAACCACTTTAACAACAGTGTATGCGGAGGAGACTCCAGAATGAAGTGGTTGGATCTGGCGTACGTTGCTGGATTTGAAGAAAGAGAACGATGATGGATAGACCCCGACACTTGTGTCAATTTGAAATGACTAAAACAGGATGGCTTCATTGGGCCAATGTGCGTAGCTACCTCTAGTGGACATCCATTCTTCGATTTTTCTTTTTGGACTTGGTCCATACTATTTCCTTGATGTTGGTTTCGATTGGTGCACCTTGATTTTGGGATAACCTCCCTTTGACTCGATATGGGATGGATGTACGCGGTGGGAAATCATGGCTACGATGTGTTACCACCAGCTCTACGACTCGAACTAGTAGTATCCTAACTTGGGCATTGCCTCATGTTCCTTGTCACACTTTTATCCCTATACGAGACCACTACGATTTTGGTTTAGTGTTGTCGTATCACGGCGCATCCCTATCCCCCGACGTGCTACTGGGGCGTTATATGCAAACTATACGATAATCTTAAAAATGAGTTAAGGGGGATTAATGTAAAGCCTTAACGCTACGAAAAATATTTATTTTATTGATTAGACATTACATATATAGCGTATTCAACTATATATAATATTTTAACGGATCCTTAAGAGATGGAAAATCCCGTAACATCTCTTGTGTTATTGCACGCACGTTATACACTGGATAGGAGATGTAAAACCCCATAAACATCTCTGACACTATTACAATCATGTTATATGTGATGTTGATTTGACTCACATAAGGATATTTTAGTCCTGACTTGAATGTTTTGTCTTTTCATTACGCTCGAGTCAGTCCTGAGTTTTTCAGCCCATTGAAGTTATGTTCTGGAGGACGAAGATGAAGATTTGGTATATTATTACTACTTTTATTGTTCCCATCATCAGCATTGTTTTATTTATTCTATTGTATATATATAACACTGATAAAAGTTGTACAATTATAATCAAATGTATAGTATAAACAACTTCATGAACTATTTATTTGATTATTATATTTTATCATTCCGCTGTGAGATTCTATGTTTGTTTTTCTTTCTTCTCTTATTTCTCTTAATTAACCCCATTGATTATCTGTGTTTCAGATTGTTGGGGTTGGACATGTGTGGATTATTGTCAATTTAAACCTTCCAAAATGTGGGTCGTCATAGTTGGTATCAAATCTTTGGTTTAGCGGTAACCTTAGTTTTGTTGGTTTGACTCATTAGAGATAGGGTAGTAATACCCTAGAATGTGTTGTTTGAGCGTGTGTGTGTGTGTGTGTGTGTATATATATGAGTGAGCATACATGGTCGTGTTATAAAATAATTTATATTATGTTTATTTATCCGTTGAGTTGTTTATGAATTCTAGTCAGTGCGTGGGACGCCATGTCATCGATAGGGGTTTCTAAACACTTAAACGAGGCAAGTCGACATAATATTGTTTTAAAACAGGGTAAATGAAATAATTTTACCTAAATTATATTTTATATATAAAATGATAACTTTCATGAACCTATATGATTATTAATGAATCTTATTTGTTAGGAGATGATAATATTCAGTTATCATTGATTATTGGTTGAATTAAAATAAAAACGAATACTTTGTGAACTCTATTTCACGAAGCATTCGATAATTGAATTGAATTGAAGTCGAATTACAATAAGAATTATTTGAAATAACAAAGATGTAAATTAATGAAATATTTTCCTAATAAGGTAATGAAATTGTATAAGTACATTTATAATATAGATCATAAATAGAAAAGATTTAAAAAGTTGAGAATTTTAGAATTTAAAATTCCATTGATTTTCAAAATTGTTTTCAAAGCCTTTAAAATTAATAATTTTAAAACTTGAAAGTGTTTTGACTAGAAATATATTTTGAAAGAAATAAAGCATTGAACTCGCTTTGGTCTGTAGGAAATAATTTTGGGGATGACTGAAGCATCGCCAATATTCATTTTCGAGTTTTTGAGTGAGAATTGCTACCAAAAGAAATTTATTTCCAGTTCAAAAAAAATTTATTGTGAAAAAATTTTCAAGTATGATTTGATAATATATGAAAATAGTTTTGAACTTATAAATTAAAAATAGTATAAAAAGGAAAAATAATAAACTTATAACTTATAAATTCAAACAGGAAAGTAAAACTAAATTTTAAAACTGTTGAACATTTTGGTTAAACAAGCAAAAGAAAATTTGAAATTGAGATATGAAATAAAAGAATTAACCAAAGAAATGTTAAATAAATTGAGTTAGTGAAACGAAGTAAATAAAATGAATTTTAAATCAAGAAAGCTTAAATGAAAGTGAATTGTATTTGAAATGAATAGATAAAATACGAAATGAAATTTAAATGAAAAAGTTGTATAACTTATAGATTTAAGAAATATTAAGCTAAAAATAAATTTTAAATTTGTTGAATGTGAATGTTAAGAAAAGAATTTTTTTATAAAGTTAAATAAACCGAGTAATGGATTAAATAAAATAAATTGTAATTTAATAAAGATTAAATGAATTGAATTAGATTTGAATGGAACAAGATGAATTAGTAAAGTGAATTTAATTCCACTTAAGCTATAAAGTGAAATAACAGAATGAATACGAATTTGAATTACAAAATGAAATACAATTTAGGTGTGAAAGAAATTGAATGAGAATAAATGGGTGTAAGTAAAATTTATGTGAGTAATTGAATTTGATTTAAATTGGATATAAATAAATTGAATGCAAATGAAATGAGTTTTAATAAAATTGAATGTTAACTAATTAAATATGAGATAAGTTAATGAAATGAATTATAAGATGTAAGTTAACTTAAGAAAAGTTGAATAAAAATTGATTGTGATAAAAAGAAAATTATTAATATAAATTTGAGTTATAAAATAAAATTTACTTAAGTAAATTATTAATATGAATTTGAATTTATGAAATGAACCAATGAAGTAAATCAATGAATTAATGTGAACTAAAGTTATGACGTAATACTAAACATGAGTTGCATTTTATAAAATGTTTATAATAAACTTAAATGGCTTATAAAATGGTTTATAAATAATATTAGTATTAAAGAGAATATACTAAGTGGTAATGAAGTAAAATTTAATTTAGATAAGATTAAATGAAATGATTTTATAAAATGGCCCATAAACGAATTGGTATGAAATGTGTTAAACAAAAGAGAAATAATTGAAATTTTATTAAATTGAATGTAAATGAAATAGATGTGAATAAATTGGAAGCAAAATAATTAAATGTTAATAAAAATTGTATGTTAATAAGAAATGAAGTATACAAATTAAATATTGACATTGGAAATGTAAATTGTGATAGTTTATGAATTAATTGGATAAATATTAATTGTTGAATGGTTTCTTTTGTTACAAACCATTGTTATTACTGCTTTTGGCTGCATATGATTGTTTTGTTATGTATTGGTGCTAATGTTTATGAATTGGATTTAGAATTCATGTTATATGATTCTACTAAACTCATACATGCTTTCTATTTTTATTTTTTTGAGATCATGGGGAACCTTAAGATCATGGTATTCATTGATACTCATTTAAGTAAACCCCATTTCGTGTGTCTACCCCGCTTTTATTTAGTCGTCGCACATGGATGCGTAACATTGAAACTCCCACTGATGGTTTGGCGTTGGGATTCGAACCTGCTCGGACACAATCCTATAGTTCCCATCTCCCAACTCCCAAACCAACCGAGCTACGAACGGCTTTCTATATCTTTATAAGTGACTAATATTTAAATTTGAGTTGAGATAGGTACATATGAATGTCGTTTGGACGTATACGTGGATTTGATTTGCTTTTGCTTGCTTAATATGAGCGAACACGCTCGTATTAATAATAATAATAAGGTACATATCTCGGATTACATACCGCACTTTTATATTTTTTCCCTACGGGATGCCTTGTCATTGAGATGAGATGTGCATTTGATATATTTTGTATACATTTGTGTTATATATTGTATTGTAAAAATTTTACGATCGAGCCACGCAAAGGAGAGGCTGTTGAAATTTTCCGTAAATCAAGATGTTAGAAAACTTTTGAGGTTTTAAAATTTTATAACTTGTTTTTATATATAAGTTGTAATTTTCCATAAAATGGTATCGAAGTGGCGTAGCGGAAGTGTAGTAATGGTTTTCAAATAAAATTTTAATGATTATAAGTTGATAATTTTGAATAAAATATATCAAATGTTAAATTCCTTACTTAACCCCTTTTTGAGGACGAAAAGTTTTGAGTGGGAGAGAATGAAACGACCCGTATTTTTAACTATTTTAAATTATTAAATTTGATATGATTATTGAATAAAAATGGATAGAGATAAAAATTTAGTGATTTACTAATGTAGTTTATTTAATATGAACTTGAATAAAATTTTGAAGTAAACAATTGCGAAGATTTATGCGATAACCAATATTGAAATGAAATTTTATATATTGAATGTGTTTATAATCAATAGCATGAATTTAATAATAAATGTTGAATTATATAGATGAAAATAAAATAATTGTTGATAACTAAAATTCATTTGAAATTTAATAATTATTAACGTGATTTATTGGATAATTAAATTGTTTAACTTTTATATGGGAAAATATTTAAAACAATTGAACCTTGGATTTAATATGGATGAAATGATGTCGAAAGTTGATTTAAATTGTATTTACACAAGAATGAAGACCGTTTACTTTTGAAATTGAATTTAAAATCGAATAAATAGAAATTGGAAATTTTATATTTAATTAACGTGTAAAAATAGCCATTTTGGCCATTGTCTCGGGTTTCGACGAAACCAGTTTCATTGGATCCGTGATAGTGAGTTATTGTAGGATTTCAAGTTTCGTAGCGATTAGACTTATCGTTTGGCCGAGCGAGCTTCAAATGCGTAGAATTTAATTAAAATAATTTGATTTTGAAAAGCTATCTTCTGCATAAGATAGAACTAGGCCCTGAAACTAGTTCCATTGTGTTCGGAATGGGGGTATAACATATAGAACGCCAGGCGGCACGCCTCGTTTGGAGCTCGAGAATTTCGGATAATATAAGTTAAATATTTTCTAATTATAATATATATACTCACCCATCTCTCGACCATTCGAACACCCCGCATCTCACTTGTCTACCCCGTACTCCTCCTCTCCCTCATTTTCAACTCTCAGCAGGTTGAAAAATAAAATGATGAGAAAAGGAGAAAAAAACAAAACAGTCAAAGTCGTGATCGTGAGCGCCTGGAGGTGCCATGTGCACGTGAGGTGGCAGCGCTGGAGGAGTTGAGACGGAGTCGCGATTTAGGGTTTCTCGTTTGACCGTATGTACGAGCATGTGCATAGTTGGGTGGAGGCACGAATGGAGGGGGCGTGATCATCAAGGCTTGGGATGGCGGCGTGCTGGAAGGTGGCGGTCGTTGTGGCGATGGCCGATCGAAGCTCGGTGGCCTAAGTTCGTGCATGTCTCGAGGGTTTTGGGTCAATGAGTGGGTTCACCTTAGAATGGGATTGCTCGATGGAAGATAGATTAGTGGGTTAACGGTTGTTAACTGTTAATTATTTTATTAAATTAATTTAAGTTTTAATAATCTCGAAAACTAATTAAATCGTAACTTTTACATACGAGGTCCGTTTCGAGCGAAACAAGTCGCGATGCAACCGTATCGACGTCGCCTGTAGCATGGAGTCAAATTGGAATTTATTTTAAGCTAAAATATTTTTAGTTTCAAATAAAGGTGAGTGTTTTATAATGCTCACGAAGTACTGAATTATTTTTATGTTAGTTAAATTGAGTTTGTGAAGTAATTTAAATTTATTGATTGTTGTTGGTAATTTAAATTGACATCTGGATTAAAATGATATGAATTTAAATTTATAGTTCAATTTGAAATTGAAATTAAATTTCCATTTATACACCCGATGTTGATAATCAGTAAATTGTTGTGATATTTGATTGATTTGGATATTGATTGTGATGGCTGCTATTGACTGATAGTTTGGATGATTTGGATGTTTATTTATTTTTATATATCCTGTTATCACCCTATAAATTATCTGATAGTATATAAACTGTTATTTGGATTATTTTGAATAAATTAAGAAATAGGTTGAAATGATATATATATCTATGACACTTTGATTTGGATTGAAATGATATATATCCATCCCAAAAATTAAAATCGAAATAACTGATCACTTGGCCATAGGATAGAAAATTATATATGGACACTGGATTGGTTAAATTAAATGATTTTAAAAATTTTGATTTGAAATTATTTAAATGATTTTGATTTAAAGAAACAAAACTCGAATTTATGGAAATCAAATTATTTTCAAACTTGAGCTTAAAACGTTGAAATTGAAATTTGTTATTTGGAATTGTTTAAAGAATCAAATATGAAATTTGAATCTATAATTAAAATGTCACAACCCGTCTTTCACTCCACAGAAAGACGCATCATGAGTAAGAAAGAAAGGGATAGAAAAGAGAAAAGATAGAGAAAGAACTAAACAATTTCCATTTTCCATTTCTATTTAAATTGATTCAATTTCAATTCAATTTAAATTAACTTCAATTCCTATCCAAATTCAAATCAACTCCCATTTGAGTTTCAAACTTATTCAACTTCAATTTGTAAATAATAATTCTATTTAAAATTTATTTATCTATATTAAAAAAAACAACACATTTATTATAATTGTAATTAAATAACAATTTTGCCAAATTTTAAATAATTTATAAAGGACATTATCACATTTTAAATTGCTTGAAATTCCGGGATATCACATAAAATATGATTTAAATTATGGAAATTGATTTGTTTCAAAACTTTGAACTTTTATTCGAACATTGAAATATTGTTAAGTAAAAGTGATATAAATCGATATCAAAAATTGAGCTCGGAATTGAATTATTTTAAAGATTTAAACCTTAAATTGAATATTGAAGTTTAATTTGATTTAAGTGATTTAAATCGGTAATTTGAAATCGAACTCGAAATTGATATAAATTGAAATGGTTTGAAATAGGAAATGAATTGAAATTTAACCATTGAATCAAATTGTTGAATCGAAATAGATGTTAAAAATTAAAATCATAACTGAAATTGATTTGAATTGAAATTGGAATATAAATTAATTCGAATTTAAATCGAAATTGAGTCGAGATTGAAAATGATTTGAATTGGCATAATTGAAATTGAATTAGTTTGATTGGAATTTGGACTCGGTCCAGATTTGATGAATGGAAAGAGACAGTTTGATTTGAAACTATTTTCAAAATAAATTATTTTGATATAAACTATTTAAAAATTTATCTTTTAAAATATTTAAACTATTTTGATTTTCTACACTATTTTACTATATAATCATTTTCAATACTCAAACTATTTTATATTAAACTATTTTAACTATTTAACTATTTAAACTATTTAAAAAAATTCAAACTATTTTCTAAAAATTCAAACTGGTCAAGGTTGAAATGTTTATATTTAAATCGTTGATATAAATGCAAATTAGGTTAAAATGAAGTTATAACCTAAATTGTAATTTGAATCAAATTTGGAAGTGAAATTGATATATCAAACTAAATTGACATATTTTAAGGATTTTTGAAACGAATGATATTTTGAAGCGAATATGATATTTTGATATCAAGTATGAATCGTTTTCGAAATGTAAAACTACCAACCAGTGTGTAAAATGACGTTTGGTTGTTAAAGAGACCGGGGCCTCTTATTGGCATACTCTTTGTCAATATTGGAACCACTATAACAATTGTGTACGTGGAGGAGACTCCAGAATGAAGTGGTTGGATTTGGCGTACGTTGCTGGATTTGAAGAAAGAGAACGATGATGGATAGACCCTCGCACTTGTGCTAATTTGAAATGACAAAAACTGGACGACATGGCAGGACCAAGCGGGCTGGCTACCTCTAGCGGACATTCGTTCTTCGATTTTCTTCTTGGACTTGGTCCATATTATTACTCTTGATGTTGGTTTCGATTGGTGCACCTTGATTTTGGGATAACCTCCCTTTGACTCGATATGGGATGGATGTACGCGGTGGGAAATCATGGCTACGATGTGTTACCACCAGCTCTACGACTCGAACAAGTAGTATTCTGACTTGGGCATTGCCTCATGTGCCTTGTCACACTTTTATCCCTATACGAGACCACTACGATTTTGGTTTAGTGTTGTCGTATCATGGCGCATCCCTATCCCCCGACGTGCTACTGGGGCATTATATGCAAACTATACGATGATCTTAAAAATGAGTTAAGGGGGATTAATGTAAAGCCTTAACGCTATGAAAAATATTTATTTTATTAATTAGACATTACATATATAGCGTATTCAACTATATATAATATTTTGACGGATCCTTAAGAGATGGAAAATCCCGTAACATCTCTTACGTTATTGCACGCACGTTATACACTGGATAGGAGATGTAAAACCCCGTAAACATCTCTGAAACTATTACAGTCATGTTATATGTGATGTTGATTTGACTCACATAAGGATATTTTAGTCCTGACTTGAATGTTTTGTCTTTTCATTACGCTCGAGTCAGTCCTGAGTTTTTCAACCCATTGAAGTTATGTTCTGGAGGACGAAGATGAAGATTTGGTATATTATTACTACTTTTATTGTTCCCATCATCAGCATTGTTTTATTTATTCTATTGTATATATATAACACTGATAAAAGTTGTAAAATTATAATCAAATGTATAGTATAAACAGCTTCATGAACTATTTATTTGATTATTATATTTTATCATTCCGCTGCGAGATTCTATGTTTGTTTTTCTTTCTTCTCTTATTTCTCTTAATTAACCCCATTGATTATCTGTGTTTCGGATTGTTGGGGTTGGACATGTGTGGATTATTGTCAATTTAAACCTTCAAAATGTGGGTCGTCAGGTTTAGCGGTAACCTTAGCTTTGTTGGTTTGACTCATTAGAGATAGGGTAGTAATACCCTAGAATGTGTTGTTTGAGCGTGTGTGTACATATATATATGTGAGTGAGCATACATGGTCCTGTTATAAAATAATTTATATTATGTTTATTTATCCGTTGAGTTGTTTATGAATTCTAGTCAGTGTGTGGGACGCCATGTCATCGATAGGGGTTTCTAAACACTTAAACGAGGCAAGTCGACGTAATATTGTTTTAAAATAGGGTAAATGAAATAATTTTACCTAAATTATATTTTATATATAAAATGATAACTTTCATGAACCTATATGATTATTAATGAATCTTATTTGTCAGGAGATGATAATATTCAGTTATCATTGATTATTGGTTGAATTAAAATAAAAACGAATACTTTGTGAACTCTATTTCATGAAGCATTCGATAATTAAATTGAATTGAAATCGAATTACAATAAGAATTATTTGAAATAACAAAGATGTAAATTAATGAAATATTTTCATAATAACGTAATGAAATTGTATAAGTACATTTATAATATAGACCATAAATAGAAAAGATTTAAAAAGTTGAGAATTTTAGAATTTAAAATTCCATTGATTTTCAAAATTGTTTCCAAAGCCTTTAGAATTAATAATTTTAAAACTTGAAACTGTTTTGACTAGAAATATATTTTGAAAGAAATAAAGCATTGAACTCGCTTTGGTCGCTAGGAAATAATTTTAGGGATGACTGAAGCATCGCCGATATTCATTTTCGAGTTTTTGAGTGAGAATTGCTACCAAAAGAAATTTATTTCCAGTTCAAAAAAAAATTATTGTGAAAAAATTTTCAAGTATGATTTGATAATATATGAAAATAGTTTTGAACTTATAAATTAAAAATAGTATAAAAAGGAAAAATAATAAGCTTATAACTTATAAATTCAAACAGGAAAGTAAAACTAAATTTTAAAACTGTTGAACATTTTGGTTAAACAAGCAAAAGAAAATTTGAAATTGAGATATGAAATAAAAGAATTAACCAAAGAAATGTTAAATAAATTGAGTTAGTGAAACGAAGTAAATAAAATGAATTTTAAATCAAGAAAGCTTAAATGAAAGTGAATTGTATTTGAAATGAATAGATAAAATACGAAATGAAATTTAAATGAAAAAGTTGTATAACTTATAGATTTGAGAAATATTAAGCTAAAAATAAATTTTAAATTTGTTGAATGTGAATGTTAAGAAAAGATTTTTTTTATAAAGTTAAGTAAACCGAGTAATGGATTAAATAAAATAAAGTGTAATTTAATAAAGATTAAATGAATTGAATTGGATTTGAATGGAACAAGATGAATTAGTAAAGTGAATTTAATTCCACTTAAGCTATAAAGTGAATTAACAGAATGAATATGAATTTGAATTACAAAATGAAATACAATTTAGGTGTGAAAGAAATTGAATGAGAATAAATGGGTGTAAGTAAAATTTATATGAGTAATTGAATTTGATTTAAATTGGATATAAATAAATTGAATGCAAATGAAATGAGTTTTAATAAAATTGAATGTTAACTAATTAAATATGAGATAAATTAATGAAATGAATTATAAGATGGAAGTTAATTTAAGAACAGTTGAATAAAAATTGATTGTGATAAAAAGAAAATTATTAATATAAATTTGAGTTATAAAATAAAATTTACTTAAGTAAATTATTAATATGAATTTGAATTTATGAAATGAACCAATGAAGTAAATCAATGAATTAATGTGAACTAAAGTTATGACGTAATACTAAATGTTAACGCTAAAAAGTGAACGCTAACACCCGGTGTGTGTAGTAGAATTGTGAAAGCACCACCCGTGTGACGGGAACAAGAAGTAAGCAGTAAAATAGCGAAAAGGCGGTAAAAGACAGCAATTTATAGTGGTTCGGCTTGAGATCGAGCCTACGTCCACTTTGAATCTCTTTATTACTGAATCCGGTTACAAGACGATACAATACACTTATGAAAACAATACAGTTTGATCACAAAGACAATCTCGACTACTAGCTCAAACTTCGATGATGAAACTTGATGAATCCGTGTTGGATGTAGGAAATTCCTCTCGAAGCTTGTTGTAGTGTCTCGAATGTTTAAAGATATTCAATTGCCGAATGAGTTGAGAGTTCGGCAGAGTAACGACGCTTCAAGAAATGATCGGCCAAAAGTCCCCTTTTCGTTGGAGTTAGGGGGGTATTTATAGGGTAGAATCTGAACAGGGATTTTTTGCTCAAGTCCTAAGTCGTGGCCGACTTACAGTAAGTCGTAGGTCCTAAGTCGGCGACAAGATAGGAGCACTTGCATTAGTTACTCCTGAATATCTTCAGGACGAGTTTTTTGGTCCAAAGTCACAAGTCGGCAGCGACTTATCATAAGTCATAGGTCGGCATCGACTTGCTTTGACTTGCTAAGTCATTCGTTCACTTAAGTTGTTGACTCCTTAGGTCGGTAAGTCGTGAGACCATTTAAGTCGGTAAGTATCTTAAACCGGCCCTGTAGCTAAGTCGAAGCTTTTTTAGGTCGTAGACTTCCTTAAGTCGTAACCGGTTAAATCGGACTTTCTTAAGTCGGTCAACTACTGAGTCGGTCCATACCTTATGTCGCAGACTTCCTTAAGTCATAACCCATTGAGTCGGTCCTGTAGCTTAAGTCGTAGACTGCCTTAGGTCGGAACCTTCCTTAACTCGTAAACCGTTAAGTCGGACCATTCCTTAGGTCGGAGCCTTCCTTAACTCATAAACCGTAAAGTCGGACCATTCCTTAGGTCGGAGCCTTCCTTAACTCGTAAACCGTTAAGTCGGACCATTCCTTAGGTCGGAGCCTGTTGAGTCGTAGGCCTCTTTAAGTCGGTCCTTGTCTTAAATCGTTTATTTTCCAACTCGTTAGGTCGCGAATCGAAAGAGGGTTAACATTTGCCCCTCGAAGTATGCGCCTAAGTCGTAGGTCGTGTGCTTCGATCTCCTTAACTTACCCTCTGATGAGCTTCTTAGGTCGTGAACGACTTAAGATAAGTCGTTGGTTGTTTGTGGCGATTCACATTTCACTGCCCCAGTGTATAAATAGCTTAAGTCGTTCCTTCTTTTCCTTCACCTGCTCTTATCATTTCATTCCGCCATTAGCAAGCATTCAAATTCTTCGAAGCTGAAATCAATTACTCGATCACCAGTTATCCTTATCGTTATATCGCGTAAGTGAATTCGTTTTTCTCATTCAATCCTCGACTGTCATTGAATTATGAATCCCACTTTTCTTATGCCATGCTCTACTGCAACTCTCGTTACAATCGACTGCTGATAGATTCAAGATGATTTGTCCTGACCTTGGATAATTGGTAAGAATGAAACGATGGACTACGGCACTCCAGTTTGACTGGTTTGTGGTTTGCGATGGAACGACATTGCATCAGATTTGTGGTGATTTCGGGGTGATTCAGTGGAATTGGAAGATGAAGATTTTTGCTGATAGAAGGGCTAACGGGTTAATGGGTTAACGGGTTAGGAGTTGGGCAATTCTGATGTATTGAAAAAGATGAACGACTTAAAGCCTTAGAAATCTCGACTTAACTTTCGATGACCTAAGTGTTGAATTGTGTATGACCTAAAGTAGGTCGTGAGTCGGCAACGACCTAGGACTTTGCGACTTTTCTTCATTCTGACTTGAGACCTTCCTTTGTAGTGCGACTTAAGGAACTGATGACTTAACTTAAATTGTAGCATGTCCCTTAGGTCGTGGGCGAGTTAATACTTAGTGAACTGCTTAAACTTGAATTTTTAACTTGGAGCATACTTTTGACATGAACTTCCTGACTCGAATTGTCGGAATAAAACTGCCTAATTTTTTGAACTGTTTGAACTTTTCCACAGATCACATTAATTTACAAGCTAGCAACCAGTTAGACATAACATTTGCAGAAAAGTGGGACGAATATACTGCCATTGACTGCCCCTCATCGAATGACAGATTAGTTGATAAAAAGGAAATTAACTTGGATGAATTGTGTGAACAAAATGCTGTGGGATATCAAATTCAAGTAGAGTATTAAAGCAAAGTTAAACTAATCAACTAGAGCTGATTTATTTGCAGTAACACTACACTTGAGTTTTAAACTAACGAGTCCTGGAATTTCATAATCGACCGATTGTCGACTAGTTTAATTTCAGTTGTACTTACTCGTTATTTTTATTAGTTTCGCACAACACTTCACACTTTTTAGGAAACGTGCACCTTCATATTTGAACATCCAGTTGATTGTGTAGAATGTCTTCTCCACAAGAAGAAATAGAGCAAGTTGAAGAGATTTTTCCAGTTGCTGTTCCGTTGAATGATCCTCCAGAAAGGGTCTCGACCACTTTGAACTACAGAGCCTTTAACCAGTTGTGTATTCAACTCGGAATTGCTGCAGCAGACGCACAACTACCCGAGAAGCCTGATAATGCTGATAGACCTCCTCGTGGTTTTGTTGCGGTAAATCGACAAATGTGCCAAAATGGAGCTATCCCTCCTTTTAATGACTTCTTGCGAACACTTCTTCTACGATTAACCATCTCCCCTTTCCAGCTGCATCCCAATGGATACGCTATCTTAATGGGGTTATGTGTGCTCTTTAGGAGGACACTCGATCGTCTTCCAAGCTTCGACGAAATTTGTTATTTGTGCACTTTTGCTAAAAACAAAGACCATCCTTCCATCACAGTTGTGAGAAGTGCCAGAAACCATAAACTTATCATTGGTCTCCCTGAGAGCGTTCACGGGTTTCTAAGTCAATTTTTCTATGTTCGCTGTCCTCCGGGATTTTACACTATTTGGAGAGTAGGAAGTAAGATCACCTGTCTCTGTTTCTTATGTTTTTTCGAACTTGCCGAAGTCCGAGTTGTCAAGTGTTAACTTTACCCTTTTCTTTTCAGCACTTCCTCCTCCTTCTAGAGATCCCGGTCACAAAGCGACTTTTGAGAGGCTTATGGCGGTGCCAGTTGAGGAGAAGAGTATCCAATTTCTGTTGACAGATGAATTTTTACATCAATTCGGGCTTTTACACTCTTCCCGCTTTACTCAGCCTCGTGAAGTTTCTAATTTTCCAGCACAGACATCAGATGCCCCAGCTTCAACGGAAGAGATGGCTCTAAAGGAGCAAACTGTAGACACTGCATTAGTAAAGTGTTCTACTCCTATCGATGTTGCGGGGTCGTCCAACAAGTTGACGCTCTCTCCAGTTATCGAAGAGGAGGAAAATCCTCACATTTCTGAGAAGACGGCCGACGTGGAAGTCGAAAAAGATAGTTCTGCTAGGCATCATGGCGATGATATTTTTGATAATTTGAGTGATATAATGATAACTTCTCAGGAGCTTTTTAAAGATAATATCTCAAAAGCGATCTATCCCGTTGTTGAAGCGACTTCCTCTTTGAAACAAGCTTTGACACCTTCTACACCAGTCGTCTCCGTTCCCACATTAAAGCGTGGTTTGTAGTTTGACGCACGTAGTTTGCACGCCGCACACACTTAGGATTTTTTAGCGCTTATACGCACTTATCCTCTTTTTCTGGAAATTTCTAAACTTCATTCCTTTTCCATTTTCAGATTCTCCGATGGGGCGCACTGGCTCATATTACGACAAATTTCAGCGCTATGGAGGCCGCGGGGCTTATGATTTTAGGCAATACCTCGATGCCCCGAGGGAAACGGATGAAGAAAGAGCTATTAGGAAAGCTCGAGAGAGGCGGGACTATGAACGTTAGCATGGTAGGAGGGATGAGCAGTACGACTCTTCTTACAGAGGCGACGATTCTCACAAGCGAAAGTCTTATGACGATAAGGGGAAGACTCATATTGTTGACGAATCAAGCAAGCGGTCCAAGCCTAGTGACACGTCTGCAATTTCTAAGAAGACCGATGCTCCCATCTCTCCTAATATTCCATCCGGCTCTCCTGCTTTAAAGAAATCTGACATCCAGGCGATCATCAGCAGACCTCAGTATCAGGTCAAAGATGCCCCTCATATTCTTCAAAGCCGATTTCCGAATTGGTGCTTAAAAGGGGTGCGTTTTGACCTTGATTTGGTTCCGATCGATAAATTGGATATGCTGCGTAGCATTGATGCCGTCAAACTTAATATCGAAAGGGTGTCCGGATGGCAAAAGCTTGTCGAAGAGTTGCAAATAATCAATCGTGCGAACCTTGAAGCCATGCTGACCATGGAAAACGACAAGACGGAATGGGACAAAATTTGCAAACAGCGTGATGCCGAGATGACGAGCATTGCTGATGATAATGCGAGACTTGAGTCCGAGGTTAAAAAACTCAAGGAAGATCACGCCGCTTCTTCCGCTTCGCAATCTCAGAAAGAAGAAGTATTTCAAAAACAAGTGCGTGATGCGCACGCTGCTCAGAGGGATGCTGAGATGAAATTTGCGGCTGAGCAGTTCGTTGTTGAAGAATACCGCAAAAATAACGCTCAGTTGCGGGAAACAGTTAACTCCCAGAACGTGAAGATCGAATTGCTAAAGTCTCGACTTGCTAAAGCTGAGAAAGAGCGTGATGAGGCTGTTGCTAGTCGAGTTGCAGCCGTTGCCGAAAAAGAAGCGGCTGAGCAATCGCATGAGGCAACGAAAGCTAATGTCAGCTCTACCTTATTCGACTTTTATTTACACAGCGTTCTGGGTCGCGGGAGCCTATCCTTTCTGGGTCCTGAATACGAGATTACTCTGGCTGAGGTGTGGGAAGCCGCAGTTGATATGTTAGGCGGTGCCGGCTATGATGAGGCAGAGCTTGAGGCACGTTATCTTGACGACGAAACTCGTGCTGCTCTTGCTAAAGGGAAGGAACAACTTGCTAAAGCGCGAGCTGAACCGGCGGGAGAAGAATATCTAAAGGAGGAAGCTCCTTTAACTACCGCCGTTCATGCTTCAACTTCGACCGATGTTAACATTATGGACTCCAGTTCCCATTCTTCGCCTCCAGCTAAAGTTGCCAAAGAAACTGCTACTACTCCCACGGAGGATGAGGCCCCGGACGAGGTTGAAGCTGAGAAATTCGAGATTGATCTCGCGAAGCCAACTCTTCCAGGTAACTTTGGCGTCGACCCGGGTCCAGTGAATCATTTATTCGATCTAACCGAGTTTGATGACCTTCTTACTTATTACTTAAGCTTTGATGAACCAATACCTTCTCTTTTCTCGGAGAATACCGATTTTAACTTCTTTTCTTCTACAGTGGATGTTCTGAAAGCTGCACCAATTTCTCCTTCTCCAGCTGCTGTTCCTCCTCCTTCCTAAGTTACTCCTCTTTCTGCTTCTCAACTAGGATCACAAGAAGAGAAAATAGAAGCCCTCAAAGACTTGGATGATCCGGTTGTTTCGCAAGAGCAAAAGATTGGAGGACTTGAAGAAGGCGAAAAGACCCCGGAGCAAACTCATGATGACGATACAAAACTTTCTGAGTTTCTTAGTCCTGGAAGCGAGTCTTCTTCCAAGAGGAAAGGGAAGCGCGCGATGAAGAAGAAGAAGAAGAGTGCTTCGGCTGATGAGAAGAATATTGAAGAAGATCCGGCTACCCCTCCTTCTCCTCCTTCCCCAACTCATCCACAACGGCTTTCAAAACTGATTATCAGGCCGGGGAAAAGTTCCAAGGGTGGTCGGAAGAAGGAATGATAAGCTAGACCTTATGCTTCTTGTTTTGCTTTTTTGGATGTATTGACCGGAGATTGTGCGGGTACCGGTCCCTGCTTTTGCTTTTTTGAGATATCTGCACATGTAAAGAATTTTCATAGTATTGAATAAAATAGTTCCTTCACTTGTACAAATTCTTATGTATGTGTGAGTATATTTATTTCTCATTTTTAGTGTAGAATAAACGATTCTTTTTACTTGTACAAACTTTTTTGTCTGTGTTTGAGAATGCATTTATTCCATATCTATTTTTCGTGATATTGTAATGAACTTGCGGTATGTTGCTTGCGTGTTACTTTTATTAATATAACTGAATTGTATAGTGTTGCCCCCATACCACAAGTGCATTGCAACATTTCTAGCATTTACAAGACTGATACTCTTATTTCAGAGAATAATTATTCCACTTTTAAGGGAAGAATCATTCTACTTTTAATAGATTATATTTCGTTTTTGGAGAAATTTTTACTTTCTCTTTCTTCCTTGAAGAACACTTCAACTTTCAGAGATGATCACTTTTATTTGTTAAAAAGTGGATTTTCCTACGCAGTGAAATGAGCTTTTGAAGAAGGTTTTGATTTTGTGCCCCAGTAAAGGGCTTATTTTTGGTACTTCGAGCACGGTGAAGTGTGCCTCCGAAGAGGTCTTTTTGTAGCATTTCAACTTTTGAGATGAATAAGTTAACATTCCTTTGAGAGTTGAAATGTGCTTCCGGAGAAGGCTTTTTTGTTTGAGTATTCTATTTTGGGACATGCCTCCGGAGAGGGCTCCTCTTAAAGAGTTGTGCCTCCGAAGAGGGCTTGTGCCTCCGAAGAGGGCTTGTGCCTCTTAAGAGGGCTTGTGGTGCCTCGGGAGAGGGCTTTCGCCTCCGTAGAGGGCGTGTGCCTCCGAAGAGTGCTTGTGGTGCCTCGGGAGAGGGCTTTCGCCTCCGTAGAGGGCGTGTGCCTCCGAAGAGGGCTTGTGGTGCCTCGGGAGAGGACTTTCGCCTCCGTAGAGGGCGTGTGCCTCCGAAGAGGGCTTGTGCCTCCGAAGAGGGCTTTTTGATTGCCTAGAAGTTACTTTCTCATAGTTGGATGGATCCACGGGGCGGACGCAAGTTGTTTGATTGGATGTTCGTTTGCACAAACGATCGTAATCAATTAACAAGGGCCCTGTTCCTTCAGCTTGGGAAGGTGCCCCTCCGGTGGTTCCACCAATCTTTTTTGATTGAGAGAAGCACTTTCATTTTTTGGCGTGCCTCGTTAGAGGGCTTTGTTGACCTTTGGGAAGGAGCATCGGTTGGTTGGTGTGCCAGGAAGGTTACGTCTCAGGGGCGAGTAGATCCACGGAACGGACGCAAGCTGCCTGATCGGATGCATCACGATCAGTTAGCAAGGGCCCTGTTCCTTCTGCTTGGAAGGTGTCCCTTCGGTGGTTCTACCGGCCCTTTTATTGAGAGGCATACCTCCTTTTGGCTGCTTCTGTGTTTGCTTGGCCATGTTTTCTCATCATCTGCTCATTAGCGATCTTTTATTATCATTTCCAAGCACATCTTCTTTCCTTTTGCAAGTAAATTGCCTTATCCGAAGAAGTGGACTTCACTGTTGAATAACTTCACGGGACAAACGCGAGTTACCTAGTTGGATGTCTGTTCATATCGACAATCACAACCAGTTAACAAAGGCTTGCCATAATGGAGTCGCTAACTTTTTATGTGAAGTTCTTCTTGTATAGGATTTGAATATGGAATTTTGTCGCTTGGTATTTGCTTAATAGGTGATTTATAGAGGTCGCTTGGCTTTGTGACGAGCAAGCCTCGTTTTAATGTCCTGCAATTTTGAATCGACATTTTAGCAATATATTTAAAGTATTTATATATCGAAATGAAACAGGCATTATGAAATAGTAAAGAACACAAGATTTATAGTGGTTCGGCCAAGAATCAGGCCTACATCCACTTTATAGCTTTTATTAACTTGCACTGATTTACAATGTCTCTCAATACAACTGATACATTCATCACTATTTTACAATTTTGAGCAAAGCTTTTTTTTCAAGTAAAATAAGGACGTAAGTGGCTGCTGTTCCAGGCTCTCGGAATTGGATCTCCTTCAACAGTTATGAGTTTGAAAGTGCCGTCAAGAAGTTTACTGCCTATGGCATATGGTCCTTCCCAGTTTGGCCCAAACACACCAGTTGCTGTCATGATCCTTTTCAAGACTAAGTCTCCGACCTTATAGCTGCGTTGGCGAACTTTAGAGTTGAAGTGCCGGCTATCCTTTGCTGATAAGCTGAAACTCTGAGCCTAGCTTCTTCTCTTTTTTCATCAAGAAAATCAAGTGCTTCAAGTTGCAGCTTTTCGTTTTCAGCTTCATTGAAATAAATTCTCCTGTGTGAAGGAACTTCTACTTCCACCGGAATCATTGCTTCTGATCCGTATGCCAGTGAAAATGGAGTGTGCCCAGTCGCAGTTTTGTGAGTAGTTCTGTATGCCCATAGTGCTAATGGAAGCTTATCGACCCAACCACCTTTTGCTTTTTCGAGTTGCTTTTTGATGGTTGACTTGATAATTTTGTTTACTGCTTCCACTTGCCCGTTTGCCTACGGATGAGCCACTGCTGAGAAGCTTTTTCGAATTCTGAACCGTTTGCAAAAATCCTGGAATTCTTCACTTTCAAACTGAGTGCCGTTGTCTGTGATTATCTTCTACGGCACACCATATCTGCAAATGATATTTTTAGTTACGAAATTTATCATCTTTTTAGAGGTAATAGTGGCTAAGGGTTCAGCTTCAGCCCATTTTGTGAAATAATCAACAGCAACAATAGCATATTTGATTCCAGATTTAGCGATCGGTAAAGGTCCAATCAAGTCTATTCCCCAAATGGCGAACGGCCATGGGCTGACCATTTGCGTGAGTTCGGTGGAAGGCGCTTTTGGGATTTTTGCAAATCTTTGGCATTTGTCGCACTTTCGGGAGTAAATGGCAGCATCTCGATTAATGTCAGGCCAGAAATACCCATATCGGAGAACTTTCTTGGCTAGAGTTTAGCCACCTGAATGATCCCCGCATTCTCCTCCGTGTACCTCAGCTAGAATTTTCTTGGCTTCCTCCTTGGTTACACATCGAAGTAATGGCATTGAGAATCCCTGTCTATATAATCGGCCATCTTGAATTATATATCTTGATGCTTTCCTCAATAGTTTTCGACGTTCTTTAGAACTTTCTGGCTGGGAACCATTGAGTAGGTATTCTTTGATTGGAGTCATCCATGATTCATGCTCTTGAGATGCAGCCATAATCCAATCAACATCCATTTCATCAATGCTTGGAGCTGATAGAACTTCCACAGGAACTAATCCCAGTAATTGAGCTTCTCCAGAACTTGAGTACTTTGCCAAAGAATCCGCTTTCATGTTTTCTACTCGAGGAATATGACTTATCGTATAATGATCGAAATCTTCGAGAAGTTCACATGCCTTTGACAAGTACGCAGGCAGATTTCCACCTTTAGCTTGAAACTCTTTCTTTACCTGGCAAACAATAAGTTGAGAATCGCTGAATATCTGTAACACTTTGATGTTTAGTTCCTTGTCAATTTTTAAACCAGCAATTAGAGCCTCATACTCTGCTTCATTGTTCATTGAAGGAAATTCCAGTATCAATGCATAACACAACGATCGTCCTTCGGGGGTTTCGAGCACAACCCCTGCCCTAGAACAGTAATCATTTCTCGATCCGTCAACATACAACTTCCACTGGATTGGAAGCCATCAGTTGTTTCATTCTCACTATCACCTTTGTCAGTAGATTCTGCGATGAAATCTGCTAAAGCTTGTCCGTTGATTGCTCTTCGGGGATGGTAAGTGATATCATATTGGCTGAGTTCAATGTTCCATTTCAAAAGACGGCCCGAAGTTTCAAGACAAAACAGGACTTGCTTTAGAGGTTGATCGGTAAGGACCTTGATAGGATGAGCTTGAAAGTATGGCCTCAACTTCCTAGAAGCAATTAGCAAACAATAGGCGAGCTTTTCTATCTTCGAATAATTCATCTCTGCCCCAGTGAACCGTTTGCTGATGTAATATACTGGACGTTGTATTTTCATATCTTCCCGTACAAGCGCTGCACTGAGGGCGTGAGATGAAATTGCTAAATAGATGAAAAGGTCTTCACCATCAGTAGGCTTGGACAGAACTGGAGTCGTTTCCGTATGGCGAATTAGTTCATCGAAAGCATTCTGGCATTCGGGAGTCCATTCGAAATTTTTCTTTCCTTTCTTTAGAGCATCAAAGAAGGGAATGCATTTGTCTGTGGCCTTGGAAATGAAACGACTCAGAGCAGCAACTTTTCCATTGAGGCTTTGCATTTCTTTCTTTGTTTTAGGGGCTTTGACCTCTCTTAAAGCTGTGATTTGAGTAGGATCGGCTTCGATGCCCCTGGCGCTCACAATGAAACCCAAGAATTTCCCGGACTCTACTCCAAACGAGCATTTCAATGGATTGAGCTTCATTCCGTACTTTCAAAGAATTGCAAACATTTCCTCCAAGTGACCCATGTGGTCTACAGCTTTCTTTGACTTTACCAACATATCGTCAACATAAACTTCCATGGTTCTACCAATCTGAGGTTTGAACATCGCATTGACGAGCCTTTGGTAGGTTGCCCCAGCATTCTTCAATCCGAAAGGCATAACTTTGTAGCAGTAGAGACCCATATCTGTGATAAAGCTTGTGTCTTCCTGATCCAGCTCATGCATCATAATCTGATTGTACCCGAAGTAGGCGTCCATAAATGATAACAATTCATGCCCAGCTGTTCCATCCACCAATTGATCGATTCTGGGCAGCGGGAAGCAATCTTTGGGGCAAGCTTTGTTTAGATCCTAAAAATCGATGCATACCCTCCACTTTCCATTCGCCTTCTTAACCAGTACTGGATTTGAAACCCAATTTGGATAAGTGGAGTTTCTGATGAAGCCGTTTTCCATGAGCCGATCGACTTCTTCCTTTAGTGCTGTCGACCTTTCTGGGCCTTGGGTTCTTCTTTTCTGTTTCACTGGTGTGAATTTTGGGTCAATATTCACAGTATGCACAGCAATTTCTGGGGAGATCCCACACATATCAGCATGATACCAAGCGAACACATCCAGATTGGCTTTTAAGAATGATAACAGCGTGTTTTGAACTGCTATGCTCAGTTGTGAACCCACATTGAGTACTTTGTTCGGGTCTTTTGAGTCAACAGATATTGGTACCGTTACTTCCACGGGTACCACTCTATTCTCCCCTGTACTGGCTTTCCTGGGGTCCATTTCTTTCCTTGCATTGCTGTGTTCGCCAGTACAGGGGCCACCCCGTAGCTGCTACAAGGTTGGTTCTTTGATGCGGAGCGGAGCTGCCGCATCTTTTCCCATTTCTCTTTTCCTGGCCTCTCGGATCTCTACAAGATAACATTCTTGCCCCACGTTCTGATCTCCCTTAATGACAGCAATCCCATCATCAGTGGGAAATTTCATTGTTAAGCACCACGGAGCGAGGACGGCCCTGAAAGCAACAAGAGTAGGCCGACCCAAGAAAGCATTATAGGCGAAGAATCCATCAACAATTACAAAAGTTTGCTTCCGAACCAACTTCTTATGTTCTTCGCCCATTTCAACAAACAAGTCCACCGTTCCAATTGGCTGTTTCGGCTCCCCTGTAAATCCGGCAATCTTGTGTGAAGAAGCTTGTACGTCTGTCATTGGAATTTTCATTTGGTGAAATGTCTTTTTAAAGAGTATGTTGCACGAGGCGCCACTATCAACCAGCACTCTTCTGACAATAGCCGGCCCAATACCGACAGAGACAACTAAAGGGTCCTCAGTAGGAGCTTCCACATCAATAGAATCCCTGGTTCTGAACATAATATCATCATGAAAAGTCTTCTGCTGCTTCAGAGGTGCAGCATCTTCCAAGATTAAGACACTTTCTTCAGTTGGGGCATACTTCAAAGCTCTAGCATACCTTTCCATCTCACCCCAACTCCTGCCAGCCGGATGAGGTCCTCCTGTGATCACATTGATAACAGGTCTTTCCTTTTCAGCAGGCCTCTCTCCTAAACCAGATGAATGAGCTGGGGGTAGTTGCCCTTGGTTAGATGAAGACGGGTCTTTTCTATTCCTTTTAACGTACTTCTACAACTTATTCTCTCTTAACAATTCTTCAATCAGGCTTTTCAAGTGGCGACACTCGTTGGTATCCTGGCCTGGTTGGTTATGAAATTTGCAAAATCTTCCGCTTTGAGCAGCATTTTCCCCAACTTTGACTGCCGGTGGTTTTGGAAATTCAACAGCATCCTTGGTGGCGATGAAAATATTCTCCGGTGTATCAGTCAGAGGGGTAAAATTCGAAGGCTTGAGAAAGCGGGGTTTTTTGAGATCTTTCTGCTTCTTTCCACCATTACTCTCCCTCTTCTGATTTGCAGATTCTTTCTTGTTCTGAACTGTAGCATTATTTTCCACCACTGTTGTCACAACTTTAGCTGACGTGGAGAGATTCTCTAGGCGCATGAACTCATCAGCCTTTTTGTAGAACTTTTCGAGCGAATTTGGTTCCTTCATTTTTAACCATTTTCCAAACTCGCTTGACTTGTCAATAGCCCGCATTAAGTAGGTCAAGATCATTCGCGGTTCCGCGTTATCAACTTCTGCTAGGGCTAAATTAAAGCGATTCAGGAAGGATTTGATGGGCTCTCCAGGATTCTGTTCAAGACTTGAGAGAGACATTATATCCTTTGCTCTTGAAATGTACAATCTGAATTGTTCCTTGAATTTTCGGGTCAGATCGGAAAATTGGTCAACAGATCGCACAGGAAGCTTGGTAAACCAAAGTAATGCCACTCCTTCCAAGTATACCGGGAAATATCGGCATTTAATCTCATCAGTTGCTTTGGCGCCAGTCATGTGCCAATCATATTTGTACAGGAATTGATTTGGATCACTTGTTCCTCGATAAGGAGGAATGGTAGGAGGAACGAATTTTCTGGGAAACTCAGCCTTTAGGATCCTTTCAGTAAATGGAGTTTTACTCGGAGTGAATCCCCAATCATTTTCATCTTCGTTTCTCTGCATGCTTTCTTTCATTATCTGCCGAATCATGCCGGAGAGATACTCCTCATTGTTTAGTGACTTTGCAGAATAGGCATCGGCCATTTTCTCAGAGGTTTGTCCGGGCAAACGTTCGGGGAGAACTGGCGATGGCCTGGATCCTTCAGCTTGGGGAGGTGCCCCTTCAGCGGCACCGGATCTGTCTTGAGGAATATTTCTCCCTTCAGAGTTGGGAACAGCATCAGCAAAGTTTTCTTCATTATTTACTGGTCTTTGATTAGCTCCGAGCAGAGCATTCAACTTTTCCATCATCAGATTATTCTGAGTTTCAATCTGCTGGTACAGTCCGGACACAGCAGCATCCAACTCTTCTCGCGTCACCCCGACGCTTGGAGCTGCCTGACTTGGAGAAAGAGAAGTGGCAGTATTGTCGCGGTCATCATCAGATCTGACAGACTTACGTTTTCTTCCAGGAGCCATTATGTCAGATAGACTTCTGGTTTTGAAGGAAATTCTTTCAACAAACTTTCGTGAAGCTATGGTGAACGATCGCCTGAGTTGGGTTCTCAGTGAAAGCACCAAAATGTTAACGCTAAAAAGTGAACGCTAACACCCGGTGTGTGTAGTAGAATTGTGAAAGCACCACCCGTGTGACGGGAACAAGAAGTAAGCAGTAAAATAGCGAAAAGGCGGTAAAAGACAGCAGTTTATAGCTTCAGGCGATCGTTCACCATAGCTTCACGAAAGTTTGTTGAAAGAATTTCCTTCAAAACCAGAAGTCTATCAGACATAATGGCTCCTGGAAGAAAACGTAAGTCTGTCAGATCTGAAGTTTGAGCCTACGTCCACTTTGAATCTCTTTATTACTGAATCCGGTTACAAGACGATACAATACACTTATGAAAACAATTCAGTTTGATCACAAAGACAATCTCGACTACTAGCTCAAACTTCGATGATGAAACTTGATGAATCCGTGTTGGATGTAGGAAATTCCTCTCGAAGCTTTTTGTAGTGTCTCGAATGTTTGAAGATATTCAATTGCCGAATGAGTTGAGAGTTCGGTAGAGTAACGACGCTTCAAGAAATGATCGGCCAAAAGTCCCCTTTTCGTTGGAGTTAGGGGGGTATTTATAGGGTAGAATCTGAACAGGGAATTTTTGCTCAAGTCCTAAGTCGTGGCCGACTTACAGTAAGTCGTAGGTCCTAAGTCGGCGACGAGATAGGAGCACTTGCATTAGTTACTCCTGAATATCTTCGGGACGAGTTGTTTGGTCCAAAGTCACAAGTCGGCAGCGACTTATCATAAGTCGTAGGTCGGCATTGACTTGCTTTGACTTGCTAAGTCATTCGTTCACTTAAGTTGTTGACTCCTTAGGTCGGTAAGTCGTGAGACCATTTAAGTCGGTAAGTATCTTTGTAACGACCCTGAATTTCGAACAAATTAAATTGTAAATATTTAATTTATTTTAAATATTTGAACGGTAATTTACTTTGAATTCCCGATTTAACTTTGAAAATTTGCGATTAAACTTTAAAATTTAATCTATTGAAGGTGAATAAAAATTTGAATATTCAATTTAAAGTTGAAGAAAAATATTTCGAAAGTTTCTAAAATTCGTATTTATAATACTAAAGATGATAGAAGCTTCAGAATTTAATTTTAAACTGTTCTGTTCAGTTTTGAAATTTATATCGTTTAACCGATATTTAAAAATAGTTATTTTTCAAACAGTCTCGAAATTCGACGAAACCAGTTCCATTGGGTCCGTAACGTTGAATTATTATCGGGTTTCAATTTTTGTATTTTTCGAAGTTGATATGTGACCGTACGGTAAGTAAACGCGTTGGATTTTAAATCGAGTTCAATTTAAAATTTAAATTTTAAATTGTGCTGACATACACACGTTCGTTCCCTTTATCACGCCTAAAATCACGAAAGAAATCGTGCAAAGGCATGGCCAAAGTCTCGTTCAAAAGAAAATCACGCACTTCTTGTCTCCTCTCCCCTTTCCAGTTTTAAAATCAAACGAAAAATTCTTCAAACAATAATGGTCGCAGTTCTAATAGCCGAGCCCTCTCCTCTCAAATCTATTCCGTTCAATTCAGAAATTCAAAGAGAAAAATGGCCGCCCTTCATTCAAATTAAAAACAGTTTGAGAATTAAAATATAGGGGCCAATCGAAATCGAATTGTTCAAGCAAGGGGGACTAATTGCAATCGAGACGTGGGTAGGAGACGACGAGGGCGGCAGATCTGGAATCGAGCAGGAAGGTCGCAGTTTCGCGACGAAGGAGGAGTGCGCGACGTCGAACTGCGAAGGCTATCAGGCGATGTGGAGGAGCGCGATGCTGTTGGTCGTGGGATTTTCAGTGTCGCAATGATGGTCTCGCGTGGGCTTCGCGAGTGGAAGGAGGAAGTCGCGATGATGATGGCAGGCAGCGAAGTGGGGGATGCTGGACGAGGCGGGTTTCGCGAGTGATGAGATGGCTCGAAACAAATCGTGGTGGTTGGGATGTCTCGCGGTGACGAACTCGTTCGAGCGGCGAGCGAGGTGGAGGAGCTTCGTGAATGGGGTGGCGTGATGATGTTGATGTTGGTCGAGATATTTCTGGCCATGGATTGAGGTTTGCTTGTTTTTATTTTTCTTATAACTTATTAAAAACCTAAATCTGTATTTCTTAAATTGAATTTGCAGAGAGAAAAAAAAATGTTAGAATAAGTATGGTATTTTACTTTATCTTATTAAAACTATATTTAGGTTTATAAATCTGATAAAGCATAGATATATATATATGTACACTTTTAAAAAGCACTATTAAGTTTTAAAATCAATATATTAAATGATATTTTAGTTTAAAGAAATAGAAAGGTTAGTTTGGAAATTTAAATAGTTAGTTTTAAATTTAAATTTTTAATTAGATGAAATTATTGAGAATAATCTGTTAAAAATTAAAAGAAATTGGTTTAAAATTTAAATCATTGGCAAATTTATATTTATTAAAAAGGAAAAAAAAATTTGTTCAAAATAAGACCACTGGGAAATTTACACTTATCAAGCGAAATAGATTTATTATTCGATTTATTTCGAATATTAATCAGTTGTATAAATTGTCTATACAAGGTTTATAAATCGAGAAAACAAACTGGAATGGAAATGGATGGCAAATTAAAAGCTAAGGTGAGATTTTTCTCACTCAAATGAAAAGTGGAATTTTCAGTTATTTATTGATTGATGATTTGATTGCTATTGGATGTGGTATTAGATATGATAGGATATATCTATATATATATAGCAATATATACATATTGGCATATGTATATATTGGATTGATGATTTCCCGCCTCGTATAGCGGATGAGACCCTATTGCGCCGTTAGTAAGCGGATTTTTATAAAACCCATATACCGCGATAATTCCGTACTGGAGCGGAATTGGTATTGTGCTAACGTCTTTGGATGCAGGGAAACAGGTTGGAGGGATCCAACTGGACCCCTCACATTGATTGAATTTATTTCTACTGTGATATGAATCTGTGAATAACTATATTGATGTTATTGATCATATTGATGTCTGGAATTTGCTTGAAAGCTAAAATTTAGCTGAATGGATGTTTGATATCATTGGATTCCAAAAATAAATGAAATTGAATTTTTGAAATCAAAATAGAAATTTTTAAGTAAATAAATTTTTAGAAATTGAATAAATTCGAAGAAAGGAATTTTAAAGTATAAAAAGTTAATTTTTATATTCTTATCGAATTAATCCCAGAATCAAGTGAAAACGTTAAATAAATGAATTTCGTATAATAGTGATTTTAAATTGGAGAATTTGATTAAAATTTGGATTTCTAAATAGTTGGAAAAAGATAAAGAGATTTATTTTCTTTAAGAGGAAATTGTTTAAAATGAAATAAGTTGGAAGTCCAATTATAAATTTAATTGGCAAATTGAAACAAGTTTGGAAAAATCAATATAAAATGATTTGGGATGGGAAATTAATTTAGAAATGAATATTGAAATTGATTTGGTATTGAAGTAAAATTAGAAATCAATTTGGGATTTGATTTGGGGTTAAAAGTGAATATTTGGGAATGTGGATTTAAAAATGGAAATGATGTTAAAATGGGTTTATTTACAGTTTGTAAAGTTTAAAAGAACGATTTCTTTTAAAATAAATAAATTATAAGTATTTAACTTATAATATGGATTTTTGATGTATACGTTGAGTTATAAAATTGAATGGGTCATTAAAGGAAATTTATAAAATCGAAGTTGTTATAGAATAAAAAAATAGAATTTATAAACGTTGTTTTATAAATTCGAAATCAATTGGATTTGATAAATTAAATATAGAAGGACATTAAAGAAGATATATTCGCGATTTTAAATAGCGAATTTTTATTGAAATAAAATGTGTAGGAAAGACTGAAATGTGGTTAGTGAAGTATATTCACGATTTTGGACAGTGAATATATTTTTAAGTAAAATGGATAGGGTTTTGGGAATGCGATATTATGAAATGAAGTTAATTGTTTTAAAAGATGTTTTAAAACGTGTGAACTATCGAAATCATAGATTTCAACATTTATTGTTGAAATAGACGTTTTCGAAAAATAAGGAAATGGTGGACTATAACACTGTTGTTATAGTAAATGATTTCAGAAAGGAAATATTTTATATAATATTGGGATTTATATATCTATCTTAATTCTGAATCCCTATACTAGTGATTTCGAGTCGTCGTAACGATGTTTTACGCAACATTCGTTTTGACTCAAATAAATGTGATTTAAGAATGATTTCCTTAAAGAATGAGATATATACTTAATTTTGATTTTAAGTATATCGAATATTTTCTAAGTGTTGAAAATAAATGATTTGTGAAATACTTATTTTTAAATAAGTATGGAAATGCTTTTCCAATATGAAATGAACTGTTTTGAGATTTTATCTAGTAAAGATAAATTGAAATGTGGAAGTTGATTTGAAATTGTTTTCAAATGATTGAAGTGTGGAAATAATATATCTAGTAAAGATATTTTTGAAGATGAAATAATTTGGAAAATTATTTGGAATCTGATGATGTTGCGCATCTTTATTGATAGTTAAATAACCGACTATCAATAATTACCTTTAGATAGGTATTTGTTGTGAATTGGATGAATTTGAATGCCACACTTATTTTTGAATAATCGCTCACTATTCGGGTTAGCCGGGAAAGGACCATGGGTTCGTATAACCCATTCCGAATATGTGATACGTCGTAATGAATTGCATTCGAAGACCGGTGTTGAAGATCGGATATTTTTGAAAACGGAAGGATTACCGTCGAGTTACTCTACATCGGCTGATCTCCGGTTTAGGGGTTTTATCACCCTTAGTGACGGGAAGTCCGGACGCGATTAGAAAATTATCCAGAAATGCAAGGGGCTTCGTGAGAAGTGCCTTCGGTTCTGTTCGATCCCGGAACAGACTTGTATGGATTGTGTGTCTGACGTTACAATTTGAGATATAAAGCTGATTTCTTTCAAATACATTTCTGTTGGTGGCGGAGAATTTATTCTCTTAGCTTAACACCCTTCTCTAAGACGTACGAGCTCAGAGGTTATGTAGTTGAAATTTATCAGCGATATATCCCAATTTGGTAACGTGGCATACTGAGTGTTGCTGTGAAATGATCAGTGTTTGATCATTTGCGATATGATCATTTGTTTGATCTTATATCTTTGTGATCATAGGTTGATCATTTTGTTTGACCCGAAGCAGGGCTTTTTGAGAAAGCGTAGCTTTGTGGACGAGACTTCATCGAGCCTCACACCCCGGAAATGGTCGAAACAGGACGAATGCGGCAAGGTTCTAGGGAGTAGCGCCCCTTAGTGTATGTCATTCCTTCTGGATAAAGGTGGTATCATGGTATGGAGCCCAGATACTTAACCTCTGTGGTTGCTGCAAAATTTATTTCTTTGTGGTTGTTGCGAATCGGGGATCCTCGGGAAGATCGGTGACGATCGGGGGATGGCATACGCGTGTCAGTAGTTACCTATTTTTGCAGAGGTAACCCGGCCTTGTGTTGGCAGAGATCCGGTTAGGTTCTCGGGTCGTCTATTCCAGGGACGTACCCATCGTGGATAGGAAGTTCCTTAGCCTGACCATTTGTTGGAAATCCAAAGAAACAATACGAGCCTTTACGATTTCAATTGTATAACCTGTCTCCTCAGGAGGCAGCTATAGCAGGCATAATATAATGGTACCTATGCTGGCTAAGATTTATATTATACTTTCGAAATGTTTTCCACTATGCACTAATAATAATATCAAAAAGAATTTGATTTTTTGCGTAGTAAGCATCTTTGACTATCATAAGAAGAAATCTCCTCCAAGTCTGCGTTTGCATTGTGTGTGTGGTGGGAGGTCTTATGGTAGTTTCATTTTCCAAAAGCATTGTGAATTGACATTAAAATTTTCTATTGTTTATTTTAAAGAATAACTGTTTTACGATCTCACACCAGTCACCATGACTGACTCGGAGTTTATTGTTCCCTTCTAAACTCTGGGTGCCCACCAATTTCCACACGGGCAGCCTAGAGTTATATTATCAGGATATTCTGGATATTCTGGAGCTTTGGAGATAAGATGGATGGCGAGACGTAGTATTTGTATCTGATAGTATTTATTCCGCTGTGTATTCTGTATGAGGACAAGTTATATAACTGTCCATTGTTGTATATTGACTCTGATGATTGATGTATGTATAAAATGATATAGTTCTTTTTTTTAAAAGACTAGTAATTATCTATTGTATATTATTCCGCTGCGATGTGTAAGATTCTGATATTGTTTTCTGTTCTGATGTTGTTCTGTTCTTCTCTTCTTCTTCTACTCTCTTCTTCTTCTGCCTTTTTCTTCTTTCTAAAACCCTCACTACTGGAGTTTCCGGCACTCGATTGCTCGACAGTCGATAAAGTGAGTATCGATGTCGAATTTTCGAAAGTCGAAAATCCCGTTCGTGACAGCGTGGTATCAGAGCATATGGTTAAGCGACAACCCTGCTCTGTTGGGTGTTACTCATTAGAGATAGAGTCAGCAGTACTCTAGAATGAGTTGAGTGTAATAATAGATATGAGCGCGTATTTGTTATTTGAATATGAAATTGTTTTGTATTGTGTTGACTTATCAGTTGATTGTTTATAGGTTCTGGTCGGTGCAGTCTAGCTAACTGTAATCGATAGGAGTTTCTAAACTCTTAAACAAGATAAACTGACACAGTATTGTTTTAAATAGGGTGAATGAAATAATTTTACCCAAAACTATTTTCGTATATAAAGGAAATAATTTTCTGTGGATCATTATGATATGTGGATGCATGGTTGTTAGGAAAGTGATGACATTGAAATGTTATCATTATTATATGAAATTGAATAAGAAATTCAAATCGTAACTCCAAAGTTAAGAAATAAATTCACATATAAATGAAATTTGAGAATATAAATTATAAATGTGACTTATAATTGGAAAACGGAATTCCAGAGAAGTTTTTGGAAATGTTTTGAAAAGAATTTGAAAATTTTGGAGATTTGGAAAGTTTAATTTCTTTTTGATTTGAAAATGGATTTCAAAGGTTTTGAAAAGTATTTTGAAGAGATGAAAGCTCTAAACTCTTTTCGGTCGCTGGAAAATAACTTCGATGATGACCGCGGCATCGTTGGTGTTCATTTTCGGGTTTCCAAAAGAGAAATTGCTGCCAAATTGTTTTAAATGGAAGTTGTTTGAAAAATTTGGGTTTTGTTTGGAAATTCAAATGGAATTTGAATTGTTTTCAAATGGTTTTGAAAAAGTGGAAACGACTCTGGAATCCTATTTAAAAATACTTACGAAATATTAATAAGTTGATAACTTATAGAATATTTGAATTTTGATTAGAATGAAATTCAAATTGAAAATGAATGAATAAATTGCGATTGCAAGTGCCAGGAATTGAAACTGAATGTTAAAAACAAATTTGAATAAAATAAATTGGAATTTTTAATGAGTTAGTAACTGAAACTAATTTAGAATAGTGCAGTTGTGAATAAAGATAGTTGATGGAATTTAATATTCAGAAGTAAATTGAATTCAAATAGAACTGAAATTGAATTTGATTTGTGAAGTATTAAACTAAAATTTGTAAGTGAAGCTTATTACATGAAGTGAATAAGATTAAAACTGAACGTTAAACTTCTTTTGAATTTGGTAGTAAATGAAGTTGAAACCGAATGAAAATATGAAATGCAAATTAAATTGAATGGAATCAATTGCCAATGAAGTGAACTAAAGATAATTGATAAATTCAATATTCAGAATAGAAGATAAAATTGAATTCAAATGGAATTATGAAATGAAAAGTTGAATGGAAATATATGTAACTTCAACAGTGAAGTAAAAATGTATAAGCAGTTTATATTGAAAATTTTGTAATAGAATTTGCAAAATGGTTTGAATATATGTAACTAGATATTATGGCTAGTAGATATACAGGTATAAAGGAAATTGAAATTGATTTCACAGATAATTTGAATTGCTCGACAAAAGGTACGTATTTGAATTATAATATGAGTTTTTGATGATTTCTCTCTAGCCGCTTGGCTTTTTCTTTTTCTTTTTGAAATCTGAGAGTCCGTAGGGACGTTTTGTAGTCGTGCCGTATTAGCCGCGCAAAGGAGACGCTGGCGAAATTTTTCGAAAATTTAGGGCGTTAGAAAATTTTTGAGAAAATTTTGAAAGTTTAAATTTGAATTTGAATTCGAATTTGAATTTAGAAGTTAAACAATGTTGTTTGAAACTTAAAATTGAAGTTCGAAATTTAGTTGAATGATAGCGAATCTTTAGTAGAAAGATTTGTTTTGAAAATTTATAAAACTATTTAGATTGTGGAAAATAGTAGACGAGTTAAGGACATTCTTTCCTAACTTGTAATTTCGAGGACGAAATTCTTTTAAGGGGGGAAGTCTGTAACGACCCTGAATTTCGAACAAATTAAATTGTAAATATTTAATTTATTTTAAATATTTGAACGGTAATTTACTTTGAATTCCCGATTTAACTTTGAAAATTTGCGATTAAACTTTAAAATTTAATCTATTGAAGGTGAATAAAAATTTGAATATTCAATTTAAAGTTGAAGAAAAATATTTCGAAAGTTTCTAAAATTCGTATTTATAATACTGAAGATGATAGAAGCTTCAGAATTTAATTTTAAACTGTTCTGTTCAGTTTTGAAATTTATATCGTTTAACCGATATTTAAAAATAGTTATTTTTCAAACAGTCTCGGAATTCGACGAAACCAGTTCCATTGGGTCCGTAACGTTGAATTATTATCGGGTTTCAATTTTTGTATTTTTCGAAGTTGATATGTGACCGTACGGTAAGTAAACGCGTTGGATTTTAAATCGAGTTCAATTTAAAATTTAAATTTTAAATTGTGCCGACATACACACGTTCGTTCCCTTTATCACGCCTAAAATCACAAAGAAATCGTGCAAAGGCATGGCCAAAGTCTCGTTCAAAACAAAATCACGCACTTCTTGTCTCCTCTCCCCTTTCCAGTTTTAAAATCAAACGAAAAATTCTTCAAACAATAATGGTCGCAGTTCTAATAGCCGAGCCCTCTCCTCTCAAATCTATTCCGTTCAATTCAGAAATTCAAAGAGAAAAATGGCCGCCCTTCATTCAAATTAAAAACAGTTTGAGAATTAAAATATAGGGGCCAATCAAAATCGAATTGTTCAAGCAAGGGGGACTAATTGCAATCGAGACGTGGGTAGGAGACGACGAGGGCGGCAGATCTGGAATCGAGCAGGAAGGTCGCAGTTTCGCGACGAAGGAGGAGTGCGCGACGTCGAACTGCGAAGGCTATCAGGCGATGTGGAGGAGCGCGATGCTGTTGGTCGTGGGATTTTCAGTGTCGCAATGATGGTCTCGTGTGGGCTTCGCGAGTGGAAGGAGGAAGTCGCGATGATGATGGCAGGCAGCGAAGTGGGGGATGCTGGACGAGGCGGGTTTCGCGAGTGATGAGATGGCTCGAAACAAATCGTGGTGGCTGGGATGTCTCGCGGTGACGAACTCGTTCGAGCGGCGAGCGAGGTGGAGGAGCTTCGTGAATGGGGTGGCGTGATGATGTTGATGTTGGTCGAGATATTTCTGGCCATGGATTGAGGTTTGCTTGTTTTTATTTTTCTTATAACTTATTAAAAACCTAAATCTGTATTTCTTAAATTGAATTTGCAGAGAGAAAAAAAAAATGTTAGAATAAGTATGGTATTTTACTTTATTTTATTAAAACTATATTTAGGTTTATAAATCTGATAAAGCATAGATATATATATGTACACTTTTAAAAAGCACTGTTAAGTTTTAAAATCAATATATTAAATGATATTTTAGTTTAAAGAAATAGAAAGGTTAGTTTGGAAATTTAAATAGTTAGTTTTAAATTTAAATTTTTAATTAGATGAAATTGTTGAGAATAATCTGTTAAAAATTAAAAGAAATTGGTTTAAAATTTAAATCATTGGCAAATTTATATTTATTAAAAAGGAAAAAAAATTTAGTTCAAAATAAGACCACTGGGAAATTTACACTTATCAAGCGAAATAGATTTATTATTCGATTTATTTCGAATATTAATCAGTTGTATAAATTGTCTATACAAGGTTTATAAATCGAGAAAACAAACTGGAATGGAAATGGATGGCAAATTAAAAGCTAAGGTGAGATTTTTCTCACTCAAATGAAAAGTGGAATTTTCAGTTATTTATTGATTGATGATTTGATTGCTATTGGATGTGGTATTAGATATGATAGGATATATCTATATATATAGCAATATATACATATTGGCATATGTATATATTGGATTGATGATTTCCCGCCTCGTATAGCGGATGAGACCCTATTGCGCCGTTAGTAAGCGGATTTTTATAAAACCCATATACCGCGATAATTTCGTACTGGAGCGGAATTGGTATTGTGCTAACGTCTTTGGATGCAGGGAAACAGGTTGGAGGGATCCAACTGGACCCCTCACATTGATTGAATTTATTTCTACTGTGATATGAATCTGTGAATAACTATATTGATGTTATTGATCATATTGATGTCTGGAATTTGCTTGAAAGCTAAAATTTAGCTGAATGGATGTTTGATATCATTGGATTCCAAAAATAAATGAAATTGAATTTTTGAAATCAAAATAGAAATTTTTAAGTAAATAAATTTTTAGAAATTGAATAAATTCGAAGAAAGGAATTTTAAAGTATAAAAAGTTAATTTTTATATTCTTATCGAATTAATCCCAGAATCAAGTGAAAACGTTAAATAAATGAATTTCGTATAATAGTGATTTTAAATTGGAGAATTTGATTAAAATTTGGATTTCTAAATAGTTGGAAAAAGATAAAGAGATTTATTTTCTTTAAGAGGAAATTGTTTAAAATGAAATAAGTTGGAAGTCCAATTATAAATTTAATTGGCAAATTGAAACAAGTTTGGAAAAATCAATATAAAATGATTTGGGATGGGAAATTAATTTAGAAATGAATATTGAAATTGATTTGGTATTGAAGTAAAATTAGAAATCAATTTGGGATTTGATTTGGGGTTAAAAGTGAATATTTGGGAATGTGGATTTAAAAATGGAAATGATGTTAAAATGGGTTTATTTACAGTTTGTAAAGTTTAAAAGAACGATTTCTTTTAAAATAAATAAATTATAAGTATTTAACTTATAATATGGATTTTTGATGTATACGTTGAGTTATAAAATTGAATGGGTCATTAAAGGAAATTTATAAAATCGAAGTTGTTATAGAATAAAAAAATAGAATTTATAAACGTTGTTTTATAAATTCGAAATCAATTGGATTTGATAAATTAAATATAGAAGGACATTAAAGAAGATATATTCGCGATTTTAAATAGCGAATTTTTATTGAAATAAAATGTGTAGGAAAGACTGAAATGTGGTTAGTGAAGTATATTCACGATTTTGGACAGTGAATATATTTTTAAGTAAAATGGATAGGGTTTTGGGAATGCGATATTATGAAATGAAGTTAATTGTTTTAAAAGATGTTTTAAAACGTGTGAACTATCGAAATCATAGATTTCAACATTTATTGTTGAAATAGACGTTTTCGAAAAATAAGGAAATGGTGGACTATAACACTGTTGTTATAGTAAATGATTTCCGAAAGGAAATATTTTATATAGTATTGGGATTTATATATCTATCTTAATTCTGAATCCCTATACTAGTGATTTCGAGTCATCGTAACGATGTTTTACGCAACATTCATTTTGACTCAAATAAATGTGATTTAAGAATGATTTCCTTAAAGAATGAGATATATACTTAATTTTGATTTTAAGTATATCGAATATTTTCTAAGTGTTGAAAATAAATGATTTGTGAAATACTTATTTTTAAATAAGTATGGAAATGCTTTTCCAATATGAAATGAACTGTTTTGAGATTTTATCTAGTAAAGATAAATTGAAATGTGGAAGTTGATTTGAAATTGTTTTCAAATGATTGAAGTGTGGAAATAATATATCTAGTAAAGATATTTTTGAAGATGAAATAATTTGGAAAATTATTTGGAATCTGATGATGTTGCGCATCTTTATTGATAGTTAAATAACCGACTATCAATAATTACCTTTAGATAGGTATTTGTTGTGAATTGGATGAATTTGAATGCCACACTTATTTTTGAATAATCGCTCACTATTCGGGTTAGCGGGGAAAGGACCATGGGGTCGTATAACCCATTCCGAATATGTGATACGTCGTAATGAATTGCATTCGAAGACCGGTGTTGAAGACCGGATATTTTTGAAAACGGAAGGATTACCGTCGAGTTACTCTACATCGGCTGATCTCCGGTTTAGAGGTTTTATCACCCTTAGTGACGGGAAGTCCGGACGTGATTAGAAAATTATCCGGAAATGCAAGGGCTTCGTGAGAAGTGCCTTCGGTTCTGTTCGATCCCGGAACAGACTTGTATGGATTGTGTGTCTGACGTTACAATTTGAGATATAAAGCTGATTTCTTTCAAATACATTTCTGTTGGTGGCGGAGAATTTATTCTCTTAGCTTAACACCCTTCTCTGAGACGTACGAGCTCAGAGGTTATGTAGTTGAAATTTATCAGCGATATATCCCAATTTGGCAACGTGGCATACTGAGTGTTGCTGTGAAATGATCAGTGTTTGATCATTTGCGATATGATCATTTGTTTGATCTTATATCTTTGTGATCATAGGTTGATCATTTTGTTTGACCCAAAGCAGGGCTTTTTGAGAAAGCGTAGCTTTGTGGACGAGACTTCATCGAGGCTCACACCCCGGAAATGGTCGAAACAGGACGAATGCGGCAAGGTTCTAGGGAGTAGCGCCCCTTAGTGTATGTCATTCCTTCTGGATAAAGGTGGTATCATGGTATGGAGCCCAGATACTTAACCTCTGTGGTTGCTGCAAAATTTATTTCTTTGTGGTTGTTGCGAATCGGGGATCCTCGGGAAGATCGGTGACGATCGGGGGATGGCATACGCGTGTCAGTAGTTACCTATTTTTGCAGAGGTAACCCGGCCTTGTGTTGGCAGAGATCCGGTTAGGTTCTCGGGTCGTCTATTCCAGGGACGTACCCATCGTGGATAGGAAGTTCCTTAGCCTGACCATTTGTTGGAAATCCAAAGAAACAATACGAGCCTTTACGATTTCAATTGTATAAACTGTCTCCTCAGGAGGCAGCTATAGCAGGCATAATATAATGGTACCTATGCTGGCTAAGATTTATATTATACTTTCGAAATGTTTTCCACTATGCACTAATAATAATATCAAAAAGAATTTGATTTTTTGCGTAGTAAGCATCTTTGACTATCATAAGAAGAAATCTCCTCCAAGTCTGCGTTTGCATTGTGTGTGTGGTGGGAGGTCTTATGGTAGTTTCATTTTCCAAAAGCATTGCGAATTGACATTAAAATTTTCTGTTGTTTATTTTAAAGAATAACTGTTTTACGATCTCACACCAGTCACCATGACTGACTCGGAGTTTATTGTTCCCTTCTAAACTCTGGGTGCCCACCAATTTCCACACGGGCAGCCTAGAGTTATATTATCAGGATATTCTGGATATTCTGGAGCTTTGGAGATAAGCTGGATGGCGAGACGTAGTATTTGTATCTGATAGTATTTATTCCGCTGTGTATTCTGTATGAGGACAAGTTATATAACTGTCCATTGTTGTATATTGACTCTGATGATTGATGTATGTATAAAATGATATAGTTCTTTGTTTTAAAAGACTAGTAATTATCTATTGTATATTATTACACTGCGATGTGTAAGATTCTGATATTGTTTTCTGTTCTGATGTTGTTCTGTTCTTCTCTTCTTCTTCTACTCTCTTCTTCTTCTGCCTTTTTCTTCTTTCTAAAACCCTCACTACTGGAGTTTCCGGCACTCGATTGCTCGACAGTCGATAAAGTGAGTATCGATGTCGAATTTTCGAAAGTCGAAAATCCCGTTCGTGACAATCTTAAACCGGCCCTGTAGCTAAGTCGAAGCTTTTTTAGGTCGTAGACTTCCTTAAGTCGTAACCGGTTAAATCAGACTTTCTTAAGTCGGTCAACTACTGAGTCGGTCCATACCTTATGTCGCAGACTTCCTTAAGTCGTAACCCATTGAGTCGGTCCTGTAGCTTAAGTCGTAGACTGCCTTAGGTCGGAACCTTCCTTAACTCGTAAACCGTTAAGTCGGACCATTCCTTAGGTCGGAGCCTTCCTTAACTCGTAAACCGTTAAGTCGGACCATTCCTTAGGTCGGAGCCTTCCTTAACTCGTAAACTGTTAAGTCGGACCATTCCTTAGGTCGGAGCCTGTTGAGTCGTAGGCCTCTTTAAGTCGGTCCTTGTCTTTAATCGTTTATTTTCCAACTCATTAGGTCGCGAATCGAAAGAGGGTTAACACTAAACATGAGTTGCATTTTATAAAATGTTTATAATAAACTTAAATGTGATATTGATTTGACTCACATAAGGATATTTTAGTCCTGACTCGAATGTTTTGTCTTTTCATTACCTCGGGTCAGTCCTGAGTTTTTCAGCTCATTGAAGATTATTTTCTGGAGGACGAAGACGAAGATTTGGTATATTATTACTACTATTATTATTCCCTGCACCATGTGTTCTGCTGCATTGTTTTATTTATTCTATTGTATATATATAACTCTGATAAATGTCGTAAAATTAAAATCAAATGTATATTATAAACAACTTCATAAACTGTTTATTTGATTATTATATTTTGTCATTCCACTGCAAGATTATGTGTTTGTTTTTCCTTCTTCTCTTATTTTTCTTAATTAACCCCATTGATTATCTATGTTTCGGATTGTTTGGATTGGACATGTATGGATTATTGTCGATTTAAACCTTCTAAAATGTGGGTCGTCACAAATATACTTACCACCACTTTCCAATTTCAAAGTTGTACTATCCCTCGATTAACAATGTAATCAGACAAGTTAGAGAAATATCCTTGCCTCGACATGCATTCTTAATTCTCACAAATAGAGACGAGTTTCCCTACCTCAGAATTTGATGTCAAGTATGAAAAGAATACTTTCCACACCACCCTAATTAAAATGATCATTTATTGAAATCATGTTTCATTCCTTTATAAAACTCCTTTATATAATTTCTTTTACATGTACAAAACTACTTTTATAAATCTCAAATCTATTTATAAAACACTTTTTTATAAATCTCTTTTAAATTTACAAAACTTCTTTTATAAATCTCCATTCTATTTTTAAAACACCTTTTTATAAATCTCCTGATTTTAAATCTTATATATTTATCACAAATCTTCTGTTTCAAGATCGGACTGAATAATTTTCATAGAACGATCATTCCATATATTACTATAAATTCAAAAATGTGATTTATTTTTCCAGTTTATCGAAATGATATCTTTTCCCTTTTATAAAATAGCATTTAAAAATCTATTCTTTTATTTATAAAACACCATTTATAAATCTATCTTTCTATACAACATTTTATATAAAGTGTTTGACCAATATTTATTTCAAAATATTTCTATTTTCTTTTAAAACGGAATCATTTTATTATAAAAGATAAAATGCCCATTTTTCTTTATAATAAACATCCATTATTATGTTAAAATTTCTGCAAAATAATTACTTCCACGCATACTTTTAAAATATTCTAGATAAATTAATAGAGACTGATAAAAAAGTTGGAGTAAAATGAAGAAATTCAAAAACCATTTCCAAATAAACTGCCATAGAAAATTCCAAAAGTCACATTTAAAATCAATCTCTGAATCAAAACCTTTTTCAAATCAAAACAAGAAATAATAGTATTTCAAAATACCATAATGAGGCCAAGAGCTACCACAACACTTAACAAGTGCTATCATTGATCTACACTAAATAAAGGTTCAACATTTGCTACATATCAAAGTCACATCCAATATGGCTTAGTTACCAAGCTTTTGGCATTCAACAATTTGTATACCAATTATATAAATAAAATTAAAATCAACATTGGTGAGAAATCCTTTTGGATCCCTCTACAAAATTTCCTAAGTTCCATGTATTACATTTCATATGTCATCCACTTTCTAAAGTGGGAATTCAACCAAACCAACCAAAGAAATTATTCAAGCATACAAATAATAATTTATATCAACACATATATCATATACTGTTCATCCAAAGATGAGTTAACTCACCAAAATTCCAGCAAATGCTTATGTGTTCCCACTCGATCTAAAACCGAATGGCATTTGATTTTAGCTAAAAATCCTACTTGCTCCAATATTGACAAAATAAGCTCCAGTGCGTAGTTAACACTTCTACGAGTGCAATGCAAATGACTGCGTTCGATTTGTACCTCATATGCAAGAGTTATGGGTTTTATAAAAAAATTGGATTGACCAAAGTAATTAATTACTTAACTTTTAATTAGCTCACTAAACAAACCCCCCTACAATCCTTTTCTTCTCCAAGTAGAATGCCTGTACACACACATACATACACAACCATAGCCGATCCTTCTCTCCTTCCTCACTCGCTCCATGCTTCATGAAACGACGCCCCACCACCCCTTATATACTCCTCTTCGCATCCTCTCCACATCGGTCACCACCAATTGAAGCTCGACGCCTCCAATGAAATCGCGACCTGGGCATCAGCACATTATAAGGCAAATGTCGCACTCCCCAGTCTGCAATCGGACTTCATCAATCCATCACCACATGCTCCCCTTTAGACATGAAGCCCTAATCCAAAAACGCCTTGGCCTAACTCCGCTTAAATCACCATCGAATTTGAATCATTATTCGGCCATGAATACCTCGACCACCTCAATAGCCGTCGCATGTGCCGAAATACATAAGGATTTGAAGCCCTCATCACCACGAGTTCAATGAATCCAATGCTAGCTTCTCTCATCGCCTGTAGCTTTGGATTTATTTTTGGGAAGGAGGCAGCTAGTTATTTCTCTCTATAGGCAAATGAAAAGGAGGAAGGAGAGGGAAAAAGTGTGAAGTGATGGAGTAAGGGAGGGGTATGGTTATTTTATAATAATATAAATATTGTATTATGATTTCTCTTTTAAAATCGTTTTGCGTTTCGAGCTCGTATGATCACATAACAGGTCTGATCGCCACGAAACTCGACAAAATACATCATCATATTATTCCCGTTCTGATGGCACTTCGAACTGCTGCTGAATCCATGGGCAGGCAAGAGACAACCTGGCGAACTGAAACATCTTAGTAGCTAGAGGAAAAGAAAGCAAAAGAGATTCCCGTAGTAGCGGCGAGCGAAATTGGAGCAGCCTAAACCGTGAAAACGGGGTTGTGGGAGAGCAATACAAGTGTCGTGCTAGTTTCGCTAAAATCCGAGATAGTGCACCAAAATGAAAATTTCATGCGTTTCGAGATCGTTTATCAGTAAAACGATTTTCGGTCACACCATCGATATTAATTTGAACTGGTTTCTTTCATAAATATTTCTTTATAACAAGTTCACCATTATTATTTATTAATTAAAAGGAGTAATTAACCTTTTAAAAACAATTATTTAAATATTTAAAATTAATTAAATATTCACAATCAAAGCGATAAAATTCCAGGTCGTTATATCCTCCCCCTCTTAAAAGAATTTCGCCTTGAAATTCCCAAAGGAAGAAAATGTCTTCTCACCCTTAGGCTTTTAAATCCTCTTGTGTTGTAGAAAATTTCGGCAGCATCTCCTTTGCGCAGCTAGGTCCGAATAAAATCACAACATCAATATAAGCTTATATTTGAGACTTCTATATATTGGGACAACACAACCATAATGTATACGTATGATATACCATATAGAGTATGTATGTCACATAACAAACACACCCGTTAAGCATAAACAAGTACCAATTTGCGAGCGAGCTAACTCTACTCATGAAACTAAAAGCAACTAAAAAGCCTTTGCTTCCATGTATTTGTATTTCACTTACATAACTCAAAAGAGAGTTAAACATGACAAATGAAACAATACAACAACTCGTCATCATTTACCATGAATCTAAGCATGCTAAATCATATACAACAATCATCTCACATCAACATGCTATATCAAACAATGTAACTTGCATTTTTAATGTAAGAAGCATAAAAATACGTCAATGCCCAAACGATATACATATGTCATCCATGCGCAATATCAAATCAGATCACTTGCTCAATCGCATAAACTTCTATTTCCAACTAGTATCGCTTACTCGACTTCTCTAGTGCGAACTCTATTAGGTTCCTTGATCAAACACCTCTATTATCCTTGCATAGCCATATATATGAGAGAAAACTTCAAAATCATATCGAGAATCTATATCAAGTGTTCACCGTCAAGAATTGGGTGAAAAATCCTTGTTCGGATTAGTATAAATCTCCTTGAAATCATGTACTCGAATCTGGGTCAAGAACAGTTATGCGAATAAAATGATTTATGTATAACTTACATATTTATTCCATTGGTTTCTTAACTACACCAATTCTTTTTACTTCTCAAAATTATTTATGAAAACATTCCAAAAACATAATTTAAGTTCTAAACTTGTATAATACCCTACTATATCCAGAGAGTATATACAACTATCTGATTTAACTTTTATCTTTTCATTTTCCTTAAATTCAAAAGCAGGCCCAAATAAATAATCTAGTTCTTAAACCGAGTCGACCACTACGACCTATCTAACCATTCCATCTGGCAAGTAGCTAAGAAAAGTAGGATGCTGGTATCCAACTCAATCCTGAGTTTACCTTTCCTTAGACACCTCCAAGGTAAAAACGTTTATTAGTCGGTCCACTAACATTAAATAGTTTACACAACTTAGATGTTAAAACAAAAGACATGGTTTTAATAAACGGAAACTTATTAAAACCTTCCTATTAACTTTAAACCATTTAAAAACTTGTGTTAGATTATTTCTCCTTTGTCCAAAATTATGTAAACCTTCAATATTTTTTATCAATACGCTCTTTTATCAAAATACATTTTTATTTGAATCCATTCTCTTTAAGGAAGCTTAAGAACTAAATATACGGTTTTTATTTCAAAACTTTTTAAAATGATACCATATATTTTAATCCATAGATTATATACATATAGATTAAGCAATACCAAAATGATACCAAGGAACTAGGTCCTACCAAGTAGTATCGTACATCCCCTTACCAAGAAGGTTAATACTTAAGAGAAGTGCTTACCATCCGAACACATCCCTCGCTCATTTTTAGTCAATTTTGAGCCACTCGAACTAGTTAATATGAAAATACTTCTTCTCTTTCGAAACCCGTTTTGAAACAATACTATATATATATTCCCATATAAATAGTTTTAACAAAATATTTATTACCAACTTGCTTTGGGTTCGTTCGGATTCGAACTCGTTTTGATTGTACAATATTAAAGAGAATAATTTACTTAGTGCACGACAACGCTTGCCTAAGATAACATCTGATTGTCACTTGGAAAATTATTTAGATTATCACAAACTAATCGAGATACATTCCCTAAGCTATCCAAAGAAAATGTTCCTTACTTTAAAATTCTCTTTGAAAATACTTATACTTATAAATACTTTCAGGTAGTACTATTATTACTTTTTTCAAAAATCATTTGAAATCTTTTTCAAAAATACCAGGATTTAAATTCTCAAAATCCTCTTTATTTTATAAGACACGTCTTATAAACCAATTTTATATAAAATTACCTTTATATAATAACCACTACACCAAACAGGCTATTTTGTAACACTTTTTCATTTTATTTTGTAACATTTATTACTGATATAAATTTCAAACAGATATTTCCGTTATAAATGTTTGCTAAGCTTATTTTCGTTACCAAATACGGTAATTTCGTAAATAGGTAAAAACATTGGGATAGAATTGTCATTTTTTTTTATTAATACTTGCCCCATTTCTCACGCTTCTCCAGCATTGTTATTTCCTAAATCAAAATTTATCGTTCTAGCGTTAACTCCCCTTCCGCCTCTGTGGTTACTGCCCCTTCCACCTCGTTACCATTCTAGGGTTATTGGTCCCTCCGGCTTGTTATTCGTCCTAGGGTTATCACTCCCATGCCGCCTCGTTCCAGCACCGCCTCCGCCGGGTACTTTTCATTTTTTTAATCTCAAATTACAATTGAGGTTTTCTATTGTCGTTCGAATTTTAGTTCAGGTATATTTTTTATTTCGTTCAGGTATTATCTTCAATGCTCTCAAATTGAACCCATTACCCGCTCTCAAATTATTGTCGATTGGTTTCTCCTTCATATCATCGATAGTTGCAATGATTTCTCACTGAATATTCTAGGATAATAGGTATTGTTTTCATTTTTTGAGTTTTGCAAGTTGAAATTAAGTACGTAAAAAGTGTATGTAAGTTAGTGTTTTGCAAGTTGAAAGCGGAACCACTCGTGGAATGAATTTAAATAACCTGAACAAAACATAGGAAAATAACAAATGAGCTTTGAAAATTGTATTCAAAGATGATTATCTATGAGCTTACATGGAAAAGTGGCTACAAGTTGTTTGCACTATGTTGAAAATGACATTTATTATACTATAAATTAGCTTATACTTGCACCATATAAAGAAATGAAGTAATAAAAAATAATTAATGGTTAATAAATTGGATTGAATTATACAGTAAACTAACCTGTATTATACGTTAACTGCATTTCTAATACCATAAGTGACTTTGATAGATTGGCTTGTCATGGCTTGTAATGGATGCATTTATTTTTAGCATGCTATTTGATTTGAACTAAATTTGATTAACCTATTGCCACTTCATTATTGGATTTGAAATTAAAGCAAAACGAAAATGAAACTGAAGCAAAAGAAAATAAATTTGAATTTATAGGTTTGATTATCTTGGCTTTATTTTGTGAATGAAGCCGATTGATTTTTTATATTAAAAAAATGGAAGGATTGTTTTCAAGATCGAATGCCTCAACCATATTTTTCATTGTCTGTACTTGTCGGTTTAATGTTGCACAATCATATTGAGTAATGATTCATAGATAGTGTACTATTCATTTTATATATTTTGGATTGTCATTCAAATTGCAGTCAGAATAGGTAACTTAGAATGTGTTGTTTATTTTGGTATTTCGATTGTTGCATGGGCCGTGAGACAGTTCAAATGCTTTTAAAAAAACTACTGAAAATTACCTATCTTACTTGCTTAATTTGAGCATTAGTTGAAATACGTAAAATAAATTATATGATGTCTATGTATCATTACATATTGCATAAATATTTAGTCTATCCAGAGGTCTCTTGTTGGAGATGAATGAATAATGACCGGTTAGTATGCATGATTTGTTCATCCATACCTCACTAGTTGTACTAAATTTTGTATCAAAATGTAAAACATTATTAAAATAATACCGACAGAATACAAATATTGATTTATATAACTTTTATTAAAGCATGATTTAATGATCTATTTCTTTGCTTTAAATTTACTTTTATTTAAAATATGCGACAAATATTGTGAGTACAAAACAATATATCATAAATATACAGAATAATACAAATAAATGAAAGATCATGATAAATTTCAATATCAATAATCAAAAATTAATAACTTGTTGGAAATTCAAGTTATTGTGTGTAATACACATAGATAATAATGGAGTTGATAAAGAAGCTAAAATGAGCATTATTATGTGCAGATTTTTTTAACTAAAGCATATGCTTTAATTTTTCTATAATTAAGCATATGCTTCAGTTGTTTAATGATGCAGCGCGAGTTATAAATTTACAAGGTTTAGGTCATTCACGACCTAGTGAAGAAGTCTTAGGTCGCTCACAACCTAAGGAGGGGAAGTCTGAAGCATACAAGCAACCAACCGAGTTAACTCGGGTACGACCTAAGAAGCTGAGAGATAGCTCGTTGGAACGAGCTAAGTTGTTAAAAATTGAAGTCTTAGGTCGCTCACGACCTAATGGGTTCTTAGGTCGCTCACAACCTATTGAAGATGGGCTACGAGCTAACGGAACCGACGCTCAGAAATGCGTACGACCTAAGGAACTAAGGCATAAGCCGTGGGAACGACCTACCGCGTCACCAAGGAAAGCGCTACGACCTAATTTGTTGAAAGCTGAAGTTCTAAGTCGCTCACGACTTATGGAAGGATGCCTACGACCTAACGAGTTGGAAGGTAGAACGCTGGAAAGACATACCGATTTAAAGGTGTTACGAGGTAAAATGGAACGACCTAAATTAGGTCGCATAAAGCTTAGGTCGCGAGGTTCTGATGCCGCTTTTATCTTAAATCGCGAAGTCCTGGATACCATTGATGTGTCTGCCGAGTTAATCTCTGCCTTTGATTCCTGATGCCGCTTTTGTTTTAGGTCGCAAGCTACGGATGTCGTCCATTCTTTAAGTCGCTGAAAATGATGACCGTTGATTTCTTTAAGTCGCCGCATGGTTTAAGTCGCTGAAGGTAAGTGTTGTAACTGTTTATCTTAAGTCGTCACCGTGTTAGGTCGTAGGTCATTGCCGACCTAAGTACTTGTAATATTTTTAAGTTTTTCTGAACTGTGTTGTAAGTAGTATACGACTTATGTTAAGTTGGAGGTGTTGTTAAGTCGGTTGCCGACTTAGGAGTTGTATTTTTTTTCTGCTTTGCGTGTTGTAGCCTATAAATAGGCGAGTTGTTTCATTTGTAAAGGTTGTTGATTTTTGAATAAAATTCTCTTTTGATTGCTTTGTGCTTTCATTCCAAATTGGTAGTTGAGTGTAATCTCCTATCTCCTCTTTCGGATAATCGAGTGCGCTCGATTCAACGATTGTAGAAGCCGATTCGCGGAATCAAGTGCGCTTGATCAACGCTTGAAGAATTGAAGATCTTCGAACCCGGTATCGTGCGCGATCAACGAGTTCAGGATAGCTAGAATTCGGTATCTTCGGATCAACGAATTTGGGCATTTCAGCATCTTCCAATCCACCGATTGCTACATTCAATGATCTACATTGCTTTTGATTAATCCGCTGCGTCAGTTTGGTATCAGAGCTTGTTCTAGCCAATCATAGCTAGATCGAGACTTGGAGCCTATTCATTTGAAGTTTGAAGAGATTTGCCGAGCTTGAAGGGAAGGTTTGGGTTTGTGTTTATCACGGCCGAGAGTAAGAGGAAGAAGAGTCATCATTGTTCGAAGATTGTTAGATCGAATTTGAATTGGAGGCCGAAGCTTTGTCCATCGTGGTCATCGCGATTTGCTACAAAGTGGAAGTTTTTGATCCGTTTCATTTTGGATCAAAATCCGAAAAGTGTTTGAATTTGAAGAGTTGAAGAATTTGTGAAGTTTTCAACCATGCCGCCAAGAAGAGCTAATCGCCACCAAAACGTAGAAGCTTTGTATCGAAGAGAAGAAGCTGATGAGATGGAACAAAGAATCAATGAGAATTTTAGTGAAAAGCTTAACGAAGGAATTGGCCGGTTAGAAAGGCTTATGACGGAGATGAATCAAAATCGGAGAAGGGTTTCACCTGAATCTAATCATGGAGGTAGTAGAGTCTCGCCACATTCCAATCGAGACCGAAGTATTGAAAATGATCAAGGGCGTGGGAGGAACGTGAATGATCGTGAACGGAGGAATGTTGATAGAAGGGATGATGGTGGAAGACGCAATGGTAGTAGAGATGTTGGTGGTCAGAATCAACATCGTTATGCATCTGATTTTGAAGAGGAATATGATGGTGGTAGTGTTCAAGGAAGAGGTCAAGGAAGAAACTATTCTGAGTATGATCACAAATGGGAGTCGGGGATGAAGACAGAAATTCCTGAATTCAAGGGTGGTATGCAAGCAGAGGAGTTTCTAGATTGGGTAGCTAATGTTGAAGAGATTTTTGACTTTAAAGAAGTTCCAGAACATCGTAGAGTGAAGTTGGTTGCTACAAGGCTAAGGGGTAGAGCTTTGGCATGGTGGCAGCAAACCAAGCTTACACGTGAACGTATGGGGAAGTCAAAAGTTGAATCTTGGGAGAAGATGAAGAAATTGATGAAAGCAACGTTCTTACCTTACAATTATCAATCTTTGATGTATCAACGTTTGCAAAACTTGAGGCAGGGCACAAAGACAGTTAATGACTATGCTGATGAATTCTATCAACTTATTGCAAGGAACGATATTATGGAAACGGAAGAGCAGTTGACATCTAGATTCATTGGGGGATTGAGAATGCAGATTCAGGATATGGTTAATATGTTCGATCCAAGATCTGTGACAGAAGCACATCAGAAAGCATTGGCTTGGGAAAAACAAGGGAGACGAGGAAGTGGTGTGTTTACTAATTCTAGCAATCAAGCAAAGAATGTTGGAGGAAGTTCTAATGTTTCCAAACCTATCAGTAGACCAGTGTTGAAGGAGGTTGAGAAGACAAGGGTTAACAATGGTTTCAAATGTTACAATTGTCAGGAATTGGGTCATAAAAGCAGTGAGTGTCCAAAGCCAAAGAAGAGAACCATGATTGCAGAAGTTGAGGATGAGGATGGTGATGGGGACTGTTCTAGCCCAGTTGAGGAGGACGAGCAGGATATTGCATCAGGAGATGAAGGTTGTAATCTAATGCTGAGGAGATCGTGTTTAACACCGAAGCAGGAGGAAGATAGTTGGTTGAGGAGTAATATCTTTCAGTCAACATGTACTATTCTAGGGAAGGTGTGTAAGTTTGTGATTGACGCAGGAAGCTGTGATAATATTATTTCAATCGAGGCAGTGAAAAAGTTGAAATTGAAAACAGAGAAACATCCGAGTCCATACAAGTTAGCATGGTTGAGAAAAGGAGGAGAAGTGAAAGTGGATAGACGAGTTCGTGTTCCATTCTCTATTGGGAAGAAATACAAAGATGAAATATGGTGTGATGTAGTAGAGATGGATGTTTGTCATTTATTATTGGGAAGACCATGGCAGTATGATCGAGCAGTACAACATGACGGTCAAACCAATAGCTACAGTTTTATGTTTAAAGGCACGAAGATTATCTTAGTTCCGAAGAAGAGATCACAAGAAGAAAGTAAGTCAGAAGAAATTAAAGAGCTGAAAACTTTATTGACTTTAAAGGAGTTTGTTAAAGAAGTTGAAGAAGAGCCGGAAGTATTCTTGTTGATTGGGCGTGAGAGCAGTGAAGAAGTTGAAATTCCAGAAGAAGTTAAACCAGTATTGAAAGAATTTGACGATGTATTTCCAGAGGAATTACCAACGGAGTTGCCACCGTTGAGGGATATCCAACATCAGATAGATCTTGTTCCAGGTGCTGTGTTGCCACACAGACCACATTATCGAATGAGCCCGAAGGAACATGAAGAGTTGCGGAGGCAGGTTGAGGAATTGCTTGAGCAAGGACGCGTGCAGGAGAGTCTGAGTCCTTGTGCTGTACCAGCTTTATTGGTACCCAAAAAGGATGGGACGTGGAGGATGTGCACAGACAGCCGAGCATTGAATAAGATTACTGTGAGATATAGATTTCCAATGCCGAGGTTGGATGACTTGTTAGACCAAATAAGCGGAGCTACTATCTTTTCGAAGATTGACTTGAAGAGCGGTTATCATCAGATTCGCATTAGACCGGGGGATGAGTGGAAGACTGCTTTTAAAACAAGGGAAGGTCTATACGAATGGTTGGTTATGCCATTTGGCTTATCCAATGCACCAAGTACTTTCATGAGGGTGATGAATCAGATTTTTCGACCATTCATTGGGAAGTTTGTGGTGGTGTATTTTGATGATATTCTGATTTACAGTGGGAGTCCAGAGGAACATTTGAATCATCTTAGAGAAGTGCTGATGGTATTGCGACAAGAACAATTCTATGCTGCAACGAAGAAATGCGTATTCATGACGCACAGTGTTTTATTTCTGGGGTATGTTGTTTCAGAGAAAGGAATACAGGTTGACCAAAGTAAAGTTGAGGCGATCAGAAATTGGCCGCAGCCCAAGACGATAACGGAAGTTCGTAGTTTTCATGGGTTGGCTTCATTTTATCGAAGGTTTATTCCACACTTTAGTAGTGTGATGGCACCTGTTACAGATTGCATGAAAGGTAAACAGTTTGCATGGACAGAGGAAGCAGGGAGTGCTTTTGGAAAGATCAAGGAATTGCTGACATCTGCACCAATTCTAGTGCTACCAGATTTTCAGCTAGTGTTTGAACTACACACTGATGCATCCAAGGTTGGGATTGGAGGGGTGTTGAGTCAGAAAGGGCGTCCTATTGCATATTTCAGTGAGAAGTTGTCAGGAGCGAAGATGCGATACAGTACATATGATGTGGAGTTTTACGCTGTTGTACAATCTATCAAACACTGGAGACACTATCTATTTCAGAAGGAGTTTGTTCTTTACACTGATCATGAAGCATTGAAGCATTTGCAAGGGCAAGACAAGATTTCAGCAAGACATGCATCGTGGATTGCATATCTGCAACAGTTTACTTTTGTTGTGAAACACAAGTCAGGGGTGACAAATCGTGTGGCTGATGCTTTGAGTAGGAGGAGTCATTTGTTGACTACGCTAAAGGTTGAAGTGACGGGGTTTGAAATATTGCCAGAGTTATTCATTGATGATCCTTACTTTGCAAAATTTGTTGAAAAGGTCAAGGAGGGAGAGACGGATGATTTCATGATAGTAGATGGTTTTCTGTTCAAAGGAAATCGATTGTGCATACCGGAGGGTAGTCTGAGGATGAAGATTATCAAAGAGTTACACGAAGAGGGACATGTTGGGAGAGACCGTACTTTACAGTTGATTTCACAGTCCTACTTTTGGCCATCGATGAGGAAAGAAGTAGAGAGGTTTGTGGAGCGTTGTCATATTTGTCAAGTTTCGAAAGGAACTACGACTAATGCTGGTTTATATATGCCGTTACCTGTACTTGTAAAACCATGGGTGGATATCAGTATGGACTTTGTGTTGGGTTTGCCGAGAACGCAGCGTGGTAATGATTCCATTTATGTGGTGGTTGACAGATTTTCGAAAATGGCACATTTCATTGCTTGTAAGAAGACGGCGGATGCTGTTCATGTTGCTCAATTGTTTTTCAAGGAGATCTATCGACTTCATGGATTGCCAGAATCTATTGTGTCGGATAGAGATACTCGATTTCTGAGTCACTTTTGGTTGAGTTTGTGGAAAATGGTGGGAACAAAGCTGAAGTTTAGTAGTGCTTATCACCCGCAAACTGATGGACAAACGGAGGTGGTTAATCGATCGTTGGGAAACTTGTTGAGGTGTCTTGTTCAAGATAATCTGAAGAGTTGGGATGTGAAGTTATGCCAGGCAGAGTTTGCCCATAATCATGCTGTGAATCGAAGTACTGGGTTCAGTCCATTCCAGATTGTCTATTCGAGCTTACCGAAAGGACCGTTAGATTTAACGATGATACCACACTCAAAGGGGACATTTAAGAAAGCTGCTGATTTTGTTGAAGGACTGACGGAATGTCATAAAGTCGTTCAAGAACGATTAGAGAAAGCAAATGTGAAGTATAAACAGTCTACTGATTTGAAACGACGAAATGTTGAGTTTAATGAAGGAGATATGGTTTATGCAGTGTTAACAAAAGATCGTTTTCCAGTAGGTGCGTACAATAAATTGAAAGCCAGGAAAATTGGTCCTGTAAAGGTCGTACAACGAATTAACGAAAATGCTTATAAGTTGGAGCTGCCAGAAGATGTATACACTTCTGATGTATTCAATGTTAAACATCTCGTACCATGTCATGGGGATAAACGAGCTGATGAGAACGAATGTACAAATTCGAGGTCGAATTTTTCTCAACCTGGGAAGGATGATGCAGCGCGAGTTATAAATTTACAAGGTTTAGGTCATTCACGACCTAGTGAAGAAGTCTTAGGTCGCTCACAACCTAAGGAGGGGAAGTCTGAAGCATACAAGCAACCAACCGAGTTAACTCGGGTACGACCTAAGAAGCTGAGAGATAGCTCGTTGGAACGAGCTAAGTTGTTAAAAATTGAAGTCTTAGGTCGCTCACGACCTAATGGGTTCTTAGGTCGCTCACAACCTATTGAAGATGGGCTACGAGCTAACGGAACCGACGCTCAGAAATGCGTACGACCTAAGGAACTAAGGCATAAGCCGTGGGAACGACCTACCGCGTCACCAAGGAAAGCGCTACGACCTAATTTGTTGAAAGCTGAAGTTCTAAGTCGCTCACGACTTATGGAAGGATGCCTACGACCTAACGAGTTGGAAGGTAGAACGCTGGAAAGACATACCGAGTTAAAGGTGTTACGAGCTAAAATGGAACGACCTAAATTAGGTCGCATAAAGCTTAGGTCGCGAGGTTCTGATGCCGCTTTTATCTTAAATCGCGAAGTCCTGGATACCATTGATGTGTCTGCCGAGTTAATCTCTGCCTTTGATTCCTGATGCCGCTTTTGTTTTAGGTCGCAAGCTACGGATGCCGTCCATTCTTTAAGTCGCTGAAATATGATGACCTTTGATTTCTTTAAGTCGCCGCATGGTTTAAGTCGCTGAAGGCAAGTGTTGTAACTGTTTATCTTAAGTCGTCACCGTGTTAGGTCGTAGGTCGTTGCCAACCTAAGTACTTGTAATATTTTTAAGTTTTTCTGAACTGTGTTGTAAGTAGTATACGACTTATGTTAAGTCGGAGGTGTTGTTAAGTCGGTTGCCGACTTAGGAGTTGTATTTTTTTTCTGCTTTGCGTGTTGTAGCCTATAAATAGGCGAGTTGTTTCATTTGTAAAGGTTGTTGATTTTTGAATAAAATTCTCTTTTGATTGCTTTGTGCTTTCATTCCAAATTGGTAGTTGAGTGTAATCTCCTATCTCCTCTTTCGGATAATCGAGTGCGCTCGATTCAACGATTGTAGAAGCCGATTCGCGGAATCAAGTGCGCTTGATCAACGCTTGAAGAATTGAAGATCTTCGAACCCGGTATCGTGCGCGATCAACGAGTTCAGGATAGCTAGAATTCGGTATCTTCGGATCAACGAATTTGGGCATTTCAGCATCTTCCAATCCACCGATTGCTACATTCAACGATCTACATTGCTTTTGATTAATCCGCTGCGTCAGTTAACCTTGTATATAAATTTTGAATAAGTTCAAAAGGTTGGCTTAAAAGGCCGGATTGATTTTTTATGATTTTCGTAACGGTTCGGTTTCAGAACTGAGCATTACTAGTGTTTTTTTCCATTTGGTTTTTAAATCAAGCATTGTTTTGAATATTCAGGCTTTAATAGAAGCTGCAAAAGAGAAGCAAAAATCAAAAGCTAGTGTTAATGGTAATGAAGGAGTAATTATAGAAGATTTCAAAAGAGATGTCGTTGCTGAAGTTTTTGGAAATTATAAAAAAAGAAGCTATTGCAATACAATTAGTTCTACATTTAATGTAAAGCACGTAAAAATCACTCAAGCTTTAAAAGCAATTATCAATTACAAAGAAAATGAAGATAAGCGATGGAAAATGGAGATGCAACACAAGATTGATCAAATGCATGAAGAAAGTATAACAATGAATTCGACTCTAGCTGATTAGCAACATTGTATAAGGCAACTTGTTGGTCGGATTGAAACAAATTCGATGACATCAAGAACAGAAATTGCTTCGCATACCGAACACCATCTCAACCCTAGTCCTACTCCATTTAATGAAGTTATTGGACCCTCTACGGTTGAAAGACAAGTAGTGCAATTAATATAACGAAATTTGGAAGTGGTAACTGAAGGACATCTTGGAATGCAAAAGATTTGTCATAGTACGAAGGTTGGAGATGGGGAAAATGTTATTTGGGTGGAGGATGTTCTCAATCCAGACGAACCACTTTTTAATGCGCCTCAAAATGCTCATTATACATTGTCCGAGTTGGTTGATGGTAGTTTTGTAGTTTGGCCGGAGTGTCACATTCATTGTTTGTAAGCTTCTAGATATTTTATTGTAGTGAAATTTGAAGTTGTCACAATGAAATTTATAGAATTTGATATGAAATAATTAGTACGTTTGATGTTTTTTTTAAATTTGATGATATGTTAGTTTTGAAATTTAGTTTCATGCTTGTTATTGCTATAAATTTGAATTTGTATAGTTGATTGAAATAATATGTGATGATACTATAAGATACTGAATGAGATATGGTTCAGCTATACCAAATTTACAACACTCATAAGTGCTGGTAATTTTGGTATTTACCTATGGGTGTAAGGAATTCCCAACGGTTATAATCATTAGTGATTTACTTTCATTATGACATATTTCCAATGGTTATAACCATTGGAAAATTCCTTATTTCCAACGGTTATCCATTGGAAATTATGTTTGTACAATATAAAATTCCCAGTGGTTTTAACCGTTGGAAATAAGGAATTTTCCAACGGTTATAACCAATGCAAATACGGAAATCCCCAACGCTTATAACCGTTGGAAAATATGTTACAAAACTTATCACGTAACTATTACCAACGGTTATAACCATTGGGAATTAGATTTCCAATGGTTATAACAATTATGAAATGTCAATTCTAGGGTTGTTATAGTAACCCTTTATAACAACATTATTACCGAACACACTATAGTTAAACCGTGAAACTAAATTCACAATGTATTCGTATTTAATTTTACCAAAACAATAAATTTTCTTAAACTAGCTGAGCATAGAAATCAATAAACAACAGTCAATGATCCTAACTTGATGAGCATGACTAATTAAACAATAAATGATAATAATTGAATATTATCATTTCCTAACAATCAAACACACAAAAAAAACTATATCTAATTTTCAAAAATTATTATTTTATATATAAAATATAATCCTAGATAAAACTATTTCATTTACCAAATTTCAAAATAATACTATGTTGGTTTGCCTTGTCCAAATGGTTAGAAACCCCTTTCTATACAGTTGTACCTTCTGTATCGACCAAAATTCATAAACCGCTCAACAGACCAACCAACACATATAAAACATTTTTATAACAATAACAAATATGCGCTCTCATATACATACATACATATATATATATCAATATACACACACACATACACACTCAAACTCATTCTAAGGTGTCACTTACCTTATGTCTAATGAGTTTACCCTACCAAGGATTAGGTGTTTGCTCAACCTAAGCTCTGGTACCAAGTGTAATGATTTCGACCCTCAAAAGTCGACACTAATACATCTACAGTATTCACCTGCTGAATATCCGAGTGTCGGAAAGGGAGATTGTTCAGGCGAAAGAAAAGTAAAGACAGAACAGAATCTCACATCATGATGAGTAATATATAATATACAAATGATCTTTATAAAAGAAAACTGTAATATACATACATCAATCGGAGTAAATTAACATATCATTAGCTTGGACAGCAATAACAGCATGTCCTCATAAATGCTGATAAATACAATACAATACAATAAAAGAATTGTAGTAGATATAAAATATTTGAATAGGTCTTGGAGGCATCCAGCTCATCTCCAGAAGCGCCCAAAGCGTTCAGCTAAATTTGGAAATATACTTGGGGGCTAACCCGAGCATTATAAGAAAATAACAACTGGATTAGTTTGGTAAACCAACATGAGAAAACTCAAATCATATGGATTATTCATGTTATAAAACCTTTCAAAAATAAAGGTATCTCATAAGACTTCACCGCACATAAACATAGACGGGTTTTTACCTTACGGTAACCAAACCATTTTTATTAGAAAATCTTGTGATATTATAATAATGTCTAAGGTTTAAAATAAATATATGACATAGACGGAATGGTTACATTATTTACATTCAATAACGTATTTGGTATACAACTAAGTACGTAAGGCACACGTTGGAGAATTGATTCCATCAATGACAATGCTACTAAGGTATCGCCTTTCACAGAATACCTCTCGATAAAATGTACCGAGAGCCTTAGTTGACTCTCTACAAATCAGGACTGGCCTACCCCTTTCTGGATAGTACCGAATATGTCATAACTCCAGTTGCGATCAACAATCATGGTGGGCCCCTAGCATACATAAATCCATAAATATCGATCGAGATTGGGTGATGATCATGCTCTAATGGTAGCAAATAACATAGCCCTAAAGCATATCCTTTAACTTAGTCATTACCGGGTGTGTGGCTTGAGGCTATGTTTTACCTTTTTAGAAAATCCCATGAAATGCTAACACTTCCCTCTAGGTAACAATGCAATACCAGCAATCATCCATACAAGTTTTTCAGGATATGAACTAACCGAAGGCTCTACTTCTACTACATCCTTTTTGGAATCACCCTCATGATTAGTTGCAAGTAGCCCTTACACTTCAAAGAACTCTGTCTTTGATTCTAGCATCTTTAAGATGTCTTCAATTCGAACAATTATGCTGGTTTGAAGTGGTTTTCAGATAACTCATACTTATTCGATCTTAGTCTCTTCGTATCAACAATCGATAGTTTCAAAACTGGCCAGATCTGATAGTCAGTTATTTAACTATCAAATAAGCAAACAATCCAATCATAGATTTAATTTCATATGAAAACCAAGCATGACAAAGCACATAAGCAACCACTAAGCCTCCTTAGTTAATCCTTTTCATTAATTAAAATCACTTTGTAAATACTTGTAATAAAATACCTTTACAAAAGATATACATATGCATACTACTCAGTGCCTATTCATTTATGCTCTTCCGATGCTAGAAAAAATATCCATATATATCTCATTGGTATAATTATATTTACAAAACACTACACTTTCAATAATTAGAAAGTGTATTCATATACTTATTTTTACGGTATAAGTATATTCACAAAATCTTAAGAAATATTTTATTTCCAAAAACATACTTAATTGGCTTAAAACAAATGTCATTTAAAAACATTGATAATAATAAACCCAAAGCACGTTGGGTGTACGTAAATGGATCATGTAGAAATTAGACCTAATATACTTAGCTCCACTTTCCAATTTCAAACTTGTACTATCCCTCGATTAACAATGTAGTCAGAGAAGCTAGAGAACTATCCCTGTCTCGACAAACATTCTTAATTCTCACAGATAGAGACGAGTTTTCCTACTTCGGAATTTGGTATTGAGTATGAAAAGAATAATTTCCGTACCACTGTAATTTAAAATGATCATTTATATAAATCAAATTTCATTCCTATAAAACTCCTTTATATAAATATCTATTACATTTACAAAACCCCTTTTATAAATCTTTTTTCAATCTATAAAACTCCCTTTTATTAATCTCCTGATTTTAAATCTCATATACTTATCATAAATCTTCGGTTTCAAGATCGGACCGAATACTTTCCATAGAACGATCATTCCATATATCACTATAAATTCACAAATGTGATTTATTTTTCCAATTTATCAAAATGATATCATTTCCCTTTTATAAAATATCATTTATAAGTCTATTCTTTTATTTGTAAAATACCATTTATAAATCTATCTTTCTATACAACATTTTATATAAAGCGTTTCACTAATATTTATTCCAAAATATTTCTATCTTCTTTTAAAATTGAACCACTTTATTATAAAAGATAAATCCCATTTTTCTTTATAATAAACATCCATTATTATATTAACTTTTCTATAAAATAAATACTTCTTGACATACTTTTAAAACATTTCCATAAAAATTAGAAGAGACTAACAAAAGGTTGGAGTAAAATGGAGAAGTTCAAAAACCATTTCTAAATAAAATGCCACAGAAAATTCCAAAAGTCACATTTAAAACCATTCTCCAAATCAAAACCATTTTCAAATCAAAACAACAAGTAGTAGTATTTTAAAATATTATAGCGAGGCCTAGAGCTACCATAGCACTTAACAAGTGCTAACATTGATTGACACTAAAAAAGTTCAATTTTTGCGACATATCAAAATCACATTCAATATGGCCAAGCTACCAAGCTTTTAGCATTCAACAATTTATACAACAAATATATAATTGAAATTAGAATCAACAGTGACGAAGAATCCCTTAGGATTCCTCTGCAAAATTGCCCAGGTTCCCTTTATTTCATTTCATATATCATCAGCTTACTAAAATGGGAATTCAACCACAACTAAAGAAATCATTCAAGCACATAAACAATAATTTATCTCAACAAATATATCATATAGTGTTCATCCAAAGGTGAGTTAACTTACAAAAATTCTAGCCATTGCTTATGCGTTTTTTCTCGATCTAAAATCGAACGGCATTCGGTTTTAGCTTAAAATCCTACTTGCTCCAAACTTGATGAAATCAGCTCCAGTGCATAGATAACACTTCCTATGAGCACAACACAAAAGACCATGTTCGGTTTGGACCTTATATGCAAGAGTTATGGGTTTTATAAGAAATTGGATTAATTAAAATAAATAATTACTTGATTAACTTTTAGTTACCTCATTAAAATAAATCCCCCCTCTAATCCTCTTCTTCCCCAAATAGAATACCTATACATGCATAAACATACACTCCCATAGCCGATCCTTCTCTCCTCCCTCTCTCGCTCCATACTCCATGAAATAATGCACCACTACCTCCTACATATTCCTTTTCACGTCCTCTCCACATCAGTCACCACCAATTGCATCTTGACTCCTCTAATGAAATCGTGACCTAGGTATCAGTACGCGACAAGGCACATGTCACACTCCCTAATCTATGATCGAACTTCACCAATTTATCCCCAAACACTCGCCTTCACATACGAAGCCTAAATCCATAAACGGCTTGGCCTAACTCTGCCTAAATTGCTGTCGAATTGGAACCCTAATCCGACCATGAATACCTCGACCACCTCAACTGTCGTCGCATGTGCAGAAATGCATATGGATTTGAAGCCCTCGTCACCATGAGCTCAGCGAATCCAATGCTAGCTTCTCTTGTCTCCTCTAGCTTTATTTTTGGGAAGGAAACGGCTAGTTATTTCTCATTTTATTCAATGAAAAAGAGGAGGGAAGGGAAAAGTGTGACGTGATTGAGCACAGGAGGGGTATGTGATATTTATAATAATATTAATAATATACTTATTATATTCTAATTTCTCTTTTAAAACTTCTTTATGTTTCGAGCTCGTACGATCACATAACATGTTTGAACATGAAACTCGATGGCGTACATTACCTCATTATTATGGTTTCGATGGTACTTGTTTCATCAAAATCCGAGACAATGTCTCAGAATGAAAATTTCACGCGTTTCAAGACCGTTTATAAATAGAACGATTTTTGGTCACACTATCGATATTAATTCGAACTATTTATTTTTGCAAATATTTTTCTACAGCAAGTTCGCCATTAATATTTATTAATTAAAAGGAGTTATTAAGCTTTTAAAATCAACTATTTAAATATTTAAATTAATTAAATATTCACAATCAAACGATAAAATTTCGAGTCGTCGCACTTTCTCAGTCCTTAATTTAATAATTATTTTACATTTTCCGCTAAGGTATATTTATATATAAATTATCCGCTCATCCAATTCAAAATGAATGAAATCTCACACATCCTGTCAACTTGTATTTACTAATTAAAATCATAAATTAAACTTGGTTCATTTATGTCTTCCATAATCCACTTCACCTAGAAATTCATGTTTTTTCTCTTTTCCCCCATTCCAAAGCACATGGATCTAACTCTCCCATTACAAATTCATTTGTAAATATACTGTACAATCATCAATTTCATGTAGATGTCGCCTTTTTTTAAGCCAATTGCTCCCTTGGTGTTCCTCTTTAATTACTCATGTCTCAATCTTTAATTATGAATAGAGGTAAATTTTATTCTAATTTTTCACTATAATATTTTTATACGACGATGGATTTATTGAGTTGCTATTCAGTATTGATCTATTAGTGTTAACTTTCTTTCCTTCAATTTGGATTTGTTTGCCTTTTATGTTATTTTTTTCGAAGGTCGTTATACTTGATTTTTCATCCATGGTATTTTTATGTAACTCTCATCTATACCCAATTTGTGAACAAATGAGTTAAAAATCATGAAATTAGCCTTGTTCAATGGAAAGGGGAAAAATAAGATGTGCTGAATCTTTTCGAATCAGGTAATTTCTAGTTTTATAAGTGAATGATTTTTATTGCAAATTTATCTTGTTCAATTTTATCCTAAAAAGGACCATTGAATAAGTGAGCTATTAAGAGTACGATGAAAATGAAAGGAAATCATCAGGTAGAAGTTTAACTATTTCTTAATCTCCGGAACAATCGGTGCATTATTTTTAATAGGCTAAACTAGAGTTGAAATTGCTAAGTTTTTAATGCAATTATTATATGTTTTAAGTTTATTTAGTTATGCCTTTACTTAAATAAAGTAATTATTTTTCACATTTCAGTACATTATCTTTTCATCTTCTCCACATTATATAGGATATGAAAACATCTATCTATTACATTATATGAAAAGTGAATTTTAGTTTGCTACCTTTCCATTTCCATTTTTAAAAAATTTATATCTTTGGAACAATCAGTCTGTTATTTTTAATAGGTTAAACTAGAGTTTGGATTTAAAATTGCTAAATTTTTACTACAATTATTATGTGTTTCAAGTTGATTTAGTTATGCCTAGCTGATGAACCACGGTTATTATTTTTCAGATTTCGGTACATTATCTTTTCATCTTCTCTGCATGTGCATAGAAGCATCTATCTATTATATTATATGAAAAGTGACTTTTCATTTACATCTTCAAAATATCAAATCGCTAATATTGCTTATCTTTTCTCCTGAATTTTGTCCTTCTTCACTGAGTAAAATCGATATTGTCACCAACCTATTAAGCTAAAAAATCAATAAATTTGCAACATGTTAGAAACTCTTCACTTCCCTAAATGAACTTCTGTTATATCCTATAATGCCCCGGCTCCAATGATTGAATTATCAGAGGGAGTTTACCGTTAGGTTACTTGGATCAAAGAGCACTGAATGAGCGATTTCTCGCGTACATTACTTTGGGTCAACATGGATACGTTTTAAGACCCAAACACATCTAAAATAATACGTATCTCGTCTTGACATAAGGCAATGTATACGAGTTCTAGAATTGAGTAATACAGTATTAGAGACACAAAGAAAAAATTACAACTAATAGAATCGAAATGAATAAAAACAATTAATATTATATCATTTCTGAAAATCCGATACAATATTTCATCTACACAACTTATCGCGCAAATACGTCACTTCGACGGAAATAATGAAATCTCAATATAAGTACTAGCAAGGCAAAAACTCACCTTCGTCTTCTGCTCCAACTCCATATCATTGCCCACAAAGCATATACAGTCATAATATTGACCTGTAATACAACCTCAGTCTAATATGAGGTTATCTCGAATTATGTTAAAAATCTAGTTGTGAGTGTAACCATACTCAGAATATAACATAATGGGTGTGACAGGTTTAATATGCTACACACTACATAACTCTACTCAGTTATAAATGCAACTTTTTCACTATTGTCTACCCTAATAAATTATTCCATATAAGCATGTGATAAAAACGATTTTAAAAATAGATTTCCAAATAGGTTTTCTTTCAAATCAATTTCCACAGAATCACTTCAAAATGATTTCCAAACCACTTCCATAAAATCACTTTATTCACTGAAATCCCATATATTTTGAAATCATATACTAGAGGAATACTTTGCAAAAGTTATTAAAATGCTAGTTTTATATACAAATAATTTATCAAAATATTTCTATTTTGTATAAAATTAATCTCTGAAATATATTTCCCAAATCAATTTGCAAAATCTAATTCGTCAAAAAAATTTCCAAAACATTATGCAAAAAAATGTTTCCTCTTTATTTATTTAAAATTGCTACTTTTTATTTATTGAAACCAATTTCGTAATATTCAACCATTTCATCAAAACTAGATTTCAAAATACAACATGGTTTCTTTAAATCCAGTACAAAATAAATACCTCATATGGTAAGTGTTATCATAATAAATCATAGCATTAATCGATATCGAAGGAAGGAACCTTTTAATCCAATCCCTACGATCCAGGCTTAACTTATACCAAGCATTACCTTTGAGGGATATATATATATATATCAAAAAGAATAATATCCAATCAGTTTATAAAATAAGTACCCTTTTAATAAAGTAAAATCATCAAAACTATTTCCAAATGGAGAAATACACAAAATCATATTTTTTTCCAAATTGGGAAATCCTTAGTTGTAGAAATTCTATCAAAATACCTTTTGTTTATTTTACACAAATCACTTTATTTATGAAATCAATTAGTATTTCATAATTTCCAAATTACTTTTCCAATATAAAGTAAGTTCAAAAATCCTTCCCAAACCGTTCTTGGTGCAGTAAACCTTGATATCAATCATTTATACTGTGTATGTAGTCTATATCAATTTCAAAGCATTGCACAATAGTTTAAATCAAGGAAAGAAATAACAACCATATTGTGGAAATATGTTTATAAATACAGTATCAAAAACTATCCCAAAGCTTTGAATCTTACTACAAGAAGGATACCAAGTGTGTGTTAAGTATAAAAGTAGTTCGAATTCATCACCATGGAATCAAACAATCAATATGAGAAAAGAGAAATGGAGCTGGGACAAGATGGTGGAGTTTTGGGCATTCACTACCTAAGAATGTCGACCTAACTGGCCAACTGCTTGGAAAATGAGCGGTCGACCACTTATGATGAATTTTTGGGTAGTGAGCCTAGAACTTTGTCATCTATGGTTGCCTTCTCTAGGTATCGACGATGTGACTTCGGGCAACTTCCTATATGCATACTAATGGCTGCATATCATCTTTACTACTTCTATTATACAAGTATAGAGATAACGCAATGCATATAAAGTTGATATAGTATATTGACATTGAAGATATATGAAGAATGGAGTTAACACAAAATACTCACCTTGCTTTTGATCCTTGCTGAAAGATAGGAAAGTGATGATGAAGATGGAGGAAGAAAAATGGTTGCATGATCTAGTCTCTTATTTTCTGGATGGAGGAGAAAAGGAACAAGGTGATGATTTATATAGGGTTAGGTAAGTATACTTAGGGTTTAAGGGTTTAAGGAAGTGTATAAAAGATAAAATATAATTATGATATAGATAAGTATAAAAAGTATGGTCCAATCAAAGAGTAGAAAATTTCAATTTTTCTTTTAATTCTTAAAATATGTACCTCTAACAGCCTTATAACGCAAACCGCAAACTGGACTTCCTTACAATATTCATTTAAAAATACGCTCAAGGCATTTTATTCAAATGTTATTTTATTTTTATAATGAATTTTCTTTCAGAAAAATATTTCTTTTCAATTTTAACAATTATAAAGCAACTGTTTTATTTCCAAAATAAATCCAAATATTTTCAAAATATTATTTATTTTGCCAAAATAAATTTCCAAACAACTTTTGGATTTCAAATATATAATTCAAATTCCAAATTTGATTTTAAATAAGAAAATTTGAACTAGATACAAGTAATTTTATTGCAAAAGAAAAGTGTAAACATGGCAACGTACCGGTATTTATAAAGCAACTTGGGCTCATAGGCACAAACAACATTACTTGGTCCCTAAATAGCTGATAAATATCTAGTACATAGGCCGACATATTCATTTTATCTCACTATTCCCTTTTTTAGCTTCATATGAAAATTAATGGCAACTCTTCACTTTCATCTCTTTCAAACTTCATTCTACATTCCAGCTGTACTTTCCCTAGTCCAGCTCTGTTGTAAAATTTTCAAATAAACTTTGGGGTTTGGGTTTTGATTTGGAAGAGAAGAAGTAAAGAAAGAAGAAGATTTCAGCCTTGGTAGATAGTTATACAAAATATTTGTATAAATATAGTTTTCTCATGTGGATGTTGGGGCCTTGGGGCTCCCACATGTTTGCTTTGTTGTGAGGGGAGAAGTCATGCAATACCACACGCGCGCTGCCGCCGTCCGTCCGACCGAACCGGGCTAGGCCGGATCGGTACGGGTTTCGGGTTTCGGATCCGAAAATATTTTTGGATCATATATGAACAGTAACAGGTCGGATTTCAGCCCGTTAAGGACCCAAAACTGGAATTTCTGAAATTGAATATAAGGCGGGAAATTGCAACAGTTTTCTAAACGTTGCAAAATATGAAATTGCGAACCGTTGCAAACGGTTGTGACACTTCGCGAATAGGCACCTCTTCACATCTATAAATAAATAGCAACGCCCAGAAACGTTTCAAATACTGATTTTCTGAATCATCTTCTTCTTCCTCACAATGCAGTTTTGCGACCCCATCTCCATTGCTCTGTTTTTGTGACGCCCATCAGGTGTTGCAAACTCAGAAATCGTCGTAGAATTGCTCCCTTCTTTCTCTTCATTCTATTCTATACAAATTGCATCATCAGAAACCATTGCTAAAGTGTTCTTGGTCGGATCAAAGGCGTGCAAACTTTGAATCCGATTACGCTGTTATAGGGCTTCATTGAATCCTGAAAGTCGATAGTTCGATAACCCGTTTGTACCTGGTGGGTTGAACTATTGTCTGAAAGAATCTATTCCATAGATCCTTGAAGTCGGAAGTACATCATTATCTTCATCGCAATCGCCATCAAATTTGTTCGAACCGAAAAATCCCTAACAAATTTCAGACAATATTCTTCAACCATGGAAGGTTCGAGTGCTCTACAAGTTATGAATCAGCATCTATCACGATTAGAGCGTTTTGATGGCGACAATTTCACTCGTTGGCAAGAGACGATGAAATTTTTCTTGGTCACCGTCAAGTTGTTCTACATTTTGGAAAATGACTTGGAAGAAATCCCGAAGGAAACTGATAAGGATGATGTTGCTCTAAAGGCTAAACGTGCAAAGCGCAAAGAGGACGATTTTCTATGCAGAGGCCATATTCTGAATGCGCTATATACCCCAGCCTACAATGCTCATAGGACCTTGGAAATAGCGAAGGCACTTTGGACTGCTTTGGAGATTAAGTACCGCATATCCGAGGCAAGTAATAAAAAGTTTCTTATTTCTAATTTTATGGATTTCAAAATGGTCACCAATAAGTCCATAATTGGACAAGTAAGCGAAATCTTACTGTTGGTGAATCAACTTAAAGATGCTGGAATTGATCTCCCTGAATCTTTTGTTGTTGGAGTTATAATTTCGAGACTTCCGCATAGTTGGAATGATTATAAGAAAAAGATGAAGCATGCAGAAACGGATTATAATTTAGATAGTTTACAGCGTCATCTTCGTATTGAAGAAGACTCTCGCAAACGCGATCTAGACGATAATCCGCAAACTGAGTCCCATTCTAAGGCAAATAATGTTGAAATTACTGATAAGTTAAAGCCAAAGAATGAGACACAGTTTAAGAAGAATAATCATTCCAAAACCAACAACAAAAAGAAAGGTGCTTGTTATTTTTGTAACAAGCCCGGCCATTATGCCCGAGACTGCCGTCTTCGGAAGAAATAACAAAAAGTGAATGTGGTCAAAGACTCGCTTGTGGCTGTAGTGCAAGAGGCGAACTCCGTTAGCGGCAATGATAATGATTGGTGGTTCGATACTGGAGCAACCATTCACATTTGCAAAGACCGTAATCTGTTCAAGAGTTACGAAGAAAATAAAGGAGTAGCCGACGAAGTTACTGGAGCAAATAAGGTTTCAAGCAAAGTTCTGGAAAAAGGCACTATAGAACTTACTTTCACCTCTGGAAAAGTTCTTACACTAGTAAATGTATTTTATGTACCTGATATGTGTAAGAATTTGGTATCTGGATACCTTCTTAACAAAGGAGGATTCAAGATGGTGTATGAGTCTGATAAGCTAGTGTTGTCTAAGAATGGTAGATTCATTGGACAGGGATACTCTTGTAACAGCATGATTAAGTTGAATCTAATAAAGAAATCTTATGTTTATATTGTTGATTCTATTAATTTATGGCATGGTAGATTAGGACATGTTAATTATAATTCCATTAAAAATATACATAAATTAAGATTAATTTCTGATTGTGATTTCAATACCATCTCTAAATGTGAAATATGTGTTCAAGCAAAAATACACCGAAAATCCTTTAAATCCGTAGAAAGGAAAACTGGTTTGCTTGATTTGGTATATAGTGATGTGGGTGACTTAAAAAGTCATATCACCTATGGTGGTAACCAATACTATATAACATTCATTGATGATTATACTAGATATGCATATGTATATCTAATGAAAACTAAAGATGAGGCTTTTGATAAATTCAAAATTTACAAAGCAGAGGTCGAAACACAATTAGGAGTTAAAATTAAAATATTACATTTAGATCGTGGTGGTGAATATTTCTCAAATGAATTCACCTTGTTTTGTAAACAACAAGGTATAGTTCACCAATGTACTGCCCCATATACACCACAACAAAATGGTGTTGCTGAAAGGAAGAATAGAACTTTAGTAGAAATGGTTAATGCCATGCTCATAAGTTCTAATTTACCTTATAACCTATGGGGTGATGCTATGTTATCTGCATGTTATATTTTAAATAGAGTACCACTTAAAAAGAATAATATTTCCCCTTATGAATTATGGTTTAATAGGAAACCTAATCTAACTAGACTTAAAGTTTGGGGTTGCTTAGCATATGTTAGAAAACCAGACCCTAAATGACCAAAGTTAGGAAATAGAGCATTTAAATGTGTTTTCATGAGATATTCACTTAATAGTATAACTTATAGATTCCTTATTCTTGACACCCTAGAAGTTATAGAATTTGTAGATGTAGAATTTTTTGAAAATCAAATTGTTGAGATCCCATTGAGATCATCTAGTCCAGAACCTAGTATGGCTAATGATATCAATGACGATGATTATGCTCCTGCTCAAAACAGCAAGGAAGTATCAGTACCAGATAATAGTACTGAACAACGGAGAAGTAAAAGAGCGAGAATAGAGAATGACTATGGTCCTGACTTCATCACATATCTTGTAGAAGGCAGTAAGGATGAAGTCCTTAATGTGACTAAATATGTAATGAACGTCACTGACGATGCCAAAACTTATTCTGAGGCTATGAGTTCCAGAGATTCCAATTTCTGGAAAGAAGCTATCAATGATGAAATGAATTCCATACTGTTGAACCAAACTTGGATTTTAACTGATTTACCTCCTAGTGCTAAACTTATAGGATGTAAATGGATATTCAAGAAAAAGTTGAATACAAATGGATCCATTGATAAGTTTAAAGCCAGATTAGTTGCTAAGGGATATAAGCAAAGACATGGAGTAGATTGCTTTGATACATATGCTCCAGTTGCTCGCATATCTTCTATACGCTGTTTAATTGCACTTGCATCAATTCATAAATTAGTCATACATCAAATGGATGTAAAGACTGCCTTTTTAAATGGAGATTTAGAAGAAGAGATATATATGAACAACCTGAAGGTTTCAAAACCCCAGGCCAAGAAAAGAAAGTTTGCAAATTAGTAAAATCTCTTTATGGTCTGAAGCAAGCTCCCATGCAATGACATGAGAAATTTGATAAAGTTGCACTGTCATATGGATTCATTGTTAATGATGCTGATAAATGTATTTATAGCAAATTGGATAACAACGGTAGTGTTATAATATGTTTATATGTTGATGACATGCTAATATTTGGTTCCAATATATCATCTGTGAATGAAACTAAAAGGTTTCTGTCTTCTAAATTCGATATGAAAGATCTAGGAGAGGCTGATGTAATTTTGGGAATTAAAATTATTAGGAAAGAGGGGGAGTTATTACTAACTCAATCTCATTACATAGAGAAATTCCTACAAAAGTATGGTCATTACGATGACAAACCAGCACCAACTCCTTTAGATCCTAGTATTAAATTAGAAAAGAACACTAGACGTACTATCTCTCAATTAGAGTATTCCAGTGTTATTGGGAGTCTTATGTATGCTATGCATTGCACTAGACTAGACATCGCACATGCTATAAGTGTATTATGTCGATTTACGAGCAATCCAGGTTTCGAACATTGGAAAGCTATTTCCAGAGTTTTAGCTTATTTGAAAGGAACCATTGAATATGGTTTATCTTATAAAGGATATCCTGCTGTAATAGAAGGATATAGTGATGCAACCTGGAACAATGTAGAATCTAAATCCAAGTCTACTACTGGATGGATCTTTACATTAGGAGGTGTTGCTGTGTCTTGGGCTTCCAAGAAGCAGACCTGTATTTCTGACTCAACAATGTTGTCAGAATTGATTGCATTAGCAGATGCATGTAAAGAAGCAGAATGGCTTAGGAATTTATTAATGGAAATCCCTTTATGGAAGAAGCCATCTCCAGCAGTCTTGATTAATTGTGACAATCAAGCAACGATATACAATGTGTCTAATAAGACATATAATGGAAAATCTAGACATGTGAGTCTAAGACATCAAATAGTGAGACAGTTACTCAAACGAGGAGTTATTACTGTTGACTACATAGAAACGAAGAAAAACTTGGCTGATCCACTTACAAAGAGTCTTCCAAAAGCAATGGTTTCTATAAAGTCACAAGAAATGGGACTAAGGTCTGTGAATGAAGGTTGATCATCCTTAACAGAAACCCAACTTATGTATTGAAAAGGATAGACAAAGTTCAATGGGTACCAACAAGTTAAGAGAATGATTATGGAACACTAAATCGATAATCCCATAATATTTAGTGTTGGATTCTGCAAGAACAAAGGATGGATATATATCCTTAATAAGTCTAGAAATCTTAAAAGGTGAATCACAGAAACACCTTAAGAGACTTACCTATATGAGTGGAAATCAGGCCGTTTCCTAGGAAAGTAAGACCGCTTTCTAAGTAGACTCATGAACCAGGATTTAAGCACATGGCCATTAACGTGCTGAGAAATACAGAACACTTTACCTAAGGAAATCAACATGTGTGATTGTTCCGGTTTTATCATTAGGGATACTTGGTTCAAGATTCGTTCACCATAGAATCTCGATAAGGCTTTGAATGGTTTACACTAAGTAAAGGTTCAAATCCAAAAGATACCTTTTATTTATGTGTTGGTTTTCACGATGATGCAAAACTTGATCTTAGAACTACATAGGCTTGATCCCACTTGGGTATGTAGGAAGTGACTATAGTGATGCAGCCATCCTATTAATTTTTCTTATTTTGAAAATTGAGGGAGATTGTTGTAAAATTTTCAAATTAATTTTGGGGTTTGGGTTTTGATTTGGAAGAGAAGAAGTAAAGAGAGAAGAGGAGAATATTAGCCCCACATGGTATAAAGTTATACAAAATATTTGTATAATATAGTTTTCTCATGTGGATGTTGGGGCCTTGGGGCTCCCACATGTTTGCTTTGTTGTGAGGAGAGAAGTCATGCAATACCACACGCGCGCCGCCGTCCGACCGAACCGGGTCGGGTTTCGGGTCCGAAAATATTTTTGGATCATATATGAACAGTAACGGGTCAGATTTCAGCCCGTTAAGAACCCAAAACCGGAATTTCTGAAATATAATGCGGGAAATTACAACGGTTTTCTGAACGTTGCAAAATATGAATGGACGCGACGTTTAAATTGCGAACCGTTGCGGATTTTCTGAATCATCTTCTTCTTTCTCACAGTGCGTTTTGCGACTCCATCTCCATTGCTCTGTTTTTACGACGCCGGTCAGGTGTTGCAAACTCAGAAATCATCGTAGAATTGCTCCCTTCTTTCTCTTCATTCTATTCTATACAAATTGCATCATCAGAAACCATTGCTAAAGTATTCTTGGTCGGATCAAAAGCGTTCAAACTTTGAATCCGATTACGCTGTTATAGGGCTTCATTGAATCCTGAAAGTCGATAGTTCGATAACCCGTTTGTACCTGGTGGGTTGAACTATTGTTTGAAAGAATCTATTCCATAGATCTTTGAAGTCGGAATTACAACATTATCTTCATCGCAATCGCCATCAAATTTGTCTCGAACCGAAAAATCCCCAACAAGGTCAACTTCTAAGCATGTGTTTACCACTTTATCTTCTCGAAACTTTTCTAGAATAAAGTTTGGGTTTCCATACTGAGACTTTCTCAGACTCGTAAGGATGATGAGAATACCGAAGCTCTGATTGCCGATACCATTACTGGTTTATTTGCATCTTTTGAAATTGATTCCTGCAATAAGCAATGAAAGAGATAAAATGTAAATTAAAATAGGTTTTCATCACTTACCAGATAGATAGGGACTCGTTAGCCAGTCAAGGATTTGTATGATCATACTATCGCCTGAACAATTTAATAACCACTCTACAGTGGTTTGGTAGGCTTCTAACTACTCTTTACAGATTACTTCATCTTGCATGCTCATATATTCTATGAATTTCGATTTACTTGCACGCACCTTAACAGTATCATTTTTCTGTTGGCATATGTATTTCTCCGTGTTGCTTATGTTTCCAAATATTCTATTATTACATTCCTTCCGAATTTCCCAAATATAGGTTGAAAGGGTGAATTTTGCAACATCACTACTTTTACATTCCTCTTTAAAGGTGAAAATCATTTTTTCAACCTCTGACTATAACTGTAATACTTTGATTTGTGCTGCTAGCCAATGTAGTTTGATTCTACACCATTTCCATGTACAAGCACTGCATTTGCAATGGAAAAATATGTTTCTGATTTCTCCTTCATGTTGTTTGCAAAGTATACATATTGGGTCTATTCAAATGTTTCTTTGAATGCGCCTATTTTCTGGTAGGAAAATAGTCATTGAATGCTATATAAACTTGTATTGCCATTTTAGGAATGTGTATTTTCTACCATACAAACTTGATCATGGAATATTTTCATGACTTTGTCTAATATAGTTCCAATCTGCTTTAAACCTGTACTTACCATCTTTGCTACAACCCCAGATCCAATAATCTTCTTCTTTTTTTGTAAATATTTTTATCTTTTCTATTTCTTCTTTGATGCTTCCAAGAAAACTTCTTCGTTCACCTCTTCATCTCCCTTCATGTAAAATATCACTTACCATCGATCTTTCCCCTTTGGATCTTTCTGTCGTTTCACCTTCTAATTTGTTTATCAACAAGCCCCTTTGAATCAATGGTTTGTACCACAGAGAAGTGGATTTTCCATTAACTATACATTTGTGTTTAGACATTTTAGAGCTTCACTTTGGATTTTTATTAGAAATTTCCATGTTCCAGAATCGTCTTTTCGCATGGTCAACTCCCAAAAGGATAAGCCTTTAATGAATTTACCATTAGCGCTCCTCCTTTCTTCCACTAATGATGTCCCAATGGATTTTACTAGTTTTCTTTTCTGTAAGAAGTTTAACCCAAATGTTTTGCTTTTTTAATCGTCACTACTGGTTGCTTAACATTGCATCTAGTATTGTATTATTGGATATATAGTTGACATTATAAGCTCCACTCTCCCTGCAATGCTAAGCATACCCACTTCCCATCATTCAATTTTGGATCTTATTTTCTTAATAGAATATCACAATCTATATCCATCAGGTTTATTGTGGACAAGGGAATCCCTAGATATGCTATGGGGAGCTCTTCTTGACTAATCCTTATTAACTTTTAAGTTTCACTTTCGTTTTCTACGCCACCCCCAAAGAAGATTTTGGATTTGGAACAATTTAGTTGTAATCCAGTGGTTTCTTGCATTATTTTGAAAACTTCCTTAAATGCTTCAATGCATGCAACATATACTCTAGTAAAGATTAAAATGTCATATGCATAGATAATGTGTGTTAGTTGATTCCTTACTACCTTTTACTGGGCTAATTCTCCCTTCCCACTTTTTCTTGTCCATCAATAGCACAAAGTACTCCATCACTACATTAAAGAGAAACGGTGATATTGGATCCCCCGGCTTGAGTCCTGTGGAGCTTTAGGAGATGCCAAATGAGAAACCTTGATTGATGATTGAGAACATTGGATTACTGATCGTTTCTCCTATTATCTTTATCCACTTTTGTGAGAAAATCATTTTGTTTAGCATATGTAAATGGAATTCTCTATTAATTGAATCATAAGCTTTCCTTAAATCGATTTTAATACACATAGTATTATTATTACCACATCCAAAACCTCAAACCATTTAATGTACTAACATAATGCAATCACTAATTGAGCGACCTTGAACATTTTTAGATTGATTTCCTGAGATCAGCATATCCATGAGCATTTTCATTCTGTTACATAACACCTTTGCTAAAATTTTGTAACTCATGTTACAACACGAGATTGGTCACAAATTTTGCATTCCCATTGCGTTTTTACTCTTTGGAATCGTACAAACAAATGTGATTTATTTCTTTAAGCAATGTCCCACTTACAACAGCATGGTTATATGCGTTAGTCGGCACGTCTTTCATGTTGCTCCAATGAATTTTGTAGAATCTTGCATTAATACCATTAGGCCCTAAAGCTATCCTTAACACTATAAATGGCTTCCTTTATTTCATAATTTTCGATTCTATCATTGGGGATATCTTGTCCATAATCTATGATGACATATTTACATACAACTTTAGGCCAATATCCAGCATGATCCTGATTGTATAGATTTGAGTAATAGATGATTAGTTGTGGAAATAATACCATTTAGTGAAATGCTCCCTTTCCAACTGTTTTGGTTTCTTTTTTTCATCATTTCACGTTGAAAAATGAGGTGGCCTCATCACCAAAAAGCAGCCAGTTGCACTATGCTTTTTTGTTTAGCATCAATCCATTGTTTTTGAACCACTGTCTCTAATTTAACCTTCATTTGTTGCATTTCCTTTGCTATATTCTCATATGAATTTGTTTCGAGTTCCTTTTATAGTTAAGCCATTTCTCCGTGAATAGGCCGACTTCCTTTTTTGTGTCATTCTTGTCCCTACTTCATTCATTAATATCTCCTTTACCACTTTCAGTTTCTTGACTAATCTAAACATTGGTCTTCCATCCACTTGTATATTCCATCCTTCTTCAAATTTACTTTTACTTTGATAGTCCTCATAAATACTCCAATGATTCATAAACTTAAAAGACTTAGAATGTAACTGATTTTGTACCACCAATGAAACTAGGATAAGTGAGTGGTCACTCACAACGGTTGGTAGATAGTTAGCATTCACACACCTTAATTTCTCCATCTATGCTACATTTACTAGTACTCTATCTAGCTTTGATAGGATGTTTTTGTCTGGGCCTGAACACCACGAATAATTGTATCTGTTGACTTTAACTTCTAACATTCGTGGTCTCGTCATTAGCTGATCACTTTCTTGCATTTTACTAAAGTTGAATTTATTACCGACCTTCTTATCACTTGCGCACATATGCCATTAAAGTCTCCTCCTAAGACAATCCATAGTATAATATGGTGTAGGCATCTTCAACTAGGTATTCCTAATGATTTTCCCTTAATAATTCAATGTTTTGGGCATAGAAAAAGGAGTGATTGCATCTTATGCCTTCACCATTCATAAGTTCAAGTGTAATATATTGGTTGCTCATATTGAAAATGTGGCAATCCCGCACTTCATTATTTAATAGCACCAAAATTCTACACTTAAAATAACATGAAACATTACTTAGACGATTCCATTGGTCGAATCTTTTTCGCAACTTTTCTATTTTGACAAACTTCAACTTATTCTCTAAGATACCTAAACAATCTACATCAAATTTCTTAATGTACCATTGCACTTTCATCAATCTGTTGAAACCCTCTTGTACTCCAGCAAAAAAATGTCATTTGTTGAGTTTTGATTTGCATTGCAGCTCTCTACCTTGCTGGTTAGCAGCTCGGTACTCTTCCTTTTGTCATTGTCCTTCAATTTTGGGTTTCTTTTAACTAGTTGCTCCCTTTTAGTGTTCTTTATTTTACTGGCAAGGCCCTTGGGTATCTCTAATGGGTTATCATTGGAACTGGCATTAGCATGATCACATGAACTACCTCTTGTAGTGATCAAATTGTAAGATTTAGTGATATAATATTTCCAATTGCAGAAGATTTGGAAGATATTTGATATAATTACTCAAATATATAGTGCCTCTTTTATAGCATTAAAGAGAGTAATAAATTACCAACATAAGAAGAAGAATTATTTTAGGAGATTGAGTTAATCAATGAATTCCCTAATTAGCCGACTAAAGAAGGAATCTTATCAAGCGCATGTAAATTGAAGGAAACTAGAAAATCAAATGGATAAACGTCTCCTGTATGAATAGAGTTAATGAGGCATTGATTTATGACCATAAATCAATTATTTCAACCCCAAGTAATAATCTCTATATAAAGGTAGAGATTAGCAAGAGTAGAATTATCGCTCTCAGTTGTATTTCTTATTCTTTTTCTTCATTATCAATCTTGTGAAATTTTCTCATCTTAGGTAGGGATGGCAATGGGGCGGGTCTAGGGTCCAAACCCGGTCGACCCGCCCCTGTTTTGGCTCATCAAGACCCGCCTCATTGGGTCATTGGGGCGGGTAGACCCGTGACCCGTTCTTGAGTACTCCGGGTCTAGGGTCGGGTTGGGGCTTGGCCGACCCGCCCCAACTCGACCCGCACTACTAACATCTCCTGAAACCACTTTATTACTATAATGATTTATTAATCTTTTTAGTTATAAGTGATTCTAGCATGGATATTAAAATGTTCCAATCAATATCTATAGAAAAAATTAGAGTATTAAGTTGCGTCATTGATAATTATACAATAACATATGTATATATTTTCTGAATTGTTATTGTAGACATCATTTTTATTAACTTCCCATAGACACATTGTTATTTGTATTCATATATTATTTGGTGATAACGAGTATAAACAAATAAATATATGTATGTTGCTACATAATTTTCAATCAATACATAGAGACGGGTCTTGGGGCGGGTCGGGTCTACCCTGACCCGCACGGGTCCCGGGTACGGGGCAAAATTCCAGACCCGCACCGGGTCTACGGGGCGGGTCTGGGGCGAGGTGTAAAAAATCCGGGGCGGGTATGGGGCACTAAAAACCCGCCCCAATTCGCCCCATTGTCATTCCTACTCTTAGGAAGTAATAAAATCTTCTCTTTTCAAGTGGATGTACACTACCTCGCAGTAGTAGAACCACTATAAATCATGTATGTTATTTTCTTTTATTGCTTGATCTATGATTGCTTTTAGCTGGTAACTATCTATTGTTTGTTTTGCTTCACCATCAATCCAGTCCTATTTGTTTTTCCGCGAGGTTCGGTTTTTTCTGCCTAAGTTGATCTGAGGAATTTGCCCCAACAGTTTAGTATCAGAGCAATAAGGTTGATTGAGAAAGGATGTTAGGCATTATGGAAAGAGATGAGGAGACTCCAGCGGTTGTACCAAGTCCCTATGTTAGACGGGCCTATATTGCATCAGGATCTAGTTTAGCCATAGAGAAGTGGAACGGTGATAAAGACTTCGAGAAGTGGCAATGGAGGATGAAAGTTGTTCTGATGAGAAACGAAGTTTGTCTTGTGGTGTTTGTTCCTGAGGAGTTGGCGGTTGGAATTTTAGCCACGGAAAGGAAGGTTATGGAAAAATAGGCATTTACTACTTTGCAATTAGCTATGGGAGAAAATATTATTTTTGAGATTAGTGGTGAAATTACTGCTAAGGGAATTTGGACCAAGTTGGAAAATCTCCATCTGAAGAAATCTATGACTAACTATCTAATTGTGTTAAAGACATTTTTTACTATGAGGATGAGAGATGGTACATCTATCATAGAGCATTTGGGTTTCTTCAACGATCTAGTGATGAAGACGAAGACAGTTGATTTGAAGGTAGATGAAGAGCATATGGCTATGATGCTCTTGTGTCCCCTTCCGGAACATTACACGGGTTTCGCTAACTGCCTTATCTTTGCGTGAGTTACTTTGACCGTTGAAAATGTGAAGTCGGGTCTTTTATCTAAGGGCTTGAGGGATCAGATGAAGGAGATGGGCGAAGGTAGAGGAGGAAGTAGTAGTCAAGGCCTATTTGCTGAGAGAGGGAGAGAGGAGAAGAAAAATTAGAATTCTAGGAGGCGTTCCAAATCTAGAAAGCCTGGTAACAATTATAAATGAAAATACAAGGATGGAAAGTGTCATCATTGTAAGAAACCAGGCCATAGGAAAAGAGACTATCCGAATTGGAAGAAGAAGAAGGCAGAAGATGGTTCTTCATCATTTGCGGTGAAGAAAGTTGTATCTGATGGTGTGTTATCTACAGCGGTACGTATCAGATGTATCAAAACATTGGGTGTTTGATTTGGGGGTGTTTCTTCATATGATGCTTAATATGGATTACTTCGGTTCTTTAGTCGATAGAGAGGGAAGTGCAATCGTTATGGGTAACGATGATAGTTATAGAGCCATGGGAGAAGGTACAGTGTAGATTAGGATGTTTGATGGAGTGATATGCACTTCGACAGGTGTCCAGTATGTTCCGGATCTTTGAAGGTCCATGATTTCTTTGGGGCAGTTGGCATCCATGGCGTGCAAGGTCACTTTAGAGAAGGATGGTTTGAAAGTTTCAAGGGGTGCTCTTGTTCTTATGAAGGGAGATGTGTTCCGGAATCTGTATTTGCTTAAGGGGACCATAGTTTTTGGAGAGTCTATGTTGGAGTTGATAGTTCTCAAGCTTTGGATGCCACCAGGTTTTGACATCTTAGGTTGGGTCATATTTTTGAGAAGGGCTTAGAGTTGCTTCGTGGATGGAAGATGATCAAAGGTGACTTCGACAAGTTGGATTTCTGCCAGGAGTGTGTGTTAGGTAAACAGACTAAGGTATCCTTTGGAGTTGGATCTATAAATCAGAGAGGGTACTTGATTATGTGCATACAGATGTTTAGTGACTAGTTGCTACTGCTTCCATTGGGGGAGCGAAGTATTTTATCACTTATACTGATGGTTTTTCTTGGAAAATTTGGGTGCATGTGATGAAAACCAAATCAGAGTGCTTTGAGAAGTTTAAGGCCTGGAAGGTGCTTGTTAAGAACCAATCTGGTTCTAAGTTGAAGGTGCTGAGATCTGATAACTATGGCAAGTTTGTATCTAGGGAGTTCCTCGACTTCTATAGACATCATGGCATTGAGAGACATTTCACTACAACAGGTGATCCGTAATCCAACGGGCTGCTGAGAGGATGAATAGTACTTTACTTGAGAAGACTCGTTGCTTGAGATTGACGGCGGGCTTATCTAGAGGCTTTTGGGTTGAGGCATTATCGACTATGGTGCATATTATTAATCGGATTCCATGCTCAGCTATAGATGGGAAGATTCCAGAAGAGAAGTTGAGAGGTAAAGCCGTGCACCTTGGTTATTTTCGTATTTTTGGTTGTCCTGTGTATGTTCACCATACAGGTGATGATAAGTTGGAGGCTGGAGCATACAAGGGCATCCTTTTAAGATACACAGATGGTATCAAAGGGTATCGTATTTGGCACCCTGCTGATAGGAAGATTGTTCATTCCAAACATGTTATTTTTGATGATTCAACAATGTTCAATCTTAAGAAAGAATTACCTACCACATCAAATGTTTCTGATAGACCTGAGGAGATGGAAGAGGTTCCTATTTTACAGCCTAGTAGTAGAGTTATTGATGTTGTTGAGAGTGAGATAGATGCAGTTGATGTGACATCATGGAGTAGTCTACAGGTGCCTTCTAGTAGTGTTGGTGATGTGCATGAGACTAGAAGAAGTTCAGTTCAAGGTGGAGCTGAAAGGAGTTTAGGCGAAGTTGTACCTACTCGGGCCAGTAAGACTATTAGTCCGCCTAAGAGGTATGGTGATTGAAAGTATGCAAACCTTAGCCTTAGTGGTCAGTTTGATTATGCCCTACATGTGGTTCATGAGGAGCCGCTTGACCTTGATGAAGCTTTGAAGTCATGTGACAGTTCGAAGTGGATGTGCGCTATGGAAGAGGAGCTAAAGTCATTGAAGAAGAAAAAAACTTGTGATTTGGTACCTCCTCCTCAAGGAAGCCAATCCATAGGTTGCAAGTGGGTGTTCAAGGTGAAGGATGATGGAAGATACAAGGCTAGACTTGTTGCTAAAGGGTTTTTACAAAGGAAGGGATTGGAGAATGATAAGATTATTTTCTCCTATAGTGAGACAGACCTCCATCTGTATTTTGCTTGCTATAGTTGCCGCTCATGACTCGGAGTTGGAGCAACTTGATGTGAAGACCACTTTCTTGCATGGAGACTTGGATGAGACAATTTACATGAAGCAGCTAGACGGATATGTCGTAGATGGAAAAGAGAATTGAGTTTGCAAGCTAAAGAAGTCATTGTATGGACTTACGTAGTCGTCTAGACAGTGGTCCAAGAGGTTTGATTCTTTTATGCTTTCATTTGGTTTTGATCGTAGCATCAAAGACACTTGTGTGTACTTCAAGCATTTGAAGAATGGTTATTGGGTGTATTTACTCTTGTATGTGGATGATATGCTGATTACTTCGAAGGATAAAGCTGAAATTGATAGTTCGAAGCTGAAGCTTAAGGCGGAATTCGAGATGAAAGACCTTGGAGAAGCAAGGAAGATTTTGGGTATGGAAATCCAAAGGGATAGGAAGCTTGGACTTTTGAGGCTCACTCAAAAGGAATATATTCTGAAAGTTCTTGCTCAGTTTAGCATGGAAGGATCAAAAGCAATTAGCATACCCATTCCTTTGCACATACAGCTTTCGAGTAGAGGCTTTCCGATCTCGGAGAATGACAAGGCTTATATGGAGAAGGTTCCCTATGTGAGTGCAGTTTGTAGTCTGATGTATGCCATGGTTTGCACTAGGCCTAATAATGCACAGGCGGTTGGATTGGTGAGTAGATTCATATCAAATTTAGGAAAGACATATTTGGAGGCAGTGAAGTATATTTTCAGATATCTTAAAGGGACTCCAAACCATGGACTTGTCTTTGGCGGCAGAGATAGAGATTTCAGCTTGGTTGGATTTTGTGATTTTGACTATGCCGGTGATAAAGATCGAAGAAAGTCAACCTCAGGGTATGTGTTCACCATTGGCGGGACAACTATTAGTTGGAGAGAGAGGTTGCAGATGATTGTGGCTTTGGCAATCACCTAGAAAGAAGTTACATTAGCCTCAGTTATATGCCTATGTAAAGGGGAAAAAACAAAAAAACAGCTATCAGGTTTTGGCAAGCATTTCCCAGAATCTAGCATTCCAATTTCATTGCTCGATGATGAGGCTTGTACATCCACTCCCTGGATTGGAGCTGTCGGTGGCATCTCATCGATTTGAATATGTTCACTGGCTCCCTCTTTCTGTTGTATGTTTGAAGTGAGTTGAATGTGTTCCGGTTCACTCAATGATGTCCCCTCCTCACACGAGTCTGAGGGCACTACTACTTTACTATTATTTCGTTCCCTTGTTCTTCATCTTTTCCTTTCTCTATTTTCACCACTTCTACTACTGTCTTCCGCTGTTTTCACACGAGGCTATGCCATCTCCACTGCTAGGTATCATACGCTTTGCCTCCTTCAAAACAGCCTCCTTGACTGATTTCAATTGATTGATCACCTCGTCAATCTCTAATAAGCTTTTATCCGTAACCTTTTCTGATTCATTGTCTTGTTGAGTTCCCCTTCTTTCTCCGCAGATCTCCCCTTCTTACACACTCACTCTACTTGATATGGGTCATCTCTTTCATTCCGCTCATCTTTCCTCATACTCTTTTGAACTAATTCTGCTTTCGCCTTTCCTAAACATTTTCCTTTTCTATCCTCCTCCTTTTTAATACCAAACCTTCATCATACGATGTTACATTTTCACATGACCAAAACAAATACAATTTTCGCATCTCAGGGGTGGGGTTTCTATTGGATCTGGATCAGCCCGTAGTGGAGTAATTGGGTAAATTTCAAAATAAATTGCCTTTGGATCTTTATTGAGCCTATGTAATCTAATTCATTTAGAACTTCTCTAAATTTTATGTTAAATAAAATCAATATTTTATTTAACTTTATAAATAAAGTTTTATTTTATATCATTTTATATATTAATATATGTGTATCATATACACATGTGTGTGGGTGCATGCATGTGCAACAGAGACATGTTCATACATAGATGTTGGGATTTACATAACAATGGACATGCTAGCCCTCGTGTATAAAAATGGATTGTCTAAATGTATATATATGCATAAAATTGTTTTAATATGTGTGTGAGAGAGAAAATATAATTATTATAATATTAGTCGTAAATTATTTACATACAACATTAATTTAAATACATATACATACATATATATAAATATATGAATAAATATACTTAAATTATAAAATTATTCTAAACATTAATTTCTAAAATTATTTAGAATATTTATAATATAAAATTCAAACTGAAATTTATATATTTTAATATATATGTATAACTAGTTATATGTTTATATGTAATAAATATTTGATTTGATTTAATATATAATATATATATATAATTAAAAATATATTTTGCTACTGGTTTCTACCTGATAATAAAAATAACTTTTCTAATTTAATTTTCGATTTTTAAATAATTTATTAGTTAAAAACTTATAATTAATTATTAAACCGTACGAAAATAATAATAAAATATGTAAAAATTATTTTCGAAACCATAATGTATATTTTTATTATATAAAATTATTCTAGAATTTTATATTATTTATACATAATACATATACACACACTAGGTGAACCCGTGCTACGCAAACGGACGTTGTCCATTCAACACCTTGATTTGACATTTTTCAAATAATTTATTCGATTTTGTAACTGAGGGTTTCATTTATATTTAATTGGGAGACTAATTATGGAATGTGCAGTAACATATGTTTGTTGACTGAACAGTTTTAGTCAACATATGTTACATCTGAATATTATGGAAAGAAAGCAAGGAGGAGTATAAAGGAAAGGCACATCCTATAGCACAGTAGTGCAAAATCACTGTGAATTTTCGTTTCTTTTCATTTTGGTCACTTAGTTTTGCTCTAAATTTTGCTTAATTTGAAATGAATAATACCCAAATGTAAGTGAACAGTTTTTCATGAAGTCTATCTTAGGCATCACCATGTCCTATGTATCCATCATCTTTTAAACCTTGGGAGCACACAAAATTTTCTACCGTTGTATGGACAAAAAAGAATATAACAATATATGGTTGCTTTATTACGCACCTCATATAAAGCATAATTTGATCTTCGGCTAGTTAAACCCATCAAAATATTGAAATGGTTGCACCAGGACCTTATATTTGTAAATAAAGATTTTGACTGTAACGACCTGCCTTTTTGGACAATTTAAATCGATGATAAACCACACACGTCAGACTCAAACCATTCAAAGGGGCAGATTGTTATGGAGTAAATAAGAAAAGAAGAGAAAGAAATAAAACAAATACAAAATCTCGCAGCGGAATGACAAAATATAATAATCAAATAACAGTTCATGAAGCTGTTTTTTTTTCAAATACATTTGAGTATTCTTTTACAACACAATCAAAGTTATATATAACATGAATAAATAAATAAATGCAGCGGAAAAACATGATGCAATGGAATATATATAATAAGTAATAATAGTACAAAATCTTCGTCTTCATCCTTCAGAAAGCAGTCTTCGATAAATTGAAAAGCTCAAACTGACCCGAGCGAATTGAAAAGACAAAACACTCGAGTCACAACTAAAAGATCTTATGTAAGTTAAATCAACGGTAAATAAATATGAGTGTAACGGCGTCAGAGATGTTTACAGGGTTTGACATCTCATATCCAGTGTCTAACGTGAGTGCAATAACTTAAGAAATGTTTGGGATTTCCATCTCCTAAGGATCCGTTAAACTATCTACTATGCAATACAATACGCTATTATAATATGTCTACAGTAAAGTAAAATATTAAAATAGCGTTAAGGCGTTACACATATCTCCCTTAACACATTTTTATATATTCTCATAGTCTATACAGTACCGTAATTCCTCCATAAACTAGAGGGCTATCAGGGGGCACTCCATAGGTATGGTACAAACCAAACTCGTAGAAGGTGCGATAAGGCATGCGAAAAGGAACACAAGGCAATGCCCAGGGTAGATATACCAATTGCACTCCCGAACTGGTGGTAACGCATAGCAGCTACTACCGCCCACCTCAGACACACTCCCATAATCAAAATCAAGGGGTGGCCATCATAACAATCACAAAGTCAAAATATAGTATCGAAGAAATGTGCCCGATAGGAGTAATGACCTTACTTGGCCCGGTATAGCTCCTGTTTTAGCCACATCAAGCTGGCTCACGGGAGTCAGGGTCACGTAAATACCTCATACAGAATCGTTCGCCAAAACATCCTACTTCATTTCTGGAACCTCCACCACGTACACAGTTGTTAAAGTAGTTTTCGGTATTGGCAAAGAGTATGACAATATCCGATCCCGGTCTCTTTAACAACCAAACGCTTATTTCACACCGGATGGTTCTTTTACATTTCAAGAAGGTCAATTCACAATTTATATCAAAATATCATATTCTATTTCATATCATATCTCTTTTGAAATCATATTCACTTTCAGAACTATATTCACTTTAAAACCCATATTTACTTCCAAAATCACATTCACTTTTGAATTCATCAATGAGATAGGTTAATTAAATTCTAGTTCCAAAATCAACGTATTTATTCAAATATGTCATTTCACAAAAGGGTATCAATTCCAAATTCCAACTTAGGTTGTATCATCATCGAGGATTTAAACATAATTACTTCAATTTTACACAGTCTGCAATTTTAGAAAATAGTTTAGATAGTCATAAATAGTTTTAATAGTTTAAAAATAGTTTAAATAGATTAAAATAGTTTAAATAGTAAAATAGTTTAAATAGATTTAAATTTGATTTAACTAGATTCAAATTGATTTAAATAGATTAAATATAGATTTAATATATTTAATTAGATTTAAAATGATTTAAATAGATTAATTATAGATTAAATACATTTAAATTATATTAAGTAGATTTTAAATAGACCAAATAAATTTAAAATAGATTAAACTGGTTTAAATTATATTAAATAGATTTAAAATAGATAAAATAAATTTAATTAGTTTAAAATAGGTAAAATAGATTAACTTGGATTAAATAGGTTATAATAGATTAAAATAAAATAAAATAGTTTTAATTGATTAAAATAGTTTAAATTAATTTAAAATAGATTTCATGGTTATATCCAAACATTTCCAATAACTCAATTCCCAATAAATTCATTTATATTTGACACTTCAACTTTGAAATTCCAATTTAAATCCTTTGAACAATTCATTAAATCAATTCCAATTTCAACATTTACGCTTGGACTTCCGAAAATAATTCAGTTTATATAAATCAAAGTTCTATTTCAAAATACCAGTTAATCGAATTCAAAAATTTAAAGATTCAAAAATTACTTAATTTAACCAATCCGGTGTCCGTATATAATTTTCTACCCTAGGGTCAAGCGATACGGATATTTATCATTTCAATCCGCAATTTAAATTTTCATGGTTATATATCATTTCAAACCGCAATCCCGAATTAAATAAAATCCATAAAATCGCTCGAGCCTATCATTTCAACCCATAACGATTTTTCCTAATATATAGATCGTTCGGATATGTATCATTTCAACCCATAGGGAACTTGCAGTGTTATAATACAATACAACATCTAGTCATCCAATATCAACAATCAAACATCCATCAAAATCATTATCTAAATCAATCAATAAACATCAATAGATAACTAATAATCAATAACGGGTATTAAATTGACAATTTAAATTCAATATTAAATTAAACGATGATTAAATGCAGCAAAAGTAAGATTTAACCAAAATAGCAATTTAAACATACCAAACATCAATCAGTTGATTTCTAATCACATCATAAATTTAATTTAACTAACATAAGATAGTTTAGTAATTGTGAGTGGGTTAAAACAGTCACCTTCGATTTTAAATCGAATTAAAATCCAAATTAGGGCCCAAATTTGAACAGTATCAGAATTCGTCCAAACCAATGTCAAAATGCCTGAAATTTTGATACGATCGCAGCGGAACAAACCGCGCATAAATCGGACCTCGTATGTAAAAGTTATGTGTGTTAGAACGATTAAAGTTTAAATTAAATAAACAAAGAAAATAAAACAAACCCTATCACCTTTTACACTTCAGCGTGCAACAGCTCGGACCCTAGCTCCTGGGCAAAAATCGCGATCGAAGCCTTCAGCCGCCACAATATCTCATTGCCGTTCATCAACCTCTACCCATTCCAGACGTCGATGCCTTCTCCCATCGGCCTGCCGCCCTCTCCAACGTCCCGCGACCCCACGCTCATCATCACGATCACCATCGGCCACGCACAACGACAGCCGCCGCCACCCATAGCCGTACCCTAATCTAATTATTCACGATGATCTGGCCATCATCCAACCATGAGAACCCCATAGATGCACTGCGCCCGGCACTCTCCACGTAAGGGTACCTTTGATTTGACGATCTATCGACGTTGATCGGAACCCTATGAACGGTTGAGAATGATTTGGCCAATTTCGGACAAATCAGAATCCGATTACAAAAACGAACAGCATATTTGAGTTGCGCTTGTCGAGAGCTTCGAATTGGTATAAAATATGGTAGGATTTGGAGGAATTTGATTTTGAAATTGATTTGGAGACTGAATTTTGGGTTTGAATGCAAATTGGGTTTCTACCATTGAAGAAGAGAGAAGGAACAGTCAGATAGAAATGTATGTACAATATTAAGAAATGAAAGGCTGCTAGGGTTTGAAACAGAACTATATATACTAATGAAGCCCGATAAGAAATAATGAACATCCGAATATATTTGAAACTACAAATACGGCCCGTAAAGCCCGTTTTTCTTCCTAAACGAAAGTGGGTCTTCCCATATATCAAAACATATGTTTTCAATATTTTTAAAATCGATGGAATAGGTTTCAAGTCCTAATTCCATCGTATGAAGAAGTTAGCTTAAAATCAGCTTATTTCAAATTGATTTCAATTAAATTTAATTAAATTGATTTCTACGCGTTTCAAGCCCTTACGATCAAACGACAAGTCCGATCGATACGAAACTTGAAATCTTATAAAAATTCACCGTTACAGATCCGATGAAAAAGGTTTCGTCGAAATCCAAGACAGTGGCCAAAATGGCTATTTTCACATTATTTAAATAAATTAATATTAAATTAATTAATCACTTTTTAATTCAATATTTATAAACTAACAAATCTTCATCCTTTTTGATTACTTAGACGTTTACAATAATTTAAAACGAGTTACATAAAATTTCAGTGTTGGTTATTACACTAATTACAGTGTTCAATTTCAACTGTAATTAAATCTAGTTAATTAAAATTTAATTCCAATAAATTGATCTAATTTGGTTTCAACTTTTTATTCAATCAATTATTACTATATAGACATAGTTAGCATTTGTTTATATCTTATTACACAAATATTCTACAATTATCATCTTTTACAATATTAGTTGCACTATTCCAATAATATTGAACCCTTGTTGATTTTGACATTAATTATAATTTAAAATCCCATAACTTCGTTTTCTTGGTTTCATTTTTATTATTAAATCGATTTATTACCTTATGAGTGTAATTGACATTTCTGTATATTTTATTACATTCCCAATTTGCAGTTATTGTATTAACTCAGATTAATGTTACATTTATTTGTAATTGATTAATTAAATTGGTAACAAATAACAATTGTCACCATTTCTACATTTAATAACATTTGTGAGTTTATTATTTACAAGCAAATGTTATAACAACTCTTATTACACTAATTTTATTCAATTTCCATTTATTACACATTATTTTATTAATTAATCAACATTTAAACTATCAATTAATACACCTTATTGCAATTAATTTACAATCTATAACCAATTATCACTCATTTAATCATTTTAATTAATTGGAATTATATTTAAAGCAGTTATCAATTACTTTAAATTAATACAATTTCATTTCATTCCAGAATATATTCTTATTATTAAATCACAAATTTTTATTCCTCCCAACATTAAATCACAAAACTTTATTAAATTAACTATTTTTAATTATCAAAAATTACGGGTCGTTACATTGACATTTTTTATTGATTGTAATCATTAATATTTCATTTGAGCATGTACGTGAACGCACATGTTACACTACGATGAAGAATTATGATAGGGAGAATTCCAAAATGATTTCGGCTGAGAGAAAAGCCAGTTAGAGTTAATGGTAAAACATATTTTCTAAGCTTACAAATAAAAATTAACTTAGGAGACAAACATAATACCAATTTTGATTTTTATTTTTATCATAAAGAGATATGTTTTAATTAGACAAATGACTTTGGATTAAAATTGCATTTTCAATAACAAACTAAAATAAAAAAGTACTACTATGACAAAATAGTGTTTGTCAAATCTTAGGCCAGTAACATATTTTTAGAAGGGACCATACATCAAATTATCATATTACTCCCCTGAAATCTTGCAAATTTACTGTTCTTACATTTTGATGAAAAATTGTTTTTGTCATATTGGAAAAACTCAACTAAATAGTGCAAAATAATATAATTTGGTATCAAATTGGTCTCTCAATTGATACATGTAAATTCAAAACTCATCTGGCATTAAAACTTGAAAAAAATATCCAAAACCCAAAGTACAGAGATGCAAGCAAAGTGGTATCTGCATCTAAAAATTATTTATTTAATTTGATCAAAATAATTGTTTGTATTATGTGAACTTTAATATGAAACGTGGTCGATATTTATTGTTTTATTAATATACTAAACATAAAAGCATATTTGCTGCTCAAAAGCTTAGGCCCCATTTGGCTTGTCGTTTTTAGTTTTGCGTTTTCATCTATACAAAAGTGCATCCGCCGTATGTATTATTGTAAAACAAGTAATTTTGAAAAATGAAATTAACATGTAAAATAGAAAACAAGTTTATTTTGTTTTTCGTGTTTTGAAAGTTGACAAAAGCACGAAGAACAATCTAACTAGGCCCGTCAAATAGGTCGGGTCGGGTCATAATGGGTCGGGTCAAAATTGACCCGACTCGTTTTTTGACCCGACCCATTTAATAAATTTATTAAAAGGGTCAATTGACCCGACCCTATTCATATATGAATCAACCCATTTAACCCATCTAAAATTTGAAACTGCATACAAAAATGTTATGAAACTGCATATCATGAAAACAACAAGAATATTGCAAAAACTGCACTAAATAAGTTTTAAAACTAACATCAGTTGAAGCTAATAACACACCAATCTCAGTAGAGCTGAAAAAAACCGACCATACAAACAAGTCCATAAACATCGTAAAACATTGGACACATCAATATTCATCTGTTAATTAGTAGTTTTTACAAACAAACCAATCTCCTAAGTAATAAATATAGCTTCTGAAATCATTAACCCTCAAATTTGCTACAGCTTGTGCCCAGTGCCTTAGTCTAGTCTTCACGTGTTGTGGGTCATCCCCTGTTAAAGTATATTCAAATGTTTATTTTCCATATTCATAAAACACCCATTAAAAGTATTCTAATATGGCCATTGTAAGTATAAATAATCGTAAAATACTTCATTCACTAACATAGCAAGTGGGTATTATTATTCATACTTTGCTAGCCAGCAATTAGAAACTGCTCAACTGGTAAATACAGAACATTAGATATGTCAATGAACCAGTCAAAATTCCTATTTTATGAGTTAGCAGGTATGGCTAATCAAATTTTGTGAACTTCATACCCTGTTGGAGCTGCTGTAACATCAATATTAGTCGAAAACTTGGGAAGCATATATAAAATATTATTTGAAACATCTTCTATGGAAGAATATCAAAACAATTGTTATATGTTAACAATGTATGCGCACAGTTTAAGTGTCAAATTTGCACCAGAATATATATAAAAAGTACTATGATTTATGGCTTTTATAATATGGATCTAGTAGTCTTTGACATGTTGCAGCAAGTATTATGGACTTATGTAATTCCTACATGTAAGAAATTATGATAAACATTTGATATCAAATACAAAAACGTATTTTAGTATTAAATGTTTGCCAACAGTTCAAAATTAAACTTCCTCTAACAATAGCGGATTGATTATTAAAAATGACGAACAAGCATGCATATAAAAAAAAGGTACCTAGTATGAGCTCAATTTTCTATTTGCTGAAGAGATTTGCCCTTAGTCTCCGTGCTGACAATACAATAATTTGAAGGATCATAACCAGAATACAAATACCATAGATGAAGATACATAGAAAATACATAACTGATTTGGCAGTAGATGGGATACTAAACAAATACATTATTGTACCCCAAATTTGCAAGGGAGTAATGTAAATAAGGAGCACCACTTAGTTATTGTAGGTCGGTACATGACTGCCATTTAACACGAATAGTTAGTCGTGTGTAATGCATGTTTCAGTGTATTTTTTAAGAAGGTGCAGAATTTTTGATGGTAGAATATTGCATGTTTCAACATTATTCACGGGCCAAAAATTTAGACCAAAACAAGGTATGGAGTTAAAATATCAACAAAATGCTAATGTAAACTAGAATATGTATTAAACAAATATCAGTCGCTCCTTGAATTTTGACAATTCTCAAATATGAACCAAATAACTTCAAGAGTGAAAAATATGCATCAGCAACATTATATTTAGACCATATCTAAAAAACACCTCTTACATTAAATGTATCGCCACCCGAATCAAATATGAACACAACTTTTTCAAAAAGGAAAAATCCCTTCCATTTTTGTCAAAACAAGGAAGAACAGCCCTAACCTTGTACATGACTCAGAAGTCGCGATAGCAAGAGAGAGAAGTCGCGATGTTCATACCTTTGATTGATTGGAGCTTTTCACTTTGAAAGCTAAATCGTGCGAGATTTGAAGAATCGAGAGAGAGAAGCAGCGATAGCAAGAGCATTTGGAAAACTGAATCCAGTGTGTGAGACCGATTAGGAATTTAGGGAGAGAGAGTCGCCCATCTTCATTTTTTAGGAAACGAGAAATGGGAATGAAATTAGGGTTTTGGAGTTTGGACCGGTAAAAGGGTCAAACGGGTTGTGTCGTATTTTTAGTGAGCTAAGTGGGTATTGACCCAATTCAAAAATGATCGTATTAGCCTTGACCCAACCCTATTAAAATTGGGTTTAAAGGGTTGGGTTAAAGGGTCGTGTTGAATTTTGACAGCCCTAAATCTAACTCCTTGTTGTCCGTTGGTCGCCGTAGTGGCTAAGAATTGTAAATTTTCTTTTCTTATTTCTTGGTATTTCTTAGTACAAGTTGAAAACACAAAACTCAAAATACAAAATGAAACAAAACGGGCACTTATTTTCATATTCTCCATTTTCCAATGTTAGTATTGAAACAATTTCATATTGAACAAATATTCTATTTATCTTTTAAGATACCCTATTTGTATGTGGATAGATCGAAATATGATATACATCCAGTGTCTGCAAATATACAAATCCGTTATTCAATATTCAAAACCAAGTTTTGAGAAATGCTAATATATCACTATAGTATTTAACATTATTCATGGAATCCTGCATCTGATTTGAAGAGGAGAAAGCTGCAGCAATTTTCTTTGTACATCTAAAATGGCTCCTGAATCCAAGATCTTTCGCTTTGAAGTGGTTTCAAAGCACAGAGTCACTCATCTAAGAGCATTACCAAGTGTCTAAGGTTGGAAATTGACGACCCCCAACAAAGGGTCGGTTGCTCCATTGTGGGTTGCCTTGAGAGCAAGCTAGTTTGTCAAAGCAACCCTGGAAGTAAAGAGGTTAGCCGACTATCATAAAGCCGGTTAACCTTAACCAACTTTATGATAGTCAGCTAAACCCCCTATTGCAATCCAATACTTCACGTGGATTGCAATTCAACAATTGAAAATTGTCAATCGCATGAAGTGCATCAGTCGGTTTTATAAAAGCTGTTAAGAACATATTTTTATATCTTCATTAGGGTTTTGTGTTTTTATATGCGTGGAGGTTGGTTGAAGTTGAATTGATGGTTGGAGATCTTCATGGTTGGGAATACTCAAAGGACTGCTGGCTTATCATTGATGGCAAGGTCGCAGTTTCTTTGCAGAGTATATGAGTTTGAAGTTTATACTTTTGTATGCCAAAATCATGTAACTACGTTTTTTTCTTCATTTTAGTTGTGATCGTTGAGTAGATTAGCTGAAACAACATTTGACTAGACCAATAACTTATGATTATATGTGTTAATTTTAAGTTTTCATGGTTTGAACGTGAAAAAAAAGCATTATTCATTCCCAGGCTTGGTGTCAAACAAATAAGTAGCTTTGGATAAAAAAATCGTTTAAAGATGCATGGTTTTTTTGGGGTTAGCTAGAAAAGGTAGACAAAATAGTAATGTATCTTTTCATAGGAAATAATTTCCCATGGACTTTGGTGAACCAATTGAATCTCCACGGTTATCATATTTTAATCAATTAAAATTAGGGTGCATTTGGCATACATCCCTGGTAAGGTTTGAAAATACACAAAACATCCCTTCGTTATTTCAATAAGTTTCCAGTCTCTGTTTCAAATTCACGCGGCACACTACAACAAAAAGTGTCTTTTATAGCGGCATATAGCCGCTATTAATCACAACCATAGCGGTTTGATAAGCGCTGTATATCGACATATTATAAAAAACTATTGAATATTTATAACACAAAATATGCCGCTATGGTTGAGTTTAGTTTTATAACGCAAATTCGCCGCTATGGTACGTTAATTCAATAGCTCATTATAGCCGCTATAATACAGCTAAATCTCAATGGAACTGGAAATCTTTATAATACCATTTTGCCGCTATAAAATATTTATTCAATAGCTCATTATAGCCGCTATAATACAGCTAAATCTCAATGGAATTGGAAATCTTTATAACACTATTTTGCCGCTATAAAATATTTATTCAATAGCGGTCATTTCACGCTATTAAATCAACATGTTATAGTATTGATAAATTCTTTTACAGCTCATATATGCCGCTATAAAAATCGTAGATACACTTTTCAAGAGCTATGTCTATATATTACATTTTAATAATAGCAATCAAACTAAATCTTCATAAACGAATAAAGATTATAGTTAACAAATATAACACAAGAGCATGTTCAGAAAGAAATGTGATATATTTTTCATTACAGTGTACAAACATTAAAGCAAGTGCATAACCATTGAATAAAACATAAGCCTGCAGCCAAGTTAACACAGAGAAACAGAAAATAATGTCAATTTAATAAGTGTACAAACATTACAGAGTGGAAACATTAAAGTAATCCTTCCAAATATTACAGAGTACAAACATTACAGAGTTCCAACATGCAAGATCTGATCTAGTTGCGTACTAAGGACCTTGCTTCCTTCCAAATAAGACTGCGAAGTTAACACAAAGAAACAGAAAATGTTAAAACAAGTGCATGCTCAGATAGAAATGTGATATATATTTTTCATTACAGTGTACAAACATTAAAGCAAGTGCATGAACTGCATGAACTAGAAACTACAATTGATTATTTCTACTGATCTATTTTCCCAATATGGAAAATAGATTAAAGCAATGTTAACCTCACTTTTCTCAGTTGCAGCAACCATCTGTTGAAGCATTTCTAACACTCCAACATTTTGCCATACATTTCTCCAACCATCTGCTGCAGCAACCGCTCCAACAACCACCAGTGACTACAACTCATTCAACTGCGACAACTCATTCAACTGTTCCCTATTCCACAAACCCCTACACTGTCTACCACCACCATACCCCTACACTGTCTTGTGGAATATTAACAAATCCGATGTTTTAGGAGTGTTGGGTACGTTTCTATCACCACCAAATCAAGATGAGAAAGGAGCCACCGAACCGTTCGGTACCGAACCAACCGAAGGAAGCAAGGGCCGGACCAGCCTCTACCGGACCAACACCTATCCAACCATCGCCGAACCGACTCCATATCCGGACTAACCCAATGCCAGACCAACGCAATGCCAGACCAACTCCAGGCCAGACCAACCCAATGCCGGACCAACCCAATGCCGGACCAACCCAATGCCGGACCAACTCAAGGCCGGACCAACCCAATGCCGGACCAACCCAATGCCGGACCAACGCAATGCCAGACCAACTCCATGCCGTACCAACTCAATACCGGACCAACTCCAAGCCGAACCAAATGCTACCGAACCAAGACGTGCCAGGCCAGATCACATCAGCCCAGACCCACCAACAGCTATATACATCCAAGACCCCTACTCCCAACCTCACTCTATAAATAGAGGGGCAGGGGTACAACAATGGGGACAAGTTTGAGAGCTCAAGCACGGAGAGAACTTTCAAACAACTTTCTTTTACTTGTATCAAAGCTTTGTACTTGTAATCTAAACAAAAGGATAGAAATAACATATAAAGTGGACGTAGGCACATTCTGGCTGAACCACTATAAATCTGCGTGTCTTTTACAGTTTAGCCCCTGCTTTTCATATATTTGCATAAATCACCCAAATCACTAAGAACAACATAAAATCTACTAAATCATACGACTTTGAGGTGTTTGTCCATTTTTTGTGCAAACATTTTTGGTGCTTTCATTTAGAGCTAGAAGCTCGAAGCTTCAGCTTCTTCCACCTAACCTTCTTTCCTAACAGCATCATTCATCGTTTGGAAAACATGCCTCCCAAGCAGAAAAAAGATGTTAACAAAGGAAAAAACATCGCATCCAGCAGTCTTCCAAATCCAGCGATCACGGATCAAGTGAATCGTCCTCCTCTAGCAGCAATACCAAATGAAGGACAGGCTAATCCGACCACTCCTGTCGCGGAACAGCCCGCAGCAATTAATAGGGCAGATCTAGACAGGGTTGTGGTTGAAGTAACTAACCGCTTCACGTCCCAGCAGGAAGTCTTGGTGGACCATCTCATGTCACGCTTAAGGGATGCTGAAGAGTCCAACCGCAACACTGAATCATGGGGCGAGTCCCAGTCTGGAGGATCTCAAAGACAACAAAGATCTTCCTTCTTCGAAGGAGCTAACGGCAGAAGCAGCCATGGTAGGAGCCGAGATCGAGCACAGCCCGAAATTAGGCCTGAGGAAATGCTTGGAACCGAACCCAGCAGGGGAGGTATCTGGCGGAGGTCAACTGTAGCTGAGCCTGTCATACTGCCTAACCACGGAAACGCCAGTGAACGGGGCCGAGCTAGAGTCCATCCTGAAGTTGGACCCGAGGAAGTGCTTAGATCAGAACCCAGCAGGGGAAGATCGAGGCAAGGGCCAACTGTGGCTGACCCTAGCATGCTCCCAGAAGACCAAAGGCAGCCACTGGAAAATATGAGGAATGATAGACGATACCATCCCTACAGGTCATTTGGACGGAATCAATCCCACAGAACAGAACCAAACTCGTTTCTATCTGCTCCAAATTCTGATGAAAGGATGGCACGCTTATTCAGAGAGTGCGTCCAACGGGAGCAAAGGGATCGAGGGATAGGCGCTAGGGTAACCAGCCCTTTCGCCTGCAATATCGAAATTGCTATCACCCCCCGAGAATGGAAGATGCCAACAATGGAACCTTACAAAGGAACCTCCGACCCCGTTGTACACTTACAGAGATACACACAACATATGCTCATGAGTGGAGCCATAGAGGGAGTACTGTGCAAATGCTTTCCACTATTCCTAGCAGATCTCGCTACCTCCTGGTTTTGTCATTTACCCCCGGGATCCATCAGCTCGTGGGAAATGTTGAAAGAAAAGTTTATCAGTCAGTTCCGCATTCATGTGGAACAACCTAAGGATGCTTATTCCTTATCCAGCATCAAACAGAAACCCGGAGAGAAACTGCAGCAATACCTAACCCGATTCAATGCCGCAGCGGCCGTAGTCCAAGATGCCGATGAGAAGCTTATCCTAATGGCCCTCTGTAGTGGTGTGCATCCGGACACTAAATTTGCTAGAAGGTTGACAAAAGAAAAACCAGCTACTTTACCCGATTTCTTCCATGAAGCCGGGAAATATATGAGGCTTGAGGATGCTGCCGTTGAGGGGCCGTCAGGACAACAAAATAAGGCGACTCACAGCAACGCGCCTGCTGTGGCAAGGGACGTTCGAAGAAATGATTCCAGAGACAATGCTGGGGGCAAGAAGGGAGAAAAGCGCCTATATCGGCCAGGACCGAGATTCGACACTTACACTCCTTTAAACGAAACCGTCGAAAACATCTTCCTTGCCACCCAAGGCGAAGTTAGATACAAACGCCCACCATACAAGAAGGAATCAGATAACGCGCAGAAGTCTGGAAAGTTCCGCCGCTTCCACGAATCTCATGGGCATGATACCAATGAGTGCCATCATCTCCGGGACTTGATTGAAGAACACATCAGAAGGAAGAAACTGGAACGCTATGTAAGAGGTCAGGACCGGACTCCAGCTCCTGCCAATGAGAACCCAAGGCTACCCTCACCGGAGATCAGAAGAGGAAACCGCAACACTAGCGGCTCTAGTCAAGAGAAGATAGTGGTCCATACCATCTCAGGAGGACCGCACATCGCAGACAAAAGCTGGAAAGAGATGGAAAGATATGGAAAGTCGCTTAGAGAAAAAAAAGACTGTGTCAATTCGGTTATAGAAGAGCGCCACCCGAAACGGAAAGAAAGTGATGACATCACATTCGGTAAGCGTGACCTAGAAGGAAGGCAATACCCTCACATGGATCCCATGGTTATCTCTGCCCGGCTCGGTCCCGCCGAAGTTTACCGAATTCTAGTAGACATTGGAAGCTCAGTAAATATCATGTTCAAACATGCATTCGACAAAATGAAACTATCAATGAAGGATGTATCTCCCTGCGATAAACCACTACACGGTTTCACTGGAGATGCGAAGATGCCCCTCAGGCAACTAGACCTCTTTGTTGAAATTGGAAGCCATCCCCGCTCCGTCGTACGGAAACAGACGTTTGTGCTAATAGAAAACCACTCGGCCTACAACGCCTTCTTAGGAAGGCCAGCCTTGTCTGACTTCCAAATTGTCCTAGCCCCATGGTGCCTAAAGATGAAATTTCCGATGGACAATGGAGTAGGGGAAGTAGAAGGAGACCAGAACGTGGCTCGAGACTGCTATGTGATTGAACTACGCAACAACCATAGGAAGGATAAAGGGAAGGGTGTAGAGGTTACCCTCTGCACGAAAAGTCTAGAAGCATAGCAACTAAAGAAAGCCCCTCCTCTTCGATATACCAGCGACCCTTTCAATGAATTAGACCCCAGGGACAAAGAGGAGGAGGCCACCGCCGAGCCTGCAGAGGCTATGGAGTTTGTATCTGTAGACAAGCACGACTCGAGTAGACTATTGAAAATTGGGTCCCAACTAAAAACAGAGTTGAAGGAGCAACTCATCGACTTTCTCCGCCACAACTTGGATGTATTCGCATGGTCACATGCTGACATGACCGGAATCTCCCCCAACATAGCATGCCACGTACTGAACATTGATCCTACCAAGGCGCCCGTAAAACAAAGAAAGAGAAGTATGGGGGCAGAGCGATCAGCAGCCCTCGATGAGGAAGTAAAGAATCTACTTGCCAATGACTTCATACGAGAAGCCATCTACCCGGAATGGATCGCTAACCCGGTACCGGTAAAGAAGGCTTATGGGAAGTGGCGAACATGTATTGACTTCTCCAACCTAAACGACGCTTGCCCAAAGGATTGCTTCCCACTTCCCCGAATCGACCAACTCATAGACAGTACAGCCGGGCACGAGCTCTTATCTTTTATGGACGCATACTCAGGATATAACCAAATTCCTATGCATGCTCCCGATCAAGACCACACTAGTTTCATCACTGACCGGGGTTTATACTGCTATAAGGTAATGCCTTTCGGACTTAAAAATGCAGGAGCCACCTACCAGCGCCTCGTCAACAAGATGTTTGCAGGGCTAATAGGACGAACTATGGAAGTATATGTGGATGACATGCTGGTAAAGTCAAGGAAAGCCGACGATCACGTAAGCCACCTAGGTGAGATGTTTCAAGTACCTCGCCTGTATGGAATGAAGTTGAATCCTCTAAAATGCTCATTCGGAGTATCATCAGGAAAGATCTTGGGGTTCATCGTCCATGCCCGAGGGATTGAAGCAAACCCTGAACAAGTCCGAGCGCTAAGGGATATCAAGATACCTTCCACTCGAAAGGAAATGCAAAGCCTGAATGGAAAAGTGGCCGCCCTAAGCCGATTCATCTCCAAAGCAACGGACAAGTGCGTCCCCTTTTTCGAAACTCTAAAGAAAGACAGAGGAAAGTTCGAATGGACTGACGAATGCTTAACCGCTTTCTTTAACTTAATCGAACAGCTCTAGAAACCACCGGTACTCTCGACTCCAAGCGAAGGCGAAGAGTTATACCTATACCTTGCTGTGTCATCTCACGCCCTAAGCGCTGCCTTGGTAAGGGAAGATAACCGCACGCAGCGGCCAGTTTACTTCGTAAGTAAGAGGTTTACGGGGGCAGAAGTCAGATATCCTAAACTTGAGAAGCTAGCATACTGTTTACTAATTACATCACGGAAACTGTGTCACTACTTCCAGTCCCATTCCATCAAAGTTCTGACCGATCAACCACTGAGGCAGGTACTCCATCGCCCCGACACTTCTGGGCGACTACTTAAATGGTACATTGAACTAAGTCAGTACGATATCACCTATCACCCTCGCACCGCCATCAAGGGACAAGCCATGGCTGATTTCATTGCAGAATTCACTACCAACGAAGATAAGGGGCAATTGGAAATAGTAGAAGACGTCAAGTGGAATCTCTTTGTGGATGGCACATCAAACGAACAAGACTCGGGGGCATGTGTGGTAGTAATCACTCCCAGGGGAAATAAACTGCACTATGCTATAAGGTTGGAATTCGCTGCCACCAACAACGATGCAGAGTATGAAGCAGTGATAGCTGGATTAGAACTTGCCTTAGAAATCGGAGCCAATTCTTTGTGTCTTCATAGCGATTCTCAATTTATTGTTAATCAAATACTAGGAGAATTCCAAGCTCGAGAAGAATGACTCATAGCGTATTTGAAGAAGACCAAGTTACTTCTCAGCCGATTGGACCACTATTTAGTCAAACACATCCCTCGAGAAGAGAACCAAGAGGCCGACGAATTGGCAAAGCAAGCAAGTGTGAGAGACAGCGCCATCTTCGGGGCAGTAACCATCTCAAAGCAACTGACCCCAAGTTTTAAGCAAGAGAATCTGATAGCTGCAACCGGAGAAACAACTTGGATGACTCCCATCCAAGACTACTTACAAAGCGGCACACTACCCAACGGGCGTAACGAAGTCAAGAAAATCTTGAGGAAAGATTCCCGCTACACAATACAAGAAGACATCTTCTATCGGCGCGGATTCACTAACTCGTTATTAAGGTGTGTCGCTGGGAGGGAAGCCAAGGAAATCTTATCCAATGTTCATCAAGGAAGCTACAGAGATCACATCGGAGGGCAAACATTAGCAAAAAAGATACTCCGATATGGATATTTCTGGCCCACCTTAAGGAAGGACGCCTCAGATTTCGTCAAGAAATGTGACAAATGCCAGAAGTTTGCTAGGATTCCGCGGCTACCAACAACTGAGATCACTCAAATGACTAGCCCTTGGCCCTTTGCAGTATGGGGAATTGACTTAATCGGCGAACTACCGATGGGCCGAGGCGGGGCCAAATATGCTATAGTGGCGGTCGACTATTTCACCAAATGGGTGGAAGCAGAACCTCTGAATAAAGTATCTTCAGCAAAAGTTATTAACTTCTTGATCAAAAATGTTCTGTGCAGGTACGGAGTCCCATTCAAAATCATATCAGACAATGGACTTCAGTTTGACAGCGAAGAATTCGCCAACTGGTGCCGAGAGCATGGAATTCACAAAAGCTTCTCATCCGTAGCGTATCCCCAGGCAAACGGACAGGTCGAAGCCGTCAACAAAATTCTGAAAACTCTAATCAAAAAGAAACTCGAAAAATCAAAGGGCGCTTGGGTGGATGAACTCCCTACGGCACTGTGGGCCTATCGCACATCTTTTAGAACATCAACAGGGCATACTCCTTTCTCTTTGGCATACAGATCGGAGGCTATGCTCCTAGTTGAAACCATCGTGCCTTCCCACCGTAGGATCCACTATAACCCAGAAGAGAACGAAGAACTCCTTCACATGTCTTTGGATCTAGTTGAGGAGAGAAGAAATGATGCAATCCTTAAAGCCGCAGCCCACAAGAAAAAAGTGGCAGCACAATACAACTCCAAAGTCAAGCATCGTACCTTACAATAAGGGGATCCTGTCCTTAAGCGAATCTTCCCTCGCCCCGGAGCACTAGATCCAATCTGGGATGGACCATATGTAATTCATAAAGATCTCCACAATGGAGCTTATATTTTGTCAACAGTGGACGGAGAGGTGTTCCAGAGGGCATGGAACATCCAACACTTCCGTCGATACGTTTCTTAACTTGTACTGCCCATATGAAGTGAATGAACAAAGAGAATCAGTGGACGTAGGCCTTTTCGTGTCGAACCACTTTAAAAAAAAACCTTGTCTCTTTTTTAACTTGTTCCTTTATATCTTGGCTGCTTGTTAACTTTATCCTTTTCTGTTGAACAAAATCCTATGCGTATAGCATTTCCACTCAAAGCACTCCACAGCGCAACTTCACCTGGACAAGACCTAACAGGTACTATGCGAATCTATGCCCTCGCCAATGAGACACTTTTGCTCCAGCATCCCTCTGCTGCGGGTTAACTCATTGCTCGCGACGGCCCTTAAAGCCAACTGTAATGAGCCGATTATAAGCCACCGAGAAGGCCGACTATAGCCGAGGCAGCTCATTACGGCGTTCGGCTCGCCGGCAACTGTGAACCGACTATAAGCCCCAACATAAGGTGTGGCCAGCCAGGGGCAGTTCACGGTTGACGATCGGCACCCACGCTAGCCGGCCACAGTAAATCGAATAATACCCACGATTACGGGCCATAATGGCCCGGGTAGTTACTGTGCGCAATCTTGGCTCCGATGTGTCTTAAGTGCGGCTGTGGTAAAAAAGAATTAACTCCCCGCGGAGGCGTAAGATGGGTGACAAATGTCTCCAAGACCCACAGCTAGGGAAAGTGACTACAAAGCCCATTTGCCACGAACTTAAGCACATCGAAGGCCTTCCGTGATTGGTAGTTTCACTATTTCACGTATTTCAATTTTATTTAAGAAACTTTTCTCCTATCCTCTATAACAATCCCTGAAGTCCAGGACATAGAACAAGAGACATTCGCTAATGGAAGCGGACACTCACGACAAGATACTGGACCGCATTCCGTACTCGGTCACACGAGACGTTCAAGGCTGCCATCCACCAGCAAAATATAAAGGGCGGTATTACCTTCTTTCATGAGTAAACACGTAGCTATAGTTTATTCACACCTCACGCTAACATTGCAAGTCATGAAATTATGTTTTAAACAAGAACCTTACATCAAACACAATTTAATTACAAGAATATGCATAGCTATATTTCTCATACAACATGTCAAAAATAGCAAAAACATTCAAAAGACGACAAAATCAGCTTAAGTTAAAGAATTACACGTCAAGAATAGAGCTATTTATTACAAGTAGCAAAAATTACAAACTAAGAGTTACTTTACTGTTTTAAGACTAACATATACAACCATGTCAAGTCCACAAAAAGAATTTTCCAGGTCTAATCAAGGAGCCGGCTGCGTCGGAGTCTTATCCTTGTCCTGTTGCCCACCTGTCCGGTCAGAGAAAGAATTCATTAGTGATAAGCAACCAAGTTAACGGAAAGACTAGAAAGGAAGACTTACCAGCATCTGCTCCTTGATCAACTTGATCATCATCCTCCACTTGCACACCTGCCTCCTCAGCTGCAAGCAACCGCATGCCCTCCTTCACCGCCACCTTCTCCTCCTTGGTAAACTGGGCGGTAACAGCATCCATCCACTACGCCATAAATGGCCTACTGCAACACAAAAAAAATGTTGGCTCAGGCCCGAAAAATGTTGCCATAGGTCTATGGCAACACTTTTAGGGTGATGCAATTTTTGCCGTTGCCTTAGACCTCAAAGGCAACATTTTGACTATCTAAGGCAACATAAGTAATATTGTTGCAATAGAACCCTATTTGGGTCTATGGCAACACCCATAGGTATCTGTAGCAACATTCCAAAATGTTGCTATAAATATGAACTTTTTGAATTTGTGGGGCCCACAATGTAGAGCATATTTGATTTTTTAATAAAAATAAATATTTATTTAATAAAATGCTATTGCACAGAATTTGATATTTAAACAGTAATTTATTTAAATAAATATTTTATTTCAACATTTGAAATAGTACAAATTCCTGACTCCACTATTTTACAATTCAATGATATATAACACTGATATTCACATATACAGATATTCCTCACTACATCACTCAGTTCACTCATTACATATGCACTTTCAATTTATACAGACACCGACACTGACAAATATATGCCGAGCCGAAGGCGAGCCGAGTGCCGAGCCGAAGGCGAGCCGAGAAGCGGGTCCGGGCGCAGCGCCGGCGGGGGTCCGGGGCACCGCAGTCCCGGCGGGGTCCGGGGCACCGCAGTATTTTAGGTCGAACAAGTGGGCACCGCCCGATTCATCCGATTTCGGAAGGTCGAGCCTTCTTTGAAACGACGTAAAATGATGCACAAATGAATCAGCATGCACAAGTCCTATATGCACTGCTCCCTTGACTATAACTATGCCGAATAAAAGCAGCAAAATATAACGAACAGCTAGAACTCCAAATATGAGCGATAAGCAAAGGTTTGATCCCCTTAAACCTGAAAATCATATTATTAAAAACATAATTTTTATCACATCATTTTCTATAAAAAAGAAACATTGCTTGACTAATAAAAACTTCACCTTTGATAGGGTTTCCTCCCATTATCAGAGTGGTAGCAGGAATTGCTCCATCACTGCATTGAATAATTTGGAAAATAATCAACACCAGCTAAGTAGAAAATGCCTTAATAATGAAGCAGAGTCTTGAATTACACGAACAAGAGCACCTTCACCAATCAATGTGTTTCTGATTTGAGCACTGCCTTCATACATCACCATTCAACACTTCCTTCATCCCACCTGAAACTACCCAAACCCTCAAACCACCTCACAGCATTCACGACACTTACATTCACGGTCTACCACCACAACAGCCTTCACTCTGTCTACATCGACCATCTTCTCAGCAATCCCGACCACCAATTCAAAAAAAACAAAAAAAACACAAAAAATCCAAACGACCTGAACCAGACTCCATTAGCGACTTCATTCAAACCACAAATCATCAAGCCACAAATCGCCGATTGCATTCGCGACCAGACCCAATTCACGATCTCCAAATCTGAAACCACCTTCGTGCCCCCTCTAATTCCAGAAACTCTTAAACCGCAACCTCAAATTCTTCGAACCCTAAACCTTAAATCACCTAAGTCGCCTGAATCAAACAATTTTATTTTGATTGAGAATTTTGTCTGGGTGCGAACAAGTTTGGATTGAGTGTTTTTTATTTCGATTTGAGAAATACACGTTCTTTTCGCGATTTGAGAAATTGGGCGGCAGACGAAGAGGGTGTTGAAAGAGGAGAGGGCTACAGATTCCATGATTTGAACGGTGATGTTTGTGATTCAAATCGATGAACACAGTGCGAGTAATCAATTTAGGATTTTCGAAATTCCATTGAAGTATTCTATTTGCTTTTTGATTTGAGAAATGAAAACCGAAAGGGATCTAATGGAGTTCAGGCGGGAAAACGAAAATTTGGGGAAAATTGTAGCGGCGATCCATTTTTACAATCAGATTAAATATAGACCGTTGGATCGTTTTCACGCGGATTACTAATTTTATTAATTTTTTAATTTGAATACATCTATAGCAACACTTTATAAAAATGTTGCATCGTGTTACACTTGTTTAGCTAGAGCAACACATTTTTATGGCTAAGGTAACACCAAAAATACAACGTTGCAGTAGGACCAAAATTTTATATCTATCGCAACATTTTAGCTGGCAACACTTTGCAAAAATGTTGCAGAAGGTCATTTATGGCGTAGTGATCCTAAAGGCCACACCACCCTCCTTATCTGCCTCAACCTAGGCCTCCTCTAGAGCCCTGAGATAGATCCTAGCCATAACCCGGGGGTAATCATCCATCCAGGACAAGTTACCCTGCCTCCTAGTACGGAAGTACATATCCTGGAGCATCCCCTCCATCAGCCCCTCGTTCTCTTCAAACTCCCTCGTCCGGGCCTCGGAATCCGACAACCTTACGACGGCAGCATCTCTCTCCAATTGGTATCTCGAGCAGTCAGCCTGAAGGGATTTCCGCATCGCCTCCATCTCCTCCCTCAACTTGGCTTGAGCAAGCTCTGCAGCCTCAAGTTTCTCAGATAACTCCTCTATCTGCTCAAGATCCTCTTTCCGAACCTCATCCACCGTGGCAATGGCCATATCGATCCGTTCCTTGCAAATAGCCTCCATTTTCCGCAGTTCGGCCCAGCTGGCCTCTTCCATAGTTTTCTTTAGACGTCCGGAGGCGGCCTCGTGCTGAGAGATCTGGATGGCCTGATCGGCGAGTTGCTTGGCCTGGTCGGAAACCACTAACCGCAGTCTTATGTTGTCACTCCCAATTTCCTCCCCGGCCTTGACCAGTCGAGCATGATGCCCCATCAACTTCCTAGTCTCCTTAGCAACCCGGTCGATATTTGCCTTAGCTTCGTCCCCCATAGTAACAATCCGAGTAGTAAGCAAATCAAGGTCCAGGGACTTGGCCTCATCAAGCACCCTTACCATAGGATTGCGAGGAAGAAGGTGCTCGCCGGTAACTTCATCAAAAGAGATGTCATGAGATGCCGGGTCCAGGTCCGGATGACCCGCAAACGGATTGCGTGCTAAGCCAGGATGATCTATTGGGATGACGATTGGGTTCTCAAACTGATGGGGAGAGGGCATAAGCTCGGTATCCTCCTTTGTAATGTCATGAATAGGCTGGAGTGGGGCCGGGGGTTCGAGAAGAGGTCCAGACGAAGATCGACTCCTCTTCCTCTTCTGCATATCTTCTTCGATAACTCCGAGAAGAGGACGATAGCCGACTATATCTCCTGGGGGGTTAGTAGAAGGCTTCGGCTTGGCGGAAGCTTTAGAGAGCTTGTATTGTTCAAGCCTGTGCCGAAGATCTGAAGTCTTGGCCGTTTTACCCGCTCCTGATATGAAAACCAAGTGTCACCAATATGTATCAAGCCATCATTCGAGAATTAAAAAAGTAAAGAGAAAGTCACCTTGAACCGCCGAAGTTGCTTCAGTAGAGGCACTTCCGGAAGATAAATCGACGTCGGTCCTAACTTTATCGGCTTTCTTGGATTTCTCCGTCCCCTCCAAACCTTCGAAGGCTTGGCGGAAAGCGTCATCCGTCCACTCTTGCATCTCGCCTACTTGCCCAGAAGACAAAGCCCCGACACCGTCGCCACCTCCAGCGCCTTCTCCTCCATCTTCGCCTTGCTCCTCCTCCACGTCTCCCTCCTCCGGGATATCTGGACATGAGCTGGGAGAGGGACCGTCAGACTTTTTGAGCTTCTTCCCCCCAGCAACCAGATGTTTCGAAAAGGGCCTCCTTTTACTGCTCTTCAACTCGGCCCCTTCTTTAGCTTGGGCAGCCTTCTCTTCAGCCGTGTCCCTCTGCTTGACCACAGAATGCTGTGGAAGGATCAAGTTGTACTCCAAAAGTGTAGCGTTCCTAATCAGGTAAGCAGCCGACCTATCTCTTCCAGTAATAGCTTCTATTTCTGCTGCCGTCTGAACCAAGCGATCATTTTCCACGACCGCAAAACCACCTGTCGCTAGCAAAAAATAAAAACACATAAGAAAGAGCATTGCAACCAGAACGGGAGTTAAAAATAAAGCTTTGACTTACATCCGGAGGTGAAGCACCGAATGGAAACGGAATCATCCCTGACGAAAAACCATTCCTTCTTGAACATGCTGTACTTGGAGTATAGATCCAGGACTGGTTTAAATGATACGGCCGATTCCAAGCTGATGTATGGAGACCCCTTCTTATAGCCTCTCAAGTTGTACAAATACCGGATCTCCCGGTTGGAAGGAGGACACCCATATCTCCTCTGAAAGATGACGAAGAGACTCACCAGAATGGCATAGGAGTTGGGCTGAAGCTGGAATGGAGCTACCTTTAGATATGTGAGAAAGTTGACTACCCAGGCATTGAGAGGCGGGATGGCACCACACATACTGTGGTATCTGCTGTAGGCAAAATATCCTTCGGGAGGATCATACGGCATCACTCCCGCATTCGGCAATAACATGCGCGCTCGGTCGATCTCGAAAGAGCGAGATATAGCGTCAAGTTTCTCCTCTTTGAGTGAGCTAGGGAAGCAGTCAGGAGGTGAGTTTAGAAGCTCCTGAGGACCGTATCCATCTACTAAAGATCTCGGGGTGGGCCCATAACGCCCTGGTCCCGGCTGGGCTGGGGGCACGGCGGAAGGCTCTTCTCTGTCATGGGATCTCTTTTTCTTTGATCGGGTTTCCACTCTTTGAGACATTTATCTGCGAACACAAAAAAAAGCACGTTGTTAGAACGAAGGATGCAGAAGTATAAAACAAGCAAGTTTATATCAAGTCCATTCGGCGTCAAGTCCATCCGGTATAAAGTCCATCCGGCATCAAGACCATCCGGCGTCAAGTCCATCCGGTATAAAGTCCATCCGGCATCAAGACCATCCGGCGTCAAGTCCATCCGGTATAAAGTCCATCCGGCATAAAGACCATCCGGCGTCAAGTCCATCCGGTATAAAGTCCATCCGGCATCAAGACCATCCTATATTAAATTCATTCGAAAAAAACGAAGTAAATCGAAAACGCCATTCGGCAATCACCTAACTCGGCAATACGGTTGATTTGGCAAAACACGATTGATTCGGCTGGATGTTTTTGATTCGGCTATCTCGTTCGGTGGACAATAACGGAGGTCCTAGTTCCGTACTTATAGGCGAAGGTAAACCTCCGGACCATCCGGTTCGGTAATAAAAATCGGATGGAAACGTCAAAATTGGATAACCTGAAACAAAGCATGACATATGATAGCATATGCCCTACTTTGGGGGGCAAATGTTGGGTACGTTCCTATCACCACCAAATCAAGATGAGAAAGGAGCCACCGAACCGTTCGGTACCGAACCAAGCGAAGGAAGCAAGGGCCGGACCAGCCTCTACCGGACCAAGACCTATCCAAGCATCGCCGAACCGACTCCATAACCGGACCAACCCAATGCCAGACCAACTCCAGGCCAGACCAACCCAATGCCGGACCAACCCAATGCCGGACCAACTCAAGGCCGGACTAACCCAATGCCGGACCAACCCAATACCAGACCAACGCAATGCCAGACCAACTCCATGCCGGACCAACTCAATACCGGACCAACTCCAAGCCGGACCAAATGCTACCGAACCAAGACGTGCCAGTCCAGATCACATCAGCCCAGGCCCACCAGCAGCTATATACATCCAAGACCCCTACTCCCAACCTCACTCTATAAATAGAGGGGCAGGGGTACAACAATGGGGACAAGTTTGAGAGCTCAAGCACGGAGAGAACTTTCAAACAACTTTCTTTTACTTGTATCAAAGCTGTGTACTTGTAATCTAAACAAAAGGATAGAAATAACATATAAAGTGGACGTAGGCATATTCTGGCTGAACCACTATAAATCTGCGTGTCTTTTACAGTTTAGCCCCTGCTTTTCATATATTTGCGTAAATCACCCAAATCACTAAAAACAACATAAAATCTACTAAATCATACGACTTTGAGGTGTTTGTCCATTTTTTGTTCAAACAAGGAGGAAATTAAGAGACTGGTCTCAAGATAAATTCGGCAAAGGCAATCTTCTTTCAAATAAGATTAGGGAGGAGCTTCAAACTCAACAACTTCTAATGCAAGAAAATGCTTCAGACATGTAGTGTACTATCTTGCATATACCCCAAAGTATGTTGTATGTGGTAATACACATTCATATAAGCAGCAGGTATTGTGTATACCATGTTAACTTGTACAAACTATCCACATCACCAAATAAAGAGATAAATAAAGACTTGTTGCCATCCACTTTCAAGTCAGTTTCAGACCAACATCCTGAAAGAAGCAAGCCACGAAACACTATACACACACACATACACATACATACATATAGTGTTATCTACAATGGTTCCCAAACAAAACCACAAAGAAAGTGTGGGTTTCCAGGGAGAATGAATGCCTGTTAGCAACATTCATCTCCCGTTTGATTCACAACACATTATGGGATGGTCGAAGAACTCCGAGTTCTTCGAACATGTGGAGGTGCAGTTGATGTAGGAAATTTCTTGCAATGTTTTTGGACATACGTAACAAATTAACTGTAAAGATACAGAATATTTAAATGATTTATTATAGGTACATGAATCAAAGAGGATTAAGCAAACAAAGAAGGAAGAACCCGAACTTTTTAACAAGGTAATTAATATGCTGAGGAGGTGTGAATTTGATTTTTCTTCATTGTGACACCTACGCGCACTTTATCTCTCAGCTTCTCCTAAGCTAAACAGGTATTTCTTCAGTTATTTTAATATAAACTGCATAAAGTTATTTTTGTAAAATGGTTATTTGTCAAGTATGTAAAATGAAAAAATATTCATGGTTACATAACAGGTAACATAATCAATGTTTTATAGCTTGCTTCAATTATTATATTCAGTATTTATTTTGAATTTTTATCAATTTATCATTTGTTCACCTATAAATGGATATATTACTAATCATAACGATTCAATATATATTTTACTCATATTTGTTTCATGTAAAAGATCTTTTAATTAGGGTAACTATTACACCAAGAAGAGATGAATATGGTTTTGCTTCATCATGTTGATTCATGCCCACATACTTTATCTTCATGCTTTTCTAAGTTAAATAATTAACTCTTAATCTCTAAACCACCTAGCTTTGGTTACTATTTTCATACCTTGCTTTAAAATATTACTTTAACTGATTTATCATATTTACATATTACCGATCAAAATTATTCAACATGAAAGAACACTGTACCTTGGTGTTCCTCTATTCACTAGTAAACTAAAGCAAGAGATTTCTGGCCACTATTGGACAAAATAAATAGAAAAATTAACAATTGTAATAATAAGTTGTTAAATATAAGTGGCATAATTGAACTTAATAAATCTGTTATTTATCCCATTATTGATTTCTAGATGCATTTTTGTCAGACCCCATGTCCGTTATTAAGAAGAAAAACTCGATATGCTCAAATTTTTTATGGCAAAGTATATCCCACAAATTAAATTGAGCTGATGTATGTAAACAAAAAGTAGAAGGTGGATTTGGTATACCAAAATTGGAAGATTTGTCGTAAGCGAACATGTTAAAACTTAACATCTGATTGTTTGGGGGCATGGTGGACTAGAAATAGATAATGTCACAATAAAAAAAATTGGGTTGTCCAATTTGATAATAATTCATATTACAGTTGGAAAACACTTCTCAAAGCAAGGCAAATGAGTAGAGGATTGATTAACAAAGAAACAACAAATAGCAAAGGCACTAATCTTTGGTTTGATCTATGGATTAATGGATTATCTTTAACTGATCTATTGGGATGGCAAGAAATTTCTACACTGGGTGGCCCAAACATGAAGGTTTCTACTCTCCTATCTCAAGGAGAATGGAGAATTAACTATTCCTATTTTCCTACCCCATTTTGCAATAAAATCATGCAAAGTCAATAAAAACAATAATGTCTCAAGTGATATTGGAAACGGATTCCTGACCCAAAAGGAAATTTCAGTTTAAAATCTACATGGAACAAGGGGCGCTAACCTTGAATCGTGCAAACATGTATGAATAATTCATGTGCAACCAAAATGTTTTTATTTGCAATTTTAGCTCAATTATTAATAATTAGCAGCTAGCTAATTATCTATAAGCAGCTAGCTACAAAATTAGCTCCAGTTCCTTTCAATTATCTTGTGAAAAGCTTGATGAGAATTTTATTAGTTTAGTATTGAACTAGTAAAATATCAAGCTTCCTTGAATAATTGAACTGCTATATCATTTACCATGTCAGTGTGCTAAATCCATGTACAGAGGCCGATTACATTCTGAGTCTGGATAAAGTACATAGAAGTTAATATCTCTTGGTCATGGTTGCAATAAACAAGAAAACCTCAACAGAGGCGGTACGTTTTTTATGTTATCGTGTTTTTTATTTATGTAACCAAACAATAAAAGACTTTTGTTCTCTACGTTTAGTGTTTAAGTTTCATTATATTACTACAGTTTGTATTACAGGGGTGAAGACATCGATCTCACCTTCCTATTAGTAGTTGTACACGAGTACAAAAGCTTCCTATGGCAGTACAATAATCATTGCCAAAATGGTTGGTACTCGTTCATCGTTCCTGTCCATTGCTGGAGTAGCCCTCCTATTATCCACTCTTTGTGGTAAATTTTATGCTTTCTCATCCTTTCAAATATTTATGTCAAGATATAGAAAATAATTAACTTGCAGTTCAGACTTCGTTTTGCTTGACTTGGTAACCCTTCACATGGAACTAAGTAATACTAAATCTTTCTATGCAGCAGAGACCTGAGCAAGTCTATGTTGAGCAAGTCTCGGTTTTAAAGACTAAGCATTAAGCCCAATTCTTATAAATTGGGAATGTCCAGTTCTTAAAAACTGAGCAAACGCAAGGTTTTACAAATACTGAGCATAAATGCTTAGTTTATAGACTAATCACGTGCTTTGTGTTTATATACCAAGCATCACTCAGTTTTTACAAAATTGAATTTAATGCTTAGTTTAAAAATGGAGCAAATGCTCAGTTTTGAAATAATGATTAGTGTAATCATTTTTCTTATCAAAATATATTCCTTGATAGCTAACAAATGGCCACAAAATGATGTATATCCTTCATTTTATCAGTATCTGTTGAACATTAAACAAACAACCACTTCCTCATAATGATATAAATATAAAATAGCAATTTGGAAAAAGAAGAAAATACTAATCTCAGCAACTCAACAGGATCATGGCCAGGGTAAACTTTACTAACTGGTCAGTTAGTCCCATCGTAGGATTAAGATAGTGGACCACCCAACAATTAATTTAAACAAAAACTGCTAATTTTAGACGAACTAAGAACTCATTTTAATGAACTAAACTCAAAATGTAGGTTTAAAAGAGCAACAATATGGCTTTCAGATTTTCCCACTATTTTCTCAGTATTTCAGATTTTAGACGAATTAAATTTACATTTAATTTATGCTGAAGCAAGCAAATTCAAATCAATGTTGTAGAAGGCAGCAAGCATTAAATAGTAAGCTTAAGGAAAGTTCATAAGATATGTGAAGAAACTTTTTACTTAGTGAATTTTAAAATTGCTGAACTACAAAATTTCCAAGTTCAATTTTTTTTAGAAGTATAAAAATTTAAAACTACAAATATTTTAATCTTTCCAAAATTTTGCTCCATGGTTCAGCTCTTATAGATTTACGTATCCTAATTAAGATATCTAATATATAATTTTAATAGTTGATTTCAGGAATATCGTTTAAGAAGAAAGGATTCTTTTAGTGATGAGTTATCAAGCTACTCCAAAATGTTTCAATGAATGGTATTTCTTTTTCACGTTAATAGGAATTTCAGCCATATTTTTAGATTATTCCGCACATGTTCCATAATGATCATTAACATCTCAATTTTTATTTACACTTTCACATAAACTGAACCCTACAATTTAGTGCGTAATTCTATTACTATTTTTTCAAATCATATAGCATTGGGAAAAAAACTTCCCAAACATACATATAGCTATATTTAATCAATCATTAGTACACCTATCTTATATGTGTAAACACCAGGCTTCCAAGAGGAAAAATATTAGTCGCTCAAAATGTTCTAAAGCAACTACAAATGATAACTAAAATATGTTAAAAATAGATATTTTCTACAAGTGCTTTACAGTAAATAGTAGCTTTTCAGTTGACACCTGAAAGCCCATGCTGATCTCAGTACTTTACAGTTCACAGTAAACTATCAGATCAGCATTGATCGTAAAACTAATGGAATGTTAATTAAACCCGGATTTCATAAATATCACAGTAAATGGTAAAAACATAAAGTAAATAACAATTTTAAGTTTTTAACAATGTGCATTAGAGGGGCATAAAGCTACCACATGAGGGGATTTCACTCATAATCTTATTGCAAATCTTAAACAAGTAAAGGAAAATCTACAAGTCTGGAACATGTTGCACACAAAGTATAAGAAAGAAAAGGAAGCAACAAAGCATGGGAAGCGTCCTTACTTAAAAAATGTCAGTTTCTTATATTACTCATACATGTTGCACACAACCACATACACACACACATTAAATCTTAAGAAGTAAGATGAACTCAAGGTACCATTTCCATTTGACAAGTCCATGTTTTGGAAATTGGCTTGATTTACTTGTTATTTTTGAAAGCAGACAAATATATTATAAAAAACACCTTTTATTAGCACTTGAGATACACTAATTAGCTAAATGAAATGCTTGTGCCGATCAAATATCTCCAGAAGAAAGATAATTATGAAATCAGACTTATATATTACGAAAGCACTTTTTATCACTAGCACTTGAGATACACTAATTAGCAAAATGGAACCAACATGGCTTTTGGGATCAGAGCTTGTTGCAAATCCAAATTATTATGAAATCAAAACTTCTTCAGTCCAAATCTGAACTAGGGCATTCTTGAAATATATGAGGATTCAGACTACCCCATTTAACAAGGATAGTTGAAATCCAAATAACAAACCCTTAATGATTTTAAATTTATGAAAATAAATTTCGTGGCCTAAATTATAGAACTTCTAGTTTGGTTCACAAAATAAGCAATTATGAGGTGCCTGCTTTATTGGTTTTACCATTTTTTTTAAATAACATAAATATTGACATATGTCACATATCAATTGCTAATAAGATTACGACGTGCTCAAGGTAAAACTCTAAAGCAAAAAATTAAGGAATGTTCAGATCACTATAATAAAAATACGAAATAATTTCCAAAATGAAACAAAATAATCTTATAGCGGGAATGAGCTTTGACAATCCAGAATCCACTTATCATGATCATAACCAATTCAACCATAACACGACTAATTATCAATAAGTTGATGTTGGTAAACATCTCATAGAACTTCAAACAATATTTCACCTTATATTGTAAAAAGTGGTTATTCTTGTTCTTACAAAAATCAGTAATATGACTAAGTGTACATTGCGAAATCCCTAAATTATGCTCTACCATCCCAAGCACATAAACATCACAAGTAATAATACCCAATCTCTCAAAGAATTGCTATACTTTCCCATTAAGAATATAACAATAAGAAGTAAATTACCATAAAAGCTAAGCTTCTTCTTTCTCCTCTTCTACCAAAACAACCTCAACAGTAGCAACATTCTCTTCCTTGGACTCCCCCTTTTCCTTCTCTGCTTTCTCCAACGCTTCTTCTTCAGTGACGGTGAAATTGAACATCGGCGATTAGGGTTCCAAACGCCTTCGAGTTGACTACTGAGGAGCGAACTATTGAAGTGGAGGAGAACGGCTGCGAAGATCCGAGATGGAGCGAACAGTTTCGATTAGGGTTATTTCGTTGGAGACGAAAATTGACAGTGTTATTTTAGGAGGGATATGAAAATGGTTAAGTGTTTTTGGGAGGGAGATGAAACTGATTAATTGTTTTTCTGGAGGGCAGACAAAAATTTTGGAGCCAAGAGCGTTACACAGCACGGTACCAAACAAAATGAGTTAAAAAACAAATGATTAAGTGTAAACAATAACGCTTTAGAATAACACGTTATTAAATGACGTTATTAATAACATATTTTCTTGTAGTGGCATAAAGACCCAAATACCCTTTACGTTTTTAACATTTCAAATGCGTATAACTTTCTGTAGAAACATCGGATCATCATACCGTTTTCATCATAAAATCAAAAAAATTATGATCTTTAAAATGAGATCCATTGTTGATAGCAAAAAATAATATTTGTAGTAAAGGTGCAATTATTCCATATATTTGCAGACAATTCTACAAATTTTAAACATTTTCGAGTTTTCTTCAAATCTGCAACTATTGCATATAATTGTAGACATTTCTGCAATTATATGGAATAATTGTAGACATGTCTGCAATTATTACATATAGTTGCAGAAATGTCTGCAACTATTGCATATAATTGCAGACATGTCTGTAATTATACCATATAATTGTAGAAAATATCTGCAATTATTGCATACAGTTGCAACTATTGCATATAATTACAATCATTTATGCAATTATATGGAATAATTGCAGACATTTATGCAATTATATGGTAATTGCAAACATGTTTGCAATTATTGCGTACAATTGCAACTATTGCATATAATTGCAGAAATTTCTGCAATTATATGGAATAATTGCTGACATGTCTACAATTTTGCCTAAAGTTGCAGAAATGTTTGCAACTATTACATATAATTGCAGACATTTCTACAATTATATGGTATAATTGCAAACATGTTTGCGATTATTGCATATAATTACAGACATTTCTGCAATTATATGGTATAATTGCAGACATGTCTGTAATTATTGCATACAGTTGCAACTATTGCATATAATTACAAACATTTATGCAATTATATGGTACATGTCTGCAATTATTGCATAAAGTTGCAGAAATGTTTGCAACTATTACATATAATTACAAACATTTCTGCAATTATATGGTATAATTGCAGACATTTCTGCAATTATTGCATATGCACAATGCCGCCCGTTAAAAAGATAATAAAATTTGGTGATTTAATGGTGAAAACGGTTTGTTAATCCGTCGTTTCTACAAGAAGTTATTGTGTTTTAAAGATTGATAATTAATGGGGTGCAATATTTAATTATGGATGTGAGAATAACATGCATAGATATGAAGAATAACATTACTGCAACGGAGAAGAAGAGGGGTGTTGTAGAGAAGAAAATTGTAGTATTTGAAAATAAGGATGTAATTTATATCTTTTTTTATGAGGAGGATGTTTTGTGTATTAAGTTTGATTTTAGGGATGTGTCTCTTATTTGCAATTAAAATTAAAAAAATAGTAGAATACGTGTGAGAGATTAAATTGGTCCACCACGTCACCGTAAATAAATGTAGGTGATTTCAACCCCTTCATACATACTGAATGTAAAAGAATTACAATTTGGTTCAGAAATCAATGATATATCGTTTTTAATCCTAGTACTTTATCAAACCGACCGTTAGACTTAGAGAGGTTTCTTTACTGTCAATTGCCCAAAACCAATTACTCTGAAGACCAAAAAACATGCGACCAGCACTTCCGTGTTGTTTCCTATTTTGCAAGCTCCGCTTTTCTCTTGTTTCTCTCTGATTCTATTATTCAAATTCAACGTTTGTCTCTTGATTTTCTCAGATCACGTCTCCAATTGATCGATTTTTCAGCACCAATTAATCTTCTCAGATCCACCTTTTTCGCAACCTTTCTCAGATCAGCGTTCTGTCGTCATCTTAACTCACATTCCTTTTAATCTTCTCAGATCCACCTTTCTTGCAACCTTTCTCAGATCGGCGTTCTGTCGTCATCTTAACTCACTTTCCTTTTACATCAGTCTTCCGCCCATTACTGCAGATTTTAGGTCCACTTTGTTTCGACATAGGACACAACACTTCCTTGGATCTCGTGGCCAAGCATGTCGCATCGTGGCCTGACCTAGCACCTGGGATGGGCATGGAGCTTCCTATCGCCTCAGCCTCACTGAAAGTGCGACTTCCTGGTATGGACTGTTTGTTTTCGGATTTCAGAATATTTCCAGTTTGCAACAACACCTACTTTTTGTTCAGAGGCAGTCTCGGCACTGGTTAGCATTGTGGCGCCTCTAACAGTCTCAGTTGATTTCAGGTCATATTTCACAATCCATGATCCTGATTTTGAGCGACTGAATTCATTGAAGAAGGGGCAGGGGTTTCCTCCTATGGTTCTTGGTGTGACAAACTTGTTCTTCTTGAAGTCACTTAATGGGATTCCACATGTTGATTCAGTGGGACCTGGTAGTGGAGTTGTAAAGCAGAATGTGAGTGAGAAGAGGTTTGGGCCTGGGAATTTTTTAAATGCAGTTAGGATGAAGAAAGAAGGACCATTGAGTTTGATGACGGAGCATAAGGAGGCAGTATGGAGCAGATATGTTGGGACAATGAAGCCTGACACGGCCGTTTTAAATAGGTTGGTGAATGCAAGGCCTGCCCAGAGGATCGATGAGTCGATGGCAGTTGTGAATAATGATATATTGAGGAGGCATTTTGTCGAGCTGACTACCAATTTTCTTGCACCATTTGGGCCATATATGAGAGCTGCTGCTCCTTCTGAGGATAGCTCACCTTTTGTAGATCCGCCTCCTTTGCCAACCTTTCGGGTTGACGAGTTTCTTAACAGGTTGGCGGAAAGAGGTCCTGGGAAGTTCTTGTCTAAGAGGATGAGGTCCAATTGGTTGGATTTGTATAGGCGGTTTTTAGATGGTCAGAATTTCATGCTGTGGTTCCAAAGTAAAAGAACTGCGGCTGAGAAAGAGCAGCAAAGGCTGTATAGGCAGGCTCGGATTAATGTTGACATACATAAGCTTATAAAGGCTATGTCGGAAGTGGAGACTGTTGATTTATTTAATGATATCAAGTGACAGCTGCTGAAAGAGACACAGCATTATGAAACTGGGAACGCAAACTCCGCAGCAGCATGCAAAGAAACTGAAAGGCGACCTCCAGGCAGTATTTTATGTGCTTCCCAAAGACATGCAACAACTTTTGCTTCTGAACCCTAACAAGGCCGCTCTTATTCGAGGGAAAAAAAAGTGTTGGCGATAAGTCAATGAAATTTCCAGGCTATATTGTAGTTTCTGAAAGCCACAAGACACCAAAAACACATACATATGAGGCATATTTATGGTTAAAACAAATACAATATTTGAAAGTTGTTGTCTCCAATACGTATGAGGCATCTTATATACTAATGATTGCCTCATGGTCATTCATAATCTAACTCGCACTTTTGGCTAAATATTATAATAAGCCCATACAAGATTTCAATTTGTATATTGTTTAGTCTGTACACTTTGTATTGTGAATTATGTTCTCTTTTGTTATTTTACAAATTATCATTCATGATTAATGATAAATGACTACTATTGTTTGTGTTTTGTTCAGATAGATATGAATGAAGATCTTGGTTTTAGGTGAGTATGCTGCAGCTTGTAAATGTATATACAATTTGAAGTTTAATTCTACATATCACATTTAACCTCGTAATCAGAGTATTGGTACATAAATGTACAAACAGACTGAAACTATGACAGCGTTGTAATACTCAAAGCAACAAAATTGTGTATCTTATATCCTGTTAAACTTCTATACTAATATTTCAAGCAACTTCCATGATGGCTCAAATAATGTATCCATTTATTTTCAATTTCTTCTTAACTTGTTTTATTAGATATCTTGAAGACGCTCTAGTTGCTGACAATGATAGCTTAAATTATGGTATTATCACATGGATCAATGAGGTATTGTCCTAATAACGGTATTCTACTTCGGTAGTTCAGAGATCAATATTTATTTCAAAAGATTATAACATGATTCATGAAACCATTTTAGCATGTGGATCTTGTTAAATTTGTCATTTTCAAGGCATTATATTAATTTCTAAAAGCATTTTCTTTATTCTAAACTAGAATGAGAAACTAACAAATAAACATTTATAAATTTATGTTAAGTTTTCCTGGTAATTTTTTTATTAACTTTTATGCTTAATAGCTTTTTTTGAATAACTCACGTTGAAAATGGTAAAAGCCTTTGATGTACTTAATAGTGCTGAAGGAGTTAAAGGCCATGTATTCTTCACTCAAGAAGGAGATGGTACATTTGTGGTTTAGATGTATACGCTGAATTATATTGTATGATATTGGATTGCAATGTATTTAACAAGAATCATTCAAATGTATAAGTTAATTTTATGTCGAAATTTCAGGTCCAATTACTGTAACGAGAACTATTTTCGACCTCAAACATGCTCTTCACGGTTTCCATGTTCATGTTAAGGTTTAGGTGAGAGCCGTTCATGTTTAAAAACAATTAATAGATTAAAACACACTTGTGGCAGATGAATAGCTATATCCTTGTGAATTTTGAAGCATCATTGTTACACTATGATGAAAAATTATGCTTCGTTTTCTTATGTTGTACTTCTTTTGCATGTTTGCATGGCTTATATTGAGGCACTCATTCCTATAATCCCAACAACCAGTAAATTTCTTATGTTGTCCTCTGTCCTTTCGGTTCAGTTATATTAAATGTTCAGCCCAAAACTCATTATGTTGGTTTGTTTTAAAACCCCAAAGTTGATTGCAGCTAATTGTGCACATATTGCCTTATTTAGATTTAAATAGATATACATCCAGTAAACATGAATTACATTTGTGTATAATCTTTCTAGATGAAAGAGTTCTTTTCTGGAGATAAAACTCTTTGCAGGAAGTTTGCCTACTACCAAACTGATGAGACATCTTGAAAGAATGCCGAGTAAAGTTGATGTTGTTCCTACTACTATAAGTGTAGAGGAGAGCTAAAATGGGTTGATATGTGTGTATGTTTTGCTTATTTTGGGTGTTGTGGTAGTGATGTTGGATGTATTGTCATATGCTGCAAGTTTATATGTATGGTATGTTGTGGATGTTGAACTCATGTTCATAAGTACCTATAATTCAACACAAGTGTTTGCACTTTATTGTGTATTAATCGTTCATTATTCATAGACATATGGTGCATAACGTTTATTTTTTTCAATTGTTTTTTCAAAATTATAATCCTACGGTCGGTTTCTTTACCGTTGTGCGGTTGTACAAGTTACTTAAATAATGGTTGCAGTTTATCTTCTATAAATAAGCAATGTAAATAGTTACATGTTGGCTTTGCTGAGTTAAATTGGTTGACCAAACATAATGCGACTTTTTGTGAGTAATGATTATAAAATGGTCAGCTAGACACTTTTTCCTTTGGAATCCTCAAGAATATCATAAATTTCAGTATTGGCCCCAAGTATTAGAATGAAAATTTTGTAAAGAAAAACAAAAATACAAAGGTGCATGAATCATATTCAATATCACACCACCCTCCCTGATGTTAATCAATTTATCTATGATGATGATGGATAATGAATGTATAAACATGAAAAAGAATGCAAATTACATTATATATGTTAATGAGTTATGCCAGCAATCTTTTCGAGTTGAGAAACCTGAATGAAATTTTCTCTATTACATCTAAATTAATGCAGTCCTTTGACCATAAAATCAACATTAGATGCACAATTTATCATCCTTGGACAATAAACTGTTTTAAAATTGAACTTGTATCAAATACAGCTCAATGCATCACATGCTAGACATGATTTGGTATCTAGACAGAGGTTGTGCATACAATAAAATGGTGGAATGCATCGCTATGGGCTAAACTATTTTAAGTAATTTTTCAACTTTGCTGATAGATGCTTCACTACCTTCAAATCAAGATAAATGAGTTACAGTCACATCACTTATATTTAGTTCGTATGAATACCATAAAACTTCATTTATTTTCTAACTATAAAATTTAATTAATATATAGATGCATACAGAACAACATAATGGGCATTAATGAGTGAAAAAAATTGAAATACTTGTCATCAACACAGATAATAATGAGGAATTGCAAAAGATAGATTAGCCCAATCCTTCAATTCCCACAAAGTAGACATTACATACAAACATATATTTAGAATACTTAATTACGGATGTTAAAATCCAAGGTCTTTTATTATGCATAAAACTAAAACAAAGGCTAAGGTAAAGTAATACATATAATAAATTATCTTATAAACAATTAAAAATGTTTATAGCTTGAATTGGAAAACATGTTGTATATTTGTTTCTAGTTCTCAATATTAAAAGTGCAATTTTACTAACATGGCAAAATAAACAGATAAAGTTGCACATGTAATAGCTGTACCAAGTTGTACCAGAAATAATCAACTCCAGTTAAATATTATTGAGCAACCAAACTTTGTCATACCACTAGGCACCACACAAACTCTTTGGCTAAGTTCACGATAAGTAAACTCAATGGAAGAAAACAAAATTATAGGAAGTTCAGAATTTAACATCCATTTTATATATGAAAAACGATTTTAGAGACAAAATAGAATGAAAATAAACTATTGGATTATTATCTAGTTATTGGTTTCCTATTTGTTAGATTTATTAGTTTGTGACATATTTAAGGGGACCTATTGATCCAAATCTTCCAAAGCAACACTGTCTATTATGGAACTGAACAACATTAACAATCCAACTATAAATGATTAAGCGTGTTATTATTAATGGTGTAATGTTGGTTGAAATAAACATCTAAGGACTAAAATTTATCCAAATAGACCAAAATTATGTATGAAACAAATATAAAAGGTAGTACAAAAAAGGTATTTAAAGTCATCTAGCTGATGTGGAAATCCATATCTTATTACCTCCCAAAGCCATTGGGATCACCCATGGGTCACCAATAAGGGAAGATTGGAGGGGTACCACATGCGAATATCCATTATATAGTCCTAAATTAGACACATGATTTTTTTTTGAAAATGGTAAAATGGGCCAAGCCCAAGAACATATAACTCGGGTATGTACATATGTTACCCGATACAAACCAAATACATTACAAACCCTATCTAGGGTTGCCGACATTATCACAGAATCACAATAAGCTTCCTACTCGATAAAAAATGGCGACCATCTCCAAACTAATCTACCCAAATCAACAAACGATCTTCTCAAAACATCAATCGAGCTCCTTAAGGAGGCTTCCAGAGCCTAACGATCACTCTAATGTCTTCTTTCTCGTTGCTATTATGAAGCTTTTTACTGCGGGGTTGAGAGACAGAGATATTATGGCTCTCTTTCTTCCAAAGCTTGCCACTTTTCTCCAATTCCTTGCTTTACTTCAAGATTTCGTTGTTATTTTCCAGATTATCTATTGAATAGCAGTGATTGGGAGGATTGCGATTGGAAGGATTGCAGTCGAATTGATTTTCATATGCAGTCTTGCTACTTTCCCCTTTACACCAGCAAGATAAGTGATAAACTTTGTTGTTTAGCATGCTTTTGTAATAAATGCAGTTACTTTGATTGTCATTGATTTTTGAATTGATGTAATCTTCCTTGGACTTCAACAGAGTCTCCTTCGACATGATGCCGGACGCGCGGTCGTTCCTCTGAGCTGTGACAGGTAATTGCCCAGTATCATTATTCATAATACAGTAAGAATTAATATTGATATTATTAATATACTTGTGTATACTTCCCTTGCAGATATTAGAATTGATTGTAGCTCTGGGATGGCCGCTTCCACTGATGTCGAGTGAATCTCGCTTTACTTTGTCCAAATTAGATAAGTGAAATTTGTGATTAGTGGTCTTACTATTGCGGAATTCAATCGAGTCATTCTGGTTATTCATGTCCAGTTGCAATGACCTGGCTTTATGCAGAATATGCTTGGATTTTTCCTTGTGCTTGAGTGTGCGGTAACCTCCGCCCCTACTAGGTAAGTAAGAAAGACCATCAGTATGAGTATTATTATAATTGTGAATAACTTGGTTATTGATATTATTACTTCCCTTTTCATGCCTATTGTAGGAATTGGTTTGATGGTAGAGGTGGCCGCCATCATTATGCACAATCTTCGAATTGAAACTATTGAGGCTGCTAGAATTCTTCATCCAGTGATAGCCACTATGGTGAAGAATTTTGTCTCCAGGAAAGGCTAAGTCCTGCTTCTCGTTTTGTAAGAAAGATTCTAACTCTTGTTCATGTCTGTCGGTTCTCCAGAGTTTATGATTGAGATTATCATAATATTTATGCCTATTTTCGAATTTTTTGAGGAGAATTTGACTCTCCATATCTATTGTTTTCCATAATTGAATGCTTTCTGTTTCCTTTTCAGTATGGAGTCTTTGATTTCTTTCTTTCCAAATGTGAAATATGATTGCTGTGAGAATGATGCTAGCATATCTGAAATCTTTTGATTTTTCTTTGAAATTATCCTGTATGTATTTGATGCTCTCTCTGATGCTTTGCACAGCTTGATGCTGATTAATTTTAAGTTTTGCCTTGGCTATGAACCAAATATGCTTTGAAAAAACACAATCAAAAAATAAATGGTTTATGCTTTCAGCCTCCTGTTTGCAAAGTAGACAGATTGTTTCCCCATTTTTATTCCATTTCAAGCACCTGTCCCAAGTAGGTAAACTGTTAATAACAGCAAAGAAAGCACAATGTGACATTTTTGGGCAATTCGATTTGTTCCAGATAACATTGTACCACTCTACTTCACTTTCATGTCCACGAATAAACTTCCAAATTTTTTTAAAAGAAAATTTCCTTTTTTTATAAGCCTCCATTCCCATATGTCATTCTGCAAAATTGGGTTAATAGTAATTTTTTTAATGGCTTCATTAAAAATGGAAGTAGCTGGGTGATTAAAAGTATTCCAAGAATTATTTTGAATAATGGTGCTAACTTTATCAAATGTCCCACCAAATCTTAGTAAATTTTCCCAACCCACAAGACTAACCAGAGATTTCCCAAATATCCATGGGTCAAACCATAAGCTGGTCTGGTTACCATCCTTAAATTTCCTATCCAAAAGTTTTAGACCAATATCCCTGTAACCCAGAATGTTTTTCCAAGAGAAAGAGTGATGATTTTCAGCTTTTACAGTCCAAAAATTCTTATTTTTAAGGTATTTTGCTTTCATCCATCTAGCCCATAATGAATTCCCATTAACAAATTTCCAAAAAAGCTTAAGTTTACAGACTTCCCTCAAATCATTAATATTCCTAAGACCAAGGCCACCAGATTTTTTTGGTTTACAGACCGTGTCCCAAGCTATTTTATGTTGTTTTCCTTTCCAAATGAAATTAGCACAAGCTTTTTCTAATTTATGTGTAGCCTTAACTGGGATATTGTGGGCTTGAATCCAATACATTATGATTGCTATGATGATAGTATGTGTTAATTCAACCCTACCAGCTAGGGACAGAAGCTTACAAGCCCAACCATCAAATTTCTTTTGAATAATGTCCAAAAGTCTAGTGCCGTCTATATCATTGATTTGATTAACACTCAAAGGCAGGCCCAAGTATTTTACTGGTAGATTGCCCTCTTTAAATTTAAGGATATTAAGGATTTCAGTTTTTTTGTTACAACCTTTACTGAAATAAATTTTACTTTTAAGGTCATTAACTTTCAGACCCACATGCTCTTCCAAATTCATAAAAATCTTAGATATAGCTTTAGCACTATTAGTGTCAGCATGTAAAAATAATAAAAGATCATCTGCATAAAACAGATGAGTAATAGCTGGTTTGATTCTATTAATGGGTTTTATATTTCCCTTAATGGACTCTATTTCCATAAGAATAGAGAAATATTCCATAGCAATAGTGAATAAATAGGGAGAGAGAGAGGATCGCCTTGTCTTATACCCCTATTACTATGAATAAAACCCTTAGGAGAACCATTAACCAGAATTGAGTAGGAGACATTGTTGATACATTCTAGAATAAGAGCACAGAATTTTTTATCAAAACCCATTTGTTGCATCATATAAATAATAAAATGCCTATTAATTTTATCAAAGTCTTTGTGTAAATCAATCTTGACACACATTAGATTTCTATTATTAGTATTAAAGTTTCTAATAAGCTCATGAGCAAGGAGAGTATTATCCACAATAAGCCTGCCAGGTATGAAAGCGCATTGATTTTCAAAAATTAGGAATTTTAAGAATATTTTAATTCTATTGCATAAAATGTTAGCAATGTTATAAATAAAGTTACAGTAGGCAATAGGCATGTAGTCATCCAGGCTATTTGGAATTTGGAATTTTGGAATTAAAGTGATAAATGTGTGATTGAATTTTTTTAAAAGTTTACCAGTTCTAAAAAATTCAGAAATAGAATCAAATAAATAACACTTTATATCTTCCCAGTGAGTTTTATAAAATTTTGCACCAAACCCATCAGGGCCAGGGCTTTTATCATTATTAGCATGAAAGATAATGTTTTTAATATCCTCTAAGCAGATAGGGGCAAGAAGGGTGTCTTGACTATTAGAATTCAAATTATATTTAGTTTGAATGTTAGGAAAATTCTTAGAGAGGCTATTAGTATTGTATAGATTATTAAAATAGTTAATAGCTTCATTCTCAATGCTAGATACTTCATTAATTACATTGCCATTAATGTCTATAATTTTACCAATATCATTTCTAAATTTTCCGCTATACATCTTAGCATAATAAAATTTACTGGCTTCATCCCCTTGAGTGAGCCAGTCTACTTTAGCTTTCTGCCTCAAATTTATAGACTGCACTTGTAAGGACATGATTAAATTGTTTTGGGCTTCAAAAAAATTATTGACATTTTCAATGTCTGAGCAATCAATGTCCAAGAGATTCTGCCTTAACTTACATTCCTCTCTAAAATGAGATACATCATTTTTATTTCTAAGTTTGTTCCAGTTTTTCAAGTTTCCTTTGACTATTTGAAGGAAATTACTAAATTTGTACTGGGCAGTGCCCTGTACCGTAAAAGACATACTATTTTTAATGATATCTTTGTAATTTTTTTCATATACCCACCCATTAATAAATCTGAAAGGGGAATTTTTCTTTGAAGAATTGTTTTGAGTGAGAAAAAATTGAATTGGGGTGTGATCACTAGAGGCTTGAGGAAGAGTGTAGCATTTAAATTCTTTAAAACAATTAGTGAAGCTAAGATTAAGCAAAATTCTATCTAGTTTGCAGTGAATGTTTCTGAATTTTCCAGATTTCCAAGTATATTTGTTACCAATAATAACTGGTTCATATAGACCAGTTTTAAGTAGGAAATTGTTTAAGAAGTCCAGTTTTTTTGAAGGGAAGGGAATCCCCCCCTTTTTTCATTAGCATGCATAATAGTATTAAAATCACCTAAAATAATCCAAGGGGAATGCATATTGGAATTAATTTGATCTAGATTATTCCAAAGATTAAACCTTTCAAGCTCACTATTTGATGCATATACAAAGGTAATTTCAATTTGGAAACCACCTTTATTTGTACATTTACAGTGTATAAACTGGAAATTAACAAAATGTTGGGTGATATCCCAAATATTGGGATCCCACATGACCATTATTCTACCATTTCCCCCCATCTGGTTATTATTAACAATATTCCAATTATTTAAGCTTTTGATATGATAGTCTTTTATCTTATGATCATCTAATTTATGTTCAAGTAAACCAACTATACTTGGGTTTTCAGTTTTAAGAAGATAAGACAGGTCCAATCTTTTTTCAGAAGAATTGAGACCTCTGATATTCCAAGCGATTATAAACATTATAAAGTATAAGGATACATAAAGGATACATGAAGCAGCTGTAGTTAAGCACTGTGACTGCTCTCCTCTTTAAAGGTTTCTATCCTTTTCCCTTTCTTCTTGTAAGTGATTTTACTGATTGCTTTTAAATGATCTTCCCATTTGAGATTTTTGGAGATGTATTTCTTTCTGAATTCACTATCTTCTGAATTTTCAAGATTTCAATTGTCAACTATTTCTTTGATGCTTTTCATTTTACCTTTCTTCTTATCCTTGCTGTATTTTTTGCTTTTCCTTGAGACTGAAAAAGAGTTTACAATCAGATTAACTGCCTTTTGTATATTGCCTTCTTTATTTGGAATTGAATTTTTGATAACTGGGGAGAGATGTGAGGAAAGATGACTGATGTTGGGGTTATCAGATGGTTCTTTATTTAAGATGCTATTAATGTAAAGACCATCATCTATAATCATAACCTCAATAGCAGTTGAATTCTCCTTTGCTTGCAAATTTGTGGTTTTAACTTGGGAAATTTCAATGTTTTTCTCTGGAGTAACATATGTTTCAGAAATGATTTCAGTTTCTTTGCCTTTATTTGTCAGAACTTTGAAGCCTTCTTGTGAACCATTTGCTGGGGGGGTTTTGAATATTAACTGAATCTTCAATATTAATATTTTCCCCTGTATTAACAACTGAGTTCTCCTTGCTGAAAAGATCTGCTAATGGATTTCCAGTAGTGACATTACCCTCCACTGCACTGCAGTTGACTTCTTTATTTACTTGATTGCTTTGCTTTGCTTTCCAAACCAGATTAGTTTCACAACTTTCTATTGTATGTCCAAAGCAAGAGCATTTTTTACATCTGGGGGGAACCCATTCATACTCAATGTTTTGAACTAAGTTTTCTCCATCGTGCATAGAAATAGTAACATCATTTGGTAGCACTGTGTTTGCATTAATTTCAACCAGTATTATAGCAAAAGAAAGTCTAGATTCTCTTGCTGTGTGCTCATCCAATTTGAGAGGAGCACCCACCACACTGGCAATAGCACTTAGAATTTCACTGTCCCGCAATATGAGATTTAATCCAGGCAATTTAATCCATATAGGCATGGTAGAGAGTAAATCCCTTTCAAGATTGATTTTGTTGCTCCATTTTTCATGATAATGAGCTTTCCATTAATGAAGAATGGACCTCCATTAATTGCATTGTTACAGTCTGTAGCATTAGAGAATCTGATTAGGAAGAAACCATTATTGCGGGTGAAGATGTCAAAATTACCAGTGGGGTTACATGCTCTTACAATAACTGCCTTGAAATGATGATAAGCAGGTCTATTGCCAAATACATAGGCAAGAACAGAGAAACTCCACTTACTCTCAGCCCTTCTACTGGCCTCCGCGCTCACAACCACTATTTTCTTCTCATTGATGGATAAAGGCGCCACATATTTCAGGTCAAAGTCAGAATTTGAACCTCCTTTTTTGATCATTTCTGCCCATGAGGAAGGTTTGATCAGGTTAGAATTAGATGCAGTTCCATTATTATGAATGTTTCTTGCATTGAATCTTGTGTTTCTGAATTGATTTTCTGAATTTGTCACAAGCTGATTGGTTCTTGACCAGTTTCTTGCAAGATTTCCTCCATTTACTGCATTTCTTGAATTGAATAAGCCTTGTTTTGCATTTCTGTGATTCTGATTAGGGTGTTGTTTCAGGTTGGATTGATGAGAACCATTATCTTTATATTGCAAAGCAGAATCCTTACACATCTGTTTAGATTTCTTGCTTTGTACGATCTGAAAACCTTCTGAATCAGCATCCAGCGCCTTTTCTAATTGAGGTGGTTCTTGCGGCAATGGACTCAGTAGAGGTGGAGGAGAGAGAGGTGGAGAGGAATGAGAAGACCCATCGTTCTGATCAAGGCAGAAGATAGGATTATTGAGAAGTTTAGTATAGGCAGCCATGGCTGCAGAGCTTTTAATTTGAAAATTGTTTTAATTAGACACATGATTAAATAGTGAAGAAAAGAAAAAAGATAGCATAGTAACAAATGACAAAGTTTAACTGAACACGATGGTGGAAAATAAACTCATAGCAAAATGAAATGTTTACATGCATATCCCCATGCATATGCAACTCATAAGCTCGATCATCTTCTCCGACTACAAACACCTTGGCACTTGCACTGATTGAGCGAAGCGAAGTTCCCTGAGTAAAAGTAAAATTCATTAGTTTATCAAAGCTGCCATCTTCCATTATATGAATCTCAAATGACCCAATCGACTTGTCCGATGTCCTTCCTTGTCTGTACAAACTATTCAACGACTCTTCCACTGCCAGAAGGCAATCTGCAAATACAGAGGAGGGTATTAGCATCATTCCATGCTTTATCTCCAAGTACAGCACATAATGCCATGGAACGGTGCTTATGTCTGCATAACTAGTGCATTCAGTTAATGTTGCACCAAACGGTGCCAAGTGGGCTGTTGCATTGCTGATCGCATTATGCAACTCCACTTCATTTGTTTTATCCGGCTCTATGCTTAATGCCACATTATATCTTCTTGCAAACGTGAACTGAGGTGATGCAGCGCGATCTGATAACTGTTCAAATTTGAGTCGTTCCAGAATTTTAGGTCGCTCACGAGCTAGTGAAGGATGCTCGCGAGTTACTGGATTCAGCTTTAAGGCCTGCAAACGACCTAACGAGGTAGCAGAGTTACGCAGTGATGATGCAGCCCAAATTGGTGAAGTGTTAGGTCGCGAACGACCTAACGATTCCTTTAAGTCTCTCCAGCGACTTAGTGAAGCTCGTAAACGACCTAGCGGGGTAGCAGAGTTACGTAGTGAAACAATGGAACGACCTAACAACCTAGGCAGTCCCATTAGGTCGGTCATGCTATCATCTTCTTAGGTCGCATCGACCTTAATGAGTTATGACCTATGTAGGTCGCGTACGAAGCTTATGCCGCCTGGATATCTTGAGTCGCTTTGTTTTAGGTCGCATGTGTTACTAGGTCGTAGGTCGTGATACTATGTTGTAATGGGTTTGTATTTTCTTTAAGTCGTAGGTCGCGTGAGTTGTATTGTTAGGTCGCGGCCGACCTAAGTGTTGTAATGTGTTTGTTCTTATGTCGCTGTGTTGTAACTGTTTGTTGTTTTTAGGTCGTCTGTTTTAAGTCGTAGGTCGCTGGGTGTGTTAGGTCGGTGCCGACCTAAGTGTTGTACAGTTTGTGTTGTGAATTGTAAGCCAATAAATAGGCAGGTGGTCTCATTTGTAAAGGTTGGTTCATTTTGAATAAAACTTTTGTTTGTTAGCTTTGTGCTTTCATTAAATCGGTAGTTGAGTGTGATCTCCTATCTCCTCTTTTGGCATTCGAGTGCGCTCGAATCAACGATCGTAGAAGCCAATTCACGGTATCAAGTGCGCTTGATCAACGTTTGATGAATTGCAGATCTTCTTTCACGGTATCATGCGCGATCAACGTGACGAAGGTAGCTAGAATTCGGTATCTTCGGATCAACGAATTTGGGCCATTCAGTATTCTTCATTCCATCGATTGCTACTTTCACAGAATCATCATTTTGTTATTCCGCTGCTGCATCATTTGGTATCAGAGCTAGACTTAGCCAATCATAGCTAAGCCGAGTCTTGGAGCCAATTCTATTTGAAGAATTTGAAGTGTTAGAGCCGAGAGCAAGTTAGGCCGTACATCATTTTGAAGTTGAAGGTTGTGCATCATTTGGTATCATTTTGAAAGTTCAAGCCAAGATTTGAAGAGTTTGTGAAGATTCAATCATGCCGCCGAGAAGAGCTAACCGTCATCAAAATGTTGAAGATTTGTATAGGCGAGAAGATGCTGAACAAATGGAACAACGCATTAGTGATAAATTCAATGAGAAATTGGATGAAGGTATTGGGAGGTTAGAGAAGCTCATGATGGATATGAATCAACCCCGAAGAAGAACATCACCAATTTCAAACCAAGGTAGAAACAGGGTTTCGCCATCGGTTTCGGGTGAAAGGAGGATATCGCCACAATCTAATCAAGGAAGAAGAAGTCATCGAGAATTTGAAAATGAAACATATCGAGATGATGAAAGGCGAAGTAGAAGGGATATGCGTGATCATCGAGATGTGGATGGACGTGATCATTATCGAAGCACATCTGTTGTTGATGAAGATGGTGATAGAGGAAGTTTTCATTATCGAGATCATGGTCAAGGACGGAATCGAGATTGAGAGTTTGAGGATGATCGTCGATGGGAGTCGGGGATGAAAACCGAAATTCCAAAATTCAAGGGTGGAATGGTGGTTGAAGAGTTTTTGGATTGGTTATCTAATGTGGAGGAGATTTTTGACTTTAAGGAAGTTCCCGAGCATCGAAGAGTGAAGTTGGTTGCTACTCGTTTGAAAGGGAGAGCCATGGCATGGTGGCAGCAAACTAAACTTACGCGGGAAAGGATGGGAAAGTCAAAGATTGAATCTTGGGATAAGATGAAGAAATTGATGAAAGCTACATTCTTACCGTATAACTATCAGTCTCTTATGTATCAACGTTTGCAGAACTTGAGGCAAGGGACCAAGTCTGTAAATGATTATGCAGATGAGTTCTATTAGCTAATTGCAAGGAATGATATCATGGAGACGGAAGAGCAATTGACCGCTAGATTTTTTTGGAGGGTTGAGAATGCAGATACAAGACATGGTGAATATGTTTGATCCCAAATCTGTCGTTGAAGCACATCAAAAAGCTCTAGCTTGGGAGAAGCAAGGAAGGAGAGGTGGTGGTGTGTTTACAAATTCTAACAATCCAATGAAAGGGACTAGTAGCAATGTGAATGTTTCAAAGGCTGTTGCAAAACCGGTTGTTAATGAAGTTGCTAAGACCAGGATCAATAGTGGTATCAGATGTTTCAATTGTCAGGAGATGGGTCACAAAAGCAATGAATGTACGAAGCCAAAGAAGCGAACGATGATTGCTGAGGCAGAGGAAGATGAGGTAGAAGCTGAATGTTCTAATTCACTACATGATGAGGAGGAAGAGAATGTGTCGGGAGATGAAGGGTATTTATTGATGATGAAGAGGTCATGTTTAACACCAAAACAGGAGGAGGAAACTAGCTGGTTGAGGAGTAACATCTTTCAATCAACATGTACTATCTTGGAAGGGTTTGCAAGTTTGTCATTGATGCGGGAAGCTGTGATAATATTATCTCTACAGAAGCTGTGAAGAAATTATCATTGAAGACAGAGAAGCATCCGAAACCTTACAAGTTAGCTTGGTTGAGGAAAGGCGGGGAGGTGAAGGTTGGACGAAGAGCTTGTGTTAATTTTTCAATTGGGAAGAAATACAAAGATGAAATTTGGTGTGATGTTGTGGACATGGATGTATGTCATCTGTTGCTGGGTAGACCATGGCAGTATGATAGAGCGGTGCAACATGATGGACGTACTAACAGTTATAGTTTCATGTTTGAGGGTGCTAAAATCACTCTAGTTCCTAAGAAACGACAACAAAAAGAAAGCAAGTTGGCGGAGATTGAAGAGCTTAAAACTTTGCTATCTTTGAAGGAGTTTGTTAAGGAGGTAGAAGAGGAGCCTGAAGTATTCTTGTTAATTGGACGTGAGAGTCATGAAGTGGTTGAGATTCCTAAAGAAGTGAAACCAGTGCTGGGAGAATTTGACGATGTATTTCCTGAAGAGCTACCAACGGAGTTACCGCCATTGAGAGACATTCAACATCAAATTGATCTTGTTCCAGGAGCTGTGTTACCTCATAGACTGCATTACAGAATGAGTCCAAAAGAACATGAAGAGTTGAGAAGACAAGTAGAAGAACTACTTGAACAGGGGCGAGTGCAGGAAAGTTTAAGTCCATGCGCTGTGCCAGCGTTATTAGTGCCGAAGAAGGATGGGACATGGAGGATGTGTACCGATAGTCGGGCCTTGAACAAGATTACAGTGAGATACAGATTTTCGATGCCGAGACTTGATGATTTGTTAGATCAGTTGAGTGGGGCTACTGTCTTTTCGAAAATTGATTTGAAGAGTGGTTAGCATCAAATTCGAATCAGACCAGGGGATGAATGGAAAACAGCGTTCAAGACACGTGAGGGGTTGTACGAATGGCTGGTGATGCCGTTTGGACTTTCGAATGCACCAAGTACATTCATGCGGGTGATGAACCAGATATTTAGACCATTTATTGGGAAGTTTGTGGTGGTGTATTTTGATGATATACTGATATATAGTGGAAGTCCAGAAGAACACTTGCAACATCTGAGAGAAGTGTTGATGGTACTACGACCGGAACAATTTTATGCTGCAACGAAGAAATGCGTGTTCATGACGCATAGTGTTTTATTTTTGGGGTATGTTATATCGGGAGGAGGTATACAGATGGATCAGAATAAAGTTGAAGCAATCAGAAATAGGCCACAGCCCAGGACAATAACAGAAGTTAGAAGTTTTCATGGTTTGGCATCATTCTACCGAAGGTTCATTCCACACTTCAGTAGCGTGATGGCTCCAGTTACTGATTGTATGAAGGGGAAGCAATTTTCATGGTCGGAGGAAGCAGGATTTGCTTTTGAGAGAATCAAGAAACTTTTGACGACAACACCGATCCTAGTGTTGCCAGATTTTCAGTTGTTGTTTGAATTACATACTGATGAATCGAAGGTTGGAATTGGAGGGGTGTTGAGTCAGAAGGGACGTCCTATTGCATATTTTAGTGAAAAGTTATTGGGAGCAAAGATGAGATATAATATATATGATGTAGAATTTTATGCTATCGTGCAAGCTGTGAAACATTGGAGACATTATTTGTTTCATAAAGAATTTGTTTTATATACTGATCATGAAGCGTTGAAGCATATGCAGGGACAGGATAAGATTGCGGTAAGGCATGCTTCTTGGATTGCATGCTTACAACAATTTACATTTGTGGTGAAGCATAAATCGGGAATTACGAATCGAGTGGCAGATGCATTAAGTCGAAGGAATCCTGTGTTGACTACAATGAAAGTAGAGGTGACAGGGTATGACGTGTTGCCAGATTTGTTTGTTGATGATCCTTACTTTGCTAAGATCATGGATGAAGTCAATGAAGGAAAGACGGATGAGTATGTGTTAGTGGATGGTTTTCTATTCAAGGGTAACAGGTTATGTATACCAGAAGGCAGTCTACGAATGAAGATTGTGAAAGAGTTACATGAGGAAGGTCATGTGGGGAGAGACCGTACATTACAATTGATATCGCAATCATATTTTTGGCCTACTATAAGAAAGGAAGTTGAACGATTTGTGGAGAGATGTCATATCTGTCAAGTGTCTAAAGGGATAGCAACGAATGCGGGATTGTATATGCCACTACCTGTGCCTATTAGACCGTGGGTTGATATCAGCATGGATTTTGTTTTGGGTTTGCCTAGAACTCAATGAGGAAATGATTCTATATTTGTGGTGGTAGATAGATTTTCCAAGATGGCTCATTTTATTGCTTGTAAAAAGACAGCCGATGCCGTCCGTGTTCCTCAGTTATTCTTTAAAGAAGTGTATCGATTACATGGGCTGCCTGAATCTATCGCTTCAGATCGGGATACTAGATTTCTAAGCCATTTTTGGTTAAGTTTGTGGAAGATGGTTGGAACGAAGCTGAATTTTAGTAGCGCTTATCATCCGCAAACGGATGGGCAAACGGAAGTGGTAAACAGATCATTGGGAAATTTGTTGCGATGTCTTGTACAGGATAACTTGAAGAGTTGGGATATGAAATTATGTCAGGCAGAGTTTGCACATAATCACGCTGTTAACCGTAGTACGGGTTTCAGTCCGTTTCAAGTTGTATACTCAGCAAGTCCGAAAGGTCCATTGGATCTGACGATACTGCCGTATCAGAAGGGAGTTGTTAAGCGTGCTTGTGATTTTGTGACTGAGTTGCAGGAGTGCCATAGAACTATTCATAAACGATTGATTGCATCAAACGAGAAGTATAAACAACTGGCAGACAAGAAGCGAAGGAATGTGAATTTCAGAGAAGGAGATTTGGTTTATGCCGTGTTGACAAAAGATCGTATTTCAGTGGGAACGTACAATAAATTGAAAGCTCGAAAAATCGGTCCAGTGGAAATTTTGAAGAAAATCAATGAAAATGCATATCAGTTGAGATTGCCGGATAATGTTCATACTTCCGACGTTTTCAATGTCAAATATTTGATTCTGTATTATGAAGAGGATCTTGTTGTGGAAGAGGAAAGTGCAAATTCGAGGTTGAATTTTTGTCAACAGGTGGAGGATGATGCAGCGAGATCTGATAACTGTTCAAATTTGAGTCGTTCCAAAATTTTAGGTCGCTCACGACCTAGTGATGGATGCTCGCGAGTTACTAGATTCAGCTTTAAGGCCTGCAAACGACCTAACGAGGTAGCAGAGTTACGCAGTGATGATGCAGCCCAAATTGGTGAAGTGTTAGGTTGCGAACGACCTAACGATTCCTTTAAGTCGCTCCAGCAACTTAGTGAAGCTCGTAAACGACCTAGCGGGGTAGCAGAGTTACGCAATGAAACATCGGAACGACCTAACGACCTAGGCAGTCCCAGTAGGTCGGTCATGCTATCATCTTCTTAGGTCGCTTTGACCTTAACGAGTTACGACCTATGTAGGTCGCGTACGAAGCTTATGCCGCCTGGATATCTTGAGTCGCTTTGTTTTAGGTCGCATGTGTTACTAGGTCGTAGGTCGTAATACTATGTTGTAATGGGTTTATATTTTCTTTAAGTCGTAGGTCGCGTGAGTTGTATTGTTAGGTCGCGGCCGACCTAAGTGTTGTAATGTGTTTGTTCTTATGTCGCTGTGTTGTAACTGTTTGTTGTTTTTAGGTCGTAGGTTGCTAGGTGTGTTAGGTCGGTGCTGACCTAAGTGTTGTACAGTTTGTGTTGTGAATTGTAAGCCTATAAATAGGCAGGTGGTCTCATTTGTAAAGGTTGGTTCATTTTGAATAAAACTTTTGTTTGTTAGCTTTGTGCTTTCATTAAATCGGTAGTTGAGTGTGATCTCCTATCTCCTCTTTCGGCATTCGAGTGCGCTCGAATCAACGATCGTAGAAGCCAATTCACGGTATCAAGTGCGCTTGATCAACATCTGAAGAATTGCAGATCTTCTTTCACGGTATCGTGCGTGATCAACGTGACGAAGGTAGCTAGAATTCGGTATCTTCGGATCAACGAATTTGGGCCATTCAGTATTCTTCATTCCATCGATTGCTACTTTCACTGAATCATCATTTTGTTATTCCGCTGCTGCATCATGAGGAGACTTGTTTTTGAATCCTGCAACTCTTAAAAAATCACCCACTTTGTATCTATACGACCTTGCACACTTAATACAGACATATATACAAATATACATAAGATAATGGTATTACGTATGTGTTTTTGGTCGTAAATAAGATAAATTGATTAAGTCGCCTTTGTTGCAGCTTCTTTAGAGTTGGGAACGTTCTTCTTCCTTTTTCTTTTTAGTACTAAACTATATATTTACTTTTCATAGTAGGAAACATTGAGCTACGCTATGTATAGCCTTTTCGTAGTTGTTGAATTTCCTTCTCCTTCCTAGCTTCTACGAAAGGGGTATCTTATGGGTCTACAAAAGAAGTAAGTTGTTAATGGCAAACAAAATAACCCCACCCAACTATTGGAATAAGGTGACTTGAACAATTTATGTATGGTACCATGTAATGATCGATCAGTTATCATTTAAGTAGCCTTGACACATTTGATATCTTCTTTAACTTCGTCCATGTTCTTATATGCTTGTTGAGCATTTTGTCTATCCACATACCATACCAGAAGGTCCTTCTGCCTCATACCTGCCAAGCCACTTCCTACAAAATACCACAAAAATGCAAGATTTATTATAATATAAATGAAAATTAATCCAGATTTTTAGTCAAAAAATTAAAGTGGAAAATCTTAAAACTTGATTAGGAAGAAAAATCAGGAGAGAGAAAAAAACACAGAAGAGAAATACCTTCTATTTGTTGTTCCTCTTCATGCTGCCGCAAGCGCATAATCAATGCTTGAGTAACCTTTTGGAAATGCTCCTCTGTTATAATCATTTTCTTCTTTGGTCAGTTTTCAACTGCAGCATCACCAACTACAAATTATATACAAAGTTATTAGCAAACCTAAAAATGGAAATGCAGGCAACTATGTATATTGGAAAATTTTAAACAAAGAATCTAGTTTTCTCAACATCTTCTAAATAATATAATTGTTAAGTTGATATGTCGTATATGCAACTTTGTATTTTGCTGTTTTGTTTTTGTATTTCTTTTATTTTCGGTATTGGGCTTTGTGGCTCGGCCCGTTTTTGTTTTCGGTCAATATATACTTTGTATTCGATTCATTGTGTGGAGAAGGGATCATGAGACGAGATCTGAAATAAAGTTTTTACTTTCTTCTTCTTATTTCCATGATTGAGAAATTTATCATGGTATCAGAGCAAGGATGATCGATTGTTTTTCGATCTTTTATTTGTTCTATAGATCTGATGTTTGATTGTTCTTTCTTCCTTCTTTTGCCCTAAAATGGTGAACGACGATGATTCAAGTTCTCAGGTCAATTCACCAACGCCTAATTCTTCTGGAATCAATTTCAATGATCCTTATTATCTCTCGAATTCGGATCATCCAGGTATGCAACTCGGTAGTCACATTCTTACGGGTTCAAATTTTATAAATTGGTCCAGAACTGTTAAAATGGCATTGATAGCTAGAAATAAATTGCAATTTGTTGAGGGAACTCTTCGGAGGCCTATTGAATCTTCTGTTGATCTTCAAAAATGGATAAGAAATGATTACATGGTTATGTCATGGATTTTGAATTCGATAGATAAGAATTTGGCTGAGAGTTTTATGTTTGTGAATTTGTCTCATCAATTATGGAAAGAGCTTAATGAAAGATTTGGTCAGATTACTGCACCAAGGATATTTGAGTTGCATAAGAGTCTTACATCTACTCAACAGAATGATTCTTCAATAGCAGAGTATTATGGGAAACTGAAAAGTGTTTGGGATCAATTACAAATGTTAGAAGGTTTTCCTCAGTGTTCTTGTGGTGCTTTAAATAATTGCAGTTGTGGAATCTTTAAGAAATTTCTTGAAATGGACCAAAGAAATAAACTGATGCAATTTCTTTCAGGCTTGAACAAGGAATTTGATCAAGTTAAGCTAAATATTCTTAGTACTGATCCTCTTCCAAATGTTCATAAGGCATACTATACTTTATAGCAAGTTGAGCAACAAAATAAGCTTAATAATACGAATTCTCTGAATGAAATGAGTGCTTTTCAAGCCCAAGCTCTTAAAGTTTTTCCAAGACCTGATTATCAAACTGTTAAGAAAGAGCTTAAGAGGCAGAAAGGCGAAGCTGTTTGTGAATATTGTAAGAAGAAAGGACATGTTATTGAACAATGCTTCAAAATTGTTGGATATCCAGAATGGTGGCCAATTTAAAAGGAAAGAAGAATACAAAGCTAGCAGGAAATGTTCATAATAATTCTAATGGAATTTTGGGAAAGGGACCACAAGAGATTGAAGAATCAAGTTCATCAAACAAGGCTGTTGATCCTGTTATGGCTTCTGCACTTTATAATGAAGTTTTGAAGATGATTCAACAAAATGCTAAAGGGAATATTTCTGAAGACAATCCTCTGTATACTGCTGCAAACTTTGCAGGTATATTTTCAACATCAAATTTTGATCAAATGGTAAAAAAAATTGATTATGATAGTTGGATTATAGATACAGGTGCTACAGATCATATGGCATCAAATTTATCATTTTTTGCTTCACTTAAACAACTAAATAATCCAATTAAAATATCATTGCCTGATGGAACTGGTATAATGGTTAAATATGTTGGCACTGTTGATCTAAATTCTAGAATTCTTCTCAAAAATGTCTTCTATATTCCGGAATTCAAACATAATCTACTTTCTATTGGAAAATTATTAGATGATAATCATCTAATAGCCAATTTTAAAGAAGACTCGTGTTATTTTCAGGACCTTTCAACTAACCAAGTATGTGCTATTGGATAAAGACACTTTGGGTTATACAAATTCTTCTCCAATTCTTCTTCAAATTTCGCTTCATATGGTTCAGTTAGTTTTTCTGAATCTGTTTTTACCAAAAATTCTTTTGCTTATGCAAACAATATCATTACTGCAAATGTAAAGCCTAGTATTGATATAATTCATGCTAGATTAGGTCATATATATGCTAGTCATATGAAACATTTAACCATTCCAGGCAAAAATGATAATAATAATTGTGATTTTAGTTGTGAAGCTTGTCTTCTTGGAAAACAACATAAAATGCCTTTTCTACAATTTGTTTCACATGCTGATGATTCTTTTGATATGATACACATTGATTTATGGGGTCCATATTCAAGGCCATCTTTATCTGGTGCTAAATACTTCTTGACTATTGTGGATGATCATACTAGAATCACTTGGACTCATTTAATTCAGTCAAAAACTCAAGTGTATTCTGTTCTTACTGGTTTTCTTCAATATGTTCACACTCAGTTTAATAAAAAAGTGAAAGTTATTAGGAGTGATAATGGAACTAAAATAATTCAGGAGTCATGCAGAATTTTATTTACCAATAAAGGTATTATTCATCAAAGAAGTGTTTCAGGAAACCCACAACAAAATGGTAGGGTGGAGAGAAAACATAGACATCTTCTTGAAACAGCTAGAACCATAAGATTTCATGCTAGTTTACCTTATAAATTTTGGGGAGATTGTTTGCTTGCTGTTACTCATATTATAAACATGTTACCAAGTTCAGTTTTAAAATGGAAAACACCTTATGAACTTCTCATGAAGAAGCAACCTGATTATAGTTATTTGAGAGTTATTGGGTGTTTATGTTTTGTTGCTCAAAAATTAGCTGATAAATTTGCTCCAAGATCAAGAAGATGTATTTTAATTGGATATCCATATGCTCAAAAGGGTTACAAATTATATGATCTCAATACTCATAAAGTATTTTTTAGTAGAGATGTATATTTTGTTGAAAATTGTTTCCCGTTTAAAGATTATTCAAAGATGATTCCTTCTTCTATTCCTCAAGTAACAGACACTGTTCTTCCTCAAGTTAATCTTGCATTTGATTTTCAGAATTTGTCTGAAAACACAGATAACCAAGATCATTTTGTTCACTCACCTCAAAATTTTTTTGATTTGAATATTCAAAGTATTGATAATTCTGAAACTCAAGAAACAACTTCTACTATTCCTTCTCCTGTTTCTCAAGTCAAACCAACTCAAAATATTAGAGCATCTTCCAGAATTAGTAAATTACCTAAAAGATTTGATGATTTTGTTATGACAAAACCAGCTACAAGAGTTATTCAAAATCTTGATTCCGAAAATTCTGCTTCCTTCAATGTTTATGCTGAACCATGTCTTGCTCATTTAAACAATGAAAAACTACATAGTCTGAATAATGTTCTAGTAGCTTATGAACCTTCTTCATATAATCAAGCAAAAAATCATCCTGAATGGGTTGAAGCTATGAATAAAGAGTTACAAGCACTTGAAGCCAATGATACATAGGAGTTGACTGAATTACCTCTTGGTAAGAAAGCTATTGGGTGTAAATGGGTTTATAAAACTAAATTTAAACCTAATGGTGATATTGAAAGATGCAAAGGCAGACTTGTTGCTAGAGGTGATAAGCAAATATCTGGCAAAGATTACAAACACACTTTTAGTCCAGTAGCTAAATTAACCACTGTTAGGTTAATCATAGCTCTTGCTGCTATAAAGAAGTGGGAACTTCAACAATTGGATATTAATAATGCTTTTCTTCATGGATATTTGAATAAAGAAGTTTATATGACTCCTCCTCTTGGCTATGATAAGGTCAAACCAGGTCAGGTATGCAAACTTAAAAAATCAATTTATGGTTTGAAATAAGCAAGTAGGTGCTGGAATAAAGAATTGACAAAGTTTTTGATTCAGTGGGGTTTTACTCAATCTAAATAAGATTACTCAATGTTTTTCATACACAAGGGTGATTTATTTATAATTGTTGTCACATATGTGGATGATTTGTTATTGACTGGAAATGTATTACTTTGATCAACAATTTGAAGACTGATTTGCATAGTACTTTTACTATCAAAGATTTAGGTGTTTTGAAATATTTTCTTGGAATAGAGGTATCAAGATCAAATTCAGGTATTCTTTTAAATCAACGGAAATACATTTTGGATATGGTTAGAGATAACAAGTTGGAAGATTGTAAACCTGTTTCTTTTCCAATGCAAAAAGGTTTGAAGCTCAGTGTGTTTGATGGAGACATATTGGAAGATCCTGAAATTTATAGAAGACTAATTGGTAAATTTCTATATTTAAACCTTACTCGACCTGATATCTCTTTTGTTGTTCAACAACTAAGTCAATTTCTTAATGTTCCAAGAGTTCCACATTATCAAGCTGCCATACATATTCTTAAATACCTTAAGGGTACATTGAATTTTGGTCTTCATTTTCCTGCCAGTTCAGATTTGATATTAACTGCATATAGTGATGCAGATTGGGGTACTTGTCCAGATTCAGGAAGATCTTTGAGTGGTTATTGTATTTTTCTAGGTAATTCTTTAATTTCATGGAAAACAAAGAAGCAGAAATCAGTTTCAAAGAGTTCTACAGAGTCTGAATACAGGAGCATGAGCTACACGACCAGTGAAATTGTTTGGTTTGAAGGATTGCTTTCTGAAATTGGTATTCATGTTCCTACTCCAATTATTTTACATTGTGATAATGTTTTGGCACACCATATAGCTGAAAATCCTGTCTTTCATGAGAAAACAAAGCATATACAGAGTAAACATCAAAAACTTGATGTTCACTATGTCAGAGAACGTGTACAGATAGGTTTTCTTCAATGTAAAACATGTTAAGTCTTCAATGCAGCTTGCAGACATTATGACAAAGCCTTTAGGTGCTGATCAACACAAATTTTTATCTTCTAGGCTTGGTTTGGTGTGTAATGTACCTGTTCAAGATTGGACTGGTTGTTTAAATCCTAGTCCATTTTGAGGGGGGCTGTTAAGTTGATATGCTGTATATGCAACTTTGTATTTTGCTATTTTGTTTTTGTATTTCTTTTATTTTCGGTATTGGGCTTTGTGGCTCGGCCCGTTTTTGTTTTGGGTCAATATATACTTTGTATTCGATTCATTGTGTGGAAGGGATCATGAGACGAGATCTGAAATAAAGTTTTTACTTTCTTCTTCTTATTTCCATGACTGAGAAATTTATCAATAATTAACTTTACATAAATACTAAACATGAATGTCATTGCGATTAAAATATATCTTATTAGGATATGACATTTGTCATGGTTTACTTCAGCTAAAAAGTAAACAATTGGAAGAGAAACAGAAAATACGTTTCTGATTGCAAAATGTCGCATTCTAGAAAACAGTATATAAAAAGTCATTTTTGGACGCAAAAATGTACGACCTCTAAATTGAAGTTTTTGGCAATATGGTGGATGAAGAGGCGAATCGACCACCATACCCGATGAAGTGCTGGAAGTTAAGAAATTCATAGCTGATATTGAGAAATTCTACAAAGATTCAAAAGACATGACTTACAGGAAGATGCAAGATGTATGCCTCTGCATGCAAGCATTTTCCAATAGGACTAAATTCCGTTGAAGCATAAGAACAAACTTCAGCACGTATCCAAATAAGCATTATCCAAAACAATATGTAAACTATACCGGCTTTAATTTTTCTGAATGCGAGCTTGGTAAAAATATACTTAAATTGAACCTCATGATACTGATAATGAGCATGTTATCAGTCTAGTGGAAAGTAAGAAGCCAAGTTGTGTTTCTATGTCTTAATGTGAAATTGGTGAACCAGATATTGAAAGTCCAATACAAAAATTTGAATTAAGTCTCTTAGTAATTGCAAAAGTAGGTATCTTAACTTACAGGATAATATAAGCAACAAAGGCTCTTCATGCTATTTAGTATGTGTTAAGAATATTAGTGAGATATTATAGCTAGAAAAATGTATGTAATCGAAATATTATTGGTCAAAATAAATAATAATCAATTGAGTATTTACCTCTTTCTCTAACTCTCTTTAGGCTCCGTTTGTTTAAAATGCTAAATTCTGAGTTCTGATTGCTGAACTTTAAAGTCTGAATGATGATTGTTGAATTCTAAATAATTATTTACTTGTTTGTTTGCATTCAGCATTCAGAATAAAAAATAACATTCAGCATTTAGAACAAAAAATAAATAGTAAAAAAGTTCTGAATTATTTTGTCTGAATATATTACTACCAGATAAAAAACAAACAACGTAGAAAGTTCTGATTTTCAAATTAGAACTTGGATTCAGAACCTTTTATCAAAAACAAACGCAGCCTTGGAAAGCTAAAACATAAAATGCAATCGATAAATCTGATTTGTTGAATGTACAATAAATATTATACAAAATCAATCATGTGAAGTAGAAAATATATCAAAATTTGTGATCTAAATGAATTCTACAATTGACATTGTAGTTAAACAGTATAATCTACAAAATAAACCATTTTAATTTGTATATGTGTTCAGTACGAAAATAAATGTAAAGCAGAAGACCTTAAACATTGGACTTGTCCATGCTAGGGAAAAACATAGTTGGAGTTTCAGATTTGACAGGGATTCACGACACTGTTTAGAGCAACGTGAAGGGTTGGCTGTAGGTATCTCAAGCAAATCAGGTGGGGTAACTGAAATTAGGGTTAGGGTCAGAACAGATGAAGCCAGAGTTTCGATTCGAAGGGATTGGCAACGCTGTTTGGCGGAACGATTAAGGTCGACGGTGGGTATATCCAGACAATCTGGCGAAGCCATTCAGTGTGTCCAAGTTAAATTAGGGTGAACAAATGATTAGAGTTAAGAAATGATTTTGTCAAAATGGGAAAAAATCATCTAGGACGTTTCAGTTCAACGATACACGTGTCACGTCTACAGTAGGTCTAACACTAGTTGAAGTGGGCTTTAAAACCAAGGAATAAAACTCGATACTAATATTATGTAGTATAGATATATACATACATTTTATTTTATTTATATAATTAATTTGAAATTAAATAATAGTATACATATTAAATATCCAAAGAAAATAATTAATTTTTTTATTATTGTCGAAAGCCGTACTAGCAAAATTAAATTTTGTTAAGTTCCAAAATATATATTATATAGCATTAAACTTTTCAAATTAGATTTGCTATTTAAATTCATATAATATATTATTATTTAAAATTTTGAATTTTTTTTTTGTTTCAGGCCGAGAGCATGTATAAACAAATGTGCATTAAAAAATATACTGATTCACGATATGTTTTAATAAAACAATAATCATATAAACATTATAATATAATAGTAAACTAGAAGAATACATTTCACCAAAGCCCAAAGCTAGCACGTTGAACGAAGAAGCGAACTCCTTTAATCCAATTCCAATTTCGAAGTTGCTAGCTTCCGAGTTGCCTAACTACCGACGATCAAATCGAAGTGTTTTGATGTGATTTTTTATTTGGAATTTTAGGGTTGATATAAGCTATGGCCGACCTCCTTTTTCTATTGTAGAAGTGAAAAAAATAATGAAAGTATATGTGGATCGGGTAATATGATTATACTTACTAAATAAAACTTATATTAAATCGGCGGTATAAAAATTGCAATAAATAAAGTGCACCAGAGATTTTTGTACTCGTTCGAACTCCCGTTCTACGTCTAGTCTCTGACTCCTTCTGGATTTAACTAACAAATGTCATCACTTAACCCGGAGGAATAGTTATTACAAATCGCCTGAGCTGTCGAACAGGACTTCATGCCTGAAGATCTCCAACAGGACTTCGACTACTACAAATAATTGGGTTTGTGACTTTATGTGCTCTTTGAATAGCACGATGAGCCAATATGTATACCCTTCCTATAATCTTCTTCTTGATGGTATAATGTGTGTTTGTGAAGAAAATAGAAGTAGATTGATCACTATAGAAATGGATTTGTAAGATCAAGTGATCAAATAGATAGCAATTGAATATTCTGAATGATCGGTGAATTCTAACAAGATTGTAGATAGAAACACTACAACAAAAAGGACTTTTTATAGCGTGTAAAAACCGCTATAAAAACTTTCTATAGCGATTCTATAATCGCCATAGATCAACATGTTGTAAAAAGTATGGTAGATACTATAGCGTGTCATACTTGCAATGGAAAATGTATTTTTCTTGCCATCTAAAATAGACCATATTGGTGCAACTGCTTTTCTATAGCATTATGAAACGTGCTATAGAACTTTTTATGACGCATTTTAGTTGCTATAAATATGTCGACATGCTATATTATTATAGCATTTGAACGCGCTATGGAATCATCGTGTCAACCTTTTATGACACATTGAAATGCTATAGAAAATTCATTACTATCTATTATAGCACAGTCTTATTGCTATGAAAACTATTTACTCTTTGCAAAATATTTTGTATAGCACTAACATGATGCTATAGTATAACAAAGCTGAACAATTTTTCTTTTTATTGCATAGTTAGAACGCTATAAAAAAATTCTATTGTACATTTTTTGCTGCCATAACATTCAAAGCTTACAATTTTCAATTCTACTTATATATTATAACTCAAAAAACCACATTCATCACATTAACATAAGTACACAAATTGAGTCATAAGCCAAATCACAAAATATATATATATCCATAATATTTCATACATGCAGCCGAAAGCATATCATGTACTGCTTGCACCAATTCCCTTGATGATACTTTTCCATACTGACGCTCATTAACAACCTGCAAATAAAAATGAAAAAAATAAACAAACCAACCTTTTTACAGCTGACTACAAAAGACACTTCCTAAATTCTAACCTCGGAATTCATGGAATTCTCTACATTCATCACGTTATTCTCATCTGTAGCCATGTTCTCCTCCACAGAAGATGATGAGGTCCCTTCCGTTATGGACACACTCTTAAAAGAGAAAACATGAGTAGACAGCAAAGCTTGAATACCTTCTTGTCCTATTTCTACACGTAATCTATGAAGTGCTTGACCAGATGTTGGTCTCACATTTTCCACAACTCTTCCATACTTCAGTTTTTCACCATCCCTGCCACTTTTCCATGCCACTATTTCCCCTGAATAAAAAGGACGCATAGGAAGAAACTGAACAAGAAGAGCATCTTGAGGCAGGATCTCTGATCCAACTATATTATTATTTTTGCTTTCGTTTTTGTTTACTCTACTATCAGAGCCAAGTTTTAGTGCATCCAAAATCAATTTCTCAGAACCAGGAGGTCATTCCAATAGTGGACTAATAGACAATACTGTTGGAGCATCAAGTATATGACTGACAAGCACAAAAATCACATCGTATATTGATAAATAGCTAGGAGGGTCTGCAATCAATATTTGAGTATTAGTAAAATGGAATAATATTAGTGACTAGTATTAACTAAGATAAATATGAGTAATCTATTTGCTAAATTGTAAATATACATGTAGATTTTTATAAACTCATACATAATGGTGAATTTACCATTACAGATCAACGGTATACGAATTATCAGCATACTAATTATTGGTATACCATAGCGTTAGTGTTATTAGATTTCGAATAGGCTTAAGATTTACAGCTTACAAATATGTCAAAATTTGATATAGAAAAGGAAAGTTCAAAAAATAGAAAAGGTGAAAATGATTGAAAACAATATAATGGACCAACTATTATCATAAGTCATGTGTTACTTCTAAAATGTAAACTAATCAAGATATAACTATGAAAGGCATGCTAAGATGTAGATCATGACATAAGGCAAGGGGCATCTACCATGTCTTTTCACCCTAAAGCGGGGTGCACATGGATAGATACCAAATGATGCAAAATATGCGTAAGGCGCACATTACACATGATGCAAAAAGGCATGCATTTTCAATATTTTGTTGTTTCTTCAATTTAATTTTGAAAATTTTAATTTTCACAACATTAATGTATAGAGATTCAAATTTCTAATTTATTAGTAATATAATGTATAATTACTTTAAATTTGGCTCTTATAAAATTTACTGTACTTGAAATTCTATTCTTATGAGAATATATTAAATGATGTTTTTGCAAAATGATTAAAATGAATCATTGCCCGATATGTTTTAGTAAAACAACTATTAATTATATTGGAGTTTTTCTATTAATTCTTTTGTGTAATAAATTTACAATTATTTTCTAAACATGTAGAGTAAATCAAAAGAGTGCACGTCATTCATCGCACCTTGTGCCACGTTAATATCTATGGATTAAGGTAGAGAATTAAATATATGGAATGAACCCATTAGGTGAAGTTAACAGATTTTTAACTTTAAATCAATCAAATTGGAATGGAGGAATCTATGTGTATTCAAGCAAGATTAATGGTATCTAACATGTACATGAACTTTATTATTTCCTTTCCAAGTCCACCCAGAATAGCCTCCAATTTTTTAGTATCGCTTTTAATTTTGTTCTCCCACTGTTAATGCTTTGAAATTTTTGTATCGTGTTAATATTTTACTGAATAATTCGATTTCATTATTTAACTGAACTGTGCGTTGTGATGTTACCCATCTGGGATTATTAATTATGTATTATGGGTGACATGTAGAAATATGCCATGAGAACTAATAAATATTTAGAAAACCAAAAGTAAAGTTAAATAAGCATATCTTCAAACATATGCAATGTTAATCAGTGCACGTAATATCAAAAAGTTGCATCTCGTAATAGGAGACTTACCTCAAGGCGTTTTGCTTCTTGATTTTGTTTAGGAGGCTTCCATAGGAATTTATTATCTCTGTGCATATAAAAAAACACAAATGAGATATGCTAAACAAGATAAATCAATTTTTTTGCTTTATATTTATTTTTCTTAACATGGTTCATTGTTACCAACAAGTGTCGATCTCAAAAATCGAACTCGTGACTTTTAATCTTGTAGTCTGAATTAACAATTAATTGAGCCAAACGTGCTGGCTTACTTCATATGAAAAATTAAAATTTAGAATATAATTATACAAAAAAATAGATAGATTTAAGTGCTTGGTACTTCAAGGAATAAATATTTACATTTGATTCCTACATATATATTGTATAATATGCCCTCATTTCAAACTTCAATCTACAGGGAGAATTGTCCAAGTGTAATTCAAAAATGCCACAACAAATGTAGTGAAGAATTACAAATATTCGTTATTTTGAATACCTAAAATAACTTTGGACAATAATGGAAATCATGTTTAATAACTTATAGACCTTAATTAGGAGTCATGTATTTATAAACTATTTATTGAGTAAAAAATATAAACTGAACAACTTGCATAATGAAAAAACTCCATTTTTTAATGGAAATCAAGGATACAAGCTCATCTGCTTCTAAAGGATCTATTCTGAGAATCTTATTGTAGCGTGATAAGGCTTCAACAAGGTTTCCCTATTTGAAATAATAAATTACAAGCAAAATTTCTTATACAGTAACAAATTCAGATATATTACAGAACATCATGAAGTAAGATGGGAAAAGACAAAACTATCAGGGGTAGAGAGGACTTGTTGTTTGTGTATAATAGCTAGATTACTAAAAGGAGTAGAGTCCAGTTGTTACAGACAATGTTACCTGATAAAAAGAACCGGGTGTATCTAACATATTCCTACATTATAATAGAGATTGCATGAGTGGACCATGAGCGATCATCAATGTGTACATCATCCTTATTCACATCTTTATTCTCAAGCTTCAAATCTGAATATGTTTTTAAAAACTAACAAAGAAGAGTATTTACAAATCAAATAAGCCAGTATATATTAAGATAATGAATGTAGATACTATAGCTGCAGTGATACCTCATATATATACCAAGATACAGGAGCTATTATTCAAGAAATTATTGCTGAATAAAAAAAACATGTAGATTAGTTATGTATATAGCATTCTCATATGGATTAAGAGTATATTTTTGTATGGCATACCCACCCAATTTGAGTCAACCCTATAGAGCAAGAGCTTGTTGAGTTAATAACGTTTTAATTGCATATATTGGACTCGTTCAACAAATTAAATATAAACACTACAACCAAACTTTACATGGAAAATTTGTAGCAGGTATGGTTGTCAGTATAATTACACATATTTCTAGTGGTGCGTATGAATCTCAAATACAATAAATTCTACAAATATTTGCTAATAATGTATTTACCATTTATAACCTATATTTATTGGTTTCTTAAAATCTAAATGAAAAAAAAGCATTATCTTCAATTACATTTTCTTTTGATTAATAGTTTCGAAGTCACTTTAAAACCAAAATATTTGTGTGATCAGATCTGATCAAGCTAACGCCGATCATCGAATATGCTTAGAAAAGGTTATTTTCTAGGTCATTACTACCAGGAGAGTTAGGAACATATCCGTGCATCAGGCACCATTAATATAGTGAAATTAAGAGCAGTGAGGAATCGTAATAGAGCAATACCACAAAATTTGTTAATCATTATAAAACTTGTTATATCCGGATCTATCCATCTTGACTTAAGATTTAAGGTTGAGTTTGGTAAAGAAATGTTTATTAAATAACAAGTTCATTAAATATTCTATGGTCTCCGACAAAAATGGGGTAAAGACGGCTTGCGAACGTCACCTAAATTTACAGTCTCTCAATGAATGAAAAAGAATAATAACTATTCTACCTCCTAAAATATAAACTTGAGTTCGCATTTAGTACATACTAATAGTCATTTAATTAGCAACAAGTAAAATAGTTTGTATGAGCGTGTTACCTCTAGAATTACTAAAAACTTGGGAGAAACAAACATCACCAGCTTTCCGCATATGATCCTACATAGAGAAAATTATACGGTGTACCTCACTTGGTAAAATATAATAATTCCAGAACCTATTGCTGTACAATGACCGAGAGCTTACTTTCAAATCTTGCCATGAAGCAGATGAAGGTAAACCAGTGACCAACACTGCACCAAAGGAGAAATCAAAGAAGATATGAAACCAGCATTTAAAGATAATTTAATAATGCACATAAATGAGAAAAGTCTTCAGAAACTAATACCATTAAATAACAACATGGAGATTTTTGTGTCATTTAGTTATGAGAAAGCCAACAGACCACTTCAGAGGGTTAATCGGAGCTAATATTAAATTACAAAGGTACTTCTTTGTGCAAGGAGTTCATTTAAAATGGTGGTATTGCATATTTGGTTTTAATCGAGGCGTGTTTCCTCAGTTTTAACTGAGGCATCTTGCCTCGGTTTTAACCAAGGAAAATATGCCTCGGTTAAAACTGAGGTGTGTTGCCTCAGTTAAGTTTTAACTGAGGGTATATATCCAACACAGAGGTTGCAACTTCATAAAGACACATCAGCATTGTTGTGCGAAAATTGCACAAATGCGTAAAGACAATAAACAGGATCTAGATTTGCCAATTTGAACATCACTTAATCTAGCAGCAATTATTCTATACTCCAAATAAATAATAAATAACTTATAAAAAAAGACGCACAGTATTTATACTGGTTCCACTATCATCTAGATAGTGTACGTCCAGTCCAAAGGAGAGAGATTTTATTCCACTTGAGAGAATTACAAGAGATTACAAGATAAGAGTTTACATACCAAAGCCCCAATTAGGGATAACAAAAAAAGAGACACTCAATCTGGAGATCGCTGGCTGAATGCCAGGATGGGTTTACAACAATGAAGTCTACCCTCAATATATAGCCAATATAAATTCATGTGAGTCATCAATCAAATTACCAAAATATGGTAAGAAGATAATGGAGGCAAATTACAACGGTAACAAATAACGCAAACATAGCAAGTAATTCACTCGTTCCAAAGATGGAAGAAAATAATCCCAAAGCAATGCGATTACGAAGAAAGAAATAATATGCATATCTTTTGCATATATATTATTCCATAACGTGCGCATGCATAAATTTCCTTGCCATCTTATTCAAATGCAATCCAATTATTAATGCATTTCCATAATGAACAAATGTGATTACTTTCCCTTTTGCATATTTGTTTCCTTCTATTTGTGATTTTGTATCACCAAAATTTAACACTCCACCTTGATGCAAAATCACATATTTCCAACACTCCACCTCGAGTCAAATTCTCTTTTCAACATAAAACTCTTAAAATCAAACTCCACCTTCAACCAAAATCTCTTAACGAGATGGATACCAAAAATGAATACTTACCCAATGGGTTCAGGCAAGGCCACCCCCCATCACACCTTGCTAACGAGCTCAGACTATGTCCCCGCTCGCCAACAAAATGTTGCAAATATCCAAAATCAAAAGAAGGTAGATACCAAAATAATCTCAAAGTCACCAAGGCCAAAAAATTCTCTCAATCACCAATCCAAATACAGAGCCAAAAAACAAAAGCCAATGGACATAACAAGGCTAATCCAAATCTCTGTATGCAAGACAAATCTCTCTCCTCCCACATACCTTATCTGCCAAACAACAAATTTCCCATGGAAATCGACATAAGACTCTCACATCAACATTGAGCTATGAAGCAGATACAGGTTCCCAAATCCAGCTGTCCCTTCAACACAGTAAACTCCTTATCACCAAATTTCCAAAACTGGAACACTCTTCTCTCTCAACATAATCTCCTCCGTCTTTATCTTCAATATTGCACAAAATCTCTTTTTCCGTCCAAATGAGTAATAGCATAATCACCATCAGATCTACTGCTCTTTCTAGAAGCCATTGATGCACAAATTGAAACAAATCGCCTTGCTCTGATACCAATCTGTTGTGCAGAAATTGCACAAATGCGAAAAAACAATAAACAGGATCTAGATTTGCCAATTTGAACATCACTTAATCTAGCAGCAGTTATTCTATTACTCCAAATAAATAGTAAATAACTATGAAGAAGAAAAGAGAAGCACAAAATTTATACTGGTTCCACTATCATCTAGATAGTGTACGTCCAGTCCAAAGGAGAGATTTTATTACACTTGAGAGAATTACAAGAGATTACAAGATAAGAGTTTACATACCAAGCCCCAAATTAGGGATAACAATAAGAGACACTCTATCTGGAGATCGCTGGCTGAATGCCAGGATGGGTTTACAATGAAGTCTACCCTCAATATATAGCCAATATAAATTCATGTGAGTCATCAATCAAATTACCAAAATATGGTAAGAAGATAATGGAGGCAAATTACAACGGTAACAAATCATGCAAACATAGCAAGTAATTCACTCGTTCCAAAGATGGAAGAAAATAATCCCAAAGCAATGCGATTACGAAGAAAGAAATAATATGCATATCTTTTGCATATATATTATTCCATAACGTGCGCATGCATAAATTTCCTTGCCATCTCATTCAAATGCAATTCAATTATTAATGCATTTCCATAATGAACAAACGTGATTACTTTCCCTTTTGCATATTTGTTTCCTTTTATTTGTGATTTTGTATCACCAAAATTTAACACTCCACCTTGATGCAAAATCACATATTTCCAACACTCCACCTCGAGTCAAATTCTCTTTTCAACATAAAACTCTTAAAATCAAACTCCACCTTCAACCAAAAGCTCTTAACGAGATGGATACCAAAAATGAATACTTACCCAATGGGTTCCGGCAAGGCCACCCCCCATCACACCTTGCTAACGAGCTCAGACTATGTCTCCGCCCGCCAACAAAATGTTGCAAATATCCAAAATCAAAAGAAGGTAGATATCAAAATAATCTCAAAGCCACCAAGTCCAAAAAATTCTCTCAATCACCAATCAAATACAAAGCTGGAAAACAAAAAAGCCAACAGACATAATAAGGCTAATCCAAATCTCTGTATATAAGACAAATCTCTCTCCTTCCACATACCTTATCTGCCAAACAACAAATTTCCCATGGAAATCAACATAAGACTCTCACATCAACATCGAGCCATAAAGCAGATACAAGTTCACAAATCCAGATGTCTCTTCAACACAGTAAACTCCTTATCATCAAATTTCCAAGACTGGAACACTCTTCTCTCTCAACATAATCCCCTCTACTCCATATTGCACAAAATCTCCTTTTTCCATCCAAATGAGTAATAGCATAATCACCACCAAATCTACCGCTCTTTCTAGAAGCCATTGATGCACAAATCTGAACAAATCGCCTTGCTCTGATACCAATCTGTTGTGCAAAAATTGCACAAATGCGTAAAGACAATAAACAGGATCTAGATTTGCCAATTTGAACATCACTTAATCTAGCAGCAATTATTCTATACTCCAAATAAATAATAAATAACTTATAAAAAAAGACGCACAATATTTATACTGGTTCCACTATCATCTAGATAGTGTACGTCCAGTCCAAAGGAGAGAGATTTTATTCCACTTGAGAGAATTACAAGAGATTACAAGATAAGAGTTTACATACCAAAGCCCCAATTAGGGATAACAAAAAAAGAGACACTCAATCTGGAGATCGCTGGCTGAATGCCAGGATGGGTTTACAACAATGAAGTCTACCCTCAATATATAGCCAATATAAATTCATGTGAGTCATCAATCAAATTACCAAAATATGGTAAGAAGATAATGGAGGCAAATTACAACGGTAACAAATCACGCAAACATAGCAAGTAATTCACTCGTTCCAAAGATGGAAGAAAATAATCCCAAAGCAATGCGATTACGAAGAAAGAAATAATATGCATATCTTTTGCATATATATTATTCCATAACGTGCGCATGCATAAATTTCCTTGTTATCTCATTCAAATGCAATCCAATTATTAATGCATTTCCATAATGAACAAACATGATTACTTTTCTTTTTGCATATTTGTTTCCTTCTATTTGTGATTTTGTATCACCAAAATTTAACATTTGTATTTTTAAGCATGCGTAGGGACTCTATGGCTCACTCAACAAGGCATGACTCATTCATAGCAGCATATTTAGCACTTTTTTTTACTATTTCATTTTTGATTAACTTGATTAGGCTTTTCTATGCAGGCCTAAGCCGAAAATGAATATAAGTGAGGGACAGACTTTTCATTTTGATTTCAGTGATTCCTCATGATGCACATTACTACAATGCTCATCTGCATTGTCCTTATTAACAGATACAGACTTTTCATTTTGCTTGGTTAGCATTTTGTTTGTGATGAAGTGTTTGCGATGAATTTTGCAGCGTCATGATACTCCACATTATAGTACATGAATTTGGTTAGCCTAAGTGCATTAGCAGTTCACAGGGAGTTCCCCGAAACCAATTCATTCCTGATTTTCCATGTGAACTCCCTGTGAACTGCTAATGCAGATGGTTAAAATCCATGTGAATTGCCTAAGTGCATGAGCAGTTCCCCAAAACCAATTCATTCCTGATTTTCTAGGCGTTTGCGTAGCCGCTAGCACCTAAAAAAACAAACTTTGCTTGAAAAGTCGAGTCCCATACACATCAGTGAATACTGAGTTCATGGTTGAATTATGCATATTATGTTAGAATTTTGATTAGTGAATGTGAATATATCAGTAGTTTGAGGATTAACTGCTTACTGCAGTTTTTGCTCTTGTTAGAGTAAGTGGAAAAAGTCGAGTCCCATACACATCAGTGAATACCTTGAATTATGCATATTATGTTAGAGTTTTGATTAATGAATGTGAATATATCAGTAGTTTGAGGATTAACTGCTTACTGCAGTTTTTGCTCTTGTTAGAGTAAGTGGAAAAAGTCGAGTCCCATACACATCAGTGAATACTAAGTTCATGGTTGAGCTCTGTGTTGAACTAACTTCACTGTTATTCCTCTCTGCCTAACTAATTGAAGTAATCTATCACAGCCACCATACACATCATCACCAGCCACAATTTCTTGACCTTGAGGATTCAAAACAAAATTTGACATTAAACTAAGTATGACAAAAACTGGATTAAAATAGTTATCCTTACCAGGTGAAACAAGCTTTGTGACTGGTTCGCGCAGCCATTCCACTAGTAAAACAAAATGCTGTTAGGTGTGGCTCGCATTGTATTAGAGTAGGTGCGTAGGTTGGATTATGATTAGTTCCACATCGTAAGATATTCTAAAAGAAATCAGCATATATATAGGATTGGTAGCATGTAACAACAAGGGATTCCTTTTGTTACAAATAAATGTTGCCATGAAAATATATGTGCTCTGGGGGATGTAGGGATATCCAATCATGATGCTGGCACCAAATGAGCTTCGTTCGGTGGTCTTGCCTCTTCTACACTAAATGAAGCGCGCGCATAGCAGAAGATGCGAGGGGGTGCCGAAACAATTTCAACATGGTATCAGAGCCGATGGTTCGATGGGACCAATATGATGCAGGATTGACCAAAGTATGCTCCAATATGTGGTTTGAGTTCGGGATTCTCATTAAGGTGGAGTTATAAGTTAAAACGCGGTCTGCTCCAACCGTGGAAAAGAGAACTCTTTGTGAAACAGCTTGGCCAAACTGCTGGAGGTGGTAGCGACCTAATCTAAACTGCTGGAGGTGTTAGCAACCTTATCCAAGTGTTTGAGGACTCTGTATAACTTCAAGTTGAATTGAGAAAATGCTCGCCAAGGTGGAGATCTGTTAGGTGTGGCTCGCATTGTATTAGAGTGGGTGCGTAGGTTGGATTATGATTAGTCCCACATCGTAAGATATTCTAAAAGAAATCAGCATATATATGGGATTGGTAGCATGTAACAACAAGGGATTCCTTTTGTTACAAATAAATGTTGCCATGAAAATATATGTGCTCTGGGGGATGTAGGGATATCCAATCATGACGCTGGCACCAAATGAGCTTCGTTCAGTGGTCTTGCCTCTTCTACACTGAATGAAGTGTGCGCATAGCGGAAGATGCGAGGGGGTGCCGAAACAATTTCAACAAATGCTGAGTTGGCCTTCTCAAGCTTAACCATAAGACTATAAATTGTAAATATATATAAGATATTTATTCGTATCTAATTAAAAATATGTTAGTTAATTTTTAAATTTTAGCAATTGCCTTTGCAGGACGTCTCGTGTAGGATTACCAGTTCTGGTGTAGTCATAGGGACCATTCTCTGTAGCTGAAGGCTAAGAGTAACATATGCAGTAAAGATCAATTCAAAAACTTGCTAAAGCTAAGACAAGTCAATGAATCAGTAATGCATTATCACTTCAGAATATAGTTCACTTTGGTGTTTGGATTCAATATGCATAAAAATCATATTTCTAGTGTTATAGATAATTTCCGCCCAGCGCAAACATATACAGATAATTTCCGTCCAACGCAAACGTATATAGATAATTTCCAGTATTATAACACACGCATATGTCTTCTATGTTTTCATCTACAAGTTGTCTTTACAAATCATTTTAATTTTAGGCGAGGTTTATCAGAACATTATGAGGGAAAATCACAGTCGTGCATTGTTATTAAGCGTGAAGAGTTTAGAGGATCTAATCAAAACATTGTATATTTTCATTTATATGGAATAATTCAACACGAGTTTTCAATAGTTCTGAAAAATGTATATTCTCAATAATGATATATACTTCTTAATGGAAAGAATACAAGTACCAATAGTTCACAATATTTTGCATATAAAGCAATGGTGTTAGAGCTATTTCAAACTAAATAAAATGAATACTATTCTTTTATATCGATTGATTTGTTTACTCATCACTCTGTAGACGACCTCAAATATTGTTTTCGCAAGAAATTCAGTATCCCCTGCATTAGTATAAATATGGGTTGTATGCAAGGAAATAAGTTCTATTTTCTTCATATCCTCGTTCCTTTTCTGTACCTACCACCAGTCCTCTTCTTCTTAATCATTTCTAAGAATTATCAAAACTATCGTTTTTCCAGAATTTCCCAACTACAGTGAAGAAAAATCTCTCCATCAATTGGTATGACGGGTTGCTCAAAAACAAATATTTACACAAATAAGTTGATCTTAGACTTGCACAACGGTATAAGCAATGCATAAACAAAATGCATTTATGAAAGATCCTTTTACTGATAAGGTGCCATAAAATTATATTCTATTGATCAAACTTTTATGTTTCTTTTGCATCTCACTCACATTAACATCCCCATTGATTACGATTTAGCTGTAGAACAATCATTTGACATAACATTTATCATACACAATGTATTCAAATAAAAGAATGGAAGATGATGGATGGTGATATTTCAACTAGTGCATTACAGATACGACAAAATCTTTGAAATGCCCAGGTGAGTCGACATAAAAACATATTATACATAAAACTGAGCATAGCATTCATAACAATGTATCACTAGTTTATGAATCGGATGCAGTAATATACAAGGCAATCAGAAATAGCAAATAACATATTCATCGTATTGATAAATGAATTTTGATCATTAATCAATTGCAACTTTTGAAGCATGAAAGAACAGATAAAAATTACACACTGCCCCTAAAAAATATGTAAAAAAAGAAGAACCTGAAAATTGCTCAAAGCTTACTGCCAAAAATAAACATAAGATACTTTCATATGCTTTGAAACACCAAGTAAGAAGGCCACAAGCATCTGTGTGTTTGAATGAGGAAAAACCATTTATTTACTAAACAACTAGTTCGATGTCAACATAATAGATAGTGCACAAGTATTTTTACCATGTCGTCAACTGTTAAGTAATCAAATGAATACTAAATGCCAAAAAAAATGGAGAAATCCATGGGAGATGAGAACTGACAATAACAACAGAGGTCGGAGAAGTTTTGTCGCGTGACTTCAAAGAGCTTTATCTTGTCAACCTTACAGTCTTGTCTCCCTAAAGATTGGTTTGATTAAAACATCTTCATGCAAAATTTTACTTAATTTATTAATTTATTTCCATTGCCTGGTATATTTCTTACTGCAGCATTTTGCAGATGTTTCTTTTCCAGTTTTAGTTTCTTTTCATTCTAAACAAAAAACAAAGTCAATGGAAATTCTCCATGTTACAACAACAGATTTTTTTGAACAATATTTTCAATTTAAATATATAATTATAACAACAGTGAACATTTCTCGTGAAACAAAGAGCTCCTACTTGCTACAACCTACAACAATTAGTTTTCTTTTCAAACAAAAGAAATATAAATTCAGAATATCAGATAAATGAAAGTTTGGCATTAATTATAGTTTGTTAATAGTCCAAAACCGTTCATAAAAACTTTAATCCAAGCATTAAACGCACAATTAAAAATAACAGAAATTGAAAATTATACCTATAGTCAAGTTCCGAAGTTGAAATCGACCTTCGGCTTCGTTGACGATTCGAGCTTGGTTGAGGAGTCGATCGTACTTAAACTGCCTTCATTGAGTTTCGCATTTCGCCTCCGTTGAGTTTTGCGTTTCGGCCTCGTGGAGGAATCGGCTTCATTGAAGAAACACAGCGAGTTTGGAGGGATTAGAGACTGGTTGCGGAATCGACTGATTGCGAAAGAGGGATTAGCGACTGAAGATGATTCGTGGTTGGAGAGTAGTGGAAAGGCGATTTTGGAATTTGGAAGTGAAGTGAAAAATGAACGTCGGCGGCACATGAATAAGGGAGGAGGGAATCTTAGAAATGGACCGCCAAATTTTCATGTTGCTTAAATATTGCACAAACTCAAGCTATCTTTTAATATAAATGATCCATAACATACTAACTATAGCAAGTTAACTTTAAATGCAATCTCCGCATGCTATTAAATCAACATTTTCTTGTAGTGAAAGTAATAGATTAAGTTAAGAATTCAAGAGTGGAGATTGCTTTATATAGAAAATGAATGGTTGCAACTATTTATGAAGAGTGATAACCATTAGAAGAGTTGCAGCCATTAACGAGGGAAGGTGACTCTTCACGAAGAAGAGAACCCCTTTAGTATTTAAAAAAAAAGACAGTTACGATATTCAGCGATTGAATTTTTATAGTAAAAAAATTTCCCACTAGAAAATAGTGTGAAAAACACTTGATGTAGTTGAATGGAAAAGTTCATTTAGTCGACTGAATTATATTTTATAAATATGATATATACATGATTCAGTCGACTGAATTGAGCGTTTTAGTAGACTGAATTCTATGTCTTTGTACTTTCAAAACTTTGAAATAGATGTTAATTACATGTAAGTGTGTGTATACCATTTTGAAGAGATTTTAACTTGTATATACTCTAGACTAATGACTCTATGAGTGATATTATAGTTTTGTGTCATCATCGTCTGGTCTTCGTCATGTATATTTCCTTGAATAGCTAATTTTCTGCAAATGTCGATAGTATATGTAATATTTTCTTGTATAGTCGTCACTATCAAAATTTGAGGTTCTGGCATTCTCCATATTTTTCATGATGACAACTATATAAGGTAAAATGTAAGAAAAATAAAACAATAGACAATCCTCCCTCTAAGTTTGTACTTCCCCTATCAATATGGCCTTATAGTTTTTCTCCCCCATTGTCATCGACAAAAAGAAATATATATCAATATGAGTAATATAAACATTTATAAATGTGGAGTATTGTAGTATGCATTCATAATATTTAAAAAAGCAGAGCACAATAAAACATAGAACAACAAATATCACAAGCAATATTTCACAAACGAAATAGAATTTAGACAAAATAATACTTTTCATAACATCACATAGAACTAGAACAAAGCTATCATACAAGATAAACTATCACATAATCATAAACGATTGGAACTTAACGCCACATTATCACAAAACATAGTCATAAATATCATAAAGTTTCACGTTGTAACTGAAAACAACAGACTGTCACAAACAAAACAACAACAGAAAATGTCGTAAGCATAAAAAGCAGAACAACACTAACTGATCCAAAAGTAGAGAATGCACAGATAAAGATAGATATGAGGAACGAGCTCACCATGCCTAGATATCATCACTCTGACTAGTCTCACCAAATTCTAGTTCACTTCTATTCAATTTTCCTAATGTATCTTTATATTTTATATTCAAATCTTTTAGTTTATCTAATAACTTAAAATTTATTTCAACTAGATTATTGAATGAAAGTTCATTTACATTGTTATTAGTAGCCATGAAACATACATTTGCTTATCTATCACTATCTGACGAAGAAGATAAGTCTGAATCATCTCAAATTACTAAAAAAGCCTGCTTCTTTTGTTTTTGAAATTTCTCACTCTTATTCTTAAATTTATTCTTCTTTCATTCTAGGTAGTCTCTATTTATGTGACCCATCTTATCACATTCATAGCAGTTGAGTGAGGTAGTTGATGGATTGTTGTTACTATTTTTGTTATTGCCAAACTTCTTATTCTTTTTGAACTTCAGAAATTTTTTGAAATTTTTAGCTAGAAATGCAATGTCGTCGTCATCTTTGTCGAAGTCTTTATTTTATGCTTGAAATACTATTGTTTTTCTATCTTGAGCTTGTACTCGTTTTGCCTGCTAATTCACTTCATATGATACGAGATTTTCTATTAACTCTTCTGGTTTAATGGTTGAAATATCATTAACTTCTTCAATAGCTAAGACTTTTCATTTCCACTCATCCATTAAAAAGTTTAGGATTTTTGAAACAATATCAAAATCAGTGTATTTTTCTCTGAATGTTAGTAGTGAGTGATATATGTCTTGAAATCTAGAGTACATGTCATTTATAATTTCATCTTGTTTCATTCTAAAATTTTGAAACTGATTTTTAAGCATTGAAATCTTGCTTTGTTTGAATTTGTTTGTACCTTATGAGTTATTTTAAGGGTACGCCAAATTTCATATGCTGATGTGCACATACTAACTCTACTAAACTTATTTTTATCTAAAGAACAAAACAATATATTTATAGCTTTAACATTAGCAATAACGTCTAGTTTTTATATGTTTCACCATTCTGCATAAATGGTGGTAGGTACAATGTATTCTTGTTGAGTGATATTCTAAGTGTCATAACCATTCGCTTGCACGCGCGCATGCACACTCACATCCACATCCTAATTGACCTATCCGTTAAATGGTGGTGGTCGTGCAGTAGACTTTCCTTCAATAAAACTTGATGTAGTATTATCCATATTAGTAAAATATTAAAAACTATGTTATTGGTATATGATTGACCTACTCCGATACCAAATGAAAGTATATGTGGATCTAGTAATATGGTTATATTTACTAAATAAAACTTATATTAAACCGGCCGTATAAAAATTGCAATAAGTAAAGTCCACCAGAGATTTTTATACTGGTTCGAACTCCTATTCTACGTCTAGTCCGAGACTCCTTCTAGATTTAACTAATAAATGTTCTCACTTAACCCAGAGGAATAGGTATTACAAACTGCCTGAGCTGCCGAACAGACTTCGTGCTTGAAGATCTCTAATAGGACTTTGACAATTACAAATAGTTGAGTTTGCGACTTTGCACGCTCTTTAAATAGCACGAATGAGCCAATATGTACATCCTTCCTATAATCTTCTTCTTGATGGTATAATGTGTGTTCATGAAGAAAGTAGAAGTAGAATGATCACTATAGAAATAGATTTGTAAGATCAAGTGATCAAATAGAAAGCAATTGAGTATTTTTAATGGTCGGTGAATTCAAATAAGATTGTAGATAGAAAATAGTAGATTAAGTTATGAATTCAAGGGTGGAGATTGATATATATATAGAAAATGAACGGTTGCAACTATTTGTGAAGAGTGATAACCATTAGAGGAGTTGCAACCATTAACGAGGGGAAGTGACTCTTCACGAAGAAGAGAACCCCTTCGGTATTTAAAAAAAAGTGACAATTACGACATTCAGCCGACTGAATAAAAAAACTCGGTCCACTAAATTACAGTAAAGTAATTTCCTACAAGAAAGCAGTGTAAAAAAACACTTGATTCAATCGACTAAAAATGTTCATTCAGCCGACTGAATTTTGTTTTATGAATATGATACATACAGGATTCAGTCGACCAAATTGAACGTTTTAGTCGACTGAATTCTATGTTTTTGTACTTTCAAAACTTTGAAATAGATGTTAATTGTGTGTAAGTGTATGTATACCATTTTGAAGAGGTTTTAACATATGTATACTCTAGACTAATGACACTATCACTGGTATTATAGTTTTGTGTCATCATCGTCTTGTCTTCATCACGTAGATCTCCTTAGATAGCTAATTTCCTACAAATATCGATAGTATATGTAATATTTTCTTGTATAGTTGCCACTATCAAAATCCGAGGTTCTAACAAATAACAGCTTAAGTGAGGGAGAGGTGGCTTATATAAAGGAAAGATAAGAGAGCAAAAAGTGGATCTAGATCCTCTTTTTTCTCTTACAAATTCTTTCCTTTATTTTCATTCAAAAACCTCTTACCATATTAGTATATGCCTATCACTATGGCCACCTATAGTCGGCTATCAAAGCCTCCTTTGGGCCTCAAAAAAATGTTTTGAGCCTAAATAATATTCGTTGCATTTAAATCTAATTTAATCGTGTATCAATATCGTATATCTATTAATGTTTATATAACTATTTTATGCACACTAATTATTATTATTATTCAATATGATATAGTTAGGGGTATGTCCTAGGGGAAATCCTGCAATCTCTTGTAAATTAATTAATTCTTTAGTTAATTCTCATTCGTAATAAAGGTGTTTTTCTTTTTATTATATATTTGTTATAACGTGTTATAAATAATTGAATATTTAGTTAAAAATATTTAATAGAAAATCCTTAAATTGTGTGTTTGTGATAGTAATTAAAAATAGTTGTAATCGTAAGTATTGTATCACAATATAATAAACATATCATTTTAAATATTCCTAGTCAAGATGCATTGAGATTGGATATCGATATATCCTTGAGACTAGAGTACGTAACGCTCTCCAAATGTTAGGCAGTGTATCAGTCATGACTGCTAGGGCACCTAGAGGTTACATACTAATAGTTATTGGATAACTATGGAATGACTCACTCGATAGTATTCTGTTAGTAAATATAACTAAGGTAAACAGAAAATATCGATGTGACTTATTTACATAGCACTCTCTACTGAGAATATTGTTGATCTTCAATATGAAAGCTACGCTTTAATTATAGTCAAACCATGGCAAGACATCTATAAGAAATCTACTTTCTATGTCATTGTAACAAATAATTTTAATTGAAATTAACACATTTGAATTCGATTTATGCATAATTTTATTGTTTAAAATATAATTTATTCAGATTTAACTATAAATGAATTTTATTGAATAAATTGAAATTGATTCTTTTAGAAAATATTGAATTCGAATAAAGTATTTACAACGAATATAAATATTTTATATTGAAAATGATTGTTATATAATTGAAATAAATGAAAGAAATTTTATTTGACATTAATAAAATTAAACAAACCAATAGAGAAATAATTACCAAATTTAAATAGTTTGTATAATCTATTGAAATATATTTGTTTAAATAACGAATTCAATATAATTGAATTTATATATTTATAAGTTGATGATAGAATTATTTTTGTGTAAAAGAATAGATTATTAAATATAAATAAAAGAGTTAAAATAAGGATTTTATTTGCATAAGTGTATATTTGTAAATAACTATTTTCTAGAACATCCCTTGATCATCTCAATTATTCTTAATCACTCTTCCCAACCCTTAGCCACTCATGCCAAACGCGTTTGCCCATTTTTCCAAAATTGGCCCTGGATTACTCAAAACATTCTACAGGACAACAATGCAAAAAAATAGAAATAAAGCGAAAATGAAGTCATGCGATGCTCGACCAGGAGGAGCGATTCGACTAGGTGCGTGTGTGTTAGGTCACGATGAAGGCACTTGGGAGGCCAGCGTCAACAACGTTAGAAGAAGGAGGTGTACACATTAAAGCTACGCACTGGTGCTGCTGTCGTCGTCATGGTGGCTGTGGTTGGAGACACGAAGACGATGCATGCATCAAGAAGTCGTTTAACCAAAGCAGGTCGGAGGTAGGCAAGGCACATCCTAGTTGTGGTATGCACAGTGGAGATGATGTAAAGATGTGCGAGAGGGGAGGGAAGGTGGTGTGCGATGATGGTGGCTTGTTGAAGATGGAGTAGTGAAGCTCAAATTAGGGATTTTGTTTGGGAATTTCAGTGAGTTTTTTTATAACTCACAACTATACCCTAGTTTGTTGTTTCTTCTCTTTTGTTAATTATTAGTTGATGAGTTATGGTTGAAATTGCTTGAATTCATTTGAAATTGAGTTGCATACCTTTGTTAGTTGTTGTGATGAAGTATTGGCTGATCGTTAATTATACATCGTTTGAGTAAATGATTGATGTTTGTAAATAACCTGAATGACATTTGAAATTGATCGGAAGGGTATAAATGTATTGAAATGTGAAGTTTTGAATGAAATAAAGTCTTTTAAAATATAAATAATGATTTTTAGGACATTTTATTTAATATTGTAAGTATTGATATTAAAAGAAAATATAATGTGGAATAATTATGAGAATGTCTGAATATAAATTATTTGGAAAGTGATGGTTTGCAAGAAGTGATTAAATAAGTGAATTTTCGAAATATTATTTACATATTATTCATTTATTGTTGATTACAAAAATATTAAATGATTTTTATAGAACTATATTTAAAATTTATTTTTATTTTTTAGCAGAGCTAGCGGGGTTGACTGGACCCCTTCCAGATTTTATTGCAACAAAATAAAATAAAATAACTCAAAACAAGCTTTGAGTTAAGAACACAAAAGCACAAACATGAAAAATACAATAAACACACTCACGGGGATAACAAAACAAAAGGAAGGCAAACTACCTCCAAGAAGATACAACTGCTTCAGGAAAGACAGAAGGAACCCTTTTTATGGCACATGCAGCCTCATTCTTCAAAACATGCCATATCACTTCCTTACTTCTTCTTCTGTTTTCAAAGCAGATTAAATTTCTCTCAGTCCAAACCATACTCAAATATTTCTTTAAGTACAAAACAATCGTCAGGGTTTCATTCGATCTCCATTTTCTAGATATAAAAATTAAGTCCCATTCAATTTCAGAGACTTTATCCATGTTAGGTCTTCTAGCCTTTATCATTAGTCTGCACCATATTGAATAGAGGAATTCATAAGGGAGAAAAAAGATGAGAGCAGCTTTCATTTTGTGAGCTACAAAATACACATAACACATTGCAATTCAGCCCATATCTATTTAGTACATCCTTTGTTAACAAAGCTTGCTTGATCACCTTCCACACCATTGGATTATCCCTAGGAGGAGTAGTATTACAAATAATCTTCGACCATTTATAGGAAGGCATCAAGTCAACTCTGGCTAGCTGATTATAAACTAAAGCAGTGGAGTGTTGTTTACCAGACCAGTTAACATCATCATTGTTTTCAGCGTAATATGTTTTTGTTTGTAGTAAACTCCAAATTGTTCTAAGTACTGGTTGCTTGAATATGGCAGGGTAACATGCCCATAAATAATAAAATCACTTGCTTTTACTTCTCTACTAATTCCAGATCACTGCAAATGCTAGTATGACAAAACATTCGAAAGTATAAGACCTTTGTCACTCCATGGTTCATCCCAGAATTTAACTATGGATGTAGATGAAGAGACATTTGGATAAGGGGAAGGAAATTTGATCTTAGCCCCAACATCTTCCTCCACGTTCAACTACACGACATCCATGCTCTAGAATCTCCTTCTACCAATATTATGCTCACATATCCATTCAACCCACACACTTTTCTTTTTGTTGAGTAGAGAATCCAAATGAAAGCTGAAGGCAGCCACATTCAAATGATGTATGTTCTTAACACCTAACCCACCTTTTTCTTTTGGGCATTCAAACTTTTTGAAGGAACATGGCAATAGTTTTTTTAAGTGAACACTACCAGTCCAAAAGAACCATAGCATTGCACTTCCAATCATCTTGAGTATCTTGTTTGGTAGAATAAAGGTTCTCGCTCAGTGAACTATCATAGAGAAACTTATTGATTCTATGAGAACAAGCCTGCCAGCTTGTGACAAGAATCTATTGGCCCAGCAATTCATGGATGATGTGATTCTATTGTAAAGAGGGAGACAGTTTTCTTTTGCAATTCTGGAAGCTGTTAGTGTCAAGCCTAAGTAATTCATGTCTTGATCCATCAACTGAAGCCCTAAAGGCTAGACAAGTCCAGTAGGAATAGAAGGAGGTACACCATATATGATAATGCTAGATTTATGGAGATTGAGTTTGAGGCTAGTCATGCTGTAGAATGAGAAGTTTTCAAGATGCAATCAATTGAGGCAGCTTCTAGTTTAGTAAAGATCATAGTATCATCAGCAAACATCAGAGTGGAGACATGTGGAAGTTTGCACTTTGGATGGAACTTGATTAGTTCTGAATGAAATTTTGAGAGATCATTGTTGCAAAAACTTCCTTCTTCAATAGCAGCTTCAATATTTCCTTCAAATTCAAGAGCTTGGTTTAGTGAATTAAATAAACTTCCTTCTTCAATAGCAGCTTCAATATCTTCAGGGTTGTTCACGATGTTCTCTTGTGCTTCCTTCAGCTACACTTTGATTTTATTTGATAGTAGACTTCCATCTCAAATTTATTTTGAGCCCAAACTCTAAGGGCAGACTTAGCACTTTTTAACTTCCTGCAAAATTCAAACATAGGGTTACCGTAATAGTTAATTGACTATGTAGCCTTCAAAATATTAGTATACTTAGGGTCAAGAACCAAGCATTATAGAATTTAAAACTCCTTTTTTCTTTAATTTTAGGGAGGCTGGAAGAAAAGATTCGGGGAGAATGATCAGACAAGATAGGGTGAGGCGTAAGTGTTGAATTTGGATGATTCAAATATTTGTTAAAGAGGAAAGAAATTGATTAATTGATTCAATCTAAATCAATTAATTTAGTTGGTATATGGAAGGATATTTTGAAGGAAACTAATTAATTAGTCAATCAATTAATTAGTCAATTTGTTATATGAAGAAAGAAATTGATGATGGAGATTCAATCAAGAAAAATTATGGAAACCAATCACCATTATCCATTTACGTAGAAATTAAATCATGGATATTTGGAAAGGTTTCAAAATATAATCTGTAAATTATTTTTCTTAATCCCTAAGTAACTCCTTCATTGAGTCTATTTAAATGAAGGAATTATATCTTCATATGTACAAGCAAGTGTAGTATCCACCATAATTCTTTCCTCTCTTGTACTCTTTCTTTAGTGAAATAAAAAGTTGTTGGGTCTCCGTGGACGTAGGATATTCATATCTGAACCACGTTAAATCTTCTGTCTCTTATTTCTGTTATTTTTCTGTGAGACTGCATAATTCTTTTTAACTGTCATTGGTATCTAAATAGGCAATACTAGATCCTGAACAAATAAACCGCTTCCTCTCAAATTAAATCAAAATTCACTACAGTTTGGTATCAGAGCTAGGGTTATTGTTCCTGTTTGGATATTAATGGCTACTTCTAGCAAGTCTGTTGGTAGATCTGGTGTCAATTATGGAGTAACACGTTTTGACAGAAAATGAGACTTTGGAACTTGGAAGATGAGGATGGAGGCCGTATTAAAGAAGGAGAAGACTTTTAAGATAATTTCTGCGCCTGAGAAGCTGAAAGAGTTAGATAGTGAAACTTTAAAAGGGATGGAAGATGAAGCCCTAACTACCATCCAGCTAAGTCTTTCAGATGAGGTTCTTAGAGAATTTTCTCAAAAGAAAACAACAAAGGAATTATGGGATGCATTATCTGATGCATATCAGGACAAGTCTCTCACTAACAGAATAATTCTGCAACAACAACTCTATTCGTACAAAATGAAGCCTGGAGCTGATCTCATGGGGCATGTGGATGCCCTAACCACCTTAGTAATGAATTTGAAGGCAGCGAAAGTTGAAATTACAGATGAGGCTCAAGCAGTAATCCTTTTATGTTCCTTGCCTAAGGAGTACACTGCTTTTGTTAATTCTATGATTTATGGTCGTAGTAAAATTAGCCTATCTGATGTTAAATCTGGACTTCATAATGAAGTGTTGAGGGATAGATTAGCAAGCACTAGTTTAGACAGTGATACGGAGGGCTTATCTGTTCAGAGAGGAAGAAGCCAAAGCACGTCAAAATATGGTGGAGGTCGAAATAAATCAAGGTCTCAGTCTAGGGGGGCCTAATAAATTGACTTGCAATTATTGTAAAAGGCCAGGGCACTTTGTAGCAACTTGTCCCAAGCTTGAAGGTAGAAGAAGAGACCCAAAGAAAGCTTCAGCATCTACCGCTGAGAAGTCAGATACAGAGAGTGATACCGATGTGTTTACAGCTTCTGGCTCTTCTAGGAAGAGCAACCTATGGCTGATTGATTCTGGCGCATCCTATCATATGACACCTGATAGGAACTGTTTCTCCACTTACCGTGAGATTGATGGAGGAGAAGTTTTGATGGGCAATGATGTTTCTTGTCGTATGATTGGTGTTGGTAGTGTGAAGGTTAGAATGTTTGACGGTGTTATTCGTACTATTACGGATGTTAGACATGTACCTGATTTGAGAAGAAGTTTGATATCTATTGGGGCTCTGAGTAGGCTTGGTTTGAAGATTGTAGTTGAAGGAGAGAAGATGGAAATATCAAAGGGTTCTATGATAGTTATGAAAGGAGTAAGGGCAGGAAATCTTTATCTTTTGAAGGGCACTACTGTAGTTGGCGAATCAACATCTGTTACTTCTGTTGATTCGGACTCTTCCAGATTATGGCATTTACGGATGGGTCACATTGGTGAGCGCAGCATGGATGAGTTGAGAAAGCGAGGTTTGATTGATGGTGTTCATCATTCAAATCTTGGCTTTTGTGAAGAGTGTGTTCTTGGGAAGCAGACGAAGATTTCTTTTGGTACTGGAGAGCATAAGGCAAAGGCTGTCTTAGAGTATGTTCACAAAGATGTTTGGGGACCTTCCCCTTGCCCCTCCTTAGGTGGAGCCAGGTATTTCGTTTCATTTATAGATGATTTCTCTCGTAAAGTTTGGGTATATTTTCTACAGTCGAAGAGTGAAACTTTTGGTAGGTTTCGAAAGTGGAAATCTACAGTTGAGAAGCAGTCAGGAAAGAAATTGAAAGTTCTTCATTCAGATAACGGCGATGAATTTGTATCACAGGAATTCATCGATTATTTTGAGTCTGAAGGTATCAAGAGGCATTACACCACACTTGGCGACCCTCAGTCTAATGGAGTTGCTGAAAGAATGAATCGGACATTATTGGAGAGAACTCGTTGCCTCAGATTGACTGCAAAGTTGAAAAAGGGATTTTGGGCAGAAGCTTTATCTATGGCGGCTTTCCTCATCAACCGCACACCTTCTACCGCCATAGACATGAAGATCCCATAAGAAGTATGGAAAGGAGAGCCTGTTAGCTATTCATTCCTCAAAGTGTTTGGTTGTCCAGCTTACGTACATGAGAGCAGAGGAAAGCTGGAACCTAGAGCTCGCAAGTGTATCTTTCTAGGTTATAGAAGAGGAGTGAAGGGATATAGATTGTGGTGTCCTATTAGCAGGAAGATTGTTACCAGCAGGCATGTGACTTTTAATGAGAAGGCTATGTTGAAGGTGGAGCCTTCCTCATCAGATGACAATGAGAGGACAAATGAAGAATATCAAACACAAAGTAAGTCATCTACTGTTCCTTTTCATAGAAATTCTGAAGGTGTTTCCGATGACACCGTGGTTGATGAGGAAAGTACAGAGATTAGTACAGAGGATCAGACTCAAGGTGGAGCTAGTTCAGAGATCAGACCTGTTAGACAGAAGAAGAAGCCTAATTGGCTTAATGATTTTGTTGGATTGAGCATCGAAGACATTGACTTCGATGACATGGCAACATATGCTTTGAATGTTGTCCATGACGAACCCAGAGATTATAGAGACGCTATTGCTTCAGTTGACAGTTCCAGTTGGTTAGTTGCTATGGAAGAGGAGATTGAATCTTTGCAGACAAATCATACTTGGAATTTGGTGCCTCTTCCCACCAACAAGAGAGCTATTGGTTGTAAGTGGATCTATAGAGTAAAAGACGGCGGCGTTGGAAATTTCATATATAAAGCAATGTTAGTAGCAAAGGGGTATGTTCAGAAAAAGGGAGTTGAGTATCATGACATTTTTGCTCCAGTTGTTAGGCATACCTCCATTCGCATTCTATTGGAATTAGTGGCTCATTATGATATGGAGTTGGAGCAACTAGATGTCAAAACCGCATTCTTGCATGGTGATCTGGATTAAGAAATTTATTTACGGCAGCCGGAGCGGTTCATTGATAGTAGCAGGCCTGACTATGTTTGTAAACTTAACAAATCTCTATATGGACTAAAACAGTCACCTAGACTATGGTATAAGAGATTTGATAAGTTTATGCTTTCACAAGGATATTCTAGAAGCTTCAAAGACCAGTGTGTTTATTTCAAGAGATGTGATAATGATTTAATATATCTGTTGTTATATGTTGATGATATGTTAATTGCATCTTGGTGTATGGTAAGAATTATGGAGTTGAAAACTGAACTTAGCAAGGAGTTTGATATGAAGGATTTGGGGAAAGCACAAAGAATATTGGGTATGGAGATTTGTAGAGATAGAAAGCGGAGAGAGTTAAGGCTCACTCAAACGCAGTACATCGAGAAAGTGCTCGCTCGATTTGGAATGGAGAAAGCCAAACCGGTTGGCACTCCATTAGGCTCTCATTTTAAGTTGTCAAAAGACTTATCTCCCTCATCGGAAGAAGACAAGAGGTATATGGCTGATATACCTTATTCTAGTGCTGTTGGTAGTCTTATGTATGCGATGGTGTGCACAAGACCAGATTTGGCCCATGCAGTGGGTGTTGTGAGTCGATATATGTCTAACCCAGGCAAAGAGCATTGGCAAGCTGTGAAGTGGATTCTTAGATATCTTCGAGGCACTTCTTTGGTGGGCAAGTTATATGGTGGAGTGGATGGTGACATCTTTCTTAGAGGATACTGTGATTCTGATTATGCTGGGGCTAGAGATGCTAGGAAGTCAATGTCGGGCTATGTTTTTACACTTGGCATAGGCTCGATTTCATGGAGATCAAAGTTGCAGTCTATCGTAGCTTTATCGACTACCGAAGCAGAGTTGATATCGATTGTGGAAGCAACAAAAGAAGGATTATACTTACTTCAGTTGTTGGATGATCTTTCAATGGTGCAGCGGACAGTAGAGCTATTTTCAGACAGTTAGAGTGCGATTCATCTTGTAGAAAATCAAGCTTATAGTTCACGGACGAAGCACATTGATGTTAGAGGTTTCTTTCTTATGCTTGAGGAAGAACGAAGCAAGATCAAATTGTTGAAAGTGAGTACTTTGGATAATCCTTCAGATATGATGACAAAGTCACTTCCTAAGGACAAGTTGGAGCATTGCTCAAACTTGATCAGTTTGATACCTATTACTTGAGCGCCATGGGGCGCTAGACCCAACAACTTATTTGTCGATTGCTTGATGATAAGATGATGAAGAGAGATTGTTATATTTGAATCAAGGTGGAGTGTTGAATTTGGATGATTCAAATATTTGTTAAAGAGGAAAGAAATTGATTAATTGATTCAATCAAATCAATTAATTTAGTTGGTATAGGAAGGATATTTTGAAGGAAACTAATTAATTAGTCAATCAATTAATTAGTCAATTTGTTATATGAAGAAAGAAATTGGTGATGGAGATTTAATCAAGGAAAATTATGGAAACCAATCACCATTATCCATTTACGTAGAAATTAAATCATGGATATTTGGAAAGGTTTCAAAATATAATCTGTAAATTATTTTTCTTAATCCCTAAGTAACTCCTTCATTGAGTCTATTTAAATGAAGGAATTATATCTTCATATGTACAAGCAAGTGTACTATCCACCATAATTCTTTCCTCTCTTGTACTCTTTTCTTTAGTGAAATAAAAAGTTGTTGGGTCTCCGTGGACGTAGGATATTCATATCCGAATCACGTTAAATCTTCTGTCTCTTATTTCTGTTATTTTTCTGTGAGACTGCATAATTCTTTTTAACTGTCATTGGTATCTAAATAGGCAATACTATATCCTAAACAAATAAACCGCTTCCGCTCAAATTAAATCAAAATTCACTACAGTAAGAACGGATTGGGATGGCTAGCAAGATAAGGCACAAAAATTGCAAAAGGCATGATCAATAGTGGTACAAGTTCTCACAACACTTCTACTTCTATTGTTCCAAGAGAATTTAGCTCCTATTTTATTTATTGAGATGAGTTTTGAATCCAATATTGCATTGTTTGGAGGTTAGAAATACCTTGCCATGAGGGGGTTTCCACCAAACTTATCGTCTAAATCATAACAGCAGTTGAAATCCCCCATGACTAGTCATGGATGGGTTTCTTGCCTTAAGTAAGGAAGAAAGTTAAGAAGATTTTGCCCCGACTCAAGAGAGTTATCAGCATATACAATGGTGAGGTAAAAAGATTATGGAAAGGGTGGGTAATGTTGACAAGAAAATGCATCAGCTGTCTGGAAGAGAAGATATGAGACAATGTTATGAATGTGGGGTCATGTAGCACAAGAATTCTACCGTAAGGGTCATCTTCAAGGTTATGATTGAGAGACCTTGAAGGGTTAATATAAGAGGCTTCGGATTTGGTAAGAGATGGGTTAAGCTTTGCTTCAATAATGGCTACTAGATTTAGTTTGTTAAAGTGGATTAGAGATTTCACTAGATTGAGTTTTAAGTGGTTATGAGCACCACGAATATTCTACACTGCCATATATTTTTTCAATGATAAAACTATAGAGATTAATGGATTACATTTTTCATGCTCCTAGATGCGGGAGAATTGGAATTCATTTTTTCAAACAATTTTATGTTTGATGCTCCAAAGGGATGTTTGATTTTATTTACCTTCTTGCCCTAATGAGATTTGAATAAAGGAGAAGCACAATTTGATTTAGAGGTGGATTTAGATTCATTGAGAAATGGAGGAGGAGAAACCCATCCATACAGATGAGAAGTGTTAACATAGGGACATAGAGGGTTGTTCAAGACATTATTTGGATCTGAAAGGGATTCTGGAGAAGATATGGTCAGGTTTGAAAGATTAGGTGAAACATGAGGTTTGAGGGGGGTGAAACATTTTGTGCATGCATGGTTTGCAGAATATGCATTAATTGTATTTCCATATTTTCACAAAAGGAGACTTCACTTTCATGAGTGATTTCAGTTGTAGTACAACCACTAACATGCAATACATTAATTTCATGTTGGTTATTTTGAAAAGTTAATGATCCCTCCATTTGTGCACCATGCAAACCATTGCTGTGCACATGCACACACCCATCAACAACCATAGTATCTTAAGCAATGTTTACAGACCCTTTCATAACATCATTATCCTTACTAGCATGATTATTGCCATTTTCCTCATTCACAACATACTCACCCTCCTCCAAAACATTATCATCATTTAAATTATCATCAACACCACCTTCAACCTCTTGAAGGACCGCAAATTTATTTGATATCAAAACATCTTCTTTAGGTTGTGCTTCATTTTCCACTACTTCAGAACTACTATTTGTTGCAGCATCCTTCTCTTTATTAGCTAGGGTATCATTTACACTATCATGAACAACATCTGTTCCATCCCTTTTCTCCCTATAACCCCTTTCTCTATTTTTTAAATGGGATACCCTCTGCCATACATGCTTCTTCCTCACTATTTTAGTCACTACCTCCCTTGCTTAAATTTTCCTTCTCAATTGGAACACATGGATCAGTGTCATTATGCTCTTCCCCCTTCATGCTTATTTGCAAGCAAGTTGCTTCTGAGTGTCAAAATTCCTTGCAATGGATACAAATTTCCGGTTTCCAAAGCTAACTTACTCGAACCATTTGGTCACTCCCATCCAATAATTTTACTGGAAACTGATCAAGTAAAACCTGATCAGGGGTTACCTCAACCATACATTTAGCATAATAAATTCTTTGATCAAGCTTTTCTGTTGATTCATCCATACACAGAATGTTACCCAATCTTGTGGCCAAGCAAATTATTCCCAGATAGGCAGTATGTTATTCATTTTAATCCACACAGGTATTGATCTGATTCTTCCACAACTGTTGCCAACAGTCACATCCCATGGTTTGACAATAAAGAGCTTATTTCTCATAATGATCGGGTTTGCTTCTGCTATCTTCTTTCTATCCTCTGCACAAGGTAGGCTAAAAAGGAACAAGAAACCATCTGATTTAACAGATTTTGACCCTTTAAGTTTTCAAACTTTCCCGAGGTGGTAAGTTACTATGGAATATGATAGGGGTTTATCAAGGAAAAAACTAATGAGATAATCCTTCCAAACTTCATTACCATCCCGAATTACTTCTCGAGGTGGCACAAGCACCTCACTTTTGAAAATCAACGGTATTTCCCGAGTGCAGAACTTGCCAGCATTTCATGATTTCGATTTGAAGTGAGAATTTCAAGGTAAAGATTGCGAAGAATATGGAGGAGGGAAAAGTCAAAGAAGGAGCTGAAGGAGGAAGAGAAGGTGGAGTCGAAGATAAACTAGGGGAGGAGGACGAGGGAGGATCAGGAGCAGTTGGGACAAGGATCGGAGCAGCAGAGATAGGCATGGGAGAGTGGTACGAGGGGATGGTTGGCGGTGAATAAGTCAACGAAGGATTAATAAATTTGTTACTTCTATTTGAATTTAATAAATTTGGAAATTTGTAAATATATTTTGAATTAATAGTAAGTTGAATGCAGATTATTTAATGAATAAAGATTATCGTTGTGTGATTTGTTATATGGTTAAGTGAATTTTTGAAAGTAATAAATTATTATGTTAGATCATTGAATTATTTTGGAAATGTATTATATAAAGTTATATTATTTAAATTCGTTGTTCAAAGGAAATCTTAAATTATAAAACTTATTTAATATCATTGTTATTTTAAATTATTAGAGAAGAACTTTAAGAAATAAGAATTATTTTAAAAGGAGTTTTATGGGATTTGGAATTGAATGAAGTTTAATTTATAGATTTCCTTGTAATTTAGGAAGAGGATTGCAAATTATTTATTTATGAAACTATAAATGGATTTTGAGGAAAGAATGAAAATTGATAATATATTTACTTTCAATGAAATATTGATATTTGAAATTGTATTGAAGATTTTGGGAAAAGTGTATTTTTAAACCCCCTATGAATCAATTGAATAAAGGATGATTTATAATTCTATGTAACAAGGAATTATAATAAACAGAGTTATAGTACCATCCGAAATGGGACTTTTGATAATATTTCGGTTATTCTTTGGGCTTGTTATCTAGAATAATATTGTGTGAAATTCTATATTGTAAGGAAGTAGAGTAAATGGATTAGTGACACGGTCTGGTATGGGACATTCGGTAATATTATTTCAGTTACTCTATTGACTCATAGTATTGAATGTTATTTTATGAAGTTTAGTATGGTGAGAATTTTGAGTAAATGGGTTAATAACATCGTATGGTATAGGATATTTGGTAATATTATTACGATTACTCTTTTGACTTATGATATATGATATTATTACGGGTAAGGAGTGTAGTTTACGAGTATTGAGTAAATAAGTGAGTAGCAGCAGGTGGTATGGAATGCCTACGTGATATTTGTTCGATTACTTTTTGTAAGTGAGGGACACTTATTTTACTAGTTAATGTCTAGAGGAATGGTCCATTGTGTGCCAATTTGTGTTGTGTGCTATTTATTCAGAGAGACTAGAGTCCATTTTAGTTGGCTGATTGATGGGTCGTGCCCTGGATCCCCGCATCACCTTATTACATATACGTGATGTGTGTTGATATCTAGATTGCGTGATGATATGCCCCGATGCCACACTATCCAAACAGTCTATTACCATTAGGCAGTAGCCTCGTGACCACAGTTTATAGATGGACATAGTGTCACGATGACAGGGAGCAACTAAGACTGTGAGTGTTCTTTAAGTGTTGTATGCAGTCCCTTGGAGTATGTTGTGTGTTGTGTAGCTCCCATCTTGAATATGTGAGGTTACATGATTATACTGCATTATTTAAATATCCCTTCTAGGCATCTATTTAAAGGCGAGGATCTCTTAACCCATCGGAGCGTGCTGTGTGCCGTGAGGCTCCCAATTGGAATATGCGACTTAAGATATATAGACATACGATACCATAATTATAGCACATCACTTGATTGTGTGCTTGTTGATGGTTGATTCCCTTTTGTTTTATGGATGTGTTAGATGATGATTGGATATTTGATTGTTACACACACTTGATTATATACCCGTCTGATGTGTTGACTGACTTTACTTAGAGGTGGGTTATCTTTTATGTGCATGGTTTTGAGATTTGTTGACATTTGATATATGCATGTGCCTCTTAAGGTATACTTATTTATACCGTGCCAGATGATATTTTCTACCGTTATCTACAAGACATAGTCTGACCTGTATGTTATTCCTATAATACTTGGGTCAGTGTGAGATAGACATTACATGTTCAGGGAAGGAGATACTAATTTGTGATTATGGGCGTAGACAAAGGCTAGTTTATTAGTTAATTAATGCACCATTATCTGTTTTTGTAGCCTCATGTATATTTTTGATGTTGAGATGTATGTACTAGATTTATAAATTTTTTGATTTTAAGATAGTGGGAGTCTGATCTATTTTATATTCCACTTAGACTCATGTATATTTTTCTCATATGTTATCGTTGCATGGGTGAATATGTGTTCTCTGTGATTTATTTTATATTGTGTATTGTTCTATCCTGCGAACGCACGTATGTATTGTTTTGTGCCGATATTGTGTACATATAGGTGAGATATTTATATGCTTTTGAAATACGTAGCACTGTTAGCCCAAGAGAATATTCACGTGTGACAGCCCAATATCGCCTCATTCTCCATATTATCGGGCAGTATTACCTATTATACTATAGGTAGTATGGGTATAGAGGTGAGGTGTTACAATATCCATCGAATGACTACAGTTGGGTTGAGTGGAAGTATTAGAAGTGAAACACTATTTAAAAGAGGATTCGTCTTCTTAGTCATATGGGGTTAGTATCACGATCAACTCAAGTCAACTTAAAGTCAAAATCTATAGCCAGAGTAGTTCGGTTAATAATAATTGTTATTATTGAACCAAATACTTTGCGTTCGGACTATAGAGTTGAAAACAGACGATATTGGAATTTTGACCATTACCATATTGCATAAGTCCAAAGTGATATAGTTTTGACAAAGTGAATTGATGTTAATAATAGTCACAACCGGGTAACATTTAACAAAGTAAAATTGGATATTACCGAAACTAAGTAAGCGATAAATTTGGCCAAATGTCACACCACCTTCTAAGTGACATGTGAACTTAATATTCAAATGGTTCGATATTAACACTGACCAAATTTACACCTAACGGGTCACATAACCGAAAAGATGAATACTCCTTTGACCAAACAATTTAATTAATTTGTAATTGTTATAAATTAACTAATATTTATGAAATATTAGTTATAATATTTTACTTTGATTTGATAAACTAATATTAATGTATTTAAAATAGTTATAAATATATTAATCGATATATGATACTGATACCATTTAAATCGGATTTAAATGCAAAATATTTTATTAGGGCTTTAAATAGGATTGAAGCCTATATGGCAGCTGGTTAGTTCGGCCAATATGAAGCAGCATAGAGGGTAGCCATGTGATGGTTAGATGGGCTAGGGCCGGATGGATAAGGAATAGAGAATTGGTAAGAGATGAAAAAGGATCTAGATCCTAAACTTGTTTCAAATCTCTCCTCTACATAAGCATCTCAACCCACACCTATTAGAGAAGTTTTTGAAGCCTCCAAGCCCTGTACATCTGGCTAAAACTTAATTCCTCCCATCCCTCCATTTTTAAACACAAATCAAAGTAAAACAAATAATATTCGATAGCCGGTAGTCATCGGTTCAGGGATTAACACTCTACTGGATTGGAAATTTGTTCAAGGAGTAGATCTCATTCTTTCAAGGTGTACTTATACCATTAGTAATAAGGTAAATTTTCTAATCTATTAGTGAATATAATGTGTATATAATATTTAATACATATATATTGTTTATTAATTAGGCGAAGATTCTATTATTTTAATATATTATCACAATCAGATTAGTTGTATACTTATATATTTTAGAACAATTTTTTGTCATTGCCATGTCTACAACACTTACAGTAAACAAAATTAATTTAATATTCGTTGTTTAATTTAAATAAGTTTTATAATTCAAATATTAAATCCTATTTAGCAAGGCCAGTCGGCTTTATAGTGGGTCGTGTCGCTATTATTAATTAAACAAAAATAGGTGTTCTTCACATGCACAGAATAGCTACGATGGTTTTATAGTGGCCATATCACTAAAATAAAAATACAACACATACATAAGGTAACATGCCTAAACTACTAATGACCATGACTACCACCCCCCTTCCCCCCAATCGCATCTATGGGAAGAGGTGGAACTAATGACAAGTGCAAACCCAAAGAAAAGACAAGTAAGGTTAGGGACAAAGCCAATTGGAGGCATTGCTATAAATGAATTTCCCATCCCAAGTGGTATCCCAAAACAAATTCTTGTTCACTTCACCAATTTCACCCTCCCTAGTAAGCGTTAGACCCTTCCCCTCAATGTGATAGTAGGGGCGCCTACTCTCACCAACATCATCACTCATGAACCTACGGTAAGTATCACTCTCGAAAGAGTATTTGATGTTAGAAGGAATATGAATCCAAAATTGCTCATCAGAGTTCCAAATTATAGAATCAGAAGGAGGCGCCATGACCAATAAGCAACTGGAGTGTCAACCACCTCTTGAACCATAAGAGGCGAATGAGATCTTGCGATGGGAGGAACATTTGGGACCCACTTCATGACCGGGGGTCGAGAAAGAGGGATCATATCAGAAAATGGCACAGGAGAAACAGCAGACGATAGAGAACAATCTTCCATAAGGTGGCTAAAAGACTGTCCAGATGTGCAAATATCAGGTTTCCAACTATACTGAACAACAACCTCGGGTTCATGACCCTCAGCAATTCTGACATTAAGCGAAGAAGAAAATGGCTTCTTAGGTCTAATTTCGATCAAGGCTTTGGCATACACCAATTTTTTCTTGGCCACGGTATTAGAATCAAAACAAATCACATTGCCAACTAGGCCAGCAAGCTAGCCAAGCCCAATCATGGGTTGCAAAATAGAAGGAATGTGAAGGAAGTATGCCTAGAGAGGGATAGATAATACATGAGCCTTTCCCTTGTCCACTAACAAACTCCAAGTAGTGATAATGAAAGGCTTACTATCTATAAGAATCAGATTAGATTCTAGAACACGTTGTCTTTCATCACTTCTTGAAAATTTAAAATAGAACATAACATTATCGAAATGCATACTAAGACCACCTCTAGGCTTTTAAACTTGACCCCGACGTAATTTGACCAATAATCAGAGAAAAAACCAAGTAAGTAATCAGACCAATAATCAACACCCACTTGCAAACATCGACAGGAGAAACCATCACTCCATCGATCTCGACGTTGTCAAACAGACGGGGAGGACCCGAGCATTTTTTGGCAGTTTAGAACATAAAGATGACCACTTAGGAGCCTCAACAGGACGAGAGGCATGAACTCTCGGAACAGCAAGAGAAACCTGGGCATGTTTAATGTGTTCAGCATTTCCACAACCATCACCAAAGCAAGCAGCTTCTCTAAAAACATCATGCCCGATAGAATTTCCGTGCACATGATCCATATTAGCATAACCGTGCACATCACTTGGCTTAACAATCGTATCAACTCCAACGACATATTCAATTTAAGAATTTACATCATTAAAGACAGGCCTATCCAATTCCGACCATGAATGAACATCACTGGAGGTAGCAGCCTTAATAAAAGGAGAAAGATAGGTAACCTGATAACAACGGTTAGCAATGCTAGAGAGAGGGGAAGCTAATGTCATTAACTTCGAATTGACCAAATTCGAAACCAACACTTGCAAGGGAGAAGCAATGCTCAATCAAGAAACTAGAGGAGTCGGCTTTGTTGATGGTAAGGATGGGCGAACGAATACAGATCTAGAAGGTTGATGACCAGACGTGGTAGAGGACGAGGCACTGAAAGATTGGTTAGATCTAGTTATCGACGTAGCTGTATCAAGCTACTCCAAAACTTTGCGAGAGCGCGACATGGATGGTTCAGTAAGCGAGGTAGAGCAATAGAGGCGATGGGAGACAAACGACAAAGAAGAAGGACAGAGAGCAGAGGCGTACGAAGGTCGCAAGCGATTCAACAAAGGAGGCCATTAACACGTTTCATATTAAGGATTGATTTATATGATATACATATAAAATAAAAATGAATTGAATAAAATATTTGTATATAATATGGTTTTAAAATTTTATATAAGTGATGTTGTACATAAAATATTTCATACGGAAACAAAATAATAATTGTATTTATATTATTTAAATATTATTTAAATCATTTAATTCTATAAATAAATAATATTAATACATATATTTGCTATAAAATATGCTTAAATTTCATAAAATTAAATTTACACCTAATATCACTTTCGACAAAAAATTATTGTTTTTTATATAATTTAAATAATTGTTGAAATTAGTATATTGATTAATTCTGTAATTTATTGTAAATTAATTAACTCTGCAATCAATTCTCGATCGTAATAAAATGTTTTTCTTTCTTTTATATATTTGTTATAATGTGTTATAAATAATTAAATCTTTAATTAAAATATACTTAATAGAAAATCCATAAATGGTGTGTTTGTGAAAGCAATTACAAATAGTTGTAATCACAGGTATTATCTCATAATATGATAAATACATATCATTTTAAATATTCCTCATCAAGATGCATTGAGACTAGATATAAATGTATCCATTGAGACTAGAATACATAACGCTTTCAAAATATTAGGCAGTGTATTACTCATTACTGATGGGGGCACCAAAAGGTTACGTATCGATAGTTATTTGATAACTATGGAATGACTCACTCGATAGTTTTTTTTGGGTTAATAAAACTGAGGTCAAACAGAAAATATTGATGTGACTTATTTAAACAGTTCTCTCGACTTGAGAATATATTGATCTTCAATATGAAAGCTTCGCTTTGATTATAGTCAAACCATGGCATAACATCCATTTAATGACTATAGTTGGGTTGAGTGGAAGTATTGGAAGTGAAACACTATTAAAGAGAGGATTCGTCTCCTCAGTATATAGGGTTAGTACCACGGTCAAACAAAGCCAACTTAAAGTCAAAATCTCTGGTCACTGTAGTTTAGTTAATAAAAATTATTATTATTAAACCAAGAACTTTATGTTTGGACTATAGAGTTGAATATGGACGATATTGGAATTTTGACCATTATCAAATTTCATAAGTCCAAAGTGATAAAGTTTTGACGAAGACAATTGGTGTAAATAATAATCACAACCGGGTACCAATTAATAAAGTAAAATTTGGATTTTAATGAAACTAAGTAAGCGATAAATTTTGGTCAAAATGTCACACCACCTGCTAAGTGACGTGTGAATGTTAATATTCAAAAATTTTAATACTAATTATTGACCAAATTTACACCTAATGGGTCACATAACTGAAATGTCGAATATTCCTTTAACCAAACGATTAAATTAATCAGTAATTGTTATAAATTAATTAATATTTAGAAACGTTAGTTATAAAAATTTATTTTGATTTGATGGATATATTACAAATGTATTTATAATATTTAAATATTCGAATTTGATTCAAATATTATAAATAATTAGAAAATCAATTTTTGAAAAAACGACTTGATTTTTAATAACTTATTTTTTATGGATTTATAGGATTTTTTCATAATTTTTAATTTGAAAAATATTTAAATTTTTGTTTGACGTAATTTACGACGAATGATGTTATTTTTGAGAACTTCACAGAATTTGATAACTAGTATATTTTAGTTGTTTTGGGATCGTGTCGCATTATTTTACATGCTCGTATTTTTATTTATGTCATTCGTGGTCCATATGCGAACATGATAGTATGCAGCCAAGTACCAAAAATCTTACTTTTCAAAACTTTTTAAAATTCAAATCTAAAAACAAGATTTAAAACCAAACCATTACTGTGATTTGCATTATGATTTGATTTAGATGAGATGTTGAACTAAGAATTTTGGTTTACTTGAGTTGGAAGTAATGGGTTATTTTGGTTATAAGTATGCATCAAAATATCACACTTCTTACTTCTAGCTGATATTGTTTCCCTTTTGTTCATCTTCCCTGTTCATTTCAAAACATAGGAAATAAATTCCCCTCTCTATTTCAAAAAACCATATCTCTCATTCCACTCAAAATCAGCCAAAACCTCTAACATAAAAGTTGTTCGTTATCCTATTTTCAAAAAATAGTCATTCGAAGTTTCATTGAGCGCGGTGGCGGAAATTGGTCGAAAACAGTAGTGGTTGGATTTTTGTCATTTTTCGACGAACACGAAATGGAGATTGGAGGGCATGTTCGTGTTCATCTCTGCAAGATAAGATTTTTAGAGGTCGTCTCGTATTTTTTTAGGGCCGGAGTTGGTCGTGAATGATTTTTGAGTGTTTTCCATTCATTATTGAAATTCTGAAGGCATGGTGGTCGATGGGAGGAGCAGCGGTGCTGGGAGGAAGGTGGGGTCAAGGCGGAGACATGGTGGTGGTCTATGAAGGAGCGGTGGTCGGAGGAGCTTTATGAAGTCATTTTAGGGATTAGGCGTTGGTACTTTTGGTTCGACATTTTGGTATCGCCGACGGCGATGAACGCCACTGAGTTGGCCGAGGCATGGGCTGAAGGTGTGGGCCGGAGGCAGAGGTTCTAATAGCATATATGGCGACGGTGATGGTTGGATGAGGAGGTGGTGATGGAAAGTTGTTTAAGATGGTGTTTTTTGTTTTAAATGCCTGGAAGCAGTCGAATTAGGAGGGAGGAGATCAGGTCGGGTATTGGAGTGTGTAAAGATGGGCTGGGCCTATTTTTGGTAAGAATTTGTTATGAAAATTGGTTAAGTAATATAGTTAATGAATTTAATAAGTATATGTGGTTTAAACTTTGAAAATGGATGACGACTCCATATTAAATCCGTTTAACCCATAGATTTTTGCATTATTCTCGTATTGACGAGTACAACACATTTGTATAAATAGTTGGCAGTTTCGTTGAAGTTTAATTTTATGATACATAATAATAGTGGTTGAATTTAATTACGTTATTTTCAATGGTAATTTAGTTAAATTAATTAAACTTCATTGGTGTTATCTATTTGGCCAAATAAAACACCATTCTGGTATAATTAAATCGAATTGATTATTAATGACATCTATTTAGCAGAATAAATCTCTATTCTGCTATTATATTAATTTGGACATTGATTCATATGCCAGTTAATAAATATGTGGATTAATTAACATTGGATAACTGATGGATTAGCTAGTGATTGTTAATTGTTGATTTTATTTACATATATGCTTACTTATGTAAATACCGATGATATACAAATTTGGAAGTTATATAAATTAATTTGGAGCTTTATAAAAGGATTTGGATATATGGAATGAGTTTATAAAAAGGGAATTTTATAAAAGAAATGAGATTTGATTTTGATAAATAATCCTTCTTAATTATTGTTATCCATCCTTTTGGCTAGATAGTATATGGACGAACTTGACGAGTCATGCTTGAAAGCAATTAAGGCAGGAAGCCCAAAGATATAACCCTAAAGTCCGGAAACCAAGCACAAACAGGGCCATAATATGAGGACCAAACCATTGCAAGAGACGAGGACCCAAAATCCACCAGAGTGTTACATTGTTACCGATCTAACCACTTGGATCAGTACCGATCCATGATCCATTGTCAAAGCTTGCCCCCACTCCTACTACTTGTAAGTGATGATGCCAGAAGCCTATTTCAAGTTCCACTTCATTGATCCCATGTGATCCTCTATCGATTTCTATGAGCACTTGAAGTCAGCAACTCCATTCTTCCACCGATCCATCATTTGGACTCCGAAACAAGCTAATAATAGTACAAACAAGTTTGGAATCATGAAGCTAACCACGAATCGAACCACGACAAGAAGTTCAAAGTCATCCATATGAAGAACATATGGATCGTTACCGATCCAAGCCCATGGATTGGTACCAATCCATGATTATTGATGAGGTGTCCACCTAATTTCCAAGAGAAGTGGTTTATGGCATGAAAAACTATGTGGAGATCATAGGGGCAAGATTTTAGGCTTCTTATAACTATAAATAGGAGGGTATAGCTCATTTTTAAGGATCTTTTTTGGCTCTCTTGCTCTATATCTCTAATCTCTTGTAATCATCCATGGATTTATATCGATTCATAAGAACAGAAGTGTATACAGCACTATAAACCATTAAGAAAATCACTAAGTGAACGTAGACCAAGATTAGCCGAACCACTATAAACTACTGTGTGTTCTCTTTTCTCTCTTTTTAATTCACTTTTCATTCTCTACATAATCTTTTGCGTGTTTGTAAAATTTTTGGTTCATACATTTTAGTGCTTTTACTAAGAACCACTTGTATTCGCTGATTTGAGATTGGAAATTTTCAAAATGACAAGACAATCGACTAGGAAGACCACTGTTGGAGGAAATCGACAAGAGGGCAGCCAAGAGGTGTTCTCGAGCTAACCCAACATCCATCTACATAACCAGGGATGAGATGGAAACCATGATGAATGGAATGTAAGAAAGGATGATAGCATGCTAGGAAGAGATGATGGAGAGTTTCTTTAGGAGAATGGGACAAATAGGAACAATCAGAGTCACCGCAAACTGCAACCAAAGGCCAGAAGCTGGAGCAGATGCACAAGAAGTAAAATTGAGCAGACTGGAATGACCCTTGAACGAGTCATACAGATCAGTACCGATCTAAAAGAACTTGGGGGCATGACCAGAACTAATCTAGGAGGAAATGGTGCGCATCCAGGGAACAACGCTGAACGTTTGAATGTGAATCGGAATATAGAAGCACAACTGGAGGAGTATGTGCTAGAATTCCCTCGTGGAAACAAGGGGCACGCTGAGAATTCTAACTTGAGAATTCCTTTGAATGACGATAATATAGTTATTGAGATTGTAAGACAAGCAATGAGAGGTGGATTGCCCAACCGAGGCCTGGAGGATGTGACAGGAGTCCATCCACTCTAAACACTCAGTGTGCTAGGAATCCGCCTGATTTCAAGCTACCTACGTTAGAAATGTATGATGAAAAGACGGATCCAATGGTTAAATTGATGAGGTACATCTGGCACATGGAGGTATTGGGAGCGTCTGAAGAAGTGATAGGATAATGTTTCCCTTTGTATCTAATGGATTCGGCGGTGTTGTGGTTTAGACAACTGAAAAATGATTCCATAAGCAAGTGGATCGAGTTAGTGGATAAATTTATAAGGTAGTTTTAGGTCCATATCTCACAACCCAAGAATGTAATGACATTGTCAAGTGTGATGCAGAGGGCCAGAGTGTCCCTCAGGGGTGGTTTTGATGGCGGCGGTTTTAGGAGTGACTAGTAAAACAGATTTCAAAGTAGCTTCAGAACGAGATCCACTAATGGATCTTGCAGAATTTTATCATGAGGCCAAGAGATACTTGCGTTAGGAGGACACTAAAACTAAAAATGAAGAAGTTAATGTTACAGATGATGGAGGACCGTTTGGAGCAGGATCCACTAAAGATAGAGGCAAACGAAAGATGGATAATAGCTTTGAAGGATCAAAGCGATAGAGAAGGGAGCCAAAATTCTCTTCTTATACGGATTTGAGTGAAACACTAGAGTGGATTTACCTTTATACTAGAGATAGATCCCTTATCGGGAACCTACAAGGAGAGAGCCCATAGAACGTGAAAGGATGTCCGGAAAATACTGCATATTCCATGAGCTGGATGGGTAGAATATAAATAACTGCAGACACTTGCACGATCTGATCGAGGAACATGTCAGAAACAACCAATTACAGCAATATATGAAAATCCGAGTTGCGATGGTGGAACAAGAGTAGCCATCATCCGCAGCGAATGGAAATGGCCTTAGATCGAGGTCTAGGTTAATCATCTCTTGATTGGGATGGCATTGGAGTCGAATTTGATTCCTACACTTTGCGTTTTCTTTTCTTTTCTTGCATTTTACTTTTCGTATTAACTATTAAGCAATGAACACAATTATAACCTCAGGCCGCTTACACATGTACGAAATCCCAAACGGTCCCTAGGCACGCTCTAAGTTGGATGCCTGAGATAACTTCTTAGGATGATAATAACCTCAGACCACCTACACGTGCACGAGACCTAGATTGATCTCTAAGCACGGTCTGAATCAGATGTCTGAGATGAATACATAGGATTTCTGCTTGTTTTCTTTGAATTGATTTGAATATTTGGATTTTGGAAAAACCATATTGAATGTGATGACTGATATTGATCACTTTAGGTCCCGTCCGAAGAGACGGGACCAGAGTGCGGGTGTAAGGTGCAGGTCCCCTCATCGAAGAGTAAGCGGATGGACTTATATGATATTAACTGCTTTAAGTCCTGTCTAGAGAGCAGGGACCGGAGTGCAATAAGTAAGTCACCTTGCTAGAGCGTGGGTGGATGGGCTTGCTTGTTGTCGAGCCCCCTTGCCGAAGAGCGAGCGGATTAGGCTCAACAATGGTCCGGAGAGACCATGGATTTGATTATCGACCCCAAATGACCATGGATTTGATTAACGATCCGAAAAGACCATGGATTTGATTATCCGTCTCAAACGACCATGGATTTGATTAACGGTCCAGAGAGACCATTGATTTGATTTCGGCCTCGAACGACCATGGATTTGATTAACGGTCCAGAAAGACCATGGATTTAATTATCGGCCCCTGAATGGCCACAATTCAATTAATGATCCAGAGAGATCATGTCTTCAACCATCGGCCCTAAATGACCATGGATTTGATTAAAGATCTAGAGAGATCAGAATTCAGCTATCGGCCGGGAAAGGTCACAGATTTCATTAACGATCTGAAGAGATCAAGATTTCAACATACGATTGCTAACTCCCGGATGAACACGAGTTGATTCTGATTTACGGTATAATGAATGGAAAAACAATTCCGAGGGAACACGGAATGATTATTTGTGACTGACACTCAACAAACACTCGAGTCCTTAGCTATCATGGTCTATAATGATATTTGATTTACAGGCGAATCCAAAGGAATAGGCTGATTCACAATAGCTTGGTTGGCTGTTAACTAGAAGATTCAATTACTAATATTCCATCGACTTCGATATTTGTTAATGAGTAGAGCACACCTTCGCAAGGCGTGCTTTAGGGGGTAAATGTTATCTAACCTTTTGGCAAGGCTGTATACGGACGAACTTGACGAGTCACGCTTGAAAGCTATCAAGGAAGATGGCTCGAAGAGATAGCCCTGGAGTTCAGAAACCTAGCGCAAACAGAGCCATAAGATGAAAACTAAACCATTGCAAGAGATGAAAACCAAAAATCCACCAAAGTGGTGGATCGGTACCGATCCAACCACTTGGATCGGTACCGATCCACGATCCTTTGTCAAAACTTACCCTTACTCCTACTACTTGTAACCGATGATGCCAGGAGCCTATTTCAAGTTCTATTTCATTGATCCCATGCAATCCTCTATCGATCTCCACAAGCATTTGAAGTCAGAAACTCCATTCTTCCACCGATCCATCATTTGGAATCAGAAACAAGCTAATAATGGTGCAAACAAGTTTGGAATCACGAAGCTAACCATGAATCGAGCCAGGACAAGAAGTTCAAAGTCATCCATATGATGAACATATGATTCGATACCGATCCAAGCCCTTGGATCGGTACCGATCCATGATTATTGATGAGGTCTCCACCTAATTTCCTAGAGAAGTGGTCTATGACATCGCAAACTATGTGGAGATCGTGGGGGCGAAATGTTAGGCTTCCTACAGCTATAAATAGGAGGGCATGGCTCATTTTAAGGATCTATATTAGCTCTCTTGCTCTCTAATCACTTATAATCATCCATGGATTTATACCGATCTATAAGAACAGAATTGTAAACAACATTATAAACCATTAATAAAATCATGAAGTGGACGTAGGCCAAGATAAGCCGAACCACTATAAACTATTATGGTCTCTTTTCTTTCTTTTTAATTCACATTTCTTCACTTTTCATTCTCTACATAATCTCTTTGGTGCTTGTGCCATTTTTGGTTCAAATAATTATGGCGGTATTGAAGTATTCTTTCCATACCTTAACACCAAAGTAAAAGTGGTTTGAGTTTAGAGTAAGTAATGTTTTAAATGATATTTGTTTTTTGGCCCATTTAAATATGAATTTGGAAAAGAGGAAATCTCCCTTAAGTTTTGTTAATATACTTGAACTGTTGAGATAAGTATATAGAAATATTTTCTAAGTATTGGAAGTACAATATTTTGCTAATATCTTATAATGGTAAGATAATATATGGATATTTTTCCAAGTATTGAAATGAGTATAAGAGGATTTGTGAAAATATCTTTGTGAAGGTATTTTGAATCAAATAACTGAAAAAAGATTTAATTAATGAAAGATTAATTAATTAAGGCTTAGTAGATACTACGTGGAATTAAATCTATGTTTGATTGTTTGTTTAGTTGATAGTTAAATAACCGACTATTAAATCTTAGCCAAAATATACTTTGGAAATATCTAGGAGAAATACAGGGGTTATATGACAAGGTTTTCTTCGATATGTCTATATTATGCGTATAAATCTCATTTTGTTCTCTTAGGACAAATGATAAGGAAATCTGTCCACTTAAATAGTTAGGTGGTGATCTTCGCTCTTATGTATTTTTGATTATTTCCAAAAGAACCGAAATTGAGTTTACTAGACCTATCGATTTGGTTTTGGAGCAAATGGTAAGTGGAGGAGTGTACTTATATGTGATGCCTCAAAACCGTTCCAAAACTATACACATTCTATGCTTTGGAAGAGGTTCGAGACTGGTCCGAGATGATGGAATCAAAGATGGGATTCTTTGAAGTGCAAGGGCTACTTGTTATTAATCCAGAGGGAGATTCCAAAATGGATGTAGTAGATGTAGTGCCTTCGGTTTGTTCATATCTTGAACAACTTGTATTGATGAATGTTGGCATTGCGTTGTTGCCTGGAAGGTAGTGTTATCATTCCATGTAGGATTTGCTAAGAGAGGAAAAAGGTAATCGTGTCCTTGCAAGCCGCACAACCGGGTAATGATTAAAATAAGGGATATGCTTCAAAGCTATGTGGTTTGCTACCATTAGGACCATCATTCCTCGATCTAGAATCGATATTTATGGATTTGGTATGCGTGCGCATGGAAAAGAGTAGGACCATGGCATAGTGCATCTATTTGCAGCCTCGGTACCCGAGGAATGATGTAATCCGGCTTGTCATGTCAAAGGGGCAGGATGACTCTGATTCGCAGGGGTCGAAAGGATTTCGACCTTGATACATTGTCTAGAGATGTATTGTAGCAGGCGGTACCCCAGTATCCTTGTCATTGATAGAAATTCAATCTCCAATATATGCCTTCACAGACTTAGTTGTATACCTATTATATTGGAATGTAATTAATGTCACCACTTCGGCTATGATTAATATTTATTTTAAACCCTAGACATTAATATAATTTTAGAAGATTTCCTATAAAATAGTTTGGTTATCATAAGGTAAAAATCCATCCATGTTTACGCGTGACGTGGTCTTATGAGATACCTTTATTTTGAAAGGTTTTATACTATTAAGAATTTATTTGATTGTGTTTCTCACTCAAATTTACCAGACCGATCTGGACGTTATTTTCTTATAATGCTCAGGTCAGCCCGAGCATATTTTCAGATCTAGTTATGGATGCTTTAGAGCTTCAGGAGACCAGATGGATGCCTCCAAGATGTATTTACGTATCTTTATTTCCGTTGCAATTGTTGTGTTGTATTTATCAGCATTTGTGAGGATAGGATGTTATAGCTATCTAGGCTGATGATAGGTTTGTATTACTCTATTGTGGTATGTATAAAAATATTTTAGTTTGTAAAGATCTATTTTATATTCTATATTACTCGTCAAGATGTGAGATTTTATTCTGTCTTTACTTTTCTTTCACCCCAACAATCTATCTTTCCGACACTTGGATGTTCGGCACATGAATACCATGGATATATTAGTGTCAACTTTTGAGGGTCGAAAAGGCAGGTCGTTATATATATTAATTGATATACGATATCAATACACGTTTAAATTGGATTTAAATGCAAAATATTGTGTTCAGACTTTAAATGGGTTTGAAGCCAAAATAGGGGATGGTTGGTTAAGCCAAGTGTAACGACCCGTATTTTACGGATCGAAAAGTTTGTCAAAATCTGGAATTTTTAGTGTTGTTGAGCCATTTCAGATTTTAGGCAAAATATTGTTTAAGTCCTAGGTCGACATTTTAGGTCGACATTTTAGGTCGACATTTTAGGTCGACTTTTTAGGTCGACATTTTAGGTCGACATTTTAGGTCGACATTTTAGGTCGACATTTTAGGTCGACATTTTAGGTCGACATTTTAGGTCGACATTTTAGGTCGACATTTTAGGTCGACTTTTTAGGTCGACTTTTTAGGTCGACATTTTAGGTCGACATTTTAGGTCGACATTTTAGGTCGACTTTTTAGGTCGACTTTTTAGGTCGACATTTTAGGTCGTGGACAACCTAAGGATTTCCAGCCTATAAATACATGGTTCTACTTCACTTTTTGGGATCGGGATTTTGAAGCGACGAAGTGCTGCCATTTTGAGAGCTCGACTTCTACACTTCTTCACTTCTTTTCTCCACTCTAATCTAGTGATTCCTTCCATCCAAATCGAAGATCAAATCGAGGATCCAAGAGCTTAGATTGAAGATCTACATCCATTGAAGAGAGATTTCATCGTTTGAAGCAGATTTGTGATAGATCGAGTTAAATCCTTCGCTGTCCAGATCTGAAGTGTGTTGCTTTTGGGTTGTTTAGGTGATTTGGTGAGTGGTGATTATCTCTCACATGGATACAAAGGAGTATATCAGATTGTTGGCTCGATTTGGTGTTAAAGTAGTGGTTTCCATGCATTTTCTTCATCCTAAGTGTAGATCCATATAGATTCATTGTTCATGATGATGTTACATCCATTTTATCACATGTTAACCTATGCAAGTTCATTCATCAAGTTTATAAAGATATTGTTCATGTTTTCATGCTTGTTGGACTTTTAACTCTTTAATTATGAAAATGCCATTATTGTTATAATTGTCTACTTAGATCATATTTGAATGCTTGATTGCTTGGATTAATGTTGATTTGATTGATTGTTATGAATTAGATGATTGATGGTTTGATTTAGACCGAAGATGATTCAAAAGCTAAGAGAAAGGCTCTTGAATTGGGAAAGCTGCTCGTGGCATATGTAGCGGGATGATGAAGCTCTTATGCATAGATTTGATGATGTGATGTTGAGATGAGGTTTTGCGAGGATGTGATGAAGCAAGGAAATCATGTGATGAAGACTTGGTTTAATCCAGACGGGATCATTCCAAGCATGTTGATAACTCGGTGAAATGGTTCGAGTTGAGGATAATGGATGGATATGAGAATAGTCGTCGAGGAGGATGATTAGGAGGCTTGGGTCTCCTCGTTGTTGAAGGTTCTAGCATGCTCAAAGCAAGGGTACGTTTGGGCAGATTCGATAGTCCCAACGACTAACTGTTGATAGTCGAGTACTCTGGGCAGATTCGATAGTCCTAGGCACGGGTCACGATGGCGTGCGGAGTTATGTCTAGAACCGGGGTTACCATTAGCCCTTGACGGACGGCTGAAAGAATGTGTCGGTCATTCAATTAACGGTGAAACCGAAACAAAGATAACAGTGATAGCCAGAGTCATGGATGTTTGGTTGTATCGTCATTCGGTCTCAAGAGCGGTATTTTCTGGGTGCTTATATGATCTTGGTTTAGGCCTTGGGGGTTTGTGCTTGGAAAACATCGCCCTTGACTCGAGTGATTATTGCTTTACTTTAAATTGTATGCTCTGCTATGTTTGCTTCTGTTTAGTGTGTGTCTGGACCTATCACTGTAGAAAGAGGTTGGAGTGGGAGGGTTGTATTCCTATTCCTTTTCCTTTATGCTATTTTGGTATGTTGTTAGTTAATTTACTGCTCACTAAGACTGTTGTCTGACTCAAGGATTTATGTTTTAATTCTTATTGCCTTGGGCTATTCGTCCATTTTGGGACGGGCAGACTAGGTAGCAGGTGACAGGTGCTGTTCTAGCTTTTCACGGTGCTGATATCGAAGACGAGCTGGTGTATTGCATATTATTTCTTACTATATGTACTGGATGTTCCGCTGCTTTGTATTCTCTGAGTGATATGTAGTGAGGCTTGTTGTATTGACTATTCAGATGCTTGTATTCAACTATTATGAAGTTTTATATGATGACATTCTATTCTATGAAGCTTCTCTATATATATATTCTGTTGTATTTTTTCTATGCGCTGTGAGTAATACGATAGATTCTGCTGTTTTAATTTACCCTGACAATCGTCCATGGCTGCCTGGCACACTTTGCAGCGCACTATCTCTAGGTTAAGTGCAGGGGTCATGGGCGGTCGTCACATTTGGTATCAGAGCTTTGGTTAATCGATTTTACCCAACGCTCGCTGACGTAACTACGTATGAGAGACGTAATTGTATTTTGATGGATGATTACTATATATAATATAGTAGCTTAGTAGAGTTTGAGTCCTTTATGCAGTCGTTTCTCTAGGTGTGCTAATCATTCCTTTTTATAGATATTAAGGATGAGTCGAAGAGGGAGACCAGCTGCTAGGGAAGGCCGTGCTACTGAAGGGGCTGCTGATTATGCAGCTATGTTCGAAGCTATGATGACTTCGATCATGAGAAGGATACCAGCTCCAGAGCCATCAGTAGATGTTGGAGTTTAAGTTCAAACTCCAAGACCGGTGGATTTTGCTAAGTTGTGTAAGGATTATACTGCTCTTGGAGGGAAGGTTTTCTTAGGAACAGAATCAACCATTGAAGTCCAGAGGTGGATAGATGCTTGTAGAAGGATCTTTGGTGACTTGGGAATCGAGGATGCAACCAAAAGGAAGCTAGCATCAAGACAGCTTCAAGGAAGAGCTTCTGATTGGTGGAACTCTATCACCATTGACACACCGGAGGAAGAAATCACTTGGGAGCAATTCCAAACCAGATTTGAAGCTAAGTTCATTTCTATAGCTCAGAAGTCTGTTCTGTTCAAGAAGTTTGTGGAGCTCAAGCAAGGTGGAAGACCAGTTCTTGAGTATGTTTCTGAGTTTGAAGCCTTGTCCAAGTATGCCCGGTCATATATTGAATCTTCATATCAGAAGAACGAGAAGTTTGTGACAGGCTTGGACAGTTATCTTGGGAGACAGTTGGTGGATCATTTGGACGATTCATTTGAGAAGCTTGTGGAGAAGGCTCTCAGGCATGAGAATCTGTTTCCTAAAGAGGGATCTGTTGTTGCTGTGACCAGGGGAGAGTCTAAACCAAAGCAGAGTGGAAACAAGAAGAGGAAGCAGCAGCAGCAAAAGGGTAGGGATGGCCAGAAGAAGCCGAATGGCGAAGTGACCTGCTACAATTGTCAGCAGAAGGGCCATTTCTCTAGAGATTGCAAGAATCCGAAGGTACCGATGAAGTGTCACAACTGTGACAAGCCGGGGCATATCAGGAAGAATTGTCCGGAACCGCGAAGGGACAAGCAGATTGTGCAAGCTTATGCTTTGGGGGCTATTCCATCATCTTCGAAAGCTCCTACCGCTGAAGAGAAAGGAAAGAGCATGGTGGTTCAGGGTACTCTTTCCATTTGTGGTGTTCCAGTTAGAGTGTTGTTTGATACTGGGGCGTCGCATTCTTTTGTTTGTAATGAACTTGTAGGCCGGTTAGGTTTGGAACCGGATATTGTTGATAGGCCATTGGTTGTGACTAATCCAGTCGGGGGTTCGTCTTGTTTGTGTATGTTATGCCGTGGTCTGATTGTATCGAGTCATGATTGCTCTTTTGTTTGTGATTGCTTTGTTCTGAACTTTGCGGGGTTCGGAATTATTTTGTGTATGGACTGGCTTAGGAGATATGCGGCAAAGGTTGATTGTGAGAGGTTGGAGGTGACAGTCGAGAATGTGGAGGGGCGAAAGATTGTGATATGATGTAAGCATGAAGAAGGCGTCTTCATGAGCTTCATGTATTCGCTGGTTGTTCCACGGGATGGACTGTCATCGTTGCCAATCGCGAATGGATTTGAGGATGTCTTTGACGAGGTCAAAGGGTTACCGCCGCATAGAGAGATCGAGTTTCGTATAGATCTAGTTGAAGGAGCCAGACCTGTTGTGATGCCTCTTAGGCGGATGGCGCATAGGGAACAGCAGGAGTTGAAGGTGCAGGTTGATGATCTTTTGCAGAAAGGATTCATTCGGCGTAGTGTGTCCGAATGGGGTGCACCAGTTGTGTTCGCAACCAAAGCAGATGGGTCGTTGAGGTTGTGTGTGGATTATCGTGAGCTGAATAAGGTGACTAAGAAGAACAAGTATCCATTGCCAAGAATAGATGACTTGTTTGATCAGCTTCACGAAGCTAAGGTGTTTTCTCAGATGGATTTGGCAACGGGATTTCACCAGTTGAGAGTGGCTAAGGATAGTGTGCCGAAGACTGCTTTTAGGACACCATCCGGTTTCTTTGAGTGGATGGTAATGCCGTTTGGATTGACTAATGCGCCAGCATATTTTGTGGATCTTATGACTAGAGTGTTCAGGGATCAGTTGAGTAAGTTCGTGCTAGTGTTCGTGGATGATATTCTGATTTATTCCAGAACTGAAGAAGAGCACAAGACGCACTTGCGTATTGTTTTGGAAATCTTACGGAAACATCAGCTGAAGGCTAAGTTTTCGAAGTGTCACTTCTGGAAGAGTGAAGTGAGGTTCTTAGGCCATGTTATTTCTGGAAGTGGAATAGCGGTTGATCCCGCGAAGGTGGCAGCAATCCAGGATTGGGTTAGACCTAAGAATGCATCTGATGTGAGAAGTTTTCTTGGATTGGCAGGATATTATCGACGGTTTATCAAAGACTTCTCCAAGATAGCTGCACCGTTAACATGATTGACGAAGAAGAACCAAGTGTTCAGATGGGATGATAAGTGTGAGCATGCTTTCAGAATCCTGAAAGAGCGATTGACGAGTGCTCCAGTTTTGACTATTCCAAGTGGGAATGATGAGATGGTGGTTTACACCGACGCATGTGGTAGTGGACTTGGAGTAGTACTGATGCAGAGAGATAAAGTTGTTGCGTATGCAAGTCGACAAATGAAGCCGCATGAAAGGAATTACCCGACTCATGATTTGGAATTAGCGGCGATTGTTTTTGCTATGAAGATATGGAGACATTATTTATTGGGAGTTCGGTTCGAGTTGTTTACAGATCATAAGTCGTTGAAGTATCTTTTCTCCCAAAAGGATTTGAATCTTCGGCAGCAACGTTGGCTAGAGTTTTTGGCATCATATGATTTTGGTATAGCTTATACTCCGAGAAAAGGTAACGCAGTGGCAGATGCGTTAAGTCGAAGACATGCAGGATTGGGAGCCATGTTTTCAGAATGGAAGAATCTCGAGTATTTAGCGGGATTTGACTTCGGGCCTAGATGTGAATTGGAACTTGAGATGTTGGCAAACTTATCGATAAGACCTACTCTTGTAGAAAGGATTGGCGAGAGCCAAAAGCTAGACGATAAGCTTGTCAAGATTATCCGTGATTTGGAATCTGGATTGGAACCAGAAAAGGATAAAGGATTCGAGGTCGATCGAGAAGGTTGGCTTCGGAAACAAGGACGACTAGTTGTTCCCGATATAGATGAATTGAGGAGTGAAGTTCTGAAGGAAAGTCATCACTCGAAGCTGACCATTCATCCAGGTGGAAATAAGATGTATCTGGATATGAAGAGAACCTACTACTGGGAAGGTATGAAGAAGGATGTTGGAAATTTTATTTCCAAGTGCATGAACTGCCAATTGGTAAAAGCCGAACAGAAGAAGCCAAGTGGATTGCTTCAGCCATTAGAAGTTCCTACATGGAAGTGGGAGCAAATATCGATGGATTTTATTGATGGGCTACCTAGAACAAGAACGGGAAATGAAGGGATTTGGGTCATCGTAGATCGTCTGACTAAGAGTGCAAGATTCATTCCTGTTCGATCGACTAGGACTGCATCAAAATTGGCAGAGTTGTATGTTAAGTGGATAGTTCAATTCCATGGTATTCCGAAGAGTATAGTGAGCGATCGAGATCCATTGTTCACTAGTGGATTTTGGAAGAGCTTCCAGGAAGTTTTGGGAACCGAGTTATGTTTGAGTACAGCTTATCACCCTCAAACAGATGGTCAGACCGAGAGAGTCAACCGAGTTTTGGAAGATCTCCTCAGAGCTTGTGTTTTGGATTTCGGAGGATCATGGGAAGATCACATTCATTTGGTGGAATTTTCATATAACAACAGTTACCAGTCAAGCATTGGTATGGCACCGTATAAGGCATTGTATGGAAGACCGTGTAACTCTCCGACATGTTGGTTAGAGACCGGAGAAAAACTGATGCTTGGGCCAGAGATGATTCGACAGACTTCGGATTGTATAGATCATTCGGCAGGGAATGAAGGCAGCCCAAGACCGTCAGAAAAGTTATGCTGATAAGCGTCGTAAGGATTTAGAATTCGACGTAGGTGATATGGTCTTTGTGAAGATTTCTCCACTGAAGAATGTTATTCGATTCGGAAAGAAAGGAAAATTGACTCCGAGATTTGTTGGACCATTCCCGATTATCAAGCGAATTGGAAAGCTCGCCTATAGGTTGGAGTTACCAGAGAAGATGTCGGGTGTGCACAATGTTTTTAACGTATCGTATCTACGAAAGTATGTGCACGACTCGAATACAGTGGTTTCTGCTGATAGCTGTGAAGATTTTGAAGTCGATCCAGTTGTTGAGAGACCTCGTAAGCCGCTTCGTGTTGTGGAAACCGACACGAAACAGCTTAGGAGGAAGGTAGTTAGGTTGCTCAAGATACAATGGAGTGATGATGATAACGACTGTACATGGGAGGTGGAAGAGAGGATGAAGGCAGCTCATCCTGAACTCTTCGAGGTATGGCCCTAAGGTGTCGTGTCATCTAACGAAATTGAAACTTGTTCTAGTTTTAGAATTCTGCATGCTAAGCTAGAATTGGATGCATGGTTTGTTGATTGCTATGGATGGTAGGCGTGCAGAATAGTTTTTGATTGCTTTGTTTGTTTGGAATTTCGGGGTCGAAATTCCTAAGGGGGAGAGAATGTAACGACCCGTATTTTACGGATCGAAAAGTTTGTCAAAATCTGGAATTTTTAGTGTTGTTGAGCCATTTCAGATTTTAGGCAAAATATTGTTTAAGTCCTAGGTCGACATTTTAGGTCGACATTTTAGGTCGACTTTTTAGGTCGACTTTTTAGGTCGACTTTTTAGGTCGACTTTTTAGGTCGACATTTTAGGTCGACATTTTAGGTCGACATTTTAGGTCGACTTTTTAGGTCGACATTTTAGGTCGACATTTTAGGTCGACTTTTTAGGTCGACTTTTTAGGTCGACATTTTAGGTCGACATTTTAGGTCGACATTTTAGGTCGACATTTTAGGTCGACATTTTAGGTCGACTTTTTAGGTCGACTTTTTAGGTCGACATTTTAGGTCGTGGACGACCTAAGGATTTCCAGCCTATAAATACATGGTTCTACTTCACTTTTTGGGATCGAGATTTTGAAGCGACGAAGTGCTGCCATTTTGAGAGCTCGACTTCTTCACTTCTTTTCTCCACTCTAATCTAGTGATTCCTTCCATCCAAATCGAAGATCAAATCGAGGATCCAAGAGCTTAGATTGAAGATCTACATCCATTGAAGAGAGATTTCATCGTTTGAAGCAGATTTGTGATAGATCGAGTTAAATCCTTCGCTGTCCAGATCTGAAGTGTGTTGCTTTTGGGTTGTTTAGGTGATTTGGTGAGTGGTGATTATCTCTCACACGGATCCAAAGGAGTATATCAGATTGTTAGCTCGATTTGGTGTTAAAGTAGTGATTTCCATGCATTTTCTTCATCCTAAGTGTAGATCCATATAGATTCATTGTTCATGATGATGTTACATCCATTTTATCATATGTTAACCTATGCAAGTTCATTCATCAAGTTTATAAAGATATTGTTCATGTTTTCATGCTTGTTGGACTTTTAACTCTTTAATTACGAAAATGCCATTATTGTTATAATTGTCTACTTAGATCATATTTGAATGCTTGATTGCTTAGATTAATGTTGATTTGGTTGATTGTTATGAATTAGATGATTGATGGTTTGATTTAGACCGAAGATGATTCAAAAGCTAAGAGAAAGGCTCTTGAATTGGGAAAGCTGCTCGTGGCATATGTAGCGGGATGATGAAGCTCTTATGCATAGATTTGATGATGTGATGTTGAGATGAGGTTTTGCGAGGATGTGATGAAGCAAGGCAATCATGTGATGAAGACTTGGTTTAATCCATACGGGATCATTCCAAGCATGTTGATAACTCGATGAAATGGTTCGAGTTGAGGATAATGGATGGATATGAGAATAGTCGTCGAGGAGGATGATTAGGAGGCTTGGGTCTCATCGTTGTTGAAGGTTCTAGCATGCTCAAAGCAAGGGTACGTTTGGGCAGATTCGATAGTCCCAACGACTAACTGTTGATAGTCGAGTACTCTGGGCAGATTCGATAGTCCTAGGCACGGGTCACGATGACGTGCAGAGTTATGTCTAGAACCGGGGTTACCATTAGCCCTTGACGGACGGCTGAAAGAATGTGCCGGTCATTCAATTAACGGTGAAACCGAAGCAAAGATAACAGTGATAGCCAAAGTCATGGATGTTTGGTTGTATCGTCATTCGGTCTCAAGAGCGGTATTTTCTGGGTGCTTATCTGATCTTGGTTTAGGCCTTGGGGGTTTGTGCTTGGAAAACATCGCCCTTGACTCGAGTGATTATTGCTTTACTTTAAATTGTATGCTCTGCTATGTTTGCTTCTGTTTAGTGTGTGTCTGGGGGCTATCACTGTAGAAAGAGGTTGGAGTGGGAGGGTTGTATTCCTATTCATTTTCCTTTATGCTCTTTTGGTATGTTGTTAGTAAATTTACTGCTCACTAAGACTGTTGTCTGACTCAAGGCTTTATGTTTTAATTCTTATTGCCTTGGGCTGTTCGTCCATTTTGGGACGGGCAGACTAGGTAGCAGGTGACAGGTGCTATTCTAGCTTTTCACGGTGCTGATATCGAAGACGAGCTGGTGTATTGCATATTATTTCTTACTATATGTACTGGATGTTCCGCTGCTTTGTATTCTCTGAGTGATATGTAGTGAGGCTTGTTGTATTGACTATTCAGATGCTTGTATTCAACTATTATGAAGTTTTATATGATGACATTCTATTCTGTGAAGCTTCTCTATATATATATTCTATTGTATTTTGTCTATGCGCTGTGAGTAATACGATAGATTCTACTGTTTTAATTTACCCTGACAATCGTCCATGGCTGCCTGACACACTTTGCAGCGCACTATCTCTAGGTTTAAGTGCAGGGGTCATGGGCGGTCGTCACACCAAGATGGCGCAACAGAATGGGTAGCCATGTGATGGTTAGATGGGCTTGGGTTGGATGGATAAGGGATAGAGAATTGGTATAAGATAAAAAGGGATCTAGATCCTAACTTGTCTCTAATCTCTCATATATAAACATCTCAACCCACACCTATTATAGAACATGTTGAAGCCTCCAAGTCCTCTACTTATGGTCGAAAATTACTCTTCCCATCCCTTCATTTTCAAACACAAATCAATGTAAACCAAATACTATTCTATAGTCAGTGGTCATTGGTTCAGGGACTAGCACTCTACATGATTGAAAAATGGTCAAGGAGTAGATCTCATTGTTTCAAAGTATACTTATCGACATTGGTAATAAGGTAAATTTTCTAATCTATTAATGAATATTAATATATATATATATAATTTATTTCATGTATATTGTTTCATTAGTTAGGCGACAATTCTATTATATTAATATATCATCACAATCAGATTGATTGTATGTTTAACTATTTTAAAATAATTTTTTTATCATTGTCATGTCTATAATGCTTACGGCAAAAAAAAATTTAAATTTTAAATATTAAATTAATTTAATATTCATTATTTAATTTACATAAGTTTTATAATTTAAATATCAAATCTTACATTGCATAAAATATGGTTTTATAATTATATATAAGTAATATTGTACATAAAATAATTTTGAAAAAATTGAAACAATTTTTATATTTATATTTATTATTTAAATATTATTTAAATCGTTCAATTCTATAAATAAATAATAATAATAATAATACATACATTTGTTATAAAATATGTTTTAAATTTCATAAAATCAAATTTACCTCTAATATCAATATCGGCAAAAAATTAATTTTTAATATAATTTAAATAATTTGTATAGTTACCAAAATTAATATATTGATTTTAAAATTGATTTTAAATTATAATATGTATATATATATAATATCTAATGTCATAATATCTTCGAGATTTTCATTAAAATATTTATAATTTGAAACTCTTATAAAAAATAATTTTTTATTATATATAATATATTTTCATGCGGAAATATATATATATATATTTATATATATGTAAAAGGAAATAAAACATCATTGCCATGAGCTATATAATAGGCATGTGTATGTTTGTTTGTGTATGTTGAAATTTGATCAATTTTATTGGTATGTAAATTGGCCCATCAGCCCAAATACATTAAAAAGGTTTACTATAGCTCAGAGATATAAAATAAAACATAATCATGCTGCCTCGAACAATGAAAAGGCATTAGTAGGAAGAAATAATCTCCCCTACTTTACGCTACTTTATCTCTTCCCATAAGTTCTAAATTGAGTTCCCTAATTAGTTTCCACTTTAAGCTTCCCAACAAATTTCATGGCGACTGGTAATCAAACGATACCCATGTCTCCAGAATACATCGTTCCTCCTCATCTATACTAGTACGATCCTTCTTCTTAATCCTTTCGCATATGATTCTTTACTTCAGATTCAATCATTTTGCAAAGCTGATCGATTTTCCTTTCCTTATGTTGAAACACCCTACGATTCCTCTCCTTTCACACATGGTGAATGATAGCCGTGAGTGCTATTTGTTTCTCCTATTGCACCAGTCTTGAGCTTCTTTGGCTGCTACTGAGGTATAGTAGTTCTTCTTCCAAGCTGCCTACAGTTTGCGTGTTGTTGTTGTTGTTGTTTTTAAAGTACTGCAAAATCTGATTTGTGTAGTTGCATTCAAAATATAGGTGTTTATGAGTCACATTTTCTGTACGGCACAATTGACATTATAGACAGACATTCATAACCCATTTGGCAAGTCGATCAGTTGTCAGAAGTTTTTAGTTGACTGCTTTATAGGTAGAGAAAGACACCTTAGGGTTGTTGCATTTAGACCATAAAACCGAGGCCTAATTTTTGATGTCATGTTTTACTCTTATTTCTTCCCACACAAATTTAGTAGAAAAAATTCTGTCTTTGGTAGGATACCATGTCAATAGGTCACTTTTAATAGAATGGAAGATGGGGATATATTGGAGTTCCGAGGATAGGACCTAAAGGCCTTGTCTTTTAGGACACCAATTGCCATTATATATGATAGATTCTACTTTGTTCTCGTAGCCCCCTAAACTTGAGAGAGTAGCCCACCCGAGTTTAGATATTAATGAATTACCATGGAGCCATAGGTCTTTCCATAGGTTAGTTTATTTCATGTTGGCAATTTTCCTGGTGATGTGTTTTTTGAGTTTGTTCCTCCCCATAAGAATACTTTTCCACCACCAGAGGCATTGTTGTTTACATGGATACCACAAAAATTGTCATATTAGTATCTAGCTCTCATCCACTTTGATCACAGGCTTTGGGAGGTGATGATTTTCCATCCTAGCTTGATATCATATACTTTCTTTTGGTCTTTAAGATTAAATAGTCCAACTCCTCCCTCGGCTTAGGTCTGCACAACACATCATGGCTTACCTTATGCAGTCCACCCCTCTATATAAAGTTGGCGCAAGCATAGTTAATCTTCTCCATGGAGCAGTCGGGTATTTGGAAGGTTTGGATCCAGAATCTGACTCTAGTGGTAATAACAGTGCGCACGAGTTCCACCCTTCCAGCAAAAGAAAGGAACTTAAACTCCATCCATTTGACTTGTCTTTAATTTTTCCAACCAATTCCCTACATTCCTTATCAATAATGACATTAGAAGAGAGAGGGACACCAAGATATTTCATTGGAGACAACCTTCTTGGATCCCAAGGATATCCAAAGTGGTTTTCCTATCTTTGCAAAATTTGTTTAAGTAGCATTTCAACTTATTAGTATTAAATTGAAGGCCAGCATAAGTCTCGAGCTTCACGAAAATATCTTTAACACATTGAGCAGTAGTAGAATTAGTCTTGAATACAACAATGAGGTCGTCAGCATATAATAGGTGATGTATAATCGGCTGACAGTTGTAAAGGGGTTGGAAGAGACCATAGTGACAAGCTAGTTCCATCCGGAGAGAAAAGTATTCCATGGAAATAGCAAATAAGTAAGGTGATAGGGGATCACCTTGCCTTAGGCCTCTGTTGCTAGTTAAGAAGCCTCTAGAGGTTCCATTAATGCATTCCTCAATCAGTTTGATTATGTTATCCAGGAACTCCATATAAGAGAGCATATGTATAATGAATTTGCGGTTAGTTTTATCATATGCTTTATGGAGATCAGCTTTGATACATACCATGTCAGCTCCCTTTTTATTAAGGTTTCTCACTAATTCATGTGGAAATAGGGAATTTTCTGATATAAGCTTAGGTAGAATTTGAATAATTCAATTGCAGATTACTTTACTAAGTATCTTGTACAACATGTTGCAGCAAGCAATGGGCCTGTAGTCTTCGACTTTTGTAGGCTTGTTAATTGTAGGAATCATGGTTAGAAAAGTGTGATTGAGTTCCTAAAGAATTCTTCATGAGGCGAAAGATTCCCATACAGCTTCTAAAATCATACTTTTCGGGTCCAACCAATGGTGTCTGAAGAATTGCAAGTTCTAACCATCAGGGCCAGGGCTCGAATCTATATGGATGGAGAAGATAGCCTCCATAACTTCATGCTTGGTCAAGCTAGCTTGCAGCAGGGCTATCCCCTCCTTGTTGATCAGACTACCGCAATTCAAATGAGGTAATGTGGCATTGTTTTCACCATTATATAAATTAGAAAAGTACAAGAGTATTTCCTGGTCAAACTATTCTATGTCAGTGATCAACTCCCCATTGTTTGCAATAGCGTTGAGTTGGTTGTTGTAGTTTTGTCGATAAAACATCTTAGTGTAAAAGAATTTAGTGTATTCATCTCCCTGTGTGAGCCACTTTTCTTTGGCCTTTTGTTTGACATTCGTAGCTTGAATTTACATAGCCTACTTGAGTTGTTTATGGGGCAGTATAATATTGAGCATTTGGTTCTTGTTTAGTAGGTCATTATCCAAAGCAAGAAGGAGGTTTTCACATTTGGTTTGGGTGTCCTCCATAACATCAGAGTGTTTCGGTCTAGTTTTGTTCCACTATTTCAGTCTGTTTTGATTTCTTTCATAAGCATGACAATAATGTACCATGATTGCCTTCAGTTAGTCTGATGTTTTTGATATCCACTTCTTCTTTACAGCTGTCAATAAGGCATCAATAGTTAGCATATCTAAAAGGTTTACCTTTTACCTTTTGTGTCTGATGGTCACTCGTAGATCTATGAAGAACAGTGACATTGAGTTGTGGTATGTTGTTTATTAAACCGGTATTAACAAGGACCCTGTCTAGTCTTCATGTGATCTTTTTGGCTTCTCCGCTCTGCCATGTGAATTTCAGCCCGGCATGGTTGGTCTTAATGAGCCCAGCAGCAGTGACGCACCTATTAAATTCTTCGGTTTGCGACAGCTTTAATATAAGACCTCCCCTTTTATCATTGGTTTTTAGCATAGCATTGAAGTCACCAAGTACTATCCATTGCATGTTAATTGATTTAGATAGGCTAATAACCTTATTCCAAAGTTTGGTTCTGATAGATGCCCAATTATGAGCATACACAAAAAAGAGTACCACATGTAAGCTTCCCACATTAGATATTTTAGTGGTTACTTGTTGCTCATCCATGTCCACTGCTTTGACAGTCCAGGTTGCTTTGTGCCACGCAATCATGATCCTTCCTTTTGCTGGCATAAGTTGTTATTTAGAAATTGCCAGTCATTTCTAAAACTATGTTCAAACAAATATGGAGATTGATTCCCCATTTTAATTTGTAGAAAAGCCAAAAGAGTAGGGTTAAGCTTATTTCTTATTTTAAAGAGGTCCAATTTTCTCATATCATTATTGAGACCCTTGACGTTCCAACATAGCATAGACATTAAGATGAGGATGCTTTCCTCCTTGTCATCGGAGTAGAAAGGTTCGATTTAATAGATTCTTTTTGTTTCTTCCCTTTAGAGAACCATGCCTTATAATTTGGGTTTTCTTTGGTAAATTTAGGAGGGCCAGATAAATCTTCTGTTTCATTATCACTGTTTTCTAGGTTGATATGTTGATTATTAATCTCTTTCATATTCGCAGGGTTATCCATCTTTGATGCTTGATCCAAGTTTTCTTCAAGGTTAGCCAATTTATCTTTTAACAGTGATTCCTAGAGAGCCTGATCTTGGGAAGATTGCTTCACCTGTATCTGCATCGGGATACTGGGGGCCCTTTGGTTATCTACCATGACATTTTAGGGAGCATTAGTATAGTTAATAGTAGTATGTATATTTTTTGGGCCTGAACAACTAACGCTTTTTGTGATGTCCTCCGAGCAGTTAGGTATTTTGGTTGTGTCCTGATATTGTATAGGCTCAGAGTGTTTATGGTTATATATGATGGTCTCTGTTGATATAATAGATGTTTTAGGGACCCATTTGCATGAGATGACTGGTTTTGGCAAAAGGCATTGTATAGAACTATGCCCAAAACAATTACATTTAGTGCATATAGGTGGGATAAATACATATTCCACTTCCTAGATATAGGTTCTACCTTGCCATCCTTAGCTCTTATGCATTTAGGAAATTCTGTACCTGCTTTAACTTCAACAAGCATCCTAACTGTAACGACCACGACTTTCTCTCCATAGAAAGTCGTATCGCTAATAAGAAAGAAAGGGATAGAAAGAGAAAAGAAGAGAAAGAAAGAACTAAACGATATCAGAATCTCACAGCGGAACGAAACAAAATATAATATATCACATAACTATTACATAGTCTTTACATAATCAGAGTTACACAACTTATACAACAAAATAGACAGTTATAATTTCTATCTATTATACAACTCAAGATACAATTCAAACAAAAGACTCAGATCAACCAACACAGCGGAAACTACTATCTATCTACAACGTCGAAGCCTCCTGCTCCATTGCTCCTCCAGATTACTCGTCAAAGCTAAACCTGAATCCCTTGGCTACTCGTAAAAATTTGAGTACCCAAGAGTTTATAAAACAGAAATAAACAACTTGGGTCAGACATGGGTCTGGTGTGAGTAACAGGTTAAACTTGTTTAACTTCAAAAACCTTTTGAAAGAAAAGGTATCACGTAAGACTTCCCACAAATAAACATGGGTAAGTTTTTACCTTACGCTAACCAAAACATTTGATAGGAAATCCGATTGTATTATAATAGGGTCTAGGGTTTTCAAGTAAATATGAAATAGCCGAAATTGTTACATTATTAAATTCCAGCATACTAGCCACAAAGTGGGTTATACAATCAAGTCCGTTGGCACTTATTGGATTTTGGATTCCATACAATGGCAGGGCTACCGGGGTACCGCCCGTCACAGTACGTGGCCTAGATCACCGTACCGAGGATCACTCCCAATCCCCTGCAACACAAGGTCGGAACATCCCTTACTGGATAATTCCCGCACAAGATACCTCACGGTTGGGATCAGCAACCGCACCACTAAGTCGAAAATAGAAAGGGACATCTAGACAGAGGTAACCTTGTCCTACTTGGGTGCTACCCACTAACCTTGCTGCACCTCCCCTGTTTTAGCCATTCCCGGTTTGTGAGGCTTGAGGTCACGATTACCTTTAAAAAGAACACATCTATCTTAGAATGCTCATCGTCCACCTGACGATGTGCTGAAAGCATTCAATCCATACAAGTTCGTTCCGGGTTCGAACGAAACCGAAGGCATTATCTCGTTACACTCGTTTTGGAATCACCCTCAGAGTTAACGACAATAACCCTTGCACTCTGAATCTTCATCTTCACTTGATTCACGACCTATCGTTAATTTGGATCGATGTGGTATTCGGGTCTCCAGACCTGGAATTCCGGTATACGGAAACCCGATCCCGGTCTCATCGAAATCCAAAACGTGTCTTTTAAGGCCAAGTTGTTTTAAAGTTAAAACAATCCAATTCAATTATCTTTATACACATAGAAGGATAATTCACAATAGATAATCAACATTATCAGATAATCCATATTATCATCACAATTCAACTAAACATCCATATCACACAGCATATATCTCATCAGAGATATCAATCAATGCAAAGCATTCAATATTATCATCCATTCTTAAGTAATGATTTATACCATTTCAAATTAATTTAAAATGAATTAAATTAATTACTTCATTCTATAAATCCTGCTTACTTAACCATTAATTAATTACAAATTAATTAATTATCCTCTAATTACCTTTTTCAATTAATCATCTTTGATTAATTATCTTTTAATTACCTTCAAGTAATTTATCCTTAATTAATTACTCAAATTAATTATCCTTAACCACTTATTGTAATTAATCTTTAATTACATCATTAATTAATTAACTAAAATTAATTAAGTTAATCAACTATAATTAATTACATTAATCCTTAATTAATTACATTGATTAATTACTTCATTTATTAATTATTACTTAGTTAATCAATTCTTACTTACATTATTAATTATATTAATTAATGATCCTTAATTACAAATTAATTATTAATTACTTAATTAAATTAATTACATTAAGTAATTAACCTTTAATTAAACAACATTTATTAATCACCTTGATTAACCTCATTCAGTAATTAACTCCCCTTAATTACTTTCATTAACTAAATTAATTACTTCCTTAATTAATTTCTTAATTAATCCCTTGATTAATTCACAAGTAATTAAACTTAAATTACTTTCCTTAATACATAACCAATCAATTAATTACTTCCAGTAATTATCTTATTATTTACTTCCCTAAATAATCATACCTTAATAATTACATAAAGTAATTATTATCAAATCATCTCTTGATTATTCTAAATTAATTAAACTTAATTAATTAATTTAACTAAATCAAATTAACTTCAATTAATTACAATAAGTAATTAATTCTTAATTACTTCCAATAAGTAATTACATTTAAACAAATTCTATAATTGCTTATCTTTAAATTAATTAAACTAATTAATTATCAAAATTAATCCCATTAATTAATTATTTAACAATCCATAGTTAATGACTTCATTAATTATTATTTAATTACTTTCCTTAAGTAATTAACTTATATTAATTATTATTAATTCTAAATTAATAAATCTTAATAACCATTTTATTAATCTCTAATTACTAAATTAATTAAGTGCTAACCATAACTTAATTAATATTTAATTACTCTATTAATTAATTCCTAACCATTAATTAATACTCTAATTTATAATTCTTAACTACAAATTAATCATCCCTAATTAATTTATCTTAATCATAAATAAATTAGTTTAAACCTTTAATTACCTATTTAATTAATCCAAATGATTAATTAATCAAATAATTTAATTATCCAATAAATTTTCTAATTAATTTAATGAACACAAATCTTTAATTACTTTAAGATAAACTTTGTTCTTATTGAAAATCAAGTTATCATTTACAAAGTAATTTAAATTGATTTACTTAAATTTTATCTTCAAAATTTCATTTTTAAATTTAAGGATTTAAAATGAAACAAATTATCTTTAACAAAGTTTAAAACCAATTTTTTTAAAAACTTTTTAAATTCACATATTAAAGAATACTTATCTTATAAAAGAATTTTAAAAGAGTTTAAATCAAATTCCTTTTTAAATTCAAACCTTTAAAATATAACTTAACATTTAAACTTATTAAACATTTAAACTTAGATTTAAACTTAATTTAATTCTTCTTTACATTTTAAAAACCCAGTTTTAGATTTTTAAAACAAAGCAGATTTAATCCTTAACCCAGAAAATTTAACCCGAGCCTTACTTAAATTACTTCGAGCCAAAACCCAAGATACTTCGAGTCACCAACCTAAATTACTCGAGAAACTCGAGACTACAACACTACCCAAACCCAGATTGATACAACACACTGCCGTGCACATGCACAACCAAACGCGACGACTCCGACCATCAGCGTTGATCCTCACAAGTCGACGACGATCCTCACACAAGATTCCGACTATCAGAACATTAATTCAAACTCAAAATCGAATTCGAGCACTCGAGCACCCACCTAGAACCAAAACAATCCCTGGAAAACTTCTCGTACTCCTACGTCCGATCATCAGAGTGGCTGAAACTCCGTCTACACCATCGCCAACATCTCCTCTACTATCTCCCTGAATCTCGTTGAACTCGATTATCCAAAGAAGTCGTAATGATCAAAATACCCAACCTAGCTAAGACTAGGGTTACAAACTAAAAACAATCACCGCTGTCACCACCGGTCTCTGACCAACATCCTGGCATTTTTCCCTTATCCACTGATCATCAGACTATCACTAGATAGAACCCCTTCCTCCCAGACCACATAGATCATCAGAAAACCCCATATTTCCATTTCCAGTTCATCCCAGAACTACACACTCAATCCATCATTAAAAATTATGATTTTAGTTTTAAAAATCATGTTTTTGTTTATGAATTCAATTTATAATACTGAATTTATAAATTACAATATTTGAATTTTCACATTATTTAACATGCACTGATGTTTTTCCTACTGCCAAAGACAATTAGGCTTTATTTTGACTAACTTAAAATTTTAAACATTAATTTATGTTAAATCAAACAACATTTATTCATAAATCAAATCCTATCAGAAACTAGATTAAGTGATAATGGATTTAATTGGAATTTTTGAACCTGGAAATAACCAAACAGAACAAAGCACACATATGAACATCATGCATATCAAACATTCATATGTACACAACATATTTCACCATACAGATTTATTTCAACAATATTTGCATGCAACCATATTTATAGTTAACTTTTAAAAATAAAGTTACTCACTTGATTAAAGATGAAACAGAGGCAGAGCCTTATTTTGAAAAGCTTTTTGAAACTGAGAATCTTAAACTGGAATGCCTCATTGATTTAAAAACTGGAGTTGCTGGAGCTTTAGATTGCTTTAAACCTACATGCAAGATGGCTTCCAGGTTGAAAAATGACTGCAAGCAGTTTGAATTGCTTCCAGACAAATTCCCAGGTTTGCTTCAATTATCTCAGATTGAAGAAAATGCTTGCAAGCTTCCAGATTTGCTTTGCATACTTCCAGATTAAGAGAAAATGCATCCTAATCATCTAAGGTTGAAGATAACGAATGCAGGTTTGCAGGCTGAAGACTTTTATTTGCAAAATTGGTCTTTGAAAATGATTTTCTAGTTTTTGAGGAGGAACAGATTTTGATTTGCAAACTTTTTTACATGTTTTTGAATTTGATTTCTGATTTGGATATCTTTCTGGGTTTTGTTTTTAGTTTTTGTAAAGATGAAGAGAAAATTAGAAGTTGAGAATATTTTGAACGGTAAAACTTTGAACTGGAAACAATAACCAGATTTCTTTCTTTTGGAAAATGAGCAAAAAGAATGAGAAGGGAAAGAGATGTATATATAGATTTAATTTGGATTTATTGAAAATTAAAGAAAATAAAATAAATAAGGGACACTTGTCATTAGTATTTCTAATTACTTAACACTTGTTATTATGAGGCTTTAGTATAATTACACTTGTCTTTGTATTTTATCTTATTTTTATTTAGTTTAAAAGTATATAAAAGTCTTTTCTTATTTATTAAAATACTTATCTATATATATTAAAGAGAAACAAAAGCTAATTACATTTATAAATAAAAGTTTATACAAATATTATAAAATTCAACAATTTAAATATTTATTCTTTTGAATTTCAACTTTAAATTCAAATTAAATCTAAATTTCCAATTTACCAAAGCTTTTCTATTTACAATATATACAAATAAATATATATATATATTCAAATAGAAAATATCTTATTAACTTTTAAAAGATAAAATCATCAATTAAATACTTATTTAATCAGATTATTAAATTAAATTCAAATCTTATTATCAAAGATTATCCATATCAATTTAATTATTCAACAGATTATTAAATTGATATTGTCAAAATTTCCGGGATATTACATTCCTTCCCCCTTAAAATAATTTCGTCCCCGAAATTTAAACAAAGGTAATTTAATAATCTTATTAAAGATTTAAATTTAAAACATATGCATATACTATCATCCATATGCTAACAACCATAGCAACCAATTCATCCAAACAAACAATTCTAACTATCTAGACTAAATTCTAGATAAAATTCCTCGAGTTTCCCCAAGATATATATATATATATCGGGATACTCGCTCTACAAACAATCTAAACTATTAAGCTATAGATCTCCTACACATCTAGATCTACAGAACTAAACAGAATATCAGACTACAGACGAGTCTGACTCAACTACCAAACTTCTCAAACTGCAGATTCTAAAACCAGAGATAGATCAAATACGTATTCTCTCAGAGATACGTAAAACACAATGAATTCCAGTTATCCAAACTAACAATTCAATTCCGAAGAGCAAATACTTATCCAGGTCAGAACACAGAAGAGATCCAAAACACAACTCTACTTCACAACAATCAGTAGATTCCAAACTTACTTCTCCCATCCAGAGATACACTCCAAACTGCTTTCGCTGCTCAACTCCGATATGAGGTAGGACACAACCACAGACTGGACAACTCACTTCTAGAAATAAGGTTCACTGATCCATAAATAAAACTCAGATACTCCATCAAAACTTGAGCTGTTTCGCCAAACTCTATTTCTAGGAAACATCCTTCCACTAGACTGAACCACCGGTATCACTCCTGGAATCCAGTCGATAAGAAAACTCAACCTTCAGATGCGGACAAACTCCTGACTTCTCTGAAGACATCCAGAAAAATTCTGACAACCCAAGAGAACACTCAGACAATCGCAAGTCACTTTTGCGATCAACCCAACCTAATTCCAAAGAAAAACTGTTCCTCTTTACCAATCAGAACAGCTTACACTTATTTATCCAATTTATCGAAGAAATGGATCCACTCTGCTGCTTCTGAACTTCACTTCCAGAAAAACCGCTCAGCTAGAAAACTTCTTGCCATCACAGAATACTCCGAGCTGCACTGCTGACACTGATGCCAAGGACTTCCTATTCCAAAGATCTTCGAGAAACTCGAACTCCAAACCAAACAGAAACACCATGCTGAACTCAGCCACAATACCAAAGCATACACACTTCCTTAATCTTGTTCCAAAGAAAACATCTTCAGGAACATCCATCGTCACTGTATCTCATCATACAGCTACTATTACCTGAGGTATCAAGGTACCATCACTCGCTTCTGCCTCATCGACAGATCCAACTCTACTCATCCAAACTTCAGAGATAAACTCCGAACCATTACAGTTTCCTTCGGAGATCGATGAAATCCTTCACCACAGCAAAGCTTACTCGAGACGGTATTGGGTTTACAGTCTCGATATATACTTCCAACCTCAAACATTCAAACTCCAACTATTGGTAATTGTGTTACACACACTACCACCTATCTACCTTTATATCCTATATTGGAAAACCCGAACAGGTAACCCAACAAATAGGTAGAAATATATATATATATATTTAAAATGGTACTTTTTATATAGAAATTATTTGTGGGTAAAATTATTTCATTTACCTCTTTAAAACAATATTGTGTCCGTTGGCCTGGTTCAAGTGTTTAGAGATCCCTATCAATAACGTTAGCTACTCGTATTGACCAGAATCCATATACCACTCAACCGATCAATTAACACAATATAAAATCATTTTTATATAACTAACAATTACGCGCTCTCAAGATAGACACCACTTCAGAGCCTAGGTATTCACTCAACCTACTGCTCTGATATTCACTTATCCAAAAGCTTAGGCATTCGCTCAACCTACGCTCTGATACCACGTGTGACGACCACGACTTTCTCTCCATAGAAAGTCGTATCGCTAATAAGAAAGAAAGGGATAGAAAGAGAAAAGAAGAGAAAGAAAGAACTAAACGATATCAGAATCTCACAGCGGAACGAAACAAAATATAATATATCACATAACTATTACATAGTCTTTACATAATCAGAGTTACACAACTTATACAACAAAATAGACAGTTATAATTTCTATCTATTATACAACTCAAGATACAATTCAAACAAAAGACTCAGATCAACCAACACAGCGGAAACTACTATCTATCTACAACGTCGAAGCCTCCTGCTCCATTGCTCCTCCAGATTACTCGTCAAAGCTAAACCTGAATCCCTTGGCTACTCGTAAAAATTTGAGTACCCAAGAGTTTATAAAACAGAAATAAACAACTTGGGTCAGACATGGGTCTGGTGTGAGTAACAGGTTAAACTTGTTTAACTTCAAAAACCTTTTGAAAGAAAAGGTATCACGTAAGACTTCCCACAAATAAACATGGGTAAGTTTTTACCTTACGCTAACCAAAACATTTGATAGGAAATCCGATTGTATTATAATAGGGTCTAGGGTTTTCAAGTAAATATGAAATAGCCGAAATTGTTACATTATTAAATTCCAGCATACTAGCCACAAAGTGGGTTATACAATCAAGTCCGTTGGCACTTATTGGATTTTGGATTCCATACAATGGCAGGGCTACCGGGGTACCGCCCGTCACAGTACGTGGCCTAGATCACCGTACCGAGGATCACTCCCAATCCCCTGCAACACAAGGTCGGAACATCCCTTACTGGATAATTCCCGCACAAGATACCTCACGGTTGGGATCAGCAACCGCACCACTAAGTCGAAAATAGAAAGGGACATCTAGACAGAGGTAACCTTGTCCTACTTGGGTGCTACCCACTAACCTTGCTGCACCTCCCCTGTTTTAGCCATTCCCGGTTTGTGAGGCTTGAGGTCACGATTACCTTTAAAAAGAACACATCTATCTTAGAATGCTCATCGTCCACCTGACGATGTGCTGAAAGCATTCAATCCATACAAGTTCGTTCCGGGTTCGAACGAAACCGAAGGCATTATCTCGTTACACTCGTTTTGGAATCACCCTCAGAGTTAACGACAATAACCCTTGCACTCTGAATCTTCATCTTCACTTGATTCACGACCTATCGTTAATTTGGATCGATGTGGTATTCGGGTCTCCAGACCTGGAATTCCGGTATACGGAAACCCGATCCCGGTCTCATCGAAATCCAAAACGTGTCTTTTAAGGCCAAGTTGTTTTAAAGTTAAAACAATCCAATTCAATTATCTTTATACACATAGAAGGATAATTCACAATAGATAATCAACATTATCAGATAATCCATATTATCATCACAATTCAACTAAACATCCATATCACACAGCATATATCTCATCAGAGATATCAATCAATGCAAAGCATTCAATATTATCATCCATTCTTAAGTAATGATTTATACCATTTCAAATTAATTTAAAATGAATTAAATTAATTACTTCATTCTATAAATCCTGCTTACTTAACCATTAATTAATTACAAATTAATTAATTATCCTCTAATTACCTTTTTCAATTAATCATCTTTGATTAATTATCTTTTAATTACCTTCAAGTAATTTATCCTTAATTAATTACTCAAATTAATTATCCTTAACCACTTATTGTAATTAATCTTTAATTACATCATTAATTAATTAACTAAAATTAATTAAGTTAATCAACTATAATTAATTACATTAATCCTTAATTAATTACATTGATTAATTACTTCATTTATTAATTATTACTTAGTTAATCAATTCTTACTTACATTATTAATTATATTAATTAATGATCCTTAATTACAAATTAATTATTAATTACTTAATTAAATTAATTACATTAAGTAATTAACCTTTAATTAAACAACATTTATTAATCACCTTGATTAACCTCATTCAGTAATTAACTCCCCTTAATTACTTTCATTAACTAAATTAATTACTTCCTTAATTAATTTCTTAATTAATCCCTTGATTAATTCACAAGTAATTAAACTTAAATTACTTTCCTTAATACATAACCAATCAATTAATTACTTCCAGTAATTATCTTATTATTTACTTCCCTAAATAATCATACCTTAATAATTACATAAAGTAATTATTATCAAATCATCTCTTGATTATTCTAAATTAATTAAACTTAATTAATTAATTTAACTAAATCAAATTAACTTCAATTAATTACAATAAGTAATTAATTCTTAATTACTTCTAATAAGTAATTACATTTAAACAAATTCTATAATTGCTTATCTTTAAATTAATTAAACTAATTAATTATCAAAATTAATCCCATTAATTAATTATTTAACAATCCATAGTTAATGACTTCATTAATTATTATTTAATTACTTTCCTTAAGTAATTAACTTATATTAATTATTATTAATTCTAAATTAATAAATCTTAATAACCATTTTATTAATCTCTAATTACTAAATTAATTAAGTGCTAACCATAACTTAATTAATATTTAATTACTCTATTAATTAATTCCTAACCATTAATTAATACTCTAATTTATAATTCTTAACTACAAATTAATCATCCCTAATTAATTTATCTTAATCATAAATAAATTAGTTTAAACCTTTAATTACCTATTTAATTAATCCAAATGATTAATTAATCAAATAATTTAATTATCCAATAAATTTTCTAATTAATTTAATGAACACAAATCTTTAATTACTTTAAGATAAACTTTGTTCTTATTGAAAATCAAGTTATCATTTACAAAGTAATTTAAATTGATTTACTTAAATTTTATCTTCAAAATTTCATTTTTAAATTTAAGGATTTAAAATGAAACAAATTATCTTTAACAAAGTTTAAAACCAATTTTTTTAAAAACTTTTTAAATTCACATATTAAAGAATACTTATCTTATAAAAGAATTTTAAAAGAGTTTAAATCAAATTCCTTTTTAAATTCAAACCTTTAAAATATAACTTAACATTTAAACTTATTAAACATTTAAACTTAGATTTAAACTTAATTTAATTCTTCTTTACATTTTAAAAACCCAGTTTTAGATTTTTAAAACAAAGCAGATTTAATCCTTAACCCAGAAAATTTAACCCGAGCCTTACTTAAATTACTTCGAGCCAAAACCCAAGATACTTCGAGTCACCAACCTAAATTACTCGAGAAACTCGAGACTACAACACTACCCAAACCCAGATTGATACAACACACTGCCGTGCACATGCACAACCAAACGCGGCGACTCCGACCATCAGCGTTGATCCTCACAAGTCGACGACGATCCTCACACAAGATTCCGACTATCAGAACATTAATTCAAACTCAAAATCGAATTCGAGCACTCGAGCACCCACCTAGAACCAAAACAATCCCTGGAAAACTTCTCGTACTCCTACGTCCGATCATCAGAGTGGCTGAAACTCCGTCTACACCATCGCCAACATCTCCTCTACTATCTCCCTGAATCTCGTTGAACTCGATTATCCAGAGAAGTCGTAATGATCAAAATACCCAACCTAGCTAAGACTAGGGTTACAAACTAAAAACAATCACCGCTGTCACCACCGGTCTCTGACCAACATCCTGGCATTTTTCCCTTATCCACTGATCATCAGACTATCACTAGATAGAACCCCTTCCTCCCAGACCACATAGATCATCAGAAAACCCCATATTTCCATTTCCAGTTCATCCCAGAACTACACACTCAATCCATCATTAAAAATTATGATTTTAGTTTTAAAAATCATGTTTTTGTTTATGAATTCAATTTATAATACTGAATTTATAAATTACAATATTTGAATTTTCACATTATTTAACATGCACTGATGTTTTTCCTACTGCCAGAGACAATTAGGCTTTATTTTGACTAACTTAAAATTTTAAACATTAATTTATGTTAAATCAAACAACATTTATTCATAAATCAAATCCTATCAGAAACTAGATTAAGTGATAATGGATTTAATTGGAATTTTTGAACCTGGAAATAACCAAACAGAACAAAGCACACATATGAACATCATGCATATCAAACATTCATATGTACACAACATATTTCACCATACAGATTTATTTCAACAATATTTGCATGCAACCATATTTATAGTTAACTTTTAAAAATAAAGTTACTCACTTGATTAAAGATGAAACAGAGGCAGAGCCTTATTTTGAAAAGCTTTTTGAAACTGAGAATCTTAAACTGGAATGCCTCATTGATTTAAAAACTGGAGTTGCTGGAGCTTTAGATTGCTTTAAACCTACATGCAAGATGGCTTCTAGGTTGAAAAATGACTGCAAGCAGTTTGAATTGCTTCCAGACAAATTCCCAGGTTTGCTTCAATTATCTCAGATTGAAGAAAATGCTTGCAAGCTTCCAGATTTGCTTTGCATACTTCCAGATTAAGAGAAAATGCATCCTAATCATCTAAGGTTGAAGATAGCGAATGCAGGTTTGCAGGCTGAAGACTTTTATTTGCAAAATTGGTCTTTGAAAATGATTTTCTAGTTTTTGAGGAGGAACAGATTTTGATTTGCAAACTTGTTTACAGGTTTTTGAATTTGATTTCTGATTTGGATATCTTTCTGGGTTTTGTTTTTAGTTTTTGTAAAGATGAAGAGAAAATTAGAAGTTGAGAATATTTTGAACGGTAAAACTTTGAACTGGAAACAATAACCAGATTTCTTTCTTTTGGAAAATGAGCAAAAAGAATGAGAAGGGAAAGAGATGTATATATAGATTTAATTTGGATTTATTGAAAATTAAAGAAAATAAAATAAATAAGGGACACTTGTCATTAGTATTTCTAATTACTTAACACTTGTTATTATGAGGCTTTAGTATAATTACACTTGTCTTTGTATTTTATCTTATTTTTATTTAGTTTAAAAGTATATAAAAGTCTTTTCTTATTTATTAAAATACTTATCTATATATATTAAAGAGAAACAAAAGCTAATTACATTTATAAATAAAAGTTTATACAAATATTATAAAATTCAACAATTTAAATATTTATTCTTTTGAATTTCAACTTTAAATTCAAATTAAATCTAAATTTCCAATTTACCAAAGCTTTTCTATTTACAATATATACAAATAAATATATATATATTCAAATAGAAAATATCTTATTAACTTTTAAAAGATAAAATCATCAATTAAATACTTATTTAATCAGATTATTAAATTAAATTCAAATCTTATTATCAAAGATTATCCATATCAATTTAATTATTCAACAGATTATTAAATTGATATTGTCAAAATTTCCGGGATATTACATTCCTTCCCCCTTAAAATAATTTCGTCCCCGAAATTTAAACAAAGGTAATTTAATAATCTTATTAAAGATTTAAATTTAAAACATATGCATATACTATCATCCATATGCTAACAACCATAGCAACCAATTCATCCAAACAAACAATTCTAACTATCTAGACTAAATTCTAGATAAAATTCCTCGAGTTTCCCCAAGATATATATATATATATCGGGATACTCGCTCTACAAACAATCTAAACTATTAAGCTATAGATCTCCTACACATCTAGATCTACAGAACTAAACAGAATATCAGACTACAGACGAGTCTGACTCAACTACCAAACTTCTCAAACTGCAGATTCTAAAACCAGAGATAGATCAAATACGTATTCTCTCAGAGATACGTAAAACACAATGAATTCCAGTTATCCAAACTAACAATTCAATTCCGAAGACCAAATACTTATCCAGGTCAGAACACAGAAGAGATCCAAAACACAACTCTACTTCACAACAATCAGTAGATTCCAAACTTACTTCTCCCATCCAGAGATACACTCCAAACTGCTTTCGCTGCTTAACTCCGATATGAGGTAGGACACAACCACAGACTGGACAACTCACTTCTAGAAATAAGGTTCACTGATCCATAAATAAAACTCAGATACTCCATCAAAACTTGAGCTGTTTCGCCAAACTCTATTTCTAGGAAACATCCTTCCACTAGACTGAACCACCGGTATCACTCCTGGAATCCAGTCGATAAGAAAACTCAACCTTCAGATGCGGACAAACTCCTGACTTCTCTGAAGACATCCAGAAAAATTCTGACAACCCAAGAGAACACTCAGACAATCGCAAGTCACTTTTGCGATCAACCCAACCTAATTCCAAAGAAAAACTGTTCCTCTTTACCAATCAGAACAGCTTACACTTATTTATCCAATTTATCGAAGAAATGGATCCACTCTGCTGCTTCTGAACTTCACTTCCAGAAAAACCGCTCAGCTAGAAAACTTCTTGCCATCACAGAATACTCCGAGCTGCACTGCTGACACTGATGCCAAGGACTTCCTATTCCAAAGATCTTCGAGAAACTCGAACTCCAAACCAAACAGAAACACCATGCTGAACTCAGCCACAATACCAAAGCATACACACTTCCTTAATCTTGTTCCAAAGAAAACATCTTCAGGAACATCCATCGTCACTGTATCTCATCATACAGCTACTATTACCTGAGGTATCAAGGTACCATCACTCGCTTCTGCCTCATCGACAGATCCAACTCTACTCATCCAAACTTCAGAGATAAACTCCGAACCATTACAGTTTCCTTCGGAGATCGATGAAATCCTTCACCACAGCAAAGCTTACTCGAGACGGTATTGGGTTTACAGTCTCGATATATACTTCCAACCTCAAACATTCAAACTCCAACTATTGGTAATTGTGTTACACACACTACCACCTATCTACCTTTATATCCTATATTGGAAAACCCGAACAGGTAACCCAACAAATAGGTAGAAATATATATATATATTTAAAATGGTACTTTTTATATAGAAATTATTTCTGGGTAAAATTATTTCATTTACCTCTTTAAAACAATATTGTGTCCGTTGGCCTGGTTCAAGTGTTTAGAGATCCCTATCAATAACGTTAGCTACTCGTATTGACCAGAATCCATATACCACTCAACCGATCAATTAACACAATATAAAATCATTTTTATATAACTAACAATTACGCGCTCTCAAGATAGACACCACTTCAGAGCCTAGGTATTCACTCAACCTACTGCTCTGATATTCACTTATCCAAAAGCTTAGGCATTCGCTCAACCTACGCTCTGATACCACGTGTGACGACCACGACTTTCTCTCCATAGAAAGTCGTATCGCTAATAAGAAAGAAAGGGATAGAAAGAGAAAAGAAGAGAAAGAAAGAACTAAACGATATCAGAATCTCACAGCGGAACGAAACAAAATATAATATATCACATAACTATTACATAGTCTTTACATAATCAGAGTTACACAACTTATACAACAAAATAGACAGTTATAATTTCTATCTATTATACAACTCAAGATACAATTCAAACAAAAGACTCAGATCAACCAACACAGCGGAAACTACTATCTATCTACAACGTCGAAGCCTCCTGCTCCATTGCTCCTCCAGATTACTCGTCAAAGCTAAACCTGAATCCCTTGGCTACTCGTAAAAATTTGAGTACCCAAGAGTTTATAAAACAGAAATAAACAACTTGGGTCAGACATGGGTCTGGTGTGAGTAACAGGTTAAACTTGTTTAACTTCAAAAACCTTTTGAAAGAAAAGGTATCACGTAAGACTTCCCACAAATAAACATGGGTAAGTTTTTACCTTACGCTAACCAAAACATTTGATAGGAAATCCGATTGTATTATAATAGGGTCTAGGGTTTTCAAGTAAATATGAAATAGCCGAAATTGTTACATTATTAAATTCCAGCATACTAGCCACAAAGTGGGTTATACAATCAAGTCCGTTGGCACTTATTGGATTTTGGATTCCATACAATGGCAGGGCTACCGGGGTACCGCCCGTCACAGTACGTGGCCTAGATCACCGTACCGAGGATCACTCCCAATCCCCTGCAACACAAGGTCGGAACATCCCTTACTGGATAATTCCCGCACAAGATACCTCACGGTTGGGATCAGCAACCGCACCACTAAGTCGAAAATAGAAAGGGACATCTAGACAGAGGTAACCTTGTCCTACTTGGGTGCTACCCACTAACCTTGCTGCACCTCCCCTGTTTTAGCCATTCCCGGTTTGTGAGGCTTGAGGTCACGATTACCTTTAAAAAGAACACATCTATCTTAGAATGCTCATCGTCCACCTGACGATGTGCTGAAAGCATTCAATCCATACAAGTTCGTTCCGGGTTCGAACGAAACCGAAGGCATTATCTCGTTACACTCGTTTTGGAATCACCCTCAGAGTTAACGACAATAACCCTTGCACTCTGAATCTTCATCTTCACTTGATTCACGACCTATCGTTAATTTGGATCGATGTGGTATTCGGGTCTCCAGACCTGGAATTCCGGTATACGGAAACCCGATCCCGGTCTCATCGAAATCCAAAACGTGTCTTTTAAGGCCAAGTTGTTTTAAAGTTAAAACAATCCAATTCAATTATCTTTATACACATAGAAGGATAATTCACAATAGATAATCAACATTATCAGATAATCCATATTATCATCACAATTCAACTAAACATCCATATCACACAGCATATATCTCATCAGAGATATCAATCAATGCAAAGCATTCAATATTATCATCCATTCTTAAGTAATGATTTATACCATTTCAAATTAATTTAAAATGAATTAAATTAATTACTTCATTCTATAAATCCTGCTTACTTAACCATTAATTAATTACAAATTAATTAATTATCCTCTAATTACCTTTTTCAATTAATCATCTTTGATTAATTATCTTTTAATTACCTTCAAGTAATTTATCCTTAATTAATTACTCAAATTAATTATCCTTAACCACTTATTGTAATTAATCTTTAATTACATCATTAATTAATTAACTAAAATTAATTAAGTTAATCAACTATAATTAATTACATTAATCCTTAATTAATTACATTGATTAATTACTTCATTTATTAATTATTACTTAGTTAATCAATTCTTACTTACATTATTAATTATATTAATTAATGATCCTTAATTACAAATTAATTATTAATTACTTAATTAAATTAATTACATTAAGTAATTAACCTTTAATTAAACAACATTTATTAATCACCTTGATTAACCTCATTCAGTAATTAACTCCCCTTAATTACTTTCATTAACTAAATTAATTACTTCCTTAATTAATTTCTTAATTAATCCCTTGATTAATTCACAAGTAATTAAACTTAAATTACTTTCCTTAATACATAACCAATCAATTAATTACTTCCAGTAATTATCTTATTATTTACTTCCCTAAATAATCATACCTTAATAATTACATAAAGTAATTATTATCAAATCATCTCTTGATTATTCTAAATTAATTAAACTTAATTAATTAATTTAACTAAATCAAATTAACTTCAATTAATTACAATAAGTAATTAATTCTTAATTACTTCCAATAAGTAATTACATTTAAACAAATTCTATAATTGCTTATCTTTAAATTAATTAAACTAATTAATTATCAAAATTAATCCCATTAATTAATTATTTAACAATCCATAGTTAATGACTTCATTAATTATTATTTAATTACTTTCCTTAAGTAATTAACTTATATTAATTATTATTAATTCTAAATTAATAAATCTTAATAACCATTTTATTAATCTCTAATTACTAAATTAATTAAGTGCTAACCATAACTTAATTAATATTTAATTACTCTATTAATTAATTCCTAACCATTAATTAATACTCTAATTTATAATTCTTAACTACAAATTAATCATCCCTAATTAATTTATCTTAATCATAAATAAATTAGTTTAAACCTTTAATTACCTATTTAATTAATCCAAATGATTAATTAATCAAATAATTTAATTATCCAATAAATTTTCTAATTAATTTAATGAACACAAATCTTTAATTACTTTAAGATAAACTTTGTTCTTATTGAAAATCAAGTTATCATTTACAAAGTAATTTAAATTGATTTACTTAAATTTTATCTTCAAAATTTCATTTTTAAATTTAAGGATTTAAAATGAAACAAATTATCTTTAACAAAGTTTAAAACCAATTTTTTTAAAAACTTTTTAAATTCACATATTAAAGAATACTTATCTTATAAAAGAATTTTAAAAGAGTTTAAATCAAATTCCTTTTTAAATTCAAACCTTTAAAATATAACTTAACATTTAAACTTATTAAACATTTAAACTTAGATTTAAACTTAATTTAATTCTTCTTTACATTTTAAAAACCCAGTTTTAGATTTTTAAAACAAAGCAGATTTAATCCTTAACCCAGAAAATTTAACCCGAGCCTTACTTAAATTACTTCGAGCCAAAACCCAAGATACTTCGAGTCACCAACCTAAATTACTCGAGAAACTCGAGACTACAACACTACCCAAACCCAGATTGATACAACACACTGCCGTGCACATGCACAACCAAACGCGGCGACTCCGACCATCAGCGTTGATCCTCACAAGTCGACGACGATCCTCACACAAGATTCCGACTATCAGAACATTAATTCAAACTCAAAATCGAATTCGAGCACTCGAGCACCCACCTAGAACAAAAACAATCCCTGGAAAACTTCTCGTACTCCTACGTCCGATCATCAGAGTGGCTGAAACTCCGTCTACACCATCGCCAACATCTCCTCTACTATCTCCCTGAATCTCGTTGAACTCGATTATCCAGAGAAGTCGTAATGATCAAAATACCCAACCTAGCTAAGACTAGGGTTACAAACTAAAAACAATCACCGCTGTCACCACCGGTCTCTGACCAACATCCTGGCATTTTTCCCTTATCCACTGATCATCAGACTATCACTAGATAGAACCCCTTCCTCCCAGACCACATAGATCATCAGAAAACCCCATATTTCCATTTCCAGTTCATCCCAGAACTACACACTCAATCCATCATTAAAAATTATGATTTTAGTTTTAAAAATCATGTTTTTGTTTATGAATTCAATTTATAATACTGAATTTATAAATTACAATATTTGAATTTTCACATTATTTAACATGCACTGATGTTTTTCCTACTGCCAGAGACAATTAGGCTTTATTTTGACTAACTTAAAATTTTAAACATTAATTTATGTTAAATCAAACAACATTTATTCATAAATCAAATCCTATCAGAAACTAGATTAAGTGATAATGGATTTAATTGGAATTTTTGAACCTGGAAATAACCAAACAGAACAAAGCACACATATGAACATCATGCATATCAAACATTCATATGTACACAACATATTTCACCATACAGATTTATTTCAACAATATTTGCATGCAACCATATTTATAGTTAACTTTTAAAAATAAAGTTACTCACTTGATTAAAGATGAAACAGAGGCAGAGCCTTATTTTGAAAAGCTTTTTGAAACTGAGAATCTTAAACTGGAATGCCTCATTGATTTAAAAACTGGAGTTGCTGGAGCTTTAGATTGCTTTAAACCTACATGCAAGATGGCTTCCAGGTTGAAAAATGACTGCAAGCAGTTTGAATTGCTTCCAGACAAATTCCCAGGTTTGCTTCAATTATCTCAGATTGAAGAAAATGCTTGCAAGCTTCCAGATTTGCTTTGCATACTTCCAGATTAAGAGAAAATGCATCCTAATCATCTAAGGTTGAAGATAGCGAATGCAGGTTTGCAGGCTGAAGACTTTTATTTGCAAAATTGGTCTTTGAAAATGATTTTCTAGTTTTTGAGGAGGAACAGATTTTGATTTGCAAACTTGTTTACAGGTTTTTGAATTTGATTTCTGATTTGGATATCTTTCTGGGTTTTGTTTTTAGTTTTTGTAAAGATGAAGAGAAAATTAGAAGTTGAGAATATTTTGAACGGTAAAACTTTGAACTGGAAACAATAACCAGATTTCTTTCTTTTGGAAAATGAGCAAAAAGAATGAGAAGGGAAAGAGATGTATATATAGATTTAATTTGGATTTATTGAAAATTAAAGAAAATAAAATAAATAAGGGACACTTGTCATTAGTATTTCTAATTACTTAACACTTGTTATTATGAGGCTTTAGTATAATTACACTTGTCTTTGTATTTTATCTTATTTTTATTTAGTTTAAAAGTATATAAAAGTCTTTTCTTATTTATTAAAATACTTATCTATATATATTAAAGAGAAACAAAAGCTAATTACATTTATAAATAAAAGTTTATACAAATATTATAAAATTCAACAATTTAAATATTTATTCTTTTGAATTTCAACTTTAAATTCAAATTAAATCTAAATTTCCAATTTACCAAAGCTTTTCTATTTACAATATATACAAATAAATATATATATATTCAAATAGAAAATATCTTATTAACTTTTAAAAGATAAAATCATCAATTAAATACTTATTTAATCAGATTATTAAATTAAATTCAAATCTTATTATCAAAGATTATCCATATCAATTTAATTATTCAACAGATTATTAAATTGATATTGTCAAAATTTCCGGGATATTACACTAACGTAGTTTAGCCATTTGACTTGCCTAGTATTTTCATCTATAACTATTGGCTTTCCAATTAGATTAGCTAATTTACTTATCCCTCTAGCATTCCATCGGGCCAAATTAAATTTTTTCAGTCTCACCCATACAGGGTAGGTCTCTAGCATATCACGCTCAAATTAGAAGTTAACATCCCATCTTTTCATGAATATTAGCTTGCTATCAATAAACCAAGGTCCACCATTTAGGATTTTATCAAGATCTTCTTGAAGTTCAAATTTAATAAGGTAAAACCCATTGTCCCTAGAATAAACCTCCCATTTGCTCTTAGATTTCCACTCCCTTTTCACATAGGCATTAAAATAAACAAAGTAATGGCGTTTACCTGCCATGTATATGAACATAGAGTTAGTTCACATTTCATTAGATGTTTGGTAATCCAAATCATCAATAATGACTAAAGCACCCTCCAGATCTGATTTTGGGCAGTGAAACTCTATACTATCTTTGATTTCCATGCTTTTACCTTAGAGATCAGCCCAAGGATTTGAACCTTGCTCAAGATTTATCTTGAAAAGGTTCAGCCTAGCTTTAGGTTTAGCCCAAACATTAGGGTTTCCTTGGCCTCCATCCATCACTTTTTGCTTGCCTTTCTGCCGTGCTGCCTGCCACCCGCCTCCTTCATCATCATCAGGTTGGGTACTGGAGGGGCCCGAGGATGTGGCAGCGGTTGTGTTGACTAATGGTGGCATCTTAGATAAGGTCGCCATTTTTATTTTTGTTAAATCACATACATACACAAATACATATATATATATATATATATATATATATATATGATTTCATACATACATTATATATATATTATTAACTTTATAAGATACTAATATATCCGTTTAATTTTTTTCTTCTTATTTTGATTCTGAATTTCCAATAAAATAAATAGGTTTTAATATAATTTAAATGATTTTTAATACTCAAATACATATTTATATATATATATGTGTGTGTGTACACATAAGTTATATATATATATTCATAATATAAATTGAGTATATATATGTATGTATGTATCTCCGTGTGTGTATTTTGCAGTATTTTGTATACATGAATTAAAGTGTATAAACATACATTTGGACTATATATTTGTATATTAGATGAGCTAACATGTCCGTTGCAGTGTAAATCCCAGCACTTAGACACGGGCATGTTATACCTTACACGGATTGCTATGTTACACATGCACACACAAACACACATATGTGTATATGATACACATTTATATATGTATATATTATTAATTACATAATATAAAACTATATTATAAATTTAAATCAAATAATGATTATATTTAAAATAATTGGAAATGTTCTTAATAAATTAAACTTTATAGGCCCAATAAAGATCTAAAGTGGTAAGTTCACCCATTTCCTCCACTGTGGGCTGGCCTGGTTCCAATGCAGTACACATCTATTAAAATTTTATAATTAATTTTTCATAAATATTAATTAATTCAATTAATTTATAAGAACTATAAATTAATTAAATTGGATGGTAAAAGGAGTATTCAACGTTTTGATTGTGTGACTCTTAGATGTAAATCAGGTCAGCGATTAATATTGAACAATTTGAATACTAACGTCCACAGATCACTTACTAGGTGGTGTGACAGTTTGATCGAATTTATCGTTTACTTGGTTTTAGTAAAATCCAATTTTACTTTGTTTAGTGTTAGTGGCAATTTTTTACACAAATTCTCTTCATCAAAACTATATCACTTTGTACTTATGGAATTTGGTAATGGTTCAAATTTCAATATTATCCATATTCAACTCTATGATCCAAATACAAAGTCATTGGTTCAATAATAAAAATTATTATTAACCGAACTGCTCTAGTCAGAGACTTTGACTTTGAGTTGACTTCAGTTGACCGTGATACTAACCTCATATAACTGAGAAGACAAATCCTCTCTTGAATAGTGTTTCACTTCCATTACTTCCACTCGAACCAACTATAGTAATTTGATAGACGTTGTGCCACGATTTAAATTTAATCAAAGTGGAGCTTCCACATTGAAGCTCAACAGTATTCTTAAGTCAAGAAAACTGTGTAATATTGTTACATCGATATTTTTGTTTGACCTTAGTTATATTAACCAACAGAAAATTATTGAGTGAGTCATTCCATGGTTATCCAATAATTATCAATATGCAACCCCTTGGTGCCCCCAGCAGCCAGGAGTAATACGCTGCCTAATATTTTGAGAGCGTTACGTACTCTAGTCTATACGGATGTATCAGTATCCAGTTTTAATACATCTTTACTAGGAATATTTAAAGCAGTATGTTTATTTTATTGTGATAAATCACTCATGATTACAATGCATTATAACTACTATCACAAATCATACCATTTATGGATTTTCTATATATATACTTTTAATTAAATTAATTGATTAATATAACATATTATAATAAGTATATGATAAAGAGAGAACACCTTTATATCGAACAAGACTGGTTATCGAGTAAGATATATGTAACAATTACATAATAACCACTAGGGAATACCTCTAACTCTATCAATCTTCCATTTTCACTTAGAGCCAATTATGGAATCTCTATCCCGTCCCTTCTATTAGTTTGATGGGAATAGATCAAGCTAGTCCCATTGTGAATGGATCTGCTATGTTGTTTTAATTATCTACTCTGCCAATCAATTCTCTCTGATGTTGATAAACTTCCTTTATCATATGGACCTAGTCGTAGTATGTTTCTTGACTTCTGGTGAGCTCTTATCATTACATCGTTATCATATAACAATAATGTAGTATTCTCAATACTTGGAATCATCCATCGCTCAATTATAAATTTGTGAAATATATTTATACATTGCTTTTATTATGCCACTATTCAGGGCGATGTACTTAGCCTTTTCATCGAATAAACCACAATGTGTTGTTTGGAAAATTTCCAACTTAAAACTTCTTAAGTAAGGTTTGGACATGAATTTAATATTGACATATTATACGCAACATCACTCATGAAATTTGAGTCCCTTCACTCCTTCATAAGAAGTACGTTTTTCCTAAAAATAGTTCTCTAGTATTTTGTAGATATTCGAGAATACTCTAAACTACCATTAAGTGATCTTAATTTGGATTTTATATTTGCTTCATGTAGCAAATACATAATCAAGTTTTGATTGTAAGCAACACAACATGTATAAGAATTCGTATTACTATTGCATAAAGGATCCATCTTACATGTTCCATATTAAACATTTTAGTAATATGTCTTTGCCTATCATTTGGGACATTCCAAACATCCTTTATACTTAATATAAGAGATATAATTTATAAATCCAATATCAAGTATTAAACAACCAAACTATTACCAATTTTAACATAAATACATTGTTAACAATCAGAAGTATATTGTTTACTTATAGTTTAGAAATATCTATGTATTTTTTAGTGGTTCTTTCTTATGGACACACGCTTCCTCTGCATTTTTCATTGAAAATCAAACTGTTTGATATTTCTATCAAAAACTTATTCAATTATTATGGGATAGAACGATACTTCATATCATTTCATGGATCATATCTGAAAAACCCACAAACTCAATACCGCTACGACTGACTTCGAGACACTTTAGTTGTGATGTGAAAATAGTATATTCTTAATCATTATTTATAATCTTCCAATTCAACACATATGCAGCAAAACACAAAGTCGTAACAAAAAATAATTTTGTGAGTACATATAACTTAAGCACGTTGAATAACTAATCTATTACATTAATTACAACAATAGAAATTCACGATGTTATTCTTATCACCGTTGTTCTTTGTATTCCAACTTCATTAGTCTTGCTCTTGAAGATTTATTCACCGATGATGGATCATATCCCTTCGGGTACAACTATCAAAATCATATTTTGATACTATACTTGGAATCCATTTTGAATTTGCGCATCATATCATATTTTAGAGTCAATAAAATTAAATGTTTAATTGACTATTGAGGATTATCTATTTTCAACGTTGATAAGAAACTCATAGTTTCTCTTCAATATGCAAGAATATTTATTAGACATTCTATGTTTTTTTAGGTTTGTTTAATTTCAATTCATCCCACGTAATCAGTGTCATCTTTAGATCGTGTCCAAATTTATTTTACGACCAATAATTTCTAAAAGAAATTCGTTTGCTATAAAGTTGGTATTTCTTAAAACAACAATGTTTCTCAGTGCAATGGAATAGGTATTCATAAGGACTTTACAAATTGCCTTATATACAAAACTGATTTGGTTTTAGTTTAAAATATTATCTTCAAAACATAAATTAGTCACCCAATGACAATTGTTCCCAAACTCCTTTCGGGGCGATTCATATAATCCCTTATGAACAATTATTATGTGTAGCCTTTTAAAGAACGGGGCCAGCTCACAGTGGAAGAAATGGATGAATTTCAAAGTTTTAACCATTTTGGATCTTTAATGGGCATATGAAGTTTAAATTCATTTAGAACCTTTTTAAATTTAGTTTAAATAAAATCATGTATTTTATTTAAATTATTTAAAGGAAAGTTTAAAATAAAATTTAATTTTAATTGTACAGTGTATCAAATATTAGGGAAGGAAACCTTTCATTTCTTTCCCTAAATCAAGTAATTAATAGAGAGTGTAAATTGCATTAAATGGAGAGGGAAACCTTTCGTTTCTCTCTTTAATTAATAGTTGGTTCATGGAATGAAAACTGACAAAGTCCAAATGTATTCTAAGTGTAACATATCAGGTTGCGTACAAAGATTTAGTTAAATTGTAATTTGAGATTTATTTAATTTTGATTTTACTTAAATAAGTACACACACACACACGGATATATATATATATATATATATTTATGTATGTGTGTATCATATACGTGTGCGTGCGCGCGTGCAAGTGTAATATAGCAATCTGTGTAGGGTATAACATGCCCGTATATAGATTTTGGGATTTACATCGCAACAGACACATTAGCTCATTTTGTATGTATTGTATGTTGTCACTTATGTGCATGAACATATAGTTATAAATTACAAATGATGATCTGTGTGTGTGTGTGTATATATATCTGTGTGTGTATGTATGTATGTAAAAATATATATTTTATCATCAAAATATTGTAGAAAATATTTATTTATTTATATAACTATATATTGTACCATAAAAAATCATATATGTATATATAGATAAATATATTAAAATAATCATTATTTTTTCTTTCTAATTAGGAAACATGTCAGATCTGAATTTATAATGATTTTAATATATGTGTGTGTGTGTGTGTGTGTGTAACACTCCTAATTTTTGTTTAACATTATTCAGGATATTTAATTAGATAAATTAAATAGAATAATGTGGTTGATTAGGGAGATGAGATTAATAAATCCAATGGTCATGTCTTTATGAATGAACTAAAATAAGACTTAACTAAATTAAGAATGAGGAATTTCCTAAGGGGTAAACTAGGAAATGAGACTACATTCCTTAGTATAAATCCCTCCCTCCACCTTAATAAACTTTTACCCTCTCATTCATAACTCCTCACTATATTTCGGCCAGCCATTAGAAGCTCAAGGATGAAGAGGAAATCAACTAAAAGCTAAGGAAGTAATGGTAGGAAATTATCTCATTCTCCAATTAACTAATCAAGATGAATAATAGTGTAAATCATCTCATTTTAACTTGTTTTGTTCGGTTATAGATAATAACTGAATTTATTTTGCTGTGTTGATGATGTTCGGATCTGATAACCATTGTTTTGATAGAATAATGATTTATGGTGATTTATTGGGATTTTTATGGAATTAAAATGATGGGTTTTAGAGTAAAAACCTTAGCAAACGACCTCCAAACAGTGTGATTTTTTGATATGTTGTGTAAAACATAATTTTGGAGATGGGTTTTTAATTTCATAATTTTAGGATTTAATAGGAATATTCTATGAATTTCCTAAGGTGAAAAAGGCATTTATTTCGGGTTTTAATTATTAAAATAATAAAATGATGAATTTTTCCCCAAAATTTTTATATGACAAAGAAAATGTTATTTCAGATTTTTGGTGAATTTTTGAGATTTTTTCCAAGTGATTTCGATTTATTGTGATTTTTCTAAGTCAAAAAGGCTTGGAAGTATATTAAAATATTAATATAATTAATTATTTTGAAAAAAATTTCAAAAATATTAATTCTGATCTGCAGTAGTTTTTCTTCAAAGATCCGTCCTTAATCAATAGAAATTTGACAAATAATTGATAAAGTTGTCCTTAACCAATAGAATTGGACAAAACATATATGTGGTAGTTTTTCCACTTATTTACGATTCTACCACTGAACCTTCCACCTTAGAACCTTCCGCAGCATTTCTGTAGCTTTCTGCAGTATTTTTAATGAACCTTTCATCATTAAAACCTTCCGCATAGATAATTTCATCATTTTCAGGACCTTTCGGGAGCAGTTGTAGAATGCTACGGAAAATCCTTCGGCAGCAACCTGTCGGCCTTGCCGAAAGCAACCTTTCGACCTTGCCGGAAGCTACTTTCAATAGCAGTTACCAATGCTACAGTAAACCCTTCGGCAGCAACCTTTCGGCCTTGCCGGAAGCTACCTTTCGGAAGCAGTTGTAAAACGCTAGGGAAATCCTTTTGCAGTAGTTTTTTCCAGCTTTGTTTATAAAACTTCAAATAGGCATAACTTTCTAACCGTAAGCCCATTTTTCTATCGTGACCACTCTACGGAAAGGTAAATAATCATTTGAACATAATGGAATAGGTTAGAGACCTTAATTTTATGCGTATTAAAAGTTATGACTAAAACAAAGTTTTATATTTCCGGAAGAGGTTGTTTTCTTTGCTTTCGAATATGTTTTCTTGGTTTTCTTTACCTTCGAAGGAAATACTTTCAAAAGGGTTATATAATCGATTTCTTTTGACCAAGTTATATATTTTTGAAAGGTAGAATTTAAAGTATTATAAGGCAGGAGCCTAATGTTTTTAAGAGCTTTCGAAGGAGGTTACCGCATGAAGTCGAAAGCTAGGTTTCGAAGGTGTCGAAAGGTATGGTTTTTCAATGTTTTCGAAAGGCTAAGGTTTAAAGGATTTAAGGTGGATGTCATATGTTTTTAAAGCTGGTAAAAAGAAGGTTTTAAAAAGGTTTCGAAGGAGTCCCCTTCAATGATTTCAAAAGGTTTATTAAAGGATATAAGGAGTTACCTTCAGTACTTTCGAAGGGTCATATTAAAAAGGTTTTAAAGGAGTACCTTCAATGTTTTCGAAAGGTTGTTTAAAGATTTTAAACAAAGGTTTCGAATATAAGGACTAGGCAGATAGCCTAAGTGTTTTTAGCTATAAAGGACTTTAACTTATTTTAAAGGATAGTTAATCCTTATTGAACATCATCAACGTTATTTTGAGTAAAGTATATATAACATGGCAAAATAGCTTAGAGTAAAGCTAGAGGTATATTTCCTTGTATATTTATGATTTGACGGACTAAATCGTTTTGAAAAGGTTTTCAAGGAAAATTTTGATGGGCGGTTAGCTCAAATATTATGTAGAGTAGTTAGCTCAGACATTTTGAAGGGTAGTTAACCCAAAATAAAATTCGACCATTCAGCTCATTTAAATTCGGACAGTTAGTCCATTTTGTAGGCAGTTAGCCTAGAGGACAGTTAGTCCAGATAAAGCAGTCAGTTCTGATATGAACAGATAGTTCATTTTTAGCATAACAGACCTTGCTAATTTTTAAGGACAATTAGTCTAGATAGAGCAGTCAGCTCTGATATGAACAAATAATTCATTTTTAGCATAACGGACCTTGCTAATTTTTAAAGCCAGTTAGTCCACCCATTTTTTTCCTGTTTTGGGCAGATAGCCCATTATCTAGCATAAATGAATATTGCTATTTTGGTAAAATCAGTTTTAGGACAAATAGTCCAGAAAAGAGCGGATAGCACAAAAATGAATATTGCTATTTTGGTAAAATCTGTTTTAGGACAGTTAGTCCATAAAAGAGCGGATAGTTCAGAATTTAGGACAGATAGTCCGGTAAAGAACATATAGTTCAGATTTTAGACAGATAGTCTATGTTATTTCATGTTTTAGCATAATGGATATTGCTATATTATTATTATAATCCGTTGATTAATCAGTTTGGTTGTAGGAAAGGATTTGCAAAATAAATGTTTTGAAAAGGGATACTAGTGAGGGGAAAACCCGTTCCACTAAGCGGCGTGGTCTCACTAGATTTCTATTTGGTTTGAGATGATAGACTATTATTCATACCAGGTTTTATGTCTGATTCGAATTTTTTATTTTCCTCTTAAACTCTCGGGTACCCAATTGATTTTGAGTAGTTTGTGATTGAGGGTTTTCAGGTTTTCTTAGACGAATAAAGATTCTGGAGGCGTGCAGGAGGCAACTAGTTATTTAATTTTTTCTTTTCCGTTGTGTATTTGGATGTAAAGGCAGATTTATTAGCCTTACTATATACTCTGGTCAACCAAGGGGCATCTTCATATGTCGCTCTTGGCGTATGTGTAATAATTATATTTTGCTGAACGTGCTTAACGTTTTGGGATTATGTAATGAACATGAAATGTTTTGGTTTGAATGTGGAAATATGTTTTTGAATTGTTAAATTTTTCCACATTCTTGTGATCTGTTTATCAATGTATCTAGCACCGCCGTATTTGGTCGTCGAAGATTATTAACTATGGATGACTGCAGCATTCGTAGCCGTTAGTTTTGGGTCTCCAAGTAGGGGGATGTTACAAGTTGGTATCAGAGCATAGGTTTATGATAAAACATAAAATAAACCAAACATTTTCAAACATAATCCTAATGAATTAGAAAATAAGATTGGGGTTTGGGTTAACGTTATAGTAACGTACTTGTATTTTATATATATATAAGTACGTGTTCCCCTCTCTCTTAGACCGTTCTTTTGTATCTTACTAAGACTCGTATGCAGATTTACGAGAAAGAAGATATGGAAACAAGAAACAGAAGAGGAAATCTAGATGGAGGAAGCACCACAACAAATGGTAATGCTCGACCTAATACTAGGAGGAACCAAGGTCGACAGGCTAATGCTAATCCAAATGCAGTGGCCAATGTAGGTGTTGGAACCCTGCCAGTAGATATGGGGATGATGTATCAGTTCTTCGTCAACTTGATGCAAGCTGGTGCATCTGCAGCGGTAGCTGGAGGTGATGCTGTGAATATTGGAGGAGCCAACCCTGTGGTCCCAGTTGGCAATAACTATGCCAAGTCGAGCAGGGATTATACTAGTTTGGGAGGAAAGCCTTTTCATGGAACAAAGGATGCTGTTGAGGTTGAGAACTGGATTTTGAATTACGAAAGGATCTTTACGGATTTGGGCTTAGACGATGGAGAGAAAAGATGGCTGGCCTCTAGGCAGTTGCAAGGGTTAGTGCTTCATTGGAGGAACAGTGTGACAGTCGGAGTTCCGGGGGAAGAGCTAAATTGGGTTGATTTTAGAAGAAAGTTTAAGCAGAGGTTCTTGTCCGAGGTTGCCAAGTCGGCATTGATGAGGAAGTTCATGGATCTTGTACAAGGAGGGATGTCAGTGATCGAGTATGCTGTTAAGTTTGATGAGCTATCTCGATATGGTTATGCTTTGGTTGACACTGATGTCAGAAGGAGTGAAAGATTTATTAGAGGATTAAGGCCAGAGCTCGGCAGAATGGCTATGACTCATATTAGGGAGCCTTGCCATGTAGTGGTAGAGATTGCTATTATCCATAAGGAGATGATTGTTGTGTTTGTTAGGAAGAAACCAGTTGAGCTTCGGGCCCTTCAGGGAAAGAAAAGGAAATTCTTCAAGAGGAGAGGAGCCCAGAAAGGGGATGCTGCCAAGAAAGTAAAGGTTGATTTAGTGTGTTATAAGTGTGATATGCCAACGAGTGCAAATCTAGTAAAGGAAAGAAGCCTGTAGAGAAGAAGAATGTGAAATGCTACAACTGTGATCAAGTTAGGCATTATAAGAACCAGTGTCCAGAGCTAGTACGGGCAGACAGAGGGAAGGTGTTTGCTATTGGACTACCGTCTTCATCTAGACCTATTGCCGCAGAGAAAGGGAAAACTATGATGGAAGGTACGCTTTTGATTCATAGCATACCAATTAGAGTACTTTTTGATACTAGTGTATCAGACTCATTTATATCGCAGTATTTGGTAGGTTATGTATAGAACCCACATACCTTATTACTTCCTTAAGAGTTGCAAATCCAATAGGAGGGCATGAAACTCTTGGGATGAGATGTGACTAGTTAGAACTTAATTTGTTAGGTCACATGTTTGCATTCAGTTTGTATGTTTTTGGCTTTGTAGATTTCGGGATCATTTTGGGTATGGATTGGTTGGGTAAGTATGAAGCTAAGATATTTTTCCAGGATCGAGAAATATCATTGAGGCACCCAGATAGTCATAACCGAATCATTTTCTCAATGGAGAATTCCAGTAAGAGTTTTTGTGCTTTGTTAAGTGCCTTGGAGGTGGGAGACGACCTTAGTCAGGTTCGTGTAGCAAGAGAATTTGTAGATGTATTTGAGTCGATCACTGGATTACCACCAAAATGTGATGTAGAGTTTCAGATAGACCTTATACCGGGAGCTGAACCTATCAGTAGACCATCTAGCAGAATGTCGACGACAAAGATGAAGGAATTGAAAGTGCAGCTAATGGATCTTGAGGGAAGGAATTTTATTAGACCAAGCAGTTCGCCTTGGGGAGCGGCCGCGGTGTTTGTTAAGAAACCAGATGGGTCGTTAAGGATATGTATCGACTACCATAAGGTAAATGAGAGGACGATCAAGAATAAGTATCCTTTGTCGAGAATCGATGACTTATTTGATCAATTGAGTGGAGCTAGAGTGTTTTCTCAATTAGACTGGACGACAGGTTTCCATCAGCTAAGAGTGGAAGAGGACAGTATCCCATTGACGGCATTTCGAACCAGATATGGATCATATGAATGGTTGGCGATGCCATTTGGATTGACAAATGCACCTGCTTTCTTCGTTGATTTGATGAACCGAGTTTTCCGAGAGCACATGGATAGGTTCGTATTGGTATTCATAGATGATATTTTAGTATACTCAAAAGTTGAAAGAGAGCATGAGATTCATCTTAGAGTGGTGTTGGAGACGTTGAGGCAAAATCGGCTAAAACCAAAATTTTCCAAGTGTCATTTTTGGAAGAAAGAGGTTAAGTTTCTTGGTCATGTGGTTTCAGAAAAGGGATTGTCAGTCGATCCGGAAAAGATTGAAGCTGTGAACAATTGGAAGAGACCAGAAATGGTGACCGAGATCAGAAGTTTTCTTGGACTTGCTGGCTATTACCGGAGATTCATCAAAGATTTTTCGCAAATAGCAGTGCCTTTGACTAATCTTACTAGGAAGGAAGTGAAGTTTGTTTGGTTTGGCAAATATGAGGGAGCATTCCTTAAGTTAAAGCATTTGCTGACCAATGCTCTAGTATTAGTAGTTCCAAATGGTAACCAAGGGTTGGTAGTATACACAGATGCATGTGGGATGGATTAGGAGCAGTTTTGATGCAAAAAGGCAAAGTTATTGCTTACGCATCTAGGCAGCTTAGACCGCACGAAGTAAGGTATCCTACTCATGACTTGGAGTTAGCAGCGGTAATTTTTTCCTTGAAGATTTGTAGGCATTATCCCTTAGGGGAGAGATTTGAATTGTATACTGATCATAAGTTTTTGAGATACCTATTCTCTCAGAAGGAGTTGAATATGCGACAGCAAAGGTGGCTGGAATTTTTGGCTGCTTATGATTTTGATATAGAATATAACCCAGGGAAAAGCAATAAAGTAGCGGATGCTCTCAGCAGAAGACATCAGAATGTGGTGTTGGCTATGTTGCTTGAGTGGAAAGATCTGGAAGCTTTGACCAGTTGTGGTGTGCAGTTAAGATCGACTGCTAGTTCTAGTCAGAGTACTGCTATGTTGTCCTGTTTGGAAGTTTGACCAGTACTGATCGAGGAAATTGCTTCTAAACAGAAGGAGGATCCATTATTAGCTGAGAGGATCAGAAGGCTTGACGTTGGAACCGAGGTCGATGACTTGAAAGATTTTTGCCTTGACCAGAGAGGATGGTTGAGAATGAAGGGACGGTTACGTGTTCCAGATGTGGAGAACTTGAGAAGAGAAGTACTTGAGGAATGTCATCGATCCAAGTTTACAATTCATCCTAGAGGGACCAAGATGTATCAAGATATAAAGAGGACCTTCTATTGGGAAGGCATAAAGAGGGATGTTGGCTTGTGGGTTAGGCAGTGTGTGAACTATCAACAAGTAAAAGCCGAACATCAGAAGCCAAGTGGGTTACTTCAGCCTCTAGATATTCCAGTTTGGAAATGGGATTCGATATCCATGGATTTTATAGATGGGTTGCCCAGGTCAAGGAGAGGAAATGAGAGTATATAGGTTATTGTAGACAGGTTGACTAAGAGTGCTCATTTCATTCCAATAAAGTCGACCAGAACGGCACCTATTTTAGCGAAGTTGTACATGAAGAACATAGTTAGACTTCATGGGATTCCTAGTAGCATAGTCAGCGACAGGGATGGATTATTCACTAGCGAATTTTGGAGGAGTCTACAAGAGGTACTAGGTGCCAAGTTCAAGATGAGTACAACTTATCACCCACAGACAGATGGGCAGAGAGAGAGTCAACAAGGTACTTGAAGACTTGCTAAGAGCTTGTGTACTGGGCTTTGGTGGATCTTGGGAGGACCACCTACATTTGATTGAGTTTTCCTATAATAATAGCTATCAGACTAGTATAGGAATGATGCTTTTTGAAGCTTTGTATGGAAGACCATGCAAATCGCCGGCATGTTGGTTAGAGGCTGAAGACAGATTGCTCTTAGGTCCGGATTTGGTTAGAGAGGCGTCATAAAAGATTGAATTAATCGGAGGATGGATGAAGGAAGCTCAATCTAGGCAGAAGAGTTACGCAAATAAGAGGCGTAAAGACCTAGAGTTCTCAGTGGGAGACAGGGTTTTCATTAAAGTATCACCAATGAAGAGTGCGGTATGGTTTGGAAAGTCGGGAAAGTTGGCCCCGAGATATGTTAAACCATTCCAGATTTTTGAAAGGATTGAAAAACTTGCTTGTACAGTAGAGTTACCGAGTAGTATGGCAGGTGTCCATAATGTATTCCATGTGTCTAATCTTCGTAAGTATGTGCATGATCCAGAGGCTACTATTCCTCGGACAGATTTGGAGGACTTGGTAGTAGAGCCTGATTTGACTTTTGTTAGACAACTAGTTTGGGTTATAGCGAGAGATGAGAAAAGATTGAGGACCAAGACAGTCAAGTTAGTGAAAGTTCAGTGGAGCGACAACGAGAAGGACTGTACTTGGGAGACAAAGGACATGATTTGAGATGCGTATCCTGATCCTCTTTGAGGTTATGCTCTATATTTGTTTTATATAGACTTATTAGCTGGTAGGGCATACTAACTTTTGTTTGCATGGTGGTTATGCTTGTTTGTAGTCCTTACTGAATTTCGAGGACGAAATTTTCTAAGGGGGGAGCATGTAACACTCCTGATTTTTTTTAAACATTATTCAGGATATTTTATTAGATAAATTAAATAGAATAATGTGATTGATTAGGGTGATGAGATTAATAAATCCAATGGTCGTGTCTTTATGAATGAATTAAAATAAGACTTAACTAAATTAAGAAGGAGGAATTTCCTAAGGGGTAAACTAGGAAATGAGGCTACATTCCTTAGTATAAATCCCTCCCTCCACCTTAATAAACTTTTACCCTCTCATTCATAACTCCAAACTATATTTCGGCTAGCCATTAGAAGCTCAAGGAAGAAGAGGAAATCAACTAAAAGCTAAGGAATTAAATCTAGGAAATTATCTCATTCTCCAATTAACTAATCAAGGTGAATAATTGTGTAACTCATCTCATTTTAACTTGTTTTGTTAGGTTATAGATAATAACTGAATTTATTTTGCTGTGTTGACGATGTTCGGATCTGATAATCATTGTTTTGATAGAATAATGATTTATGGTGATTTATTGGGATTTTCTTGGAATTAAAATGATGGGTTTTAGAGTAAAAACCTTAGCAAACGACCTCTAAATAGTTTGACTTTTGGATATGTTGTGTAAAACATATTTTTGGAGATGGGTTTTTTATTTCATCATTTTCCGAGTTAATAGGAATATTCTATGAATTCCCTAAGGTGAAAAAGACATTTATTTCGGGTTTTAATTATTAAAAATAATAAAATGATGAATTTTGTCCTGAAATGTTTATATGATAAAGAAAATGTTATTTCAAATATGAATTTTTGAGATTTTTCCCAAGTGATTTTGATTTATTATGAATTTTCTAAGTTAAAAAGGCTTAGGAATTATATTAAAATATTAATATAATTAGTTATTTTGAAAAAAAAATTCAAAAATATTAATTCTGATCTGGAGCAATTTTTCTGCAAAGATCTGTCCTTAACCAATAGAAATTTGACAAAGAATTGATAAAGTTGTCCTTAACCAATAGGAACTAGACAAAGCATATATGTGGTAGTTTTTCCACTTATTTACGATTCTGCCACTGAACCTTTCACCTTAGAACCTTCTGCGGCATTTCTGCAGCTTTCTGTAGCCTTTTTAACGAACCTTTCGTCATTAAAACCTTCCGCATAGATAACCTTTCGTCATTATACCTTCCGCAGCATTTCTGCAGTGTTTTTAGTGAACCTTCCGTCATTAAAACTAGACCCGTCAAACGGGTCGGGTCAAGATGGGTCGGGTCAAAATTGACCCGACCCATTTTAAGACCCAACCCTTTAAATACATTTACTAAAAGGGTCAATATGACCCAACCGTTTCATATACGGGTCAACCCGTTTAACCCGTGGAAAAAACATCAAAAAGTAAATAAAAAAAAAAATCTAATGCATAATAAAAACCGCATACATAAAACATAAAATTGCACATAAACTACATGAACTGATACATAGGTGTTTGTTTAACCCAAAACACTGTTGCATAACATGAAATTTGCACTAAATATCATAAAACACCACCAAATATCATGAAAATTGCATACAATGTTGAAAGTGCACCAAATAACACAGACTGCAACAAATAACATTGAAACTGCATGAAATAAGTTTTAAATCTGCATACATAAAACTAAGACAATTAAAAAAAGCAATTCAATTAAAAATTGTGACATTTCCAAGAACAGCAGGATTCTTTTTACAATACGTTGATCTCGACACTTTCTTCAACCTAATTCCAATCAGACCTGCATTGTAAAATAGTAGAACAAGTGAGACAACACTTATATTCAATGATAAAAAAAACAATTGGCTACTATAAACATTAAAAAGGCAACATCTCTTAGAAAGTAACTCAAATCAATTTGAGATCACATGGAAATACTACTGCAACATCTAAAGTTTAGATATACAGGTTAGTGAGTTTCAACTGCAAAATTGTGAACATGAATTGGGTTCCATATGGTAAGCTTTGAGATATTGATATTTCAGATATATAAATTTTAGCCTGATACATATATGGATTTGTCAAAAAGTTTCTTGATGTACATTAAAACAGAAGATGCATAAATCAACGATGACACTTGCATTGAATTGTATCAGATTGTTCGTAAACAATGTTATCAGAGCAAACAAAGTTTATTTGTTTAATCAAAATTTATACAAAAGGGTATTTTGATCAGAAAATTCTAGTTGTTAATAAAATCTGGGAATTGTACATAGGCCAAGGGCATGCATGATACATCATTCAGAAACATTTTACTGCAAAAAGGAAACAAAAGAAAGAGAAAAAAATCTAAAATGCTATGAAATATGTGAACATGCCTGTTGTTCATATATATGCTAATAACTGGAAGTGTAATATCTAGCAAGAGAGTCAGTCACCTGAAACTTCAATACGAACCCACATCAACCCCTTTTTCCTTCAAGAATTCCTTAGCTTCTACTATGTCCTGCAATACAAATATAATGTGAATCCATCTCAGCATATAAACATCATCTTCCCAAAAATACAAATTTACTTTAACAGCTACCTCTTTAAGATTGTCGTGTAATAGAGTTTATGCACTAAAAGTTAGTTCATTTTAAATGATTCAGATAAATCAAGGAGTTTCATATGGATTAAAAATTACTTTTTACATACTTAACACAGTTGCTCCTATCTTTGTCTAACTTCTAGCAAATAATTGATAGATATTCTTCAAACTCAAGGAAAGGTAACAGAGCCATAATATAGTCTGCTCAAATTTACACTTAAGTTATACAGAGATATACACAAAGGAAGCAGCACAAATAATTCCAGTGCATTGTCCAAATTAGATTTTATTCACCAGAGAACACAGTTGCAAACTATTGTTTATATACCAACTATTGTTTCAACGTCATCAAGAACAACTGCTGTCCATTCTTCGAACCTTACGCAATTAAGTTTTTTTTCCTAAAAGCTGAACTCAGAAACCACAAAAAATTGTTCACATTCCATGACATATTAGTAGAATTTAGAATATACACATCTGAGTATAATAATCTAAAAATCACACCTGACACTATGCATTAATGTCTCTTCTTCTTGAGATTGGAACTTTGTAATATCTTCGGTAAGATCCTCGATTGTTTGCACAACTGTATCTCCATACAACCAATCTCTTGTACATAACAATGCTTCGACAACATCTTCTTTTAGTGAACTACGATACTCGTCAAGTAATCTACCACTAATGCTAAAAGCACTTTCTGAAGCCACGGTAGTTACCGGTACAGCCAATATATCTTTTGCCATAAGGGATAAAATAGGATATTGATATTGTTGTGATTTCCAAAATGAAAGTACATCAAACTCTATTTTGCGATCAACCAACCCATCGTTTAAATATGAATAAAGTTCCGATCTAGTAGAATTGCCAGCAAATTCTGAATCTCGATAAGAGTCAAATTGTTCCAACATATCCTCACATTCTTGTGAATAAGGGCCCGTAAACGAACATGGAGATTCCGTGCCTTTTGTAGAATTTGTTTCAATAGGCGACTCTTCTTGCAATTTCTTTGAATATTCAAAGAACAACTCTTCCAATTTTCTTTTTACCTTTTCAAATTCTATGTTACTTCCATATAACCTTTCATAGGAAAATCGAACAAAAATTACTTTGTAACGTGGATCGAAAATACAAGCAATAGAAAGAAACACATTAAACTCTTTCCAATATTTATCAAACTTTTTAAGCATATCGCGTGCCATGGAAGACATAAAATAATCACCATCTATAGTCTTTTTTAAAGTTAAATGAACCAAGAAAATTTCTGGAAAGAACAAATTAGCCGTCGGATAATTTGTTCTTGAAAAAAAGCAGGTGGCATTGTAGAAAACTTCCAAAAAACGTGTGATTTTCTCTGCTTTCTCCCATTCTTCATATAATGGACAATAAGTATAATTAGAATCCACACGTTTCAAGAGATAAAGAGCTTGCTCATAATATATTGCACTTTTAAGCATAATAAATATGGAGTTCCATCTCGTTGGAACATCTTGACGTAATCCCTTATTAGTCTTATCCAAAAAAGACTAGATATGCATTCTACAAAACTTTTTTTTCTAGATTGAGAGCCCCTAATATATTTTATGCTTTCCCGTATGTTGCTTAAACTACTAGTAATAGATTTCATGCCATCTTGCACTATCAAATTCAATATATGTGCAACACACCTAACGTGTAAATATTGGCCATCCGCAACCAATGATCTTCTATAATTGAGATGTGATCCTAACAATTCGATAAACTTATCATTGGAAGATGCGTTATCCAATGTACATGAAAATATTTTATCAACTATTCCCCAACTAAGCAACAAACTTGATATCTTTCCAAATATGGCTGACCCAGAATGAGGAGGCGGCAACAAACAAAAACTAAGCAATCTTTTTTGCAAATTCCATTCATTATCAATAAAATGTGTAGTCAAAGTAATGTATCCATCCGTATTGATTGAAGTCCACAAATTAGATGTTATACTCACTCTCCCGCTACATAAATCTAATATTGCTTTAAGTTTTACTTTCTCATTTTCATAAAGTTTTATAACATCTGAACACGAAGTGTTTCTGGATAAATGTACCACTTCATCATTTAAATAAGAAACCAATTCACGAATACTTTCATATTGCACAAAATTAAATGGTAAATTATGCCGAATAATTGCTTTAATCATTAAATCTCTATATTTCGTTTGACTGAAATTTCCTTTATTGATGTCTTCCACATTTATACTGTGGCATTTCTTAACATGTCTCCTTAAATTATTTGTCCCATAATTATCACCACATATATATTCTCTTTTACATTTTTTACAAAAACATGTACGTTTTTCACCACTAACAATTTCCTTCTTTCGAAATATTTCCAAACATCGGAATAAGTATTTCCTTTTCGTTTACTTCCTACGGAACTACCTACCGAATCAAGATCAATTTCCAATTCTACCATATCTCTTGTTTGACTATCGTGTTCACCAATATTCATCTTCTACAAAAAATATGTAAAAGTCATCAAGACTTTATCATCATGACATATAAAATATATCAAGTTCATCAATGTACCTTGAAGATATGATAACATAAATAAACTCATTACTTGAGCCAATCATTTTAAATCTGACTTATAACAATAAATATTATGATTGAAAATGTAGCTTGTTAAAAAAAGAAAAGAAAGAAAGCTAATATGAATAAATAATACTAAAGAGGGAAGACAAGCACTTGCTTTTAAACACTTGAAAAGTGAAAAATTACTTTGTTTCTTATGAAAATTGGTGCAATGAGTGATTATGTAAAAAATTCTTACCTTTGAGAAAATGAATTTTCACACAAATAGATGCGTTAAAGATAAAGAAAAAGAAAAGGAAGAAGAATGAAAATTTCGAATACAATGTTGAAGAACAAAGGAGTGACCAAAGACCTCCTTGGCTTTTAAGTGTTTGAGTTTAAACATGACATGATGGTCTTTTTTTCATCCAGTATGTGATGTTGTAAACGAGGTTGATTTTAATACCTTAGGTTGATGTCAACTAATGTGTACTTTCTTTGTTTTTTTCCTTTACTGAAATTAACAGTTATCTTGCTGTGAAATTAAGTATATTAAAACACTGAGCTTGTAGGTTGTTATCATATTCATATATCAAACCATAATCTAAAGTAGCTGGATTTAGCAGATAACATTAAAATGCAAACTCTAGTCATTGTTCTTGAAGAAGCATAAAAGAGAAGCTCAAAGTTTACCCTTTCTATGGAAGCTGGTTGCAGAATAGATATTTCAGCTGTTAAACACAATAAATTGCCTGCAACCAAATATAATTTCATTAGTATACTCGGTAAAGATGGACAAGTGTAATTTGTATTTGTTTGACAAATGCTTCTATTAATTAAATGTAGTTAGATGCATAGTTCATCCGGAAGGCAAAAAAGCCACAATCCTTTGACAAGCAAATTGATATATGTTTAAACTTTTGAAGATTGTAATATAGCACAAGTGTAGTGCTAGAACTATACTCGGCATTTCATTAATACAACGATAGACAAAGGAGTAAAAACCTTTATGTTGCTCTGATCATAATATCTACCTTTCAAAAAATTCACAAAATGTATGATATATCTAGGGTCATTCTCTCAAACTATATTACATATACTACATCATAATAAGAACAACAACAACACTTTATAGCTTAAGTAAATTTATAAGGATTCTTTAAAATATATACATTTGCATTTAAGTCCCTTGCATTACAGTCCACACCAAATAAATTATAATCTCCAACCTTATCAATCCTCAAAAAGTGAGGCAACAGACTGAGCTGAAAGGGACGGAGGTCGTCACTCGGCCTCAAGAGGCCAAAACGTGGTAAATAGGCAATTTCGATTGTATTCAGTCTCAAAATTTATATTCGTACACCTTCAAACATAATGGAAGCGTACAAATGTCCAAAATTACTAGCCAAGTTTACATAATTTATTTTGAGACTAGTTAATAAGCAATAAATTAACATTTGTACAAATGCAAGCTTTACAGTTCAATTTCGGCAAAGACAGACACAACGACTACCAGTACGTCACTTCAATCACAATATTGTTCCAATTCCATTATTAAATTTTTTTGCAAAGAAAAAAATTGAGGTTTAGTTAAATCAGGATTCAACCGAGACCCTTTCTACTGTAACACAGTGTTATCGGGATTCAACCTATCTTAATCAACATTTTACTTTGGAGATTTTCAGAACGAAAAAATAGGGATTTTTAGGAAACGAAAAATAGTACCTTTGATTGGTTACAGCTTCAACTTGAAGGTTAAGAGATAGATCTACACAATTTCGAGTGAGGGCGAGAGCAATTGTTTAAAGGGAATCGAGCGAATTGTGAATTAGGGATTAAAAGATGCCGACATCGTATTTTAGAAACGAGATTTTGGAATATGGGTAGGTGGGTATACAGGGTTGTATTGTTTTTAAATGGGCTGAATGAGTATTTGACCCAATGCAAAGTATAATTGAATTGGTTTAACCCAACCCTATTACCAATGGGTTAAAAGGGTTGGGTTAAAGGGTTGTCTTGAATTTTGAAAGCCCTAATTAAAACCTTCCGCATAGATAACCTTTCGTCATTATACCTTCCACAACGTTTTTCGATCTTTCGGTAGTAGTTGAAGAAGACTACGGAAAACCCTTCAGCAGCAACCTGTCAGCCTTGCCAAAAGCAACCTTTCGGCCATGCCGGAAGCTACTTTCAGTAGCAGTTACAAAACGCTACAGTAAACCCTTCGGCTACAACCTTTCGGCCTTATTGGAAGCTACCTTTCGGTAGCAGTTGTAAAATGCTATGGAAACCCTTTTGTAGCAGTTTTTCCCAACTTTGTTTGTAAAACATCAAATAGGCATAACTTCCTAACAGTAAGCCGATTTTTCTATTGTGACCACTCTACGGAAAGGTAAACCATCATTTGAACACAATGGAATAGGTTAGAGACCTTAATTTTACGCCTATAAAAAGTTATGCTAAAACAAATTTTTATTTTTCCGAAAGGGGTTGTTTTTTTTGCTTTCGAATGTGTTTGCTTGGTTTTCTTTACATTCGAAGGAGAAACTTTCGAAGGGGTTATATAATTGATTTCTTTTGACCAAGTTTTATATTTTTGAAAGGTAGAATTTGAAGTATTATAAGGCAGGAGCCTAATGTTTTTAAGAGCTTTCGAAGGAGGTTACCCTATGAAGTCGAAAGCTAGGTTTCGAAGGTGTCGAAAGGTATGGTTTTTCAATTTTTTCAAAAGGCTAAGGTTTAAAGGATTTAAAGGTGGATGTCATATGTTTTAAAGCTGGTAAAAAGAAGGTTTTAAAAAGGTTTCGAAGGAGTCCCCTTTAATAATTTCGAAAGGTTTATTAAAGGATAGGAAGGAATTACCTTCAGTACTTTCGTAGGGTCGTATTAAAAAGGGTTTAAAAGAGTACCTTCAATATTTTCGAAAGGTTGTTTAAAGATTTTAAACAAAGATTTTGAATATAAGGACTAGGCAGATAGCCTAAGTGTTTTAAGTTATAAAGAACTTCAACTTATTTTAAAGGATAGTTAATCCTTATTGAACATCATCAACGTTATTTTGAGTAAAGTATATATAGCATGGCAAAATAGCTTAGAGTAAAGCTAGAGGTATATTTTCCTTGTATATTTATGATTTGACGGACTAAATCATTTTGAAAAGGTTTTCCAGGAAAATTTTGAAGGGAGGTTACCTCAAATATTATGTAGTGCAGTTAGCTTAGACATTTTGAAGGGTAGTTAACCCAAAATAAAATTCGGACAGTTGGCTCATTTAAAATTGGACAGTTAGTCCATTTTGCGGGCAGTCAGCCCAGAGGACAGTTAGTCCAGATAGAGCAGTCAGCTCTGATATGAACAGATGGTTCATTTTTAGCATAACGGACCTTGCTAATTTTTAAGGACAGTTAGTCTAGATAGAGCAGTCAGTTCTGATATGAACAGATACTTCATTTTTAGCATAACGGACCTTGCTAATTTTTAAAGACAGTTAGTCCACCCTTTTTTCTCCTATTTTGGGCATATAGCCCATTATATAGCATAAATGGATATTGCTATTTTGGTAAAATCTGTTTTAGGACAGATAGTCTAGAAAAGAGCGGATAACACAGAAAATGAATATTGCTATTTTGGTAAAATCTGTTTTAGGACAGTTAGTCCAGAAAAGAGCGGATAGCTCAGAAATTAGGACAAATGGTCTGGTAAAGTACATATACTCCAGATTTTAGATAGATAGTCTAATTTATTTCCTGTTTTAGCATAATGGATATTACTATATTATTCTTATAATTAGTTGATTAACCAGTTTAATTGCAGGAAAGGATTTGCAAAATAAATGTTTTGAAAAGGGTTACTAGTGAGGGGAAAACCTGTTCTGCTAAGCGGCGTGGTCTCACTAGATATCCATTTGGTTTGAGATGATAGATTATTATTCATACCCAGCTTTATGTCTGACTCGAAGTTTTTGTTTTCCCCTTAAACTCTCGGGTACTCAATTAATTTTGAGTAGTTTGAGATTTAGGGTTTTTAGGTTTTCTTAGACGAATAAAGCTTCTTGAGGCGTGCAGGAGGAAGCTAGTTATTTAAAGTTTTCTTTTCCGATGTGTATTTGGATGTAAAGGCTCTAAGGGGGCATCTTCATATGTCGCTCTTGGCGTATGTGTAATGATTATATTTTGCTGACCGTGTTTAACGTTTTGGGATTATGTAATGAACATGAAATGTTTTGATTTGAATGTGGAAATATGTTTTTGGATTGTTAAATTTTTCCATATTCCTGTGATCTGTTTATCAATGTATCTAGCACCGCCGTATTTGGTCGCCGAAGATTAATAACTATGGATGACTACAGCATATGTAGCCGTTAGTTTTGGGCCTTCAAGTAGGGGGATATTACAATATATATATTATATTGAATTAAATAGTATCATCCATATTAAATTAATATAAAATAATTATATGATAAAAATTCAAGTTTTATAATTTCAGAAAATCTAGGAACATATTTTAGGACTTAGAATTTTTTTTAGAATTTTTTCAATTAAAATAATATTTTTTAATTAAATAATAGGTTATAGGCTGAAACTAAATTAATTTTAAAAAATATAAAATTAACTCAAAAAATCTATAAAAAAATTAAGGCACTTGGCATGATGAAGTAATTTTTAAAAATATAAAAACTAATTTTGGAAACAAGGATTGTTTTACATGAATTTATTGAATCATATAATCATTAAATAACAATAATAATAGATAAATAAATTAAAAAAATTATTTTAGCACTTATAATTCACAACAAACATAAATAAGTGTTAAGAAAATTTCAGATCAATCTGATACAACAAAAATGGAAACATATGTATTAATTCAAATTGTATGTAAATATTTGAATCATAAATTAATACACACACACACAAACATATACAATTTTAAAATAAAATTTATTTAATATTTAATATCAGATTACAAACATTAAACATTAATTAGATCTATAACATATCTAATCTCCATTGTGACAACAACAATACATACAAAAATCTCACCTAACTAATGAAATAACAATAATCGAATTTATACACATAAGATTAAATGATTAACAAACCATAAAACCATAATAATATGACTAACATATAGAAAAACATTACCCGGAACAGATGCCCTAAAGTCACTTTGAAATAATGAAATCTCTTTCTCTAAAATTCTTTGATTCGTGAGATTGCTTTTCTAGAATCAACGGTCGTTTACTATCAAATAGTTTTGTTTTAACTTGAATTGGATTGAGATTTTGGGATATTTTTAGAGGATAGTTGCTTCCATTAAAAGGAAGAAGAAGAAGGTGGAAGCTCAAAAAAATGAATAAGAATGTAATTAGGGTTTTGAGATCATATTCTATATGGTAGGATAAGAGGGAAGCAACTAGATCTCCACACATCTCCAAACCCTAATCACATACATATTAGCCGTCCCTTCTTCTCTCTAGACTAGCCGCCTATCACTCTAAAATGCATGGTTATGAGCCCATATTACCCCAAATTGAATATATATAATTATATTTAACTTAATTTGTTATCGATATCTCATATCGATCAATAAAATTATAACTTTTATAATTATATGCAACAATTTTATTTCACAAATCATATCCAAATTTTATAATTAATATTTTATAAATATTAATTAATTTATAACAATTATAAACTAATTAAATTGTTTGGTCTAAAGAGAATTCATCATTTTGGTTGTGTGACTCTTGGATGTAAATTCGGTCAGCGATTAACATCGAACTATTTGAATGTTAACGTTCACACTTCACTTTGCAGATGGTGTCAAATTATAGCCAAATTTATCACTTACTCGGCTTCGGTAAAATTTAATTTCACTTTGTTAAGCGTTACCCAGTTGTGACAATTATTTATTCCAATTCTCTTTTTCAAAACTGTCACTTTGGACTTATTGAATTTGGTAATGGTCAAAATTCCAACATCGTCCACATTAAACTCTATAATCCAAACACATAGTTCTTGGTTCAATAATAACAATTATTACTAATCGGACTACTCTGGCCAGAGATTTTGACTTTGGGTTGACTTGAGTTGATCGTGATACTAACCCCATATAACTGAGGAAACGAATCCTCTCTTGAATAATGCTTCACTTCCAATACTTCCAGTCGACCCAACTATAGTCACCCGATGGAGGCCAAGCCATTATTTGACTATAATTGAAGCGGAGTTTTCATATTGAAGATCCGTAGTATTCTCCAGTCGAAGGAACTGTGTAAATTAGTCACATCGATATTGTTTGTTTGACCTTAGTTATATTAACCAACAAAAAACTATCGAGTGAGTCGTTCCGTAGTTATCCAAGAACTATCAGTATGTAACCCCCAGGTGCCCCTAGCACTCATGAATAATACACTGCATAATATTTGGAGAGCATTACGTACTCTAGCCTCAACGGATAAATTGATATCTAGTCTCAATGCATCTTGACAAGGAATACTTAAATGGTATATTTGTTTCATTGTGATAAATTACTCAGGGTTACACATTTTGTAACTACTATCACAAAATATACCATTTGTGGATTTTCTATTAAATATACTTTAATTAAATTAATTAATTAATATAACCACATTATATCAAGTATATAATAGAAAGATAATACTTTTATTTCGAAAAAGATTGGTCAACGAGTTAGGTATTTGTAACAAATTACACAATTGCCCATAAGGCATACTCCTAACCCTATTAATCTCTCACTTGCACTTGGGTCAATTATGGAATCTTATTCGAACTTCTCCAATCAGTTTTCTCAAAACAATTAGGTTAGTCCCTTTGTAAATGGGTATGCTATTATGTTTTAATTATCAACTCTGCCAATCAACTCTCTCCGATGGCGATAAATTGTTTTATCATGTGGAACAATTTGGAGTATGTCTCTCAACTTCTAGTAAGCTCTACGTTCTGTTACGAACTATATCATGATATTGTTATCACATAACAATGTTATGAGATTCTCAACATTTGAAATCGGCTCAGTTATAAATTTGTGCACTCATATTTTTGTATACATTGTCTTTATTGTGGCGCTATTTTAGGTGATGTACTTAGCCTTTTTCATTGAATTAGCCATGGTCTTTCATTTGGAACATTTCCAACTTAAAGATTTTTAACTTGTTTATCATTGACATATTATACTCAATATCACTTATGAAGTTCGAGTTCGAACACTCCTTCATAAGGTGTTTTTGTTTCTGTAAATATTTCTCTAGTATTTCATAAATACATGAGAACACTTCAAACAACCATTTAGTGCTATCAACACTTGAAATTTGCAATATTATTCTTATCAACATTGCTCATTTAATTTCAACTGGTTGCCCATGAAGACACAATCACAGCCGATGGATCACATCCCTTAAGTGTAACGGCGTCAGAGATGTTTACGGGTTTTGACATCTCCTATCCAGTGTCTAATGTGAGTGCAATAACTTAAGAGATGTTCGAGATTTCCATCTCTTAAGGATCTGTTAAACTATCTATATACATAGTACAGTACGCTATTATAATAGTGTCTACAGTAAAGTAAAGTATTAAAATAGCGTTAAGGCGTTACCCATATCCCCTTTAACACATTTATATATTTCCATAGTCTATACAGTACCGTACGCTCCTCCGTAAGCTGGAGGTTTACCCAGATGGCACTCTATAGGTATGGTACAAAACAAACTCGTAGAAGGCGCGATAGGGCATGTGAACATAGCATGCGAGATAATGCTAGGGTAGATATACCATTTGCGGATCCGGACTGGTGGTAACGCATAGTAGCTACTACCGCCCACCTCAGAACACACTCCTATAATCAAAATCAAGGGTGGCCATCAAATCATCACAAAGTCATAATATGGTATCGAAGAAATGTGTCCGATCGGAGGAATGACCTCACTTGGCCTGACATGGCTCATGTTTTAGTCACATCTAAGCGAACTCATGGGAGCTAGGGTAACGTAAATACCTCATACAGAAATCATTCGCCAAAGCATCCTACTTCATTTCTGGAATCTCCACCACGTACACAATTGTTAAAGTGGTTTTCGGTATTGGCAGAGAGTATGACAATATTTGATCCTGGTCTCTTTAACAACCAAACGCTTATTTCACACCGGATGGTTCTTTAAATTTACAAAATAAAACCGTTTCACAATTGATATCAAAATATCATATTCAATTCAAGCCATGTCACTTCCGGAATCATATTCACTTTCGAAACCATATTTTCAAAGTAGGTTAAACTCTCATTTCCAAATCATCATGTTTACTCAAAATATGTCATTTCACCAGCAATTTTCATTTCAAATCCCAACTTATGTTATAACATTATTAAACCTTATTCGCTTTAAAATCAAGGCTTTACTTATAAACATTTCCACTTTACACCATCTGAAAATTTGAAAATAATTTAGATAGTTATAAATAGTTTAACATAGTTTTAAATAGGTATAAATTAGGTTAAATAGGTTTAAAATAGATTAAATAAATTTAAAATAGATTGAAATAGATTAAAATACTTTAAATAGATTTAAAATAGTTTAAATGGTTTAAAATAGATTAAATAGGTTTATTATGGATTAATTAGATTTAAGATAGATTAAATGAATTTAAAATAGATTAAATAGATTAAAATACTTTAAATAGATTTAAAATAGTTTAAATGGTTTAAAATAGATTAAATAGGTTTATTATGGATTAATTAGATTTAAGATAGATTAAATGAATTTAAATTAGGATAAATAGAATTAAAATATATTAAAATAAATTAAAATAGATTAAGATAGAATTAAATAGGCTAATTTGTTTAAAATGGGTTAAATTAGATTAAAATAAATTAAATAGTTTAAATTGATTAAGTTGGTTTAAAATAGATTATCTTATTTTAATAGATGAAAATCTTAAAATTAGAATTTAAAAGAACATTTACAGTTTATATTGAGCTAATAAATTTGAAATTAACATCAAATTTAACTATTTCTTCCATTTCAACAAATTTGGACCATATCCAGATTTCAAATCAAAACCCAATTTCAAATCTTGAAATATCATATTTAACTATTCCAATTCTAATACATTTTCAAAGTTATAGTTTCCAACATTTCAATAACTCCATTTCGATGAATGTCGTTTATACTTCAAATTCAACTTTAAAATTTCAATTTAAATCCTTTAAATCATTAAATTTAACCAATCCGTTGTCCGTATATAATTATCTACCCTATGGTCAAGTGATACGAATATTTATCATTTCAATCCGCAAATATTTAAATTTACGGGTATATATCATTTCAAACCACAATCCCAAATTTATTTCAATGAAAATAGCTTGGGTTTATCATTTCAACCCATAACGATTTTCCCCTATTCTACATGATCGTTCGGGTATGTACCATTTCAACCCATAGGGAACTTGCAGTGTTATACAATATAAAATATAACATCCAGTCATCCAATATCACCTAATCAAACATACATCACAATAATCATCCATATCAACTAATAACATCAATAGACAATTGATTATAAATAACAGATATTAAATTGAAAATTAAATTCAATATTAAATTAAACGATGATTAAATGCAATAAAAGTCAAATTTAACTAGAACGACGATTTAAATATACCAAACATCAACCAATCAATTTCAAATCACATCATAAATTCAATTTAACCAGCATAAGATAATTTAGTAATGGTGAGTGGGTTAAAACACTCACCCTTGATTCCAAATTGATTTGAAATCCAAAATAAGGCCCAAAATTCAACAGTCTCAGAATTCGTCCAAACAAGAGGCAAAATGTTTGGAATTTCGATACGATCCCAGCGGAACAAACCACGCGTGAATCCGAGCTCGTACGTAAAAGTTATGATCGTTAGAAGTTAAACGATTTAAAATTAAAATAAATAAAATAATAAAAGATAAAACAACACGTTACCTGCTAACGTGACATCACGTGACTATACATGAGAAACCCTAGCCTCAGCTATGCGATCACGTTCGAACAACACGAAGGACCTGCCACTATTTCCCTTGATTTCGCTGCCTCCTCGATCGCTTTGACCATGATCTGACACCCTCAACGTCCTCCCCTAGTCCAGACGCCCACCACAGCACCACACGCGAGCCCAAAACACCTCCAATGACTGACCGCCGTCGTGCCTTATTTGCTAAATTCAGGAAAACTTCGACCACCAAGGAATGAATGGACATAAGATCTACGACCTGCTTGACACTACCTTCCCAACGCCACCTTCCGATCGTCGATCGGGCAAAGATCCATCGTTGGATTGTGAAAAACCCAATATGGACGTTTGAGGTTCATTCTTGATTTCTTAAAAAATGGTGATGCGAATCGAAAAACTAATTACACCAGTGAATTACGCTCATTGAGAGCTTCGAAATAATATATAATATGTTAGGGTTTGGAGGAGTTTGATATTCGATTTGAATCTGAAATTGAATTTAGGGTTTTGTGTTTGAATTGGTTTCTGCCATTGCGAAGAAGGAGATAGTCAGATAGAATTGTACGTACTGAAATCAGAAATAGAAAGGCTACTAGGGTTTATTAGAATATATTTATATGAACAAAGTCCGATAAAAGAATGAACACATATTGAATCGGTACGAACGACAATAACGACTCGAAAGGCCCATTCTGACCCCGATACGAAAATAGGACATCCCATATATTAAAATATATGTTTTCGATAATTTTAAACTCAATGGAATGGTTTTCAAGTCCTAATTCCATTGTATGAAGAAGTTATCTTAAAATCAACTTATTTCAAATTGATCTTAATTGAATTTAATTAAATTGATTTCTACGCATTTCGAGTCCGTATGATCAAATGACAAGTCCGATCGCTACGAAACTTGAAATTCTACAATAATTTAATGGTATCCGATGAAACTGGTTTCGTTGAAATCTGAGACAGTGGCCAAAATGGCTAATTTCACATTAATTAAATAAATTATTATTAAATTAATTAAATCACCTTTTAATTCCAAATTTAATAACTAACAATTTTCATCATTTTGGATTACTTGGACATTTACAATAATTTAAAACAAATTTACATATCAATTCAATGTTAATTATTTGAAGTGACCCACTTCTTTTGGATTGTTATTTTTCAGTGATTTACTGTTGAGATTTTTTTTTTCCAAACCAAGTGATCACTTCTTTAATTTCATTTTCCCCAAGATCCAAATTCTTACCAATATAAAAATATTAGTATATAAGTCAAATCAAGTCATTTATATATATGAAGATATATAAATGTTTCCTTGCTTATCAGAGTATTAAAAATTAACAAGGAAAATTCAATCACACAATATTTCTCATTTTTCAGAGAATTGGTGTCACATAGCCATTTCTATTTTTACATTCCTCTTTTAGATCTCAAGCTTGATTAATAATAAATTCGAATATTACCACTTATAATTTTCTTGCTTACTTCTCAAATTAATTGGTTTCTTGGTTTACAAGCCATACATTTAAATTCCGGAATTCTTTTGTGATTTGGTACTTATCATATGAATTATGAGGTGATAAACTAGGTTGAAGTCTAAGCAGAGAAAAACAACACATGTGATCAGGGTTTAGACACAACAAGCACAAACCAATCATGACAGACAAAATACATATTTCCTGGTTAACTGAGCAGATAGTCATCACATGAGTGATGGTGTTGTGAGCTACTTTATAAATCACACAACTTCTTATATCTGGAGCTAGAAAAGTGTTGAATCCGGTGTCTTACCACTTAGTATCAGTTTTGAAGCTATAGTATCAGATTTTCCCAACCTAGTATTAGATCAGTAGTTATAGTATCAGAAATTTCCTACCTAGTATCAGTTTTATAGTATCAGATTTCTCCTACTTAGTATCAGTTTTATCAGTCTTATAGTATCAGATCTCTCCTAATTAGTATCAGTTTTATCAGTCTTATAGTATCAGATCTCTCCTAATTAGTATCAGTTTTATAGTATCATAACTGAAGTGCCTCAAGACTGTCTAGAAAAACATGTTCACATATCAGATTAAATGGCATCTTCTCCTTCAGCATTATCTACTAAAACTATTTCAGAACTTGTTACTTAAGTCCACAGCTCACAAACACATATAACATTTAAGTTTCTTTTTCTTCTTACATACTGTTTTCCAGATATCAAAGTAAAAGACACTCATTAAAATACTTAGAACATATTAGAGTTTTCCTAACTTAATTATTACAAAGACACTGCTACTTCTCTTAAACACTTTAAATTCCTCAAGATCTCCAAATATCCATGCAAGCAAGCAAGCAATTCATGCATCTTTCCCTGCAGCAAAACTTTGAACTGCCTCAATAAAATGAGACACCCCAAGTATTGCAAAGGCAACAAATAGGGTCAGAAATAAATTCTGGTGTGAGTGAAATCAAGTATGCAAAATATCTTGTAAATTCTTAAGGCTGTATAGAGAACTTTTCTATTAAATGCTATTCAAATCCCAATTAAAATCTGAGAATGTGTATATTTAAGTTTATCTATAAACATACACCCAAGCATTCATCCATTCACTTCATTCAGTTGTACAAGTACAAAACTCCTATGGATTAACTTTCTAAATTCCATAGCATAATTTCTCCTTCTCATCTTTTCATTTTGTTTGGTCTGAACTCTTGCCATTGAACACCATGTGTGCATTGCAAAGGGGCTCAGTTCTGTTAACCCTTTACACAGAGGCCTACGGGACTTAAACAAGTCATGCACATACCCATCAACCACCTGCTGATGAGTAGATCAAGGCACTACTCCTAAATTATTTTATAATTTAGAGACCATGCTTATTTATTTCTTTCTGGGGAATTTTTCTTTTGATTCCAGAGGTACTCGTACTCTTTCCTTCCTTATATAGGTCAGGAATTATTAAAATCACCCAAAGATCATATCCAGACATACAAAGCATTCATGTAAAATTGCACACCTTATTTCAAAGTCATTTTTGCTTTAATCACATTTTTCTAAAACCTACTTATATTTTTATTTCTAGAAATTTCCATTTCTTACACAAATATGAAGAAGTCATTTGCAAAACTATATTTATTCTTTTACTGTGAACATAGGGAATGGTTTTTGAGAAAAACCCATAAAAACTTATTGGTTTATGATCTGAACAAATCAGCACATATTTGTAATATTGCATTGTTCATATCATTTTTAATATAGACTAGACATAAGCATAAATCTCAATATTCACACTGCCTAATTCTTTTCTTTCATTGATACCCTATTCCACAGTAAAATATTTGATTCATTTTTCATATCAAAACTAGCATATATAAAATCTATTCCTGTGATTAGTGTATTTGTTTGATTATCTATATTTTAAAACAAAAACTGAAACCATCACAACAAGTCAAAACAGATTAAAACCTCATCCAAAAACTCAACCAGAATACCATCCATGATCAACATATTTTCATCCAGAAAATAAAATCAAATAGGAAAAACATAATGTAATGTTTATATAAAATAACTTGGCTGCCCTTAACATGGGTCTTAATGCCTTACAGATCATAAGTGATTAATCACTCACCTTCCTCCTCTCTTCCCCGAGAATGTCTAAGCTTGAAAACAGGGTGAGCTCTCCTTTCTATATTTTTTCTTAGTGTGTTTCTGTTTTCCCCCCAGAGAAAACCTCTGCTTCCCTCTTGATTTAAATCATTTTGCTAGGGTTTTACTAAAGGAAAAACCCATTTTATCCTCACATTACTCAGAGAATTATGTGTGTGTTGTTATGGTTAAATGTGCCATTTTCTCTTGATTTCTATTTCTAGTAAAAGCAGTTGCTTCTCTGCTTTTCTGTGCACATGCTATTTGCATGATCCATCTACACATCATCTTTGTGTGACTCAGAAACATTGTATACCTTGTTAGGCCTGAATGGTCCTCTTATATTATTTCAAACCATTTATTTCCTGATTTATTTTTGAGAAGGTGTTTATGCACAATAATACTAAACTGGTTCTCATGCAATTTGGTTATCAAAAGGGCTTTATCATTTTATACTTCTTTGGCTACTCATATCTAATACATATATATATTGAAAAAAAGAATCTCTATCCTCTTATTTATTCATTTTACTTACTCCTAATATTATTATTGTCAGACTATATTTTCTTTTCTTAAATATTCTCATTTTAAAATTATTTTTATCTCAATAATTTGGGTCTTCACATACTCTCCTCCTAAAAGGAATTGTGTCCCACAATTATTCTCTCATACATTTCCATCCAAATGTATACAAAGCATAATTTCAATTGAATGAAATTTCAGAAACTCATTCATTCCAAATCAATCAAATATAAATAAATAATTTTAAAGTCCCATCATAATTTTTAAACATACCTTTAAGTAGAAAACAGATTAGGATATTTATCCTTTATCCTCTCTTCAGCCTCCCAAGTGCAATCATTCCCATCCAAACTCCATTGGATTTTAACTAGTTTAATTATTTTATTTCTCAGCTTCTTTTCTTCTCTAGCCACAATGCCCACTGGTTCCTTTTTATAAACCAGATTTTCTTGAATTTCAACATGTGTAGGAGATTCAAGAATGGACTCTTTATCATGCACCCATTTTCTCAATTGGGATACATGAAATACATCATGTATTTTGCTCAATTCCTCTGGTAACTTCAACCTATAAGCTAAAGTCCCTATTCTTTGAACAATTTCATATGGTCCTACATACCTTGGTGACAGTTTCCCTGCTTTTCCAAATCTCAATATTTTCCTCATTGGTGAAACTTTGAGAAACACATAGTCTCCCACCTCAAATTCTACTGGCCTTCTCTTTTTATCTGCATAAGCTTTCTGTCTCTCTTGAGCTACTCTCATTCTTTGCCTCACTAATTCAATTCTTGCAGAAGTTTCTTTTACATGGTCTGGTCCAAGCAACACCCTTTCACCAGCCTCCATCCAACATGCAGGAGATAAACAAGGCTTCCCATACAAAGCCTCAAATGGAGCCATTCCTATAGTGGATTGGTAGCTATTATTATAAGCAAACTCAGCTAAATAAATATGATCCTCCCAGTTGCCTCCAAAATCAAGTATGCATGCTCTCAGCAAATCCTCTAAAACTTTATTAACAATCTCAGTTTGCCCATCTGTTTGTGGGTGGTAGGCTGTGCTTAGGCTTAGTTCTGTCCCCATAGCTTCTTGAAAGCTACTCCAAAACCTTGAAGTAAACAAAGTATCTCTATCACTAATGATAGTCTTGGGGATGCCATGCAACCTCACTATTTCCTTCACAAATAATTGAGCTAGCTTGTGAGCATTTCTGTTTGAATTTATTGGGATAAAGTGTTCTGTTTTTGTGAGTCTATCAACCACTACCCAAATACTATCATTTCCCTTCCTTGTTCTTGGCAAACCATCCACAAAATCCATTGATATACTCTCCCATTTCCAAGTAGGCACTTCCAAAGGTTGCAATAGGCCTGAGGGCCTTTGATAGTCTGCCTTTACTTGTTGGCATGTCAAGCAATTTGCCACATATTTTGCTACTGCTCCTTTCATTCCTGGCCACCAATAATTTCTCTTGAGATCATGGTACATTTTTGTACCACCTGGATGGATAGTATACTTTGTTTTGTGATGCTCATCCATAACTTCTTGCTTTAGTTCCCCTACATTTGGTATGCAGAGTTTCCCCTTTTTCCTTAAGTATCCTTTACCATCTACCTCATAGTTTTCCACTGTCATGCCTTGGGATATCATGTTCTTTTTCTCCTTCAAATTTATATCTTGATTCTGCATTTGTCCTATTTTATCAACCAGTGTTGATTTTAAGGATAAGAGGCTTAATTTACCATATTCAATCATCTTACTGTGTGTCTTATCTGATACACTAGCTTCTTCTTTCACTTCCACCTCACTAAGAATTATCAAATCCTTGAATTCTGCCATCATTAAGCTTGCCAATTTAGCTTGATGTCTACTTAATGCATCTGCTACTTTATTAGCTTTTCCAGGGGTATACAATATATCAAGATCATAGGAAGCTAGAAATTCTACCCACCTATGTTGCCTCATGTTCAAGTCTTTTTGGGAAAACAAATATTTAAGTGACTTATGATCAGTAAACAATTCAAACTTAGCACCCAATAAATAATGTCTCCATAGTTTCAATGCATACACCACAGCAGCTAGTTCTAAGTCATGTGTAGCATACCTAGTTTCATTTGGCTTGAGTTGCCTTGATGCATAAGCTATGACCCTACCATGTTGCATAAGCACTGCCCCCAATCCAGATCCACTAGCATCTGTGTAAACTACTAATTCTTCATTACCCTCTGGCACTTGTAAAACTGGAGCTTCTACCAGTGCCTTCTTTAGTGATATGAAAGCTTGTTCACACTTCTCTGTCCACACATATGGTTGCTCCTTTTTAGTTAACTTGGTCAACGGGATAGCTATCCTTGCAAAATCTTTTATAAATCTCCTGTAATAGCCTGCCATTCCCAAAAATGACCTCACCTCAGTTACTGATTTGGGTCTACTCCAAGATTGCACTGCCATCACCTTATTTGGGTCTACACTAACCCCTTGTTGTGATACAATGTGCCCCAAAAATTTTACTTCCTTCTGCCAAAATGTACATTTAGAGAATTTGGCTTTTAAATCATGTGCCCTCAGTCTAGACAAAACCAGATGCAAGTGCTTTGCATGATCTTCTTCTGATTTTGAATATACTAAAATGTCATCAATAAAAACAACCACAAATTTGTCTAGAAAATCTCTAAATGTTCTATTCATCAAATCTACAAAATATGATGGTGCATTTGTCAATCCAAAAGGCATCACCAAAAATTCATATAATCCATACCTTGTGTTGAAGGCAGTATACTTAATACTCTCTTCCTCCACCTTCATCTGATGAAACCCAGAGGCTAAATCTAGCCTTGAAAAGACCCTTGCTCCATTTAATTGATCGAATAGATCATCAATTCTAGGAAGTGGATATTTGTTTTTAATGGTGACTTTGTTTAATTCCCTATAATCAATGCACATTCTCAAAGTACCATCCTGCTTCTTCACAAATACAATTGGAGAACCCCAGTTTGAACTACTAGGCCTTATGAAGCCTTTCTGCTCCAGTTCTTCCAACTGATGTTTCAATTCCACAAGTTCTTTAGGACCCATTCTAGTTGGCTTCTTGATGATTGGGCTGGCTCCTGGGATTAGCCTTATTTGAAATTCTACTTGCCTATTTTCTGGAACACCTATGACTTCACCAAAGACATCTGGGTATTCATTTATAATTTTTATGTCCTCCAGTGTTAATTCTTTCTCAGTCATGCTACATATGTGGTTACAGTAATTGATTTTAGCAATTTCACTCATAACTATAATATTTTTACCATTTTCTGTTTTCAGAGAAATAGTAAGATTTTCTAAGTTTAAAATTGCTTTGTATTTTCTTAGCCAATCAATTCCTAGAATAATTCCTATTCCAGGATATTTTAGCACAAACAAATCAGAACTAAACATATTTCCACCTATGTTTAACTCTACTCCCAAACATTTAATCCCTAGCATGCAAGAATTACCTAGTGGGCTCTGAATAAACAAGGGATTATCAACTAAATAGCATGTGAGAGTTAATTTATTCACTATGTCTTGGGATATTAGTGAATGTGTTGCTCCAGTGTCATATATAACTGAGATGGGGTGATCTTTAATTAGAAGTATACCTTCCAATTGTCCAGGACTTCCCACTGCAGTTGCTTTTGCTTTGCCCTCAAGTGCTCCTACCTTTGCCCCCTTTTTGAACTCTGGGCAGTTTCTTTTAATATGGCCTTCCTTCCCACAGTTATAGCAGCTAAACAATGCCTTCTTGGCTGCTTGACACCTATTACTCATGTGTCCTTCTTTGCCACAATTAAAACAAGTAACCTTCTTCTTAGCTTCCCCAGTGGCTGCTCCCTCCATTTTCTTATCCATATTCTTTTTGTCATAGGGATGTGCTCTATTTTTCCCCTTCTTTTGATTGGTAGCCCTCATGCTCCTAAATTTTTCCCTTGCATTGTCATGTTGTTCAAAAGAAAGAGCAAGGTCTATGACTTGATCAAATGTTTTATCCTTGTATGGTAACATTGCTCTACTCAGACCTGCATTTAATCCTTGGATAAATCTTGAATTCTTTGATTCTTCATCTCCTATGAGCATAGTTCCATACTTGGACAAACTCTCAAATTTTTGAGTGTATTCAGTCACACTCATTGGTCCTTGCCTCAGCCTTATGAATTCTTCTAGCAATGTTGCCTTAGCTGTAGCTGGAACAAACCTTGCTTCAAGCATTTCCTTGAATTGATCCCATGTTATCTCATTTTCTGGCCTTCCTGTGATGATCACCTCCCACCAATCTAAGGCTGCTCCTTTGAGTCTCCTTGAAGCTATCTGCCTCTTTCTTTGGTCATTAATTTGCATATCTGCAAATATCCTTTCCAAAGTTCTCAACCATGTCTGCACTCCCATAACTCCCTCAGTGCCTTCAAAATCCTTGCCTCCCAAATTTGAAAATGTCTTCAATAACTTAGCTAATTCCTCATGAGGATTCTCTTCCCTCTGCACTGCTCCTTCTCTAAATGCCCTCACCAAATCTTGCAAGTTAACCATTGGTGTTGTATTGGAGGGTCCTGCTCAATGACTTGGTGGTCTTCCTACCATGATTCACTATTCAATTGCATAGCTAGTCAGTCATATTTCTAATTTAATTATTTTTCTGAAATTTATTTCTACTGTGGATGTTTATTTCTATCATTACTATATTTTTTTTAGAATTTTATCCTTACAAGAAAATTGGATAATATATTTATGCTATGTTTTAATAACATAGCTCTGATACCAACTGAAGTGACCCACTTCTTTTGGATTGTTATTTTTCAGTGATTTACTGTTGAGATTTTTTTTTTTTCCAAACCAAGTGATCACTTCTTTAATTTCATTTTCCCCAAGATCCAAATTCTTACCAATATAAAAATATTAGTATATAAGTCAAATCAAGTCATTTATATATATGAAGATATATAAATGTTTCCTTGCTTATCAGAGTATTAAAAATTAACAAGGAAAATTCAATCACACAATATTTCTCATTTTTCAGAGAATTGGTGTCACATAGCCATTTCTATTTTTACATTCCTCTTTTAGATCTCAAGCTTGATTAATAATAAATTCGAATATTACCACTTATAATTTTCTTGCTTACTTCTCAAATTAATTGGTTTCTTGGTTTACAAGCCATACATTTAAATTCCGGAATTCTTTTGTGATTTGGTACTTATCATATGAATTATGAGGTGATAAACTAGGTTGAAGTCTAAGCAGAGAAAAACAACACATGTGATCAGGGTTTAGACACAACAAGCACAAACCAATCATGACAGACAAAATACATATTTCCTGGTTAACTGAGCAGATAGTCATCACATGAGTGATGGTGTTGTGAGCTACTTTATAAATCACACAACTTCTTATATCTGGAGCTAGAAAAGTGTTGAATCCGGTGTCTTACCACTTAGTATCAGTTTTGAAGCTATAGTATCAGATTTTCCCAACCTAGTATTAGATCAGTAGTTATAGTATCAGAAATTTCCTACCTAGTATCAGTTTTATAGTATCAGATTTCTCCTACTTAGTATCAGTTTTATCAGTCTTATAGTATCAGATCTCTCCTAATTAGTATCAGTTTTATCAGTCTTATAGTATCAGATCTCTCCTAATTAGTATCAGTTTTATAGTATCATAACTGAAGTGCCTCAAGACTGTCTAGAAAAACATGTTCACATATCAGATTAAATGGCATCTTCTCCTTCAGCATTATCTACTAAAACTATTTCAGAACTTGTTACTTAAGTCCACAGCTCACAAACACATATAACATTTAAGTTTCTTTTTCTTCTTACATACTGTTTTCCAGATATCAAAGTAAAAGACACTCATTAAAATACTTAGAACATATTAGAGTTTTCCTAACTTAATTATTACAAAGACACTGCTACTTCTCTTAAACACTTTAAATTCCTCAAGATCTCCAAATATCCATGCAAGCAAGCAAGCAATTCATGCATCTTTCCCTGCAGCAAAACTTTGAACTGCCTCAATAAAATGAGACACCCTAAGTATTGCAAAGGCAACAAATAGGGTCAGAAATAAATTCTGGTGTGAGTGAAATCAAGTATGCAAAATATCTTGTAAATTCTTAAGGCTGTATAGAGAACTTTTCTATTAAATGCTATTCAAATCCCAATTAAAATCTGAGAATGTGTATATTTAAGTTTATCTATAAACATACACCCAAGCATTCATCCATTCACTTCATTCAGTTGTACAAGTACAAAACTCCTATGGATTAACTTTCTAAATTCCATAGCATAATTTCTCCTTCTCATCTTTTCATTTTGTTTGGTCTGAACTCTTGCCATTGAACACCATGTGTGCATTGCAAAGGGGCTCAGTTCTGTTAACCCTTTACACAGAGGCCTACGGGACTTAAACAAGTCATGCACATACCCATCAACCACCTGCTGATGAGTAGATCAAGGCACTACTCCTAAATTATTTTATAATTTAGAGACCATGCTTATTTATTTCTTTCTGGGGAATTTTTCTTTTGATTCCAGAGGTACTCGTACTCTTTCCTTCCTTATATAGGTCAGGAATTATTAAAATCACCCAAAGATCATATCCAGACATACAAAGCATTCATGTAAAATTGCACACCTTATTTCAAAGTCATTTTTGCTTTAATCACATTTGTCTAAAACCTAGTTATATTTTTATTTCTAGAAATTTCCATTTCTTACACAAATATGAAGAAGTCATTTGCAAAACTATATTTATTCTTTTACTGTGAACATAGGGAATGGTTTTTGAGAAAAACCCATAAAAACTTATTGGTTTATGATCTGAACAAATCAGCACATATTTGTAATATTGCATTGTTCATATCATTTTTAATATAGACTAGACATAAGCATAAATCTCAATATTCACACTGCCTAATTCTTTTCTTTCATTGATACCCTATTCCACAGTAAAATATTTGATTCATTTTTCATATCAAAACTAGCATATATAAAATCTATTCCTGTGATTAGTGTATTTGTTTGATTATCTATATTTTAAAACAAAAACTGAAACCATCACAACAAGTCAAAACAGATTAAAACCTCATCCAAAAACTCAACCAGAATACCATCCATGATCAACATATTTTCATCCAGAAAATAAAATCAAATAGGAAAAACATAATGTAATGTTTATATAAAATAACTTGGCTGCCCTTAACATGGGTCTTAATGCCTTACAGATCATAAGTGATTAATCACTCACCTTCCTCCTCTCTTCCCCGAGAATGTCTAAGCTTGAAAACAGGGTGAGCTCTCCTTTCTATATTTTTTCTTAGTGTGTTTCTGTTTTCCCCCCAGAGAAAACCTCTGCTTCCCTCTTGATTTAAATCATTTTGCTAGGGTTTTACTAAAGGAAAAACCCATTTTATCCTCACATTACTCAGAGAATTATGTGTGTGTTGTTATGGTTAAATGTGCCATTTTCTCTTGATTTCTATTTCTAGTAAAAGCAGTTGCTTCTCTGCTTTTCTGTGCACATGCTATTTGCATGATCCATCTACACATCATCTTTGTGTGACTCAGAAACATTGTATACCTTGTTAGGCCTGAATGGTCCTCTTATATTATTTCAAACCATTTATTTCCTGATTTATTTTTGAGAAGGTGTTTATGCACAATAATACTAAACTGGTTCTCATGCAATTTGGTTATCAAAAGGGCTTTATCATTTTATACTTCTTTGGCTACTCATATCTAATACATATATATATTGAAAAAAAGAATCTCTATCCTCTTATTTATTCATTTTACTTACTCCTAATATTATTATTGTCAGACTATATTTTCTTTTCTTAAATATTCTCATTTTAAAATTATTTTTATCTCAATAATTTGGGTCTTCACATTATTTCACTAATTATAGTGTTCAATTTCAACTGTAATTAAATCCAATTTATTATAATTTAATTTCAATAAATTGATTTAATTTGATTTCAATCTTTTTATTTAATCAATCATCATTCTATAGGCATAGTTAACATTGGTTTATAACTTATTACATTAATATTCTCCAATTTCATCTTAATTTACATTAACGTAATATTTAATTACATTAATTGCAATTGATTTCCAATTGAATTTAACGGACTAAATAATTAGGTAACATATAATAATTGTCACCATTAACTTTTAATCACATTTATAAGTTTATTATTTACAAACAAATGTTATAACAACTCATAACACTAATTTTATCCAATTACAATTTATTACACATTATTTCATTAATTAATACAACTTTTACATTATCAATTACTCTTTTAATCCAATCATCAATTAATACACCATTATTACAATAAATTTACAATCTATAACCAATCATAACTTTTTAATCATTTCAATTAATTTGAATTGCATTTAAAGTAGTTATCAATTACCTTAAATTAATACTATTACATTTCATTCCAATTATATTCTTATTATTAAATCACAAAATTTTCTTTTCACAACAAAACTCCAAAGCTTATTTAATTTAAATATTTTAATTTATCGAAAATTGCGGGTCGTTACACTCTCCCCCACTCAAAACTTTTCGTTCTCGAAATGGGAAAAAGAGGAATTAAGTAATCAATATATCCTATTCAAAATATCAAATTTATAAATAATTAATTTACATAATTAAATAATTTAAATAAAATATATCAATTTATAACAATTAAATCCTTTCATATTCATGTTAATAAAAGTTTGGAAAACATTTCACAAAATTATTCTAAGTCCAAAATTTATAGAAAATTTCAGTAGAGTCTCCTTTGTACGGAGAGGTCCGAGAGAAATAATAATATAAATAATAATCCTATATGTCACATATTTCAAAATAATATATCCCAAACCATGGAAAAAACAATATATTATCGGTAGGAACCGTAATCCGAGAACGTACCTATTTGTCGGGGAAACAACGCTTATTTATGAAACCAAAAGCAGTAGCTATTGCTTCCGTAAACCTGTATGTCACTTATATAATCCAAAAGAGTTAGCAATTATATAAAAGAGAAATATTTAAGTTGTTTCAATTAAAAACAAGAAAAACATCACAACATAACAACAATCACTTGCAACAAAACGTACAATCATCACATGCAATCAAAGCAATCAATAATACATCCATAGCGACTAAACAATTGGTTTATCCAGGTTTAGAAACCTTTAATCGTATAAAATGATAAATAAACTACTAAGTATACCATACACTCAACATTCTTAGATAAAACTCAATAGATTATTTATACATCTACATACAGCTAGAAGTATTCTTTCCCAAACATCCCGTAAGCCAAAACAAACAATGATTTCCCAGTATGATTCAAATGTGTTCTTATTAATTTCCTTTCATATCATTTACTGTTCATTTTTCTTCATTTATACAATCCTATTTTGTTAGTTTACATTCATTGCTTACATAAGTTATTTTCATTTCAATTATTTAGAATATTCATTATTATGTAAGTTTCTTTACAATTTAATTCACCATTAATAGGTTATTATTATTATTTTCACATTCATTCCTTTCATATATAATATTACTTAACATTTAGTCTATTTCTGAATCATTTCATATTTTCTAAAGTCATAATCATTTAATTAATATAGTATTCACTTTAATTACAAATGGCTTCAATGTTAACTTAATTTTATAATCATTTACTGACAGTATTCATCTTTTCTATTACATTTAGTTTGTAACATTTCAAATTATTAACTTAAGTTCATAACAATTTATAACATCATGATTCTTATCTAGAAGAAATTCCATTGAACACTTTCATTACTTAAGTTTTACTTGTATAATTTTCTATTACATATCCTTATTTAACATTTCAACTTTTAATATTTTGGTGAGTTATATATATATATATATATATATAAGAATGCAATTGAAAGTTACACACGTTTATCTTATTTATTTTAAATTAACTAAATGTTCAATAGTTATCATTTCTCATTTTCATATCCTTTCGATTTACAGTTTACAAAATTTCAATTTCTTATATTTTCATTAATCACTTAGCATCTAGTTTCAAATTACACATATTAAAAGTTTCCAGTTGTTAAAATAGTCAAGATTTCATTTCATTATAATAATTGAAATTTCCAATTTGTAGAAACTTAAGAACTAAATACCGGGTTCCTTTTCAATCATTTTAAAACAATATATATATACCCATAACTTATATATATATATATCAAACCAAACTTCAAAAATAAAAATTAAGATTTGTTTATCAAAATGGATGTGTAGTAAAACTACTACAGCAGTCTTCCCACTTTGAAACTCGAAAATGAACGTCGATGATGCGTGCACTCATCACCGAAATTATTTTCCAGCGATAGAGAGGGGAGCACAAAACTTATTTCCTTCCAAAATTCCTTTAAAACATTTCTTTCAAATCACATTGAAAATGTTTATATCTGAAAATAATTCCAAATAATACTAACATTATATTCCAAATCTTTTGAAAAACAATTTCACAACCCCGGAACTTAAGTTCTCAAATTTCAGTTTGTATTTACTTCACTTGTAAATCCTATTTTACAATCAATATTTATAAAATTTCTCTACCTGACAAACATCATATCACATCCAACTATATTATTAATAAAAATTATTCTTTTATATACAAAATATAATACTAGATAAAATTATTTCATTTACCCATATTTCAAAACAATATTGTGTTGGTCTGCCCTATTAAGTGTTTCGAAATCCCTATCGATGCCATAACGTCCTATGTACTGACCAGAATTTATAAATACTAAACAAAAAAAATTAGCACAATACAAAACCTTTTATAACACTAACAAATACGCTCTCTCATATATATATACACACTCAATGACTCATTCTTGGGTATTCCTGCCCTATTCTATATGAGTCACACCCCACAAAGCTAAGGTTATCGCTAAACCAAAGCTTTGATACCAACTGTAACGACCTGCCTTTTTGGACGGTTTAAATTGACGATAAACCACATACATCAGACTTAAACCATTTAAAAGGGCAGATTGTTATGGGGTAAATAAGAAAAAGAAGAGAAAGAAATAAAACAAACACGGAATCTCATAGTGGAATGACAAAATATAATAATCAAATAAACAGTTCATGAAGCTGTTTTACAAATAACATTTGATTACACAATTACATTTCAGAATCAGAGTTACATTCAACATAAATAAATAACAAATGCAACGGAATAACATGATGCAGTGGTATGAATAAAATGAATAGTAATAGTACAAATCTTCGTCTTCGTCCTCCAGAAAGCAGTCTTCGATAAACTGAAAAGCTCAGACTGACCCGAGCGAATTGAAAAGACAAAACACTCAAGTCCGAACTAAAGGATCTTATGTAAGTTAAACAACGGTAAATAAATATGAGTGTAACGGCGTCAGAGATATTTACCGGTTTTGACATCTCCTATCCAGTGTCTAACATGAGTGCAATAACTTAAGAGATGTTCGGGATTTCCATCTCTTAAGGATCCTTAAACTATCTACATATATAGTACAATACGCTATTATAATAGTGTCTACAGTAAAGTAAAGTATTAAAATAGCGTTAAGGCGTTACCTATATCGCCTTTAACACATTTATATATTTCCATAGTCTATACAGTACCGTATGCTCCTCCGTAAACTGGAGGTCTACCCAGAGGGCATTCCATAGGTATAGTACAAAACAAACTCGTAGAAGGCGCGATAGGGCATGTGAACATAGCACGCGAGGCAATACTAGGGTAGATATACCGTTTGCGGATCCGGACTGGTGGTAATGCATAGTGGCTACTACCGCCCACCTCAGAACACACTCCCATAATCAAAATCAAGGGTGCCCACCAAATCATCACAAAGTCATAATATGGTATCGAAGAAATGTGTCCGATCGGAGGAATGACCCCACTTGGCCCGGCATGGCTCCTGTTTTAGTCACATCTAAGCTGACTCACGGGAGTCAGGGTCACGTAAATACCTCATACAGAAATCGTTCGTCAGACCATCCTACTTCATTTCTGAAATCTCCACCACGTACACAGTTGTTAAAGTGGTTTTCGGTATTGGCAGAGAGTATGACAATATCTGATCCTGGTCTCTTTAACAACCAAATGCTTATTTCACACCGGATGGTTCTTTAAATTTCCAAAATAAAACCGTTTCATAATTGATATCGAAATATCATATTCAATTCAAGCCATGTCACTTTCGGAATCATATTCACTTTTGAAACCATATTTTCAAAGTAGGTTAAACACTCATTTCCAAATCATCATGTTTACTCAAAATATGTCATTTCACCACCAATTATCATTTCAAATCCCAACTTCTGTTATAACATTATTAAACCTTATTCACTTTAAAATCAAGGCTTTAATTAAAAACATTTCCACTTTACACCATCTGAAATTTTGAAAATAATTTAGATAGTTATAAATAGTTTAATTAGTTTAACATAGTTTTAAATAGATATAAATTAGGTTAAAAAGGTTTAAAATAGATTAAATAAATATAAATTAGATTGAAATAGATTAAAATACTTTAAATAGATTTAAAATAGTTTAAATGGTTTAAAATAAATTAAATATGTTTATTATGGATTAATTAGATTTAAGATAGATTAAATGAATTTAAAATAGATTAAATATATTAAAATACTTTAAATAGATTTAAAATAGTTTAAATGGTTTAAAATAGATTAAATAGGTTTATTATGGATTAATTAGATTTAAGATAGATTAAATGAATTTAAAATAAATTAAATAGAATTAAAATATATTAAAATAGTTTAAAATAAATTAAAATAGATTAAGATAGAATTAAATAGGCTAATTTGTTTAAAATGGGTTAAATTAGATTAAAATAAATTAAATAGTTTAAATTGATTAAGTTGGTTTAAAATAGATTATCTTATTTTAATAGCTGAAAATCTTAAAATTAGAATTTAAAAGAACATTTACATTTTATATTGAGCTAATAAATTTGAAATTAACATCAAATTTAACTATTTCTTCCATTTCAACAAATTTGGACCATATCCAGATTTCAAATCAAAACCCAATTTCAAATCTTGAAATATCAAATTTAACTATTCCAATTCTAATACATTTTCAAAGTTATAGTTTCCAACATTTCAATAACTCCATTTCGATGAATGTCGTTTATACTTCAAATTCAACTTTAAAATTTCAATTTAAATCCTTTAAATAATTACTTAAAACAATTCAGTTTCTATCAGTCAAATTCTATTTCAAATATCGTTTAATTGGATTCAAAGTTTAAAGATTTAAAATCATTAAATTTAACCAATCCGGTGTTCGTATATAATTCTCTACCCTATGGTCAAGTGATACGGATATTTCTCATTTCAATCCGCAAATATTTAAATTTACGGGTATATATCATTTCAACCCGCAATCTAAAATTTATTTCAATGAAAATCGCTTAGGTTTATCATTTCAACCCATAACCATTTTCCCCTATTCTATATGATCGTTCGGGTATGTATCATTTCAACCCATAGGGAACTTGCAGTGTTATAACAATATAAAATATAACATCCAGTCATCCAATATCAGCCAATCAAACATACATCACAATCATCATTCAAATCATCCAGTAAAATCAATAGATGACTGATTATCAATAACACATATTAAATTGACAATTAAATTCAATATTAAATTAAACGATGATTAAATGCAATAAAAGTCAAATTTAACTAGAATGATGATTTTAATATACCAAACATCAACCAATCAATTTAAAATCACATCATAAATTCAATTTAACTTGCATAAGATAATTTAGTAATTGTGAGTGGGTTAAAAACTCACCCTTGATTCCAAATCGATTTGAAATCCAAAATAAGGCCCAAAATTCGACAGTCTCAGAATTCGTCCAAACCTGTGCCAAAATTGTCCGGAATTTCGATACAATCCCAGTGGAATAAACAGCGCGTGAATCCGAGCTCGTACGTAAAAGTTATGATCGTTAGAAGTTAAACGATTTAAAATTAAAATAAATAAAATGATAAAAAATAAAACAACACATTACCTACTAACGTGACATCACGTGCCTATACATGAGAAACCCTAGCCTCAGCTATGTGATCGCGTTCGAACAACACGAAGGAGCCGCCACTATTTCCCTCGATTTTGTTGCCTCCTCCATTGCTCTGACCACAATCTGACACCCTCAATGTCCTCCCCAAGTCCAGATGCCCACCACAGCACCATGATGTGCACGTAAATGTGCATATTTTTATCACCATATTTAATCTATTTAAATTAAATAATCGATCATATCGGGCATTTTAACTTGTTTAAACCAAAATTCATATTATTTTCAAATCGTCGCATATTCATCTTCATCCAAGGGCAAAATGTCATTTTTGTGCATATATTTATTTGAGAAAATTTAATTGGAAATTTCTATATTATTTTATAGGAATTTGGCTTCATATACAAGATGTATGCATGCACAAGAGTGAAGAAAAAGAAATGAAGATGGAAATAATTCAAAGGCATGATAATGGAGGACCCCACCTACCCAACTAACCACCTACCTTAATGTATAAATTCGAGGCTAATGCACATGCTTATGGAGTTAATGGCTTCATGTACACTTAAATGATGATTAGTAGAAGCTAATGATTACTTGGCCTCCACACTTTCTTAAGGGTATTTTGGGCATTCCCCAAAACTGTGAATTAGGGTTTCATACATGTATAAAGACCCCTTATGTTTCATATAGAATCCCCCTCTTAGTCTCTCTTAGTTTAGTTTAGGCTCACAAATAAACAAGCTCTTCTCTTTCTCTTTTCATGGCTACTTAGCCATTTTTATTTCATGCACTTTTCCTTTTTTTATGCAATGTAATTATTGTTTCCTTTTAATTACATGTTCATTTCCTTTCATGCTAGTAGTGTAGATTTTCTTTTATGTAATTAGAATAGTTTTCCTTACATTTTGCTCTCTCTTTTCTCTTGTTAGTTTCATGTTGCTTTCTACATTTGTTCATATGATGACAAATATGAGAGGCTAATCCCTACAATTTAGGGGTAATGAAGCTCTTTAGTATGTAGATGCAACATTTTGATGTTTATGCTCTCTTTTTGTGCTTAACGAATCATTTGAAGTGGTTTAATTTGTTGTTTTTGATGTGAATTTGATAGCCTATATTGTTGACACCAAATAGGCTATACTTAAACAATCACAAACAATGATTACCTCTTCATCTACATATGATGATGGTAATAAAGTGATTATTGAAATTAAAATTTGATGGCCTATATTTTTAAACAATATTTAATATGCCATGCTTAAAATAGATTTTGCTTTCAACTTTGTTGTCATATTTCATTGGAGTTAAATGTGTATTAGTGGTTGTGTTATAGTTTGATGGTTTATATTGTGCTAATTAATAGCACGAATATACCATACTTATGATATGCACATCAACTAATTACACTAATGACAAGAAAAGAGAGATCATAACTTCATTTTGTTGATTTATGTGATCTAGAGAGTGGAAATTGCCTCTAAATCGCCTTCACACTCTCATATTTTTATCAATTTTATTTTGCTAGTTTTCTACATTTTTAGCTAATCACATTTTCAACTTTGGTTAATTTGATTGAATAGAGATTTAAAATCAACAATTCCCCGTGGATCGACCCGTACTCGCCACGTACTTCAATAGTACGTCGTGCGCTTGCGGTTATTTTATTTCTAAATTCGTTCGACGGTTTTCTAAACCGATTGAAAATCCGTCGACGAACAAGTTTTTGGCGCCGTTGCCGGGGACTTTGTTTTGATTTTTATTTTCTATTCTTCGAATTATTTTTGTTTTATTTTCTTTAGTGTGTGTTTTGTGTGTTAATTTCTTAAAAAAAAATTGTGTTTGTTGTTTGATTTTTGTGTGCATTTGTTGTTCTAGTTTCCTTAGTATTTGCATTTTATTTAAAAAAACATACACATCAAAAGGAAAAAAAATTCATTTCATTTCAGTTTGAATTTACATATCATTTGCACTTTCTTATTTTGTTTACATTGCTTTCAAAATAAAAAACTACGCTCTAACTCTTCTTCTTCCACTATTCTGTGCACAGTTTTGTGCATCTCTGTCTGTTCACACATCCTGCATCCTCACTGCACTTGCTCCTCCCTGCCACTCCTTCTACGACAACAAGTTCAGCTCCTTCCTCCTCAAATCTCCTGTTGCAGTAATTTCCACTTGCCTCAACAGTCACAACAGCACCACCAAGCATACAAACCCACTGACTGTTGACTTTGCATCACTGACATCCTCCACCATAACTTCATACCACAGTCAAACTGTTAACTGCCATTACACACACAGTTGCAGTGCACACCATACAAATCACAAATCCAAACGTCTACTTGCACCCTGTCAAAACATCATCACTGCCTTGTTCTCTCCACATATTTTCCTTCTTACAAGTAACTGCATCCCACTTCCATTCCGTGCACATCAAATAATTGAGCACTGCCTTCATAGTTTCATCTGTCACACCATCCTCCTAGTTCACTACATTTTCCAAACCTCCTCTTTTCACCCTCTCTTCTACAATACAACTTCAACCACAGTTTCACCACTACACATACTTCTTCCACCACTGCCATCATTTACATTTCATCACATACAACATCATACAGCCCCGTCAAACTGCTGTCGTGCACTGCAGTCCCCTCCCCTCTGTCATCGTCAACTGCTGCATACCTAAAACATAGCAAAACCCCAACATCACCACTTCATCAAAGTGCTTACAACTGACTTCGCTTCAACATTTACTTCACAATCCAAATTCCTCTTAACTACTTCACCATCGCCTGCACTTGACTATGCACGACAACACACAAATTAATTCTTACTGCCTTCCCTCCACTACCATATCTACTGCATTTACTTCACCTCCCCCTGACCACAAACTGCAGCTTCTTATAGCACTACTACTGCATAAACATCCATTACCACTCCATTGCAACTCACAGCCATACAAACCAATACCACTCACCTATCACCATTGTCCCTAGATTGAATCACCATTACTGCAGCAAAACATCACATCAACATTGCCATTCATATACAACCATAACTGTCTATCACTTACATCACCCGACCACATCTCCTTCTACAAACACCACATACGAGTTCAAATTCGAACTGCAAACATACCTTGCCTCCTCTGTAAACAAAATCACTTCCTGCTTGCAACCGTACCCCATTTACCATCCCATACCTGTCAACTTGTAGCACTTTAACTTGCACTTCAACGTGCAGCAGCCACCTTATCTCTCAAAACCCACATCACTGTATCTCCAAGACTTCGACCATTTCACTGCCTCTTCGAACAGCTCCTTCATCACCTCATCACCACGGCGACCTTCAAGCTCCAAACCACCATATTGTGCCACTTCAGTCCATCCCCTCACCATTGTAATACACCCAAAGGCTTGACAACCCCACAACAAAAGTGCACATCCTCTGCCTCCTCGAACTCAAACTCCTCCACGACATTAACCATCGACTTGAACTGCTAACTTCGACTCCTCCACGACATCAACCCTCCGCGATCAATCGAACAATCCACCACTCCGCCTGGAACCTAGATTCTCGCAAATCACCAACTCGCTTCACCTCCTGCAAACGCGAATTCGAACTCGAACGCCTCTTTCAATAGACCGCAAACCCCATGAAATCTTTGCAACCAAATATCCCACAACCACCTTCTATCTACGAACCAGTCAACCCACCACAGATCACCAAAATCGAACAAACCGCCGACCACCATTCGCATCACCCTCAACTTCTTCTGACACCTTCGAACTTATGTGGCGACAATTTGATTGATTTTGGTTTTGGAATTTTATAAATTCGAATTGGATCCAGACAGTGATTTTCGTTGTTTTGAGAATTTTGTGTAATTGAGCTTGCGATTTTTGAATAGAGTACTCAAGAGTTGAGATAGCAGTGCTAATTTTTTGGTAGTGGGCTTGTAGTTTGGGCAGACCTTGTTTGAGCAGTTAAAAAAAAAGTACAAGCAAAGTGTTTTCAATTGTGTAAATATAATTTTTTTTAGCTTCTTTGCTTTATAAAAAAAACCAAAAAATAAAATTTTTTTAAGTAAAACTTCACTTTTAAGTTTCCTTGTCAAAAAAAGGAGTCTCCCTAAAAAAAAGTTTTTTTAGTTTTGTTAATAAAAAAAACCCAAGTTGCTTCATTTTAATTTGTTTTACTTCTTCCTTTAAATAAAAAAACAAACAAGTTAGATTTAAGGTTGTTTTCATTTGTATAGTTTCATTCGTTTTGTTTTAGGTTCATTGCTGTTCGGTTTTCATTTTTCTTAGTTTCTTCGTCGATATATATATATATATATATATATATATATATATATATGTGTGTGTGTGTGTGTGTGTGTGTGTGTGTGTGTGTAAATAAATAATCTGTGTATATCTTTGTTTTATCTTTCAGGTTGCAAAAACAGAAGGAGAAGGATTGCGCTGCTAAGCTTGCCAAAAAATAATAATAATTGCTCCGCTTGCTTATAAAAAAATTTGCTGCTTTTAACCCTTATATATTGTTTTTATTTGTCTTACATTGTTGTTTGCTTGCATTTAAAAAAATTCAAAAAACAAAAATAAAAATCATTCGTAGTTGCATTGTTAATGCACGTTTATTTTCAGTTTTGGATTTCATCTTAGAATTTGTTAATAATATCGGTTAGACATCGATAACACTTAATTGTATATTGACAAGTTGTCTTCGTTGAACAATTTACTTTCTTGGTGTCTAGGCTACGACAGAGTAATAACCATTTATAAATATTATGGTGATTCGTAAATATTATAGTGGTTGTTCCTCTGAAGGTACTTAAACCTTCGGCTGCATTGCTACGGTGATTCGTGGTGCACCAATAAATCCTGTCCGTTACCTGGTCGAGAACTATCTTGTTGATTTAAGACAAGGTGTGATTATACAATTTTGGGTTAACTTAGGATAAATCATTTGTAATTAATCCTTGCATTCATTTAGTTGCATTAGTTCATGCATATTTAAAAAAATTCAAAAACTAAAATTAAAAAAATTGTATATATTCCTTTTCCTTTGAAATTTTTAAATCCTTTTTCTTTGAAATTTAAAAAATCCAAAAAAAAACCAAAATCCAAAATAAAAAAATTAAAACCTTCTCAAAAACAAAGAAAAAATTGAAAAACCAAAAAACAAAACAAAAATCAATTTCCCTTTTGAAAAATAAATTTTATTTGTAAATAATTTTCCTTTACAAAAACAAAAACATTCTTGAAAATGTCCGAGTTTCCCCACTTACGTGAATTTTACAATAGTTGTGAAAATCAATATAATCCATATGATTTCACTCCAAATTCGTATGGATATTTTAACAACAAGTATTGCTTAAATGATTCAAATTTTGAACCACAAAATTTTCAAAACAATGACCAACCCTTAAATCTTGAAAAGAGGATTTCGTCATTACTTGAAATCTCTACACAACAAAATCAAATGATAAATGATTTGTGTAATTCATATTTGTGTAATAACTTGAGTCAAGGATTTCAAAATTTGAATTCAATTCAAAATTCAAACGATTTCGATTATAACCCATGCCAATTCAATTTCAAACTCCAAAATGAATTTCAGACTTAAAATGAAAATGGAAACAACTTTTCAAACGAATTTGGCAATGGGAATAATCTTAACCACGTTACAATTGAAAATCTTTGTTCTCAACAATTTCAATGTGAAAATCCTCATGTTAATAATTATAAATTGGATTTTGTTGAGCAAATGAACGAAATTTACGATGATCACACGGATTCGTTGTTTGAAACATATATGAAACAACGTGAGAAACAAAATCAAATCCCAATGTGTGATGAGTCAAGTGACAATCCATTTTTTTCCCAAATCGATGATTTTCAAATAACAACTTTTGAAATTGAAAATAACAATCTTAATGAAGTTGTTGAAAACACGGTAATTGAGTTGGATTTCAATTCTTTCAAGGGTGTGGAACCAAATTTAAGATTCGACCTTCCTTTTCTCGATTCCAAAAATTTAAATACAACAACTTTGGATTTTGAACTTAATATATACGATGAGGTTGTTGACAATCCAAATAAGGAAGATGAATTCAATGAACACAATTTCTTTGGACTTTTCGAAAACGAGTCGTCGAATTCTGAAGGGGAAGATTTACATCACCATTTTGATTTTGAAATCGATAATTTTGAAGAAGTTTTCAATGATAAGTTTGAACTTCAACTTGGTGATAATAAATTTGAATTTCAATCAATTATTCTATCAACCCCAAAAATCATCGAAAATAAAACAACTCGTAAGATTTTTAATAAAACGACATTCGTTTTCCCAAATCCACATTCAACTTTGAAATCATTTATGGTTTGGTTTTCTGAGCTTAAACTGTGTCTCGCATACTTGACGAGGCAAATGAATCGGTCTTTGGAAGAACGTTTCATTTACTTTTTGACGATATACTTTCTGATCTCATGTAAATACCGTTAATTTTCATTTAAATAAAGGTCATGTTTTATTTTTATTTTTCTCCTTTCACTTGGGTTGACTGTGGGGACACAGTCAAAACCAAGTGTGGGGGGGAGACTCATCATCATTTTTGATTTTTCATGGTTTATTTTTTTTTCTTTCCAAAATTTAAAACAAAAAATCTCAAAAACACAAAAAAAATTAAAAGCATTTTGATTTATTTTTAAAGAAACACTATAGGATAAATATATAGTTTTGGTTTATTAAATTGAAATTTTTGAAATTTAATTTGTCTTAACAAAAATAAAAATGAAGTTTGATTACAAATAAAAATGGTTTAACTAGTATATAGGAAGATTCATACGTGATAATTATGAAATATATCCTAATTGAAAATCTTTGTTTTAAAAAGTGGTTGATTTAAAGTAAAGGATATAACATTTTTTTTGTCTTCTAAGTTAAATGGTGCTAAGATGATTTTGCAAAACTCTCGCTTTCTAAAAAAACAGTTGTATATATGTATATATTTTTAACACCTAGAGTCATGTGTTCACACTCGTGTGTTCACTCGCTATGCTCTGTACCCTTCTCACGTAAGCCCAAAAGGCAGTGCACGATCGGTAGGCCTCATTTTATCTGAGTTAGGTGTGTGTATATAAAAATTATTTTACTAATAACGCCTACAGTCAATAAGTGTTCACACTTGTGTGTTCACTCACCACGCTCTGTATTCCCCTCACATCAGTCCGCAAGGCAGTGCATGGGTAATATATCTGGCCTCAGTTTATCTGAGTTAGGCATATGTAAAAATTGTTAATATCAATAAAATTTTCAAAAATAAGAGAGAGTAAGCAATTGAAATCCTAGCACTATTTTTAAACTTATTTGATTTGACTTGTTATTGAAACGAAATGAATATACCACTTTGATAAACTTTGATAATCAACTAAGGATCCATTTCATATTTACACTTTGTTATTGAAATGACCCACTTTAATTTTTTTTTATATAAATATTCAGTGGCCATTTAATCAAGAAAATGTTTGATTCCAATTTTCTTCTATCCAGGACCTTTCTGCCAATAAAAATATTGGTTTACTCATTTTATCTTGAACTTATATATGTGAAGATATATAAGTCACTTTCTACTTAAATCAGAGTATAGAAATTTTGAAAGTAGAAATCTGTTTGAGTATTACTTAAAGGAAATACTCTCTACATAGCAACTGTATTTCTCAAAACTAGGTTTTTCCAAATAACTTGGGATAGTGCTTGACTATTGGTCTTATGTCTCAAGACTTACCATTTTACATAAATTCCCCTAATTTTATTATTGAACAAACTGTGCTTTTACTTGTGCATGTGTGTGTGCATGTTTCTGTGCATGTGTCAGTGGGCAACTCAGGTGCCTTATCTTTCTTGTTAACATACTTGTCTGAGTTTGTCCTATAATTTGGGTTATGAAACAGATCTGAAAATTTAATTTAAACCCTTGGTTGCTGGCTTAACCCAGGCTCAAGAAAAATGGCTATGTTAGCCCTGTTATGGTTTGCACTATTTTGTTACAAAATACCTGCTATTTTATTTTCTTTTCAAAGCAACTCAAACCCTTTCTATCAGATTTTATTTTTGACTTAAACATGGATTTTCTTATGTCAGTTCTTTAGATATACATACAAACCACAAATTCTTTCAATCTCAGGTTTTCTACCATTATAGCCTAACTGTTCTTGAAGCTTAAAATTCATTTTTCCTTAGCAAAGCATTTGGCAAAACAAAGCACATAGTTCAGCTGAAACATATAAGTTCAACAACTACAAAACAGCAATTAACAATACATTGGTTTCTCAAAGTAACTTTAAACAATAGGTCTTAATCTAGTTCATCATGAAGGTTTGGTTTACTTCAGCAAAGTCTTTTAAAACATAGCATCCAAATCTTAAGCAGTTAAACATTCAAAGCCTGATCAAAGCAATTCCTATTTTCCTGCAAAATCACCATGAGCTGCCCCATATGAATATGAGACACCCAATGGTGCATAAACACAAAAGGGTCAGACTATTTGTCTGGTATGAATAATCCAACTGAAAACATGATCTCATTCAATTCTCTTTATATTTTAATACTTTGCATGAATAAGAAACTGAGTATCTTCCTTGTGCTGGTTTTTGTGAAGCATGTGCCTTCATCTCAGTGTTAACAGATTATTTATATATAATCACAATGACTTGATTCATAGAAAACAATCATAAGATTCATCAATAAAAGCATCAAAACCAACCAAATACAAACATCAATTCAGTTATCATGCCCTTTTCAACTTTTCTGGCCATCAGGGATTTTTGCCCAGGCCTCTCCTGAATCTATTCCTAGAATTCATTATCAAATATAATAGGGTCTTTAGCTACTTTCTCCTTTTTAAACACACACTGCCTGGGACATCTCTCTGTTAACCCAGCACACTCAGGCCCCTGGGTATAAACATACCATGTGTGAGCTTGCAATATTCCCCTTGCCAAGCTATACTTTGGTAGCCCTAAGATCCCAAGTCCTTAGTTAAATTACTAAGTGTTTTTATTATTTTTCATAACAGTGCTAATCCCTTCTGCATCTCACTTCTTAATCAGAGAAATATAAACAATGCAACCAACATGTATTCGTCCAGAGTTTGGTAAGTTATGTACTCAGAAGCAATCATTTAATCATGAAAACAGATGTGATTTCTTAGTATAACATTTCTCCCATGGGTTACAATGGGTCCAGTTGTACACATATGGTCCTAAGTAGTTTACTAGTTATCTTTTCTTACCTCTGGTTCAATCAGATTCATGATCTGGCTGAACCACAAGTATAATTTGATTTGGGTATTTCATAAAACATAGAAGCTCAGCACATGTACAACATTGCACTTCTACATTTTCTTTTGTTTTAATTAATATGAGACATAAGCAACAACACTATGTTGCAGCCCCATATTTCTTCCTGTCTTCAGACCATATATCTACCACATGAATCCGGGGATTTTTATAAACAACTTTATAAAGAAAACTTATAAAAGAAATCACTCCATCTCAAAGCTAACCCATATCACAGACAAACATTTTAAATCATGAATCCATGACTCTTATTTTTCTGGGTAAATCAGATAGAGGTTTTACACTTAAACAAATCATTAACAAACCAAAGTCATCCAATCATAAAACATAACTTGTAAAAGAAAATGAATGATTAGTTCAAACAGGCTGCCTCAACATTCAGGTCTTAATGCCAAAGTTTTCAGTGAGGTTACTCACCTTAATCCTTCTTCTTTCTATGCCTTATGAACCCCCTTTTAGTCTTCTGCCTTCTCCTATTTTTCTCTGGTTTATGTCTTGTATATTTTTTTTTCTCTAGGTTAATGAAGAACAAAAATGTATGGTCTTACTATACTAGGCCTTTTATATAAATCTTGGCTGTTACTAAGGTTTATGGATTTACCCAATGTCAATTCTACCCCATCCCAAACATAGCCTGCCTCTGGTTTGATTCAAGAAAATAAAGGGGTATGTGGTCCTTGTCTTCCTTTTCAGAAATCAGCTTCACCCTTTTAATTTTCCCCCGGTCATGTCATTTGCATGACTTCTTATTTTTCTTAATTAAACCAAATTACTGGAAATAGATAAAGTGCTTGTTTAGGGACTCATGCCATTTTCATGCAACTTCTGTTTTCTTCCAGAAATTGGTTGACTGTATACATGTATAACCTATGTATACCTAAGTCTTTTATCTTTCTTTCTTTAAATAATTTTAAGTTTATTTCAGCCTAGCTCTTATTTTCTTTGTACTATATTTTATTTAAAGACAAAATTCTATCTTTATGCATATGTATTTCTAAATCAGTTATTTTATTTTATCTATTAATTTCTGCCAAATTTTGTTACACAGAAATCTGTGTGCATGTGTACACTGTCTTGTGCACATGTACATGTTTTATACTTTATATCTGCAAATCAATTTCCTATTCCTATTTTTTTCCAATGCAATTTCAAACAAATACAAACTAAATTAAATCATGAAATTACTCACAAAAATCAGGGTTATCATAGTTATCAACCGAAACAACGAGTTAAACTATAGTTTATTTGCTTTAATAACTTCGTTTTTATTGGAAATTTTGATAAGTAAATTACTTAAATTTTCAAGATAATAACCAAACCTATATTTAACTTATTTGTGTTAATTTAAAAGTAAATCCTTCATTCGTAAATATTTTCAAAAACTCGCATTCATCTCTTTGTAAATAAATCTTGCATTTTGTAAATATTTTCATTCTGCATTTGGATTTTGTGGGTAGTATCTACTGAAAACCCTCACGAGACAACACTCATCCTATTGGGGACACCTAGAGGTTTAACGGCTTGTTGCATACGCTCAATGCAATCGTGCTCCCTACGAACTTAGATTTATCTTAGTTTTTCCTTTATTCGAGGACGAATAAAAAGATAAGTGTGGGGGTATTTGATGTGCACGTAAATGTGCATATTTTTACCACCATATTTAATCTATTTAAATTAAATAAATGATCATATCGGGCATTTTAAACTGTTTAAACCAAAATTCATAATATTTTCAAATCGTCACATATTCATCTTTATCCAAGGGCAAAATGTCATTTTTGTGCATATATTTATTTGAGAAAATTTAATTGGAAATTTCTATATTATTTTATAGGAATTTGGCTTCATATACAAGTGGTTTCATGAAGATGTATGCATGCACAAGAGTGAAGAAAAAGAAATGAAGATGGAAATAATTCAAAGGCATGATAATGGAGGACCACACCTACCCACCTACCTTAACATACAAATTAGAGGCTAATGCACATGCTTATGGAGTTAATGGCTTCATGTACACTTAAATGATGATTAGTAGAAGCTAATGATTACTTGGCCTCCACACTTTCTTAAGGGTATTTTGGGCATTCCCCAAAAATATAAATTAGGGTTTCATACATGTATAAAGACCCCTTATGTTTCATATAGAATCCCTCCTTAGTCTCTCTTAGTTTAGTTTAGGTTCACAAATAAACAAGCTCTTCCCTTTCTCTTTTCATGGCTACTTAGCCATTTTTATTTCATGTACTTTTCCTTTTTTTATGCAATGTAATTATTGTTTCCTTTTAATTACATGTTCATTTCCTTTCATGCTAGTAGTGTAGATTTTCTTTTATGCAATTAGAATAGTTTTCCTTACATTTTGCTCTCTTTTTCTTCTTGTTAGTTTCATGTTGCTTTCTACATTTGTTCATATGATGAAAAATATGAGAGGCTAATCCCTATAATTTAGGGGTAATGAAGCTCTTTAGTATGTAGATGCAATATTTTGATGTTTATGCTCTCTTTTTGTGCTTAATGAATCATTTGAAGTGGTTTTATTTGTTGTTTTTGATGTGAATTTGATAACCTATATTGTTGACACCAAATAGGCTATACTTAAACAATCACAAACAATGATTACCTCTTCATCTATATATGATGATGGTAATAAAGTGATTATTGAAATTAAAATTTGATGGCCTATATTTCTAAACTATAGTTAATAGGCCATGCTTAAAATAGATTTTGCTTTCAACTTTGTTGTCATATTTCATGAGAGTTCAATGTGTAATAGTGGTTGTGTATAGTTTGATGGTTTATATTGTGCTAATTAATAGCACGAATATACCATACTTATGATAAGCACATCAACTAATTACAATAATGACAAGAAAAGAGAGATCATAACTTCATTTTGTTGATTTATGTGATCTAGAGAGTGGAAATTACCTCTAAATTGCCTTCACACTCTCATATTTTTATCAATTTTCTTTTGCTAGTTTTCTGCATTTTTAGCTAATCACATTTCCAACTTTGGTTAATTTGATTAAATAGAGATTTAAAATCAACAATTCCCTGCGGATCGACCCGTACTCACCTCGTACTTCAATTTTATGCCGTGCGCTTACGGTTATTTTATTTCTAAATTCGTTCGACGGTTTTCTAACCCGATAGAAAATCCGTCGAAGAACACACCACGCGCGAGCGCAAAACACCCCCAATGACTGATCGTCGTCGAGCCTTATTTTTTCAAATTCTGGCGAACTTCGACCACCTGGGAACGAACGGACATAAGATCTATGACTTGCTCGACACTACCTTCCCAACGCCACCTCCCGATCGTCGATCGGGCAAAGATCCACCGTTGGATCGTGAAAAACCCAATATGGACGGCTGAGGTTCATTCTCGATTTCTGGACAAATGGTGATTCAAATTGAAAAAAAATTGCACCAGTGAATTAAGCTTGTCGAGAGCTTCAAAACGGTATATAATATGTTAGGGTTTGTAGGAGTTTGATATTCGATTTGAATCTGAAATTGAATTTAGGGTTTTGTGTTTGAATTGGTTTCTGCCATTAAGAAGAAGGAGATAGTCAGATTGAATTGTACGTACTGAAATCAGAAATAGAAAGGCTGCTAGGGTTTAGAAGAATATATTTATATGAACAAAGCCCGATAAAAGAATGAACATATATTGAATCGGTACAAACGACAATAACGACCCAAAAAATCCGTTCTGACCCCGATACGAAAATAGGACATCCCACATATTAAAATATATGTTTTCGACAATTTTAAACTCAATGGAATGGTTTTCAAGTCCTAATTCCACCGTATGAAGAAGTTAGCTTAAAATCAGCTTATTTCAAATCGATCTTAATTGAATTTAATTAAACTGATTTCTACGCATTTCGAGTCCGTATGAACAAATGACAAGTCCGATCGCTATGAAACTTGAAATCCTACAATAATTTACTGTTACGGATCCGATGAAACTGGTTTCGCCGAAATCCGAGACAGTGGCCAAAATGGCTAATTTCACATTAATTAAATAAATTATTATTAAATTAATTAAATCACCATTTAATTCCAAATTTAATAACTAACAATTTTCATCATTTTTGATTACTTGGACATTTACAATGATTTAAAACAAATTTACATATCAATTCAATGTTAATTATTTCACTAATTACAGTGTTCAATTTCAACTGTAATTAAATCCAATTAATTATAATTTAATTCCAATAAATTGATTTAATTTGATTTCAATATTTTTATTTAATCAATCATCATTCTATGGGCATAGTTAACATTGGTTTATACCTTATTACATTAATATTCTCCAATTTCATCTTAATTTTCATTAACGTAATATTTAAGTACATTAATTGCAATTGATTTCCAATTGAATTTAATGGACTTAATAATTAGGTAACATATAATAATTGTCACCATTAACTTTTAATCACATTTATAAGTTTATTATTTACAAAAAATGTTATAACAACTCACAACACTAATTTTATCCAGTTACAATTTATTACACATTATTTCATTAATTAATACAACTTTTAAATTATCAATTACTCTTTTAATCTAATCATCAATTAATTCACACATTATTACAATAAATTTACAATCTATAACCAATTATAACTTTTTAATCATTTCAATTAATTTGAATTGCATTTAAAGTAGTTATCAATTACATTAAATTAATACTATTACATTTCCTTCCAGTTATATTCTTATTATTAAATCACAAAATTTTCTTTTCACAACAAAACTTCAAAGCTTATTTAATTTGAATATATTAATTTATCAAAAATTATGGGTCGTTACATCATCTCATATAATCAGTTCTATCTATGGATCATATCCAATTCAATTTTACTACAAATAATTCCTCAAAGAAATTTCTTCACAATGAAGTTGGTATATCTTGAAACAACAATTGTTTCTCAGTGCAATAAAATAGGTATTCGTAAACGTTTTATGAATTTCTTTATTTATAAAAATGATTTGGTTTTAGTTTACAAAAATTTTGTTCGAAACATAAATATGTCATCCAATGACAGTCTTTTGAAAATCCTTTTAGGGAGATTCATAAAAGATACGTCATGAACAATTATTACGTGCAATCTTTCGACAAACCATGAGTGGAAATCTTAGCATTTTTTATTTCAGTGATTGATTAGTGTATTATGGATTTGAATATGTGTTATGGGTTTTGGGTTTACGAATATAAAACAAAATAAAACCCCCTAAAACTCCTATAGTTCGAAATGTCAATTCTTGTTGGAATTCTCAATTATTTACATTAAATTTTTGGAACCCGTACGTTTTGCAGTTTTTGGTGATTTCAATTTCAGTTTCACTCCTCTTTATTTCTAATTTAATTATGAAGTTTCAATTAAGTAATATGGTGTAAAGTTTGAATTTATTCGTAGTTTGTACCATTTATTCCATATGAAAATAAAAGAGAAATTCCAGTGTTTAATTCTTTGTAAAATAGGGGTTGAATAGAAGTTGAAACTAGAATTGCGATTTCTATTTTTGAGATTATTCCATGATTTAATGTGATAGATTGAGTTGGAATTTTTATTATGTACAAGTCTATTTATTGCAATTTTTGGATATGAATATTAAGTCCTATCTTAAGGATATTGAAATTCCTTGTAATTGATATTATAAATTTGATAGCATTGATAATATGGAAAAAAAGGACTTGTATTATTATTGTTGAAAAGGAAATGACATTTAACGTTAGTTAGGGCGTAATCTCCGCACACATAGAAATAATAAGCGTGTATTTATTTATATATTAATTACTGTAAATATATTAATTACCGTAAATAGCGTATAATTATAATGTATTAATTGTGTATTTAATTAGGTAATAAGTGTCATTAAATCCCACTTAGGAAGGTAATTGATTTGTTATGGCAAAATAAGAAGTAATTCTTATATAGCCTAATAAATGGACACGATAAGGTGTGTATTATATATTAAGAGTATTGTAAATATGACTAAGTCGTATGGATATCACCTATGATAAGTAACTACGAAAGATGTGAGGTTAGTCCCAATTCTGTAGGGTAAATCTGCCCAGCAAATCTGGTTAACAGTTCCTACGAATGGTTGGACTAATGTGAGATGTCTCTCTGGGTACGAGTCATAATTCGAAGACCACATTGGGGTTTTAAGGTAATAAGTGGTTGTTTGAGGGCCCGTCTCTTTTCCTTAAGCAGAGTATTAAATGGTCGGGATTGGGTTTGGGCATGGTTAAGGATATCTCGAAAACGTCCGCTTTAATAGGAAGTATTAAGTGTCCGAAGTGATTTTTACAATGTTAGCTTGATAGATACCTATATGGAGTCCGTCATGGGAATATGTATTAAATGATAGGGGCCTACCTCAATTGAGGTCTGAAATGGTCAGGATTTGCCTATTTTCCACTAAAAGGTAATGAGTGATTTGGATTCTATCTCTCGCATTGTAAGACATTTATGACCATGGTTATGGGTTATGGGATTATAAAACCTGCTTTGGAATGGAAGGTAATGAGTAATTGATTGAGGGCCTGCCTCCTTTCCTTATATGAAGTATTAAATTGTTTCAAAATACATAAGACATATTCTTATTTTGAAATATACCGCTCGGGTATTGAAATAGTAAGGCTCGAAGTTTTTATTCATCAGACACTTGTTGTTCTGACTCTCTCCTTATTACAACACTAGTTAGAGAAGGAGTTGATGATGTTTGAAGATGATGAAAGTAAAGCTTGGGTCAGTCATTATCTATTTTTCCATGTAATTTTCTACTGTACCCATAAAATGTATTATTGAACAAACTGTTGTAACAGTTGTTATTAACATTATTGTATGTTTCGTGATGGTTTGAAATAAATGGGTACTATTATTGTTATTATATTTTAATCCTTCCACTGTGAATTCTGAAAGAATAGATATATTCTTTTTACCAACTGTTGGAACCGGGCCAGCCCGCAGTAGGAGAAATGGGTGAATTTCAAAAAATTTACCATTTTTGGATCATTAATGAGCCTATAAAGTCTAAATGTATTTAGATCTTATCTAAATTTCTTTTAAATAGAATCATTATTTTATTTAATAACATATTTTGTTTTATTAATTTGATTCTAAAACAATAAAGAATGGGATATAAATAAGGTTTGAATATATCAAATATATCCATTCCTTAATTATGTGACAGAATTGTTAAACATAAGGCAAGTATGATCAATTGATAACATGATGTATATGAATAAATAAGAATAAGTTTAAAGGCAATCACATAAGGGACAAAAAGAAAGAAATAATAGATGACAAAGATGAATGATTCATCTTTCCCTTTTTGACAACCTTGATTTATGAGCCATTCAATTAACAATCAATGAATCATTATGACATAAGATTAGGAATAGCCAACAATAATTCATATGCATAAACTACTGCCTCGTTTAAAATTGTTTGATATTAATAAAGAATTTAAACTATACAATTTGAAGTATAAACATTAAGTTTTATATGTACATATATATAATTATTTTATATAAAGATTAACCCAAAACTTCTTAATTAATTCAAAATAAACCATATAACATTTGAATTTTCTGATGTATTTATGAACTTATATAAACCTAAATTAGTTAAATATATATATGTATATAATTAAATCAAGAGGTTCAACCTATATGAATTTTTTTACAAAAGTGAAACATACTAGACTAAGCAATATATTAACAATCCTTTGAATACTTAAAATGTATTACTCATGTCAAATAGGGTACAAAATTTATAAGTATATTGTAATCGATTTATTATTAAAACATCCTTTAATCATGTGTGGGTTTCAATTATAATAAAATGCAGATAATAAGAATAAATAAAAACTTTCAAATCTAAAGAGATTCAACCTTATCTGAATAATTTTTTAAAAACAAAAGTGAAACACACTAAACTGAGCAATATATTAACAATCCTTTGAATAACTAAAGAAAAATATTAGTCATGTCAAATAGGGTAACAAATATAAATTTTTATTGTAATCAATTTACTATCCAAACATCCATTAATCATGTGTGGATTTCAATTACAATAAGATGCAGATAATAAGAACAAATAAACTTTCAAATCTAAGGAGATTCATCCTATATGAATAAATAATTATAAAACAAAAGGTGATACATATTGAACTATGGAATATGTTAAAATCCTTTGAATAGTTAAAGAAGGATAATTGTGATGTCAAATAGGGTAACAAATTTAGAAATTAATTGCAATCAATTTATTATCAAAACATCATTTAATCATATGTAAGTTTTTATTACTGTAAAAATGCAAACAATAAGAACATGTAAGCATTCAAATCAAAAAATTACGTTTTGATTTGAAAGTTTAAACATAGATCTAAAATTAAAATATTGTCTAATCATATACAAGTTTCGTTTTGATTTATCTAAATAAAAAACAATCAATTCATATAATAAACAATTTGATATACATAAACCATTTTCAAATCAAATGAGACAAAATTATACACATATAAATTAAGATATTCAATTTTGTTCATTACACATTATATCAAAATTATTAGAATAAAAATACCATACCTTAATTCAAAGCCTTGAAGTACACCTTAAAACATCGAATTTTTCCTCTAGATGTAGGCAATGAATCATACCTTGAATGATGGATCAAATCTCCTAGATTCAGAAATCAGCCTCCAGATGTTGCAAGGATCAAGAGGAATAAACCACTTTTCATAATTGATTTTATTTGTATTTGATTTTAGGAATAATTAAAGCCATGGAAGATCTCATATTTTCAGCCATTAAAGAAGGAGGGAAGCAGAAAAGTTACAGAAAGAATGAAAAATTAAAAACTCAATTGTACGTATAGAATGAATTAGAGAATATGTTTTATTTGAAAGAAGGAAAGCTTTCTCATACTTTAATTAAAACTTCTCTAATTAATTCTCTTGATTAATTTTCTCTTTTCACTCCTATTTCTTTACATAGTATGGTTGAAAATTACGTGCCGTCAAATGACATAAGATTCCATAAATTAATGCATTTAATTATCTTTTATTTAATTACAATGATATCATATATCAATGCGCGCAAATATAACTTTTATAAATGCATTCAGATAGTTACAAATAACTCCCAAACATCAAATACAATAAATAATAATTGATATTTCACAAATACTAATTAATTTAATTAATTTACAACTTTTTATAAATTCATTAAATCATGTGGTTTTTCGAAGAATTCATCATTACGGTTGTGTGACTCAAAGATATAAATTCAGTCAGCGATTAGTATTGAACAATTCAAATATTAACGTTCACACGTCACTTAGCAGGTGGTGTGACATTTTGGCTGAATTCATCGCTTACACGTCTTTGGTAAAATCCAATTTTACTTATTACAAGTGGTACCTAACAGTGACAATTATTTACACCAATTTTCTTCATCAAAACTATATCACTTTGGATTTTTGGAATTTGGTAATAGTCAAAATTGCAATATCATCCACATTCAACTTTATAGTCCAACATAAAGTCATTGATTCAATAATAACAATTATTATTAACCGAAATGCTACGGCCAGAGACTTTGACTTTGAGTTGACTTCGGCTGACCATGATATTTACCTCATATAACCGAGGAGACGAATCATCTCTTGAATAGTGTTTCACTTCCAATGCTTCCACTCGATCCAACTATAGTCGTTCAATGGATGCCGTGACATGATTTAATTATAATCAAAGCGGAGCTTTCACATTGAAGATCAACAGTATTCTCAAGTCAAAAGAACTGTGTAAATTAGTCACATCGATATTCTTTGCTGGACCTTAGTTATATTAACCAACAGAAAACTATCAAGTGAGTCATTCCATAGTTATCCAATAACTATAACGTAACCCCTTGGTGCCCACAACAGTCATGAATAATACACTGCCCAACATTTGGAGAGTTACGTACTCTAGTCTCAACGGATACATCGATATCCAGTCTCGATGCATCTTGACTAGGAACATTTAAAATGGTATATTTGTTTCATTGTGATAAATTACTCACGGTTACAACACTTTATAACTACTATCACAAAACATACCATTTATGGATTTTCTATTAAATATATTTTTAATTAAATTGATTAACTAATATAACCACATTATATCAAGTATATAATAGAAAGAAAACACCTTTATTTCGAACAAGGTTGGTCAATGAGTTAGATATATGTAACAAATTACATAATTGCCCCTAGGGCATAACCCTAACTCTATCAATCTCCCACTTGCACTTGGGTCAATTATGGAATCCTATTCCAACTTCTCCAATCCGTTTTCTCAAAACCAATTAGGTCGGTCCCTTTGTGAACGGGTATGTTGTTATGTTTTAATTATCTACTCGGTCAATCAACTCTTTACGAAGGTGATAAACTGCTTTATCATGTGGAACAATTCGGAGTATGTCTCTCTACATCTAGAGAGCTATAAGTTCTATTACAAATTATATCATGACATTGTTATCATATAACAATGTTATGAGATTCTTAACATTTGAAATCGGTTTAGTTATAAATTTGTGCGCTCATATTCTTATATACATTGTCTTTATTGTGGCGCTATTCTAGGCGATGTACTTAGTCTGTGACGACCGCCCATGACCCCTGCACCGAATCTAGAGATAGTGCACTGTAAAGTGTGCCAGGCGACCATGGACGATTGTCAGGGTAGATTAAAACAACAGAATCTATCGTATTACTCACAGCGCATGGACAAAATACAATAGAACATATATATAGGGAAGCTTTACAGAATAAATGCCATCATATAAAACTTCATAATAGTTGAATACAAGAATCCAAATAGCCAATACAACAAGCCTCGCTACATAACACTCAGAGAAATACAAAACAGCGGAACATCCAGTACATATAATAAGAAGATAATATGCAACCCTCCAGCTCGTCTTCGATATCAGCATCGTGAGAAGAGAACAGCACTTGTCACCTGCTACCTAGTCTGCCCGTCCCAAAAATGGACGAACAGCCCAAGGCAATAAGAATTAAAACATAAAGCCTTGAGTCAGACAACAGTCTTAGTGAGCAGTAAATTAACTAACAACATACCAAAAGAGCATAAAGGAAAAGGAATAGGAATACAACCCTCCCACTCCACCTCTTTCTACAGTGATAGCCCCCCCCAGACACACACTAAGCAGAAGCAACATAGCAGAGCATACCATTTAAAGTAAAGTAATAATCATTCGAGTCAAGGGCAATGTTTTCCAAGTACCAAGGCCTAAATCAGATAAGCACCCAGAAAATACCGCTCTTGAGTCCGAACGACGATACAACCAAACATCCATGACTCTGGCTATCACTGTTATCACTGCTTCGATATCACCGTTAATTGAATGACCGGCACATTCTTTCAGCCGTCCGTCAAGGGCTAATGGAAACCCCGGTTCTAGACATAACTCCCGCACGTCGTCGCAGCCCGTGCCTAGGACTATCGAATCTGCCCAGAGTACTCGACCATCAACAGTTGGCCGTTGGGACTATCGAATCTGCCCAAACGTACTCTTTCTTAGAGCATGCTAGAACCTTTAACAACGATGCTATCCAAGCCTCCTAGTCATCCTCCTCGACGACTATTCTCATATCCATTCATTATCCTCAACTCGAATCATATCACCGAGTTATCAACATGCTTGGAATGATCCGGTCTGGATTAGACCAAGTCTTCATCACATGATTGCCTCGCTTCATCACATCCTCGCAAAGCCTCATCTCAACATCACATCATCAAATCTACGCATAAGAGCTTCATCATCCCGCTACATATGCCACGAGCAGCTTACCTAATTCATGAGCCTTTCTCCTAGCTTTTGAATCGCCTTCGGTCTAAATCAAACCATCAATCATCTAATTCATAACAATCAATCAAACCAAACATTAATCCAAGCAATCAAGCATTCAAATAAGATCTAAGTAGATAATTATAACAATAATGGCATTTTCGTAATTAAAGAGTTGAAAGTCTAACATGCATGAAATCATAAGAAATATCTCTACAATCTTGATGAATGAACTTGCATAGGTTAACACTTAGTAAAAATGGTTGTCAAATCATCATGAACAATGGATCTACATGGATCTACACTTAGGATGAAGAAAATGCATGGAAATCACTATTTTACACCAAATCGAGCCAACAATCCGATATACTCCTTTGGATCCGTGTGAGAGATAATCACCACTCACCAAATCACCTAAACAACTCCAAATCTACACGCTTCAGATCTGGACAGCGAAGGATCGAGCTTGATTTATCATGAATCCGCTTCAAACGAAGAAATCTCTCTTGAAAAGATGAAGATCTTCAATCTAAGCTCTTGAATCTTCAATCTTGATCTTCGATATGGATGGAAGGAATCACTAGATTAGAGTGGAGAAAAGAAGTGAAGAAGTGTAGAAGTCGAGCTCTCAAAATGGCAGCACTTCGTCGCTTCGAAATCCGGATCCCAAAAATGAAGCCAACCCCCTCTATTTATAGCTGAAAACCGCCCCTAGGTCGCTCGGAGTTAGGTCGTATACGACCTACGACCTACGACCTATAAACCCCACCGACCTAAAGCCTCTTCAACCTAACAACCCAGGCCACTGCAACCTACGACTTATCACCCAAGCGCTTCACGACCTAACAAAACCCTTCCTCCTACGACCTAACAAGGTTACGACCTATGACTTAGCGACTTAACCATAGGTGCAACCTAACAGTGCTACGACCTAACACTTAAACACAACAGCGACCTAACGCTTAAGCGCTTACGCGACCTAACAATCGTAGCGCCTCAGCGACCTAACTGTGTTACGACCTATAACCTCAGCGACCTAACACACTAACGACTTAAAGCACTGCGCGACTTAACTATGCGCGACCTAATACTAAGCCAAAACCCAGCGACCTAAAAATCTTAAGTCTTCATGCGACCTAAAACATGTTACGACTTACGACTTAACTCGTACGACTTAACTCCCATAGGTCGTATACTCCCTAAGTCGCTAACCTATAGGTCATACCAAGACACTAGGTCGCTACACAGCTATCTCCAAACTCCTTAGGTCGTTGTCGACCTAACAATGCTAACTCGGAACCACTAGGTCGCTCATCCCTAGGTCGTTAACTACTGGGTTTAACTTACTACTCCCATAGGTCGCTCCAAACTGTCCACGATCTAACTCTTAACTCGCCTATCCCCTTAGGTCGTAGACTTTCTTTAAGTCGCTCACGACTTATCACCTAAGTCCCTAACAACCCATGACTCTCTTAGGTCGCGTACGACCTAGAACTTAGGCAAATTCCAACCAAAATCTGAAACAACCCAAAAATGCTGAAAATCCCAGATTTTGACAACTTTTCGATCCGTAAAAAAAATACGGGTCGTTACATTCTCTCCCCCTTAGGAATTTCGCCCCCGAAATTCCAAACAACAAAGCAATCAAAGACTATTCTGTACGCCTACCATCCATAGCAATCAACAAACCATGCATCCAATTCTAGCTTAGCGTACAGAATTCTAAAACTAGAACAAGTTACAATATCGCGAGATGACACGACACCTTAGGACCATACCTTGAAGAGTTCAGGATGAGCTGCCTTCATCCTCTCTTCCACCTCCCACGTACAGTCGTTATCATCATCACTCCATTGTATCTTGAGCAACTTAACTACCTTCCTCCTAAGCTGTTTCGTGTCGGTTTCAACAACACGAAGCGGCTTACGAGGTCTTCTACCAACTGGATCAACTTCAAAATCTTCACAGCTATCAGCAGAAACCACTGTATTCGAGTCGTGCACATACTTCCGTAGATATGATACATGAAAAACATTGTGCACACCCGACATCTTCTCTGGTAACTCCAATCTATAGGCGAGCTTTCCAATTCGCTCGATGATCGGGAATGGTCCAACAAATCTCGGAATCAATTTTCCTTTCTTCCCGAATCAGATAACATTCCTCAGTGGAGAAATCTTCACAAAAACCATATCTCCTACGTCGAATTCCAAATCCTTTCGACGCTTATCGGCATAACTCTTCTGGCGGTCTTGGGCTGCCTTCATTCGTTGCCGAATGATCTCTATGCAATCCGAAGTCTGTCGAATCATCTCTGGCCCAAGTATCAACTTTTCTGCAGTTTCCAACCAACAGGTCGGAGAGTTACACAGTCTTCCATACAATGCCTCATACGGTGCCATACCAATGCTTGACTGGTAACTGTTGTTGTACGCAAACTCCACCAAATGAAGGTGATCTTCCCATGATCCTCCGAAATCCAAAACACAAGCTCTGAGGAGATCTTCCAAAACTCGGTTGACTCTCTCGGTCTGACCATCTGTTTGAGGGTGATAAGCTGTACTCAAACACAACTCAGTTCCCTAAACTTCCTGGAAGCTCTTCCAAAATCCACTCGTGAACAATGGGTCTCGATCGCTCACTATACTCTTCGGAATACCATGGAATCGAACTATCCACTTAACATACAACTCAACCAACTTTGATGCAGTCCTAGTCGATCGAACAGGAATGAACCTCGCACTCTTGGTCAGACGATCTACAATGACCCAAATCCCTTCATTTCCCGTTCTTGTTCTAGGTAATCCATCGATAAAATCCATCGACACTTGTTCCCACTTCCATGCAGGAACCTCTAATGGCTGAAGCAATCCGCTTGGCTTCTTCTGCTCGGCTTTTACCAATTGGCAGTTCATACATTTGGAAATAAAATTTCCAACATCTTTCTTCGTACCTTCCCAGTAGTAGGTTCTCTTCATATCCCGATACATCTTATTTCCACCTGGATGAATTGTCAACTTTGAGTGGTGACTTTCCTTCAGAACTTCACTCCTCAATTCACCTATATCGGGAACAACTAGTCGTCCTTACTTCCGAAGCCAACCCTCTCGATCGACCTCGAATCCTTTATCCTTTTCTGGATCTAATCTAGATTCTAAATCACGGATAATCTTGACAAGCCTATCATCTCGCTTTTGGCTCTCGCCAATCCTTCCCACAAGAGAAGGTCTTATCGATAAGTTTGCCAACATCTCAGGTTCCAATTCGCATCTAGGTCTGAAGTCAAATCCAGCTAAATACTCGAGATTCTTCCATTCTGAAAACATGGCTCCCAATCCTGCATGTCTTCGACTTAACGCATCTGCCACTGCGTTACCTTTTCCCGGAGTATAAGCTATACCAAAATCATATGATGCCAAAAACTCTAGCCAACGTTGCTGCCGAAGATTCAAATATTTTTGGGAGAAAAGATATTTCAACGACTTATGATCCGTAAACAACTCAAATCGAACTCCCAACAGATAATGTCTCCACATCTTCAGAGCAAAAACAATTGCCGCTAACTCCAAATCATGAGTCGGGTAATTCCTTTCATGCGGCTTCAGTTGTCGACTTGCATACGCAACAACTTTATCCCTCTGCATCAGCACTGCTCCAACTCCAGTACCACATGCGTCGGTGTAAACCACCATCTCATCATTCCCACTTGGAATAGTCAAAACAGGAGCACTTGTCAATCTCTCTTTCAGGATTCCGAAAGCTTGCTCACACTTAGCATCCCAACTGAACACTTGGTTCTTCTTCGTCAATCCTGTTAACGGTGCAGCTATCTTGGAGAAGTCTTTGATAAACCGTCGATAATATCCTGCTAATCCAAGAAAACTTCTCACATCAGATGCATTCTTAGGTCTAACCCAATCCTGGATTGCTGCCAACTTAGCGGGATCAACCGCTATCCCATTTCCAGAAATCGCATGGCCTAAGAACCTCACTTCACTCTTCCAGAAGTGACACTTCGAAAACTTAACCTTCAACTGATGTTTCCGCAAGATTTCCAAAACAATACGCAAGTGCGTCTTGTGCTCTTCTTCAGTTCTGGAATAAATCAGAATATCATCCATGAACACAAGTACGAACTTGTTCAACTGATCTCTGAACACTCTATTCATAAGATCCACAAAATATGCTGGCACGTTAGTCAATCCAAACGGCATTACCAGCCACTCAAAGAAACCAGATGGTGTCCGAAAAGCAGTCTTCGGCACACTATCCTTAGCTACTCTCAACTGGTGAAATCCCGTTGCCAAATCCATCTGAGAAAACACCTTGGCTTCGTGAAGCTGATCAAACAAGTCATCTATTCTCGGTAATGGATACTTGTTCTTCTTAGTCACCTTATTCAGCTCACGATAATCCACACACAATCTTAACGACCCATCTGCCTTGGTTGCAAACACAACTGGTGCACCCCACTCGGACACACTACGTCGAATGAATCCTTTCTGCAAAAGATCATCAACTTGCACCCTCAACTCCTGCTGTTCCCTAGGCGCCATCCGCCTAAGAGGCATCACAACAGGTCTGGCTCCTTCAACTAGATCTATACGAAACTCGATCTCTCTATGCGGCGGCAACCCTTTGACCTCGTCAAAGACATCCTCGAATCCATTAGCGATTGGCACCGATGACAGTCCATCCCGTGGAACAACCAGCGAATACATGAAGCTCATGAAGACGCCTTCCTCATGCTTACATCGTATCACCACCTTTCGCCCCTCCACATTCTCGACTGTCACTTCCAACCTCTCGCAATCAACCTTTGCCGCATACTTCCTAAGCCAGTCCATACCCAAAATAATTCCGAACCCCGCAAAGTTCAGAACAAAGCAATCACAAACAAAAGAGCAACCATGACTCGATACAACTAGACCATGGCATAACATGCCCAAACAAGACGAACCCCCAACTGGATTAGTCACAACCAATGGCCTATCAACAATATCCGGTTCCAAACCTAACCGGCCTACAAGTTCACTACAAACAAACGAATGCGACGCCCCAGTATCAAACAGAACTCTAACTGGAACACCACATAAGAAAAGAGTACCTTGAACAACCACACTCTTTCCTTTCTCTTCAGCAGTAGGAGCTTTCGAAGACGACGGAACAGCTCCCAAAGCATAAGCTTGCACAATCTGCTTGTCCCTCCTCGGTTCTGGACAATTCTTCCTGAAATGCCCCGGCTTGTCACAGTTGTGGCACTTCGCCGGCGCTTTCGGATTCTTGCAATCCCTGGAGAGATGGCCTTTCTGCTGACAGTTGTAACAAGTCACCTCGCCTTTCAGCTTCTTCTAGCCATCCTTACCCTTCTGCTGCTGCTGCTTCCTCTTCTTGTTTCCACCCTGCTGGGGTTTAGACTCTTCCCTGGTCACAACAACAACAGATCCTTCCTTAGGAAACAGACTCTCATGCCTAAGAGCTTTCTCCACAAGCTTCTCAAATGAATCGTCCAAATGATCCACCAAATGTCTCCCAAGATAACTGTCCAAGCCTGTCACAAACTTCTCATTCTTCTGATATGCAGATTCGATATATGACCGAGCATACTTGGACAAAGCTTCAAACTCAGAAACATACTCAAGAACTGATCTCCCTCCTTGCTTGAGCTCCACAAACTTCTTGAACAGAATGGACTTCTGAGCTGTAGAAATGAACTTAGCTTCAAACCTAACTTGGAATTGCTCCCAAGTAATCTCTTCCTCCGGAGTAGTGATGGTAATAGAATTCCACCAATCAGAGGCTCTCCCTTGAAGCTGCCTTGATGCCAACTTCCTCTTAGTTGCATCCTCAATTCCCAAATCACCAAAGATCCTTCTACAAGCATCCATCCACCTCTGGACCTCAATAGTTGATTCTGTTCCCAAGAAAACCTTCCCTCCAAGAGCAGTATAGTCCTTGCACAACTTAGCAAAATCCACTGGTTTCGGAGTCTGAACCTGAACTCCAACATCAACTGCCGCCCCCGGAACTGGTATCCTTCTCATGATCGAAGTCATCATAGCTTCGAACATAGCTGCATAATCAGCAGCCCCCTCAGTAGCACGGCCTTCCCTAGCAGCTGGTCTCCCTCTTCGACTCATTCTCAATATCTATAAAAAAGGAATGATTAGAACTTCTAGAGAAACAACTGCATAAAGGACTCAATTCTACTAAGCTACTATATTATATATAGTATTCATCCATCAAAATACAATTACATCTCTCATACGTAGTTACGTCAGTGAGCGTTGGGTAAAATCGATTAACCAATGCTCTGATACCAAATGTGACGACCGCCCATGACCCCTGCACCGAATCTAGAGATAGTGCACTGTAAAGTGTGCCAGGCGACCATGGACGGTTGTCAGGGTAGATTAAAACAACAGAATCTATCGTATTACTCACAGCGCATGGACAAAATACAATAGAACATATATATAGGGAAGCTTTACAGAATAAATGCCATCATATAAAACTTCATAATAGTTGAATACAAGCATCCAAATAGCCAATACAACAAGCCTCACTACATAACACTCAGAGAAATACAAAACAGCGGAACATCCAGTACATATAATAAGAAGATAATATGCAACCATCCAGCTCGTCTTCGATATCAGCATCGTGAGAAGAGAACAGCACCTATCACCTGCTACCTAGTCTGCCCGTCCCAAAAATGGACGAATAGCCCAAGGCAATAAGAATTAAAACATAAAGCCTTGAGTCAGACAACAGTCTTAGTGAGCAGTAAATTAACTAACAACATACCAAAAGAGCATAAAGGAAAAGGAATAGGAATACAACCCTCCCACTCCACCTCTTTCTACAGTGATAGCCCCCCCAGACACACACTAAGCAGAAGCAACATAGCAGAGCATACCATTTAAAGTAAAGTAATAATCATTCGAGTCAAGGGCGATGTTTTCCAAGTACCAAGGCCTAAATCAGATAAGCACCCAGAAAATACCGCTCTTGAGTCCGAACGACGATACAACCAAACATCCATGACTCTGGCTATCACTATTATCACTGCTTCGATATCACCGTTAATTGAATGACCGGCACATTCTTTCAGCCGTCCGTCAAGGGCTAATGGAAACCCCGGTTCTAGACATAACTCCCGCACGTCGTCGCAGCCCGTGCCTAGGACTATCGAATCTGCCCAGAGTACTCGACCATCAACAGTTGGCCGTTGGGACTATCGAATCTGCCCAAACGTACTCTTGCTTAGAGCATGCTAGAACCTTTAACAACGATGCTATCCAAGCCTCCTAGTCATCCTCCTCGACGACTATTCTCATATCCATTCATTATCCTCAACTCGAATCATATCACCGAGTTATCAACATGCTTGGAATGATCCCGTCTGGATTAGACCAAGTCTTCATCACATGATTGCCTCGCTTCATCACATCCTCGCAAAGCCTCATCTCAACATCACATCATCAAATCTACGCATAAGAGCTTCATCATCCCACTACATATGCCACGAGCAGCTTACCTAATTCAAGAGCCTTTCTCCTAGCTTTTGAATCGCCTTCGGTCTAAATCAAACCATCAATCATCTAATTCATAACAATCAATCAAACCAAACATTAATCCAAGCAATCAAGCATTCAAATAAGATCTAAGTAGATAATTATAACAATAATGGCATTTTCGTAATTAAAGAGTTGAAAGTCTAACATGCATGAAATCATAAGAAATATCTCTACAATCTTGATGAATGAACTTGCATAGGTTAACACTTAGTAAAAATGGTTGTCAAATCATCATGAACAATGGATCTACATGGATCTACACTTAGGATGAAGAAAATGCATGGAAATCACTATTTTACACCAAATCGAGCCAACAATCCGATATACTCCTTTGGATCCGTGTGAGAGATAATCACCACTCACCAAATCACCTAAACAACTCCAAATCTACACGCTTTAGATCTAGACAGTGAAGGATCGAGCTTGATCTATCATGAATCCGCTTCAAACGAAGAAATCTCTCTTGAAAAGATGAAGATCTTCAATCTAAGCTCTTGAATCTTCAATCTTGATCTTCGATATGGATGGAAGGAATCACTAGATTAGAGTGGAGAAAAGAAGTGAAGAAGTGTAGAAGTCGAGCTCTCAAAATGGCAGCACTTCGTCGCTTCGAAATCCGGATCCCAAAAATGAAGCCAACCCCCTCTATTTATAGCTGAAAACCGCCCCTAGGTCGCTCGGAGTTAGGTCGTATACGACCTACGACCTACGACCTATAAACCCCACCGACCTAAAGCCTCTTCAACCTAACAACCCAGGCCACTGCAACCTACGACTTATCACCCAAGCGCTTCACGACCTAACAAAACCCTTCCTCCTACGACCTAACAAGGTTACGACCTATGACTTAGCGACTTAACCATAGGTGCAACCTAACAGTGCTACGACCTAACACTTAAACACAACAGCGACCTAACGCTTAAGCGCTTACGCGACCTAACAATCGTAGCGCCTCAGCGACCTAACTGTGTTACGACCTATAACCTCAGCGACCTAACACACTAACGACTTAAAGCACTGCGCGACTTAACTATGCGCGACCTAATACTAAGCCAAAACCCAACGACCTAAAAATCTTAAGTCTTCACGCGACCTAAAACATGTTACGACTTAACTCGTACGACTTAACTCCCATAGGTCGTATACTCCCTAAGTAGCTAACCTATAGGTCATACCAAGACACTAGGTCGCTACACAGCTATCTCCAAACTCCTTAGGTCGTTGCCGACCTAACAATGCTAACTTGGAACCACTAGGTCGCTCATCCCTAGGTCGTTAACTACTGGGTTTAACTTACTACTCCCATAGGTCGCTCCAAACTGTCCACGATCTAACTCTTAACTCGCCTATCCCCTTAGGTCGCAGACTTTCTTTAAGTCGCTCACGACTTATCACCTAAGTCCCTAACAACCCATGACTCTCTTAGGTTGCGTACGACCTAGAACTTAGGCAAATTCCAACCAAAATCTGAAACAACCCAAAAATGCTGAAAATCCCAGATTTTGACAACTTTTCGATCCGTAAAAAAAATACGGGTCGTTACATAGTCTTTTTCATTGAATTAGCCATGGTTTTTCATTTGGAACATTTCCAACTTAAAGATTCTTAACTTGATTTATTATTGACATATTATACTCAATATCACTTATGAAGTTCGATTTCGAACACTCCTTCATAGTTTTTTTGTTTCTGTAAATAATTCTCTAGTATTTCATAAATACATGAGAACACTTCAAACAACCAATTAGTGGTATCAATTTGGATTTGATATTTGCTTCAATTATCAAATACATAAACAAATCATGATATCGTAGACAACATAACATATATGATAATTCCTACCGCCAATGCAAAGTAATCAATCTTACATGATCTGTATTAAACATTTTAATAAGGTGTCCTTTGTTCGTCGACGGAAATTCTGTCGGTTTAGAAAACCATCGAACGAATTTAAAATTAAAATATACCACAAGCGCACGGTGTACGAATGTAGCACGTAGCGAATACGGGTCGATCTGTAGGGAATTGATGATTTTAAAATTCTATTCAATCAAATTATACCAAAGTCGAGTGAAAGTTAAGCTAAAAATGTAGAAAACTAACAAAAGAAAATTGATAAAAATATGAGAGTGTTAAGACAATTTAGAGGCAATTCCACTCTCTAGATCATTTAAATCAACAAAATGAAGTTATGATCTCTCTTTTCTTGTCATTAGTGAATTAGTTGATGTGTTTATCATAAGTATGGTATATTTGTGCTATTAATTAGCCCAATATAAACCATCAAACTATAACACAACCACTAATACAGTTTTAAATCTCATAAAATTTGAAAACAAAGTTGAAAGCAAAATCTATTTTAAGCATGGCCTATTAACCATTAATTAGAAATATAAGCCATCAAATTTTAATTTCAACATTCACTTCTTTGCCATAATCATATGTAGATGAAGAGGCAATTTGTGTTTTGTTTGTTTAAGCATAGCCTATTTGTTATGAACAACATAGACTATCAAATTCAAAGCTAAACAACATCATTAAACCACTTCAATCATTCTCATAAAGCACAAAAGAGAGCATAAAAAACAAAATGTTGGATCTACATACTAGAGAGCTTCATTACCCCTAAATTGAAGGGATTAAGCTCTCATATTTGTTATCATATGAACAAATGTAGAAAGCAACATGAAACAAGAAGAGAAAAAGAGAGCAAAAATGAAAGGAAAAATTATTCTACTTGCATAAGTAAACTAGATCTACACTACAACATGAAAGGAAAATAAACAAGAGAAGAAAAGAGAAATATATTAAAGTTGCATAAAAAATTACATGAAACAAAATGGCTAAGTAGCCATGGAAAAAGAAAAGAGAAGATTTCTTTTATTTTGAGCCTAAACTAAGCTAAAGAGAGACTAAGGGAGAGGAGAGAGCTACATGAAGATATGGGGTATTTATACAAGTGTTAAACCCTAATTCATATTTTTGGGGAATGCCCAAAATGCCCTTGTAGGAAGTGTGGTGGCCAAGTTATCATTAGCTTCAATAATCCCTCACTTAAATGTACATGAAGCCATTAATTCCATAAGCATGTGCATTAGCCTCTAATTTGTACATTAAGGTAGGTGGGGTCCTCCATTATCTTCACTTTGAATTATTTCCATCTTCATTTGTTCTCTTCACTCTTGTGCATGCATATATCATCATGTAACCACTTGTATATGAAGCCAAATTCCTATAAAAAATACAGAAATTTCTAATTAAATTTTCTCAAATTAATATATGCACAAAAATGACCATTTTGCCCTTGGATGAAGATGAATATGTGACGATTTGAAAATAATATGAATTTGGGTTTATACAAGTTAAAATACCCAATATGATCATTTATTTAATTTAAATAGATTAAATATGGTGGTAAAAATATGCACATTTACGTACACATCAAATACCCCCACACTTATCTTTTTATTCGTCCTCGAATAAAGAAAAACTAAGATAAATCCGTTTTCATAGGGAGCACGATTTCATTGAGCGTATGTGTTAACGTTAAAAAGTGAACGCTAACACCCGGTGTGTGTAATAGAATCGTGAAAGCACCACCCGCGTGACGGGAACAGAATTTAAGCAGTAAACTGGCAGATAAGCAGTAAAAGACAGCAATTTATAGTGGTTCGGCTTGAGATTAAGCCTACGTCCACTTTGAATCTCTTTATTACTGAATTCGGTTATAAATCGATACAAATCTCTTATCAAAATAGTACAACTTGATCAAAAGACACAATCTTGACTACTAGCTCAATCTTCGTCGATGAAATTCGATGAATCCATGTCGGATGTAAGGAATTATCTCTGGAAGATTGTTGTAGCGTCTTGAATGTTTGAGGATCTTTGATTGCTGGATGAATGGAGACTTCGACAGAGTAACGGCGCTTGAGGAAATGATTTTGCCAAAAGTCCTTTTCATGTTGGAAGTGGTGGGGTATTTATAGGAGCAGCTCTGAATTCTGGACAGAAAATTGGCTAAGGCATGAGTCGTGACCGACTTAAGGTGAGCAATAACTCGTAGCCGACTTAAGATAACTCGTGGGCGCCATACTGGGTTCTTCTTGTGGCTCAGTTGAAGACAAGTGCTAACTCATAGCCGACTTACCAGATAGAGGTAGCATAAGCACCGGCTTTAAGTCGTAAGGCCTCTTGAGTCGTAAGACCTCATGAGTCGTAGAACCTCATGAGTCGTAGAACCTTTAAGTCGTAAGACCTCATGGGTCGTAGAACCTCATGAGTCGTAGCACTTTTAGGTCGTAAGATCTCATGAGACGTAGAACCTCATGAGTCGTAAGACCTCATGAGTCGTAAGAAGCTTGTCCCGTTGAGTCATGAAGCTCTTAAGTCGTAGGCCTGCTAACTCGTAGGTCCCTTTAGCAATTAGGTCGTTGACTCTTTTAAATCACTAAGTCGTCACATAACTTAAGTCGTACACCTCTTATCTCGTAAGACTATGAGTCATACACCTCTTATCTCGGAAGACTATGAGTCGTACACCCCTTATCTCAGAAGACTATGAGTCGTACATCTCTTGAGTCGAAGAAACTTAAGGGTTAACATTTGCCCCTCGAAGTACACGCCTAAGTCGTAGGTCGTGTGCTTCGACTCATCTTAACTCGTGTATGCCTTTTCGTGTTCCACTGCCCAAAGGTACAAAAAGCTTGAGTCGTTCCTTCTATCCATTACCTATCTCTTGAGTCGTATCCGCCATTAATATTCCTCCGAGCTTCCTCAAGGCAATTTCTTCCTTTTCTAACAATCAACCAATTCGAATTTCGATTCTCTATTACGTAAGTGTTTCTGCTCCCTCCTCGACCTTTAATCATTGCTGGTTCATGAGTTCTCCTTCCTATACTTAATCCATCCCCTCGTGCAATGTTTTGTTGCAAATTCCACCGTACCGGTAGTTTGTGAGCCTGATTTTGCTTGATTTCATCTTTAGATGAATGGGGCGATGGAGATGGAGGATTACTGTGTTTCAGATTTTTCATTGATTAGATTGGCGAGGCTTTGGCGATCTGAACTTTGGATAGCTCCATGGTGTGGTGGAATGAGGATGAGGATCGTAGTTTGATTGAGAGGTTATCGGGTTTGGTGGATAATGGGTTAGGAGAAAAGTCAATGGGTTCCTACGAGTGAGATGCTAGCATGGCCGCGTTTTAGCAGCTTCGTACGACCCACGACTCAAACCTCCTTCAACATAGTTCTTGAGTCGTAGACGACTTAGCCTCTTACGACATAGTTTTGAGTCGTGGACGACTTATGACTTGGGATTGTACACCGCTTTGAACTGAAGCCCCTCTTTTTTTTTCGCACGATCTAAGACATGAAGTACTGCTGACTTGCCTTGTAACCCTTAGGCCGTGGACGAGTTAATACATGAGTCGTTGGCGACTCATAACTTAGGCTTTGAATGAACTTTGAACTGCTGCATTTTGAACTATGAACTGCTGAACTATGAACCGCTGCATTTTCCCACAGATCACTCTAACTTGCAAACTAATAACCTGTTTAATACAATATCCACAGAAAATTGGGACGAATATACTGTCACCGACTGCCCGTATCAAATGACAGATTAGTTAATAACAGATAATCAACATAAATAGATTGTGTGAATGAAGTGCTTTAAATCAACAAGTTCAAGCAAAGTATTAAAGCAACATTGAAATAGTCAACTGAAAATGTCCGGTTTGCACTTAATACCGTACCTGAACTTTTAAATTAACAAGTCCTGAAATTTGATAATCGATCAGTTACCGACTAGCTTAATTCCAGTTTGTATTCATTTGTTATCTTTATTAGTTTTGCACAACACTTCACACTATTTAGGAAACGTGCACCTTCATATTTGAACATCCAGTTGCTTGTGTAGAATGGCTTCTCAACAAGGAGATGTAACAGTTCAGACCGGGGAGTCCATTCTCATTCCAGCTCCTTTAGTCAATCCCCCAGAGAGAGCCTCTTCCACTTTATTGTACAAAACTTTTCGGCAATTGTGTACTCAATTTGGCATTGCTGAGGATGACGCTATCCTTCCTGAGAAGAACAACACCGCTGATGTAGCACCTCCTGGCTTTGTGGCAGTCAACCGACAAATTGCTCGAGCGGAGCCATTCCTCCTTTTAACAATTTTCTTCAACATCTTCTCCGCCAACTGGCAATCGCTCCATTCCAATTACACCCCAATGGTTATGCTGTTTTAATGGGGCTATGTGTACTATTCGGCAGAACGCTTGACCGTCTCCCCAACGTTGACGAAATCTGTTATCTATGCTCTTTTGTCAGAATCAAAGATCATCCTTCGATCATTGTTATAAGAAGTGCCAGGAATCGCAAATTGGTTGTCGGCCTCCCTGATACTGCTCATGGGTTTTTGACTCAGTATTTTTACGTTCGCTGTCCCCCTGGGTTTTACGCCGTGTGGAGAGAAGGAAGTAAGAATGCCTATCCTTTCTTCCCCTTATTCTCTGAGTATTTTGCAGCCCGAATCACTAAGTGTTAACTTTGCTTTCTCATTTCAGCGCTCCTCTCTCCCTCTAGGGACCCTAGTCATAAGCAAACTCTGGAAAGACTCATGGCTGTTCCAGTTGAAGAACGGGATGTGAAATTTATGTTGAAAGATGAGTTCCTTCACCAGTTTGGACTTTTACATCCTTCTAGATCAACCCAGATCCATGAAATCTCTAACTCTGATGCGGAAACGTTAGCTGCTTCGGACTCTCGAGCAGAGACCTCGAATGCCCCAGCTTCTGTAGAAGAAATTGCATCGGAAGCACACGTTGTTGAAGTTGCTTTGATAAAATGTTCCGCATTCACCGATGTTGTAGGGTCAGTTAGCAAGTCGGCACTTGCCCCAATTATTGAGGAAGAAGAAAATCCTCGAGTTTCTGAAAAGTCAACTGATATGGCGGTTGAAAAGGAGAAGCCTGCTGAGTTCCAGGGTGATGACACTTTTGATGGCTTGAGCGATATCATGATAACTTCTCAAGAGCTTTTCGGGGATAATAATCCAAAAGTGACTTCTCCCATTATTGAAGCGACTTCCACCCTAAAACAAACCCTGACGCCTACTACGCCAGTCGTCTCTATCTCCACACCAAAGCGTGGTCTGTAGTTTGACGCATGTAGCTTGCACGCCGCACACACTTAGGATTTTTCAGCACTTATAAGCATTTATCCTCTTTTTCTGGAAATTTCTAAACTTTACTTCTTTTCCGTTTTTCAGATTCTCCGATGGGACGTTCTGGCTCATACTACGACAACTTTCGGCGCTACGGAGGGCGTGATTCTTACGATTATGGACGTTATCTTCCCTCCCGCAAAGAATCTGACGAAGAGCGTGCAGCTAGAAAAGCTCAAGAAAGGCGTGCTTACGAAGAGCAGCAAAGAAGGAGAGACGATGACTCTCATAAAAGAAAATATCATGATGACAAAGGGAAGAAGCATGTTACCGATGACCCAAGTAAACGGGTTAAACTTGATGAGAAGGACGCGTCTGAAATTTCTGAAAAAACTGACGCTCCTATCCCTTCTGATATTCCGGCCAACTCTCCTCCTCTAAAGAAGTCTGATATTCAAACAATCATTAACAGGCCACAATATCAAGTTAAAGACGGCCCTCCAATGCTTCAGAGCCGATTTCCAAATTGGTGCCTAAAAGGAGTGCGCTTTGATTTGGATTTGGTTCCGATTGATAAGCAAGACATGCTTAAAGGTCTTGACACGGTCAGGCTTAATATCGAGAGGATGTCGCAATGGCAGAAACTTGTCGACGAACTCCAAAGGGTTAATCACATTAATCTTGAGGCGATGATGACTATGGAGAATGACAAATCAGAATGGGACAAGTGGTGTAAGCAGCATGATGCGGAGATGACGAGTATCGCAGACGACAACGCAAAGCTTGCATCTGAAGTCAAGCAACTTAAGGAAGATCTCGCCTCGTCTTCTGCATCGCACACTCAAAAGGAAGAAGTCTTTCAGAAGCAAGTGCGGGATGCACATGCTGCGCAAAGGGACGCCGAAATGAAGCTTGCAGCTGAGCAGCACATTACTGAAAAATATCGCACAGAAAATACTGAGCTACGGGGAACAATTGCGTCCCAAAATGCAGAAATTGAGATGTTGAAAGCTAGGCTTCTTAAAGTTGAGAAGGAGCGTGATGACGCGGTCGCTGGACAAGTTGCGGCCGAAGAGTCTCACGACGCCACTAAAGCTAGCATTGATTCTACTCTATTTGACTTCTACATGCACAGCGTTTTGGGCCGCGGCAGTCTTTCATTCTTGGGTCCCAAATATGAGATTACACTTGCTGAAGTTTGGGAGACCATACTTGATACATTTGCCGGTTATGCGGAAGCAGACCTTGTAGCGCTTTATCTAGACGATGAAGCACGTGATGCGCTTATTAGAGGCAAAGAGCAACTTGCCGAAGCTAGAGCCGGGGCAGTGGTAGAGGAACATCCAGAAAAGACAACATCACTACCTGCCCCTGTCCATACTTCAACTTTGACTGATGTTGATATCATTGGTTCTAGCTCTCAATCTCCACTTGCTGCAAAAGATGCTGAAGCTAAACTCGATACTTCCGAGACTCCTCTTTCCCAAATTGAAGAGAAGAGCCAGGAAGAAACTGAGGCTGATAAATATGAAATTGAACTTGCGAAGCCAACTCCTCCAGGTAACTTTGGCGAAGTTCCGGGTCTAATGAACCAGTTATTTGATTTAACCGAGTTTGATGACCTTCTTACTTGTTACTTGAACTTTGGTGAACCGATACCTTCTCTATTTTCGGGAGATATTGATTTTAACTTCTTTTCTTCTGTAGCGGAGGCACCATTCACTGCACAAGTTTCCACTCCTTCAGTTGCTGTACCTTCATCTTTACAGATTACTCCTCCTTCTGCTTCCCAACCGGGATCGCAGGCAGAAAAAATCGAAGCTCTTCAAGGCCTAGATGATCCGGCTATTTCGCAGGAGCAGAAGGCGGAGGATCTTGAAGACGTCGAGAAGACCCCGGAGCGGTCTCTAGATGATGACACGAAGCTTTCAACATTGCTCGCTACTCCGGGGAGCGAATCTTCCTCGAAGAGGAAGGGGAAGCGCGCCATAAGGAGGAAGAAGAGAGGTGCTTCGACTGGGGAAGACAAGACAGAAGAAGACCCCACCACTTCTCCTTCTCCGTCCCGCCCACATCGGATTCCGAAGTTAACTATTAGGCCAAGCAAAGGCTCCAAGGGTGGCGGAAAGAAGGAGTGACAAGCTGCACTTTCTACTTCTTATTTTGCCTTTTACATGTATAGACCGGAGATTGTGCGGGTACCGGTCCCTGCTTTTGCTCTTTTGAAATATCTGCACATGTAAAGAATTTTCATAGTACTAAATAAAGCAGTAATTTTACTTGTACAAATTCTTGTGTATGTGAGAATGCATCTGTTTCTCTTTCTAGTGTAGAATAAACGATTCCTTTTACTTGTACAAACTTTTTGTCTGTGTCTGGGAATACATTTATTCCACGTCTATTTTTCGTGGTATTGCAATGAACTTATGGCATGTTGTGCTTATTAATATAATCGAATTGTACAGTATTGCCCCCATGCCGTAAGTATATTGCAATATTCCCAGCTTTTTCAAGACTAATATTCTTATTTTAGAGAATAATTACTCCGCTTTTAAGGGGAGAATTATTCTGCTTTTAATAGAGTATATCCAGTCTTTAGAAGAATTTTTATCTTCTCTTTCTGAAGAACGCTTCAACTTTTGGGGATAATCACTTTTATTTATTAAGAAGTGAATTTCCCTATGAAGTGAAATAAGCTTTTTGAAAGAATTTTGTAGCATTTCAACTTTTTTAGGAGGAACTTTTTGAGATGAACAAGTTAATCCTTCCTTTGAGAGTTGAACTGTGCTTCTGGACAATGCTTTTTGTTCGAGTATTTTATTTTGGGACATGCCTCCGGAGAGGGCTCCTTTGAAAGAGTTGTGCCTCCGAAGAGGTCTTGTGCCTTCGAAAAGGGCTTGTGCCTCCGAAGAGGGCTTGTGCCTCCAAAGAGGGCTTGTGGTGCCTTGGGAAAGGGCTTTTGCCTCCGAAGAGGTCATGTGCCTCCGAAGAGGGCTTGTGGTGCCTTGGGAAAGGGCTTTTGCCTCCGAAGAGGTCATGTGCCTCCGAAGAGGGCTTGTGGTGCCTTGGGAAAGGGCTTTTGCCTCCGAAGAGGTCATGTGCCTCCGAAGAGGGCTTTTTGATTGCCTGGAAGTTACTTTCTCATGGTTGAGTGGATCCACGGGGCGGACGCAAGTTGCTTGATTGGATGTTCGTTTGCACAAACGATCGCAATTAAATAACAAGGGCCCTGTTCCTTCAGCTTGGGAAGGTTCCCCTCCAGTGGTTCCACCAATCTTTTTTATTGAGAGAAGTACTTTCATTTTTTGGCGTGCCTCGTCAGAGGGCTTTGTTGAACTTTGAGAAGGAGCGTTGGGTGGTTGGTGCGCCAGGAAGGTTGCGTCTCAGGGGCAAGTAGATCCACGGGACGGACGCAAGCTGCCTGATCGGATGCATCACGATCTGTCAGCAAGGGCCCTGCTCCTTCTGCTTGGGAAGGTGTCCCTTCGGTGGTTCTTACTGGCCCATTTATTGAGAAGCATACCTCCTTTTGGCTGCTCCTTTGTTTGCTTGGCAATGTTCTCTCATCATCTGCTCATTAGCGATCTTTCGTTATTGTTTCCAAGCGCATCTTCTTTCCTTACATTGCTATGTTCGAGGAAATGGACTTCACTGTTGAACGACTTCACGGGACAAACGCAAGTTATCTAGTTGGATGTTTGTTTATATCGACAATCTCAACCAATTAACAAAGGTTTGTCACAGTGGAGTCGCCAACTTTTTATGTGAAGTTCACTTTGTATAGGATTTGTATTTGGAATTTCTTGTCGCTTGGTATTTGCATAACAGGTGATTTATAGAGGTCGCTTGATTTTGTGACGAGTAAGCATTGTTTTGATGTCCTGCAATTTTGAATCGACATTTTAGCAATACATTTAGAGTATCTACACATCGAAATAAAACAGGCATTATGAAATAGTAAAGAACACAAGATTTATAGTGGTTCGGCCAAGAATTGGGCCTACATCCACTTTATAGCTTTCATTCATTCACACTGATTTACAATATTTTACCATACAACTGATACATTCATCGTTATTTCACAATTTTGAACAAAGCTTTTTCTTTCAAGTAAAGTAAGGACGTAAGTGGTTGCTGTTCCAGGCTCTTGGAATTGGATCTCCTTCGACAGTTATGAGTTTGAAAGTGCCATCAAGAAGTTTACTGCCAATGGCATATGGTCCCTCCCAGTTTGGTCCAAACACACCAGTTGCCGTCATGATCCTTTTCAAAACTAAGTCCCCGACCTCAAAGCTGCGTTGGCGAACTTTAGAGTTGAAGTGCCTGGCTATCCTTTGCTGATAAGCTGAAACTCTGAGCCTAGCTTCTTCTCTTTTCTCATCAAGAAAATCAAGTGCTTCAAGTTGCAACTTTTCATTTTCAGCTTCGTTGAAATGAACTCTTCTATGTGAAGAAACTTCTACTTCCACTGGAATCATTGCTTCTGATCCGTATGCCAGTGAAAATGGAGTGTGCCCAGTTGCAGTTTTGTGAGTAGTCCTGTATGCCCATAGTGCTAATGGAAGCTTATCAACCCAACCACCTTTTGCTCTTTAGAGTTGCTTTTTGATGGTTGACTTGATGATTTTATTCACTGCTTCCACTTGCCCGTTTGCCTGCGAATGAGCCACTGCTGAGAAGCTTTTCCTAATTCTGAATCGTTTGCAGAAATCCTGGAACTCTTCACTTTCAAACTGAGTACTGTTGTCTGTGATTATTTTCTGTGGCACACCATATCTGCAAATGATATTCTTCGTTACAAAATTTATCATCTTTTTAGAAGTAATGGTGGCCAAAGGTTCAGCCTCAGCCCACTTGGTGAAATAATCAATGGCTACGATAGCATATTTGATTCCTGATTTGGCAACTGGTAATGGTCCGATTAGATCTATACCCCAAATGGCGAATGGCCATGGGCTGACCATCTGTGAGAGTTCGGTGGAAGGTGCTCTTGGGATTTTCGCAAATCTCTGGCACTTGTCGCACTTTCTAGAGTAGATAGCAGCATCTCGGTTAATGTCAGGCCAGAAATACCCATATCAGAGAACTTTCTTGGCTAAAGTTTGACCAGCTGAATGATCTCCATATTCTCCTCCGTGTACCTCGGCTAGAATTGTCTTGGCTTCTTCCTTAGTTACACATCGGAGCAGAGGCATTGAAAATCCCCGTCTGTATAATCGGCCATCTTGAATTATATATCTCGATGCTTTTCTCAATAATTTTCGACGTTCCTTAGAATTTTCTGGCAGGGAACCATTGAGTAAGTATTCTTTGATCGGAGTCATCCATGATTCATGCTCTTGAGACATAGTCATAATCCAATCAACATCCATTTCATCAATGCTTGGAGCTGACAGAACTTCTACAGGAACTAATCCCAGTAATTGAGCTTCTCCAGAACTTGAGTACTTTGCTAGAGAATCTGCTTTCATGTTCTCTACTCGAGGAATATGGCTTATCGTGTAGTGATTGAAATCTTCGAGTAATTCACATGCCTTTGACAAATATGCGGGCAGATTTCCACCTTTAGCCTGAAACTCTTTCTTTACCTGGCAAACGATGAGTTGAGAATCACTGAAAATTTGCAACACTTTGATGTTTAGTTCTTTGGCAATTTTTAAACCGGCGATAAGTGCTTCATATTCTGCTTCATTGTTCGTTGAAGGAAATTCCAGTCTCAATGCATAACACAATGATCGTCCTTCGGGGGTTTCAAGCACAACCCCTGCCCCAGAACAGTAATCATTTCTTGATCCATCAACATACAACTTCCACTGGATTGGAATGCCATTAGTTGTTTCGTTTTCACTATCGCCTTTGTCGGTAGATTCTGCGATGAAATCTGCTAAAGCTTGACCGTTGATTGCTCTTCGGGGGTGATAAGTGATGTCATAATGGCTAAGTTCAATGTTCCATTTCAAAAGACGACCCGAAGTTTCAGGACGAAACAGGACTTGCTTTAGCGGTTGATCAGTAAGAACTTTGATAGGATGAGCTTGAAAATATGGCCTCAATTTCCTGGAAGCAATTAGCAAACAATAGGCGAGCTTTTCTATCTTCGAATAATTCATCTCTGCCCCAGTGAACCGTTTACTGATGTAATAGACTGGACGCTGTATTTTCATATCTTCCCGTACAAGTGATGCGTTGAGGGCGTGAGATGAAATTGCTAAATAGATGAAAAGATCTTCACCGTCAGTGGGCTTGGAAAGAACCGGAGGTGTTTCCATGTGATGAATTAGTTCATCGAAAGCACTCTGGCATTCTGGAGTCCACTCAAAAATTTTCTTTCCTTTCTTTAAAGCGTCAAAGAAGGGAATACATTTGTCTGTGGCCTTGGAAATGAAGCGACTCAGAGCAGCGACTTTTCCATTGAGACTTTGCATTTCTTTCTTTGTTTTAGGGGCTTTGACTTCCCTTAGAGCTGTGATTTGAGTAGGATTGGCTTCAATGCCCCTGGCGCTCACAATGAAACCCAAAAATTTCCCAGATTCTACTCCGAACGAACATTTCAATGGATTGAGCTTCATTCCGTACTTTCGAAGAATTGCGAACATTTCCTCCAAGTGCCCCATGTGATCTACAGCTTTCTTTGATTTTACCAACATATCGTCGACATAAACTTCCATGGTTCTACCAATCTGAGGCTTGAACATTGCATTGACGAGTCTTTGGTAGGTTGCCCCAGCATTTTTCAACCCGAAAGGCATAACTTTGTAGCAGTAGAGACCCACATCTGTAATAAAGCTTGTGTCTTCCTGATCCGGCTCATGCATCATAATCTGATTGTATCCGGAGTAGGCATCCATAAACGATAACAACTCATGCCCAGCTGTTCCATCCACCAATTGATCAATTCTGGGCAGCAATCCTTGGGGCATGCTTTGTTCATATCTGAGAAATCTATGCATACTCTCCACTTTCCATTTGCCTTCTTGACCAATACTGGATTTGAAACCCAATTTGGATAAGTGGAGTTTCTGATAAAGCCGTTCTCCATGAGCCGATCAACTTCTTCCTTTAGTGATGTCGATCTTTCTGGGCCTTGAGTTCTTCTCTTCTGCTTCACTGGTGTGAATTTCGGATCTATGTTCAGAGTATGCACAGCAACTTCCGGGGAGATCCCACACATATCAGCGTGACACCAAGCGAACACATCTAGATTGGCTTTTAAGAATGATATCAGTGTGTTTTGAACTGTTATACTTAGCTGTGAACCCACATTGAGTACTTTGTTCGGGTCTCTCGAGTCTACAGATACTGGTACCGTTACCTCCACGGGTACCACTCTATTCTCCCCTGTACTGGCTTTCCTGGGATCCATTTCTTTTCTTGCATTGCTGTGTTCGCCAGTACAGGGGCCGCTTCGTAGTTGCTACAGGGTCGGTTCCTTGATGCGGAGCGGAGCTGCCGCATCTTTCCCCATTTCTCTTCTCCTGGCCTCTCGGAGTTCTACAAGATAACATTCTCGTCCTGCGTTCTGATCTCCTTTAATAACAGCAATCCCATTATCAGTAGGAAATTTCATTGTTAAGCACCAAGGAGCGAGGACGGCCCTGAAAGCAGCAAGAGTAGGCCGGCCCAAGAAAGCGTTATAGGCGGAGAATCCATCAACAATTACAAAAGTTTGCTTCCGAACCAATTTCTTGTGTCCTTCGCCCATTTCAACAAACAAGTCCACCGTTCCAATCGGCTGTTTCAGCTCCCCTGTAAACCCGGCAATCTTGTGTGAAGAGGCTTGTACATCAGTCATCGGGATTTTCATTTGGTCAAATGTCCTTTTAAAGAGAATGTTGCATGAGGCACCACTATCTACCAACACTCTTCTGACAATAGCCGGCCCAATACCGACAGAGACAACCAAAGGGTCCTCAGTAGGAGCTTCCACATTAATAGAATCCCTGGCCCTGAACATAATATCATCATGAAGAGTCTTCTGCTGCTTTAGAGGTGAAGCATCTTCCAAGATTAAGACACTTTCTTCGGTTGGTGCATACTTCAAAGCTTTTGCATACCTTTCCATTTCACCCCAACTCCTGCCGGCCGGGTGAGGTCCTCCTGTGATCACATTGATAACAGGTCTTTCCTTTCCAGCAGGCCTCTCTCCTGAATCAGATGAATTAGTTGGAGGTAACTGCACTTGGCTGGATGAAGATGGATCCTTTCTATTCCTCTTGACGTATTGCTGCAACTTATTCTCTCTTAGCAATTCTTCAATTAGGCTTTTCAAATGGTGGCACTCATTGGTATCATGCCCTGGTTGGTTGTGAAACTTGCAAAATCTTCCGCTTTGAACAGCATTCTTCCCAACTTTCACGGCCGATGGTTTTTGAAATTCAACAGCATCTTTAGTGGCGATGAAAATATTCTCCGGAGTATCGGTCAGAGGAGTAAAGTCTGAAGGTTTAAGGAAGCGGGGCTTTTTGAAGTCTTTCTGCCTTTTCCCACTATTACTTTCCCTTTTCTGATCTGCCGGTTCTTTCTTGCTTTGAACAGTAGCATTATTTTCCACCACCGTTGTCACAACTTTAGCTGGTGCGGAAAGATTCTCTAAGCGTATAAATTCGTCAGCCTTTTTGTAGAATTTCTCGAGCGAATTTGGCTCCTTCATCTTCAGCCATTTTCCAAATTCGCTCGATTTGTCGATAGCACGCATCAAATAGGTCAAGATCATTCGTGGCTCTGCGTTATCGACTTCTGCCAGAGCTAAGTTGAAGCGGTTCAAGAATGACTTAATAGGCTCTCCCGGATTCTGTTCAAGACTGGACAATGACATTATATCTTTTGCCTTTGAAGCGTATAGCCTGAATTGCTCTTTGAATTTTCGGGTCAGATCAGAAAACTGATCTACAGATCGGACAGGAAGCTTGGTAAACCAGAGAAGTGCCACTCCTTCTAAATAAACTGGGAAATATCGGCACTTTATTTCGTCGGTTGCTCTTGCGCCGGTCATATGCCAGTCGTATTTATACAAGAACTGATTTGGATCACTTGTTCCCCAATAAGCAGGAATGGTGGGGGGAACAAATTTTCTAGGAAATTCAGCCTTCAGAATCTTCTCGGTAAACGGAGTTCTACTTGGTGCGAATCCCCATTCGCTTTCGTCTTCATCTCTTTGCATGCTCTCTTTCATTATTTGCTTGATCATACCTGAAAGATATTCCTCATTGTTCAGAGATTTCGCAGAATAGACCTCAGCCATCTTTTCGGGGGTTTGTCCAGGTAAATGCTCATGAAGAACTGGTGACGGCCTGGATCCTTCGGCCTGGAGGGGTGCCCCTTCGGCAGCACCTGATCCCCCGTGAGGAATATTTCTTCCCTCGGAATTGGGAGCAGCATTAGCAAAGTTTCCCTCATTATTTACTGGTCTTTGATTCGTACCAAATAGAGCATTCAGCTTTTCCATCATCAGGTTATTCTGAGTTTCAATCTGCTGGTACAGTCCGGATACAGCAGCATCTAACTCCTGTCGCGTAACACCGACGCTTGGGGCTGCCTGATTTGGAGAGAGAGAAGTGGCAGTATTATCACGGTCGTCATCAGTTCTGACAGACTTTCGTTTCCTTCCAGGAGCCATTATGTCTGATAAACTTCTGGTTTTGTAGGAAATTCTTTCAGCAAACTTCTGTGAAGCAATGGTGAGTAGTAGCCTGAGTTGGGTTCTCAGTGAAAGCACCAAAATTTTAACGTTAAAAAGTGAACGCTAACACCCGGTGTGTGTAATAGAATCGTGAAAGCACCACCCGCGTGACGGGAACAGAATTTAAGCAGTAAACTGGCAGACAAGCAGTAAAAGACAACAATTTATAGTGGTTCGGCTTGAGATTAAGCCTACGTCCACTTTGAATCTCTTTATTACTGAATTCGGTTATAAATCGATACAAATCTCTTATCAAAACAGTACAACTTGATCAAAAGACACAATCTTGACTACTAGCTCAATCTTCGTCGATGAAATTCGATGAATCCATGTCGGATGTAAGGAATTATCTCTGGAAGATTGTTGTAGCGTCTTGAATGTTTGAGGATCTTTGATTGCTGGATGAATGGAGACTTCGACAGAGTAACGGCGCTTGAGGAAATGATTTTGCCAAAAGTCCTTTTCATGTTGGAAGTGGTGGGGTATTTATAGGAGCAGCTCTGAATTATGGACAGAAAATTGGCTAAGGCATGAGTCGTGACCGACTTAAGGTGAGCAATAACTCGTAGCCGACTTAAGATAACTCGTGGGCGCCATACTGGGTTCTTCTTGTGGCTCAGTTAAAGACAAGTGCTAACTCGTAGCCGACTTACCAGATAGAGGTAGCATAAGCACCGGCTTTAAGTCGTAAGGCCTCTTGAGTCGTAAGACCTCATGAGTCGTAGAACCTCATGAGTCGTAGAACCTTTAAGTCGTAAGACCTCATGGGTCGTAGAACCTCATGAGTCGTAGAACCCTTAAGTCGTAAGATCTCATGAGTCGTAGAACCTCATGAGTCGTAAGACCTCATGAGTCGTAAGAAGCTTGTCTCGTTGAGTCATGAAGCTCTTAAGTCGTAGGCCTGCTAACTCGTAGGTCCCTTTAGCAATTAGGTCGTTGACTCTTTTAAATCACTAAGTCGTCACATAACTTAAGTCGTAACCTCTTATCTCGTAAGACTATGAGTCGTACACCTCTTATCTCGGAAGACTATGAGTCGTACACCCCTTATCTCAGAAGACTATGAGTCGTACATCTCTTGAGTCGAAGAAACTTAAGGGTTAACAGTATGCAACAAGCCGTTAAACCTCTGGGTGTCCCCAGTAGGACGAGTGTTGTCTCGTGAGGGTTTTCAGCGGATACTACCCACAAAATCCAAATGCAGGATGAAAATATTTACAAAATGCAAGATTTATTTACAAAGATGTGAATGCAAGTTTTTGAAAATATTTACGAATGAAGGATTTACTTTTAAAATAACACAAATAAGTTAAATATAGGTTTGGTCATTATCTTGAAATTTAAGTCATTTACTCGTTAAAATTTCCAACAAAAATTAAGTTATCATTACAAATAGACAATAGTTTAATTCGTTGTTTCAATTGATAACAAAGTGTAACCATGAAATAGGTCCTTAGTTGATTATCAAAGTTTATCAAAGTGGTATTTTCATTTCTTTTCAATAACAAATCAAATCAAATAAGTAAAAATAATGCTATCATTTTAATTGCTTGCTCTCTCATTATTTGCAAGAAAAATTACACACCGAGCTCAGGTAAACTGAGGCCAGATATACCACCCATGCACTGCCTTTTGGGCTTATGTGAGGGGAGTACAGAGCATGGCGAGTGCACACACTTTCGTGCATACACCTATCGACCGTAGGTGGTTTTTATTAAGTCTGTTCTTTTTTTTACATGTGTTCCATACATGCATAACCGTGAGGACTTTTAAATGAGTATGAGAGCACATAATCAAAGATTCCAAGTAATTCACCCATGCATAACCGTGAGGACTTTTAAATGAGAGTGAATACTTTGGATGTTGTTTATTTTTTTTTATTTTTTTTATTTTTTTCTTAAGAGAGAGAGTTTTGCAAAATCATCTTAGCACCATTTAACTTAGAAGACAAAAAAATGTTATATCCTTTACTTTAAATCAACCACTTTTTAAAACAAAGATTTTCAATTAGGACGTATTTCATAATTAACACGTATGAATCTTCCTATATACTAGTTAAACCATTATTATTTGTAATCAAACTTCATTTTTATTTTTGTTAAGACGAATAAATTTTCAAAAATTTCAATTTAATAAACCAAAACCATATATTTATCCTATAGTGTTTCTTTAAAAATAAATCAAAATGGTTTAAAAAAAAATTCTTTTTTTTTGTTTTTTAGATTTTTTTTATTTTTGGAAAGAAAAAATTGAAAAATGATGATGAGTCTCCCCCCACACTTGATTTTGACCGTGTCCCCACAGTCAACCTAAGTGGAAGGAGAAAGAAGAAAAATAAAAATAAAAATCCTATATTTACATGAAAGGATGATTATTTACAAGAGATGAGAAAGTATGCCGTCAAAAAGTAAATGAAACGGTCTTCCAAAGACCGATTCATTTGTCTCGTCAAATATACGAGACACAACTCAAGCTCGAAAAACCAAATCGTAAAAGATTTCAAAGTTGAATTTTAATTTGGGAAAACGAATGTCGTTTTATTAAAAATCGTACGAGTTGTTTTATTTTCGATGATTTTTGGGGTAGATATAACGATTGATTGAAATTCAAGTTTATTTTCACCACATTGAAATTCAAGCTCATCATTGACGAATTCTTCAAAGTTATTGATTTCAAAATCGAAATGGTGATTTAACTCTTCCTCGTCGGAATTTAACAACTCGTCCTCGAAAAGTCCAAAAAACTTGTGTTCGTTAAATTCATCTTTCCTTCGTTGGATTATCAACAACTTCATCGCATATATCCATTTCAAAATCCAAAGTTGTTGTATTCAAATTTTCAAAATCGAGAAAAGGAAGATTGAATTTTAAATTTGGTTCCACACCCTCAAATGAATTGAAATCCAACTCAATTACCGTGTTTTCAACAACATCATTAAGATTATTATTTTCAATTTCAAAAGTTGTTATTTGAAAATCGTCGATTTGGGTAAAAGATGGATTATCACTTGACTTGTCACACATTGAGATTTGATTTTGTTTATCACGTTGTTTTATATATGTTTCAAACAACGAATCCGTGTTCAACAAAATCCAATTTATAGTTATTAACTTGAGTATTTTCAAATTGAAATTGTTGAGAACAAAAATTTTCAATCGTAATGTGATTAAGATTTTTCCCATTGCCAAATTCGTTTGAAAAGTTGTTTCCATTTTCATTTTGAGTTTGAAATTCATTTTGGAGTTCGAAATTGAATTGGCATGGGTTATAATCGAAATCGTTTGAATTTTGAATTGAATTCAAATTTTGAAATCCTTGACTCGAGTTGTTACACAAATATGAATTACACAAATCATTTATCATTTGATTTTGTTGTGTAGAGATTTCAAGTAGAGATGAAATGCAATTTTCAAGAATCGAGGGTTGGTCATCGTTTTGAAAATTTTGTTGTTCAAAATTCGAACCATTTAAACAATAGTTGTTAAAATGTCCATATGAATTTGGAGTGAAATCATATGGATTATATTGATTTTCACAACTATTGGAAAATTCACGTAAGTGGGGAAACTCGGGCATTTTCAAGAATGTTTTTGTTTAATAAAGGAAAATATTTACAAATGAAATTTATTTTTAAAAAGGGAAATTGATTTTTGTTTTTTTTTTTCAATTTTTTTTTTTGTTTTTGAATTTTTTTTTTGGATTTTTGAAATTTCAAAGGAAAAGGATTTAAAAATTTCAAGGGAAAAGGAATATTCACAATTTTTTATTTTAGTTTTGGATTTTTGAATTTTTTTAAATATGCATGAACTAATGCAACTAAATGAATGCAAGGTTTAATTACAAATGATTATCCTAAGTTAACCCAAAATTGTATAATTACAAATTGTCTTAAATCAACAAGATAGTTCTCAGCCAGGTAACGGGCATGAGTTATCGGTGCACCACGAATCACCGTAGCAATGCAACCGAAGGTTTAAGTACCTTCAGAGGAATAACCACTATAATATTTACGAATCACCGTAATATTTATAAATGGTTATTACTCTGTCGTAGCCTAGACACTAAGAAGGTAAATTGTTCAAAGAAGACAAGTTGTCAATATACAATTAAAAGGTATTGATGTCTAACCGTTATTATTAATCAAAATCTAAGATGAAATGCAAAACAGAAATTAAACGTGTATTAACAATGCAACTACGAATGGATTTTTTTTGATGTTTTTTTTTGATTTTTTTTATATACAAATGAAAATGCAAGCAATCAACAATGTAAGAAATTAAAAACAATAAATAGGAGTAAAAAGCAATAAAAGTTATTTATAAGCAAGCAGGCAATTATTATTTTTTGGCAAGCACAATGAAGCAATTATTTTTAGCAAGCAGCTCCTTTCCTTTTCTGCTTTTGCAACCTGAAAATAAAAACCAGATATATATATAGTTTTTTTTATCGAAGAAGAAACTAAAATAAATGAAAAACAAAATAAATTCAAAACAAACCCTCGTTTTTTGGAAGAGACTCTTTGTTTTTTTTTTTGAAATTTTTTTTTTGAAAAGGAAACGTAAAAGTACTGTTTTACTTTAAAAAAAATTAAACAAGAAAACAAAAGGAATAAAAAACAAGGACACTCAGCCCAACAACGTTTACCCCGGCCCAAACTAATGATATTTTAAAAAACAAAAAAAAACAGACTCAAAATCAACTAAGTAGCTCAAAATCCCACTTTCTCTGTTCCAAACAAATCGAACAAGCAAAACAATAAATACAAAATCAAAATCCACCGAAAATCAACTGCTTGCCTCAATTTGAATTTGGAAAATTCCAAAACTAAATCTAATCAATTTGTGGTGGTTTCGGATTCGTGCAGATATTCTCGGTCTTGAGGCAATTGGTAAGGACGCAATTATTTTTCGGGTTGAGGCTGGTCGAAAGGCGATGGTGAGGAAAATGGATTTGGGTTGCGGGGTGGAGTTCGATTATAGGTGTTTGCAGTTGTGAAGCGATTGGTGGTTGTTTGCAGTTGTGAAGCGATTAGTGGTTGTTTGCGAGGTCATTGGAGTTGAAGTTGCAGTTGTCTTCGGTTCGTGATTGTGGTTTAGTAATTTGGCAAAGGAAGGCGCGATGATGGTCAGTAGTTTGATTGGGTCGTCAATTCGCTGTTGTGGTCTAAGGCGGGGTTGCTGCTGTTGAATGGTTTACGCGGCAACAATTGGATAGCAAGGGAAGAACAGGCAGATGGTCGCGGTTGAACGTGGTTGGTGGATGGTCGAGTGGTTGGAAATAGGGGTGGATTGCAGTGACAGTTTTGGAGGGGTTGTCGATTGCAGAGGCGAAGGCAGGAATTAGGAATGGGTTGTCTGGTAGCTTGTAACTGTTGTATGGTAGATGTGGTTTAGTAGTGATAGAATGGTTCAGGAGACAAGGAGGGTGCTTGCTGCTGTAATTTGAGGCAAGGAGTGAATCAGGTCGCGATGATGGTGGTTGCACTTGCTTTGTTGAGGAGCAGCAAGTTATTTTGTTGGTCAGTAAGTGAAGTTGGCGTGATTCTGTAGATAAAATTGATGGTCAGTATGTGAATATTGAAGTTGTTGTTTGTTTGTCATGGTGGTGGTCGGTGGACAGATGTTGTAAGAAGTTGTCTGCCTTGATGAGCAATGAAAGAGCAGCGTTGAGTTGTAGAAGGTATGTGAATGGGAATGAGCAGTGAATGGGACCAGAGTGATGTTGACAAGTGATATTGTGATATGGTGATTGTAGAGAAGTTATCAGTTGAATGAAGTAGCAGGCTGTTAACAGAGCAGTATGATGATCAGTTGAATGGTGGATGAATGGCGATGATGTATATTGGTAGTAGTTAGTTGAAGTGATAGTGGTGTAATAAAGCAGTAAGTTCTGGTTGTGGAGTGTGGAGTTTGTAAATGTTGATGATGAAGGGTAAAGAAGTTAAGTTGTAGATGAAGCAGTTGACAGTGTTGAAATGCAGGGGGCTGGTTATGGTTATAGGCAGTGGTATGGTAGGCGAGCAAGCAGTGTTCGAAGAGGATTGTGGTCAAAGGATTGGTTGATTTGTTTGTTGGAGGTGTGAAATTCAGGTAGAAAACAAAGCTCTGTCAGGTGAATGCAAGGCAGAGGGGGGTTGTTGTTTGACTGGGTTGATGTGGTTTGAGGAATCGTGGGTTGAGGAGTATGTAGGCAGTGTTGGTTAAAAATGTTTGAGTGAAAGGCAAGACAATGGAATGGTTCAGAAGTGGGAAGTTTTGAGAAGTGGAGTTTGGTAGAAGGCTGGATTGTGCACTGATATATGTGCACAGTTGCACAGTTTTGTAGAGTTGCTCTGGGTTGTGAGTTTGTTCACTGTTGTATTGATGTGGCAGTTCGAGTTTGGTTTGCAGAGTTACGGTTGATGGTGAATGAGTGGTGATGGAAGGATATTGGCAGTTGAACAATGAGTGGATGCTCTGGTGTATGGGATGTGGTCGGAGCAATTGCTATTCAGGATAGTACAAGAACTGTCAAGTAGCCGGGGGATGGAGTGAGAATGTGCAGTGATGTTTTGGTTAGAGGATGTATGTGAGTGTTGTTTTTGATTGTAGTCTTGAAAGCTAGGAGGTTGCACTAGGAAGTGGTATCAATAGTGGTGATCAACAGTGGAGAAATGTAGAATAAAGATGCACAGAGAACAGTTTATAGTGTGTATTTTTTTTGTGCAAATGTAAAGAAAGGAAAGAAATGAAAATTGTAAATGCAAAGAGAATTGTAAACCATCAAGGAGTTGTAAAAAAAATGAAAATGAAATGCAATGTTTTTTTTTGAAATATACAAATGCAACAACAACTAGAAAACAAGAAACAAACACAAACACAAGGCAACAAAAATCACACAAATATTTTTTTTAAATGCAAACACAAAAAATAAAAATCACACAAATATCAAACAAACTAATAATTCGAAGAATGTAACGACCCGTATTTTTACGGATCGAAACGTCGTAAAACAGTCGTCATTGAGTCGCATTGTTGATAAGTCGTCTTGAGTCTAAGTCTTAGGTCGTGTAGTAGTTAGGTCGTAGTTGGAGACCTAAGAAAGATGCGAGCTAAGGAGTAAACGACCTAGTGGAATGAGCGACTTAAGAGTTAGGTCGTATGATAGCTTAGGTCGTGAAGAAAGTTATGTCGTAGGCGACCTAAGGATTGGGATAAGTCGTATGGTGGCTTAGGTCGTGGGATAGAATTAGGTCGGAGGAGCGACTTATAGAAGTTGGCGACTTATAGCAGTAAGCGACCTAGTAGTCGGGACGAGGTAAGGACTTAGGTCGTATAGCAGTTAGGTCGCGTAGTGGTTTAGGTCGTGTGTTAGTTTGGAACTTTGGAGCGACCTATAGGATGTTAGCGACCTAAGGTTGGAGCGACTTAAGGAGTGTTAGCGACCTAAGAGTTAGCGACCTAAGGAATGAAGCAGTAGGAAGTTTGCGACCTAGTGGTGAGCGTGTTAGAGTTGTTAGGTCGCAGGTGTGTTAAGTCGTAAGTCGCGCATAGTTAAGTCGCGGAGTGTTAAGTCGTAAGTCGAAGGGATTGTTAGGTCGCGAGGGAGTGAGTCTGCGTTAAGTCGCTGGGTTTTGGCTGAGTGTTAGGTCATGAGCGACCTAGCAGTAGTTGTTGAGTCGAGTGTGTGCTTAGTCGCAGGATATTAGGTCGCGATCTTTGGTAGGTCGCTAAGCGCATTCGTTTGTTAGGTCGTTGGATCTATAGGTCGCGCGCTTGCGCTAGGTCGTAAGTCGTAGACTGGTAGGTCGTGAGTGCGCATAAGCTTAAGTCATTAGGTCGTAGGTTGTGGGGTTTCGATAGGTCGTAGGTCGCAGGGCTCTATAGGTCGTGGACGACCTAAAGGTGGACGACCTAAGGGTTTTTCAGCCTATAAATAGGAGGGGTTTTCTTCATTTTTGGGATCCGGATTTCGAAGCGACGAAGTGCTGCCATTTTGAGAGCTCGACTTCTACACTTCTTCACTTCTTTTCTCCACTCTAATCTAGTGATTCCTTCCATCCATATTGAAGATCAAATTGAAGATCGAAGAGCTTAGATTGAAGATCTACATTCTTCGAAGAGAGATTTCATCGTTTGAAGTGGATTTGTGATAGATCGAGTTAGATCCTTCGCTGTCCAGATCTGAAGTGTGTTGCTTTTAAGGTGTTTAGGTGATTTGGTGAGTGGTGATTATCTCTCACACGGATCCAAAGGAGTATATCGGATCGTTGGCTTGATTTGATGTTAAAATAGTGATTTCCATGCCTTTTCCTAATCCTAAGTATAGATCCATATAGATTCATTGTTCATAATGATTTGGCATCCATTTTACTACATGTTAACCTATGCAAGTTCATTCATCAAGATTATAGAGATATTTCTCATGTTTTCATGCTTGTTAGACTTTTGACTCTTTAATTACGAAATTGCCATTATTGTTATAATTGTCTATTTAGATCATATTTGAATGCTTGTTTACTTGGATTAATGTTTGACTTGATTGATTGCTATGAATTAGATGATTGATGATTTGATTTAGACCGAAGATGATTCAAAAGCTAAGGGAAAGGCTCTTGAATTGGGAAAGCTGCTTGTGGCATATGTGGATGATGAGGAAGCTCTTATGCATAGATTCGATGATGATGATGTTCAGATGAAGCTTTGCGAGGATGTGATGAAGCGAGGCATGATATGAGATAGTCTTGGTCTAATCCAGACGGGATCATTCCAAGCATGTTGATAACTCGGTGATATGGTTCGAGTTTGAGGATAATGGATGCTCGAGAGGCGCTTGAGCTAGTATGAGAATAGTCATCGAGGAGGATGACTAGGAGGCTGAGATCTCATCGTTGTTGAAGGTTCTAGCATGCTCAAAGCAAGAGTACATGGGGACGCCCAAAAGACTAACCGTTGATGGTCGAGTACTCTGGGCAGATTCGATAGTCCTAGGCACGGGTCACGACGACGTGCGGGAGTTATGTCTAGAACCGGGGTTACCATTATCCCTTGACTGACGGCTGAAAGAAGGTGCCGATCATTCAATTAACGATGATATCGAAGCGATGATAACAGTGATAGCCAGAGTCATGGATGTTTGGTTATATCGTCATTCGGTCTCAAGAGCGGTATTTTCTGTGTACTTATCTGATCTTGGTTTAGGCCTTGGGGTTTGTACTTGGAAAACATCGCCCTTGACTCGAGTGATAATTGCTTTACTTTAAATTGTATGCTCTGCTATGTTTGCTTCTGCTTAGTGTGTGTCTGGGGGCTATTACTGTAGAAAGAGGTGGAGTGGGAGGGTTGTATTCCTATTCCTTTTTCCTTTATGCTCTTTTGGTATGTTGTTAGTTAATTTACCGCTCACTAAGACTGTTGTCTGACTCAAGGCTTTATGTTTTAACTCTTATTACCTTGGGTTGTTCGTCCATTTTGGGACGGGCAGACTAGGTAGCAGGTGACATGTGCTGTTCTTGCCTCCAATGATGCTGATGACGAAGACGAGCTGGAGGCTTGCATATTATTTTCTTACTATATGTACTGGATGTTCCGCTGCTTTGTATAACTCTCTGAGTGATATGTAGTGAGGCTTGATGTATTGACTATTCAGATGTTTTATTCAACTATTATGAAGTTTTATTGATGAGATTCTATTTCTGTGAAGCTTCACTATATATATATTCTATTGTATTTTGTCCATGCGCTGTGAGTAATACGATAGATTCTGCTGTTTTTAATTTACCCTGACAATCGTCCATGGTCGCCTGGCACACTTTACAGCGCACTTTCTCTAGGTTCAGTGTAGGGGTCATGGGCGGTCGTCACATTTGGTAGAGCATTGGTTAATCGATTTTACCCAATGCTCGCTGACGTAACTATGTATGAGAGACGTAATTGTATTTTGATGGATGATTACTATATATAATATAGTAGCTTAGTAGAGTTTGAGTCCTTTATGCAGTTGTTTCTCTAGGTGTGCTAATAATTCCTTTTTATAGATATTAAGGATGAGTCGAAGAGGGAGACCATCTGCTAGGGAAGGCCGTCTTGCTGAAGGGGCTGCTGATTATGCTGCTATGTTCGAGGCTATGATGACTTCAATCATGAGGAGGCAGTCGTTGGATCATCTGGATAATCCATTTGAGAAGCTTATGGAGAAGGCTTCCAGGCACGAGAACTTGTTTCCTAAAGAAGGATCTGTTGTTGCTGTAACCAAGGAAGGGTCTAAACCACCGCAAGGTGAAAACAAGAAGAGGAAGCAGCAGCAAAAAAAGGGTAAGGGTGGCCAAAAGAAGCAGAAGGGCGAAGTGACCTGCTACAATTGTCAGCAGAAGGGCCATTTCTCCAAAGATTGCAAGAATCCAAAGGTGCCGATGAAGTGCCACAACTGTGACAAGCCGGGGCACATCAAGAAGTATTGTCCAGAACCGCGGAAGGACATGCAGATTGTGCAAGCTTACGCTTTGGGGGCTGTTCCATCATCTTCAAAAGCCCCCACTGCTGAAGAGAAAGGAAAGAGTGTGGTGGTTCAAGGTACTCTCTCCATATGAGGTGTTCCAGTTAGAGTGTTATTCGATACTGGGGCGACGCATTCGTTTGTTTGTAGTGAACTTGTAGGCCGGTTGGGTTTAGAGCCGGATATTGTTGATAGGCCATTGGTCGTGACTAATCCAGTTGGGGGTTCGTCTTGTTTGTGTATGTTATGCCGTGGTCTGATTGTATCGAGTCATGGTTGCTCTTTTGTTTGTGATTATTTTGTTCTGAACTTTGCGGGGTTCGGAATTATTTTGGGTATGGACTGGCTTAGGAAATATGCGGCAGAGGTTGATTGTGAAAGATTGGAGGTGACAGTCGAGAATGTTGAGGGGCGAAAGATTGTGACACGGTGTAAGCATGAAGAAGGCGTCTTCATGAGCTTCATGTATTCACTGGTTGTTCCACGGGATGGACTGTCATCGGTGCCAATCGCGAATGGATTCGAGGATGTCTTTGACGAGGTCAAAGGGTTACCACCGCATAGAGAGATCGAGTTTCGTATATATCTAGTTGAAGGTGCAGGTTGATGATCTTTTGTAGAAAGGATTCATTCGGCGTAGTGTGTCCGAATGGGGTGCACCAGTTGTGTTCGCAACCAAAGTGGATGGATCGTTGAGGTTGTGTGTGGATTATCGTGAGCTAAATAAGGTGACTAAGAAGAACAAGTATCCATTGCCGAGAATAGATGACTTGTTTGATCAGCTTCAAGAAGCTAAAGTGTTTTCTCAATTGGATTTGGCAACGGGATTTCACCAGTTAAGAGTGGCTAAGGATAGTGTGCCGAAGACTGCTTTTAGGACACCATCCAGTTTCTTTGAGTGGCTGGTAATGCCGTTTGGATTGACTAAATGCACCAGCATATTTTGTGGATCTTATGAATGGAGTGTTCAGAGATCAGTTGAGCAAGTTTGTGCTAGTGTTCGTGGATGATATTCTGATTTATTCCAGAACTGAAGGAGAGCACAAGACGCACTCGCGTATTGTTTTGAAAATCTTACGGAAACATCAGCTGAAGGCTAAGTTTTCGAAGTGTCACTTCTGGAAGAATGAAGTGAGGTTCTTAGGCCATGTTATCTCTGGAAATGGAATAGCGGTTGATCCCGCTAAGGTGGCAGCAATCCAGGATTGGGTTAGACCTAAGAATGCATCTGATGTGAGAAGTTTTCTTGGATTAGCAGGATATTATCGACGGTTTTGACTATTCCTAAGGATTGGGTTAGACCTAAGGAAGCTGCACCGTTAACAGGATTGACGAAAAGGACCAAGTGTTCAGATGGGATGATAAGTGTGAGCAAGCTTTCGGAATCCTGAAAGAGCGACTGACAAGTGCTCCTGTTTTGACTATTCCAAGTGGGAATGATGAGATGGTGGTTTACATCGACGCATGTGGTACAGGACTTGGAGCAGTGCTGATACAGAAGGATAAAGTCGTTGCGTATGCAAGTCGACAACTGAAGCCGCATGAAAGGAATTACCCAACTCATGATTTGGAGTTAGCGGCGATTGTATTTGCTATGAAGATGTGGAGACACTATCTATTGGGAGTTCGATTCGAGTTGTTTACAGATCATAAGTCGTTGAAGTATCTTTTCTCTCAAAAGGATTTGAACCTTCGGCAGCAACGGTGGATAGAGTTTTTGGCATCATATGATTTTGGTATAGCTTATACTCCGGGAAAGGGTAACGCAGTGGCAGATGCGTTAAGTCGAAGACATGCAGGATTGGGAGCCATGTTTTCAGAATGGAAGAGTCTCGAGTATTTAGCTGGATTTGACTTCAGGACCAGATGCGAATTGGAACCTGAGATGTTGGCAAACTTATCGATAAGACCGACTCTGGTGGAAAGGATTGGCGAGAGTCAAAAAACGAGACGATAAGCTTGTCAAGATTATCCGTGATTTGGAATCTAGATTGGATCCAGAAAAGGATAAAGGATTCGAGGTCGATCGAGAAGGTTGGCTTCGGAAGCAAGGACGACTAGTTGTTCCCGATATAGATGAATTGAGGAGTGATGTTCTGAAGGAAAGTCATCACTCGAAGTTGACAATTCATCCAGGTGGAAATAAGATGTATCGGGATATGAAGAGAACCTATTACAGGGAAGGTATGAAGAAGGATGTTGGAAATTTTATTTCCAAGTGCATGAACTGCCAATTGGTAAAAGCCGAGCTGAAGAAGCCCAGTGGATTGCTTCAGCCATTAGAAGTTCCTACATGGAAGTGGGAGCAAATATCGATGGATTTTATTGATGGGCTACCTAGAACAAGAACGGGAAATGAAGGGATTTGGGTCATCGTGGATCGTCTGACTAAGAGTGCCAGATTCATTCCTGTTCGATCGACTAGGACTGCATCAAAGTTGGCTGAGTTGTATGTTAAGTGGATAGTTCGATTCCATGGTATTCCGAAGAGTATAGTGAGCGATCGAGACCCATTGATCACTAGTGGATTTTGGAGGAGCTTTCAGGAAGTTTTGGGAACCGAGTTGTGTTTGAGTACAGCTTATCACCCTCAAACAGATGGTCAGACCGAGAGAGTCAACCGAGTTTTGGAAGATCCCCTCAGAGCTTGTGTTTTAGATTTCGGAGGATCATGGGAAGATCACCTTCATTTGGTGGAATTTTCATATAACAACAGTTACCAGTCAAGCATTGGTATGGCACCATATGAGGCATTGTATGGAAGACCGTGTAACTCTCCGACATGTTGGTTAGGGACCGGAGAAAAGTTGATACTTGGGCCTGAGATGATTCGATAGACTTCGGATTGCATAGGGATCATCCGACGACGAATGAAGGCAGCCCAAGACCGTCAGAAAAGTTATGCCGATAAGCGTCGTAAGGATTTGGAATTCGACGTAGGTGATATGGTTTTTGTGAAGATTTCTCCACTGAAGAATGTTATTCGATTCGGGAAGAAAGGAAAATTGACTCCGAGATTTGTTGGATCATTCCCGATCATCGAGCGAATTGGAAAGCTAGCTTATAGATTGGAGTTACCAGAGAAGATGTCGGGTATGCACAATGTTTTTCATGTATCATATCTACGGAAGTATGTGCACGACTCGAATACAGTGGGATCTGCTGATAGCTGTGAAGATTTCGAAGTTGATCCAGTTGATAGGAGACCTCGTAAGCCGCTTCGTGTTGTGGAAACCGACACGAAGCAGCTTATGAGGAAGGTAGTTAAGTTTCTCAAGATACAATGGAGTGATGATGATAACGACTGTACATGGGAGGTGGAAGAGAGGATGAAAGCAGCTCATCCCGAACTCTTCAAGGTATGGCCCTAAGGTGTCGTGTCATCTAACGACATTGTAACTTGTTCTAAGTTTTAGAATTCTACATGCTAAGCTAGAATTGGATGCATGGTTTGTTGTTTGCTATGGATGGTAGGCATGCAGAATAGTCTTTGATTGCTCTGTTTGTTTGGAATTTCGAGGGCGAAATTCCTAAGGGGGAGAGAATGTAACGACCCGTATTTTTACGGATCGAAACGTCGTAAAACAGTCATCATTGAGTCGCATTGTTGATAAGTCGTCCTGAGTCTAAGTCTTAGGTCGTAGTTGGCGACCTAAGAAAGATGCGAGCTAAGGAGTAAACGACCTAGTGGAATGAGCGACTTAAGAGTTAGGTCGTATGATAGCTTAGGTCGTGAAGGAAGTTATGTCGTAGGCGACCTAAGGATTGGGATAAGTCGTATGGTGGCTTAGGTCGTGGGATAGAATTAGGTCGGAGGAGCGACTTATAGAAGTTGGTGACTTATAGCAGTAAGCGACCTAGTAGTCGGGACGAGGTAAGGACTTAGGTCGTATAGCAGTTAGGTCCCGTAGTGGTTTAGGTCGTGTGTTAGTTTGGAGCGACCTATAGGATGTTAGCGACCTAAGGTTGGAGCGACTTAAGGAGTGTTAGCGACCTAAGAGTTAGCGACCTAAGGAATGAAGCAGCAGGAAGTTTGCGACCTAGTGGTGAGTGTGTTAGAGTTGTTAGGTTGCAGGTGTGTTAAGTCGTAAGTCGCGCATAGTTAAGTCGCGGAGTGTTAAGTCGTAAGTCGAAGGGATTGTTAGGTCGCGAGGGAGTGAGTCTGCGTTAAGTCGCTGGGTTTTGGCTGAGTGTTAGGTCGTGAGCGACCTAGCAGTAGTTGTTGAGTCGAGTGTGTGCTTAGTCGCAGGATATTAGGTCGCGATCTTTGGTAGGTCGCTAAGCGCATTCGTCTGTTAGGTCGTTGGATCTATAGGTCGCACGTTTGCGCTAGGTCGTAAGTCGTAGACGGGTAGGTCGTGGGTGCGCATAAGCTTAGGTCGTTAGGTCGTAGGTTGTGGGGTTTCGATAGGTCGTAGGTCGCAGGGCTCTATAGGTCGTGGACGACCTAAGGGTTTTTCAGCCTATAAATAGGAGGGGTTTTCTTCATTTTTGGGATCCGGATTTCGAAGCGACGAAGTGCTGCCATTTTGAGAGCTCGACTTCTACACTTATTCACTTCTTTTCTCCACTCTAATCTAGTGATTCCTTCCATCCATATTGAAGATCAAATTGAAGATCGAAGAGCTTAGATTGAAGATCTACATTCTTCGAAGAGAGATTTCATCGTTTGAAGTGGATTTGTGATAGATCGAGTTAGATCCTTCGCTGTCCAGATCTGAAGTGTGTTGCTTTTAAGGTGTTTAGGTGATTTGGTGAGTGGTGATTATCTCTCACACGGATCCAAAGGAGTATATCGGATCGTTGGCTTGATTTGATGTTAAAATAGTGATTTCCATGCCTTTTCCTAATCCTAAGTATAGATCCATATAGATTCATTGTTCATAATGATTTGGCATCCATTTTACTACATGTTAACCTATGCAAGTTCATTCATCAAGATTATAGAGATATTTCTCATGTTTTCATGCTTGTTAGACTTTTGACTCTTTAATTACGAAATTGCCATTATTGTTATAATTGTCTATTTAGATCATATTTGAATGCTTGTTTACTTGGATTAATGTTTGACTTGATTGATTGCTATGAATTAGATGATTGATGATTTGATTTAGACCGAAGATGATTCAAAAGCTAAGGGAAAGGCTCTTGAATTGGGAAAGCTGCTTGTGGCATATGTGGATGATGAGGAAGCTCTTATGCATAGATTCGATGATGATGATGTTCAGATGAAGCTTTGCGAGGATGTGATGAAGCGAGGCATGATATGAGATAGTCTTGGTCTAATCCAGACGGGATCATTCCAAGCATGTTGATAACTCGGTGATATGGTTCGAGTTTGAGGATAATGGATGCTCGAGAGGCGCTTGAGCTAGTATGAGAATAGTCATCGAGGAGGATGACTAGGAGGCTGAGATCTCATCGTTGTTGAAGGTTCTAGCATGCTCAAAGCAAGAGTACATGGGGACGCCCAAAAGACTAACCGTTGATGGTCGAGTACTCTGGGCAGATTCGATAGTCCTAGGCACGGGTCACGACGACGTGCGGGAGTTATGTCTAGAACCGGGGTTACCATTAGCCCTTGACTGACGGCTGAAAGAAGGTGCCGACCATTCAATTAACGATGATATCGAAGCAATGATAACAGTGATAGCCAGAGTCATGGATGTTTGGTTGTATCGTCATTCGGTCTCAAGAGCGGTATTTTCTGGGTACTTATCTGATCTTGGTTTAGGCCTTGGGGGTTTGTAATTGGAAAACATCGCCCTTGACTCGAGTGATATTTGCTTCACTTTAAATTGTATGCTCTGCTATGTTTGCTTCTGCTTAGTGTGTGTCTGGGGGCTATCACTGTAGAAAGAGTTGGAGTGGGAGGGTTGTATTCCTATTCCTTTTTTCTTTATGCTCTTTTGGTATGTTGTTAGTTAATTTACCGCTCACTAAGACTGTTGTTTGACTCAAGGCTTTATGTTTTAACTCTTATTGCCTTGGGCTGTTCGTCCATTTTGGGACGGGCAGACTAGGTAGCAGGTGACATGTGCTGTTCTTGCCTCCAATGATGCTGATGACGAAGACGAGCTGGAGGCTTGCACATTATTTTCTTACTATATGTACTGGATGTTCCGCTGCTTTGTATAACTCTCTAAGTGATATGTAGTGAGGCTTGATGTATTGACTATTCAGATGTTGTATTCAACTATTATGGAGTTTTATTGATGAGATTCTATTTCTGTGAAGCTTCACTATATATATATTCTATTGTATTTTGTCCATGCGCTGTGAGTAATATGATAGATTCTGCTGTTTTTAATTTACCCTGACAATCGTCCATGGTCGCCTGGCACACTTTACAGTGCACTTTCTCTATGTGCAGTGCAGGGGTCATGGGTGGTCGTCACAAAGAATAGAAAATCAAAATCAAAACATACTCCCCGGCAACGGCGCCAAAAACTTGTTCATCGACGGAAATTCTATCGTTTAGAAAACCGTCGAACGAATTTAAAATTAAAATATACCGCAAGCGCACGGTGTACGAATGTAGCACGTGGCGAATACGGGTCGATCCGTAGGGAATTGATGATTTTAAAATTCTATTCAATCAAATTATACCAAAGTCGAGTGAAAGTTAAGCTAAAAATGTAGAAAACTAACAAAAGAAAATTGATAAAAATATGAGAGTGTTAAGACAATTTAGAGGCAATTCCACTCTCTAGATCACATAAATCAACAAAATGAAGTTATGATCTCTCTTTTCTTGTCATTAGTGAATTAGTTGATGTGTTTATCATAAGTATGGTATATTTGTGCTATTAATTAGCCCAATATAAACCATCAAACTATAACACAACCACTAATACACTTTTAAATCTCATAAAATTTGACAACAAAGTTGAAAGAAAAATCTATTTTAAGCATGGCCTATTAACCATTAATTAGAAATATAAGCCATCAAATTTTAATTTCAACATTCACTTCTTTGCCATAATCATATGTAGATGAAGAGGCAATTTGTGTTTTGTTTGTTTAAGCATAGCCTATTTGTTACGAACAACATAGACTATCAAATTCAAAGCTAAACAACATCATTAAACCACTTCAATCATTCTCATTAAGCAAAAAAGAGAGCATAAAAAACAAAATGTTGGATCTACATACTAGAGAGCTTCATTACCCCTAAATTGAAGGGATTAAGCTCTCATATTTGTTATCATATGAACAAATTTAGAAAGCAACATGAAACAAGAAGAGAAAAAGAGAGAAAAAATGAAAGGAAAAATTATTCTACTTGCATAAGTAAACTAGATCTACACTACAACATGAAAGGAAAATAAACAAGAGAAGAAAAGAGAAATATATTAAAGTTGCATAAAAAATTACATGAAACAAAATGGCTAAGTAGCCATGGAAAAAGAAAAGAGAAGCTTTCTTTTATTTTGAGCCTAAACTAAGCTAAAGAGAGACTAAGGGAGAGGAGAGAGCTACATGAAGATATGGGGTATTTATACAAGTGTTAAACCCTAATTCATATTTTTGGGGAATGCCCAAAATGCCCTTGTAGGAAGTGTGGTGGCCAAGTTATCATTAGCTTCAATAATCCCTCACTTAAATGTACATGAAGCCATTAATTCTATAAGCATGTGCATTAGCCTCTAATTTGTACATTAAGGTAGGTGGGGTCCTCCATTATCTTCACTTTGAATTATTTCCATCTTCATTTCTTCTCTTCACTCTTGTGCATGCATATATCATCATGTAACCACTTGTATATGAAGCCAAATTCCTATAAAAAATATAGAAATATCTAATTAAATTTTCTCAAATTAATATATGCACAAAAATGACCATTTTGTCCATGGATGAAGATGAATATGTGACGATTTGAAAATAATATGAATTTTGGTTTAAACAAGTTAAAATACCCAATATGATCATTTATTTAATTTAAATAGGTTAAATATGGTGGTAAAAATATGCACATTTACGTACACATCATCCTTGCATATCGTTTGGGACATTCCCAACATCTTTATACTTACTATAAAAGACATCATTAACGATTAGCAGAATGTTGTTTACTTATGGTTTAGAAATATCAATGTACCGTTTAACGTTCTTTCTTATAAACACGTGCTTTCTCTACACTTTCATTGAAAATAAAACTATTTCATATTTATATCAAAATACATGTTCAATTTTGATGCTTAGAAAATGATACTTTAGTATTATTTCTTGGATCATATCTGAAAACTCACAACCTTTATATCGCTCCACTGACTTCGAGACACTTTGGTTGTTATATGCAAAGAGTCTACTCTAAATCATTTTTTAAAATTTTCTATTTCAGCACATATGTACCAAAACACTAAGTCTTTTCAAGTGATAATTTTGTGAGTAAATCCAAAGAACTTTGAGTACGTTGAATAACAAATCTATTATGCTAATTTCAACAATTGAAATAGGTTATTCTTATCAACATTGCTGATTAAATTCCAACTGCATTAGTCTCTTAAAGACACAATCATGGTCGATGGATCATATTCCTTTAGACACTTTACTACCAAAATCATATTTTGATAATGTACTTGGAATCCCTTTGTAGTTGCACATCATACCTATAATAGAGTCAATACTCTTAGTGGCTTAATTGACAACTGAGGATTATCTATTCTCGACATTGATAATAAATTTATAGTTTCTCTTCAGCGTGCAAAAATACTTATTAGACACTCTAATGCGATATGTTCGTTTAGGTTATTTAATTTCATTTCATCTCATCTAATAAGTTATATCTATGGATTGTATCAAATTCATTTTATTACCAAAGAAATTCCTTCACAATGAAGTCTTGAAACAATAATTATTTCTCAGTGCAACAAAATAGGTGTAACGACCCCGAATTTTATAGATATTTAATTTGATAATTAATTCGATTTTTGAATTATATTTGTGAAATAAATCGATAAGGTAATGCGAGTTTCCCCGAACCAAATAAATTTGATATAAATCATTTAAATTTAAATATTTTATATATGTGAATATATATGTATATGGAATAAATATGAGTAAATTAGAATTTATATATATATATACACACACACACATTGAACTTAAAATTGAATCACAAATAAATGGTTTTTAAAAATAAATAAATGTATAACTTAGACACAAGTATGAAAATGAGTAAATAAAAATTTAAACGACATGTAAAATAGAAATGCGTTTCTATTACAAAGCACTTGCAAAGTGAATAATAAGTAAGTAAACAAAATAAAATACGAACAAATAAAAGGTAAGTGTAGACTTGAAAAAGGGAAAACAAAATATGTACATGAATAGGGTTGAACAAGTACAAACATCTATATACAGGAAAAAAATATCAAACAAGGATAAGTATGAACGAACAAAGACAAGCCTAATTTATGCAAATATCTCTAGTACAGCCGAAATGAAGACATAAAATATATTTTGGTACAACTTTTAATTAATGAAGCCATCACAATTTACTTCAGCCACCAAAACCTGAGGTCTACAGCCACCAAAGTAGAAAAGATAAATCTCTTTGGCTTGCAAATGAAGATAAGTTGTACGTGGTAATTAATGCTAGCCTCCAATTGAAACAAATATCTCTGGTTAACAAATAAACAAAATATTTTTGTACATCTCTTATACCAGTATTAACACAACCCTGTACAACAAAATGTTATACCCAATAAACTCATTTTTTTTTATCAAACATCTTCAGTTGTTCATTCGAGACTAAGTAAAACCATAAATAAACTTCAACTTAGAGCAATGCAAACAAAATAGAAAAAAATCTGAAAGCATCAAACCAGAGAAGTGAATCAAAGATCAAAATCAAGGCTTCAGCTTGCAAATTTCACAAGCCAGTTTCAAAGTGGAAGCTCTGTTCTTTCCCTGTTCAATTCTTGTTTCCAGGTGAGCAAACTTTCAACCTATAACTTTGTGTTGTGATTAATGTTTGAGGTATGTTCATATGAACATACAATATGTATGCTAGTATGTATATAAACCTGTATTGATCTGTGCATGGCTGAATACATATATAAAGATATGCCTCTGTTTAGTAACAGACAAATTCAACAAGAAAATTCATATCTCTTCAAATAATAAATTTTTAGATTGAGATGTCTGAATAAAAATTGGCTATAACCCTCTAATCTAAATTTTAAAAATAATTTCGAATGTAAATATTTATGGAATATTGGTAAATTCGATAATGACAGTAAATGTCAGACTAAAGTAAAAAAATTGATGACTTCGATTTCTTATTTAGATCATATGAAATGGTTTGTAATAGAGAACCATGATTTTTGAATGTTATTTCAAGATTTTTAGATTTCAAAATCATTGGGAATTTAGAGTTGAACGAAACTTCGAAAAAATCGATTTCCATCGATCTAGGAAAAAAATTGAACTACAAGTTCGAATCTAGAGGGGAAGGACGTGGTGTAGATGGTGGGAAAAATGCAATTTAATTTTTCCAATGTTTGAATCGTTCGAATTAGTTCGAATTAGGGTTTTAGCCGAGCTTTTGCACATGGTTTTTGACGTGACGATTGCATCACCTACGAGCGATCGAGTTGCTCGAAATCGAGGGAGATGATGGCTTGGGTGATGTCGAAGTCGAGGCCGGAGGTGGAAGTTTGCAGATGGTCGGAGTGGCGAGAGGTTGCTGTTGACAGGTTTTGAAGGGTGGACGAGCTCGTGTTCCAGGTTGAAGAGGAGAACTCGAATTTTATTCGAGATGTGGTGATGGGTTCTGGTGATCGCGAGGTCATCTAGGGATAGTCGGCGATGGGTTGCGACGTTGGTGAGTGGCCGGAGGTGGCTGGAAGCACGGTGCACGTGCACGTGCATATTGGAAGGACTGTCATTTTATTTGGGTGGTGTAGTTTGGACTCGGGAAGAACTCGAGTTATTCGAGTGTTTTACTCGAAGCTGGAAGCGTTGTAGCTCGGGGGATAGTTTTGTTCCAGGTTTCTCTAACCTGTTCTGTTTTTCTGGGTTTCAAATTTGAATTTGAATTATAAATCAAGGGTTAAAATTATTTTTAAGTCAAAGTATAATTAATATAATTAAATGTTGATAAATTGATAAAGATAAGGAATTATTTAAAAGTAATTACTTAATGAAGATAATTAAGGTAAATTAATTTATGTGATCAATTTAAAGGATTAATTAATGTGATAAATTGATAAATGTGATTAATTTAAAGATAATAAATTTATGTAATTGATTGAAGGTTAATTACTTAATGTAAGAAATTAAGGGAAATAATTTATCTTAAAAACTTATTATAAGTTGATAATAAATGGAATGATTAAAGAGTGATTTGTTAATTGAATAAATTAATGATTAATGATTTATAAATTAACAATTTTAGTTTTCAAAGGGATTAACTTGGAATTAAGAATTAATTAATTAATTTCATAAATCAATATAAAATGGATTGTGATTTAATTAATGATTAATTAACCCGGATTAGAAATTCATAAGTAATTAATCAAATTTGAATAAATCAGATAATTAACTGACCTTACTTATGAATATTTGGATTTGATTGGATGATTGAATTGTTTGATATCCTTGATATATGATGCTTTGTGATATACCCTGATTTATGTTGTGATCTGTAATTTACTTATCTGTGATATATATCTATGATCTGTACGATAAGCGTGATAGTTAATACCGCTTATCAACTATATCCTGCATTTTGATCTGTGATGATTCATTGTGTTGCACTATTGTGTGAAACCCCCGGACTACACTTTTACACACACAAATATGGATTTCACGTGGAAATCGGTTAAGTCACAGATAATGTAAATCTGATGTTTTTGAAATTGAAATTTTAATTTCAATTGATTTTGAAATTTGAAATTTGGGTTTAAAGTGAAAAACTTTTGAAATAGAATTTCAAAGATAAAAGCTATTTTGAACAACTTAATCGAGTTTTGAAAATTTAAATAATTTGATTTAAATTTGAATTCAAGTTTGAAATTGAATCCTATGATTTGAAACTAGGGATTGAAGATGATATAAATGTGTTTATATGAAGTTAAACCATTTAAAAGTAAATTTTAAGAATTTGAATTAACCCAAGAACTTTAACTCGTATGAATGAATCAGATTTTCTGAAATGAAACTATTTGTTTTCGAATGATAAAAGCTTTTAGATAAGAAAGGAAATTCCAGTTTAATTAAAGGAATTTCAAGTACGAATTGAAAAATGGTTTTTCCAAGTTATAAATGAATTCTTTTTTGAAAGCTATGGATTAAATCGGTTTATTTTAACAGATTTAAAATAATGATTGGTTTAAATCATTTGAAATGGGATTGTTTTGAAAGCTATAAGTTAAATCTTAAAGATTTAACGAGTTAATCAAATTGAAATGGAAATTAATTTGGAAAATCTGTGAATGAATCTTTTGTTTAAAAGATTAAAGTGTGGAAACTGTTTAAACCGTAAAGGTTGAATCTTTTTGTTTAAAGATTTAAAAATGGTAATTTGTCTTAAATCAGTTGAAAAGAAAGTTGGGTTTAAGTTGTGACTTAATTGAAATCCCATATCCATATGATTTTAAATTGCGCTCACTATTCGGGTTAGCCGGGAAAGGACCTTTGGGTCGTATAACCCATTCCGAATGTGTGATACGACGTATATGGATAGCATTTGAAGACCGGTGTTGAAGACCGGATATTTTTGAAAACGGAAGGATTACCGTCGAGTTACTCTGCATCGGCTGATCCCCGATATAGAGGTTTTATCACCCTTAGTGACGGGAAGTCCGGACGTGATTGGAAATTATCCGGATTTGCAAGGGCTTCGTGAGAAGTGCCTTCGGTTCTGTTCGAACCCGGAACAGACTTGTATGGATTGTATGTCTGACATTACACTTTGAGATATAAAGCCGATTTCTTTCAAATACATCTCTGTTGGTGGCGGAGAATTTATTCTCTTAGCTTAACACCCTTCTCTGAGACGTACGAGCTCAGAGGTTATGTAGTTGAAATTTATCAACGATATATCCCAATTTGGTAATGTGGCATGCTGAGTGTTGTTGTGTGATGATCAATGTTTGATCATTTGTGATATGATCTTTTGTTTGATCATTTATCTTTGTGATCATAGGTTGATCATCTGTTGACCCAAAGCGTGGCTTTTTGAAAAAGCGTAGCTTTGTGGATGAGACTTCGTCGAGCCTCATAACCCGGTAATGGTCGAAACAGGAATTGTGCGGCAAGGTTTTCAGGGGTAGCTCCCCTAGGGTATGACCATTCCTTCTGGAAAAGGGTAGTATCATGGTATGGAGCCCAGATACTTACTCATGTGGATACACTTTCTTTATGATGTGTGATGTTGGTTATCGAGCGCTCGGATAAAGGTCCCAAAGGACCGGGGGTGGCATATCTGAGGTTTCTTTTATCCCTTGGGAAAAGGGGTTGCCGGCCTTGTTCGGCAGAGAACAGTTGGTTCTCGGAACGTCCCGCCAGAGGCGTTTCTTTCGTGGAATAGGAAGTTCCTTAGCCTGACCATTTGTTGGAAATCCATCTTCCAATACGGAACTTGTACGGTATTAGTTGTAGAACCTGCCATTTACGTACGGTGGTCACCACTGTTTAGATGGTAGCTATAGTAGGCATACGATACTGGTCGTATGTTGGCTAAGATTAATATTATACTTTCGAAAATGTTTTCTGCACTATGCACTAATAATAATATCAAAAATGATTTGATTTTGCGTAGTAAGCATCTTTGACTATCATAAGAAGAAATCTCCTCCAATTCTGCGTTTGCATTGTGTGTGTGGTGGGAGGTCTTATGGTAGTTTCATTTTCCAAAAGCATTACGAATTGACATTTAAAATTCTCTGCTATTTGTTTTTAAAGATAAACTGTTTTTGTTGCTCACACCAGTCCCATGACTGATCCGGAGTTTATTGTTCCCTTCCTAAACTCTGGGTGCCCACTATTTTCCACACGGGCAGTCTAGAGTTGGGTTTTTCAGATATTCAGATTCAGTAGATTATCTGGAGCTAGTTCAGTCTTTGGATCGGACTGCACTTGCTTATCTTTGTGCCTCGTTATTGGGAGTTCGAGCTATTTCTGGATCGTGCTTTGGAGATGAAGATTATCCGCTGCTGATGTTATCTATTTTTTTCTTTCCGCTGAAATTTATTGTATCATATCTCTGATGTATATAGATATTCATTGTATCATCATTGTATCTGGATATGGTATCAGATGTTGTATATCTATATTCTTTTTATTCCGCTGTGATATTTACTTAACTGTGTTATAAGCTCCGGCGAATCGGATTTGAACGGTCGAATCTATGACATTCGAGTACGATGTAAAGTATGGATGTCGATTTTCGAACGGGCAAAACCCGATACGTTACATTTGGTATCAGAGCTAAGGTTGAACTTTAGCTCAGGAGTATAACACGTTAAGTAGCTCATTAGAGATAGGGTGAAGTATACCCTAGAATGAGTAATTCTCAGATATCCGTCCGAATGTCTCAGTAAATTCTCTTACTATCCACTGATAGTGAGTGTAACAACCCAGGATTCCGCATTTTATTTTATTATCGTCATTGGACGATTAATATCGTTTGTTGATTGTTGATAGAGTTTTAAATCGTGTTGAAATTCTTTCAAAAATTTGTTGAAATGTATGCGGGCTTTAAATAAAATCAAGGCCCAAGTCCCCTTTTTATATTTTTATTACATTAGCCTTAAGGACCGAATCCCCTCTTCATCATTTGATTCGAACCCGAAAAAAATTTGCAAACGGAAAAAAAAATGGTGGCCTCGTCCCCTTTTACTAAAACTAGGGCTTCACAAATTCGAAAGCGCCGCCGCCTGTTCGATCGAAGTGTTAGCATCGGCGGCGACTGGTTTTGGGGTCTTCGAACCTAAGGTGAGTGAATATTCACTCGCATCTAGTTCTTCTTGGTTGCTGTACTTCGACTGTTCGTTTTGGGTTTTAAAAGCTGATATTGTCTTTGACTTAGTCGAATTCGTATATATTGATACTTGTTCCTCGTGTGATTTTGTACTGTCGTTTTGAGTGATTTCTCACTCACTTCTAATTCAAACCATTGTCTGTTTGATTGTTCGCTTGTCTTTGTCTCGGCAGTTTGAATTTTTGGTTGGCAATTCCCTGACTTTGTTTTATCTTGAGCCATAACCATTGCCTGTAGGTTTATTTTTGGTCTTCGGCTCTGCTTTAAAGTGTTCCTCTGCAAGTTGAATCTGACAGTAGCTTGAATTATGAAACTTTGATTTTTTTTTGTTAATTCGATATGATTTTGATGCTTGCGATTTTCTTTGACACTTTCAAATTGGATATATGCGTATATTTTGCTTTTATATTACGTGATATTCACGGCTTGAGTTTCAACTCCTTGATCATCACGATGTTGACTTCGAATCATTCAACACATTCCTGATTTTGTGATTTTCTGGCTACTGTTTTGATGAGTTCGAACTTCTCTGGTATTTAAATTGTTGACTTCGGCATTTTTAGTTGTCTGATCTGTAGCATACTCGACTTGTTCAATTTATTGACTTTGGCATGGAACCATATTTGATTTTTGAGATTGATACACCTGCCACTGTTCGAACTTGGCACTGGTTGATTTTGACCTTATATTCTTGTATTGGTTTGAGTTGGTCTTGTAGCATTGTTATTATGTTGACATGTGTAGTTTGGAGTCTTTGTATACAACTGTGCACATTGTAGTCTTTGTTGTTGTAGCATTCATGACTTCAGTTGTGTTTGCCTTAGAGATTCAGACCTGTAGCCTTACTATTTACATGTTTGATGTGGTGTGCTCGAGTTCATTGTTCGTGTGATTCCATGGCACTCTGGTTTGTCTTGAATCTGCATTGCACTATCTTGGATGCAACGTTGTTGCACACTACTGGTCTTCATTTGCATTTTTTTTGGTCTTTGATGCTGAGACACTTCTGCCATGTCTTGTTCATCTGGTTCATGATGATCTTGTATTTATTTCTGGTCAGTTTCTCTGTAGCATACTGTGGCATTGATATGTTGGTCTTAGCCTTGAGTTGAGTTCACTGTTGTCTGCATATTCCCGTGTTGCTTTATTGAGCTGCTTATCTGAACTTGATTCACTTGAGCTCTTACTTCATCCCCACTTCATCACTGTATGTTGCACTGTTTTCAGTTGCTTCTATGTTGTCTCTATGATGGTCTCGAGTTATGGTGGCATCTGCTTGTTGCCCAGACTTTTCAGTTGTACTGTGAAGCAGTTTGTTGGTATTGATGCACTGCTGGGTTCATTTGTTCACTTGTAGTCTGTGATATTTGTTGAGTCTTCACTTTGCAGTTTCATTGAGTTTGGTCATTCATTACATTTGTCTTGACCATTTGGGACAGTTACATACCTGTTTCAAGTAGTATTTGGGTTTCCCTAACCACGCATGCTTGTTAGTATCGACCGATACTTTGAGGCGTGTTGTACCCTGCTGTCTCTGTGCAGCCATTGTTTTCTGTTGATTGATTTGAACTTGGGCCGAGACTTAATTTTATGTCTCGACCATTTATTTGAATCGCATTTGAGTTGAACCCGACTTTCTCTGGGTTTGACCTTATGCGCGTTTCGTGAATTTCCGTTGATCTTTTATGCATTTCGTATGATAGTGGCGAGGCAGTACACGCGTGCGTGTACTGCAGCCCTATCAGATTTGACAGTTTTAAATTGATTTAGTCGATTTGATAAATTGTTTATTTATCTCTGTTGATGATTTAAATCTGCTGATTTTTGTTAAACACTGTTAAGTGTTATATTGACCGTTATCCGGTTTCTTTGTTTAAAGAATCGGATAGACGGGAATTATTGTGACTATCGTCTATTAAAATTATTACTGCCTATATGCACTAATAAACTGGTTTGAATTAGACTGACCTGGGTATTATTTTCTTTTGAATGTAATACTCGGGTCAGACCCGAGTTATTTCAGGTAGTAGATTTCCTTCTTTGAGTTGCTGTTCGGGATTTGAAGACTTTTCATATCTTCTGAAGTTGTCAGTGTCATTTTGTAGTAGTCGTGTCATTGTGTAGAACGATATGTATTCATGTATATTAGTCGATAATGTACTTGTATATATAACTTCTAGAGTCGACAGTTGTAGTTGTATCATATGTATTGTGTCAACTATGTATTAACTGACATCAGTTATATATATATGAGACTTTTGTTTTTATCTGTGTTCCGCATTTATATTATCTGTGTTATTGTTATATCTAATGTCCTAAACTATTATGAACCATCGTAGTTTGTTTTATACTAGTATTGGGAGTGCCGATGGGAGTAAATAAATAATAGATGAAAAATAAAAAGTATATACCACTCCTGTCGAGATAACCAATATTAGTGTAAGGCCAATTACGGATGGTAGCTCCTATCCAGCCTTATTCTTCGTAATAATAGACAGTATTTCTTTTAATACTCTTTGTTATTATGAGCATAGAGGTGGGGCGTCATAGTTGGTATCAGAGCTTGGGGTTTATGGACATAATATAAAACATAACTTGGATGGAACATATCTTACAACTATTAGTCGACGTTTTATCTGTGATTTGAGTCAAAACTAAAGTTTTGAAATTCTGATGAAATTTTTAAATATCGTTATTTAAAAATAAAAGTGGAATTGTGTTTTGTTGTTTGGATGAAATTGTGTTCTGATGATTTGATTGATTTGTGTTCTATTTATCAGAGTGCGCAGCGGAAACAGTGAAACTGTCTTCGCTGAGTACAACTGACAATCTTTTGATTTAAAAATCAAAACACGAAATTGATATGAATTCCAATTGTTGTTTACATAGCTGTAATTATTTGTTTCTTTGAGAATTTCGAATCCAAATTGAGGATTCGAAGAAATTGCAGATATGTGATTTTTGTTGAGATTTTTGGCTGGTTTCTTTTGAGCTAATCATATATTGATTAGATTTTTGGCTGTTTTGAATTATTCTCGTTGACGAGATATTTGAATGATTTCTTTATTTATATTGTAATGAACGTGCAAAATTTGAGTTGCACGTCATTGCATTTATTTTACGTTGAACCGATGCTTGGTTATGATACGTATTTTGTTGCCGTTATTTTTATAACGGGATTTTTACACCAATGCTGAATTTTTGAGGCACGGTGTTTTGTTGACAATTTTAATGAATGAAAATTCACTGATGTCACATTTTGATGTGAATTCTTTTGATGAGATATTTGATGTTTTAAAATTACTGTCGCTTTGACTTCAGTAACAGCCAAATTTTTAAAAGTGGATTTTCAAGCGGTTATTCCGCAAAACTGATGTGTAACCGTTTTTACGGTATTTTGAGAAGTACGATTTCCTTACCGAAATTGTTACTGATTTATTGTTTTTGATCACATGATTGGAAAATTGTTTTATAAAATTTTAGCAGTTTGCGTTTTCAAAAGGATGAGAAAGCGACTTAAACGATTCAGCAAAATCGAGGATTATGACCCCTTTCTTTTACTGTTTCGCTTAACTCCGGACTTGTTCAGTTGAGAATGCGAATTGTTATTTTTACAAAATAAATAAAAATTGTTTTCAAAAATTTTTACAGTTTGCGATTTCAAAAGAATGAGGAAGCGATTTAAACGTTTCAGCAAAATCGAGGACTATGACCCCTTTCTTTTACTGATTCGCTTAATTCCGGACTTGTCCGTTTGAGAATGTAAAGTGTATTTTTATAAAATACACAATTTTGCACTTTCAAGGAAACGATGAAGTGATTTAAACGATTTAGCAAAAGTGCGGAGTATGGAACCACACTTTTACTATTTCGGTTAATTCCGGACTCGTTAATTGAATATCTGTTGTTTTGATGAATTTGATGATTTCACACTTTCAAGGAAACGATGAAGAGAATCAAACGATTTAGTAAAACACGTGGTATGGGACATGTGCGTTTGCTATTTCGGTTAATTCCGGACTCGTTAATTGAAACATTTTGATGCTTTCGTGTGCTTTCGAGCCACTATGAGGACCTTCGGGTCATTTGTTGGACCTTCGGGTCATTTGTTGGACCTTCGGGTCATTTGTTGGGCTTTCGGGCCACTCTGATGGACCTTCGGGTCAAATACCAGTACTAGACCTTCGGGTCACTCTGCGGACCTTCGGGTCAATCTGATGGGCGCCAAAATTATGTTGAGTATTTGGTAGGCTTCGGCCACTCTGAGATGCACGTGCGGCGAATTAAAAACTCGCCATCTGATGGGATCGATCCAAGCTTTTATGTTGATTTTCTAGTCTTCTTAATTGATTTCTAGATATTTGTTGCTTCCAATTATCTGCAGGTAATTGGATATTTGTTGATATGAGTTCTGATTATCGTTTTTGATAATCAGATATTTGTTGTTTCTAATTATCGCTTGTGATAATTAGATATTTGTTGATATGAGTTCTGATTATCGTTTTTGATAATTAGATATTTGTTGTTTCTAATTATCGCTTGTGATAATTAGATATTTGTTGATATGAGTTCTGATTATCGTTTTTGATAATCGGATATTTGTTGCTTTTAATTATCGCTGTTAGATAATTAAATATTTGTTGATTTTAGATTTAATTATCGCTGTTAGATAATTAAATATTTGTTGATTTGAGATTTAATTATCGCTTGAGATAATTAAATATTTGTTGATTGAAATTTAATTATCGCTTCAGATAATTAAATATTTGTTGATTTTAGATTTAATTATCGCTTTAGATAATTAAATATTTGCTGATTTGAGATTTAATTATCGCTTGAGATAATTAAATAATTGTTGATTGAAATTTAATTATCGCTTCAGATAATTAAATATTTGTTGATTTTAGATTTAATTATCGCTGTTAGATAATTAAATATTTGTTGATTTGAGATTTAATTATCGCTTGAGATAATTAAATATTTGTTGATTGAAATTTAATTATCGCTTCAGATAATTAAATATTTGTTGATTTTAGATTTAATTATCGCTTTAGATAATTAAATATTTGCTGATTTGAGATTTAATTATCGCTTGAGATAATTAAATAATTGTTGATTGAAATTTAATTATCGCTTCAGATAATTAAATATTTGTTGATTTTAGATTTAATTATCGCTGTTAGATAATTAAATATTTGTTGATTTGAGATTTAATTATCGCTTGAGATAATTAAATATTTGTTGATTGAAATTTAATTATCGCTTCAGATAATTAAATATTTGTTGATTTTAGATTTAATTATCGCTTTAGATAATTAAATATTTGCTGATTTGAGATTTAATTATCGCTTGAGATAATTAAATAATTGTTGATTGAAATTTAATTATCGCTTCAGATAATTAAATATTTGTTGATTTTAGATTTAATTATCGCTTGGGATAATTAAATATTTGCTATTTCAAAATTTGATTATCGTTTTGATAATCGAATATTTGTTAAATTTCGAAATTTGATTATCAATTGTGATAATCGAATAATTGTTGAATTTGAAATTTGATTATCGTTTTTGATAATCGAATATTTGTTAAATTTTGAAATTTGATTATCGTTTTTGATAATCGAATATTTGTTGAATTTGAAATTTGATTATCGTTTTTGATAATCGAATAATTGTTGAATTTGAAATTTGATTATCGTTTTTGATAATCGAATAATTGTTGAATTTGAAATTTGATTATCGTTTTTGATAATCGAATATTTGTTGAATTGGAAATTTAATTATCGTTTTGCTAATTTGTTGTTTTCTATCTATTTCTATCTCTATTGATAAGTAGGCTTTGTTGAGAATTTGTGAATTTCTTATATGGGATTAAAAGATTTCTTTGGTATTTGTGTTCCCGATATGTATTTTCTAGCTTAACCAGTTTATGTTAGAAGAATTATAGTGGTTGACGACCTTAATAATGAAAATTGCGGGGACGCAATTTTTATAAGGAGGGGAGTCTGTAACAACCCAGGATTCCGCATTTTATTTTATTATCGTCATTGGACGATTAATATCGTTTGTTGATTGTTGATAGAGTTTTAAATCGTGTTGAAATTCTTTCAAAAATTTGTTGAAATCTATGCGGGCTTTAAATAAAATCAAGGCCCAAGTCCCCTTTTTATATTTTTATTACATTAGCCTTAAGGACCGAATCCCCTCTTCATCATTTGATTCGAACCCGAAAAAAATTTGCAAACGGAAAAAAAAATGGTGGCCTCGTCCCCTTTTACTAAAACTAGGGCTTCACAAATTCGAAGGCGCCGCCGCCTGTTCGATCGAAGTGTTAGCATCGGCGGCGACTGGTTTTGGGGTCTTCGAACCTAAGGTGAGTGAATATTCACTCGCATCTAGTTCTTCTTGGTTGCTGTACTTCGACTGTTCGTTTTGGGTTTTAAAAGCTGATATTGTCTTTGACTTAGTCGGATTCGTATATATTGATACTTGTTCCTCGTGTGATTTTGTACTGTCGTTTTGAGTGATTTCTCACTCACTTCTAATTCAAACCATTGTCTGTTTGATTGTTCGCTTGTCTTTGTCTCGGCAGTTTGAATTTTTGGTTGGCAATTCCCTGACTTTGTTTTATCTTGAGCCATAACCATTGCCTGTAGGTTTATTTTTGGTCTTCGGCTCTGCTTTAAAGTGTTCCTCTGCAAGTTGAATCTGACAGTAGCTTGAATTATGAAACTTTGATTTTTTTGTTAATTCGATATGATTTTGATGCTTGCGATTTTCTTTGACACTTTCAAATTGGATATATGCGTATATTTTGCTTTTATATTACGTGATATTCACGGCTTGAGTTTCAACTCCTTGATCATCACGATGTTGACTTCGAATCATTCAACACATTCCTGATTTTGTGATTTTCTGGCTACTGTTTTGATGAGTTCGAACTTCTCTGGTATTTAAATTGTTGACTTCGGCATTTTTAGTTGTCTGATCTGTAGCATACTCGACTTGTTCGATTTATTGACTTTGGCATGGAACCATATTTGATTTTTGAGATTGATACACCTGCCACTGTTCGAACTTGGCACTGGTTGATTTTGACCTTATATTCTTGTATTGGTTTGAGTTGGTCTTGTAGCATTGTTATTATGTTGACATGTGTAGTTTGGAGTCTTTGTATACATCTGTGCACATTGTAGTCTTTGTTGTTGTAGCATTCATGACTTCAGTTGTGTTTGCCTTAGAGATTCAGACCTGTAGCCTTACTATTTACATGTTTGATGTGGTGTGCTCGAGTTCATTGTTCGTGTGATTCCATGGCACTCTGGTTTGTCTTGAATCTGCATTGCACTATCTTGGATGCAACGTTGTTGCACACTACTGGTCTTCATTTGCATTTTTTTTGGTCTTTGATGCTGAGACACTTCTGCCATGTCTTGTTCATCTGGTTCATGATGATCTTGTATTTATTTCTGGTCAGTTTCTCTGTAGCATACTGTGGCATTGATATGTTGGTCTTAGCCTTGAGTTGAGTTCACTGTTGTCTGCATATTCCCGTGTTGCTTTATTGAGCTGCTTATCTGAACTTGATTCACTTGAGCTCTTACTTCATCCCCACTTCATCACTGTATGTTGCACTGTTTTCAGTTGCTTCTATGTTGTCTCTATGATGGTCTCGAGTTATGGTGGCATCTGCTTGTTGCCCAGACTTTTCAGTTGTACTGTGAAGCAGTTTGTTGGTATTGATGCACTGCTGGGTTCATTTGTTCACTTGTAGTCTGTGATATTTGTTGAGTCTTCACTTTGCAGTTTCATTGAGTTTGGTCATTCATTACATTTGTCTTGACCATTTGGGACAGTTACATACCTGTTTCAAGTAGTATTTGGGTTTCCCTGACCACGCATGCTTGTTAGTATCGACCGATACTTTGAGGCGTGTTGTACCCTGCTGTCTCTGTGCAGCCATTGTTTTCTGTTGATTGATTTGAACTTGGGCCGAGACTTAATTTTATGTCTCGACCATTTATTTGAATCGCATTTGAGTTGAACCCGACTTTCTCTGGGTTTGACCTTATGCGCGTTTCGTGAATTTCCGTTGATCTTTTATGCATTTCGTATGATAGTGGCGAGGCAGTACACGCGTGCCTGTACTGCAGCCCTATCAGATTTGACAGTTTTAAATTGATTTAGTCGATTTGATAAATTGTTTATTTATCTCTGTTGATGATTTAAATCTGCTGATTTTTGTTAAACACTGTTAAGTGTTATATTGGCCGTTATCCGGTTTCTTTGTTTAAAGAATCGGATAGACGGGAATTATTGTGACTATCGTCTATTAAAATTATTACTGCCTATATGCACTAATAAACTGGTTTGAATTAGACTGACCTGGGTATTATTTTCTTTTGAATGTAATACTCGAGTCAGACCCGAGTTATTTCAGGTAGTAGATTTCCTTCTTTGAGTTGCTGTTCGGGATTTGAAGACTTTTCATATCTTCTGAAGTTGTCAGTGTCATTTTGTAGTAGTCGTGTCATTGTATAGAACGATATGTATTCATGTATATTAGTCGATAATGTACTTGTATATATAACTTCTAGAGTCGACAGTTGTAGTTGTATCATATGTATTGTGTCAACTATGTATTAACTGACATCGGTTATATATATATGAGACTTTTGTTTTTATCTGTGTTCCGCATTTATATTATCTGTGTTATTGTTATATCTAATGTCCTAAACTATTATGAACCATTGTAGTTTGTTTTATACTAGTATTGGCAGTGCCGATGGGAGTAAATAAATAATAGATGAAAAATAAAAAGTATATACCACTCCTGTCGAGATAACCAATATTAGTGTAAGGCCAATTATGGATGGTCGCTCCTATCCAGCCTTATTCTTCGTAATAATAGACAGTATTTCTTTTAATACTCTTTGTTATTATGAGCATAGAGGTGGGGCGTCACAGTGAGTATGAGTGCAAGAAGAGGATGAGATAGGGGACAGGGGAATACGACTATAAATGGTCAATACTCTGTAACAACAAGGAAGTAATCTTTTTTCTATCAATCTCTTTTGTTCAGCATCTTTTCTCAATTCTTCGATGATTTCTGGTAGATCCAGGAAGAAATTTGATATATTAAAATGGGACGTAAACTCCAGATAGGCCAGACTTGTTTGTTTGGATGAATTGTTTGCTTTGATTGTTATGGTTAATAGGTATACTTTAGTTTAAACTGAAAATTTGAAATTGTATCCATATATCTGTCTATTCTTTGGGATTCCGATTTATTCTACGGATGGTTAGTTATCCTTTCGGATTGACCAATGTCACTCCATATTTCGTAGATCTGGATAACCCGAGTATCGTGTGAAAGAATTCAACAGATTTGTTCTTGTGTGTATTATTGATATTCTGATTTGGTAAGCCAAATGCAGAATTGATATTCAGTTTGATTCAATGAAATATTCTTCATCTATCTTTTTGTCTCCTTGGCAATTTCGAGGACGAAATTCTTTTAAGGGGGGAAGTCTGTAATGACCCCGAATTTTATAGATATTTAATTTGATAATTAATTCGATTTTTGAATTATATTTGTGAAATAAATCGATAAGGTAATGCGAGTTTCCCCGAACCAAATAAATTTGATATAAATCATTTAAATTTAAATATTTTATATATGTGAATATATATGTATATGGAATAAATATGAGTAAATTAGAATTTATATATATATATATATACACACACACACACATTGAACTTAAAATTGAATCACAAATAAATGGTTTTTAAAAATAAATAAATGTATACCTTAGACACAAGTATGAAAATGAGTAAATAAAAATTTAAACGACATGTAAAATAGAAATGCGTTTCTATTACAAAGCACTTGCAAAGTGAATAATAAGTAAGTAAACAAAATAAAATACGAACAAATAAAAGGTAAGTGTAGACTTGAAAAAGGGAAAACAAAATATGTACATGAATAGGGTTGAATAAGTACAAACATCTATATACAGGAAAAAAATATCAAACAAGGATAAGTATGAACGAACAAAGACAAGCCTAATTTATGCAAATATCTCTAGTACAGCCGAAATGAAGACATAAAATATATTTTGGTACAACTTTTAATTAATGAAGCCATCACAATTTACTTCAGCCACCAAAACCTGAGGTCTGCAGCCACCAAAGTAGAAAAGATAAATCTCTTTGGCTTGCAAATGAAGATAAGTTGTACGTGGTAATTAATGCTAGCCTCCAATTGAAACAAATATCTCTGGTTAACAAATAAACAAAATATTTTTGTACATCTCTTATACCAGTATTAACACAACCCTGTACAACAAAATGTTATACCCAATAAACTCATTTTTTTTATCAAACATCTTCAGTTGTTCATTCGAGACTAAGTAAAACCATAAATAAACTTCAACTTAGAGCAATGCAAACAAAATAGAAAAAAATCTGAAAGCATCAAACCAGAGAAGTGAATCAAAGATCAAAATCAAGGCTTCAGCTTGCAAATTTCACAAGCCAGTTTCAAAGTGGAAGCTCTGTTCTTTCCCTGTTCAATTCTTGTTTCCAGGTGAGCAAACTTTCAACCTATAACTTTGTGTTGTGATTAATGTTTGAGGTATGTTCATATGAACATACAATATGTATGCTAGTATGTATATAAACCTGTATTGATCTGTGCATGGCTGAATACATATATAAAGATATGCCTCTGTTTAGTAACAGACAAATTCAACAAGAAAATTCATATCTCTTCAAATAATAAATTTTTAGATTGAGATGTCTGAATAAAAATTGGCTATAACCCTCTAATCTAAATTTTAAAAATAATTTCGAATGTAAATATTTATGGAATATTGGTAAATTCGATAATGACAGTAAATGTCAGACTAAAGTAAAAAAATTGATGACTTCGATTTCTTATTTAGATCATATGAAATGGTTTGTAATAGAGAACCATGATTTTTGAATGTTATTTCAAGATTTTTAGATTTCAAAATCATTGGGAATTTAGAGTTGAACGAAACTTCGAAAAATTCGATTTCCATCGATCTAGGAAAAAAATTGAACTACAAGTTCGAATCTAGAGGGGAAGGACGTGGTGTAGATGGTGGGAAAAATGCAATTTAATTTTTCCAATGTTTGAATCGTTCGAATTAGTTCGAATTAGGGTTTTAGCCGAGCTTTTGCACATGGTTTTTGACGTGACGATTGCATCACCTACGAGCGATCGAGTTGCTCGAAATCGAGGGAGATGATGGCTTGGGTGATGTCGAAGTCGAGGCCGGAGGTGGAAGTTTGCAGATGGTCGGAGTGGCGAGAGGTTGCTGTTGACAGGTTTTGAAGGGTGGACGAGCTCGTGTTCCAGGTTGAAGAGGAGAACTCGAATTTGATTCGAGATGTGGTGATGGGTTCTGGTGATCGCGAGGTCATCTAGGGATAGTCGGCGATGGGTTGCGACGTTGGTGAGTGGCCGGAGGTGGCTGGAAGCACGGTGCACGTGCACGTGCATATTGGAAGGACTGTCGTTTTATTTGGGTGGTGCAGTTTGGACTCGGGAAGAACTCGAGTTATTCGAGTGTTTTACTCGAAGCTGGAAGCGTTGTAGCTCGGGGGATAGTTTTGTTCCAGGTTTCTCTAACCTGTTCTGTTTTTCTGGGTTTCAAATTTGAATTTGAATTATAAATCAAGGGTTAAAATTATTTTTAAGTCAAAGTATAATTAATATAATTAAATGTTGATAAATTGATAAAGATAAGGAATTATTTAAAAGTAATTACTTAATGAAGATAATTAAGGTAAATTAATTTATGTGATCAATTTAAAGGATTAATTAATGTGATAAATTGATAAATGTGATTAATTTAAAGATAATAAATTTATGTAATTGATTGAAGGTTAATTACTTAATGTAAGAAATTAAGGGAAATAATTTATCTTAAAAACTTATTATAAGTTGATAATAAATGGAATGATTAAAGAGTGATTTGTTAATTGAATAAATTAATGATTAATGATTTATAAATTAACAATTTTAGTTTTCAAAGGGATTAACTTGGAATTAAGAATTAATTAATTAATTTCATAAATCAATATAAAATGGATTGTGATTTAATTAATGATTAATTAACCCGGATTAGAAATTCATAAGTAATTAATCAAATTTGAATAAATCAGATAATTAACTGACCTTACTTATGAATATTTGGATTTGATTGGATGATTGAATTGTTTGATATCCTTGATATATGATGCTTTGTGATATACCCTGATTTATGTTGTGATCTGTAATTTACTTATCTGTGATATATATCTATGATCTGTACGATAAGCGTGATAGTTAATACCGCTTATCAACTATATCCTGCATTTTGATCTGTGATGATTCATTGTGTTGCACTATTGTGTGAAACCCCCGGACTACACTTTTACACACACAAATATGGATTTCACGTGGAAATCGGTTAAGTCACAGATAATGTAAATCTGATGTTTTTGAAATTGAAATTTTAATTTCAATTGATTTTGAAATTTGAAATTTGGGTTTAAAGTGAAAAACTTTTGAAATAGAATTTCAAAGATAAAAGCTATTTTGAACAACTTAATCGAGTTTTGAAAATTTAAATAATTTGATTTAAATTTGAATTCAAGTTTGAAATTGAATCCTATGATTTGAAACTAGGGATTGAAGATGATATAAATGTGTTTATATGAAGTTAAACCATTTAAAAGTAAATTTTAAGAATTTGAATTAACCCAAGAACTTTAACTCGTATGAATGAATCAGATTTTCTGAAATGAAACTATTTGTTTTCGAATGATAAAAGCTTTTAGATAAGAAAGGAAATTCCAGTTTAATTAAAGGAATTTCAAGTACGAATTGAAAAATGGTTTTTCCAAGTTATAAATGAATTCTTTTTTGAAAGCTATGGATTAAATCGGTTTATTTTAACAGATTTAAAATAATGATTGGTTTAAATCATTTGAAATGGGATTGTTTTGAAAGCTATAAGTTAAATCTTAAAGATTTAACGAGTTAATCAAATTGAAATGGAAATTAATTTGGAAAATCTGTGAATGAATCTTTTGTTTAAAAGATTAAAGTGTGGAAACTGTTTAAACCGTAAAGGTTGAATCTTTTTGTTTAAAGATTTAAAAATGGTAATTTGTCTTAAATCAGTTGAAAAGAAAGTTGGGTTTAAGTTGTGACTTAATTGAAATCCCATATCCATATGATTTTAAATTGCGCTCACTATTCGGGTTAGCCGGGAAAGGACCTTTGGGTCGTATAACCCATTCCGAATGTGTGATACGACGTATATGGATAGCATTTGAAGACCGGATATTTTTGAAAACGGAAGGATTACCGTCGAGTTACTCTGCATCGGCTGATCCTCGATATAGAGGTTTTATCACCCTTAGTGACGGGAAGTCCGGATGTGATTGGAAATTATCCGGATTTGCAAGGGCTTCGTGAGAAGTGCCTTCGGTTCTGTTCGAACCCGGAACAGACTTGTATGGATTGTATGTCTGACATTACACTTTGAGATATAAAGCCGATTTCTTTCAAATACATCTCTGTTGGTGGCGGAGAATTTATTCTCTTAGCTTAACACCCTTCTCTGAGACGTACGAGCTCAGAGGTTATGTAGTTGAAATTTATCAGCGATATATCCCAATTTGGTAATGTGGCATGCTGAGTGTTGCTGTGTGATGATCAATGTTTGATCATTTGTGATATGATCTTTTGTTTGATCATTTATCTTTGTGATCATAGGTTGATCATCTGTTGACCCAAAGCGTGGCTTTTTGAAAAAGCGTAGCTTTGTGGACGAGACTTCGTCGAGCCTCACAACCCGGTAATGGTCGAAACAGGAATTGTGCGGCAAGGTTTTCAGGGGTAGCTCCCCTAGGGTATGACCATTCCTTCTGGAAAAGGGTAGTATCATGGTATGGAGCCCAGATACTTACTCATGTGGATACACTTTCTTTATGATGTGTGATGTTGGTTATCGAGCGCTCGGATAAAGGTCCCAAAGGACCGGGGGTGGCATATCTGAGGTTTCTTTTATCCCTTGGGAAAAGGGGTTGCCGGCCTTGTTTGGCAAAGAACAGTTGGTTCTCGGAACGTCCCGCCAGAGGCGTTTCTTTCGTGGAATAGGAAGTTCCTTAGCCTGACCATTTGTTGGAAATCCATCTTCCAATACGGAACTTGTACGTTATTAGTTGTAGAACCTGCCATTTACGTACGGTGGTCACCACTGTTTAGATGGTAGCTATAGTAGGCATACGATACTGGTCGTATGTTGGCTAAGATTAATATTATACTTTCGAAAATGTTTTCTGCACTATGCACTAATAATAATATCAAAAATGATTTGATTTTGCGTAGTAAGCATCTTTGACTATCATAAGAAGAAATCTCCTCCAATTCTGCGTTTGCATTGTGTGTGTGGTGGGAGGTCTTATGGTAGTTTCATTTTCCAAAAGCATTGCGAATTGACATTTAAAATTCTCTGCTATTTGTTTTTAAAGATAAACTGTTTTTGTTGCTCACACCAGTCCCATGACTGATCCGGAGTTTATTGTTCCCTTCCTAAACTCTGGGTGCCCACTAATTTCCACACGGGCAGTCTAGAGTTGGGTTTTTCAGATATTCAGATTCAGTAGATTATCTGGAGCTAGTTCAGTCTTTGGATCGGACTGCACTTGCTTATCTTTGTGCCTCGTTATTGGGAGTTCGAGCTATTTCTGGATCGTGCTTTGGAGATGAAGATTATCCGCTGCTGATGTTATCTATTTTTTTCTTTCCGCTGAAATTTATTGTATCATATCTCTGATGTATATAGATATTCATTGTATCATCATTGTATCTGGATATTGTATCAGATGTTGTATATCTATATTCTTTTTATTCCGCTGTGATATTTACTTAACTGTGTTATAAGCTCCGGCGAATCGGATTTGAACGGTCGAATCTATGACATTCGAGTACGATGTAAAGTATGGATGTCGATTTTCGAACGGGCAAAACCCGATACGTTACATTTGGTATCAGAGCTAAGGTTGAACTTTAGCTCAGGAGTATAACACGTTAAGTAGCTCATTAGAGATAGGGTGAAGTATACCCTAGAATGAGTAATTCTCAGATATCCGTCCGAATGTCTCAGTAAATTCTCTTACTATCCACTAATAGTGAGTATGAGTGCAAGAAGAGGATGAGATAGGGGACAGGGGAATACGACTATAAATGGTCAATACTTTGTAACAACAAGGAAGTAATCTTTTTTCTATCAATCTCTTTTGTTCAGCATCTTTTCTCAATTCTTCGATGATTTCTGGTAGATCCAGGAAGAAATTTGATATATTAAAATGGGACGTAAACTCCAGATAGGCCAGACTTGTTTGTTTGGATGAATTGTTTGCTTTGATTGTTATGGTTAATAGGTATACTTTAGTTTAAACTGAAAATTTGAAATTGTATCCATATATCTGTCTATTCTTTGGGATTCCGATTTATTCTACGGATGGTTAGTTATCCTTTCGGACTGACCAATGTCACTCCATATTTTGTAGATCTGGATAACCCGAGTATCGTGTGAAAGAATTCAACAGATTTGTTCTTGTGTGTATTATTGATATTCTGATTTGGTAAGCCAAATGCAGAATTGATATTCAGTTTGATTCAATGAAATATTCTTCATCTATCTTTTTGTCTCCTTGGCAATTTCGAGGACGAAATTCTTTTAAGGGGGGAAGTCTGTAACGACCCCGAATTTTATAGATATTTAATTTGATAATTAATTCGATTTTTGAATTATATTTGTGAAATAAATCGATAAGGTAATGCGAGTTTCCCCGAACCAAATAAATTTGATATAAATCATTTAAATTTAAATATTTTATATATGTGAATATATATGTATATGGAATAAATATGAGTAAATTAGAATTTATATATATATATATATACACACACACACACACATTGAACTTAAAATTGAATCACAAATAAATGGTTTTTAAAAATAAATAAATGTATACCTTAGACACAAGTATGAAAATGAGTAAATAAAAATTTAAACGACATGTAAAATAGAAATGCGTTTCTATTACAAAGCACTTGCAAAGTGAATAATAAGTAAGTAAACAAAATAAAATACGAACAAATAAAAGGTAAGTGTAGACTTGAAAAAGGGAAAACAAAATATGTACATGAATAGGGTTGAATAAGTACAAACATCTATATATAGGAAAAAAATATCAAACAAGGATAAGTATGAACGAACAAAGACAAGCCTAATTTATGCAAATATCTCTAGTACAGCCGAAATGAAGACATAAAATATATTTTGGTACAACTTTTAATTAATGAAGCCATCACAATTTACTTCAGCCACCAAAACCTGAGGTCTGCAGCCACCAAAGTAGAAAAGATAAATCTCTTTGGCTTGCAAATGAAGATAAGTTGTACGTGGTAATTAATGCTAGCCTCCAATTGAAACAAATATCTCTGGTTAACAAATAAACAAAATATTTTTGTACATCTCTTATACCAGTATTAACACAACCCTGTACAACAAAATGTTATACCCAATAAACTCATTTTTTTTATCAAACATCTTCAGTTGTTCATTCGAGACTAAGTAAAACCATAAATAAACTTCAACTTAGAGCAATGCAAACAAAATAGAAAAAAATCTGAAAGCATCAAACCAGAGAAGTGAATCAAAGATCAAAATCAAGGCTTCAGCTTGCAAATTTCACAAGCCAGTTTCAAAGTGGAAGCTCTGTTCTTTCCCTGTTCAATTCTTGTTTCCAGGTGAGCAAACTTTCAACCTATAACTTTGTGTTGTGATTAATGTTTGAGGTATGTTCATATGAACATACAATATGTATGCTAGTATGTATATAAACCTGTATTGATCTGTGCATGGCTGAATACATATATAAAGATATGCCTCTGTTTAGTAACAGACAAATTCAACAAGAAAATTCATATCTCTTCAAATAATAAATTTTTAGATTGAGATGTCTGAATAAAAATTGGCTATAACCCTCTAATCTAAATTTTAAAAATAATTTCAAATGTAAATATTTATGGAATATTGGTAAATTCGATAATGACAGTAAATGTCAGACTAAAGTAAAAAAATTGATGACTTCGATTTCTTATTTAGATCATATGAAATGGTTTGTAATAGAGAACCATGATTTTTGAATGTTATTTCAAGATTTTTAGATTTCAAAATCATTGGGAATTTAGAGTTGAACGAAACTTCGAAAAAATCGATTTCCATCGATCTAGGAAAAAAATTGAACTACAAGTTCGAATCTAGAGGGGAAGGACGTGGTGTAGATGGTGGGAAAAATGCAATTTAATTTTTCCAATGTTTGAATCGTTCGAATTAGTTCGAATTAGGGTTTTAGCCGAGCTTTTGCACATGGTTTTTGACGTGACGATTGCATCACCTACGAGCGACCGAGTTGCTCGAAATCGAGGGAGATGATGGCTTGGGTGATGTCGAAGTCGAGGCCGGAGGTGGAAGTTTGCAGATGGTCGGAGTGGCGAGAGGTTGCTGTTGACAGGTTTTGAAGGGTGGACGAGCTCGTGTTCCAGGTTGAAGAGGAGAACTCGAATTTGATTCGAGATGTGGTGATGGGTTCTGGTGATCGCGAGGTCATCTAGGGATAGTCGGCGATGGGTTGCGACGTTGGTGAGTGGCCGGAGGTGGCTGGAAGCACGGTGCACGTGCACGTGCATATTGGAAGGACTGTCGTTTTATTTGGGTGGTGCAGTTTGGACTCGGGAAGAACTCGAGTTATTCGAGTGTTTTACTCGAAGCTGGAAGCGTTGTAGCTCGGGGGATAGTTTTGTTCCAGGTTTCTCTAACCTGTTCTGTTTTTCTGGGTTTCAAATTTGAATTATAAATCAAGGGTTAAAATGATTTTTAAGTCAAAGTATAATTAATATAATTAAATGTTGATAAATTGATAAAGATAAGGAATTATTTAAAAGTAATTACTTAATGAAGATAATTAAGGTAAATTAATTTATGTGATCAATTTAAAGGATTAATTAATGTGATAAATTGATAAATGTGATTAATTTAAAGATAATAAATTTATGTAATTGATTGAAGGTTAATTACTTAATGTAAGAAATTAAGGGAAATAATTTATCTTAAAAACTTATTATAAGTTGATAATAAATGGAATGATTAAAGAGTGATTTGTTAATTGAATAAATTAATGATTAATGATTTATAAATTAACAATTTTAGTTTTCAAAGGGATTAACTTGGAATTAAGAATTAATTAATTAATTTCATAAATCAATATAAAATGGATTGTGATTTAATTAATGATTAATTAACCCGGATTAGAAATTCATAAGTAATTAATCAAATTTGAATAAATCAGATAATTAACTGACCTTACTTATGAATATTTGGATTTGATTGGATGATTGAATTGTTTGATATCCTTGATATATGATGCTTTGTGATATACCCTGATTTATGTTGTGATCTGTAATTTACTTATCTGTGATATATATCTATGATCTGTACGATAAGCGTGATAGTTAATACCGCTTATCAACTATATCCTGCATTTTGATCTGTGATGATTCATTGTGTTGCACTATTGTGTGAAACCCCCGGACTACACTTTTACACACACAAATATGGATTTCACGTGGAAATCGGTTAAGTCACAGATAATGTAAATCTGATGTTTTTGAAATTGAAATTTTAATTTCAATTGATTTTGAAATTTGAAATTTGGGTTTAAAGTGAAAAACTTTTGAAATAGAATTTCAAAGATAAAAGCTATTTTGAACAACTTAATCGAGTTTTGAAAATTTAAATAATTTGATTTAAATTTGAATTCAAGTTTGAAATTGAATCCTATGATTTGAAACTAGGGATTGAAGATGATATAAATGTGTTTATATGAAGTTAAACCATTTAAAAGTAAATTTTAAGAATTTGAATTAACCCAAGAACTTTAACTCGTATGAATGAATCAGATTTTCTGAAATGAAACTATTTGTTTTCGAATGATAAAAGCTTTTAGATAAGAAAGGAAATTCCAGTTTAATTAAAGGAATTTCAAGTACGAATTGAAAAATGTTTTTTCCAAGTTATAAATGAATTCTTTTTTGAAAGCTATGGATTAAATCGGTTTATTTTAACAGATTTAAAATAATGATTGGTTTAAATCATTTGAAATGGGATTGTTTTGAAAGCTATAAGTTAAATCTTAAAGATTTAACGAGTTAATCAAATTGAAATGGAAATTAATTTGGAAAATCTGTGAACGAATCTTTTGTTTAAAAGATTAAAGTGTGGAAACTGTTTAAACCGTAAAGGTTGAATCTTTTTGTTTAAAGATTTAAAAATGGTAATTTGTCTTAAATCAGTTGAAAAGAAAGTTGGGTTTAAGTTGTGACTTAATTGAAATCCCATATCCATATGATTTTAAATTGCGCTCACTATTCGGGTTAGCCGGGAAAGGACCTTTGGGTCGTATAACCCATTCCGAATGTGTGATACGACGTATATGGATAGCATTTGAAGACCGGTGTTGAAGACCGGATATTTTTGAAAACGGAAGGATTACCGTCGAGTTACTCTGCATCGGCTGATCCCCGATATAGAGGTTTTATCACCCTTAGTGACGGGAAGTCCGGACGTGATTGGAAATTATCCGGATTTGCAAGGGCTTCGTGAGAAGTGCCTTCGGTTCTGTTCGAACCCGGAACAGACTTGTATGGATTGTATGTCTGACATTACACTTTGAGATATAAAGCCGATTTCTTTCAAATACATCTCTGTTGGTGGCGGAGAATTTATTCTCTTAGCTTAACACCCTTCTCTGAGACGTACGAGCTCAGAGGTTATGTAGTTGAAATTTATCAGCGATATATCCCAATTTGGTAATGTGGCATGCTGAGTGTTGTTGTGTGATGATCAATGTTTGATCATTTGTGATATGATCTTTTGTTTGATCATTTATCTTTGTGATCATAGGTTGATCATCTGTTGACCCAAAGCGTGGCTTTTTGAAAAAGCGTAGCTTTGTGGACGAGACTTCGTCGAGCCTCACAACCCGGTAATGGTCGAAACAGGAATTGTGCGGCAAGGTTTTCAGGGGTAGCTCCCCTAGGGTATGACCATTCCTTCTGGAAAAGGGTAGTATCATGGTATGGAGCCCAGATACTTACTCATGTGGATACACTTTCTTTATGATGTGTGATGTTGGTTATCGAGCGCTCGGATAAAGGTCCCAAAGGACCGGGGGTGGCATATCTGAGGTTTCTTTTATCCCTTGGGAAAAGGGGTTGCCGGCCTTGTTTGGCAGAGAACAGTTGGTTCTCGGAACGTCCCGCCAGAGGCGTTTCTTTCGTGGAATAGGAAGTTCCTTAGCCTGACCATTTGTTGGAAATCCATCTTCCAATACGGAACTTGTACGGTATTAGTTGTAGAACCTGCCATTTACGTACGGTGGTCACCACTGTTTAGATGGTAGCTATAGTAGGCATACGATACTGGTCGTATGTTGGCTAAGATTAATATTATACTTTCGAAAATGTTTTCTGCACTATGCACTAATAATAATATCAAAAATGATTTGATTTTGCGTAGTAAGCATCTTTGACTATCATAAGAAGAAATCTCCTCCAATTCTGCGTTTACATTGTGTGTGTGGTGGGAGGTCTTATGGTAGTTTCATTTTCCAAAAGCTTTGCGAATTGACTTTTAAAATTCTCTGCTATTTGTTTTTAAAGATAAACTGTTTTTGTTGCTCACACCAGTCCCATGACTGATCCGGAGTTTATTGTTCCCTTCCTAAACTCTGGGTGCCCACTATTTTCCACACGGACAGTCTAGAGTTGGGTTTTTCAGATATTCAGATTCAGTAGATTATCTGGAGCTAGTTCAGTCTTTGGATCGGACTGCACTTGCTTATCTTTGTGCCTCGTTATTGGGAGTTCGAGCTATTTCTGGATCGTGCTTTGGAGATGAAGATTATCCGCTGCTGATGTTATCTATTTTTTTCTTTCCGCTGAAATTTATTGTATCATATCTCTGATGTATATAGATATTCATTGTATCATCATTGTATCTGGATATTGTATCAGATGTTGTATATCTATATTCTTTTTATTCCGCTGTGATATTTACTTAACTGTGTTATAAGCTCCGGCGAATCGGATTTGAACGGTCGAATCTATGACATTCGAGTACAATGTAAAGTATGGATGTCGATTTTCGAACGGGCAAAACCCGATACGTTACAATAGGTATTCATAAACGTTTTTGAATTTCATTATTTATAAAACTGATTTGGTTTTAATTCACAAAACTTATGTTCAAAACATAAATATGTCAAACAATGATAGTCTTTCCCAAAATCCTTTTGGGGAGATTCATACAAGATCCCTCATGAACAATTATTATATGCAATCTTTCGACTTGCACAACCTGCCAACTCCTTGGCCTATTATATGTTGGAATTTCTTATAAACCCTTATCTTGTGTGATTTTGAAAACTGTTATTTAGATGAAATAATATTAACCTTGTGTACTACCCTTAAGTACATGATCATATAGAAAGAAACTAACTCAACTTCACTCACAATTAATCGTATATTGTCCAATAAAGTTCGATTATTCCTTATCGATGCATCATTATGTATCACATGGAGGAGCGACTTTTGAGATTGAATCTTTATTCATTTTTAGGTACATTAGGAAGCATTTCCAATGTACTTACTTATTCGATCAAATCGAGTCATTTCTATTGCATGTTATTTTATTTACTTATGTTTTATACTCTATGAGTTTACCATATACATATCACATGTGTATCAAATACACATGTTCCTGTATGTGATAACTCATCGGTGAATATGATGAAGCACATGGAACCATTTTTGTGTTAATAGACTTACGATTGCATACATCTATATGTATCAATCTGAAGAGTTCATCAACTCTTATGATGCTCCCACTGAATGGGTGCATAGGCCCTTAATTGTTTGAGATATAATTTACCAGTATCATATGATTCATAATCGTACAATAAAATTATTTCTCAAAACTACGGCTTAGTCTATAATTCCAAAATAACTGTAAATAATATTAGATACTTCTGTATTTTCCAATGCATCACTTTTGTTATGAAAAAAAATACCACATTATAGGTTTATTTCGTAAGGAATACTCATATTGAAATATAGCTGCCAATTTTTTAGTCGATAGCGAAAAATAGTTATTATTTCATAAATAATGTTCGGTACATTTTACGAAAATGATTTTTATTATTTGATGCAATCAATAAGTGCTATATGACATGCTCCCACTATTTCCACCATTACCATAATAGCGTACTAAATTTGAAGGTCCATCATTCACTTAATATAGATTTATTTATTACATTTACTACAACTAGTTTACCATGGAGAGTTCTTCAATCAAATATCTTAAACTCAAAAGAAATAAATCTTATAAAAAACAATTTTCTATAGAAAAATACATTACGGGATAGAAATCATATTTATTATTCCAATGTTAAGTATCAATCACTATTATTACAATTCTTGTTTTCGTTATTTCTTTATGAAGCAGAAATGACTATTCACTGTTTTCATCCTAACTGTACCTTAAGTTACATCTACTTTTGTACATTCATTATTCTTTCTAAATGGTCAAACTATTCGAAAGAAAACCCTTATTACAATATCATAATGAACTCTTTACAAAATGCATTCAATGATCCTTAACCTTTAAGGACATCAAACATGTTATGTTTTACATAAACTGATTAAACTAACATTTCAGTGATCAAGTTCTTAGATTTATATTGTAATTTTGGTCTAGTGTTATATTTAACATAATACGATCCTTTTGTAATCAATCAAATTGAATACTCGATCTAGCACTATGGTTTATTTGGTGGATGAACTAATTTCATTGAAATATTGTGCATTACAAACTTTGACCGTTCACCATATAACATTTATATGCGATTGTATATGGATTAAATATACATAGTCTTGTATTGCTTTTAGAGTTCGAAACTCATAGAATGCAATACAAGGTCTTGACCAAATAGACACTTAAGCGACCAAATTACGAATGTAATAAGCAGTTGTAAAATTAGGAACTTACATGGTTATTGAATACATTAACAAGCAATAAGCATTTGTTAATGAGTATATGTTATGTTTCTATTTGTCAATCAAAAATTCATTTGTATATCTTAACCGATAAACATTTTATCAATCTTATTAAATGCACAAATTTATCATTGTAGATTATTATAACATTACGTAGCATATGTTTTTACAATATTAGAAGGTTAAATGTTATCATTTTATCTAATAAAGCTCCCGCTCCCACTGGTCTTTTATATTTGGCCAATCCCTAAGCCGAAACATAGAAGTATTTTGACTTCACTATTAGGTGTTTAGACTTGTCCTTCCTAGAAATCGGACCTTGAGTCTGTTCAACAAGTCGTAACTCCACAGACGATGGATAACTCCTTGTTGGTTGTATCATATATAACTCCTAACCCTTTGGTATTTTGTTTTAATTCTATTTCGACCTTGAGTCTGCTCAACAAATCAAAACGAAATTATTCACTCGTATCTAAAATATCGCGACTACCTAAGCATAGTATATGTACCTTGAGTCCGCTCAACAAATTCATATTTTTAATGTACCTCGTATATTCAATATATTAATAATACTACACATAACATCCATAGCTTGAGTCTGCTCAACAACTAAGGAGTATGCAAGTAATTTTTTAATATATATGGTAGAGTATAACATTATATTGAAGATTCATAATCTTCAACGTATTATATTGAGTGATATTGACTTATGAAATAATATAATTCTTGTGAATTACCCTTGTGATTCAAGTGTCGGATACATCAAAAATCATGATATACGTACGATTACTTATGTATTTATTTCTTAAGTCTATTATGGGTTTCTTTAACGTTCCACCTTTAGTTTATATTAATTAAATCATATTTAATTAATTAACATGTTAAATAATTTTTATATTGATATAACATTTATATTAGTATAATCTTTATAGTATAATACATATATCATATACATGTGCATATTATTTAATTAATCAACCTTTTAATTAATTTATTTAAGTAAACTATTTTAATAATATTATATTAATTTCAAACTTCAATTCATAAACATGTATACTAATGTTATTTTAAATAATTTAAAACAATGTATAATATATCTCAATATATAATACATGCACTTGTTTATTAATTAATTAACTTATTTAATTATTTTATTAATCTTATTAACAAATTTAAAATTTGAAATTAATGTGCATTGTTTTTCAAACATTTGGAAAAATTATGTTATATCATAAATTTTATAATAAACATTTTTTATTTTAAATTTAACTATTAAATTTAAAATCTTTAACTTTAATTTTCAAAACGATTTTGAAAGTTATCCCAAGGCCCAATTCAAGTTGGGCCTTTTCTATTAGGGACAACCTTTGGACTCACATCACCTTTCAATCTAGGCCGGTAACTAGGTAGGAAAGGGTACGTGATTACCCAATTACAATCCTAGACATTACCTTTCTAGAAACCATACTAAGTGGAAAAAATCTTAATTAGTTACCTAATATAACTAATTTAGACTACATAGCCTATTGGGCTCCGATATCAATGAAGGAACCGGGCCTGCCCGCAGCGAAAGAAATGGATGAATTTAAAAAATTTAACCATTTGAATCTTTAATGGGCCTATGAAGTCTAAATTCTACTAGAAATTTTCTAACTTTAGTTTAAATAAAATCATGTGTTTCATTTAAATTATTTAAAGGGAAGTTTAAAAAGAATTTAAATTTTAAATGTATAGTGTATTAAATACACCTAATAGTTATTTATAAGAGTTAATTTAGGGAAGGAAACCTTTCGTTTCTTTCCCTAAATCAAGTAATTAATAGAGAGCATAAATTACATTAAATGGAGAGAAAAACCTATCATTTTCTCTCTTTGATTAAGTTGATTAATTCATTAAACGTTATAAATTTTAATTTGTTCATGGCATGAAAAGTGACAAAGTCCAAATGCATTCTAAGTGTAACATATCAGGTTGTGTATAGGATTTATTTAAATTGTAATTTGAGATTTATTTAATTTTGATTTAACTTAGATAAGAGTGTGTGTGTGTCTATATATATCTGTGTGTATATAAGTATCATACACATATATGTGTGTATGTGCACGTATGCATGTGTAACATAGCAATCCATGCAGGGTATAATATGCTCGTATATAGATGTTGAGATTTACATCGCAGCATACAGATTAGCTCATTTTGTATGTATTGTATGTTGTCAATTATGCGCATGAACGTATAATTATAAATTTCAAATGATAATATATATATATATATATGTGTGTGTGTGTATGTATAAAATATATATTTTATCTATAAAATATTGCAGAAAATATTTATTTATTTATATAAATATATATTGTACCATAAAATAGAAAAAATTCATATATATATATATATTAAATTAATAATTCTTTTTCTTACTAATTAGGAAACATGCTAGATCTAAATTTGCAATGATTTTAATATTTAATATATATATACATACATATATATATTATAATGAATTAAATAGTATCAACCATAATAAACTACTATAAAATAATTATATGATGAAAATTCAAGTTTTATAATTTTAGAAAATCAGGAAACATATTTTAGGGCTTAAATTGTTTTAGGAATTTTCTCAATTAAAATAATATTTTTTATTAAATAATAGATAATAGGCCTAAACTAAATTAATTTTAAAAAATACAAAATTAACTTGAAAATTTTGTTTTTTTAAAGCACCTAACATGATGAAGTAATTTTTAAAAATATAAAAATTAATTTTAGAAACATAGATTATTCATGAATTTATTGATTCAGATAATCATTAAATAACAAGAATAATATATAAATAAATGATAAAATTTATTTTCAGCACTTACATTTCATATTAGATGTAAAAAAGTGTTAAGAAAATTTCACATCATAGTTATAAAAAAAATGAAAACATATGTTTCAATTTAAGTTATATGTGAATATTTCATATATATATATATATGCACACACACGCACAAACATATATAATTTAAAACTAAAATTTATTTTAATGTTTAACATCAGATTACAAACATAAAACATGAATTAGATCTATAAACTTTACACACATATCCATCTGCATTGTGATAACACCAATACATACAATTTTTTTACATAACTAATGAAATAACGATAATCTAATTTATATACATAAGATTAGATGATTAACAAATCTTTAAACCACAATAATATGATTAACATATAGAAAAATATTACCCGGAATAGATGCCCTAAAGTCCACTATGAAATAATGAAATCTCTTTCTCTAAAATTCTTTGATTTGTGAGATTGCTAACCTAGAATCAACGACCGTTCATTATCAAATAGATTTATTTTAACTTGAATTGGATTTTGTTATTTTGGGATATTTCTAGAGGATAGTTGTTGCCATTAAAAGGAAAAAGAAGAAGAATGTGGCGGCTTAAAAAAAAGAATAAGAATGTAATTATGGTTTTGAGATCATAATGTATACATTAGGATAAGAGAGAAGCAACTAGATCTCTACCACATATCTCCAAACCCTAATAATACACATAGCAGCCGCTCCTTCCTCTCTTTAGAGCAGCCGCCCATTCGTCTAAAATGCATGGGTTATGAGCCCATTTAATCCAAACTAAATATACATAATTATATTTAACTTAATTTGTTATCAATATCTCATATCGATCAAATATTTATTACTTTACAAATATATGCAACAATTTTATTTCTCAAATCATATCCAAATTTTATAATTAAAATTTCATAAATATCAATTAATTTAATTAATTTATAATAATTATAAATTAATTTAATTGGTTGGTCTAAAGAGAATTCATCATTTCGGTTGTGTGACTCCTAGGTTTAAATTCCATCAACAATGAACATTGAACCATTTGAATGTTAACATTCACACTTCACTTAGTATGGTGTGACATTATGGCCAAATTTACTGTTACTCAGCTTCAGTAAAATCTAATTTCACTTTGTTAAGCGTTACCCAGTTATGATAATTATTTACACCAATTCTCTTCGTCAAAACTATATCACTTTGGACTTATTGAATTTAGCGATGGTCAAAATTCCAACATCATCCACACTCAACTCTATAATCCAAACATAAAGTCCTTGGTTCAATAATAAAAATTATTATCAATCAAACTACTCTGGCCAGAGATTTTGACTTTAGGTTGACTTGAGTTCACCGTGATACTAATCTCATATAACCGAGGAGACGAATCCTTTCTCGAATAGTGTTTCACTTCCAATACTTCTAATCGACCCAACTATAGCCACTCGATGGACACCGTGCCATGATTTGAATATAATCAAAGTGGAGCTTTCATATTGAAGTTCCACGGTATTCTCAAGTCGAGAGAAATGTGTAAATTAGTCTCATTGGTATTTTTTGTTTGACGTTAGTTATATGAACCAATAGAAAACTATCGAGTGAGTCGTTCCATAGTTATCCAATAACTATCAGTACGTAACACCTAAATGCCCCCAGCAGTCATGAGTAATACACTGCCCAACATTTGGAGAGTGTTACGTAATTTAGTCTCAATGGATACATCGGTATCCAGTCTTGATGCATCTTGGCTAGGAACATTTAAAATGGTATATTTGTTTCTTGTGATAAATTACTCACGGTTACAACACTTTGTATCACAAAACATACCATTTATGGATTTTTTATTAAATATATTTTTAATTAAATTAATTAATTAATATAACCATATTATATCAAGTATATAATAGAAAGAAAACACCTTTATTTCGAACAGATTGGTCAATGAGTTAGATATATGTAACAAATTACATAATTTCCCATAGGGCATACCCCTATCTCTATCAGTCATTCTACTCTCACAACCTCCCAACTCCTTGGCCTGGGATATGTTGGGGTTTCTTATAAACCCTTGTCTTGTATGATTTTGTAAACTATTATTTAGATGAAAATTGGTTTGATCTTGTGTATTATTCTTAAGTACACGACCTTATGGAAAGAAGTTAACTCAACTTCACTCACAATTAATCGTACTTTTTTCAACAAAATTCGATACATCATTATGTATCATAAGAAGGAGTGACTTTTGAGACCGTATCATTATTCAGTTTTAGGTACGTTTGGAACTCATTCCAATATACTCACATGTTCAATCAAATTGAATCATTTTATTTTTATTGCACATTATGTTATTTACTTCTATTTTATTTTCTTTGAGCTTATCATTGACATACTACATGTGTATCAAATACACATGTGCATGTCTGTGATAACTAGTCGGTGAATACAGTGACGTATATGGAAACATTTTGGTATTATTAGACTTACGATCACATACATCTGTATGTATTAATCCAAAGAGTTCATTAACTCTTATGATGCTCCCACGCAATGGGTGCTTTGCCTTTATTGTTTGAGATATAATTCACTGGTACCATGTGATTCATAATCATATAATCAATGAGTTATTTCTCCAAGCTATGGCAAACACAAATGCCAATACTATAGTTTTATTTTATAATGAATATTCATTACATTCATATTAAAATAAAACTATGTCTATTTTTTAGTCAATACTGAAAAAAAGTTATTATTTCATAACTAATGTTTGGTATATTTTACAAAAATAATTTTCATAACTTGATGCATCAATAAGTATTACATGGCACGCTCCCACTATTTCTGTCATTACTATAATAGCATATGAAATACAAAGCTCCATTCAACCACTTAATATAGGCTATTTATTTCATTTATTATAACTGGTTTGTAGTCGAGAATTTTTAGATCAAGTATCTTAAATTCAAAGAAATAAATCTTGTAGAAAATAATTTTCTATTTGAAAATACATTCTGGAATAGATATCATGTTCCTCTGTAACGACCTGTAATTTTCGATAACTAAAAATTTTAAATTTAATAAGGTTTTATGATTTAATGTTGGAAGAAATGAAATTTTGTGATTAAATAATAAGAATGAAATTTGATTAAAAGGTAATAGTATTAATTTAAGGTAATTTACAATTGCTTCGAATGTAATTCTAATTAATTGAAATGATTAGAAAGTTATAATTAGTTATAGATGGAAAATTGATTGTATTAATGATGTGTGTGTAAATTGATCATTGGATTTAAAGAGAAATTAATAATTTAAAAGGCGTAAATTTATGAAATATGGTGTAATTAATTGTAATTGATAAAAGTAGTGTTGTATAAATTGTTATAACAATTGGTGGTAAATAATAAACTTACAAATGTTATTAAATGTAGGAATGGTGACAATTGTTATCTATTACCAATTTAATTAATCAATCACAAATAAATGTAAATAAATGTTACATTAATGTGGGTTAAGATAATAACTAGAGTGAAATGTAATGATGTAAATGTAAGTTAATTATTAAATATTTTAACGATAGTCCAATCAATTGAAATAATTTAAATGTTATACTTGGTTATAATTTGAATATAAGTAAATAAATGTAAATGTTGTATAAATTAACGAATTAGTATATAATTTATGGTAATTGAATAAAATCAGTGTTATGTAAGAAATTGTAACATTTGTTTGTAAATAATGAAATTATAAGTGTGATTAAAAGTAAATGGTAACAATTATTATATGTTACCTATTTATTTGGTCTATTAAATTAATTTGGAAACCAATTGCAATTAAATGGAATTAAATATTACGTTAATAGGAATTAAGATGAAATTGGGGAATATTAACGTGCTAAGGTATAAACCAATGTTAATTATACCCATAAGATGATAATTGATTGAATAACAAGATCAATAATCAATTAAATGGATTTATTGAAATTTAAATTTATAATTACTGAATTATTTGAAATTGAAATTAAATACTGTAATTTGTGCAATATTGAATATTAAATTGATATAGAAATTTGTTTTAAAAGATTATAAAGTACTAAGTAATCTAAAATGATAGGAATTGTAAATTTTTAAATTTGAATTGAAAAAGTTATTTAATTTATTTAATTAACGTGAAAATAGCCATTTTGGTCGCTGACTTGGATTTCGACGAAACTAGTTTCATCGGATCCATAACAGTGAATTATTGTAAGGTTTCAAGTTTCGTAGCGATCGGACTTGTCGTTTGATCGTACAGACACGAAACGCGTAGAAATCAATTTAATTGAAATCAATTGAAATCAATTTGAAATAAGCTGATTTTAAGCTAACTTCTTCATCCGATAGAATTTGGACTTGAAACTTGTTCCATTGAATTTAAAAATATCGAAAACATTTATTTCAATATATGGGATGACCCATTTTCGTTTCGGGAACGAAACGGGCTTTTCGGGTCGTTTACCGTTCAACTTTCAAATCGATCTAGCCAATTCCTTTCTATTTCTAATCTGCCTATAAATAGCCTATTATAAACCCTAACTATTTCTTATTCCATTTGTCTGTACGTACAATTTCATCTATCCACTTTTCCTTCTCAATGGCAGACGAACAAATTCCCAATTCATTTCAAATCAAATTTTAATCGAAAATTTAAACTCCTCAAAATATATCAAATTATATATCGATTTGAAGCTCTCGACGAGCGCATGTCAAATCCATAGTCTATTTTTCGATTTGGGTTTCAATGTGGCTGGAATTGGGTGATGAAGTCTCGGCCGTTCATTGGTGTTCGATGATCTTCGACTGATGGCCGAATCGAGGATAGGGGTTGGTGGAGATCGACGAGCGGAATTCATATGTATCGGTTGTTGGGTCTTTTGACGGCTAGATGTGGCATATAATTTGACTAGGGTTAGAGCAAATTGCGACGGCTGGGGCTTATCGTGACCATCTTGGAGGCCGCGTGGCATTCGCGAGGGGGCGGGGTGCAAGGCGAGGCGGAGTGGAGGCGTTTGGCGCGGTGTACGGTGGTGGCTACGTCGGCGACGAGCGAAAGAGGGTGGCGGCTCGTTTTCTTTCAGCGTGCGTCTAGGGTTAGCTGGGAGGAAGAGGGTGACGTGTGTATATTTTATATTTATTTTATAATTTTATCGTATAACGCTCTAAATTACATAACTTTTACATACGAGGTCCGATTCATGCGCGGTTTGTTCCGCTACGATCGTATCGAAATTTTGGACATTTTGATGCTGGTTTTGATGAATTCTAAGACTGTTTGAATTTGGGCCCTAATTTGGATTTTAATTAGATTTAAAAATCGAAGGTGAGTGTTTTGACCCACTCACAACTACTATATTTTCCCATGTTGGTTAAATTAAATTTATGATGTGATTAGAAATTTATTGATTGCTGTTTGGTATGTTAAATTGTCATTCTGGTTAAATTTGACTTATAATTGCATTTAATTATCATTTAATTTAATATTGAATTTTAAATTGTCAATTTAATACCTGCATTGATTATTAGTTATCTATTGATGTTTATTGATTTATTTGGATGATGAATGTGATGTATGTTTGATCGTTGATATTGGATGACTGGATGTTGTATTTTATATTGTTATAATATTGCAGGTTCCCTATGGGTTGAAATGATACATACCCAAACGATCTATAGATTATGGAAAAATCATTATGGGTTGAAATGATAGACTTGAGAGATTTTATGGATTTTATTTAATTCAGAATTGCGGTTTGAAATGATATATAACCGTAAAATTTTAAATTGCGGATTGAAATGATAAATATCCGTATCACTTGACACTAGGGTAGAAAATTATATACGGACGCCGGATTGGTTAAATTAAATGATTTTTGAAATATTTAAATTTTGAATTCAGTTAACTAGTATTTTGAAATAGAAATTGATTTATATAAACTGAATTCTTTTCAATAATCCAGACGTAAAGGCTGAAATGGGAATTGATTTAATGATTTGTTCAAAGGATTTAAATTGGAATTTCAAGTTGAAGTGGCAAAAATAAATGAATCTATCGAAATTGAGTTATTGAAATGTTTGGATATAACTTTGAAACCTATTTTTAAACTAATTTAAACTATTTTCATTAAATTAACTATTTTAATCAGTTTAAACTATTTTAATTTATATTAGTCTATTATAACCTATTTAATCCAATTTAATCAATTTTACCAATTTTAAACAAATTAAATTTATTTAATCTAGTTTAAATCTATTTAATATAATTTAAATCTATTTAATCTATTTTAAATTTAATTAATCTATTTAAATCAACTTAATATAATATAAATCTATTTAATCTATATTTAATCTATTTAAATCATTTTAAATATAAATTAAATCTATTCAACCTATATTTAATCTATTAAATCATTTTAAAAATCTAATTAAGTCAAATTTAAACCTATTTAAACTATTTTACTATTTAAACTATTTTTAGAACTATATAAACTATTTTATAATTACCTAAACTATTTTCTAAAATTTCAGACTGTGTATAGTTGAAGTATTTATATCTAAATCCTTGATGATGACACAACCTAAGTTGGAATTTGGAATTGATACCCTTTTTTGAAATGATATATTTGAGTGAATAAGATGATTTTGAAATGAAGAATTAATTAACAGAACTTATCGGTAATTTAAAAGTGAATGTGAATTTCAAAAATAGATATGATTTGAAAGTGAATATGATTTGGAAGTGAACATGATTCTGAAAGTGAATATGATTTGAAAATGATATGGTTTTGAGAATATGATATTTTGATATTAGGTATGAATTGACTTTTGAAATGTAAAAGAACCATCTGGTGTGAAATAAGCGTTTGGTTGTTAAAGAGACCGGGATCGGATTATTGTCATACTCTCTGCCAATACCGAAAACCACTTTAACAACCGTGTACGTGGTGGAGATTCCAGAAATGAAGTAGGATGGTTTGGTGAACGATTTCTGTATAAGGTATGACGTGACCCTGACTCCTGCGGGTCATCTTAGATGTGACTAAAACAGGAGCTATACCTGGGCAAAGTGAGGTCATTCCTCCGATCGGACATGCTTCTTCGATACCATATTTATTACTTTGTGATTGATTTGGTGGCCACTCCTTGATTTTGATTTGGGAGGGTGTTCTGAGGTGGGCGGTAGTAGCTGCTATGCGTTACCACCAGCCCGGTTATGTAATTGGTAAATCTACCCTGGCATTGCCTCGAGTGCCGTGTTCACATGCCCTATAGCGCCTTCTACGAATTTGTTTTGTACCGTACCTATGGGGTGTCCTCTGGGTAAACCACCGATTTGGTGGAGCTTGCGGCATTGTATAGACTACGTGAATATATAAAATGTGTTAAGGGGGATATGGGTAACGCCTTAACGCTATTTTGATTTTTACTTTACTATAGACATATTATAATAGCTTATTGTACTATATGGTAGATAGTTTAACGGATCCTTAGGAGATGTAAATCCCGAACATCTCTAAAGTTACTACACCCACGTTAGATACTGGACAGGAGATGTCAAACCCTGTAAACATCTTCGACGCCGTTACACTCATATTTATTTACCATTGATTTAACTTATATAAGATCTTTTAGTTCTGACTCGAGTGTCTTGTCTTTTCAATTCGCTCGGGTCAGCCTGAGCATTTCAGGGTTGAAGACCTTATTTCTGGAGGACGAAGACGAAGATTTGTACTATTATTATTTAATGTATTTATTCCACTGCATCATGTTGTTCCGCTGGATTTCTTCATTTATTTCTGTTTTATGTATCTCTGATTCTGTATTGTATAAGTATAATCACATTTATTTGTAACAACTTCATGAACTGTTAATTGATTATTATATTTTGTCATTCCGCTGCGAGATTCTATATTAATTTTATTTTCTTTCTCTTTTCTTATTTACCCCATAACATTCTACCCTTTTGAATGGTTTGAGTCTGGCATGTGTGTCTTCTTAAAACGTCCAAAAAGGCAGGTCGTTACATTCTCATTCCAATGTTAAGTATCAACTATTATTTTATAATTCTGGTTTTCGATGTTTCTTTATGAAGAAAAAGTAATCATTCACTCTCTTCATCCCAACTGTGCCTTAGGTTATATCCACTCTTATACATTCGATTTCCTTTCTAAATGGTCGAATCATTCAAAGGAAATCCTTCCAACAATATCATAACAAACTCATTACAAAAGTGCATTTGGACATCCTTAACCATTAAGGATATTAAAAAAATTACATTTCACATAAACTAATCAAACTGACATTGCAACAATCGAATTCTTGGATCTATCTTGTAGCCTTTGGTCTAGTATAACATTTAAAACAATAAGATCATTATTGTAATCGATCATATTGAACACGCGATCTCACACTATGGTTTACTTATTTTAAATAAACTAATTTCATTGAATTTAGTACATTACGAGTAGTGATCATTCACCATATAACATTTATATGTAATTGGAAATGAATCAAATATTCATATCCTTGTATTGTTTTTAGATTTTGAAACTCATTAAAAACAATACACAATCTAGGGAAAGTAAACACATAAGTAATCAAGTTACAAACGTATTTGGTGGATGTATAATTAGGCGCTTACATGGGTCAACATGCAAAAATTTATTAGTAAGTATATTTTATATTTTCATTTATCAATATTAATTCAGTCTGTTTATATGTTTTGATTGATATTTTATTTATTAATTATATTAATTGCACAAATTCATCAATGTATATTAATATAACTCTATACAGCAGATGTCCTTACAATACTAGAAAGGTTAAATATTATCATTTCATTATTCTAATAAGGCTCCCACTAGTCTTTTATGTTTTTCCAAACCCTAAGTCGAAACATAGAAGTCTTTTGACTACACTAGCAAGTGTTAGGACTCGTATACCTTGATATTCTGACCTTAAGGAAAGCTCAACGAATCATACTCCCATATACGATGTATAACTCCTTATCAGTTTCATCGTAATTCCTAACCCGTGGTTCCTTGTGTTAATCTCATTTTTACCTTGAGGAAAGCTCAACAAGTAAAAGGAGAATATTCACTTGTACCCCCCATTTCACGATGGCTTAAGTATACTATACATACCTTGAGGAAAGCTCATCAAACTTGTATAAGTATCTTACCTCATCTAGTCTGTATATCAGTAATACTGCGCACAACATCCCTGGCTTGAGGAAAGATTAATTTATAAATGGTAAAGGACAACACTTATATTAAAGATTCATAATCTTTAATATATTTGCTTGAGTGATATTGACTTATAGAATAATGTATTTATTGTGAAATACCTTCGCGATTCAGGTGTCGGACAAATCAGAAATCATAGTATATATACATTTACGTACGTGTTTATTCCTTAAGTCTATTAGGGTTCTTCAATGTTCCACCTTTAGTTTCTACATTTGTATTTTATTATTGTATAAATTTTATACTTTATTTAACTTATGTAATATTTTATGAATAACATTATATGAATTAAATTAAATTTAATTAATTTAATTAATTAACACTTTAATTAATTATTATATTATTCAATGTAACATATTATATTGAATTTATATACTATAACCTTTATAGTACTAAAAATATATCTTATATATATATGTATTTTAATTTATTAATTGACTTTCAATTAATTTATTTAATTAAACAATTTTAATTAAATTTTATTAGTTTCAAAAATTCATTTATACACAAATGTATACTCATATTGTTTTCAACAACTCAAGACAACATAACATATATCATTATATGTATTATACATATATATAATTAACTTATTTAATTAATTCATTTATTTTATTAATCTTATTAAGAAATTATATTTTTGAAATTAATTTTATAACATTTTGAAAAATTAGAATATAACTTTTATAATACGTGTTTTATTTAAGTTTAACATTAGAATTTAAAATATTTATTTTAATTTTCAAAATAATTTGATAATATATATTATTACATTTATAATATTTTTCTTATTTCAAAATAATTTTTGAAAATTAGCCTAAGGCCAAAATATGTTTAGGCCTTTATATTGGGCATAACGTTTGGGCTTACCTCAACCTTTTGGGTCAGGTTAGTATCCAGATAGGGCAAAGTACTAGATTATCCAAACCCGACCTTAGACACTGCTTTTATAGATACTCTACTATATGAGTAGGTTCCAAAAGTGGCCCTTATACTACTACTTTACACCGCATAGGCTGGTTTACTCTAATACCATTGTTGGAATGGGCTAGCCTACAATGGAGTAATTTGGCAAATCTAAAAAAGAATCACCTTTTAGATCTTTATTGGGTCTATATAGTCTAATTCATTTAGAATAACTTTTCTAAATTTTCTATTAAATAAAATCAATATTTTATTTAAATTTATAAATATAGTTTTATTTTATATAATTTGTATATATTAATATATGTGTATCATATACACATATCCATTTGCATGCACGTGCAGCAGGGTAATGTGTACAACGTTTGACATGCTTGTATGTAGATGTTGGGATTTATAGCACAACAGACATGTTAGCCCCTCATATATACAAATGGATTATCTAAATGTATATACATGTGCATAAAATTGTATATATATATATATATTTGTGTGTACGAAAACATAATTATTATAAAATATTAATTGTCAATTACTTACAAAATACATTAATTAAATACATACATACATACATACATACATACATATGTATGTATGTATGTATGTATAAATATAAGTAAATTATAAAATTATTTTAGACCTTAATTTGTAAAATTATTTAGAATATTTATAATATAAAATGCAAACTAATACACACACACAGAGACATATATTAATATATACATTTATATATTAAATTATATTAAATACATATTACGTATAAACATATAACTAGTTATAATTAAATATACATACATAGATACATATACATATACATACATACATACATGTATATAATTTATAATTAAAATTATACTTTGCTGCTGCTTTTAACCTAATAATAAAAATAGTTTTTTAATTTAATTTTAGATTTTTAAATAGTTTATTAGTTAAAAACTTATAATTAATTATTAAACCATATGGAAATAATAAAAATTATTTTTGATACCATAATATATATTTTATATTATATTAAAATTTTCCAGAATTTTATATTATTTATATATAAATATATACATACATTTTATTTATATAATCAATTTTGAATTAAGTAATAGTATATACATATAAATATTAAATGTCCAATTTTTTTTTAATTATTATCGAAAGCCATATTAACAAAATTAAATTTTGTTAAGTTCTAAATATATATATATATTATATAGTTTTAAACTTTTAAAAGTAGATTTGATATTTAAATTTCATATAATATATTATTATTTGAAATTTCAAAAATAATTTTTTCTTTATTTTCTAGATGAGAGCATGTATAAATAAACGTGCATAATTTGTTTTAAATATATAATATTATACACACACACAACCATCAGCATGCGATAATCCATCGATATACTGATTCGTGTTATTTTTTAACAAAACAATATATATATAACAATAATCATATAAACATTATAATATAATGTTTACTAGAAGAATACCTTTCACTAAAGCCCAAAGCTCGCACTTGAAACTAGGAATGACAATGGAGCAGGTTGGGGCAGGTTTTTTGTGCCCCAAACCCGCCTCGGATTTTTTAAACCCCATCCCACACCTGCCCATAGACTCGGTATGGGTTTGGGATTTTGCTCCAGACCCGAAACCCGTACAGGTTAGGGAGATCTGCTCCGCCTTAAGACTCGATGAGGCTCTATATATTCATTCAAAATTATGTAACACTATACATTTTTATATATTTATAAGTGGGATTGTCACTAAAAGGTACATCAAATATAAATAAAAGTGTGTTTACAATAATAAAGAAAGATAATAGAAATGTACAACAATAGCTCAAAAATATGCATATGTTGTTGTATAATTGTTAATGATGCAAGTTAGTACTATAAAAATCATATGATTTATTGAATGAAAGATTATAATATCTATGTGATAATCACTTATGTCTAAAAATATTAATGAATCATCATTGTAGTAACAAAGCAATTTTATAAGATCTATGTAGTGCGGGTTAGGTTGGAGCGCATCAGCCGAGCCCCGACCTGACCCTATATCTGGAGCTCTTAAGAACGGATCATGGGTCTATTCGCTCTGTTGACTCAATATGGCAGGTTTTGGAGGGTCAAAATAGAGGTGGGTCTATGAGGTTTTGATCCTACACCTGCCTTATTACCGTCTCTAGTTGAACGAAGAAGTGAACTCCTTTAATCCAATTCCATTCCGAAGTTGCTAGCTCCTGAATTGCCTAACCGTCGACAATCAAATTGAAGTGTTTTGATGTGATTTTGTACTTGGAACTTTGGGGATGAAATAAGCTATGATCATCCTCCTTTTACTATTGTAGAAGTGCTAAAAATCACACCATAGATGAGGGAGAGGTGACTTATATAAAGTAAAGATAAGAGAGCAAAAAGTGGATCTATATCCTCTTTTTTGTCATACCCTTTCTTTCCTTTATTTTTCATCCAAAATCACTTACCATATCGATATATGGTCAACCTCACTATGGCCATCTATAGTTGCTATCAAAACCTCCTTCTTGGCATCAAAAATATATTCCAAGCCCGAACAATATTCGTTGCAATTTAATCTAATTAAACGCGTATTGATATCGTAAATTGATTAGTGTTTATAAATTATTATATACATTATTTAACATTATTCAATGCACATCGAATAAAATTTTATAATCAATATTTCATATAATTTATGAAAATTATAATCAATTAAATCGGTAGTAAAAGGAGTATTCAACATTTCGGTTGTGTAACTCTTAGGTGTAAATTTGGTCAACGATTAATATCAGACAATTCGAATATTAACGTTCACACATCACTTAGCTGGTAACGTGATATTTTGGCCAAATTTATCGCTTATTTGGTTTGGGTAAAATCCAATTTTACTTTGTTAAGCGTGACCCGGTAATGAGACTTATTAACACTAATTCTCTTCGTCAAAACTATGTCACTTTGGACTTATGGAATTTGGTAATGGTCAAAATTCCATATTGTTCGTATTCAACTCTATAGTTCAAATACAAAGTCCTTGGTTTAATAATAATAATTACTATTAACCGAATTACTCTAGCCAGAGACTTTGACTTTGAGTTGACTTCAATTAATCATGATACTTACCTCATATAACTGAGGAGATGAATCCTCTCTTAAATAGTATTTCACTTCCAGTGCTTCCACTCGGCTCAATTATAGTTGTTCGACGAAAATCGTACCATGATTTAACTATGATCAAAGCGGAGCTTTCATATTGAAGATCAACAGTATTCTCAAGTCAAGTGAACTATGTAATATTGTCACATCGATATTTTCTATTTGACCTTAATTATTTTAACCAATAGAAAGCTATCGAGTGAGTCATTCCATAGTTATCCAATAACTATCGGCACGTAACCTCTTGGTGTTCCCATCATCCATGAGTAATACACTGCCCAACATTTGGAGAGTGTTACATACTTTAGTATTAATGAATGTATCGATATCCAGTCTCGATACATCTTGACAATGAATATTTAAAATTGTATGTTTATTTTATTGTGAAAAATCACTCATGATTACAAATTTGTAGCACATGATAACTACTATCATAAAACATACCATTCATGGATTTTCTATTAAATATACTTTTAATTAAATTAATTAATTAATTAATATAACACATTATATTAAGTATATAATAGAATGAAAATGCATTTATTTCAAACAAAATTGGTTATTGAGTTAGATATATGTAACAATTACATAACTGCCCCAAGGGAATAACCCTAACTCTATTATTTTTATAAATCTCTTCTTGTTTAAATATCTTCCTATTTTCTCCTACTGCTTCAGTGGTATTTGGAATTCGAATTGCTACATTCAAATCTACGAGCATAAGGGCGAGTGAAATTCTAGTCCCTCTCATGGTTCATCCAACTTAATGGGTACCCTGATTGAACTAACCTCTAGGACCCCATAATCTTAAACTAAGTCCCGGTAGCCTAACCTAGATCGGCACAGACGTGAGTATGTCTTTATTTTAGGGTTTAGCTTTTTCATGATTATTAAATGTCAATCAAAAAGCCATGGACCTCCCTCCATATTTTTTCAACAATCCTTATCATTTTCAAATCTTACTGCAAACAATCCATTGTCCCTTAATTGAATCGAGAATTCTCCTACTGCTTTCCATGATCTCTTAGCGTACATTTCTAGTGCTTTGAAAAATGGCCTTGGACTGACCACATACATTATTATACAATTAGCCCATGCCTCCTCCACCTCCTTAAAAGCGTCATTCGAGATCTTACCTTTTCTAGCTCCATTAACCAAACATAGCTCCACATACTCCATTTTTGGAGCAGAGGATCCACCATAACCTGCACCTCTTACTACATTGCAATAGCTCACCTTAACTACATCTTTCGAGAGATTGGAAATACACCTTTATTACTTGTAGATCCAACCGATTTCTTCCATGTCGAAGGTTTCTGAATTCTCTCTTCCTGGTTAGCATCTGTTCATTTTTCGGTATAGCCTTCAGCCTTGTCCCCTCCTTCCCTTTCCGTCTTACCATCGTGGTACACCCAGCTTCAGTGTCTGCACTGCTCGCAAGTTTCTCGGGATTAATTTCTGAAAAAATTATTTATTTTTCAAATAAATCTCAAATAAAAATCCAAAATAAATATTATTATCGTTAATCAAATAACTGGATGTTACACATTAAGTATATATATTATCTATTAATATATATGTTTAATGTTTAACCATTGAGCTTAAATTTTACATGTAAGCCCTTCTTCCTATTTAAACATTTATGAAATTTTATTTAGGCACCGTCTCCATTCGTAAAATACGTTATAACATACTAATAGTGTATATTTTTTACCCTTTCCCTCCATTAAAGCACAAATCATACACATTACCTTTTAACATTTCATCTTCCTTACTTTTAGCCATGATTATGATAGTTTATTCACATATTTCATTGTAGACTAAATGTGTTTTTCACTTTAAACCACATCAATAATATTATTCTGGTGTCCTCCTAAACTGTGCTATTCTCCACTCATTAAAGTCAAGATTATTACCATCTTTTATCAGCCAAACAAATCAATTAATTTGCATAATGTAAAAAACTCTTCATTTCCCTAAATAAATATTCTATTACATCCATTTTATATATTATTTATTAATATATTTATATAAAAAATGTTTCGTTTAATATATTTATATAAAAAATGTTTAATATTTAAGCTTACATTTCACATTGAAGTTTATTTACTGAACAACGTTTCTTCGTAAAATTTGTGAGCTTCCAGTATCCTTATCCAGCTTGTTTGTTTTATTATGGACTTATTTAATTTTCTCAGTTTGCTTCCTTCAATCAAGGTTCTAAGGTGGCCACCCTCAAAGAGAAATTAGCTTCTGCCCTAGCCAGAGTATAGAATTGGAGGACTTATTAAAGAATGCCGTGAGCATATATGGGGCTATATACAAAGATGAGATCAAAACGCTAATGCAAAGAATTGTGGGGATGAACAAAAAGATTGCACTGCCAATGAGCATAGAAGATGATCCTCCAAAGACTCCAGTTATGTGCACCTCTCTCAAAAAGGATGTAATTCATGTGCTCCTTTCCAGGGCTGACCCAGATGAGGTTCTTAAGTGGAAGAATGATGTAACGAGTTATTATGAGGAAAGTTTAAAATGTTGGAAGATTATTATAGGGGAGAGTTGGGGATGCCCATTACTCGGGTTTCACCCTTCTGTTTTACCGAGGATGAGCATTTTGGCCCTTTTTCTAAGAATATTGAAAAGACAAGGGAGCACCTTTTAAGAAAGATCAAAAAACTAGAAAGGTGACTATACGATGATTGAATGCCTTAGAAAACTAGATATTTAATTTGGTATGTGAGGCCCAATTAGATTCCACTGTGGTTTCCCAAGGTGGGATGGATAGGGCGTCTATATTAGAAGATCTTCAGAAAGAGAAGGTGAAGAAGACAATAAATAAAATCGGTCGGCAACGTGCCATTAATGTTATTAGATGTTTTGGCATGGACTTGTTTCGTCCTTCTTGTATAACCTTGCCAATTGTAAGTACAGGTCTTAAAATTTTGAGCATGTCTGGACCGACACTAATTATGATCCCTGCGTTGCTTACCGAAGTTCTAGTCATGGTAGCGCTACTTATGCTGATCGTCGGTTTTTATTATCGAGCTAGATGACCAATCCCATGCTCTTCAATTGGCATGCGACTCTTCTCAGCCTTCGACATCGCGTTCCCGTAGGTCATACCAACGCGGAGCGGTCATAACTAGTCCGTGTTCTAATTCTGAGTCAGATTCTTTGAATAGCCTTTATTATGAGGTATCACCTTATAATGTGACCCAAGTCGTAGTCTTTTGTACATTATATATATATATATATATATATATATTTAAGATAGACAATTGCATTTTGGTAGGCCTGGAAGAAGCTAACTAAGCATTGGTAACTTAGTTTTTTGATATATAGCTAGTAAGCTTTGAGTAGTGTCTGGATTTGTACCTAATCGATAAATTATGGCACATTCCATATATTTTGCTTTCTTGCCATGTTTAAAGTAGGCTACTGAGGTAGCTTATGCCCTCTGGTCTAGACCTGTATGCCGCAGTCTTTTCTCGCATATTTGATACGATCTGACCCCTTGTCATGGTGTGGTATCCTGCGCTGGCTTGGCCGCATGCTTTATATGACCTACCCCCTTATTTGGGGGCATAATGTCATACGTACACTTAACTTCATCATTGTCTAACATCACCATTCTCATTTCTAAGACTTCCATTGTCGTTCATATATTGCATTGCAACCGTAGAATGATGACGGTGAGCTGTGAGAAAGTTGTTCGTGTGCTTGGCGTGGTCTTCCCCAACTATTTAGGAAATAACTATAGCTTTAGTTTTAGCATCACCGTTCCCATTTGAGGAACTGCCATTGTCGTTCATGTCTTGCAAAGTATGTGAAGTTTTCTGACCGGCGATAGTGAGGCCGTGAAACTGTTTTTGTACGCTTGGCACGGTTTGCTCCGCTGTTTGGGTGCAGATTAGTATGTTTTTATTTACTATGAAGTTAGGTCGTCTATTTACAACCCTCGTGTGTGCATGATTTTTTGAACCGGTTCTGGCTGTCTAATATCCATATGTCTAGTGTGCTATGTTAATTTAGTTAACATAGAGGGGGTTTTATACTGGTTCGGGCCATCTAGTATCCCTACGACTAGTTTGGCTATGATATGATTGCTATCATAGGAATATTTATACTAAGGCAAGGCGGTCCAATATCTCTATGTTCAGTGCTGTAATTTGGCTGAAGAGCCGGATTGCGTTGATGCAATTCCAAATTTTTGAGTCTAGTTTTCACCGTTCTCGGTGTTGAGAGTGCCATTTTTATCCCCCAACTTCGTGTTTCGCTTAATCAGTGAATATTGGCAGTGAAATGTGAATGTGCATAGTAAGATCATTTAGCCTTTTTGAAGAGAGATAATACAGAGATTTTTATATTGGCTTGGACTGTCTAATATCCCTATGACCAGTTTAAAACATACATTCTTATATACATTTTTTACAATGTTTGTTACATAAATAGTTCGAGTTGCTGTGGGCGAGTTCGGTGTCCCTAATGCAGCTACCAAACTTGGTTTTCCATTTGGTTTTAATACCTTGTTGGTTCTTCAAACTGGTGTGCACCTTACCCACTTCTGCCTGCTGCTTCATTCGAAAGGGATTGGTGCGGAAGGTGCAAACATTAAACTTCATGGTATCCAGGAAGGATATGCGATGAGGTAGGACGATTGAGGAAGAAGAGGTGGCGACTAAGGAAGATGAAAAGTTTAAAGGTGCCAAAGGCTTATCACCCCTAGGGTTATTCCTTCCTCATGGCAGTGTTATCTTAAGGACACGTGAAGTGGCTTGGGTTGCTGGTACTTCGCTACTTGTTTGCTTTTTCTTTCTGGTTAGCAGGAACCTTCATATCCAGAGATACTTTAGGCATTTCTTGTAGGTCTACCTGTAAGTATAATTCTCATTGAAGCATATCCTAAGTGGCCCTGTATGTAGTCCTTTGGGGTGCTTGTGACCCCTTTGTGGAACTACTTAGGTTGGTCCCGGTATGTGCTGATGCAGACCCGTTCTTGTAGGTGTTGACAAAGTATGGACTTTGGAGATGCGGTCAGCTCAGTTCAGTATGTATTATCGCTTAGGCTTCAGCCTAGTATTCGTGTTCTGCTTTGATCTTATACATTGTCGTTATGACCTGCCTATGTTTCCTTATGAGTGAAATATTTGTCTTATGTTATGATTCCCCTGACTATAGGGTTCAGGTTGGGCTAAGCACTGTGGCTCCAAGATGGCACCCCATGCAATATGAGTTTGATTGATTCAACTCCTTTTTTGTATCTATTCTTCTTTAATAAGATGGCGGTGGTTTTGGTGTCATGCCCCACCCTATCTTCCTTCAATGCAATTCAGGTTAGAACGGGTGTAACATTACTCGAATAGGAAAATCTTTACAAACTTTTAAGATACCATATGCAACTACTAGTCTTTCACCATGATATCTCAAATTATGTAACATTTCTTCCTCATCTACATTATGAAGTGCAAAGCTACTATCCGGGAAATACCATGTTTCTTTTAAAAGTGTGTCAAAATTTTCCAACGTATGGTTAACACCTGATTCTATTATCATGATGTTGACACTTATATCCTCTTATAAAGCATTGTACATAAGTCAAAAGGTATCAAACCAACATGACAAGTGGATAAGCAGAACAAACCGTGAAAAACATAGGCCAAGTCATCAACCATTGCTATGCATATACTAAACAAGATGCATATGTCACAATAATATGCAAGATCACTTACATATGCACACACATATTTAGTTGTTTTATCTTATTTCGAAAGAGAAACATAGATGAATTAACTTATGACCGATGAGATATTATTTCATGATATGTGGAAAAGCACATTCATTCTAGTTATGCATGTTGAAGTTGTTAACTGAATTCTAGGATTAATGAGATGCACCAAAAGTGGAAAACTACGGTGGAAAAAATATTTCATGAGTAATATGATACAATAGAAGTTGAAAAATGAGTATATACCATAAAAATCAAAATATTGTTGAGTATCTAGAATATTTTCATCAAATTTTAAAACCCTTAAAAAATGATCAAAGAAGGTTTAGACAGATTATGTATACAATGGAAATAGAGAGATATGTTAGTTTTTAAGTAATAGTTTTACTATTTGAAGGTGTATATGATATATATCTATAGTATCAAAAATAAAGTTTGATACCTAAAATCTCTTCTCCTAATTATTCTGTTCACCAGATAATTGCACAAATAAAAACTGTTAGTTCAATTCATTTATAACTTTATTTTGATTAAAGCATCGAAATTTCTTGTCTAAAATTTGTTTAAACAAACAATTATCCTCAATGACATTTTAACCATCTACATTGTATAATAATTGATATAAAACACCTCACCGTCATCAAAAGGGGGAGGGAAAGTACAATGCAAACTTGAAACAGAAAATTTGTTAGAAAATTAACTAGTCATTCTATTTTAAATTTTGTTAAATCTCTCCTTACTTTTTTAATTAAACAGACCACTATTTATGTGAATCTTTGAAAATTCAACAAGCTAAACTTAAATTAGAATAATAAAAAAAAAAATTAAAACTGAAATTAGAAATCAAAATCAATATGTAACTAACCCTAAACTACACTTGAATTAAATACAAGATTCAATATATGTAGATGAAATCTAACATAGTAAAACAAAAAATTACCTTAAATCACGCTAGGTTGGAGCAGCTAGCTTAAGTGGGAAGTGATGAAATAACTACTTTTGATTTTCAAAACTTAGAATTACAAATTGTTTAAATGATTAGATTTAGAAGATTAGGCCAATAAACACGGAGTTAAATCTAAGGAAATGATGAGAGAAAACAGAATTTGAATAATGGTGAGGAACCGATAGTTGGTAGGGAAAAGCGGAGAGGAAGCATGTGTATTATTTGCATGTTTTTTAGGCTTTTAATTTGTCGTACAGTAGGCAAACCTTCATAACGGTCAGTTTGATAACATATAACAACATCAATGGATTGATACTATATATATATATCTTTAATTATGTTTTGAGTCGACTAATTAAAATTGTTTTAATTATCTAAGTAAGATAAGATCTTAATTGAAGAGTGAATGAAGCTTCGTGGCAACATTTCAGTAGATATTTTATGGACTTTGTCAATATAAATACCCCTTAAACTCTTAGTCATATAGGCACTTTTGAATTCTAACCTAACCATAATAATAGACATTAGCATGTAGAGAAACGGTCTTCAAAAGTTAAAGCTGACGGTTCAAGGTAATAACTACTAATATGAATATTAAGCAAGGTTTCTATTTTATAATTATGTGTGCGTATGTCAATATATATATATATATATATATGTAAAAGAAAAATCCCAATTATTTTACCGACTTTAGACTAATCTTTCTTATTAATTGTGCAGTAAAAGTTATCACTAAAGTCCTAGCAAATAGATTAAAGAGTAAAATGGACAACTTAATCGATAAATCACAAACTGCTTTTATCCAAGGTTGGCATATTATGGAACGTGTAGCTATCGCTCAAGAATTTATTAACACTGTCAAAAGGAGAAAATTGCATGTGCCCTCCTTAAATTATACTTTGCTAAAACTTTTGACTCGATAGAAAGGAATTTCTTGCTCGATACAATGAGATATAAGGGATTTTCTATGTAACATCCTAAATTAGTAAGAACTAAATAAGTAAATTAAATTAAATTAAATTTAGCAGGGGTAAAATCAAATTGTCTAAAATTTGGAATTTGATTATGAAAGTTATACTGTGGCATTCGTAGCAAAATTCTAATTTGTTTCCATATATAATATGCTGAAAATGTAGCTCAAACAAAAAAGCCATAGGCATTTGAAGTTTTCAGGTTTATTTTTTTTAATTCAAATCCAGATAAATAATTAAATTAAAAAATTAACTGAGATTAGACTTCGGGTTAAGAACCGTTAACATTAATGTTAATAACAATTAAGGAATATAATAAATTACTAAACAATGACAACATTTATTCCCAAATAAATACACACCGATCGACCCCTTCATTGGGACCGGTTTCGATAGGTTGGAGGAGGAGGTTGCCCGGTCGTGAACAGGTGGTGGCTAGGGTTTTGTTAATTTGAGCGTACCAAAGCTTATTATTCTTAACGTAATTTAATCCTACGGTTGTGGTACGTTTCAACCACTATAAATAAGACCCTTCACTTTTATTCATAAATATTTTGGGAACATCAGCAAAGCTCTATCAGTTCATCTCTTCTTAGATTCAAAAAACTCCATTAGGGTTTCAAGTGAAAAATCCTATATGCCTACCTTTGTTTATTTTTTAGCTTCTAATCCTCTTCTCCTCAAACCTTTTCGAATCTAATATATATACAAATCCCTTATTGTATATATCAAATAAGAAGATATCTAAAGGAGATTATAAGAGGTGTCTCAAATCCAAAGAGAAGCAAAGCTAAGGACAAACTGTGAGTGGAAATCTTAGCAATTTTATTCTAGTGATTGATTAGTATATTATGGATTTGAACATGCCTTAGAGGTTTTGGGTTTACGAAAATAAAACCAAATAAAACACTCTAAAACTCATATGATTCGAAATTTCAATTCTTGTTAGAATTCTCAATTATTTACATTAAATTTTTTGGAACACGTAGGTTTTGCAGTTTTTGGTGATTTCAATTTCAATTTCACTCCTCTTTAATTCTAATTTAATTAAGAAGTTTCAATTAAGGAATATGGTGTAAAATTTGAATTTATTCGTAGTTTATACCATTTATTCCATATGAAAATAAAAGAGAGATTCTAGTGTTTAATTCTTGTAAAATAGGGCTTGAATAGAAGTTGAAACTAGAATTGTGATTTCTATTTTTGAGATTATTCCATGATTTAATGTGATAAATTGAGTTAGAATTTTTATTATGTACAAGTCTATTTATTGGAATTTTTGGATATGAATATTAAGTCCTTTCTTAAGGATACTAAAATTCCTTGTTACGGATATTATAAATTTGATAACATTGATAATATGGAAAAAAGGACTTGTATTATTATTGTTGGAAAGGAAATGACATGTAACGTTAGTTAGGGCATAATCTCCGCACAAATAGAAATAATAAGCATGTATTTATTTATATATTTATTACCGTAAGTAGCGTATAATTATAATGTATTAATTGTGTATTTAATTAGGTAATAAGTGTCATTAAATCCCACTTAAGAAGGTAATTGATTTGTTAAGGCAAAATAAGAAGGAATTCTTATATAGCCTAATAAATGGACACGGTGAGGTGTGTATTATACATTAAGACTATTGTAAATATGACTAAGTCGTAGGGATAACCCCTATGATAAGTAACTACGAATGATGCGAGGTTAGTCCCAATTCTATAGGGTAAATCTGCCTAGAAATCTGGCTACCAGTTCCTACGAATGGTCGGACTAATGTGAGACGTCACTCTGGGTACGAGTCATAATATGAAGACCCCATTGGGGTTTTAAGGTATTAAGTGGTTGTTTGAGGGCCCGTCTCTTTTCCTTAAGTGGAGTATTAAATGGTTGTGATTGGGTTTGGGCACGGTTAAGGATATCTCGAAAAGATCTGCTTCAATAGGAAGTATTAAGTGTCCGAAGAGATTTTCTACAATGTCAGCTAAATAGATACCCGTGTGGAGTCCGTCATGGGAATAGGTATTAATGATAGGGACCTACCTCAATTGAGGTCTTGAATGGTCATAATTTGCCTATTTTCCATTAAAAGGTAATAAGTGACTTGGATTCTATCTCTCGCATCGTTAGACATTTATGACCATGGTTATGGGTTATGGGATTGTAAAACCTGCTTTGGAATGGAAGGTAATAAGTAATTGATTGAGGGCTTGCCTTCTTTCCTTATATGAAGTATTAAACGGTTTCAAAATACGTAAGACATATTCTTATTTTGAAATATACAGCTCGAGTATTGAAAGGGTAAGGCTCGAGATTTTTATTCACCAGACACTTGTTGTTCTGACTCCCTCCTTATTACAACACTAGTTAGAGGATTTTATGATGCTTGAAGATGATGAAAGTAAAACTTGTGTAAGTCATTATCTATTTTTCCATCTTATTTTCTATTATACCCATAAAATGTGTTGTTGAACAAACTGTTGTAATAGTTGTTATTAACATTATGATATGTTTCGTGATGGTTTAAAATAAATGGGTACTATTATTGTTATTATATTTTATTCCTTCTGCTGTGAAGTTTGAAAGAATATATATATAGCTCTGTTTAATTTTTCTTTTTACCAACTGTTGGAACTGGGCCAGCCCGCAGCGGAAGAAATGAGTGAATTTCAAAAATTTACCATTTTTGGATCATTAATGGGCCTATGAAGTCTAAATATATTTAGATCTTATCTAAATTTCTTTTAAATAAAATCAGTATTTTATTTAATACCATATTTTGTTTTATTAATTTGATTCTAAAACATTAAAGAATGGAATATAAAAATAAGGTTTGAATATATCAAATATATTCATTCCTTAATTGTGTGACAGAATACTCAAACATAAGGCAAGTATGATCAATTGATAACATGATGTATATGAATAAATAAGAATAAGTTTAAAGGCAATCACATAAGGGATATAAAGAAAGAAATAAAAGATGACAACGATGAATGATTCATCTTCCCCTTTTTGACAAATTTGATTTATGCAGCATTCCATTAGCAATCAATGAATCATTATAACATAAGATTAGGAATATCCAACAATAATTCATATGCATAAACTACTGCCTAGTTTAATATTGTTTATTATTAATAAAGCATTTAAACTATACAATTTGAAATATAAACATTAAGTTTTATATGTACATATATATATAATTATTTCTATATAAAGATTAACCCAAAACTTCTTAATTAATTCAAAATAAACCAAAGAACATTTAAATTTTATGATGTATTTATGAACTTATATAAACTTAAATTAGTTAACAAAATATATATGTATACAATTAAATCAAGAGGTTTAACCTATATGATTTTTTTTACAAAAGTGAAACATACTAAACTAAGCAATATATTAATAATCCTTTGAATACTTAAAAAGTATTAGTCATGTCAAATAGGGTAACAAATTTATATGTTTATTGTAATCAATTTATTATCAAAACAACCTTTAATCATGTGCGGGTTTCAATTATAATAAAATGTAGATAATAAGAACAAATAAACTTTCAAATCTAAAGAGATTCAACTTTATGTGAATAATTTTATTTTAAAAAAAAGGTGAAACACACTAAACTGAGCAATATATTAACAATCCTTTGAATACTTAAAGAAATATATTAGTCATGTCAAATAGGGTAAAAAATATATAAATTTATTGTAATCAATTTACTATCCAAACATCCATTAATCATGTGTGGGTTTCAATTACAATAAGATGCAAATAATAATAACAAATAAACTTTCAAATCTAAGGAGATTCAACATATATAAATAAATAAATATAAAACAAAAGGTGATACATACTAAACTAAGCAATATGTTAAAATCCTTTGAATAGTTAAAGAAGGATAATTTTGATGTCAAATAGGGTAACAAATTTAGAAATTAATTGTAATCAATTTATTATCAAAACATCATTTAATCATATGTAAGTTTCTATTATAGTAAAAATGCAAACAATAAGAACATGTAAACATTCAAATCAAAATATTACGTTTTGATTTGAAAGTTTAGACATAGATCTAAAATTAAAATATTGTCTAACCATATACAAGTTTCAATTTTGATTTATCTAAATAAATAAAAACCAATCAATTCATATAATAAACAATTTGAAATACATAAACCATTTTCAAATCAAATGAGACAATATTATACACATATAAATTAAGATATTCAATTTTGTTCATTAAAACATTATATCAAAATTATTAGAATAAAAAGATCATACCTTAATTCCAAAGTTTTGAAGTACACCTTGAAACATTGAATTTTTCCTCTAGATGTAGCCAATGAATCGTACCTTGAATGATGAATCAAATCTCCTTGATTCAGAAATCAGGATCTAGATGTTGCAAGGATCAAGAGGAATAAACCACTTTTCATAATTAATTTTATTTGTATTTGATATTAGGAATAATTGAAGCCATTGAAGATCTCATATTTTCAGCCATTTAGGAAGGAGAGAACCATAAAAGTTATAGAAAGAAGAATGAAAAATGATAAACTCAATTGTACGTACATAAAGAATTAGAGAATATGTTTTATTAAAAGAAGGAAACCTTTCCCATTCTTTAGTTAAAACATCTCTAATTAATTCTCTTGATTAACTTTCTCTTTTCACTCCTATTTCTTACATGGTATGGCTGAAAATTATGTGCCATCAAATGACATAAGATTCCATAAATTAACGCATGTAATTATCTTTTATTTAGTTACAATGGTATCATATATCAATGCACGCAAATATAACTTTTATAAATGTATTCAGATAATAAAATATAACTCCCAAACACCAAATAAAATAAATAATAATTAATATTTCTCAAATACTAATTAATTTAATTAATTTACAAATTTTTATAAATTAATTAAATCATGTGGTTTTTCAGAGAATTCATCGTTACGGTTGTGCGATGCAAAGGTGTAAATTCAGTCAGCGAGTAATACTGAACAATTCAAATATTAACATTCACACGTCACTTAGCAGGTGGTGTGACATTTTGGCTGAATTCATCGCTTACACATCTTTTGGTAAAATCCAATTTTACTTATTATAAGTGGTACCTAATAGTGACAATCATTTACACCAATTCTCTTCGTCAACACCATATCACTTTGGATTTGATGGAATTTGGTAACGGTCAAAATTCCAATATTATCCACATTCAACTTTATAGTCCAAACAAAAAGTCTTTGGTTCAATAATAACAATTATTATTAACCAAAATGCTCTAGCCAGAGACTTTGACTTTGAGTTGACTTCAGTTGACCATGATATTAACCTCGTATAACTGAGGAGAGGAATCCTCTCTTGAATAGTGTTTCACTTCCAATGCTTCCACTCAGGCCAACTATCGTTGTTCGATGAACGTCATGCCACGATTTAACTATTATCAAAGCGGAGCTTTTACATTGAAGATCAACGGTTTCTCAAGTCGAAAGAACTGTGTAAATTAGTCACATCGATATTCTCTGCTTGACCTTAGTTATATTAACTAACATAAAACTAACGAGTGAGTCATTCCATTGTTATCCAATAACTATCAGTGCGTAACCTCTTGGTGCCCACAACAGTCATGAATAATACACTGCCCAACATTTGGAGAGCGTTACGTACTCTAGTCTCAATATATACATCGATATCCAGTCTCGATGCATCTTGACTAGGAACATTTAAAATAGTATATTCATTTCATTATGATAAATTACTCATGGTTACAACACTTTGTAACTACTATCACAAAACATACCATTTATAGATTTTCTATTAAATATATTTTTAATTAAATTGATTAATTAATATAACCAGATTATATTAAGTATATAATAGAAAGAAAACACCTTTATTTCGAACAAGATTGGTCAACGAGTTAGATATATGTAACAAATTACATAATTGGCCCTAGGGCATACCCCTTGTAACGACCCACTTTTCCGTACAATTTAAACTGACAATAAACCACACATGTCTAGCCTAAATCGAACGGAAAGGCGGACTGTTAGGGAAAAGAAAGAAGATAGAAGACAAGAAGAACTAAACAAGCACAAAATCTCACAATGGAACGAATAATGTATAATATGTTTAACAATCTTTACATAAAACAAATATGTAATATAAGTATATACAGACATAAATCAGAGTACACTAACCTATTTTAGCACGGATAGTTATAACAACCTGTCCTCACAAATTTCCGAACAATACACAACAATGTAAGCAACGGAAATATAATCATCTACGTGAATACGTCACTGGCCTCCAGCTCCTCTCCTGAAGCTCCAAAATATCCATCCGAACCTGGAAATATGCTCGGCCTGACCCGAGCTTTTAGGAAAAAAAACCATGCCCGGGTCGGTCTGGTAAAACCAGCGTGAGAATTTAAATCACAAGGAATTTTATTCATCATAACTTTCAAAAATCCTTTTTAAAATTAAAGGTATCTCGTAAGACCATGCCATACATAAACATGACGGGTTTTCCCCTAACGATAACCAAAACCTTTTATAGAAAATCCAATGATATTATAATAGGGTCTAAATACAAATACTTATTCAAATAGCCGAAATAGTTATATTAATTAAATTCCTGCATGCTAGGCTCTACAACCAAAACCGTAAAGGCACGTATTGGAAAATGGATTTCCATACAATGACTAGGCACTGGGGTACCACCTATCACAGTACACGTCTAGAAAAATGTACCGAGGAACTCGTTGGGATCCCCTACAACACAAGACTGGCCTACTCGTAACCTAGATAGTACCAAATATGTTACCACCCCGGGTGTTCCCATCCTTATCGAGAGATCTTTTTCCATGCACCACCATATCCATAATTTATAATATATCCGAGGGTATCTAGAAAGCTGGTAACATTCCCTAATTGGGTGCAAGCCAATTAGCCTTGCTGCATCTCCCCTAATTTTCAGTCATTTCGGTTGATGAGGCTTGAGGCTATGATTACCTTTTTAAGGAATTCTTACTTAGAATGCTCATTGTCCTCCAATGACAATGTGCTGAAAGCATTCATCCATATAAGTCCGTTCTAGGGCTGAACGAAACCGAAGGCACTATTCCAACTACATCCATTTTAGAGTCATCCTCAGGATTAGTAGCGATCAACCCATACACTTCAATGCTCCATTTTCGATTCCTTGCTCTTGTCTTTAATTCGAAAACGTATTCATTGGATCGAAGTGGTTTTCGGATAACTTATCCGACTCTAGTCTCTTCGAAACAACGTTCGATATTTCCGGTAAACTCAATCCCTGTTTTTTAGGAAATAAACAAACGAAAATAAGATCTGAGATCACCGCCTAACCGTTAGTGGACAGATTTCCATATAATCGTCCTAGAAGAACGAAACGGGTTTATACGTACAGTATAGCACCTTCGATGGTAACTGTACCATATAATCCCCGTGTTTCTCCTAGATATTTCCATAGTTATGTTTTTGGTCCAAATTTGATAGTCGGTTATTTAAAAATCAAATAAACAATCATTCAACCAAAGATTTCATTTCCCTCTGAAATCACTAAGCCTCGTTTAATTTAATTTCAACAAATTAAATATCTTTACCAAAAACAATCATATACTTATCTCACCGGAATAAGTATATTCACAAACAATTCCTTTCAAAAATATTTGAAAATCTTTTTTTTAATAAATATGGAAAGCACCAATCGGTATCGACCATGGATCGCAGCTCGATGATTGTGTCTCTATCCCAGAAAAACCAAACTTAACTTAGGCAATCTCTGCCTCCCGATTTCCGCCATGCAATCAAACATAGATCGTAGTTTGCACAATGGTTACATCGCTGTCCCAGCGAAAACATAACTAACTACAGGCAATCCCTGCCCCTCGAATTACGTTATGAAAATATACCATTACTCCCCGAAATCTTTTATTTAAATAAATATCTCAAAATAGTACTTTAAAAGTTTCTATATGAATTTCCAAGTTTAATTTAGGAAATACTCTTTTATTAATGGGGTTTTTAGACTCAAGGAAAAAGTTAAAGAAAAATTTAGTTTTAGGGACAAGAAGTTTGTTTTTTAGGCTGAAGGACACTTTTTAGTGTAAATCACAGAATGATAGTTGTAACTATCATTTTCAGTTTACACTAAAAAGTGTCCTTCAGACTAAAAAACAAAGATGTTGTCCTTGAGACTAAATTTTTTTGCAACTTCTTCCTTGTGCCTATTTACCTGTTTATTAATCTCAATCCGATTGTAAAACTTTCCTTTTTAAATCATTTCGTTAAAACCAATTCTTTAGAACAAAAACATTATTTAATTATAGTAAAATAAGCTTTTAATATTATAAAAGTAACTTTAAATATTTTAAATTAATTAACTTCAACAATATTGATATAATATATTATTTTTAAATGGTATTAATACTTTAACAAATTATCCTTGTAATAATAGCATTATAATACTAATTAACTCTTAAATAGTAATTAATTTTTGAATCAAATTATTATAAAATAACTTTAATTAATAATTAAAATATAATTTTAAAAACATTTTATATAAATAAATGACCTTAAAATAATAATTAAATATTAATAATAACTTTTTAGAATCATACAATAATTAACTTTAAACCATTATTAAATAATTAACTTTAATCATTATTAAATAATTATTAATTATCTTTAAAACCTTATTAATAAATAATAATTATCCTTTACACAACTTTGATTCAAAAATCAATTCCAAATTTGGATAGAGGCTAAGTAACTCCAATGGTACTTTATAAGGTCACCATTAATTCCAATAACTATCTAAGTTATAATCCCAATATTTACATAGCATCAAATATGTAAATTAAAACTCACCATTAACAATTAACTGTTAATACAACATTTATCTGATACTTATCGATTTAAATGTAATGAAGTGTCCACGCTAATATAATATAAGAATGGGTTTTATTTCTGCTAAATAAATGCTAGATTAACTTATCCAATTAATAATAGCAGAACGATGATTTATTTTGCTAAACAGGGTCCAATTAATTTAATTAGCGGAACAGTGATTTATTTCCGCTAAACAAATGTCCAAATCCATAGGATAACAGAACGGGGTTTTTATTCTGCTAATTTATTTACCAAATTAATTTAATTAGCGGAACGGTGTTTTATCCCACAAAACCAAAGTCCAGTTACCATATTCGATCCAATTTAACCCAACAGTAATGTATTTGGCCAAAAAAACATCAATAATTAAGGTATATATATTCAAACGACGTTATTATTTAAAATAACATAATTAAATTCTTTCCATTTTCATATGTCCAAATTTTTAGACACCTCGAAGCTATCAACTGATTTTACTACAATATCCTACTCGTTAATACGAGTCCAATGCAAAAATTCGTGTGCAAAATGGATATCATATGAACAACTTATGCCAATTTATAACCAACAATATTTCATATATATTTAAAAAAACAAATTTAGGATTTTCTCACCCAAATCCCTTTGGGGCAAAGCCCATTTCCAAGAAACCCACACCCAAACCATGCAGCAAGGAATGCCACCCTTTCGTCATGGAGTTGAACACATTGACAGGGATCTTTTTGCAAAACCCTATTATATAACAGTAAATATATATTTCTTCTTCTCCCTTCATTTTTTTCGCCTGCGTCTTACCCAAACACACAACCGTGACCCTCCACTAACCGCCTCCCCCACGTCCAATGCTACTGCCATCACTCCTCTTCCCTCCGCCCATCTCCTTGCCTAGATTGGCACTTCCTACTCTCATCAAAACTCAAAGACCCAAACCCAATACCCACAACCGAAACTTGACTTCACCGGTCACCGGTTGCCTGTACACGTTCTCGTCCACAGCCATCATGGCGAACTCGATGCCGTTCAACACCGCTACTCCACCACCGACTCTCCACATTTTCCACCTCCTCAATACCTTGCACGGCTTACATTATCTTCCCTCTCATGATACTCAACCAGACATGCATGCAAGCTCCAACATGCACACACCGCCAAACTTACCGTACACTTGCATACCCACATTCACACACATCCATACACTCAACCATAGCAAGCATAACCTTTTATCTCCATCCTTCGTGCTTTTTGGTTTTAAAGCACGAGCAGCAAAAAAAAGTAAGGTGAGAAATATAATGTTGTGTTGTTTCATTCGCATGCATAAGAAAATAAATGTGTCTTCCTTCATTTCATGTGTGCGTGCTTTGTATAAGTGAATGTACCATATATATATATATATATATATATATATATATAGACTGAGCTGAGGTGCATTTGCTTATGGTTTGAAATGTTTACAGCAACCAAAATGAATGAAGGAGGGGGTATTGTTTATAAATGAAGAAAGAAGAAAGAAGAAAGAAGGCTCTAATGCGTGTGTGGCTGTGTATGAATATATACATAGTTTTTAAAGCTTCAAGGCCGAGGAATGTACGTACAACCATTTAATGCAAACATTAAATGCCAGCTTTGACGTGAAAACGCCATGTGAAAAGATAAGAAAAAGTGATTGTGAGTGTACGTGTATACATATGATTTTCTTTAAAAATGTTCGATTTTTGGTACACCGCAATAGCATAAAAGCATTCGCGTACGAACCGCGAACGACAAAAATAAGAATACGATCGCGCTCAACAATGCTAGACCATCATAAAACAGTAATAAAATAGACAAGTTAACTTATTCTATAAATTTCAAAGTATCGTCGTTTAATGCAAAACGCGTCAAACGAAAATATTTATATTTTCCGAATTAAAAATTATGGAAAAATTCGATAAATTAAATTAAAATGACGTCATCAAAAAATCAAGTCTAAATATGAAACAGATAATTTATCACAATTTAAATTCAAATCCGAATATTTAAATAAATTAAATATTCAAATCTGAAGACCCAAAAATACGGGTCGTTACACCCCTTAAAAAGGATTTCATCCCCGAAATTCCAGCACAAGAATATTCAATATTATTCATAAGCCCGCAGGATGTTCATAGATCATTCATATACAAAATCTGATTCGATCACTACTCGAATACATGACTCAATTTCCAAACCAGTATTGTTCACCCGATTTACTAGGTCGGACCCTAATCAGGCTCCTTGATTAGGAACCTTAATTCTCCTTACATAGCGTAGCTATGAAAGAAAACCTTGGTTCCATTTCAAGAACCATCATCAATTGCTCGCCGTCAAAATCGAGTAATAGATCCTTATTCGGAACGGTGTGAAACACCTCAGAGCCTTGTACTTGAATATTAGATCAAACTATATGGAAAGAAGAAACGATCTATGTCCATCTCACACACTTATTTAATTGGTTATCCCTAATACCAATTATATTACCACTAAATTATTTATGAAAGCATATTTATAATACATAGCTTAACTTATAAAATCCCTTATCATCCTCTAAGGGTATACAAAACCATAATTCAAAATTTTATTTTGAATTCACTTAAGAATTTAAAACACCCAATTTTTATTCAAAACACTTTTTGAAACCATATTATATATTTAATCCACAGAAAAATATATATAGTTAGCCCGAGTAACCCCACAATTATACAAAGGAACTGGGTGTTACCAAACAGAATCATATATTCCTTATAAGAAGGATAATACTTAAGAGAACGTTTACCATCCGAACGTATCTCTTACTCATTTTAGTTATTTTCGAGCAACTTGAACTAGTTAACTAAAAATCATCTCTTTCTTTCAAACCATTTTGAAAAAATATCATAAATACATTTCCAACAAAATATCCAATTCCAATTTGCGATGGATTCGTTCAGGTTCACACTCGTCCAAATCCTACAATGACAAAGAGAATAATTTACTAAGTGCACAATAACATTGGCTTAAGCAAACATCCGATCATCACTTAGAAGATTATTCTAATCACCACAAAATAAATCTGGACTTATTCCCAAACAAATCTAAAGAAATGCCCTTTTTTCCACCAAATTTATTTTTCATAGATATTTATCCTTAAATATACTTCTAAACAACTCTTTCCAAAATATTAGTACACCCAAAACCCCTTATAAGACCCAAAGCTATCCTAAATAAAATTATTATTTCCTTTCTCCAAAATCATTTGAAATAATAATATACACCTTTACTTTTTAGTAAATCAAACCATACCCTTGGAATCAAATCAAAATTTTTTCTATCTAAACAATTATATAGCAAGGTCCTAATAGTAACAGTCCCCGATTAAGAAACTCGGAAATATTCTCAATACTATTATTACCCTTTAAACCTTGAAAATCATTTTTCCAAAATCTCCAGGATTTAAATTCTAAAATTCCTTTTATTTATAAGGCACATTTTTAATAAATAATATTTATAAATCATTTTCATTTAAAGGAAAATCATTTCCAAATATTTTTATTGCAAAAATATTCGAGCTTTCTTATATAAATCATCCTTTAAGTATTTATTCAAGAAATATTTAAGTTTTTCTTATAATAACTTCTTTTATTAAACCTAATTTAATACAACCAACTTTTATATTCAACCATTTCCAAATATTATTTCAAAATATCCTAAATTTTCTTTTAATAACGTTTACTTAAACTTAATCAAATCAAGCTTTATATTTCTAAAATATTCATTCAAGGACATTCAAATTCTCTTTTAAAAAAATGCCCTTAGAAATCAAATTTCAACTCAACATTACTAATGAATGCCTTATATTCAAATTTATGAAATTTTAACTCACAAGGTACTCAGAAATGGAAGATTCAAGATAGATTTATGGATAATAGTCAATGCTTAGAAATGGACGAGCATGACCGTTCAAATCCTAGATGATAATGATGGGATGCTATCTATTCCTAATAACCAAGCACAACCAAGAATAACTATGGAAAATTTCTTTTATATATAAAACATATTTCCAGGTAAAAATATTCCATTTATCCATTTTAAAACAATACTGTGTCAATTGGTCTTATCCGAGTGTTTAGGAAACCCTATCGATAATGTTGGCCAAACGCATCGACCAGAATTCTTAAGCCAGTCAACAGAACAAACAACAAAATAGAAAACATTTTTATAAAAATAACAAATATGCTCTCATATATAATACACTGAAACTCATTCTAGGGTGTCACTTACCCTATCTCTAATGAGTTACTTATTCTAGGATATTACAAACCCCATCTATAATGAGTTCTATCCCACCAAAGCCAAAGTTCTTATTTAACCTTCAGCTCTGATACCACGTTGTAACAACCCACTTTTCTATACAATTTAAACTGACAATAAACCATACATGTCCAGCCCAAATCGAACGGAAAGGCAAATAATTAGGGAAAAGAAAGAAGATAAAAGACAAGAAGAGCTTAACAAACACAAAATCTCGCAGCGGAACGAATAATCTATAATATGTATAATAATCTTTACACAAAACAAATCTGTAATATAAGTATATACAGATATAAATCAGAGTACACTAACCTATTTCAGCACAGACAGTTAAAACAACTCGTCCTCACAAATTACTGAACAATACATAACAATGTAAGCAACGGAAATATAATCATCTACGTGAATATGTCACTGGCCTCCAGCTCCTCTCCCGAATCTCCAAAATATCCATTTGAACCTGGAAATATGCTCGGCCTGACTTGAGCATTTAGGAAAAAAAACCACGCCCGGGTCAGTCTAGTAAAACCAGCGTGAGAATTTAAATCACAAGGAATTTTATTCATCATAACTTTCAAAAATCCTTTTTAAAATTAAAGGTATCTCGTAAGACCACGCCACACATAAACACGACTGGTGTTCCCTTACGATAACCAGAACCTTTTATAGAAAATCCTATGATATTATAATAGTGTCTAAATACAAATACTTATTCAAATAGCCAAAATTATTACATTAATTAAATTCCAGAATACTAGGCTCTACAACCAAAACTGTAAAGGCACGTATTGGAGAATGGATTTCCATACAATGACTAGGCACTGGGGTACCACCTATCACAGTACATGTCTAGAAAAATATACCGAGGACCTCGTCGGGATCCCCTACAACATAAGACAGGCCAACCCCTAATCTGGATAGTACCGAATATGTTACCACCCCGGGTGTTCCCACCCTTATCGAGAGCTCTTTTTCCATGCACCACTGTATCCATAATTTATAATATATCTAAGGGTATCTAGAAAGGTGATAACATACCCTAATTGGGTGCGACCCACTTTGCCTTGCTACATCTCCCCTGATTTTCAGTCATTATGGTTGGTGAGGCTTGAGGCTACGATTACCTTTTTAAGGAATTTTCACTTAGAATGCTCAGTGTCCTCCAATGACAAAGTGCTGAAAGCATTCATCCATACAAGTCCACTCTAGGGATGAACGAAACCGAAGGCACTATTCCTACTACATCCATTTTAGAATCATCCTCAGGATTAGAAGCGATTAGCCCTTGCACTTTAATGCTCCATCTTCGATTCCTTGTTCTTGTCTTTACTTCGAAAACGTATTCGTTGGATCGAAGTGGTTTTCGGATAACTTATATGGTTCCGGTCTCTTCGAAAAAATGTTCGATATTTTCGGTAAACTCAACCCCGATTCTTTAGGAAATAAACAGACGAAAATAAGATTGGAGATCACCTCCTTACCGTTAGTGGACGGATTTCATTATCATCGTCCTAGAAGAACAAAACGTGTTTATACGTACATTATAACACCTTCGACGGTAACTGTACCATATAATCCCCATGTTTCTCCTAAATATTTCCACAGTAATGTTTTTGTTCCAGATTTGTGTAACAACCCGGGATTTGCATTACCAATTAATAAATAAAAGTTAGGATTTTTATTTATTTTAATGAAGCATAAAAGGATTTGGAATAACAAAAATTTATTTGAAAAAGGCTATTTTAATTAAATGGGAAATATGGGATTTAAAATGAGGATAAAATGTTATTTTTGGAAAGTTAAATATTTTAGGAGAGATTTTTAAACGGGTTTGGATAAGAAAAATGAGTTTTATAAACATATATGAACACTTAGACTAAATTTTGGAAATATGTAAATAACTCTCTTCTTATTGGGTTACTAAACCTAGCCCAATAACCCACCCTAAACATTCTCTATAAATTATCTCAAACTCTCCTAACCTCATTCATTCATCCATAATCAAAACCCTAATCATTTCCTAAAGCTTCTTAACAAAAATGGCCTCTATCTTCATCTCCTTCTAGTTTTAGCTTATGCAAGTCATTCTATGCAAAGGTAATGCAAATACCCACCTCAAATCAGTTTTTATATCTTTCTAATTTCTGAAATTTATTTGGTAACACATGTTTTATGTGTTTTTTGATCTTATAGCCTCCTAATCATCTTTTGCTAACTTGGGTTGATACTATAGTGGTCTTTGTTGCTTTCTAGAGAGGTATATTGCAAAAAACCTCTTCTAATATGTGTATAATCATCTTTTGATTTCAGTAATCAGTTAGTAACACATGTTTTATTATGTAACATGTGAATCATAGCTCTTTGATCATCTTTGCTTTCATTTTGGGGTGTGCACATAAGGTGCTTGTAATATATGCTAGCTGAAATTATAATTAGTTTATTGCTGTTAGTAAATTAGGCATATCTCATTCATCTTAAATTGGAATTAAGATTTTCATGATGTTCTGGAAAGCTTATTCTATAGCCTATAACTTTTATGTTTTGTGCTTTGCCTAATTTTGAGGTTTGAATGGTCGATATCACATTTGTTTGTCGCTGACCTGACAATAAACTACAGGGTTGAGAAAATAAAAACCTGAAATTGATTTGGCCATAAGTTACTCGTTTCTTATCCAAATCTAATAATTTTGGATGTTCGGGAAAGCTTAGATTTAGGGCTAAGAGTTTAATGTTTTGAGTTTCATGAAATTTCAAAGTTAATTTCGTCAAAACTGTGCATTCTTACCACTGTCCCGAGAGCACAACGACAGTGATATAGAATTTAGACCTGAGAATTGTTTTAGTCATAGAATTTTCATCCCCGATCGGAATTTGACGATCTTGGTCATTTCGGAAAGCTTAGAAACTAAGCTACAACTTTTATTTTATTAATCTTGTCATAATTGGAAGTTTACTATGCCAAAATTGTGGGTTTTCATCTCTGGTCTGTTAGTGCATAGCTACAGGCCTTAGTCTCTTTGCTCCCGTTGTTTTCAGCGCAGAACCCCGACTTTGTGACGCCATACCGGGCTCGTCCTTTGTCGGATTTCATTGTTTTTGGTCTCGTTAAAAATATGAGGTCGAGATCTTCAACCATGCAAAGTTTGGTTTAGATCTGGGTGCATTAGATACTTTGTTTCTATTGCCGAAGTAGCACCCAGAAATTGTTTTACAATAGTGATCATTTTCAGTTATCGTCGGACCAACTTTGAAACATTGTCATTTCTTCGTTTTAAGTCGGAACCGAACGATTCTTGTTGAATATCAAAGTAAGAGTACTTTTCTACGCTCTTGCAAATTTTTATCAAGATCTGAGTTCATGTGACCCTTCGACCATGTCGTCGAAGTGGGACCTTTGCACTGTTTTGACACAGTAGAGTTTTGTGATTTTTGTCCGACTTTGAGACGACGCCGTTTCTTCGTTTCAAGTTGGAATCGAGTATTTCTTTTTGCGTTCTGAAGTAGGAATGTCGGACTACATTCCTAAAAAATTTCATGCCATTCGGATTCAGTTTGCTGGTCCGAATAATTTTCCGAACTTGGGTTCGCGTCAGTTTTGGACTATTTTCCAATACTTGAATATTTTCAGTGATTTTCTGGTTTTATCGATTTCTTTGAGATTTGTCTCTGGATTTCATACATGGGCCTTATAAAAAGGTTTTAAAAGGATTTTTCACTCCGAAATGGCTTTCGAAATTATTATATAATATTATTTTTAATTAGTAAACTATTTACTCCATAATAGGAGAGTTTTCAAAAGCCGTTTTAAAGTGTCCTCAAAATCAATTATAAATCCGTTTCAAACCATTTTTTCTATAATAAAAATCTCACACTCACATTTTAGCACGTCGAGTGAAGTGGAAAGGTTCTTAAATGGTTATGAAATCTTCGGCCTATGGAACCGTGTGTATTTTCTTTCCGGTTAATCCCCGACCTATTTGATTGATCGTTTTGACCTTTGGGTCTAGTTTACTGATGATACGAGGTGGACTTTTTATTGTTTGGAACGTGAGCTTGCTATTGGTTAGTAAACCGTTTAGTTCGAACGTGGGGTATGGGACTCATTGTTAACACTTTACGGGTTCCTCTCCAAGAAGTTTGTGACACATTAGCCTCTGGGCAGCCAGTACTGGACCTCTGGGTCTCAACGCCTCTGGGCAACCGTCTCTGGACACCTGTTCTATGGAGCAGTTACTTTTTCGGCGTGTGCTTCTGGGCCTTTATCCTTCTGGGAAGGATCTCGCCGTCTCGCGCGTTCCGCATCTGTGCGAGTGATCGATCACAACTCTACAGTACTTGGCAATAACGACTCCGGTCGGTGCACGTGCTATACTTGTATTATCTGATGATTTTTATATCCATTCGAGTACCGCCATTCGGTGTTGGTTCTATGGAACCATACGATGTAAGTGCGATTACCTTGTGGATTCACAGTGTCTTTGGCACTGCTTTTCAGTGTTTGATTTAATTGACTTTTCAATATATCCCCATTGCTCTTTGGAGCATCGATCTTTGCTTGGGCATTGATTACAGACTCTGGTCACTCTTGGGATTATTGCCTATGGGCAACTTTATATAGCTTTGGCTACGCCGATGATATGAGGCGATTTTATTTATTCAACACTTTGGTGCTGATATTCTCTTCGGAGATTTTTACTGTTGATTGATGATTAGGGACCGTCATTATATTCATGTGGTCCAAAATACTCTTCTCTTAGGAAAAGTACTGTTTTATTTATGTACCGCATTATTATATATCTCAGTTATTACTGATTGTTTAGCTAGCCTGACCTGAGTGTTTTCGCTCGGGTCAGACCGAGTTGTTTCAGGTTATGTCTCTGGACTTAGCTTTTGTGCTTCCGCTTGGACATTATCTTCTATGCTGATAGATAACGCTTTTATTTGTCCACTATTCCGCTACTCTGTTATTATTCAGACTTTGATATGTACATATCTTTGACTCACATGTGTGAGCGGTGGCTTTGTACCCACTTATAGTATTTGGATCTGTATTGACAATGTATTGTTCTGGGATTTTATATCTGTTATGTGATTCTGTTATGTGATTCTGTTCTGTGATGTTTTATCATTTATTACTATGCTTGTTCTGATAGGTCTTTAGCCATTGTAATTTCGTTATGAATATTTATTGAATATGTCGAACCACTTGAAAAAAATATAGATACCATCCTTTCGACGTATTCAGTAGATAGTTATAGCTTGATTACAAATGGTTGCTTCCACTATACTCTATTCTCCGCTTTAACAGACAATATTACTCCCGAAATACTCTTTGTTACAGTGGGTCTCAGAGTGGGGCGTTACATCTTGGTATCAGAGTCAAGGTTCAGAATTAAGCATAACAAATACAGAACAGACACGTAGTACAATACGTTATAATACGATCCAAATTGAACATATCCACCTTTAGATAAATAAGTTAGGAATATGTGTAGGAATCTATTATATTCCGTAATATTCCTTAATGAATTATCTATCTTTGAATCGTGCTTAACTAAATCTACCGATCATATGTTTAAAGAGTGTCCCAAGCCTCTTTTCTGCCGCTATTGTAAGAAGGAGGGTCATCATTATTCCACTTGTCCTACTGCACCTCCTAGATCTGGCAAGCTTAATGCTGCCAAGGCTCCTAAATCTTCAACTCAGCCTCGAGGTACGCATCCTTCCGTTCTCGAAAGTTCTATTTTATTTCATGGTAGATCTTGTAGAGTTCTCTTTGATATGGGTGCCTCTCACTCATTCGTATCAAAGGAACTAGTTGATACTTTATCTTTAGATGTTACTTGTTTGGTTTCTTCACTAAGGATTGTGAATCCCATCGGCGGATCCACGACCCTTAGCTTGCTTTGTGAGGATATAGATATTGATCTTTGTGGATTTTCTTTCCGTGCGAATTTGCACGTTATGGAGTATTTGGCTTTGACATGATTCTTGGCATGGATTGGCTCGCTCAGTACGATGCCAAAATCATTTGTTCGGAGCGGATATTATTTCTTCGTCATCCTGACTCGTCCGCTCCATTAGCTATTGCTCTTCAAGATGTTGGGATTTCTGATATTACTTTATTTGCTCTTGATTCACGAGATGAGAATGTGGACATATCCCGTATTCCTGTTGTTCGGGATTTCCCCGATATATTCGAGCCAGTATCAGGCCTGTCGCCAATGCGGGCCATTGAGTTCCGCATCGATCTCATTCCAGGCTCCCACCCAGTTGGGCGTCCTCCCACGAGGATGTCTACCAAGGAGAATGAGGAACTCATGAAGCAGTTAGTTGAGCTTGAAGCGAAGCAGTTCATCCGATCCAGTTCTTCGCCATGGGGTGCTGCTGTGGTCTTCGTTAAGAAGGCTGATGGCTCTCTTAGGCTTTGCATTGACTATTGCTAGCTCAATGAGCTGACCATCAGAAATCGCTACCCACTTCCTCGGATAGACGAACTGTTTGACCAATTGAGCGGTGCGAAGGTCTTCCCTCAGCTTGACCTTGCCATCGGATTCCATCAGCTACGAGTCGTAGAAGACAGCATTCCTCTTACAGCATTTCACACTTATTATGGTTCTTTTGAGTGGTTGGTCATGCCGTTCGGCTTGACGAACGCTCCGGCTTTCTTCGTCGATCTCACGAATCGAGTATTCCGGGAATACATCGATAGATTCATTCTGGTTTTCATCGACGATATTCTTGTTTATTCTAGATCCGAGGCTGAGCATGCTCGTCATCTGCGGATCGTCTTGGATACTCTTCGTCAGCATAAGCTTAGGGCCAAGCTCTCCAAGTGCCATTTCTGGGAGAGTAAGGTCAAGTTCTTGGGTCATATTTTTTCTTCTGAGGGTATTTCTGTTGATCCTGTCAAGATTGAAGCTATTCAGAATTGGAAGCAGCCTGAGAACGTTCATGATATTCGCAGCTTCCTTGGTCTGGCGGGTTATTACCATCGATTTATCAAGGATTTCTCTCGTGTTGCACTTCCCCTCACGACTCTGACTCGTAAGGGAGTTCGCTTTATTTGGTCTGATAAGTGTGAAGTTTGTTTCCAACGATTGAAGGAACTTCTCACTCATGCTCCTATCCTTGTGGTTCCTGAGAGTAACCAGGATCTTGTTGTTTACACCGACGCTAGTGGTAGCGGCCTCGGTGTTGTGCTTATGCAGAAGGATCGGGTAGTTGCTTATGCTTCTAGGCAGCTACGTCCGAATGAGGTTCGCTATCCGACTCATGATCTTGAGTTGGCAGCTATCGTCTTTTCTTTGAAGACGTGGCGTCACTTTCTATTAGGCGAACACTTCACTCTTTACACCGATCACAAGTCGCTGGTATTTATTCAGTCAGAAGGATCTCAATATGAGGCAGCAGCGATGGCTCGAGTTTCTCGCCTCATATGACTTAGATATTCAGTATACCCCTGGCAAGGGTAATCGTGTGGCTGATGCACTCAGTCGCAAACACTCAGCAGTAGTTTCTATGATGATAGCCGAGTGGGATATTCTTGAGACTCTTTCTATGTGTGATATTCGAGATCGAGCTCCATCTTCTGATGCTCCTATCTTATTATCTTGCTTGGAAGCTCGTCCCATCTTGTTGGATCGCATTGCCCATGCTCAACGGCAGGATCCAGACATATTGCATTTCATTCATCTTCTCGAGTCGGGATCCAGTGATGAGACATTGCTGGACTATTCTATTGATTTTCATCGGTGTCTTCGGAGGAAGAATCGTATTGTTGTGCCATCTGATTCATTTCTTCGGCATGACATTCTAGACGAGTGTCATCGCACTAAGTACACTATACATCCCGGGTCGAGTAAGATGTATGCCGACATGTGTCGCCTATTTTATTGGGAGGGCATGAAGAGTGATGTTGCAAGTTATGTAAGCCGTTGCATGACTTGTCAACAGATCAAAGCTGAGCATCAGCGTCCATCTGGTCTTCTTCAGCCGCTAGAGATTCCATTGTGGAAATGGGACCAGATATCCATGGATTTCATTGACGGTCTGCCTCGATCGAGGTCAGGCCGTACTTCTATTTGGGTCATCGTCGATCGCTTGACCAAATCAGCTCATTTCATTCCTATTAAGTCCACTCGGACTGCTCCTCAGCTTGCCAAGCTATATGTGAAGGAAGTCGTTCGACTTCATGGTATTCCTAGCTCTATCGTCTGTGATCGAGACACTATCTTTACTAGTCACTTCTGGAAGTGCCTACAGTCAGCTTTGGGCTCAAAGCTGAATCTCTCGACTGCTTATCATCCTCAGACCGACGGACATACGGAGAGGGTGAATCGTGTTTTAGAGGATCTTTTGCGCTGTTGTATTCTGGATTTCGAAGGTAGTTGGGAGGATCACTTACCGCTTGTAGAGTTCTCCTACAACAACAGCTTTCAGTCTAGTATTGGCATGGCTCCTTTCGAGGCTCTTTACGGAAGGCCATGTCGTTCTCCTTCGTGTTGGTTAGAATCTGGCGAGAAGCTCCTTCTTGGTCCAGATTCAGTTCGGGAATCTTCTGAGAAGATTATTCTTATTCGTCAGAGAATGAAAGAGGCGCAGAACCGTCAGAAATCCTACACGGACAACCGTAGGAAGCCTCTTGAGTTCTCCATTAGTGATCATGTCTTTATTCGGATATCTCCTATGAAAGGGGTTATGTGTTTCAGCTCTACAGGGAAGTTGGCTCCTCGCTATGTTGGACCATTTCCTATTACGAAACGCATTGGCCCCGTGGCTTATCGTGTGGCTCTACCTGCTCAGTTCTCTGGAATGCACGATGTGTTCCATGTTTCCCAGCTTCGCATGTGTGTCTGCGACCCTGATTCTATCATTGAGCCGCATGCTGTGCCTGATTTAGAGATCTTACCTGATTTATCTTTGGAGCAGCAACCTCTTCATGTGCTTGATTCGAAGGTTAGACGCCTTCGCAACAAAGAGGTTCCACTCATGATGATTCAATGGTCACCGAATCCTAAGGACTGCACTTGGGAGACCAGAGAATCTATCGAACGCTCTTATCCTGGCTTTCTCCCATCTTCTTCTACGGGTGAGAATTCTCTATTTTATATCTATCACTTCTTTTGGGGATGTGATGTTATAGACGACATCTATCTTAAGGAATTGCGGGGATGCAATTTTCTTAAGGGGGGAGTCTGTAACAACCCGGGATTTGCATTACCAATTAATAAATAAAAGTTAGGATTTTTATTTATTTTAATGAAGCATAAAAGGATTTGGAATAACAAAAATTTATTTGAAAAAGGCTATTTTAATTAAATGGGAAATATGAGATTTAAAATGAGGATAAAATGTTATTTTTGGAAAGTTAAATATTTTAGGAGAGATTTTTAAACGGGTTTGGATAAGAAAAATGAGTTTTATAAACATATATGAACACTTAGACTAAATTTTGGAAATATGTAAATAACTCTCTTCTTATTGGGTTACTAAACCTAGCCCAATAACCCACCCTAAACATCCTCTATAAATTATCTCAAACTCTCCTAACCTCATTCATTCATCCCTAATCAAAACCCTAATCATTTCCTAAAGCTTCTTAACAAAAATGGCCTCTATCTTCATCTCCTTCTAGTTTTAGCTTATGCAAGTCATTATATGCAAAGTTAATGCAAATACCCACCTCAAATCAGTTTTTATATCTTTCTAATTTCTGAAATTTATTTGGTAACACATGTTTTATGTGTTTTTTGATCTTATAGCCTCCTAATCATCTTTTGCTAACTTGGGTTGATACTATAGAGGTCTTTGTTGCTTTCTAGAGAGGTATATTGCTAAAAACCTCTTCTAATATGTGTTTAATCATCTTTTGATTTCGGTAATCAGTTAGTAACACATGTTTTATTATGTAACATGTGAATCATAGCTCTTTGATCATCTTTGCTTTCATTTTGTGGTGTGCACATAAGGTGCTTGTAATATATGCTAGATGAAATTATAATTAGTTTATTGCTGTTAGTAAATTAGGCATATCTCATTCATCTTAAATTGGAATTAAGATTTTCTTGATGTTCTGGAAAGTTTATTCTATAGCCTATAACTTTTATGTTTTGTGATTTGCCTAATTTTGAGGTTTGAATGGTCGAAATCACGTTTGTTTGTCGCTGACCTGACAACAAACTACAGGGTTGAGAAAATAAAAACCTGAAATTGATTTGGCCATAAGTTACTCATTTCTTATCCAAATCTAATAATTTTGGATGTTCTGCAAAGCTTAGATTTAGGGCTAAAAGTTTCATGTTTTGAGTTTCATGAAATTTCGAAGTTAATTTCGTCAAAACTGTGCATTCTTACCACTGTCCCGAGAGCACAACGACAGTGATATAGAATTTAGACCTGAGAATTGTTTTAGTCATAGAATTTTCATCCCCGATCGGAATTTGACGATCTTGGTCATTCCGGAAAGCTTAGAAACTAAGCTACAACTTTTATTTTATTAATCTTGTCATAATTGGAAGTTTACTATGCCAAAATTGTGGTTTTCCATCTCTGGTCTGTTAGTACATAACTATAGGCCTTAGTCTCTTTGCTCCCGTTGTTTTCAGCGCAGAACCCCGACTTTGCGACGCCATACCGAGCTCGTCCTTTGCCGGATTTCATTGTTTTCTGTCTCGTTAAAAATATGAGGTCGAGATATTCAACCATGCAAAGTTTGGTTTAGATCTGGGTGCATTAGATACTTTGTTTCTATTGCCGAAGTAGCACCCAGAAATTGTTTTACAATAGTGATCATTTTCAATTATCGTCGGACCAACTTTGAAACATTGTCATTTCTTTGTTTTAAGTTGGAACCGCACGATTCTTGTTGCATATCAAAGTAGGAGTACTTTTCTACACTCCTGCAAATTTTTATCAAGATCTGAGTTCATGTGACCCTTCGACCATGTCGTCGAAGTGGGACATTTGCACTGTTTTGACACAGTAGAGTTTTGTGATTTTTGTCCGACTTTGAGACGACGCCGTTTCTTCGTTTCAAGTCGGAATCGAGTAATTCTTTTTGCGTTCTGAAGTAGGAATGTTGGACTACATTCATAAAAAATTTCATGCCATTTGGATTCAGTTTGCTGGTCCGAATAATTTTCCGAACTTGGGTTCGCGTCAGTTTTGGACTATTTTCCAATACTTGAATATTTTCAGTGATTTTCTGGTTTTATCGATTTCTTTGAGATTTATCTCTGGATTTCATACACGGGCCTTATAAAAAGGTTTTAAAAGGATTTTTCACTCCGAAATGGCTTTCGAAATTATTATATAATATTATTTTTAATTAGTAAACTATTTACTCCATAATAGGAGAGTTTTCAAAAGCCGTTTTAAAGTGTCCTCAAAATCAATTATAAATCCGTTTTGAACCATTATTTTCTATAATAAAAATCTCACACTCACATTTTAGCACGTCGAGCGAAGTGGAAAGGTGTTTAAATGGTTAGGAAATCTCCGGCTGAAATGACCCTCCTATTCCCACCCTAATTTCATAAGGATTTTTTTTTAAGAAATGATATATAGATATATCATTCATTACAAATATATTTCCCAGGGTCATTTTCTTTCTCCAATAAACAAAATATATCCAGGATCTTTCACGATATAAAAATATTGTTTTAAGTCTAAATCATCCCTAACATACATATATGAAGATATCTATGTTATATTCTACTATAATCAGAGCATGTTAATATGTAAGTAGAATTCCTTTCAAATCTATTAAAATGTGATAATTCCTTAAAAAGATTAATTATTGTAATCTGATTTTTGACCATAGAATCCACTGGAAACATGTACTTTAGTCTGTTATTATAATTGAGAAATGATTAAGCAATAATCAGTAGAAAGCAAGCTTTTTATATGAATGGTTATGTTAAAGTCTGAATAGTATCAAACTCAGGCTAAAAGAAAATGGATCCTAAGTGAACACAAGCAACATCTAGGCGTAATGGAAACGCGCCTAACTAACACATGAGAGGTCACGAATTCGAGTGCTATGCTGGTCGGTTCAAACCCAATTTTTGTTTTTTTTTCTTTTTATTTTTCTCCTGTGAACACAATTGTCTGAACCTATTATAACCTTGGCTATGAAACAGATCTAAAAACTTAATTTCAATCCTTGGTTGCTGGCTGGACCCAGGCTCAAGAAAAATGGCTATGTTAGCCTTGTTCTGGTTTGCACTACTCAGTTACAAAATACTAGCTATATTATTTTCTTTTCAAAGCAATTCAAACTCTTTCTATCAGATTTTCTTTTTGACTTGAACATGGATTTTCTTATGCCAGATCTATAGATATACATACAAACCACAAATTCTTTTAATCTCAGATCTTCTACCATTTAGCCTAACTGTTCTTGAAGCTTAGAATTCATTTTTCTTAGCAAAGCATTTAACAAAACAAAGCACACAGTTCAGCTGAGACATATAAGTTTAACAACTACAAAACAGCAATTAACCATACATTGGTTTCTCAAAGTAATTTTAAACAATAGGTCTTAATCTAGTTCATCATGAAGGTGTAGTTTACTTCAGCAAAGCCTTTTAAAAACATAGCATCCAAATCTTAAGCAGTTTAACATCCAAAGCCTGATCAAAGCAATTCCTATTTCCCTGCAAAACCACCATGAACTGCCCCATATGAATATGAGACACCCAATGGTGCATAAACACAAAAGGGTCAGACTATTTGTCTGGTATGAATAATCCAACTGAAAACATGATCTCATTCAATTCTTTCTATAAACAAACTTTACATGAATAAGAAACTCAGTATCTTCCTTATGCTTGTTTTTGTGAAGCATGTTCCTTCATCTCAGTGTTAACAGATTATTTACACATATATTCACCATGACTTGATTCCTAGAAAAACAATCATAAGATTCATCCATAAAGCACCAAAACAACCAAATACAAACATCAATTCAGTTATCATCCCCTTTTTAACTTTACTGGCCATCAGGGATTTTGCCCAGACCTCTCCTGAATTTATTCCTAGAATTCATTATCAAATATAACAGGGACTTTAGCTACTTTCTTCTTTTTAAACACACACTGCCTGGGACATTTTCTCTGTTAACCCAGCACACTCAGGCCCCTGGGTATAAATATACCATGTGTGAACTTGCAATATTCCCATTGCCAAGCTATACTTTGGTAGCCCTAAGATCCCAAGTCCTTAGTTAAATTACTAAGTGTTATTATTATTTTTCATAGCAGTGCTAATCCCTTCTGCATCTCACTTCTTAATCAGAGAAATATAAATAATGCAAGCAATATGTATTCATCCAGAGTTTGATAAGTTATATTCTCATAAGCAAACATTTTATCATGAAAGAGGGAGGTGACTTCTTAGCACATTATTTTTGCCTGTGGGTTTCACTGGATCAAGATGTAAGCATATGGTCCTGAGTAATTTGCTTGATATATATTTTCCCTTACCTCTGGTTCAATCAGATTCATGATCTGGCTAAACCACAAGTATTTTTGGTTTGGGTATTTCATAAAACGTAGAAGCTCAGCACATGTACAACATTGCACTTCTATATTTTCTTTTGTTTTAATTAATATGAGGCATAAGCAACAACACAATGTTACAGCCCATATTTCTTTCTACCTTCAGACCATACACCCACTACTTGAATCCGGGGATTTTTATTAACAACTTATAAAGAAAACTTATAAAAGAAATCACTCAATCTCAAAGCTAATCCATATCTCAAACAAACATTTTAGTTCATGTATCCATGACTCTTATTTTTCTGGGTAAATCAGATAGAGGTTTTACCCTTAAACAAATCATTAACAAACCAAAGTCATTCAATCATAAAACATAACTTGTAAAAGGAAATTAGTTCAAACTGGCTGCCTCAATATTCAGGTCTTAATGCCAAAGTTTTCAGTGAGATTACTCACCTTAATCCTTCTTCTTCCTATGCCTTATTAACCCCCTTTTAGTCTTCTGCCTTCTCCTATTTTCTCTGGTTTATGCCTTGTATATTTTTCTTTAGGTTAATGAAGAACAAAAACATATGGTCTTACTATACTAGGCCTTTTATATAAATCTTGGCTGTTACTAGGGTTTATGGACTTACCCAATGTCAGTTCTACCCCATCCCAAACATAGCCTGCCTCTGGTTGATTCAAGAAAAAGAAAGGGTATGTGGTCCTTGTTTTCCTTTCCAGAAATTAGTTTCTCTCTTTTAATTTTCCCTGGTCATGTCATATGCATGACTTCCTATTATTATTGTTATTATTTTCTTAATAAAAGAAATTACTGAGAATAGATAAAGTGCTTGTTTAGGGACTCATGCCATTTTCATGCAATTTCTGTTTCTTTCCAGAGATTGATTGACTGTATGCATGTATAACTTATGTATACCTAAGCCTTTTATTTTTCTTTCTTTAAATAATATTTTTAAGTTTATTTCAGCCTAGCTTCTTATTTTCTTTGTACTATATTTTATTTAAAGACATAATTCTATCTTTATGCATATGTATTTCTAAATCAGTTATTTTATTTTATCTATTAATTTCTGCCAAATTTTGTTACACAGAAATCTGTGTGCATGTGTACACTGTCTTGTGCACATGTACATGTTTTATACTTTGTATCTGCAAATCAATTTCCTATTCCAATTTTTCCAATGCAATTTCAAACAAATACAAACTAAATTAAATCATGAAATTACTCACAAAAATCAGGGTTATCACATATATCCCTCCTTTTAGGAATTGTGTCCCACAATTCTTTCATACTTAACTTAAGTATCATCTCTTCAGAAAAAAAAATGAATTTTTCTGATTTCAAAACCATTTTCAAACCAATCATCTATTAAGTACTATGCATATCAACACAAGATAGAAATCACAATGCATATTCAACCAACACATTCATTAGTATGTATATATATATAGAGATTTACCTTTTCTTCAATCAAACAGCTGGGGATAATCATTTCTGATTTTTTCCTCCACTTCCCTTGTGCAATCATTTGGGTCTAGACTCCATTGTACTTTTACTAATTTAATTTCTTTGTTTCTCAATTTCTTGGTTTCTCTAGAAACTATGCCCACTGGTTCCTTTTCATAGATCATTCTAGGATCAATCTGTGCATCCTTAGAGGATTCTAGTATTGCTTCCTTATCATGAACCCATCTCCTTAGTTGAGACAAATGAAAGACATCATGCATTGCTCTCATTTCTTCTGGCAATTCTAATTTATAGGCTACTGTCCCTATTCTTTCTAGAATTTTATATGGTCCTATATATCTAGGAATCAACTTTCCTTGTTTCCCAAACCTTAGAACCTTTTTCATGGGTGATATCTTGATGAACACATAATCCCCAACATCATATTGTACTGCCTTCCTTCTTTGATCTGCATATTTCTTTTGCCTATCTTGGGCAGAGGCAATTCTTTTTCTGATCAAGGCTACCTTTTCAGAAGTCTCCTTCACATTTTCTGGTCCTAAGACCACTTTTTCTCCAGACTCATGCCAACTTGAAGGTGATAAACATGGCCTTCCATAGAGAGCTTCAAAGGGGGCCATGCCTATGCTACTGTGATGGGTGTTATTGTATGCAAATTCAGCTAGATATATGTAATCTTCCCAGCTTCCTCCCCAATCCAATACACATGCTCTCAACATGTCTTCAAGCAATTTGTTCACAATTTCTGTTTGACCATCAGATTGAGGATGGTATGCTGTACTCAAACATAAATCAGTCCCCATTGCCTTGTGAAAACTCTGCCAAAATTTTGAAGTGAAGATGGTATCTCTATCACTCACTATAGTCTTTGGTATACCATGCAGTCTGACTACTTCTTTAATAAACAACTGGGCTAGGGTATTAGCATTTCTTTCTGATTTCACTGGTATAAAGTGGGCTGACTTGGTTAACCTATCAACCATTACCCAAATACTATCATTTCCCCTCCTAGTTCTAGGCAAACCATCAATAAAATCCATTGATATGTCTTCCCATTTCCACTGTGGTATTTGTAAAGGTTGAAGCATTCCTGAGGGTTTTTGATACTCAGCCTTCACCTGCTGGCAAACCATACATTTTGATACATAGGTTGCCACTGCACTCTTCATACCACTCCACCAATAATCTCTATTGAGGTTGTGATACATTCTTGTGCTTCCTGGGTGTATAGTATATTTGCTTTTGTGGTAAGCATCCAAAATTTCTTGCTTCAACTCATCCATTGCTGGAACACATATTCTTTCTCCTTTCTTCAGATGGCCCTGGTCATCCAACTGAAAACCTTCTACTGTCTCATCATTTAATATTTGTGTCTTCTTTCCAAATAAAAATGGATCTTGGTTTTGTAGCATTGCAACTTTATTTTTCAATTCTGATCCCAGAGTAATAAAACTTAATTTTCCCATTTCTACCTTCCCACTGTATAAGCTCATGTTTTCTATGTTATCACTTTTTATCTCTGAATCAATTAATAATGATAAAGTGTTAAACTCTTCTATCATTAATCTAGCCACTTTAGCATGTTGTCTACTTAGGGCATCTGCTACTTTATTAGCCTTACCTGGTGTGTATAATATTTCAAAATCATATGAGGCTAAGAGTTCAATCCATCTTTGCTGCCTCATATTTAATTTTTTTTGTGAAAACAAATATTTGAGTGATTTATGGTCTGTATATACTTCAAATTTTGCCCCTAACAAATAGTGTCTCCATAACTTAAGGGCATACACTACAGCAGCCAATTCAAGGTCATGAGTAGCATACCTTACTTCACTTGATTTCAACTGCCTAGAAGCATAAGCTATTATCTGATGTTGTTGCATCAACACTGCTCCAAGCCCTTGTCCACTTGCATCAGTATACACCACCAAGTTTTCATTTCCCTCAGGTACTTTAAGAATTGGAGCTTGTACCAGTGCTTCTTTTAATTTCCCAAAGGCATTTTCACATTCCTCAGTCCAAGTGAACACTTGATTTTTCCTAGTCAATCTGGTTAATGGAATTGAGATTTTTGCAAAATCTTTTATGAATCTTCTATAGTAACCAGCCATTCCCATAAATGATCTGACTTCAGTGACATTAGTAGGCCTTTTCCAAGCTTGCACTGCAATGACTTTATTGGAGTCCACAGCTATTCCTTTTTCTGATATAATATGGCGTAGAAAGTTCACTTCATGCTGCCAAAAAGTGCATTTTGAAAACTTTGCTTTCAAGTCTTCCTGTTTCAATTTCTCAAATACTATATGCAAATGGTTCTCATGCTCTCTAACTGACTTAGAATAAATCAGTATATCATCAATAAATATTAATACAAACTTATCCAAGTATTCCCTAAAAATCCTATTCATCAAATCAACAAAATAGGAAGGAGCATTTGTTAAGCCAAATGGCATCACCAAAAATTCATAAAGTCCATATCTGGTGTTAAAGGCTGTATACTTAATGCTTTCCTCTTCTACTTTCATCTGATGAAAGCCTGAAGCTAAATCAAGCCTGGAGAATATCTTTGCACCACTCTATTGATCAAAGAGATCATCAATTCTTGGTAAGGGGTATTTATTTTTAACTGTGACTTTATTTAATTCTCTATAGTCAATACATAATCTCAGGGATCCATCATGTTTCTTAACAAAGACTACTGGTGCTCCCCATGATGAGCTACTGGGTCTAATAAAACCTTTTTCTTCTAATTCAACTAATTGCTTTTTCAACTCCATCAATTCCTTAGGCCCCATTCTGGTTGGTCTTTTAACCATTGGGCTAGCTCCTGGAATTATTCTAATTGAAAATTCAACTGGCCTGTGATTAGGAACTCCTCTTACTTCCCCAAACACATCATCATATTGATTAACTATGGGGATCTCTTCTAATGCAGGCATGGGTTTTTCATTTGACAATGCAGAAAGGTTGGCTATACTTCTATTTTTGTTTGCCTCACAAAGAACAATTATTCTTTGTCCATTAGAAACCTTCAATGATATGGTGGATGTCTCCATATTTATGATAGCCTTATATCTACTCAACCAGTCAACTCCTAATATGATTCCTATGTCTGGATATTGCAACACATATAGGTTTGACTCAAACACATGTCCTCCTATATTTAATCCCAATTGCATGCACATCATACCCATGACACATGAACTACCTATAGGGCTTCTAATTAGCAGTGGTTTATCAACAATCATACAGTTCAATTTTAATTGTTGTGCAATATCATGAGAGATCAATGAGTGTGTAGCCCCAGTATCATATACTACTGTTAAAGGTATTGAATGGATAAGCAAAGTACCTTCAACTTGACCATGCTTTTCAACATTTGATCCCTCAGCTGCCTTGCCTTTCCCTTCCAAAGCCCCTAATTTTCCTTGCTTAAAATCTGGGCAGTTCCTCTTTATGTGACCTTCCTTCCCACAATGGTGACAATTGAAGGATGCTGGTCTAGGATTGGTGCACCTATTTTTCATGTGCCCCTCTTGTCCACAGTTGTAACAAGTGATCCTCTTCTTAACTTCAGCAGTTCTGGCTTCTTCTGGTTTCTTGGTGGAAGTTATGTCTGTTTTCTTTTTATCATAAGGGTGAAATTTACCCTTTCCCTTCTTGTTTTGATTATTTTTGAATGCCCTGAAATTCTCTCTAGCTTTATCATGTTGTTCAATGCTCAGAGTCAAATCCAAAACTTGATCAAAAGTTTTATCCTTATATGGTAGCATGGCTCTACTAAGGCTAGAGTTCAACCCTTGGATATATCTGCCATTCTTAGCTTCCTCAGTAGTGATGAGCACCGCACCATACTTTGCCAATGATTCAAACTTCTGAGTGTACTCAGTGACACTCATAGTCCCTTGCCTCAATTTGATGAATTCCTCCAGTAAAGATTCCTTAGCTGATGCAGGGATAAATCTGCCTTCCAACATTGCTTTAAACTGATCCCATGTTACTTCTCCTTCAGGTCTTCCAGCTATGATAACCTCCCACCAATCCAAAGCTACTCCTCTCAATTGCCTGGATGCAATTTGCCTCTTCCTTTGGTCTTCAACTTGCATGTCTGCAAAGATTCTTTCCAAAATTCTAAGCCAATTTTGAACCCCCATAACTCCTTCTGTGCCATCAAAGGTTTTGCCTCCAAGATTGGTAAAAGTCTTGAGTAGTTTGGAAAGTTCCTCATGTGGATTTTCCTGCCTGTTGCCTACTCCATCTCTTATGGCCCTCATGAATTCTTGCACATTCACCATGGGTGGTTCACTTGTTCCTACATTTTGATGTCTGGGTCCTACCATTGCTCTATGGATATAACACTTAGGTTAGTCTGTTTTGCCTAATTCTCTATAGATTAATTCATTTTAATTTATCACTTATTCTGTCATAATAGATATCAATAGTGTAAAATAAAAACAAAACATCCAAAGCAGTAACACTTCTATACATCCAATGCAAACAAATTCATACAAAATTTTTGCTATGTTATTTAACAACATAGCTCTGATACCAACTGAAATGACCCTCCTATTCCCACCCTAATTTCATAAGGATTTTTTTTTTTAAGAAATGATATATAGATATATCATTCATTACAAATATATTTCCCAGGGTCATTTTCTTTCTCCAATAAACAAAATATATCCAGGATCTTTCACAATATAAAAATATTGTTTTAAGTCTAAATCATCCCTAACATACATATATGAAGATATCTATGTTATATTCTACTATAATCAGAGCATGTTAATATGTAAGTAGAATTCCTTTCAAATCTATTAAAATGTGATAATTCCTTAAAAAGATTAATTATTGTAATCTGATTTTTGACCATAGAATCCACTGGAAACATGTACTTTAGTCTGTTATTATAATTGAGAAATGATTAAGCAATAATCAGTAGAAAGCAAGCTTTTTATATGAATGGTTATGTTAAAGTCTGAATAGTATCAAACTCAGGCTAAAAGAAAATGGATCCTAAGTGAACACAAGCAACATCTAGGTGTAATGGAAACGCGCCTAACTAACACATGAGAGGTCACGAGTTCGAGTGCTATGCTGGTCGGTTCAAACCCAATTTTTGTTTTTTTTTCTTTTTATTTTTCTCCTGTGAACACAATTGTCTGAACCTATTATAACCTTGGCTATGAAACAGATCTAAAAACTTAATTTCAATCCTTGGTTGCTGGCTGGACCCAGGCTCAAGAAAAATGGCTATGTTAGCCTTGTTCTGGTTTGCACTACTCAGTTACAAAATACCAGCTATATTATTTTCTTTTCAAAGCAATTCAAACTCTTTCTATCAGATTTTCTTTTTGACTTGAACATGGATTTTCTTATGCCAGATCTATAGATATACATACAAACCACAAATTCTTTTAATCTCAGATCTTCTACCATTTAGCCTAACTGTTCTTGAAGCTTAGAATTCATTTTTCTTAGCAAAGCATTTAACAAAACAAAGCACACAGTTCAGCTGAGACATATAAGTTTAACAACTACAAAACAGCAATTAACCATACATTGGTTTCTCAAAGTAATTTTAAACAATAGGTCTTAATCTAGTTCATCATGAAGGTGTAGTTTACTTCAGCAAAGCCTTTTAAAAACATAGCATCCAAATCTTAAGCAGTTTAACATCCAAAGCCTGATCAAAGCAATTCCTATTTCCCTGCAAAACCACCATGAACTGCCCCATATGAATATGAGACACCCAATGGTGCATAAACACAAAAGGGTCAGACTATTTGTCTGGTATGAATAATCCAACTGAAAACATGATCTCATTCAATTCTTTCTATAAACAAACTTTACATGAATAAGAAACTCAGTATCTTCCTTATGCTTGTTTTTGTGAAGCATGTTCCTTCATCTCAGTGTTAACAGATTATTTACACATATATTCACCATGACTTGATTCCTAGAAAAACAATCATAAGATTCATCCATAAAGCACCAAAACAACCAAATACAAACATCAATTCAGTTATCATCCCCTTTTTAACTTTACTGGCCATCAGGGATTTTGCCCAGACCTCTCCTGAATTTATTCCTAGAATTCATTATCAAATATAACAGGGTCTTTAGCTACTTTCTTCTTTTTAAACACACACTGCCTGGGACATTTTCTCTGTTAACCCAGCACACTCAGGCCCCTGGGTATAAATATACCATGTGTGAACTTGCAATATTCCCATTGCCAAGCTATACTTTGGTAGCCCTAAGATCCCAAGTCCTTAGTTAAATTACTAAGTGTTATTATTATTTTTCATAGCAGTGCTAATCCCTTCTGCATCTCACTTCTTAATCAGAGAAATATAAATAATGCAAGCAATATGTATTCATCCAGAGTTTGATAAGTTATATTCTCATAAGCAAACATTTTATCATGAAATAGGGAGGTGACTTCTTAGCACATTATTTTTGCCTGTGGGTTTCACTGGATCAAGATGTAAGCATATGGTCCTGAGTAATTTGCTTGATATATATTTTCCCTTACCTCTGGTTCAATCAGATTCATGATCTGGCTAAACCACAAGTATTTTTGGTTTGGGTATTTCATAAAACGTAGAAGCTCAGCACATGTACAACATTGCACTTCTATATTTTCTTTTGTTTTAATTAATATGAGGCATAAGCAACAACACAATGTTACAGCCCATATTTCTTTCTACGTTCAGACCATACACCCACTACTTGAATCCGGGGATTTTTATTAACAACTTATAAAGAAAACTTATAAAAGAAATCACTCAATCTCAAAGCTAATCCATATCTCAAACAAACATTTTAGTTCATGTATCCATGACTCTTATTTTTCTGGGTAAATCAGATAGAAGTTTTACCCTTAAACAAATCATTAACAAACCAAAGTCATTCAATCATAAAACATAACTTGTAAAAGGAAATTAGTTCAAACTGGCTGCCTCAATATTCAGGTCTTAATGCCAAAGTTTTCAGTGAGATTACTCACCTTAATCCTTCTTCTTCCTATGCCTTATTAACCCCCTTTTAGTCTTCTGCCTTCTCCTATTTTCTCTGGTTTATGCCTTGTATATTTTTCTTTAGGTTAATGAAGAACAAAAACATATGGTCTTACTATACTAGGCCTTTTATATAAATCTTGGCTGTTACTAGGGTTTATGGACTTACCCAATGTCAGTTCTACCCCATCCCAAACATAGCCTGCCTCTGGTTGATTCAAGAAAAAGAAAGGGTATGTGGTCCTTGTTTTCCTTTCCAGAAATTAGTTTCTCTCTTTTAATTTTCCCTGGTCATGTCATATGCATGACTTCCTATTATTATTGTTATTATTTTCTTAATAAAAGAAATTACTGAGAATAGATAAAGTGCTTGTTTAGGGACTCATGCCATTTTCATGCAATTTCTGTTTCTTTCCAGAGATTGATTGACTGTATGCATGTATAACTTATGTATACCTAAGCCTTTTATTTTTCTTTCTTTAAATAATTTTTTTAAGTTTATTTCAGCCTAGCTTCTTATTTTCTTTGTACTATATTTTATTTAAAGACATAATTCTATCTTTATGCATATGTATTTCTAAATCAGTTATTTTATTTTATCTATTAATTTCTGCCAAATTTTGTTACACAGAAATCTGTGTGCATGTGTACACTGTCTTGTGCACATGTACATGTTTTATACTTTGTATCTGCAAATCAATTTCCTATTCCAATTTTTCCAATGCAATTTCAAACAAATACAAACTAAATTAAATCATGAAATTACTCACAAAAATCAGGGTTATCACACCGGCCTTTGGAACCATGTGTATTTTCTTTCCGGTTAATCCCCGACCTATTCGATTGATCGTTTTGACCTTTGGGTCTAGTTTACCGACAATACGAGGTGGACTTTTTATTGTTTGGAATGTGAGCTTGCTATTGGTTAGTAAACCGTTTAGTGCGAACGTGGGGTATGGGACTCATTGTTAACACTTTACGGGTTCCTCTCCAAGAAGTTTGTGACACATTAGCCTCTGGGCAGCCAGTACTGGACCTCTGGGTCACCATGCCTCTGGGCAACCGTCTCTGGACACCTGTTCTATGGAGCAGTTACTTTTTCGGCGTGTGCTTCTGGGCCTTTATCCTTCTGGGAAGGATCTCGCCGTCTCGCGCGTTCCGCATCTGTGCGAGTGATCGATCACAACTCTACAGTACTTGGCAATAACGACTTCGGTCGATGCACGTGCTATACTTGTATTATCTGATGATTTTTATATCCATTCGAGTACCGCCATTCGGTGTTGGTTCTATGGAACCATACGATGTAAGTGCGATTACCTTGTGGATTCACAGTGTCTCTGGCACTGCTTTTCAGTGTTTGATTTCATTGACTTTTCAGTATATCCCCATTGCTCTTTGGAGCATCGATCTTTGCTTGGGCATTGATTACAGACTCTGGTCACTCTTGGGATTATTGCCTATGGGCAACTTTATATAGCTTTGGCTACGCCGATGATATGAGGCAATTTTATTTATTCAACACTTTAGTGCTGATATTCTCTTTGGAGATTTTTACTGTTGATTGATGATTAGGGACCATCATTATATTCATGTGGTCCAAAATACTCTTCTCTTAGGAAAAGTACTGTTTTATTTATGTACCGAATTATTATATATCTCATTTATTACTGATTGTTTAGCTAGCCTGACCCGAGTGTTTTCGCTCGGGTCAGACCGAGTTGTTTCAGGTTAGGTCTTTGGACTTAGCTTCTGTGCTTCCGCTTGGACATTATCTTCTATGTTGATAGATAGCGCTTTTATTTGTCCACTATTCCGCTACTATGTTATTATTCAGACTTTGATATGTACATATCTTTGACTCACATGTGTGAGCGGTGGCTTTGTACCCACCTTTTTGATATTTGGATCTGTATTGACGATATATTGTACCTATCTTCTGTGACTGTTATGTGACCGTTCTGTGATGATGATGTTATCATTTAGTATTATGTTTGTTCTGAACCTATTTTCCTTAGCCATTGTAATTTCGTTATAAATATCTATTGGATATGTCAAACCACTTTAAAAAAAAGCGATACCACATTTCGACGTATTCAGTAGATAGTTATAGCTTGATTACATATGGTCGCTTCCATTATACTCTATTCTCCATTCCAACAGACGGTATAACTCCGTAATACTCTTTGTTAGAATGGGTCTCGGAGTGGGGCGTTACAATTTGATAGTCAGTTATTTAACTATCAAATAAACAATCATTCAACCAAAGATTTCATTTCCCACTGAAATCACTAAGCCTCATTTAATTTAATTTCAACAAATTAAATCTCTTTATCAAAAACATTCATATACTTATCTCACCGAAATAAGTATATTCACAAATCATTCCTTTGAAAAATATTTGAAAATCTTTTTTTAAAATAAATATGGAAAGCACCATTCGGTATCGACCATGGATCGCAGCTCGATGGTTGTGTCTCTACAGAATAACCAAACTTAACTTAGGAAATCTCTTCCTCCCGATTTCTGCCATGCAATCAATCATAGATCATAGTTTGCACAATGGTTACGTCGCTATCCCAACGAAAACATAACAAACTGTAGGCAATCCCCGCCCCTCGAATTACGCTATGAAAATATACCATTACTCCCCGAAATCTTTTATTTTAATAAATATCTCAAAATAGTACTTATAAAGATTCTATATGAATTTCCTAGTTTAATTTAGGAAATACTCTTTTATAAATCTCAATCCATTTATAAAACTTTCCTTTTTAAATCCTTTCATTAAAACAAATTCTTTCGAACAAAAACATTATTTAATTATAGTAAAACAAGCTTTTAATATTATAAAAATAACTTTAAAGATTTTAAATTAATTAACTTCAACAATATTGATATAATATATTATTTTAAATGGTATTAATACTTTAACAAATTATCCATGTAATAATAGCATTATAATACTAATTAACTCTTAAATAGTAATTAACTTCTGAATCAAATTATTATAAAATAACTTTAATTAATAATTAAAATATAATTTTAAAAACATTTTATATAAATAAATAACCTTAAAGCAATAATTAAATATTAATAATAACTTTTAAGAATCATACAATAATTAAATTTAAATCATTATTAAATAATTAACTTTAATCAGTATTAAATAATTATTAATTATCTTTAAAACCTTATTAATAAATAATAATTATCCTTTACACAACTTTGATTCAAAAATCAATTCCAAATTTGGATAGAGGCTAAGTAACTCCAATGGTACTTTATAAGGTCACTATTAATTCCAATAACTATCTAAGTTATAATCCTAGTATTTACATAGCATCAAATATGTAAATTAAAACTCACCATTTACAATTAACTGTTAATACAGCATTTTTCATACTTATCGATTTAAATGTAATTAAGTGTCCACACTAGTATAATAGAACGGGTTTTATTTCTGCTAAATAAATGCCAGATCAACTTATCCAATTAATAATAGCGAAACGGTGATTTATTCTGCTAAATAGGGTCCAATTAATTTAATTAGCGGAACAGTGATTTATTTCTCCTAAACAACTGTCCAAATCTGTAGGATAGAAGAACATGGTTTTTATTCTGCTAATTTATTTACCAAATTAATTTAATTAGCGGAACGGTGTTTTATTCCGCTAAACCAAAGTCTAGTTACCATATTCGATCCAATTTAACTCAACAGTAATTTACTTGGCCAAATAAACATCAATAATTAAGGTATATATATTCAAACGACGTTATTATTTAAAATAACGTAATTAAATTCTATCCGTTTTCGTATGTCCTAATTTTTAGACACCTCAAAGCTATCAACTGATTTTACTATATTATCCTACTTGTTAATATGAGTCCAATGCAACAATCCGTGTGCAAAACGGATATCATATGAACAACTTATGCCAATATATAACTAACAGCATTTCATATATATTTAAATAAAAAAAATTTAGGATTTTCTCTCCTAAATCCCTTTGGGGCAAAGCCCATTTCCAAGAAATCAGCACCCAAACCACGCAGCAAGGAATGCCCCCCTTTCATTATGGAGTTGAACACATTGACAGGGTTCTTTTTGCAAAACCCTGTTATATGAACAGTAAATATATATTTCTTCTTCTCCCTTCATTTTTTCGCCTGCGCCTTGCCCAAACACACAACAGTGACCCTCCACTAACCGCCTCCCACACGTCCAATGCTACCGCCATCACTCATCTTCCCTCTGCCCATCTCCTTGCCGATATTGGCACTTCCTACTCTCATCAAAACTTAAAGAACCAAACAAAATACCCACAACCGAAACTTAACTTCACCGGCCACCAGTTGCCTGTACACGCTCTCGTCCACGGCCATCATGGCGAACTCGACGTCGTTCAACACCGCTACTCCACCACCAGTTCTCCACGTTTTCCACCTCCTCAATACCTTGCACGGCTTACATCATCTTCCCTCTCATGATACTCAACCGGACATGCATGCAAGCTCCAACATGCACACACCACCAAACTTACCGTACACTTGCATACCCAAATTCACACACATCCATACACTCAACCACAGCAAGCATAACCTTTTATCTCCATCCTTCGTGCTTCTTGGTTTTAAAGCACGGGCAGCAATAAAAGTAAGGTGAGAAATATAATGTTGTGTTGTTTCATTCGCATGCATAAGAAAATAAATGTGTCTTCCTTCATTTCTTGCGTGCGTGCTTTGTATAAGTGAATGTACCATATATATATAGGCTGAGTTGAGGTGCATTTGCTTATGTTTTGAAATGTTTACAACAACCAAAATGAATGAAGAAGGGGGTATTGTTTATAAATGAAGAAAGAAGAAAGAAGGCTCTAATGCGTGTGTGGCTGTGTATGAATATATACACAGTTTTTTAAAGCTTCAAGGCTAAGGAATGTACTTACAATCATTTAATGCAAACAATAAATGCAAGCTTTGATGTGAAAACGACATGTGAAAAGAGAAGAAAAAGTGATTGTGAGTGTACGTGTATACATATGATTTTCTTTAAAAATGTTCGATTTTTGGTACATCGCAATAGCATAAAAGCATTTGCGTACGAACCGCGAATGACAAAAATAAGAATACCATCGCGCTCAATAATGCTAGACGATCATAAAACAGTAATAAAATAGACAAGTTAACTTCTTCTATAAAATTTCAAAGTACCGTCGTTTAACGCAAAACGCGTCAAACGAAAATATTTATATTTTCCAAATTAAAAATTATGGAAAATTTCGATAAATTAAATTAAAATGACGCCATCAAAAAATCAAGTCTAAATTTGAAACAGATAATTTATCACAATTTAAATTCAAATTCGAATATTTAAATAAATTAAATATTCAAATCTGAAGACCCAAAAATACGGGTCGTTACACCCTTAACTCTATTAATCTCCCACATGCACTCGGGGTCAATTATGGAATCTTATTCCAACTTCTCCAATCTGTTTTCTCAAAACCAATTAGGTCAGTCCCTTTGTGAACGGGTATGCTGTTATGTTTTAATTATCTACTCTGTCAATTAACTCTCTCCAAAGGTGATAAACTGCTTTATCATGTAGAACAATTCAGAGTATGTCTCTCGACTTCTAGTGAGCTATAAGTTCTATTACAAATTATATCGTGACATGGTTATCATATAACAATGTTATGAGATTCTCAACATTTGAAATTGGCTTAGTTATAAATTTGTGCACTCATATTTTTATATACATTGTCTTTATTGTGGCGCTATTCTATGCGATGTACTTAGTCTTTTTCATTGAATTAGCCATGGTCTTTCATTTGGAACATTTCCAGCTTAAAGATTATTAACTTGATTTGTTATGCTTATTATACTCAATATCACTTATGAAGTTCGAGTTCGAACACTCCTTCATAAGGTGTTTTTGTTTCTATAAATAATTTTCTAGTATTTCATAAATACATGAGAACACTTTAAATAACCATTTAGTGGTATTAACTTGAATTTGATATTTGCTTCAAGTATCAAATACTTAAACAAATCATGATATCGTAGACGACATAACATGTACGATAATTTCTATTGCCAATGCAAAGGAATAATAAATCTTACATGTTCCGTATTAAACATTTTAATAAGGTGTCGTTGCATATTATTAGGGACATTCCCGACTTTTTTATACTTACTATGAAAGACATCATTTATTAATCCAATGTTGAGTATTAAAACAACTAAGGCCGATTTTAACACAAGTACATCATTAAAATCAACAACGTGTTGTGTAATGACCCAGAAATTTTAACGATTTTTATAATGTAATTAACTGAATTTATGATAAAATAAATAACTAAATTTAGCTATGAAAATTTGATATTTGGTATGCGTCTATTTAAACATAGAAAATGGTAGATTTTCATTAATAAATATAAAAGTTTGTTTTGTTGTGTAATTTTCAATTTCAATTTAGATCTGTTAATTTGATGAAAATAAAATATTTTTGGAATCTGAATATTTTCATATAATAAAATGTAAATCATTTTTTGAGTGAGTGGTCATATTTCGTTTCGCCAAATTTGGACCGCTCTAGCTCCGTTTATCTTATTTTAGGCGTTTTAGCAGCAGTTTTGGCAATGAATATCGATTTTTGGTAGGAGGGTCGTATTACTGATATCTATGTACCATTCTGATCATTTCATCGTGCTGATCTCCGCAGTATATTCATTTGTCAATTTCGACGTCCGGTACACGGCGAAATCTGCAAAACGGTTAATCGTAACTTACGTTTTTGAGCATTTTTTGTGTTCTGTGTCCTTTCAACTGTACAGCCATGAGATAATGAATGGTCACCAGCATTTATTATCTCCTTGAAATCAATCTGCTGGCTTTTCCATTTCCATTGGTTAATAAATTATTTTAATCCGTATATGAGAAGCCAGCTCATTTCCTTCTAGCTCTGTCACTAACTATTCATTCTCTTTTCCTTCTGTTCGATCTGTTTTCTTCTTGATAAAAATTTTATAAAGGCATTTTCCTTGTTCTTCATTATTTTCCTGTAGCTTACGTTTTATATTCGCCTGCCACCTTTTACCGTGCCAATCCACGATCCCTCCTCTGACATGCTCCTCTCTTCTCCTTTCCTTTTTCTTTGGCTGAGAGAAAAAAAATAGTATAATCTATATGTTTTGCTTCACTTGAAACTTCTCAAAACCCATTCAAAACCCGACCCTCACATCTCCACGCAACATCCCTAACCCGCCTCCAATACAGCACGCACCCGCATTCATTCCCTCTGGCCGCAGCCTCCTCCAGACCGAACTCTACCCTACAGCAGCACTTGCTCATCTCTTATAATAAAAATTATATTAAAGTAAGTTTTATATATATATATGTTTTTCCAAATTATCTTATATATGAGTTTATAAATTTTTGTTTACAGTTAGTTTATGTACATTTAAAGCATTAGTCTATACATTTTTACGCATATGTCTTGCATACTAGTATTACATATATTCGCATATATATACTATAACGGATGTTTGAGATGTGAGTTATGACTTCTTTGTTTTATACTCTTTCTTATTTATAGTTTTTGCTTGAGTATTAAATATAACTTATATATATTATAAGATGTATATACATGGCATATATGTTTGTTTCTATTTTGCTGCGTGTTCATATTGGGTATTTATTTTAAAATGTAATATATAAAAGTATATTTGTTTGCATAGCTTATATATATATATATATGGAAAGAAGGTTGATTATTAAGAAATATTGAAAAAAATGACTTTGAAATAGAATATATATAAAGATTTTATTTTTTTAAAATTATTTATTGATTTTAAAATATATATAGATTTTATTTTAATTATGTGTTTTAAATTGAATATTGATTTTTAGGAAAAGGATATAATATATATTTTGTTTCCATTTTTAAGAATGTTAATTTTGACTTGTTTTCATTGATTCCAAATTATCATCTTTGTTTCATCGATCTCGAGTCCAACGTGCTTTGCTTTGGGATTGTCGTTTGGATTGGTCGATTGTCGAGTTCGTGATTCAAAATCATAGCTTGTTGTGTGTTTCATTTCTCTAGCCTCAAAAGGTGAGCAATCACTCATGGTTAACATTCTTATATTTAGTAAATTTAATTCACATGAAATGACGATTGAAAAGTGCTGTTAAATTTGAATTGTTAAGTTATTTGATTGTTAAATATAATATGCCATTATCTGCCATTGTTCACCTATAACATATGCCATTATTTTCCTATTTGAGTTCTTCCTGATCCTGGAGCATCCCATAGCTCTATTCATGCTGGTCTCAACTGCAATTGGCAACTTCATCCTTCTGTGTGACTCATCCCATCGGCGGTCCCGCCAACCTTAGTATGATTTATAAAGGGGTGAAACTCCTTTACAACAGGCGTCAATTTACCGTAGATTTCTACGTCCTCTGTTTCGATGCTGTTATTTCTCCCAAAGCCCGAACCGTTTCTCAAGTAGACAACCAGGGTAATGCTCTTATGATCGAATGTCTAATGCCTCAGAATTTTGTTGGCAGTTCTATCTTTCGCTTGGTCCTCAACTTAGTGATCTTGAATCCACCCGATAGTTAGGGATTATCCTGATGTTTGGTGAAGTCACTCCCTCTACCTCCCAAGCGGGAAATTGAATTCTACATCGATCTTATTTCTGGAGCTCGACCTGTTGTCCTATCTCCCGGACAAATGGTTTCTATGGATGTTTAGTCGTCCATTTTGGATTAACCAATGCTCTTGTCTTCTTCGTTGATCTCATGTATTACGTTTCCGCGATATTCTCATCAAGTCGTCCTTGTTTTCATTGATGATATTCTCATTCTTCTAAGTCTCGGTTGATCCGGTTAAGGTCTTCGCGATTAATATTAGTTTATCCATCTTCTCTCTGTTGTAATTTAATTATCTTATCTTTCTCTCAAGCCTATCTTCTTAGTTGGAATTTCCTTTGATTAGGGTCCCTCTAAATTTGAATCTCTATCCTTGTATAACATCCATTCTTGAATCACCCTATGATGGTACGTATTTATAATTAATATAAAATGTTTTATATTATGTTGTTTGAGTTTATAAGTTGATTTAAGTTTTCGACCGATTCGTCAGGCCAACGTTATCGATAGGAATTCCAAAACACTTGAACAAAGCAAACTGACACAATATTTTTTTCGAAATTGGAGAATGAATTAATTTTGTGTATGATTATATTTTATATATAAAGTATAATTTTCTGTAATTGGATAGTTAAATGAATTGGTTGTTAAATGATAATACTAGATTATCATTTAATTGTTCTGTCAACACTCCTAAATTATTAACTGTATTATATTTTAAAAAGTTGAAAATTTAATAAACATGGTTTATAAATCTGAATTGCTAATGAAATGAATTTAAATTATGGATTTGGGAATATAATTTCCGATGTTTTTCAAAAATTTGGTTTTTAAAGTTTTGAAATATATTATTTGAAAGTATTTTCGTATGGAAATTGTTTTCAAATAATTTTGAAAGAAGTAAGTTAGTACTCTCTTCTTTTGTCGCTGGAAAATAATTTCGGCGATGACTGCAGCATCATCGAAATTCATTTTCGAGTTTCAAAGTGGAGAGGCCACTCAGTAGCTTTGCTACACTTTCGTTTTGGAAATGGATTTGATTTGAATCTCTTGAGTATGATTTAGTATATATATGTATATATTTATTTCAAATAGTTTGAAGTGAAACCGAAAATTAACTCTTAAGTCCTATGTTAAATGATGGTTTTTAATTTTAAAATGAAGCAAAATTTTTGAAAAATTGGAGTGTCTAAAATGAGAAATGGAATTGAACAGCTTGAAACAAAAAAACTAGGTAAATTTTCTTTGTATAATACTCAATTGAATTCTAAAACATACATATATAACTTACTTGAATTATTCAAAAAGTTAAATTGTAATGTGAATATGAAATTGAGTATTAATTTTTTTAATTAATTATTGATTTTAAAATATATATATATATATATTTTATTTTAAATATGTGTTTCAAATTGAATATTGATTTTTAGGAAAAGGATATAATATTTTTTTTCATTTTTAAGCATGTTAATTTTGACTTGCTTTCATCGATTCGAAATTATCAGCTTTGTTTCATCGATCTTGAGTCCATCGTGCTTTGCTTTGGGATTGTCGTTTGGATTGGTCGATTGTCGAGTTCGTGATTCAAAATCATAGCTTGTTGTGTGTCTAATTTCTCTAGCCCTGAAAGGTGAGCAATCACTCACGGTTAACATTCTTATATTTAGTAAATTTAATTCACATGAAATGACGATTGAAAGGTGCTGTTAAATTTTAATTGTTAAGTTATTTGATTGTTAAATATAATATGCCATTATCTGCAATTGTTCACCTATGACATATGACACCATAACATGTTGTATATATTATATTTAAATTTGTTACTGATGATATATGTCTGTTGTTGATATGTTATATATTATCATATTTGTTCTCACTCTGCAAGTTCCCTGTTAGTTTAGAAATTCCCTATGGGTTGAAATGATACATACCCGAACGATATTATAGATTAGGGGAAAATTGTTATGGGTTGAAATGTTAAACCCAAGAGATTTTCATTGATTTTGAAATTTTGAGATTTCGGGTTGAAATGATATATACCCATAAATATTAAATTTAACTTGCGGATTGAAATGATAAATATCTGTATCACTTGACCATAGGATATAAAATTATATACGGACACCTTGGTCTATTTTGAAAATGATTTCCAAAGTTTGAAGGAAATATATGGGTTTTAATAAATATTGACTTTTAAATATAATATAAAGATATATTTTGATATATGTGTAAATTTTAGATTTTTAAATTATATATTTGGAAATTTTAAATTTATAAATTAATTTTGAATTTATAAATTTTAAGATTTTACTTATAGTTTTATTATATTTAAATATATATAAAATAAGATTTAATATAAAATAAATTTAATATAATAAAATTTAAATAAAATAATTTAATTTAGTTAGCATATATATAATATGTTTAAGTATATATTTAAATTTATATTAATATTTTGAAATTAGACTTTATAATAACTTTAATAAATAGGGGTTGGAAAGATAAATTAAAGTTGACTTGACATTTAAATTGGTTAATGATTGAATTTAAATTATAATTTATTTGTAATTTAATTTAAGTATGAGTTGATTTGAACTTATTGATTTTAAGATTTTGAAGATATGATTATTATAACTAAATAACTTGATTTTATAAGGGTGATTAAATGAATATTACCAAAATTAAATAAAATTTAAATCGAATATTTAATTCTGATTTAAATTTGGAATCGGGATTTTATTTAAATGTTTATTAAAATGATTAAGTGAATATTTCAAAAATTAAAATAGAATTAAAGTTGAATTTGCAATATAAATGGAATTTACCCAATTAAGTTATTGTAAATGTTTGAATATTTAACTTTGAAAACTATTGTAATTGAAATGGTTTAAATTTGTAGTTCAAATCCGTATTTGAAATCGATATAAATTAAAATGGTTTATGATAATTTGAACTGAACCCTTAACTTTAAATTGGAGTTGCTGAATTGAGGTTGATTTAAATTGAATTTTGGAACCAAAGTTGATTTGAATCGATTTGTGGGATTGGATGGAACAATTCTAATTTGAAACTATTTTTGATATAAACTCTTTTAATATAAACTATTTTTAATATAAACTATTTTATCTATAACCTATTTTAAATATAAACTATTTTAATATATATATATATATAAAGAACTACTTTTAAATATTCAAATTTTTAAGTGGGAACTGTTATGATTTAGATTTAATGGATTTAAACGCAAATATTTAATAAGATGGTTTAAACTATTTTGTAGTAATGATTTCGAAAGTGAATACGATTTCGAAAGTGATATGATTTTGAAAAGATTATGATATTTTGATATGAAGTATAAACTGTTCGAAATATAAAATGACTACGGTGTGAAATAAGTCTTTGGTTGTTAAAGAGACCGAGACCGGATAGTGTCATACTCTCTGCCAATACCGAAAACCACTTTAAAAACTGTGTACGTGGTGGAGATTCCAGAACGAATTAGGATGGTTTGGCGACAATTCTGTATGAGGTATTAACTCAGCCCTGACTCCCGCGAGTCAGCTTGATGTGGCTAAAACAGGAGCTATACCAGGCCAAGTGGGGTCTCTCCCCCTATCGGGCACATTTCTTCGATACCATTCTATTACTTTGTGATTTGATTGGGTGTGCCTTTGATTTGGGAGTGTGTCTCGAGGTGGGCGGTAGTTGATGCTATGCGTTACCACCAGTCCAGGAGTGCAAACGGTAGTATCCTACCATGGGCATTGCCTCGCGTGCCTTGTCACTTTGCCTTATCGTGCCCTCTACGAGTTTGGTTTGTACCATACCTATGGAATGTCCTCTGATAGCCCTCTAGTTTATGGAGGAATTACGGTATTGTATAGACTACGAGAATATATAAAAACGTGTTAAGGGGGATATTGGTAAAGCCTTAACGCTATTTTAATAGTTTACTTTACTATAGACATTATATATGTAGCGTATTGTACTATGTATGTAGATAATTTAACGGATCCTTAAAGGATGGAAATCCCAAGCATCCTTTAAGTTATTTGCATTTCACTTGACATTTCACTTGAGTTGATTTACTGGTATAAGAATGTTAATCCTGACTCGAGTGTTTTGTGTTTAGCTTTATGCTCGGGTCAGACTGAGTGTCACAGCATTTGAGACTCACCTTGGAGCTTTGCTTGAAGATCCATCTCTATCTATTCAGCTTCAGTTATTCCAGTTGTTTTGTGCAGACTTGTCATTTTCTTTTGTATTGATACTTCGATGTATTGGATATCTGTTGTATTTTGTTTAAGACTCTGTTGGTTATTGTAGTAGCTTCATGAACTACTATTTATCTATTCCACTGCTTACTGTTGTATTACTCTATGTTTGTGATTCTGTGATTGATTTATTTACTGTATATGCTAAGTTTTGCCAAATATAAATTAACAATATGTTGTTTTGAGCAATTCAAGTCTGACATGAGTGGATGATTGTCGATTTGAATGGTTCGAAATAGCCGGTCGTTACAAGTGTTATCAGAGCCAGGTTTAGGCAAAACTTGCATATGGAGTAAATTTAATTACAGAATATTTCAGTTCAAACTTGAAATTCTTTGTCCTGGATTAGGATTTCTTTTGAATTTTGGAACTTTCCCCTACATTCTGAAATCAATTCTTATCCTTTCCTATTCGAGTTCTCCTTGATCCTGGAGCATCCCATAGCTCTATTCCTGTTGGTCTCAACTGCAATTGGCAACTTCATCCGTCTGTGTGACTCATCCCATCGGCGGTCCCGCCAACCTTAGTATGATTTATAAATGCGTGAAACTCCTTTATAATAGGCGTCAATTTAACGGAGATTTCTACGTCCTCAGTTTCGATGTTGTTATTTCTCCCAAAGCCCAAACAGTTTCTCTAGTAGACGACCAGGGTAATGCTATTGTGATCGAATGTCTAATGCCTCAGAATTTTGTTGGCAGTTCTATCTTTCGCTTGATTCTCAACTTAGTGATCTTGACTCCACCCGATAGTCAGGGATTATCCTGATGTTTGGTGAAGTCACTCCCTCTACCTCCAAAGTGAAAATTGATTTCTGCATCGATTTTATTTCTGGAGCTCGACATGTTGTCCTATCTCCCGGACAAATGGTTCCTATGGATGGTTAGTCGTCCATTTTGGATTAACCAATGCTCATGTCTTCTTCATTGATCTCATGTATTACGTTTCCGCGATATTCTCAACAAGTTGTCCTGGTTTTCGTTGATGATATTCTCGTTCTTCTAAGTCTCGGTTGATTCGGTTAAGGTCGCCGCGATTAATATTAGTCTATCCATCTTCTCTCTGTTGTAATTTAATTATCTTATCTTCCTCTCAAGCCTATCTTCTTAGTTGGAATTTCCTTTGATTAGGGTCCCTCTAAATTTGAATCTCTATCCTTGTATAACATCCATTCTTGAATCACCCTGTGATGGAACGTATTTATAATTAATATAAAATGTTTTAAATTGGGTTGTTTGAGTTGTTAAGTTGATTTGGGTTTTCGACCGATTCGTTTGGCCAACGCTATCGATAGGAATACGAAAACACTTGAACAAAGCAAACTGACACAATATTTTTTCCAAAATTGGAGAATGAATTAATTTTGTGTATGATAATATTTTATATATAAAGTATAATTTTCTGTAATTGGATAGTTAAATGAATTGGTTGTTAAATGATAATACTATATTATCATTTAATTGTTTTGTCAACACTCCTAAATTGTTAACTTTATTATATGTTAAGAAGTTGAAAATTTTATAAACATGGTTTATAAATCTGAATTGCTAATAAAATGAATTTAAATTATGGATTTAAGAATTTAATTTCCGATGTTTTTCAAAAATTTGGTTTTTAAACTTTTGAAATATATTATTTGAAAGTATTTTCGTATGGAAATTATTTTCAAATAATTTTTAAAGAAGTAAGTTAGTACTCTCTTCTTTTGTCGTTGGAAAATAATTTCGATGATGACTGCAGCATCATCGACATTCATTTTCGAGTTTTAAAGTGGAGAGGCCACTCAGTAGTTTTGCTACACTTTTGTTTTGGAAATGGATTTGATTTGAATCTCTTGAGTGAGATTTAATATATATATGTATATATTTATTTCAAATAGTTTGAAGTGAAACCGAAAATTAACTCTTAAGTCCTATGTTAAATGATGGTTTTTAATTTTGAAATGAAGCAAAATTTTTGAATAATTGGAGTGTCTAAAAAGAGAAATGGAATTGAACAGCTTGAAATAGTTAAACTAGGTAAATTTTCTTTGTATAATACTCAATTGCATTCTAAAACATACATATATAACTTACTTGAATTATTCAAAAAGTTAAATTGTAACGTGAATATGAAATTGAAGGTTATACAAGAGAAGAGTTAAGTAATAAAAATGTTTATACCAAATTTTTCTTAATAGAAAATGTTGTAAATTAAAGGTAAATTTGTATGGTACTCAATTACATTGGAATCATATATAAAACTTACCTGGAGAGGGTTTGAATGTAATTGAATAATATACAATATGATATAAGTAATAAGATGTCCAAAATTGAATTTTGTTAAGGGAATTTATAAATAAAAATTTAGTTGTTATAATGAATGTTTAATTTATGTTATAAGAAATGTTAAGTGAAATAAATTGATTAATAAAAGAGAGATGATATTTAAGTAAATAAATATGAACTTAAAAATAGTTGAAATTGAATTTTAAGTGAAATCAACTTAACTGAAGATGAGTGAGACGAATTGATTAAATAAATAAGTTAAATAAAATAAATTTTGTTTTGAAAGAAATTTTGTAACAAATAAAGTGAATGTGAATCAAATTGAATGGAAATACGTTGAATTGAAATCAACCAAATTGGAATTCAATGACTATTTATTGATTGAATAAAATGGATTGAAACCAAATTAGTTAAATATAATCAATTTATAAACTAATGAAATATATATGGTTTTGAATTAATTATTATATTTTGTATTTCGAATCTATCTTTCCTTTCCGTTACTTCTATTCTTCTGTCTCCTTTCTTTTCGGGGACGAAAAGTTTTGAGTGAGGGAGAGTGTAATGATCCGAAAATTTTAACAATTTTTATAATGTAGTTAACTGAATTATTGATAAAAATAAATAATTAAATTTAGTAATGAAAATTTGATATTTGGTATGCGTCTATTTAAACATAGCAAATGGCAGATTTTCATTAATAAATATAAAAGTTTGTTTTGTTGTGTAATTTTCAATTTCAATTTAGATCAGTTAATTTGATGAAAATAAAATATTTTCGGAATCTGAATATTTTCATATAATAAAATGTAAATCATTTTCTGAGTGAGACGTCATATTTCGTTTCGCCAAATTTGGACCGGTCTAGCTCCATTTATCTTATTTTAGGCGTTTTAGCAGCAGTTTTGGCAACGAATATCGACTTTTGATAGGAGTGTCATATCGCTGATATCTGTGTACCATTTTGATCGTCTCGTTGTGCTGATCTCCACAGTATATTCATTTGTCAATTTCAGCATCCGGTACACGGCGAAATCTGCAAAACGGTTAACCGTAACGGTATCCGTTTTTGAGCCTTTTTTATGTTATGTGTCCTTTCAACTGTACAGTCGTGAGATAATGAATGGTCACTGGCATTTTTATCTCCTTGAACTCAATCTACTAGATTTTCCATTCCCACTGGTTAATAAATTATTTTAATTTGTGTATAAAAAGCCAGCTCATTTCCTTCTAGCTCTGCCCCTACCTGTTCATTCTCTTTTCCTTCTGTTCGATCTGTTTTCTTATTGAAAAAAAAATTATAAAGGCACTTTCCTTCTCCTTTGTTATTTTCCTGTAGCTTGCATTTCATATTCGCCTGCCACCTTTTGCTGTACCAATCCTCCATCCCTCCTCTGACGTGCTCCTCCCTTCTCCTTTCATTTTGCTTTGGCTGAGGGAAAAAAATAGTATAATCTACATGTTTTGCTTCACTTGAAACTTCTCAAAACCCATTCAAAACCCGATCCTCACATCTCCATGCAACATCCCTGACCCGCCTCCAACACAGCACGCACCCGCATCCATCCCCTCTGGCCGCAACCTCCTCCAGGCCGAACTCTACCCTGTAGTAACTCTTGCTCATCTCTTATAAAAAAAATTATATTAAAGTAAGTTTATATATATATATATATCCAAATTATCTTGTATATGAGTTTATAAATTTTTGTTTGCAGTTAGTTTATACATACATACATACATATATATATATATATATATATATATAGTATAAGTCTATACAATTTTACGCATATGTCTTGCATACAAGTATTACATATATTCATATATATATATATATATATGTATGTATGTATGTATGTATGTATATTATATAACAGATGTTAGAGATGTGAGTTATGACTTCATTGTTTTATACGCTTTCTTATTTATAGTTTTTGTTTGAGTATTAAATTTTACTTATATATATGATAAGATATATATATATCACATATATGTTTGTTTCTATTTTGCTGCGCATTCATATTGGGTATTTATTTTAAAATGTAATATATAAAAGTATATTTGTTTGCATAGCTTATATATATATATAGAAAGAATGTTGATTTTTAAGAAATATTGAAAAAAAATGATTTTGAAATAGAATATATATAAAGATTTTTTTTTTAAATTAATTATTGATTTTAAAATATATATAGATTTTATTTTAAATATGTGTTTTAAATTGAATATTGATTTTTAGGAAAAGGATATAATATATATTTTCTTTCCATTTTTAAGCATGTTAATTTTGACTTGTTTTCATCGATTCCAAATTATCAGCTTTCTTTCATCGATCTCGAGTCCATCGTGCTTTGCTTTGGGATTGTCGTTTCGGTTGGTCGATTGTCGAGTTCGTGATTCAAAATCATAGCTTGTTGTGTGTCTAATTTCTCTAGCCTCGAAAGGTGAGCAATCACTCACGTTTTACATTCTTATATTTAGTAAATTTAATTCACATGAAATGACGATTGAAAGGTGCTGTTAAATTTGAATTGTTAAGTTATTTGATTGTTAAATATAATATGCCATTATCTGCAATTGTTTACCTATGACATATGACACCATAACCTGTTGTATATATTATATTTAAATTTGTTAGTGATGATATATGTCTGTTGTTGATATGTTTTATTATTATCATATTTGTTCTCACTCTGCAAGTTCCCTTTTAGTTTAGAAATTCCCTATGGGTTGAAATGATACATACCCAAACGATATTATAGATTAGGGGAAAATCGTTATGGGTTGAAATGATAAACCCAAGAGATTTTCATTGATTTTGAAATTTTGGGATTTCGGGTTGAAATGATATATACCCATAAATATTAAATTTAAATTGCAGATTGAAATGATAAATATCCGTATCACTTGACCATAGGATATAAATATACGGACATTGTTGGTCTACTTTGAAAATGATTTCCAAAGTTTGAAGGAAATATATGGGTTTTAATAAATATTGACTTTTAAATACAATATAAAGATATATTTTGATATATGTGTAAAATTTAGATTTTTAAATTATATATTTGGAATTTTTAAATTTATAAATTAGTTTTGAATTTATAAATTTTAAGATTTTACTTATAGTTTTATTATATTTAATTGTATATAAAATAATATTTAATATAAAATAAATTTAATATAATAAATTTTAAATAAAATAATTTAATTTAATTAGTATATATATAATATGTTTAAGTATTTATTTAAATTTATATTAACATTTTGAAATTAGACTTTGTAATAACTTTAATAAATAGAGGTTGGAAAGATAAATAAAAGTTGACTTGACATTTAAATTGGTTAATGATTGAATTTAAATAATAATTGATTTGTAATTTAATTTAAATAAGAGTTGATTTGAACTTATTGATTTTAAGATTTTGAAGATATGATTATTATAACTAAATAACTTGATTTTATAAGGGTGATTAAATGAATATTACCAAAATTAAATAAAATTTAAATCGAATATTTAATTCTGATTTAAATTTGAAATCGGGATTTTATATAAATGGTTATTAAAATGATTAAGTGAATATTTCAAAAATTAAAATAAAATTAAAGTTGAATTTGAAATATAAATGAAATTTGCCAAATTAAGTTATTGTAAATGTTTGAATATTTAACTTTGAAAACTATTGAAATTGAAATGGTTTAAATTTGTAGTTCAAATCCGTATTTGAAATCGATATAAATTAAAATGGTTTATGAGAATTTGAACCGAACCCTTAACTTTTAATTGGAGTTGCTGAATTGAGGTTGATTTAAATTGAATTTTGAAACCAAAGTTGATTTGAATCGATTTGTGGAATTGGATGGAACAATTCTAATTTGAAACTATTTCTGATATTAACTCTTTTAATAAAAACTATTTTATCTATAACCTATTTTAAATATAAACTATTTTAATATATATAAAAAACAACTTTTAAATATTCAAATTGTTTAAGTGGGAACCGTTATCATTTAGATTTAATGGATTCAAACGCAAATATTTAATAAGATGGTTTAAACTATTTTGTAGTTATGATTTCGAAAGTGAATACAATTTCGAAAGTGATTGGATTTTAAAAAGATTGTGATATTTTGGTATGAAGTATAAACAGTTCGAAATATAAAATGATCTCGGTGTGAAATAATCATTTGGTTGTTAAAGAGACCGGGATCGAATATTGTCATACTCTTTTCCAATACCGAAAACCACTTTAACAACTGTGTACGTGGTAGAGATTCCAAAACGAAGTAGGATGGTTTGGCGACGATTCTGTATGAGGTATTAACGCAGCCCTGACTTCCGCGAGTCCGCTTGATGTGGCTAAAATAGGAGCTATACCGGGCTAAGTGGGGTCGCTCCCACTATCGGGCATATTTCTTCGATACCATTCTATTACTTTGTGATTTGATTAGGTGCACCTTTGATTTGGGAGTGTGTTTCGAGGTGGGCGGTAGTAGCTGCTATGCGTTACCACCAGTCTGGGAGTGCAAACGATAGTATCCTACCATGGGTATTGCCTCGCGTGCCTTGTCACATGCCTTATCGCACCCTCTACGAGTTTGGTTTATACCGTACCTATGGAGTGCACTCTGATAGCCCTCCAGTTTACGGAGGAATTACGATACTGTATAGACTACGGGAATATATAAAAATGTGTTAAAGGGGATATGGGTAACGCCTTAACGCTATTTTAATAGTTTACTTTACTATAGACATTATATATGTAGCGTATTGTACTATGTATGTAGATAGTTTAACGGATCCTTAAAGGATGGAAATCCCAAGCATCCTTTAAGTTATTTGCATTTCACTTGAGTTGATTTACTGGTATAAGAATGTTAATTCAGACTCGAGTGTTTTGTGTTTTGCTTTATGCTCGGGTCAGACCGAGTGTCACAGCATTTGAGACTCACCTTGGAGCTTTTCTTGAAGATCCATCTCTATCTATTCCGCTTCAGTTATTCCAGTTGTTCTAGTTGTTTTGTGCAGACTTGTCATTTTCTTTTATATTGATAATGTATTGGATATCTGTTGTATTTTGTTTAAGACTCTGTTGTTTATTGTAGTAGCTTCATGATCTACTATTTATTTATTCCGCTACTTATTGTTGTATTACTCTGTGTCTGTGACTGATTTATTTATTGTATATGCTAAGTTTTGCCAAATATAAATTAACAATCTGTTGTTTTGAGCAATTCAAGTCTAACATGAGTGGATGATTATCGATTTGAATGGTTCGAAATAGCCGGTCGTGACATGTTGTTTACTTATAGTTTACAAATATCAATGTACCTTCTAACGTTCTTTCTTATGAATACACACTTCCTCTGCACTTTGATTGAAAATCAAACTTTTGATATTTCTACCAAACTATTTGTTCAATTTTGATTCTTACCAAATGATACTTTCTATCATTTCTTAGATCATATCCACAGACTCACAAACTCAATATCACTCCCTCTGACTTCGAGACATTTTGGTTATTATGTGTAAATTGTCTACTCAAAATCATTATTTATAATTTTCTGTTTCAATACATACGTATCAAACATAAAGTCATATCAAGTGGTAATTTTGTGAGTAAATCCGAATTAACTTGAGCACGTTTAATACCTAATCTACTACGCTAATTTCAACAATTGAAATTTGCGATATTATTCTTATCATCATTGCTCATTTAATTCCAACTGCATTAGTCTTGCTCATAAAGACACAATCACGGCTGATGGATTACATCCCTTAGGTTACGACTACCAAAATCATATTTTGATAGCATACTTGAAATTCTTTCAGATTTGCGCATCATACAATATCATAGAGTTAACACTCTTAATGGTTTGAACAATCAAGGATTATATATTTTCGACATCATTAAGAAACTCATAGTTTCTCTTTGTGCGAGAATACTTATTAGACATTCTAATGCTATGTGTTCATTTAGGTTAGTTAATTTCATTTCAACTTATATAATCAGTTCTATCTATGGATCGTATCCAATTCCATTTTACTACCAATAATTCCTCAAAGAAATTTCTTCACAATGAAGTAGGTATATCTTGAAACAACAATTGTTTCTCGGTGCAATAGAATAGGTATTCATAAACGTTTTATGAATTTCTTTATTTATAAAAATGATTTGGTTTTAGTTTACAAAAATTATGTTCGAAACATAAATATGTCATCCAATGACAGTCTTTTCAAAATCCTTTTGGGGAGATTCATACAAGATCCTTCATGAACAATTATTACATGCAATCTTTCAACTCGCACAACCTGCCAACTCCGCACTACAAGAAATTTTATTTTTTGTGGCGCTCAAAAAACGCTACAAAAACTTTTGGTGGCGTTTTGATAAACGCCGCGAGAAAACATGCGACTAAAAATCCATGATTTTTTGTTGCATTTATTTTAACGCCACTGTAATTGCATTTTTGGCAGCGTTTTTCAAACGCCACCATAAATCTTTTTGTAGCGTTTAAAAAACGCCACCAAAAGATTTTTTGGCGCTACTAATAGAATTTCCAACTTTACCCCTGTTTTACGGTTGCATTTACTCAACGCCACTATATATATTTCGGTAGTATTTTTGAAACACTACTAAAAGTTGTTTATTATTTTACACCATTTTTTCATGCTATTATTTCCTGTTAATGGTCTATTTTTTTTCTATTATATCAATCAACAATCACTCACATAATCATCATATTCAAATAAGTTAAAAAACACATTAACCATATAATCAAATAAAATATCCATAACCATTCCAATACAATAGTTAGACTTATGGCAACTCGTGCAAAAAATCACTACTCGTGCATAACCGTACATATATACACAACTAGTACATAACCTTACATATAGTAGTTTCAAAACAAGAAGTTAAAGTAATATCCATACATAGAGAAGTTCACACAACTGAACTACCATAAACAAAATGTTATAATATAGATGACTAAGCAAGTACCATCAACAACTGAATTACCCTCAACTTCCTCTACACAGTTGATCATTTCTTCGGATTGAGAATTCGATATCTTCTACTTCCTCTGCACAGCAAAATAACAATTATGAGTACAATACTGACCAAACTGAAATGACACGTTAGATTTTTAAATGACGCACTGCCTGCCGACATTCAAGAAGATGACATAGCGGAAATTACTGCAGACAGATTACAAGAAGATGACATAGTGGAAATCATGGCAGCAAATAATCTTAGAATTAAAAGCTGTTTTCAACTGATCTACCTATAAACAAGTAATAATCAACAATTAGACCTAAGTAATAATCAATAACGAGACTTGATCGTTTATTGAAGTTGGTCACAGTAACCAATAAGACCGAATATATATCATTTACTGAAGCTTATCTACCTATATACAGGGATTCACAAACACATGCACAACACTCGTATTAACACAACACACGCACAACACAAACACATACACATACGCGCAGTACACACACAACACAAACACATACCTCTACAGCAAAAGTAAGTACCAGAGAAGATTTAATATACTTCTGTTAAAATGTAGCCAAGACAAAACATACATTGTTGGGACAAACTAAAAATGATAGACTAATAGTTAGGCAAAATGTGTGATAAAATATTTACCGAAAAAAGTGAGATTGTCCTTTGAATCGCTCTGCATACTTCTGCCCATGCATCAGTAATCAAACGCTCTCTTTCATGCGGATATGACCCCTCCCCATGCTTCTGCTTATCAACCTGATGCTACAAGATTGAATGCACATTCTGTGCATCAATTTGATGCTCAAACTAGCTAATTGGCTGATGAGAAAGTCCAAAATCCCAAAGCTTATACCCCGCTCCAGTTCATGTTCTCTGAGCATACCCAAATGATCAGACTTCAAATGGATTTCAAGCTTAGCTGTAGCAAGAAATGACTATTGCAGTCGTCGACTTAATAAAAGGTTCTCCGCATCTAGTAAGACATTTGTCTGGAAAAAACTTGCCTCTATAATCAAAAACAGACATGCATTTTTCATATCTGGAACTCGATACTGGCCAATATCTTCCCATTTCTTTTCCATTGATCCAAACTTGTCCCTTCCCCATGTACATCATGTCAATACCAACAAGTTCATCTCCTTTTGGAGCATTTATTACCGCCTGCAATATATAATTGGAATAGTGTACATGCTTGAAGAAGAAAAGAGAGACACCAGTTTTGGAAATATATTACAACGTACCTTGTACCATGTAAGAGGTTGATTCTTTGGTGGCTCTGAGTTTTGCAACCACTTAACGTTTTTTGCACCATCTTCCACGTAGATATTGTGATGCTCTCCTTCCAACCCAATCGAATTACGAAGAAATTAGACATGACAAATTATTGTAGCAGCTTAAAACAATTTAATTTGCAAAACCAAATCTAGACACAATATCACAATCATAGACACAATATCACAAAACCAATATTGTTCATATAAGAAATAAATTAGAGATGTATATATGGTAGCTCTTATCATTACTTAGCCATTATGAAAAATATAAAAAATCAGACCAATTAGGCAATATTTTATGACCGTTCAAATTGCACGAGGTTATTCAGTTCAAACTGTAATGCTACTATGTTGAATGTGTTTTTAGCATTTCCACACTCGACTTCTTTCGGAAGAAACAAACATTTTATGAAAACAAAAGCATCGGTTCATTTTTAAGCTCTCAACATGATAATTTCTAGCAGTAATGATAAAAGAAAAGGAAGTTTCATAAGAGCCAATGAAACATGTAGCATATAGAGCAAATAAAACTATACAACAAATTGCATAACTTCAACTAAATAGCTTTATTATGCAAAGAAAAAAAGAAAAAAAATTCAACTATATAGCTTTATTATAATGATCTAAATAAAGCGGTGTATGAAAGAAAGTAACAGAACTGTGTATCAATGTAAATTACATTAAAATAAATGATTTTGCAAGGATTTTGTTATTTATTTGGCAAACCTACGAATCAAGTCAGTTTGGATTGAAACTAATAAATATTGGGAATGTGATTTTCTTCTTCTACTATTGATGGAAAAAGCATTCCTCAAAATGAGAACAACTATGATATTGTATTAATAAAAATAAACAGTATACAAAAATAGGATGAAATACAAGAAGAGTGAATGTCCTGCCGTACTCTAATTAGACAACGTAAGGATCACCGGAAAGACGATCATTATAGACGAGTACCAAATAGATACGACATTGTGCAATCATGTCAAGTATAGCAATTCAAGAAGATGTTGTAAAATAAAGTGCAACAGGATTAGCAAGAGTGTATATTAGATCAATACATTTCAAGAAAATCAGCAGTGAGTAGAAACAGAGCAATAAAGTAGAGAAAGGAAATCCAACACATAGCATCAACAGTTGTTTATGTATTTTTTTATTATTCCAATACAATTATTTGGCGTTTTGAACAGAAAAGTGAGATAGGTCATGTAGGCACTTTCACTTTATCAATTGTTGAGTGTTAGTACATATACTGTATTTCTTCAATAAAATTTTATTTATACTATCAATTCTTTGAACATTGCAAGCAATTGCCTCATTAAGGCTTGCAAAATGTACTCGGAGAGTTAGACTTACGGTATTTAAATCTCTTGGAATCCGTGAAAACGTCTCCACCAAATCTACAGCGAACCAAAATGTTACACCACAAATTGATTCAACTGAATTATTTATTCAAACTCCATGTCCATATTTATTCAAGCTCCATGTCCAGATATAGTTTATCATGTAATGGTTTTGGGACGAAAAAGTGATCATAAGTTTTAATGTTTCTTGTGATTATTTTAGTATTTAATTTATTTTGGTCTGCAACATTATTTACCTACTCTTATTTCCTACTTCCTCTGTACATAAACAATAGAAAGTATAGGCCGTAGAACATGAGACGAAGACACCTTTTCCAAAAATAAGTTCACACACACATGAACATATATATACATATACATACTTACATACAGACGTATACACAAAAGTGACAGCAATTATTCAATAGAAACAAGTGTATACGCACCAGAGCAACATGACCACACTCTTAAATACATATAAATGGATGTATGCATATGTTACCCACATACAAGTCCCAGTAAGACAATGGATGAACAGAGTATGTTATAACAAACTATGTCTATTATTAGTACAAGCTCAATAGGAATAGTGAAGTTAGTAATTTAATTAATAAATATAAGGTCGAGTGCTTTGGCACTTTGGAGAGTAAGTTGAAAGCAAACGAAATAATAGATTTGGGTAGAAGAATGGACAATAGATGGGAAATAATCAGTAATGTCTCTTGCTAAAATAAATGTTGTGTATTTGTTTTGCTAAATAATGATATATGGAGATGCAACATTATTAGTGCAAGCGATCAACACATTACTATGGAATTGACTGCTTCTAGAAGATGATAACACCATATATGAGTTGAAGAATGTCAAATCCAAACCGGAGAGGGCCACGAAACAAGAAATAATGGATACTAGATAGAAGGCTAAGTGTGATTGGCTGCTTCTAGAAGATGAATCTATGGCTTGTTTCTGCGCCAAAATATCAAATAAGAGGTGTCTAAATTATTGGAGACAGGGTATCTTGAGCGATGGTTCAGATAACATAGATGTGAATGACTTTGCTAATAATTATGAAGACAAAGGATCGTAGTGACATACTACTTATATCAACCCACTTCTCCACTCTTTCCAATGTTCCATTTGTATTTATATTACAGTTTGCACTTTTATTTCAATATGGTTGTCCACTCCCTCTGTACAGTTTGTATCTTTTTACGGATTTGTAAATTTATTTCAGTTTGATTGTCATTGTTGTAAAAAAATAGCAGCTACAATTTACAATCCTATTTGCACTTTAGTTTCAGTTTGTTTATCAATGACATTTGTACCCTAACTTGTTTGTACTAGAAATTTCTTTTCCTGTCTAACTGATCCTATTATGCAGTTCTGTCGTCGGTTGTCCTATGTCAAACTGCACACTCTTTTAACAAGCTTCATCAATACTTTTCGTGATTTTCGTATTTTATCCTTCGGATCATTTTCTTGAAATTATTATTACAGTCAGTAACATATGTCTAGTCCTCTTAAAAAACATGTCATAAGCTCAATAGGAATCGTGGCATATTAAGTATAAACATTATGACTAATTAGAAACTTTGTTTTTCCTTTATGAAGAAGATAAAAGAGGATCTAACCTTGTTGGTGCTGCCTTACACGAAAATCCAGTATACAACCAGCAAAGTACCGAAACCTTCTGCAATTAGAAACATAAGCCCATGTGTTTAAGTTCCCACCTCCAAATTGTAATCATAAACTGGTTAAAAAACTTAAAGTCAAATAATTACCTTAGAAAGAAAAGGTTCAAGAACAACAACTACTTCAACAGGACAAGGATTTAATCCAGTTTCTTTATTTGCTTCTCTCAGTGCAGTTTCTGTATCATCGGCATCTCCTTCCTCCCTCTTACCACCTGGCAACGCCACCTCACCTACAAAACATATTTTCACACTCTACCCCTATGATTTTCCCGAATTTATACGGCTATCTTAACTGAAAGAAATTACCAGAGTGAGTAGAAAGTGAAGATGATCTCTTGGTGAGAATGACTCGAATTTGACCCGATTCGTCTTGAAAGAGGCAGATCAAAACAGCGGCTCGTTTAAATTTGTAGCTATCGGAAGTTTCCTAGTCAACTCCATTGCGGGATTGTTCTTCTTTGATATAATCGGGTTTGGGTTTTCGAAGGCGGAGCTGTTCAAATTAGGGCTTGTGGAGTAAATTGGAAGAGACGAATTTTTTTTTAAGTGGAGTAGTTTGAGAAGAAGAAAAAGTGGTAAATGAAATTTGAGCGGCTACAAAAAACTTTAGCAAAAAATTCCACGAATTACTGGCGGGAGAATTAGCCGCGTTTCTTTGTTTATTTTTATATTGTAAAATTACCAACAGTTGCACAAAATTTAAAATGCCACCAATTAATGCAACTAAAAATAGTTTTTCTTATAGTGCCGCCTTTGTAGTTTTCTATGCAGCCTGTCCCAAGCTAGGATAAAGGAGAAGGGTTGTGATAGGCTTGGCGAGCCAACGTAAAAACCCCAGCCTCTCTTATGAAAATGGAACCTAATTATATTTCGTTGGGGCGTAACCCTCTTAGCGACTCGCCATATCGAGGCTTGGGTATGGTGAAAAGTGAGCAAGGGCTGGGTCGCCACTCCCTTAGTGGCGCGCCATATCGAGGCTCGGGTATGGTGAAAAATATGCAAGGGCTGGGTCGTCACTCCCTTAGTGGTGCGCTGCATCGACGCCTCGATGTAGTGATAAATGAGCAAGGGTCTTCGCACTTTACTCGGCGGGTGCGAAGGGTAAGGAAGCTAGACGATGAAAGTAGGATTTGGTTAGGTAGTTGGAATGTAGGATCATTAACAGGAAAGCTAAGAGAGATAGTTGATACTATGACTAGGAGACGTGTAAATATCTTATGCGTTCAGGAGACCAAATGGACGGGCAAAAAGGCGAAGGAGGTGGAGAACACAGGCTTCAAGTTATGGTACACGGGAAAAGAGCGTAACAAGAACGGGGTAGGTATTTTAATTGACAAGAACCTTAGAAACGGGGTGGTCGACGTTAGGAGACAAGGGGACAAGATCATCCTAGTTAAGCTGGTAGTGGGTGATATGATTCTGAACGTCATTAGTGCTTATGCCCCCACAAGTAGGTCTAAGTGAAGCTGTCAAGAGGAATTTCTGGGAAGAGCTAGATGTCATGGTTAGAGATGTCCCTAGTAGTGAAAAACTTTTCATAGGAGGAGATTTCAATAGCCATGTTGGTACAACTAGTGGAGGGTTTGAGAGAGTGCATGGTGGTTTTGGATATGGCGATAGGAACCAAGAAGGAGAAGAAATATTGAATTTTGCTATTGCTTATGACCTCATGATAGCTAATACATTCTTTAGGAAGAGACAGTCACACTTAATTACTTTTAGTAGTGGCCAACACTTTAGCCAGATTGACTTTGTACTTACTAGAAGAGACAATAAACGAGCTTGTGTAGATTGCAAAGTCATACCTGGAGAATGTGTCGTCTCACAACATCAGCTTTTGATATCCGAGTTTCGTCTCTGAATACGTGTTCAACAGGGTAAAGGAGCCAAGACTAGTCGGACGAAATGGTGGAAGCTCAAAGGAGACGTCTCACGGGTGTTTAAGGATAGAGTGATGGTAGAAGGGGCATGGAATATGGAAGGAGAAGGAAATCACATATGGGATGAGATGGCAAGACGCATTCGGAAAGTGGCTACCGAGGTGTTTGGGATAGCGAAAGGAAATAAACGCGAACCTAAAGATTCTTGGTGGTGGAACAATGATGTGCAAAAGGCTATCAAAGAGAAGAAGGAATGCTATAAGTGCTTACATCATCACAGGAGCGAGGACAACATGCAAAAGTACAAAGTGGTAAAGAAGAACGCAAAGAGAGCGGTGAGTGAAGCAAGAGGTCGGGCGTATGAAGATCTATATCATAACCTAAGTACGAAAGAGGGTGAAAAAAACGTCTATAGGATAGCTAAGCTCCGCGAGAGGAAGACAAGAGACTTCAACCAAGTTAAATGCATCAAAGATGACAATAATATACTTTTGGTGAAGGACGAGGAGATAAAAAATAGATGGAGAGATTATTTCAACAAACTATTTAATGAAGAAGGTGATAGCACTACGATCGAGATAGACGACTCTTCTGATGACACCTGTAGACATTTTGTTCAGAGAATTCAAGAATCCGAGGTAAAGGAGGCACTAAAACGGATGAAAACAGGCAAGGCATTGGGGCCTGATGACATCCCCATTGAGGTGTGGAGATGCCTTGGAGATGCAGGGATAGCATGGCTAACTAAGTTGTTCAATAATATTTTCAAATCAAACAAGATGCCAGATGAGTGGAGGAAAAACATATTAGTTCCAATTTTTAAGAATAAAGGAGATATCCAAAGTTGCACAAACTACAGAGGAATTAAGCTTATGAGTCATACAATGAAGCTTTGGGAGAGAGTCATTGAGCACAGACTAAGAAGAATGACAAGTGTTTCAAAAAATCAATTTGGCTTCATGCCTGGGAGGTCGACCACAGAGGCGATTTTTTTGATAAGACAACTTATGGAGAGGTTTAGGGAGCAAAAGAAGGATCTACACATGGTATTTATCGATTTGGAGAAAGCTTATGACAAAGTACCGCGAAAGGTGATGTGGTGGGCCCTGGAAAAGAAGAAAGTCCCAACAAAGTACATTACACTTATCAAGGATATGTACGATGATGTTGTGACTAGTGTTAGATCATGCGATGGTGAGACCAGTGACTTTCCCATTAACATAGGATTACATCAAGGGTCAGCTTTGAGTCCCTACATTTTTGCTTTAGTGATGGATGAGGTTACGAAGGGTATACAAGGTGAGATTCCTTGGTGTATGCTATTTGCTGATGATGTTGTGCTAATTGATGAAAGTAGGATTGGGGTTGATAGACAACTGGAGCTGTGGAGACAGACTTTAGAATCATAGGGTTTTAGGCTTAGAAGAACTAAAATAGAGTATATGAAGTGCGGGTTCAGCGGTGTCAGGTCGGAAGATGGAGATGTCACTCTAGCTGGACAAATAGTTCCCAGGAAGGAATCATTTCGATATCTAGGATCAATGTTGCAGTATAATGGTGAGATTGATGAAGATGTTAGTTTTAGAATTCGAGCGGGATGGGTGAAAAGGCGACAAGCGTTTGGGATTCTCTGTGATAGGAAGGTCCCACAAAAGCTTAAAGGAAAGTTCTACAAAACGGCAATCAGGCTTGCGATGTTGTATGGTGTAGAATGTTGGCCTACTAAAAGCCAACACGTCCAAAAGATAAGCGTAGCAGAGATGCGTATGCTACGATGGAGCTGCGGTCATACAAGAAGAGACCGAATTCGAAATGATGATATACATGATAAACTTGGAGTAGCACCAATTGAGGAGAAGCTAATTCAACATCGCTTAAGATGGTTCGGACATCTTCAACCAAGGCCGCCCAAGGCACCTGTGCGTGTTGGAATTATATGCCATGTGGAATGCTCAAAAAGAGGTAGAGGTCGACCAAGGTTGACATGGGAGGAAGTAGTAAAATGGGATTTGAAGGATTGGGGTATATCCGAAAAGCTGGTGACGGATCGGAGCGAGTGGAAGTTAGCGATTCACGTACCAGAACCATGAGCGTTGAGTTTTATAAGTTTTAGATTATAGGACTAGGAAACATGAGCCTAAGACGTAGGTTTGGTCTTTGACCAATATTACTATTAGTATCATTATCTCTATTAGGATTACTATTATCATTCCTCTTTTATATATATACACACATATGTATTTTTATTTTATTTTACTTTACTTAGTTATTATTATTAATTTACTTATTTGACTTTATTTTATTATTGTTATTGCTATTGTTATTATTATAACTTCTAAATTGATTTTTTCATTTAGTTTTGGGTTCCATCTCTAGCCGATCCCAACTTGTTTGGGAATAATGGCTTAGTTGTTGTTGTTGTTATTCAGATTAATAATATTAATCTTGTGCACTACCCTTAAGCATATTACCTTATAGAAAGAAATTAACTCAACTTCACTTACAATTAATCGTACATTGTAAAACAAAGTTTGATTACTCCATATCGATGCATCATTATGTATCACATAGAGGAGTAATTTTGAGATTGAATCTTTATTCATTTTAGGTACATTCGGAACATTTTCCAATATACTCACTCATTTGATCAAATCAACTCATTTCTATCATATGTGATTTTATTTACTTCTGTTTTATATTCTATAAGTTTACCATAGACATACTACATGTGTATCAATTACACATGTCCATGTCGACGATAACTCATCGATGAATATGACGAAGTACGTGGAACCGTTTTGGTATTTATAGAATTATGATTGCAAACATATATATGTATCAAATCCGAAGAGTTCATCAACTCTTATGATACTCCCACTAAATGGGTGCATAGCCCTTTATTGTTTGAGATATAATTAACAAGTATCATATGATTCAAAATCATACACTAAAATTATTTCTCAAAACTATGGTTTAGTCTATAATTTCAAAACAACTGTAAATAATATTAGATGCTTTTGTATTTTCCAATGCATCAATTTTGTTATAAAAAGATTACCACATTATAGTTTTATTTCACAAAGAATATTCATAATATTCATATTGAAATATAGCAATGTCTATTTTTTTCCAGTCGAAACCAAAAATAATCATTATTTCATAAATAATGTATGGTAAGGTTTACGAAAACAATTTTTGTACTATGATGCAATTAATAAGTGCTATATGGCCCCATTATTTCCACCATTACTGTAATAGTGTACTAAATTTGAAGGTCCATCATTCACTTAATACAATTTGTTTATTTCATACACTGCAACTACTTGCAGTGGAGAGTTCGTTGATCAAATATCTTGAGTTCAAAGAAATAATCTCATAGAAAACAATTTTCTATATGAAAATACATTTCGAAATAGAAATCTTATTTCTTATTCCAATATTATGTATCAATTATTGTTACAATTCCTGTTAGCGCCAATATTGGTCACTAACATTTTGGTGCTTTCACCGAGAAGGCAAGCACTCAGGGATTATGGAGCTAGGAACTTGGATTCTAGGAAGCAATGGCTAGACCACCAACAAGGAAGCAAGTGACAGAAAGAAGCAATCAAGAGGGAAGTCAAAAGGCCTCTTCTGGAGCTGGAGCAGGTCAAGCATCGATCTACATCACCAGAGACGAGATGGAAGCGATACTGAAAAGACAAGAGGAGATGATGCAGACTCTTCTCAAACAATTTGGACAAGTAGGAAATGCAGGAGCTCAGGTCCATGGAGCTAGATTAGAAGCACTCAACCAGCAAGCAGATGGAGTGGTTCAGCAGGGAGCAGCCCCCGATCAGCGAACAACTATTAACCGGATGGACCAAGACTTGGGGGCATACCAACAGGTAATGCTGGACCAATCCATGGAGGGATACCTGACGATGCTGTGCAACCCGGCATCAACAGGAGTACGTGATAAAGAGTATGTGCCGGGATTCCCTTGTGAAATCGGGGGGTAGATCGGAGGCAACGGACTAGTATTACAGCTTGGCGATAATGACAAATTAGCGGAGATGGTCAGCCAAGCTATGAGAGGTGGATTGGTAAATAAAGACTTGGAGGATGTAAACATGAGTCCCTTTACTCCTACTATCAGGCAAGATAGGAACCCACCGGATTTTAAGCTACCAACGTTGGAGATGTACGTTGGGAGAACGGATCTCGCCGTTCACCTGACGAGGTACATGAGGCATATGGAGGTACTAGGGGCATCAGATGAGGTCATGGCTCGATGCTTCCCTTTGTATTTGACGGATATCACCGCTATGTGATTCAGGCAGCTGGAGAGTGGTTCTATTGACACTTGGACGGAGCTGATTGAAAGGTTTATGAGGCAGTTTCGGGTCTATATAGTCAGACCCAAGAACGTAAGACCTTGACATCGATGAAACAATGGAAGGGAGAGTCGCTCAGGTATTTCTTAACCAGATTCAACGCAGCGGTAGCTTCAGTGGATCGACCCGATCTGTCGATGGTTTTGATGGCGGCAGTTTCAGGAATTGCGGATAATTCGGATTTTAAGATATCATTGGAGCAAGAACCCCTAATGGATCTTGGGGAGTTCTATCATGAAGCGGAGAGATTCCTAAGGCAGGAAGACGCGCAGACCGAAAGGGAAGGGAGAGAGGCTGAAGCTTATGATGTTAGAGGTGGAGGTCCACCAAGGGAGGAAACAAACAAGGACGATAAGGGCAAAAGGAAAATGAGTGACAACGGTAACCCCTCAAAAAGGAAACGGAGAGAATCAAAATTTTCTTCTTATATGGATTTGACAGAAACTCTAGAAAGTATTTACTTGGATACTCGGGGGCACCTCCAGTGTCGAAGACCGGCTAGGACGGAACCATCGGAATACGAGCGAGCGTCGGGAAAACATTGCCTATTCCATGAGCTAGATGGGCACAACACAAACGATTGTAGGCATTTGAAAGATATCGTTGAGGAGCATGTTAGGAATGGTCACCTGCAACAGTACATAAGGAATCGAGCTGTAGTAGTGGAACGGGAGCGGCCACCGCCTACCTCGAATAAAGGTGGCGCTGGATCTAGTCACCATCGGCTTGTTATCAACAAAATGGATTTATGGTTCTGAATAAGTAATAGAACTCAAAGTAATACGGCTAGGTCACTTACACACGTACGGGATCGAGGACGGTCCCTAGGCGTGCTCTGAGATGACGAAAAACCGGACTGCTTGGATCTATGAAATCATGTTTTCTTTCTGTTTTTCTGCAAACTCTGGTTTCTTCTTTGGTACTTTGGACATTTAATTCACTTTGTTGTACAAACTTTCGCTTTGATAACTGAATTCGGTAATGATTGGGATTGGACTAATTCAATAAATAATACAAGCCAAGCGATTACCATCCCGGCCGAAGAGACGGGGCAGTAATCGTGAATTATGAGTCCCTTTGCCGGAGAGCAATGGAATGGACTCGAATATAATAAACAAAGTCCTCGACCGGAAAGCCGAGGCCAGAGAAATAAACAAAGTCCTCGATCGGAGAGTCGAGGCCGGAGAATATATAAAAGTCCTCGATCGAAGAGTCGAGGCCGGAGAATATATAAAGTCCTCGACCGGAGAGCCGAGGCCGGAGAAATAAATAAAGTCCTCGACCGGAGAGTCAAGGCCGGAGAATATATAAAAGTCCTCGACCGGAGAATCGAGGCCGGAGAATATATAAAAGTCCTCGACCGTAGAGTCGAGGCCGAAGAATATATAAAAGCCCTCGACCGGAGAGTCGAGGCCGGAGAATATGTAATGTCCTCGATCGAAGAGTCGAGGCAGGAGAATATAAAGTCCTCGACCAGAGAGTCGAGACCGGAGGATATGGACCCGGTGAGGTCCCGAATATCGATTTTAGGACCCGGTGAGGTCTCGACTTAGGATTTGGACCCGGAAAGGTCACCAATTTGGACTACATGACCCGGAGAGGTACCGGACTCGGATAAAATGATCTGGAGAGATCGTTGATTCGGTTAATTGATCTCGGATGGCTGTGGAATTGGATGAGGACTTGGTTACTGTATAGGAATTGGATATCGACTCAGAGCAGTCATAGATTTGGATAAGGATACAACAATAGCACTTGGATAAAATGGATTGGATTATGAATCGGAAAGTATGGCTATGGACAACATATGGACTTCAGATATTGGATTTGAGGCTATTCAAAACACACCTTCCAATAGCAAGGCATGTTTTGGGGGGAAAATGTTAACCCGCCTTTTGGCAAGGCCATTGACAGGCAGATTTAACTAAATCAACTTCTCGTTTGTCGAAGCTAGTTTGTGACGAATTTAATCAACTGGATCGATGGAGGGTCAATCATGCATAATAAACACGGTTAAATAGCCGGGATTCGGCATGGTCGATGGACGGAGGTTATTGGATACTTAAAGCTTATGTTTCGATATGTCTCGAGTCGTCCTAGGTTTGCTTCGAGTCGTAGTTGGTCGAGCTTCGAGTTTGGCAGATGGTTTCTTCGAGTCATTTTTGGTGGCTCGGCGTTGTGGTTCGGTCAGGGTCGCTCGGCAAGGTCGCTCGGCATTGTGGCTCTGCATTGTGGTTCGGTCATGGTGGCTCGGCGTTGTGGCTCGGCATTGTGGTTCGGTTAGGGTGGCTCGACGTTGTGGTTCGGTCTGGGACGTGTCGGTCAAAATGGCATGGATCGGCATCAGGGAGTGCTTTGGTTCGGCATTTGGGTAAAGGTTACTTCAACTTAGGTTCAGCCTAGGCTATAGGTCATGTTACTTCGAGTCGCTGAGCATTTCACTTCGGGTCAGTACCATGGTTACTTCTGGTCGGCCAATGGAGGACTTGGGGTCGGTTGAGGTGAAGGGTGTGAACTCGGCCAAGGTCTTAATGGGCCCATATCACTTGAGAAGCCCAACTACCTGGATTTGCCTATAAATACGCCATGCGGGTCTCCAGAGAGGAGAGCTTCTTTTTTCTTCTCTCTTACTGTCTCTTTTCTAAGGCTAAGGCTACTATACTATTTTGTAACTGTAATCGGTTATTACAGCAATAAAAAGGAAACTTCTAGAGTGGATGTAAGCCAGAGTTAGCCGAACCACTATAATATCTGTTGTTCTTTACTGCTTTCTTTTGAATTTTTACTGTTCTTCATAGTTATACTCTCTACATACACTGTATCTATGATCTATAACTGTGATTTGGTGCTTTCATCTGGATTTGGGTGTTAGTGACCAATATTGGGCCAACAATTCCCATTTCCAATGTTCCTCTATGAAGCAGAAGTGACTATTTATTCTCTTCATCCCAACCGTACCTTAAATTACATATATTCTTATACATTCATTTTCCTTTGAAATGGTCAAACTATTCAAAAGAAACCATACTACAATATCATAAGAAACTCTTTACAAAAACGCATTTGATTATCCTCAACATTTAAGGACATCAAATATGTTGAACTTTACGTAAACCGATCAAAATGACATTTCAGCAATCGAGTTCTTATATCTATCTTATAGTTTTTGGTCTTGTGTTACATTAACACAATATTATCCTTTATGTAATCAATCAGATTGAATATTCGATCTCTCACTAATGTTTATTTGGATTTTCGGATGAACTAATTTCGTCGAAATATTATACATTACAAACTTTGACCATTCACCATATAACATTTATATGCAATTGTATATGGATCAAATATCCATAGTCTTGTATTGCTTTTAGAGTTCGAAACTCATAGAATGCAATACATGGTCTTGACCAAAATAATGCATAAGTGACCAAACCACGAATGTATTCAGTAGTTGTAAAATCTGACACTTGCAGGGTGTTGAAACATTAACATGCAATAAGAATTTAATAGTGGGTATTATATTTCCATTTGTCAAATTTCAATTCAGATCATTTGTATATGTTAATTGACAAACATTTTATCAAACATATTCAATGCATAAATTTATCATTGTAGATAATTATAACATTATTTAGCATATGTTCTTACAATATTAGAAAGGATAAATGTTGCCATTTCATTTTTCTAATACCACTAGTCTTTTATATTTCCCCAAACCCTAAGATGAAACATAGAAGTCTTTCGATGGATAACTCCTTATCGGTTGTGTCACATACAACTCCTAACCTATTTTTCCTTGTCCTAATCTCATTTCGACCTTGAGTTTGCTCAACAAATCGAAAGAGATTGTTTATTCATACCTACCACATCGCGATGGCCTAAGTATAGTATATGTACATTGAGTTTGCTCAACAAATACATATAGTTATCTTACCTCATCTATTTAATATATTAATGATACTACAACAACATCCCTAGCTTGAGTTTGCTCAACAACTAAGGAGTATGCAAGTAATTTATTAATGTATATGGTAGAGGACAACATTATATTGCAGATTCATAATCTTCAATATATTATATTGAGTGATATCGACTTATGGAACAATGTATTTCTTATGAAATACCCTCGTGGTTCAAGTGTCAGACACATCAAAAATCACAGAATACGTACATTTACGTATGTATTCATTCCTTAAGTCTATTTGGGTTTCTTTAATGTTTCACCTTTAGTTTATCGTGGTATTATATAAGTTTCAATATTATATAACTTTTATATTTTAATTAACTTATACAATAATCTTATTTATAACATTTTATTAATTAAATCTTATTTAATTAATTTTAATTAATAAACTCTTTTATTAATTTTAAATTAGTATTTCAATACAACTTTTATATTGGACATATCTATTATAACTTTTATAGTATAACACACATATCTTATATATGTGTATTTATTTATTTAGTTAATTAACCTTTAATTAGTTTATTTAATTAAACAATTTTAATTAAATTATACCAATTTCAAAATTTATCTTACATACATACATACTTATGTTATCTTAACACTTGAACATGACATAACATATATCAACATATATAATACATGCATATAAGTATTAATTAATTAACTCATTTAACTAATTTATTTTATTAATCTTATTAATAAACTTTAAATTTTGAAATTAATATTTAAACAGTTTCAAACATTTTGAAATTTTCATTATCTTTTCAAACATTTTGAAAATTTATGTTATATTATAACCTTATATAAGAAACATGTTTTTATTTTAAATTTAAAATCTTGTCTCAATTTGAAAAACTATTTTGAAAATTAGTCCAATGCCCAATTTAAATTGGGCCTTTTCTACCAAGGGCAACCTTTGGGCTCACTTCACCTTTCAAGTTAGGCAGGTAATTAGGTAGGACAAGGTACTTGATTACCCAATTCCAATCCTAGACATCACCTTTCTAGATACCGTACTAAGTGTGCAAGCTTAATTAGTTAGCCCTAACATGATTAATTTTGACTGCATAGGCTATTGGACTTTGATACCATTGTTGCAACTGTACCAGGCCGCAGAAGAAAAAATGGGTGAATTTCAAAAAAAATACATGTTTTGGATCATTAATGGGCTTATGTTGGATCTTATCTAAATTTCTTTTAAATAAAATCAGTATTTTATTTAATACTATATTATGTTTTATTAATTTTATTCTAAAACCATAAAGAATAGGATATAAAAATAAGGTTTGAATATATCAAATATAGTAATTCCTTAATTGTGTGACAGAATAGTTAAACATAAGGCAAGTATGATCAATTGATAACATGATGTATGTAACAACCCGAAATTTAACCCATAATAATTAATTCGTTAATTAATGAAATAATAAAATAAATTTGTGAAATTATCAGAATTGAGCCATGGGAGTTGCACTATTGTGACCGTGGTTATTTTCTAGTCAATTTCCATATACAGAACGTCAGAATCCGAGCTAATATGAGCAAGTTATGAATTAAACAAAAAATAAAGAAGAATCAGAAGAAAAGAAATATAATATGGGCTAGGTCGACCGGTCGGTCGACCCGCCTCACCATTTAAACGAATGAAAGTTCGTTTCGTTCGTTTGAACATTGTACGTGTCATTTACATTCTTTTAACCAATCCGGTCCTTTCGTTCTTGCATCCGATGACTCCTATTCAGCCTATGACGTGGTTGGATCCTGTTCAATCCTCAAATCCAACGGTCCGAGATCCACTTCTACACCTATAAATAGAACCCTAGACCTAACACTTTTTCTCATTCTAGATTTTCTCCGCTTGGGTTCACCTTTTCAGGAAGGACCCTAAAAGGAATAATTTTCCAAGGAGAGAATCTTTTTAATTATAATATTTTAATACCCTCATGTGGAGCGGGAAGACCAAAAGGGAAGAGCTTAGGACCAAAGGTGAGTGATTATAATTATTTTAGATTTCTTTAAGTAATTTAAAATAATAGGGTTTCCAATAGTTGTAGATTCACTACGATTTTTGGAATAACCTTTTTAAATAGTTTATTTACAGTTTTTATAATTATTTTCAGTTTATTTCTTTTAGCTATTCTTTTCATTTAATTTTAGTTTATTTTTGTTAATTATAGCTTTTCCATTTATTTACAGTTTATTCACGGTATTTTAATTTATTTATTGTTATTTATGTGTTATTTACATCTTTTTCCTACGCTTTGGATTTTCTTCTATTTTCAGTTTTCTTTTATTTCTCCTTCTTCTTCGCATATGGATTAGAATAGATTAAACACGAATATGGATTAAAATTATAAGAATACTGAAATAGCGGATGATAAGATGTAAATTGTAAAAACTGTAATAAAAATGGAATTAAGACTAAAATTGAGCCTAATTATGATATTGATGTTATAATTGGACTACTTAAAGATAATTGGCCTAGTTATAACTTAGAATTATAACTAAAAAGAGTATAAGATGAAAGAAACTTATATTTACACTTAGACCTTGGGTTAAGTAATAAGCATGATTATAACGTAGGTTATAATAAGAAATAGAACAGAGTGAGGCTTATTTTAAGACTTAGGATAAATTAATAAGCATAAATAGTAAGAATAAAGGTAAAGTCTTATTTAAATAATTTATCTAAGTTAATAAGCAAAGAATTAAAGTAGGACCTGTACCAAATAACATTCCCGTATTTCTATGGACACAGTGTTTCACATAACCCTGAAGTGAAACAAGGTGTCTCACATAACCCTGAAGTGAGACGAGGTGTCTCACATAACCCTGAAGTGAGACGAAGTGTCTCACATAACCCTGATGTGAGACGAGGTGTCTCACATAATCCTGAAGTGAGACGAGGGGCACACTTATGTTAATAACGGTAGTAAATGGTCAATAAGTAGAAATCCAACTCATGGGGATTTGGGCAAAGGGGAGCAACTAGATATTGTTTGAATGACGGGCCGTACCAACAACATTTCCCCTATTATTTCTTTGGACACGGTGTTTCACATAACCCTGAAGTGAGACGAGGTGTCTCACATAACCCTGAAGTGAGACGAGGTGTCTCACATAACCCTGAAGTGAGACGAGGTGTCTCACATAATCATGAAGTGAGACGAGGGGCATGCTTATGTTGGAGCTTGAGGTAATAAGAAGACCCAATAGGTGGAACAACATGTAACATGAGCATAGTGGCGGTTACGCGTGCGACTTCTATTCGGGTGCTTAGTAATCGTTATGAGTTCTAAGCGCTTAGTGTGTGCCTTTCATAGGCACCAGTGTCTACTGCGTAGGGAGCTTTAGCGTCCGGTCCACAGTAGATTCTATGGAGTAGCAGGCCGATCAAAAGGGTAGTATTAGGGATTCAGCCTAATCTTAGCAGCTATCAAAAACAAGTGAAAACAATCAAAGTTAATCAATTATGTTAATCTAGTTAATTCGTGATTCTTTACAGCTTATTTCTTCTCTCTCTTTCCTTTCTTTCCTTTTATATACTAGAACTGTTGTAAGGTCTGTAACTTTTACTTTGCTTAAAGATTCAAGTAATTACTATCATTCACCAGATTTTTAGTTTGACCCACTCCTCTATTTTCCCCTTTTCCCTCCATAGGCAATCAGGGGCAAGAAAGATAGACCACAGCTTCTTGGAGACTTCGAGGCCCTATCATGCATTCCTTTTTTTTCCAGCTTTTAGTTCTTTCATTGTACTGGCACTGTATTGAGGGAAAAATTTGTGTTTGTACTCTGGTTTTTCTAATGAGACTGAGATTTTATTTTCATAAGACAATTGTATTTGGTATTTGGAACATATGTGGTTTGTTTGAGGTACTTAAGAAGTATTGATTTTTAAAATCAATTATTGTTTTTAATTACTTCCGCTATGTTATTATCTATCTATTTTGTCTTGTGAATCTTAGTCTCTGCTAGTTTTAGTTATACCTACAACGCACCATGCCTTTTAGTGTGTCCCTTTGGATATACTAAGGGGTGTAAGGTGTTTCATTTGGCATCAGTGCCTAAGGTTACAGGATTGCTAAAAAAAATTATTTTTAAGTTAAGTATTTTTCAAAAATAATAATAACTTGTTTTAAAAATAGTTTTCAGAAAAGGACTCTTAGAATTAGTTTTTATGTATAAAAGTGTTTTTATGAAAATCCTTTCAAAAGTCCAGTTCAATCTCCCTTCGACTCTTTCCTAAACTACCCTTTTCTTTTTGTAGAATATCGGATGCCCCGAACCTTCCCGAGGACATTCCAGTGCCAGCCTGGTTTCGTAGGAATCTACAAGCCACGACTCCAGAGGTGTGCGGGTAAGTGCCCAATCCCGCACCAGCAGGTGGGAATCCCATCAACCCACTTGCCGTCTCCAATTTCTCTAACTTTTGTAAGGATTTGCGAGTTTGGGTGGAAAGACTTTTTCTGGTTAGAAGACTTTTGTGGAGGCGAGAGCTTGGCTTAGAGACATCAAGAGGATATTCGGACAATTAGAATTGGATGATCAGCAGCGAGTTCAGCTGGCATCTTGGTAGCTATAAGAGGAGGCTTCCTATTGGTGGAAGGTCATAGAGTTAGAAGGAAGGGAGGTGACTTGGAATGGATTCCGAGAGCGGTTTGATAGGATGTTTTTGTCTCAAGTAGAGGAGAGTATTCAGTTAGAGCGATTTATCAATTTCAAGCAAGGAAGTTTGTCAATGAAGGAGTACATCAACCAATTCAATGAATTGTCGTGGTTCGGAATGGAGTTGGTGAATACGCCGCAGGAGAAAGCTATGAAGTTTGCAAAGGGATTGAATCAGCCCCTTCAAGGATTGTTGTTGACTCACGTGCCGATGAGAGCTACTTATGAGTCTTTGGTGGAGATGGCGCTTATGTCAGATACAGTCAAGGAAGGAGAGTCAAAGGAAGTTGTTAAGTCGGAAGGTCCGAAGAAGAAATGGTGGAGGAACAATAAAGAGAAGAAGAAAGGCGATGGCCCTCATAAGAAGATTAAGAAAGGATTGAAGTGTGGTAGCCGTGGAATTATGGGACATGTCGCCAGGGATTGCAAGAGGGAGAAGATGAAAGGAAAGTGCTTTAATTGCGAGAAGCCCGGTCACTTGAGTAGGAATTATCCACAGAAGACGGGACAGGGAGCTATCACACCGGTCGCGCAGATTCAGGCGTTAGACACAGCACCTTCAGGCAGCATTCCGGATAGAGGTAGGAAAGTCACAGTTGAAGGTTTGATTTCTATTTCTGATTTTCCCATTCGAACTCTACTCGATTCTGGAGCATCACACTCTTTTATCTCTAGTTCTCTTGTGGAATAGACCACATTGTTGTTTCAAACCCCATAGGAGGATCGGCACACTTATCAATAGTTTTTAGGGGTTTGAAAATTATTATCCTACGCGTAGAATTCGACTGCGACGCTTATGTTTTGGGATTTTCGGGTTATGGGAAGATTTTGGCGATGGATTGGCTATCCAAATATGGAGCTATATTAGACTACGAGAGGAGAGTCGTTAGACTAGAGACATGCAGCGGTAGGTCTCTCGAGATTTCTTGCAATCCGCAAGGGTCAATCATGTTGAGTTTCCTTTATTCCCTCGATTCATCTTTGGCAGAGCTAGATTCGGTTCCTATTGTCAGAGATTTTCCAGACGTCGTTGAGGAGGTTAGGGGACTACCCCCTAAGAGAGAGATTGATTTCAAGATTTTTTTTAACTGAGAATGTTAAGCCAGTAGCATTACCTGTGAGGCACATGGCACCTAGGGAAAGGAAGGAATTGAGCAAGCAGATCCGTGAGCTTTTGGAGAAGGGTCTCATAAGGAGGAGCATATCGGAGTGGGGAGCACAGGTCTTTGGAGAGGTCCTAAATAAGTTTGTGGTGGTATTCGTGGATGACATCTTGGTATTTTCCAAGAATATGGAAGAACATGCTGTTCATTTAGAGGAGGTTCTTCACACACTTCGTAGTCATCATTTGAGAGCTAAGTTTTCGAAGTGTCACTTTTGGAGAGAGGAGGTACATTTCTTGGGGCACGTGGTCTCGAAGGAAGGCTTGGCTGTTGACCCCGCTAAGGTGATTACAGTGCAAGATTGGAAGGCCCCCAAGAACGTCACCGAAGTTAGGAGCTTCCTAGGACTGGTGGGCTACTATAGGAAGTTCATTTGAGACTTTGCTAAGATTTCGGCACCACTCGCGTGACTTACTAAGAAGAATAAATCATTCGTCTAGGACGTGGATTGTGTGGATTCCTTCACGAAGCTTAAGAGAGCCCTTACTAGTGCACCAGTGTTAGTTTTACCGATGGAGCTAAGCCTTTTACTGTATACACTGATGCATGTGGGATGGTTTTAGGAGCGGTGTTGATGCAAGAAGGGAGGGTAGTATGTTATGGTAGTAGGTAGTTGAGGACACATGACAAGAACTACCCTACCCACGATTTGGAGTTATCTGCCATAGTTTTTGCACTCAAGTCTTAGAGGCACTATTTGCTTGGAGAGAAGTTTGAGCTTTTCACTGACCACAAGTCATTGAAGTACCTATTCTCGCAGAAGGACTTGAACTTGAGGCAGCAGCGGTGGATGGAGTTTTTGGCATCGTGCGATTTTAAGATAGCTTATACCCCTGGAAAAGGTAATGTTGTTGCGGATGCATTAAGTAGGAAGAAGGCAACCCTTAGTCCTTTGTTCGTAGAGTGGAGGAGCTTGGAGTTTATTTCTACTTTTGATTTTAAGCCCTCTACGGACATTACCCCTGGATTATTAGCCATGCTTGAAGTGAGGCCTACCCTTATGGATCAGATTTGCTCGAGGCAACAAGAGGATTCGGAGCTCATGGACATTATGGATAGGATTAGCCGAGGAGAGGTCTCTAGACATCTCCAACGTTATTCCATAGATGGTAGAGAGTGGCTTAGGAGAGATGGAAGGCTTGTGTTCCCCGCACTGGTGACTTGATGAGAGCGGTTTTAGTGGAAGCACACCATTCCCGTATGACTATTCATCCGGGTGGTGACAAAATGTATAGGGACAAAAAAGGATGTTTTATTGGAATGGCATGAAGAAGGATGTGGCAGAGTTTATAGCTAAGTGTCTTATTTGTCAAAGGGTTAAGGCAGAGCAGCAGAAACCCGATGGATTACTTCAGTCCTTAGATGTGCCAGAGTGGAAGTGAGACAACATTTCGATGGATTTCATAGATGGTTTACCCCATTCTAGAAAGGGGAATACTAGCATTTGGGTAATCGTGGACCGTTTAATCAAAAGTGCCCGCTTCATTCCTGTTAAGAGTAAGAGGACGACATCTTATTTGGCATCCCTATATGATCGAGAGAAAGTCCGACTTCATGGAATTACCTCTAGCATAGTGAGTGATAAAGACCCTATTTTTACTAGCGAGTTTTGGAGAAGCTTGCAAGAGGCTTTAGGGACGCAGCTTAGATTGAGTACGGCCTATCACCCTCAGACTGATAGCTAAACGGAGAGAGTTAATGGAGTGCTTGAGGACTTATTTTGGATGTGCATTTTGGATTTTGGAGGAGCTTAGGAGGATCATCTTCCATTGGTGGAGTTCACGCATAATAACAGTTACCAAGCAAGCAAAGGAATGGCACCATTCGAGGATTTATATGGGAGACCTTGTAAGTCACCTTTATGTTGAGTGGAGTCTACGGAGAAGTTGCTGCTTGGGCCTGACATGGTGAGGTAGACATTGGAGAAAGTGGATTTGATTCGACGAAGGATGAAGATAGCTCAAAACAGGCAGAAACCTTATGCGGACAAGCGGAGGAGAGACATTGAGTTTGAGGTTGGAGACTTAGTATTTATCAAAGTATCCCCGCTTAGGAAGGTGGTAAGGTTCGGATCGAATGGAAAGTTAGCCCCCAGATTTATTGGACCATTTCCATTCATGGAGAGAGTTGGGAAGATGGCTTACCGAGTGAAGCTACCAGAAAGGCTCACAGGAGTGCACACCGTTTTTCATGTTTTGCACTTGCGAAAGTGCTTAAATGACTCAGCGGAGGTTGTAGAGCCTAGTTAGTTAGAGGAGGTGGAAGTAGAAAGGGAAGAATTAGTTCAGCTTATCCCCACGAAGATTGTTGGAAGAGACACCAAGTGATTGAGGAATAAGGAGGTTCCGCTAGTGAAGGTGCAATGAGGAGACGATGTTGCAGATGCTTCATGGGAGACTGAAGAAAAGATTCGTACTTCTTATCCTCATCTTTTCGATAGTAAGTTTTAGAATTTCCTATTTTCCATCTTTAGTTTTAAATAGGTTCTTTCCTTTATTATCCTTTGGGAGGGTAGAACTTAGGATTTAACCTATGGATGGTAGGGTTTGATGTAAACATGTTAATAGAACATGTTATGTATGATGTATGCAAGTGGTTGCATGTGTTTGCTTGTGGATGTTATGGACGCATATACTTACACTAGGCACTATTATCTCTTAGGGATCGGGCTAACGAGGACACTAGAGTATATACATATGGATGTGTGCGCATTTTTATCCTATTTTCCATGGTTGCTAAAATTGGATGATTTTCATACGATTGTTGCATTTGGATGATGTTTGTAGCACGCATATAGAACTGTCAGTTATCATTAGGGAATTTGCATTCATTTGGATACATGGCACGGACATGATTGCATAAAAGGAGGTCAACTAAATCAGTGGACCGCCTAATCTTTTGCATTAGTTAGTGATATGGACACTACACTAATCGCATAAGTATCATAAATTGTATTAGAAAAACTCAAGGACAATGGATGAATAGATGATGGATGAGTAGTTGGTTGTAGAACTTGGATGAAAACATTTAGTACATTATTTTATCGTTAGAGATTTCAGGGACGAAATCTGTGATGCCCCACCTCTATACCCACGCTAACCAAGAACACTACGATGTAGTGCTGTCAATTAGCACGGAGAATAAGGCTGTTGAGGAGCGACCATATGTATAATTGCTTTGTGCGAGTACCGATATGCCAGATAAAAGTATAACTTTTCATCTCAAGAGGAAACCCGACATACCAATACAAACTCAAAGCTACTACACAGTGGCTATATGGATTTCGGAAAGAAATATAGAAATAAGCATAACATAAATCAGTCACGGACATTCATATCACAAAGGCGGAAATAGATATGAATATAACACATGAAAGTGTACATCAGAGTAGTGGTCTAACAAGATCCACAATATCACAAAAGAAAAGATACAAGTGCTAGACAACATAATATGTATACATCAATGAGTCAATATATCGAATGTATACAACCAAAAACTACAATGCTAATGAAGTTAGCCAAAAGTCAGATGATAGTCCCAGATAAGAAGTCACGAGGAAGCACCTGTAAAATCTCAGTCTGACTCGAGTATTATTTAAGAAGAAAATAATAAACGGATCAGTCTAGCTATAATTATCAGATAAAATGAGATATAAGAAGAGATATAATAAAAACGTATGATAACAAAAAATGTCATACCTTGACAAGTATACATTAGAAAATCAACAAAGGAAAATCATACGAAATATCTCACGAATCTCATAGCATAAAAAGAATGTCATATTCTTTATTTAATTCACCAAGCCACAATAAATGACATACATATCAATGCCAACTGAAAAAGGTGGTGAAACATAAATTCCAGAAATCACAACGAGAAATCCAGAAATCACAAGAAAAGAGGATGGCCAATCCCATAAACTGAACATCGACGCACCTAGAAAGATACGCCCCATGTAAAGTCTAGCATCGATACACCTAGAAAGATGCACCACATGCAAAGTCGAACATCGATGCACCTAGAAAGATACGCCCCATGCTCTAGCATCGATACACCTAGAAAGATGCACCCCATGCAAAGTCGAACATCGACGCACCTAGAAAGATACGCCCCATGATCTAGCATCGACGCACCTAGAAAGATACGCCCCATGCATCAAAAAAACATCGACACACCTAGAAAGATACGCCCCATGTAATGTCTAACATCGATGCACCTAGAAAGATACACCTCATGCAAAGTCGAACATCGACGCATCTAGAAAGATACGACCCATGCATAGACGAACATCGACGCACCTAAATAGATACGCCCCATGCCCCGACTTATTGAGCCGATTGCTCCATGAAGCAAATAAACATCGACGCACCTAAATAGGTACGACCCATGCGTGAAATAAACATCGACGCACCTAAATAGGTACGACCCATGCGAGAAGTGAGACGAAGCTCATTAAAACGAGGAACAGTCCTCCACATGGACAAAGAGACATCGCACATTGCTAGTTAAACCATAAAATGATCGTCATTGATCATCAAGAAGTGTCGATCACACTAAGCTAGTAAATATAAGAGTTTAGCTTCATGTCCCATAACCACTTGCTTAAGTCAAATATTTACGAACAGATTGTAGATTTCCACTCGAAAATTGTCACAAGATTTTCAATCGAACAAGTCCATAAATTAACCGACAAAGTAAACGCAAGCGTTTCATACCACTTGTTTTGCTAAGCCGTTTAATTACATTTTCTCATACGAATGAGGTAAAGGTTTGCATATACTAATAGATTAGAAAACAGTTTTATAAACGAGCTTTGTATTAAAAATAGAGTTGAAATCATCTTTGTAAAGAGTTTGAGTATTTACTATTAGTATAGAAACCTTTGTATTTTTAAAGTGACAAATCATAGAAGTGATTGTAGAAACAACCAATCATAAAAATTCACATCCGAAGACGTGAATCAATTCCAAAGAAATCAATTTCAAATCCACCAAAATGGATATTTTCGAAAATCCCAAAACAAAGAAGTCATCAATGAAGAAAATAAATGATAACGACAAATCGGATAATCCTCGAATCGATGGAAATTGAAATCCCGAAATAAATAGGCAAAACAGGTAAAACAGAGTAGGTCACATACCCCAGACGTCTGAGGTAAATACTCAGACGTCTGCAGGAAGTTTCGGGAACTTCCTGAAACAGACCCCAGACGTCTAAGCCTACCTGCAGACGTCTGGTGACAAGCTGAACTTGTTTTTCAGCCTAGTGGGAGAAAAATCTCCCACACTTTCGCCCGGTCGAGCAATGGACTTCGGGGCTTTTGTCAATCGATAATTCGGCCCTATAGGCTCTCCGATTCACAACCAAAAGCATGTTCACAATTCAAAGCAAGGAGTTTCAAAGTTTTGACTTCAAAACATCAAAAATTGAAATGTTCGCCAAAGCAATTCAAACCAAAAGCAATTGAACATGAAATAGTGTTAGGAATTCATACCCAACATCAAAGATGGTTATAGTCATAGATGTGAGATAAAAATCTCACCTTTGAACCCAAACAAATGAAGAAGAAGCTTTGAAGCAATGGCAAGAGAAATTACTCTTCAATTCCAACACAACAAGCTTGAATCAAAGCTTAAAAGAAGCACATTCCCAAAGTTAGGTTTAGGAATTTCTGAAATTGGAAGGAGAAAGAGTTGGAGAAGAAGAAGGAGATGCTTACCCATGGGTTCTCTTTGATTTTGGAGCAATAATTTGAGATTGAAAGAGGAACTAGGGCTTGGAGTTTTAATTTCCCATCTCTACCACCATTTTTGCTTTAGAACTGAAAAGAGGAGGAAGTGAGAGTGAATGGGGAGGGATAGTTCAGTTTGGGGTATAAGGATGACTAATGGGCTGAACCCAAACCCAAAGTGAAAAAGGTCGAATTTTTAGCTAGCTCCAAACATATCGAAGTTTATACTTAAAAGATTGCAAACGATGTTTTGAACTCAATGGAAGTGGTCACGAGTCCTAATTCGACTGTTTGCAAAAAGTAGCTTTTTGGACATCAATCTGATTAACGATTCTATATTTAAATAAAACATTTAAATATAAAATCGATAAATATGCGGGTTGTTACAAAATCCCTTAAGGAGGGGAGAATGTAACAACCCGAAATTTAATCCATAATAATTAAGTGAAAATAAGGGACACATCCTTAAAATCAAACATAATACACAAAACATCCTCCTCATAAAAAAGATATAAATTACATTCATATTTTCAAATACTACAATTTTCTTTCGTACAATACCCCTCTTCTCCGTTGCAGCAATGTTGATTCTTCATGTATACGCATGTTATTCTCACATCCATAATTAAAATTTGCACCACATTAATTATCAATTTTTAAAATGCAATGCAATAACTTCTTGTAGAAACGACGGATTAAGAAACCGTTTTCACCATTAAATCACAAATTTTATTATCTTTCTAACGAGTGGCATTGTGCATATGTAAAAACAATGGCAGGGCAAGCTGTTCGTGGATCCAACTATATGCAATTATATGGTATGATTGCAGATAATTCTGCAATTATATGCAATAATCACAGAAATGTCTGCAATTATATGCAATAGTTGCAAACATTTCTACAACTTTATGCGGTAATAATTGCAAACATGTCTGCAATTATACCATATAACTGCAATTATATGCAATAGCTGCAACTTTATGCAATAATTGCAGACATGTCTGAAATTATACCATATAATTGCAGAAATGTCTGCAATTATATGCAATAGTTGTAAACATTTCTGCAACTTTATGCAATAATTGCAGACATGTCTGAAATTATACCGTATAATTGCAGATATGTCTGCAAATATATGCAATAGTTGCAACCGTATGCAATAATTGCAGACATGTTCGTAATTATACCATATAATTGCAGAAATGTCTGCAATTATATGCAATAGTTGCAGACATTTCTGCAACTATATGCAATAGTTGCAGACATTTCTACAACTATGCAATAATTGCAGAAATGTCTGCAATTATATGCAATAGTTGCATATTTGAAAAACAATCGAAGATGTTTAAAATTTGCAGAATTGTCTGCAAATATATGGAATAATTGCACCTTTACTGCAAATATGATTTTTTTGGTATCAACAATGGATCTCATTTTAAAGATCATAAATTTTTTGATTTTTTGGTGAAAACGGTATGTTGATTCAATGTTTCTACAGAAAGTCATATGCGTTTAAAATGTTAAAAACGTAAAGGGTATTTGGGTCTTTATGTGCACGTGAATTTGAAAACAGAGACTAGAAACTTATTGAAAAAATGGAGGGATGTTTTGTGTATTTTCAAACCTTACCAAGGATGAATGCCAAACGCAACCAATAATTAATTCATTAATTAATGAAATAATAATATAACTTTGTGAAATTAATTGACCCACACGAGTTGCACCATTGTGTCCATGGTAATTTTCTGGTCAATTTCCATATATAGAACGTCAAAATCCGAGCTAATATGAGCAATTTATGAATTAAACAAAAATAAAGAAGAATCGAAAAAAAATGGGCTAGGTCGACCGGCCGGTCGACCTAGGCACCAGGGCGGTCGACCGCCCAGTCGACCCGCCTCACAATTTAAATGAACGAAAGTTTATTTTGTACGTTCGAACGTTGTACGCGTCATTTGCATTCTTTTAACTAATCCGGTCCTTCCGTTCTTGCATCCGATGGCTCCTATTCAGCCTATGACGTGGTTGCATCTTGTTCAATCCTCAAATCCAACGGTCCGAGATCCACTTCTAAACCTATAAATAGAATTCTCATTCCAGATTTTCTCCGCTTGGGTTCACCTTTTTAGGAAGGGCCCTAAAAGGAATAATTTTCCAATAGAGAATCTTTTTAATAAAAATATTTTAATACCCTCAAGTGGATCCGGGAAGACCAAAAGGAAAGAGCTTAGGACCACAGTTGAGTGATTGTCACGACCCAGAAAATCTGTCAATTAAAATTAGAATATTTAATTGATTTTAAATATTAATAAGTAGAATTAATAAGTCGAATAATTTATTTTTCGAATATCTGGATTTAATTGGGTATTTAAATCGATAATTTAATAGTTGAAATTCCAGAAATAATTGAAATCTGGATTAAATGTGAATCAAAAATGATTTATAAAGTTATAATGAATCATATTGAAGTTATAGTGATGTTATAGAACTTTTAAAATTGAATTAAAAGTTAAATTGTGAAAATTGAATATTTTAATATTTAATCGACTAGTGAAATTAGTCATTTTTCGAACAGTCTCAGAATTGGACGAAACTAGTTCCATTGGATCCGTAATAGTTTGTTATTATCGGATTTCAATTTTCGTAGCAATCGGAGTTGTCATTTGACCGTGGTAGCTCCAAACGCATCGAAATTGTTTTAATATTAATTTGGCGAGTTAAAATAGTCATTTTTCAAACAGTCTCGGATTTCGACGAAACCTGTTTCGTCAGATCCATAATGTGATATTATTGTAAGATTTCAAATTTCAAGTCAATCGGATTTATCGTTTGTCCGGGGCAAGCTAAAACGCACAGAAATTTAGTTAACCGATTTAATTTAAAATCGATCGTTTATTGCCATAACTCGCACAGACGATCGAATTAGCTCCCGAAACACGTTCCATTGTGTTCGGAACGTGGGGTAAACCTTAGAAATGCTAGCCGGCACGCTCGATTTGGAGTTCGAAAATTTTGGGATGAATAATGTTTTGTGAAAATTTCTATAAAAGGCCCTTGTTTTTCTATTTTTCACAATTTCCAAAACCTAGCTAGGGTTTTGTTTCCAGCCGCCATATGTATATTCAATGGCCAAAAATTTGCAGCTTTCTTCCCTTAATCTCTTCCAATCTACAATTCTTTACGCTTCGACTTCAACTGCAAAAGTGTAGAGCTTTACGTCGTCTTCAGATCCATACGGGTACTTCGTCGAATCGTCGACCAGAGACGGAGAAATCAACCCGCGTTCACCCTCCGTTCACACACATTTTTCGATGAAGAGGGAGTGCCGAGCTCTGCCACGCGCACGGTGGAGGTGGAGTGGACAACATGCTTTCATTTGATATAGGCCGATCAACTTCTACTTCGTCGAAGGGGTTGCGAAAATCAAGTGGGAAGAGGTGGCTTATTGGGTTTCTTCGAACAAAGAACACGCCTAGACGAAGAAAGGAAATTGCGGCCAGGATCTTGGGTTCGAAAATGAACGACCTGATTTGTTTTAAGGTTTAAAATAATAAAAGAAATTGTAATTTAATTATATTATAATTCGTCAATGTTTAAAATGCAATAACTTGTTCATACGAGGTCGGAAAATTACGAAACAAGTTGCGTTGGAATCGTTTCAACGAGCATTACACGATGGATCGGGATTGGTAATTTTTTGAGCTAGTGAAAATTTTGGTTGAAATTAAACGTCTGTTTAATTTCAATCGGAATAAATCGCTATTGCAACGAATAAAAGCAAGGTGAGAACTTCTCACTCAATCGAATATTTTGTTTCGATTTAAATTTTAAATGGTTAGATTTAAAATTGCTTGATTGTGTGGATTGAATGATGATTGCTATTTATTGTGTTAAATAGACCCTATACGCCATATATTAAGCGAAGGTTATTTATTAAAAACATATACCGCGATAATTTCACATTGAAGTGGAATTGGTATTATATATGTATATAGCAATATATATATATATATTGGAATATGTATATATTGGAGTTGTTGATTTCCCGCATTGTATAGCGGATGAGACCCTATTGCGCGGCATAATAGAGGATAATATTTATAAATCCCATATACCGCGATAATTTCACATTGAAGTGAAATTGGTATTGTGCTAACATCTGTGGATGCAGGGAAACAGGTTGGAGGGATCCAACTGGATTCCTCAAACATTTGAATTTATTTCAGTGTTGTGTGTTGATTTATTTAAAATCGACATGTGATTATTTATTTATAATCTGTGAATGATTATATCTGTGATTGGATTCTTTGAAGGCTATGATTTAGCCGAATATATTTTTGGTATCGTTGGATACCAGAAATGAATATATTGGATTTTTGAAATAAAAGTTGGAAATTTTAAGTAAATTCTTTTGAAAGAATTGGGTGAATTTAAAAGAAGGAATTTTAAAGTATAAAGTTGATTTTTGAAATCTTATCGAAGTATTTCTAAAATATGGAAAAAGTCTTTTATAAATAGATTTTGAATAGTATTATTCGAAAGTTGGAAAATTTATTTAAAATGGAATTTTAAATGGTTTGGAAGAGATAAATAAATTTATTTTAAAAGGTGATTAAATTTAGAAATCAAATTTAAAATTGATTTGGTATTTGAAAATGGATATTTGGAAATTTAATTTCACAATGGAATTTATAAAGGAAAGGGAAATTTGTTTTAAAAATAAACATTGATTTATTTTTAAGTGTGGAAATAAATTTACAGATTTGGAATGTAAATTTGAAATAAATCGATAAGGATTTATTTAATCGGTTTAAATGAACCATAATATGATTTGAAATTGGTTTTCAAATGTGAAAGTGTGGAAATTATATATCTCGCGAAGAGATTTGAAATTTAATAATTTGGGAAAAATTATTTAAATTGATTGATTGTTGTGAATGTTGTTGATAGTTAAATAACCGACTATCAATATTTGCTTTTGAAATGGCACTTGATTTGTTTTTAAAACGAACGCGCACTATTTGGGGTAGCCGGGAAAAGACCTTTGTGTCATATAACCCATTCCGAATTAGTGATACGACGATATGGATCGTATTGAGACCGGTGTTGAAGACTGGATATTTTCGAAAATGAAAGGACAACCTGTCGAATGTCTCTTCACCGATTTGCTTCGGTATAGAGATTTATATCACTCTTTTTGTGATGGAAAGTCCGGACGTGATTAGAAATTATCCGGATTTGCAAGGGCTTCTTTGGAAGTGCCTTCGGTTCTGTTCGAACCCGGGATAGACTTGTATGGATGTGTGTCTGACATTACACTTTGAGATGTAAAGCTGGTTTCTATCAAATACATTTCTGTTGGTGGCGGAGAATTTATTCTCTTAGCTTAACACCCTTCTCTGAGACGTACGAGCTCAGAGGTTATGTAGTCGATGGTTACTAGTGCTACATTCCCAATTTGGTAATGTGGCATACGAAGTGCTGTTGATCATTTTTTTTATCAAAGCGTTGCTTTGTGAAAAAGCGTAGTTTTGTGGACGAGACTTCATCGAGCCTCACAACCCGGTAATGGTCGAAACAGGAATGTTGCGGCAAAGGTTTGCAGGGGTAGTGCCCCTAGGGTATGTCATTTCCTTCTGGATAAAAGGTGATATCATGGTATGGAGCCCAGATATTTTACCTATGTTGATGCCACACATTTATTATACTTTTGTGGTTGTTGCTTTGTGATTGTGGATCCTCGAATAAAGGTCGGTGACGACCGGGGGATGACATAGCTCGTGTGTTAGTTACCTAGTCACAGCTCGGTTAGAGCGTGAGGTAGCGTCGGCCTTGTGTTTGTAGAGATCCGGTTAGGATCCGGGGCATCTTTCTAGAGGCGTTTCTATTTCGGTAAGGAAGTTCCTTAGCCTGATCATTTGTTGGAATACCAAAGAAACAATATGAACCCTGTATGGTTTTTAGTTGTATTACCTGCTATGGAATGTGGCGGTAACCTGCTACTGAACGTAGTAGCTATAGTAGGAATACAATAATGGTTGTATGCTGGCTAAGATTAATATTATATTTTCGAAATGGTTTTCGACACTATGCACTAATGATAATAATATCGAATGATTTTGCGTAGTAAGCATTTTTGACTATCATAAGAAGAAATCTCCTCCAATTCTGCATTTGCATTGTGTGTGTGGCGGGAGGTCTTATGGTAGTTTCATTTTCCAAAAGCATTGCGAAAATGTTTTGTTTTCTTTGAGAAGATAAACTGTTTTAGTTCTCACACCAGTCACTATGACTGACCTGGAGTTTATTGTTTTCTTCCTAAACTCTGGGTGCCCACCAATTTACACACGGGCAGTCTAGAGTCAGGTTATCAGGTCATTCTGGATTCGGGAGATGCTGTGGAGCTCATTGGCGAGCTGGATGGCGAGACGTATCACTTGTATATGATATTAATTATTCCGTTGTGTATTCTGTATGAGGACAAGTTTATATAACTGTCCAGTGTTGTATTGTTGTTGTAAACTCTGATGATGATGCAATGTATAAAATGATATAGTTCTTTATTTTAAAGATTATTCATTTATCTATTATATGTTGTTCCGCTGCGAATGTGAGATTCTGATATTGTTTCTGTTTCTGTTGTTTCTTCTTTCTTTTCCTTCTGTCTTCTTCTACCTCTTCTTTTTCTACATAACAATTCGGTTTTCGGGCATTCGATTGCTCGGCAGTTGATACAGTGAATGTATTAATGTCGATTTTCGAGCGTCGAAAAGTCGAGTCGTTACAGTGATTGTGATTATTTTAGATTTCTTTAAGTAATTTAAAATAATAGGATTTCCAATAGTTGTAGAATCACTACGATATTTGGAATAACCTTTTTAAATAGTTTATTTACAGTTTTTAGAATTATTTTCAGTCTATTTCTTTTAGCTATTCTTTTCAGTTAATTTTAGTTTATTTGTGTTATTTTAGCTTTTCCATTAATTTATTGTTTATTTACAGTATTTTAATTTATTTACTGTTATTTACATCTTTTTCCTACGCTTTGGATTTTCTTCTATTTTCAGTTTTCTTTTATTTTTCCTTCTTCTTCGCGTATGGATTAAAATAGATTAAATGCGAATATGGATTAAAATTATAAGAATACTGAAATAACGGAAGATAAGATGTAAATTGTAAATACTGTAATAAAAATGGAATTAAGACTAAAATTGAGCCTAATTATGATATTGATGTTAGAATTGGACTAATTATATATAATTGGCCTAGTTACAACTTAGAATTATAGCTAAAAAGTGTATAAGATGAAAGAAGCTTATTTTTACACTTAGGCCTTGGGTTAATTAATAAGCATGATTATAACGTAGGTTATAATAAGAAATAGAACATAGTGAGGCTTATTTTAAGACTTAGGATAAATTAATAAGCACAAATAGTAAGAACTAAGGTAAAGGCTTATTTAAATAATTTATCTAAGTTAATAAGCAAAGAATTAAAGTAGAACCTATACCATATAACATTCCCTTATTTCTATGGACACGGTGTTTCACATAACCCTGAAGTGAAACGAGGTGTCTCACATAACCCTGAAGTGAGACGAGGGACACATTAATAACGGTAGTAAATGGTCAATAATTAGAAATCCAAATAATGGGGATTTGAGGAAAGGGGCGCAATTAGATATTGTTTTGATGACGGGCCATACCAACAGCATTTGCCCTATTAATTCTATGGACACGGTGTTTCACATAACCCATAATTGAACGAGGTGTCTCACATAACCCTAAAGTGAGACGAGGTGTCTCACATAACCCTGAGGTGAGACGAGGTGTCTCACATAATCCTGAAGTGAGACGAGGGACACGCTTATGCTGGAGCTTGATGTAATAAGAAGACCCAATAGGTGGTACAACAGATAACATGAGCATGGTGGTGGTTACGCGTGCGACTTCCATTCGGGTGCTTAGTAATCGTTATGGGTTCTAAGCGCTTAGTGTGTGCCTTTCGTAGGCACTAATGTCTACTGCGTAGGGAGCTTTAGCATCCGGTCTACAGTAGATTCTATGTAGTAGCAGGTCGATCAATAGGGTAGTATTAGGATTCAGCCTAATCTTAGCACCTATCAAAAACAAGTGCAAACAATCAAAGTTAATCAATTATGTTGATCTAGTTAATTCATGATTATTTCCAGCTTATTTATTCTCTCTATTTCCTTTCTTTCCTTTTATATACTAGAACTGTTGTAAGGTCTCTTACTTTTACTTTGCTTAAAGATCCTAGTAATTACTATCATTCACCAGATTTTTAGTCTGACCCACTCCTCTATTTTCCCATTTTCCCTTCATAGGCAATTAGGGGCAAGAAAGATAGACCGTATCTTCTTAGAGACTTGGTGGCCCTATCATGTATTCCTTTTTTTCCAGCTTTTAGTTCTTTCATTGTACTAGCACTATATTGAGGGAAAATTTTGTGTTTGTACTCTAGTTTTTCTGATGAGACTGAGATTTTATTTTCATAAGACAATTGTATTTGGTATTTGGAACATATGTGGTTTGTCTGAGGTACTTATGAAGTATTAATTTTTAAAATCACTTATTATTTTTAATTACTTCCGATGTGTTATTATCTATCTATTTTGTCTTGTGAATCTTAGTCTCTGCTAGTTTTAGTTATAACTACAACACACCAGGCCTTTTAGTGTGTCCCTTTGGGTATACTAAGGGTTGTGGGGTGTTCCAATATATATGAATAAATAAGTATAAGTTTATAGGAAATCACAAAAGAGACAAAAGGAAAGAAATAAAAGATGACAAAGTTGAATGATTCATCTTCCCCTTTTTGACAAACTTGATTTATGCAGCATTCAATTAGCAACCAATGAATCATTATGACATAAGATTAGGAATAGCCAACAATAATTCATATGCATAAACTACTGCCTCGTTTAAAATTGTTTGATATGAATAAAGCATTTAAACTATACAATTTGAAATATAAACATTAAGTTATATATATATATATAGTTATTTCTATATAATTATTAACCCAAAATTTCTTAATTAATTCAAATAAACCATATAACATTAAAAATTTCTGATGTATTTATGAACTTATATAAACTTAAATCAGTTAACAAAATATATATGTATACAATTAAATCAAGAGATTAAACCTATATGAATTTTTTTTCTTTTTACAAAAGTGAAACATACTAAACTGAGCAATATATTAATAATCCTTTGAATACTTAAAAAGTATTAGTCATGTCAAATAGGGTGATAAATTTATAAGTTTATTGTAATCAACTTATTATTAAAACATCCTTTAATCATGTGTGGATTTAAATTACAATAAAATGTAGATAATAAGAACAAATAAAATTTCAAATCTAAAGAGATTCAACCTTATCTGAATAATTTTTATTAAAAAAAAGTGAAACGCACTAAACTGAGCAATATATTAACAATCCTTTGAATACTTAAAGAAAGATATTAGCCATGTCAAATAGGGTAACAAATATATAAATTTATTGTGATCAATTTATTATCCAAACATCCTTTAATCATGTATGGGTTTCAATTAGAATAAGATGTAGATAATAAGAACAAATAAATTTTCAAATCTAAGGAGATTCAACCTATATGAATAAATAATTATAAAACAAAACATGATACATACTGAACTAAGCAATACGTTAAAATCCTTTGATTAGTTAAAGAAGGATAATTGTGTTGTCAAATAGGGTAACAAATTTAGAAATTAATTGTAATCAATTTATTATCAAAACATCATTTAATCATATGTAAGTTTCTATTACAGAAAAAATGCAAACAATAAGAACATGTAAACATTCAAATCAAAAAAATTACGTTTTGATTTGAAAGTTTAAACATAGATCTAAAATTAAAATATTGTCTAATCATATACAAGTTTTAGTTTTGATTTATCCAAATAAAAAAACCAATCAATTCATATAATAAACAATTTGAAATACATAATCCATTTTCAAATCAAATGAGACAATATTATACACATATAAATTAAGATATTCAATTTTGTTCATTAAAACATTATATCAAAATTATTAGAATTAAAAGACCATACCTTAATTCCAAAGCCTTGAAGTACACCTTGAAACATTGAATTTTTTCCCTAGATGTAGCCAATGAATCGTACCTTGAATGATGAATCAAATCTTCTAGATTCAGAAATCAGGACCCAAATGTTGCGAGAATCAAAAGGAATAAACCACTTTTTATTCCTTGATTTTATTTGTATTTGATTTTGGGAATAATTGAAGCCATGGAAGATCTCATATTTTCAGCCACTAAAGAAAAGGAGAACCAGAAAAGTTATAGAAAAAAGAATGAAAAATGAGAAACTCAATTGTACGTACATAATTAATTAGAGAATATGTTTTATTTGAAAAAAGAAAACCTTTCCCATTCTTTAATTAAAACTTCTCTAATTAATTCTCTTGATTAACTTTCTCTTTTCACTCCTATTTCTTTACATGGTATGGCTGAAAATTACGTGTGATCAAATGACATAAGATTCCATAAATTAAAGCATGTAATTATCTTTTATTTAATTACAATGATATCATATATCAATGCACGCAAATGTAACTTTTATAAATGCATTCAAATAATTACAAATAACTCCCAAACATCAAATAAAATAAATAATAATTAATATTTCTCAAATACTAATTAATTTAATTAATTTACAACTTTTTATAAATTAATTAAATCATGTGGTTTTTCGGAGAATTCATCATTACGGTTGTGCGACGCAAAGGTGTAAATTCAGTCAGCGATTAATATTGAACGATTCAAATATTAACGTTCACACATCACTTAGCAGGTGGTGTGACATTTTGGCTGAATTCATCGCTTACACATCTTTTGGTAAAATCCAATTTTACTTATTATAAGTCGTACCTAATAGTGACAATTATTTACACCAATCCTCTTCGTCAAAACTATATCACTTTGAATTTATGGAATTTTGTAATGGTCAAAATTCCAATATCATCCACATTCAACTTTATATCCAAACAAAAAGTCTTTGGTTAAATAATAACAATTATTATTAACCGAAACGCTCTGGCCAGAGACTTTGACTTTGAGGTGGCTTCAGTTGACCGTGATATTAACCTCATATAACCGAGGAGATGAATCCTCTCTTGGATAGTGTTTCACTTCCAATGCTTTCACTCGACCCAACTATATTTGTTCGATGGACGTCGTGCCACGATTTAACTATAATCAAAGCGGAGCTTTCACATTGAAGATCAACTGTATTCTCAACTCGAAAAAACTTCATAAATTAGTCACATCTATATTCTCTGCTTGACCTTAGTTATATTAACCAACAGAAAACTATCGAGTGAGTCATTCCATACTTATCCAATAACTATCAGTACGTAACCTCTTGGTGCCCACAACAGTCATGAGTGATACATTGCCCAACATTTGGAGAGCGATACGTACTCTTGTCTCAACGGATACATCGATACCCAATCTCGATGATCTTGACTAGGAACATTTAAAATGGTATATTTGTTTCATTGTGATAAATTACTCACGGTTACAGCACTTTGTAACTACTATCACAAAACATACCATTTATGAATTTTCTATTAAATATACTTTTAATTAAATTGATTAACTGATATAACCACATTATATCAAGTATATAATAGAAAGAAAACACCTTTATTTTGAACAAGATTGGTCAACGAGTCAGATATATGTAACAAATTACATAATTTCCTCTAGGGCATACCTCTAACTCTACACCAAATAACAGCCAGCTTTGGAAATCTAAGTTTCGTTGGGTCTTTTCTAGGTCGGTATTTAGGTATATTTTAGGGCGGGTTGTTAAACTCTGAAAAGTGGATTTCTTGGATTGAGAGAATCCCGAAGACTAGTGTATCATCCATATCTGTAAATGGAATCGATGGTAATAAAATCCAATCAAAATGAGGGCTTAGGCAGGTGATCCTCTTCCCCTTCTTTCTGACATAGCTGCATGCGTTTTCAATAGAATTATTAAACTAGGCTAAATAATAACATCTTACCATGTACTGGAAGTGAGATCACTTCCGAGGGAGTAGCTTCTCTCCGGTATGTAGAAGACACTCTCATATTATGTTCCCATCAGCCTCATCACATCGCATCAGTTAAACTTATTTTATATAACTTTGAGGTGCTATCGAGACTTAAATTTAACTTCCATAAAAGCTCAGTGTTAATTTTAAATGATTTTGCAAACGTCTTTGTAGACGATGCCACAACCCTAAACTATAAAACTATGGACTTTCCCATCAATTATTTAGGCATAACAATTAGACCCAAAAAACCCAAAAAGGAAGACTAGAACTCTATTATTGATAAAGTAAGTAGTAGACTACCATCTTGGAAAGCTAACTTCCTTTCTCGTGCGGGCAGAGCAGCCCTAATTAACTTAACTCTCTCCGTTTTCCGATCTTTTGGATGTCTTACTACAAATTTCTTAAGTGGGTGGCTAATAAAGTTGATAACATTAGAACAAACTTCCTATGGAGGAGGGGTACAGAATGTTCTAAATTAAATTGCTTCATTAGCTGGGATATGTTGTGTAAGCCTAAATCCCAAGGCGGACTAGGTATTATAGACTTAAAATCTCTAAACACCTTCCTCCTTTGTAAATGGATCTAGAAATTCCTAGAAAGCAACACAACAACGTGGAAAGATATAATCAGCAATTACTGCTATAATGGCACTAAAAACCTGTACAAACCCAATAATCAAAGGTTATCCATCTTTTGGAAAAATATTTCCTCTCAATTTCACATGTTTAAGCCGGGCCTGAAATTTGTAACACACTCTAGAAATAAGCGTTATTCTAAAATGATTCTTGAGCTACTCTTTAAGCCTTAAAAATTGATTTTCCTGACCTATTTCTGGTCTCCAACAATAAAAACGATCTTTTAATCAATATTTTCTGACCCAATGAAGTCTTTCATTGGAATGCCTCATTTAATCGAAACCTAGTAGAAAATGTTGGAAAATGTTTTTTTAAAATAAGTGAATTCTTAAAAAATTGACTAAGTATGAAATGGCTCCTATATGGGAATATGAATAGTCCCACATTGTGGGATTATATAAAAGAATCAAGTATTTATACTTGATTATTTGAAGCTAAGTTGAGTCCTTTGGGCACCTAATGATGCTCTTTTGTGAGGAGGGAGACCATGCTTGACCACCACACACGCGCATGCGCGCCGACCGACCGACTCGACTCGACCCGACCCGGGCCAGGCTCGGGTTCGGGCTTATAGTGGTGTAACACTTATATTTATGGTGCAAATTTGTTTAACCGTTTTGACCGGGCTGGAACGGTCAAATCAGACCGTATTAGAGAACGTTACGCAACGTTCATTATTTTGACCCGTTATTTTCTCAGATCCGTTTTTCAAGACCACGTTCCCCCACCAGTAACGTTCTCTTTACTATTCCGCCTTCTTAACTGATAAGAAGACGAAACAGAAAGAACAACATTTAATTCGAATCATTTTCTTAAAATCAGAGCAAATTATTGAGTGAAAATGGAATCGGTTCGTACGTGCAAACAAATCGATACCACCAAACTTTAGAGGCTGTTTTATCCCAGAGGCGGCGGCAGTTGCATCCGAACTGCTTTGCACTACATAGAAAATCGCCGAAACGTCTTCAAGAGAGTGACGTAGTCCACGACTCAGCCGAAGAGACATTGTTTCCAAAAATTTGAAGACGTCGCCAACGACAATGACTTCCGCTGCAGATCTAGATGTCGATGCTCCCTCTTCCCTCTTCCATGTCCCGATGGTCACTACTGCGCCTTTCAGATTCGAAGGCCTCCACTTCAAACGCTGGAGACAGAAGATGGAGTTTTTTCTGACCATGAGAAAGGTGGTGGCCGCGCTGACAACTAACAAACCGTAGCTACCGGACAGGCCAGATGAAGCTGACACAGATCTCATGCGAGCCTGGATAGAAAAATCGACCTAATTGCAGAACTGGAAAGAGCAAGACTACCTGTGCAAGAACTTCATACTCAACGGCCTCAGTGATGACCTCTACGACTAATACAACTCAGACAAAACAGCCAAAGAAATCTGGGAAGCGCTGCAAAAGAAGTATGATACGGAAGAGGCTGGAGTGAAGAAATATGCAGTCAGTCGCTACCTGAAATACCAGATGATGGATGACAGGTCAGTAGAGATGCAGTCTCATGAGCTTCAGAAAATTGCTCATGAGATCATCTCCGAAGGTATGAGTTTGGATGAATAGTTTCAAGTTGCTGTTATTATAGATAAACTGCCTCTAGGTTGGAAAGATTTTAAGAATGTGCTTAGGCACAAGACTAAGGAATTCTCCTTAGAGAGCTTGATAACTCGCCTCCGTATTGAGGAGGAGGCTCGTAAGCAGGACCAGAAAGAGGAAGTGCTTGTTGTCACCAACAACAACACTAAAAAGTCCAAGCCCGCGGTTCTGCAACCGAATCCGAAAAACTTTAAGAATCAGAACCACAACCGCAACAAACAGAATTGGAACCCGCAAGGGAACCAAAAGGGACAGCAAAAACCGACCCAAAAGAATGATTCTGGACAGTTGTTTCTGTGTTACAACTGTGGAAAACCAGGTCATATGGCACGCAAGTGTAGGAACAGACCAGGCCCAACACCGTAGGCTAACCTGACTGAGGAGCCTCTTACGGCTATGATTTCTGAGATTCATCTAGTTGGTGGATCAGAGGGTTGGTGGGTAGACACTGGTGCATCCCGCCATGTCTGCTATGATCGTGCTATGTTCAGTACATACACGGCTGTTGATGATAAGAAAGTGTGGTTGGGAGATTCTCACACCACTACAGTTGCTGGCATTGGAAATGTGGAATTAAATTTTACCTCTGGAAAGATAGTTCTTTTGAAAGATGTTATGCATACTCCAGAGATGAGAAAGAATCTGGTTTCTAGATTTCTCCTTAATAAGGCTGGTTTTACTCAAGTTATAGGGGCTGATTTGTACACTTTGAATTATAAGGGGATGTTTGTAGGGAAGGGTTATGCTTGTGAGGGTATGTTTAAACTTAATGTTGAATCTAATAAAGTAACCAGTTCTGCTTATATGTTATGTGATTTTAATATTTTGCACTCTAGATTATGTCATGTAAATAAACGTATTATTCATAACATGAGCACCTTAGATTTAATTCCTAAAATGTCACAAACTGACTTTGATAAGTGTGAATTCTGTAGTCAAGCAAAAATCACTAAGAAACCCCATAAATCAGTTGATAGAAACTCTGAACCCTTAGATTTAATTCATTCTGACATATGTGAGCTTGATGGCACTTTGACTAGACATGGACACCGTTACTTTATCACTTTCATTGATGATGGCTCTGATTTCACTTATGTATATCTTATGAAAAAGAAAAGTGATGCATTTGATATGTTCAAATTATTTAAAACTGAAATCGAGAATCAATCTAATAAGAAAATTAAGAGACTTCGTAGTGATAGAGGAACATAATATGAGTCTAGTCCATTTCTTGATTTTTATAAATTGAATGGTATAATTCATGAGAGAACTGCACCTTATTCACCTGAAATGAACGGTAAAGCTGAAAGAAAGAATAGGACCTTTACTGAATTAGTTGTAGCTATTTTATTAATTCAGGTGCAGCAAAACATTGGTGGGGGGATATTTTATTGACTGTATGCTATGTATTGAATAGAATCCCTAAATCAAAAAGTAAGATTTCACTTTTTGAAATTTTAAGAAATTATAAACCAAATGTATCTTACTTTAGAACTTGGGGATGTTTGGCATATGTTCGTATACCTGACCCTAAGAGAATAAAATTAGCAAGTAGAGCATATGAATGCGTATTTATTGGCTATGCTGTTAACAGCAAAGCATATAGATTTTATAACATGAATACACATAATATAGTAGAATCTAATGATGCTGATTTTTATGAAACTAAGTTTCCTTTTAAATTAAGGAATAGTGGGGGCACGTCAAATAACACCGTGCCTATTGGAACAGAACTTAATGAATCTTCTGAAATCGAACCTAGAAGAAGTAAAAGAGCAAGAGTTGATAAAGACTTTGGCTCGGATTTTTGCACTTTTACTATAGAGGAGGATCCCACAAACCTCCAAGAAGCCTTATCTTCATTAGATGCCGATTTTTGGCAAGAGGCTATAAATGATGAGATAGATTCCTTGGAATCCAATAAGACTTGGCACTTAGTAGATTTACCACCTGGTTGTAAGTCTATAGGCTGTAAATGGGTACTTAAAAAGAAACTAAAACCTGATGGCACAGTTGATAAATATAAAGCCCGTTTGGTAGCTAAAGGTTTTAGGCAAAGAGAAAATGTAGACTTTTTTGATACTTTTTCACCCGTAACTAGAATCACATCCATTCGAGTACTAATTTCATTAGCATCTATTCATAATTTAATTATACACCAAATGGATGTTAAAACTGCTTTTTTAAATGGTGAATTAGAAGAGGAAATTTATATGGACCAACCTGAAGGTTTTGTAATTCATGGTCAAGAACATAAAGTTTGCAAATTAGATAAATCATTATATGGTTTAAAACAAGCACCTAAGCAATGGCATGAAAAATTTGATAACTTAATAATCTCAAATGGTTTCAAAGTTAATGAAAGTGACAAATGCATTTATTATAAATCTGAAAATGACATTTGCACTATAATATGTTTGTATGTAGATGATCTACTTATTTTTGGATCAAACATTCATGCCATAAACTCTGTTAAATCTTTGTTAAGTGCCAATTTTGATATGAAAGATCTAGGTGAAGCAAGTGTAATCCTTGGTATTAAGATTACTAGGTCTGATAAGGGACTTTCTTTGGATCAATCTCATTATATTGAGAAGATCTTAAAGAAATACAATTACTTGACTATAAACCTGCATGTATACCATATGATCCTAGTGTAAAGCTATTCAAGAACACTGGTGATGGTGTAAGACAGTCTGATTATGCGAGCATCATTGGCAGCCTTAGGTATGCCACTGATTGTACTAGACCCGACATTGCCTATGTCGTGGGATTATTATGCATGTTTACTAGTAGACCTGGTATAGAGCATTGGCATGCTATTGAGAGGGTCATGAGATACCTAAAACGAACCATGAACCTAGGGTTACATTATGAAAAGTTTCCAGTTGTCCTTGAAGGTTACACTGACGCAGACTGGAATACTTTATCTGATGATTCAAAAGCAACCAGTGGCTATATATTTAACATTGCTGGAGGAGCTGTTTCTTGGAAATCCAAGAAATAGACTATTTTGGCTCAGTCTACGATGGAGTCTGAGATGATAGCACTAGCTACAGCTAGTGAAGAAGCAGAGTATTTAAGAAATCTGCTAGCTGAGATTCCCTTATGGGAAAAACCTATACCAGCTGTGTTGATCCATTGCGATAGTACCGCGGCTATTGCAAAAGTACAGAACCGTTATTATAATGGTAAGAGACGACAGATACGTCATAAGCACAACACAGTTAGAGAGCTACTCTCTTCAGGAGCTGTTAGAGTGGATCACATACGCAGTGAGGAGAATTTGGCAGATCCTTTGATGAAAGGACTGGCCAGAGAGAAAGACTTTACAACTTCTAGAAAAATGGGACTATTGCCCTTAGATTGTTGAGTCATGCACAATGGTAACCCGACCTAATGACTGGAGATCCCAAGAACTAGGTTCAATGGGTAAGAACAAGTTGTGTAGTGATATGAGTTGAATATGCTATTTCTCATATATATAGAAGCATATATTCCTGAAGTGATTAGAGGTTGAGTTAATAGAAACTCTTAATGAGATCTATACTCCATTTGGAGTGGAGTACCTACCTTCAGGAATACTCTTGATAGACTCACCTGTGTGAATGTGGAAATTTGGCCGTTTCCTATGGAGTTTTGGGCAAAACTCCTAGAGCATTCACTAAACTGGGATGGACGTGCATGGCCATAAATGCACGGACTTACTTGATTGCACTCTAGAAAGATTGTGTGTGGTCTGATGTCAAGAATAGAGTTCAAGACTACGTGTCACTCTAGTAAATACTGAATCTTATTCACTATGCAAAGGTTCAAGTCGAAAGACACCTTCGTTTATGCACAATCTTATGTTTTTTCAGAAATTGCTCGAAATTTTTAAAAAAAATTCAAGTGGGGGATTGTTGGAAAATGTTTTTTTAAAATAAGTGAATTCTTAAAAAATTGACTAAGTATGAAATGGCTCCTATATGGGAATATGAATAGTCCCACATTGTGGGATTATATAAAAGAATCAAGTATTTATACTTGATTCTTTGAAGCTAAGTTGGGCACTTTGGGCACCCAATGATGCTCTTTTGTGAGGAGGGAGACCATGCTTGACCACCACACGCGTGCGCGCGCGCCAACCGACCGACTCGACTCGACCCGACCCGGGCCGGGCTCGAGTTCGGGTTCGGGCTTGTAGTGGTGTAACACTTATATTTTTGGTGCAAATTTCTTTAACCGTTTTGACCGGGCCGGAACGGTCAAATTAGACCGTATTAGAGAACGTTACGCAACGTTCATTATTTTGACCCGTTATTTTCTCAGATCCGTTTTTCAAGACCACGTTCCCCATCCAGTAACGTTCTCTTTACTATTCCGCCTTCTTAACTGATAAGAAGACGAAACAGAAAGAACAACATTTAATTCGAATCTTTTTCTTAAAATTAGAGCAAATTATTGAGTGCAAAATAGAATCGGTTCGTACGTGCAAACGAATCGATACCACCAAACTTTAGAGGCTGTTTTATCCCAGAGGCGGCGGCGATTGCATCCGAACTACTTTACACTACATAGCAAATCGCTGAAACGTCTTCAAGAGAGTGATGTAGTCCACGACTCAGCCGAAGAGACATTGTTTCCAACAGAAAATCTATTTATCTAATTCCAAAGGTTTACTGTAACGCCCCACTCTAAGACCCACTGTAACAAAGAGTATTACGGGAGTAATACTGTCTGTTAAAGCAGAGAATAGAGTATAGTGGAAGCAACCATTTGTAATCAAGCTATAACTATCTACTGAATACGTCGAAAGGATAGTATCTATATATATATATATATATTTTTCAAGTGGTTTGACATATTCGGTAAATACTTATAACGAAATTACAAATGGCTAAAGATCTATCAGGACAAAGCATAATAACATAATGAAATAGCATCACAGAACAGTATCACATAACAGCACAGAGTCTCAGAACAATACATCGTTAATACAGATCCAAATACTATGAGTGGGTACAAAGCCACTACTCACACATGTGAGTCAAAAATATGTACATAGCAAAGTCTGAATAATAACAGAGTAGCGGAATAGTGGACAAATAAAAGCGCTATCTATCAGCATAGCGGATAAGTCCAAAGCGGAAGCACAGAGCAGCTAAGTCCAGAGACCTAACCTGAAACAACTCGGTCTGACCCGAGCGAAAACACTCGGGTCAGGCTAGCTAAACAATCAGTAATAACTGAGATATATGATAATGCGGTACATAAATAAAACAGTACTTATCCAAAGAGAAGTATATTATGAACCACATGAATATAATGACGATCCCTAATCATCAATAACCAATAAAAATCTCCAAAGAGAAATCAACACCAAAGTGTAGAATAAATAAAATCGCCTCATATCATCGGCGTAGCCAAAGCTATAAAAAGATGCCCATAGGCAATAATCCCAAGAGTGACCAGAGTCTGTAATCAATGCCCAAGCAAAGATCGATGCTCCAAAGAGCAATGGGGATATACTGAAAAGTCAATGAAATCCAACACTGAAAAGCAGTGTCCAGAGACACTGTGAATCCACAAGGCAATCGCACTTACATCGTATGGTTCCATAGAACCAACACCGAATGACGGTACTCGAATGGATATAAAAATCATCAAATAATACCAATATTGCACGTGCACCGACCAGAGTCGTTGTTGCCAAGTACTGTAGTGTTGTGATCGATCACTCGCACAGATGCGGAACGCGCAAGACGGCGAGATCCTTCCCAGAAGGATAAAGGCCCAGAGGCGCATGCCAAAAAATAAACTGCTCCATAGAGCAGGTGTCCAGAGACGGTTGCCCAAAGGCGTGGTGACCCAGAGGTCCAGTACTGGCCGCCCAGAGGCTAATGTGTCACTAACTTCTTGGAGAGGAACCCGTAAAGTGTTAACAATGAGTCCCATACCCCATGTTCGCACTAAACGGTTTACTAACCAATAGTAAGCTCACACTCCAAACAATAAAAAGTCCACCTCGTATCATCGGTAAACTAGACCCAGAGGTCAAAACGATCAATCGAATAGGTCCGGGGTTAACCGGAAAGAAAATACACACGGTTCCATAAGCCAGAGATTTCCTAACCGTTTAAGCACCTTTCCACTTCGCTCGACGTGCTAAAAAGTGAGTGTGAGATTTTTATTATAGAAAATAATGGTGCGAAACGGATTTATAATTGATTTTGAAATCACTTTAGAACGGCTTTTGAAAACTCTCCTATTATGGAGTAATTAATTTAATAATTAAAAATAATATTATATAATAATTTCTAAAGCCATTTAGGAGAAAAAATCTTTTGAAAATGATTCATAAAACCCGTGTACGAAATCTAGAGACAAATCTCAAAGAAATCAATAAAACCAGAAAATCACTGAAAAATATTTTAAGTGTTTGTAAACATTCAAAAACAGCTGCGAACCAAAGTTCGGCAATTTATTTGGACCAGCAAACGGTGTCCAAATGTCATGAAAATTTTCAGGCATGTAGTCCAACATCCCTAATTTAAGATGCAAAAAGAATTACTGGATTCCAAGTTGAGACGAAGTGGCGGCGACATCTCAAAGTTGGACCCAGAAAAAGATTCATACTGTTTACCAATAGCGACCAGAGTTCAACTTCGACACAAAATTCGAAGTACCAAACGAACTCCGATGTTGCCCAAATTTTTCAGAGATGGAGTTCGAAACTCCACCTTTCCAACGAGACCAAAAACGTCGAATTCCGACTTCGGATGCGATCGTGGCGGCATCACGAAGTGGAGGTAAAAAATCTGGAAACAGGATATATATATATATATATATATATATATATATATATATATTTTCTTTTCAGGCCCCAGCCCGCCTGGGCTTGGGAAAATTTTCCCCTCCCCAGCCAGCCTGGGCTGGGGAATGGGACGCGGGTTTCGGCCCGCGTCCTTAATTCCCCAGCCCAGGCGGGCTGGGGAAATTGTTTCCCTCCCCAGCCCGCCTGGGCTGGGGAATGGGACGCGGGCTTCGACCCACGTTCTTAATTCCCCAGCCCAGGAGGGCTGGAGAAATTGTTCCCCTCCCCAGCCCGGGCGGCTGGGGATTTATCCTAAGTCCCTAGCCGGCCCGGGCTGGGGAACATGGGCGCGGGCTTCGGCCCGCGCTAGCCCTCCCCAGCCCAGGCGGGCTTGGGGGGGTGGTGTGTCACGCGCCAGCCCCCTAGGGGCTGGCCTGCTCCTCGCTAGCCCAACTGGGCTAGCCTGCTGTGCCTGGGTGCAACCCAGACCTGTTTTTGGGCACTCAGGCCCATGTTTTCAGCCTATTTTCAGCCTGCACTATTCCAGCCAGCACAAATTGCTGATTTTAGTGATTTAGGGGTGTTTTTTTCAAGTTTTGGCATCAAATTTTCACCAAAATTAACTAGCAATAATCATTAATAGATATAACTAGCAATAATCACTAATAGATAGTAATTACCTTAATGAAGCAAAGGATCAAATGGTTTGTGTGCACAATATAGAGCAAGCCAAACTCCTCCACCCCAAAGCAAAGATCAAGAGGCTTCAAGGACCCAAAATCAACAAAAAAACAAAACAATGATTACACAAGATGGAAGAGATGAAGTAAGGATTAAGGAGGATTAGAGAATAAGAGAGAGATTGCATTACCTCTTTTTTTTTCTAAGATCAAACTAATTTAATTATGAAGAGAAGGAGACGGATCTTCTAAAGGGAGGCCATTAGTTATGCTTAGATTTAGGTTTAGGAATTATGAAGAGGGGAAGGGTTAGGGTTATGAAATGGGTTTAAGATATTATATAGAAGTGGGTAGGCTAATGGGTCATGGTAAGAGGTTTTAAAACCCATTAGGACTTAGTTTATTTTCTAAGGTTATCATGTGAACAAAATCCTAAGTGGCATCCTAGTTTTTAATTAAAACCCTATAATTGTCTCATTAGCCAATTAAACCCATTATCACATTTAAAAATTCCCCTTTTAAATGTTAAATTCCAAAAATATTAATTTCCCCATTTTAAACCCAAAATACTTTAATTTGCAAACCAATTGCAAATTTAAATTCCCAAAATTTTGTTTAGCTCCCTTTTCAACTTAAAAATCATAATTTTAATTCATTATTCGGTAATTGCAATCTCAGGGTTGTTACAGACTCCCTCCCTTAAGAAAATTGCGTCCCCACAATTTCCTTAAATATAGAATTCGTCTATAACATCTAATCCACAAAAGGAATACAGAAGATAAAATATAGATGCTCACCCGTGTCGGAAGATGAAAGAAAACCAGGATAAGTACGCTCGATAAATTCTCTGGTCTCCCAAGTGCAGTCCTTAGGATTAGACGACCATTGAATCTTCACAAGCGGAACCTCTTTGTTTCGAAGACGTCTGATCTCCGAATCAAGCACACGAAGAGGATGCTGCTCTATAGATAGATCGGGTGAGATCTCCAAATCAGGCACGATATGAGGCTCGATAATAGAATCAGGATCGCGCACACACTTGCAAAGCTGAGAGACATGGAACACATCATGTATTCCAGAGAAATGAGCAGGTAGAGCCACACGATAAGCAACGGGGCCTATGCGTTCCGTAATAGGAAATGGTCCGACATAACGAGGAGCCAACTTCCCTGTAGAGCTGAAACGCACAACCCCCTTCATGGGAGATATCCGAATAAAGACATGATCACCAATGGAGAACTCAAGAGGCTTCCTACGGCTGTCCGCATAGGATTTCTGACGGTTCTGCGCCTCTTTCATTTTCCGACGAATAAGAATAATCTTCTCAAAAGATTCCCGAACTGAATCTGGACCAAGAAGGTGCTTCTCACCCGATTCTAACCAACAAGCAGGAGAGCGACATGGCCTTCCGTAAAGAGCCTCGAAAGGTGCCATGCCGATACTAGACTGAAAGCTGTTGTTGTAGGAGAACTCTACAAGCGGTAAGTGATCCTCCCAACTACCTCCGAAATCCAGAATACAACAGCGCAAAAGATCCTCTAAAACACGATTCACCCTCTCCGTCTGACCGTCGGTCTGAGGATGATAAGCAGTCGAGAGATTCAGCTTTGAGCCCAAAGCTGACTGTAGGCACTTCCAGAAGTGACTAGTAAAGATAGTGTCTCGAACACAGACGATAGAGCTAGGAATGCCATGGAGTCGAACGACTTCCTTCACATATAACTTGGCAAGCTGAGGAGCAGTCCGAGTGCACTTAATAGGAATGAAATGAGCTGATTTGGTCAAGTGATCAACGATGACCCAAATAGAAGTATGGCCTGACTTCGATCGAGGCAGACCGTCAATAAAATCCATGGATATCTGATCCCATTTCCACAATGGAATCTCTAGCGGCTGAAGAAGACCGGATGGACGCTGGTGTTCAGCTTTGATCTGTTGACAAGTCATGCAACGGTTTACATAACTTGCAACATCACTCTTCATGCCTTCCCAATAATATAGACGACACATGTCGGCATACATCTTGCTCGACCCGGGATGAATAGTGTACTTAGTGCGATGACACTCGTCTAGAATGTCACGCCTAAGTGATAAATCAGATGGTACCAAAATACGGTTCTTCCTGCGAAGACACCGATGAGAATCAATAGAATAATCCGACAATGTCTCATCACTGGATCCCGACTCAAGGAGATGAATATATCGCAACAAGTCTGGATCCTGCCACTGAGCATGGGCAATGCGATCCAATAGAATAGGTCGAGCTTCCAAGCTGAATAGCAAGATCTGAGGATCAGAAGACGGAGCTCGATTTCGAATATCACACATAGAAAGGGTCTCAAGAATATCCCACTCGGCTATCATCATAGAAACTACTGCCGAGTGTTTGCGACTGAGTGCATCTGCCACACGATTACCCTTGACAGGGGTATACTGAATATCTAAGTCATATGAGGCGAGAAACTCAAGCCATCGCTGCTGCCTCATATTGAGATCTCTCTGGCTGAAAAGATACTTCAACGACTTGTGATCGGTGTAGAGAATGAAACGTTCGCCCAATAGATAATGACGCCACGTCTTCAAGGCAAAGACGATAGCAGCTAACTCAAGATCATGAGTAGGATAGCGAACCTCATTCGGACGTAGCTGCCTAGAAGCGTAAGCAACCACCCGATCCTTCTGCATAAGAACAGCACCGTGGCCGCTACCACAAGCGTCGGTGTAAACAACAAGATCCTGGTTACTCTCAGGAACCACCAGGATAGGAGCATGAGTGAGAAGTTCCTTCAATCGCTGTAAAGAAGCTTCACACTTATCAGACCAAATAAAGCGAACCTTCTTACGAGTTAGAGTCGTGAGGGGAAGTGCAACTCGAGAGAAATCCTTGATAAACCGACGGTAATAACCCGCCAGCCCAAGGAAGCTGCGAATATCATGAACGTTCTCGGGCTGATTCCAATTCTGAATAGCTTTGATCTTGGCAGGATCGATGGAAATACCCTCAGATGATACAATATGGCCCAAGAACTTGACCTTGCTCTCCCAAAAATGGCACTTGGAGAGCTTGGCCTTAAGCTGATGCTGACGAAGAGTATCCAAGACGATCCGCAAATGATGAGCATGCTCTGCCTCGGATCTAGAATAAATAAGAATATCGTCGATGAAAACCAGAACGAATCTATCGATGTATTCCCGGAACACTCGATTCATAAGATCGACAAAGAAAGCCGGAGCGTTCGTCAAGCCGAACGGCATGACCAACCACTCAAAAGAACCATAACGAGTGCAAAATGTTGTAAGAGGAATGCTGTCCTCGGCGACTCGTAGCTGATGGAATCCAGTGGCAAGGTCGAGCTGAGAGAAGACCTTCGCACCGCTCAACTGATCAAACATATCGTCTATCCGTGGTAATGGATAACGATTTCGAATGGTCAACTCATTAAGCTTGCGATAGTCAATGCAAAGCCTAAGAGAGCCATCGGGCTTCTTAACGAAGACCACAGCAGCACCCCATGGCGAAGAACTGGACCGAATGAACTGCTTCGCCTCAAGCTCCACTAACTGCTTCCTGAGTTCCTCATTCTCTTTTGTAGACATCCTCGTGGGAGGACGCCCAACTGGGTGGGAGCCTGGAATGAGATCGATGCGGAACTCAATAGCTCGCTTCGGTGGTAAACTAGATACTGGCTCGAAGATATCGGGGAAATCCCGAACAACTGGAATACGAGATATGTCTACCTCATCATCTCGTGAATCAAGAGAGAATAAAGTAACATCAGAAAGCCCAACATCTTGAGGAACAATAGCTAACGGAGAGGACGATTCAGGGTGATGAATGAATAATATCCGCTCCGAACAAATAATTTTGGCGTCGTGCTGAACGAGCCAATCCATGCCAAGAATCATATAAAAGCCCAAATACTCCATAACGTGGAGATTTGCATGGAAAGAAAAGCCACAAAGATCAATATCTATATTCTCCTAAAGCAAGCTAAGGGTCGTGGATCCACCAATGGGATTCACAATCTTTAGTGAGGAAACCATACAAGTAACATCCAAAGATAAAGTATCAACTAGTTCCTTCGGTACGAATGAGTGAGAGGCACCCGTATAAAAGAGAACTCTACAAGATCTACCATGAAATAAAATAGAGCCTTCAAGAACGGAAGGATGTGTACCTTTAGGCTGAGCAGAAGTGGTAGGAGCCTTGGCAGCATTAAGCTTGCTAGGCTTGGCACTAGCTGGAGCAATAGGACAAGCGGTGATCCTGTGTCCCTCCTTCTTACAGAAGGTGCAATAGAGAGGTTTGGGACACTCTCGAATAAAGTGATCTGGAGAACCGCAGTTGAAGCATTTCTTCGGAGGACGGGTTCCACTAGGCTGAGCAGGAGTCTGGGACTGAGGACGAGTCTGAGGCTGAGTCTGAACAGTGGAAATGCCAGTCTTCTTTTTCTTGTGCTAAAAAGAAGAGTCAGACTTGCCAGGAGGAAACCTCTTCTTGGTGGGGTTTGTGGAACCCCCACCACCATCATCACTATGCTCCATCTCAACTGACTCAAGATGTAGAGCTGCATCGACTAGCTTCTCGAATGAGAGCTCAAGCTGTAGCATAAGCTGCCTCTTCAGATATTTCTTCTAGCCCTCAACAAATTTGAGGTTCCTCTTATAAGGAGTAGCAATAAACTCAAGGCCGTACTTGGACAGGGCCTCGAAGGAAGAGACACAATCGGATACGGAGGACTTCCCCTGCTTGAGATCAAGAAAGCGGCGAGCAAGGGAGTTCTTCTCTGACTCTGGGATGAATTTGAGCTCAAATCTCTCACGAAACTGAGCCCAAGTAAGCAAGGTCTCATCGATCTCGGTAATAAGGAGTTCGTACCAATCCAGGGCACGACTCTGAAGCTGACTAGAAGCAATAAGAACACGGTCATGATCCGGGATATCCATACGAGTGAAAATGCGCTCGCATATCCAAATCCAAGCCTGGACCTCTAAGACATTCTCGGAGCCACTGAATGGCTTCCCTCCGAGATGGGTAAAATCACTGCAGAGATGCACAAAAGCAGACTTGCGCGGAGCATCAGCAACTGGGGCTGGAGACTGAGAATGAGGCTGGGAATTCCGAACCAGCTCCATGATCTGGTCGGTGGTCATGAACACGCCCTCTGGATGAGTGTTGCTGGACTGCCCAGCAGCACTGGTCTGACGTGTAGTTCTCCCTCTTTCCCTTCCAGACATACTGAAAGTCAAACGGGAATTAGAGTTAGACATGATTCAATGATAGATAATTAATTAAGGAATACTACGGAATATAACAGATTCCTACACATATTCCTAACTTATCTATCAATAGGCACAAGGAAGGGATTTGATTTAATTCGGATCCAATTAAAATGTATTGTACTAAGTGTATCTGTTCTGTGTTTATTATGCTTATTCCTGAAACCAGGCTCTGATACCAAGCTGTAACGCCCCACTCTGAGACCCACTGTAAAAAAGAGTATTACGGGAGTAATACTGTCTGTTAAAGCGGAGAATAGAGTATAGTGGAAGCGACCATTTGTAATCAAGCTATAACTATCTACTGAATACGTCGAAAGGATAGTATCTATATTTTTTTTTTCAAGTGGTTCGACATATTCGGTAAATACTTATAACGAAATTACAAATGGCTAAAGATATATCAGGACAAAGCATAATAACATAATGAAATAGCATCACAGAACAGTATCACATAACAGCAAAGAGTCTCAGAACAATACATCGTCAACACAGATCCAAATACTATGAGTGGGTACAAAGCCACTGCTCACACATGTGAGTCAAAAATATGTACATAGCAAAGTCTAAATAATAACAGAGTAGCGGAATAGTGGACAAATAAAAGCGCTATCTATCAGCATAGCGGATAAGTCCAAAGCGGAAGCACAGAGCAGCTAAGTCCAGAGACCTAACCTGAAACAACTCGGTCTGACCCGAGCGAAAACACTCGGGTCAGGCTAGCTAAACAATCAGTAATAACTGAGATATATGATAATGCGGTACATAAATAAAACAGTACTTATCCAAAGAGAAGTATATTATGAACCACATGAATATAATGACGATCCCTAATCATCAATAACCAATAAAAATCTCCAAAGAGAAATCAACACCAAAGTGTAGAATAAATAAAATCGCCTCATATCATCGGCGTAGCCAAAGCTATAAAAAGATGCCCATAGGCAATAATCCCAAGAGTGACCAGAGTCTGTAATCAATGCCCAAGCAAAGATCGATGCTCCAAAGAGCAATGGGGATATACTGAAAAGTCAATGAAATCCAACACTGAAAAGCAGTGTCCAGAGACACTGTGAATCCACAAGGCAATCGCACTTACATCGTATGGTTCCATAGAACCAACACCGAATGGCGGTACTCGAATGGATATAAAAATCATCAAATAATACCAATATTGCACGTGCACCGACCAGAGTCGTTGTTGCCAAGTACTGTAGTGTTGTGATCGATCACTCGCACAGATGCGGAACGCGCGAGACAGCGAGATCCTTCCCAGAAGGATAAAGGCCCAGAGGCGCATGCCAAAAAATAAACTGCTCCATAGAGCAGGTGTCCAGAGACGGTTGCCCAGAGGCGTGGTGACCCAGAGGTCCAGTACTGGCCGCCCAGAGGCTAATGTGTCACTAACTTCTTGGAGAGGAACCCGTAAAGTGTTAACAATGAGTCCCATACCCCATGTTCGCACTAAACGGTTTACTAACCAATAGTAAGCTCACACTCCAAACAATAAAAAGTCCACCTCGTATCATCGGTAAACTAGACCCAGAGGTCAAAACGATCAATCGAATAGGTCCGGGGTTAACCGGAAAGAAAATACACACGGTTCCATAAGCCGGAGATTTCCTAACCGTTTAAGCACCTTTCCACTTCGCTCGACGTGCTAAAAAGTGAGTGTGAGATTTTTATTATAGAAAATAATGGTGCGAAACGGATTTATAATTGATTTTGAAATCACTTTAGAACGGCTTTTGAAAACTCTCCTATTATGGAGTAATTAATTTAATAATTAAAAATAATATTATATAATAATTTCTAAAGCCATTTAGGAGAAAAAATCTTTTGAAAATGATTCATAAAACCCGTGTACGAAATCTAGAGACAAATCTCAAAGAAATCAATAAAACCAGAAAATCACTGAAAAATATTCTAAGTGTTTGTAAACATTCAAAAACAGCTGCGAACCCAAGTTCGGCAATTTATTTGGACCAGCAAACGGTGTCCAAATGTCATGAAAATTTGCAGGCATGTAGTCCAACATCCCTAATTTAAGATGCAAAAAGAATTACTGGATTCCAAGTTGAGACGAAGTGGCGGCGACATCTCAAAGTTGGACCCAGAAAAAGATTCATACTGTTTACCAATAGCGACCAGAGTTCAACTTCGACACGAAATTCGAAGTACCAAACGAACTCCGATGTTGCCCAAATTTTTCAGAGATGGAGATCGAAACTCCACCTTTCCAATGAGACCAAAAACGTTGAATTCCGACTTCGGATGCGATCGTGGAGGCATCACGAAGTGGAGGTAAAAAATCTGGAAACAGGATATATATATTTTTTTTCTTTTTTTTTTCTTTTCAGGCCCCAGCCCGGCTGGGCTGGGGAATGGGACACGGGCTTCGGCCCACGTCCATAATTCCCCAGCCCAGGCGGGCTAGGGAAATTTTTCCCCTCCCCAGCCCGCCTGGGCTGGGGAAATTGTTTCCCTCCCCAGCCCGCCTGGGCTGGGGAATGGGATGCGGGCTTCGGCCCGCGTTCTTAATTCCCCAGCCCAGGCGGGCTGGGGAAATTGTTCCCCTCCCCAGCCCGGGCGGCTGGGGATTTATCCTAAGTCCCCAACCGGCCCGGGCTGGGGAACATGGGCGCGGGCTTCGGCCCGCGCCAGCCCTCCCCAGCCTAGGCGGGATGGGGGGGTGTGTCACGCGCCAGCCCCTTAGGGGCTGGCCTGCTCCTGGCTAGCCCAACTGGGCTAGCCTGCTATGCCTGGGTGCAACCCAGACCTGTTTTTAGGCACTCAGGCCCATGTTTTCAGCCTATTTTCAGCCTGCACTATTCCAGCCAGCACAAATTGCTGATTTTAGTGATTTAGGGGTGTTTTTTCAAGTTTTGGCATCAAATTTTCACCAAAATTAACTAGCAATAATCATTAATAGATATAACTAGCAATAATCACTAATAGATAGTAATTACCTTAATGAAGCAAAGGATCAAATGGTTTGTGTGCACAATATAGAGTAAGCCAAACTCCTCCACCCCAAAGCAAAGATCAAGAGACTTCAAGGACCCAAAATCAACAAAAAAACAAAACAATGATTACACAAGATGGAAGAGATGAAGTAAGGATTAAGGAGGATTATAGAATAAGAGAGAGATTGCATTACCTCTTTTTTTTCTAAGATCAAACTAATTTAATTATAAAGAGATGGAGATGGATCTTCTAAAGGGAGGCCATTAGTTATGCTTAGATTTAGGTTTAGGAATTATAAAGAGGGGAAGGGTTAGGGTTATGAAATGGGTTTAAGATATTATATAGAAGTGGGTAGGCTAATGGGTCATGGTAAGAGGTTTTAAAACCCATTAGGACTTAGTTTATTTTCTAAGGTTATCATGTGAACAAAATCCTAAGTGGCATCCTAGTTTTTAATTAAAACCCTATAATTGTCTCATTAGCCAATTAAACCCATTATCACATTTAAAATTCCCCTTTTAAATATTAAATTCCAAAAATATTAATTTCCCCATTTTAAACCCAAAATACTTTAATTTGCAAACCAATTGCAAATTTAAATTCCCAAAATTTTGTTTAGCTCCCTTTTCAACTTAAAAATCATAATTTTAATTCATTATTCGGTAATTGCAATCTCAGGGTTGTTACATTTACCAACACTATAGAACATATTATATTAAGCAATCAACACAATCAACTAATCTGGTGTTGGGATAAAAATGAAAGAAACACCATAGAATACATGTATAAATTTTTGATATTTCAAGGTACAACATCCTTTAAGTACTTTAAAGCCATCTGGAAAATCGCTGTACTACCTAAAGTTAAAGTACATATGTGGTTTTTTCTACATGATGAATTAAACACTATTACTCGACTAAATGATAAATTAACTGTCATAGTCAATAACAATTTGTGTTACTATTGCAACATGGCTGCTGAAACCTCTAATCACTTGTTTTTGGAATGTGGATATTCCTAACATATAATACATAGCCTTTTAGATATACTCGACATCAAAGTTGGTACTTTAGTTCATATCCCATTCGTTTATTAGACCAATTTTTGACTTAACTTCACTACTCCAATTAGGAAAATCTTGGACTCGATTTATTCCATTACATGTTCGGTTTTGTTGGCTGAAAGAAATCAGCGATTATTTAGCAATTCATATAGAAATTCTTCTTCTATTCTATATTGCATTGCTTGGCAGGTTTCACTTTGCTCAGGTATAGATAGAAGACAGCCAAACTGGAGAACCAATCTAGACTGAATCACAGGTAGTACTACATCTCACGATAGCATCCCTCTCCTTCTGCTTGGGTACCGTCAAGATGATGAGCAATCGAAGAAACCTAGCATTTCATGTTCAGTTGCATGCATCATGCATCTCCATCAGCAAGTAAAGTTGCCTCTATATGTTTCAAGCTTTGTGTTGTTGCCTTGGCTCATCAACCCGAAATGCCCACTCGCATTCATGCTCAACCTATTCGCTATCTGTATTATCTGGCCTCAAGCATCTCATTCATGCAGCTCTGTGCACTCGTGTTACTGTTGTTACTGCATTCTTCATTTGTGATGCAGCAGCGGATAACAGAAATGATAAATTTTAAGGACATCACTTATGGGTAATTAGTTTTAAGGACAATTCACAGGAAAATGATAAATTCATTTATCTTTTTTAAGTTATACAGGAAAATGATAAATTCATTTATCATTATTTCTATATAACTGAAAATGATAACTTCATTTATCGTTTTTCTGTAAATTGTCCTTAAAATTAATTTTTCAGAAGTGTTGTCCTTAAAACTTATTACTCTACACAAAGAAGCTCTTTGAGTAAAAATACCCTATATATATGTGTGTGTATATTTATATATTAAATACTTATATATGTATATATATAAGAAGATAATAATAAATATAAGTTAATACTTATCAAATACAAAAAAAATATTTTTAATAAATATGTATATACCAAGTCTTGTGCATGGCTCGGAAATAATTTTTTTAATTTAAAATTTATGTTATAGTAAATCCATGAGGAAATCGTAAAAATTAATAAAAAAATATTTTTCAACACTAAAATTTGAATTTTAAATTTACTGTAAATTCTAAATGATAATTTTATATTTTAAAATTTTATTATATAATTTTATAATTTAAAACCATTTAAAAATTTATTTTAAACGTTGATTAATATTTAAATTTTTTATTTTCCATTGAGAGTATAATATGCGTTAGTCTAATTTTATAAAATATAAAATTCAACGTATAGTATATATATATATATATATATAATTTTAGTGCATATATATATATAATTATTTATATGGTTAACTAATTTAAATATTATTAAAAAATATATAAATAAAAAGATTTTTTATTCCTACCGAAATTATTGTATTTATTAAACATTTTGTACAAAATTATATTACCATATTTTACATAAGTATGATTTAGAAATTAAATTATGAACTATATACAAATATATAAATATTATATATTAAAATATCAAAAATAATAATTATGTTTTTCTAAAAACATTGAGCCATGTTGCATGTAGTTATATATACATGACTAATTTTTTTTGTAAATATAAAACACATTCACATATATAACCGATCAAATTGTGACAATATATTCATATATCAGAATCGTCACCTAAATAAAAATACAGTATATGATAAATAAGCATTATATATATTGGTTAATATTCATAAACATGTTGGGAGTATACCTTATAGCCAAAGCCTATAAGTAAACCTTGAAATGATGGGATTGCTCCTTGAACAAATTTACAATTAAGTAGATTGCTAATCCCTGAATCAATGACCATCAACTGTTGAATAACACTTGATTTAATTTGATTAGAATTTGATATGATAAAGGATGACGGAGAAAGGGTTCCACTAGAAATAGCTAATTATGGAGGCTTCAAAAGTCTTCAAAGAAGTGTCGGTAGAGATCTTTATATGGAGGAAGAAAATGAGAAATGTTAGGATCTAATCTTTACCCATTCTCCATGCCTTATCTGCATAAATCCAAGCCCACCAAGATGCCATCAAATAGCCGCCTATCACCCCACATTGGAGTTGTTATTCGGCTGCTTTGCCCGGCTACAAGGCGATAGTTGCCAAGGATATGGTTGGACCTAGACAGGACTCAAGCCAAGAGAGGACTGGAAGATAAGAGATCGGGGTAACTTGTTTGGATCGGTCAAGGTAGTTGAGTTGAAGTGGACCGGTCAAGGTAGATAAGTAGTTGGTGAAAGTGTACGTGTAGTACTAAGGATCATGTAATATGGTATATTAATGCGGAAACTGGTAATAACAGTAAAGTAAAAATTAAAGTAAGCACACCAGGAATTTTTATACTGGTTCGAACTTCCCGTTCTACGTCCAGTCCCAGAATACCCTCTGGATTTAAACTAAACCCCTCTCTTAACCCGGAAGAATAGGTATACGATACCTGAGCAACCAAACAGGATTTTTTCCGCCTCAACAGCCGAAGAGGACTTCAACTAAATACAAAATGTTTGTTGACGAATGTGTTCTAAATAACAAGTATAGTCTTTTGATAGTACAACTTTCCTATAATCAAATCCTCAAGAGTATGTATGTGTGTGAAGATTTAGAAGGAAGATAATCACGTAGAATCGAATTATATGAATTAAAACAAGGATTCTAGTGATATTAATTAAGAATGAAAACTTTTATTTGTAGAAATGAATAGAGATTAGATTTCAGAAATATAAACAAGAATCGGTGATTGTAGAAGTGAATTGAATATGTTTATATAGTTGTAGAAGAGTTGTAATCTTTTATGAAGAGTTTTAGTTAACAGTTGTGTCCATACCTCTTGAAATAGAGGACATTCCTCTTCATGAAATGATCACGTCTCTTCAGAAAACTAGTCGTTTTTCTCTGGTCGGTCGACCGGAAAACCTGGCCGGTCAGCTGAGTTTGAAAACGTATACAAAATAGAAAGTAGCTGTGCACATGATACAGGGTCGGTCGACCGAGGATCTGGCCGGTCGGCCGACCTGGTGTTATTTGCACAGTGAACACAGTTTTAATATAAAATGTTTTGTGTGCGTGTGTGACTATTTGAGGAATGATTTTAACATTATTCTAAGACTCAATAAAATAAAATATCCATACTAATCTATGGATTGTAGAATAATCTCCTTTGTTGTGCACAGTATGCACTTATTCTCTTTTTATCGCTTTCATATGGTATTCTCGTCGTATGATCTCTGAAGCTTGTGTCATTAATCAAAACTCATGAATCAACATTCTCCCCCTTTTTGATTGATGACAATACTTATGTGACGAAGTAATATTGACATATATATTATAGTTCTCCCCCTGAATATATGGCGACTTTTCTGCAAAAATTCGTTAGTTTGCATACATTTCTCCCCCTTTGTCATCGACAAAAAGGAATACTTATAACATATTAAAGTAATGCGAAACATTTAAATTTACATAGTACATATTTAAAGATGTTTGCTTAGTACATAACAATAATTAAGAAACAAATAGAGTGCAAGGACAGAAATTCTTGAAAGTAAATAAATTGTAAAATACTACAATTACTCCTCATCATCGTCGGAATCCCACTCTTCTGGACGAATATTTTCATCGAGATGAGCCGGTTCCTTACCCCGTCTTTGAGTGGTAGGTGCGGGAGTTGCCGATGTGCTGGAACTTGTGTTATCGGATGTAGACCAAGAGAAATTTGGTGCTGGTCTTTTTCCAGGAGCAACAAATGAAGCACCGGCTTCAGAAGTACAAGATTAGGCATCCCATAAATTTACGAAGAAGCCTTTGATCTTCTTGAAACGCCCATCAATTTTTCGAAGGCGAGAATCCAAAGCTAGTTGATTTTGAGCCAAAATATCAATGGCAGCCGCTGTGCTAGTACCGGGAGGTGGTCGTTGAATTGAGGTTTGACGAGTTATACGTTCTGTAGAATGAGTGGATGGTTGAGGTGTAGAATAGCTGCGATGTAGTTATTCTCGCGGGGTAGTACGCCATTGCTGAAAAGTTGTAATTTGGGACGGTGCATCGGGTAACTTCATTAGTTTTATGGTTCGTGAGTCAAAGGTACGAACTTTGGATGTTTCGGATTCCAGAGCATGGGTGACAAAGTTATTAATCAACCGCATTATGTATTCTCCATAATAAATATGGAGCATCTTTCCTTGGTTGAACGTAAGGAATTCATCCATAAGAAGTTGTGTCCAATTTACTCGAATATTTCCACACATAGCATATAAAGCCTTGAAGTTTTCGGGATATACTAAGTGGTATGACCCTCCTCTTGGAACAATAGACTTCATCATGAATCGATGAAAGAGTCGTGCTTTAGGTCGGAGGGATGAAGTTTGCCTTAAATCGGTAGCGTCATCTTCAAAAAATAGATGACTTAGACGGTCACGAGACGATGTATTACAGTCTACATTATGTAACGAAATTCCACCCGGTCGAGCATTTAAAATATGATTCATTCGATCAATGGAGAGAAAAATCGAAGTGCCACAAACCGATGTCCAAACACAATTTTCAGTGTTTCTCGGTGGATTTACAAGGTTGAGATTTGCTAGGAATAACTTGACCATTATATGATTAATTTTCAAGTTGTTTTTCCTATAGTCAAGAAATGCATCAAGACCGCTTTCAAGAGCGGCATTTTCAACACCGTAGGAGGTAAAATCAGGATAACTTACAAAGGATTCCTCAAAGATTTTGGCATCTTGAAGCCTTATCCATCTTTCTAAAGCTTTGTCACTTACTAGCCAAGAAGCAATTTGAGAGTCTACAGGAGTTGATGAAGATGGGCCAGCAGTAGTCTTAGATTTCTTCTTGGGAGCCATTTTTTCTTTGAAGAATTTGAAGAAGTTTGGGAAGGTGTAATGGGGGCTAGGGTTAAAATCTGTTTTGGGAGAGTAAAAGTGAATAGGTGAGATGAAAAGGTGAGTGGATGGGTTAAAATATGTAGGCAATTTCAGCAGAATAGCACGTTCGGTCGGCTGAAATACCTAGGTCGGTCGACCGACTTGTGGTACACAATAGTGCTGAAACTTTCGGGAAGAGCTTCGGTCGACTGGTGCAGGGTGCTCGGTTGACCGACTTAAAAAATGTTCTAATATTTTTCGGGAAATAAGTTCAGCTGACCGACTCAGGTGGTTCGGTCGACCGACTTGACAGAAATCTGTTTTTTTTTTTAACTTCTCGGGATAGCTTCGGTTGACCGACTCAGTCTCTCCGGTCGACCGAGGCATGTGAACAGACAAATTTATGCTGTTTTTCAAAAAAAATTATAGAAATATAATTATATTATTACATCATTTATATCTATACATCTTATTCAAAATAATAACATATATATATTAAGTTATAGCCATGGTTCATCAACATCTACGTTCCCATGAATTTGGAAACGGAACATTTTCTACCGGTGACCATATTGGAGCTATTGGAGTTTGAACATGGTCAGAAGGAGATGGAGTTCTGTAAGAAGGTTCAGCAACATCATCCTTCTTAGATGAACAAATTTTCATGGCAATCTTTTCAAGAAAACTTAAACGTCTTGCCGTGACTTTTTGTTCGTAATAAAGTTCCCGTTGCATATTCATTTGCTGTTGTTGGTAGTGATGTATTTCATCAATCTTTTGTTTGGTTGATGGAGATACTACCATTTCATTTTTCCCTTTCTTTTTATCAGGTGTATAGCCTGTATGGGAGTCTTCCCATGGTTTCCACCTGTGTCGGGGGTCATTATCTGGAGAGGAGAATTCTAGAACACGGTTAGGCATTGGAAAAGTAGGATAGGGACCATTTTCGGGGATGCGATCAGAACAGTCGTCGTCCGGAGATGTGTATGAAAGATGAGAATTTTCAGAATTGTAGACATCATTGTTAGAAGACATTTTTGTTTCAAGTTTTGTTTTGTAAGAAGATTTTTGTACTTTATGTTCTATTCAATAAACATATGTATGTATATATAACCATTTATTTTCTAAAAAAATAGTGGTTTAAAACAAATTTTAGTTTTAATCATAGAACTTTTTAAACAAAAACTGTTTGTAATTGAATGATATATAATGCTTTAGAGTCAAAAATAGTTTGTTCTGAAATTAAGGTTAATGGTACAGATTATAAATAGAGCTGGAACAAGAAACACCCATAGCTCAAGTGGCTATACTACAACATCTAACATATAAGTCAAAGGTCATGAATTCGAGTTCCGCTTTGGTCAGAAATAAAATAATTTTTGTTTTTCAATATTTTTGCATATTTTTATTCATAAGTCTTTAAACGACATTATACCTAAATCAAGTCTTAGTTTTATAAAAGTATTTTCATTTAGTGGTTTAGTAAAAATGTCAGCTATTTGATTTTCAGTGTTGATAAATTCTAGATTTATTAATCCTTTTTTCAAACAATCACGAAGAAAATGATGACGAATATCAATGTGTTTTGTTCGTGAGTGATTGACCGGATTTTTAGAAAGATTTATTGCACTAGTATTATCACAATAAATTATTGATTTTTCAAGATGACAATTAAAATCTTGTAGTGTCTGTTGCATATATATGACTTGTGCACATGCCAAAGCAGCAGATATATATTCTGCTTCACACGTTGATAAAGAAACACAGTTTTGTTTCTTACTAAACCAAGAAACTAAGGAACGTCCAATGAAGTGACACGTTCCGCTCGTACTTTTTCGATCCGTCCGACTTCCTCCAAAATCAGCATCACTATAGGAAACTAATTCGAAAGGACATTCTTTCGGATAAAATAGTCCGAAATCTTTGGTTTTAGTTAGATAACGAATAATGCGTTTAACATCTCTCATATATGATTCTTTGGGATTTGCTTGAAATCGAGCACATAAACAAACACTCATCATAATATCGGGTAGACTCGCTGTTAAATAAAGTAAAGAACCTATCATACTACGATATAACTTTTGATCAACACTTTTGCCATCTTCATCTCTATCGAGATGAATCGTTGTACTCATAGGAGTTGGTTTGGCAGCAGTGTTTTCCGGACCAAAACGTTTGATTAAATTATAACAATATTTTTCTTGATTAATAAAAATTCCATTTTCAATTTGTTTAATTTGTAATCCAAGAAAATATGACAATTCTCCCATATGAGACATTTCAAATTCATTTGTCATTATAGTTGAAAATTCTTGACATAATTTTTCATTTGTCGAGCCGAAAATAATATCGTCAACATATATTTGAATTATTAAAATATCTTTATTAGTTTTCTTAATAAAGAGTGTTTGATCTACTTTACCGATTTCAAAACCAGATTCTAATAAATAACCTTTAAGACGATCATACCAAGCACGTGGTGCTTGTTTTAAACCGTATAACGCCTTTTTAAGTTTATATACATGATCCGGAAATTTTTCATGATTGAACAAAGGTGGTTGTTCAACAAAAACATTTTCTTTTATGAATCCATTTAAAAATGCACTTTTAACATCCATTTGATATAGTTTAAAATTATGAAAACACGCATAAGCTAATAATATTCGTATTGCTTCAAGTCGGGCGACTGGAGCAAACGTCTCTTCGTAATCAATTCCTTCTTCTTGATTATATCCTTGTGCAACTAATCTAGCTTTATTCCTTGTTATATTTCCTAGTTCATCTGCTTTATTTTTGAAAACCCATTTAGTATCGATGACTGATTGATCACTGGGTCTAGGAACGAGTTCCCAAACTTCGTTTCGTTCGAATTGATTTAATTCTTCTTGCATGGCATGTATCCAGTACTCATCAGTTGAAGCTTCTTTTATATTCTTAGGTTCTATGTTAGAGAGAAAAGCTACATGACCAACTTGATTTAATTTATGTCTGGTTTTAACATTCGTATTAACTTGTCCAATTATATTTTGCATAAGATGATCTCTTAAAATTCTAGGTGGAGATTTTATTATATTAGAAGTCACGTTTGTATTGGTTTCATGAATATCAAGATTTTCATTTGTATTATTATTTTCATTCTGAGTAGATTCATCATCAAAATCAATAGTAACACTTGGATTTATATTTTTAAAATTTTCATTGAAAGAAACATGTAAACTTTCTTCAATAATTTGAGTTCGTTTATTATAAATTCGATAAGCCTTGCTTCGTTCCGAAAATCCAACGAATATACCTTCATTGGATTTTGGATCGAATTTGCCTAGTTGATCTTTAGTATTTAAAATAAAACATTTGGAACCAAAAACTTTTAGATATGAAATATTTGGTTTTCTTCCATTTAGAAGTTTATATGGGGTATTTTTAGTTAATGGTCGAATAGAAACGCGATTCAGTACATAACAAGCAGTAGCTACAGCTTCTGCCCAAAAATGTTTCGATAAAGTTGTTCCATTTAGTAAAGTTCTTGCACATTCTTGTAACGTTCTATTTTTCCTTTCTACAACTCCATTTTGTTGTGGTGTTCTAGGAAACGAAAAATTATGGTTAATACCTTTCTTGTTACAAAATTGTTCAAAAACTTCATTTTCAAATTCGCCTCCATGATCACTTCTTATATTTTTAATTTTCAATGTTTAAATATTTTGAATTCTTTTAACAAAAACTTTAAAATTATCAAAAGTATCACTTTTATTTTTCAAAAAGAAAATCCAAGTATATCTAGAGAAATCATCTACAATAACAAAAACATATCTATTATGATTAATAGATTGCACTTGAGTTGGACCAAAATGATCCATGTGTAAAAGTTCAAGTGGTTGTTCTGTAGATATTACTTTCTTTGATTTAAAAGAAGATTTTGTTAATTTTCCTAATTTACATGCATCACAAAATATGTTAGTTTCGAATTTTATATTGGGTAACCCTTTAACTAATTTATTTTTAGATAGTTTGTTGATGGTATTAAAATTAATGTGACAAAATCTTTTGTGCCAAAGACAAGAATCGTTTTCTTTAGCCACTAGACACAAACTTGAATTATTATTAACGTTCATATTTAAGATGTAAATATTTTTATCTCTTTTTCCTTCAAAAATAATGTTATGATTTTTATCAAAAATGTTACATTTATTTTCTGAAAAAGTTATATTAAAACCTTTATCGCAAAGTTGACTAATACTTAATAAATTATGTTTTAAATTTTTAACTAATAAAACATCAGTAATGAGAGGTAAATTAGATGTACCGTTGCTATTGACATTTCCTTTGCCGATGATATATCCTTTTGAGTTATCTCCAAAGGTGACTACTCCTCCATTTGAGTATATAATGTTTGACAACATTTCTTTGTTTCCAGTCATGTGTTTTGAGCAACCGCTATCTAAAATCCATTTTCCTCTCTTCTTATGTGGTACCTGCAAAAATTTTATAAAAAGTTGGTACCCAATCTTTTTAGGGTCCTAAGAGTTAGATCTTAGGAAGCCAAACCCATACGGGTTCAGAATTCCCTTTATAGACATAATTTTTGTTATTATGAACAGTTTCCATAAAACTTTTGATATGTTTATTCCTTATCAATATATTATTTGTTTTTGGAATCCATATCTTAATAGTTTTAGTATTTGAATAAACTATTTTCTTAATATCTTTCTTAATTTTATTATTAATTTTACTTTTAGCAAAATTATTTTGTTTCTTAAATCCTAGTCCAGATTTATTGTTAGAAGTTTGAGAGTTTTCTAGTATACTAGAAAGATTTTCTCTTCCTTTATTGAAATTAGAAACATTTTTAGAAATATCATCAAATTTTATTTTAAGACTAGATTTTTCTAACTCTAAATCCTTAATCTTAGATATTAAACTATTATTTTCGAAAAGTAAAACATCATTTTTATTTTTCTGAATTTCTAATTCCTCAGATATTGACGTAATTTGAGAAGATAAGTTAGAATTCGATTGTTGAGAAATTTCAAGTTCTTCTTCTAATATTACCTTCTCATCTTTTAACATATCTACTTCTAAAACTGTTCTATCTAACTTTCTTTGCAACTCCTTATTTTTCTTTTTAAGTTGTTTTGTTAAATTTACTAATTCAGAATTTATTTCAATTAAATCTTCAAAAGTAAAATCACTTACATCGTCTAACGAAGCCATGAAGCATACATTTGCTTGTTCATTATCACTTTCACTCTCTGATGAGGATGATGAGTCAGTGTCGTCCCAAGTGACTGAAAAAGCTTTTCGTTTGGTTTTATCCTTCTTGAAATTATTCTTTTTACGATCTGGACAATCTTTCTTCATGTGTCCTTTCTTATGACATTCATAACATTCCATTGTTGAAGATGATGGTTTGCTGCTATTGGAATTGTTGTTGGAATTATTTTTGTTTCCCTGGAATTTTTTTCTGTTGAATTTCAAAAACTTTTTGAAATTTTTAGCGATCATTGCCATATCTTCATTATCTGAGTCGGAATCATCTTTTTCTGCTTGGAATGCCACATTTTTCTTTTCTTGTGCACCATTTCATTTTGCCTGCAAATTTACTTCGTAGGACATTAAATTACCTATCAATTCTTCTGGTTTTAATGTTGACAAATCAGTCGCTTCTTCAATATCTAGGACTTTTCGTTCCCATTCGTCCGTTAAAGAATTTAAGATTTTTGTAACAACATCAAAATCAGTAAACTTTTGTTCTAGTGATAATAAAGCATGATAAATATCCTGAAATCTAGAGTAAATGTCATTTATAGATTCATTTGGCCTCATTTTAAAATTTTCAAATTGATGTTTCAACATAGAAATTTTGCTCAATTTAACTTTGTTCGTTCCTTCATGTGAAACTTTAAGAGTTCTCCAAATTTCATAACCGGAAGTGCACATGCTAACTCTATTGAATTCATTTCTATCTAATGCACAAAATAAAATATTCATAGCCTTAGCATTTGATGTAGCATCTAGTTTTTGTGTGTTACTCCAAGTTGAGTATTCTCCAGTAGGAATTGTGTATTCTCTTTGTATAATATTCCAGATATCAAATCCACTTGATTGCATATAGATTCTCATTCTAGTTGACCAATAATTGTAATTTATACCATTAAAAAGTGGAGGACGTGAAGTCGATTGACCTTCTGTGAAACTAGAATTAGTGTGAGTGTTAACATCGTTAATTTGTGTGGTTGCCATATTACTAGAAATAAGTAAATATCAAATAACTTTGTGATGGTTATAAGATAACCTTGCTCTGATACCAAATGAAAGTGTACGTGTAGTACTAAGGATCGTGTAATATGGTATATTAATGCGGAAACTGGTAATAACAGTAAAGTAAAAATTAAAGTAAGCACACCAGGAATTTTTATACTGGTTCGAACTTCCCGTTCTACGTCCAGTCCCAGAATACCCTCTGGATTTAAACTAAACCCCTCTCTTAACCCGAAGGAATAGGTATACGACACCTGAGCAGCCGAACAGGAATTTTTTCGCCTCAACAGCCGAAGAGGACTTCAACTAAATACAAAATGTTTGTTGACGAATGTGTTCTAAATAACACTGATAGTCTTTTGATAGTACAACTTTCCTATAATCAAATCCTCAAGAGTATGTATGTGTGTGAAGATTTAGAAGGAAGATAATCAGGTAGAATCGAATTATATGAATTAAAACAAGGATTCTAGTGATATTAATTAAGAATGAAAACTTTTATTTGCAGAAATGAATAGAGATTAGATTTCAGAAATATAAACAAGAATCGGTGATTATAGAAGTGAATTGAATATGTTTATATAGTTGTAGCAGAGTTGTAATCTTTTATGAAGAGTTTTAGTTAACAGTTGTGTCCATACCTCTTGAAATAGAGGACATTCCTCTTCATGAAATGATCGCGTCTCTTCAGAAAACTAGCCGTTTTTCTCTGGTCGGTCGACCGGAAAACCTGGCCGGTCAGCTGAGTTTGAAAACGTATACAAAACAGAAAGTAGCTGTGCACATGATACAGGGTCGGTCGACCGAGGATCCTGGTCGGTCGGCCGACCTGGTGTTATTTGCATAGTGAACACAGTTTTAATATAAAATGTTTTGTGTGCGTGTGTGACTATTTGAGGAATGATTTTAACATTATTCTAAGACTCAATAAAATAAAATATCCATACTAATCTCTGGATTGTAGAATAATCTCCTTTGTTGTGCACAGTATGCACTTATTCTCTTTTTGTCGCTTTCATATGGTATTCTCGTCGTATGATCTCTGAAGCTTGTGTCATGAATCAAAACTCTTGAATCAACAGTTGGGGAATGGCCGTGTTGGTTCGGCCTGAGTGGCCTGGTGTAGATATGGATCGGCATACATGTATGGCTCAACCTTAGTTCGACAATTGTCGTTCGACTTTAGTGGGTCAGCATGTCTCAACCGGTCGGCATATGCCGCTTGGCACTTATGGGTCGACTTATGCCGCTTGGCACATATGGGTCGGTCAGGTATGGATCGGCCTTAAAACGGCATATGTGGGTCGGCTGCTGGGCTCGGTCATAATAGTTCAACATACCTTGTTTGGTGCGTACCAAGGGAGTTAGCAAGTTATCAGGTCTACAATAAAGTGAGGCGATCGGCATGTCTTCGCTTCGAGTCATACCACTATTTGCTTCGAGTCTCTTGAGAAGTTGCTTCGAGTCATTTACGAGGAAACCCCAGTTCGGCATTTGTGGTTCAGCCAAAGTGGTTCGGCATACCAGGGTTGGCTAACTCAAATTATCACTTGTGGGCCAAGCTATCTTGGTCATGGCCTTGCATAGGGAACCAGCCTATCTTCGTCTATAAATAGAGGGGCAGGGGTCCAGTTTAAGGGACCTTTTTTCGAGAACTCCAGGGATACTCTGCCATTTTTTGTACTCGCTTCTTTCAGTTCAAACTTGTATTCGAGTTGTTTGTTTACGAATTGTATATGTCCTCAAGTGATTGGAAAAGTAATAAAGATCACATTCAAAGTGGACGTAGGCAGTTACGCCGAACCACTATAAATATGGTGTTCTTGTTTCTGTTGTTTTTGCATTCTACTGTGATATTCCTCTGTTTTAATTTACTTTCTTCATTAATTTCTCCACACAATTCTATTCAAGGGTGTTAGTGACCTATTCTGGTGCTAACATTTTGGTGCTCACTGAGAAGGAACATTCTCAGGCTATTAGGATCTACTTTGTCGCTACTGGATTGAGGAAATCCCCCACAAGAGATCCAAGTTTATTATCAAGAGTCCATAGATTCTACTCAGAGTTCCCATAGATAACTCTAAGATGGCAAGACCACATACTAGATCCACCTCTCACAACGTGAATGTTAATGAGACCGTCAGCGTCCAACAAGTGGAACCTAGTAATCAGCAAGCTAATGCAGGTGCAGAGCCCACCACCATCCCAAACCAACCAGAAGCCGCCACCAGGGAAGAGTTCAATGAGCTGATGAGGGAGCTCGTGGAAAGCAGGAGGCAGCATAACGAGCAGATTCAAACGAATTCCAACCCGATGACCCAGATCGCTCAGCAATAGCGTCAAAATGCTGGTGGAAGCCCAGCTTCCTACTCATCATCCGACAGCTTCGCTTCGTCAGATGAACACCACAGGCATAGACGTCGTAGGATCAAAACGGCACAAACTGGTGCAACAGAGCAATTGGTGATGACTCGCAAAGAGCAAACCAACTGAAATGGCCCAGATTCCCTACATGGAACCGCAGCTCCTCATCTGCACCTGGGGAGTCACTCCCAGCCTGGAGGGGGAAACTTAGGATCTGGAGCACGCTTGGGAGCTGGCCCACCGCCTCGCCAGGGTCATAGTGAAGCGGAACCTCGAAATGTGCACTTAGATGATCGCATGCCGAGGAGGCACCAGCCGGAACGATCATGCAGGACGGATACCAGCCTGCCACCTCCCATCCAGACTCCGGATTTATCAGCTATGGTCAGGAAACTGATTAGGGAGAATCAGGGCTTAACCAACGATGACTGGGGCATATCTAGGAGCTATACTCCGTTTATAGATACCATGATAAAAGCTGAGTACCCCTGGAAATTCAGCATGCCTACTATTCCAGCTTATGAGGGGAAGACCGATCCCCAACAACACGTAATGAGATACGAGTGGATGATGGACTCAGTTAGGGAAAATGATGCGACCAAATGCAGATGCTTCCCAATAACCCTATCCGAAATTGCTACCATGTCGTTCATCAGACTTCCCCCGCGATCGATCTCCAGGTTTGATGAGTTAGCGGCGAAATTTGTGGAGCAGTTTAGGATCCATGCCACTCGCCCAAAGGTTGTGATGTCGTTGTCCAGTGTGATCCAGGCTCCAGGAGAGTCGTTGAAGTATTATTTGCAAAGATTTCATGTTGCTGCTACTGAAGTTAGTAATCCGAATGACCACGATATCCTTATGGCCATGATGCGAGGAGTAGATCCGGACTTGGAGTTTGGTGACTAGCTGGCAGGCAAACCACCGACTACCCTGGAACGCTTCTATTCAAAGGCGAACCAATTCATGAGGAGGGAAGAGGCCAGGTGCTCAAGACGAAGCAGTGCACCCAGGCCCGGCAAGGAAGCCGTGCAAAGCAACATTGCGGTAAAGAGGGAAGCAGGAAAATAAGCCGGAGCAGTCTAAAGGATTCGGAGAAGGAAATTCCGAGCGAAAGAGGGAAGCAGGAAAATGGAAACCAAGAATCCCGACCTATAGCGAATACACTCCTCTGAATACATCTTTGGAGAATATTTATCTATCAACTTGTAATACATTCCAATATCGAAAGCCGCGCCCAAAGGAATCCACTAAGGAACACAAGCAGACTTGAAAGTATTGTCTGTTTCACGAGACCTATGGGCACAATACTGAAGAGTGTAGACACCTCCATGATGATATAGAAAAGCTGATTTGCTAGAAGAAGTTACAGAAGTTTGTTAAAAACCCGCAGGAAGGCGGACAGGGGACATCCGAACTCAATCACGGGCAGGCGTCACATCGACCTTAGGAGCCCGCTCGGACTGAAGGAAGGCTGGTTATAAACACATTAGTCGGTTGACCTCATCCGGCAGACAAGAGTTGGCAAGAAATGGAACGATATTTTAGCTCCCTGAAGCATGCAGGTTTCGAATGATGCTCGAACACGGAAGACGGGGCTCCAGCAAAACAGCAGCGAATGATGACCGATGATATAGTGTTCAGAAGTAGGGATGCTGATCAGGTGGAAGCACCTACCATTGACCCGATGGTTATCTCAGCCACGATTGGACCGGTGCTTGTGAGATGGATACTAATTGATTATGGGAGTTCCGTTAACATTACATGCAAAAAGGCATATGACCAAATGAAGATGGAGGCGTAGGATCTGAAACTGTCTAAAGCCCGCATTCACGGCATTAATGGTGCAGCTACTGATGCGATAGGTTTGGTTGAATTGCCAGTTGAACTAGGAGAAGGTGAACGTAGGAGGGTACAGATCCTACCGTTCATTGTTTTGGATGTTGATTCCCCGTATACTGGTTTTCTGGGCCGACCGGCCCTGGCAGAGTTTAGGGCAGCTTTGGCCTCGTGGTGTTTGACCTTGAAATTTCCAACGGATAGAGGAGTTGGTGTAGTGCATGGCGATCAAGCGACTGGTCGTGTTTGCTATGTGGCTGAGTTGAGAGAGGCTTAGCAAAGAGAGAAAGGAAAGGGTGCGAACAACCCTGTCCGCATCCATGTTGCTGAAAATTGACAAGTAATGCCCGAGCCTTGGCTAGGGCAACACAGTCGGATCTATAAAGATATAGATCTGAGAGATGACGATGAAGAACCCTAGGAAGCCAAGGCGGCACCTACTGAACTAACGATTGACATTCCAGTCAGCCGTGACGACCCATCACGGGTACTTAAAATGGGATCACAGCTCAACCCCTCGATGATAGAGGATCTTACCGATTTCCTCCAAGCGAATCTAGATGTATTCGCTTGGACCCATTCTGATATGTGTGGGATTTCACCCACCATCGCAAGCCATATGTTGAACATTGACCCGAAGTATGTGCCAGTGAAGCAAAAGAGGAGAGGCATGGACCTGGAGAGGTCCGCTGTTCTTAGAGACGAGGTGGATAAACTCAAGGCCAATGGGTTCGTCTGCGATGCCCTCTACCCTGAATGGGTATCAAATCCAGTACTGGTGAGGAAGGCAAACGGGAAGTGGAGGACCTGTGTTGATTACTCGGACCTAAACAAGGTGTGCCTTAGGGATAGTTTTTCTTTACCCAGAATTGATCAGCTGGTCGACTCGACAGCAGGACATGAATTGTTGTCATTTATGGATTCGTATTCGGGGTATAATCAGATCCCGATGCACGTTCCGGATCAGGAGCATACCAGTTTTGTCACGAACGTTGGATTGTGATGTTATGTAGTGATGCCTATCAGGTTGAAGAACGCAGGGGTGAATTATCAGCGTTTGGTGAATCGAATGTTTAAAGACCAGATTTGTAGAACGATGGAAGTCTATATGGATGATATGCTCATGAAGTCACGACAGTCAAACGACCACATTCGAGACTTAGCAGAGATGTTTGATATACTCAGGTATTATGAAATGAAAATCAATCCACTGAAATGTTCCTTTGTTGTTGCGTCAAGAAAGTTTTTGGGTTTTAATGTCAATGCACGGGGAATCGAAGCAAACCCAGAAAAGATTCAGGCTATTCGAGACATACAAGTGCCCAGAACTATAAAGCAAGTACAAAGCCTAAATGGAGAAGTCGCCGCGCTGAGTCGATTTATATCCAGAGCGACCGACAAATGTATTCTGTTCTTTGATGTGATAAGGAAAGGGAAGAGAAATTTTGAATGGACGTCGAACTATGAAGACGCGTTCCGAGCTCTGGTGACACACTTGGAGAGGCCCCCGGTTCTGTCAAAGCCTGTAGATCACGAGGAGTTGTATGTTTACTTGGCCGTATCTCAGCATGCCATCAGTGCGGCTTTGATTCATGAAGAGGACCGAATTCAAAAGCCAGTGTACTATGTTAGTAAGCGTTTAACGGGAGCAGAGAGAAATTATCCTAAAATTGAGAAGCTAGCCTACTACCTAGTGATCGCATCACGCAAGCTCCGTTCATATTTTCAGGCGCATCCGGTCAGTGTTTATACCGATCAACCTCTGCGGCAAGTGCTCCAGGGACCAAAGACTTCTGGAATGTTACTCAAATGGAACATTGACCGAGTCAATTCGATATCACTTGCATGCCATGGAGGGCTATCCAAGGGCAAGCGCTAGCAGATTTCATTGTAGAATTCACCATATCAGACGAGCCAAGTGATGGTGATGTAGTTCCCGTCGTTCGATGGAAGTTATACACCGATGGAGCATTCAACGACCGTTGTTCTAGGGTTGGTGTTATTCTTGTAACTCCCGAGAACCGATAAATTTACTATGCTTTGAAACTTGATTTCCCCGCTACGAACAATGAAGTTGAGTATGAAGCATTGATTGCGGGCTTAAAGCTTATCATAGAACTTGGAGTGAAATCGATTGAGATCTTTTGTGACTCACAGTTGGTGGTGTACCAGGTACGAGGAGACTATCAGGCAAAGGGGAAAAGGCTTGCCACATACCTCACTCGGGTTCAAGAATTGTTAGCAGACCTCGAATACTATGATATTTCGCACATTCCACGTGAACAAAATGGGGAAGCTGATTCCTTGGCAAAATTTGCAAGTACTGGTGATGCACAACAGATGGGCTTGGTTCCCATTGAAACCTTACACGCCCCAAGTATAAACGAGATAGAAGTAGATCTTTTGTTAGAGATTCAAACTAAAAGGGAGTCGTGGATGACCCCGTTTAAAGAATATATGCTACATGGAACCCTGCCCGAGAGAAAGAACGAGAGATGACAAGTCGTCCGCAAGGCTTCCCGGTATATAATGCAAGATGGAGTGATGTATCGGAAGGGATTCTCCGTCCCCTTGCTTAGGTGCGTCACTCACAACGAGATAAAGCGGGTCTTAAGAGAAGTCCATGAAGGAGAATGTAGCGACCATACTGCGGGGCAAATGTTAGCCAAAAGGATCCTCCGATATGGATACTATTGACCGACCGTGAATCGGGACGCTACGGACTATGTAAGAAGATGCATTAAATGTCAAAAGTATGCAAAGATCCCAAGGGCACCGCCGATAGAACTTACGCAAATGGTTATTCCATGGCCATTTGCAATATGGGGGATCGATATAATCGGTTCCTATCCAATCTCCAAAGGTGGTGCGAAGTACTCAATCGTCGCAGTCGATACTTCACCAAGTGGGCGGAAGCAGAGCCACTAGCTACGATCACCACTAAAAAGGTTATTAACTTTGTTGTGCGAAACATTATATGTTGCTTCGGTCCCCCACGGACTATCATTACCGACAACAGAACTCAATTTGAGAGTAAAGAATTCAAAGAATTCTGCTAAAAATATTGCATTGAGAAAAGGTTTGCGGCAGTCGCTCACCCTAAAGCGAATGGACAAGTTGAAGCCGTAAATAAGATAATCAAGTCCATCTTGAAAAAGTGTTTGGAGAAGTCTAGAGGCAAGTGGGTGGATGAGCTTCCAACAGCACTCTGGGCCTACAGAACCACCCACAAGTCTGCGACTGGCCATACTCCATTCGCCTTAGCATACGGCACTGAATCTGTTATGCCCGTGGAACTTGAAGTTCCTTCTCACCGGGTGACTCAGTATGATCCTAGAACGAATCAAGATCTTTTACTGGAGTCGTTGGACTTGGTCGACGAGAAACATGAAGAAGCTGATTTAAAGGAGGCTGCATATCGGCACCGAGTCGCCCGATATTATAGTGAAAAAGTTCGACCGAGAACTTTCGATGTGGGCGACCTTGTTTTAAAGCGAGTTTTTCCAATCTCGTCGCATATGAATCCCATATGGGAAGGTCCCTACATCATCGAACGGAGGCTTGGAGAAGAAACCTTCAAGCTAGTGACTGTTGATGGCGTGACACTCCCCAGAGCATGGAATAGCGAACATTTGCGCCGTTATTATACTTAGTCTATTTTCTTTTGCATTCTAGTAGTGATTGTTTTCGGTATGTGTTTCTCTTGTTGTTCTCTATTTTCGACATGTAATAATACAATTCAGTTTGTCTCTAATTTTTACAATCAATAAAGGCTTGAAGTTATTTTTCTATGAACTATTGATGTTTTGTGTGTTATAACTCCATCGAAAAGTGAAATTGCATTAATTTGTCTGGCATATGAATGCACGCACAAAACTAAAAGTCGATCAGCTAATGATTCGAAAATCTCTGAGTCCGTAGAGTGCGGACATGAGTACTCTGAGTCCCCAGAGTGCGGACTAGAGTATAAATGATTCAAAAAATCTCTAAGTCCCCAGAGTGCGGATTTGAGTACTTCGAGTCCCCAGAGTGCAAACTAGAGAATAAACGACTCAAAAAATCTCTAAGTCCCCAGAGTGTGGACTTGAGTACTCTGAGTCCCCAGAGTGCGGACAAGAGTATAAACGATTCAAAAAATCTCTATGTCCCCAGATTGCAGACTCGAGTACTCTGAGTCACTAGAGTGCGGACTAGAGTATAAATGATTCAAAAAATCCCCAAGTCCCCAAAGTGTGGACTTGAGTACTCTGAGTCCCCAGAGCGCGGACTAAAGTATAAATGATTCAAAATCTCTAAATCCCCAGAGCGCGAACTTGAGTACTCAGAGTCCCCAGAGTGCGGACTAGAGTATAAACGATTCAAAAATCTCCAAGTCTTGTGAAAGCGGACTGGAGTTCACATGACCCACGAGACTCTAAATTTCAATTATAGATTAAATTATAAGCTAAGCGATGAAAATCTAAAAATACAAATAAGCAAAACTTTATTCACTAATCAAAAAAGAAATTTCATTATAACTTTTCCGAAGTCCAGAGCCAAAATCTATCTACAAAAAAAGAGAAGGAGAGGAAAACAACTGCATGGTACTACGTTACTTAAGTTGAGTAAAATGTAGCGAGGCAATAGTTACTTCTTCGGTTTTCTTTACTTTTTTGGTTTCTCCGAAGTTTCCTCATCTGAGCGCCTCTTTTTCGACCCTTTTCTTCCCAATGACGAAAAACTCGAGGGAGGAGGAGGGATTTCCATAGGTGTGATCCCACTGGGGAGAATGACCTTCAAGGGCCTATTCAAGGGATCGTCAAGTTCCACTACCAGAGATTATGTCTTAACTTTGTTTTTCTTTTTCTCCTCCTCCTCGATTTTCTCTTTCATGATGAGCTTGGAAGTATGTCGGAAGCGCCTGTGACTTCGACCTCGTCGTGTTCATCTACAGGTGAGGGATCTTCAAGGTTATCTTCATCTAGCACCCTGATCACTTGAGCATCGAGACTTGGGGTATCTCCGGTGTGAGGTGCCTCAGCCTTTTTCTCTTCCCGCTCCGTGGCGACATCGCTCCTTGGAATCGGCTCGGGTTCAGAGTGACATATATGAGTTCGAGAAAAAGAAATGTTAAAACACATTCATAACTCACCAAAATAGATGAATTCCAAAACTCTAGAAAGTAAAGCTATATACCAGCTTCTAACTGACTCTCAGTGGTCCTCGGAGTATCACCCTCAGGGATTGGAGATAAAATGTGAACACCAAGTCCGGGCTTCTCCAGGTCATAACCAACGTGCTACTCGGGAGGCCCAAGTGACGAACTATCAGTCAATTGAACTGGAGGAGGACCCAGAGACCCAGTGTCGGATGGGCCAGCGTTATCATCTTTACCCTCCGATGACGGAGAGTTTCTTCCAAAGAGAGCTCTCGCCGCGGATAAGTCTGAAGGCTCATTTCCTTGGAGCACTTCCCTCACGAGAGTCTCTTCATCAATCTCTTCAAAACCCAGCTCCACTTTTTTTATTCTAATCAAAGTATCCCACGCTTCAGCGAGTGAATCAAGATAATTCTCGCCCAAGAAAGACAAGTCACGATGCATGAGGACTCTTGCATTAAACTCGGTAATGAGCGGGTCGAATAAACATTTGATTCTTCTCTTTCGGCTTCAGTAGCTGCCTCAAACTGAGAGCTGGCCTCTGTGAGCGATATCTTCTTGCCCTCTTCACGAGCTGCTTCTTTTAGTGCTTCAACCTTGGATAGCTCTTCGTCAAGTTTTGTCTTTTGAAGCAGTGTTTTGACGATTTCATCGCAGTATCTTTGTGACTCTTCATGCGCTGCAATTTTTTCATCTCTCTCCTTAGAGAGCAATTCCTCTAGTTCTTTGACCCGTCGGTCGAGAATGACTTTTTCTTTTTGGATAAAGTCTTTCTGCAAAGCCAGAGCGCCACTGCGTTGGACTGCCTCATTAAGTTCTTTCTTGTGAGCAGCCTCAAAGCGACTAACTGCCTTGGCTGTCTACTTAGCATTTTTCTGGGCAGTCTCGCGCTGAGATTTGTATGAGAATAGTTCCTCATCCTGACCCTTAATGATGTCTTTGTCATGAATAGCTTTGAGCTTGAGGCGATCAATCTCTTGTTGGCATTCAATGGAAACCTCTGAAACTTTTTCTACCAAGTGTACAAACGCGTCATGCTGAAAATAAACATCGTTGTTGCAAGCAATGGCACTCTGCTCAACATGTCCGGGGATAGGATGAATCGTGGGGAGAAATTTCAATCCATCGGAACATATCTTCGGAAATGTGGCTTTGAGTTCAGGAAATTTTTCCACTGTCGACGGATCGTGTGTGGAGGCTGGAGGGGTCTACCTAACCGGAGTCACAAATTTCTTATAAGGTTCACGGGATTGCTTAGTACTCGATGAGGTGGAATATTGGTCGCGAGGAAATTCGGACTGGGATCCCTTCTGTGCAGACTTCTCCCTACTATGTTCTGAGTGAGGGGGAGGATCGTTTGGATATGTAGAATGGCTGTAAGTTCTTCTTTTGGAAGACGACGACTCTCTAGGACGATAGTCTCTATAACCGCTGTCGTCTCTGTCTCGTCGTTTACCTGATCCTGAATCTCGACTAGAATGGTCGAAGATGGAGGATCCACGAAGGCGTTCAATGCCGTGTGTACGCCCCATATCACCTGCACATAAAACCAAATGAGGACGAGTTGGAAGGGATCACACGATGAGTGAAATTCAAGTGCATGGTGGAGTGTAAGTGTTTGTGTGTATCCTAGTGCAACCCCCGACGGACTAGTATTTTTTTCTTTACTCATTGGAGTTTTCTCTCCGTGATGATGAATCTGAGCGCCTTCTTCACTTCTCACAGGCGAATTGAATCCCATAGCCTCAGGGTTATTGAAACCGTAATTCAATATGTCGTTAGGAATGGTCAAGTCAGATAGGCCTTTTAATGAGCCTTCTAAATTTTGGGAAGACGACTTCTTTTCGATCGGAGTTATCGTAACCTTTGAGGTTCCGCCAACCTTTTTCTTTTTCAGCTTGTAAGCCAGGCTCTTTTTCTTTTTCGAAGGAGTTGGTGGTTCGTCGGTGCCGGGTGCATCAGCTACTGGCGCTTGGCCGCAACTTATATTCTCGTCAGTCGCAATCGGCACCTCAGTTTCTTTAATCTCGCCTTCCTCGGTGGTATCCAAGGCCCCTTCAGCAGGGGGCACCGAAGGCCTGGCTTGTTCTTTACCTGTTTCCACGGTCGTTCTTGCTATAGTAGCTCCAATTGGGAGGCTAGTTCGACGGCCTTCTTCCAGTAATCCGAACTTTGAGAGCTGTTCGTAGTAATTACAGATTTAATGTCCCGATCTCCTATGGGAAAAGCTCGGATAGCCTCGACGGCCTCGGAATACTTGGCACCTTCGGGTTGTGGACGGATATCTGGAAGAGTTGAAAGAAGTTTAGAAAAGATGACGAAGATTGGAATAAAAATGAGACTTACTCCCTTCCAGCCATCTTCTTGCAAAACCAGGAGGACAGCGTACGTAGAACCACTCCTGTTTATATTGAGAAAATTTACTCTATGCACCCATCAGAACTTGACATTTGGGGTGTGGCTCAAGGAATATGCAAGATGGACTATCGGTACGTCTGTTGAAGCGGTAAATATAACGGATATCCTTGGGAGTTGGAAGTCTAAGTAAGATGCTCAGGAAAAGAACGCATGTACCGTGGATAAATGCATGACTATTAGGGTGTAGTTGTGCTGGAGCAATTCCTATATACTACAACACTTCACGGATGAATGAATTGAAAGGTGGCACACTTTCGGCCCAGCACATAAATTTGTTGCAAGTAGTATATCCGGCTCGGGGCAAGTGAGGCCGATCTTGTGCCGAAGGAACTAGAACATCTTCGAAGGGGATTCCATGGATAGAACATAATCGACGGAGAGAAGATTCGCCAATATTCGAGGCTTGAGAGTCGATGGGGTCATCGAGAATGACAATCCCGTCTACAGTGTCGGGAGCCGGGCCTATAACCGCGATAGATGGGTCCGGAATGCCAGGTGTGGAGGCTGACGATGGGTTCAGAGTCCTCACTGCCTCCTGCCAAGAACTTGGCTCGGGCTTGTCAGAAACAGTAGCCAAGCTTGATTTTTTGGACATCTCCAAAGAGCGATTGGTGTGAATAGATACCTGTTTAAGCTATACTTGAAAGATAATAGATATCAGATATAACAACAAAGTATTCCCCCGTGTTGTGTATGAACTAGTGCGACGATTTAGGCAAAGTGTACAGATAAGTGAAAGTCCCAAAGAATAATATAGCGTGATGGAACTTTAAGTTTCTATCCTTGGAGACCGTCATCGCTGACCATCTCCGGCAGTTTATCGTATGACAGGTAGTAGAAGTCTTGGAATCAAACATTGGCATCATAGAGTGTGAAGGCTGTTATGCGCATTTGTTGGATTAAGTTTGCATTTAAGATTGTTCAAACTATGGAGTAGTTAGTAAAAATTAGGTCATTGGGCTTATGTGCTTTGTTACTTGTCATTGTCCATTATGTTATGCTTGGTTGCGGAGGTAAGTTATCCAAATGTATGTTATGTTCGAGTTAGAACAGTCTTGGTTGCCAATGCCGAACCAGTCATTCCAACCCACTGCCCTATAGGATGATCGAACCATCCACTCTCCTCTCTCTCTGATCACCGAACCACCTTTCTCAGTCTACACCAAGCCACTATCCCTAACTCCTGAAACTGTCTATACCGACCGACCCTCTAAATATAGACAACCGATCCACTATCCTACAGAATACCAACCCACTCACTCTTAAGTCACTGAACGGCCTCACCATAGCATATGCCGAGCCACTCCCTCTCAAGAGTTTAGACCTACTCTATTACTAAACTCCTACCAACCCAACTCTACTACAATAAGCTACCGACCATTCTCCCTCGATCGTATGACAAGCAGGATCTTACAACCTATACACCAATTCCTATAAATCACCAAGCTTTCTTCTTCTCCATATCACCGACTTTGAAGTTAGGGCTATAACTAATTCTCCTAGTAACTTGCCCTTGTTCCATTAAGACTGAGCCGAATTCCTAGCCTAAGACACGCTCCTGTCTCCAATTCGTCCCTCTCTTCGCGACTCCTACTAACTCCTATTTTGGAACCCATGAAATCGGACATTACATGAGACTACGAACTTATGGAGATAATTTGAGTGAGAGATTCGTACCTATATGCAAGATTTGAGGCTTATAAAAACTGTTGGGTTCGGGTCGAGATTTGTTTGGGTTTGATGCCGGCTGGAGTTACAAAGTGGGAGGCCTAGATTTGAGAGGAAGAAAGATTGAGTGGTAAGCAAGGCTTGGAGGAAATAAATTTAGGGGTCCTGTAAAGGAAAAATAGAAGTGAGAAGAAGAAGCAGGGGTGTGGGCTTTTATATGGTGAGTGAGAACATGAACAGGCACCATCCCGATGACCCGGTCACCAAACTTCAGTGGGTCGGCAAGATTACATGCCGACCTAATCCAGGTAACCGACCGAGTGGGTCGGCCTTAGTATGCCGATCCCTCTTTTGTTTAAAAAAAGAGAAAATAGTAAAATGTATATATACATATATATGAGTAATAATGATAAGAATAAATAAAACAAAGATGGTAGAAATGTGGATGATAGTAATTATATATGTATATGTATATGTATATATATACACACATGGATGAGCACACATCTAGCGGTAGTTGAGGATGTTGTGTGATAAAGAGACGGATACTACCGAATGAGTGGAGATGCGTGGGTTTAGAAAACCCGTTGTGATTCAGCCTTCGAAAGGTTGCAAACGTTTATTTTTTGAAAAGTTAAAACAGGATTTCAAGAACCTTTCCGAGACTGAGCTAGTACGTTCAGACGGCACGAGGTTTCGTCGAAAGCCAATAAAAAGCGATAATTAGTTATCATTTAGGATGAGTTAGCCTCCAGAAGCAGGGATTTCTCATTGATTCAAAGCGCGTCATGTTGATTCACACAACGTACTTTGGGGGTCAAATGTTACCCAGTTGCTTTACCCGGCTACAAGGCGATAGTTGCCAAGGATATGGTTGGACCCTGACGGGACTCAAGCCAAGAGAGGACTGGAATATAAGAGATCGGGGTAACTTGTTTGGATCGGTTAAGGCAATTGAGTTGAAGTGGATCGGTCAAGGTAGATAAGTAGTTGGGGAACGGCCGTGTTGGTTTGGCCTGAGTGGCCCATTGTAGATGTGGATCGGCATACATGTATGGCTCAACCTTAGTTCGGCAATTGTCATTCGGCTTCAGTGGGTCGGCATGCCTTGGTCGGCTTGGCTGGGTCGGCCTATGCCGCTTGGCACATATGGGTCGGTTAGGTATGGATCGGCTTTAAAATGGCATATGTAGGTCGGCAGTTGGGCTCGGTCATAATAGTTAAGCATACCAGGTTCGGTGCATACCAGGGGAGTTAGCAGGTTATCAGGTCTACAACAAAGTGAGGCGATCGGCATGTCTTCGCTTCGAGTCACACCACTATTTTCTTCGAGTCTCTTGAGAAGTTGCTTTGAGTCATTTACGAGGAAACCCCGGTTCGGCATTTGTGGTTCGGCCAAAGTGGTTCAGCATACCTGGGTTGGCTAACTCAAATTATCACTTGTGGGCCAAGTTATCTTGGTCATGGGCCTACACAGGGAACCGACCTATCTTTGTCTATAAATAGAGGGGCAGGGGTCCAGTTTAAGGGACCTTTTTTCGAGAACTCCACGGATACTCTACCATTTTGTGTACTCGCTTCTTTCAGTTCAAACTTTTATTCGAGGTTTTTTTTACGGATTGTATCTATACTCAAGTGATTGGAAAAGTAATAAAGATCACATTCAAAGTGGACGTAGGTAGTTACGCCGAACCACTATAAATCTGGTGTTCTTGTTTCTGTTGTTATTTTTTCATTCTACTATGATATTCCTCTGTTTTAATTTACTTTCTTCATTAATCTCTCTACACAATTCTATTCAAGGGTGTTAGTGAACAATTCTGGTGCTAACAGGAGTCGAACTAACCAGCCCCCTTACAGGCTTTAAGCCCATTTCAAGCCTGAATTTATAATTTGCATTTAAATCCAATTTAAATGCATATCGATATCGTATATCGATTAATATGTTTATAACTATTATAAATACATTTAGTAACATTTGTTCATTAAATAAAAATTGGATTTTAGAACTAATATATTGAAAATATTAGTTAATTTAATTAATTTATAAGAATTACAAATTAATTAAATCATTTTGGTCAAAGGAGTATTCATCGTTTCGGTTGTGTCATTCGTTAGATGAAAATTTGGTCAGGGATTAAAATCGAACTATTCTATATAAATGTTCACACGTCACATATTAAGTGACATTTTGATAAATTTATCGCTTACTTAGTTTTGGTAAAATCTAGTTTACTTTGTTAAGTGTTACTCGATTGAGATTATTGTAACGATCCGGAAATTCGAGCACTTCATCTTTGAATATCACAAATTTTGGAAAAATGGTTAAATATTTAAAATGTGATTTCATAACCTTATTTAAAAGACTTTTTAATTAATAACTAATTATATAAAACTTATTTTTGAAATATTTTTACAAAAAATGTATTTTTGATTAAATATTGAAAATATGATCGAAAAACGGTTTGTTAAAAATCGGCTTTTTTGTTAAATAAAAGTTGTTTGAATTTTTGGACACTTGAATGACAACATAAGAGATAACAGCAACTGAAATCTTATATCTTCCTAAGCCAAAATTAATTAATCTAATTGCTTCTAGAAGGGAACAAATAGAGAGGATTAAGGCATGAGACATGCCACATTTTAAGGCACAAAACAAGGCACCACTTTAGGCAAGAATCTAGGAATGGAAGGTGGATGGAAGCCTCTTCTATGGCAAGACATATAAGGGCATAGAAGGTCATTTAACCACTTACTAAAGCCTATAAATAAGCACCCATAGTCTCATTACTTAGTAACCAGTTTACTTGAAAAGAATTCACTCTTATCTCTTCTCAAACTTCTCTAATTTGGAGCAACTCTATCAACCACTCTTCAATTTTCTCCAAACTCTTGCTATCACCCTAGTATTGCATATAAAATCATTCCACCACCTCAAAACCAAAATAATTGAAGCTCGTCTCCCAAAACCCTTGAGGCCGCGAGCAATAGGTAATAAATTGCCTTGGTCGAGTCCATTTTCAACCTCCATCTTCCCTTGGCCTTGCTTATCTAAGGTCATCTCCCTTTGTTTATGTGCTTGGGTTTTGGGAAGGAATGCTGTTGTGTTGTTGCAAGGTAGAGGTTGAAAAGAGCAAGCATGAATTGGTTGAAAAGTGAGTTATCTTACTCATAAATAAAAACCATAAACTTGTCACTTCTTTAATCAAGAACATGTTGAAATTACTTGTTATATACTACGGTAATATTCTCTAACTACTTAAAATTATAACCCATAGGTATGTGCTCTACAAAGCATGTGATTTTTTTAATTAGTTTGCCTTAAAAAGCTTTGAATTATGTTGTTTAAATTGAGTATATTTGAACATTTAATACTAACATTTTAATTAGTATACATGTTAATACACGTTTAGTAATGTGGTTTGAATTTAGAATCATATATGTGTATAAAATTGAATGATAAAAAATGATTAATTGAATACAGAATTGCTCGTATAGCAATAGTCGCTATAAACGCACTTTGAAATCCCTTCCTTTTATCTCACTTTTTTAACTCCACATTTTTGGTTATTTTTAATATAAAATGATTTACATACTTATTGAAGTATAATAGATAGCGAGAAGGGAATTTTTAAATCTATGTTGTTTATAAAACAAAGTTAATAAGGTTATGGTCCATATAGCGATGGTCGCCATATAAGCACTTTGGAAAAACAAGTTTTAACAAAGTTTAAAGTGTTGTTAATTTGGAAGTTTTATGAAATCTTTTCAAGAGAGTTTTATAAAAGATTAGTAAGTACTTTAAAAGAAGTTAGAACTTTAAATTTATTTTGTAAATAATTATTTTTGAGATTTAATGTAAAGGTTATTCCTATTTTATATAAACAAAACTTGTTTATTTATTAATATAGTAAAGGTTTTAAAAATTCAATATTAAGTAACTATTTTTAAAGTAATATTTCCTATAACAATTTATATCTTATTTATCAGTAATTTAAAGTTATTTTATTTATATATAAGTCTATAAAATTATTTTTAACCCTTTTATTAAAATAAGAACTTTTATACGTTTTCTTCCTTAACTTATTTTAAATTCTATTTTCCATATTAAATAGAAGTATTATACATATTTATATCATTTCGAAAGAGTTTCTAACTTATATATACAAGTGGTTTCAAAAGTCTATTATTTTAGAAGAAGGGATGAAAAGTAACAATTATGTAATGACCTTAGTTTGATCGTTTATGGATTGTTAGTATGACAATGCTTAACACTAAAAGTCGAATGAGGTAGGCTTCTCTATTTGTAAGAGTCAAGATTGATGTTTGAGTAGGGATGAAGCCACAGAGCTCTAACCTACCAGCTTCCCTCTTGTCCAAGGAATAGTTAAGCTAGAAGATTGAAAACGTATTAAGTATAAGAACCTTTACTTCTATAAACAAGCACCTAACACTCGATAGTCGATTAGTTGAATACTGATCTTGACCAAACTTAACTTAGGAAATATACGAAAGGCTTCGTCGATTTATACCGATGAGAACCCCCGGGGAGGAGCATTGGTACGAAATGCCTCTAGCTTTTGGTTACTTCTAAAAGAATCTTAAATAAGTTAACTAAAAATTTATCGATTAGTTTTGAAGAGTTCGAGATCGGTAATTGTTTTACTTACCGAATACAACTTTGAAACTAGTATACGGTTCAGTTTTCGGAAGAGTTTGTTCAGATGAACTCTGTTCGGGTAAGGAGACTTGTGTAAAAAATGTCAAACGTAGCCTCAACATCGGAAAATGACTAAAGATAGAGTAGGATGCACAATCCTGGATTTAGCCAACCAAAATAAAGGGTACATCAACTCCAATTATCTAGAGTATGCTTATAGATGTTGCTAGTGGGAGTTGTTGATACTTGGTTCACATGTTAGGGTGTGGGCTAGTTGTGTTTACCTTATGGTATATTTTATCTAGAGATATACGACGCTCGAAATGTATTTCAAGCCCTTGTCATTGGGATTGGGATTGGTCTCGGTAGTATTACTGATGAAGTCTCCATGAAAATCCATATACGAACGTACCTTAGCAGTTTTAGATGTACTCTAATATTATTGTGTTGTGAGATGCAAGCAACACAGCTATTTTCATATTCCTATTACACACCTTAGACATTATCCATAATATCACCAAATGTAAATATCAATTGAGTTGGTTTTTTCAAGGGGAAACCAATCTAATGATTTGGTTGGTCTCGAAAGTACTGTTATGTGTTTATATGCATCTCTGAGTTTCTCATACAAGACTTATGTCCGACAAATGGTGTTTCTTTTTTCAAAATTCATCATGTACTCTTTCAAGTAGGTTAAGTAAAGCCTGTATTTGGGTTGGATGTTTCAAGCTTATGGAGACAAGCTGGATGCTTCCACCTATCTATCTATTTACCTATTTTCATTTCTGTTCACTATTATTTATTCAGCATTGTGAGGACAGGCAGTTATTATTGTCCAGGCTGATTGTATAACTTAGTCATTTCTAACTTTGAGATTCATGTACGTTGGAGTAACTCTTTTTACGACACTTTTGGTATATTATATATTATCATTCCAAATGTAAGATACTGATATTGTGTTCTTCTTTCTTATTCTGCTTCTTTTATTTTACCCTAACTTTCTGTCTTTCCGACACTTGGTGCCTAGCACACGAATACCGTGGATGTATTTAGTGTCAACCTTCGAGGATCGAAAAGGTGATCGTCACTTTTTGGTATCGGAGCCCAGGGTTGAGCGAACACCTTGGTTTTGGTTGGGTATGGCTCATTAGAGATAGGGTAAAAGATGCCCTAGAATGAGTCGAGAGTATTATACATATGAGAGCATATTTGTTATTGCAAAATCAGACTTTTAAAATGTTTTCTTAAAAATATTCTCTTCCTAATAACCCCTTTCTTCAAAAATCGGCTTTTTCTTTGAATTAATCCTTTCTTAGTAATCCATTCTTAGTAATTCATTCAAAATCAATCCTTTACTTGATATAACTCGATCTTAAAGTATTCTACTAAATTTAGGTAGCAAACTATGAGTACTCGTGTTGCAACTGCTAGAGATGGTAAAGGTCATGGTGGTAGAGGTAGTACCGTCACTAACGGTGGAACTCGAGCTCCAAGGAATGGTGCTCCTGTAGCCAAACCCAGGGAAAATGTGGTTGAGGAAGTGGTGCAAGTTCAGCCCTCAATTAACTTTGCTTCACTCTGTCGAGATTTTGAGACACTTGGTGGTCAGAGGTTTAGTGGGAATGAATCGATTATTGAAGTTCAAACACGGTTGAGGTTATGTGATGGAAACTTTGGAGACTTGGAGTTGGGTGATGTCATGAAGCGTTGGTTGGCTTCTAGTCATCTTTCTAATGCTGCCATGGATTGGTGGAGTTCTATTACTACGAATGCCTCAGAGAACGATTTTTCTTGGGCCCAATTTAAGGAAGAATTTTAGAGGAAGTTTGTACCATAGTGAGGAAGACCTTGTTATTTAGGAGTTTCTTAGATTTGAAGCAAGGTACTATGACTGTGGCGGAGTATGGGAATAAATTTAACACACTGTCCCATTTTGGGCCTGGTATGATAAGCATGCCTTTGAAGAAGAATGAGATTTTATAGCTGATATGTAGCCCAAGTTTAAGCGGGATATGACTAACCTTCTCATGGGTTCGTTTGTTGATTTAGTGAATATGGGTTTGAGGTTCGAGAGTTTGGCACCTAAACCTATTATTTTTACAACGAAGCTTATTATTACTACCACGGCTAAGGATAAGAAGTGTAGGTTTTAGAGGAAGAGAGTCAAGGTTATGCGCAACCAGTGTAGGAAGGTAAGGCATTATGCTAGCGAGTGTTGGTCCACTGAAGTAGGACCAATGGTTAAGGCACCAGTTGGGGTGGTACCTCAATTTGCACCATAAGGTTGTTATTATTGCCATCAGTTTGGTCATTTTGCTAGAGATTGCCAGCTCAAAATGGAGGAGCAGCCTAGGACCTTTTCTATTACTTCTGCACCTTCCACTTTAGCAGCACCAAAGGAGAAGCAGGTTCTGGAAGGTATTCTTTCCATTTCTGGCATTCCTATTCATGTTTTGTTTGATTTGAGTTCTTCTCATAGCTTTATATCTAGTAACCTTGTTGATAGACTTAGTTTGGTACCAATTGTGGTTCATGATTCTATTCGAGTGTCGAACCCAGCAAGGGGCTCGGAAAATCTTCGTATGGTATGCGAAGGAGTTTTTATTTCTTGTTTTAATCGACTCCTTCCACGTGATATGTTTGTTCTTGGTTTTCTTAGTTTTGATGTTTTCTTGGGGATGGATTGGTTGTCTCATAATCACGTCATCTTGGATTGTGAGAAATGGACTGTGGTGATGAAGAAAAGAGTGGAAGACCTTATCTTATCCTGTGAAAATCCTAGTTCTCGTATGAGTAGTTTTCTATATTCTCTCAATGTGTCGGATAAGGACTTAGGGTCCATTCGGGTTGTTTGGGAATTATCGAATGTATTCAAGGTGGTTTATAGTTTACCTCCTTATCGTGAAATCGAGTTTTGTATTGATTTTATTCCTAGTGCTAAGCCTATTATATTGCTTGTTCGTAGGTTAAGTCCGAAGGAGAAGTTAGAGTTGGACAATCAGATTAGTGACTTGCTATGGAAAGGTCTGATCCGACCTAGCCGTTCGAACTGGGGAGAGCCCATCATTTTTGACACTAAAGTGGACGGTTCCTTAAGGCATTATGTTTATTACCATGAGCTGAATAAGTGGACTATTCGAAACAAGTATCCTTTGCCTAGAATTGATTATTTATTTGATTAGCTCCATGAGGCTCGTGTATTCTCTAAGCTTGACTTTACTACAAGTTTTCATCAATTAAGAGTGGTAAAGGAAAGTGTGCCCTTGACAGCTTTTCATTTTGATCGATTTTATAAGTGGTTGGTTATGCCGTTCGGTCTAACCAATGCTCCAGTTTACTTCATTGACTTGATGAATCGTGTCTTTCTTAATGTCTTAAACAAATTTGTGCTTGTTTTCATTAATGATATTCAAGTTTATTCCAAGACCAAGGAAGAGCATTCCTGCCAATGGGAAATGTATTGGAGATATTAAGGGAACATGTTATTGAGGCTAATTTCTCGAAATGTCATTTTTGGTGGTCATAGGTAAGGTTTCTAGGGCATGTTGTTTTTGGAGATGGTATTTCTGTTGATCCGATGAAGGTCACAGCTTTCTAGGATTGGAAAAGACTTGAAAGCGTAATGAAGATTCAGAGCTTCTTGGGTTTAGCTGGTTATTATTAAAGATTCATTTAGGATTTCTCCAAGATTGGTTCAGCAATTACAACTCCGACAAAGAAAGACATCAAATTCGTTTGGACGGATAAACATGAGACTGCATTTAGAGAGTTGAAGGAGAAGTTGACTAGCGCCCCTGTTCCGACTATTCCAGAAGGAGGTGAAGATCTAACTATTTATACCAATGCTTGTGAAACATGATTGGGTTTTGTGTTGATGCAGCATGCGAACGTTGTGGATTATGCTAGTAGGCAGCTGAAACAGCATGAGACCAGCTATGCGATGCATGATTTAGAGCTTTTAATGATGGTCTTTGTATTGAAGATTTGGAGGCATCATTTGCAACATCTGGTATCTGGAGACCAAAAGCTAAGCGCTACAGATGCTGCAGTCATCCATAGTATTAAATTCTGGTGACAAAATACGGTAATGATAATGGTTCTCATAATATCAGAAGCACATGAATATGAACAAAATCACAGATTTCAAAAAAACATTTTGCTGATTACATTTCAAAACAATAATTCATATCCATGTTACATATTCCCTTAACGTTTCCAAGGCAATGGTTAAATATATCATTACAAAAATTCGCCAAGAGCGACATATGACAATGTCCACTTGGTTGATCTAAGTAATATAGTCATATCTGACTTATATACTCAGCGGAATCAAAACAAAATGAAACTGCAAATCCTAATTAGCAATCCGTCAACCATTTGCTCGTCTCCGAAAGCTTTATTCGTCAAAAGACTAAAACCTAAAAACCCTAACCCTCAGCCTACTCAAATCAATTTTGAGTACCCGAGAGTTTAAGGGCAAACAAAAACTTCGAGTCGGATATAAAGCCTGGTGTGAATAATTCTATTACATCTCGGTTTACTGATATTCAGTGAGACCACACCGCTTAGCGGAACGAGTTTCCCCTCACCTATATCCTCTTTAAAACACATATTTTGCAAATTCTTTCCCGCAACCAAACTGGTTAATCGAACTGATTATATCAAAATAGTAATATCCTTTATGCTAACAAGTGGACTATCTGTCCGTAAAACAAGTAATATGGAGCTATCTGCCCACAATATAATAGTGAGGTCTGTTATGCTACAAATGGACTATTTGTCCATACAACTGGGTTGACTACCCGCAAACTGGACTAAATGTCCAAAATCTAGGGTGACAGCCTGCAAAATGGACTAACTGTATGAATTATTTTCTTAGGGTTAACCACCCTTTAAATTTTTATTGAAAATCTTTTCAAAATGATTTAGTCCTTCAATCATATATATATATAAGGAAAATATATCTTTAGCTTTAATCTAAGCAATTTTGCCATGTTATATACACTTTACTCAAAATAATGTTGATGAGATTTAATAAGGATTAACCGTCCTTCCAAAATAAGTAAAAACCCTTTTAAAATTGAAAACACTTAGGCTATATTGCATATTCAATACATTCGAAACCTTTGTTTAAAACCTTTAAACAACCCTTTCGAAACATTGAAGGTAACCCCTTCGAAACCATTTAAAGACCCTATCAAAATCGTTAAATATTGCATTTCGAAAACATTGGAAAACTTTCCTTTCTTTTCTCCGAAAGCTTCAAAATATCAGACATCCCCCTTTAAAACCTTTTAAATATCTCCTTTTAAAAACATAGGAAAAATCTTCCTTCAAATCCTTTCGAAACCCTGGGGAAACACCTCTTTCGAAACTATTCATTAAAACCTTTCGAAACAGTCAAAACTCAATCCTTTTGAAAGCACTTTAGGTTCAATTTAAAACGTGTGAAAACCTTTCAAAACCATTTAAAATTTCATTTCTTCGAAACCTTTTGTGACGACCCAACTTTCTACTACCAGAAAGTTGCATCATCTTTAAGAAAGAAAGGGGTGAGAAATAGAAAAGATAAAGAGGAAAGAAGAAACAACATCAGAATCTCAACAGCAGAACGAATAAATTATATTAATCACATAAATATTACATAATATACAACATCAATCAGAGTTACACAGATAATACATCACATACTAGACAGTTATAAACACCTGTCTAGTTAATACAACTCGATACAACTCAAATACAGCACAAAGATACCAACACAGCGGAACACTATACATCTATATCGCTGAAGCCTCCTGCTCCATTGCTCCTCCACAAATCGTCAAAGCTAACCTGAATCCCTTGGCTACTCGTAAAAATTTGAGTACCCGAGAGTTTAAGAAAAACAGAAATAAACTCCGGGTCAGACATGGGTCTGATATGAGTAACAGGTTAAAGTTGCTTAACTTTGAAAATCCTTTGAAAACAAAAGGTATCAACGTAAGACTTCCCACAAATAAACATGGGTAAGTTTTTACCTTACGCTAACCAAACATTTGATAGGAAATTCAGTGATATTATAATAGGGTCTAGGGTTTTCAAGTAAAATACAAAAATTGCTGGAATGCTTACATCTCACGTTCCAACATAGTTGGGCACAACTAATACGTACGGCACTTATTGGAGATTGGATTCCATACAATGGCAGGGCTACTGGGGTGTAACAACCCGCATATTTATCAATTCTATATTTAAATATTTTATTTAAATGTTTTATAGTTAAGTCGGATGTTAGTCTAAAAAGCTACTTTTTGCATACGGTCAAATTAGGACTCGAGACCACTCCCATTGAGTTCAAAATGACGTTTGCGATCTTTTTGAGTATACACTTCGACATGTTTGGAGTAAGTGGAAATTTCGTCACTTTTTCCCACCTTTGACTTTGGTTTGGACTGCACCTTCTTAATTCAGCCCAACCCTCTTCCTCACTTTATCAAACACTTCAAGCTTTGTCAAAAATGGTGGTGGGTAAGAGAAATTAAAACTCCAAACTCAAATTCTATTTCAAATCCGAGATTCAACTCCAAATTCAAGTAGAAGATAGTGGATACAAGCTTTGGATTGTTTCTCCTTGCTTTCAATCTCCATCTTCATCCATTTTAGTGAAAAGGTGAGATTTTTGATCTCACATCTTGCCTATAGATGTCATTGGGCTGTTGGGAATGATCCCCGATTGCAGTTATATGAATATCTGCATTTGGTTTGGATTGGATTGGAGAAAAACTTCAATTTTCGTTGTTTTGGTTATTTTTCTGGCACTAGGTCGTTCTGGCCTTCGCTAGGTCGTACGCGAGTTAAGGTTGTTAGGTCGTATTCGACCTTAGGTCGTATAGACCTTAGGTCGTTAGGTCGTATTCGACCTTAGGTCGTTAGGTCGTATAGACCTTAGGTCGCACCTCCTTAACCATGATAGGTCGCAAGACCTTTTTCACTTAGGTCGTAAGACCTTAGGTCGTGCACCTTTAGGTCGAAGCATTTTAGGTCGCTCGACTTTGCCTACCTCGTCCAGAGTTAGGTCGTTCTCGAGATAACCCCACAGGTCGCATGACCTTAATTCCAGTTAGGTCGTAAGACTTTAGGTCGTTCGCGACTTAAGTTTAGAACGTTCGGCCTGTGTTATTTTGTTAGGTCACATGGCTTGACCCGTTAGGTCGCGTACCTCGTTAGGTCGTCCCCCTTTAGGTCGTGGACCTTGTTAGGTCGCTTCCTCTGGACCTTGTTAGGTCGTTCACCTCTACTAGGTCGTCCCATCGCCTAGATCGACCGAGTTAGGTCGTTCATCCCTGTTAGGTCGCTTGGCCTTATATCCTTAGGTCGTTGAGTCGCGTGTTTCACTAGGTCGTTAGGCCTTTACCTCGTTAGGTCACTTTTCTCCACTAGGTCGAACACGTAAGCAGGGGCGTTGCCCCCGCACCCCCACCTAGGGGGTTGCCACCTGCTGGACCCCCCTCCGTAGGCGATCTTATCTGAAAAACGTTCAACAGAATTTCTACTTTGATGGTTTTGGGATTGACTTCTTTGGACTTTACTCATGTCTTCGAACGTGAATTTATGTGATTCGATTTGTTTTCAACAATCGTTTTGTGACTTGTCACTTTAAAAATATAAAGGTTTCAATACTAGTAGTAAATATCAAAACTCTTTCATCAAGACGATTTCAACACTATTTTAAATATAAAGCACGTTTTCTCAAACCGTTTTCCAATCTATTAGTATATACAAGCCTTTACTTCACTCGGATGAGAAACCGAATTAAACGACTTAGTAAAACGAGTGGTATGAAACGCTTGCGTTCACTTCATCGGTTAGCTCTTGGACTTGTTCGACTGAACCCTTTTGTGATAATTTTCTAGTGAAGATCTATAGTTTGTTCGTAAATATTTAAGTTAAGCTAGTGGTTATGGGACATGAAGCTAAAATTTTATATTTACTAGCTTAATGTAATTGAGACTTCTTGATGATCATGATGATCATTTTTATGATTTAGACTAGCAATTGTGCGATGTCTCTTTTTCTGCACGGTTAGACTAGACCTCATTTGTGTGATTTCGACTCACACATATATCTTTGGATACGAGGTTAGTCTAGACACCATTTGTGTGATTTCGGCTCACACATATCTTTTTGTTGCGAGGTTAGACTAGACACCATTTGTGTGATTTCGTTTCACACATATCTCTTTGTTTTCACGGTTAGTCTATACCTCATTAGTGTGATTTCGGTTCACACATATGGGGTAGCTCCCCATGGTCTTCGGACCGTTATGTGATAGGCCTCTTTCCCTTTTTATGTGATTTCTGGATTTCTGGTGTTGATTTCTGGAATTTGTGCTTCACCACTTTTCATGATTTTCATTGATATGATATCATTTTTTGTGCATTGGTGAACTTATGTGTTATCGACTTGTTATGAATTCAAGTTTAGGGTATGATACCCTATTTTATCTTTGAGAAGATTCTTGTGATAATGATTGATCTTTTGTTGATTATCCTTTACATACTTATAGTAGTATGCCGTTATGGTTGTTAAATGTTCATGCCATATTATTTATCCTATGCCTTATCATCTGATATTTATAGCTAGACTGATCCGTTTATTATTTTCTTATAAATAATACTCGGGTCAGACCGAGATGTTACAGGTGCTTCTACTTGACTTCTCTTCAGGATTATTCTGACTTTTGGCTAACTACATAGATTTGTAGTTTTTAGATGTACACATTTGAGATATAGACTCTATGTTGTGTACTTATTCTTTTGTATAGCACGTGATGCTATTCTTTTGTATTATCGTGGATCTTTCTGACCACTACTCTGATGTACACTTTCATGTGTTATATATTTATTCATATCTTCTTCCGCCTTTGTGATATGGATGTCTGTGACTGATTTATGTTATGATTATTTCTATGTTTGTTTCCGAAGATTATATATAGCCACCGTGTGATAGCTTGGTCTTTGTATCGGTACGTCAGATTTCCTCCTTAAAAGATATGCATTCTATTCTATCTGACATATCGGTGCTCGCACAAAGAAGTTACATGGATGGTCGCTCCTCCACAGCCTTATTCTCCATGCTAATTGACAACACTACATCGTAGTGTTCTTGGTTAGCATGGGTATAGAGGTGGGGCGCCACATGGGATACCGCCCGTCACAGTATCTGGCCTAGATCAGCGTACCGAGGATTACTCCCAATCCCCTACAACACAAGGCCGGAACCATCCCTTACTGGACAGTCCCGAACAAAATAACCCCGTAGTTGTGGCCAACAACTGCCCACACAGCCGAAATAAAAAGGGACATCTAGACAGGGGTATATCTCGCTCTCAAGTGGGTGCTACCCACGAAGCCTTGCCGCACCACCCCTGTTTTAGCCATTCCCGGTTGATGAGGCTTGAGGTCACGATTACCTCATCAAAACACATCACTTAGAATGCTCATCGTCCACCTGACGATGTTCTGAAAGCATTCGATCCATACAAGTTCGTTCCGGGTTCGAACGAAACCGAAGGTATTATCTCGTTACACTCATTTTGGAATCATCCTCAGAGTTAACGACAATAACCCTTGCACTCTAAATCTTCATCTTCACTTGAGATTCACGACCTATCGTTAATTTGGATCGATGTGGTTTTCGGATATCCAAATCTGGAAATCCGATCCCGGTCTCATCGAAATCCAAACCGCCATCTTTTAAGTCCAAGTTGTTTTAATGTTAAAACAATTCATTTCATTATCCATATACACATAGGTAGATAATTCTCAATATCACAGATAGATAATTCACAATATCATCATAAATAGATAATCTACATTATCCATATACTTCAACCAAAGCAACCATATCATACAGCATTACTTATCTCGTATCTGAGATTTCAAACCATTCAAGGAAATCAATATCATCCATCCATACATAAACAAGGATTGATAATCACACCATTTATAATTAATTTAAAATGAATTAAATTAATTACTTATCTCTAATTAATTTAAAGTAAATTAAATTAATTACTACATCATTATAAATCTTGCTTACATAACCATTAATTAATTACAAATCAATTAATTAATCATTCTCTAATTTCCATTTTAATTAATCATCCTTGATTTAATTATCCTTTAATTACATTCCAGTAATTATCCTTTAATTAATTTCATAAATTAATTATCCATAACCAAATATAGTAATTAACCTTTAATTACTTCATTTATTAATTAACTATAATTAATTACATTAATCCTTAATTAATTACATTAATTAATTTCTCAAAAACACTTATTATTGATTAATTACTCTTAATGAATCAACCCTTAATTGCATCATTAATTATATAAATTTAATGATTCCTAATTACATTTTAATTAATTATTCTATTTAAATTAATTACATTAAGAAATTAATCTTTACTTAAACTACAATTATTAATCACTCTTGATTAATCCCATTCAGTAATTAACTAACCTTAATTACTTCATCAAATAAATTAATTACGACTTAATTAATTATCTTAATTAATCCCTTGATTAATTTCATAAAGTAATTAAATCCAAATTACTTCCATATTAAAATCCTCTTCAATTTATTACATACAGTAATTCCCATTAATTACTTCGTTAAGTAATTACACTTCATTAATTACATTTAAGTAATTATACTTATCAAATCATCCAATGATAAATTTAAATTAATTAAACTAAATTAATTAACTTGAATAAATCGAATTTATTTAATTAATTACCTTGAATAATTAATTCCTTTAATTACACTTAAACAATTTCACAATTGATTATCTTAAATTAATCAATCTAATTATTTATTAAAATTATCACATTGGTTAATTATTAAACAAATCTTAAGTTTATGACCTTCATTAACTATTTACAGTTCTTAATTTCTTTTCTTAAGAAATTTAACTTAGATAAATCATTATTAATTACAAGTTAATTTATCCTTGATAACCAATTAATTAACCACTAATTATTCAATTAATTTAAGTTTTAACTTTAACTTAATTAATCTTTAATTACTTGATTAATTAATCTTTAATCATTAATTTAAAATCTAATCTTATCTAATTAATGTTACTTAATTAAAAATTAATTACTCCTAATTAATTAGTCTTAAACTTTAATTAATAATTTAGAACTCTTAATTACTTAATTAATCATCCATATCTTTCATTAATTAAATTAATTAATTATCCATTTAATTACCTTAATAATTTAATTACTCTAAATTATTAAATCTTAATTTACCTTAAGATAAATCATTATTCTTACTAATGATCAAATTATCATTATCAAAGCATTTAAAAATAATTTTGCTTTTACATTCCATTTTAAATTTAAGATTTAAAATGAATAAAAATTTAAGTTTTGAAATCATACTTAAAAACTGGTTTAAACTTAGCTTTAAAACATTGTTTAAACTCTGCTTTATAATTCAAAGATCATTTGTTTTAGATTTAAAAACAGAACAGGTTTAAATGTTGAAACCTGTAACAAAATATTTGACCCGAGCTAACCATAATTTACTTCGAGTCCAACTCCCCACTACTTCGAGCAAACCACTCCAGTTACTCGAGAAAACTCAGACCTCATTCCCTTTCTTCAAAAATTTGTTTAAAGTCTAAAGTTTTTAAAAATCTAGAACGAAATCACTCTCGATCAACCCGAGACTTCACTCGAGTTACCCACACGAATACACGAGCCCTCTTTCGAGATGCCACAATCCCAAAACTCTGACACATCAACGCTGCTGTGCACATGAACCAGCGATGCAGCCACCTCCGACCCTCCACGATGCCACGCGCATGACGACGAACCTCCCTACACCAGATTCCGATCATCAGAACTTCCCTCCTTACTCAAAACCAAAATCGAGCATTCGATCAAAACTGGAGCAAACATCCACACCTGGAAACCACCTCGACCACGAAGCTCCGACCACCATCGCCTCTGAAACTCCGGCCACGACTTCGTCAATGCTCCAGCTAGCATCACCCAAAATCTCGTTGAACTCAATCACTCCTACAAGCCATGGTGATTGATTCACCCCTCCTAGTTAAAACTAGGGTTCCAGCCTTCAAACCACAAACACCACCTCCACACTGAAATGCACCACCATCAGATTATTTTTCACTACTCTCCGATCATTCATGCATCATCACTGGAAACTACAATCTCGCAGATCACAGAGATCACCAGAAAACCTCAAATTTCCATTTTCTGGTCAAACCAGAAATGTACTCAAATCCCATTTCTAAAAATCGTAATTTTAGTTTCAAAAATCAAGTTTTAGTTTTAGTATTTGATTCAGATTCCTGAATCAAAGAATCAGGGTACTTGATTTTTAACATTTTAAATTTTTTGTGTTGTTTAGTATTTCCAGAGGCAATACAAAATTGTTTCCACTTAAACAAATTTTTAAACTTAAATCTATGATATAACAAACATAATTTGTTTGAAACTTAAGTCCTAACATAGATTAGATCATGAGAAAATGATTTTTGATCTAAAACTTGAGCCTGGAAACTACAACAGTAAAACACTGATATACAGTAGCATGCACACACCTATATACATTCATATTCACAGAAAAATGCCTAGAAAATTCATATACACAAACATATTTGTTTCATAAGAATAGCATGCAACCTGATTTATTCAAATACTTAAGCTTTTTAAAAAAAAATGTTACTCACCTGAACATTTGAAAACAGAGACAGAGCCCCTTTTATTTTGATTTTGAAAAAGCTTGAAACTTTAAAACTTGAATTGCTGAGGCTTGTTACTGGAACTTGCAAATTGAAATCACTTTGAATGATGAGATGTTCTAGCTTTCAAAACAAAATTGAAGTTGCTTCTTTGTTTTGAAACCGCAGTTGCATGCTATTGAAACCTTTTTATTTTGATCTCCATTTTTGTTTTGAGTTGAAAATAAGCTTCATTTGAAATATACTTACTGGAATGCTAAGTTTCTTTTTGTAAACGAAATAAAATAGAGAAGATTGATATATAGAAATGAGTTACAAGTTGTTTATTTGACTGGTACAAGTTTTTTATAATTTGGTCAGAGATTTTCTCTATGGGTATGGAGGCTGATATGATCTTGCTTGTACTAGGGATGTTTAACATTTAATGCTAATGTCCCTCATGTCTACAAACTTACCTCATATTTTATTTCGTATGTACTTATTGTAGTTTATATATATTTTTCTCTTCAAGTGTACATACTATTTTATACTTCCTGTACAACATGAAGATATGTATTTTTACTTTTATACTTTGTTTTATTCTTGCCTTTCTTACTTACTTATAGCCTTGCAACTAAATGAATTCCCAGAACTAACAAATGTGTACACTTTCTTGCCTTGTTTTAGTGTTATGATTTGTAACTAAATGAATTCCTATAGACTATATATCTCTAGAATTTTATGTAAGGGTTTTTTAGGCTCAAGGAAAAAGTTCAAGAAAAATTTAGTTTTAGGGACAAGAAGTTTGCTTTTTAGGCTGAAGGACACTTTTTAGTGTAAATCACAGAATGATAGTTGTACCTATCATTTTCTGTGTACACTAAAAAGTGTCCTTCAGACTAAAAAGCAAACTTGTTGTCTTTGAGACTAAATTTTTTTTTAACTTCTTCCCTGTGCCTATTTTCCTGTTTATGTAATGTGTTTACTTATATTTCTCTTTCATATTTATTTCTAACATATGTGTTTATTTTTATTTTTATTTTATTTTTAAACTTAAACTATTAAATACTTAGTCTATTATTATTTATATTTTATACTGATGTTAGAAAGACTAAATTTTAATAATAATAAGGTTTATTTTATTTTAAATATTTTTGAAAGTCTAAATTTTAAAATTTCCAAATCATAGCTTCCCTTTATAAATAAATTTAAAATAACAATTTCTATAAAAACCCATTTGTAAAGATATTACATTACTAATATTGTCTAAAATATAACTCATTGTTAAATTGAAATAATTTATAAAAGAAATTATCTCTTTATTACTAAATTACTTATTTAATCAAACATATTTAAAAAGATCAAAACAACCTTTCTTGTCTAAATCTAAACTTAGGCTAAAATCATTTTTAACAAATAAACTTTTATCTTGAGTATTTTAAAATCATATGGTTATTTATTTAATATTAAATTAAATCAAATTTCCAAATTACCACAAATATTAAAATTAGAAAACATGCCTCTATTTATTAAATTTAAAACAAAGCTTATCTATTTACAATATATACAAATATACATATACATTATAAATAGAAAACAATTTATTATCTTTTAAAAGATAAATGATCAGTTAAATATTTATTAAAAAACATTATTAAATCAAATTCAGATCTTATTGACAAATATTATCAAATCAATTTAATTTTAAATGGAGATTATTAAATTGATATTGCCATAAATTCCGGGATGTCACATTCCTCCCCCCTTAAAAGAATTTCGTCCCCGAAATTTAAAACAAAGGTAATTTAATAATCTTATTAAAGATTTAATTTTAAAAACACAAGCATACATTAATCATATGCTAGCAACCATAGAAACCAACTCATCCAATCAAACAAATCTAACTATCCAGACAAAATCAGGATAGGACTATCTAGAGTTTCCCGAGTATAAACACCAGGATACTCGCTCTACATAACCCAAACAAACTATACTACTAAGCTATAGAGCTCCTACTCATCTAGATCTACAAAACTAGACAGGAAATCAGACTACAGACAAGTCTGACTCAACAACCAAACCTCTAGAACTGCTGGTTCCAAAACCAAAGATGGATCATACACGTACTCCCTTAGAGATAAGTGAAACACCTCGAATTCCAGTTATCCAAACTAACAATTCACCCCAGAAGACCAAATACTAAACCTCACTAGAACATAGAGGAAATCCAAAATATCTCGGAGCTAGCTTCCCAATCTTACCAAATTTAAAGCTCCTTTGATCGGAGAAAACTTACTCAAAAACCAAATCCACGACTTCGAAATCCAAATTTCTCCGTCTCTTATCCACAAAACTCATCTGACGATCCTGGGATGTCTTCATCCCTACCGATCAGCTCAAGCTTCGCTGAAACTTCTCAAAACAACACATCAAAATGATCCACTCACAATCAATCCAAGAACACAACTCTACTCCTCAAACACCAGAAGACTGAACTCACTTTTCCTATCCGAAAAGATAAAACAGATGCACTCCCAAACTGCTTCCGCTGCACAACTCTGATCTGAGTAGATGAAAATGCTGATGATACACACGAGCACAAACTGGACAACACATCCCAAAAATATGGTTCAACGGATCCATAAAAAGAAAACTCAGAAATCCCGAAAGATCTCTGACAAACCAAGAGAACACTCAACTATCGCAAGTCACTTTTGCGATCAACCCGATCTAATATCCAAAGAAGACTGTTCTCTCTTTACTAATCAGAACAGCTTAAGCCTATCTAGCCAATCCATCAAAGAAATGGGTCCACCCTGCTGCTTCTGAACTCCACTACTAAGCTAGAAAGCTTCCTTGCCAACACATAGAACACTACGAGCGGCACTGCTGACAACAATGCCAAGGAATTCCTAATCCAAAGCTCTTTGAGAAGCTCGGACAACAACTAAACGGAAACATCCTGCTGAACACAGCCACAACACCGAAGCAGACACACTTCTTAAACTTGTTCCAAAGAAACATCTTCGGAGACATCCATAGTCACTGTGTCTCATCTCACAGCTACTAATTCCTGAGGTATCAAGATACCATCACTAGCTTCTGCTCAACTGTCAGAATCCAAATTCTGCTCATCCAAACTTGCACTTCAAAAATGGACTTCGAACCCTAACAGATTCCTTCAGAGATTGGTGAAATCCTTACACTACAACAAAAATTCACTCGAGATGGTATTAGGTCTACAGTCTTGGCAGATACACTTCCAACCTCAACAAACTCTAACCATTGGTAGTCGTGTTACACACATCACTACCCTATATACCTTTATAACTTATATTGGAAAACCCGAACAGGTTGTAACGACCCAGAATTTCTGATATTTGAAATTCGAATATTTAATTAATTTTGAATATTAATAAGTGAAATTAATAAGTCGAATAATTTATTTTTCGAATAACTGGATTTAATTGGGTAATAAATCGATAATTTAATAGTTGAGATTCCAGAAATAATTGAAATCTAGATTTAATATGATTGAAAATGATTTATGAAGTTATATTAAATCATCTTGAAGTTATAGTGATGTTATAGAACTTTTAAAATTGAATTAAAAGTTAAATTGTGAAAATTGAATATTTTAATATTTAATCGACTAGTGAAATTAGCCATTTTTCGAACAGCCTCAGAATTGGATGAAACTAGTTCCATTGGATCCGTAATAGTTTGTTATTATCGGATTTCAATTTTCGTAGCAATCGAAGTTGTCGTTTGACCGTGGCAGATCGAAACGCATCGAAATTGTTTTAATATTAATTTGGCGAGTTAAAATAGTCATTTTTCAAAAAGTCTCGGATTTCGACGAAACTAGTTTCATCGGATCCGTAATGTGATATTATTGTATGATTTTAAATTTCGTGTCAATTGGATTTACTGTTTGTCCGGGGCAAGCGAAAACACATCGAAATCGGTTTAATCGGTTTAATTTAAATTTGATCATTTATTTCCATAACTCTCACATACGATCGAATTAGCTCCCGAAACACATTCCATTGCATTCGGAATGTGAGGTAAACCTTAGAAACGCCAGCCGGCACGCTCGATTTCGAGTTCGGAAATTTTTCGATGAATAGTAATTAGGCAATTTTCTATTAAAGCACTTCACTCTCTTCATTTGCAAACAAGAAAACTAGGGTTTCAGCTCAAACCCTGGCCGCCACTTTCAACTATCAATGGCCAATATTGTTCGGTTCTTTCCCTCTCAATCTCTCTAAATCCCTTCATCATTTCGAAAATCCTCCAACACGAAGATTATAGAGCGGAGTGAGATCTTGAGATCCATACGGTTAAGATCGAGTCTCGAGCAACGTAGAGGGAGAAATTTTGGGTTGAACATGCCGTGTTCGATCACGTTTTTCGAGAAGGATGCACAGCCGAGCTCGAAGTGGTTAATGCCGAGTGTAGGGCTCGAGTAGGCAAACACGGCGGAGGTAGTTGATCGACGTGGAAGCGACAATTAGGGTTAGAGGGCGGCAATGGGTTTCATACGTGATTTTCACGTAGCTTGGAAGGAAGAAGAAGTTGAACGCGTACGGCCCAGATCTGGAGGCTTGAAATCAACGGCAGATGATGAAGGTTAAAAAAATAATAAAAGAATTTGTAAATAAAATTCTCTTTTAAATCGTATAAACTTTAAATCGCTGTAATTTGATCATACGAGGTCGGAATTCGATGAAATTTTTTGCGTTGGAATCGTTTCGACGAGCTCTACGCAATGGACTCGGTTTGGAGTCGTTTGGAGCTAGTGTGAATTTCAGGTAAAATTAAACACGTGTCTAATTCTATTCGAAATAAAACGCTGCAACCGTTTTAAAAGCAAAGGTGAGAACTTCTCACTCAATCGAATGTATTGTTTCGATTTAAATTTTAAATAGTTAGATTTAAAATTGTTGATAGTGATTGATTGTGATGATTGGATGATGATTGTTATTTATTGTAATAAATAGACCCTATACGCCGTATATTAAGCGGAGGTTATTTATTAAAAACATATACCGCGATAATTTCACATTGAAGTGGAATTGGTATTATATATGTATGTAGCAATATATATATATATATATATATATATATTGGAATATGTATATATTGGAGTTGTTGATTTCCCGCATTGTATAGCGGATGAGACCCTATTGCGCCGCATAATAGCGGATAATATTTATAAATCCCATATACCGTGATAATTTCACTATGAAGTGAAATTGGTATTGTGCTAACATCTGTGGATGCAGGAAAGCAGGTTGGAGGGATCCAACTGGATTCCTCACTAATATTTATTTGATTACAGATATTGTGATATTTGTTGATTATCATATGATGTTTGATTGTTGTGATTGATGATTGGTGTTGTTGCATCATCGGATCCATTTTTGAAGTCTAAAAATAACGATTTTGATTTTAAATTAGGATTTTTGAATTATTATGAACGATTTATATAAAAGATGTACAAAATTGATATTTTATAAAGTAAGAATACTGGAATTATAAAACGAGTTTTTATAAGTGTTAAAATGGAAAAAATGGATTTCATAAGTGAATGAAATTTATAGACTTATAATTTGTGAAGTTATAAAATGAATAGATGTTGTAAAATAAAAGATTTATGAGTAATTAACTTATAAATCAGATTTGACATTTTAATTGAGATTTTTGAATAAAGACAAATGGTTTATAGATGAGATTTATAAAATATATATTTTATAAATCGAAATAATGGAATTCTAAAAGGAGTTCTGTTAATGTTGAAAATAAGGTTATAAATAAAATCTTATAAGTAATAAGATTTATAATTTGTGAAGTTTTAAAAGAACGATTTTGTAAATAAATGGATTATAAGTTCTTAACTTATAATATGGACTTCCGGTATATAATTGAGTTATATAATTTGAATTGGATAATAAAGGAGATTTATAAATCGAAGTTTTATAAATAGAATTGTAAATCCGAGAAACGACTTATTTTGACAAGTTAAGTTTATATAGCTTATTAAAGGAAGTATATTCACGATTTTGGACAGTGGATAATCCTTTAAATAAAATGTGTAGAAATGTTGAGTTTGGATAACGAATTATATTCACGATTTTGGACAGTGAATATATTATTAAATAAAACGGATATGTTTTAGAGAAGTGATATTACGAAATGAAGTAATTGTTTTAAAAAGTTGTTTTAAAACGTGTTAAGTATCGAAAACATAGATTTCAACATTTATTGTTGAAATAAACGTTTCGAGGAATAAGGAAATGGTGGACTATAACACTGTTGTTATAGTAAATGGTTTCCGAAAGGAAATGTTTTATATAGTATTGGGATTTATATATATCAATCTAAATTTCGAATCCCTATACTAGTGATTTTTGGTCTTCGTAGCGATGTTTTACGCAACATTCGTTTTGACTCAAATAAATGTGTTTAAGAGAATGTTTCCTTAAAGAATAAAATATATACTTAACTGTATTTAAGTATATCGAATATTTTCCAAATGCTGAAAATAAATAGATTTGTGAATTACTTATTATTAAATAAGTATGGAAATGCTATGAAGTGAAATGTTTTGAGAATTTATCTTTGTAAAGATAAATTGAAATTGAATATTTGAAATTGATTGGAAAATCGTATATCAGTGGATATTGGAAATTTAAATTCACTATGGAATTTATAAAGGAAAGGGGAATTTGTTTAAAAATAAACATTGATTTATTTTTGAAGTGTGGAAAATTATATATCTTGTAAAGATATTTTTGGAAGATAAATAATTTGGAAAATTATTTGGAATCTGATGATGCTGTGCAGACCTTTATAGTTAAATAACCGACTATCAATAATTACCTTGAATGGGTATTTGTTGTGATTTGCTTGAATTTGAATACCACACTTATTTTTGAATAAGCGCTCACTATTTGGGTTAGCCGGGAAAGGAACTTTGGGTCGTATAACCCATTCCGAATTAGTGATAGGACGATATGGATCGTATTGAAGACCGGTGTTGAAGACCGGGTATTTGTGAAAACGATAGGATGACCTATCGATTGTTTCTGTACCGTTAGCTACGGTATAGAGATTTCCTTTGTGATGGGAAGTTTTATCGGGATTGTGAATACCCGGATTGCAAGGGCTTCTTTAGAAGTGCCTTCGGTTCTGTTCGAACCCGGAACAGACTTGTATGGTTACGTGTCTAACATTACGTTTTGAGATAAAGCTGATTTCTTTCAAATACATTTATGTTGGTGGTGGAGAATTTATTCTCTTTGCTTAACACCCTTCTCTGAGACGTACGAGCTCAGAGGTTATGTAGTTGAAATTTATCAGCGATATATTCCCAATTTGGTAATGTGGCATGCTGAGTGTTGCTGTGATGATGATCATTTATTGATCATTTGTGATCAAAGCGTGGCTTTGTGAAAAACCGTAGCTTTGTGGATGAGACTTCTTCAGGGTCTCATAACCCGAAAATGGTCGAAACAGGAATGTTGCGGCAAGGTTATGAGGGTCGCGCCCTTTAGGGTATGTCATTTCCTTCTGGAAAGGGGTGGTATCATGGTATGGAGCCTAGATACTTACTCATGAGGACACACCTTATTTATTATGTGTGATGTTGGTTATCGAGCGCTCGGATAAAGGTCCCAAAGGACCGGGGGATGGCATATTCGTGAGTTACCTAGTTACAGGGGTAACCCGGCCTTGTTGACAGAGAGCAGTTTGTCTCTCGGAGCGTCCAGCCAGAGGCATTTCTTTCGTGGCATAGGAAGTTCCTTAGCCTGACCATTTGTTGGAAAATCCAAAGAAACAATATGAAGCTTGTACGGTTTTAGTTGTCTTAGCTGCTATGGAATGTGGCGGTAACCTGCTATTGAACATAGTAGCTATAGTAGGCATACAATAATGGTTGTATGTTGGCTAAGGATAATATTATATTTTCGAAATGTTTTCTGCACTATGCACTAATAATAATAATCCAATGATTTGCGTAGTAAGCATATTTGACTATCATAAGAAGAAATCTCCTCCATTTCTGCGTTTGCATTATGTGTGTTGCGGGAGGTCTTATGGTAGTTTCATTTTCCAAAAGCATTGCGAAATTGTTTTATTTTCTTTGTTGTTGATTGTTTAAAGATAAACTGTTTTAGTTCTCACACTAGTCACCATGACTGACCTGGAGTTTATTGTTTCCTTCCTAAACTCTGGGTGCCCACCAATTTCCACACGGGCAGTCTAGAGTCAGGTTATCAGGTCATTCTGGATTCAGGAGATGCTGTGGAGCTCATTGGCGAGCTGGATGGCGAGACGTATTACTTGTATATGATATTATTTATTCTGTTGTGTATTCTGTATATGGACAAGTTACATAACTGTCCAGTGTAGTATTGTTATTGTAAACTCTAATGACGATGTAATGTATAAAATGATATAGTTCTTTGATTTAAAGATTATTCATTTATCTATTATATGTTATTCCGCTGCGAATGTGAGATTCTGATATTGTTCTGTGTTCTTCTGTTGTTTCTTCTTTCTTTTTCTTCTGTTGTGACGCCCCACCCCGAGACCCACATTAACAAAGAGAATTACTAGGTAATTCTGTCTATTAATGCGGAGAATAGGGCTGGTTAGGAGCGACCATCTATAATCTTGTCTTAAACATCTACTGCATACGTCGATAAATGCTCTATATTTTTTTTTTCTATTTAAGTGGATCGACATATCCAATAAATGCTTAATACAAAACTATAGGTGGCTAATGGATCTATCAGAACAACGTACCATAACAGTGTGCATATCACATCACAAAACAGTAATCATCATATATATAAATACATATACACCGATACATCCCAGTACAATACAAAACGATATACAAAAGTGGTTCAAAGACCACACTATATACATCGAATCAAAATACACATCAGAGTCAAACGGAAAGAAATATAAACTACACAAAAATGCTAGGCTGATATCCAAGCAGATGCATCAAAGCTAAGTCCTGAAACTGATAGCTAACCTGAAATAACTCGGTCTGACCCGAGTGATAAACACACGGGTCAGGCAACTGAATCTTATCGTTAGAAAGGAAATACGATAAGGAATAAGGGAAACATACATCAAGGGATCAATAATTGATAAGAATGACTAAGGTTGATATCAAGGATTGTCTATCTTTAAGAAGTTATAATTCTACGCTTACTTGGGTTAATACTAGGGGATTCATGCATATAAAGAAAACATCCAAATATGATTCATGAATAAATAAACTTCTCAAAGTGGTAAATGAAATCCAAGTATAAAACCATAAAATTGAAATCACCAAAATCCTCAAGAACTCATATTTCGCCTTATTCATCTCTATAAGGCTAAGTAAACACATCAAAATATGGTGAAATCAAAATTCTCTTAACTCATAGAATAAATCTCAGATTGGCCAATAATTACATGCTAAAGCATGTTGCACGTGCTAAAGTTCTCAGACTAGTGCTAGTAATATAGTTAGGTACCCAACAGAGATCTCAAAGGCGACCGAGGTCACTTTTTTTTGGATTTCTCAGATTCTCAGATTCTCAGATGACCCGAAGGTCATAGCACTAGTAATTCTAGAATGTGTCGCTAACTTTCGGAGAGGAATCTGTAAAGTGTTAACCTGTGTCCCATACCACACGTTCGCACTAAACAGTTTACTAACCGTTAGTCAAATCCACATTAAAATAGAAACTCAGATGTTCACAAAAGTCATATACCTTGCCTCATATCATCAGCATATGGTATAAAATACTAAGCTCAAACTATTCGCAAATCAAGTGAAAAAAAACAAATCATCAGAAAACTCATCAACCAAAGCAAATACAACACACAAGACTACATGCAAGTGCTCAGGACAGCGATCTTGCATCAGCTATTTCGACCCTTTAATCATAGAATTTCAGAAAGTGGTACAAATGAAAGTTGTCACATTCTTTCTGCAGTTTCCAAAACTTTAAAAATTATAGGATTTGAATAAGAAACGCAAAAGTTATGCACAAAATATTAGCTCAGGTTTGCACAAAACACTGAGTATACTACAACAACAGGAGAGCGAGGGACATTTGTAATTTTAGCATAGTAAACATCAAAATCACAGGAAACACAAGAAATGAAAGTTTTAGCCACTGAAATAAGCTTTCCGAAACATCCAAAATTATCAAATTCCGCTTAGAAACGAAAAATTTATGGAAGATTTCGTTTCTGCCTCAACAACAGAGCAGATTTGATTTTGCTCTCGGGTTAGCAGTAGAAAAGTTCAATTTTGACATAGCTATCCTCAAAATTGCAGAAAACTCAACAAACAAAAATTATAGCCAATGAAATAAGCTTTCCGAAAAATCTAAAATTATTGAATTTGGATTAGAAACGTGTAAGATATGGTCAATATAATTCTAAGATTTTAAATTCACTGTCGTTGTTGTTTATTCACAGGGCAGCAGCAAAGAAATAATGTTTCGACTATCTTAACCTCAAAATTTTGCAAAACTCAAAACAATAAAATTTTAGAAAATAGTCTAAGATTTCCAAAACATCAAGAGTTATCTAAATCCGACTTGAAACACGAAAGATACGCCTAATTTACTAACTGTATTTAGTTTAGATAGTGTAATTATCAAAGTGACAAAGCTGGGAGTTTATGACAGAATTTCAATCAAAATGTGCTCAAAATTAGTAAATATGTTCAACATGAAAGTTGTCACATATAAAGTAAGCTTTCCAGAACATTAAAAATTATCGAATTCCGATCAAGAATGAAAAAGTTACGACTAAATCAATTTTCAGATTTGAAGTTCATCTCTGCTGTCATTTTAGTCTCGAGATAGCGTCACTAGAAGGCATTTTCGACCACTTAAACCTCAAAATTTAACAAAACCCAAAACATAAAAGTTATAGAAGACAAGCTAAGCTTTCCGAGACATTAAGAATCGTTAAATTTGGATATCAGATGAGAAAGATATGCTCAAATTACTAACAATATTAAGCACAGAAAATCTTAGTTTTACAATGACAGGGCAGTGGGTTTGTATTGAGTTTTTCGACCCTCTATGCTCAAAATTTTCGAATGTATTTAAAATGAAAGTTATCACACGTTCTTCAAGCTTTCCAGAACTTCAAACAAAATCAAATTCCGATTTAAAACGAAAAAGATATGTCTAATTTACTGACAGTGATTCACAAATGAACATGCAACAAAAATAAAATTGAGATTTCAAACCTTGAAATCTCAATCTATGCTAGAAAATGTGAGTTTTCAACTCACCTTATGATTTTGAAGAGCAAAACTCAAATTAACATGAAAAGATGATGGCATGGAGCTTCAATTTGCTTCAAAGACCTGTTGCAATACTCTCTAATTGATAAAAGCACCATTTTGATTTGAAGATTTGGAGATTTAAGGCTTTAGATTTAACAAATGGTGGAATTTTGCTCTCCTCTTCTATTTCTAGGCTAATGAAGTAGAAGAGGAACTAAAAGTTATTTACGTATAGGTAATTCATTCCTCTTTTTTCTCCTTCCTGGTTGCTAATTTGCTAATGGGCTTTGGACCCAATAGAGAAAGTAAATTAGGCTAAGTAAATTTTAATTCACCACTTATATGCACATAAACACAATAATGAAAACAATGTATTTTTCTTCAAGTTTTAATACAACCAATTTATGCAAACATACTTACATATGAAATAAAATATTTCATATCATATAAAAAGTAAACTTTAGTTTTTAAAACATTTTTATTATTAAAAACCCTTATTTTACATAAATACACAATTTACACAATTAAATGCATAAATCCTCATTTTTAACTTTAAAAATTCTACAAAAATTATTTCTTGGATAGAAAAATCTAATCAACCATTTCAAACTCAAATTTATAATCAAAATACATTTTTATACCAAATTCCATCTTTTTATTTAAATAAACACCTTTTAAAAATCAAATACTTCCTTTAAAAATTATTAAAAGAAGTAATTAGCAATAATTACAATAATTATTGCATTTACTCAAAATAAAATCACACTTCATTTATTATTCTCACAAATAAACATAATAAAGTTACCAAAACTTTATTTTCACATTTTGTTTCCAAAATTCATTGTTTATTCCAATTAAACAATATATAACTTTCAATTTTATTTAATTTACAATATTAATTTATAATTACCGTTATAATTTAATATTAACAGGTAATCTCCAAAACCAGGGTTGTTACAGACTCCCCTCCTTATCAAAATTGCATCCTCGCAATTTCTAGAGAAGAGTTTGTATTCAACACAATTATTTCATCAATCAAAGAAGGATAGACAAGCATGAGATCAAAATTCCTCACTTTCAACTCAAGATGAAAGAAGACCAAGATAAGTTTGCTCGATTAATTCTATGGTTTTTAAAGTGCACATATGGAATTAGCGAACCATTGAATTTTCTGATTAATACACAAGATTTCGAAGGCGTCTCACCTTCGAATAAGAGCATAACAAGATGCTACACAAAGGATCAATCAAATGAGATTGATTTCTCATAAGCTCCTCGAGTAGAGTCGGGACTTAGCACAACTCAAACTCGAACTCTAATCAACAAGATGATTATCGATATGATCTTTCCGTATAACACTACGGAAGGAACCACACCGATACAAGATATACACAATAGAGGCAAGATAGTTCAACGAAAAGGTGGTTTCAAACTCGAATGAACGCATAAATGCACGTCGTTAGAAAATAGCACAAGAGTAAGATAATCACAAGGAACTAAAATATATGTATATACTCTCAATCAATAATTCTTAGAGTTCCAAAAATTCAATAACTTTATAGTTATAACCATAAATTTCAAATCTTGATTTTTTTTTCAAAACTTCTTACTTGGATTTTAAATTTAAATTTATTACTCTTCATTAGAGTAAACAAAGTTTAAGTTGTTTATTCTCTAATTCTTCCATAGGTATACTCTAGTTTGTAACATATTATTTTTTTTCAATTTGTTTCTCAAATTTTTTAAGTGTTAGAACTTTTCGGAAAAATCAGCGGAGTCTCCTTTGTACGGAGGGTCGTATACAATATTACAAAAATGAATTATATAATATACATCGACCATTAGGTCGGAAACACAATATATATCATCATTTAACACTTTAAAATTAATCCAAAAACATACCATCCTTTTTAGCATTTCCTTTAGCGAGTTTGCACAAACTTATATATATTCTTTTTGATCAAAATATAGTCCAACTATCCTCTTTTCACCTGTACTTAACTCAAATAGATGATATTAGTTCATGTTCATAGATAAGACGTGCTACACTTAACTATTAAGGGAAATAGAACAATTTTATTTCAGATCTGCTGTAAAGAAGACCCATTTGGACTAAGCAAACAACAAAATAAGAAAAACTTTTTAATATGAAAGTTGTTCTACTCAGTTTAAGCTTTCCAACAATATAAAGATCATCAAAATCGGATTTACGGTTTGAAAGTTATGTTAATTTTACTTTCAGCTTAAGTCTTAGAGAATTTTGCAATAGGGCAGAACTGCCTATCCACTTTCAAACCCTATTTAGGCTTAGTAAAAAGAAAAATATTTAAAAGTGGTAAAAATAAACTTTATTTCTTACTGAAAGTTCTTTCATTTACAAAAAGATTCAGCTCATTTGGAGTTATAAATCTCAAGTTATCTCTGTTTTAGTACAACACTTTTCTAAATGAAATTTCAGCTTTTAAAATCAATTTGAAATTTGAAATTCTCCCAAACCATTTTAATTTCAAACTACAATTTCAAACAAGCTTTTTGCTAAGTCATTTATTAAATGATTTTCTTTTTCCCCGAAAAGCTAAGACATATAAAATTATGATCAACCTTATGTAATTATCATAAAATATTCTATTAAGTGGAAATATTTTCATTACTTTCCAAAATCTAGCTTTAAAAACAATTAATTATGAAAACTCATTTTGGAAGAGATAATTAGTTTCTTCCATTATCAATAGATAATTATTAATTATCCATCAAAATAAAGTTTTATAGTCATCATTAATTACTTGTACCAAAATATTCAATTAATATTTTAATTTTCAAACCAAAGTATTATTTTACTTTAAATACATCATTTTATTAATCAATGCATCAAATGATATTTTCTTCTAATTAAGACATCTCCTTAATTAGAATTATTCACTTTACTTACCCAAATTACCATATTAAATTTCATAAATTTCAAATAATTAAGGGTATTTCCTCGCCATTGATTTATAGTGAATGACCTCATTAATTGGCTGCAGAGTTGATCGAGTGATCAAAACTGCCTCGCCACTCATCCAAAACTCACTATGGTTCAAGGGCTTTATTAAACATTTAAAATAAAATTAATACTCCATCATATTAATTATTTTCAAACTTTACTTATTAAAACTCAATTTACCGTGTCTGACTGTCTCATCATAGCGTTTAGGAAATTCCTATCGATAACGTTGGCCAAACGCATCGACCAGAATTCTTAAAGCACTAGACGGACAACCCAACACAAAAATTCATTTTCTTTAAAAATAAATACCTTATATATAATACTAAAAATATTCTTTGTTTTTCCCAAAGACAAAATCCAATTTTTCTTAGAAACCTATCTTCAATTTTTTTGAAAAATTTAAAAACACAGTTACTTATTCTCAAAATCAAGGAACACAAATAGAGCTCATCGAGATATTCCCAGAATACTCGATCCTCAAGATTGATGGAAAAGACTGGAGTGTTCATTATTTTGAATGGTATAACGAACCACTCACAAGACGTATAACGAGTTTGGAATGCGGTAAGAGTAACGCTATCCTTCGCAACTCGTATCTCATGAAAAATCGGCGTAGGGTCAAGGTTAGGAATGACCCTAGCACCACTTAATGGATTAAAAAGAGATCAATGAGGTATAAGAGTAAGGTTAAGATATCTTCTCGAATGAGAAGAAGAATACTAACGACATATCATTACTTCAAACAAAGTAATGCTACAACGAATAACACCGATTGAGTATCCGAAAAGGATAACTCAAAGAAACTGAATGATAAACTCAATCAAACTCGAACAATCTAGAAACTCACCCATTCCTTAGTGGATGTCATATTGGAAGGATAGCCGAAGGCTAACAGCTAGGACTAAGGTTAATTTAACACTCGATTGCCCGATTGGATATCAAACCCAAACGGACTCATCAAAACTCAACAAAGTCACCTTGACTGGAATTCGAGATATGTCATCAACATCTCGATACTCAAGAGTGAATTCAGAAACTTCGGAATCATCATTAACATTCCAAAGTGACAGAAATAATAAACCAATCAAAATAGGAAACTTAAATATACAATTGGATCCTATAAAACAAATGATTGGACATAATATCAAATAAGTCAATCCATTCCAAATCAAATGCATCTCAAGATTGTGAGTAACAAATAGATACTCACAAAAGCAACATCAAATAGAAATCTCAGAATGCTCATTACAAGCCAATCATTGTGGATCCCCTTAATAGGATTCACAACTCTCAAATAAATACAACATGAATTCTCAAAGGAATCAAAAAGCTCCATCGATACGAACTCACTCGTATCGACAAAAATAAGAATAGAATAATCTTCTAATAAGATTATTCACATGATAAGATAACATCAAACTCAATTATTAAATACTACGGAATATAATATATTCCTAGAAATATTCCATCTTAACAATACCAAAGATTCGACAAAGAATCAAAGCACGATTCGAAAAGAAGCTCAAATAAAGGACAATGATTCACTCATACTGTACTTCGAAGTATCGTGATAAACGTACTGTTCTGTGTTTATCCTACTTTGTTCTGACCTCAGCTCTGATACCAAGCTGTGACGCCCCACCCCGAGACCCACATTAACAAAGAGAATTACTAGGTAATTCTGTCTATTAATGCGGAGAATAGGGCTGGTTAGGAGCGACCATCTATAATCTTGTCTTAAACATCTACTGCATACGTCGATAAATGCTCTATATTTTTTTTTTCTATTTAAGTGGATCGACATATCCAATAAATGCTTAATACAAAACTATAGGTGGCTAATGGATCTATCAGAACAACGTACCATAACAGTGTGCATATCACATCACAGAACAGTAATCATCATATATATAAATACATATACACCGATACATCCCAGTACAATACAAAACGATATACAAAAGTGGTTCAAAGACCACACTATATACATCGAATCAAAATACACATCAGAGTCAAACGGAAAGAAATATAAACTACACAAAAATGCTAGGCTGATATCCAAGAAGATGCATCAAAGCTAAGTCCTGAAACTGATAGCTAACCTGAAATAACTCGGTCTGACCCGAGTGATAAACACACGGGTCAGGCAACTGAATCTTATCGTTAGAAAGGAAATACGATAAGGTATAAGGGAAACATACATCAAGGGATCAATAATTGATAAGAATGACTAAGGTTGATATCAAGGATTGTCTATCTCTAAGAAGTTATAATTCTACGCTTACTTGGGTTAATACTAGGGGATTCATGCATATAAAGAAAACATCCAAATATGATTCATGAATAAATAAACTTCTCAAAGTGGTAAATGAAACCCAAGTATAAAACCATAAAATTGAAATCACCAAAATCCTCAAGAACTCATATTTCGCCTTATTCATCTCTATAAGGCTAAGTAAACACATCAAAATATGGTGAAATCAAAATTCTCTTAACTCATAGAATAAATCTCAGATTGGCCAATAATTACATGCTAAAGCATGTTGCACGTGCTAAAGTTCTCAGACTAGTGCTAGTAATATAGTTAGGTACCCAACAGAGATCTCAAAGGCGACCGAGGTCACTTTTTTTTGGATTTCTCAGATTCTCAGATTCTCAGATGACCCGAAGGTCATAACACTAGTAATTCTAGAATGTGTCGCTAACTTTCGGAGAGGAATCTGTAAAGTGTTAACCTGTGTCCCATACCACACGTTCGCACTAAACAGTTTACTAACCGTTAGTCAAATCCACATTAAAATAGAAACTCAGATGTTCACAAAAGTCATATACCTTGCCTCATATCATCAGCATATGGTATAAAATACTAAGCTCAAACTATTCGCAAATCAAGTGAAAAAAAACAAATCATCAGAAAACTCATCAACCAAAGCAAATACAACACACAAGACTACATGCAAGTGCTCAGGACAGCGATCTTGCATCAGCTATTTCGACCCTTTAATCATAGAATTTCAGAAAGTGGTACAAATGAAAGTTGTCACATTCTTTCTGCAGTTTCCAAAACTTTAAAAATTATAGGATTTGAATAAGAAACGCAAAAGTTATGCACAAAATACTAGCTCAGGTTTGCACAAAACACTGAGTATACTACAACAACAGGACAGCGAGGGACATTTGTGATTTTAGCATAGTAAACATCAAAATCACAGGAAACACAAGAAATGAAAGTTTTAGCCACTGAAATAAGCTTTCCGAAACATCCAAAATTATCAAATTCCGCTTAGAAACGAAAAATTTATGGAAGATTTCGTTTCTGCCTCAACAACAGAGCAGATTTGATTTTGCTCTCGGATTAGCAGTAGAAAAGTTCAATTTTGACATAGCTATCCTCAAAATTGCAGAAAACTCAACAAACAAAAATTATAGCCAATGAAATAAGCTTTCCGAAAAATCTAAAATTATTGAATTTGGATTAGAAACGTGTAAGATATGGTCAATATAATTCTAAGATTTTAAATTCACTGTCGTTGTTGTTTATTCACAGGGCAGCAGCAAAGAAATAATGTTTCGACTATCTTAACCTCAAAATTTTGCAAAAATCAAAACAATAAAATTTTAGAAAATAGTCTAAGATTTCCAAAACATCAAGAGTTATCTAAATCCGACTTGAAACACGAAAGATACGCCTAATTTACTAACTGTATTTAGTTTAGATAGTGTAATTATCAAAGTGACAAAGCTGGGAGTTTATGACAGAATTTCAATCAAAATGTGCTCAAAATTAGTAAATATGTTCAACATGAAAGTTGTCACATATAAAGTAAGCTTTCCAGAACATTAAAAATTATCGAATTCCGATCAAGAATGAAAAAGTTACGACTAAATCAATTTTTAGATTTGAAGTTCATCTCTGCTGTCATTTTAGTCTCGAGACAGCGTCACTAGAAGGAATTTTCGACCACTTAAACCTCAAAATTTAACAAAACCCAAAACATAAAAGTTATAGAAGACAAGCTAAGCTTTCCGAGACATTAAGAATCGTTAAATTTGGATATCAGATGAGAAAGATATGCTCAAATTACTAACAATATTAAGCACAGAAAATCTTAGTTTTACAATGACAGGGCAGTGGGTTTGTATTGAGTTTTTCGACCCTCTATGCTCAAAATTTTCGAATGTATTTAAAATGAAAGTTATCACACGTTCTTCAACCTTTCCAGAACATCAAACAAAATCAAATTCCGATCTAAAACGAAAAAGATATGTCTAATTTACTGACAGTGATACACAAATGAACATGCAACAAAAATAAAATTGAGATTTCAAACCTTGAAATCTCAATCTATGCTAGAAAATGTGAGTTTTCAACTCACCTTATGATTTTGAAGAGCAAAACTCAAATTAACATGAAAAGATGATGGCATGGAGCTTCAATTTGCTTCAAAGACCTGTTGCAATACTCTCTAATTGATAAAAGCACCATTTTGATTTGAAGATTTGGAGATTTAAGGCTTTAGATTTAACAAATGGTGGAATTTTGCTCTCCTCCTCTATTTCTAGGCTAATGAAGAAGAAGAGGAACTAAAAGTTATTTACGTACAGGTAATTCATTCCTCTTTTTTCTCCTTCCTGGTTGCTAATTTGCTAATGGGCTTTGGACCCAATAGAGAAAGTAAATTAGGCTAAGTAAATTTTAATTCACCACTTATATGCACATAAACACAATAATGAAAACAATGTATTTTTCTTCAAGTTTTAATACAACCAATTTATGCAAACATACTTACATATGAAATAAAATATTTCATATCATATAAAAAGTAAATTTTAGTTTTTAAAACATTTTTATTATTAAAAACCCTTATTTTACATAAATACACAATTTACACAATTAAATGCATAAATCCTCATTTTTAACTTTAAAAATTCTACAAAAATTATTTCTTGGATAGAAAAATCTAATCAACCATTTCAAACTCAAATTTATAATCTAAATACATTTTTATACCAAATTCCATCTTTTTATTTAAATAAACACCTTTTAAAAATCAAATACTTCCTTTAAAAATTATTAAAAGAAGTAATTAGCAATAATTACAATAATTATTGCATTTACTCAAAATAAAATCACACTTCATTTATTATTCTCACAAATAAACATAATAAAGTTACCAAAACTTTATTTTCACATTTTGTTTCCAAAATTCATTGTTTATTCCAATTAAACAATATAAAACTTTCAATTTTATTTAATTTACAATATTAATTTATAACTACCGTTATAATTTAATATTAACAGGTAATCTCCAAAACCAGGGTTGTTACATCTGTTTTCTTCTACCTCTTCTTTTTCTCCATAACAATTTGGTTTTCCGGCATTCGATTGCTCGGCAGTTGATACAGTGAATGTATTAATGTCGATTTTTGAGCGACGAAAAGTCGAGTCGTTACATTTGGTATCGGAGCATATGGTAAAGTGACAACCCTGCTCTGTTGGGTGTTACTCATTAGAGATAGAGTCAGTAGTACTCTAGAATGAGTTTGAGTGTAATAATAGATATGAGTGTGTATTTGTTAGTGAATATAAAATTGTTTTATATTGTGATGATTGGTTTGTTGAGTGGTATATGGATTCTGGTCGGTATAGTCTGTACAACTCTATCGATAGGGATCTCTAAACACTTATTCAAAACAATTCAGCACGATATTGTTTTAAATTGGGTAAATGAAATGATTTTACCTCGATTATATTTTATATATAAAGAAATAATTTTTCAGAAATTATTAAAGTGTATATGATTGATTGGTTGTTGTTTGAATAAGTTAAATAAAACAACAATTGTGAAAGAGTAAGTTATATAAGCAAATGAATTATAATGTATGGAATTATAATTAAAATGATTTACAATGGTAAAATAATCTTATATATAAGAAGTGAAATTTTATAAGTAAAAGATTTATAAATGTGATTAAATTGGAAATCAATTCATTAAATATTAATGAAAAGTGAATGTATATTGATTTGGTTATGAAGTTGTTGAATGTTTATTGGATGATGGCTGCATTTGTTGTTTGTTGCATTTGCTATATTGACACATATGTAGTTGTTATGTTGCTATATGATGTATATTGATATTATTTTCTATATACATGTTCTCATTTTTTTGATAGAGTGTTTAGTAGGTGTGGATGGCGTTTGCTTTGCATTTGGAGCTCGCTTTCGCGCTATAATAGTCGTATACGCTCGCTAATAATATATAAGGTACATATCTCGGATTAAATATCGTACTTTTACACTTTTTTCCCTACGGGATGCCTCATCACTTGATGAGATGTATATTTGTGATATATATACATTGTCATTTTTTTTTGGATCGAGCCGCGCAAAGGAGGCTATGGCGAAATTTTCCGAAAATTTAAGGCGTTAGAATATTTTTGAGAAAATTGGAAAATTTGAAAATTTTGAAAAACTTAGTAAAGTTGTTGAAAGAAGTTTAACTATTGATTTTGGGAAAGTTAAACACTTAAGAGATTTGTGAAATCAGATTTGAATGGTTTGTTTTGAAAGTTAATGGATTTTGTGAATTTTTCTTACTTGGTAATTTTGAGGACGAAATTCTTTTAAGGGGGGAAGTTTGTAACGACCCAGAATTTTTTATATTTGAAATTCGAATATTTAATTAATTTTGAATATTAATAAGTGAAATTACTAAGTCGAATAATTTATTTTTCGAATAACTGGATTTAATTGGGTAATTAAATAGATAATTTAATAGTTGAAATTCCAGAAATAATTGAAATCTGGATTTAATGTGATTGAAAATGATTTATGAAGTTATATTAAATCATCTTGAAGTTATAGTGATGTTATAGAACTTTTAAAATTGAATTAAAGTTAAATTGTGAAAATTGAATATTTTAATATTTAATCGACTAGTGAAATTAGCCATTTTTCGAACAATCTCAGAATTGGATGAAACTAGTTCCATTGGATCCGTAATAGTTTGTTATTATCAGATTTCAATTTTCGTAGCAATCGGAGTTGTCGTTTGACCGTGGCAGATCGAAACGCATCGAAATTGTTTTAATATTAATTTGGCGAGTTAAAATAGTCATTTTTCAAAATGTTTCGGATTTCGACGAAACTAGTTTCATCGGATCCGTAATGTGATATTATTGTATGGTTTCAAATTTCGTGTCAATTGGATTTACCGTTTGTCTGGGGCAAGCGAAAACGCATCGAAATCGGTTTAATCGGTTTAATTTAAATTTGATCGTTTATTTCCGTAACTCTCACATACTATCGAATTAGCTCCTGAAACATGTTCCATTGCGTTCGGAACGCGGGGTAAACCTTAGAAATGCCCGCCGGCACGCTCGATTTCGAGTTCGGAAATTTTTCGATGAATAGTAATTTGGCAATTTTCTATAAAAGCACTTCACTCTCTTCATTTGAAAACAAGAAAACTAGGGTTTCAGCTCAAACCCTGGCCGCCACATTCAACTATCAATGGCCAATATTGTTCGGTTCTTTCCCTCTCAATCTCTCTAAATCCCTTCATCATTTCGAAAATCCTCCAACACAAAGATTATAGAGCGGAGTGAGATCTTGAGATCCATATGGTTAAGATCGAGTCTCGAGCAACGTAGAGGGAGAAATTTTGGGTTGAACATGCCGTGTTCAAACACGTTTTTCGAGAAGGAGGCATAGCCAAGCTTGAAGTGGTTCATGCCGAGTGTAGGGCTCGAGTAGGCGAACACGGCGGAGGTAGTTGATCGACGTGGAAGTGTATGTTGGTGGCTCGACAATTAGGGTTAGAGGGCGGCAATGGGTTTTGTGACGCCCCACCTCAATACCCACGCTAGCCAAGGACACTACGATGTAGTGCTGTCAACTAGCACGGAGAATAAGGCTGTTGAGGAGCGACCATCCATGTAATTGATTATCACACGGTGGCTAGAAAATAATCTTCGGAAACAAACATAGAAATAAACATAACACAAAGCAGTCACAGACATCCATATCACAAAGGCGGAAGAAGATATGAATATATAACTAACACATGAAAGTGTACATCAGAGTAGTGGTCAAAAAGTTCCACAATAATACAAAAGAATAGCAACCTGTGCTATACAAAAAGAATACAACTATGAGTCCATATCTCAAGTGTATACAACAAAAACTGCTAAACTAAATAGTCAGCCAAAAGTCAGAGTAGCAAATCCCGGAAGGAAGTCAAGCAGAAGCACCTGTAACATCTCGGTCTGACCCGAGTATTATTTAAGAAAATAATAAACGGATCAGTCTAACTATAAATATCAGATGACATGATATATAATAAAAGATATGGCATAAACATAGAATATCCATAGTGACATACTACTATAAGTATGAAAATGATGATCAACAGGAGATCAACCGATGAGAAATGATCAATATCTCGAGAATCTTCTCAAAGATCCAAAGAGGGCATCATACCCTAAACTTGTACTCATAACAAGTCAATGACATAAAAATCCAGAAATCAAACAAGAAATCCAGAAATCATAAAACGAGAAAGAGGCCTATCACATGATGGTCCGAAGACCATGGGGAGCTACCCCATATGTGTGAGTCGGAATCACACTGATTGAGGCCTAGGCTAACCAAAAAGCAGAAAGGTATGTGTGAATGGAATCACACAAGTGGTGTCTAGCCTAACCTCGCAAACATAAAGATATGTGTGAGTCGGAATCACACTACTGCGGCCTAGACTAACCTTGCGGACAAAGAGATGTGTGTGAGTCGGAATCACACTATTGCGGTCTAGTCTTACCTTGCAAACAAAGAGACATCGCACAATTGCTAGTCTAAATCATAAAATGATCATCATGATCAGCGAGAAGTGTCAATCACACCAAGCTAGTAAATATATGAGTTTAGCTTCATGTCCCATAACCACTTGCTTAACTTAAATATTTACGAACAAGCTGTAAATCTTCACTAGGAAATTGTCACGAAAAGGGTTCAATCGAACAAGTCCAAGAGCTAACCGACGAAGTGAACGCAAGCGTTTCATACCACTCGTTTTACTAAGTCGTTTAAGTCGATTTCTCATTCGAGTGAAGTAAAGGCTTGTATATACTAGTAGATTGAAAATCGGTTTGAGAAAACGAACTTTAGATATTTAAAATAGTGTTGAAATGGCTTTGATGAAAGAGTTTTAATATTTACTATTAGTATTGAAACCTTCATATATCTTTAAAGTGACAAGTCATAAAACGATTGTTGGAACAATCTATCACAAAAATTCACATTCGGAGACGTGAATAAAATCCAAGGAAATCAGCTTACAATGCATCAAAGTGGAAGTTCTGATGAATGCTTTTCAGAAAGGATTGCCTACGCAGAGTAATACGGGGTTCGACCTGCCCGGTCAGGTCGCGGGGGTCCAGGGGGCAGCGCCCACGGCGGGGTGCGGGGCAGCGCCCCGTCACGGTACGACTTAGTGAAGGCAAGCTGGTCCAGTGGTAGCATGACCGAGCTAAGGAATGGTGCAACTCAACCAGATGAACGACTTAAGGAAGGCGAGCGACTTACGACTTAAGGGATAAGGTCATACGACCTAAGTGGAGAATGCCACGCGACTTAGCAGAAGAACAGGTCGAACGACGTAAGGGAAAAACAGGTCAAACGACCAAGTACTAACTCGCGAACGAGTTACGACTTAAGAGGGTTCTGCGACCTAAGAGTTTAAGGGTCTTCGACCTAACGAGTTAAGAAGGTCCAACGACCTAAGAAAAAGTAGTTCATACGACCTATGAGTTCACGCGACCTAACAAGGCTAAGGACAAGGTCGGAGACGACCTACGACTTAAGGTTTTAAATCGCGAACGACTTAGTACTTGCTTATCTCGCGAACGACTTAAAGTCAATACGACTTAACGACTTAAGCTCAAATACGAGCTACGAGCTAAGGTTTATACGACCTAACGACTTATCTCAGTACGACCTAAGCCAGGACGAGATAGCAGAAGGCAACGACTTAAGTCTTAACTCGGGGACGACCTACGACTTAAGGTCATACGACTTAACAGTTTAAAAGCCAACGACCTAGGACTTAAGATCATGCGACTTAACAGTTTAAAAGCCAACGACCTAGGACTTAAGAGCCATACGAGCTACGACTTATCACTTAACTCGCGAAAGACCTAGCGAAGGCAGAACACCCAGAACGACTCAGGCCTTTAACTCGTGAACGACTCAAGGAGTTAACTCGCGAACGACTCAAGGAGTTAACTCGCGAACGACTCAAGCCAGGCGAACAGAAATGCACGCGCGCGACTTAAGCCCTTAACTCGTGAACGACTCACGACTTAGGCTTAACTCGTGGACGACTCAGCGAAGGCCAGAACGACTTAAGGCCAGAAAAATCACCAAAACGCTGAAAATTGAAGTTTTTCGCCAATCCAATCCAAACCAAATGCAAGTGTTGATGCAAATACAATAGGGGATCATTCCCAACAGTCCAAGATAGATATAGGCAAGATGTGAGATCAAAAATCTCACCTTTTCCACGAAATTGATGAAGATGAAGATTGAAAGCAAGGGGAAGCAATCCAAAGCTTGAATCCACAATCTTCTACTTGAATTTGATGTTGAATCTCGGATTTGCAATAGAATTTGAGTTGGGAGTTTTAATTTCTCTTTCCCTCCACCATTTTTGAAGAAGCTTGAAGTATTTGATGAAGTGATGAAGAGAAGAGGGGGTTGGGCTGAGTTAATGCAGTCCAAACCAAAGTCTCAAGCGGGAAAAGTGACGAAAATTTCACTATCTCCAAACATATCGAAGTTTACACTCAAAAAGATCGCAAACGTCATTTTGAACTCAATGGGGGTGGTCTCGAGTCCTAATTTGACCGTATGCAAAAAGTAGCTTTTCGGACTAACATCCGACTAACGATAAAATATTTAAATAAAATATTTAAATATAGAATCGATAGATATGCGGGTTGTTACAGGTTTCATACGTGATTTTCACGTAGCCTGGAAGGAAGAAGAAGTTGAACTCGTGCGGCCCAGATCTGGAGGCTTGAAATCAACGGCAGATGGTGAAGGTTAAAAAAATAATAAAAGAATTTGTAAATAAAATTATCTTTTAAATCGTATAAACTTTAAATCACTGTAATTTGATCATACGAGGTCGGAATTCGACGAAATTTTTTGCGTTGGAATCGTTTCGACGAGCTCTATGCAATGGAGCCGGTTTGGAGTCGTTTGGAGCTAGTGTCAATTTCGGGTAAAATTAAACGCGTGTTTAATTCTATTCGAAATAAAACGCTGCAACCGTTTTAAAAGCAAAGATGAGAACTTCTCACTCAATCGAATGTATTGTTTCGATTTAAATTTTAAATAGTTAGATTTAAAATTGTTGATAGTGATTGATTGTGATGATTGGATGATGATTGTTATTTATTGTGATAAATAGACCCTATACGCCGTATATTAAGCGGAGGTTATTTATTAAAAACATATACCGCGATAATTTCACATTGAAGTGGAATTGGTATTATATATGTATGTAGCAATATATATATTGGAATATGTATATATTGGAGTTGTTGATTTCCTGCATTGTATAGCGGATGAGACCCTATTACGCCGCATAATAGCGGATAATATTTATAAATCCCATATACCGTGATAATTCACTATGAAGTGAAATTGGTATTGTGCTAACATCTGTGGATGCAGGAAAGCAGGTTGGAGGGATCCAACTGGATTCCTCACTAATATTTATTTGATTATAGATATTGTGATATTTGTTGATTATCATATGATGATATATGATGTTTGATTGTCGTGATTGATGATTGGTGCTGTTGCATCATCAGATCCATTTTTGATGTTTAAAAATAACGATTTTGATTTTAAATTGGGATTTTTGAATTATTATGAACGATTTATATAAAAGATGTACAAAATTGATATTTTATAAAGTAAGAAAACTGGAATTATAAAACGAGTTTTATAAGTGTTAAAATGGAAAAAATGGATTTCATAAGTGAATGAAATTTATAGACTTATAATTTGTGAAGTTATAAAATGAATAGATGTTGTAAAATAAAAGATTTATGAGTAATTAACTTATAAATCGGATTTGACATTTTAATTGAAATTTTTGAATAAAGACAAATGGTTTATAGAAGAGATTTATAAAATATATATTTTATAAATCAAAATAATGGAATTCTAAAAGGAGTTCTATTAATGTTGAAAATAAGGTTATAAATAAAATCTTATAAGTAATAAGATTTATAATTTGTGAAGTTTTAAAAGAACGATTTTGTAAATAAATGGATTATAAGTTCTTAACTTATAATATGGACTTCCGGTATATAATTGAGTTATATAATTTGAATTGGATAATAAAGGAGATTTATAAATCGAAGTTTTATAAATAGAATTGTAAATCCGAGAAACGACTTATTTTGACAAGTTAAGTTTATATAGCTTATTAAAGGAAGTATATTCACGATTTTGGACAGTGGATAATCCTTTAAATAAAATGTGTAGAAATGTTGAGTTTGGATAACGAATTATATTCACGATTTTGGATAGTGAATGTATTATTAAATAAAACGGATATGTTTTAGAGAAGTGATGTTGCGAAATGAAGTAATTGTTTTAAAACGTGTTAAGTATCGAAAACATAGATTTCAACATTTATTGTTGAAATAGACGTTTCGAGGAATAAGGAAATGGTGGACTATAACAATGTTGTTATAGTAAATGCTTTCCGAAAGGAAATGTTTTATATAGTATTGGGATTTATATATATCTATCTAAATTTCGAATCCCTATACTAGTGATTTTTGGTCTTCGTAACGATGTTTTACGCAACATTCGTTTTGACTCAAATAAATGTGTTTTAGAGAATGTTTCCTTAAAGAATAAAATATATACTTAACTGGATTTAAGTATATCGAATATTTTCCAAATGCTGAAAATAAAAAGATTTGTGAATTACTTATTATTAAATAAGTATGGAAATGCTATGAAGTGAAATGTTTTGAGAATTTATCTTTGTAAAGATAAATTGAAATTGAATATTTTAAATCGATTGGAAAATCGTATATCAGTGGATATTGGAAATTTAAATTCACTATGGAATTTATAAAGGAAAGGGGAATTTGTTTAAAAATAAACATTGATTTATTTTTCAAGTGTGGAAAATTATATGTCTTGTAAAGATATTTTTGAAAGATAAATAATTTGGAAAATTATTTGGAATCTGATGATGTTGTGCAGACCTATTGATAGTTAAATAACCGACTATCAATAATTACCTTGAATGGGTATTTGTTGTGATTTGCTTGAATTTGAATACCACACTTATTTTTGAATAAGCGCTCACTATTTGGGTTAGCCGGGAAAGGACCTTTGGGTCGTATAACCCATTCCGAATTAGTGATACGACGATACGGATCGTATTGAAGACCGGTGGTGAAGACCGGGTATTTGTGAAAATGATAGGATGACCTATCGATTGTTTCTGCACCGTTAGCTACGGTATAGAGATTTCCTTTGTGATGGGAATTTTTATCGGGATTGTGAATACCCGGATTGCAAGGGCTTCTTTGGAAGTGCCTTCGGTTCTGTTCGAACCCGGAACAGACTTGTATGGTTACGTGTCTTACATTACGTTTTGAGATATAAAGCTGATTTCTTTCAAATACATTTCTGTTGGTGGCGGAGAATTTATTCTCTTAGCTTAACACCCTTCTCTGAGACGTACGAGCTCAGAGGTAATGTAGTTGAAATTTAACAGCGATATATTCCCAATTTGGTAATGTGGCATGCTGAGTGTTGCTGTGATGATGATCATTTATTGATCATTTGTGATCAAAGCGTGGCATTGTGAAAAAGCGTAGCATTGTGGACGAGACTTCGTTAGGGCCTCACAACTCGGAAATGGTTGAAACAAGAATGTTGCAGCAAGGTTATAAGGGTCGCGCCCTTTAGGGTATGTCATTTCCTTCTGGAAAGGGGTGGTATCATGGTATGGAGCCCAGATACTTACTCATGTGGACACACCTTATTTATTATGTGTGATGTTGGTTACCGAGCGCTCGGATAAAGGTCCCAAAGGACCGGGGGATGGCATATTCGTGAGTTACCTAGTTACAGGGGTAACCCGGCCTTGTTGGCAGAGAGCAGTTTGTCTCTCGGAGCGTCCAGCCAGAGGCATTTCTTTCGTGGCATAGGAAGTTCCTTAGCCTGGCCATTTGTTGGAAAATCCAAAGACACAATACGAATCTTGTACGGTTTTATTTGTATTATCTGCTATGGAATGTGGCGGTAACCTGCTATTGAACATAGTAGCTATAGTAGGCATACAATAATGGTTGTATGTTGGCTAAGGTTACTATTATATTTTCGAAATGTTTTCTGCACTATGCACTAATAATAATAGTCCAATGATTTGCGTAGTACGCATATTTGACTATCATAAGAAGAAATCTCCTTCAATTCTGCGTTTGCATTGTGTGTGTGGCGGGAGGTCATATGGTAGTTTCATTTTCCAAAAGCATTGCGAAATTGTTTTATTTTCTTTGTTGTTGATTGTTTAGAGATAAACTGTTCTAGTTCTCACATCAGTCACCATGACTGACCTGGAGTTTATTGTTTCCTTCCTAAACTCTGGGTGCCCACCAATTTCCACACGGGCAGTCTAGAGTCAGGTTATCAGGTCATTCTGGATTCAGGAGATGCTTTGGAGCTCATTGGCGAGCTGGATGGTGAGACATATTACTTGTATATGATATTATTTATTCTGCTGTGTATTCTGTATATGGACAAGTTACATAACTGTCCAGTGTAGTATTGTTGTTGTAAACTCTGATGATGATGTAATGTATAAAATGATATAGTTCTTTGATTTAAAGATTATTCATTTATCTATTATATGTTATTCCGTTGCGAATGTGAGATTCTGATATTGTTCTATGTTCTTCTGTTGTTTCTTCTTTCTTTTTCTTCTGTTTTCTTCTACCTCTTCTTTTTCTCCATAACAATTCGGTTTTCCGGCATTCGATTGCTCGGCAGTTGATACAGTGAATGTATTAATGTCGATTTTCGAGCGGCAAAAAGTCGAGTCGTTACATAAGTAACCCAACAAATAGGTAGAAATAAATAAATAAATATATATCAAACTTACAAATACGCTCTCTCAAGGAAGACACCACTCCAGAGCTTAGGTATTCGCTCAACCTATGCTCTGATACCAACTGTGACAACCCAACTTTCTACTACCAGAAAGTTGCATCATCTTTAAGAAAGAAAGGGGTGAGAAATAGAAAAGATAAAGAGGAAAGAAGAAACAACATCAGAATCTCAACAGCAGAACGAATAAATTATATTAATCACATAAATATTACATAATATACAACATCAATCAGAGTTACACAGATAATACATCACATACTAGACAATTATAAACACATGTCTAGTTAATACAACTCGATACAACTCAAATACAACACAGAGATACCAACACAGCGGAACACTATACATCTATATCACTGAAGCCTCCTGCTCCATTGCTCCTCCACAAATCGTCAAAGCTAACCTGAATCCCTTAGCTACTCGTAAAAATTTTAGTACCCGAGAGTTTAAGAAAAACAGAAATAAACTCCGGGTCAGACATGGGTCTGGTATGAGTAACAGGTTAAAGTTGCTTAACTTTGAAAATCCTTTGAAAATAAAAGGTATCACGTAAGACTTCCCACAAATAAACATGGGTAAGTTTTTACCTTATGCTAACCAAACATTTGATAGGAAATTCAGTATTAGTATAATAGGGTCTAGGGTTTTCAAGTAAAATATAGAAATAGCTGGAATGCTTACATCTCACGTTCCAACATAGTTGGGCACAACTAATACGTACGGCACTTATTGGAGATTGGATTCCATACAATGGCAGGGCTACTTGGTGTACCGCCCGTCACAGTACCTGGCCTAGATCAGCGTACCGAGGATTACTTCCAATCCCCTACAACACAAGGCCGGAACCATCCCTTACTGGACAGTCCCGAACAAAATAACCCCGCAGTTGTGGCCAACAACTGCCCACACAGCCGAAATAAAAAGGGACATGTAGACAAGGGTATATCTCGCTCTCAAGTGGGTGCTACCCATGAAGCCTTGCTGCACCTCCCCTGTTTTATCCATTCCCGGTTGATGAAGCTTGAGGTCACGATTACCTCATCAGAACACATCACTTAGAATGCTCATCGTCCACCTGACGATGTTATGAAAGCATTCGATCCTTACAAGTTTGTTCCGGGTTCGAACGAAACCGAAGGCATTATCTCGTTACACTCATTTTGGAATCATCCTCAGAGTTAACGATAATAACCCTTGCACTCTGAATCTTCATCTTCACTTGAGATTCACGACCTATCGTTAATTTGGATCGATGTGGTTTTCGGATATCCAAATCTGGAAACCCGATCCCGGTTTCATCGAAATCCAAACCGCTATCTTTTAAGTCCAAGTTGTTTTAAAGTTAAAACAATTCATTTCATTATCCATATACACACAGATAGATAATTCTCAATATCACAGATAGATAATTCGCAATATCATCATAAATAGATAATCTACATTATCCATATACTTCAACCAAAGCAACCTTATCATACAGCACTACTTATCTCATATTTGAGATTTCAAACCATTCAAGGAAATCAATATCATCCATCCATACATAAACAAGGATCAATAATCACACCATTTATAATTAGTTTAAAATGAATTAAATTAATTACTTATCTCTAATTAATTTAAAGTAAATTAAATTAATTACTTCATCATTATAAATCTTGCTTACATAACCATTAATTAATTACAAATCAATTAATTAATCATTCTCTAATTTCCATTTTAATTAATCATCCTTGATTTAATTATCCTTTAATTACATTCCAGTAATTATCCTTTAATTAATTTCACAAATTAATTATCCATAACCAAATATAGTAATTAACCTTTAATTACTTCATTTATTAATTAACTATAATTAATTACATTAATCCTTAATTAATTACATTAATTAATTTCTCAAAAACACTTATTATTGATTAATTACTCTTAATGAATCAACCCTTAATTACATCATTAATTATATAAATTTAATGATCCCTAATTACATTTTAATTAATTATTCTATTTAAATTAATTACATTAAGAATTAATCTTTACTTAAACTGCAATTATTAATCACTCTTGATTAATCCCATTTAGTAATTAACTACCCTTAATTACTTCATCAAATAAATTAATTACTCCTTAATTAATTATCTTAATTAATCCCTTGATTAATTTCACAAAGTAATTTAATCCAAATTACTTCCATATTAAAATCCTCTTCAATTTATTACATACAGTAATTCCCATTAATTACTTCGTTAAGTAATTACACTTCATTAATTACATTTAAGTAATTATACTTATCAAATCATCCAATGATAAATTTAAATTAATTAAACTAAATTAATTAACTTAAATAAATCGAATTTATTTAATTAATTACCTTGAGTAATTAATTCCTTTAATTACACTTAAACAATTACACAATTGATTATCTTAAATTAATCAATATAATTATTTATTAAAATTATCACATTGGTTAATTATTAAACAAATCTTAAGTTTATGACCTTCAGTAACTATTTATAGTTCTTAATTTCTTTTCTTAAGAAATTTAACTTAGATAAATCATTATTAATTACAAGTTAATTTATCCTTGATAACCAATTAATTAACCACTAATTATTTAATTAATTTAAGTTTTAACTGTAACTTAATTAATCTTTAATTACTTGATTAATTAATCTTTAATCATTAATTTAAAATCTAATCTTATCTAATTAATGATACTTAATTAAAAATTAATTACTCCTAATTAATTAGTCTTAAACTTTAATTAATAATTTAGAACTCTTAATTACTTAATTAATCATCCATATCTTTAATTAAATCAATTAATTAATTATCCATTTAATTACCTTAATAATTTAATTACTCTAAATTATTAAATCTTAATTTACCTTAAGATAAATCATTATTCTTACTAATGATCAAATTATCATTATCAAAGCATTTAAAAACAATTTTGCTTTTACATTCCATTTTAAATTTAAGATTTAAAATGAATACAAATTTAAGTTTTGAAATCATACTTAAAAATTGATTTAAACTTAGCTTTAAAACATTGTTTAAACTCTGCTTTTATAATTCAAAGATCATTTGTTTTAGATTTAAAAATTGAACAGGTTTAAATGTTGAAACCTGTAACAAAATATTTGACCCGAGCTAACCTTAATTTACTTCGAGTCCAACTCCCCACTACTTCGAGCAAAGCACTCCAGCTACTCGAGAAAACCCAGACCCCATTCTCTTTCTTCAAAAATTTGTTTAAAGTCTAAAGTTTTTAAAAATCTGGAACGAAATCACTCTCGATCAACCCGAGACTTCACTCGAGTTACCCACACGAATACACGAGCCCTCCTTCGAGATGCCACAATCCCAAAACTCTGACACATCAACGCTGCCGTGCACATGCACAAGCGATGCAGCCACCTCCGACCCTCCACGATGCCACGCGCATGATGACGAACCTCCCTACACCAGATTCCGATCATCAGAACTTCCCTCCTTACTCAAAACCAAAATCGAGCATTCGATCAAAACTGGAGCAAACATCCACACCTGGAAACCCTCGACCACGAAGCTCCGACCACCATCGCCTCTGAAACTCCGGCCACGACTTTGTCAATGCTCCAGCAAGCATCACCCAAAATCTCGTTGAACTCGATCACTCCTACAAGCCGTGGTGATCGATTCACTCCTCCTAGTTAAAACTAGGGTTCCGGCCTTCAAACCACAAACACCACCTCCACACTGAAATGCACCACCATTAGATAATTTTCCACTACTCTCCGAACATTCGTGCATCATCACTGGAAACTACAATCTCCCATATCACAGAGATCAGCAGAAAACCTCAAATTTCCATTTTCTGGTCAAACCAGAAATGTACTCAAATCCCATTTCTAAAAATCGTAATTTTAGTTTCAAAAATCAAGTTTTAGTTTTAGTATTTGATTCAGATTCCTGAATCAAAGAATCAGGGTACTTGATTTTTAACATTTTAAATTTTCTGTGTTGTTTAGTATTTCCAGAGGAAATACAAAATTGTTTCCACTTAAACAAATTTTTAAACTTAAATCTATGATATAACAAACATAATTTGTTTGAAACTTAAGCCCTAACATAGATTAGATCATGAGAAAATGATTTTTGATCTAAAACTTGAGCCTGGAAACTACAACAGCAAAACACAGATATACAGCAGCATGCACACACCTATATACATTCATATTCACGGAAAAATGCCCAGAAAATTCATATACACAAACATATTTGTTTCATAAGAATAGCATGCAACCAGATTTATTCAAATACTTAAGCTTTTTTTAAAAAAATGTTACTCACCTGAACATTTGAAAACAGAGACAGAGCCCGTTTTATTTTGATTTTGAAAAAGCTTGGAACTTTAAAACTTGAATTGCTGAGGCTTGTTACTGGAACTTGCAAATTGAAATCACTTTGAATGCTGAGATGTTCTAGCTTTCAAAACAGAATTGAAGTTGCTTCTTTGTTTTGAAACTGCAGTTGCATGCTATTGAAACCTTTTTATTTTGATCTCCATTTTTGTTTTGAGTTGAAAATAAGCTTCATTTGAAATATACTTACTGGAATGCTAAGTTTCTTTTTGTAAACGAAATAAAATAGGGAAGATTAATATATAGAAATGAGTTACAGGTTGTTTATTTGACTGGTATAAGATTTTTATAATTTGGTCAGAGATTTTCTCTATGGGTATGGAGGCTGATATGATCTTGCTTGTACTAGGGATGTTTAACATTTAATGTTAATGTCCCTCATGTCTACAAACTTACCTCATATTTTATTTCGTATGTACTTATTGTAGTTTTTATATATTTTTCTCTTCAAGTGTACATACTATTTTATACTTCCTGTACAACATGAAGATATGTATTTTTACTTTTATACTTTGTTTTATTCTTGCCTTTCTTACTTACTTACAGCCTTGCAACTAAATGAATTCCCAGAACTAACAAATGTGTACACTTTCTTGCCTTGTTTTAGTGTTATGATTTGTAACTAAATGAATTCCTATAGACTATATATCTCTAGAATTTTATGTAATGTGTTTACTTATATTTCTCTTTCATATTTATTTCTAACATATTTGTTTATTTTTATTTTTATTTTATTTTTAACTTAAACTATTAAATACTTAGTCTATTATTATTTATATTTTATACTTATGTTAGAAAGACTAAATTTTAATATTAATAAGGTTTATTTTATTTTAAATATTTTTGAAAGTCTAAATTTTAAAATTTCCATATCATAGCTTCCCTTTATAAATAAATTTAAAATAACAATTTCTATAAAAACCCATTTGTAAAGATATTACATTACTAATATTGTCTAAAATATAACTCATTGTTAAATTGAAATAATTTATAAAAGAAATTATCTCTTTATTACTAAATTACTTATTTAATCAAACATATTTAAAAAGATCAAAACAACCTTTCTTGTCTAAATCTAAACTTAGGCTAAAATCATTTTTAACAAATAAACTTTTATCTTTAGTATTTTAAAATCATATGGTTATTTATTTAATATTAAATTAAATCAAATTTCCAAATTACCACAAATATTAAAATTAGAAAACATGCCTCTATTTATTAAATTTAAAACAAAGCTTATCTATTTACAATATATACAAATATATATATACATTATAAATAGAAAACAATTTATTATCTTTTAAAAGATAATTGATCAGTTAAATATTTATTAAAAGAAGATTATTAAATCAAATTCAGATCTTATTGACAAATATTATCAAATCAATTTAATTTTAAATGCATATTATTAAATTGATATTGCCAGAAATTTCGGGATGTCACACCTTTGAAAAACATCTCGGTCGATACCATTTGGATTCTGCCTTCAAGTAGAGCAAAAGGATCAGATACCCATTAAAGTCGAAAGCATCTATTTCGAAACCATTTAAAACCATCTCTTTCAAAACCAATTTGGATTTTAATTTTCTTATATAAAAAGGGTCTTAAAACATTTATGACGAAAGCAACTGCTTCGAAACCATTTCCTAAGTAATGAAGTGATGGTGTCAAAACCATCCCTTCGAAAGCATTGGAGAGGTGGCCAAGTTTTTAGAAAATAAAATAACCCTTTCGAAATTATCTGGGTCGAAAGGTGCAAAAAGGTTTTGACTTAATCGAAAGCAATTATTTAAAAACAGAGGCGCGACCCAATCAAAACTATTTCCTTTAAATCATTTGACCTAGTCGAAAGTTACTTATTCGAAAGTCATTCAGTCGAAAGCAAGCGGGTGTATTTCTTTACTTTAAAAACAAAGGACTACCTCAACCCCTTTGAAACCCCTGGTTTTGACTCCCTACCTTCCACCTACATCTAGTTCACTACGTACTAGTAAACTGATACCATGCGCATTGGTTTCGACCGTGTCGGAAGCGAAGATGAGGAGGCAAAACCTGGTGCTGACGGTGTCGAAACAGTGAAAAACATGTAGCAAATTGTTCTTTTCACCTAACCTACCATACGTGTCTAATTGTGATTGGTTGCAACTTTCTTTACCAATAAACAGTAATGCACTTTGTCAAAAGTGTTGCTGACTTTTCAGATTTTATAATTCAAATTATTTTTTCAAAAAGCCCCTTCTCCTCTTTTAATTATTTAAAACATTTAAGTCCCATACCTTAAATAATTTTATATAACCCTTAAAACACTTAGGAAAAATCTACAAAAATTCCACAAAATCTATATTAATATGTTTTCCAACATATAAAACTTTCAGACCCCAATCTTTTATTATTTAACCGAAAATAATTATTAATCCAAATTAGCATTTTCTTTACTAGAAAATTCATATAAATTCCACATAATTTTAGAAAATTCCAAAAATTGAAACCCATCTCTAAAATATTATTTATGACCTTCTTAAATAGTCTCAAGGCATTTGGATGTAATTTTATAGGATTTTCACCTTAAAACATATCATAAAATCAATATGTACATACATAAATCATCAACATGTATATAATCATTCCATCATTCAAAATCATGGCAAATCTTTGCAAAATATTCGGCAATCATCGTAAAACCAATAATTCAATAAAAAGTGAGATGTAAACATTATTCACCTTAGTTTTAGATATTATGGAGATTGAGATGTGAATAGATTTGATTTGAATTAGCTTCTTCATTGCTTTTCTTCTCTTCCTTGTTAATGGTGGCCCGCCTCTTATTTTAAAATTTGAGAATGAAAATGAACGTGTAAATTTTACGCAGCCAAGGTTTTGAGGATATAGGAATGGTCTCTTTCCTATTTTACCCCTCCTCTATTTCAATTTAAACACTTCTTTAGTTCATTGTTAAATGCATGGATAACCTAAAAAAATCAAATATCAATCACCTAATCAACACACTATTTTATTTAATTTAACTATTTAAATATCCTAAATAATGTTACCAAAAATCTGGGGTGTTACAGACCCCGCTACTTAAAGAATTTCGTCCTCGAAATTACAATAAGTTACACAACAAATCAAACAAGAAGGTAAAACATACCATCAAACAAGTCAGGATAAGTATCTCTAATCCTGCTATCTATCTCCCAAGTACAGTCCCTGTCATCATCGCTCCACTGGACCTTAACTAATCTGACCGTCTTGGTTCTAAGCCTCTTCTCACCTCTCGCAACTATGCGAACTGGCTTCCTCACTATAGTCAAATCTGGTTCTACTAGTAAGTCATCTAGCATAGTTGGAACAATAGAAGTCTCGGGGTCACTAACACACTTTCTAAGATGAGAAACATGAAAAACACCGTGGACTCCTACCAATCTTCTTTGTAACTCAACTCTATATGCAAGTTTCGCGATCCTTTCAATAATAGGAAAAGGTCTAACAAATCTCGATGCAAACTTCCTCAATTTTCCAAACCTAATCACACCCTTCATTGGTGATATTTTGATGAAAACCTGATCTCCAACTGAGAACTCTAGATCTTTCCGTCTCTTATCAGCATAACTCTTCTGCCTAGACTGAGCCTCCTTCATTCTAGCTTGAATGACCTCAATCTTTTCTGCAGCTTCTCTGACTAAATCTGGACTAAGAACCAACCTATCTCTAGTCTCTAGCCAACATACGGGAGATTTGCATGGCCTTCCATACAAAGCTTCAAATGATGTCATCCCAATACTAGTCTGATAACTGTTGTTATATGAAAACTCGACTAAATGCATATGGTCTTCCCATGACCCCCTGAAATCTAGAAAACTAGCCCTTAATAAATCATCCAAGATTTTGTTAACTCTTTCCGTTTGCCCATCTGTCTGTGGATGGTAAGCGGTGCTCGTTTTGAGCTTGGTTCCCAAAACTTTCTACAAACTCTTCCAGAATTCACTAGTGAACAAAGGATCTCTATCCCTAACTATGCTACTAGGAATTCTATGTAGTCTAACCACATTCTTCATAAACAACTTTGCCAAAACAGATGTCATTCTGGTTGACCTAACTGGAATGAAATGGGCACTCTTGGTCAATCTGTCCACTATGACCCATATACCACCATTTCCCTTGTTCGACCTTGGCAACCCGTCAATAAAATCCATGGAGATAGAATCCCACTTCCATACTGGAATATTTAATGGCTGAAGCATCCCACTTGGTTTCTAGTGTTCGGCCTTTGCCTGCTGGCAAATCATGCACTTCTTCACACACAACCCAATATCCCGCTTCATACCATCCCCGAAGAAACTCCTCTTCATTTCCTGATACATCTTAGTACCTCTTGGTTGAATAGAGAACTTTGAACGATGGAATTCCTCTAAGACTTCTTTCCTTATGTTTCCTACACTTGGAACACATAATCTTCCTTTCTTTCTCAACCTCACATCCTGGTCAAGACTGAAATCTTTCAAGTAATCGCTCTCGGTTTCATCTCTTAGCTTCCTAATCCATTCGGCTAACACTGGATCCTCTTCTTGCTTAGAAGAAATCCTCTCGATCATCACTGGTCAAACTTTCAAACAAGAAAATACAACCGTATCCCCACTAGACCCAGCCCCGGACCTCCACTACACTCTACAATCTGCTAATGCTTCTAAATCCTTCCACTCGGCAATCATCGCCAATACTGCATTTTGATGTTTCTTGCTAAGTGCATCTGCAACCTTGTTGCCTTTCCCTGGTGTGTACTCAATCCCAAAACCATAAGCGACAATAAACTCTGACCACCTTTGTTGTCTCATCATCAACTCCTTTTGAGAGAACAAATACTTCATCGACTTATGATCTGTATAAAGCTCAAACCTTTCTCCCAAAAGGTAATGTCTCCACACCTTCAAAGTAAAAATAACTGCAGCCAACTCTACATCATGTGTCGAATACCCGACTTCATGCGGCCTAAGCAGTCTAGAAGTGTAGGCAATCACTTTACCCCTTTTGCATCAGCACGGCCCCTAGTCATGTTCCACATGCATTGGTATAGACCACCAAATCCCGATTCCCTTCCGGAACAACAAAACAGGCACATGGGTCAATAAGTGTTTCAAACTCTAGAATGCTTCCTTACACTTATCGGTCAATACAAACATTACATCCTTTCTTGTCAACTTGGCCATCGGTGTTGATATCCGCAAAAAATCCTTAATGAATCTCCGATAATAACCAGCCAACCTAAGGAAACTCTTTATCTCTGTTACTATCTCGGGTCTCTCCCAACTATTCACTGCTTCTGTCTTAGTCGGATCTACTGGCAACCCTTCCTTTGAGGCTACATGACCAAGAAATTTCACTTCTTTCCTCCAGAAATGACACTTTGAAAACTTTTCTTTTAGCTGATGCTGCCTTAGTGTCTCAAGCATCACTCTAAGATGAACTTCATGCTCTCTTTCATCCTTCGAGTATATCAAGACATCATCTATAAAAACTAATACGAACCTATCCAAGTGCTCTCGGAAAACCTGGTTCATCAAATACACGAAAGAAAGGTGGCGCATTAGTCAGTCCGAATGGCATGACTAACCATTTGTAAGACCCATACCTAGTCCTAAACGCCGTCAAGGGTGTACTATCCTCAGCTACCCTGAGTTGATGGAAACATGTCTCCAAATATAACTGTAAGAATACCTTGGCTCCACTCAACTGGTCAAACAAACCATCAATCCTCGACAATGCATATCGATTCTTTATCGTCCTCTCATTCAACTTACGATCATCGATAACATAGCCTAAACGATCCATACGGCTTCTTAGAAAACACTACAGCAGCTCCCCAAGGCGAACTACTCGGCCTGATAAAATTCTAACCTTCTAAATCCACCAACTGCACCTTTAACTCCCTCATCTCTGTAGAGGTCATTCTGCTTGGCGGCCTACTCAGTGGTTCTGCTCACGGAACCAAATCTATCCGAAACTCAATGGCCCGTTTCTGTGGCAATCCAATTATAGGCTCAAAAACATCTGCGAATTCTCTAACCACAAAAACTCGACTCAACTCTTCATCCAATTCCGTAGCACCCAACAAAGCATACATCTCACCGCAAGAACCTTCTACGGCATAAACAAACCGGTTACTACAATTTGGGTGTCTAAGCAATATTTTCCTATCCTAGCAAAATATCCTAGCATCGTACGCACTTTAACTGGTCACATCTCAACCCTAGAGTTGCATACCCTCTTATTAGATTCTGTAACGACCCACTATTTTGGACCATTCAAATCGACAATAATCCACACATGTCTGACTTGAATAATTCAAAATAACAGATTGTAATAAAATTTGAAGCAAATAAAATCAAATACAGAATCACAGACACAGAATATCAGAATAACTCGCAGCGGAAATAAAATACCATAGTAGTTCATGAAGCTACTATATACAAACTCTCAAAACATATACAAAATCTCATAGTCAAAATAAATATAATAAAAGTCAGGATACATAAATCAATAATATCGAGACAATACTGAATAGGAAATAACTGGAATAGAAGTCGATGAACCGATAGACAAATAAAATCCAACAAATCTCTATCTCTAGAAGGTGAATCCAAAGTTGTGATTCTCAGGCGGACCCGAGCGTAAAGTAAAACACAAAACACTCGAGTTAGGACATACATACTTATACAATGTAAACCAACTCAAGTGAACTGTAATATAAATGCATAATAACTTAAAGGATGCTTGGGATCGCCCATCCTTTAAGGATCCATAAAACCATCAATTAAACAGTGATAACAATATCACAGAAATTTCCATATCGAAGTAAATAATGCAACTAACAGTGTAAATGTGCATCACAGCATTAATCAGGAAATCAAATGACATACAGAGAAGTATACCCGTGGTTATAATATTTCAGAACAATATTTTATACTTCAAAATTAAATATCATTTCAAATCCAAATCTTTATCAAAATAAAGATTAAATCATTTCCAAACCATTTCAATTTATCAAAATATCATATCTTTTCAAAACTTCCTTTCAATCATTATTTGAATTCAAATCCAATTTATCAAATAAAATACCTTTTAAAATTCCAAAATATCTTTCATTTATTTTTCTATCAAATCACTCTTAAATAGTTTATATTCCAATTAAATTAATTCATTTAACCATTTAAAAGTGAAGTTATTATTCTTTCAAGTCAAGTATTAAATTTCCAAAGTTTCGAACCATTCTGAGCTCATTTACTTAGCTAAAAACCATAAACATTGAAAATTTCAGCCTTTCACAACATTTAGAAAAGCTGTTATAAGTTATACTTGAAACATTTTTATTCAGCAAAGATAGCATTTAAAACTGTTGTAAAATCTCAATTTTAGTTGGAAATTAGTTCAATTCAGCAAAGACAGCATTTCCAGAAATGCTGTAATAGCTCAGGTTTCATAATAAAGGTTTTCATTAAATTCAGCAAAGACAGCAGGCACTACAGCATTTACAGAACTGCTGTAATAGCCCTTTATTAAGTTTTTAGCATTTAAGTTTACTTCAGCAACTACAGCATTTACAGAACTGCTGTAATAGCCTCTTGTTTAAGTTTTAGTTCATTTAAGAAATGATAGCATTTCTGAAGTGCTATTAAAAGTATTTCCAGATTTAGTGTATTTCCAACAAACAATAAATCCCAATTTAAACCATTAAACATTATAAAAATCATACTTTAACATTCAAAATGTTCATTTAAAATAATTTTAACTTATGATTTTTATAATAATTTTTTTTATAAATAAAACCAATTTTCAAGAATTCACTTAATAAAATTTAAGTGTAAAATTTCTATTCTCTTCATTTTAACAACTAAACTTAACACTTAAATTTTTATTTCCATTTTTCCAATATAATTAAATTTCCATTTTTATTTATATAACTTAAATTTTCTTTTAAACCCAAAAATCCAAATTTCCAGACTTAAGTTATATTTCAATAATTAAAATTTAACCATTCGTTTAATTACATTTTTAACTTATAGAAGAATCAAAATTTCTTTATTTAAACATTAAAAATCCAATTTAAATTAAATTTTCATAAATTTACACTCTTAAACATATTTAAAATATTCAAAACACTTTATAAAATAACCACGGGCCTGTATATAATTTTCTAACCTAGGTCAAGTGATACAGATATGTATCATTTCAATCCGCAGTTAAAAAAAAGAAAAATCCGGGTTCTATCATTTCAAACCCGCAATCCCAAGTTAAAATAAAATAAATAAAAATCGTTCAGGCCTATCATTTCAGCCCATAACGATTTTTCCCTATTCTAAAGTCCGTTCGGGTATGTATCATTTCAACCCATAGTGATCTAATCTACAGGGAACTTGCAGTGTGATAAACAGATATAAATAAACAGTTTAACAACATATATTAGTAACAGATGAGATGACAGGTAAATAAACAGGTTTAACATCATATAATTAATAATCACAGACAGGGATAACATAACATAATAGTACTACACATTCAATTGTTGTCAATTCACATTTGCATAAGTATAAATGTCATGTTAGATTTACTCACCTTTTTATGCTGGAGTTAGCAAATCAAATGACACAAACGAATTCCAGAAAGCACGATGACACGACAATAGACTCAAGTGGGAAAAGAACCAAGCAATTAATCTTGTGAACAACCCATAAACAAGACAAAATATAAACATAAATATAATACAACATATATTGAGATGATCTTTGAAATAAAAAGCAAATGAACACAATTGCTTTGGCCATGCTTTCAACCATCAAGTGCTCGACCTAGGGGTTTAAAATGCTCGGGTTTGGACCTAATATAGCGCGTCTACATGGACTAGAATGGCTTGGGTTTGGACCTAAATTAGCAAGGCAACATGAAGATGAAGAGTGGAGGCTACAACATGAAGAAGACAAAAGGACAAGGCACTAAATGGAGTTTTGGTGCACCACAAGGCTCGGCCACATGCATTGTTCGGCTCGGCCATACATGTTTCAGATCTAGACAGAGGCTAAGTCGATGTGTGGTGGTCATATCATGGTGGTGGTGAAGCAATAGGGGGTGGCCAAGGTGATGTATGAAGGTGGTGAAGCAACTAGGCTAGGCTAGCATGCATTTTGGAAGGTTTTGTGCAACTTTTGAGGTGTTTGTCTTCATTTAAAGGCCATGGCCTGATCTGGTCAGAGGGGGTGGAAGTGATAGGTGGTTGACGGTGTAGAGGAGGAGGTGGTGGAGGTGATGGACGAGGCAACTAGAGTGGAGAGCATGCAAATATGTGAAGAAATTATGGCCAAAACAAGGCAAAAGGAAGAAGAAAAAGTAGAAAAGAAGAGAGAGCCATTACCAAACCTTTCAGATCTGAGTTTGGCCGAAAATTTGTGATGTTGAGAAGCTTTTTCATGTGAAAAATGAATAAAAACTCACGGCTAATCAATAGAAAAGGAACGGCCAAAAATATGAAAAGGCAAGAAAGTGAAAAGTCAAATGTTTAAAGCTTTAGTCTCTTCAAATTTCCATTTCTATTAAATCAAATAAAACAAATAAAATTTTAGTAAATGCATTAGAAAAAGGAAGCAAAATAAAATAAACTGAAATAAATAAATAATTTTAAGAAAAATAGAAAAATAAATAAAGAAATAGTTTATAAATTTGAAACAAGACTTAGAAATTACAAATAAAATACCATTAACTATGGAAAATTATTACTATACTTCTAAACCAATAAAAGTCAAGTAAAATAAAATAAATGCTGAACAAATAAAGTGGAAATGAGAATAAAATAAGGTCTTAAGAAAATAGAAAATAAATTAAGAATTTCTTTAATTAATTGAAACTGGAAATTAGAAATTGTAAATAAAATACAACTGACACTGGAAAATGTCAATTACACTTTTAAAAATGTTTTTAAAACCCAAAATATATACATAACATGTTATTTTACCCATATAAATGTAAATTAGAACATTACATGACCAAATAAAATATTATTTATATAATTTAAAATAAATAATTTTGTTAAATACAGCAAATTACACTCAATTGTTAAAAAGGCATAACTTTCACAATATTACTCAGATTTTAATGAAACGAAAAGCATTATTCTTAAAATTTTATTTACTTTCATAATAAAAGATAAAATTCAAATTTTCAAACTTTCAAATTTTTAAATTTAAAAGTCATAGTTTGACCATACCGACCAAAATTCACTTTTCCGAAAAATATTCTATTTAGTCATGTTTGGAATCCTAATTCACATCAAAATCAAAATTTATATTTAAAATAACAAAAATTATCCATTTAAATAAATAAATAAAGTTTTCAAATCAGGAAATTCAATTTAAAATAATTAAAATATACAATTAAAATAATCACAAAATACAGGGTTGTTACACTCTCCCCCACTCAAATCTTTTCGTCCTCGAAAAGGAATGAGGTACGGAAAACACAGAAAAGATAGAATGGAATAGGATTAAGACAAGATGACAAGAAGATTAAAATTATACCTGATAATGTTGTTATAGGTAAGTTTAACAAGGTGGAGAATAGGAATAGCTAGAAGGGAAAATAGGACGAAAGACAAGGATGAGCCATTAATTTAAAACCATATAAATTTCAATTGGAATTCTTTAATACTTAATAATTTGGTTAAATCCATTTTATTATATACATAAAAGTCCTTTAAATTCAACTTGTTAGTTAAGAAGTAAACAATATTTAAAACACTTTAAAATATTTTAGAAAGGAAATAACTGATCAAAATATCCTTTATATAATATTTTATCAAAATACTTTTATAACTCGATGCCTTAACAAGTTTATCCTCGTTCCTACAGACTCTGGCAGTGCGTTGATCAGGCGCAAAGCTAGAATTCTCCAGGTACTTAGTAGACTTGTTTCAACACCCAGTGAAAATACGGGAAAACTTTAAAAAATAGATATGGAAAGTACAATCCAAACAAAACAACCAAAATCTTTGTCTAACCATGGATCGCAAATACACAAAGATTTCGCCTTGATCCCCCAGGAAACATCCATATCCGTAATCTTTCTCAGCCCTGCAAATTTTGCCAATATGACTAGCAGACCGCAAATACACAAAGGTTACGTCTGGATCCCCCAGGAAACATCCGTATCCATAAGCTTTCTCAGCCCTGCGGATTTCGCTACTAATACGACCTACATAGATCACAAGATACACAATGGTTATGCCTGAATCCCCCAGGAAACATCCGTACCCCTGGGCCATCTCAGCCAGGTGAATTACGCTATGCAGTCGTGCTCGTAAGACCATGGGTAACGCCATGGAATTCGATGGAAACTCGAGTATCATATCCGAAAAACCAAAAATCAGAGAAATATCAATAGAATGAATCCACAATGTGGCCACAAAGCGGATATCAAGCAGAAGGCACTTTCCATATCTTTACTTCGAAAATATGTATCATATAGTACCTTTTCAAATCACTTTCAAATAACATATTTATATAAAGTCCATTATATATAAGATTTTATTTTCAAATCAAATACCTTTCCAAAATCAAAAGTATATCAAATCACACTTATATAGACTTCAATTATATAAGATTTCACTTTTCAAATTGAGTACCTTTTCGAATCCATAGTTTTCGAATCAACATCATACTTATACAAACCAATTTTTTTTATATAAGTTCGATGACTCCCAAATCAAGTATTTAGTAATACAAGGTTCTCAAATTTCAATTTGTTTCAATATCAGTTCAGTTTTCAAAATCATATACGCTTTCACCAAATTATTCTTCCAAATCAAATATCTTCAGTTTCAAAGTTTCCAAAATAATAAAATTAGAAAATAAATCCAAATTTCCAAATCAATATAATTTAAGTCAACCAATTCATTTCCAAAATCATCTTATATTTACATAAGGTCCATCTTATATCAAAATCAAAATTTTCAAAATAAATTTCACTACATGAAGAGCCATATGGGATTGAACATCTTTGCTTTATAAAAGATTTTTAATTTAGAATAGTTTTGTATATAAAATAGTTTGTAGAATAGTTCGTATGTAAAATAGAATAAAACAGTTTGTTTAAGAAAAATAGTTTTGAAAAATGGTTTTAAATTGATAGTAGTTTTTCATAAAAGAAAATTTTCAATTAAATTACAAAGATATCCAACCCAACAACTTCCAATTTTAGCGTCAAGTGTATCAATGATATTAGAATATAAGATGTACATATGTCATCATTTCGCAACATTACATTCGATCGCTCGCTCGATCACACAAGTTCGCTTTCAAACTAGTATTGTCCATTCGACTTCCTTAATGCGGACTTCGATATGGTTTCTTGACTAGAAGCCATCAGTCTCCTTGCATAGTCATATACTATGATAGAGAAATACAGAATCAAGCCCAAAATCCATATCAAATATTCGCCATCAAGAATCAAACGAAAAATCCTAACACGAAATTGTGTAATTCACCTCGAACTTGTGTACTCAGACCCGAATCAAATTAATTATGCGAATAAAACAGCGTACGTACAAATTATGTATCTATTCCAACTTGTTCAATATATAGTTTTATAAAGATGTTACCCAGTTAAAACATTTAAACTAAATTTTATTCAAAATATTTTGAAGACCAAATTCTTTTCAAAACATTTCAAATCTAAATTTCGTATTAGAAAAATTCAAAATGGCCTTATTCTTTTACTTAACAAAACAGTTTCAACTTATTTAAATCATATTACTACATACTTTAAACATACATACCAAACTTATATACTTTATACTTTTCAAAATTTCTTAGCTTTGAAAAGTTAACCTTGATTTGGAAGTGCTCGAACCTTCAAAATAGTCGAAAAAAATCATATTTCAATTGAAGAGTTGGGAATCACAATAAATCAGTAAATCAATTCCAAAAATAGGGTTATATCAAATCAAATCCAAAACTCAAGGACTGAACACCGGCTCATTTCAAATTGTTCAAATATATATACATATATCTTTCGAATATCACATCACATTTCGGAATTTGAAATCAAAATTGGTTTCACAAATCAATCGCATAACAAAGCTACTGAAGTGGCCTCTCCCCCACTCTGAAACTTGAAAATCAATGTCGATGATGCATGCATTCATCACCGAAATTATTTTCCAGCGACATAAGTGGGTTCTGGACTTCTATTTTCTCAACTTCTTTTGAAATTTCTTCGAAATCATTTGAAACTCATTAAAATCATTTAAAACATTTCATATTCGGAAAATACTTCCAAATCATATTATTTTATTTCAAAATCTTAAACCAGTTCCAAAATGCCGGAGTTCAATCACTCAAATTCAGATTCAAAACCTTCAGTTATAAATCATTTTATATGAAACCATTCCTTATAAATTTTCAAAATTTTCTAATCCTTTCAAAGCTTCAATTTCTCATTTAAAAGGTATATAGATCCTTATAGAAAACATTTCACCTTTATATACAAAATATGGTCATCCTTATCAAAATAATAACTTTGATTAATACACAATTTTCAAAAGACAATCAACCACAAATTTTTCAAGGGATGATTCAAGGATGGATTTCAAAGCAAAACAGAGATTCAAATTTAGAGGGACTCTAATCAAATAGAATTCTGATTCAAAGATAAGCTCAAACGAAGATAAGATAATTAAATTACCAAATAGAAGATGGATAAGCCCATATAGATCCCGAGCGACCTTAACAGGGTCAACCGTGACTTCAAGAGTATAATCGATGCGAAAATCAAAGGAAAATCGACCTTCGATCGCCAGCGATAGAATCCAAATATAGCAGAAGGTATAAAACATCGTAAACCGAGGATACAGAAATCTCCGGTGAATCAATGCCAATTATAAGGGAGTTTCACCCTTTTACAAATCATTCAAAGATTGGCGGAATCGCCACCCTATCAAGGTCATTCAAAGTGGAGTTACGGAATGCTCCATAGATCAAAGGAATACAAATAGGGAAGATAGGAATAGATTTCAGAACAAGTGGGAGCATTCCAAAGTTCAAAGGAACCCTAATCGAAGAAATTACTAACAAGGTGGATACGAAAGGAATGAAGTTTAGAAAATTTTACTTTCAAAGCAAGAAAATTTATATCAAAATAATCTTTGAAAATTCTTTGAAAATCATTTGAAAATCATTCTATACTTCAAAAATACGTCCTCTCACAAAGAAATGATTCCGAGATTGATTTCACTCATTCTAGGGTATTTCTACCCTATCTCTAATGAGTTTTTGCTCCGCAGGCTAAGGTTTTCCTAAAACTAAAACTCTGATACCAAATGTAATGACCCACTATTTTTGACCATTCAAATCGACAATAATCCACACATGTCTGACTTGAATAATTCAAAATAATAGATTGTAATAAAATTTGGAGCAAATAAAATCAAATACAGAATCACAGACATAGAATATCAGAATATATCGCAGCGGAAATAAAATACCATAGTAATTCATGAAGCTACTATATACAAACTCTCAAAACATATACAAAATCTCATAGTCAAAATAAATATAATAGAAGTCAGGATACATAAATCAATAATACCGAGACAATACTGAATAGGAAATAACTAGAATAGAAGTCGATGAACCGATAGACAAATAAACTCCAACAAATCTCTAGCTCCAGAAAGTGAATCCAAAGCTGTGATTCTCAGGCTGACCCAAGCGTAAAGTAAAACACAAAACACTCGAGTCAGGACATACATACTTATACAATGTAAACCAACTCAAGTGAACTGTAATATAAATGCATAATAACTTAAAGGATGCTTGGGATCGCCCATCCTTTAAGGATCCATAAAACCATCAATTAAACAATGATAACAATATCACAGAAATGTCCATATCGAAGTAAATAATGCAACTAACAGTGTAAATGTGCATCACAGCATTAATCAGGAAATCAAATGACATACAGAGAAGTATACCCGTGGTTATAATATTTCAGAACAATATTTTATACTTCAAAATTAAATATCATTTCAAATCCAAATCTTTATCAAAATAAAGATTAAATCATTTCCAAACCATTTCAATTTATCAAAATATCATATCTTTTCAAAACTTCCTTTCAATCATTATTTGAATTCAAATCCAATTTATCAAATAAAATACCTTTTAAAATTCCAAAATATCATTCAATTATTTTTCTATCAAATCACCCTTTAAATAGTTTATATTCCAATTAAATTAATTCATTTAACCATTTAAAAGTGAAGTTATTATTCTTTCAAGTCAAAAACATTGAAAATTTCAGCCTTTCACAACATTTAGAAAAGCTGTTATAAGTTATACTTGAAACATTTTTATTCAGCAAAGACAACATTTAAAACTATTGTAAAATCTGAATTTTAGTTGAAAATTAGTTCAATTCAGCAAAGACATCATTTCCAGAAATGATGTAATAGCTCAGGTTTCATTAAAGGTTTTCATTAAATTCAGCAAAGACAGCAGGCAACTACAACATTTACAGAACTGCTGTAATAGCCCTTTATTAAGTTTTTAGCCTTTTAGTTTACTTCAGCAACTACAGCATTTACAGTACTGCTGTAATAGCCTCTTATTTAAGTTTTAGTTCATTTCAGAAACAATCGCATTTCTAAAGTGCTATTAAAAGTATTTCCATATTTTAGTGTATTTCCAACGAACAATAAATCCCAATTTAAACCATTAAACATTATAAAAATCATACTTTAACATTCAAAATTTTTATTTAAAATACTTTTAACTTATGATTTTTGTAATAAATTTTCTTATAAATAAAACCAATTTTCAAGAATTCACTTAATAAAATTTAAGTGTAAATTTTGCCTTGCAAAAAAAAAATTTAAGTGTAAAATTTATATTCTCTTCATTTTAACAATTAAACTTAACACTTAAATTTTTATTTCCATTTTTCCAATATAATTAAATTTCCATTTTTATTTATATAACTCAAATTTTCTTTTAAACCCAAAAATCCAAATTTCCAGACTTAAGTTATATTTCAATAATTAAAATTTAACCATTCATTTAATTACATTTTTAACTTATAGAAGAATCAAATTTTTTTTATTTAAACATTAAAAATCCAATTTAAATCAAATTTTCATAAATTTACACTCTTAAACATATTTAAAATATTCGAAATACTTTATAAAATAACCACGGGCCTCTATATAGTTTTCTAACCTAGGTCAAGTGATATAGATATATATCATTTCAATCCGCAGTTTACAAAGAAAAATCTGGGTTCTATCATTTCAAACCCGCAATCCCAAGTAAAATAAAATAAATAAAAATCGTTCAGACCTATCATTTCAGCCCATAACGATTTTTCCTATTCTAAAGTCTGTTCAGGTATGTATCATTTCAACCCATAGTAACCTAATCTACAGGGAACTTGCAGTGTGATAAACAGATATAAATGAATAGTTTAACAACATATATTAGTAACAGATGAGATGACAGGTAAATCAATAGGTATAACATCATATAATTAATAATAACAGACAGGGATAACATAACATAATAGTACTACACATTCAATTGTTTTCAATTCACATTTTCATAAGTATAAATGTCAGGTGAGATTTACTCACCTTTTTATGCTGGAGTTAGCAAATCAAATGACACAAACGAATTCCAGAAAGCACGATGGCACGACAATAGATTCAAGTGGGAAGAGAACCAAGCTATTAATCTTGTGAACAACCCATAAACAAGACAAAATATAAACATAAATACAATACAACATATATTGAGATGATCTTTGAAATAAAAAGCAAATGAACACAATTGCTTTGGCCATGCTTTCAACCATCAAGTGCTCGACCTAGGGGTTTAAAATGCTCGGGTTTGGACCTAATATAGCACGGCTACATGGACAAGAATGGCTTGGGTTTGGACCTAAATTAGCAAGGCAACATGAAGATGAAGAGTGGAGGCTACAACATGAAGAAGACAGAAGGACAAGGCACTAAATGGAGTTTTGGTGCACCACAAGGCTCGGCCACATACATTGTTTGGCTCGGCCATACATGTTTCAGATCTGGACAGAGGCTAAGTCGATGTGTGGTGGTCATATCATGGTGGTGGTGGAGCAATAGGGGGTGGCCAAGGTGATGTATGAAGGTGGTGAAGCAACTAGGCTAGGCTAGCATGCATTTTGGAAGGTTTTGTGCAACTTTTGAGGTGTTTGTCTTCATTTAAAGGCCATGGCCTGATCTGGTCAGAGGGGGTGGAGGTGATAGGTGGTTGATGGTGAAAAGGAGGAGGTGGTGGACGAAGCAACTAGAGTGGAGAGCATGCAAATATGTGAAGAAATCATGACCAAAACCAGGCAAAAGGAAGAAGAAAAAGTAGAAAAGAAGAGAGAGCCATTACCAAACCTTTCAGATCTGAGTTTGGCCGAAAATTTGTGATGTTGAGAAGCTTATTCACGTGAAAAATGAATAAAAACTCACGGATAATCAATAGAAAAGGAACGGCCAAAAATATGAAAAGGCAAGAAAGTGAAAAGTCAAATGTTTAAAGCTTTAGTCTCTTCAAATTTCCATTTCTATTAAATCAAATAAAACAAATAAAATTTCAGTAAATGCATTAGAAAAAGGAAGAAAAATAAAATAAAATGAAATAAATAAATAATTTTAAGAAAAATAGAAAAATAAATAAAGAAATAGTTTATAAATTTGAAACAAGACTTAGAAATTACAAATAAAATACCATTAACTATGGAAAATTATTACTATACTTATAAACCAATAAAAGTCAAGTAAAATAAAAATAAATGCTGAACAAATAAAGTGGAAATGGTAATAAAATAAGGTCTTAAGAAAATAGAAAATAAATAAAGAATTTCTTTAATTAATTGAAACTGGAAATTAGAAATTGTAAACAAAATACAACTGACATTGGAAAATGTCAATTACACTTTTAAAAATGTTTTTAAAACCAAAATATATACATAACATGTTATTTTACCCATATAAATGTAAATTAGAACATTACATGACCAAATAAAATATTATTTATATAATTTAAAATAAATAATTTTGTTAAATACAGCAAATTACACTCAATAGTTAAAAAGGCATAACTTTCACAATATTAATCAGATTTTAACGAAACGAAAAACATTATTCTTAAAATTTTATTTACTTTCATAAAAAAGATAAAATTAAAATTTTCAAACTTTCAAATTTTTTAATTTAAAAGTCATAGTTTGACCATATCGACCAAAATTCACTTTTCCGGAAAATATTCTATTTAGTCATGTTTGGAATTCTAATTCTCATAAAAATCAAAATTTATATTTAAAATAACAAAAATTATCCATTTAAATAAATAAATAAAGTTTTCAAATCAGGAAATTCAATTTAAAATAATTAAAATATACAATTAAAATAATCACAAAATACAGGGTTGTTACAGATTCGTTAACCGTAAGGAAGTTACTAAATAAGTGGGTTCTTGGTTAAGCTTATCTATCAAACATCTAGATATAAAAGAATGTGATGCACCAGTATCAAATAGGACGCTAACAGTCATATCATGAATCTAAAGCGTACCTCCCAAAACTGCTTTTCCTTTCTCCTGAGCTGTTGGCTTTGAAGCAGCAGGTTCCGATGCATATACCTTGCCCTTTCCATCCTTTGCGGGCTCCTTGCACTGGCTCTTATAATGGCCAATCTGGTCACAATTGAAACACCTGACACCCATCTTTCCCATTACCTCCTTTGCCTTCCCAACACGACACTCGTTAGCAAAGTGCCCCTTCTTGTCACACTTGAAGTAGACAATCTCAGACTTCCCCTTCTTAGCATCTCCACCCTTCTGAGCACCTTTCTTAGGAAAGAAATTCTCTTCTGATTCTGCCTAGCCTGGAGTTCTTTAGCTTACTCTTATCTGATCTCCAACTGAGAACTCTAGATCTTTCCGTCTCTTATCTGCATAACTCTTCTACCTAGATTGAGCCTCCTTCATTCTAGCCTGAATGACCTCAATCTTTTCTATAGCTTCTCTAGCTAAATCTGGACCAAGAACCAATCTATCCCAGTCTCTAGCTAACATACAGGAGATATTCATGACCTTCCATACAAAGTTTCAAGTGGTGCCATCCCAATACTTGTTTGATAACCGTTGTTATATGAAAACTCGATTAAATGCAGATGGTCCTTCCATGACCATCTGAAATCTAGAACGCAATTCCTTAACAAATTATCCAAGATTTTGTTAACTCTTTCCATTTGCACATCTGTAACGACCTGAAATTTTCGATCCCGAAAATTCCAGATAGTTAGAAAAAGAAGAAAGAGATAGAAGAAGAAGAAACATAAACACAACACATATTCTCACATTCGCAATGGATTAAAATATAATATCAAATAATACCAGTTTACAAAGAATATTGTATCTGTCAATTATATTTTAATACATCAGAGTTACACACATACACCATCACTGGACATATACAAATCAACATATCTCAGATAAACAGAAATATATAACAGCGGAAATACTCCATACGTTCCTGCCATCCAGCTTGTCTCCTTAGCTCCAGAACGTCCTTACCTGAAAATCTGTAATACTCGGTCTGACCCGAGCATTACATCAAAGTAACACCCGGGTCAGGCTGGAAACCAGCGTGAGTAAACCCATATAATTTGAAATACTAAGTTATAAAGCCTCTTTGAAACCAGGGTAACTCGTACCTCACTACGAGTTCTTACATATTATAGTCAAACAATTATTTCACAAAATAATGTCTAAGTACCGTTACTTAGTTCCAATGGTCCAGATTACTCAATTTATTTCATTCCAGCCTATTCGATTTACAAATCAAATCTATAAAGAATTATAGATTACAAATCGAAGTGGATTCGGGTATTTACTGATACCCGACCCTGGTCTCTTCGAATCCAATGTTATTCATTAAACCAAAAGTTTAAGTTTAAACAATACAACTTATACACAACAATTCATCTCATATCACAAAGCAGCACATATCACATATTCGGAGGTATCATATAGTCCAAGGCATTCAATATCGTTCAATCGTCCATAAGCAAGATTAAACAACCATACCATCTTTAATTAATTTAACTAACCTCAATTTAATTAAATTAATTACTTTAATTACCTTTAAATCCTGCTTATTAATTATTTACAAATCAATTAATTTATTATCAAATAATCATCCATCTTAAATAATCCTCCTTGATTAATTATCTTTAATTGCATTAAGTAATTAATCTTTAATTAATCACAAAGATTAATTATTCTTAACCATCCACATTAATTAATCTTTAATTAATTAATGACATTCATTAATGATCCTTAATCACTCCTAGTAATTAATGATCCTTAATTAATTACACCAAGTAAATATCCATTAATTACTTCTATTAAGTAATCATCCTTTAATTACTTTCCATTAAGTAATTCCCCTTCTTATTAATTTCAGCCAGTAATTTATCCATTAATTTATTACACTAAGTAATTACACTTATCAATCTCATTAAGTATTCATACTTAATCCATCATCAAGTGATTATCTTTAATTAGTTTACAAATTTATTAACTTAAATTAACCACAATCACTTTATAAATTTCAATTGAGTAATTCATCCCTTAATTACCCTTAACAAATTAATTAATCTTTAATTACAGATTAATTATTCTTTAACTATTAACCAAATGAAACAACCCGTCTCTCAGTCCACAGAAAGACGCATCATTATTTATATAAAGCAATTTATACAAGAAACTTAAACTAAATTTATTTTTTAATTTCAAAAACTTATAAACTTTAAAAACTGTTTAAAATCCCCTACTTCGGGTCGTACATGAAGATTACTTAGGTCACACCTGAGTTTTCCCCTCTTCTTTCCCTTTTACAAAAAAAATTAGATTAATTTTTAAGTTTAAAAACTGTTCACAAATACACTCACATCTACTCGAGTTTTTACTCGAGTCACTGCCCCAAATTCCCGAGCTTCCCTTCGAGCCAACATCCAAACCCAAACAACTAACACTCGAACCATCACCGTGCACATGCACCGTTGCCAGAATCACCTCCGATCTCTGACAAACTTTCCGGCACCTCGACAATCACCCGGACCCTCGAGCCCGACCTTCCAATCACTCGCACAAGCCTCCAATCAAAATCGAACAGTCCAGTTGAAACTGGAACCAAACACCATGGCCAAAAACCCCCTCGAACTCGCACCTCCGACCACCAGGCGACGCGCAACCCCGGCCACTCAATCTCCGACCATCCTTGAAGCCATCCCCCTTGGTCCCATCGAACTCGAAATCATAGAGAGGAAGCAGTGATCAAGTTACCAGGGTCGACCTATTTAGGGTTTAAGATCTAAATCATCACACCGCCGACGCCACAGTGATCTGGAACTCCACCAGACATTTTTCCTAAGCTCGCCGTACTTCCTTCCACCACCAGTCAAATCCCCAAGACCTCACTACCCATCAATGCCAGAGATAGCCCCAAAACCATTTTCCAGTCAACCCATAATTTCTCACCCAAAACAACATTAAAATCATGATTTTCTTTTAAAAATCTTATCTTCCAGAGACGATTCAAGATATAAACTTGAATCAATAAAATTCAACATTTGATTTTATCATGTTATTAAGATTTGTACCGTATTTTCCAGATGCAAGCATATTTTCAAACTTAAAATACTTGTACATGTTTTAGCACTTAGGTTATGTTTAAACTAAACTATTTTGTTTGAAATCCAAAACATAACAGTGAACAGATAAAAAGATTTGAAATTTTAAACCAATTTTACACTCTGTAACATGAACACAGATGAATCACACATGCACCCAGTTTTCAATCATTTTTATATACATTATTCAGATTAAAAACAAACATGCATACATATTTCAAACATACATCACAAATTCACTTCAAACATTTTATCACATACATCAAATCTAAAGGTGTTTTATGTTTAGTTTACTCACTGTTATAATATGTTTGAACAGAACTTGAAACTGCTGTATAACAGAGGCACATGTGTTTATATATAAACAGATATGCACATATCCTTTCACTTAATATTCATTAACATATGATTTTTTTCCATACAAACTTATATTCACACATCACCCAAAAGACTATGCACCAGATCAAACATTAAAGGATGTAGTTTACTCACCTGAAAACAAGTTTGAACAGAGAGCAGATGTAACAACCCTAGATTTTGGACTGTATTTTAAAATTTGACTTTATTTTATTTTGAAACTATTTTAAACTCGTTTGATTTCAAACATTTCATTTTAAAAATAAATGTTAATTATTATGTGAACTATAACTTCAAACTAGTATAAATTGGATATCTCACAGAAAAGTGAATTCCTGTTCAAACTGGTCAAACTTTGACTTTTAACTTTTAAATTTAAATATTCAAAATCTTAAAATTTATCTTTTATTTTGAAATTAGATGTAATAACTTGAACACTGCTTTTTGTTTCGTTGAAAACGGAGTTAAACTGTAAAAGTTATGTGTATTTCAATATTGTGTGTAAACTGATGTATTTAGCAATATTGTCTATTTTAAATTATATTTTATTTGTCATATTTTGTTCTAATATGTGTTAATGTTTTATTTTATGTATATTTTTGTCTTTTAATATTTTTAAAGTGATTAAATAATTTTTCCAAAGCTTGTTGAATTTATTTTCAAATTTTAAAACGTAGTTTCTATTTTCTTTGCTATTTTCTTAATTTAATTATATATAATTAAAAATTATTTATTTATTTTATACATGCACTTTTATTTGCTGTCTTTTACTTTATTTATATTCATTTTTCATGTATTTAAAATTAAATAGATTTTTCCAAAGTTTAATGAAGTTATTTCTAATTTTTAAAGCCTAGTTTGCATTTTTGCTACTTCCTTATTTATTTCATATTTTCTTTAAATTATTTATTATTTTCTTTTATTTTATTTTGTTCAGTTTTTATCTTCATTTTTACTGAAACTTATTTAGTTATTTTGATATAAAAGAAATTAGAAAACAAGGAGACAAAACCTTTCATCTTCACATGACTTTTCAAGTGACCTTGTCTCTTCATTTTCTTATTGCCTCTTCATTTCATCTTGTAGCCGTTCATTCTTTTGCATTTCCTTTTTCATTTTCACGTGAAACATCCTTATCACACCTGAAACTCAAGGCTTCAAGAAGAAAAAAAAAGAAAAAAACAAAAACAAATACATATGGCTTCCTTTATCTCTTCTTTACTTCACAATTTCAATGATTTTTACTTGCTTGATTCTTCCATAGCTTTGCTCGGCTAAACCCTCCACCATCTCCACCATAGCCTCGACCACCATCCCCTACTACTCTTCCTTGGCATCATCTCCAGCCATCATTTCAGATCCACCCATGGCCGTGACCTCTCCTTGAAGCTAGCACCACAAAACAATGTCAAAAACTCCAAAAAAAACTCCAAAACAATGCACTAGTCACCACTATTACTTCACCACCTTCATCCACCACCTTGGTCACCACTATAGGCCGCCACCACCACCTTTTCCAGACCTCCCCACACCTCTCCATCTACTGTCCAGACCTGAACCATGCAAGGGCCGAGCCTCACTTGCCTTTGGATGAGCCAAAAATGCACCAAAACTCCACTTATTTTGCCTTGACCCTTTGTCTTATTCATATGTAACTCCTACCATCATCATCTCCTTGTTGTCGTGCTATTTTGATGCCATAACCTGAGATTTTGTCCAGCTATGGCTGAGCAAAAGATCCCCTTTGTCAAGCTCTTGAATGGTTAAAGAAATGTCGAATCACTTTGCCCTTTGTTGCTTTTTATTTCCAGTCATTTCGATATTGTTTTGTGTTACATATTTATGTATACATTGTCTTGTTTTGTTTATATGTATACAAGGCAATTATATTTGGCTCTCCACTCTCAAGTCATATCCATGTCATTGTTCCTTCATTGTGTTTGTGTTGTGTGCTTTGGTGGATATCTCCAGCTCTAAACAAGTGAGTTATTCTCACCATACAATATGTACCTATATAACTAGTAAATTGACACTCTATGAATCTGTAGAAATATATTATCATGTTATACTTGACTATATTATGATCATATGATGTTTATACACCTGTTATATCATATGTTACTATTATTTAATGTTATTCTGTTATTTATATCAGTTATCACCATTGCAAGTTCCCTATAGACTAGAATCACTATGGGTTGAAATGATACATACCCGAACGGACTTTAGAATAGGGAAAAATTGTTATGGGCTGAAATGATGGGCCTGAACGATTTTTATTTAATTTATTTTAACTTGGGATTGCGGGTTTGAAATGATAGAACCCGGATTTTTCTTTTTTTTTAACTGCGGATTGAAATGATACATATCTGTATCACTTGACCTAGGTTAGAAAATTATATACAGGCCCGTGGTTATTTTATAAAGTGTTTTGGATATTTTTAAGTATTTTAAAAAATTATAAATTTATGAAATTTGATTTAAATAGATTTTGAAATGTTTTAAAATAAAGAAATTATGATTTTTTTTCCATGTGTTAAAAATGTAATTAATGAATGGTTTAACTAGATTTTTGAAATATAACTTAAGTTGGAAATTTGGAATTTTGGTTAAAAATGATATTTAAGTTATATAAATAAAATGGATATTAAATTTTATTTGGAAATGGTAAATATGATAATTTGATTAAATTTGAATTTAAGTGATTTATTAAAGTATTATTGATTTTTCTATGAATTTAAGTGGTTAAATAAGTGAATGTTTAAAAGTGATCTTTTAAAATATAACTTGACTAGGATGTGAAATTTGGTTTTAATTAAAGGGTTAAGTTAATTAAATAAAATTGGAAATTTAGTTAAATTTGTGAAATGGTAATTTAAATTTGAAGTGTTAAGTTATTTGTTGAAATGTGAAGAATTGGAAACTTTTACACTTAAATTTATTAAGTAAATTGTTAAAAATTGGATTTTATTATAAGAAATTTATTATGAAAAGATATATGTTAAACGATATGTAAATGAACATTTTAAATGTTAAAATATGATTTTTAAAATGTTTATGTGTTTTAAATTAAAGTTATTTAATTGCTGGAAATACACTAACACCTGAAATTAACTTTTAATAGCATTCAAAAATGCTATAGATTCTGTTTCGAACTAAAATTGTGTAAAAAAAGAGCTATTACAGCATTTCTAAAATGCTGTAGTTGCTGTAATTGAACTTATAGGCTAATATTGAACTCAGGTCTATTATAGCATTCTCTGGAAATGCTATAATGGTCTGTAGTCTTTGCTGAAACAAAATTTAACCCTTATTTTGAAATCTGAACTATCGCAGCACTTCTGAAATGCTGTCTTTTCTGTTTTTGAACTATAATTCAACTAAAACTGAGTTTTAACAGCAGTTTTAAGTGCTGTCTTTGCTGAATTAAAAATGTTTTCAAATATAACTTATAGCAGTTGTTTCTAAATGCTGTGAAATGCTGAAATTTTAATAGTTAGGTTTTTGACTTTGTAAACGAACTCAGAATGGTTTGAAACTTTGGAAATAGAATATTAGATTTGAAAATATAATAATTACACTTTTAAAAGGTTTAAATGAATTATTTTGATTGGAATATAAACTATTTAAAGGTGATTTGAAATGATAGTAAATGAACGATAGCTTTGAATTTAAAAGGTATTTAAAGTTGAATATTTGGATTTGAACTGATAGGATATTTTATTTTATTAAAATGATTTGAAATGAAGTTTTGTAAGGATATGATATTTTATTATATTAAAATGATTTGAAATGAAGTTTTGAAATGATATGAAAATTTAAATATATGGAAATGGTTTGGAATTGATTTAATCTTTATTTTGATAAAGATATGGTTTGAAATGATATTTTATTTTGAAGTAAAGTATTGTTTTTAAAAGTTATAACCACGGGTTATAATAACGATTGGTTGGCAAAGAGACCGGGATCGGATATGGACATACTCTCCGTCTTACCGAAAACCACTTTGGCAACTGTGTACGCGGTGGAGATTCCAGAATGAAGTAGGATGGTGGCGACGTTCTTAAGGTATGTTACGTGGACCCAACTCCCGTGAGTTGGCATAAGGTGGCTAAAACAGGAGCGATCTCGGACCAGTGAGGTAGCACCTCTTCTCGGACACATTTCTTCGATATTATACTCTTACTTGTGATTGATTAGATGGCCATCCTCCGATTTGGGAGTGTTGTTCGAGGTGGAACGGTAGTGGCTGCTATGCGTATCCATCAGTCCGTGTGCGTAATTGGTATATCTACCCTGGCATTGCCTAGTTGTGCCGTGTCACCTACCATATCGAGCTTTACTACCATTATGATTTTAAGATCCGACCGCGTTAAGGTTCTCCATCCCCTTAACGCTATTTTCTATATGATTATACTTTACTTATTTAGACACTATTATAATAGCGAATATTACTACATAGTAGATATTTTAACGGATCCTTAGAGGATGGGCGGTCCCAAGCATCTTCTAAGTTACTTGTACCCTTATTACAGTTCGCTTGAGTTGGTTTACATTATATAAGTATATATTGTCCTGACTCGAGTGTTTTGTGTTATGCTTTACGCTCGGGTCAGCCTGAGTTATTCACAGATTTGGATTTCCACTCGCTTGGAGATTTGAATCGCTGGAGATTATCTGCTTGTCTTGTCCTATCTATTTCAGTTCCGTTGTTCTACTCAGCTTGTACTTGGTTATTTTATTGATACTTTTGTTGTACTCTATTTCTTCTGTTGTATCTTATGTAACTCTGACATATTTAGATAGTAGCTTCATGAACTACTATTTCTTTTACTTCCGCTGCATTAGTTTACTCTGTGTCTGTGATCTATGATTATATTTATTTACTGTATATTCTGAGATTTTCCAAATTTTAATTACAACGCGGTATTTTGAGCAATTCAACTCTGACATGTGTGTCTGCCTATGCACTTATAATGGATGCGAATGGTTGAAAATATCGGGTCGTTACAGTTGGTATCAGAGCTTTGGCTTTGAGGCAAAACTTAGAATGTATGGTAAATTTATTTACATAATCACTTTCGTTCGAGTTTGAATCTCTTCCTTTTGATTCGATTTCCTTTGAATTTTGGAACGTTCCCTGCGGTACCGAAATTCATTCGTGTCCCTCACTGTTCATCATCTTTTGATTCTGGAGTATCCCATGACTCCACTTCCAATATCTTTATAGTGAATTGGCGGTCTCGCCAATATTCTAATTTTCTTGTAAAAGAGTGAAAATCCTTTACAGTCAGCATCGATTCACCAGAGATTTTTATTTATCCTTGGTTTAGATGCTAATATCTTTTATTATTCCAAACTCTATCTCTTGAGATCGAACGTAGATTTATCCTAGAAAAATCCACATCGATCTTATTCTTTAAGTCACGGTTAACCCGGTTAAGGTTGTCCGCGGTTATCTAAGCTTACCCATCTCCCTACTTTGTTATTTAATCATCTTGTCTTTTGTTTCCAACCTACCTTCAAAACATTTTGAATTGTACTTATAAATCTATGTTTGTTTTATATATTGTGTTGTTTGGGTTGTTGATGTTGATTTGGGCTTCCGATCGATTCATCTGATCAACGCTATCGATAGGATTTCTAAAACACTTTGGCAGAACAAACTGACACAATATTATTTTAAAACTGTTAATGAAATAAATTTTGATATATAAGTAAATTTATGAAACTTAATAAATTGGTTTAAATTGATAATTTGAAATGATAATACTTGATTTATCATTTATTGTTCTACAAATGAATTTATAAATAGTTGTTTATAAATTGATTTGGGAACTGAAATGAATTTGAATCAAGAATTTGAGAATTCAAGTTTCCGATGGTTTCAAACCTTATGTTTTCAAGTTTTAAAAGGATATATTATTTAAAGTATTTCGAATAGAAATTTTGTTTTCAAAGAATTTTAAAAGGTTTAAAATTTAGTGCTCTTCTCTTTGTCGTTGGAAAATAATTTCGGTGATGACTGCAGCATCATCGACATTCATTTTCGAGTTTTGAACTGAAGAGACCGTTCTGTAGTCTTACTACAGCTTTGTTTTGAAAGATTTAATTTATTTGAATTTCTAAATATGATTTGATTTATAATATATATAGATATATGATTTAAATTGATTTGACATATTATGTACATATATTTATTTATCTCTAACTGGTTTGAAGGAAACCGGAAAATTAATTCTTAAATTTCATCTTGAAGAATAATTTCAATTATAAAAAGAAAAAGAAAAATTTGGATAAATGATTCAAACTTGAGATAATTGAATTGGAAAGTTTTATTTGTATAACATACAATTTCATTCCAATATAACTTACCAAAATTACACAGTAGTTGAATATGAAATTGGATAATATACAATATAGAAAGGATTTTTATAAATAAAATTTGAGTGGTTATAATGAATGTTATACACTTAAATTTTAGTTATAAAAGATTAACAGAGGTAAATACTGAAAAAGGGATTTAAAGAGATTTTATTTAAATAACTTAATAATCAAATTTGATTTAATATGGAACCTTAAGTCTAACCTAGGAATTTTAATAAAAGTTATTTCTTGAAATGAATATGTTGTATAATAAATAATGTATCTTTGAATAGATAAAATAAAATACATTTGAATTAAACATTTTGTAATAAAGTTAATTTAACTTGAATTCATAGTTTAATTGATGTCTAAATGAATAAATGTGTAAAGAAATTTGATTGTTATATTTGCTATGATAAATATTTTATTTATGAAATACGTATGTCTTGAAAAATGAATGATTATGATTTAAATAGTTAAAATGTATTTTAACATCACTAAAAATTGATAATTGAGAATTTGGTTTTCAAATAGGATTTTAAGTGTAACTTATTAAAGGAATATCTATTTGTGAAATGGGTATTTTAAATAAAGTGTTAGGTTATGTGTTAAATTAAGAGCTAACTAAAATAGTGAACTTTTAACTTAATAAATGAAGTATAGTTTGATTTGAATATTCCATTCATAAAGGTTTGTTTTAATAAGTCATAAGTTAAATGATATCCAAATGAATATTTCTGATATTAAACTGATTTGAAGTACTAATATACCTACTGTAGAATTTTATAAGTGATGCTGTTTTGAAAATACAATGTTTTGGAAATTTTATAATTGAATGAACTTAGAAATGTTACAACTTTAAAATGAATATTATTTGACCTTGAATTAAAATGGTTTAAATGAAGATTAATTGTAAAAGGTGTTATGATTTTCTAAGTATTATGTTTTTTTTAGAATAACATTTTCAAAGTGTTATGATTTTAGTAGCATGATTTCCAAATGATAAACATCCCTAAATTGTTATGATTTCAAAGCATTATGGTTTCAAATTTATTATCTTATTATTATTTTATTTTTTCCAAACTATCTTTTGGTTGTTCTTATTTTTCCTTATCTTGTTACAGACTGGTATACGCATCTTTCTATAGCCTTTCTGTTTAGAAATCTTCCTACAATCTTTTTATAAATCTTTATAATCTTTGGTACCCATTTCGAATATGAGCATTGCTTGCCATCTCCACCTTGTTAAACTTACCTATAACAATAGTTATCAGGTATATTTTCAATTTCTTTGTCATTTTGTCTTAATCTTGTTTCACTCTATCTTTTTCTGTGCTTTCCCGTGCCTTATGCCTTTTCGGGGACGAAAAGTTTTGAGTGGGGGAGAGTGTAACAACCCTAGATTTTGGACTATATTTTAAAATTTGACTTTATTTTATTTTGAAACTATTTTAAACTCGTTTGATTTCAAACATTTCATTTTAAAAATAAATGTTAATTATTATGTGAACTATAACTTCAAACTAGTATAAATTGGATATCTCACAGAAAAGTGAATTTCTGTTCAAACTGGTCAAACTTTGACTTTTAACTTTTAAATTTAAATATTCAAAATCTTAAAATTTATCTTTTATTTTGAAATTAGATGTAATAACTTGAACACTGCTTTTTGTTTCGTTGAAAACGGAGTTAAACTGTAAAAGTTATGTGTATTTCAATATTGTGTGTAAACTGATGTATTTAGCAATATTGTCTATTTTAAATTATATTTTATTTGTCATATTTTGTTCTAATATGTGTTAATGTTTTATTTTATGTATATTTTTGTCTTTTAATATTTTTAAAGTGATTAAATAATTTTTCCAAAGCTTGTTGAATTTATTTTCAAATTTTAAAACGTAGTTTCTATTTTCTTTGCTATTTTCTTAATTTAATTATATATAATTAAAAATTATTTATTTATTTTATACATGCACTTTTATTTGCTGTCTTTTACTTTATTTATATTCATTTTTCATGTATTTAAAATTAAATAGATTTTTCCAAAGTTTAATGAAGTTATTTCTAATTTTTAAAGCCTAGTTTGCATTTTTGCTACTTCCTTATTTATTTCATATTTTCTTTAAATTATTTATTATTTTCTTTTATTTTATTTTGTTCAGTTTTTATCTTCATTTTTACTGAAACTTATTTAGTTATTTTGATATAAAAGAAATTAGAAAACAAAGAGACAAAACCTTTCATCTTCACATGACTTTTCAAGTGACCTTGTCTCTTCATTTTCTTATTGCCTCTTCATTTCATCTTGTAGCCGTTCATTCTTTTGCATTTCCTTTTTCATTTTCACGTGAAACATCCTTATCACACCTGAAACTCAAGGCTTCAAGAAGAAAAAAAAAGAAAAAAACAAAAACAAATACCTATGGCTTCCTTTATCTCTTCTTTACTTCACAATTTCAATGATTTTTACTTGCTTGATTCTTCCATAGCTTTGCTCGGCTAAACCCTCCACCATCTCCACCATAGCCTCGACCACCATCCCCTACCACTCTTCCTTGGCATCATCTCCAGCCATCATTTCAGATCCACCCATGGCCGTGACCTCTCCTTGAAGCTAGCACCACAAAACAATGTCAAAAACTCCAAAAAAAACTCCAAAACAATGCACTAGTCACCACTATTACTTCACCACCTTCATCCACCACCTTGGCCACCACTATAGGCCGCCACCACCACCTTTTCCAGACCTCCCCACACCCCTCCATCTACTGTCCAGACCTGAACCATGCAAGGGCCGAGCCTCACTTGCCTTTGGATGAGCCAAAAATGCACCAAAACTCCACTTATTTTGCCTTGACCCTTTGTCTTATTCATATGTAACTCCTACCATCATCATCTCCTTGTTGTCGTGCTATTTTGATGCCATAACCTGAGATTTTGTCCAACTATGGCTGAGCAAAAGATCCCCTTTGTCAAGCTCTTGAATGGTTAAAGAAAGTTCGAATCACTTTGCCCTTTGTTGCTTTTTATTTCCAGTCATTTCGATATTGTTTTGTGTTACATATTAATGTATACATTGTCTTGTTTTGTTTATATGTATACAAGGCAATTATATTTGGCTCTCCACTCTCAAGTCATATCCATGTCATCGTGCCTTCATTGTGTTTGTGTTGTGTGCTTTGGTGGATATCTCCAACTCTAAACAAGTGAGTTATTCTCACCAGACAATATGTACCTATATAACTAGTAAATTGACACCCTATGAATCTGTAGAAATATATTATCATGTTATACTTGACTATATTATGATCATATGATGTTTATACACCTGTTGTATCATATGTTACTATTATTTAATGTTATTCTGTTATTTATATCAGTTATCACCATTGCAAGTTCCATGTAGACTAGAATCACTATGGGTTGAAATGATACATACCCGAACGGACTTTAGAATAGGGAAAAATTGTTATGGGCTGAAATGATAGGCCTAAACGATTTTTATTTAATTTATTTTAACTTGGGATTGCGGGTTTGAAATGATAGAACCCGGATTTTTCTTTTTTTTAACTGCGGATTGAAATGATACATATCTGTATCACTTGACCTAGGTTAGAAAATTATATACAGGCCCATGGTTATTTTATAAAGTGTTTTGGATATTTTTAAGTATTTTAAAAAATTATAAATTTATGAAATTTGATTTAAATAGATTTTGAAATGTTTTAAAATAAAGAAATTATGATTTTTTTCCATGTGTTAAAAATGTAATTAATGAATGGTTTAACTGGATTTTTGAAATATAACTTAAGTAGGAAATTTAGAATTTTGGTTAAAAATGATATTTAAGTTATATAAATAAAATGGATATTAAAATTTATTTGGAAATGGTAAATATGATAATTTGATTAAATTTGAATTTAAGTGATTTATTAAAGTATTATTGATTTTTCTATGAATTTAAGTGGTTAAATAAGTGAATGTTTAAAAATGATCTTTTAAAATATAACTTGACTAGGAAATGTGAAATTTGGTTTTAATTAAAGGGTTAAGTTAATTAAATAAAATTGGAAATTTAGTTAAATTTGTGAAATGGTAATTTAAATTTGAAGTGTTAAGTTATTTGTTGAAATGTGAAGAATTGGAAACTTTTACACTTAAATTTATTAAGTAAATTGTTAAAAATTGGATTTTATTATAAGAAATTTATTATGAAAAGATATATGTTAAACGATATGTAAATGAACATTTTAAATATTAAAATATGATTTTTAAAATGTTTATGTGTTTTAAATAAAAGTTATTTAATTGCTGGAAATACACTAACACCTGAAATTAACTTTTAATAGCATTCAAAAATGCTATAGATTCTGTTTTGAACTAAAATTGTGTAAAAAAAGAGCTATTACAGCATTTCTGAAATGCTGTTGTTGCTGTAATTGAACTTATAGGCTAATATTGAACTCAGGTCTATTATAGTATTCTCTGGAAATGCTATAATGGTCTGCAGTCTTTGCTGAAACCAAATTTAACACTTGTTTTGAAATCTGAACTATCGCAGCACTTCTGAAATGCTGTCTTTTCTGTTTTTGAACTATAATTCAACTAAAACTGAGTTTTAACAGCAGTTTTAAGTGCTGTCTTTGCTGAATTAAAAATGTTTTCAAATATAACTTATATCAGTTGTTTTTAAATGCTGTGAAATGCTGAAATTTTAATAATTAGGGTTTTTGACTTAGTAAACGAACTCAGAATGGTTTGAAACTTTGGAAATTGAATACTAGATTTGAAAATATAACAATTACACTTTTAAAAGGTTTAAATGAATTATTTTGATTGGAATATAAACTATTTAAAGGTGATTTGAAATGATAGTAAATGAACGATATCATTGAATTTAAAAGGTATTTAAAGTTGAATATTTGGATTTGAACTGATAGGATATTTTATTTTATTAAAATGATTTGAAATGAAGTTTTGTAAGGATATGATATTTTATTATATTAAAATGATTTGAAATGAAGTTTTGAAATGATATGAAAATTTAAATATATGGAAATGGTTTGGAATTGATTTAATCTTTATTTTGATAAAGATATGGTTTGAAATGATATTTTATTTTTAAGTAAAGTATTGTTTTTAATAGTTATAACCACGGGTTATAATAACGATTGGTTGGCAAAGAGACCGGGATCGGATATGGACATACTCTCCGTCTTACCGAAAACCACTTTGGCAACTGTGTACGCGGTGGAGATTCCAGAATGAAGTAGGATGGTGGCGACGTTCTTAAGGTATGTTACGTGGACCCAACTCCCGTGAGTTGGCATAAGGTGGCTAAAACAGGAGCGATCTCGGACCAGTGAGGTAGCACCTCTTCTCGGACACATTTCTTCGATATTATACTCTTACTTGTGATTGATTAGATGGCCATCCTTCGATTTGGGAGTGTTGTTCGAGGTGGAACGGTAGTGGCTGCTATGCGTATCCATCAGTCCGTGTGCGTAATTGGTATATCTACCCTGGCATTGCCTAGTTGTGCCGTGTCACCTACCATATCGAGCTTTACTACGATTATGATTTTAAGATCCGACCGCGTTAAGGTTCTCCATCCCCTTAACGCTATTTTCTATATGATTATACTTTACTTATTTAGACACTATTATAATAGCGAATATTACTACATAGTAGATATTTTAACGGATCCTTAGAGGATGGCCGGTCCAAAGCATCTTCTAAGTTACTTGTACCCTTATTACAGTTCGCTTGAGTTGGTTTACATTATATAAGTATATATTGTCCTAACTCGAGTGTTTTGTGTTTTGCTTTACGCTCGGGTCAGCCTGAGTTATTCACAGATTTGGATTTCCACTCGCTTGGAGATTTGAATCGCTGGAGATTATCTGCTTGTCTTGTCCTATCTATTTCAGTTCCGTTGTTCTACTCAGCTTGTACTTGGTTATTTTATTGAGACTTTTGTTGTACTCTATTTCTTCTGTTGTATCTTATGTAACTCTGACATATTTAGATAGTAGCTTCATGAACTACTATTTCTTTTACTTCCGCTGCATTATTTTACTCTGTGTCTGTGATCTGTGATTATATTTATTTACTGTATATTCTGAGATTTTCCAAATTTTAATTACAACGCGGTATTTTGAGCAATTCAACTCTGACATGTGTGTCTGCCTATGCACTTATAATGGATGCTAATGGTTGAAAAGATCGGGTCGTTACAGCAAATTTTATTTAAAAGCACTATCAGCCTGATCTTTTTAATCCTCTAGCTTGTTTAGTTGAGTTGAAATTTAGCTTCAGTTGTAAGATTATATTTTCTTTTCTGGAATGCTAAGTTTTAATGAACAAAAAGAAATAAAGAGATTGATAAATAGAACAAGTATTCAGGCTTTGTTTTACTGGTAAATTTTGGTCAGAGATTTTTCTTTATCTTTCTTGACCAGGTAACATTTTGTGGAAAAAATGAAATGATTTTGAACAATTCGAAATGACCTAATGTTGTGCTAGCATTAAATGTAAATTTCCTTCATGTTTACATCCTTATCCCATTTTATCTTTGTTCATAGATTTTTTGTTATTCTTTCCTTGCCTTACATATCTACTTCACAGGCAACATATATTCTTTTGCCTGGTTTTTTTTATACTTTATGTGCTCAATATAAAATTGTTTTAATTACTTGTATTGGTTTAACTCATGTTGCATATGCACAAATAATTACTACACTTTTATTTCTATTTTTTTTCACATAAATGTTTAAAATTTAAGTTATCGATACTTAATCCATATTCTTGTATACATATACTTATTTACACTTATATTTAGTATTGATAAGATTGATTTTATTCCAAGCATTATTACTAGATTACATCCATATTTATTTATTTCAAATGTTAATAAAGTAGATCTTTATTTTAATTTAATGTGAATAAGATAGATTTTAATTTAAATATTTTTTTTTTTGAAAGACTTCATTTTGAATTTCAAATCATAATTTTCTTCACAATACATATATATAAATAAATGGTAAATGTCCAAAAAGTCTTATTCATTTCCAAAATGATAAGTTTGTATTTTATTTAATTAGATTAAATGCTTATTAAAAAAAATATTACCAAAACCCCGGTTCGTCGCATTCTGTCGGCGGATGGTAAGCGGTACTCATTTAAGCTTGGTTCCCAAAACTTTCTGCAAACTCTTCCAGAATTCACTAGTGAACAAAGGATCTTTATCACTAATTATGCTACTAGTAATTCCATGCAGTCTAACCACATTCTTCATAAACAACTTTGCCAAAATAGGTGTCGTTCTGGTTGACCTAACTGGAATGGAATGGGCACTCTTGGTCAGTTTGTCCACTATGAACCATATACTATCATTTCCCCTGTTCGACCTTGGCAACCAATCAATAAAATCCATGGAGATAGAATCCCACTTCCATACTGGAATATTTAATGGCTGAAGCATCCCACTTGGTTTCTGGTGTCGGCCTTTGCCTGCTGGAATATCATGCACTTCTTCACACACAACCCAATATCCTGCTTCATACCTTCCTAGAAGAAACTCCTCTTCATATCCAGATATATCTTAGTACCTCCTGGGTGAATAAAGAACTTTGAACGATAGCATTCCTCTAAGACTTCTTTCCTTATGTTACCTACACTTGGAACACATAATCTTACTTTCTTTCTCAACCTCCCATCCTGGTCAAGACTAAAATCTTTCAAGTAATCGCTTTCGGTTCCATCTCTTAGCTTCCTGATTCATTCGGCTAACACTGGATCCTCTTCTTGCTTAGAAGCAATCCCCTCGATCATCACTGGTCAAACATCCAAACAAGATAATACAACTGTATCTCCACTAGATCCAGCCTTGGACCTCCACTACACTTTGCAATCTGCTAATGCTTCCATATCCTTCCACTCAGCAATCATTGCCAATACTACATTCTGACATTTCCTGCTAACTGCATCTACAACCTTGTTGCCTTTCCCTGGTGTGCACTCAATCCCAAAATCATAAGTGGCAATAAACTCTAACCACCTTTGCTGTCTCATGTTCAACTCCTTCTAAGAGAACAAATACTTCAGCGACCTATGATCTGTATAAAGCTCAAACCTTTCTCCCAAAAGGTATTGTCTCCACGCCTTCAAAGAAAAAATAACTGCATCCAACTCTAAATCATTTGTCGGATACTTGACTTCATGCATTCTAAGCTGTCTAGAAATGTAGGCAATCGCTTTACCCCTTTGCATCTGCAGAGCCCCTAGTCCTGTTCCACATGCATTGGTATAAACCACCAAATCCTGATTCCCTCCCGGAACAACCAAAACAGGCGCATGGGTCAATAATTGTTTCAAACTCTGGAATGCTTACTCACACTTATCGGTCGATACAAACTTTACATCCTTTCTGGTCAACTTGGTCATCGGTGTCGCTATCCGCGAAAAATCGTTAATGAATCTCCGATAATAACCAGCCAACCCATGGAAACTCTTTATCTCTGTTATTGTCTCGGGTCTCTTCCAACTATTCACTGCTTCTTTCTTAGTTGGATCTACTAACAACCCTTCCTCTAAGACTACATGACCAAGAAATTTCACTTCTTTCTTCCAGAAATGACACATCAAAAACTTTGCTTTTAGTTGATGTTGTCTCAGCGTCTCAAGCACCACTCTAAGATGAACTTCATGCTCTCTTTCATCCTTAGAGTATACCAAAATATCATCTATAAAAACTAATACGAACTTATCCAAGTGCTCTCTGAAAACCCGGTTCATCAAATCCATAAAGAAAGCTAGCGTATTAGTCAGTCCGAACGACATGACCAACCATTCGTACAACTCATATCTGGTCCTAAACGCCATCAAAGGTATACTATCCTCTGCTACCCTGAGCTGATGGAAACCTGTCGCCAAATCTAATTGCGAGAATACCTTGGCTCCACTCAACTAGTCAAACAAATCGTCAATCCTCGGCAATGCATATCGATTCTTTATCGTCCTCTCATTAAACTTACGATATTCGATACATAGCCTTAATGATCCATCCAGTTTTTTAGCAAACACTACAGCTTCTCCCCAAGGCGAACTACTCGGCCCGATAAAATTCTTGCCTTATAAATACACCAACTACACCTTCAACTCCCTCATCTCTGTAGAGGTCATCCTGCTTGGTAGTCTACTCACTGGTTCAACTCCCGGAACAAATCTATCCAAAACCCAATGGCCAGTTTCGATGGCAATCCAACTACAGGCTCAAAAACATCTAGGAATTCTCTAACCATGAAAACTCGAATCAACTCATCATCCAATTCCATAGCACCCAACAAAGCATACATCTCACCGCAAGAACCTTCTACGGCATAAACAATCCGGTCACTAGAATTTGGGCATCTAAGCAATATTTTCCTATCCTGGAAAAATATCTTAGCATCATACTCACTTAAACAATGCATCCGAAAAATAATCCCGACCCCACAAAATAAAACACATGCAAACTACAAACAAAAGTATGACCTAACAGGTCAAACTCTAACTGGTCACATCTCAACCCTAGAGTTTCATACCCTCCTATTGGATTCGCAACCCGTAAGGAAGTTACTAAATAAGTGGGTTCTAGGCTAAGCATATCTATCAAACATCTAGATATAAAAGAATGCGATGCATCGGTATCAAGTAGAATGCTAACAGTCATACCATAAATCTGAAGCGTACCCCCTCCCCAAAACTGCTTTTCCTTTCTCCTAAGCTGTTGGCTTTGAAGCAGCGGGTTCCAATGCATGTACCTTCCCCTTTCCATCCTTAGCGGGGTCCTTGCACTGGCTCTTATAATGGCCAATCTGGTCACAGTTGAAACACCGGACACCCTTCTTTCCAGTTGCCTCCTTTGCCTTCCCAGCATGACACTTGTTAGAAAAGTGCCCCTTCTTGTCACACTTGAAGCAGACAATCTCAGACATCCCCTTCTTAGCTGCTCCGCCCTTCAGAGCACCTTTCTTAGGAAAGTACTTCCCCTTCTGATTCTGCCAAGCCTGGACTTCTTTAGCCTTACTCTTCTCTAGAAAATCAAGCAACTCCTCAGCCTTAAGGCCATCTCCACAACAAAGTCAGAAGGATCTCTAACTTGAGGTAATGTGGCCCTTGCTAACTCAGGCTTCAACCCCTTGATAAACTTCTCGTTCCTTTTTATGACTGTATCCACTGAAGCATACCCGTATCGGGCCATCTCCTCAAACTTCCTAGCATACTCTAGAACTGACATTTCCACCTGCTCCAACTCAGCAAACTTCCTGATTAGAGCTGACTGTGTCATTGCAAACATAAACCACTTCTGGAACCTTCTTTTGAAATATGCCCATGACAAAGTTTCCTCGTCCACACCAGCAGTCACACTATTCCACCAAAAAATGGGGCTCCGTGAAGCTGTCTAGATGCCAACCTCTTCTTCTGCTCGTCATTGAGCCCCAAGTCCGCAAAAATCCTTTCACAGTGCAACAACTAATTTTCCACTTTTATAGCATCCTCCATCCCCTGAAAAGGCTTCCCTCTAAGCTTAGCGTAATCTCCGCTCAACTTAGCATAATGATTAACTACTAGAGCTTCCAGAACTCCTGCCCCAGCAACATCTCCTCCTACCATTCCAGATGCAACTCCAGCTTGCATCATATTCACAAAAAACTGATAAATAGCCCCCATGTCCATTTGTGAGACTCCAACACCTACATTCCCTACTTGTGCCTGACCTTGACCTCTTCTCACATTGGGCCTGACATTTCCTTCGGTGCCCTCTCCTCCTTGGTTAACTCTTCCTCTTCTTCCTTCCATATCTACATTCAAACCTTATGAGATGCAAAAAAATAATTTAACAAGGATAGGAGACTAGAGATAAAATGTATAATTATATATAGCAAATACAAGTACGTTACTATAGCTTTATTTGATACCCGAATCTTACTCTAATTCCTTAGGATTATGTTTTAAAAACCATTTTTAGTTTAAAGTTTTTTTCAAAAACCATGTCCTGATACCAAGTTGTAACATCCCATATACGGAGGCCAAAAGCTAAGCGCTACAGATGATGCATTCATCCATGGTATTAACTTCTGGTGACAGAATACGATAATGATAATGGTATCCATAATATCAAAAGCACATGAATATGAACAAAATCACATATTTCAAAACAACATTTTGTTGATTACATTTCAAAACAATAATTCATATCCATGTTACATAATCCCTTAACGGTTCCCAGGCAATGATTAAATATATCATTACAAAAATACACCAAGAGCGACATATGACGATGCCCCATTGGTTGATTAAAGTAATATAGTCATATCTAACTTATATACAAAGAGGAATCAAAACAAAATGAAACTACAAATCCTAATTAGCTATCCGTCAGCCACCTGCTCGTCTCCGGAAGCTTTATTCGTCAAAAGACTAAAACCTGAGAAAACTAACCCTCGGCCTACTCAAATCAATTTTGAGTACCGGAGAGTTTAAGAGGAAACAAAAACTTCAAGTCAGACATAAAGCCTAGCGTGAATAATTCTGTTACATCTCGATTTACTGATATTAAGTGAGAACACGCCGCTTAGCATAACGGGTTTCCCCTAACTTATATCCTCTTTAAAACATATATTTTGCAAATCCTTCCCTGCAACCAAACTGGCTAATCAAACTGATTATATCAAAATAACAATATCCTTTTTGCTAACAAATGGGATATTTGTCTGTAAAACAAGTAATATGTGAGCTATCTACCCACAATATAATAGTAAGGTCAGTTATGCTACAAATGGACTATATGTCCATAAAACTGGGCTGACTACCCGCAAACTGGACTAACTGCCCGAAATCTAGGATGACTGCCTGCAAAATGGACTAACTGTCCGAATTACTTTCTTAGGGTTAACTACCCTTTAAATTATCCTTGAAAACCTTTTCAAAATGATTTAGTCCTTTAAATCATATATATATATATACAAGGAAAATATATCTTTTGCTTTACTCTAAGTCATTTTGCCATGTTATAGACACTTTACTCAAAATAATGTTGATGAGATTTAATAAGGATTAACTATCCTTACAAAACAAGTAAAACCCCTTTTTAACTTGAAAACACTTAGGCTATATTGCCTATTCAATACATTTGAAACCTTTATTTAAAAAACAACTCTTTCGAAGCTTTGAAGGTAACCACTACGAAACCATTGAAAGACCCTTCCTAAACCGTTAAATACTGCCTTTCGAAAACATTGGAAAAACCTTTCCTTTCTTTTCTCCGAAAGCTTCAAAATATCATACATCCCCCTTTAAATCCTTTTAAATACTGCCTTTCGAAAACATGGGAAAAACCTTCCTTCTAATCCTTTCGAAACCCTGGGGAACGACCCCTTTCGAAACTATTCATTAAAACCTTTCGAAACAGTCAAAACTCAATCCTTTCGAAAAGCACTTTGGGTTCAATTTAAAACGTGTGGAAACCTTTCAAAACCATTTAAAATTTTATTCCTTCGAAACCTTTGAAAACGTCTCGGTCGAAACCATTTGGATTATGTCTTCAAGTATAGCAAAATGATCAGAAACCTATTAAAGTCTAAAGCATCTGTTTCGGAACCATTTAAAACCATCTCTTTTGAAACCAATTTGGGTTTTACTTTACTTGTAGAAAAAGGGTCTTAAAACATTTAAGTCGAAAGCAACTGCTTCAAAACCATTTCCTAAGTAATGAAGTGATGGTGCCAAAACCATCCTTTCGAAAGCATTGGAGAGGTGGCCAAGTTTTTAGAAAACAAAACAACCCTTTCGAAACCATCTGAGTCGAAAGGTAAAAAGGCGGCACAAAAAGGTTTTGACTTAGTCGAAAGCAATTATTTAAAAACAGAGGTGTAACCCAATCGAAACCATTTTCTTTAAATCATTTGACCTAGTCGAAAGCTACTTAGTCAAAAGCCATTCAATTGAAACCAAGCAGGTGTATTTCTTTACTTTAAAAACAAAGGACTGCCTCAACCCCTTCAAAACCCCTGGTTTCGACTCCCTACCTTCCACCAACATCCAATTCACCACGTACGAGTAAACTGTTACCATGTTCATTGGTTTCGACCCTATCAGAAGCGAAGATGAGGAGGTGGAACCTGGTGCCGACAGTGTCGAAACAGTGAAAAACATGTAGCAAATAGTTTTTTTCACCTAACATGCCCTACGTGTCTAATTGTGATTGGTTGCCTCTTTCTTTACCACTAAAAAGTTCTTCATTTTATAAAAAGTGCTGCCGACTTTTCAGATTGTATAATTCAAATTATTTTGCAAAAAGCCCCTTAACAATTTACTTTAAATTAGTCTTTGAATTGAAATTACTGAGTGGTTCCTCAAATTTTATCGGAGACAAAATTTTATTTCCTTGAATGGAAAATGAAAATTGTTATGACCGATTTATGGCTAATCTCTTTTTTTCAATAAAAAATACTAATTATATAAAACTATTAAGTCCCATACCTTAAATAATTTTATATAACCCTTAAAACACTTAGGAAAAATCTACAAAAATTCCAGAAAATCTATTTTAATATGTTTTCCAATATATAAAAATTACAAACCCAAATCTTTTATTATTTAACCGAAAATAATTATTAACCCAAATTAGCATTTTCTTTACTATAAAATTAATATAAATTCCACATAATTTCAGAAAATTCTGAAAATAGAAACCTATCTCTAAAATATTATTTATGACCTTCATAAAAATTCTCTAGGCATTTGGATGTCATTTTGTAGGGTTTCACCTTAAAACATATCATAAATTCAATATGTACATACACAAATCATCAACATGTATATATAATCATTCCATCATTCAAAATCATGGCAAATCTATGCAAAATATTCGGCAATCATCTTAAAACCGAAAATACAATCAAAAGTGAGATGTAAACATTATTCACCTTAGCTTTATAGATTATGGAGATTGAGATGTGAATAGATTTGATTTGAATTAGCTTCTTCCTAGCTTTTCTTCTTCCCATCCTTGTTAATGGTGGCCCACCCCTAGGAATGGCCTCTTTCCTATTTTACCCTCCTCTATTTCAATTTAAACTTTTCTTTAGTTCATTGTTAAATGGCACGACTAACCTTAAAAAAATCAAATGTCAATCTCCTGATCAATACATTATTTTATTTGATTTAACTAATTAAATATCCTAAATAATGTTAACAAAAATCTGGGATGTTACATCATTTGTTAGGGAGAAGTTTGAACTTTATTCGGACCATAAATCTTTGAAATAACTTTTCACTTAGAAGGACTTGAACTTTAGGCAACAGCACTTGTTTCTTGCAGCATATGATCTTAAGGTATAGTATACACCGGGGAAAGCTAATGTTGCAGCAGATGCATTGAGTAGGAAGTATGCTATTATGGCTAGTATAACGGTTCGCCCAACTCTTATCGGTTGTATGGAGGATAATTAGCAAAAGGATGTTCGTGTAACATCCACCTATTTGAAGGCCCAAAACTAACGGCTACGGATGCTGCAGTCATCCATAGTTATTAATCCTTGGTGACCAAACACGGTGATATTAGACACATTGATACAGAGAAACACAAGAATATGGAAAAAAATTAAACAGCAAAACAAATTCCACATTCCATTTCAAAATATTCCAAATTGATTACATAATCCCAATTCACAGACCATGTTCAGATAACATATACTTATTACAAAATACGTAAAGAGCGACGTATGAAATGCCCCATTGGTAGATCAGAGTATATAGATAGGCAAGAAAACGATTTGACTTTACAAACAAAACACAAAGTGGAAATAAAAGAACTCTAATAACAATCTTGTCATGCACGTCCTCGGAAGCTTTAAATCATCTAAAAGAACACCTGGAAACCTTAACTCTCAACGTACTCAAAATCAATTGAGTACCCGAGAGTTTATGGGGAAAACAAAAAAACTTCGATTCAAACATAAAGCCTGGTATGAATAATAATTTATCATCTCAAACCATTTAGCTATCTAGTGAGACCACGCCGCTTAGCGGAACAGGTTTCCCCTCACTAGTATCATAAAATGTTTATAAAACCATATGTTGTGCTCCTGCATCCGAAATGGTTAAAACATGGTATTTCAAAACATTATGTTGATATGCAAAACAACTAAATCAATTCTGGATTAACCATCCCCATTCATTTTGACTATCTGTCTCAATTATAGTTTCTAAGGTTACTATTAACCTATTAAATGTTAAGGACTATCTGTCCAATTACTTTAATTGGGATGGCTAATGCATGTCCAATTACTTAGTCTTCATGGGATCACTAAGAACCTATTGGTAACTCCAATATCCTATTACTTATCCTAGTTTTCATGGGCTAATTAGGAACCTATTGGCTGACTGTCAATATTTTTAATCCGGATATAGTTTTCATGGGCTAACTACAAGCCTACTGGCCCCTACTAGTATCAAGTCATAGTTTTCATAGGCTAACTATGAACCTATTGATCCCTGCCAATATCATACAGTTTTCATGGGCTTACTGTAAACCTATTGGCCCCTGCCAATACCTTTAATTAAAATTTTAACATCTGTTAAGTTATATTCACTACTGGGTCAACCTAACTGGTTATTCTGCCCTTTCCCCAAAATACAGTTATGGGTTAATAACAAAGTGAATTACATATCAAAATCTTTATTTATGCCATGGATATTACTTTAAATTGAGATTGGGTTTATGTTTTGAAACCATAAAAACATCTCTTTCGAAACCTCTAGATAGCTTCCTTCGAAAGCAAAAGCCACTTTTCAATACATTGTATACATACATTTCGAAGGCTTAAATAAACATTCTCTTTCGAAACCTATTATACCTTTCGATGGTATCAAATCATCTTTATAAAATATAGAGCTTCGAAACAAATGAAAGTACCCCTTTCGAAAGTATTGGGTTTACTCTTGAAAAACATCATTTGGGTCAATATGGTTATATATGAAAGTATCTCCTTTGAAACCAACAAAAATTAGTTTTGGGGAAAAATTGATGGTGTCGGAACCAAATTAGTCAAAAGAAAAACCTTTAAAACAGAAACTTTGAAGGACAGAGTCGAAGCCCCTTTCGACTCCATCACCTTCGGAACCCCAACTCCTTCGAAAGCATTCAGGAAAACGGCTTAGGTTAAAACAGAAGTAACCCCTTCGACAACATAGATGACTTCAATGTAGTCGAAAGGGGGATTTAGTGGCTTGGTTTCGACTGGGACGAAACCTACCCTTTCGAAAGCAATTATTTAAAGGAAAAAGGTACTCCTTCGAAAGCAAATGCTTTAACAAAACATGACAACCTCCTTCGAAAGCTAAGTAAAAATCTTTTCGAAAGCACATGTTTCGATTGTGTCGAAAGCTTTAGGTAAAACTGGGCAAGGATTTTAACTTATGAAAACATAGCGGGGTTACTACCCCATAGGAAGATACCCTTTCGACACCAAGGCTTCCGCCTTCCTTCCAATCCACTACATACCATCTAAGTGATACCTTGTGTATTGGTTACGACTATGGAGGTTTCGACTGTGTTGGTTTCGACTCGGACGAGGTGGAATCAAAGGAGTCAAAAGGTACTTACTAATAGTGGCGGAACATCCTTTTCTGGTTTGTAGGCTGAATTATAGCAACTTTTAGTGATCACTTTCTAACAACTTGTCTATTTGTAAACTATTGATTGGTTGTCATAAAAACTTCTCAAAAACTTTACCTTTATAACTGCTACATTAATATCAGATTAAAACCATTAAAAATGCAATGTTTTAGCCCTTCCATATACTAAAACCGATTCTTTTAGAAAAGTCCTTTTCAAATAATTTATTTTCCATAGTAAATCAATTAGGAAAAATCCTCAAAAATTATAGAAATTCAGTTTCATTAGGTAATCAAACATATTAAAATTTTAGACCCAATTTCTTCCTGAAATTCTCGAAATAAATTTTAAACCCAATTATATCATATTTTTCAATAAAAATTCATAATAAAATTTCCATAGCTTGGAAAATTTTGAAACTTAAAACACATCTCCAAAATCATGTTTTACTTAACATAAAAAATTTCCTTGGCAATCTGAAATCATATATTCTCGGTTTTATATCTAAACCGTGCACATTCATGTGCTTATGAATTAAAACAAATCATCATAATATAACTTAAGCATATCATCATCCATTTTATCAAAAAAACAAATGTAAATCATAAATCTGAAACCATATAATCATAGAATAAAAATAGAGATGGTAGAAGATTATTATTCACCTTAAACTTGATAAGGAATTTGAGATTTGTTGTTGATTAATCCCCCCAAGCTTTTGACCTAAGCTTTTGATTAAAATTCCGCTTCTCCTCTGTTAATGGCCGGCTCTACTTGGGTTCTTGCATTTATATTGATTTGAGGAATAAAATGAATGTGAATGGACAAAATGAGAATTTATTGCCATGTATAATTAATTGGTTAATTTACTAATATGTCCCTGTGTAGTTTAATTAACCAATAAACCAATTTAAAGCCTATTTATCTTATTAATAAGCACGACCCTATATAATTTATTCAAATCTCAATCTCCTTATCATCATTATTCTATTTAATTTATCTAATTAAATCTTCTGAATAATATTATAAAAATTTAGGGATGTTACAGGCTCCCCCCTTAAAGAATTTCATCCTCGAAATTCTGTAAGGACTAAATACTAAACATAGCAATCATCTGTAACAACTCCTAACAATTATACTAGTCTAACTGACTAGCAACTATCTATATAAATCTAATATAGACATACCCTCATAGCAGATCAGGAAAAGTATCTCTAATCTTGTCCTCTGTCTCCCAAGTACAGTCTTTCTCGTTGTCGCTCTACTGAACTTTCAACAACCTGACTGTCTTGTTTCTTAATCTTTTCTCATCTCCAGCTACAACCCGAACTGGTTGTCTAACAAAAGTCAAATTAGGTTATACCACTAAGTCATCCAACCCCATCGAAGGAATAGTAGTCTCTAGTTCATGCACATACTTGCGAAGATGAGACACATGAAATACATGATGGACACCTACCAAACTACTCGGTAACTCTATTATGTATGTGAGCTTTCCAATCCTCTCTATAATCCGGAATAGACATACATATCCTGGGGCTAACATCCCCGACTGTCACGACCCGACTTTCTATGCCCAGAAAGACGTATCGTGAATTAAGAAATAAAGGGATAGAAGAAGAAAAGAAAAGAAGAAAGAACAACAACACATCAGAAATCTCACAGCGGAACGAGAAATATATTATATCACATAAGATATTACATAGTATCATATACATCAGAGTACACAATTTATACATCACAGAATAGACAGTTATAAACTTCTGTCTATTATACAACACAAGTACATCTATCATACACAGCGGAAACTCTATATATCTATTCGCTGAAGCCTCCTGCTCCACAGCTCCTCCAGAATTCGTCAAGACTAACCTGAATTCCCTTGACTACTCATACAAATTTGAGTACCCAAGAGTTTAATAAAACAGAAAATAAACACTTGGGTCAGACATGGGTCTGGTGTGAGTAAACGGTTAAATTGCTTAACTTTGAAAACCTTTGAAAACAAAAGTATCACGTAAGACTCCCCACAAATAAACATGGGTAAGTTTTTACCTTACGCTAACTAAAACATTTGATAGGAAATCCAGTTATATTATAATAGGGTCTAGGGTTTTCAAGTAAAATACAGAAATAGCTGAAATGCTTACATCTCACATTCCAACATAGTTGGGCACAACTAATACGTACGGCACTTATTGGAGTTTGGATTCCATACAATGGCAGGGCTACTGGGGTACCGCCCGTCACAGTACGTGGCCTAGATCACCGTACCGAGGAGTACGCCCGCTCCCCTGCAACACAAAGCCGGAACCATCCCTTACTGGATAATCCCGAACAAGATAATCTCGTAGTTGGCGCGACCAACCACACACTAAGCCGAATAAAAGAAAAGGGACCTCTAGACAGGGATCTATCTTGCTCTCAGTGGGTGCTACCCACGAAGCCTTGCTGCACCTCCCCTGTTTTAGCCATTCCCGGTTGATGAGGCTTGAGGTTACGATTACCTTTAATCAGAACATATCACTTAGAATGCTCATCGTCCGCCTGACGATGTGCTGAAAGCATTCAATCCATATAAGTTCGTTCCGGGTTCGAACGAAACCGAAGGCATTATCTCGTTACACTCGTTTTGGAATCACCCTCAGAGTTAACGACAATAACCCTTGCACTCTGAATCTTCATCTTCACTTGAGATTCACGACCTATCGTTAATTTGGATCGATGTGGTATTCGGGTCTCCAGACCTGGAATTCCGGTATACGGAAACCCGATCCCGGTCTCATCGAAATCCAAAACGTATCTTTTAAGGGCCAAGTTGTTTTAAGGTTAAAACAATTCAATTCTTATCTATATACACAAAGATAGATAATTCAATAGATAATCTACATTATCATCCCAAACAGATAATTCACATTATCATTATAATTCAACCAAACATCCATATCATATATCAATCATATCTCATCAGAGATATCAAACAATGAAATACATTCAATCTCATTCATCCATTCTTAAGCAATGATTTATATCATCTAATTAATTTAAAGTGAATTAAACCAATTACTTCATTCTATAAATCTTGCTTACTTAATTATTAATTAAACCAATTAATTAATCATTACTCTAAGTATCCATCTTAATTAATCATTCCTGATTAATAATCCTTTAATTACTTTAAGTAATTAATACTTAATTAATTTCACAAATTAATTATCTTAAACCATTCAGTAATTAATCTTTAATTACTTCATTAATTAATTAATTATAATCAATTACTTTAATCCTTAATTAATTACAATTAATTAGTTATTCTATAATCACTTATCATTGATTAATTAATCTTAATTACTCAAGTCTTAATTACATCATTAATTAATTATAACTAATGATCCTTAATTACATCTTTAATTATTCATTCTATTTAAATTAATTACATTAAGTTATTAACCTTAATTAAACCACAATTATTAATCACCTTTGATTAATCTAATCCAGTAATTAACTTTCCTTAATTACTTCCCTTAATTAATTACTTTTTAATTAATTATCTTAACTAAAAATTTATTACCTTATTAATTAACCTTAATCCTTTAATTAACTTTATTAACTAAATTATTAAATTAATAACACTAGGTAATTAACCCTTAATCATTTCTATTTAATTACTTTCATAAAATAATTATCCTCTAATTACTTTATTAAATAATTTACCTTTATTTAATTACATCCAGTAATTATTCCTTAATTACTTCATCAAGTAATTACACTTAATTAATTTATAAGTGATTATCTTTAATTAATCACTAATTAATTACTTAGTTAATTATTAAATTAATTATTTAAATTTAATTAAATAATTTCTTAACTATTTATACTTAAAGATCTTAATTAAGAAAACCATTTATCTTAATTAAATTATTATCTATTCTTAAATCATTTTCAATAAATGAATTATCCTTATTAATTTCACATATTAATTTCCTTTAATAAATCAAAATCTTAATTACTTAAGATAAATTCTTGTTATAATTAAACAATTACAACATTTAATTTTTTACCTCTAAAATCTTTGAAGCTTTTCAAAGTTATTAATTAACTTTAATACAAAGATCATTTGAAAACCCACTTCCCTAATCTTTGAAACTTATTTATTTAAATTATTTAAACTTATTAAACTTATAATCTTGAAAGCAATTTGGTTTTGTAGGAAAAACTAGTTTACCTTTGTTTTAAAGCTTAGAAACATTTCCTGTTAAATTTTCTTAAAATCTGCTCTCATCAAAACCCGAGTAAAATCCTTAGAATTCTCGAAGTAACTCTCGAGTATTCCCCACTACGTTATCTGCTCCGAGTCGAACTTCAATTCTCACGAGACCTTCCCGAACAAATCATCGTCTTCCCAACCCAATCGAAACAGATGACACAAACGTGCACGTGGTGCACTTGCACCAACGCCGCCGACTACCGATGATCGTCGCAACCATCCTCACTGACCACTCGAACACACTCGATCACGAATCCAAACCCAGATTTCACGAAAACCCAATCAAACAAAATCGAGCAAAAATCTCGATCAACTGGAAACACCATGGCCGGAAAACCTTCACCGTTACGACGCCTCCCACCTCGAGATCAACTATCCACTTCACCGTTGCTTCGACACTTCATCCAGCTTCAATTCCCATAATCGCGAACGATTCCGGTCACGAATACAAATCGCAATTATCACGACAACGAAGCCCAAAAAAACAACAGCTAAAACCCTAGTTGGTTCGAATTCGATCAATTCAGACATTGGAAAAATTCGATTGTATTTTTCCCATCATCTCCAACACTCAAGCTAGCTTCGACCCAGATAATAGCTCCGATCAACACGCCGATCATCGGCAATCAACAAAGATACCCAAAACGTACCTTTCGAAAATTCTCATGAATTAACAATTTAAAAATTATGATATGTATATTAAAATTCACCATTTTCAATCATGATTTCATTCATGTAATTCAAATTAGAATTTAAAGAAGTTGATTTTTAACAAAATTCTTAGTTTCACTGTTAATCCTTTACTTTAAAATTTTCTGTTGTTTTTAAAATCATGAAACTATTTTTATGATCAACAATACACTGCTATAATCACTTTGTATTCAAGGATCCAAGCTTAAAGTTGCATGAATACAGAGATATGAAATTTTCTTTAGAAAATTAAACTCTGTAAGTAAAAACAGAGAAAATGTATATATTCAGGAAGCTTATATATACACATACAATTCATATTTCAACATGCATTCACAACCAACATTCATATAAAGTAATATATCATCACAATAAAATCAATCACATACATCAAAGTTTAAATCATAGATTTTTAAAACTGTTTTTAAAAATGTTTACTCACCAATTTTCAAAAAGAACAGAGAGCAGAGGCATTTTCTTATTTCCTGGAATTGCACTTTGATCTGGAAAAAGCTTTTGATTTTCTTTGTTATTGAAATCCCTTGCATGCTTGATTTGTTGAAGTTGAATAAAATGCTTGCAGATTTAAATTCCAGGCTTGATTTTGCTTTTGGTTTCAGTTTTCAGGTTTGTAATAGTTTTTGGTTTGTAGCTTGATTCAGTTGAATTGAATCTGCTTTTCCAGTTTTGATTTTCTTTTGAATTTAGAAAAGATGGAGAGAAAAAGAAGATGGAGGAAGAAAAGATTCGAACTGAGAAAATGAAGACCGGATTTCTTCTTTAACTACATTATTTATAAATTAAATTTTAAATGAAGATAATGTTGCCACTTGTTTTATTGCATGCATATACAAATGTTAATGCATGTTTCATTATCTTACAAATGTTGTTAAGATGGCTAATATAGTTACACATGTTACTTAAGTATTTTTAATAAATTTTTATTTAATTTAAATGTAAAGATAAACTTACATACTTTAATTCTCTTAATAAATAAAATTTACATATGTATAAATAAATTACTTTTAAAAGAAATTATTCTAAAACTAATTATAATTCAAATATATCTTATACATGTATTTTTATAACCTTTTAAATTTAAACACTTTAAAGAATACAAAATAAAACTTTATTTAAACTATCATTTTTAAAATAAACAATTATCTTATATTTTGAAAACAATTGAATTAATCTAAACTAACCTTTGAAAAATATTAATTTTAAAACAAAGCTTTAAATCACAATTCATACATATATAAATTATCAATAGATTAAATTAAATTCAAAACAATCCAAATTATAACATATACATACATATATATTACAATTTGAAAATTCATCTTTTATTTAAACAAAAGATTCTCTATTCACAATATATATATCAATATATACATTATAAATAGAATCTATTTTTATTAGCTTTGAAAGATAAATTTTATCCATTTTAAATTATTAGAAAAGATCTAATATTACCAAATTAAATATTTATTAGCCTATAAAGGATTAAATTACCAATTTAAATTAAAATTATAAGGGAAAATTATCAATCCAATTAAATTATTAATACTGATTATTAAATTGATATTGCCCAAAAATCCCGGGATATCACATTCCTTCCCCCTTAAAAGAATTTCGTCCCCGAAATTTAAAAGCAAAGATAATTTAATAACCCAGCCAAAAATTTAATTTCAAACAACAAATCATCCCTAACAACCAGTAACTAACAACCATAGCAACCAATCAAACAATCAAACCTAACTAATTATCCTGACATATATCAGAATAAATCTTATAATACTATTTCGAGTTTCCCAAGTATAAATCACCGGGAGACTCGCTCTACAAAAGCTAAAACAGACTACACTACTATAACCCAGAGCTCCTCTCATCTCCAGATCCACCAATCTGAATAAAACATCCGACTATACTCAAGTCTAGCTTAACTTCCAAATCCAACAGAACTGTAGATTCAACACCCAATGATGAATCATACACGTACTCCCTCAGAGATACGTGAAATATAATGAGTTCCATCTATCTAAACTAGCATCTCAATCTTATCCAAACTGCATTCTTAACCAGAGAAATCTTAACAACAATGAAGTCTCCAACTTCAAATTCAAATTCCTTATCTCATATCTTCATAACTCAACAGATAAATCTAAACTACAAACTTCTTCCTGATCAGCTCAATCTATGCTGATGCTTCCAGAAACAATCAAGACCAAAATAATAAGTTCCTGGGTCTACTCATTTAAGGTGGTTTCCCAAAACCCGTCAAAATCCAGAATACAAACTCTACTTCACAAGCAATAAAAGACTGAACTTCCTTCTTTCAGATTCCAGAAACTTCTATACACACTCAGAATGTTCACATAAACTTCCTGTAGAAATCTGAGGTTATTTCCTTTCTCGCACAGCTACTACTTTTTGCTTCCGCTGCACAACTCCGATCTTGAAATAGATGAGAATGTTGATGAACTCGAGCACACTAGATCCACAAACAAGCGGGAACATTGGTTATCTTAAAGACATAACCAACTACTCAAAGAATGGATGAGTCCTCGGTCAAGGGTACTGTCTTCAGCTATCCTTAGCTAGAGGAAACTCGAAACTAGAAGTAGAAGAGAAAACACAGATACTCCATAAAATTCTAAGATGCTTCACCAATCCTTCTCTAGGAACAAATCGATATAAACTAAATCTTTGACCTCTTCGATAACTTTTACTTTCTCTTGAGATGCCTCAACTCCATACAAAAGATTACTTAAGATGAACTCTCAAACTAATCGCAATTCACTTTTGCGATCCTACCTAGTTCGGATTCCAAAGAAACTGTTCTCTCTTTACTAATTAAAACAGCCTTAAACTTTTCCGAACAAGGTTAACCCTTCAAGAAAACATTCACCATCTTCCCGGACTGCTGATAGAAGAACCACAAAGATTCCGGAACCATCGAAGAAACGAACCACACTACTGCTTCCAAACTCTATCTCGACAGCACACTGAACACTCCGAGCTGCACTGCTATCACAGCTAACCAAGAACTTCTAATCCAAAGGCTTCTCAACTAAAACCATCAACTAACTTCACAACGGACCTCCGAGATGGCAGACATTCCAAAAGAAAACTCGGCTCCAAACCAAACGCCAATAACTTACTCTTCTTAAGGGAAACAATGAGACCATGTCCGAAGAACAACTAATCGACCTTAGTCCCATACTTCCAAACAGATAAAACTCTCTTACTCGATATCAAAGAATTCCTATACAGCCGAGTCTTTCCTATGGTAGACATCAACTGTTCCTCCAATACCTTCTTAATCTTGCTCCAAAAAGAACACCTCTTCGGGAACATCCATAGATACTGTGTCTTATCACTCAGCAACTCCTTCCTGAAGTCGCCAAGCTACCATCACTTACTTCTGCACAACTGATAGATTCAACTCTAGAAAATCTGCTCACCCGAGCTCAACCAATCTTACATTCCAATAATGGACTCCGAATCTTGAAAAGGAATTTCTTCAAAGATCCGAGACATCCTTACTCCATACTACCAACTTACTCGAGACGATATTGGGTTTACAGTCTCGATATATACTTCCAACCTCAAACATTCAAACTCCAACTATTGGTAATTGTGTTACACACACTACCACCTTATCTACCTTTATAACTTATATTGGAAAACCCGAACAGGTAACCCAATAAATAGGTAGAAATACATAAATATATATATTTAAAATGATATATATTTTTTTTATATAGAAATTATTTCTGGGTAAAATTATTTCATCTACCTCTTTAAAACAATATTGTGTCCGTTGGCCTGGTTCAAGTGTTTAGAGATCCCTATCAATAACGTTAGCTACTCGTATTGACCAGAATCCATATACCACTCAACCGATCAATTAACACAATATAAAATCATTTTTATATAACTAACAATTACGCGCTCTCAAGATAGACACCACTTCAGAGCCTAGGTATTCACTCAACCTACTGCTCTGATACCAACTGTCACGACCCGACTTTCTATGCCCAGAAAGACGTATCGTGAATTAAGAAATAAAGGGATAGAAGAAGAAAAGAAAAGAAGAAAGAACAACAACACATCAGAAATCTCACAGCGGAACGAGAAATATATTATATCACATAAGATATTACATAGTATCATATACATCAGAGTACACAATTTATACATCACAGAATAGACAGTTATAAACTTCTGTCTATTATACAACACAAGTACATCTATCATACACAGCGGAAACTCTATATATCTATTCGCTGAAGCCTCCTGCTCCACAGCTCCTCCAGAATTCGTCAAGACTAACCTGAATTCCCTTGACTACTCATACAAATTTGAGTACCCAAGAGTTTAATAAAACAGAAAATAAACACTTGGGTCAGACATGGGTCTGGTGTGAGTAAACGGTTAAATTGCTTAACTTTGAAAACCTTTGAAAACAAAAGTATCACGTAAGACTCCCCACAAATAAACATGGGTAAGTTTTTACCTTACGCTAACTAAAACATTTGATAGGAAATCCAGTTATATTATAATAGGGTCTAGGGTTTTCAAGTAAAATACAGAAATAGCTGAAATGCTTACATCTCACATTCCAACATAGTTGGGCACAACTAATACGTACGGCACTTATTGGAGTTTGGATTCCATACAATGGCAGGGCTACTGGGGTACCGCCCGTCACAGTACGTGGCCTAGATCACCGTACCGAGGAGTACGCCCGCTCCCCTGCAACACAAAGCCGGAACCATCCCTTACTGGATAATCCCGAACAAGATAATCCCGTAGTTGGCGCGACCAACCACACACTAAGCCGAATAAAAGAAAAGGGACCTCTAGACAGGGATCTATCTTGCTCTCAGTGGGTGCTACCCACGAAGCCTTGCTGCACCTCCCCTGTTTTAGCCATTCCCGGTTGATGAGGCTTTAGGTTACGATTACCTTTAATCAGAACATATCACTTAGAATGCTCATCGTCCACCTGACGATGTGCTGAAAGCATTCAATCCATATAAGTTCGTTCCGGGTTCGAACGAAACCGAAGGCATTATCTCGTTACACTCGTTTTGGAATCACCCTCAGAGTTAACGACAATAACCCTTGCATTCTGAATCTTCATCTTCACTTGAGATTCACGACCTATCGTTAATTTGGATCGATGTGGTATTCGGGTCTCCAGACCTGGAATTCCGGTATACGGAAACCCGATCCCGGTCTCATCGAAATCCAAAACGTATCTTTTAAGGGCCAAGTTGTTTTAAGGTTAAAACAATTCAATTCTTATCTATATACACAAAGATAGATAATTCAATAGATAATCTACATTATCATCCCAAACAGATAATTCACATTATCATTATAATTCAACCAAACATCCATATCATATATCAATCATATCTCATCAGAGATATCAAACAATGAAATACATTCAATCTCATTCATCCATTCTTAAGCAATGATTTATATCATCTAATTAATTTAAAGTGAATTAAACTAATTACTTCATTCTATAAATCTTGCTTACTTAATTATTAATTAAACTAATTAATTAATCATTACTCTAAGTATCCATCTTAATTAATCATTCCTGATTAATAATCCTTTAATTACTTTAAGTAATTAATACTTAATTAATTTCACAAATTAATTATCTTAAACCATTCAGTAATTAATCTTTAATTACTTCATTAATTAATTAATTATAATCAATTACTTTAATCCTTAATTAATTACAATTAATTAGTTATTCTATAATCACTTATCATTGATTAATTAATCTTAATTACTCAAGTCTTAATTACATCATTAATTAATTATAACTAATGATCCTTAATTACATCTTTAATTATTCATTCTATTTAAATTAATTACATTAAGTTATTAACCTTAATTAAACCACAATTATTAATCACCTTTGATTAATCTAATCCAGTAATTAACTTTCCTTAATTATGTAACAACCCTAGATTTTTATATATATTTTTAATTTTGACTTTATTTTTATTTTGAAATTACTTTAAACTTTTTTTTATTTCAAACATTTCATTTTTAAATATAAATGTTGATTATTATGTGAATTATAATTTCAAACTGGTATAAATTGAATATTTTCCCGAAAAGTGGATTTTTGGTCAATCTGGTCAAACTTTGACTTTTAAATTTAAAATTTAAATATTTTAAATTCTTGAATTTTATCTTTTATTATGAAAATAAATTTAATTTCAATAATACTGCTTTTCGTTTCGTTGAAATCCGATTTATATTGTGAAAATTATGCTTTTTACCATATTGTATGTAAATTGATTTATTTAATAAAATCATCTATTTTAATTTATATAAACAATATTTTTATTTGTCAAATCATGTTCTAATATGTGTTATATGACATATTAGATATATATTTTATTTTAAAACATTTTTAAAGTGATGTTATAATTTTTCCAAAGTTTACTGTGTTGATTTCCTATTTTTATAGGCTGTTTTCTTATTTTCTGCTATTTTCTTCATTAAAATTATATTTAAATTAAATTTTATATATTTATTTTGTGAATGTACTTTTATTTTATGTTATTATTTATGTTTAAAAATATATTACAAGCTCATATGAATTTTCTAAAATTTATTTCAATTAATTTCAAATTTTCTAGACTAGTTTACTATTTTTAGCTATTTTCTTATTTTTACTTTATATAATTTATAAATATTATATATATTTTTATATTTTGATAAATTTTCGAAATTTTATCTGGTATTACTATTATTACCAGAAATATAAAGTTATAAAAACAAATTAAAGAAATGTGAAGAGGTTTTGACTTTTGATTTGCCCATTGCCTTTTTGCATTCCACCTTTTCATATTCAACCTTACCTTTTCATTACCAATCACCACATCCATTCATTTGCTGACCTTATCACTTTGCTTCAGCCAACTTCCCCTCATTTTTCACGCACCAAAACCTTCTCAAACACAAAAATGTCGGCCTCCATCTCCTGAAGAGAAAACTTTGGTAAATAATTCACTTTTCTACACTTTTCCTACTTGTTTTCTTCTTGTACTTGCACTTGCTTCACCTATATTGTTCGGCCCTCCCTCCTCCAGCACCATGGCTGCTTCCACCACCACCACAACCAGCCACCATCACCTCCAGCCCACTGTCCTTCCATAGCCGTGGCCACCTTGTTGTTGATCCACACAAAAATACACAAAAACTTCACCTTATATGCCAAGCCGAGCACCATACATCACCACCACCTCCAAACTCCTCCTTGGCCGCCACCTACTCCACCTCCACCACCCATAGACGACCTGAAACCCACTGCCATGTCATCCCTACCCCACCTGTAGCCATGGCCGTGCCTACCCTTGCCTTGGCCGAGCTCTTTGTTTGCCTAGAAATCATGTTGTTTATGCCTTGTAGCTGTAGTTCATGCACCTATCTCTCTACACCATCACCTCTTACATGCTAGGCCGACCCTTACCAACCCAAAGACCAGATCTTAACCCATGCTTAGCCATGTGTTTCTGACCCTAGACTGAAGCACAAGTGGTTGAAGCAAGTGCAAATACTTTGGTGATGTTTTGTACATTCATTTCTAACATTGTTTTATTATATTCGGGTTGAAAACTTATGTAGATTGTTTTGTTTGTTTGAATGTATTCAAGGTGATTAATATTTGGCTCTCCCAATCTCAAATCTTATTTGTGCTTTTGTGCCTTCAAAGATCTTAGTTTGTGCGTTTCAGTTATCGTCTCCAGCTTATACCAGTGAGTTATTCTCACCAGACAGTTTTATACTTATATTAATAGTAAATCGATCACATGTGAATCTGTAAATTGCATCACCATATTATATTTGATATGTCACTATTATATGATGTTCACACATGCTTAAACACCTGTTATATCATATGTTACTGTTATATTATGTTGTTCTGTTATTTTTATCAGTTTATCACACTGCAAGTTCCCTTTAGATTAGAATCACTATGGGTTGAAATGATACATACCCGAACGGACTTTAGAATAGGAGAAAATCGTTATGGGCTGAAATGATAGGCCTGAATGATTTTCAATTATTTTCATTTACTTGGGATTTGCGGGTTTGAAATGATCAAACCCGGGTTTTCTTTGTAAATTACGGGTTGAAATGATATATTACCCGTATCACTTTACCTAGGCTAGAAAATGAAATACAGACCCGTTGTTAAAATATGTTTTATAAATTTTTTTAAAATATTTTAGAAATGTAAATATTATGATATTTTGATTTAAACTAAATAAAAATGATTTTTGTAAAGCATTATTGATTTTCTGAAAATTTATAAGTGAAATAAATTAATGGTAAAATTAGAAAATTTGAAATGTAAGTTAATTTGGGAAATTTTAATTTGGTGATAATTGGAATTTAAATTAAATGTGAAATGTGATAAATTCATGATAATTTGGATTAAAGTGAATTTAAATGATTTTTATATTATATTAATGATTTTGAATAAAGTTAAAATGTGAAATCAATGAATATTTAAGTTGAAATTTTGAAATATAACTAAAATTGGAAATTTGTGAATTTTGCTTAAAAGTGAATTTTAAGTTAAGTAAATAAAAATGGAATTAAGTTATATTTGACAATTTAAACTTAAGTGTTAAGTTAATTTAATTTTATGAATTTATAATTTAATATTGGAATTTAATAAGTGAATTATTATTAAATTTTGATTTTTGAATGGAGGTTTAACTTTATAAAATCATGAATATAAGGGTATTTGAATGATTGTTTTAAAAGTGAAATTATATGATTTTATAAGTTAAAAATGATTTATATAAAAATATAATTGTTTGTGAAATTATACTGAATATTTGAAGTTAATTAACTGCATTTCTGAAATGCTATTAATTCTAATGTAAATGATAATACAACATTTGTAAATGCTGTAGTTGATACTAATGAACAAAATGGCTAAATTTAATTAAAGGCTATTATAGCATTTTTTGTAAATGTTATAATGGTTGAATTTAACTAAGTTTATTTGAAACTAATGTAACCCTATTACAGCATTTTAAATGCTGTCTTTTGTTAAATTGAACTGTTTTAAATGTGACTTTCCGTAGCATTTTCTAAATGCTGCGAAAGTTGAATTTTCATTGTTTTAATTAATTTAAGTGAACGAATGAACTTTGAAAGATTAAAATTTTGGAAATTTAATAATTTAATTATTTAATATAATAACTTCATTTTATGATTTAAAATGAAGTAATTTGTTTCGTAATATAAACTATTTTGAAATATGATATTTTGATATTTTGAACTGGATTTTATAAGGATATTGAATTTTGAAATGATATTTGATTTCGAAGTATAAAATACCATTTTGAAATTTTAACCACGGGATGTATTTAATTTATAGTTTAACTGATCCTTAAAGGATGGGCGATCCCAAGCATCCTTTGAGTTATTGTGCATTTCTACTACAGTTCACTTGAGTTGGTTTACATTATATAAGTATATATTGTCCTGACTCGAGTGTTTTGTGTTTTACTTTACGCTCGGGTCAGCCTGAGTATTTACAGCTTAGCTTTGGATTTCTTTCTGGAGCTAGGAATCGCTGGAGATTCTGCTTGTTTAGTTATCTGTTCCTTTCAGTTCAGTTGTTCTATTTCAGTTCTGGTATTCATAAACTTCTATTTATTTGAGATGTCTATTGTATATGTTTTCAAGCAGATATTATGTATTATGTTTTGAGAGTTTGTTATAGTAGCTTCATGAACTACTATGGTTTTTATATTCCGCTGCGAGTTATTCTGATATGTTCTGTGTCTGTGATTCTGTGTATTTGATTTCATTTGCTCCAAATTTATTTACAATCTGTTATTTTGAATTATTCAAGCCAGACATGTGTGGATTATTGTCGATTTGAATGGTCCAAAATACCGGGTCGTTACAGTTGGTATCAGAGCTTTGGTTTTAGGCAAACCTTAGCCTACGGAGCAAAAACTCATTAGAGATAGGGTAGAAATACCCTAGAATGAGTGAAATCAATCTCAGAATCATTTCTTTGTGAGAGAACGTATTTTCAAAGTATAAAATGATTTTCAAATGATTTTTAAAGAATTTTCAAAGATTATTTTGATATAAATTTCCTTGCTTTGAAAGTAAAATATTTCTTAAACTTCATTCCTTTCGTATCCACCTTGTTAGTAATTTCTTTGATTAGGATCCTATAAAATTTTGAACTTCTCTCTTGATTGATCTAGATCCATTGTTGATAGGAATCTATTTTGAGTATGGCAAAATCAGTAGTTTGTTAAGTTGTTTTGAGTAAACTCTATTGTATCTTTTGCTTAGCTAAAGTTGTCCAATAAAAGATATTTATGCTTCTATTTTCGTATGTTATGAATTCGAGTCTTTCCAAATTTTTATGGGAATTTTTCTGTATCGATATAGGTTATATATCTCTAATCTTCGTTTGGATTCTTATCGAATAAGATTCCTTTGAATTTTGGAACGCTCCCACTTGTTCTGAAATCCATTCATGTCTCCCCTAATTGTATTCTTTTGATTTTGGAGCATTGCAACACTCCACTTTGTATGACCTTTATAGGGTGGCGATTCCGCCAATCTTTGAATGATTATAATTGGCATTGATTCATCGGAGATTTCTGTATCCTCGGTTTAGGATGTTTTCTATCTTCTGCTATATTTAGATTCTATCTCTGGCAGTCGAAGGTCGATTTGCCTTAGATTTTCGCATCGATTATATTCCTGAAGTCACGGTTGACCAGTTAAGGTCGCCCGCGATTCATATAGGCTTATCCATCTTCTATTTGGTAATTTAATTATCTTATCTTCGTTTGAGCCTATCTTTGAATTAGAATTCTATTTGATTAGAGTCCTTCTAAATTTGAATCTCTATTTTGCTTTGAAATCCATCCTTGAATCGTCCCTTGGAAAGTTTGTGGTTGATTGTCTTTTGAAAATTGTGTATTCATCGTAGTTTTTATTTTGATAAGGATGGCCATATTTTTATATAAAGATGAAATGTTTTTTATAAGGATTATGTACCTTTTTTAAAAAAAATGAGAATTTGAAGTTTTGAAAGGATTTGAAATTTTGAAAATTTTATAAGAAATGTTTTCATATAAAATGATTTATAACTGAAGGTTTTGAATCTGAATTTAAGTGATTGAACTCTGGCATTTTGGAACTGGTTTTAAGATTTTGAAATAATAAATAATATGATTGAAATTATTTTTCCGAATAAGTAATGTTTCAATGATTTTAATGGGTTTTAATGATTTTGAAGGAATTTCAAAGAAGTTTTCAAAGTAAATGGAAGTCCAGAACTCACTTGTGTCGCTGGAAAATAATTTCGGTGATGAGTGCACGCATCATCGACATTGATTTTCGAGTTTCTGAGTTAGGGAGAGGCCACTTCGGTAGCATTGCTATGCGATTGATTTGTGAAACCAATTTAGATTTCAAATTCTGAAGTGTGATGTGATATTCGAAAGATATATGTATATATATTTGTAAAATTTGAAATGAGCCGGTGTTCAGTCCTTGAGTTTTGGATTTGATTTGATATAACCCTATTTTTGGAATGGATTTACTGATTTAATTGTGATTTCCAACTCTTGGATTGAAATATGATTTCTTCAACTATTTTAAAGGTTCGAGCACTTCCAAATCAAGGTTAACTTTTCAAAGCTAAGAAATTTTGAAAAGTAATTTGATAAAGTATATAAGTTTGTTTTGAATGTTTAAGTATGACGTAATATGATTTAAATAAGTTGAAACTGTTTGGTTAAGTAAATGAATAAAGCAATTTTAAAATTTTCTAATATGAAATTTAGATTTGAAATGTTTTGAAAAGAATTTGGTCTTCAAAATATTTTGAATAAAATTTAGTTTAAATGTTTTAACTTAGTAACATCTTTATGAAACTATATATTTAACAAGTTGGAATAAATATATAAGTTGTACGTATGGTGTTTTATTCGCATAATTAATTTGATCCAAGTTTGAGTACACAAGTTCGAGGTGGATTACACTATTTCGTGTTAGGATTTTTCATTCGATTCTTGATGGCGAATATTTGATATGGATTTTGGGCTTGATTCCAGAATTCTCTATCATAGTATATGGCTATGCAAGGAGACTGATGGCTTCTAGTCGAGAAACCATATCGAAGTCCGCATTAGGGAAATCGAATGGACAATACTAGTTCGAAAGCGAACTTGTGTGATCGAGCGAGCGATCAAATGTGATTTTGCGAAATGATGACGTGTGTACATCTTATATTCTAATATCTTTGATATATTTTGACGCTGAAATTGAAAGCCGTCGAGTTAGAATATCTTTGCTTACTAAAAGAAAATTTCCAATTTAAATTACAAAGATATATAACCCATAAAAGCAAAGATATTCAATCCCATATGGCTCTTCATACAGCGAAATTATTTTGAAAATTTGATCCTTATGTAAGATAAACCTTACGTAAGTATAAGATGATTTTGAAAACATTTGATTTTGGAAATGAATTGGTTGACTTAAATTATATTGATTTGGAAATTTGGATTTATTTTCAAAAATCTATTATTTTGGAAACTTTGAAACTAAAGATATTTAATTTGAGAAGAAAATAATTTGGTGAAATTGTATATGATTTTGAAATTGAACTAATATTGAAACAAATTGAAATTTGAGAACCTTGTGTTACTAAACACTTGATTTGGGAGTTGTCGAACTTATATAAAATTGATTTGTATGAGTATGAAATTGATTCGAAAACTATAGATTTGAAAAGGTACTCAATTTGAAAGTGAAATCTTATATATAATGGATATTATATCAGTACGATATTTGAAAGTGATTTGAAAAGGTAATATATGATACATATTTTCGAAGTAAAGATATGGAAAGTGCCTTCTGCTTGATATCCGATTTGTGGCCACATCTTGGATTCATTCTATCGATATTATTCTCTCTGATTTTTGGTTTTCCGGATATGATACTCGAGTGTCCTTCGAATTCCATGGCGTTACCCATGGTCTTACGAACTCGACTGCATAGCGTAATTCGTAAGGCAGTGATTGCTTAAAAGGTACGGATGTTTCCTGGGGGATCCAGGCGTAACCATTGTGTATCTGCGATCTATGGTCGTGTTAGTGGCGTAATCCGCAAGGCAGAGATTGCTTAAGGGGTATGGATGTTTCCTGGGGGATCCAGGCGTAACCATTTTTATGTATCCTGCGGTCCACCGTTTTGTTGCATGGCGAAATTCGCAAGGCAGTGAATGCTTAAAAGGTACGGATGTTTCCTGGGGGACCCAGGCGTAACCATTGTGTATCTGCGATCCATGATTTGATTCGTTTTTGTTTGGATTGTACTTTCCATATCTGTTTTTAAAGGTTTTCCCAGTATTTTCACTAGGTGTTGAAACAAGTCTACTAAGTACCTGGAGAATTCTAGCTTTGCGCCTGATCAACGCACTACCAGAGTCTGCAGGAACGAGGATAAACTTGTTAAGACATCGAGTTATAAAAGTATTTTGATAAAATATTATATAAATGATACTTTGATCAGTTATTTCCTTTTTAAAGGATTTTAAAGTGTTTTAAATATTTTACCTCTTTAACCAACAAATTTTAATTAATGGCTCATCCTTGTCTTTCGTCCTATTTTCCCTTCTTGCTATTCCTATTCTCCACCTTGTTAAAATTACCTATAACAACAGCTATCAGGTATAATTTTAATCTTCTTGTCATCTTGTCTTAATCCTATTCCATTCTATCTTTATCTGTGTTTTCCGTACTTCATTCCTTTTCGAGGACGAAAAGATTTGAGTGGGGGAGAGTGTAACAACCCTAGATTTTTATATATATTTTTAATTTTGACTTTATTTTTATTTTGAAATTACTTTAAACTTTTTTTTATTTCAAACATTTCATTTTTAAATATAAATGTTGATTATTATGTGAATTATAATTTCAAACTGGTATAAATTGAATATTTTCCCGAAAAGTGGATTTTTGGTCAATCTGGTCAAACTTTGACTTTTAAATTTAAAATTTAAATATTTTAAATTCTTGAATTTTATCTTTTATTATGAAAATAAATTTAATTTCAATAATACTGCTTTTCGTTTCGTTGAAATCCGATTTATATTGTGAAAATTATGCTTTTTACCATATTGTATGTAAATTGATTTATTTAATAAAATCATCTATTTTAATTTATATAAACAATATTTTTATTTGTCAAATCATGTTCTAATATGTGTTATATGACATATTAGATATATATTTTATTTTAAAACATTTTTAAAGTGATGTTATAATTTTTCCAAAGTTTACTGTGTTGATTTCCTATTTTTATAGGCTGTTTTCTTATTTTCTGCTATTTTCTTCATTAAAATTATATTTAAATTAAATTTTATATATTTATTTTGTGAATGTACTTTTATTTTATGTTATTATTTATGTTTAAAAATATATTACAAGCTCATATGAATTTTCTAAAATTTATTTCAATTAATTTCAAATTTTCTAGACTAGTTTACTATTTTTAGCTATTTTCTTATTTTTACTTTATATAATTTATAAATATTATATATATTTTTATATTTTGATAAATTTTCGAAATTTTATCTGGTATTACTATTATTACCAGAAATATAAAGTTATAAAAACAAATTAAAGAAATGTGAAGAGGTTTTGACTTTTGATTTGCCCATTGCCTTTTTGCATTCCACCTTTTCATATTCAACCTTACCTTTTCATTACCAATCACCACATCCATTCATTTGCTGACCTTATCACTTTGCTTCAGCCAACTTCCCCTCATTTTTCACGCACCAAAACCTTCTCAAACACAAAAATGTCGGCCTCCATCTCCTGAAGAGAAAACTTTGGTAAATAATTCACTTTTCTACACTTTTCCTACTTGTTTTCTTCTTGTACTTGCACTTGCTTCACCTATATTGTTCGGCCCTCCCTCCTCCAGCACCATGGCTGCTTCCACCACCACCACAACCAGCCACCATCACCTCCAGCCCACTGTCCTTCCATAGCCGTGGCCACCTTGTTGTTGATCCACACAAAAATACACAAAAACTTCACCTTATATGCCAAGCCGAGCACCATACATCACCACCACCTCCAAACTCCTCCTTTGCCGCCACCTACTCCACCTCCACCACCCATAGACGACCTGAAACCCACTGCCATGTCATCCCTACCCCACCTGTAGCCATGGCCGTGCCTACCCTTGCCTTGGCCGAGCTCTTTGTTTGCCTAGAAATCATGTTGTTTATGCCTTGTAGCTGTAGTTCATGCACCTATCTCTCTACACCATCACCTCTTACATGCTAGGCCGACCCTTACCAACCCAAAGACCAGATCTTAACCCATGCTTAGCCATGTGTTTCTGACCCTAGACTGAAGCACAAGTGGTTGAAGCAAGTGCAAATACTTTGGTGATGTTTTGTACATTCATTTCTAACATTGTTTTATTATATTCGGGTTGAAAACTTATGTAGATTGTTTTGTTTGTTTGAATGTATTCAAGGTGATTAATCTTTGGCTCTCCCAATCTCAAATCTTATTTGTGCTTTTGTGCCTTCAAAGATCTTAGTTTGTGCGTTTCAGTTATCGTCTCCAGCTTATACCAGTGAGTTATTCTCACCAGACAGTTTTATACTTATATTAATAGTAAATCGATCACATGTGAATCTGTAAATTGCATCACCATATTATATTTGATATGTCACTATTATATGATGTTCACACATGCTTAAACACCTGTTATATCATATGTTACTGTTATATTATGTTGTTCTGTTATTTTTATCAGTTTATCACACTGCAAGTTCCCTTTAGATTAGAATCACTATGGGTTGAAATGATACATACCCGAACGGACTTTAGAATAGGAGAAAATCGTTATGGGCTGAAATGATAGGCCTGAATGATTTTCAATTATTTTCATTTACTTGGGATTTGCGGGTTTGAAATGATCAAACCCGGGTTTTCTTTGTAAATTACGGGTTGAAATGATATATTACCCGTATCACTTTACCTAGGCTAGAAAATGAAATACAGACCCGTTGTTAAAATATGTTTTATAAATTTTTTTAAATATTTTAGAAATGTAAATATTATGATATTTTGATTTAAACTAAATAAAAATGATTTTTGTAAAGCATTATTGATTTTCTGAAAATTTATAAGTGAAATAAATTAATGGTAAAATTAGAAAATTTGAAATGTAAGTTAATTTGGGAAATTTTAATTTGGTGATAATTGGAATTTAAATTAAATGTGAAATGTGATAAATTCATGATAATTTGGATTAAAGTGAATTTAAATGATTTTTATATTATATTAATGATTTTGAATAAAGTTAAAATGTGAAATCAATGAATATTTAAGTTGAAATTTTGAAATATAACTAAAATTGGAAATTTGTGAATTTTGCTTAAAAGTGAATTTTAAGTTAAGTAAATAAAAATGGAATTAAGTTATATTTGACAATTTAAACTTAAGTGTTAAGTTAATTTAATTTTATGAATTTATAATTTAATATTGGAATTTAATAAGTGAATTATTATTAAATTTTGATTTTTGAATGGAGGTTTAACTTTATAAAATCATGAATATAAGGGTATTTGAATGATTGTTTTAAAAGTGAAATTATATGATTTTATAAGTTAAAAATGATTTATATAAAAATATAATTGTTTGTGAAATTATACTGAATATTTGAAGTTAATTAACTGCATTTCTGAAATGCTATTAATTCTAATGTAAATGATAATACAACATTTGTAAATGCTGTAGTTGATACTAATGAACAAAATGGCTAAATTTAATTAAAGGCTATTATAGCATTTTTTGTAAATGTTATAATGGTTGAATTTAACTAAGTTTATTTGAAACTAATGTAACCCTATTACAGCATTTTAAATGCTGTCTTTTGTTAAATTGAACTGTTTTAAATGTGACTTTCCGTAGCATTTTCTAAATGCTGCGAAAGTTGAATTTTCATTGTTTTAATTAATTTAAGTGAACGAATGAACTTTGAAAGATTAAAATTTTGGAAATTTAATAATTTAATTATTTAATATAATAACTTCATTTTATGATTTAAAATGAAGTAATTTGTTTCGTAATATAAACTATTTTGAAATATGATATTTTGATATTTTGAACTGGATTTTATAAGGATATTGAATTTTGAAATGATATTTGATTTCGAAGTATAAAATACCATTTTGAAATTTTAACCACGGGATGTATTTAATTTATAGTTTAACTGATCCTTAAAGGATGGGCGATCCCAAGCATCCTTTGAGTTATTGTGCATTTCTACTACAGTTCACTTGAGTTGGTTTACATTATATAAGTATATATTGTCCTGACTCGAGTGTTTTGTGTTTTACTTTACGCTCGGGTCAGCCTGAGTATTTACAGCTTAGCTTTGGATTTCTTTCTGGAGCTAGGAATCGCTGGAGATTCTGCTTGTTTAGTTATCTGTTCCTTTCAGTTCAGTTGTTCTATTTCAGTTCTGGTATTCATAAACTTCTATTTATTTGAGATGTCTATTGTATATGTTTTCAAGCAGATATTATGTATTATGTTTTGAGAGTTTGTTATAGTAGCTTCATGAACTACTATGGTTTTTATATTCCGCTGCGAGTTATTCTGATATGTTCTGTGTCTGTGATTCTGTGTATTTGATTTCATTTGCTCCAAATTTATTTACAATCTGTTATTTTGAATTATTCAAGCCAGACATGTGTGGATTATTGTCGATTTGAATGGTCCAAAATACCGGGTCGTTACAAATTACTTCCCTTAATTAATTACTTTTTAATTAATTATCTTAACTAAAAATTTATTACCTTATTAATTAACCTTAATCCTTTAATTAAATTTATTAACTAAATTATTAAATTAATAACACTAGGTAATTAACCCTTAATCATTTCTATTTAATTACTTTCATAAAATAATTATCCTCTAATTACTTTATTAAATAATTTACCTTTATTTAATTACATCCAGTAATTATTCCTTAATTACTTCATCAAGTAATTACACTTAATTAATTTATAAGTGATTATCTTTAATTAATCACTAATTAATTACTTAGTTAATTATTAAATTAATTATTTAAATTTAATTAAATAATTTCTTAACTATTTATACTTAAAGATCTTAATTAAGAAAACCATTTATCTTAATTAAATTATTATCTATTCTTAAATCATTTTCAATAAATGAATTATCCTTATTAATTTCACATATTAATTTCCTTTAATAAATCAAAATCTTAATTACTTAAGATAAATTCTTGTTATAATTAAACAATTACAACATTTAATTTTTTACCTCTAAAATCTTTGAAGCTTTTCAAAGTTATTAATTAACTTTAATACAAAGATCATTTGAAAACCCACTTCCCTAATCTTTGAAACTTATTTATTTAAATTATTTAAACTTATTAAATTTATAATCTTGAAAGCAATTTGGTTTTGTAGGAAAAACTTGTTTACCTTTGTTTTAAAGCTTAGAAACATTTCCTGTTAAATTTTCTTAAAATCTGCTCTCATCAAAACCCGAGTAAAATCCTTAGAATTCTCGAAGTAACTCTCGAGTATTCCCCACTACGTTATCTGCTCCGAGTCGAACTTCAATTCTCACGAGACCTTCCCGAACAAATCATCGTCTTCCCAACCCAATCGAAACAGATGACACAAACGTGCACGTGGTGCACTTGCACCAACGCCGCCGACTACCGATGATCGTCGCGACCATCCTCACTGACCACTCGAACACACTCGATCACTAATCCAAACCCAGATTTCACGAAAACCCAATCAAACAAAATCGAGCAAAAATCTCGATCAACTGGAAACACCATGGCCGGAAAACCTTCACCGTTACGACGCCTCCCACCTCGAGATCAACTATCCACTTCACCATTGCTTCGACACTTCATCCAGCTTCAATTCCCATAATCGCGAACGATTCCGGTCACGAATACAAATCGCAATTATCACGACAACGAAGCCCAAAAAAACAACAGCTAAAACCCTAGTTGGTTCGAATTCGATCAATTCAGACATTGGAAAAATTCGATTGTATTTTTCCCATCATCTCCAACACTCAAGCTAGCTTCGACCCAGATAATAGCTCCGATCAACACGCCGATCATCGGCAATCAACAAAGATACCCAAAACGTACCTTTCGAAAATTCTCATGAATTAACAATTTAAAAATTATGATATGTATATTAAAATTCACCATTTTCAATCATGATTTCATTCATGTAATTCAAATTAGAATTTAAAGAAGTTGATTTTTAACAAATTTCTTAGTTTCACTGTTAATCCTTTACTTTAAAATTTTCTGTTGTTTTTAAAATCATGAAACTATTTTTATGATCAACAATACACTGCTATAATCACTTTGTATTCAAGGATCCAAGCTTAAATTTGCATGAATACAGAGATATGAAATTTTCTTTAGAAAATTAAACTCTGTAAGTAAAAACAGAGAAAATGTATATATTCAGGAAGCTTATATATACACATACAATTCATATTTCAACATGCATTCACAACCAACATTCATATAAAGTAATATATCATCACAATAAAATCAATCACATACATCAAAGTTTAAATCATAGATTTTTAAAACTGTTTTTAAAAATGTTTACTCACCAATTTTCAAAAAGAACAGAGAGCAGAGGCATTTTCTTAATTCCTGGAATTGCACTTTGATCTGGAAAAAGCTTTTGATTTTCTTTGTTATTGAAATCCCTTGCATGCTTGATTTGTTGAAGTTGAATAAAATGCTTGCAGATTTAAATTCCAGGCTTGATTTTGCTTTTGGTTTCAGTTTTCAGGTTTGTAATAGTTTTTGGTTTGTAGCTTGATTCAGTTGAATTGAATCTGCTTTTCCAGTTTTGATTTTCTTTTGAATTTAGAAAAGATGGAGAGAAAAAAAGATGGAGGAAGAAAAGATTCGAACTGAGAAAATGAAGACCAGATTTCTTCTTTAACTACATTATTTATAAATTAAATTTTAAATGAAGATAATGTTGCCACTTGTTTTATTGCATGCATATACAAATGTTAATGCATGTTTCATTATCTTACAAATGTTGTTAAGATGGCTAATATGGTTACACATGTTACTTAAGTATTTTTAATAAATTTTTATTTAATTTAAATGTAAAGATAAACTTACATACTTTAATTCTCTTAATAAATAAAATTTACATATGTATAAATAAATTACTTTAAAAGAAATTATTCTAAAACTAATTATAATTCAAATATATCTTATACATGTATTTTTATAACCTTTTAAATTTAAACACTTTAAAGAATACAAAATAAAACTTTATTTAAACTATCATTTTTAAAATAAACAATTATCTTATATTTTGAAAACAATTGAATTAATCTAAACTAACCTTTGAAAAATATTAATTTTAAAACAAAGCTTTAAATCACAATTCATACATATATAAATTATCAATAGATTAAATTAAATTCAAAACAATCCAAATTATAACATATACATACATATATATTACAATTTGAAAATTCATCTTTTATTTAAACAAAAGATTCTCTATTCACAATATATATATCAATATATACATTATAAATAGAATCTATTTTTATTAGCTTTGAAAGATAAATTTTATCCATTTTAAATTATTAGAAAAGATCTAATATTACCAAATTAAATAATTATTAGCCTATAAAGGATTAAATTACCAATTTAAATTAAAATTATAAGGGAAAATTATCAATCCAATTAAATTATTAATACTGATTATTAAATTGATATTGCCCAAAAATCCCGGGATATCACACCGACTTTCCAAAACGTACCACACTCTTCAAAGGTGATACCATAATGAAAACCTTATCTCCAACTAAGAACTCTAGGTCCTTATCGTAGCTCTTCTGTCTGGACTAAGCTTCCTTCATCCTTCCCCGGATTAACTCAATATTCTTTGATGCCTCTCTAACCAAATCTGGACCTAGGACCAATCTGTCTCCGGTCTCCAACCAACATGCTGGTGATTTGCATGGTCTCCTATACAAAGCTTCAAATGGTGCCATTGCTATACTAGTCTGATAACTATTATTATAGGAAAATCAACCAAATGTAGGTGATCCTCCCAAGATCCACCAAAGTCCAATACACAAGCTCTCAATAAATCTTCGAGTACCTTATTGACTCTCTTTGTCTGCCAATCTGTCCGAGGGTGTTATGCGGTACACATATTAAGCTTTCTACCCATTACTTCCTGTAGACTCTTCCAGAATACACTAGTGAACAATGCATCTTTGTCACTGACTATACAACTAAGAACTCCATGCAGTCTAACTATGTTCTTAAGGAACAACTTAGCTAAAACAGGTGTCGTTCTGGTAGACTTAACTGGAATGAAATGAGCACTCTTAGTCAACCTGTCCACTATAACCCATATACTTTCACTACCTCTATTTGACCTTGGCAACCCATCTATAAAATTCATGGATATCGAATCTCATTTCAAAACTGGAATCTCTACAGGCTGTAATACCACTTGGTTTCTTATATTCAGCTTTCACTTGTTGATAGTTTGCAAACTGTCTAACCCATAAGCCAACATCCCTCTTCATGCCTTACCAATAGAAGCTCCTCTTCATATCCTGATACATCTTGGTTCCTCCAGGATGAATAGTAAACTTGGATTGATGACATTCTCCAAGAACTCTTTCCTTAAGTCTTCCACATTTGAAACACACAACTGTCCCTTCTTTCTTAGCCACCCTCTCTGGTCAAGGCTAAAGTCCTTTAAATCGTCGATCTTTGTTCTAACCTCAAGTCTTCTGATCCTCTCAGCTAATACCGGATCCTCCTTCTTCTTAGAAGTAATTTTCTCAATCAATACTGGTTGAGCTTCTAAACAAGACAACCTGCTGGTACTGTGGCTAGAACCAGCAGTCGATCTTAACTGCATATCACAACCGACTAAAGCTTCTAATTCCTTCCACTTTGCCAACATAGCTAACACCACATTCTGATATTTCCTGCTAAGGGCATCAACCACCTTATCACCTTTCCTTGGTGTATACTCTATACCAAAATAATAAGTAGCCAAAAACTCCAGCCACCTCTGCTGTCTCATATTCAACTCCTTCTGAGAGAATAAATACCGTAAAGACTTAGGATCGGTATACAACTCAAATCTCTCCCCTAAGAGATATTGTCTCCAAATCTTTAATGCGAAGATCACAGATGCCAACTCCATATCATGAGTAGGATATCTAACTTCATGTGGTCTAAGCTGCCTAGATGCGTAGGCGATGACTTTACCACTCTGCATCAACACTGCACCTAATCCAATTCCACATGCATCTGTATATACCACCAATGCTTGGTTTCCGTCTAGAACTACTAATACTGGTGCACTGGTCAACAAATGCCTTAACTTAAGGAATGCCTCCTCACATTTGTCGGCCCAAACAAATCTCACTTCCTTCCTGGTTAGCTTAGTTAAGGGTGCTGCTATCCGCAAGAAATCCTTAATTTCCAGTAGTAGCCAGCAAGTCCAAAAAACTCCTAATCTCAATCACTGTCTCTAGTCTCTTCCAATTATTCACAGCTTCAATCTTAACTGGATCGACTGAAAACCCTTTCTCTGAAACCATGTGACCAAGAAAGTTTACTTCTTTCTTCCAGAAATGATATTTTTTAAACTTCCCTTTAGTTGATTCTGCCTCGGTGTCTCAGGCACCACTCTAAGATGAACTTCATGCTCTCTCTCATCCTTAGAGTATACCAGAATGTCATTTATAAACACTAGTACAAACCTATCCAAGTACTCTCGGAAAACTCATTTCATCAAATCTATGAAGAAAGCAAGTGCATTCGTCAATCCAAATGGCATTACCAACCACTCATATGAACCATATCTTGTTCGAAATGCTGCCAAAGGAATATTATCCTCCACCACTCTTAATTGATGGAAACCTTTCGCTAAATCCAACTGGGAAAGCACTCTTGCTCCACTTAATTGATCAAACAGATCATCTATTCTTAGCAAAGGAAACTTATTCTTAATTGTCCTTTCGTTTAACTTACAATAGTCAATACACATCCTCAACGACCCATCTGGATTCTTCATGAACACCGCAGCCGCTCCCCAAGGTGAACTGCTTGGTCTAATAAAATTCCTTCCTTCTAGATCCATTAGCTGCACCTTCAATTCCTTTATCTCGGTTGGTGTCATCCTGCTAGTTGGTCTACTTACAGGTTCAACTTCTGGAACAAGATGTATTCTAAACTCAACGACTCTTTTCCTAGGTAGTCCAGTGACTGGCTCAAAGACATCTGCAAACTCTCTTGCTACCTGAACCTGACTTAACTCATTTCCTACCTCCATGGCATTATGCATAGCACTAACACTTCGGTCAGTATTCTCTACTGAGAATATCACTCGGTTATGACTATCAGGGTGTCTCAGTGATATTTCCTTATCTTGGTAAAATATTCTAGCCTTATACATACTCAACCAATCCATACCCAAAATGAACCCAAAGTCTATGAAATCAATAACATACAAACTGCATGCAAACTTATGACCTAATAAGTCAAGTTCTAACTAGTCACATCTTAACCCAAGAGTTGCATACCCTCCTATTGGATTCGCAACCCTTAAGGAAGTAACAAGGTAGGTGGGTTCTAAACATAATCTATCAACCAAACACTGAGATAAAAATGAATGTGATGCACCGGTAACAAAAAGTACTCTAACTGAAATACTCTAAATCAAAAGTGTACCTTCCATCACAGTCTTTCCTTTATCAGCTGCAGTAGGCCTAGCTGGTCCTATAGCAAAAACTTTTCCTTTGTCCTCCCTAACTAGCTCTGGACACTGATTCTTGTAATGCCTAATTTGATCACGGTTGAAGCATTTCACATTCTTCTTAACTGCAGCTTTCTTCCCGTTTCCTGACAAGTATTCATTAGCAAAGTGATCTTTCTTGTCACACTTATAGCAAACTACCTCAGCCTTTGACTTCTTGGTATTATCTCCCTTCTAGGTTGCCTTCTTAAAGAACTTCCACTTCTTCCCTTGAGAACCCTGGGTTTCTACTGACTTCTCTTTAACTAAATCAGCAAGCAATTCCTCATGGCGAATAGCCATCTCCACCACTATATTACAAGGATCATGGACATGGGTCATGGTCATCCTAGCAAGCACGGGCCTCAGTCCCCGAATGAACTTCTCATTCCTTTTGATGTCAGTATCTATAATAGCATATCCATATCTAGACAGCTTTTCAAACTTAGTAGCATACTCCACTACTGACATCTCTCTCTGAACTAAATCCATGAATTTCTTCATCGGCTCAGACTTAGAAAAATTTGACACAAACTTCTGCTCAAATCTTGTCTTAAAATCAGCCCAAGTTAATTGCTCTTCCAAAACTTCGGCAGTGACACTATTCCATCAATGTAGTGCTGACCCCTGCAACTGCCTAGAGGCCAACCTCCTCTTTTTCCCATCATTCAGACCCAAATCAGTAAATATACGCTCACAATGCTACAGCCAATTTTGAACTTCTACGGCACTCTCCGTTCCCAAGAACGGCTTCCCACCCAAACTGGTGTAAATCTCTACTCAACAAAGCAATATTCCCAACTTGAGCCACGGGATTAGCTCCTCCTCCATTTCCAGCAACTCCAGTAGTAGCTTCAGCTTGCATCAAACCGGCAAAGAACTGATACATAACCCCCATATCTACTGGTGGATTTACAGCACTCACATTGGCTTCAGCATTTTGGTTACTAGCATTAGCCGGTCGACCCGGGTTTCTCCTGGTAGTGGGTCGAGCATTTCCGATGGTTGTGGTGCTTCCTCCACCAAGATTTCCTCTTCCGTTTCCTGCTTCCATATCTTCTTTCTCGCAAATCTACATACGAGTCTTAGTACGTTACAGAAGAACAGTCTAAAAGAGAGGGGAATACGTACTTATATATATCTAAATATCAATTACAAATACGTTACTATAGCGTTAACCCAAACCCCGATCATATTTTAAAATTCATTGGATTATGTTTGAAAATCTTTTAGGTTTAACTTTCTTTTAAAGTTTCATAAACATATGCTTCGATACCAACTTGTAACATCTCCCTATTTGAAGGCCTAAAACTAACGGCTACGGATGCTGCAATCAACCATAGTTATTAATCCTCGACGACTAAACACGGCGATATTAGATACATTGATACACAGAAACATAAGAATATGGAAAAAATTAAACAGCAAAACAAATTCCACATTCCATTTAAAAATATTCCAAATTGATTACATAATCCTAATTCGTAGAGCACGTTCAAATAATATATAATTATTACAAAATACGCCAAGAGCGACATATGAAGATGCTCCTTTGGTAGATCAGAGTATATAGATAAGCAAGAAACCAATTTGCCTTTACAACAAAAAACACACAGCAGAAATAAAAGAACTCTAATAACAATCTTTCTTCCTGCACGTCCTTGGAAGATTTTATTCGTCTAAAAGAACACCTGGAAACCTTAACTCTCAATCTACTCAAAATCAATTGAGTACCCGAGAATTTAAGGGGAAAACAATAAAACTTCGAGTCAAACATAAAGCCTGGAATGAATAATAATTTACCATCTCAAACCACTTAGTTATCTAGGGAGACCACGCCGCTTAGCGAAATGGGTTTCCCCTCACTAGTATCATAAAATATTTATAAAACCATATAATGTGCTTCTGCATCCACAATGGTTAAAACATAGTATTTCAAAACATTATGATGATATCCACAACAATTAAATCAATTCTGGATTACCCATCCCCATTCATTCTGACTATCTATCTCAATTATAGTTTCTAGGGTTACTATTAACCTGTTAAATGTTAAGGACTACCTGTCCAATTACTTAGTTTTCATGGGATCATTAAGAACCTATTGGTAACTCCAATATCTTATTTCTTGTCCTAGTTTTCATGGGCTAACCAGGAACCTATTGGCTCACTGCCAATATTTTTAATCTGGATATAATTTACATGGGCTAACTACAAACCTACTGGCCCCTGCCAATTTCAAGTCATAGTTTTCATGGGCTGGCTATGAACCTAATGGCCCCTGCCAATATCATACAGTTTTCATGGTCTTATTGTAAACCTATTAACCCCTGCCAATGTCTGTAATTAAAATTTTAATGTCTATTAAGTTATATTCACTACTGGGTCAACCTAATTGGTTATTCTGCCCTTTCCCCAAAATACAGTTATGGGTTAATAACAAAGTGAATAACATTTTAAAATCTTTATTTATGACATGGTTATTACTTTAAATTGAGATTGGGTTTATGTTTTGAAACCATAAAAACATCTCTTTTGAAACCTCTGGATAGCATTCTTCAAAAGCAAAAGCCTCTTTTCAAAACATTGTATACATACCTTTCGAAGCCATAAATAAACATTCTCTTTCGAAACCTATTATACCTTTCGATGGTATCAAATCATCTTTTTAAAATATAGAGCTTCAAAACAAATGAAAGTGACCCTTTGAAAGTATTAGGTTTACTCATTAAAAACATCATTTGGGTCAAAATGGTTATATACGAAAGTATCTCCTTCGAAACCAACAAAATTAGTTTTGGGGAAAAATTGATGGTGTCGGAACCATTTTAGTCGAAAGCAAAACCTTTAAAACAAAAACTTTGAAGGACAGAGTCGAAGCCCCAACTCCTTCAAAAGCATTCAGGAAAAAGGCTTAGGTTAAAATAGAAGTAACCCCTTCGACAACATAGATGACTTCAATGCAGTCGAAAGGAGGATTTAGCGGCTTGATTTCAACTAGGACCAAAACCTACCCTTTCGAAAGCAATTATTTAAAGGAAAAAGGTACTCCTTCGAAAGCAAATGCTTTAACAAAATATGACAACCTCCTTCAAAAGCTAAGTAAAAATATTTTCGAAAGCACATGTTTCGATTATGTCGAAAGCTTTCGGTAAAACTAGGCAAGGATTTTAACTTATGAAACATAGCAGGGTTTCGACTCCATAGGAAGCTACCCTTTCAACACCAAGGCTTCCGCCTTCCTTCTAATCCACTTCATACCATCTAAGTGATATCTTGTGTATTGGTTTCGACTATGGCGGTTTCTACTGCATTGGTTTCGACTCGAACGAGGCAGAACCAAAGGAGTCAAAAGGTACTTACTAATAGTGGTGGATTACCCTTTTCTAGTTTAAAGGCTGAATTATAGCAACTTTTAGTGATTACTTTCTAACAACTTGCCTATTTCTAAACTATTGATTGGTTGTCATAAAAACTTTTCAGAAACTTTACCTTTATAACTGCTACATTAATATTAGATTAAAATCATTGAAAAGTGCAACGTTTTAGCTCTTCCATATACTAAAACTGATTATTTCAAAAAAGTCCTTTTCAAATAATTTATTTTTCTTAGTAAATCAATTAGGAAAAATCCCCAAAAATTACAGAAATTCAATTTCATCAGGTAATCAAACATATTAAAATTTTAGACCCAATTTCTTCCTGAAATTCTCGAAATAAATTTTAAACCCAATTATATCATATTTTTCAATAAAAAATCATAATAAAATTTCCATAGCTTGGAAAATTCTGAAAATTAAAACCCATCTCCAAAACCATATTTTACTTAACATAAAAATTTTCCATGGCAATCAAAAATCATATATTCTCTATTTTATGTCTAAACCGTGCAAATTCATGTGCTTATGAATTAAAACAAATCATCATAATATAACTCAAGCATATCATCATCCATTTTATAAAAAAACGAATTTAAATCATAAATCCAAAACCATATAATCATAGAATAAAAATAGAGATGGTAGTAGATTATTATTCACCTTAAACTTGATAAGGAATTTGAGATTTGTTGCTGATTAATCCTCCCTAGCTTTTGATTAAAATTCCTCTTCTCCTTTGTTAATGGCCGGCTCTATTATTGTTCTTGCGTTTATTTTGATTTGAGGAATAAAATGAATGTGAATGGAAAAAATGAGAAGTTATAGCCGTGTATAATTAATTGGTTAATTTACTAATATGCCTATGTGTAGTTTAATTAACCAATAAACCGATTTAAACCCCATTTATCTTATTAATAAGCACGGCCCTATATAGTTTATTCAAATCTCAATCTCCTTATCATCATTATTCTATTTTATTTATCTAATTAAATCTTCTGAATAATGTTATAAAAATTTAAGGATGTTATAGTTTGTCTCGCTCAGATAGCAAAAGACGTTGGTGAGAATGTTGCTCAAGAGAGGGATCCAAGATTTGAGTTAAATAGCCATGGAATTTTGAGAATGAATGGTCGGTTATGTGTTCAATATTTTGACGACATCAGACAGGAGATTCTTACAGAGAGTCATTATTCTAGGTTGATGGTACATCCAGGGGTCACTAAGATGTATTAGAATATGTGACGGGCTTTCTTATAGGAAGGTATGAAGAGAGACGTTTCTATCTTTGTGAGAAGGTGTGCTGACTGCCAACTGGTAAAGGGTATTCATCAGAAGACGGTCGGTTTGCTTCATCTGTTGGAGGTCTCGAAGTGGAAGTGGGAGCGGATTTCCATGGATTTTATTGATGGTTTATCTAGATTGAGGAGAGGTAACAATGGCATTTGAGTTATTGTGGATTGGTTAATTAAGAGTGTGCAGTTCTTACTAGTTAAGACAACGAGGACGGCTTCTAGTTTGGCTCATCCGTATGTTAGAGTGGTTGTTAGGCTTCATGGCATTCCATGTAATATAGTGAGTGATCCAGGTCCGATCTTAACAAGTCATTTTTGGATGATTTAACATGATGTGCTCGAAATGAATATTAGTTTGAGTACAGCTTATTATCCTCAGATAGATGGGCAGACTGAGAGGGTAAATTGGGTTTGTGAGATTTACTTAGAGCTTGTATTCTTGACTTTGGAGGATCTTGGGAGGATCACTTGTCGGTTGTTGAGTTCTCTTATAACAATAGTGTTCAAGCAAGTATTGGGATGGCACCTTTTGAGGCATTATGTGGAAGGCTGTGTAAGTCTTCTTCGTGTTGAGTAGAATAGAGAGATCACTTAGTGCTTGGAATAGATATGATCAGTAAGACAATGGATAAGGTAGCAGAGATTAGAAAGCACTTGAAGGTAGCTCATAGTAGGTAGAAGAGCTTGCTGATGTGAGACGTCGAGATTTGGAGTTCTCAGTTGGGGACTGTGTGTATCAAAGTTTCTCCAATAATAGGTGTAGTTCGGTTTGGTAAGGGAGGGAAGTTAGCGCCACGTTTTATTGGGTCCTTTTCAACACTGGAGAGAATAGGCACTTTGGCTTATCGAATTGAGTTACCATCTAAGCTATCGGGGGTACATGATGTTTTTCACGTATCTCATCTACGGAAGTATGTACATGATCCTACTTTGATTATCGAGCCATTACAGCATGTGGATTTGGAGGTTGAGCCCGACTTGACCACCAACATATTCGAATTATTGATTATGATACAAAGAGGTTGAGGACTAAGATTATGTTATTGGTCAAGGTGCAGTGGAGTGAGGATGTTCTAGATTGCACTTGGAAGTCAAAGGACAATATTAAGGCCTCTTATCCATAGTTGTTTATTAGTTAGTAGATTTTGTTGTATCTTATCCTTTGTTGTGTACTCACCGTGTATAGTGGAGTTACTTAGCTTGTATCTTTGTTATATGTAGTTTGAGAAGTATTCTATATGTATACCTTTCTTCTATTCTCTTTGTGTCATTCTTGTTTGGATTTTGAGAATGAAATATCCTTGAGGGAGAATGTAACGATCCAGAAATTCGAATACTTCATCTCGAATATCTCAGCCTTTAGAAAAATATTTAAATATTGAAAGTATGATTTTATAACCTTGTTAAACACTTTTTAATTAGTAATTAATGTTAGAAAACTTATTTTTGAAATGTGTTTAAAGAAAATTCTTTCATTAGGTATTGAAAATGTGATCGAAAAACGTTTTGTTAAAAATCGGCTTTTTGTTAAATAAAATGTTAGAACCTCATTTCCTGATATTTTGATAATAACAATTATATGTGTTTATCTAACCAAGTTTTATAGGAAAATATTGAAGACCAGATTCCAGATTGATGGACGTAATCATTTACAGGTTATAGAGTCTGTGTCTAGTTAGTAATATATGTTAAAATCTCTCCTAATTGGTATAGATGCACAAGCTATTGAATATACACATTTGTTTTCAAAAGAAGTTTTAAAGATATCCGAATTAGCAGAATTCACACGTCTGAATCATAAATTCAGACATCTGACTGCTGAAGCAAATCAATTTTTAAATAGAAAATTTAGACGTCTGAACACAATATTCAAACGTCTGGATAAGGTCTAAAATGAAATATTTCGACACTGCCTTGTTATCTCCTACATTCAGAAGACTGGATTTTAATTCAGAAGTCTGAGTTAAAATTAACGGGTAGTTTTCGAAAGGTTGCTTCTCTACCCTGAACAGAAACAATGTTAATTTCAACAGTTGCTTCTATTCTGATTCATGGCAACTCTTCACTAATCAATGCAACCTTTAACAACTATAAATAGCAAGCAATTTCAACACTTTTTAAAAAAAAATTCTTGTTTTGATTTCTATACTCTATAATCTTGCTATTTGCTTTCAAGTTTTACAAATCAAACTATTTGATCACCAAATACTCAAGCTTACTCTTGTGTGGTCAACTAGACTTCCTTTCTTCATATAATACATTATATACCATAAAGGAGAAGATTATAGGAAGGGTGTACTTATATTGACTTATCAGTGCTATTTCAGAGCATACTCAATCAGAAACATTTCCATTTGTATTTAAAGTCTTGTTGTAGTATCCTCAGGCAATAGAAGTCCTGTTGTAGTATCCTCAGGTAGAAGAAGTCATGTTCGGTTGTCTAGGCGGTGTAATACCATTCAGACGTCTGAATAAGGTCTAAAATGAACTATTTTGGCGCTGCCTTGTTATCTCCTACATTCAGAAGGCTGAGTTTTAATTCAGAAGTCTGAGTTAAAATTAACGGCTAGTTTTTGAAAGGTTGCTTCTCTACCTTGAACAGAAAAAATGTTAATTTCAACAGTTGCTTCTATTCTGATTCATGGCAACTCTTCACTAATCCATGCAACCTTTAACAACTATAAATAGCAAGCAATTTCAACACTTTTTTTTAACAAATTCTTATTTTGATTTCTATACTCTATAGTCTTGCTATTTGCTTTCAAGTTTTACAAATCAAACTATTTGATCACCAAATACTCAAGCTTACTCTTGTGTGGTCAACTAGACTTCCTTTCTTCATAAATTACATTATATACCATAAAGGAGAAGATTATAGGAAGGGTGTACTTATATTGACTTATCAGTGCTATTTCAGAGCATACTCAGTCAGAAACATTTCCATTTATATTTAAAGTCCTGTTGTAGTATCCTCAGGCAGAAGAAGTCCTGTTGTAGTATCCTCAGGCAGAAGAAGTCATATTCGGTTGTCTAGGCGGTGTAATACATGTTCCTCCGGGTGAAGCGAGGGTGTTGTTTAAATCCAGGAGTCTGGGACTGGACGTAGAACAGGAGTTCGAACCAGTATAAAAATCTCTGGTGTTATTTACTTTACTGCTTTTACTATTTACTTACTTATTCCGCATAAGTAGTTTATCCATATTACATGATCCTATAGCACATAGTAACTTTCATAAAAGTTGTTTGAACTTTTGGATAGTGAATGATAATATAAGAGATAATAACAACAACTTCAATCTTCTATCTTCCTTAGACAAAATTAATCAATCTAATTACTTCTAGAAGGGAACAAAGTGGAGAGTATTAAGGCATGAGACATGCCACTTTATAAGGCACAAAACAAGGCATCGCTTTAGGCAAGGATCTAGGAATGGAAGGTGGATGGAAGCCTCTTCTTTGGCTGGCCATAAGAGGGCATGGTAGGTCATTTAACCACTTACTAAAGCCTATAAATAAGCAACCACAGTCTCATTGCTCAGTTACCGATTCACTTGAAAAGAATTCACTCTTTTTCACTCTTATCTCACAAACTTCTTTAATTTGGAGCATCTTTATCAAACACTATCAAAACTTCTCCAAACTCTCGTTGTCGTCCTAATATAACATATAACATCATTCCACCACCTCAAAACCAGAATAACTAAAGCCCGTCTCCTAAAACCCCTTGAGGCCATGAGAAATAGGCAATAAATTGCCTTGGCCGAGCCCATTTTCTACCTCCATCTCCCCTTCGTCGTGCTTATCTAGAGTCTTCTCTCTCTTGTTCGTGTGCTTGGGTTGTAGGTAGGAAGGTTGTTGTGTTGTTGCAAGGTAAAGGTTGAAAATAGCTAGCTTAAGTTAGTTGAAAAGTGAGTTATCTCACTCATAAATCAAAACCATAAACTTGTCACTAGTTTAATCAAAAACATGTTAAAATTACTTGTTATAAACTATGATAATATTCCCTAACTACTTAAAGTTATAACCCATAATTATGTGCTCTACAAATCATGTGATTTGTTTAATTAGTTTGCCTTAAAAAGCCTATAATTGTGTTGTTTAAATTTAGTATATTTGAACATTTAATATAGACATGTTAATTAGTACATGTTTAGTAGTAATGTGGTTTGAATTTAGAATCATATATGTGTATAAAATTGAATGACAATAAATGATGAATTCAATACGGAATTGTCCGTATAGTGATAGTTGCTATAAACGTACTTTGAAATCCCTTCCTTTTATCTCACTTTTTAAACCCTGCATTTTTGGTTATTTTGGGTATATAATGATTTACATACTTATAGAAGTATAAGAGATAGTAAGAAGGGAAGTTTTAAAGAAATGTTGTTTATAAAAAAAGTTAATAAGGTTATGGTCCATATAGCGATAGTCGCTATAGAAACACTTTGAAAAACAAGTTTTAACAAAGTTTAAATTGTTGTTAATTTGGATATTTATGAAATCTTTTCAAGTGAGTTTTATAAAATATATATAAGTATTTTAAAAAGAGTTAGAAGTTTAACTATATTTTTTAAATAATTATTTTGGAGATTTAAAGTAAAGGTTATTCCTATTTTATATACACAAAACTTATTTATTTTATTAATATTGTAAAGGTTTTCAAAATCGATATTAACTATTTTTAAAGTAATATATCCTGCAATGATTTATATCTTATTTATAAGTAATTTATAGACATTTATTTATATATAAGTCTATAAAACTATTACTAACTCTTTTATTATAATAAGAACTTTGATACACTTTCTTCCTTAACTTTTTTTAAATTTTGTATTCCTTATTAAATAAAAGTATTATGCATATTCACATAATTTTAAAAGAGTTTCTAACTTATTTATATAAGTAATTTCAAAATACTATTGTTTTAGAAGAAGTGATGAAAAGTAACACTTACGTAATGACCTTAGTTTGATTATTTATGGAGTGTTAATATTACTATGCTTAACACTAAAAGCCGAATGAGATTGGCTTATTTATTTGTGAGAGTCAAGATTGATATTCAAGTAGGGATGTAGCAATAGAGCTATAACCTACTGGCTTCCTCTTGGTCGAGGAATAGTTAAGCTGGAAGATTGGAAACGTGTTAAGTATACGAACCTTGATATCTAAAAAAACGTTTAAGACTTGATAGTCGATTAGTCGACTACTCATCTTGACCAAACATAACTTAGGAAGTATACGAAAGGCTTCATGTATTTATACCAATGATAACCTTAGGAGGAGCATTGGTACGAAATGCCTCTAGCTTTTAGTTACTTCTAAAAGAATCGAAAATAAGTTAACCCAAAATTCATCGATTTTTTTGAAGAGTCCGAGACCGATAAGTGTTTTGCTTACCGAATACCACTTCAAAAGTAGTATATAGTTCAGTTTTTAGAAGAGGTTATTGAGATGAATTCTGTTCGAGTAAGAAGACTCATGTGAAAGATGCCAAACGTAGCCTCGACATCGGAAAATGACTAAAGATGGAGTAGGATGCACAATCCTGGGTTTAGCCAACCTAAATAAAGGGTACATCAACTATAATTATCTAGAGTATGCTTATAGATATTGCTAGCGGGAGTTGTTGATACTTGGATCACGTGTTAGGGAGTATGCTAGTTATGTTTACCTTATGGTATATTTTATCTAGAGATATATGACACTCGAAAGGTAGTTTCTGGCTCTAGTCATGGAGATTGGTCTTGGTAGTATTACTAGGGAAGTCTCAATGAAAAATCCATATACGAACGTACCTTAGCTTTTTCAAATATACTCTAATATTGTTGTGTTGTGAGATGCAAGCAACACAGGTATTTTCATATTAACATTACACACCTTGGACGTTATTTATAATATCACATAATGTAAATATCTATTGAGTTGGTTCTTTCGAGGGGAAACCAATCCGGTGATTTGGTTGGTATCGGAAGTACTGTTATGTGTTTATACGCATCTTTGAGTTTCTCATACCAGACTTATGTCTGACATGTAGTGTTTCTTTTCCCAAAACTCCTCGTGTACTATTTCGAGTAGTTTGAGTAAAGCTGGTCTTAGGGTAGGATGTTTCAAGCTTATGGAGACAAGCTAGATTCTTCCACCTATCTATCTATCTATTTTCATTTCTGTTCACTATTATGTGTGTATTCAACATTGTGAGGACATGTAGTTATTACTGTCCAGGCTGATTATAGAACTTAGTCATTTTTAAATTTGAGATTCATGAATGTTAGAGTAACTCTTTGAACTATAGTTCTGGTATATTATATATTATCATTCCGCGTGTGAGGTTCTGATATTGTGTTCTTCTTTCTTGTTCTGTTTCTTTTATTTTACCCTAACTTTCTATCTTTCCGGCACTTGGGTGATCGACACATGAATACCGTGGATGTATTTAGCGTCAACATTCGGGGATTCAAAAGGCGATCGTTACAACTATTGTTAACACCAATTCTCTTCATAAAAAATATATCACTTTGCACTTATGGAATTTGGTAATGTTAGAAATCCAATCGTTCATATTCAACTCTATAGTCCAATCGCAAAGTTCTTGGTTCAATAATAACAATTATTAGTAACCAAAATTCTCTAGTCAGAGACTTTGACTTTGAGTTGACTTCATTTGACTGTGATATTAACCTCATATAATTGAGAAGACGAATCCTCTCTTGAATAGTGTTTCATTTCCAATGCTTCCACTCGACCCAATCATAATAGTTCGATGGGCATTGTGCCACAGTTTAACTATAATCAAAGTGAAGATTCCACATTGAAGATTAACAGTATTCTCAAGTCAAGAAAACTGTGTAATTTTGTCACCTTAATATTTTCTATTTGACCTTTGTTATATTAACCAACAGAAAAATATTGAGTGGTTCATTCCGTAGTTATCCAATAATTATCATTACGTAACCTCTTGGTGGCCCCGGTGGGTATGAGTAATTCACTACCCAACATTTGGAGAGCGTTACGTACTCTAGTTTCAATGGATGTATCGATATCCAGTTTCGATACATCTTGATTAGGAATATTTAAAATGGTATATTTATTTTCATTGTAATAAATTACTCACGGTTACAACACTTCGTAGCTGCTATCACAAAATATACAATTTATTGATTTTCTATTAAATATACTTTTTATTGGATTGATTGATTAATATAACACATTGTATCAAATATATATTAGAAAGAAAACACCTTTTATATCAAATAAGATTGGTTATCGAGTTAGATATGTGTTACTAATTACATAATTGCCACTATGGCATACCTCTTACTCTATCAACCTCCCACTTGCACTTAGGGTCAATTATGGTATCTTATTCCAACTTCTCCAATCTATTTCCTCAAAACCAATTAGGTCAATCCCTCAGTGAACAGTATGATATTATGTTTCAATTATCTACTATGTCAACCAACTCTCTTCGACGCTGATAAACTACATTTATCATGTGGAATAATTTGAAGTATGTCTCTTAACTTCTTGTGAAATCTCAGTTCTATTACGAACTATATTGCAACGTTGTTATCATATAACAATGTTATGGGATTCTCAACACTTGGAATCACCCTCGGCTCAGTTATAAATTTGTCCATTTATTATATATATAAATTGCTTTTATTGTGGTGTTATTCAAGTCAATGTACTTAGCATTTACGTTGAATCATACACAATCACTTATTTGGAACATTTCCAACTAAAGCTTATTGATTAGTTTTGAACATGAATTTGATATTGACGTGCAATACACAATATCACTTATGAAGTTTGAGTCTGATTACACCTTCATAAAGAGTTTGCTATTTCTATAAATAATTCTCCAGTATTTTTTAAATACACGAGAACACTCCAAACTATTTTTTAGCGATTTTTAATTTGGATTTGGTATTTTCTTTATGTATCAAATACATAAATAAATTACGATATCATCAACATCATTTGCAAATCCTATGTTAAGTTATTAAAACAAATAAAAACTGATTTTAACACAAGTACATCGTTAACAATTAGCAATGCGTTGTTTACTTATGGTCCAGAAATATCTATGTACCTATTAACATTCGTTCTTATGAATGCACGCTTCCTTTGCATTTTGACTAACAATGAAACTATTTGATATTTCTATCAAAATATTTATTTAATTCCTATGCTTATAAAATGATACTTTCTACATTTCTTGGATCTTATCCAAAATCAACAAACTCAATACGCTACCACTGACCTCGAGACACTTTGGTTATTATGTGTGAATAGTTTGGTCTAAATCATTATTTGTTTCAACAAATACATACCAAAACATAAAGTCATGCCATGCGATAATTTTGTAAGTAAAATACGATCCAACTTGAGCACATCGAATGGTGAATCTGTAACATTAGATTCAACGACTGAAATTCATGGTATTATTCTTGTCAATGTGTCCCACTATATTCCAACTACATTTGTATTTCTCTTAAAGACACATTTGCGGCCAATGGATTATATCCATTCGGATACACCTATCAAAATCATATACTAATAATGTACTTGGAATCTATTTCGAATCTGCACATCGTACCATATCATAGAGTTAATACTCTTAATGGTTTAATTAAACAACCAAGGATTATTTATTCAAGATATTAACAAGAAACCCACCGTTTCTTTTTAATGTACAAGAATACTCATTAGACATTCTAATATATTACGTTCATTGGGTTTGGTTAATTTCATTTCATTCCTTGTAATCAATTTTATCATTAGATCGTATCCAAATTCACTTTATACCAATAATTTCTTAAAGAAACCCCTTTGTTACAAAGTTGGTATTTCTTGAAATAACATTTGTTTCTCAGTGCAAGAGAATGGGCATTCATGAACGTTTTATGAATTGCCTTATAATCTGATTTTTTTCATTAGTTCACAATATATTTATGTTCATAACATAAATCAGTCGTCCAATGACTATCGTTTCCAAAATTCTCTTGGGATGAGTCATACAAGATCCCTTACATACAATTATTATGTACAATTTTTTGACTCGCACAACTTGTCAACTCCTTGGCTTAGGATATGTAGGGGTTTCTTATAAACCCTTATCTCATATGGTTTTGTAAACTAATCTTTGGATGATATTAATTTTAACCTTGCATGCTACTCTTAAGTGTACATCTCATAGAAAGAATTTAACTCAACTTCACTCATCATCAATTGTGCTTTTTATAACAAAGTTACTTACTCCTTATCAATACATCATGTATTATATGGAGGAGTTACCTTAGAGACTGAATCTTTATTCATATTAGGTACATATGGAACCTTTCCAATACACTCACCCATTCGATCAAATCGAATCATTTCTATCGCATGTTTATTTAATTTCATTTTATATTTTATAAGCTTATTATAGACTTATATGTGTGTATCAAATACACATGTCCATGTCTGTGGTAACTCGTTGGTGAATATGACAAAGTATGTGAAACCATTTTGGTATTAATAAACCTATGATTGCATACATCTATATGTATCAATCTGAAGAGTTCATCAACTCTTATAACGCTCCCACGAAATGGATGCATAGTCGTTAATTGTTTGAGACATAATTAACTAGCATTATATGATTTATAATCATATAAAAATTATTTCTCAAAACTAAAGCTTAGTCTATAATTCCAAAATAATTGAAAATTATTTTAAATACTTCTGTATTTTCCAATGCATCACAAACACCACTATTATAGTTTTATTTTATAACGAATATTCTCAGTATTATGTTTAAATAAAACTATGCCTATTTTTCTGAAAAATAATTATTATTTTATAAATAATATTTGGTATGTTTTACGAAAACAATTTCACAACTTGATGCAATCAATAAGTGTTACATGGCTCTCTCCTACTATTTTTGCTATTCTTATAATAGCATGCTAAATTTGGAGGTCCATCATTCACTTAATATAGATCATTTATTTCATATACTACAACTAGTTTACAGTGGAGAGTTCTCCGATCAATTATCTTGAACTCAAAAAAATAAATCTCATAGAAAATAATTTTTCATATTAAAATACACTTTGGAACAGAAATCATATTTCTTATTCCAATGTTAATTATCAATTATTATTATTACAGTTCTCGTTTCTGATGTTTCTTTATGAAATAGAAATGAGTATTTACTCTTTTCATTGTGACGACCCGGAATTTTTGTATGTTTGAAATTGGAATATTTAATTAATTTTAAATATTCAGAGATTAATTATTAACTTAAATTTCAAATATCGCTGTTTATTGGGTGATTTAATTATTAAATTAAATTATTTGAAGTTGGATAAAATAGTAAATCTGGTATTCTAAGTTAATTAAAAATATTTTGAAAGCTCGTAAAATTCATATTTATAATACTGAAGGTGATAGAACTTTTAAATTTATTTTTAAAGATGTTTTGTTCAGTTTTAAAATATATCGTTTAAACCGATATTTCAAAATAGCCTTCCGGGGCACAGTCTCAGAATTTGAGGAAACCAGTTCCATTGGATCCGTAATATTGAATTATTATCGGATTTCAATTTTCGTAGTGTTTGGAGCTGTCGTGTGATCGTACGAGATATAAACGTCAAGAGAATAATTAACCGATGTAAATATCTTTATTTGATTTAAAAATCAAATCAGGGCCACCAATCTTTCATCTCAGCCGACCTACTCCTCTCTAAGTAATCACGTACTCTTTGTCTTATGAAACACGCCATTCTTTCTTCACGAAAATCAGATGGAACGGAAGTAAATTTTCGTTCAGAGAAATAAAAAATGGCAATCTTTGTTATAAATCACGTCGTTCTTTTCTTTCCCTTATCCCCTTCAATTCGAAATGAAATCGAATCAAAAATTCCCCCTTCTCAGTTTAAATTTGAACACGAAAAAAAATATCCAATCGCACTTACTTATTCATGAGCCCCTACTCCTGCTCGTCTCGAATCACCGTTCACCCAACAGCTAGGGTTTCTCGACCTACGTGAGGCAAGGCGGTAGGGCTTCGATCGAAGGGGGAAATCGCGTTGCGCTGCGCGCGTGTGAATGGGTGTAGTTGATCGCGATGGTGGCAGCTCTGAAGCGAGAGCAGCACTCGTCGTTGGTCGCGTGGGTTTGTGGTGAGGTCATGGTAGCATCGAGGGGTGGTCTCGAGGTCGACAAGGCTGAAGGAGGACGTGTTCGATCTTGATAGAGTTCGCGATGTGGTTAAAGGTAAGCATAGGAGTTTTCGCTGTCAGTTATATATTTATTAGTGAATCATTGTTAAATTCAAGTCTAATTTAATATATATATATATATTACGCAAGGAAAACAGAAATAAAAATATGTATTCTGGGTGATTAGTTGTTTAATAAACTTATCTAATTTTAGTCACTAAAAATAGTTTTATTTAAGGAATTGTGGACACACACATATATTAATATAGACAAATATTTTAATATATAGAGTAAAATAGGAAAAAAAATATTTAGAAAATCTTATATACCTATATGTAATTTTAATATTTATAGATAAGATTCTAAAAAGAAAAATAGGAATTTTAAAATGTCGAAGGATTTATTTAAATTAAATTTTTATAAAGTTTACTTAGCTTATTTTCAGAATGAAAGTAAATAAATATACATATATAAATTTCCAGTTACTAGTTTAATTCTGAAATAATGAGAATTTATTTGTTAAATTAGCTTATTTAATTACTTTAGCTACTAAGAAATTATTAAAGGAAATTAGTTAAAATTTAATTGCTAATTAATTAAATTTGTTTATGGTAAATAATTAGTTAATTAAATTTATTTAATGATAATTGATCATTCAGTTAGTTCGAATACTAATAAGATCATCTAATGTCTGTACAAGGTCTAAAACTGTGAATCAAGCCGAGAATTGGTATGGGTGGCAAACAAATTAAAGGTGAGTTAATCTCACTCATCTGGTTTTAATTTAAATTTAAATAGTTAAATTTAAATGTTTGGTAAATGATTGGATTGATGTGATAGTATATAGTAGTATATATCAATATATATATATATTGGGATATGTATATATTGAAGTTGATATTCCCGCATTATATAGCGGATGAGACCCTATGCGCTGCATAATAGCGAATGATATTTTATAAAACCCTACCGTGATATTCCACCTCGAAGTGGAATTGGTATTGTGCTAACGTTTGTGGATGCAGGGAAACAGGTTGGAGGGATCCAACTGGATTCCTCAAAATTATTTAGATTATTTGATATTATGTGTTATGGATATTGATATCCTGTGATGATTTTATTGATGATTGAAATATTGGAAGATATTGTTGGATTGAATATCTAAGTAAAATGAGTTACTAAATTCTTTAGAATTGGATTTTGAAAGAAATAAAAGAGTAAATTTTAAGTAAATAATTCAAGTGAATTGGAATAAGGGAATTTTGAATTAACAGGGAAAATATAAACTTTAAAACTAAAGTGATATTAAATTTAAAGAATAAAGAATTTATTTTTAAATGTAAGGATTAAATTTAATTAAAGGATAAAGAAGGAATTTTGGAAGTTTAAAATTGGTATTTTCAGTTAAAAGGGTTTTAACTCACAATAAAGAATTAAATCTAAAAGTTAATGTATTTTGAAATAAATGAAGTAGCAAAGGAAATTTATTTCAAAGTAAAGTAAAGTAAATTGGAAAATCAATTGGAAATTGATTTAGTTGTTTAAAATTGGAATTTTAAAAGAGAAGTGAGATTTTGGAATGTATAAACTGGGTTTATAAAGTAAAATAAAATATCAGTGGATATTTGAAAATATAAATTCAAGGTGGGAATTTATAAGGGATATGAATTGGTTTAAAAATAAATGTTGATTTATTTTTAAAAGATGTGAAGAGAAGTGTATTTCCTTGGATAGCCAAGTACGTTTTCAAAGCAATTTGAAATATAAGTTAAAGATTTTAAGTATGTTTTTAAAAAGCATGTTTTAGAAAATTTGTTTTTTTCTAAATGTTAATTTCCAAAGTAAGTATTATCAAAATCTATTACTGTAGTAACTATATAAAAGTGATTTGGTATTATGTTAAAAGAGGAATTTAGTTTATATTTATAAAGTGGTTTTATTTTAAATATTCTTAAAGTATATATTTTGATAAAGTATTAAAGTGGTTTTAAATTTCAAAGTTATAAAGTATATTTATAATAAAGTGTTTTTAAATTATTTTAAAAATCTAAAAGTATTTTGTACTTCGTGTTTCAGTGGAAATAAATATTTGAGATATGTATTCCGTAAGAGGAAACTGTTTTGAACTGTTTCCAAATGAGTTTTGAAATTTGGAAATATATCTTGAAAGGATATTTGAGGTAAATAAATAATTTGGGAGAATTATTTATGTTTGATGGATGTTTGTGAATGTTAATTGATAGTTAAATAACCGACTATCAATATTGGCCAAATGCGCTGATCGTTTTCGAAGAGACCGAGATCGGGAGTTTTTCCCGAAAACCACTTCGATCCGGTTTGTACGTTTTGTGGAAACGATTTCGGAGTCGAAGATGGAGCAGTGAAGTGCAAGGGCTAGTCGCTACTAATCCTGAGGATATTTCCAAAATGGATGTAGTAGGGGTAGTGCCTTCGGTTCCGTTCGGACCCGGGACGGACTTGTATGGACGAATGCTTTCGGAACATCGTCAGCGGACGATGGGCATTCTAAGGGATATGTTCTAAAGGTAACGCTTAGCCTCGAGCCTCATCAACTGGGAATAACTGAAAATCAGGGGTTATGCAGCAAGGCTTCGTGGGTCGCACCCACTTGAGAGTAAGGTCATCCCTGTCTAGATGTCCCTTTTTATTTCGGCTTAGTGGTGCGGTTGCTGATCACAACCGTGGGGTGATTTTATTCGGAATTATCCAGTAAGGGATGGTTTTGGCCTTGTGTTGCAGGGGACTTAGGGTGGGTCCTCTGTACGCTGATCTACACCAGGTACTGTGACAGGTGGTACCCCAGTGCCTAGTCATTGATGGAAATCCATTCTCCCTACGTGCCTTGTACGGTATTTGTTTGTATTACCCACTTTGTGGCTAGTATGCTGGAATTTAATCATGTAACAATTTCAGCTATTTGAATAAGTATTTGTATATAGACACTACTATAATATCAGAGGATTTTGATAAAAAGTGTTTTGGCTATCGTAAGGTAAAAACCCGACATGTTTATTTGTGGCGTGGTCTTACGAGATGCTTTTGTTTTCAAAGGATTTTGAAACTTTAATAATCAATTTGAGTGTGATTTTCTCACGCTGGTTTTCCTGACTGACTCGGGTGTTATTTTATTATAATGCTTGGGTCAGACCGAGTATTATAGGTTACAGGATATGATGCTGTGGAGCTCAGGGATGAGCTGGATGGCGTGACGTATCTCCCGTACTTGTTTTTATATACATTCCGCTGTGTTGATTGTTGTACTCTGTTATATTGAGGACATGATATGATTATTGTCCAGTTGTATGTATGTGTACTCTGATGTATACTCCGATGATGTATTGTATAAACAGATATAGTTTTGATTTGTGTAAAGATCTATTAATATATATTATATTTTATTCCGCTGCGATGGTTAGATTCTGATGTTGTTTTCTACATTCTTCTTCTACCTCTCTTTCTTTAATAACTAATGGTTCGATTTTCCGTCTTGGAAGATCGGGTCGTTTCATTTGGTATCAGAGCGAAGGTTGGCGATAACCTTGGCTCTGGTAGGAATTTTGAGTGTATTAGTAGATATGAGCGCGTATTTGTTAGTGAATATAAAATGGTTTTATATTGTGTTGACTTATCGGTTGAGTGTTTATGGATTCTGGTCGATGTGTGGGATGCCACAATATCGATAGGGGTTTCTAAACTCTTAAACAAGATAAACCGACACAATATTGTTTAAAAATAGGGTAAATGAAATAATTTTACCCAAATTATTTTTGTATATGAAAGAAATAATTTTTATAAATTATTATAGTTATATTTAGATGTTTGGTTGTTAGATGATGATAATAAATTATTATCATTAGGAGGAAATTGAATAAGAAATTGAAAACTTATAACCAAAGTTAAGAAAATAAATTCAGATAATAAAGTGAAAGTTGTAACTGTGAATTATAAATATGATTTATAATTGGGAATAGGATTCCAGAGAAATATTTGGAAATAAATCAGAATGGGTTTCAAATTTGGAATTTTGGGAAAGGTTTAGATCCCTTGGAAGTTGAAAGCAGTTTTCAAAAGTTTTGGAGAGATTTGGAAATTAAAAATATTTGAAATGTTTTTTTAAAAAAAAAGAGATAAAAGCACTAAACTCTTAGTGGTCGCTGGAAAATAATTCCGATGATGATCGCGACATCATCGGTGTTCATTTTCGAGTTTCCAAAAGAGGAATTGCTACCTGGATGTTTTGGGCTGGTGTTTGTTTGCAAAACTGGGTTTGGTTTTGAAATTTAAAGGGATTTTGGATATAGTTAATTTCAAAGGTGATTTTGAAATTCTGGTAAATTGTTTAAACTCTAGAATCTTATTTAGAACTGTTTATGGAATAAAAAATATATTGCCTAAATAAAATGTATAATCCCGAGTTAAAAACAAAAGGAATGTGAATGGGATTGATTGTAAATAGATGAAATATGAAAATGAATATACTCCAAAATTAGGATTATAAAATGGATTGAACTCCAGTAAAATAGTTAAAGTGATTTTTGAGATAAAAATCTAATGTTGGGTTGTAAATGAAATATGGAATATGAAATAAATTGAATGACATTATTAATAAATTGAAGGATGAATTGATAATGTGAGTTGGAAATTAAAATGGATAAAGATAATGGGGTGATTGAATTGATGAGAATCAAATAAAATGAGAATGAACTTAAGTTATGAAATTGAAATGATTTGAAGTAAATTAATTTAAGTTTGAATTTATGGAAGCTTGGCTTCGGATGAAAACGAAAGTCCATTAAATAAAAGTTTGAGTTCAATTACTTAGGAAATGGTTATTAATATGCAATTGAAATAGGTGTCGAAACCATATAAATTGCTTATGAAAATTATTTTGGGTATATTGCTTATGTTATACATGTGTTTAGCTATTGTAATTAAGTGAAATGTTAATAAACTTTGTGTATTGGTCATTTACCTATTTAAGTTGAGTTAGTACAAGTATTGGGAAGCCGTTTGGCTGGATTTGATTGCGAAATTTGCTAAAATATATAGCTGCTTTCTTAAAAATGCTAAAATAAGGTACACTTACGCAAAAATTCAAAATAGGAGATATGAACTACATATATTGATATATATTGTGATTTCCGGCCTGAGGCCGATGTATATATATATTTGTGCATCCTGCGATATCACAGAAGTCCCTCCGTACAAGGGAGACTCTGCCAAAATTTTCCGTAAATTTTGGGAGTTAGAATTTTTTTTTGAAATATTTGAAAATTTTCATTAACGATAAATGATCTAAAATTGATAAGCATAAAGAATTGAACTGAATATGGAAATCTAATTGAAGTGTGTATATAAAGTATGGTGAAATCAAAGAAATTGAAGAAAGAAAAAGTTTGCAAACAAACTTTTATTTGAGATATGAAAACAAATTAGCAAGTGAAACTACTAAAGAAAATGGTCAATTAAATATTGATTGAGATAAGATGAATAAAATTCAGTATTCAGAGTTTGAAACAAAATTGAATTCTAATGGAATTGTAAAGACAAAAGTGAATAAAATTGAATATAAACTTCAAGAATGAAGTGAAACAAATCCAAGAAGTATATAAAATGTTTATCTTGAACTTAAGAAATGAATAGTGAATTCTTAAGAAAATTTGGTACTGAAAGTATGCTAAGTGAATAATTGAATTAAGGTTGAAACTGTAAATTGTGAGATGGGAAAGTTGTGAATAAGTGGATAACAATCAAAAGGAATGTGAAATAAAAGAGAATTGATGTAGCTGATAATCAATTGAAATTAATATGTAGGATGTACGTATATTATTTTATTCGCATAGTGATTTGATCCGGATTCGAGCACAGAATTTCGAGGTAATTATACCGATCCGAGTTGGGATTTTTTACTCGATTTTCGACGGCGAACCTAGATATGGATTGTTGATTGATTCTGGATATTCTCTATCATAGTTGGTGACTATGAAAGGAGAATAACGGTTTCTGATCAAGAAACCAGATCTGAGTCCGCACTAGGAAGTCGGGTGGACGATACTAGTTCGGAAGTGAAATTGTGTGATCGAGTAAGCGATCGAATTTGATATTGCGTACGGATGATATATGTGCATGGCACGGGCTTAGGTAAAACAAATATTGGAAATTTGTAAAGAAAATTATAAAATGACTTTGGAATTGTGATTGAATATTATTGCTTAGTAGGATATACAGGTGTATAAAAGCAATGGATAAATTGGGATTTTTGATTTTAGAAGATAAAATTTAATGGCCCGACAAAAGGTATGTATTTGAATTTCTATATGAAAATTTATTGGGTTTTTGATCCAGCCACTTGGCTTTTTGTTTTCTTTTTGAGATTGGGAGGCCGTAGAGCCATTTTGTAGTTGTACCGAGCTAGCCGCGCAAAGGAGACGCTGACGAAATTTTTCTGAAATTTAGGGAGTTAGAAAAATTTTGAGAAATTTTTGATAATTCAAATTTGGTTTTAAATTTAAATTTGAATGGTTAAGCAAGTGATATGGTTTGGGATTTATGGGTAAGTTGGAAAGTTAAGAAAAGGGTTAGTGTGTCTTTGATAAAAGATTTGTTTGGTAAGATGTTAAAAACTATTTGGAGTTGAGGAGATAGTTAATGGGGTATGGATCATTCTTCCTAACTAGTAATTTCGGGGACGAAATTCTTTTAAGGGGGAGGAATGTGACGACCCGGAATTTTTGTATTTTTGAAATTGGGATATTTAATTAATTTTAAATATTCAGAGATTAATTATTAACTTAAATTTCAAATATCGCTGTTTATTGGGTGATTTAATTATTATATTAAATTATTTGAAGTTGGATAAAATAGTAAATCTGGTATTCTAAGTTAATTAAAAATATTTTGAAAGCTCGTAAAATTCATATTTATAATACTGAAGGTGATAGAACTTTTAAATTTATTTTCAAAGATGTTTTGTTCAGTTTTAAAATATATCGTTTAAACCAATATTTAAAAATAGCCTTCCGGGGCACAGTCTTGGAATTTGACGAAACCAGTTCCATTGGATCCGTAATATTGAATTATTATCGGATTTCAATTTTCGTAGTGTTTGGAGCTGTCGTGTGATCGTACGAGATATAAACGTCAAGAGAATAATTAACCGATGTAAATATCTTTATTTGATTTAAAAATCAAATCAGGGCCACCAATCTTTCATCTCAGCCGACCTACTCCTCTCTAAGTAATCACGTACTCTTTGTCTTCTGAAACACGCCATTCTTTCTTCACGAAAATCAGATGGAACGGAAGTAAATTTTCGTTCAGAGAAAAAAAAATGGCAATCTCTGTTATAAATCACGTCGTTCTTTTCTTTCCCTTATCCCCTTCAATTCGAAATGAAATCGAATCAAAAATTCCTCCTTCTCAGTTTAAATTCGAACACAAAAAAAATCCAATCGCACTTACTTATTCGCGAGCCCCTACTTCTGCTCGTCTCGAATCACCGTTCACCCAATAGCTAGGGTTTCTCGAGCTACGTGAGGCAAGGCGGTAGGGCTTCGATCGAAGGGGGAAATCGCGTTGCGCTGCGCGCGTGTGAGTGGGTGTAGTTGATGTGATGGTGGCAGCTCTGAAGCGAGAGCAGCACTCGACGTTGGTCGCGTGGGTTTGTGGTGAGGTCATGGTAGCAGCGAGGGGTAGTCTCGAGGTTGACAAGGCTGAAGGAGGATGCGTTCGATCTTGATAGAGTTCGCGATGTGGTTATAGGTAAGCATAGGAGTTTTTGCTGTCAGTTATATATTTATTAGTGAATCATTGTTAAATTTAAGTCTAATTTAATATATATATATATATATATGAATACGCAGGGAAAACAGAAATAAAAATCTGTATTTTGGGTGATTAGTTGTTTAATAAACTTATCTAATTTTAGTCACTAAAAATAGTTTTATTTAAGGAATTGTGGACACACACATATATTAATATAGACAAATATTTTAATATGTAGAGTAAAACAGGAAAAAAAAATATCTAGAAAATCTTATATACCTATATGTATTTTTAATATTTATAGATAAGATTCTGAAAAGAAAAATAGGAATTTTAAAATGTGGAAGGATTTATATAAATTAAATTTTTATAAAGTTTACTTAGCTTATTTTCAGAATGAAAAGAAATAAATATACATATATAAATTTCCAGTTACTAGTTTAATTTTGAAATAATGGGAATTTATTTGTTAAATTAGCTTATTTAATTACTTTAGCTACTAAGAAATTATTAAAGGAAATTAGTTAAAATTTAATTGCTAATTAATTAAATTTGTTTATGGTAAATAATTAGTTAATTAAATTTATTTAATGATAATTGATCATTCAGTTAGTTCGAATATTAATAAGATCATCTAATGTCTGTACAAGGTCTAAAACTGTGAATCAAGCCGAGAATTGGTATGGGTGGCAAAAAAATTAAAGGTGAGTTAATCTCACTCATCTTGTTTTAATTTAAATTTAAATAGTTAAATTTAAATGTTTGGTAAATGATTGGATTGATTTGATGTGATAGTATATAGTAGTATATATCAATATATATATATATATTGGGATATGTATATATTGAAGTTGATATTCCCGCATTATATAGCGGATGAGACCCTATGCGCCGCATAATAGCGGATGATATTTTATAAAATCCATATACCACGATATTCCACCTCGAAGTGGAATTGGTATTGTGCTAACGTTTGTGGATGCAGGGAAACAGGTTGGAGGGATCCAATTGGATTCCTCAAAATTATTTAGATTATTTGATATTCTGTGTTATGGATATTGATATCCTGTGATGATTTTATTGATGATTGAAATATTGGAAGATATTGTTGGATTGAATATCTAAGTAAAATGAGTTATTAAATTCTTCAGAATTGGATTTTGAAAGAAATAAAAGAGTAAATTTTAAGTAAATAATTCAAGTGAATTGGAATAAGGGAATTTTGAATTAACAGGGAAAATATAAACTTTAAAACTAATGTGATATTAAATTTAAAGAATAAAGAATTTATTTTTAAATGTAAGGATTAAATTTAATTAAAGGATAAAGAAGGAATTTTGGAAGTTTAAAATTGGTATTTTCAGTTAAAAGGGTTTTAACTCACAATAAAGAATTAAATCTAAAAGTTAATGTATTTTGAAATAAATGAAGTAGCAAAGGAAATTTATTTCAAAGTAAAGTAAAGTAAATTGGAAAATCAATTGGAAATTGATTTAGTTGTTTAAAATTGGAATTTTAAAAGAGAAGTGAGATTTTGGAATATATAAACTGGGTTTATAAAGTAAAATAAAATATCAGTGGATATTTGAAAATATAAATTCAAGGTGGGAATTTATAAGGGATATGAATTGGTTTAAAAATAAATGTTGATTTATTTTTAAAAGATGTGAAGAGAAGTGTATTTCCTTGGATAGCCAAGTACGTTTTCAAAGCAATTTGAAATATAAGTTAAAGATTTTAAGTATGTTTTTAAAAAGCATGTTTTAGAAAATTTGTTTTTATCTAAATGTTAATTTCCAAAGTAAGTATTATCAAAATCTATTACTGTAGTAACTATATAAAAGTGATTTGGTATTATGTTAAAAGAGGAATTTAGTTTATATTTATAAAGTGGTTTTATTTTAAACATTCTTAAAGTATATATTTTGATAAAGTATTAAAGTGGTTTTAAATTTCAAAGTTATAAAGTATATTTATAATAAAGTGTTTTTAAATTATTTTAAAAATCTAAAAGTATTTTGTACTTCGTGTTTCAGTGGAAATAAATATTTGAGATATGTATTCCGTAAGAGGAAACTGTTTTGAACTGTTTCCAAATGAGTTTTGAAATTTGGAAATATATCTTGAAAGGATATTTGAGGTAAATAAATAATTTGGGAGAATTATTTATGTTTGATGGATGTTTGTGAATGTTAATTGATAGTTAAATAACCGACTATCAATATTGGCCAAATGCGCTGATCGTTTCGAAGAGACCGAGATCGGGAGTTTTTCCTGAAAACCTGTCACATACCGAAATTTTCGACTTTCGAAAATTCGACATCGATACTCACTTTATCGACTGCCGAGCAATCGAGTGCCGGAAACTCCAATAGTGAGGGTTTTAAAAAGAAGAAAAAGTAGAAGAAGAAGAAAGAAGAAGGAAGAGAGTAGAAAAAGAAAAGAAGAACCACACATCAGAACAGAAACAGAAAACAATATCAGAATCTCACATATCGCAGCGGAACAATATATAATAGATAATCATAGTCTTTTTTAAAACAAAGAACTATATCAGTTTATACATACATCAATCAGAGTCATATACAACAATGGACAGTTATATAACTTGTCCTCATATAGAATACACGGCGGAATAAATACTATCAGATACAAATACTACGTCTCGTCATCCAGCTCATCTCCAAAGCTCCAGAATATCCAGAGTATCCTGATAATCTAACTCTAGACTGCCCGTGTGGAAATTGGTGGGCACCCAGAGTTTAGAAGGGAAACAATAAACTCCGAGTCAGTCATGGTGACTGGTGTGAGATCGTAAAACAGTTATTTTTCATAAAGAAAATAAAGCAAATTCGCAATGCTTTTGGAAAATGAAACTACCATAAGACCTCCCGCCACACACACAATGCAAACGCAGAATTGGAGGAGATTTCTTCTTATGATAGTCAAAGATGCTTACTACGCAAAATCAAATCATTTTTTATATTATTATTAGTGCATAGTGTAGAAAACAGTTCGAAAGTATAATATAAATCTTAGCCAGCATAGACATTCCGAACTATGCCTACTATAGCTACCATCCAAACAGTGGTGACCACCATAAGTGAATGGCAGGTTCTACAACTAAAACCGTACAAGTCTCGTATTGTTTCTTTGGATTTCCAACAAATGGTCAGGCTAAGGAACTTCCTATCCACGATGGGTACGTCCCTGGAATAGACGACCCGAGAACCTAACCGGATCTCTGCCAACACAAGGCCGGGTTACCTCTGCAAAAATAGGTAACTTGTAACATCCCGAAATTTTCGACTTTCGAAAATTCAACATCGATACTCACTTTATCGACTGCCGAGCCATCGAATGCCGGAAACCCGGAAAGTTATGGTTTTAAGAAAGAAGAAAAAAAGTAGAAGAAGAAGATAGAAGAAAAAGAAAGAAGAACAACAACAGAACAAGAGAACAGCAACAGAAACAGAACAATATCATAATCTTACACATCGCAGCGGAACAATATATAATAGATAAATCAGTAATCTTTAAAACAAAGAGCTATATCATTTTATACATACATCAATCATCAGAGTCAATATACAACTCAGTACAACAATGGACAGTTTTATACTTGTCCTCATACAGAATACACAGCGGAATAAATATATCAGATACAAATACTACGTCTCGTCATCCAGCTTATCTCCAAGCTCCAGAATATCCAGAATATCCTGATAATATAACTCTAGGCTGCCCGTGTGGAAATTTGTGGGCACCCAGAGTTTAGAAGGGAAACAATAAACTCCGAGTCAGTCATGGTGACTGGTGTGAGATCGTAAAACAGTTTATCTTTAAAATAAACAACATGATAACTTTAAAGTCAATTCGAAATGCTTTTGGAAAATGAAACTACCATAAGACCTCCCACCACACACACAATGCAAACGCAGAATTGGAGGAGATTTCTTCTTATGATAGTTAAAGATGCTTACTACGCAAAAATCAAATTCTTTTGATATTATTATTAGTGCATAGTGTAGAAAACATTTCGAAAGTATAATATTAATCTTAGCCAACATACGACCAGTATCGTATGCCTACTATAGCTACCATCTAAACAGTGGTGACCACCGTTCGTAAATGGCAGGTTCTACAACTAATACCGTACAAATCACGTATTGGAGTTTGGATTTCCAACAAATGGTCAGGCTAAGGAACTTCCTATCCACGATGGGTACGTCCCTGGAATAGACGACCCGAGAACCTAACCGGATCTCTGCCAACACAAGGCCGGGTTACCTCTGCAAAAATAGGTAACTACTGACACGCGTATGCCATCCCCCGATCGTCACCGATCTTCCCGAGGATCCCCGATTTCCAACAAACCACATAGACAAAAATAATGCAGTAACCACAGAGGTTAAGTATCTGGGCTCCATACCATGATACCACCTTTATCCAGAAGGAATGACATACACTAAGGGGCGCTACTCCCTAGAACCTTGCTGCATTCTTCCTGTTTCGACCATTTCCGGGGTGTGAGGCTCGACGAAGTCTCGTCCACAAAGCTACGCTTTCTCAAAAAGCCCTGCTTCGGGTCAAACAAAATGATCAACCTATGATCACAAAGATATAAGATCAAACAAATGATCATATCACAAATGACCAAACACTGATCATTTCACAGCAACACTCAGTATGCCACGTTACCAAATTGGGAGTATATCGCTGATAAATTTCAACTACATAACCTCTGAGCTCGTACGTCTCAGAGAAGGGTGTTAAGCTAAGAGAATAAATTCTCCGCCACCAACAGAAATGTATTTGAAAGAAATCAGCTTTATATCTCAAATTGTAACGTCAGACACACAATCCATACAAGTCTGTTCCGGGATCGAACAGAACCGAAGGCACTTCTCACGAAGCCCTTGCATTTCCGGATAAATTTCTAATCACGTCCGGACTTCCCATCACTAAGGGTGATAAAACCTCTAAATCGGAGATCAGCCGATGTAGAGTAACTCGACGGTAATCCTTCCGTTTTCAAAAATATCCGGTCTTCAACACCGGTCTTCGAATGCAATTCATAACGACGTATCACATATTCGGAATGGGTTATACGACCCCATGGTCCTTTCCCGGTTAACCCGAATAGTGAGCGATTTTTCAAAAATAAGTGTGGCATTCAATTTCATCCAATTCACAACAAATACCTATCTAAAGGTAATTATTGATAGTCGGTTATTTAACTATCAATAAAGATGCGCAACATCATCAGATTCCAAATAATTTTCCCAAATTATTTCATCTTCCAAAAATATCTTTTACTAGATATAAAATTTCCACACTTAACCATTTGAAAACAATTTCAAATATTCACTTTTCAATTTATCTTTAAAAGATAAAAACTCAAACAGTTCATTTCACATTGGAAAACATTCCATACTTATTTAATAATAAGTGTTTCATAAATCTTTTATTTTCAACATTTGAAATTATTCGATATACTTAAATCAAATTAAGTATATACTCAATCTTTAAGGAAATCATTCTCTTTAAACACATTTATTTGAGTCAAAACGAATGTTGCGTAAAACATCGTTACGACGACTCAAAATCACTAGTATAGGGATTCGGATTTTAATAGATATATAAATCCCAATACTACATCAAAAACATTTCCTTTCGGAAATCATTTACTATAACAACAGTGTTATAGTCCATCATTTCCTTAAATTTCTCGAAAACGTCTATTTCAACAATAAATGTTGAAATCTATGTTTCCGATACTTAACACGTTTTAAAACATCTTTTAAAACAATTAACTTCATTTCAAATATCACTTTCCAAAACTATCCATTTTACTTAACGATATATTCACTATCCAAAATCGTGAATATACTTTACTATTTACATTTCACTATTTTCTACACGTTTTATTTCAATAATAATTCGCTATCCAAAATCGCGAATATATCTCCTTTGATAATCTTCTATATTTAATTTATCAAATTCAATCGATTGGTTTCCGAATTCATAAAACAACGTTTATAAATTCCATTTTCTATTTTCTATAACAACTCCGGTTTATAAATCTCATTTTATTAACTTCAAAAATTCACTTATAAGAATAAGTGATTTCGAATTTATAAAACAACGTTTATAAATTCACCTTTATATTTTCTAACAACTTCGATTTATAAAATTCTCCTTTTATTAACTTCTAAAATTACTTATCAAAATAAGTGATTTAAGATTTATAAACAACGTTTATAAATCACATTTATACTTCATAACAATTTCAACTTATGAAATCATTTCATTTTGCAATTTCTATTTATATCCCAATTAAGTGCAAAAATCTAATTTATAAGTAAATTACTTATAAATCGTTTATTCTACAACATCTATTCACTTTATAACTTCACGTTATAAATCTATTAATTTCATTCACTTATGAAATCCATTTATACTTTTTTTTTTTTTGACACTTATAAAAATTCGTTTTATAAGTCCAATATTTTTATTAATAAAATATCCATTTTATAAATCTTCCTATACAAATCGTCTATAGTTATTCAAAAATCCCAGTTTAAACCATTTTATAAATAAATCGACTTTTATTTCAAAAATCACCTTACGGTCATAATTCACAAAAATCTTAACTTTTATAACTTCAAAATTTTAAACGTTTATTAATTGATTCAAAAATTCCATAAAACGTATATTTTCAAAAATCACTTTAAAAGTCCTTTTTAAAGTAAAAGTCGTTATTTTTACTTTTCAAAACTGAATCCGATGATGCAACAGCATCAATTAGTCCATCACAACAGTCAATATCATATATCAATATGATAACAGAATATATCAAAATATCTGTAAATAAATAACTACCGGTGAGGAATCCAGTTGGATCCCTCCAACCTGTTTCCCTGCATCCACAGACGTTAGCACAATACCAATTCCGCTCCCGTACGGAATTATCGCGGTATATAGGTTTTTATAAATCCGCTTACTAACGGCGTAATAGGGTCTCATCCGCTATACGAGGCGGGAAATCATCAATCCAATATATACATATGCCAATATGTATATACTGCTATATATAGATATATATCCTATAATATCTAATATCACATCGAATAGCAATCATATCAATCAAATCAATAACTGTAAAAATTCCACATTCAATTGAGTGAGAAGATCTCACCTTGATTTTAATTCTGATTCTAGTGTTTATTTCGAATAAAATTAAACGGCCGTTTAATTTTACTCAAAAATTTCACTGATTCCAAACACGCCCAGATCTGCGCTGCAGCGTAGAGCGCGTCGCTGCGATTCCAACGCTTCTGGTTTCGTAATTTTCTGACCTCGTACGAAAGAGATATTGTATTTTAAACATTACAAATTTTAATATAATCTAATTTACATTTTCTTTCAAAATTTTAACCTACATTCATCATCAGCCGTTGATCACGAGATGGGCAAATCCTGGCCACATCCTTCTTCCCTCCCACGCGATAATTCCTCCAGGTCGCGTTTGAACCCAACTGCCGCCATAAAACCCTAGAGACCGCCACCACAATCGACGACGAGACGTCGATCCACTAGCGCCATTTTCTCCGCCTGCACGTGACACGCCTCCAGCCTCGACAACGATGAACTCGGCTCAACCATCACGTCGAAAAACACCTACGAACGACGAACGTTCAAATACAAATTGCCGTTGATCTATCACGCTATTCTCGATCACAGCCGTTGGATATATAGAACTCAAAGTGCTCTACAACTTTCATTTAGGAAGTTTCGCGAATCGATGAACGGATTTGAAGATTTTGAGGGAGGAAGAAAATTGCTTTCTGGCCGTTCATCATGGGAGTGGCGGCTCTGAACTAAAACCCTAGGCTCGTTTTCTTATTTGCAAAATGAAAGAAAGAAGGTCCTTTTATAGAAAATGGTCAATTTTACTATTCATCGAATTTTTTTCGAACTCCGATTCGAGCGTGCCGGCTGACGTTCATAAGGTTTACCCCACGTTCCGAACGCAATGGAACGTGTTTCGGAAGCTAATTCGGACATCTGTGCGAGATATGAAATAAAACGATCGATTTAAATTAAACCGATTTAAATCGATTTCGAGGCGTTTTAATTCGTACCGGACAAACGATACATCCAAAAATTATGAAATTTGAAATCATGCAATAGTATCACATTACGGATCCGATGAAACTGGTTTCGTCGAAATCCGAGACCGTTTGAAAAATGACTATTTTAACTCGACGATTTAAAATTAAAATGATATCGATGCGTTTCGAGCTGCCTCGGTCAAACGACAACTCCGATGGATACGAAAATTGAAATCCGATAATAACTAACGATTACGGATCCAATGGAACTGGTCTCGTTCAATTCTGAGACTGTTCGAAAATTGGCTATTTTTACAGTCGATAATTAAATATTAAAATATTCAATTTTCACAATTTAACTCAAATTCCAATTTTAAAAGTTCTATAACCTTTCAATAACTCCAGTATGATTAAATAAAACTTTACAAATCATTTTCAATCATTTTAAACTCGATTTTCAATTATCTCTGGAATTTAAATCATTAAATTATCGATTTAATTGACCAAATTAAATCCAATATTCGAAAAATAAATCATTCGACTTATTAAATTCATTTATTAATATTTAAAATCAATTAAATATCCGAATTTTAATTATCAGAAAATCTGGGTCGTTACAAACTTCCTCCCTTAAAAGAATTTCGTCCTCGAAATTACAAAGTAAGAAAGAAGTTACAGAATTTGTTAACTTTCCAAAACAAACTATTCAAATTAGTTATGCAAATCCACTTTAAGTGTTTAACTCTTTCAAAATTCATAGTTAAACTTCTTACAAAATCTCTACTAAGTTTCCCAAAATTTTCCTTAGTTTTCAAATTTTCAAATTTTCCAATTTCTCAAAAATATTCTAACACTCGAAATTTTCGAAAAATTTCGCCAGCGTCTCCTTTGCGCGGTTAACATGGCACGACTACAAAACGTCCCTACGGACTCTCAGATTTCAAAAAGAAAAATAAAAAGCCAAGCGGCTAGACAAGAAATCATCAAAAACTCATATTCAAATTTAAATACATACCTTTTTCGAGCAATTCAAATTATCTGTGAAATCAAATCCAATTTCCTTTATAACCTGTATATCCTACTAGCCATAATATCTAGTTACATATATTCAAACCATTTTGTACATTCAATTACAAAATTTTCGATACTTACTTCCATATCATCTTTAATTCACTATTGAAGTTATATATTCAATTTCGTTCAATCTTTACATTTCAATTCCATTTGAATTCAATTCCAACATTTAATTGGATTCAGTTCAATTTCTGAATATCGAATTTTATCAGCTTTCATTCATAACTGATTATTTTTAGATTAGTTTCAGCTACTAATTCATTTCAAATTCTAATTCATTTATTCACATTCGTTTTCAACATTCAGTTCTAATTCCAGTTTTATTCTTTTGTTCAATCATCCAATTTTACTTAAGAATTCACACTTCATTTCTTAAGTTCAATGTAAATATTCCATATACACATTATATTTATTTTCAATTCACTATTATGGTTTATAACCACTCATATTAAACTGGATTTCAAATTCCATATGAATTTTTAATTCATCTCAAACCATATTAATTTGTCATTTCTTCAATTAGTTTCCGTTACTAATTTTATTTCAATACTTTACTTTACAAATTTGAAATGAATTTTCCCACATTCAATTTACTTTCATTAAGTTGATTCACTTGTACTTACATTAATTTAACCACATCCTTTAAGTTAAATTTATTCTATCAAAATCCAATTTGTATAAGTTATCAACTTAATAATATTTCACAAATATGGTATCCCAGAGTCTTTTCAACATCTCAAAGCCATTTTTGAAAACAGTTCAAATTATCTTTTGAATTTCCAAAACAAAATCCAAATTTTTTCAAACAACTTCTATTTAAAACAATTTGGCAGCAATTTCCTCTTTTGGAAACCCGAAAATGAACACCAACGATGCCGCGGTCATCATCGAAGTTATTTTCTAGCGATCGAAAAGAGTTTAGAGCTTTTCATTCCTTCAGAACATTTTTCAAAACCCTCGAAATCCATTTTCAAATCAAAAATGATTTAAACTTTCCAAATCTCCAAAATTTACAAATTCTTTTCAAAACAATTCCAAAAACTTCTCTGGAATTCCGTTTTAAATTACAAATCACATTTATAATTCATATTCTCAAATTTCAATTATATGTGAATTTATTTCTTAACTTTGGAGTTACGATTTCAATTTCTTATTCCATTTTAGTGATGATAATTCACTATTATTACTTCCTAACATCCATGCAACCATATACTATAGTACTTGATAGAAAAACATTTCTTTTTTTTTATACAAAAATAGTTTTGGGCAAACTTATCTCATTTACCCTATTTAAAACAATACTGTGCCGAATTGTTCTATATAAGTGTTTAGAGATTCCTATCGATAGAGTTGTACGGACAATACCGACCAGAATCCATATACCACTCAACAAACCAATCATCACAATATAAAACAATTTTATATTCACTAACAAATACGCACTCGTATCTATTATTACACTCAAACTCATTCTAGAGTACTACTGACTCTATCTCTAATGAGTAACACCCAACAGAGCAGGGTGGTCGCTTAACCATATGCTCTGATACCACTTTGTAACATCCAGAAAATTTTCGACTTTCGAAAATTCAACATCGATACTCACTTTATCGACTGCCGAGCCATCGAATGCCGGAAACCCGGAAAGTTATGGTTTTAAGAAAGAAGAAAAAAAGTAGAAGAAGAAGATAGAAGAAAAAGAAAGAAGAACAACAACAGAACAAGAGAACAGCAACAGAAACAGAACAATATCAGAATCTTACACATCGCAGCGGAACAATATATAATAGATAAATCAGTAATCTTTAAAACAAAGAGCTATATCATTTTATACATACATCAATCATCAGAGTCAATATACAACTCAGTACAACAATGGACAGTTTTATACTTGTCCTCATACAGAATACACAGCGGAATAAATATATCAGATACAAATACTACGTCTCGTCATCCAGCTTATCTCCAAGCTCCAGAATATCCAGAATATCCTGATAATATAACTCTAGGCTGCCCGTGTGGAAATTTGTGGGCACCCAGAGTTTAGAAGGGAAACAATAAACTCCGAGTCAGTCATGGTGACTGGTGTGCTGTGACGCCCCACCTCTATACCCACGCTAGCCAAGAACACTACGGTGTAGTGCTGTCAACTAGCACGGAGAATAAGGCTGTTGAGGAGCGACCATCTATGTAATTGCTTTGTGCGAGCACCGATATGTCAGATAATAAAACATTTCATTTCAATTTTTAGAGGAATACCGACATACCGATACAAACTCAAAGCTACTACACAGTGGCTATAATAGTTTAGGACAATAGATATAAAAATAACACAGATAACATAAATGCGGAATAAAGATGGAACGAAAAGTCTCATATATACAATAACTGATATCAGTTACAATACATTTGACACAATACAAATGATACAACTACAATTGACGACTCAAGAAGTTATATATACAAGTACATTATCGACTAATATACATGAATACATTATCATCTTAAAACAGACACACTGACTACTTCAACAGGACGAAGACCACTTCAAATGATATAAAAAGTCTTCATAGCTCTAGCAGCAACCCAAAGTTAGAAATCTACAACCTGTAAATACTCGGTCTGACCCGAGTATTACATTCAAAAGAAAATAATACTCGGATCAGTCTAATTCAAAATCAGTTATTAGAGCATAGAAGCAATAATAATCAATCTCAATATAGATGACAGTCACAGAAATCTCGTATATCCAACTCTCGATACGAGAATTGGATAACGGCAGAAATAACACTAAACAGTGTTAATCCACAAAACAGAAATCCAAAGCAGTTTAAGCAATTGAAATGTCAATTTAAAAATATCAATGCTAATTGGCTGAAGTACACGCTAACGTGTACTGCCTCGCCAATACAGCCTACGAATTACGCAACAGGTCGATGAATTAAAGATAAAAGAAATATCGATTAAAATCTATCAATTCTGGGTGGCTGCAGTGCACGCACGCGTGCACTGCCTCGCCACCACCATATGTGCTCCAGACATCAAGTAAACAAGTTCAAATGTCAAAGTGAAGCCAGTGCACAACAATTAAGCAAACTGCCTCGAATGGTACAAGTTAAAGACTGCAACTATGACACACGTGTATGGTGATACACAAAGGCAGCCCACACATGCACATCAAGTACAACAAGACCAGTTCAGGTATGAAGAATAGCAACTGCAACAATGAAAACGAGGATGAACACAAATAATACAACAGCAGACCAGAAGTACAAAATGGCCAAGCAAGTGCACCATTAAAAACAACAATACAGCAATGAACTCGATCGGTTCAAACATGTATCAAAAAGCATGTACAAGAGGCAACAGAACTCAAACTAGCATATGCAACTCACAAACCAAAATGTACTCCAGACAGGTTATATTATATCAAAGCCTCAAGTAAGCATGCGCAGTGATATGTATACAGGCTTAACACACATGTCGAACAAGACAAGGTCAGACCAACCAAAGAACAACATCAGACAACATGCAGTGACAACACAAGCATAGCATCATCAATGGAACCAAACTAATGTACACTCGAATGCTTAGAATATATCAAACGATCAGGTCAAATGGAGCAACTGTGATAAACAAAACAGTGAAGTGCAACATGCAACATGACAAGTGCTTAGTGATCGAACATGGAAATGCAACTCAGTGATGTTCAAATGACCAACACATATACAAATGGGACCAAAGAGTGATTACAACGTCTGTATAAAATCTTGAATTCATATGAAGGCAAGCATACAGGTTCAATGAATACTTTGAATGATGACCAAATTGAGCAAAGATAGATATATGCTTATAAATACGTATATAAACATACACATATCAGAGATCCCTGCCTTCACAGAACACTAGATTGAATACAGCAGACACATGCATATAACTCAGGAGCAAGGGGCACTCAACTGACCAAAGTCAAAATCAAAAGCCAGGTTGAACCACTACATTGACAAATTAGGATACACTAAGAAATCAAATGCACAACCAACTACAAATGACCCAGGTTGAGGTCATATACGGCAAGTACAGGTAACAAAGACCAGACCAACTCAACAGTGTCAATAACATATATGCAGAAGCTACGAAATCAACCCAGACCAAAGTTATATACAAAGGCTACAGCTATATGAAAATGTCCAGTGAATCATCTACATGGATGCAAGCATGATTCAATATGATCAAGTTCATCAAGGCAGTTCACATTGCTAAATGACCACAGATATACAATGAATGAACCAGAATATCAAACCAAGATCAAAGACCAGAAATTCCCAAAATCAAAGTCTACAAAGTCAACTGCAATTTCCAGAAATCACAGTGTCCAGAAAGAAGAATCAACCAAGTGATCGAAACCAAAGTCGAACAAGTCAAAGCAAGGAATTCACGGAGCAACATTATCAAAGCCGTGGTCATCACGGCAAAGCAATTTAACAAAAATCAAAACGAATGAACTGGAGCTGGAATTAGATGTGAGATGAACTCACCTTGCTTCGAAGCGGCGACGAGAACGAAGTCGCTTGATAATCTCACAATCACAAAGGCAAAAGCTCGAATCAACATCGGAACAGCATCGCAATTATCTCACAGAGGAGAACGAGCCAAAGCCCTAGTTTAGTTACACAGAGAATCGCCAGAGATCGAGCCAAAGCCCCAAAATTCCAGATTCGCCAGCAAAAAGAAAGAAAATCGAAGCCCTAATTTTCGGTGGCGAGGAAAGAACGAAAGACGAGCTGCCTCCATTTGTTCTTCCTTTTCGAATGTTTGCTAAGGCTTGGAACGATTGGAAATGGAGGGGGGAAAAGGGACGAACGATGTCGCCATTTTTATTTCTTTCTCGTTTCGATTTAGGTTATTGAAATTGATAAAGGGGGAACGGGTCTAATGAACGAATGAAAAAATTGAAAAAGGGGGGATCGGTTAGATAAATATCACGGCAACAATGAGTATGGGCCACAATAGTTCTCTTTAAAGCCCGTTTCCATAATTACGAAATTTTATTAAAAGAATTTCTAGTCGATATAGAAACTCCACCAACCATTTTATAAAAGAATTTCAAATTGATTTTTAATTTCAATAAAAATTTACGAACGATTTAATCACCTAATGGCGATAATTAAATGCTACGAATTTGCGGGTTGTTACAGACTCCCCTCCTTAAAGAAATTGCGTCCTCGCAATCACAAGGAATAAAGGGGAAAGAGGTAACAACCATAAGAGCATGGCAATGTCGAATGCATAAGCAAAGCAAATGACAGCAGGGAAGTATTGAAATCAAGGAAGTGTCAGATATGAAATCAAAAGGTTTGACTGCTTCAAATCAAAAGAATCAACATCGTGGGTATCAAGGAATCAAAATCAGACGACTATCAAAAGCAAGAATCAATCGAGTTCTAGCAATGGAAAGAAAAAGGAATCAGAGCAGAAATCACGTACTGCACGAATTGAATGTGAGTAAATCAAATTACTCACCTGAATCGTCAGAGAAAAAGACGAAGCACGAATCTCAAAATCGCAAATATTCAATCATCTAAAACGATAATCGAATTTTCACAAATATCTGATTATCAAAAACGATAATCAGAAACACAAAGATTCGATTATCAAATCGAAAAATATTTAATTATCTCAAACGATAATCAAATTTCACAAATATCTGATTATCAAAAACGATAATCAGAAATCACAAAGATTCGATTATCAAATCGAAAAATATTTAATTATCTCAAACGATAATCAAATTTCACAAATATCTGATTATCAAAAACGATAATCAGAAATCACAAAGATTCGATTATCAAATCGAAAAATATTTAATTATCTCAAACGATAATCAAATTTCACAAATATCTGATTATCAAAAACGATAATCAGAAATCACAAAGATTCGATTATCAAATCGAAAAATATTTAATTATCTCAAACGATAATCAAATTTCACAAATATCTGATTATCAAAAACGATAATCAGAAATCACAAAGATTCGATTATCAAATCGAAAAATATTTAATTATCTCAAACGATAATCAAATTTCACAAATATCTGATTATCAAAAACGATAATCAGAAATCACAAAGATTCGATTATCAAATCGAAAAATATTTAATTATCTCAAACGATAATCAAATTTCACAAATATCTGATTATCAAAAACGATAATCAGAAATCACAAATATTCAATTAACGAGTCCGGAATTAACCGAAGTAGTAAAAGTATGGTTCCATACTCCTTACTTTTGCTAAATCGTTTAAATCTCTTTATCGTTTTCTTGAAAGTGCAGAATTGTGTGTTTTAAAAATAACATTTCACATTCTCAAACGGACAAGTCCGGAATTAAGCGAATCAGTAAAAGAAAGGGGTCATAGTCCTCGATTTTTCTGAAAGGTTTAAATCGCTTCCTCGTTCTTTTGAAAATGTAAGCTGTAAAAATTTGAAAACAATTTTAATTTATATTTTTGAAACAACTTTTAAAAATAAAGAATTTTGAAAACACGTGATTAAATTAGCAATATCAGTATTGCGGGAGAACCGCTTGTAAATCCATTTCAAAATTGACGAGTACTGAAGTTAACACGTCAAAATCTCATCAAAATAACTGGCATCAAAATATAATGCCAAATGAATTTTCATTCATCAAAAATGTCACAAGAATCTTCTCAAAGATAGAAAGGGATATCATACCCTAAACTTGTATTCATAACAAGTTAATAACACATGAATTCACCAATACACAAAAATTGACAAAACTTGTCAATAGAAATCACGAAAATTGGTGAAGCACAAATTCTAGAAATCATCACAAGAAATCCAGAAATCACAAAAAGAGGGGGAAAAGAGCCTATCAGAAAACGGGAGTATGAAAACTCCAAAACACCGGTTTCACAAGACGAGACGCTATCTCATGGTGGCTAACCATTAAAGTTTCACGGAGGAATGGTCCGAAGACCGTGGGTCGCTATCCCACGCGTGTGAGTCGGAATCACACAGATTGAGGTCTAGGCTAACCTCGCAGAGAAAGAGACATCGCACATTTGCTAGTCTAAACCATAAAAAGGAAAATGGAAATGCCTATCACAAAATGGGAGCATGAAAACTCCAAAATACCGGTATCACAAGATGAGACGCTATCTCATGGAAGCCATCCATTAAAGTTTCACACAGGAATGGTCCGAAGACCGTGGGTCGCTATCCCACGCGTGTGAGTCGGAATCACACAGATTGAGGTCTAGGCTAACCTCGCAGAGAAAAGGACATGGGTGAGTGGAATCACACAAATTAAGGTCCAGACTAACCAAAAAGCAAAAAGGTATGTGTGAATGGAATCACACAAGTGGTGTCTAGTCTAACCTCGCAAACCAAAAAGATATGTGTGAGTGGAATCACACAAATTAAGGTCTAGACTAACCAAAAAGCAAAAAGGTATGTGTGAATGGAATCACACAAGTGGTGTCTAGTCTAACCTCGCAAACCAAAAAGATATGTGTGAGTGGAATCACACAAATTAAGGTCTAGACTAACCAAAAAGCAAAAAGGTATGTGTGAATGGAATCACACAAGTGGTGTCTAGTCTAGTCTTGCAAACAAAAAGATATGTGTGAGTCGGAATCACACAAATTAAGGTCTAGACTAACCAAAAAGCAAAAAGGTATGTGTGAATGGAATCACACAAGTGGTGTCTAGTCTAACCTCGCAAACAAAAAGACATCGCACAATGGCTAGTCTAATCATAAAATGATCGTCATGATCAACGAGAAGTGTCAATTACACTAAGCTAGTAAATATAAAAGTTTAGCTTCATGTCCCATAACCACTTGCTTAACTTAAATATTTACGAACAAACTGTAAATCTACACTAGAAAATTGTCACAAAAGGTTCAATCGAACAAGTCCAAGAGTTAACCGACGAAGTAAACGCAAGCGTTTCATACCACTTGTTTACTAGGCCGTTTAATTCAATTTCTCATACGAGTGAAATAAAGGCTTGTATATACTAATAGATTGGAAAACGGTTTAAGAAAAAGAGCTTTGTAGTAAAATAGTTTTGAAATCGTTTGGAGAAAAAGGATTTTTATATTTACTACTAGTATAGAAAACCTTTATATTTTTAAAGTGACAAATCACAAAAATGATTGTAGAAACAATCAATCACAAGAATTCACATACGAAAATGTGAATAGAATCCAAAGAATTCGATTCCAAATTCATCAAAGTAGGAATACCAAAAATTCCAGAAATAGAAGTTATCAAAATCAATAAAGGTGATAACAACTAATAAGAGAAGAAGAATCGATTATCAACTGGAAAAACAAAGCAAATCGAGCAGAAATGCATAAATGACTTCAACAAAAGTAAGAATCAAGTTAATGTCGAAGCCAACAATTAATAGCCGCAGTCGAGTACAAAATGAATCAATCATCATTATCAAAGAAACCAACGGCAAACAAAATCAGAGTCTTGAAAATCAAGAAATCAGCAATTTCTCAAAAACAAAGTGACCGAAGTCGAAGGAAAATTCAGATGAGGAAAACACAAAATATCAAGTTCAAAATCGCTGAGATTCAAACTAGATGTGAATGAGAAATCAAAATCACTCAATTTGCAACTGGTCCAGCTATTTTTCATCACAGTGTAACAGGTACACAATGACACTCATAGCATAGAACAAAAGTGGAACAAAGTCCAAAAGTCAAAATGGCTTTAATTTGCCAAATTAAAACAAAATCAACATCGGCTAAATCAATTCAAAGCCGAAAACACAAGAATACGTTAGGAATTCATACCTAACAGTCAAAAATAGTCATATGTAAAGATGAGAGATAAAACATCGACAAATAGTTGTAACACATGTTCCATCTAAGTTATGTTTTATAATTGTCCTAAACCCCAGGCTCTGATACCAAGCTGTGACGCCCCACCTCTATACCCACGCTAGCCAAGAACACTACGGTGTAGTGCTGTCAACTAGCACGGAGAATAAGGCTGTTGAGGAGCGACCATCTATGTAATTGCTTTGTGCGAGCACCGATATGTCAGATAATAAAACATTTCATTTCAATTTTTAGAGGAATACCGACATACCGATACAAACTCAAAGCTACTACACAGTGGCTATAATAGTTTAGGACAATAGATATAAAAATAACACAGATAACATAAATGCGGAATAAAGATGGAACGAAAAGTCTCATATATACAATAACTGATATCAGTTACAATACATTTGACACAATACAAATGATACAACTACAATTGACGACTCAAGAAGTTATATATACAAGTACATTATCGACTAATATACATGAATACATTATCATCTTAAAACAGACACACTGACTACTTCAACAGGACGAAGACCACTTCAAATGATATAAAAAGTCTTCATAGCTCTAGCAGCAACCCAAAGTTAGAAATCTACAACCTGTAAATACTCGGTCTGACCCGAGTATTACATTCAAAAGAAAATAATACTCGGATCAGTCTAATTCAAAATCAGTTATTAGAGCATAGAAGCAATAATAATCAATCTCAATATAGATGACAGTCATAGAAATCTCGTATATCCAACTCTCGATACGAGAATTGGATAACGGCAGAAATAACACTAAACAGTGTTAATCCACAAAACAGAAATCCAAAGCAGTTTAAGCAATTGAAATGTCAATTTAAAAATATCAATGCTAATTGGCTGCAGTACACGCTAACGTGTACTGCCTCGCCAATACAGCCTACGAATTACGCAACAGGTCGATGAATTAAAGATAAAAGAAATATCGATTAAAATCTGTCAATTCTGGGTGGCTGCAGTGCACGCACGCGTGCACTGCCTCGCCACCACCATATGTGCTCCAGACATCAAGTAAACAAGTTCAAATGTCAAAGTGAAGCCAGTGCACAACAATTAAGCAAACTGCCTCGAATGGTACAAGTTAAAGACTGCAACTATGACACACGTGTATGGTGATACACAAAGGCAGCCCACACATGCACATCAAGTACAACAAGACCAGTTCAGGTATGAAGAATAGCAACTGCAACAATGAAAACGAGGATGAACACAAATAATACAACAGCAGACCAGAAGTACAAAATGGCCAAGCAAGTGCACCATTAAAAACAACAATACAGCAATGAACTCGATCAGTTCAAACATGTATCAAAAAGCATGTACAAGAGGCAACAGAACTCAAACTAGCATATGCAACTCACAAACCAAAATGTACTCCAGACAGGTTATATTATATCAAAGCCTCAAGTAAGCATGCGCAGTGATATGTATACAGGCTTAACACACATGTCGAACAAGACAAGGTCAGACCAACCAAAGAACAACATCAGACAACATGCAGTGACAACACAAGCATAGCATCATCAATGGAACCAAACTAATGTACACTCGAATGCTTAGAATATATCAAACGATCAGGTCAAATGGAGCAACTGTGATAAACAAAACAGTGAAGTGCAACATGCAACATGACAAGTGCTTAGTGATCGAACATGGAAATGCAACTCAGTGATGTTCAAATGACCAACACATATACAAATGGGACCAAAGAGTGATTACAACGTCTGTATAAAATCTTGAATTCATATGAAGGCAAGCATACAGGTTCAATGAATACTTTGAATGATGACCAAATTGAGCAAAGATAGATATATGCTTATAAATACGTATATAAACATACACATATCAGAGATCCCTGCCTTCACAGAACACTAGATTGAATACAGCAGACACATGCATATAACTCAGGAGCAAGGGGCACTCAACTGACCAAAGTCAAAATCAAAAGCCAGGTTGAACCACTACATTGACAAATTAGGATACACTAAGAAATCAAATGCACAACCAACTACAAATGACCCAGGTTGAGGTCATATACGGCAAGTACAGGTAACAAAGACCAGACCAACTCAACAGTGTCAATAACATATATGCAGAAGCTACGAAATCAACCCAGACCAAAGTTATATACAAAGGCTACAGCTATATGAAAATGTCCAGTGAATCATCTACATGGATGCAAGCATGATTCAATATGATCAAGTTCATCAAGGCAGTTCACATTGCTAAATGACCACAGATATACAATGAATGAACCAGAATATCAAACCAAGATCAAAGACCAGAAATTCCCAAAATCAAAGTCTACAAAGTCAACTGCAATTTCCAGAAATCACAGTGTCCAGAAAGAAGAATCAACCAAGTGATCGAAACCAAAGTCGAACAAGTCAAAGCAAGGAATTCACGGAGCAACATTATCAAAGCCGTGGTCATCACGGCAAAGCAATTTAACAAAAATCAAAACGAATGAACTGGAGCTGGAATTAGATGTGAGATGAACTCACCTTGCTTCGAAGCGGCGACGAGAATGAAGTCGCTTGATAATCTCACAATCACAAAGGCAAAAGCTCGAATCAACATCGGAACAGCATCGCAATTATCTCACAGAGGAGAACGAGCCAAAGCCCTAGTTTAGTTACACAGAGAATCGCCAGAGATCGAGCCAAAGCCCCAAAATTCCAGATTCGCCAGCAAAAAGAAAGAAAATCGAAGCCCTAATTTTCGGTGGCGAGGAAAGAACGAAAGACGAGCTGCCTCCATTTGTTCTTCCTTTTCGAATGTTTGCTAAGGCTTGGAACGATTGGAAATGGTGGGGGGAAAAGGGACGAACGATGTCGCCATTTTTATTTCTTTCTCGTTTCGATTTAGGTTATTGAAATTGATAAAGGGGGAACGGGTCTAATGAACGAATGAAAAAATTGAAAAAGGGGGGATCGGTTAGATAAATATCACGGCAACAATGAGTATGGGCCACAATAGTTCTCTTTAAAGCCCGTTTCCATAATTACGAAATTTTATTAAAAGAATTTCTAGTCGATATAGAAACTCCACCAACCATTTTATAAAAGAATTTCAAATTGATTTTTAATTTCAATAAAAATTTACGAACGATTTAATCACCTAATGGCGATAATTAAATGCTACGAATTTGCGGGTTGTTACAGACTCCCCTCCTTAAAGAAATTGCGTCCTCGCAATCACAAGGAATAAAGGGGAAAGAGGTAACAACCATAAGAGCATGGCAATGTCGAATGCATAAGCAAAGCAAATGACAGCAGGGAAGTATTGAAATCAAGGAAGTGTCAGATATGAAATCAAAAGGTTTGACTGCTTCAAATCAAAAGAATCAACATCGTGGGTATCAAGGAATCAAAATCAGACGACTATCAAAAGCAAGAATCAATCGAGTTCTAGCAATGGAAAGAAAAAGGAATCAGAGCAGAAATCACGTACTGCACGAATTGAATGTGAGTAAATCAAATTACTCACCTGAATCGTCAGAGAAAAAGACGAAGCACGAATCTCAAAATCGCAAATATTCAATCATCTAAAACGATAATCGAATTTTCACAAATATCTGATTATCAAAAACGATAATCAGAAACACAAAGATTCGATTATCAAATCGAAAAATATTTAATTATCTCAAACGATAATCAAATTTCACAAATATCTGATTATCAAAAACGATAATCAGAAATCACAAAGATTCGATTATCAAATCGAAAAATATTTAATTATCTCAAACGATAATCAAATTTCACAAATATCTGATTATCAAAAACGATAATCAGAAATCACAAAGATTCGATTATCAAATCGAAAAATATTTAATTATCTCAAACGATAATCAAATTTCACAAATATCTGATTATCAAAAACGATAATCAGAAATCACAAAGATTCGATTATCAAATCGAAAAATATTTAATTATCTCAAACGATAATCAAATTTCACAAATATCTGATTATCAAAAACGATAATCAGAAATCACAAAGATTCGATTATCAAATCGAAAAATATTTAATTATCTCAAACGATAATCAAATTTCACAAATATCTGATTATCAAAAACGATAATCAGAAATCACAAAGATTCGATTATCAAATCGAAAAATATTTAATTATCTCAAACGATAATCAAATTTCACAAATATCTGATTATCAAAAACGATAATCAGAAATCACAAATATTCAATTAACGAGTCCGGAATTAACCGAAGTAGTAAAAGTATGGTTCCATACTCCTTACTTTTGCTAAATCGTTTAAATCTCTTTATCGTTTTCTTGAAAGTGCAGAATTGTGTGTTTTAAAAATAACATTTCACATTCTCAAACGGACAAGTCCGGAATTAAGCGAATCAGTAAAAGAAAGGGGTCATAGTCCTCGATTTTTCTGAAAGGTTTAAATCGCTTCCTCGTTCTTTTGAAAATGTAAGCTGTAAAAATTTGAAAACAATTTTAATTTATATTTTTGAAACAACTTTTAAAAATAAAGAATTTTGAAAACACGTGATTAAATTAGCAATATCAGTATTGCGGGAGAACCGCTTGTAAATCCATTTCAAAATTGACGAGTACTGAAGTTAACACGTCAAAATCTCATCAAAATAACTGGCATCAAAATATAATGCCAAATGAATTTTCATTCATCAAAAATGTCACAAGAATCTTCTCAAAGATAGAAAGGGATATCATACCCTAAACTTGTATTCATAACAAGTTAATAACACATGAATTCACCAATACACAAAAATTGACAAAACTTGTCAATAGAAATCACGAAAATTGGTGAAGCACAAATTCTAGAAATCATCACAAGAAATCCAGAAATCACAAAAAGAGGGGGAAAAGAGCCTATCAGAAAACGGGAGTATGAAAACTCCAAAACACCGGTTTCACAAGACGAGACGCTATCTCATGGTGGCTAACCATTAAAGTTTCACGGAGGAATGGTCCGAAGACCGTGGGTCGCTATCCCACGCGTGTGAGTCGGAATCACACAGATTGAGGTCTAGGCTAACCTCGCAGAGAAAGAGACATCGCACATTTGCTAGTCTAAACCATAAAAAGGAAAATGGAAATGCCTATCACAAAATGGGAGCATGAAAACTCCAAAATACCGGTATCACAAGATGAGACGCTATCTCATGGAAGCCATCCATTAAAGTTTCACACAGGAATGGTCCGAAGACCGTGGGTCGCTATCCCACGCGTGTGAGTCGGAATCACACAGATTGAGGTCTAGGCTAACCTCGCAGAGAAAAGGACATGGGTGAGTGGAATCACACAAATTAAGGTCCAGACTAACCAAAAAGCAAAAAGGTATGTGTGAATGGAATCACACAAGTGGTGTCTAGTCTAACCTCGCAAACCAAAAAGATATGTGTGAGTGGAATCACACAAATTAAGGTCTAGACTAACCAAAAAGCAAAAAGGTATGTGTGAATGGAATCACACAAGTGGTGTCTAGTCTAACCTCGCAAACCAAAAAGATATGTGTGAGTGGAATCACACAAATTAAGGTCTAGACTAACCAAAAAGCAAAAAGGTATGTGTGAATGGAATCACACAAGTGGTGTCTAGTCTAGTCTTGCAAACAAAAAGATATGTGTGAGTCGGAATCACACAAATTAAGGTCTAGACTAACCAAAAAGCAAAAAGGTATGTGTGAATGGAATCACACAAGTGGTGTCTAGTCTAACCTCGCAAACAAAAAGACATCGCACAATGGCTAGTCTAATCATAAAATGATCGTCATGATCAACGAGAAGTGTCAATTACACTAAGCTAGTAAATATAAAAGTTTAGCTTCATGTCCCATAACCACTTGCTTAACTTAAATATTTACGAACAAACTGTAAATCTACACTAGAAAATTGTCACAAAAGGTTCAATCGAACAAGTCCAAGAGTTAACCGACGAAGTAAACGCAAGCGTTTCATACCACTTGTTTACTAGGCCGTTTAATTCAATTTCTCATACGAGTGAAATAAAGGCTTGTATATACTAATAGATTGGAAAACGGTTTAAGAAAAAGAGCTTTGTAGTAAAATAGTTTTGAAATCGTTTGGAGAAAAAGGATTTTTATATTTACTACTAGTATAGAAAACCTTTATATTTTTAAAGTGACAAATCACAAAAATGATTGTAGAAACAATCAATCACAAGAATTCACATACGAAAATGTGAATAGAATCCAAAGAATTCGATTCCAAATTCATCAAAGTAGGAATACCAAAAATTCCAGAAATAGAAGTTATCAAAATCAATAAAGGTGATAACAACTAATAAGAGAAGAAGAATCGATTATCAACTGGAAAAACAAAGCAAATCGAGCAGAAATGCATAAATGACTTCAACAAAAGTAAGAATCAAGTTAATGTCGAAGCCAACAATTAATAGCCGCAGTCGAGTACAAAATGAATCAATCATCATTATCAAAGAAACCAACGGCAAACAAAATCAGAGTCTTGAAAATCAAGAAATCAGCAATTTCTCAAAAACAAAGTGACCGAAGTCGAAGGAAAATTCAGATGAGGAAAACACAAAATATCAAGTTCAAAATCGCTGAGATTCAAACTAGATGTGAATGAGAAATCAAAATCACTCAATTTGCAACTGGTCCAGCTATTTTTCATCACAGTGTAACAGGTACACAATGACACTCATAGCATAGAACAAAAGTGGAACAAAGTCCAAAAGTCAAAATGGCTTTAATTTGCCAAATTAAAACAAAATCAACATCGGCTAAATCAATTCAAAGCCGAAAACACAAGAATACGTTAGGAATTCATACCTAACAGTCAAAAATAGTCATATGTAAAGATGAGAGATAAAACATCGACAAATAGTTGTAACACATGTTCCATCTAAGTTATGTTTTATAATTGTCCTAAACCCCAGGCTCTGATACCAAGCTGTGACGCCCCACCTCTATACCCACGCTAGCCAAGAACACTACGGTGTAGTGCTGTCAACTAGCACGGAGAATAAGGCTGTTGAGGAGCGACCATCTATGTAATTGCTTTGTGCGAGCACCGATATGTCAGATAATAAAACATTTCATTTCAATTTTTAGAGGAATACCGACATACCGATACAAACTCAAAGCTACTACACAGTGGCTATAATAGTTTAGGACAATAGATATAAAAATAACACAGATAACATAAATGCGGAATAAAGATGGAACGAAAAGTCTCATATATACAATAACTGATATCAGTTACAATACATTTGACACAATACAAATGATACAACTACAATTGACGACTCAAGAAGTTATATATACAAGTACATTATCGACTAATATACATGAATACATTATCATCTTAAAACAGACACACTGACTACTTCAACAGGACGAAGACCACTTCAAATGATATAAAAAGTCTTCATAGCTCTAGCAGCAACCCAAAGTTAGAAATCTACAACCTGTAAATACTCGGTCTGACCCGAGTATTACATTCAAAAGAAAATAATACTCGGATCAGTCTAATTCAAAATCAGTTATTAGAGCATAGAAGCAATAATAATCAATCTCAATATAGATGACAGTCATAGAAATCTCGTATATCCAACTCTCGATACGAGAATTGGATAACGGCAGAAATAACACTAAACAGTGTTAATCCACAAAACAGAAATCCAAAGCAGTTTAAGCAATTGAAATGTCAATTTAAAAATATCAATGCTAATTGGCTGCAGTACACGCTAACGTGTACTGCCTCGCCAATACAGCCTACGAATTACGCAACAGGTCGATGAATTAAAGATAAAAGAAATATCGATTAAAATCTGTCAATTCTGGGTGGCTGCAGTGCACGCACGCGTGCACTGCCTCGCCACCACCATATGTGCTCCAGACATCAAGTAAACAAGTTCAAATGTCAAAGTGAAGCCAGTGCACAACAATTAAGCAAACTGCCTCGAATGGTACAAGTTAAAGACTGCAACTATGACACACGTGTATGGTGATACACAAAGGCAGCCCACACATGCACATCAAGTACAACAAGACCAGTTCAGGTATGAAGAATAGCAACTGCAACAATGAAAACGAGGATGAACACAAATAATACAACAGCAGACCAGAAGTACAAAATGGCCAAGCAAGTGCACCATTAAAAACAACAATACAGCAATGAACTCGATCAGTTCAAACATGTATCAAAAAGCATGTACAAGAGGCAACAGAACTCAAACTAGCATATGCAACTCACAAACCAAAATGTACTCCAGACAGGTTATATTATATCAAAGCCTCAAGTAAGCATGCGCAGTGATATGTATACAGGCTTAACACACATGTCGAACAAGACAAGGTCAGACCAACCAAAGAACAACATCAGACAACATGCAGTGACAACACAAGCATAGCATCATCAATGGAACCAAACTAATGTACACTCGAATGCTTAGAATATATCAAACGATCAGGTCAAATGGAGCAACTGTGATAAACAAAACAGTGAAGTGCAACATGCAACATGACAAGTGCTTAGTGATCGAACATGGAAATGCAACTCAGTGATGTTCAAATGACCAACACATATACAAATGGGACCAAAGAGTGATTACAACGTCTGTATAAAATCTTGAATTCATATGAAGGCAAGCATACAGGTTCAATGAATACTTTGAATGATGACCAAATTGAGCAAAGATAGATATATGCTTATAAATACGTATATAAACATACACATATCAGAGATCCCTGCCTTCACAGAACACTAGATTGAATACAGCAGACACATGCATATAACTCAGGAGCAAGGGGCACTCAACTGACCAAAGTCAAAATCAAAAGCCAGGTTGAACCACTACATTGACAAATTAGGATACACTAAGAAATCAAATGCACAACCAACTACAAATGACCCAGGTTGAGGTCATATACGGCAAGTACAGGTAACAAAGACCAGACCAACTCAACAGTGTCAATAACATATATGCAGAAGCTACGAAATCAACCCAGACCAAAGTTATATACAAAGGCTACAGCTATATGAAAATGTCCAGTGAATCATCTACATGGATGCAAGCATGATTCAATATGATCAAGTTCATCAAGGCAGTTCACATTGCTAAATGACCACAGATATACAATGAATGAACCAGAATATCAAACCAAGATCAAAGACCAGAAATTCCCAAAATCAAAGTCTACAAAGTCAACTGCAATTTCCAGAAATCACAGTGTCCAGAAAGAAGAATCAACCAAGTGATCGAAACCAAAGTCGAACAAGTCAAAGCAAGGAATTCACGGAGCAACATTATCAAAGCCGTGGTCATCACGGCAAAGCAATTTAACAAAAATCAAAACGAATGAACTGGAGCTGGAATTAGATGTGAGATGAACTCACCTTGCTTCGAAGCGGCGACGAGAACGAAGTCGCTTGATAATCTCACAATCACAAAGGCAAAAGCTCGAATCAACATCGAAACAGCATCGCAATTATCTCACAGAGGAGAACGAGCCAAAGCCCTAGTTTAGTTACACAGAGAATCGCCAGAGATCGAGCCAAAGCCCCAAAATTCCAGATTCGCCAGCAAAAAGAAAGAAAATCGAAGCCCTAATTTTCGGTGGCGAGGAAAGAACGAAAGACGAGCTGCCTCCATTTGTTCTTCCTTTTCGAATGTTTGCTAAGGCTTGGAACGATTGGAAATGGAGGGGGGAAAAGGGACGAACGATGTCGCCATTTTTATTTCTTTCTCGTTTCGATTTAGGTTATTGAAATTGATAAAGGGGGAACGGGTCTAATGAACGAATGAAAAAATTGAAAAAGGGGGGATCGGTTAGATAAATATCACGGCAACAATGAGTATGGGCCACAATAGTTCTCTTTAAAGCCCGTTTCCATAATTACGAAATTTTATTAAAAGAATTTCTAGTCGATATAGAAACTCCACCAACCATTTTATAAAAGAATTTCAAATTGATTTTTAATTTCAATAAAAATTTACGAACGATTTAATCACCTAATGGCGATAATTAAATGCTACGAATTTGCGGGTTGTTACATGTGAGATCGTAAAACAGTTTATCTTTAAAATAAACAACATGATAACTTTAAAGTCAATTCGAAATGCTTTTGGAAAATGAAACTACCATAAGACCTCCCACCACACACACAATGCAAACGCAGAATTGGAGGAGATTTCTTCTTATGATAGTTAAAGATGCTTACTACGCAAAAATCAAATTCTTTTGATATTATTATTAGTGCATAGTGTAGAAAACATTTCGAAAGTATAATATTAATCTTAGCCAACATACGACCAGTATCGTATGCCTACTATAGCTACCATCTAAACAGTGGTGACCACCGTACGTAAATGGCAGGTTCTACAACTAATACCGTACAAATCACGTATTGGAGTTTGGATTTCCAACAAATGGTCAGGCTAAGGAACTTCCTATCCACGATGGGTACGTCCCTGGAATAGACGACCCGAGAACCTAACCGGATCTCTGCCAACACAAGGCCGGGTTACCTCTGCAAAAATAGGTAACTACTGACACGCGTATGCCATCCCCCGATCGTCACCGATCTTCCCGAGGATCCCCGATTTCCAACAAACCACATAGACAAAAATAATGCAGTAACCACAGAGGTTAAGTATCTGGGCTCCATACCATGATACCACCTTTATCCAGAAGGAATGACATACACTAAGGGGCGCTACTCCCTAGAACCTTGCTGCATTCTTCCTGTTTCGACCATTTCCGGGGTGTGAGGCTCGACGAAGTCTCGTCCACAAAGCTACGCTTTCTCAAAAAGCCCTGCTTCGGGTCAAACAAAATGATCAACCTATGATCACAAAGATATAAGATCAAACAAATGATCATATCACAAATGACCAAACACTGATCATTTCACAGCAACACTCAGTATGCCACGTTACCAAATTGGGAGTATATCGCTGATAAATTTCAACTACATAACCTCTGAGCTCGTACGTCTCAGAGAAGGGTGTTAAGCTAAGAGAAAAAATTCTCCGCCACCAACAGAAATGTATTTGAAAGAAATCAGCTTTATATCTCAAATTGTAACGTCAGACACACAATCTATACAAGTCTGTTCCGGGATCGAACAGAACCGAAGGCACTTCTCACGAAGCCCTTGCATTTCCGGATAAATTTCTAATCACGTCCGGACTTCCCGTCACTAAGGGTGATAAAACCTCTAAATCGGAGATCAGCCGATGTAGAGTAACTCGACGGTAATCCTTCCGTTTTCAAAAATATCCGGTCTTCAACACCGGTCTTCGAATGCAATTCATAACGACGTATCACATATTCGGAATGGGTTATACGACCCCATGGTCCTTTCCCGGTTAACCCGAATAGTGAGCGATTTTTCAAAAATAAGTGTGGCATTCAATTTCATCCAATTCACAACAAATACCTATCTAAAGGTAATTATTGATAGTCGGTTATTTAACTATCAATAAAGATGCGCAACATCATCAGATTCCAAATAATTTTCCCAAATTATTTCATCTTCCAAAAATATCTTTTACTAGATATAAAATTTCCACACTTAACCATTTGAAAACAATTTCAAATATTCACTTTTCAATTTATCTTTAAAAGATAAAAACTCAAACAGTTCATTTCACATTGGAAAACATTCCATACTTATTTAATAATAAGTGTTTCACAAATCTTTTATTTTCAACATTTGAAAATATTCGATATACTTAAATCAAATTAAGTATATACTCAATCTTTAAGGAAATCATTCTCTTTAAACACATTTATTTGAGTCAAAACGAATGTTGCGTAAAACATCGTTACGACGACTCAAAATCACTAGTATAGGGATTCGGATTTTAATAGATATATAAATCCCAATACTACATCAAAAACATTTCCTTTCGGAAATCATTTACTATAACAACAGTGTTATAGTCCATCATTTCCTTAAATTTCTCGAAAACGTCTATTTCAACAATAAATGTTGAAATCTATGTTTCCGATACTTAACACGTTTTAAAACATCTTTTAAAACAATTAACTTCATTTCAAATATCACTTTCCAAAACTATCCATTTTACTTAACGATATATTCACTATCCAAAATCGTGAATATACTTTACTATTTACATTTCACTATTTTCTACACGTTTTATTTCAATAATAATTCGCTATCCAAAATCGCGAATATATCTCCTTTGATAATCTTCTATATTTAATTTATCAAATTCAATCGATTGGTTTCCGAATTCATAAAACAACGTTTATAAATTCCATTTTCTATTTTCTATAACAACTCCGGTTTATAAATCTCATTTTATTAACTTCAAAAATTCACTTATAAGAATAAGTGATTTCGAATTTATAAAACAACGTTTATAAATTCACCTTTATATTTTCTAACAACTTCGATTTATAAAATTCTCCTTTTATTAACTTCTAAAATTACTTATCAAAATAAGTGATTTAAGATTTATAAACAACGTTTATAAATCACATTTATACTTCATAACAATTTCAACTTATGAAATCATTTCATTTTGCAATTTCTATTTATATCCCAATTAAGTGCAAAAATCTAATTTATAAGTAAATTACTTATAAATCGTTTATTCTACAACATCTATTCACTTTATAACTTCACGTTATAAATCTATTAATTTCATTCACTTATGAAATCCATTTATACTTTTTTTTTTTGACACTTATAAAAATTCGTTTTATAAGTCCAATATTTTTATTAATAAAATATCCATTTTATAAATCTTCCTATACAAATCGTCTATAGTTATTCAAAAATCCCAGTTTAAACCATTTTATAAATAAATCGACTTTTATTTCAAAAATCACCTTACGGTCATAATTCACAAAAATCTTAACTTTTATAACTTCAAAATTTTAAACGTTTATTAATTGATTCAAAAATTCCATAAAACGTATATTTTCAAAAATCACTTTAAAAGTCCTTTTTAAAGTAAAAGTCGTTATTTTTACTTTTCAAAACTGAATCCGATGATGCAACAGCATCAATTAGTCCATCACAACAGTCAATATCATATATCAATATGATAACAGAATATATCAAAATATCTGTAAATAAATAACTACCGGTGAGGAATCCAGTTGGATCCCTCCAACCTGTTTCCCTGCATCCACAGACGTTAGCACAATACCAATTCCGCTCCCGTACGGAATTATCGTGGTATATAGGTTTTTATAAATCCGCTTACTAACGGCGTAATAGGGTCTCATCCGCTATACGAGGCGGGAAATCATCAATCCAATATATACATATGCCAATATGTATATACTGCTATATATAGATATATATCCTATAATATCTAATATCACATCGAATAGCAATCATATCAATCAAATCAATAACTGTAAAAATTCCACATTCAATTGAGTGAGAAGATCTCACCTTGATTTTAATTCTGATTCCAGTGTTTATTTCGAATAAAATTAAACGGCCGTTTAATTTTACTCAAAAATTTCACTGATTCCAAACACGCCCAGATCTGCGCTGCAGCGTAGAGCGCGTCGCTGCGATTCCAACGCTTCTGGTTTCGTAATTTTCTGACCTCGTACGAAAGAGATATTGTATTTTAAACATTACAAATTTTAATATAATCTAATTTACATTTTCTTTCAAAATTTTAACCTACATTCATCATCAGCCGTTGATCACGAGATGGGCAAATCCTGGCCACATCCTTCTTCCCTCCCACGCGATAATTCCTCCAGGTCGCGTTTGAACCCAACTGCCGCCATAAAACCCTAGAGACCGCCACCACAATCGACGACGAGACGTCGATCCACTAGCGCCATTTTCTCCGCCTGCACGTGACACGCCTCCAGCCTCGACAACGATGAACTCGGCTCAACCATCACGTCGAAAAACACCTACGAACGACGAACGTTCAAATACAAATTGCCGTTGATCTATCACGCTATTCTCGATCACAGCCGTTGGATATATAGAACTCAAAGTGCTCTACAACTTTCATTTAGGAAGTTTCGCGAATCGATGAACGGATTTGAAGATTTTAAGGGAGGAAGAAAATTGCTTTCTGGCCGTTCATCATGGGAGTGGCGGCTCTGAACTAAAACCCTAGGCTCGTTTTCTTATTTGCAAAATGAAAGAAAGAAGGTCCTTTTATAGAAAATGGCCAATTTTACTATTCATCGAATTTTTTTCGAACTCCGATTCGAGCGTGCCGGCTGACGTTCGTAAGGTTTACCCCACGTTCCGAACGCAATGGAACGTGTTTCGGAAGCTAATTCGGACATCTGTGCGAGATATGAAATAAAACGATCAATTTAAATTAAACCGATTTAAATCGATTTCGAGGCGTTTTAATTCGTACCGGACAAACGATACATCCAAAAATTATGAAATTTGAAATCATGCAATAGTATCACATTACGGATCCGATGAAACTGGTTTCGTCGAAATCCGAGACCGTTTGAAAAATGACTATTTTAACTCGACGATTCAAAATTAAAATGATATCGATGCGTTTCGAGCTGCCACGGTCAAACGACAACTCCGATGGATACGAAAATTGAAATCCGATAATAACTAACGATTACGGATCCAATGGAACTGGTCTCGTTCAATTCTGAGACTGTTCGAAAATTGGCTATTTTTACAGTCGATAATTAAATATTAAAATATTCAATTTTCACAATTTAACTCAAATTCCAATTTTAAAAGTTCTATAACCTTTCAATAACTCCAGTATGATTAAATAAAACTTTACAAATCATTTTCAATCATTTTAAACTCGATTTTCAATTATCTCTGGAATTTAAATCATTAAATTATCGATTTAATTGACCAAATTAAATCCAATATTCGAAAAATAAATCATTCGACTTATTAAATTCATTTATTAATATTTAAAATCAATTAAATATCCGAATTTTAATTATCAGAAAATCTGGGTCGTTACATAACTACTGACACGCGTATGCCATCCCCCGATCGTAACCGATCTTCCCGAGGATCCCCGATTTCCAACAAACCACATAGTAATAATGCAGCAACCACATAGGTTAAGTATCTGGTCTCCATACCATGATACCACCTTTATCCAGAAGGAATGACGTACACTAAGGGGCGCTACTCCCTAGAACCTTGCTGCATCCTTCCTGTTTTGACCATTTCCGGGGTGTGAGGCTCGACGAAGTCTCGTCCACAAAGCTACGCTTTCTACAAAGCCCTGCTTTGGGTCAAACAAAAATGATCAACCTATGATCACAAAGATATAAGATCAAACAAATGATCATATCACAAATGATCAAACACTGATCATTTCACAGCAACACTCAGTATGCCACGTTACCAAATTGGGAATATATTGCTGATAAATTTCAACTACATAACCTCTGAGCTCGTACGTCTCAGAGAAGAGTGTTAAGCTAAGAGAATAAATTCTCCGCCACCAACAGAAATGTATTTGAAAGGAATCAGCTTTATATCTCAAATTGTAACGTCAGACACACAATCCATACAAGTCTGTTCCGGGATCGAACAGAACCGAAGGCACTTCTCACGAAGCCCTTGCATATCCGGATAAATTTCTAATCACGTCCGGACTTCCCGTCACTAAGGGTGATAAAACCTCTAAACCGGAGATCAGCCGATGTAGAGTAACTCGACGATAATCCTTCCGTTTTCAAAAATATCCGGTCTTCAACACCGGTCTTCGAATGCGATTCATAACGACGTATCACATACTCGGAATGGGTTATACGACCCCATGGTCCTTTCCCGGCTAACCCGAATAGTGAGCGATTATTTAAAAATAAGTGTGGCATTCAAATTCATCCAATCACAACAAATACCATATTCAAGGTAATTATTGATAGTCGGTTATTTAACTATCAATAAAGATGCGCAACATCATCAGATTCCAAATAATTTTCCCCAAATTATTTCATCTTCAAAAATACCTTTACTAGATATAAAATTTCCACACTTCAAAAATAAATCAATGTTTATTTTTCTAAACAGTTTCCCTTTCCTTTATAAATTCCATAGTGAATTTATATTTTTCGAAGATCTACTAATATTCGATTTCCAAATCGATTTCAATATTCATTTCCAATTTGTCTTTAAGAAGATAAATTCTTAAAACGTTTCATTTCATATTTGGAAAAGTATTTCCATACTTACTAATAATAAGTATTCCCTAAATCTTTTATTTTCAACTTCTGAAAATATTCAATATACTTAAATCAAATTTGAAGTATAAATTTATTCTTTAAGGAAATCGTTTACTATAACAACATTTATTTGAGTCAAAACGAATGTTACGTAAAACATCGTTACGACGACTCAAAATCACTAGTATAGGGATTCGGACTTTAAGATAGATATATATGAATCCCAATACTACATAAAACATTTTCTTTCGAAAATCATTTACTATAACAACAGTGTTATAGTCCATCATTTCCTTATTTCTCGAAAACGTCTATTTCAACAATAAAATGTTGAAATCTATGATTTCGATATTTAACACATTTTAAAACATCTTTAAAATGTTTAACTTCATTTTTAATATCACTTCTTCAAAAATAAATCCATTTTACTTAACAATATATTCACTGTCCAAAATCGTGAATATACTTCACTAACCACATTTCAATATTTTCTACACATTCTATTTCAATAAAAATTCGCTATCCAAAATCGCGAATATATCTCCTTTAACAACCTTCTATATTTAATTTATCAAATCCAATTGATTTCGAATTTATAAAACAACGTTTATAAATTCTATTTCTATTTATCTAATAACTTCAATTTAATAAATCTCCTTTATTAATAATTCGATAAATATTCCATTTAAAGGCAAAAATCCAATTTATAAGTTAATCTCTTATAAACCTTTTATTCTACAGTTTCATCCATTTTATAACTTCACAATTTATAAATCTATAAATTCCATATCTTCATGATTTATAATTCTATAAATTTCATTTTTAACACTTATAAACCCGTTTTAAAATTCCAATATTTTAAATTTATAAATATCAACTTTTATAAATCTTTTTATACAAATCGTTTATAGTTATTCAAAAATCCCAACTTAAACCACTTTATAAATAAATCGACTTTTATTTCAAAAACGACACTTCGGTTATATTTCACTAAAAATTGTAACTTTTATAACTTTAAAATTTTACGTTTATAAATCAATTCAAAAATTCCATAAAACGTATATTCTCAAAAAATCACTTTAAAAATCCTTTTAAAGTAAAAGTCGTTATTTTTAAACTTCAAAACTTGAATCCGATGATGCAACAGCACCAATTAGTCAATCACAACATTCAATATCATATATCGATATGATAACAGAATATACATCAATATCTGTAACTAAATAAATACTGGTGAGGAATCCAGTTGGATCCCTCCAACCTGTTTCCCTGCATCCAAAGACGTCAGCACAATACCAATTCCGCTCCAGTACGGAATTATCGCGGTATATGGGTTTTTATAATATATCCGCTTACTAACGGCGCAATAGGGTCCCATCCGCTATACGAGGCGGGCAATCAATCAATCCAATATATACATATGCCAATATGTATATATTGCTATATATATAATAGATATATCCTACTATATCTAATATCACATCAAATAGCAATCAAATAAATCAATAACTGAAAATTCCACTTTTCAATTCTTGAGTGAGAAGATCTCACCTTAGCTTTTTTTTATTTGCCATCCAATTTATTCCATTCCGGCTTGATTCTCGATCTTTTTAGACCTTGTATAACAATTTGTACAATATATCAATATTCGAATTAAATCGAACACTTAAATTATTGTTCTATTTATTTACTTAACCAATTTCTCCTTTAAAAATTTAATTAACTAGTAATTTATTTTAAACTAACTTTCCTTTAAAAAAAAATCTTGATAACCAAAAATAACTTTAACAAGTTATTATTTTCCCCAAAATTACATATATATAATTATTAAATAATCTATGCCAGTTTAAAAATCTATTCATGTAACTAGCCAAACAGCAATTCATTTTCTGTTTATATATATTTTAAACCCCAACAGGAAGTTAAAATATATATATATATCATTAAATTTTAAAATATATAAACAGTAAAATATAGATTTAGCTGTGGTTAAATTAAATTTTCTTTTCAACTGTAGAGATGTATATACAAGAAAATATAAATTCAAACTTTACTGTAAATTAAATTTTCAGGCCTAAATATATAAGTACATAAACAAGAATTGAAATAAAAATCTAAATCTTTACTGTATTTCATTCGTTGTTAAACCTATACATATCTTATTTTATTTTAATTCAATTTAAACAAACAGGTAAATTTTATACCTTTCTTCCAAATCGCGAGAACCACCACATCACCAGAAGCCACCGTGCCTTCACGCAATTCGATGCAGCCCCCCCGACGCGATTCCCAAACTCGCGATCCAGGTCGCCAAACCTAAGTCGAGATCGACTCGACCATCGCCAGTGCACGCCTGCCTCGCGCGCCACTATCCCAAGCCCTAGCTGTTCGATTGCCTCGCGACTCCAACCTGACAGTGTCGTCGCCTCCATTGCTACGCACGCGCGTGCGAATCCAATCGCGACACACCACTGCTCGAATCCACAAAACTCCACCCCAGCCTCCACGCAAGCGCGATGCTCGCCGCCCTTGACATCGCGATTCGATCGCGAATTGGTTCGCGATGCTCGGTTTTGGAAATAAATCGCGTGATATGCGATAAATATGTTAAATGGGAAATGAGATCTCGTTTTGGGACTTTTGAATTTGAACGAGAAAGGTTTCGTTCGTAATTGGTGTGTGAATTCGAATCTGAAATAAAAGGAATGAGGAAAGGGCGAACGCGATTCGTTCAGTTTGAATTCGATTTGGGAAAGAATGAGCGGCCATTATTCTTTTTCTTCTGTGATTTTGAACTGAACGGAGAAAAATGTTTTCGTTCGTATAATTATTTCTTCTTTTCGATTTTTACCAACACTTGAGTACACACATAGGTCGGCAGAGAAAAGTGATAGGGTGGCTGTTGATTTAACATTTATATTTTATATTCAAAAATATCTCGTTATATTATATCAACGCGTTAATGTGTCGTGTGCTCACGTATCAGCACCGAAAAACACGAAAATTGAAATCCGACAATAATTCAATACTACGGACCCAATGGAACTGGTTTCGTCGAATTCCGAGACTGTTTGAAAAATGACAAATTTTAAATATCGGTTCAAACAATTAAATTCAAAACTGAACAAAACAGTTTAAAATTAAATTCTGATAGTTCGATTACCTTCGGTATTATCAATATAAATTTTAAAAGCTTTTGAATTATTTTTCTTCAACTTAAAATTGAAGTTTTCAAATTTTTATTCAACTCTCAATATATTAAATTATATAATTTAATCGTCAAATTCAGATTCATATTGGGAATTCAGATTTTTATTCAGCATTCAATAGATTAATTTTTAAAGTTTAATCGCAAATATCAAAGTTCAATCGGGGATTCAAATTAAATCATCGTTCAAATATTTAAAATTAATTAAATATTTTCAATTTAATTTGTTCAAAATTCTGGGTCGTTACAGACTTCCCCCCTTAAAAGAATTTCGTCCCGAAATTACAAGTCAGGAAGAAAGAGTCCTTAACTCGTCTACTATTTTTCACAATTAAATAGTTTTATCAATTTATCAAAACAAATCTTTCTACTAAAGATTCGTTATTAATTCAACTAACTTTCTAACATTTTCATAATCTTCAAACAACATTGTTTAACTTCAAAATTCAAATTTAAATTCAAATTCAAATTTAAACTTTCAAAATTTTCTCAAAAATTTTCTAACACTCGAAATTTTCGAAAAATTTCGCCAGCGTCTCCTTTGCGCGGCTAATACGGTACAACTACAAAACGTCCCTACGGACTCCCAGATTTCAAAAAGAAAAAGAAGAAGCCAAGCGGCTAGACAAGAAATCATCAAAAACTCATATTATAATTCAAATACTTACCTTTTGTCGAGCCATTCAAATTTATCTTTGAAAATCAAATCCAATTCCTTTTTCCTGTATATCCTACTAGCCATAATATCTAGTTACATATTCAAACCATTTTGTAAATTCTATTACAAAAATTTCAATATAAACTGCTTCTTATACTATCTCTAATTCACCATTGTCATTCAATTTTACAGTTCACATTCATTTGAATTCAATTCACAATTTTAATTAAATTTGGATTCTATTAGCTTCACTTACTAATTTTAGTTTAATAGTTCACTTTGTTTTCAACAAATCTGAATTCAATTCAGTCTTACTTACTTACAAATTCAAAATGAATTTTAACATTTCAATTTCATTTTCTTGCACTTGCAAATTTATTTATTCGTTCACAAATTCATTCATTTTCAATTTGCATCTCATACATCAAATTTTCAAATATTTATAAGTCTTTGACTTATTTACATTTCGATTTATCAAATCGTTTATACATTTACTTACAATTTCATTCTACTAATGAATTTTAATTTCAATTATCTTTTCTGGAATTCCATTTTCCAATTGTAAATTCACTTACAATTTATATTTACAATTTTATTCATATATGAATTCATCTCTTTATATTCTTAATTCACATTAATAATTCTCATTTGTTAAATGAATTTATTTTCAAATCTTTGGTTATTATTTTATTTCTCATTTTATACGTTATATAACTTATACTTACTTTAATTCAACTTAAAATTCCTTAAGTTAAATTTATTCAATCAAAATGCAAATTGTATAAGTTATCAACTCATTTCTTGTCCCCATAAATATTTTAAATAGGATTCCAGAGTCTTAATAACATTTTCAAAACCATTTTTGAAAACAATTCAATTTATCCCTTGAATTTTCAAAACAAAACCCAAATTTTCAAACAACTTCTATTTAAAACAATTTGGCAGCAATTCCTCTTTTGGAAACCCGAAAATGAACACCGATGATGTCGCGATCATCATCGGAATTATTTTCCAGCGACCGAAAAGAGTTTAGAGCTTTCAACTCTCCAAATACTTTTCAAAACCTTTGAAATTCATTTTCAACTCCAAAAAGATTTAAACTTTCCAAATCTCCAAAATTTTCAAATTCTTTTCAAAACATTTCCAAAAACTTCTCTGGAATCCCGTTTTAAATTACAATTCACATTTATAATTTACATTCTCAAATTTCATTCGTATGTGAATTCATTTCTTATTCAATTTCATATAATAATGATAACATTTCAATATTATCACTTTCTAACAACCAAACATCCATATACTATAATAATTCATGGAAAAATCATTTCTTTTCTATACAAAAATAGTTTTGGGCAAAATTATTTCATTCACCCTATTTAAAACAATATTGTGCCGAATTGTTCTATTCAAGTGTTTAGAGATCCCTATCGATAGAGTTGTACGGACAATACCGACCAGAATCCATATACCACTCAACAAACCAATCATCACAATATAAAACAATTTTATATTCACTAACAAATACGCACTCGTATCTATTATTACACTCAACTCATTCTAGAGTACTACTGACTCTATCTCTAATGAGTAACACCCAACAGAGCAGGGTTGTCGCTTAACCATATGCTCTGATACCACGCTGTCACATACCGAAATTTTCGACTTTCGAAAATTCGACATCGATACTCACTTTATCGACTGCCGAGCAATCGAGTGCCGGAAACTCCAATAGTGAGGGTTTTAAAAAGAAGAAAAAGTAGAAGAAGAAGAAAGCAGAAGGAAGAGAGTAGAAAAAGAAAAGAAGAACCACACATCAGAACAGAAACAGAAAACAATATCAGAATCTCACATATCGCAGCGGAACAATATATAATAGATAATCATAGTCTTTTTTAAAACAAAGAACTATATCAGTTTATACATACATCAATCAGAGTCATATACAACAATGGACAGTTATATAACTTGTCCTCATATAGAATACACGGCGGAATAAATACTATCAGATACAAATACTACGTCTCGTCATCCAGCTCATCTCCAAAGCTCCAGAATATCCAGAGTATCCTGATAATCTAACTCTAGACTGCCCGTGTGGAAATTGGTGGGCACCCAGAGTTTAGAAGGGAAACAATAAACTCCGAGTCAGTCATGGTGACTGGTGTGAGATCGTAAAACAGTTATTTTTCATAAAGAAAATAAAGCAAATTCGCAATGCTTTTGGAAAATGAAACTACCATAAGACCTCCCGCCACACACACAATGCAAACGCAGAATTGGAGGAGATTTCTTCTTATGATAGTCAAAGATGCTTACTACGAAAAATCAAATCATTTTTTATATTATTATTAGTGCATAGTGTAGAAAACAGTTCGAAAGTATAATATAAATCTTAGCCAGCATAGACATTCCGAACTATGCCTACTATAGCTACCATCCAAACAGTGGTGACCACCATAAGTGAATGGCAGGTTCTACAACTAAAACCGTACAAGTCTCGTATTGTTTCTTTGGATTTCCAACAAATGGTCAGGCTAAGGAACTTCCTATCCACGATGGGTACGTCCCTGGAATAGACGACCCGAGAACCTAACCGGATCTCTGCCAACACAAGGCCGGGTTACCTCTGCAAAAATAGGTAACTACTGACACGCGTATGCCATCCCCCGATCGTAACCGATCTTCCCGAGGATCCCCGATTTCCAACAAACCACATAGTAATAATGCAGCAACCACATAGGTTAAGTATCTGGGCTCCGTACCATGATACCACCTTTATCCAGAAGGAATGACGTACACTAAGGGGCGCTACTCCCTAGAACCTTGCTGCATCCTTCCTGTTTTGACCATTTCCGGGGTGTGAGGCTCGACGAAGTCTCGTCCACAAAGCTACGCTTTCTACAAAGCCCTGCTTTGGGTCAAACAAAAATGATCAACCTATGATCACAAAGATATAAGATCAAACAAATGATCATATCACAAATGATCAAACACTGATCATTTCACAGCAACACTCAGTATGCCACGTTACCAAATTGGGAATATATTGCTGATAAATTTCAACTACATAACCTCTGAGCTCGTACGTCTCAGAGAAGGGTGTTAAGCTAAGAGAATAAATTCTCCGCCACCAACAGAAATGTATTTGAAAGGAATCAGCTTTATATCTCAAATTGTAACGTCAGACACACAATCCATACAAGTCTGTTCCGGGATCGAACAGAACCGAAGGCACTTCTCACGAAGCCCTTGCATATCCGGATAAATTTCTAATCACGTCCGGACTTCCCGTCACTAAGGGTGATAAAACCTCTAAACCGGAGATCAGCCGATGTAGAGTAACTCGACGATAATCCTTCCGTTTTCAAAAATATCCGGTCTTCAACACCGGTCTTCGAATGCGATTCATAACGACGTATCACATACTCGGAATGGGTTATACGACCCCATGGTCCTTTCCCGGCTAACCCGAATAGTGAGCGATTATTTAAAAATAAGTGTGGCATTCAAATTCATCCAATCACAACAAATACCATATTCAAGGTAATTATTGATAGTCGGTTATTTAACTATCAATAAAGATGCGCAACATCATCAGATTCCAAATAATTTTCCCCAAATTATTTCATCTTCAAAAATATCTTTACTAGATATAAAATTTCCACACTTCAAAAATAAATCAATGTTTATTTTTCTAAACAGTTTCCCTTTCCTTTATAAATTCCATAGTGAATTTATATTTTTCGAAGATCTACTAATATTCGATTTCCAAATCGATTTCAATATTCATTTCCAATTTGTCTTTAAGAAGATAAATTCTTAAAACGTTTCATTTCATATTTGGAAAAGTATTTCCATACTTACTTAATAATAAGTATTCCCTAAATCTTTTATTTTCAACTTCTGAAAATATTCAATATACTTAAATCAAATTTGAAGTATAAATTTATTCTTTAAGGAAATCGTTTACTATAACAACATTTATTTGAGTCAAAACGAATGTTACGTAAAACATCGTTACGACGACTCAAAATCACTAGTATAGGGATTCGGACTTTAAGATAGATATATATGAATCCCAATACTACATAAAACATTTTCTTTCGAAAATCATTTACTATAACAACAGTGTTATAGTCCATCATTTCCTTATTTCTCGAAAACGTCTATTTCAACAATAAAATGTTGAAATCTATGATTTCGATATTTAACACATTTTAAAACATCTTTAAAATGTTTAACTTCATTTTTAATATCACTTCTTCAAAAATAAATCCATTTTACTTAACAATATATTCACTGTCCAAAATCGTGAATATACTTCACTAACCACATTTCAATATTTTCTACACATTCTATTTCAATAAAAATTCGCTATCCAAAATCGCGAATATATCTCCTTTAACAACCTTCTATATTTAATTTATCAAATCCAATTGATTTCGAATTTATAAAACAACGTTTATAAATTCTATTTCTATTTATCTAATAACTTCAATTTAATAAATCTCCTTTATTAATAATTCGATAAATATTCCATTTAAAGGCAAAAATCCAATTTATAAGTTAATCTCTTATAAACCTTTTATTCTACAGTTTCATCCATTTTATAACTTCACAATTTATAAATCTATAAATTCCATATCTTCACGATTTATAATTCTATAAATTTCATTTTTAACACTTATAAACCCGTTTTAAAATTCCAATATTTTAAATTTATAAATATCAACTTTTATAAATCTTTTTATACAAATCGTTTATAGTTATTCAAAAATCCCAACTTAAACCACTTTATAAATAAATCGACTTTTATTTCAAAAACGACACTTCGGTTATATTTCACTAAAAATTATAACTTTTATAACTTTAAAATTTTACGTTTATAAATCAATTCAAAAATTCCATAAAACGTATATTCTCAAAAAATCACTTTAAAAATCCTTTTAAAGTAAAAGTCGTTATTTTTAAACTTCAAAACTTGAATCCGATGATGCAACAGCACCAATTAGTCAATCACAACATTCAATATCATATATCGATATGATAACAGAATATACATCAATATCTGTAACTAAATAAATACTGGTGAGGAATCCAGTTGGATCCCTCCAACCTGTTTCCCTGCATCCAAAGACGTCAGCACAATACCAATTCCGCTCCAGTACGGAATTATCGCGGTATATGGGTTTTTATAATATATCCGCTTACTAACGGCGCAATAGGGTCCCATCCGCTATACGAGGCGGGCAATCAATCAATCCAATATATACATATGCCAATATGTATATATTGCTATATATATAATAGATATATCCTACTATATCTAATATCACATCAAATAGCAATCAAATAAATCAATAATTGAAAATTCCACTTTTCAATTCTTGAGTGAGAAGATCTCACCTTAGCTTTTTTTTATTTGCCATCCAATTTATTCCATTCCAGCTTGATTCTTGTAATGACCCAAGATTTTAGGAATTTATCCTGGAAAATATAAATGAATTTAAAATAATTCTTAAATTAATTTTGGAAGGAGATTGTTATGGCTTGATAGGGTATCAGTATGTGTGTACATGTGTGCACAGGGTATACACATGAACTAAAGCTAAAAATCTCTGAACTTTAAGAATAAATACATATTGATATGTATGGGAATATATATATATATATATATGTATTAAATCTTTAAAAAGCTGAATGCATAAGTAAAAATAAATATATGTATGCTATTGAATATTTTTCTTAAGTATACATGTGCATATGTGTGTCAGTACAGAATGATATATATATATATGATATATATATATATATGTGTTAATAAAATACTAGAGTTTAAACTAGTGAAATAAAATATACAGACACATTTTAATATAAACAAAAATTGAGTTTGAACCGACCCGCATAGCACTCGAACTCGTGACCTTTCATGTATAAGTTAGGCGCGTTTCCATTACGCCTAGATGTTGCTTGTGTTCCCTTAGGATCCACTTTCTTTTATGCTGAATTTGTCACTATTCAGAGCTTAACACAAACATCTATATTAAAAGCTTGTTTACTACTGATAATTACTTGATCACTTCTTAGTTAGGATAAACAGACTAATATGTATGTTACCAGTGGCTTGTTTGGTCAAAAAAAAAAACAAAATTAGCAATCCAATATCCTCTTGTTTTTCCAGAACTCTGATTCAAACAAGAGAGGCATATACATCCTCATATGTATGTGCTTATTTTTGTAAATGTACTGATATATCTATATTGGTTGATAATTGTGATCCTGGATATATTTTGGTTTATTGGAGAAAGATATTGACCCTGAGAATTATATTTGCAATGGATGATATATCTATATATTTATATATCCTCTTTACCTAAAAAAAAAAAATTCCTTATGAAATTAGAATAGAATTAGGAGGGTCATTTCAGTTGGTATCAGAGCTATGTTATTCAACATAGTAGAAGTAAGGATCAAGTCCTTAGATTGAAATAAAATTAAAAGGAACTAAATATTAAACTAACCAGCTATGTAAATTATTATTAGCAAACTATGGTAGGGAGACCACCAAATCAGGGAGCAGGATCTTCCCATGCACCACCAATGGTCAATCTGCAAGACTTGGTGAGGGCATTTAGGGATGGGGCAGGACAAAGGCAAGAAAATCCCTATGAAGAACTCTCAAAATTACTTAAGACATATACTCATTTAGGAGGCAAAAGCTTTGAAGGGACAGAGAGTATCATGGAAATTCAAACATGGTTGAGAACACTGGAAAGAATTTTCAATGACATGCAACTTGATGATCAAAGAAAGAGGCAAGTGGCTTCAAGACAGCTAAAAGGAGTAGCTTTAGGCTGGTGGGAAGTAATCATTGCAGGAAGGAATGAGAATGAAATCACTTGGAATCAATTCAAAGAGATGTTAGAAGCAAGGTTTGTACCAGCATCAGCAAAGACTACCTTGTTAGAAGAATTCATTAGACTTAGACAAGGAACCATGACTGTCACAGAATACACTCAAAAGTTTGAGGGACTTTCCACATATGGAGCAATGCTTGTGGCAGATGAGGCATCTAAAAATGATAGGTACATAAAAGGTTTGAATCCAGGACTTAGTAGAGCCATGTTACCCTATGCAGACAAGACTTTTGATCATGTGATAGACTTAGCTTTGAGGTTGGAGCAGCATGACAAGGAAAGGGAGAAGTTCAGAAATTTTAAGAGCAATAATAACAAGAAAGGTAAGGGGAGGTATCACCCTTATGATAAGAAGAAAGAAGAGGCTAGTAACAAAAACACTGGAGATGTCAAGGCTAAGGAAGACAAGAAGAAAATTGTGTGCCATCAGTGTGGAAAGGAAGGGCATATCAAACCAAAATGTCCAGAGTTGAAAGGAGGAGCTTTCAAATGCTATCTATGTGGGAAAGAGGGGCATATGAAGAGGAATTGTCCTGAGTATAAACAGCAAGGCAAATTGGCAAATTTGGAAGGAAAAGGCAAAGCCACAGTGGAGAGTAACACTGTAAACCATAGCCAAGTGGAAGGTACATTACTTATTTGTACCATACCTATAACATTAGTGTATGATACTGGGGCAACTCACTCTTTAATTTCTTATGAATTGGTTAAAATGCTAAAACTGAATTGCATATTAGTTGAAACCCCATTGCATATACAAAGTCCATTGGGGAGTTCTAGTGTTTTAAATATGATTTGTGTGGATGTGGAGTTAAACATAGGAGGAAATATTTTTATTTCCAATTTATATGTTTTGAATTACCCAAATATAGGTGTTATATTGGGGGTAGACTGGTTAAGGCAATTTAAAGCCATGATTAATTTAGACTCATCCACCATATCATTGCAAAATTCTAGAGGCCAGAGAATCACAGTTTTATGTGAGGTAGCTAAGGAAGGAAAACTATATCATTTAGTTGACTCAGAAAAAGATTTCAGTGAACTAAACATTGAAGAAATTCCCATAGTCAATGAATATTTGGATGTGTTTGGTGAGGTCAAGGGTATTCCACACCATAGACCAGTAGAATTCCAGATCAATCTAATTCCAGGAGCAAGCCCAGTGATTAAAAAGCCAACTAGAATGGGGCCAAATGAACTAAAAGAATTAAAGAAACAGTTAGAAGAATTGGAAGAAAAGGGTTTTATAAGACCAAGTAATTCTTGCTGGGGAGCACCAGTGGTGTTTGTTAAGAAGCAAGATGGCTCCTTAAGACTCTGCATAGATTATAGAGAATTAAACAAAGTGACTATTAAAAATAAATACCCATTGCCAAGAATAGATGATCTTTTTGATCAATTAGCAGGGGCAAAAGTATTTTCTAGATTGACTTAGCATCTGGTTTTCATCAAATGAAGGTGGAAGAATCAAGCATCAAGTACACTGCCTTTAACACTAGGTATGGGTTGTATGAATTTTTGGTTATGCCATTTGGCTTGACCAATGCACCATCTTACTTTGTAGATTTAATGAACAGAACCTTTAGAGATTGTTTAGACAAGTTTGTGCTTATTTTCATAGATGACATTTTGATTTATTCCAAGACAGTGGAAGAACATAAGCATCATTTGCACCTGGTTTTGTCTAGACTAAGGGAAAAAGATTTGAAGGCAAAATTTTCAAAATGTGTGTTTTGGAAGGAGGAAGTACATTTTCTTGGCCATGTTATATCTGCCAAAGGAATTTCAGTAAACCCCAATAAAGTAGTGGCTATTCAAGCATGGAAGAGGCCAAGCACTGTGAGTGAGGTGAGGTCATTTATGGGGATGGCAGGGTATTATAGAAGGTTTATAAAAGATTTTTCAAAAATATCTACACCACTCACTAACCTAACCAGGAAGAACCAAGCCTTTGTTTGGTCAGAAAAGTGTGAAAAGTCTTTTGAACAATTGAAGGAGGCATTGGTGAATGCTCCAATTCTAAAGGTACCACATGGAAATGAAGAATTAGTGGTATACACTGATGCTAGTGGATTTGGCTTGGGAGCAGTGTTGATGCAACAAGGCCAAGTCATTGCATATGCATCCAGACAACTTAAACCCCATGAAGTAAGGTATGCCACACATGATCTCGAATTAGCAGCTGTGATATATGCTTTAAAACTTTGGAGACATTATTTGTTAGGCACTAAGTTTGAACTCTACACTGACCACAAGTCTCTAAAATATTTGTTTTCACAAAAAGATTTGAACATGAGGCAACATAGATGGGTGGAGTTCTTAGCTGCCTATGATTTTGACATACTCTATACACCAGGGAAAGCAAACAAAGTTGCAGATGCTCTAAGTAGACAGCATGCTAAATTGGCTATGATGATGATAGCAGAATTTAAAGATTTGTCTTTGCTAACTGAGTTAGAGATTGAGGAGAATGGTTGTGTGCAGATGCATGGTGCACAAGAAGAAAAAGGGAAGTTAAGCTTAATGACACTTCAACCAGATTTAATTCTGAAGGTAGGGAAAATGCAAGAACAAGATGCTCACTTATTAGAGAAGAGAATGCTCCTCTCAAGAAGGGAGGAAGTAATGAATCACCACATTGATAAAGATGGTTATGTGAGATACCAGAATAGGATGTGTGTACCAGAGGACATAGAATTGAAGAAGGAGATATTGAATGAATATCACAGAAGTAAATACTCCATTCACCCAGGTAACACAAAAATGTATCAAAATTTGAAAAGAGACTTCTGGTGGAAGGGGATGAAATCTGATATAGCTAAGTACATTGCCAAATGTATGACTTGCCAACAAGTCAAGGCTGAAACTCAAAGACCATCAGGGTTGATGCAACCTCTTAGTGTACCACAGTGGAAGTGGGAAGACATATCTATGGACTTCATAGATGGACTGCCTAGATCTAAGAGAGGTAATACAAGCATATGGGTGATAGTTGATAGGCTAACCAAGGTAGCACACTTCATCCCAGTCAAGTCAGAAAGAACAGCACCAAAGCTAGCTCAAATTTTTATAAAAGAAGTGGTAAGGTTACATGGAATTCCCAAAACCATTGTGAGTGATAGGGATACCATCTTCACTTCAAAATTCTGGAGAAGCTTTCAAGAAGCAATGGGAAGTGAACTATGTTTAAGTACTGCCTACCATCCTCAATCAGATGGGCAGACTGAGGTGGTAAACAAAGTTTTGGAGGACATGTTGAGGGCATGTATACTGGATTTTGGGGGCAACTGGGAAGATTATCTTCATCTAGTTGAATTTACATACAACAACAGCTACCAAAGCACCATAGGAATGGCTCCATTTGAAGCCTTATATGGTAAACCCTGTTTGTCACCTGTTTGCTGGGTAGAAGCAGGAGAAAGGTCTATTTTAGGACCTGAGTACATACAAGAAACCAAGGAGAAAATTGAGTTAATAAGAAGAAGAATGACAGCAGCTCAAGATAGACAAAAGAAATTTGCAGACATGAGAAGGAGGCAGGTAGAATATGAGGTGGGAAATTTTGTTTTCATCAAAATCTCACCCATGAAAAATGTGCTGAGGTTTGGAAAACAAGGCAAATTAACCCCAAGATATATTGGACCATACAAAATTCTGGAGAGAATTGGTCCCTTGGCATATAGGTTGGAATTACCAGAAAACATGCAAGGTATACATGATGTTTTTCATGTATCACAATTGAGAAGGTGGGTCCATGACAAGGCAGAAATTCTTGAAACCCCAACCCAAGTGCAGATAAATCCTAATTTGATTTATGAAAAGGATCCAGTGGGGATTTTGGCAAAAGATGTGAAGAAGTTGAGGAATAAATCTCTGAAACTTGTGAAGGTACAGTGGAGTCTAGATCCTAGTGATTGCACATGGGAATTAGAAGACAAAGTTAGGATGAATTATCCTAAGCTATTTTCAGATTAAGGTAATTCTGATTTTTGATTGTTTTCTTTATTTTGGATGAATATATTTTTAGTTAGTATAGAACTAAGAATCTATTTAGTAGAGAATATACTTGTTCTCTGGATTAAGTTTAAAATTTATTTTAAGCTTAGGAAAATTGTGGGACACAATTTCTAAAAGGAGGGGTGTATGTAATGACCCAAGATTTTAGGAATTTATCCTGGAAAATATAAATGAATTTAAAATAATTCTTAAATTAATTTTGGAAGGAGATTGTTATGGCTTGATAGGGTATCAGTATGTGTGTACATGTGTGCACAGGGTATACACATGAACTAAAGCTAAAAATCTCTGAACTTTAAGAATAAATACATATTGATATGTATGGGAATATATATATATATATATATATATATATGTATTAAATCTTTAAAAAGCTGAATGCATAAGTAAAAATAAATATATGTATGCTATTGAATATTTTTCTTAAGTATACATGTGCATATGTGGGTCAGTACAGAATGATATATATATATATATATATGATATATATATATATGTGTTAATAAAATACTAGAGTTTAAACTAGTGAAATAAAATATACAGACACATTTTAATATAAACAAAAATTGAGTTTGAACCGACCCGCATAGCACTCGAACTCGTGACCTTTCATGTATAAGTTAGGCGCGTTTCCATTACGCCTAGATGTTGCTTGTGTTCCCTTAGGATCCACTTTCTTTTATGCTGAATTTGTCACTATTCAGAGCTTAACACAAACATCTATATTAAAAGCTTGTTTACTACTGATAATTACTTGATCACTTCTTAGTTAAGATAAACAGACTAATATGTATGTTACCAGTGGCTTGTTTGGTCAAAAAAAAAAACAAAATTAGCAATCCAATATCCTCTTGTTTTTCCAGAACTCTGATTCAAACAAGAGAGGCATATACATCCTCATATGTATGTGCTTATTTTTGTAAATGTACTGATATATCTATATTGGTTGATAATTGTGATCCTGGATATATTTTGGTTTATTGGAGAAAGATATTGACCCTGAGAATTATATTTGCAATGGATGATATATCTATATATTTATATATCCTCTTTACCTAAAAAAAAAAAAATTCCTTATGAAATTAGAATAGAATTAGGAGGGTCATTTCAATTCTCGATCTTTTTAGACCTTGTATAACAATTTGTACAATATATCAATATTCGAATTAAATCGAACACTTAAATTATTGTTCTATTTATTTACTTAACCAATTTCTCCTTTAAAAATTTAATTAACTAGTAATTTATTTTAAACTAACTTTCCTTTAAAAAAAATCTTGATAACCAAAAATAACTTTAACAAGTTATTATTTTCCCCAAAATTACATATATATAATTATTAAATAATCTATGCCAGTTTAAAAATCTATTCATGTAACTAGCCAAACAGCAATTCATTTTCTGTTTATATATATTTTAAACCCCAACAGGAAGTTAAAATATATATATATATATATCATTAAATTTTAAAATATATAAACAGTAAAATATAGATTTAGCTGTGGTTAAATTAAATTTTCTTTTCAACTGTAGAGATGTATATACAAGAAAATATAAATTCAAACTTTACTGTAAATTAAATTTTCAGGCCTAAATATATAAGTACATAAACAAGAATTGGAATAAAAATCTAAATCTTTACTGTATTTCATTCGTTGTTAAACCTATACATATCTTATTTTATTTTAATTCAATTTAAACAAACAGGTAAATTTTATACCTTTCTTCCAAATCGCGAGAACCACCACATCACCAGAAGCCACCGTGCCTTCACGCAATTCGATGCAGCCCCCGACGCGATTCCCAAACTCGCGATCCAGGTCGCCAAACCTAAGTCGAGATCGACTCGACCATCGCCAGTGCACGCCTACCTCGCGCGCCACTATCCCAAGCCCTAGCTGTTCGATTGCCTCGCGACTCCAACCTGACAGTGTCGTCGCCTCCATTGCTACGCACGCGCGTGCGAATCCAATCGCGACACACCACTGCTCGAATCCACAAAACTCCACCCCAGCCTCCACGCGAGCGTGATGCTCGCCGCCCTTGACATCGCGATTCGATCGCGAATTGGTTCGCGATGCTCGGTTTTGGAAATAAATCGCGTGATATGCGATAAATATGTTAAATGGGAAATGAGATCTCGTTTTGGGACTTTTGAATTTGAACGAGAAAGGTTTCGTTCGTAATTGGTGTGTGAATTCGAATCTGAAATAAAAGGAATGAGGAAAGGGCGAACGCGATTCGTTCAGTTTGAATTCGATTTGGGAAAGAATGAGCGGCCATTATTCTTTTTCTTCTGTGATTTTGAACTGAACGGAGAAAAATGTTTTCGTTCGTATAATTATTTCTTCTTTTCGATTTTTACCAACACTTGAGTACACACATAGGTCGGCAGAGAAAAGTGATAGGGTGGCTGTTGATTTAACATTTATATTTTATATTCAAAAATATCTCGTTATATTATATCAACGCGTTAATGTGTCGTGTGCTCACGTATCAGCACCGAAAAACACGAAAATTGAAATCCGACAATAATTCAATACTACGGACCCAATGGAACTGGTTTCGTCGAATTCCGAGACTGTTTGAAAAATGACAAATTTTAAATATCGGTTCAAACAATTAAATTCAAAACTGAACAAAACAGTTTAAAATTAAATTCTGATAGTTCGATTACCTTCGGTATTATCAATATAAATTTTAAAAGCTTTTGAATTATTTTTCTTCAACTTAAAATTGAAGTTTTCAAATTTTTATTCAACTCTCAATATATTAAATTATATAATTTAATCCTCAAATTCAGATTCATATTGGGAATTCAGATTTTTATTCAGCATTCAATAGATTAATTTTTAAAGTTTAATCGCAAATATCAAAGTTCAATCGGGGATTCAAATTAAATCATCGTTCAAATATTTAAAATTAATTAAATATTTTCAATTTAATTTGTTCAAAATTCTGGGTCGTTACAAAACCACTTCGATCCGATTTGTACGTTTCGTGGAAATGATTTCGGAGTCGAAGATGGAGCAGTGAAGTGCAAGGGCTAGTCGCTACTAATCCTGAGGAAATTTCCAAAATGGATGTAGTAGGGGTAGTGCCTTCATTTCCGTTCGGACCCAGGACGGACTTGTATGGACGAATGCTTTCGGAACATCGTCGGCGGACGATGGCCATTCTAAGGGATATGTTCTAAAGGTAACGCTTAGCCTCAAGCCTCATCAACCGGGAATGACTGAAAATCAGGGGTTAGGCAGCAAGGCTTCGTGGGTCGCACCCACTTGAGACTAAGGTCATCCCTGCCTAGATGTCCCTTTTTATTTCGGCTTAGTGGTGCGGTTGCTGATCACAACCGTGGGGTGATTTTATTCGGAATTATCCAGTAAGGGATGGTTCCGACCTTGTGTTGCAGGGGACTTAGGGTGGGTCCTCGGTACGCTGATCTAGACCAGGTACTATGAAAGGTGGTACCCCAGTGCCTAGTCATTGATGGAAATCCATTCTCCCTACGTGCCTTGTACGGTATTTGTTTGTATTACCCACTTTGTGGCTAGTATGCTGGAATTTAATCATGTAACAATTTCAGCTATTTGAATAAGTATTTGTATATAGACACTACTATAATATCAGAGGATTTTGATAAAAAGTGTTTTGGCTATCGTAAGGTAAAAACCCGACATGTTTATTTGTGGCGTGGTCTTACGAGATGCTTTTGTTTTCAAAGGATTTTGAAACTTTAATAATCAATTTGAGTGTGATTTTCTCACGCTAGTTTTCCAGACTGACTCGGGTGTTATTTTATTATAATGCTCGGGTCAGACAGAGTATTATAGGTTACAGGATATGATGCTGTGGAGCTCAAGGATGAGCTGGATGGCGTGACGTATCTCCCGTACTTGTTTATATATACATTCCGCTGTGTTGATTGCTGTACTACGTTATATTGAGGACATGATATGATTATTGTCCAGTTGTATGTATGTGTACTTTGATGTATACTCTGATGATGTATTTTATAAACAGATATAGTTTTTATTTGTGTAAAGATCTGTTAATATATATTATATTTTATTCAGCTGCGATGGTTAGATTCTGATGTTGTTTTCTACATTCTTCTTCTACCTCTCTTTCTTTAATTACTAATGGTTCGATTTTCCGGCTTGGAAGATCGGGTCGTTTCATTCATCCTAATTGTACCTTCAATCACAGCTATTCTTGTACATTCATTTTCTTTTCTAAATGGTCAAACCATTCAAAAGAAATCTCTTACTACAATATCATAACGAACACTTTACAAAAATGCACTCGATCACCCTTAACATTTAAAGACATCAAATATAATGCACCTTATGTAAACTAATCAAGTTGACAATTCAACGACTAAGTTCTTTGATTTATATCATAGTTTTGGTCTTGTGTTATATTTAACATAATATAATATTTATTGTAATTAATAAAATCGAATATCCAATCTTGCACTATGGTTTATTTGCTTATTTAGATGAACAAATTGCATCAGAATATCGTACACTATGAAATATGACCGTTCATCGTATAATATTTATATGCGATTATATATGGATCAAATATTCATAGTCTTGTATTGCTTTTGAGTTCAGAACTCACTGAATTCAATACATGCTCTCGACTAAATAAACACGTAAGTGAATAAATTACTAACGTATTTAGTAGTGGTATAATTAGGCACTTGCATGAGTGTTGAAATGTTAACATGCAATAAGCATTTATTGGTAAGTATATGTTATATTTCTATTTGTCAATCTTCAATTAAGTTCATTTGTATATCTTAATTGGTAAATGTTTTATCAATCTTATTAAATGCAATAGTTTATCAATGTGTTTATTATAACATTACATAGCATATGTTCTTACAATATTAGAAATGTTAAATGTTATCATTTCATTTCCAATAAGGCTTCCATTAGTCTTTTATGTTTTGCCAAACCCTAAGCGAAACATAGAAGTCTTTCAACTTCATTAGTAGGTGTTAGGACTCCTTCGTCTTGGAATTCTGACCTTGAATTTGCACAATAAGGGATAGCTCCATGGACAATGGATAACTCCTTATCGGTTGTATCGTATACAACTCCTAACCCTTAGTACCTTATCCTAATTTCATTTTGACCTTGAGTTTGCTTAACAAATCGAATGAAATTATTCACTCAGATCTACCATATTGCAATGGCCTAAGTATAGTTTATGTACCTTGAGTTTGCTCAATAAATACATATAGTTGTCTTGCCTCATCTATTCAATATATAAATAATATTACACATAACATCCCTAGCTTGAGTTTGCTCAACAACTAAGGAGTATGCAAGTAGTTTATTAATATATATGGTAGAGGGCAGCATTATAGTGAAGATTTATAATCTTCAATATATTATATTGAGTGATACCAACTTATAGAATAATGTATTTCTTTTGAAATACCCTCGTGATTCAAGTGTTGGATACATCAGAAATCACGGTATACGTACATTTATGTATGTATTTATTCCGTAAGTCAATTTGGGTTTCATTGACGTTTGATCTTTAGTTTATACATTCATATTATATAAGTTTTATTATTATATAACTTTTATATTTTATATTACTTATACAATAGTCTTATGTATAATATTATATTAATCAAATCATATTAAATTAATTATAATTATATTTACATTTTATTTAATTTTATATTAATTTAATATAACATTTATATTAATAATTATTATATACTATAACCTTTATAGTAAAACACATATATCTCAAATATATGTATTTTTTATTTAATCAATTAACCTTTAACTAATTTATTTAATTAATTAACCTATAATTTATTTAATTAATTAACCTTTAGTTAATTAATTTAATTAAACAAATTTAATTAATTATATTAATTTCTAAAAATCATATTATATTTATACATGCATACTTATGATATCTTAAACATTTTAAAATATCACAACATATATCAAAAATATATAATATATGTATATATTTTTCATTAAGTAACTTATTTAATTAATTAATTAATTTTATTAATCTTATTTATAACATTAAAATTTTGAAATTAATTTATATTAGTTTTCAAACAATTCAAATTTTTTTATTATATTATAACTTTTATAGTATATGTATATCTTATTTAAAATTTAAAATCTTATATTTTTAATTTTCAAAAAAAAAATAAAACGAGCCCAAAGCCTGATTCAAATTGGGTCTTTTCTATTAGGGACAACCTTTGGGCCTACATATATGTTCGAGCCAGGCTGGAAGAAAGATAGGGCAGAGTACTTAATTACCCAAACTCAATCATTCGACACTGCCTTTCTAGGCGCCCTATTATCTAGGGTATGAGCTTAATTAGTTAACCATAAATGACTAATTTAAACCGCATAGGCTATTAGGCTTTGATACCATTGTTTGAACTAGACCAGCCCGCAGTGGAAGTAATGGGTGAATTTCAAAAATTTACCATTTTGGATCATTATTGGACCCATGAAGTCTAATTTATTTAGAACATTTCTAAATTTCTTTTAAATAAAGTCTTTATTTCATTTAAATTTATAAAATGATATTGTATTATTTAATTTATGTTATATTATATATATATGTGTATGTGTATCGTACACGCGCGCACGCACATACTTACATACATACAAATATATATACACACACAGATATATATATATATAAGTATGTGTGTGTGTGTGCGTGCATATGTAATATATCAATCCCTGCAAGCTATAACATGCCCATGTATAGGTGTAGGGATTTATACCGCAATGGACATGTTAGTTCATCCAATATACAAATATATTGTCCAAATATATTTATATACTTTCATATAAATATGAAACGTTGCAAATACACATACAGATATATATATATATATATATTATTTAAATAATTTCGTATGTAAATGTGTATACTTATTTATATACATAAGTATGAAATATTAGTATTGTATACATTTATAACTATATGAATATATTTAAAATATTTATAAAATATATTAAATATAATATACCTTTTTGCTATAAAATCAAAATCAGTACATATAAAAATATATGATATTTTTAATTAATATACATACATTCATCCATATATGTATATATATTAAATACTTATATGTATATACATGTATAATAATATAACAATAAACATAATTTAATACTTATAAAATACACAAAATATAATTTTAATAAATATGTACATACCAGGTCTTGCGCAAGGATCAGAAATAATATTTTTAATTTAAAATATATTTTATAGTAAAATCCATACAGAAATGTTAAAAATTAATAAAAAAAATATTTTTCAAAACTAAAATTTGAATTTTAAGTTTCTTATAAATTCTGAATTATAATTTTGTACTTTGAAATTTTTTACACAATTATATATTTAAAACCATTTAAAAATCTATTTTTAAATCTTGACTAATATTTAAATATTTTAAAATTATAAAAAAACTATTTTATCATTTTTTTATAGAGAGTATAACATGTGTTAATCAAATTTTATAAAATATAAAATTCAATTTATAATACATATATATATAATTAATTAATTATATTGATTAATTAATTTAAATATTAGTAATAATAATATATAAATAAATAAATAATTTTTCCCTACCAAAATTATTATACTTATTACACATTATGTATAAAAATTATATTACCATATTTTACATAAATATGATGTAGTATTCAAAATATAAACAATATACATATATAAATATTATATATTAAATTATTTAAAATAAAAAATGGTGATTTTTAAACATTGCGTCATGCTACATATAGGTGTATATATATAATATATTTTTTAAATATAAAACATATATACATACGTATCACCAATCAAATTATGACAATATATTCATATATCAGAATTGTCTACTAACTAACAATATAATATATAATAAATAAATATTATATATATTGATTAATATTCATAAACATGTAATGAGTATACCATATAGCTAAAGTCTGTAAGCTCACCTTGAAATGATGAGACTTGCTCCTTGAACAGATTTCAAATCCAGTAGAGTGCTAATCCCTTAATCGATGACCACTAGCTATCGAATAACACTTGATTTTATTTGATTTGAATTCGTTATGATATAGGATGATGTAGATAGGGTTCGGCCAGCAATAGCTAAAGATAGAGGCTTTAAAAGTCTTCAAACAAGTGTGGGTATAGATCTTTATATAGAGGAAGAAAATGAGAAAAGTTATGATATGATCTTTACCCATTCTCTTTGTCTTATCTTCATAAACCTTAGTCCACCAAGATGCCATCAAATAGCCGCATATTACCCCATATTAGAGCTGAACCAACATACCTCCTTTATGGTTTTTAATCTTATTCAAAGCCCAAATAAATATTTTGCATTTAAATCCAATTTAAACGCGTATTGATATCACATATCAATTGATATATTTATAACTATTGTAATTACATTAAATAATATTTGTTCATCATATCAAAATTGAATTTTATAACTTATATTTCACAAATATTAATTAATTATAACAATTGCAAATTAAGTAAATCATTTTGGTCAAAGGATTATTCATCATTGTGGTTGTATAACTCGTTAGGTGTAAAGTTGGTCAACGATAAACATCGAACTATTCGAATATTAACATTCACATGTCACTTAGAAGGTAGTGTGACATTTTGGCCAAATTTATCGCTTACTTGGTTTCGGTAAAATCTAGTTTTACTTTCTTAAGCGTTACCCAATTGTGACTACTATTTACACTAATTCTCTTCGTCAAAACTATATCACTTTAGACTTATGGAACTTGGTAATGGTCAAAAATTCCAATATCATCCATATTCAACTCTATAGTCCAAACACAAAGTCCTTGGTTTAATAATAACAATCATTATTAACCAAAATGCTCTAGCTAGAGACTTTGACTTTGAGTAGACTATAGTTGACCGTGATACTAACCTCATATAACTGAGGAGATGAATCCTCTCTTGAATACTGTTTCACTTCCAGTGCTTCCACTTGACACAGCTATAGTCGTTCAATGGACACCGTGCTACAATTTAATTACAATCAAAGTAAAGATTCCACATTGAAGACTAATAGTATTCTCAAGTCAAGAGAATTATGTACTTTTGTCACATCGATATTTTCTGTTTGACCTTAGTTATATTAATGAATAGAAAACTATTGAGTGTATCATTCTATAGTTGTCCAATAACTATCAGTATGTAACCCCTTGGTACCCCAACAGCCATGAATAATATAGTGCCCAACATTTGGAGAGCGTTGTGTACTCTAGTCTCAATAGATGTATCAATATCCAGTCTCAATACATCTTGACTAGTAATATTTAAAATGATATATTTATTTTCATTGTGATAAATTACTCGTGGCTACAACATTCTGTAACTACTATCACAAAACATTTAATTTATGAATTTTCTATTAAATATACTTTTAATTAAAATAATTAATTAATATAACACATTATATCAAGTATATAATAGAAAGAAAATACTTCTTATTTTAAACAAGATTGGTTATCGAGTTAGATATATGTAATAAATTACATAATTGTCCTATGACATATCCCTAACTCCATCATATATCATAATCTATGTATCAATCACTCACAACAATATATCAACCGAGTAATCAACCATCATACAATATCACAAATCAAACTAAATATCAACCACACAGCCACTACATATCAGTCATAATATAAATATATTATACAATACTACATAAATTCATATCAACATCTCCTCATTAATATTTCATATATATGCAAACACATATATCAATTCACTCATGATTTCTACCTTGCTCATCTCCAAATGCTCAGCTCCACCATGTGCTTCGGCTTTGAAGCACCAAATCATCCTTTGCTTCAGCTCTTTGTAATTCTTCTCGAGCGCTTCAATCCGCTTCTCTATGTTATATCATCCTACAATGCATGTTTGTTGTTGTACGAGGCATCTCGATATCTTGATTTCTACTGTTAAATTAAATATCATTTTAGTTTTTTGTAGTTTTATTTTTAATATAATATTATTGTTGCTATAATATATGAGATATGTAAATTTTGATTTTCATTTTTTTGTTGTAATTTTAAATTTAAATAATTTATATTTTCATGTAATTTTAGTTTTCAATTTTATCGATGCTTTAATGTTGATAAATTCAAACTCTATTAAGATTAGAATTTCATTAAACATTAACTTTTGTTCGGATATAATTAATAGTAAAATTTTAATTTTGATGTGGTTTTAGTTTTGATATAATTTTAACTTTTACAAAGTATTTGATACAGGTTTTGTTTTCTATAAACTTTGTACTTAAACAATATTATAATATTAGTTGAACTTCAATATTATAAGATCTAAAATTTTGATAAATTTTAGTTTGATTTTGATATAATGTAAGCTTGATATAATTGCAACTAAGGTGTAAATTTACTTTTGGTATAACAATAATTTCGATACAATATTAATTTTGATGCAAGTTTGATTATGATAAAAATTTAGTTCAGGTAAATTTTAGTTATAATAAAATATTAGTATTTATATAATTTACGATAAAATTTTAGTTCATATAAAATTTTATTCTTAATATAAGAATTAAATTCTTTTGAGAAGAAGATTGATATTTAATTTTAAGCAAAGCACTCATAATATAAGAATTGAATATTAATTAACTTTTACTTGCGATATAGGTCAAGTTCGAGCTACAATAAAATTTTAGTTTTAATGAATCTAAAATTTGGTTTCAATATAATTCAAGTTTTTGAATGATTTTTTATTGATATAAATTTAACTTTGATGAATTTTTTACTTTTAATATAGGAATAGTTTCAACTATTTAAAAAATTTGAAGGCTAATAGTATTTTAATACAACTTGTTATATCATTTTAATTTTGGTATAAGTTGTTGTTAATGTTGGTAGATTATTAACATTTACACAAACTAATCATATTTTGGTACAACTGAAAACAAGATGTTGTTAATGTTGGTAAAGTTTAAACAAGTATTAGGAATGCTATCAAATTTGGGCCTACAATCCTTTCTTTTGGTGAGATCCATGACAAGTGACCCAAAGACATTTTCTAAGACATCATGGGTAATCTCCAAGCCATTACTCTTATGCTCATCGATCTTCGCCTGATATTGCGTATGTTTTGCATTTTCATACATGTGAGTATTTACAAACATATGTAAATATGTAATTAAATTAATGAATGACTTATATTAGATTCTACGGAAGCATCATTACCCATCTACTAGTGGTGGATCCTTCTTTTGACTCGATCTTGTGAGTCTTGCAATATACTTTCCAAGAGGTAGGCTCAGCATGAAGCTCTTTAAATTGATACTTAAAACAATATTACCGTATAAATATTATGATTTAATTTAAATTTTAGATAAATTTAAGAAGTAAATATTAGATCGTTGTTGTAATCGGCGTACAATCCACAATGTGAAAATGTGCATGGATACTCTAGATTATAGGTTGATTATTTGATGTTGTAATAGTGATAAACTTGTTAAAATCTATCCTCAAATAATCATGCACCTCAATATAATACGTTTGAATGGCATTGCACATTCATTGTGCAATTTGACAGGGACCGGTCGACCGGTATTAAACCAGGCGGTCGACCGTTTCTGTGTAAAATGCATAATGAACGTGCACACATGCACATAACGTCTATATATTTGAAATCCTGTCTACTGGCCATTTTTTGACCTGTCGACCGTTTTGAAACAGAGAGCAACCTTTCCAAAAGACACTTCTTTCACCAATAGTTGCATCTCTTACCTTTCATCAATGATCATTTCTATTAATGGCTACTCTTCACAAAGAGTTACAACCATTTATTCTCTATATAAACACGTCTAAATCATTGATTCTAGAATCAAGAATTCTTGCTCTAATTTCTGATCTTACTTTCTAAATATTCTTGCATTCTAAAAGCTCTCAAATATTTCAATTGCTTAATTGAATCATTGAAATTATTTCATATCTTTTGATTTAATAAGTAATATACTTCCTCCAATCTTCACAAACATCATTCACATATTTTGAGGATAAGATTATAGGAAGGGTGTACTACAAGTGACAAATCCGTGTTATCAAGAGCACAAGTTGTCAACAGCAATTGTATTTGTTTTTTGAAGTCCTCGGTGTTGTAAGAGGCACGAAATCCCGTTCGGCTGTTCAGGTGTTGTAAACCTGTTCCTTCAGGTGAAGCGAGGTAGTTGGTAGTGAAAATCCAGATAGAAGTCTGGGACTGGACGTAGGACGGTGCTCCGAACCAGTATAAAAATCTCGGGTGTGATTTTTCTATTTTACTGAATTTTCTATTATATGTGATTAGTCATATATTTGTGTGTTATACATCATATTACATGATTCGTGTGTACTATATTAACACGTACACATTTTCATTTGGTATCAGAGCAAGGTCATCATATAACTGTAACACCGTTATTTGATATTTTCTTGTAATAAAGGAATGTAACAACCAGAATATCCATGCATAGCAAATCATAACATCATAATATGGTACTCTAGATTATAGGTTGATTATTTGATGTTGTAATAGTGATAAACTTGTTAAAATCTATCCTCAAATAATCATGCACCTCAATATAATACGTTTGAATGGCATTGCACATTCATTGTGCAATTTGACAAGGACCGGTCGACCGGTATTAAACCAGGCGGTCGACCGTTTCTGTGTAAAATGCATAATGAACGTGCACACATGCACATAACGTCTATATATTTGAAATCCTGTCTACTGGCCATTTTTTGACCTGTCGACCATTTTTAAACAGAGAGCAACCTTTCCCAAAAGATACTTCTTTCACCAATAGTTGCATCTCTTACCTTTCATCAATAATCATTTCTATTAATGGCTACTCTTCACAAAGAGTTACAACCATTTATTCTCTATATAAACACGTCTAAATCATTGATTCTAGAATCAAGAATTCTTGCTCTAATTTCTGATCTTACTTTCTAAATATTCTTGCAGTCTAAAAGCTCTCAAATATTTCAATTGCTTAATTGAATCATTGAAATTACTTCATATCTTTTGATTCAATAAGTAATATACTTCCTCCAATCTTCACAAACATCATTCACATATTTTGAGGATAAGATTATAGGAAGGGTGTACTACAAGTGACAAATCCGTGTTATCAAGAGCACAAGTTGTCAACAGCAATTGTATTTGTTTTTTGAAGTCCTCGGTGTTGTAAGAGGCACGAAATCCCGTTCGGCTGTTCAGGTGTTGTAAACCTGTTCCTCCAGGTGAAGCGAGGTAGTTGGTAGTGAAAATCCAGATAGAAGTCTGGGACTGGACGTAGGACGGTGCTCCGAACCAGTATAAAAATCTCTGGTGTGATTTTTCTATTTTACTGAATTTTCTATTATCTGTGATTAGTCATATATTTGTGTGTTATACATCATATTACACGATCTGTGTGTACTATATTAACACGTACACATTTTCATTTGGTATTAGAGCAAGGTCATCATATAACTGTAACACCGTTATTTGATATTTCTTGTAATATGGCAAATAACGCAAGCACTAGCACTAACACTTACACGGAAGGTCAATCAACACAAAGACCTCCATTCTTTAATGGTCTCAACTATAGCTATTGGGCAACACGTATGTCATTTTTTATGCAATCAAATAGCTATGATGCTTGGAATGCTACCCAAAAAGAAATAGTGAATCCAACAACTGAATATTCAGAATGGACAGCGGCTGAGAAAACGGCAGCAGCCGTAAATGCAAAGGCAATAAATATGTTGTTTTGTGCATTAGACCAAAATGAATATAACCGTGTTAGTATCTGCACTACTGCATATCAAATTTGGCAAACGCTGAAAACCACTCATGAAGGTACTAACAAGGTTAAACAAGCCAAAATAGCCATGTTGAAAAGTCAGTTTCAAAATTTCAAAATGAAACCGAATGAGACAATCAATGATATGTATTCAAGGTTTCAAACTATTCATCATGCACTTATCGGATTAGGGCAAAAATATTCAGATTTTGATGTTGTTTCAACAGTCCTACATTCTCTGACTAGTGAATGGGAAGGAAAAGTATTAGCAATTGAAGAAGCTAATGACCTTTCCGTCATGAAGCCAGATGAATTGATAGGAAATCTAATGTCCTATGAAGCAAATTTGCAGGCTAGAAAAGAACATAAAGAAGAAAAGAAAAATGTAGCATTTCATGCTGAGAAAGATGAAAATGAATCAGATTCTGAAGATGAAGATCTGGCATTCATTGCAAAAGGATTCAAAAAATTACCAAAATATCGAAAAGCCAGTCGTTACAACAAAAGGAAACCTGGATCAAATAAACCATCTTCATCTGCTATAGAATGTTTCAACTGCCACAAAAAGGGACACATGCAGAAGGATTGTCCTGAACAAAAGAAGAAGTCAGAAAATGACAAATTCAAATATAAGAAGGACAAGTCAAAGAAACGAGCCTTCTCAGTAACATGGGATGATTCAGACTCATCTTCATCAGAAAGTGAAAGTGATTCGGAGAATGAACAAGCTAATGTTTGTTTTATGGCAACAGAAGATGAGGTACAAATTCCTACATTTGATGAATTACTTGATATTAATGCTGAATTGATAGTCAAATATAAAGACATAAAACGTCAATTAAAAGTAGTCAAAGTAGATTTAAGTAGAGCAGAGTTTGAACGAGATATGTTAAAAGATGAGAAGAAAATATTAGAAGAAGAACTTGAAAAAATTCAAGAATCATCATCTAATGTTGACTCTCAACTATCTCTTTTGAATCAAGAAATAGAAGCTCAAAAAGAGAAAAATAATGCTCTCACTACTGAAAATCATGAGCTTAAGGCAAAAGTCAAAATTCTAGACCTAGAAAAAGATAGTTTACAAACAAAGTTCGATGACATTACTCAAAATGTTTCTAACTTTAACAAAGGTCGAGAAAATTTGACAAAAATCATTGAAAGTTCACAATCTATTTCAAATAAACAAGGTTTGGGATATAAGAAACAAGAAACCAAGAAACATCTTGGTAATGAAAGGAAGAAGAAAATACAAAAGACTGAAGCTAAGAAGAATCTTAGTTTATTATATTCCAAACCAAAACCAATTGTGAAATTTCAGAAGAAAAATGTCAAGACTATCAAAATATGGGTTCCTAAAACAAATAACAATTTGATTAGGAACAAATATATTCAGAATTTCATGAATACTGTGCATCTTAATACTAATTATATATATAAAGGGGATACCGGACCCGTATGGGTTTGGACTTTTAAGACCTAACTCTTAGGACCCCATAAAAAGTGGGTACCATGGATTTAATTTTATTTTTTGTAGGTCCCACTTAAGAAAAGAGCAAAGTGGATATTGGACAGTGGTTGCTCGAAGCACATGACTGGAGACAAGAGCTTATTGACAAATATTACATACTCAGATGGTGGCTCCGTCACTTTTGGAGATAATCAAAAGGCTATATCATCGGAAAAGGCGATGTGAGAAATTGCGGTACATCTAACTTACCTCTCATTACTAATGTCATGCTAGTTAAAAATTTGAAACACAATTTACTTAGTATTAGTCAGTTATGTGACAAGGGTTTTGCAATTTCTTTTTCGGATAATAAGTGTAGTATTCTAGATAAAGATCATAATTTAATTTTCGAAGGTTATAGAGACAGAAATATATATATTCTGAATATGAATATTAATCATAATTCAGATATGTGTCTTGTGGCTAATGATAATGATCCATGGCTATGGCACAAACGCTTCTGTCATATAAACTTTAGAACTATTGACAAGCTAGCCAAAAACAATCTAGTTAGAGGACTACCCAAAATGAGTTTTAAAGTTAACAACATCTGTGATGCATGTCAATTAGGAAAATTAACCAAATCATCTTTTAAATCCAAGAAAGTCATATCAACATTACAACCACTTGAGTTACTACATATGGATTTATTCGGACCAACACAGGTTCAGTCAATAAACCATAATCGATATGTATTTGTAATAGTTGATGACTATTCTCGTTATACATGGACTATTTTCCTGAAAAACAAGAGTGACATTTTTGAACATTTCAAATCTTTCGTCAAAAGAATTCAAAAATCGAAAGGGCTAAAAGTTAAAAACATAAGGAGTGATCATGGTGGTGAATTCGAAAATAAAGAATTTGAACATTTTTGTACAAAGAAAGGTATTAACCACAATTTTTCATTTCCTAGAACTCCACAACAAAACGAAGTTGTAGAACGGAAAAATCGAACATTACAAGAATGTGCAAGAACGTTATTAAATGGATCCACTTTACCAAAACATTTCTGGGCAGAAGCCGTCGCTACTGCGTGTTATGTTTTGAATTGTGTGTCCATTCGACCACTCACCAAGAACACGTCTTATGAATTATTTAACAAAAGGAAGCCAAATATATCTTACTTCAAAGTATTTGGTTCAAAATATTTCATTTTAAATACGAAAGACCATCTCGGAAAGTTTGATCCGAAAGCTGATGAAGGTATATTTGTCGGTTATTCGGAAAGAAGCAAGGCATATCGTATTTTCAATAAACGAACCAAAACTATTGAAGAATCTCTTCATGTTTCTTTCGATGAATTCTTTCAACCTTCTCAATCAAAACCAGATGATGACGAAACTATATTTACTGACACTCCTATCATCACAAATTATGACTCTGACTCTGAAAATATTGTTGAAAATATTTCCCAACAACAACCAGTTTGTGAGATACGTTCCCCTCCAAGATTATTGAGACACCATCCGGTTCAAAATGTAATTGGCGAGGTCGACTCACAAGTAAGAACTAGGAGTCAATTACATCAAATGGGTCATGTTGCGTTTCTATCAAATATCAAACCTAAGAATCCTAAAGAAGCAGCTACCGACGAATATTGGATCATTGCCATGCAAGAAGAACTAAATCAGTTCGAGCGCAATGACGTCTGGGAACTTGTTCCAAGACCAACTGATCAGTCAGTGATTGGTACTAAATGGGTCTATAAAAATAAGGCTGATGAACAAGGAAATATCACCAGAAATAAAGCGAGATTAGTAGCACAAGGGTATAATCAGGAAGAAGGTATCGATTATGAAGAAACTTTTGCACCAGTTGCTCGACTAGAAGCTATTAGAATCCTATTATCTTTTGCTTGTCACCATAATTTCAAACTTTATCAGATGGATGTCAAGAGTGCATTTCTCAATGGATTTATCAAAGAGAAAGTATATGTCGAACAACCTCCTTTGTTCATACATGAAAAATATCCTGACCATGTATTCAAACTTAAGAAAGCTCTGTATGGCTTGAAGCAAGCACCTTGTGCTTGGTATGAACGACTACGTAGCTATCTCATTAACTCAGGATTTCAAATAGGCAAAGTCGATCAAACTTTATTTATCAAACATTCTCAAAAAGATATTCTAGTTATCCAGATATATGTAGACGACATCATCTTTGGTTCAACAAACGATAAACTCTGCAAAGAATTTGCAAATATTATGACCAAAGAATTCGAAATGTCTCATATGGGAGAACTATCATATTTTCTTGGACTTCAAATCAAACAACTTTCGAACGGTATTTTTATTAATCAAGAAAAATACTGCGGAAATCTTATCAAGCGCTTCGGATTAGAAAATACATCTGGTAAACCAAATCCTATGAGTACAACTACACATCTTGAAAAAAATGAAAATGTGTACGTGTTAATATAGTACACACGGATCGTGTAATATGATGTATAACACACAAATATATGACTAATCACAGATAATAGAAAATTCAGTAAAATAGAAAAATCACACCAGAGATTTTTATACTGGTTCGGAGCACCGTCCTACGTCCAGTCCCAGACTTCTATTTGGATTTTCACTACCAACTACCTCGCTTCACCTGGAGGAACAGGTTTACAACACCTGAACAGCCGAACGGGATTTCGTTCCTCTTACAACACCGAGGACTTCAAAAAACAAATACAATTGCTGTTGACAACTTGTGCTCTTGATAACACGGATTTGTCACTTGTAGTACACCCTTCCTATAATCTTATCCTCAAAATATGTGAATGATGTTTGTGAAGATTGGAGGAAGTATATTACTTATTGAATCAAAAGATATGAAATAATTTCAATGATTCAATTAAGCAATTGAAATATTTGAGAGCTTTTAGAATGCAAGAATATTTAGAAAGTAAGATCAGAAATTAGAGCAAGAATTCTTGATTCTAGAATCAATGATTTAGACGTGTTTATATAGAGAATAAATGGTTGTAACTCTTTGTGAAGAGTAGCCATTAATAGAAATGATCATTGATGAAAGGTAAGAGATGCAACTATTGGTGAAAGAAGTGTCTTTTGGGAAAGGTTGCTCTCTGTTTAAAAACGGTCGACATGTCAAAAAATGGCCAGTAGACAGGATTTCAAATATATAGACATTATGTGCATGTGTGCACGTTCGTTGTGCATTTTACACAGAAACGGTCGACCGCCTGGTTTAATACCGGTCGACCAGTCCCTGTCAAATTGCACAATGAATGTGCAATGCCATTCAAACGTATTATATTGAGGTGCATGATTATTTGAGGATAGATTTTAACAAGTTTATCACTATTACAACATCAAATAATCAACCTATAATCTAGAGTACCATATTTAGCTCTTTTGTGCCTCTTTATAGCCATGATGTCTTCTTTTTGTCAATCGCCTTTATTTCTTTGTCAGAAATCAAAACTTCGTAGAATCTGTGACTCAACACAATGTAGATTCAGATTCTTCTTCCTGGTTTCTGAATACCTTGAAGGAAGCACTTTATAAGAATCTAAATCCCAATATGCCAAAAACTACTGGCAGACCTCCTTAGGACAGGCTGAATACTTTTTCTTGTTCTTACACATGGTGTAAATCCATTCGCGATCCATATGCTTGCCTTTTGCTTCCATACCTTTTTCACCAAATTCCTGTGAAACATTGGACCTCCAAGCAAACTTTTTGTACAAATACAATAGAATTTATATGCATATATTATCTATAGATCGAAGATTTTTCTTAAAAATAATAATTTTTTACTATAATTAATTTTCCATGAAGTCGGTGAACATGACCGTCTAGACTTCTTGAAGGATGTTAGAAAGTATGGGTCGAAACGCTATGATCCACGCGAACATGTCATCTTAAATAGCATTTGATGTGTTCAACTTGCATAAATCGAGCCTACACATTCATAAATTGTATTAAGACATTTATTTAAGAGAATATAATAAAAATGCATGTGTGCAATTTATGTGTGTGTATCAATGCATATGTGTGTATATAAATCAATCAATGAATATGGTACATCAATGTATGAGTGTGTGCGTCAACGTACATGTGTGCGTGCATGCATATTTCTATATTTATATCATTAGTTACCCTTTATTCGATGTTTTATAAATATCAACACATCACAAAGAGGAAGAGTCCACATAGATGCATATATCATTGGACATGTAACATCACATGGTGTAGGAGTGGCCTTCAAAAAGAAAGGTATCAAGAGTGCATCATGCTACTCGATGGAGTGGGATCCAACCGAGATGAATAGGATCCACCATGGTGGTGTCAGCCTTTACCATGACTAAACGTATATGTTACAACAATTGATACAACAAATACACTATCTAATATTAATAGATATAACATGAACATTAGAATTAAATATACAAAACTAACTAAGTGCACAAATGTAATAGAAGTATATATTCTTGGCAACTGAGAAAAATGAAAATAATGTACATATATAAACTAGTGTGACATCAATTATACATACTACCAATCATCAACATCATTATCAATATCATTATGTTGATAGAGTTAAGGGTGTGCCTTACGAGCAATTATGTAGTTTGTTATATAAATTTAACCCCGTAAACAATCTTGTTTGCAATAAATTATGCTTTTGGTTTTATTTTTTATCAGATGTATTATTATATAGTTATATAAATAACGAAATAATTACATTAAACATATATATGTAAAAATCCTTTGGAGATGTGTTTTATTGATTGTAATTATGAATGAGTTCATAACCATAAGTATTGAATTGATACATATAGAAACACTAACAGCTTAAATGTTCCTAGTCAAGAAGTATCAATACATATGTTGGGGTAGTTGTACGTAATGCTCTTCATACAATGGATGGTGATTTACTCATGATCGATGGAGGCTGAAACGACCCGCAGTTCCGTACCCCTTGAATTGACATTAATCGCCATTAATGAACTCAAGAAGAATGGAAATGCGATCGATTTGAGTTACGAAGAGGAGGTAGAAGAAGAAAATAGAAAACAACAACATCAGAATCTCACATCGCAGCGGAATAAAATATAATAGGAACAACTGATCTTTACACAAATTAAAACTATATCTGTTTTACACAATACATCATCAGAGTACACATAACATACAACTGGACAATAATCATATCATGTCCTTAATACAACAGAGTACACAGCTAATCAACACAGCGGAATATATATATACAAGTATGGAAGTACGTGTCTCAATCCAGCTCGTCTCCTGAGCTCCACAGCATCATATCCAGAACCTGTTTATCTCGGTCTGACCCGAGCATTATAATAAAATAACACCCGAGTCAGTCTGGAAAACCAGCCTGAGAAAACACACTCAATTGGATTATTAAATTTTCAAATCCTTTGAAAACAAAAGCATCTCGTAAGACCACGCCACAAATAAACATGTCGGGTTTTTACCTTACGATAGCCAAAACACTTTTTATCAAAATCCTCTGATATTATAATAGTGTCTATATACAAATACTTATTCAAATAGCTGAAATTGTTACATCTATTAAATTCCAGCATACTAGCCATAATCGTGGGTAATACGAACAAATACCGTACAAGGCACGTAGGGAGAATGGATTTCCATCAATGACTAGGCATTGGGGTACCACCTGTCACAGTACGTGGCATAGATCACAGTACCGAGGACCCACCCTAAATCCCTGCAACACAAGGCCGGAACCATCCCTTACTGGATAATTTCGAATAAAATCACCCCACGGTTGTGAACAGCAACCGCACCACTAAGCCGAATAAAAAGGGACATCTAGACAGGGATGACCTTACTCTCAAGTGGGTGCGACCCACGAAGCCTTGCTGCATAACCCCTGATTTTCAGTCATTCCCGGTTGATGAGGCTCGAGGCTAAGCGTTACCTTTCAGCACATATCCCTTAGAATGCCCATCGTCCACCTGACGATGTTCCGAAAGCATTCGTCCATACAAATCCGTCCCGGGTCCGAACGGAACCGAAGGCACTACTCCTACTACACCCATTTTGGAAATATCCTCAAGATTAGTAGCGACTAGCCCTTGCACTTCACTGCTCCATCTTCGACTCCGAAATCGTTTCCACAAAACGTACAAACTGGATCGAAGTGGTTTCCGGGAAAAACTCCCGATCCCGGTCTCTTCGAAACGATCAGCACATTGGCCAATATTGATATTCGGTTATTTAACTATCAATTAACATTCACAAACATCCATCCAACAATAAATAATTTTCCAAATTATTTATTAACCTCAAAAATATCTTTACAAGACATATTTCTATATTCAAACCCCTTTGGAAATAATTCCAAACAGTTTCCTTTCACGGAATGCATTTCCCAAATATTTATTTCTACTGAAACACCAAGTACAAAATACTTTTAGATTTTAAAATAAATTTTAAAGGCACTTTATTATAAATATAGTTTATAACATTGAAATTAAAACTACTTTAATACTTAAATAAAATATATACTTTAAGGATATTTTAAATAAAACCACTTTATAAAATACAAATAAACTTTTCCCTTTTTAAACGTAATACCAAGTCACTTATTTATAAGTACTACAATGATATATTTGAACATAAACTCTTACTTTAGAATTTAATATTTAAAAATAATAAATTTTCTAAAACATGCATTTTAAAACAACATTAAAACTTTTAACGAGTATTTGAAATTTCTTTGAAAACGTACTTGGCTATCCAGAGAAATATACTTCTTTTTCCCATCTTTTACAAAATAGATCAACATTTATTTTTAAACCAATCCATATCCCTTTTTAAATTCCCACCTTGAATTTATATTTTCAAATATCCACTAATATTTTATTTTACTTTATAAACCCAGTTTATAAATTCCAAAATCTCACTTCTCTTTAAAATTTCAATCCCTAATACTTAAATCAATTTACAATTGATTTCCAGCTCACTTCACTTGAAATAATTTTCTTTACTTCATTTATTTCAAATATATTAACTTTTTAGATTTATTTCTTTATTATGAGTTAAAACCCGTTTAATTGAAAATACCAATTTTAAACTTCCAAATTTCCTTCTTTATCCTTTAATCAAATTTAATCCTTGAATTTAAAAAATAGATTCTCTTATTCTTTAAAATAATATCACTTTAGTTTAAAATTTATTATTCCCCTTTTAATTCAAAATCCCCATTTTCCATATTTGTTAAACTTTTGAAATCGCTTTTATTTCCTTTACAGTTTATTATTTAATTTATTCAAATTCGCTAGAATTATTTTACTTAAATTTTACTCTTTTATTTCTTTCCAAAAATCCATTTCAATACATTTTGATAACTCCTTTTACTGAAATATTCAATCCAACTATATCATCCAATATTTCAATTACCAGTAAAATCATCACAGGATATCAATATTCATAACACAGAATATTAAATAATCTAAATAATTTTGAGGAATCCAGTTGGATCCCTCCAATCTGTTTCCCTGCATCCACAGATGTTAGCACAATACCAATTCCACTTCGAGATGGAATATCGCAGTATATGGGTTTATAAAATATCATCCGCTATTATGTGGCGCATAGGGTCTCATACGCTATATAATGCGGGAATATCAACTCCAATATATACATTTCCAATATATATATATATATATATTTATATATATACTTCTATATATACTATTATATCATATCAATCCAATCATTCACCAAATATTTAAATTTAACTATTTAAATTTAAATAGCAACCAGATGAGTGAGATTAACTCACCTTTGCTTTAATTTGCAATCCAATCCAAACCGGCTCGCCTCTTTACAATTTTTGACCTTGAATACACATTGTACGAATTATTAATATTTGAAGTAATCTAAAACCAATTACCCTTTTAATAATTTTAATTAACTGATTTTAAATGATAGTTAAACCAACCTAGTTTACATTTCCTTTTCTAACCAAGTTATAAATTTTATAATAGGGTGTATATATATTTAATTATTTGTTAGACAAAATTGTTTGAACTTAGGGAACATTTAAAATCCACTGTTTTGAAATTAACAATCTAAACTTACTGTTTTCAAATAAACAATTTAAAATAAATGTTAATATACCTTACTATCCTATATATATATAACCGATTAAATTTAAAACAACTGTTTTATAACTTGCAGTTAATTCCTGATAAGTTAAATAATAATTACTTCACAGGTCCAAACTTAAGTGATGAAAAGTTTTAAATTGTTAAAGATTTAAATTACCTTAACTCGTTCGCGAAAATCAAACCAACGAGTTCTGCTCAAAGCTCCAAGCGAGATTCGACCTCGCGATAATGAACTCGCTGAGTCACCCACACCGCTAACCACCGCCTTCTCGAACCCTTCGTCGACGCGATCAACCCCCAAAGTCGATCCCCAAATCGAGACTGCAACATGAACAAGCTACGCTGCTACGACCCCTTAATCGCCTCAACAAGCTCGAACGCTCCCGGTTCACCCTCCAACACTAGCCGCCGATAGCTCCTCCTCCAAGCACCGCTCTACCTTTTCTGCCGTTGTCGCTTCGCGTCCCTCCCATCGAGTCACGATTGCCCCCTGGTATCGCGACACTATCTCGCGACTCAAACCCAAACTACGCCTCTTCATTGCTCACCGAGTCTGCCCACATCGGAAGCCTTGACCAGTCCACGATGTCGACCCATGCCGCCATGATTCAGTTCGAATCGATCGATTGATTTGAGGGGAACGTGATTTCATCGCTCGAACGGAAAGAAAAGAGGAGGGCGATTCGAACAGGAGTACGATACTTCACGAATTAACATGGAGGAAGGAAGCTCAATTCGAATCAGAGGAGGAACGACGTTGAGTTTTCAAAGCTCGACGTTGATTCATTTAAATAAATTTGAATCCTAATTGTTGCCACATTCAAATTTTTCCCCGATTAGTGTAGAATGGACTGGAGCTTGAATTGGAAGCTATGTTGAACAGCAGATAAAGAGAATGGGAATGGAAAATAAAGAGTGAAAATTAAATAGCCGACATATATTTTTCCCTTTCGGCTGAAAAGAAATGAAAGGACAAGAGGGAACGTGAGCTGTAGAAAGGAAGGTAGCATGTTGAGTAAAATTTCTATAGTGATTTGAGATGTTGGGAAGACTTTGATACGGTTCTGATGTGAGCAATTGACCGGTCAAACCAATTATATTTACATTAAATTTTTGATTTAACATTCAGTGCGTTTACCTACTGTGACGACCGCCCATGACCCCTGCACCGAATCTAGAGATAGTGCGCTGTAAAGTGTGCCAGGCGACCATGGACGATTGTCAGGGTAGATCAAAATAACAGAATCTATCGTATTACTCACAGCGCATGGACAAAATACAATAGAACATATGTATAGTGAAGCTTTACAGAATAAAATGCCATCATATAAAACTCCATAATAGTTGAATACAAGCATCCAAATAGTCAATACATCAAGCCTCAATACATAACACTCAGAGATTATACAAACAGCGGAACATCCAGTACATATAGTAAGAAAGAAACAATATGCAATACTCCAGCTCATCTTCGATATCAGCACCGTGAAAAGCTAGAATAGCACCTGTCACCTGCTACCTAGTCTGCCCGTCCCAAAATGGACGAACAGCCCAAGGCAATAAGAATTAAAACATAAAGCCTTGAGTCAGACAACAGTCTTAATGAGCAGTAGATTAACTAACAACATACCAAAAGAGCACAAAGGAAAAAGGAATAGGAATACAACCCTCCCACTCCAACATCATTCTACAGTGATAGCCCCCCCAGACACACACTAAGCAGAAGCAACACAGCAGAGCATACAATTTAAAGTAAAGTAATAATCAATCAAGTCAAGGGCGATGTTTTCCAAGTACCAAGGCCTAAATCAGATAAGCACCCAGAAAATACCGCTCTTGAGTCCGAATGACGATACAACCAAACATCCATGACTCTGGCTATCACTGTTATCATTGCTTCGATATCACCGTTAATTGAATGACCGGCACATTCTTTCAGCCGTCCGTCAAGGGCTAATGGAAACCCTGGTTCTAGACATAACTCCCGCACGTCGTCGCAGCCCGTGCCTAGGACTATCGAATCTGCCCAGAGTACTCGACCATCAACAGTTGGCCGTTGGGACTATCGAATCTGCCCAAACGTACTCTTGCTTAGAGCATGCTAGAACCTTCAACAACGATGCTATCCAAGCCTCCTAGTCATCCTCCTCGACGACTATTCTCATATCCATTCATTATCCTCAACTCGAATTATATCACCGAGTTATCAATATGCTTGGAATGATCCCGTCTGGATTAGACCAAGTCTTCATCACATGATTGCCTCGCTTCATCACATCCTCGCAAAGCCTCATCTCAACATCACATCATCAAATCTACGCATAAGAGCTTCATCATCCCGCTACATATGCCACGAGCAGCTTACCCAATTCAAGAGCCTTTCTCCTAGTTTTGAATCATCTTCGGTCTAAATCAAACCATCAATCATCTAATTCATAACAATCAATCAAACCAAACATTAATCCAAGCAATCAAGCATTCAAATATGATCTAAGTAGATAATTATAACAATAATGGCATTTTCGTAATTAAAGAGTTGAAAGTCTAACATGCATGAAATCATAAGAAATGTCTCTACAATCTTGATGAATGAACTTGCATAGGTTAACACTTAGTAAAATGGTTGTCAAATCATCATGAACAATGGATCTACATGGATCTACACTTAGGATGAAGAAAATGCATGAAAATCATTATTTTAACACCAAATCGAGCCAACAATCCGATATACTCCTTTGGATCCGTGTGAGAGATAATCACCACTCACCAAATCACCAAAAAAACTCAAATCAACACATTTCAGATCTGGACAGCGAAGGATCAAGCTTGATCTATCACGAATCCGCTTCAAACGAAGAAATCTCACTTCAACGGATGAAGATCTTCAACTTTAGCTCTTGGATCTTCAATCTTGATCTTCGATTTGGATGGATGGAAGCACTAGATTAGAGTGGAGAAAAGAAGTGAAGAAGTGTAGAAGTCGAGCTCTCAAAATGGCAGCACTTCGTCGCTTCAAAATCCGGATCCCAAAAAGTGAGAATAACCCCCTCTATTTATAGAAGAAATTTCCTTAGGTCGCTCGGAGTTAGGTCGTCCACGACCTACGACCTAGCAACAACTTCGACCTAACCAAAGCCAGACGACTTAAAACAAATGCGCGTCTACGACTTAACTATTGCCAACCTAACGGCTTAGCATATGCGCGCATCCTACGACTTAACAGATAACTGGGTTACGACTTAACAACTAATCTCCTAGGTCGCTCGCGACTTAAAACATAGGCTACAACCTAACACTAAGCCAAAACCCAACGACCTAACACCTTAAGTCCTCACACGACCTAAAACATCACGCGACTTACGACTTACCAATCACGCGTCCTAACACTTAAGTTTCCTCGCGACCTAACGTAAGTCGCGAACAACTGGGATGCGACCTAACACTTAGCTATTCTCCTTAAGTCGCTTACGAGTTAACAACCCACACTTCAAAACTACTCACGCGACCTAACACATACACGACCTAACACCTTAGGTCATCTAACGACCTAACTACACTAACCAGCCAACCCCTATTCTGCTTAACTCTTAGGTCGCTAACAACTGTAGGTCGCTTACCTCCTATAGATCGCTAGCTCCTATAGGTCGTCCCACCCGACCTAACAACTTAATCACTAGGTCGCTAACTCTCCCAGCCGACCTAACACTTAACCAAAACTTAGGTCGCATAATTCTATAGGTCGCTCTAACTACCCACGACCTAAACCACCATACGACTTAAGACAATACGACCTATTTCTTAACTCGGTCAAAACCTTAAGTCGGCAACTCGACCCAGACTTTTATCTCTTAACTCGTCCAAATCGACTTAGGACTTAGAACAATTCTGAACGACTTATCAACAATGCAACCAATTGTTAATTATTTTACGATGTTTCGATCCGTAAAATACGGGTCGTTACATTCTCTCCCCCTTAGGAATTTCGCCCCCTAAATTCCAAGCAAACAAAGCAATCAAAGGCTATTCTGTACGCCTACCATCCATAGCAATCAACAAACCATGCATCCAATTCTAACTTAGCGTACAGAATTCTAAGACTTAGAATAGGTTACAATATCGCGAGATGAGACGAGACCTTAGGGCCATACCTTGAAGAGTTCAGGATGAGCTGCCTTCATCCTCTCTTCCACCTCCCACGTACAGTCGTTATCATCATCACTCCATTGTATCTTGAGCAACTTAACGTCCTTCCTCCTAAGCTGTTTCGTGTCGGTTTCAACAACACGAAGCGGCTTACGAGGTCTTCTACCAACTGGATCAACTTCAAAATCTTCACAGCTATCAGTAGAAACCACCGTACTCGAGTCGTGCACATACTTCCGTAGATATGATACGTGAAAAACATTGTGCACACCCGACATCTTTTCCGGTAACTCCAATCTATAGGCGAGCTTTCCAATTCGCTCGATAATCGGGAATGGTCCAACAAATCTCGGAGTCAATTTTCCTTTCTTCCCGAATCGAATAACATTCTTCAGTGGAGAAATCTTCACAAAAACCATATCACCAACGTCGAATTCCAAATCCTTTCGACGCCTATCGGCATAACTTTTCTGACGGTCTTAGGCTGCCTTCATTCGTTGCCGAATGATCTCTATACAATCTGAAGTCTGCCGAATCATCTCTGGCCCAAGTATCATCTTTTTCTCCAGTTTCCAACCAACATGTCGGAGAGTTACACGGTCTTCCATATAATGCCTCATACAGGGCCATACCAATGCTTGACTGGTAACTGTTGTTGTATGAAAACTCTACCAAATGAAGGTGATCTTCCCATGATCCTCCGAAGTCCAAAACACATGCTCTAAGAAGATCTTCCAAAACTCGGTTGACTCTCTCGGTCTGACCATCTGTTTGAGGGTGATAAGCTGTACTCAAACACAACTCGGTTCCCAAAACTTTCTGGAAGCTCTTCCAAAATCCACTAGTGAACAATTGGTCTCGATCGCTCACTATACTCTTCGGAATACCATGGAATCGAACTATCCACTTAACGTAAAACTCAGCCAACTTTGATGCAGTCCTAGTCAATCGAACAGGAATAAATCTAGCACTCTTAGTCAGACGATCTACAATGACCCAAATCCCTTCATTTCCCGTTCTGGTTCTAGGCAGTCCATCAATAAAATCCATCGATACCTGCTCCCACTTCCATGTAGGAACTTCTAATGGCTGTAGTAATCCACTTGGCTTCTTCTGTTCAGCTTTAACCAACTGGCAGTTCATACATTTGGAAATAAAATTTCCAACATCCTTCTTCATGCCTTCCCAGTAGTAGGTTCTCTTCATATCCCGATACATCTTATTTCCACCTGGATGAATTGTCAACTTCGAGTGATGACTTTCCTTCAGAACCTCACTCCTCAATTCATCTATATCGGGAACAACTAGTCGTCCTTGCTTCCGAAGCCAACCCTCTCGATCGACCTCGAATCCTTTATCCTTTTCTGGATCCAATCCAGATTCCAAATCACGGATAATCCTGACAAGCTTATCGTCTCGCTTTTGGCTCTCGCCAATCCTTTCCACAAGAGAAGGTCTTATCGATAAGTTTGCCAACATCTCAGGTTCCAATTCACGTCTAGGCCTGAAGTCAAATCCAGCTAAATACTCGAGATTCTTCCATTCTGAAAACATGGCTCCCAATCCTACATGTCTTCGACTTAACGCATCTGCCACTGCGTTACCTTTTCCCGGAGTATAAGCTATACCAAAATCATATGATGCCAAAAACTCTAGCCAACGTTGCTGCCGAAGATTCAAATCCTTTTGGGAGAAAAGATACTTCAACGACTTATGATCCGTAAACAACTCGAATCGAACTCCCAACAGATAATGTCTCCACGTCTTCAGAGCAAATACAATCGTCGCTAACTCCAAATCATGAGTTGGGTAATTCCTTTCATGCGGCTTCAGTTGTCGACTTGCATACGCAACAACTTTATCTCTCTGCATTAGTACTACTCCAAGTCCAGTACCACATGCATCGGTGAAAACCACCATCTCATCATTCCCACTTGGAATAGTCAAAACAGGTGCACTTGTCAATCTTTCTTTCAGGATTCCGAAAGCTTGCTCACACTTAGCATCCCAACTAAACACTTGGTTCTTCTTCGTCAATCCTGTTAATGGTGCAGCTATCTTGGAGAAGTCTTTGATAAACCGTCGATAATATCCTGCTAATCCAAGAAAACTTCTCACATCAGATGCATTCTTAGGTCTAACCCAATCCTGGATTGCTGCCACCTTAGCGGGATCAACCGCTATCCCATTTCCAGAAATCACATGGCCTAAGAACCTCACTTCACTCTTCCAGAAGTGACACTTCGAAAACTTAGCCTTCAACTGATGTTTCCGCAAGATTTCCAAAACAACACGCAAGTGCGTCTTGTGCTCTTCTTCCGTTCTGGAATAAATCAGAATATCATCCACGAACACAAGTACGAACTTGTTCAACTGATCTCTGAACACTCTATTCATAAGATCCACAAAATATGCTAGTGCGTTAGTCAATCCAAACGGCATTACCAGCCACTCAAAGAAACTAGATGGTGTCCGAAAAGTAGTCTTCGGCACACTATCCTTAGCTACTCTCAACTGGTGAAATCCTGTTGCCAAATCCATCTGGGAAAACACCTTAGCTTCGTGAAGCTGATCAAACAAGTCATCTATTCTCGGCAATGGATACTTGTTCTTCTTAGTCACCTTATTCAGCTCACGATAATCCACACACAATCTCAATGACCCATCTACCTTGGTTGCAAACACAACTGGTGCACCCCACTCGGACACACTACGCCGAATGAATCCTTTCTGCAAAAGATCATCAACTTGCACCCTCAATTCCTGCTGTTCCCTAGGCGCCATCCGCCTAAGAGGCATCACAACAGGTCTGGCTCCTTCAACTAGATCTATACGAAACTCGATCTCTCTATGCGGCGGCAACCCTTTGACTTCGTCAAAGACATCCTCGAATCCATTAGCGATTGGCACCGATGACAGTCCATCCCGTGGAACAACCAGCGAATACATGAAGCTCATGAAGACGCCTTCTTCATGCTTACATCGTATCACAACATTTCGCCCCTCCACATTCTCGACTGTCACTTCCAACCTCTCGCAATCAACCTTTGCCGCATACTTCCTAAGCCAGTCCATACCCAAAATAATTCCGAACCCCGCAAAGTTCAGAACAAAGCAATCACAAACAAAAGAGCAACCATGACTCAATACAACTAGACCACGGCATAACATACACAAACAAGACGAACCCCCAACTGGATTAGTCACAACCAATGGCCTATCAACAATATCCGGCTTCATATCTAACCGGCCTACAAGTTCATTACAAACAAACGAATGCGACGCTCCAGTATCAAACAGAACTCTAACTGGAACACCACATAGGAAAAGAGTACCTTGAACAACCACACTCTTTCCTTTCTCTTCAGCAGTAGGAGCTTTCGAAGACGACGGAACAGCTCCCAAAGCATAAGCTTGCACAATCTGCTTGTCCCTCCTCGGTTCTGGACAATTCTTCCTGAAATGTCCCGGCTTGTCACAGTTGTGACACTTCATCGGTGCCTTCGGATTCTTACAATCCTTAGAGAAATGGCCCTTCTGCTGACAGTTGTAGCAGGTCACTTCGCCCTTCGGCTTCTTCTGGCCATCCTTACCCTTCTGCTGCTGCTTCCTTTTCTTGTTTCCACCCTGCTGGGGTTTAGACTCTTCCCTGGTCATAGCAACAACAGATCCTTCCTTAGGAAACAGACCCTCATGCCTGAGAGCTTTCTCCACAAGCTTCTCAAATGAATCGTCCAAATGATCCACCAACTGTCTCCCAAGATAACTGTCCAAGCCTGTCACAAACTTCTCATTCTTCTGATAAGCAGATTCAATATATGACCGGGCATACTTGGACAAAGCTTCAAACTCAGAAACATACTCAAGGACTGATCTTCCACCTTGCTTGAGCTCCACAAACTTCTTGAACAGAACAGACTTCTGAGCTGTAGAAATGAACTTAGCCTCAAATCTGTCTTGGAATTGCTCCTAAGTAATCTCTTCCTCCGGAGTATTGATGGTAATAGAGTTCCACCAATCAGAAGCTCTCCCCTGAAGCTGCCTTGATGCCAACTTCCTCTTAGTTGCATCATCAATTCCCAAATCACCAAAGATCCTTCTACAAGCATCTATCCATCTCTGGACTTCGATAGTTGATTCTGTTCCCAAGAAAACCTTCCCTCCAAGAGCAGTATAATCCTTGCACAACTTGGCAAAATCCACTGGTTTCGGAGTTTGGACTTGAACTCCAACATCTACTGCTGCCCCCGGAACTGGTATCCTTCTCATGATCGAAGTCATCATAGCTTCGAACATGGCTGCATAATCAGCAGTCCCTTCAGTAGCACTGCCTTCCCTAGCAGCTGGTCTCCCTCTTCGACTCATTCTCAATATCTATAAAAAGGAATGATTAGAACATCTAGAGAAACAACTGCATAAAGGACTCAAACTCTACTAAGCTACTATATTATATATAGTATTCATCCATCAAAATACAATTACGTCTCTCTCATACGTAGTTACGTCAGCGAGCGTTGGGTAAAATCGATTAACCTGGCTCTGATACCAAATGTGACGACCGCCCATGACCCCTGCACCGAATCTAGAGATAGTGCGCTGTAAAGTGTGCCAGGCGACCATGGACGATTGTCAGGGTAGATCAAAATAACAGAATCTATCGTATTACTCACAGCGCATGGACAAAATACAATAGAACATATGTATAGTGAAGCTTTACAGAATAAAATGCCATCATATAAAACTCCATAATAGTTGAATACAAGCATCCAAATAGTCAATACATCAAGCCTCACTACATAACACTCAGAGATTATACAAACAGCGGAACATCCAGTACATATAGTAAGAAAGAAACAATATGCAATACTCCAGCTCGTCTTCGATATCAGCACCGTGAAAAGTTAGAACAGCACCTGTCACCTGCTACCTAGTCTGCCCGTCCCAAAATGGACGAACAGCCCAAGGCAATAAGAATTAAAACATAAAGCCTTGAGTCAGACAACAGTCTTAATGAGCAGTAGATTAACTAACAACATACCAAAAGAGCACAAAGGGAAAAGGAATAGGAATACAACCCTCCCACTCCAACATCATTCTACAGTGATAGCCCCCCCCCCAGACACACACTAAGCAGAAGCAACACAGCAGAGCATACAATTTAAAGTAAAGTAATAATCATTCGAGTCAAGGGCGATGTTTTCCAAGTACCAAGGCCTAAATCAGATAAGCACCCAGAAAATACCGCTCTTGAGTCCGAATGACGATACAACCAAACATCCATGACTCTGGCTATCACTGTTATCATTGCTTCGATATCACCGTTAATGGAATGACCGGCACATTCTTTCAGCCGTCCGTCAAGGGCTAATGGAAACCCCGGTTCTAGACATAACTCCCGCACGTCGTCGCAGCCCGTGCCTAGGACTATCGAATCTGCCCAGAGTACTCGACCATCAACAGTTGGCCGTTGGGACTATCGAATCTGCCCAAACGTACTCTTGCTTAGAGCATGCTAGAACCTTCAACAACGATGCTATCCAAGCCTCCTAGTCATCCTCCTCGACGACTATTCTCATATCCATTCATTATCCTCAACTCGAATCATATCACCGAGTTATCAACATGCTTGGAATGATCCCGTCTGGATTAGACCAAGTCTTTATCACATGATTGCCTCGCTTCATCACATCCTCGCAAAGCCTCATCTCAACATCACATCATCAAATCTACGCATAAGAGCTTCATCATCCCGCTACATATGCCACGAGCAGCTTACCCAATTCAAGAGCCTTTCTCCTAGCTTTTGAATCATCTTCGGTCTAAATCAAACCATCAATCATCTAATTCATAACAATCAATCAAACCAAACATTAATCCAAGCAATCAAGCATTCAAATATGATCTAAGTAGATAATTATAACAATAATGGCATTTTCGTAATTAAAGAGTTGAAAGTCTAACATGCATGAAATCATAAGAAATGTCTCTACAATCTTGATGAATGAACTTGCATAGGTTAACACTTAGTAAAATGGTTGCCAAATCATCATGAACAATGGATCTACATGGATCTACACTTAGGATGAAGAAAATGCATGAAAATCATTATTTTAACACCAAATCGAGCCAACAATCCGATATACTCCTTTGGATCCGTGTGAGAGATAATCACCACTCACCAAATCACCAAAACAAACTCAAATCAACACGTTTCAGATCTGGACAGCGAAGGATCAAGCTTGATCTATCACGAATCCGCTTCAAACGAAGAAATCTCACTTCAACGGATGAAGATCTTCAACTTTAGCTCTTGGATCTTCAATCTTGATCTTTGATTTGGATGGATGGAAGCACTAGATTAGAGTGGAGAAAAGAAGTGAAGAAGTGTAGAAGTCGATCTCTCAAAATGGCAGCACTTCGTCGCTTCAAAATCCGGATCCCAAAAAGTGAGAATAACCCCCTCTATTTATAGAAGAAATTTCCTTAGGTCGCTCGGAGTTAGGTCGTCCATGACCTACGACCTAGCAACAACTTCGACCTAACCAAAGCCAAACGACTTAAAACAAATGCGCGTCTGCGACTTAACTATTGCCGACCTAACGGCTTAGCATATGCGCGCATCCTACGACTTAACAGATAACTGGGTTACGACTTAACAACTAATCTCCTAGGTCGCTCGCGACTTAAAACATAGGCTACGACCTAACACTAAGCCAAAACCCAACGACCTAACACCTTAAGTCCTCACACGACCTAAAACATCACGCGACTTACGACTTACCAATCACGCGTCCTAACACTTAAGTTTCCTCGCGACCTAACGTAAGTCGCGAACAACTGGGATGCGACCTAACACTTAGCTATTCTCCTTAAGTCGCTTACGAGTTAACAACCCACACTTCAAAACTACTCACACGACCTAACACATACGCGACCTAACACCTTAGGTCGTCTAATGACCTAACTACACTAACCAGCCAACCCCTATTCTGCTTAACTCTTAGGTCGCTAACAACTGTAGGTCGCTTACCTCCTATAGATCGCTAGCTCCTATAGGTCGTCCCACCCGACCTAACAACTTAATCACTAGGTCGCTAACTCTCCCAGCCGACCTAACACTTAACCAAAACTTAGGTCGCATAATTCTATAGGTCGCTCTAACTACCCACGACCTAAACCACCATACGACTTAAGACAATACGACCTATTTCTTAACTCGGTCAAAACCTTAAGTCGGTAACTCGACCCAGACTTTTATCTCTTAACTCGTCCAAACCTACTTAGGACTTAGAACAATTCTGAACGACTTATCAACAATGCAACCAATTGTTAATTATTTTACGATGTTTCGATCCGTAAAATATGGGTCGTTACATTCTCTCCCCCTTAGGAATTTCGCCCCCGAAATTCCAAGCAAACAAAGCAATCAAAGGCTATTCTGTACGCCTACCATCCATAGCAATCAACAAACCATGCATCCAATTCTAACTTAGCGTACAGAATTCTAAGACTTAGAACAGGTTACAATATCGCGAGATGAGACGACACCTTAGGGCCATACCTTGAAGAGTTCAGGATGAGCTGCCTTCATCCTCTCTTCCACCTCCCACGTACATTCGTTATCATCATCACTCCATTGTATCTTGAGCAACTTAACTTCCTTCCTCCTAAGCTGTTTCGTGTCGGTTTCAACAACACGAAGCGGCTTACGAGGTCTTCTACCAACTGGATCAACTTCAAAATCTTCACAGCTATCAGTAGAAACCACCGTACTCGAGTCGTGCACATACTTCCGTAGATATGATACGTGAAAAACATTGTGCACACCCGAAATCTTTTCCAGTAACTCCAATCTATAGGCGAGCTTTCCAATTCGCTCGATAATCGGGAATGGTCCAACAAATCTCGGAGTCAATTTTCCTTTCTTCCCGAATCGAATAACATTCTTCAGTGGAGAAATCTTCACAAAAACCATATCACCAACGTCGAATTCCAAATCCTTTCGACGCCTATCGGCATAACTTTTCTGACGGTCTTGGGCTGCCTTCATTCGTTGCCGAATGATCTCTATACAATCTGAAGTCTGTCGAATCATCTCTGGCCCAAGTATCAGCTTTTCTCCAGTTTCCAACCAACATGTCGGAGAGTTACACGGTCTTCCATATAATGCCTCATACAGGGCCATACCAATGCTTGACTGGTAACTGTTGTTGTATGAAAACTCTACCAAATGAAGGTGATCTTCCCATGATCCTCCGGAGTCCAAAACACATGCTCTAAGAAGATCTTCCAAAACTCGGTTGACTCTCTCGGTCTGACCATCTGTTTGAGGGTGATAAGCTGTACTCAAACACAACTCGGTTCCCAAAACTTTCTGGAAGCTCTTCCAAAATCCACTAGTGAACAATTGGTCTCGATCGCTCACTATACTCTTCGGAATACCATGGAATCGAACTATCCACTTAACGTACAACTCAGCCAACTTTGATGCAGTCCTAGTCGATCGAAGAGGAATAAATCTAGCACTCTTAGTCAGACGATCTACAATGACCCAAATCCCTTCATTTCCCGTTCTGGTTCTAGGCAGTCCATCAATAAAATCCATCGATACCTGCTCTCACTTCCATGTAGGAACTTCTAATGGCTGTAGTAATCCACTTGGCTTCTTCTGTTCAGCTTTAACCAACTGGCAGTTCATACATTTGGAAATAAAATTTCCAACATCCTTCTTCATGCCTTCCCAATAGTAGGTTCTCTTCATATCCCGATACATCTTATTTCCACCTGGATGAATTGTCAACTTCGAGTGATGACTTTCCTTCAGAACCTCACTCCTCAATTCATCTATATCGGGAACAACTAGTCGTCCTTGCTTCCGAAGCCAACCCTCTCGATCGACCTCGAATCCTTTATCCTTTTCTGGATCCAATCCAGATTCCAAATCACGGATAATCCTGACAAGCTTATCGTCTCGCTTTTGGCTCTCGCCAATCCTTTCCACAAGAGAAGGTCTTATCGATAAGTTTGCCAACATCTCAGGTTCCAATTCACGTCTAGGCCTGAAGTCAAATCCAGCTAAATACTCGAGATTCTTCCATTCTGAAAACATGGCTCCCAATCCTACATGTCTTCGACTTAACGCATCTGCCACTGCGTTACCTTTTCCCGGAGTATAAGCTATACCAAAATCATATGATGCCAAAAACTCTAGCCAACGTTGCTGCCGAAGATTCAAATCCTTTTGGGAGAAAAGATACTTCAACGACTTATGATCCGTAAACAACTCGAATCGAACTCCCAACAGATAATGTCTCCACATCTTCAGAGCAAATACAATCGTCGCTAACTCCAAATCATGAGTTGGGTAATTCCTTTCATGCGGCTTCAGTTGTCGACTTGCATACGCAACAACTTTATCTCTCTGCATTAGTACTGCTCCAAGTCCAGTACCACATGCGTCGGTGAAAACCACCATCTCATCATTCCCACTTGGAATAGTCAAAACAGGAGCACTTGTCAATCTTTCTTTCAGGATTCCGAAAGCTTGCTCACACTTAGCATCCCACCTAAACACTTGGTTCTTCTTCGTCAATCCTGTTAACGGTGCAGCTATCTTGGAGAAGTCTTTGATAAACCGTCGATAATATCCTGCTAATCCAAGAAAACTTCTCACATCAGATGCATTCTTAGGTCTAACCCAATCCTGGATTGCTGCCACCTTAGCGGGATCAACCGCTATCCCATTTCCAGAAATCACATGGCCTAAGAACCTCACTTCACTCTTCCAGAAGTGACACTTCGAAAACTTAGCCTTCAGCTGATGTTTCCGCAAGATTTCCAAAACAACACGCAAGTGCGTCTTGTGCTCTTCTTCCATTCTGGAATAAATCAGAATATCATCCACGAACACAAGTACGAACTTGTTCAACTGATCTCTGAACACTCTATTCATAAGATCCACAAAATATGCTGGTGCGTTAGTCAATCCAAACGGCATTACCAGCCACTCAAAGAAACTAGATGGTGTCCGAAAAGCAGTCTTCGGCACACTATCCTTAGCTACTCTCAACTGGTGAAATCCTGTTGCCAAATCCATCTGGGAAAACACCTTAGCTTCGTGAAGCTGATCAAACAAGTCATCTATTCTCGGCAATGGATACTTGTTCTTCTTAGTCACCTTATTCAGCTCACGATAATCCACACACAATCTCAATGACCCATCTGCCTTGGTTGCAAACACAACTGGTGCACCCCACTCGGACACACTACGCCGAATGAATCCTTTCTGCAAAAGATCATCAACTTGCACCCTCAATTCCTGTTGTTCCCTAGGCGCCATCCGCCTAAGAGGCATCACAACAGGTCTAGCTCCTTCAACTAGATCTATACGAAACTCGATCTCTCTATGCGGCGGCAACCCTTTGACTTCGTCAAAGACATCCTCGAATCCATTAGCGATTGGCACTGATGACAGTCCATCCCGTGGAACAACCAGCGAATACATGAAGCTCATGAAGACGCCTTCTTCATGCTTACATCATATCACAACCTTTCGCCCCTCCACATTCTCGACTGTCACTTCCAACCTCTCGCAATCAACCTTTGCCGCATACTTCCTAAGCCAGTCCATACCCAAAATAATTCCGAACCCCGCAAAGTTCAGAACAAAGCAATCACAAACAAAAGAGCAACCATGACTCAATACAACTAGACCATGGCATAACATACACAAACAAGACGAACCCCCAACTGGATTAGTCACAACCAATGGCCTATCAACAATATCCGGCTTCATATCTAACCGGCCTACAAGTTCATTACAAACAAACGAATGCGACGCTCCAGTATCAAACAGAACTCTAACTGGAACACCACATAGGAAAAGAGTACCTTGAACAACCACACTCTTTCCTTTCTCTTCAGCAGTAGGAGCTTTCGAAGACGACGGAACAGCTCCCAAAGCATAAGCTTGCACAATCTGCTTGTCCCTCCTCGGTTCTGGACAATTCTTCCTGAAATGTCCCGGCTTGTCACAGTTGTGACATTTCATCGGTGCCTTCGGATTCTTACAATCCTTAGAGAAATGGCCCTTCTGCTGACAGTTGTAGCAGGTCACTTCGCCCTTCGGCTTCTTCTGGCCATCCTTACCCTTCTGCTGCTGCTGCTTCCTCTTCTTGTTTCCACCCTGCTGGGGTTTAGACTCTTCCCTGGTCATAGCAACAACAGATCCTTCCTTAGGAAACAGACCCTCATGCCTGAGAGCTTTCTCCACAAGCTTCTCAAATGAATCGTCCAAATGATCCACCAAATGTCTCCCAAGATAACTGTCCAAGCCTGTCACAAACTTCTCATTCTTCTGATAAGCAGATTCAATATATGACCGGGCATACTTGGACAAAGCTTCAAACTCAGAAACATACTCAAGGACGGATCTTCCACCTTGCTTGAGCTCCACAAACTTCTTGAACAGAATAGACTTCTGAGCTGTAGAAATGAACTTAGCCTCAAATCTGTCTTGGAATTGCTCCTAAGTAATCTCTTCCTCCGGAGTATTGATGGTAATAGAGTTCCACCAATCAGAAGCTCTCCCCTGAAGCTTCCTTGATGCCAACTTCCTCTTAGTTGCATCATCAATTCCCAAATCACCAAAGATCCTTCTACAAGCATCTATCCATCTCTGGACTTTGATAGTTGATTCTGTTCCCAAGAAAACCTTCCCTCCAAGAGCAGTATAATCCTTGCACAACTTAGCAAAATCCACTGGTTTCGGAGTTTGGACTTGAACTCCAACATCTACTGCTGCCCCCGGAACTGGTATCCTTCTCATGATCGAAGTCATCATAGCTTCGAACATGGCTGCATAATCAGCAGTCCCTTCAGTAGCACTGCCTTCCCTAGCAGCTGGTCTCCCTCTTCGACTCATTCTCAATATCTATAAAAAGGAATGATTAGAACATCTAGAGAAACAACTGCATAAAGGACTCAAACTCTACTAAGCTACTATATTATATATAGTATTCATCCATCAAAATACAATTACGTCTCTCATACGTAGTTACGTCAGCGAGCGTTGGGTAAAATCGATTAACCTAGCTCTGATACCAAATGTGACGACCGCCCATGACCCCTGCACCGAATCTAGAGATAGTGCGCTGTAAAGTGTGCCAGGCGACCATGGACGATTGTCAGGGTAGATCAAAATAACAGAATCTATCGTATTACTCACAACGCATGGACAAAATACAATAGAACATATGTATAGTGAAGCTTTACAGAATAAAATGCCATCATATAAAACTCCATAATAGTTGAATACAAGCATCCAAATAGTCAATACATCAAGCCTCACTACATAACACTCAGAGATTATACAAACAGCGGAACATCCAGTACATATAGTAAGAAAGAAACAATATGCAATACTCCAGCTCGTCTTCGATATCAGCACCGTGAAAAGCTAGAACAGCACCTGTCACCTGCTACCTAGTCTGCCCGTCCCAAAATGGACGAACAGCCCAAGGCAATAAGAATTAAAACATAAAGCCTTGAGTCAGACAACAGTCTTAATGAGCAGTAGATTAACTAACAACATACCAAAAGAGCACAAAGGAAAAAGGAATAGGAATACAACCCTCCCACTCCAACATCATTCTACAGTGATAGCCCCCCCCCAGACACACACTAAGCAGAAGCAACACAGCAGAGCATACAATTTAAAGTAAAGTAATAATCATTCGAGTCAAGGGCGATGTTTTCCAAGTACCAAGGCCTAAATCAGATAAGCACCCAGGAAATACCGCTCTTGAGTCCGAATGACGATACAACCAAACATCCATGACTCTGGCTATCACTGTTATCATTGCTTTGATATCACCGTTAATTGAATGACCGGCACATTCTTTCAGCCGTCCGTCAAGGGCTAATGGAAACCCCGGTTCTAGACATAACTCCCGCACGTCGTCGCAGCCCGTGCCTAGGACTATCGAATCTGCCCAGAGTACTCGACCATCAACAGTTGGCCGTTGGGACTATCGAATCTGCCCAAACGTACTCTTGCTTAGAGCATGCTAGAACCTTCAACAACGATGCTATCCAAGCCTCCTAGTCATCCTCCTCGACGACTATTCTCATATCCATTCATTATCCTCAACTCGAATCATATCACCGAGTTATCAACATGCTTGGAATGATCCCGTCTGGATTAGACCAAGTCTTCATCACATGATTGCCTCGCTTCATCACATCCTCGCAAAGCCTCATCTCAACATCACATCATCAAATCTACGCATAAGAGCTTCATCATCCCGCTACATATGCCACGAGCAGCTTACCCAATTCAAGAGCCTTTCTCCTAGCTTTTGAATCATCTTCGGTCTAAATCAAACCATCAATCATCTAATTCATAACAATCAATCAAACCAAACATTAATCCAAGCAATCAAGCATTCAAATATGATCTAAGTAGATAATTATAACAATAATGGCATTTTCGTAATTAAAGAGTTGAAAGTCTAACATGCATGAAATCATAAGAAATGTCTCTACAATCTTGATGAATGAACTTGCATAGGTTAACACTTAGTAAAATGGTTGCCAAATCATCATGAACAATGGATCTACATGGATCTACACTTAGGATGAAGAAAATGCATGAAAATCATTATTTTAACACCAAATCGAGCCAACAATCCGATATACTCCTTTGGATCCGTGTGAGAGATAATCACCACTCACCAAATCACCAAAACAAACTCAAATCAACACGTTTCAGATCTGGACAGCGAAGGATCAAGCTTGATCTATCACGAATCCGCTTCAAACGAAGAAATCTCACTTCAACGGATGAAGATCTTCAACTTTAGCTCTTGGATCTTCAATCTTGATCTTCGATTTGGATGGATGGAAGCACTAGATTAGAGTGGAGAAAAGAAGTGAAGAAGTGTAGAAGTCGAGCTCTCAAAATGGCAGCACTTCGTCGCTTCAAAATCCGGATCCCAAAAAGTGAGAATAACCCCCTCTATTTATAGCAGAAATTTCCTTAGGTCGCTCGGAGTTAGGTCGTCCACGACCTACGACCTAGCAACAACTTCGACCTAACCAAAGCCAGACGACTTAAAACAAATGCGCGTCTGCGACTTAACTATTGCCGACCTAACGGCTTAGCATATGCGCGCATCCTACGACTTAACAGATAACTGGGTTACGACTTAACAACTAATCTCCTAGGTCGCTCGCGACTTAAAACATAGGCTACGACCTAACACTAAGCCAAAACCCAACGACCTAACACCTTAAGTCCTCACACGACCTAAAACATCACGCGACTTACGACTTACCAATCACGCGTCCTAACACTTAAGTTTCCTCGCGACCTAACGTAAGTCGCGAACAACTGGGATGCGACCTAACACTTAGCTATTCTCCTTAAGTCGCTTACGAGTTAACAACCCACACTTCAAAACTACTCACGCGACCTAACACATACGCGACCTAACACCTTAGGTCGTCTAACGACCTAACTACACTAACCAGCCAACCCCTATTCTGCTTAACTCTTAGGTCGCTAACAACTGTAGGTCGCTTACCTCCTATAGATCGCTAGCTCCTATAGGTCGTCCCACCCGACCTAACAACTTAATCACTAGGTCGCTAACTCTCCCAGCCGACCTAACACTTAACCAAAACTTAGGTCGCATAATTCTATAGGTCGCACTAACTACCCACGACCTAAACCACCATACGACTTAAGACAATACGACCTATTTCTTAACTCGGTCAAAACCTTAAGTCGGCAACTCGACCCAGACTTTTATCTCTTAACTCGTCCAAACCGACTTAGGACTTTGAACAATTCTGAACGACTTATCAACAATGCAACCAATTGTTAATTATTTTACGATGTTTCGATCCGTAAAATACGGGTCGTTACACCTACCGTACGATCACACGATAACTCTAAATGCTACAAAATTTGAAATCCGGTAATAATACGATATTACAGATCCAATGGAACTGGTTTCGTCGAATTCCGAGACTGTGCCCCGGAACGCTATTTTTAAATTCAATTTAAACAATATATTTTTAAATCTGAACAAAACACCTTTAAACTCAATTTTAAAAGTTCTATCACCTTCAGTATTATTAATATAAATTTTACAAGCCTTCAAATTATTTTTAACAGGCTTTAAAATCAAGATTCAATATTTTATCCAATTTCGATAATTAAATTCAATAATTAATTATCCAATAAATTTTGATATTTGAAATTTAAGTTAGAAATTAACTTTTAAATATTTAAAATCAATTAAATATTCCGATTTCAAGTATCCAAAAATTACGGGTCGTCACATTCCTCCCCCCTTAAAAGAATTTCGTCCCCGAAATTACTAGTTAGGAAGAATGATCCATAACCCATTAACTATTTCCTCAACCCAAATTATTTTAAGCAACTTGCCTAAATAAATCTTTTTATCAAAGACATATTATCCCTCTTACTAACTTTTCAATCCTATTCATAAATCCCAAACAATATCACTTACTTATCAATTCAAATTTAAATTTGAATTCAAATTTTAAATTATCAAAATTTCTCAAAATTTTTCTAACTCCCTAAATTTCCGAAAAATTTTGCCAGTGTCTCCTTTGCGCGGCTAGCTCGGTACTACTACAAAAATGCCTCTACGGGCCCCCAGATTCCAAAAGAAATCAAAATGCCAAGTGGCAAAATCAAAAACCCAATCAAATTTCATACAGAAATTTAAATACATACCTTTTTGTTGGGCCATTTAAATTTATCTTTTGAAATCAAACATCAATTCCCTTTCTGCTTTTAAAACACATGTACCTTACTAAGTAATAATATCCAATTACAAGTTTCAAAATTGTTTTATTTAACTCGTTACACAATTTCAATTGATTATCCATTATATCAATTTCCTTTTATTCTCATTCATTTTGATTGTTATTCACTTTTCCACCATTATCCCATTTCACAACTTCGGTTTTAATCTCCACTCAATTATTTATTTAGGAAAAATTTTCTCAATACCGATTTACTTAAGATTTTCATCCTTCATTACTTAAGTCCGATATAAATATTTCTTATATTTATTTTTACTTCACTACTGAAGTTTTATTCAATTTGAATTCCAATTCCATATAAATTTCAATTTGCTTAAATTTACTAATTCATTTCAAACCTCAATACCTTTATTTCCAAATTTTCATTCAAAATTTCATTTTTAAATTTTACTTGAATTCAATTTGTCTTCAAATTCTGAATATTGAATTTTTATCCACTTTAGTTTACATACGCAATTTTAAATCAGATTTCAATATTCAGTTTCGATTCTATTTGCTTACAAATTTTAAATCATTTGTCGTTAGTGAAAATTTCCAAAAATTTTCTAACTCCCAAAATTTTCAGAAAATTTTAGCAGAGTCTCCTTTGTACGGAGGAGCTTTTGCAATTTGACAAAAGAGATAAATATATATACATTGACCCACACGGTCGGAAAAACCAAAAACAGTTTATATTTCCTATTTTTATTGCGTAGGCGTACCTTATTTAGCATTTTTAAGTAAAGCGGTTATTTATTTTAGCATTCGCACTACCAAATCCAGCCAGACGGCTTCCCTGAACCTGTACTTACTCAATTTAAACACGTAAGTACTATATATATGCAATTTGTTAACATTTCACTTATATTCAAATAGCTAACACATAGATTTCTTAGGTAATGTATGCAATATATATTCTTAAACACATGTGCAAGGTTTCAACACTAGTTTTAAATTGTTTGCAATCAATTCACATACCATTCCATTCAATCCGAATAGTTTTCACCTTAATTCACTACATTCAATTCATTTTTAAATGAACGGACGCAAATTCATTTCAATTGATGTCAAAATCAACTCATTAAACTCCTATTTGTTCATCGAATTTATTTAATTCTCGTTTTCGTCAAATGAAAATTATTTCTATGCAAATTCGTTGATATTCATGCAAATAAATGATCACTTAAGTTAATAATCATTTTAAATTGATTCCACGTCAATTTACACTTAATTCCATTCTATTTTAATTTATTTGTTAAGTTCACTTCCATTTTACCCGATTCTCATCAAATTCCATCCAATTCAAATTGCCCATTCTCTTTATCCCTTTAAATTAAATTCACATTCCCAATTTATCAAAATAATATCCAAGCACATAATTACCTCGTTATATTCATATTGGATTTTATTTACAACCTAAATCATTTCTATTGAAATCCAATTCCAGACAACTTCACTTCATATTTAATTCACTTACGATTTCAAGTTGGGTTTATATTTATAACTCAAGCTTCACTTTCAAACTCTATTATTTATTCACAGTTCAATTTTTAATTAACCAATTTGAGTTTCATTTCCATATTTCATTAACTCATTTATTATCAAATTAGTTTATTTCCAAATTTTATACCCACCCTTTGATTTTTATTTCAAAAATCACTCTAACTATTTTACTTGAGTTCAATTCTATTTTATAATTCAAGTTTTGGATTTTTATCCATTTCCCAAAATGCAAAACAATTTATTTTGGCTTATTTATTCCACTTCTAAATTTTATAAGTCATAACTTATTTATATCCATACCCAGTTTTAACAAACAACTCTAATTTCCAACCTTCTGGTAGCAATTTCCCTTTTGGAACTCGAAAATGAACACCGATGATGTCGCGATCATCATCGGAATTATTTTCCAGTGACCGAAAAGAGTTAAATGCTTTTATCTCTTTAAAACAATTCAAATATTTTTAATTTCCAAATCTCACCAGATTTCAAATTCAATTCAAAAATATTTCCGAAATAATACCACTATTATTTCTCCAAACCTTTGAAAACCATTTTCAACCCAAGGAATTTAAACTTCCCAAAATTTTCAGATTCCAAATCCATCTTATTCATATTCAACATTAATCTAGATTTTTTTTTCAATTTTCCATTATAAATCACATTTATAATTCACATTTACAAATTCCATTTGTTATATAAATTTATTCCTTAGTTTGGTTAAAATTTCAATTCTTCATTCAACTTTCACTTAACAAATGATAATAATTTAATATTACCATTTCCTAACAATCCAGCAACCATATATAGCTATAATAACTTACGGAAAATTATTTCCTTTTATATACAAAAATAATTTGGGTAAAATTATTTCATTTACCCTATTTTAAAACAATATTGTGTTAGTTTATCTTGTTTAAGAGTTTAGAAACCCCTATCGATGTCGTGGCGTCCCACACATCGACCAGAATCCATAAACACTTAATCGATAAGTCAACACAATATAAAACCATTTTATATTCACTAACAAATACGCGCTCATATCTATTAATACACTCAAACTCATTCTAGAGTACTGTCGACTCTATTTATAAGTAATTTCCACTAGAGCCAAGGTTACCGCTAGCCTAAGCTCTAATACCAAATGAAACGACCTGTAGTTCCGTACTCCTTGAATTGACATTAATCGCCATTAATGAACTCAAGAAGAACGGAAATGCGATCGATTTGAGTTACGAAGAGGAGGTAGAAGAAGAAAATAGAAAACAACAACATCAGAATCTCACATCGCAGCGGAATAAAAAATAATAGGAACAAGTGATCTTTACACAAATTAAAACTATATCTGTTTTACACAATACATCATCAGAGTACACATAACATACAACTGGACAATAATCATATCATGTCCTCAATACAACAGAGTGCACAGCTAATCAACACGGCGGAATATATATATATATATACAAGTACGGAAGTACGAGTCACCATCCAGCTCGTCTCCTGAGCTCCACAGCATCATATCCAGAACCTGTTTATCTTGGTCTGACCCGAGCATTATAATAAATAACACCCGAGTCAGTCTGGAAAACCAGCGTGAGAAAACACACTCAATTGGATTATTAAAGTCTCAAATCCTTTGAAAACAAAAGAATCTCGTAAGACCACGCCACAAATAAACATGTCGGGTTTTTACCTTACGATAGCCAAAACACTTTTTATCAAAATCCTCTGATATTATAATAGTGTCTATATACAAATACTTATTCAAATAGCTGAAATTGTTACATCTATTAAATTCCAGAATACTAGCCACAATCGTGGGTAATACAAACAAATACCGTACAAGGCACGTAGGGAGAATGGATTTCCATCAATGACTAGGCACTGGGGTACCACCTGTCACAGTACGTGGCATAGATCACAGTACCGAGGACCCACCCTAAGTCCCCTGCAACACAAGGCCGGAACCATCCCTTACTGGATAATTCCGAATAAAATCACCCCACGGTTGTGATCAGCAACCGCACCACTAAGCCGAAATAAAAAGGACATCTAGACATGGATGGCCTTACTCTCAAGTGGGTGCGACCCACGAAGCCTTGCTGCATAACCCCTGATTTTCAGTCATTCCCGGTTGATGAGGCTCGAGGCTAAGCGTTACCTTTCAGCAAATATCCCTTTGAATGCCCATCGTCCACCTGACGATGTTCCGAAAGCATTCGTCCATACAAGTCCGTCCCGGGTCCGAACGGAACCGAAGGCACTACTCCTACTACATCCATTTTGGAAATATCCTCAGGATTAGTAGCGACTAGCCCTTGCACTTCACTGCTCCATCTTCAACTTCGAAATCGTTTCCACGAAACATACAAACCGGATCGAAGTGGTTTCCGGGAAAAACTCCCGATCCCGGTCTCTTCGAAACGATCAGCGCATTGGCCAATATTGATAGTCGGTTATTTAACTATCAATTAACATTCACAAACATCCATCCAACAATAAATGATTTTCCAAATTATTTATTAACCTCAAAAATATCTTTACAAGACATATTTCTATATTCAAACCCCTTTGGAAACAATTCCAAATAGTTTCCTTTCACAGAATGCATTTCCCAAATATTTATTTCTACTGAAACACCAAGTACAAAATACTTTTAGATTTTAAAATAAATTTTAAAGGCACTTTATTATAAATATAGTTTATAACATTGAAATTAAAACTGCTTTAATACTTAAATAAAATATAAACTTTAAGGATATTTTAAATAAAACCACTTTATAAAATACAAACTAAACTTTTCCCTTTTTAAAACGTAATACCGAGTCACTTATTTATAAGTACTACAATGATAGATTTGAACATAAACTCTTACTTTAGAATTTAATATTTAAAAATAATAAATTTTCTAAAACATGCGTTTTAAAACAACATTAAAACTTTTAACGAGTATTTGAAATTTCTTTGAAAACGTACTTGGCTATCCAGAGAAATATAATTCTTTTTCCCATCTTTTACAAAATAGACCAACATTTATTTTTAAACCAAACCATATCCCTTTTTAAATTCCCACCTTGAATTTATATTTTCAAATATCCACTAATATTTTATTTTACTTTATAAACCCAGTTTATAAATTCCAAAATCTCACTTCTCTTTAAAATTTCAATCCCAAATACTTAAATCAATTTACAATTGATTTCCAGCTCACTTCACTTGAAATAATTTTCTTTACTTCATTTATTTCAAAATATATTAACTTTTTAGATTTATTTCTTTATTATGAGTTAAAACCCTTTTAACTGAAAATACCAATTTTAAACTTCCAAAATTCCTTCTTTATCCCTCAATTAAATTTAATCCTTGAATTTAAAAAATAGATTCTCTTATTCTTTAAAGTAATATCACTTTAGTTTAAAATTTATTATTCCCCTATTAATTCAAAATCCCCATTTTCCATATTTGTTAAACTTTTGAAATCGCTTTTATTTCCTTTACAGTTCATTATTTAATTTATTCAAATTCGCTAGAATTATTTTACTTAAATTTTACTCTTTTATTTGTTTCCAAAAATCCATTTCAATACATTTTGATAACTCCTTTTACTGAAATAATCAATCCAACTATATCATCCAATATTTCAATTACCAGTAAAATCATCACAGGATATCAATATTCATAACACAGAATATTAAATAATCTAAATAATTTTGAGGAATCCTGTTGGATCCCTCCAACCTGTTTCCCTGCATCCACAGATGTTAGCACAATACCAATTCCACTTTGAGGTGGAATATCGCGGTATATGGGTTTATAAAATATCATCTGTTATTATGCGGCGCATAGGGTCTCATCCGCTATATAATGCGGGAATATCAACTCCAATATATACATATTCCAATATATATATTGATATATATACTTCTATATATACTATCATATCAAATCAATCCAATCATTCACCAAATATTTAGATTTAACTATTTAAATTTAAATAGCAACCAGATTTGTGAGATTAACTCACCTTTGCTTTAATTTGCAATCCAATCCAAACCGGCTCGCCTCTTTACAATTTTTGACCTTGAATACACATTGTACGATTTATTAATATTTGAAGTAATCTAAAACCAATTACCCTTTCAATAATTTTAATTAACTGATTTTAAATGATAGTTAAACCAACCTAGTTTACATTTCCTTTTCTGACCAAGTTATAAATTTTATAGTAGGGTGTATATATATTTAATTATTTGTTAGACAAAATTGTTTGAACTTAGGGAACATTTAAAATCCACTGTTTTGAAATTAACAATCTAAACTTACTGTTTTCAAATAAACAATTTAAAATAAATGTTAATATACCTTACTGTCCTCTATATATATATATATATATATTTATATATAACCGATTAAATTTAAAACAACTATTTTATAACTTGCACTTAATTCCTGATAAGTTAAATAATAATTACTTCACAGGTCCAAACTTAAGTGACGAAAAGTTTTAAAATGTTAAAGATTTAAATTACCTTAACTCGTTCGCGAAAATCAAACCAAAGAATTCTTCTCAAAGCTCCAAGCGAGATTCGACCTCACGATAATGAACTCGGCGAGTCACCCACGACTCTAACCACCACCTACTCGAACCCTTCATAGACGCGATCAACCCCCAAAGTTGATCCCCAAATCGAGACTGCAACATGAACGAGCTATGCTACTACGACCCCTTAATCGCCTCAACAAGCTCGAACGCTCCCGGTTCACCCCCCAACACTAGCCGCTGATAGCTCCTCCTCCAAGCACCGCTATACCTTTTCTGTCGTTGTCGCTTCGCGTCCCTCCCATCGAGTCACGATTGCCCCTGATATCGCGACACTATCTCGCGACTCAAACCCAAACTGCGCCTCTTCATTGCTCACCGAGTCTGCCCACATCGCAAGCCTTGACCAGTCCACGATGCCAACCCATGCCGCCATGATTCAGTTCGATTCGATAGATTGATTTGAGGGGAACGTGATTTCATCGCTCGAACGGAAAGAAAAGAGGAGGGCGATTCGAACAGGAGTACGATACTTCACGAATTAACATGGAGGAAGGAAGCTCGATTCGAATCAGAGGAGGAACGACGTTGAGTTTTCAAAGCTCGACGTTGATTCATTTAAATAAATTTGAATCCTGAGTGTCGCCACATTCAAATTTTTCCCCGATTAGTTTAGAATGGACTGGAGCTTGAATTGGAAGCTATGTTGAACAGTAGATAAAGAGAATGGGAATGGAAAATAAAGAGTGAAAATTAAATAGCCGACATATATTTTTCCCTTTCGGCTGAAAAGAAATGAAAGGACAAGAGGGAACGTGAGCTGTAGAAAGGAAGGTAGCATGTTGAGTAAAATTTCTATAGTGATTTGAGATGTTGGGAAGACTTTGATACGGTTCTGATGTGAGCAATTGACCAGTCAAACCAATTATATTTACATTAAATTTTTTATTTAACATTCAGTGCGTTTACCTACCATACAATCACACGATAACTCTAAACGCTACAAAATTTGAAATCCGGTAATAATACGATATTACGGATCCAATCGAACTGGTTTCGTTGAATTCTGAGACTGTGCCCCGGAACGCTATTTTTAAATTCAATTTAAACAATATATTTTTAAATCTGAACAAAACAACTTTAAACTCAATTTTAAAAGTTCTATCACCTTCAGTATTATGAATATAAATTTTACAAGCCTTCAAATTATTTTTAACAGGCTTTAAAATCAAGATTCAATATTTTATCCAGTTTCGATAATTAAATTCAATAATTAATTATCCAATAAATTTTGATATTTGAAATTTAAGTTAGAAATTAACTTTTAAATATTTAAAATCAATTAAATATTCCGATTTCAAGTATCCAAAAATTACGGGTCGTCATAGAGGCCCTAAGGAATTATGTACTTGTGATTATTTTGATTGATCATAGAACTCCTTGGCGAGAGTCTTATACAAGTTAAGACAACTAAGTAAAAAATAGAAGATCTCATGATAACGACATGCAATAGTCTTCTGATTTGAGAGTAATGTCAGTCTTAAGTAGTTAGGTTACACCTTGATCATGGTTAAATACTTGGCATGACGACCATATTCCGACTATAGTAGGATATATATTTATGAACCTAAAGTGAGAAACTGCCCAAAAGAGGATTCGCCACCTTCATTGTAGATGGTTGGTATAATTGTAATCAATATTTGACTTTAAATTCAAAATCTCCAACCAGAGTAAATCGGTTAGTCGATAAATATTATTGTATTGATTTAGAGACTTTAAAGTTTTTTACATTATTAAATAGGGATATTAAAAGAGTTTTTGATCTTATACCAAACTCTAGATACCTAAGTGATATGGGAACTACCCAGCTTAGAAGAATAGTGAAGTACCACTGGGAGTGAAGGTTCCTCGTCTTGAAACTTCTTCACCAGCTCTAAAGATAAATCATCCATAGTTGCTTTCAGCTTTGTTATTTCTTCTTCAAAAGAAGCTGCATATAAGTCTTTTATGTTGGCCACAACAACTTCTAACTCCACCATGCACTTCTATGATGCCTTGAGCTCATTTTCTAACTCCAATGCATTCTTCTACGATGCCTTGAGTTTAGGTTCAATTTTTATAATATATTTATGTTGATTCTTTTAAACATCATTAGTATGCATCCAATTTACAACTGTATTCTCTAATTCTCCGATCAATGCAACCCATTTTACTTTAGCAATTCACATGTTTTCCTTCACCGACTCATCATTCAACTCTTGTAACTCCTTAATTCTATCCTCATACAACATAGAGATTCAAATGAGGATCTAGTCTTTTATGGAGGTATTATGGAAAGCTAATGACACTGGGAGGTTCCACCAGCTTCGCATGTGGCTGTGCAATCTTGTTGATATTCAGCAAGGAAGGTTGAGGCATCTTACGAAAGTATATGTATATAAAAGTGAATAACTAAAATATGACCTGAGCATATGATAAGTGCAATTTTCATTAAATATGAGTGGCGAAAATATAATATTACAACTAAGTAAGAAACCAAAACTAGCCACCGGCATTGCTCATACTCATGATTAATCCTATCTTTAAACCATGCTAAATGGGAATGATCCAGGAAAGACAAATCCACTTTTAGTGATGGAAACTAGATACACAACACAAAAGAACTCAGAGCTTCTTTTTCCCAAGTAGCATGTGAAATTCTATTCAAAAATCCTTGAGTTTCTTATTTTAAAAATGTAACCATGTCCTCGAATTCTTTCTCTCTCCTACATATGAGGGCAATAATCACTACAATTCTCTCAATTAGTTGTAGTTCTAAAGGGTTTATGCACCCTATTTAATATTGAATAAAGGTGCTTTCTTCGCGTAGTACTAATAATTGAAGTTTACTAGTGTTTATACATCTTACCTAAATAGAAGATTCAAGTTTTCACCTTTATCGATAATAAAAAAACAACATAAACGACTAACCATAAACTCCACAACAAAGTTAACTAGATTAATGCTAACTAGAAGCAAAGCTAAAGTAGATAAAATAAGGCCAAAAGTGAATACTATGTTAGAAACGAGGAGGAGAGAAGAAACTAATTATATTTCATAAAATATTTCATATAAATTTTCTTGCCTACAAACAACACAAAATGACCACATATTTATAGTGGTTTACATACCCTTACAAATAGACACGACCCTTTAGATAGACACCTCTTCACTCCAATAGACACGACTCTTCACTCAATAGCGACTCTTCACTTTATTATTAATTTGAGTTTATTCTTTAAAAATTCCTCCCTTAAACTCAAACATTTTCCATCCTTCATTCCAATCATCATATTACAATTTTCGAGCTGCACTTTTGGTAGCGGCTTTGTAAATATATCCGCCACTTGATCACAACGTGCAACATGGCTCATTCGCACGTTGCCTTCCTTCACATGTTCCCGAATAAAATGAAAGCGAACATCTATATGCTTTCTTCTTTCATGGTGCACTGGATTCTTTGCCAACTCAATTGCTGATTTATTATCGATTCGTATTTCAGTTGCTTCGTGATGCTGGAGTTTTAACTCATATAACAAATTTCACAACCATACTGCATGGCATACACACAAAGATGATGCTACATACTCTACCTCACACGTTGACAATGTCACTATTGGTTGTTTCTTTGAGAGCCACGTGAAAGCAGTATCTCCCATATAGAAGACATATCCCGATGTGCTTTTTCGATCATCTACATCTCCGCACTAATCGTTATCAGAGTAACCCACCAGCTTGTATTCATTTGTCTTAGAGTAGAGTAACCCAAGTGACTTTGTTCCTCGTATATATCGAAGAATCCTCTTAACAGCCTTCAGATGTGAATATGCTGGCTCCTCCATGAACCGACTTACTATGCTGACACTATACGCAATGTCTGGCCTTGTGCATGTGAGATACCGTAGATTTCCAATCAAAATTTGGTATTTGTTTGCATCCACTCGATCTCCTTCATCAAATTTAGAGAGTTTCGTACCAAGTTCCATCGGCGTTGCTACTGGATTGCACTCTTCCATCTTGTTCTTCTTCAAAATGTATTTTGCATAAGCCTCTTGTGACACAAATATTCCATTTCTTCCTTGTCTAACTTCAAGACCAAGAAAGTATTTCATTAACCCTAAATCTGTCATTTCAAACTCTCGAGTCATGGCCTCTTTAAAATCTTTTATCATCTCCACATTATTCCCCATGAATATTAGATTATCAACATAAAGAGCAACAAATATCAAGTTGCGTTTTTCTTTCTTCACGTACAGTGCATGCTCGTAAGGACATTGTACGAACCCATTGTCTTTGAAATAGGTGTCAATTCGGGTGTTCCATGCATGAGGCGCTTGCTTTAGCACATATAGCGCCTTCCTTAACTTCAATACTTTACTCTCCTCCCCAGCTTTCAAGTACCCTGGTGTTTGCTCCATGTATACTTCCTCTTCAAGGACACCATTTAAAAATGTTGGTTTTACATCCATTTGATAGATCGACCACTTGAATTGTGCTGCTTGTGATATGAGAAGCCTGATTGTTTCCATTCTCGCCAACGGGGCAAAGACTTCGTCATAGTCGATCCCTGCCTTTTGTTTGTAGCCCTTCGCAACTAGGCATGCCTTATACCTTTCTATCTCACCATGGGCATTCATCTTTTTCTTATATACTCATTTTACTCCTATGGGTTGACATCCTTCTGGCAAATCCACTAAGTCCCAAGTTTCATTTCTACCAATAGCCTTCATCTCTTCATCCATCGCGGCTTTCCATTTATTATCTCTCACTACCTCTTCAAAAGTAATATTCTCAGCATCTGCCAAGAGACATATCAAATGTACTTCATCTGTTGACTCGTATAGGTCTTGCAAACTTCGCATCTTTGGTTGCCTTGGCTCTTCTTCATCATCAGATATTTGAGGTGTTATTGGTGTGTGTATCGATGTAGTAGTTAATGATTCTCCTTTTTCTTCCTTCTACGTCACTTCCATTTGGTTGTTCCAATCCCACGCGCTTTCTTCATTCACCTACACATTTCGGCTCACAACCATCTTTTTTCAATTGGGTTGAATAACTTGAAAGCTTTTGTTTTTTCAGCATATCCAATGAATATGTACTTCTTGCTCTTATCATCTAATTTGGTTCTTCTTTGATCTGGTATACGCGCATATGCAAAACTACCGAATACTTTTAAGTGTGATACAATTGGTTTTTGTCTGCTCCAAGCTTCCTGTGGTGTTTGATCTGCCAATATCGCATGTGGACACCGATTTTGCACATACACTGCATATTGTACTGCTTTCGCCCAGAATTCTTTCGGCATGCCTTTTCTTCTCAACATTGATCGAACCATGTCAAGAATAGTTCGGTTTTTTCTTTCAACCACACCGTTTTGTTGAGGTGAGTATGGTGCGGTTAAAAATCTTTTGTTCCCTTGTTCCTCGCAATAGCTTGTGAATGTTGTTGACATGTACTCTCCACCTCTATCTGATCGTAAGGCCTTGGTATAAAGACCGGTCGTCTTCTCTACTAATACTTTGAATTTCCTGAACATTCCAAAGTGCCTCAGATTTTTCTTTCAAAAAATAAACCCAATTCTTTCTTGTGTAATCGTCAATGAAAGTGATAAAGTACCTCTTCTCGCTGAATGACTTAGGTGTGATCGGGCCACATATGTTGGTGTGTATCAACTCTAGAGACCTCCTTGCGTGATAATCAGCCTTCTTTTGAAAAGAATTTCTTGTTTGCTTGCCGAGCACACATCCCTCGCAAAATTTCTTTGTGTAATCCATGTCTGGTAAACCGTAAACCATATCCTTCTTTGCTAACTCTTTCAAACCGTCATAATGTATGTGTCCGAACCGTAAGTGCCACAGTGAGGCTTTATCCTCCACGTTAACTTGCAAACACCTTTCTCACACTTTTCCCAGATTGAGTTTGAACATTTGATTCTTGGCCATCTCTACATTTGCAAGTAAATAGCCATTTTTGTCGATCATATGTAACAACTGATCTTTCATGAAAACTGAATACCCCTTTTCCAATAGTTGCCCCATGCTAAGGATGTTGCTCTTCAGTTCAAACACGTAATAGACATCTTCAATCGACCCTTCTTTACCATCCTTTTGAGAAAAACATATTTTGCCTTGGCCTTTGACTTGAACTTTTGACGCATCTCCAAATGACACATGTCCATCCTTTACCTTTTGCATCTCCATGAAAAGGTGTTTTTGTCTGCACATATGATTACTAGCATCGGTGTCGAGATAGCACATTATATCGCTGTAAGAAGCATTGTCTTTGTAGGCCATCAAGAGAACACCAACGTCTCTTGTTTCTTCTTCCGCAACCAGATTCGCGTTTTCTTCCACCTTTTTCTTGGAATAGAAGTCTTTTGCATAATGCGCATATTTATCGCAGTTGTAGCACTCAACATTTGGACGATTCGACCGGCCACCTCTTCCATGACCAAGTCCTCGACCACGCCAATTTTGTTGTCTTGGCTGGCCTTTTTCTTCAAGATTGTTTCCAAATCCACGGCCTCCACTACGGCCAAAACCACGACCTCCACGACCGCGTCCCTTCCTCGATTTTGTTGTGCATATATCGCCTTGTCTTCCTTAATACTTGCCTTAGCTTGTAAATCCTCTTCGAGTAGCTCTTGTTTCTTTTTCGTCCTCTGTTGTTCATGTGCTTCAAGAGAACCTGCAAGATCGTCGATGGTCATTTCTGCCAAATTCTTCGACTCCTCAATTGCGCATACGATGTTCTCGAAATCGTCGGTCAATGATCGCAAAATCTTCTCCACAACCCTTGCATCGGTTAGGTTTTCTCCATTGTGTTTGAGTTGATTAACCACTGTTTGGACACGTGTGATGTAGTCGGATATTCCTTCCGATTCTTTTATTTTCATCGCTTCTAATTTGCCTCAAAGAGTTTGAAGCCGCACTTGTTTAACTCGGTCTGCTCCCTTATAGACCTTTTGTAAAATGTCACATGCTTCCTTTGAATTTGCTGCATTGGTAATTTTCTTAAATCCCAACTCATCCACTGCATGGAACAAGAGATAGAGAGCAGCCTTGTCTTTCATATGCATTTCTATATATGTCTTTAACTGCATCGCAGTCAAATTCATAGTATTTTCTGTTTCTGTGTAGCCATTTTCGACTACTTCCCATGCACCTTATACACCTAGCAACGCACGCATCTGAATGCTCCAATTGTCATAATTCAACTTGGTTAGTCGTGGAATTGGTATTTGCCCCAACGATAAACTCCCGAAATTTGCCATGGCTCTGATACCAATTTGTTAGAAACGAGGAGGAGAGAAGAAACTAATTATATTTCATATAAATTTTCTTGCCTACAAACAACACAAAATGACCACATATTTATAGTGGTTTACATACCCTTACAAATAGTCATGACTCTTTAGATAGACACCTCTTCACTCCAATGGACACGACTCTTCACTCAATAGACACGACTCTTCACTTTATTATTAATTTGAGTTTATTCTTTAACATAGTAACTAACCATAAAGAAAAGGTACATATGTATATTACACAAGTTTTACCAAATACACTTATAAAGCCAAAAGTTAAGAAAATATATAGATACAAAAAGGACAGCTCTATCCTAACCCCTTCACCCTAAGATAATAAAGAACAAGATGAACTGGGTTTAGGAGTTTACATGAGAATCTGCTAAGGCCTTAAGTGTAGGGTCATGGGCATACACAACAAAGGAGTCGACATCTTGCATCATACCATCGACAACTTTAGCATTCGCATGAGAGACGGAGGGCATTGTTGCTTTCTTTCTCCATTCCATAGCCCACTCAGTACGACAATAGGTGCGTGCAACTTCAATAAGAATGGGATCTTCCAAGAAAGAAAGATAAACTTCATCCTCTTCTTTATCTTCATGGTCCTTAAAAAAAATTTCTTGGCTTGGGTAAATATTCGAAATAGGACATAATAGTTGGTCTCCTCCAATGACTGCTCATGTTCCACGGCTGCATCGACTAGTTGCTTCCTCAGCCCTCGACTCCCTTCTCAACCTCTTTGGCGATCTACACCATTTGACCTAGATCGGTCTTAAGGTTTGCCTCTTGAGCATCCATAGAGTCTAAGTCAAATTTAAGATGGGTTATCGCTTTCCCTGTTGGGAGCTAATAGCCTCAGCCATTCTCAGTGCAATGCAAACAGTTTCTAGCACCCCAACGCGATTCTAGAGGCATTGGTGCACCTTGAAAATAAAAACACCACACTAAAAAGTAAAAATAAATATACATACGGTTAGAGTTATATAGCGCAAATCCTATGATCACCTGGAAGAATCTCCTATGGAATCCCTCAAAAGAAAGTACATCAGAAATTTGCGCGCGTAGTATGGAAAGATAAGGGGGTAGGAAATAGGGTAATAACATCAAATATCAGAGTGCCCACATCCTATTGGCGAGGCCTGAACTTGTGCACCACTATGGAAGATGAAAAATGCATGAAAGTGGAAGAGACAAGGTGAGGACCACAACTTGGGGAAACTTGGGAGTTGCGCTACTCTTATGATGCTTTGACTTGCTTCCCTCTGGAGGAGGATCATCCCTCGGCCTTTTCATTTCCATGAAGGCCTTAAAGCCCACTAATCTGGAGGTACCAGACTTGTTAAAAGCCTTGCTAAATTTGAGGCATGGTAGATGCTGTGAAGACATATTGCCTACAAAAATTAAGCAAAATAGATTATAAACATATAACTTACAGTCGTGTGAAAACTTAAGTAATTTAGTGAAGGAGCGGCACGAAGAAAATTAGCATATGAAGTAATGAATATTACTCTTGGTGGATGCAAAGGAGGAACCTCACTCCTCCTCCCTCTCACAAAAAAATTCTTATGTGAAGATCAAACGGGAAAAATGTTGATGATAGATAGAAATAATGCAGAATGTAATATTTGAGAGATAGATGATTTTGTAATCAAGGAAATTATATTAATAAATGAATAGTACAAAGGTTTATTTATATATTACATATTGGGCCTAATACAAAGCAGCCCGTGATCCTGAGTAAACAAAACAAATAATATTAGCCATTGGATACAACATGAATTGTGTGGCTGAGATGCTGCCTGGAGAGAGTGAGTGGATAACTAACACGGAAAGCACACTTTTCTTTTTACTCCCTCCCTCAAACCCGATTAGGTTAGGGTTTGTAGAAAAAGAAAAAGTATGGCGGCGTCTCTTTGCGATGAGGCGATTCTTCAAACCAAGATATTTTCGACAAGATTATTACATCATTCAGGTATGAAAATGGCTCTTTGCGATCTCTGGCATGGATTAGCAGCATCGACATTGAGTTAGTTCCTCAGTCTTGTGAAATTGAGCTTTGTCAAGGGTTTTGTAAGTATGTCTGCCTTTTGATGTATAAATGGTATGTATCCGACCCTCAGCTTCTCTTTAATTACTTGTTCTCTTATGAAGTACAGATCTAACTCTATATGTTTTGTCTTGGAATGGAGAACTGGGTTTGATGATAGTGAAATAGCACTCACATTATCACACCAAATTGTTGCATTTTTGTTTGGTGTGATGTTAAGTTCACTTAGAAGTGATTCGACCCACATAACTTCCGCTGCTGTACTTGCCACACACCTGAATTCTGCCTCAGTACTTGATCTAGACACAGTGCTTTGTTTTTTTGCACTCCATGATATTGGGTTTTTTCCTAAATAGATACAGTAACCCGATGTAGATTTGCGGTCATCAGTGTCTGTACCCCAATCAGCATCAGCATAGGCATTGATGTTGAGTGAATTACTTGATTTAAGGATAAGTCCATGATTAATTGACCCCTTTAGATATCTGAGTATTCTTTTTACTGCCTTCCAGTGATTGTCCAGAGGATTTTCATATACTGACTGACTTTGTTGACACTAAATGATATGTCTGGTCTTGTGATAGTCACATATTGCAGTGCTCCAACTATGCTCCTGTATTGCTTTGCATTTTGTATTGCTTCACCCTTATATTTTGATAGTTGATGATTTGTGATCATAGGAGTTGGTAATGAATTAGCTTTGTCCATTTTAGCTCTTGATAGTATATCTGCAATGTAATTTCTTTGATTGAGATGCATCTCTGATGTGGTGTGTCTTTGGACTTCAATTCCCAGAAAGTAGTTCAGATCACCTAGATCCTTAACGGAAAATTCTGAATTAAGCATTGCAGTGACTTTCTTGATTTCTGATTCACTACTTCCTGTAATGATAAAATCATCAACATAGATTAGAATATAAGTGGTAGCAATATTATTAATTTTAGTAAATATAGAGTTGTCTGATTTTAGAGATTTATAGCCAAATTTCACAAGTGTTGACTTGAGTTTGTCAAACCAGACTCTTGGTGCTTGCTTTAAACCATAGATTGCCTTGTTGAGTTTGCAAACTATTTCTTTGTCTATTTTGTGAGTGAATCCTTCTGGCTGCTCCATAAATACTTCTTCCTGTAATACACCATTCAGAAAAGCATTATTCACATCTAGTTGCTTGATGCTCCAATTTCTAGTTAAAGCAATGGTTAGAATAATCCTAATAGATGATGGTTTCACAAAAGGTGAGAATGTCGCAGAAAAATCAAACCCATGCTGTTGTGAATACCCTTTTGCAACCAATCTTGCTTTATATTTAGAAATTGAACCATCAGCATTTTTCTTTAATTTGAATGTCCATCTGCATCCAACAATGTTTTTATTTTCTGGTTTTTTAACAAGAACCCAAGTTCCTTTGTTAACTAGAGCATTATATTCCTCTTGCATAGCAGCTCTCCATTTATCACTTTGAGCAGCTTCTGTGTAAGAGGATGGTTCATCTTGACTTGTAGTGTTGTTGATAATTTTTGGTTTATGTATACCACACTTTGCTCTAGTTAACATGAGATGAATGTTAACATTATTTCTGACCATGATATCTGAATTATTGTCAGGAATGTTGCAAGGCACAGTATCATTGCTGTTGTCTTGATTATCATTTTGGCTGCTGATTTCCTATCTTTGAATGCTTTGATCATTGCTATCTTCTTCCCAATCATTTTGCTCTTGACCTGGCTTCCTAGTGGGCATGGTGAGTTGAGAGCTGATGCTTGTGTCCTTACTTATGGACTGAGTTGAGGATATAGCCTTGATTTCATCAGGTAGATCAGGTATAGTAATCCTTGCATTTCTTACTTTGTCAGTGGTTTTAATTCCACTGTTGCTATATGGATATACCTGTTCATTAAATCTTACGTGTCTGGAAATGTATATTTTTCCCTTGTCATCTAGACACATATACCCCTTCTGATTGTTACAGTATCCTAAGAATGTGCATGATTTAGATCTAAAATCTAATTTTTGAGTATTGTATGGCCTTAACCAAGGAAAACATTGACAACCAAAGACTTTGAGGTGTTTATAATCTAGTTTGACCTTAGTTAGCACTTCCTGTGGACATTTAAATTTGAGATTCTTTGCTGGCAGTAAGTTTATCAAATGTACAGCAGTATTAAAAGCTTCTGGCCAAAACTTTAAGGGCATAGAAGCTTGTGCTAGCAAGGTTAAACCAGTTTCGACAATGTGTCTATGTTTTCTTTCTATGATCCCATTTTGCTCTGAAGTATATGGACATGTAGTTCTATGATTAATCCCCTTTTTCTCAAAGAAACTTTTTAGTGGTAGAAATTCCTTTCCACCATCGGTTTGAAAATTGCATACATGATTTCCAGTCATATTTTCAACTTTGTTAATAAATTGAATTACTATATTACTGGCTTCAGACTTGGTTTTTAGCATATAAATCCATACATATCTTGAATAAGCATCTATGAATGATATATAATATTTGTAACCATAGTCAGAATTAATAGGGGCTGGACCCCATAGATCACTAGCAATTAATTCAAGAGGTTTTGTGTAAGAGGTGTGTGAATCTGGAAATGCAAGTTTATGACTTTTTCCCAATTGGCAGGAAGTACACATATATGAGTCAGAAATATTACCAAAACGAATGTTATTACTATTCATAACATGTTTTATAATTTTTGCACTAGGGTGACCTAGCTTATAGTGCCATAAATCGAATGTATTATAGCTATTAGAATTATTCATGACATTCATCACACAAGTGTTCCCTTTATTTTCAGAAACTTTTGAATTACAGAAATCAAATTTGTACAATCCATTGTTTTACCCTGCAAAATGATTTCTTGAGTTAGTATGTCTTTAACTATACAATTATTTGGATAGAATTCAAAAAAGACATTATTATCTTTTGCGAATTGGGAAACACTCATTAAATTCTTCTTAATTGAAGGGACCCTTAATAAATTTCTCAGAAATAATTTCTTGGGTCCATTTATACTTGCATTTCAATGTGAGTAATATGAATAGTTTTGCCATTGCCAACAAAAAGATTTTGCATACCTTTGTATTCTTTGTTCCCCAAGTTTAAGTTGCTGAGATTGTTGGTCACATGGTTGGTTGCTCCAGAGTCTGGATACCAACATTCATCACTGACATCATCTGCTGTAGCAGTTTCAGTGTTAAGAATCTCTGCTTGGCCATTGTTGTTGTCTTTGGGCATATTAACTGTATTGATATTGGCATTGATGTTTTGTTGTGAGGGAGTATAATTCTTGTTGAATCTGAAATAGCATTTATTTGCTCCATGTCCATATCTTTCGCAAATTTGACACCTTATTTTATTGTTGTTGTTGTTTCTACGACCTCTTCTGCCTCTGTTGGATGGTCCTCCTCTCTGGTAGTTATTGAACTGTCCCCTCCCTTGACCTTGTTTGCCTTTATTATAAGTATAATTGATTGATATATCTGAACTTGCTGTTTTTCCATGTTCGATTCTTCCTTCATGTGATAGGAGGGTAGAATAGACAAACTGTAGTGAGGGGGTTGGTTCCATGGTAGAGATAATTGCCACAACGGCTTCGTATTCACTGTCCAAACCACTGATTATGTACAATACATGTTCTGAATCATGGATTTTGTTCCCTGCTGAAGCTAATTGGTCACATAAATTTTTGACTTTATTCAGATATTCATTCATAGTCATTTCATTTTTCCTGATGCTTTGTAATTGCCTTCTATGGTGCATAACTCTTGCAGATGACTGAGATGTGAAATTCCTCTCAATTGTTGTCCATACTTCTTGAGCAGTTTTACAACCTATAAGCTGTGGTAGAATAGATGCACTTATGGATGACATCATCCATGCACATACAAGGCTGTCTTGCCTCTGATGTGCTGTGTATTCTTGATTTGGGACCAACTTGTCCTCACCATCTTTAACAAACTTTGGTGGTATAATTTTTGTGCCAAAGATATAATCCTCTAATCCATACCCTCTAATTGATGTTTCTACTTGTAATTTCTAGAGCAGGAAGTTGGTTTCATCGAGTTGAATTGAGAGCAGTTGACTCTGAGGTTTGATAGTGGTTTTCATAAGATCATTGACAGAATCTGGATTAGTTTGGCTGGTAGAAACTCTTGTGCTGGACATCTGCGGGCGTGTAGCTTCGCTCTGATTCATGATGAATGGCGGAAAGATGTTGGTGATCAGGTATAAGAATTCTAATCTTGAAAATCTTGAATTAGGAATAAGAGAATGGGTTGTGCAGTTGAATCTTGATGTTGTCTTGCAATCTTACGTGATGATTACTTTTTTCTTTTGAAACAGAAAAGAATGATAAGTTTTCTTGATACACAAGAATTCAACTGAAACCTTTTTCTTGATTTTCTTGATCGGTTTTCAATTGATTTAAATTCTTTATACCACCAAGCTCTCAGTGATGATCAGATGCAGCCAGAATGATGAACTGGCGAGGCACTGATTTCAGTGACAGCAGCAACTCTCAGATGAGAGATGTTAAATCTTGATGAGAGGAGTCCAAGTGATGACACTTTTCTGATGGACTTGATCTTTGATCAATATGTGCAGTTAGCACTTTAATGCTCTGATACCAAGATAGAAATAATGCAGAATGTAATATTTGAGAGATAGATGATTTTGTAATCAAGGAAATTATATTAATAAATGAATAGTACATAGGTTTATTTATATATTACATATTGGGCCTAATACAAAGCATCCCGTGATCCTGAGTAAACAAAACAAATAATATTAGCCATTGGATACAACATGAATTGTGTGGCTGAGATGCTGCCTGGAGAGAGTGAGTGGATAACTAACACGGAAAGCACACTTTTCTTTTTACTATGATCATGTAAGAAATAATGACAGTGCAACAATGTCTCAATAAAAGTTTTCAAGTACACATGCGGGTTCACATTGATGGAACGAGCATAATCTCTGCACAATATAACTGCTCTCTTTCTTATGTAGAGTAGTTAAGTTGGTCGACTAAATAGAGAAAAGAAAGTTAAATTAGCATTGGGTGGTTAGGTTAAGAGAAGGAAAAGAAGGAAGAGAAAGCAATTCCTACTTGTTGAAAAGTGGAAATGAAGTCGTCTCAATTTGAGATATAGAAGCATTTATCTAACCATTGCAGAGTCTTACAAGGAGAAATTTTAAAATAGACTTGATGCCTGAATATGAAAGAATCTCTTGTAGCCCAACATGGCATTTTTATAAATAGAATAAAGGAAAATTAACTCTTGGCAAGAGGGTGGTGATTCAAGATGCTTTGCATATAGAATGTAAAAGTATAAGTCAAGAGAAAATAGGAGATATATGCAAGAGGAATAAATGAGATCCATATGATATATATCCATTCCTTGATTATGTGGTGAAAAGGCAATTAGAGGCCATAACGAATGTGTTTAAAGTAAGTAAAATAAACCCCTCATGAGGCAAATGAATGCGCCCAAAATGGTGAGGGACTTTATAACCATAGCCACTAATCCCAAAATGTCCAAGGATGTGCTCAGTTTGACCACTCTATCAAATGGTCACAATAAGGTCAGTGAAGGCAGCGACATCTTGACCATAAGAATTAGGAAAATTGTCAAATGACATGATCAACTAAGGTAGGAAAGAGACAGAACAGTTTATATTAAAAGGCAAAATCTAATTAACAAATCCCTACTTAACTAAATAACCTAAATTATTATGTCTCAGCATTTTATCAAACGAACGGTCGACGGTGTCGAGGCAAGCATTTGATCAAACGTCTTGGGAAAATATCTACAAGTGGGGAAAACCACATTGTAATTCCCATATGAAAAACATAAATAATAGAAGCATAAAAAGAGAAATGAGCGAGAAAGAAATAAATTTCAGGAATCACTTATAGTTAGTAGTAGTGTAGAGACCAAGAAAAAAAGTTGGCGAAGAATTTATAGCGCTTAAGAGATGAGTAAAAAGAAAACTGAAGGGTAAAGATAGTTATGTATAAAAGATAACAGAAATCCCAACCGTAAAGGCACAATGATATGAACCGTTTGATGCCAATTATAGCAAAGGAATTCTTGAAATACAAAGTAAATTTCTCAAAATATGAAACAATATAACTGACAATAAAAGGATAGGTTCACCAATCATAGTGTGTCATGTGTACGTAGCATTAAATGCGAGAACGAGTGACTTGACCACTGAAAAAGCCGGATGTGAAATGACAAGTCTACCCTAGTATGCATCAATGCAGACTTATAGACAAGTGTTACACCTACTTTTTAATTAATTATTTAGCGCAAGTTTAGGTAAAGGAAGTTAGTGGGCAAAGCAATGCAGTGGGGAGTAAAATGGGCCAAAAGCTCATCACATAAGGACTGTGCAAGTTCTAGATACATTATTCAAAGCCCAACAACTCCTGAACTAAATTGCACGGCCCAAAAGGCTTCCTATACCAACTAGTGCATCCCCAATTCCAGGGTTCGCAGTCAAAAGACTCGATACTAGAATTCCTCAGTGTTCAAAAAGTACAACATGCCTCTACAACATCAACCCGAACTGTGCAAGTAGTGTAGAGCAACACGTTATCCTCAAGCAAGGAAACTAAACTTCCCGGCATACTACACAAACCTAGATATGTAGCAAACATCCAGCAACATATGTAATAACCCGCACTTTAATGAGCCTAAAATTTCGACAAAATCAAAACTGATGTCCATCAAAGCACGGATCGTTAGATTTGGTACCTACAAATAAGCATAAGCATTATCAGAGATTTATGAAAATCTAAACTCAAGTGAAAATAATAATAGGATATAAATATTAACTATGGCTACTACCTTGGAATTAATGGTATTTCTTGGATATCAATCGCCACATCAGTACCGAGCATGAGAGATAAGAAGACTTTTCTAACGACCAATTACGTCCAGCTCTAGTGACATGTTCCTCTAAATCTATCCTATGAGTTGTAATGAGGAGGGGGTCAGAACAACGCTCTGGCGACTGGAAATCTATACTGTGTCCATAACATAAATTTATACTGATTGGTTTCCATTTAATTGTTATGTCTACTATTTTAAGGTTAACCAAATAAACCTAATATTGCATACATGATAATCCTACCTAGCATGATTCAACTACCTACCCTTCCTAAGGTATAAAATACTGACGTAAGTCCATCAGCCACTTAATACTTCAAAATATGAAGTGGACTGCTAGCATCATCATCGTTGGCATATTGGTCCTAGCTATAGAGACATTTGACCACTATTTATGGTTTTATAATACATAATAGCCATACTACTAATGTATCTATCATCGTTAAAGTCCAAGCCATATGAGCGATAGTACCCAAGCCACTTAATACCTTATTATTAAGGACTAGGCAGACCCCTGACCATTTAATATCTATATTCCATACAAGCCTTTGTCATTTAATACCTAACTCCAACACCTTACTCCTCACTAGTACTATCTAGCTGACATCGCTTGGAATCTCACTGGAACACTCAATACTTCTTTATAAGAGAGAGATTGATTGTATATCAGTCACGCAATACCTCAAACTTGAAGCGGACCCTTCCTAAGATATCCATTACCGCTTCTAACCGTTAATTCGTACCATGTAATACTTTTTAATTAGGAAAGAGGAGGACCCTCAAACAACCACTTAATACGTCTAATCCCTAAGTGAATCCTATTACTCTCATAATCGTTTCCCATGGGTCCTATGATTGATGATGTCACACATCAGTAATAGGTGTACACAATTACTGGTAGCCTCTGAGCGGAGGGCAGATTTTTGTTTTATCACTTTACTGACCTCACATCCTAAACTTCTAAGACCAATTAATTATTTTATGGCTCCTATGGTCAAAAATGTTTCACATCAATAGAAAGGGTATGCAACTTTTGGTAGCCTCAAAGTGAAGGGAAGACTTCCGTTGTGAAACTCTACCGACCTCACATTCCAACCTACTAAGTCCAAATAATTATTCTAGGCTCACTACAAGAAAAACAGTCTTTTATAGCGGCATATAGCCGCTATTAAACACAACTATAGCGGTTTGGTAAACGTTGTATATCGATATGTTATAAAAAAGAATTGCACATTTATAGCACATAAAAAAACCGCTATAAAAGAGCATGATTTCATTGCATAAAGTTGCCGCTATAAAATAGTTATTCTATAGCGCCTAGTTCACGCTATATATCAACATGTTTATAGTATATTCTACATCCATTTACAACACATATATATATAGCTATAAAATGTGTAGATACAATAACGCCTATTTGCTGCTGTCATTTGACAGTAATCTCATACATTGTATTATCTTTTTATAGGACTTATGTCATATTGTTATAACGCTTTTTAGGAGTTATGCTTTATTTTGCTATATATTTGATGCACCCCACTGTTACATTTTAACAATAAATGAATCTTCTTTAAATAGATAACAATTTGAACAATGTATGAACGGAAAAAATATAATAACCAGCAAATGTAATGCATATTCATGATAACAAAATAAAGTATCAACTAACAAAATAAGTTCAATACAAGAGTTACCAAATTCAATACATATTCATGATAACAAAAGACAACATAGTTCAAAGTTAACGTCTACAAATACCAAATGCATCACTAAGAACTTGAATTGCTCAAAACCTTTCTTCATGCATGTCTTCGGTCATTGGTAGTACTTCCTGAAAATTCAGAACAATTTGAAAATCATTATATTAAACTGTGATTAAAATTACAGGTTATTGGTAGTACCTTCTATTATCAGATGGATGAAGATTTACATAACTTTTTTAAACATCAAATTTTTTTTAGATGGATGAAGATAATGTCTTGTTGCATGTTGCATTACAACAGCCCGCGTTTGCTTTTTCTTAATAATACAAGTGCACATGGTAAACAATTAAAATTGAATTATCAGCACCTCAATATGGGTAAATAAATAGTAATGAATGAACTAATAGTACCTCAATGCTTTAGGTTGATGGTGAGGACGCACCCAATAGGGTTATATCCATTCAAACTTTCTAGATCAAGAAAAGGTTGGTCATAATAATATAGCATGGATGGAAGTGGATATTTGTAGTGTTTACAGTTGCTACTACAGTAACCACGGAAAGAGTAAAATATTAAGAGTGTACTATAAATTGTATTTAATGTCATTCAAATATAAATATTATTGGATAAATATAAGTGTTCATAATTCAGTTTACCCATAACCAGCAGGCGCTTCTTTAAAAAATTATCATAATATTCGGTTATCCTACTCTGAGTAATTTTAGAAAGTATAGTACTATATATTGATCAATATTCCTACAAGCATGTAAAGCATGCCGATGTATAAACTAGAAACAGCAACTTCATGTATAAGAATAAGTGGATACTTGTGTCCAATTGTGATGCCCCACCTCTATACTCACACTAGCCAAGGACACTACGGGGTAATGCCGTCGACTAGCGCGAAGAATAAGGCTGTTGAGGAGCGACCATCTGTGTAATTGCTTTGTGCGAGTACCGATATGTCAGATAGTATTACATGCATTTAGGAAATCCGACATATCAAATACAAACTCAAAGCTACCACACAGTGGCTAAGTGACCTTCGGAAACAAATATAGAAATAAACATAACACAAATCAGTCACACATATTCATATCACAAAGGCGGAAACAGATATGAATATAACACATAGAAGTGTACATCAATGTAGTGGTCATACAAGATCCATTACATCACAAAAGAATAGGTACAAGTGCTAGGCAAAAGAATAAGTATACATCAAGGAGTCTCTATCTCGAATGTATAAAAGCAAAAACTACTAATCTAAAGTAGTTAGCCAAAAATCAGATGATGGTCCCGAATAAGAAGTCAAGTAGAAGCACCTGAAATACCTCGGTCTAACCCGAGTATTATTTAAGAAGAAAAATAATAAACGGATCAGCCTAGCTATAAATATCATATAAAATGAGATGGGATAAGAGATATGACAAAAACGTATGATAACAATAATGTCATACTTGGACAAGTATACATCAGATAACAACAACAATCATACAATATCTCAAATATTCTCAAACACTAAAAAGAATGTCATATTCTTTAAATTATTCACCAAAACACAAATATTGACAAAACATATCAATGCAAATCACAAAAATTGGTGAAACACAAATTCTAGAAATCATCAACTAGAAATCCAGAAATCACAAAAAAGGGAAGGCCTATCACAAACGGGAGCATGAAAACTCACCAACACGTGTATCACAAACGGGTCGCTATACCATGGTCGCTAACCATAGAGCCGGTGCAATGACGTAGTACAATAACGGTACGCCCAAGGAACCTAGAACTTAAGAAATTCGGAACAACGACGTAGTACAATAACGGTACGCCCGATGAACCTGAAACTCAAATAATTCGGAACAATGACGTGGTACAATAATGGTACGCCCGATGAACCTGAAACTCAAATAATTCGGAACAACGACGTAGTACAATAACGGTACGCCCGATGAACCGAAATTCATAAAAAGCCATGGGTCGCTAGCCCATAAAAATGAGACGAAACTCCACAAAACGGGGTACAGTTTCCCACGAGGACTAAGAGACATTGCATATCGATGGTCTAAACCATAAAATGATCATTATTAATCAACAAGAAGTGTGAATTACACTAAGCTAGTAAATAAATGAGTTTAGCTTCATGTCCCATAACACTAGCATAACTTAAATATTTACGAACAGTTTGTAGATTTCCACTCAAAGATTGTCACAAGGTTTTCAATCGAACCAGTCCAAAAATTAACCGACGAAGTAAACGCAAGCGTTTCATATCACTTGTTTTGCTAAGCCGTTTAATTAGATTTCTCATATGAATGAGGTAAAGGTTTGTATATACTAATAGATTGGAAAATGGTTTTAAAACGAGCTTTGTATTAAAAATAGTGTTGGAATCATCTTTGTGAAAGAGTTTGAATATTTACTACTAGTATAGAAACCTTTGTATTTTAAAAGTGACAAATCATAGAAAACGATTGTAGAAACAATCGAGCATCAAAAATTCACATTCGACGACGTGAATTAAAACCATAAAAATCGATATCAAATCCATCAAATGGATATTCCCAAAAATCCAGAGAAAGAAGTCATCAAAGTCGATAATAAGTGATAACAACTAACCGGATCAACAAAAATCGATTAAAATTGGAAAACCATTCAAAAACAGCCAAATAGGCAAAATGAACAGTTCCAAACGTCTGGTTGAAAATCCAGACATCTGGATTTAGGTTCTGGAAATTTTCAGAACCCTTCCAGACGTCTGAAAGGTTGTATCAGACGTCTGACAAGTTGTATCAGACGTCTAAAAGGGTGTACTAGACGTCTGACATAGTGTACTAGACGTCTGAAAGGTTGTATCAGACGTCTGATTATGTTCTCTGCATTTTTTTCTGCCTTTGTCAAATTTTTCTCTTCTCCAGGGTCTATAACCAGACGTTTGGACTTGACCAACCAGACGTCTGGTCACCTAGTCTGGACAATAATTTGCCTAGGTCATAATGGCCAAAACGATTCGGAAGCGATCGGACGAGCAACGAAGACTATGGATTTATGCTAAGCGACAACCCAGCCTTATAGGCTCTTCGATACACCCCAAATATCGTGTCCAAACATCATAGTAGGATTTTCATAAAATTGGACTTTAAAACCAAAAATTGGAAAATTCACCAAATCAATTCAAATCAAAAGCAAATGAACGTGAATAAATGTTAGGAATTCATACCTAACAACAATGAAAACTATAGACATAGATGTGAGTTCAAAATCTCACCTTTAAACCCAAAAAACAACGAATGAGAAGCTCAAAAACAAAGGAAAGATCAACACCTCTTCAACTTCAACTCTAGAAGCTCCAATCTAAGATCATAAGCAAATATTTCCTAAGTTAGGTTATAGGAAATTTCTGAAATTGGATAGAGATTGAGATGGAGAAGAAGAAGAGGATGCTTACCTAAGCTTCTCTTTGATTTATCACTTAAATTTGAATTCCTAAGAGAAACTAGGGCTTAGGAATTTTAATTTCCTCTTCCCACCATTCTTTCTAGGGCTTGAGAGTGTTAGGAAATGTTATGAAAGAATGAAGGGGAGTGGAGTGGAGTTAGGGTATTATGTTGGGTTAGTAGGCTGAAACCCAAACCCAAATCCCAAAATAGAAAAATAGCAAAATTCTACTAACCTCCAAAATATTAATGTTTATACTCAAAAAAGTTGTAAACGCCATTTTGGACTCAATGGAAGTAGTCTCGAGTCCCAATTCGACTGTTTACAAAAAGTAGCATTTCGGACTTTAATCCGACCAACGATGTTATATTTAAATAAAATATTTAAATATACAATCATAAAATATGCGGGTTGTTACAGACTCCCCTCCTTAAAGAAATTGTGTCCTCGCGATACTTAAGAAGAAGAAAAAAGTAACAACCATACGAAGACATAACAACACAAAAGAAGAAATTTTTGAAATGAGAAGTTCACCTTAAAGGGCACGAGAGAGTAAGTCCGGATGTGTTCGCTCGATTAATTCTCTAGATTCCCAAGAGCAATCCTTAGGATTTGAGGACCATTGAACTTTCACAAGCGGAACATCTTTATTTCGAAGGCGTTTAACCTCCGATGCAATGATATGAATAGGATGTTGCTCATAAGTCAAATTAGGTGAAACCTCAATTTCTTCAATAACACCGGGCTCAAGAATAGAATCGGAATCCCTAAGGCATTTCCGTAGTTGAAAAACGTGGAACACGTCATGAATAGCAGAAAATTGAGCCGGTAATAAAAGGCGATAAGCCACGGAACCAATACGTTCGGTGATGGAAATCGACCAACATATCGAGGTGCTAATTTTCCCAATCGACTGAAACGCACAACACCCTTCATAGGGGAAACACTAATGAACACCAAATTTCTAAGGGCGGAAACAATGGCCGCGAGCACTAGATCATGAGTGGCATATCCAGTCTCGATAGGCTTTAATTGTATAAAAGTATAAGCGATAACACGTTCCCTTTTTGCATGAGAACGACACCCAAACCAATACGACTAGCATCGGTACAAACAATAAAGTCTTGATTCCCTTCGGGAATCACAAGAATAGGAGCATCAGAAAGGAGATCTTTTAATTGATCCTCTTTCCTGAAAAGCTAAGACTTTCAAAATTATAATTAACTTTGTGTAATCATCATTTTAGAAAAATTTACTTTTTACAAGTCAATTTATTGTGTCTGACTGTCTCATCATAGCGTTTAGGAGATTCCTATCGATAACGTTGGTCAAGCACATCAACCAGAATTCTTAAAGCACTCAATGGGCAAAACAACAAAAAATCATCTTCTATATGATAAACATGTCTCTTAAAAATTTTACAAATATTCTTTGCTCGATTTAAGAACAAAATCCAATCATACTTATAAATATCTTATTAAAAATATTTGCAAATTTTAAATTGTTGTTTTCATCCATAATTAATGAATACAAGGATGGTCTCATCGAGATATTCATAGAATACTCGATTCATAAGATGGATAAAATAAGATGAACAAACCGAATGACATCATGAGTCACTCATAAGAATCATAACAAGTGTAGAATGCGATAAATGGGATGCTACCCTCTGCAACTCGTAGCAGATGAAAACCGGTGGCAAGGTCGAGCTGAAAAGACCTTTGCACCACTCAATAGATCACTTAGGTGGTAATCCTAAGACAAGCTCAAAAATACTGGAAAATTCACAAACTACTTGAATGAGAGAAATAACATTTTCCTCATCATGTGGGTTTAAGGAATAAAATGATTCCACCGAATTGGAATCGATGTAGATTCACAAGATTCATGCAGGAAAAGATGCGATCGCATGTTCTAAGCCAAGCTTGGATTTCTATAACGCTTTCGGAACCCTTGAATGGCCTTCAACCCAAATCGGTATAATTTCTGCACAAGCGTGCAAACTCAGATTTAGGATGAGTAGGTTCTGGAATGGGTCCGGTAGCTTGAGCATTCTTTATAAGATCTAAAAGCTGCTGGGCAGACATAAATACTCCATCCTGAGGAGTAGCACTGGGTTGAACGACACTGGGACGGCCAGATCTAACCATTTCTCTTCTTTAAGAAAGGAAAAAAAAAGAAGAGGAAAAAGGTTATTCTCAGAATGAATATCAAACAAACTTGATTAATAAAACAAGGCATCACAAAAGAAAATAGGATAGAACGGGTCCAATGACTCGAATTAATCCTAAGGCACGATTCCTAAGAGAGACTTAGGACAATGATCCTTGCTAGATTATTCTACATTGTTTCGAAGTTTGGCTCTAATACCAAGCTATGATGCCCCACCTCTATACTCACACTAGCCAAGGACACTACGGGGTAATGCCGTCGACTAGCGTGAAGAATAAGGCTGTTGAGGAGCGACCATCTGTGTAATTGCTTTATGCGAGTACCAATATGTCAGATAGTATTACATGCATTTAGGAAATCCGACATATCAAATATAAACTCAAAGCTACCACACAGTGGCTAAGTGGCCTTCAGAAACAAATATAGAAATAAACATAACACAAATCAGTCACAGATATTCATATCACAAAGGCGGAAACATATATGAATATAACACATAGAAGTGTACATCAAAGTAGTGGTCATACAAGATCCACTACATCACAAAAGAATGGTACAAGTGCTAGGCAAAAGAATAAGTATACATCAAGGAGTCCCTATCTCGAATGTATAAAAGCAAAAACTACTAGTCTAAAGTAGTTAGCCAAAAATCAGATGATGGTCCCGGATAAGAAGTCAAGTAGAAGCACCTGAAATACGTCGTTCTAACCCGAGTATTATTTAAGAAGAAAAATAATAAACAGATCAGTCTAGCTATAAATATCATATAAAATGAGATAGGATAAGAGATATTACAAAAACGTACAATAACAATAATGTCATACTTGGACAAGTATACATCAGATAACAACAATAATCATACAATATCTCAAATATTCTCAAACACTAAAAAGAATGTCGTATTCTTTAAATTATTCACCAAAACACAAATATTGACAAAACATATCAATGCAAATCACAAAAATTGGTGAAACACAAATTCTAGAAATCATCAACTAGAAATCCAGAAATCACAAAAAGGGGAAGGCCTATCACAAACGGGAGCATGAAAACTCACCAACACGTGTATCACAAACGGGTCGTTATCCTATGGGCACTAACCATAGAGCCGGTGCAACGACGTAGTACAATAACGGTACGCCCGAGGAACTTAAAACTCAAGAAATTTTGAACAACGATGTAGTACAATAACGGTACGCCCGACGAAACTGAAACTCAAATAATTCGAAACAATGACGTAGTATAATAACGGTATGCCCGATGAACCTGAAACTCAAATAATTCGAAACAGCGACGTAGTAAAATAATGGTACGCCGGATGAACCGAACTTCATAAAAATCCATGAGTCGCTAGCCCATAAAAATGAGACGAAACTCCACAAAACGGGGTACAGTCCCCCACGAGGACTAAGAGACATCGCATATCGATAGTCTAAACCATAAAATGATCATCATTGGTCAACAAGAAGTGTGAATTACACTAAGCTTGTAAATAAATGAGTTTAGCTTCATGTCCCGTAACCACTGGCTTAACTTAAATATTTATGAACAGATTGTAGATTTCCACTCAAAGGTTGTCACAAGGTTTTCGATCGAACAAGTCCAAAAATTGACCGACGAAGTAAACGTAAGCGTTTCATACCACTTGTTTTGCTAAGCCGTTTAATTAGATTTCTCATACGAATGAGGTAAAGGTTTGTATATACTAATAGATTGGAAAACGGTTTTAAAACGAGCTTTGTATTGAAAATAGTGTTGGAATCATCTTTGTGAAAGAGTTTGAATATTTACTACTAGTATAGAAATCTTTGTATTTTAAAAGTGACAAATCACAGAAAACGATTGTAGAAACAATCGATCATCAAAAATTCACATTCGACGACGTGAATTAAAACCATAAAAATTGATATTAAATCCATCAAATGGATATTCCCAAAAATCCAAAGAAAGAAGTCATCAAAGTCGATAATAAGTGATAACAACTAACTGGATCAACAAAAATCGATTAAAATTGGAAAACCATTCAAAAACAGACAAAATAGGCAAAATGAACAGTTCCAAACGTCTGGTTGAAAATCCAGACGTTTGGATTTAGGTTTTGGAAATTTTCAGAACCCTTCTAGACGTCTAAAAGGTTGTATCAGACGTCTGAAAGTTTGTATCAGACGTCTGATTCTGTTCTCTGCATTTTTTTCTGCCTTTGTCGAATTTTTCTCTTCTCCAGGGTCTATAACCAAACGTCTGGAATTGACCAACCAGACGGTTGGTCACCTGGTCTGGGCAACAATTTGCCTATGCCATGACGGCCAAACGATTCGGAAGCGATCGGACGAGCAACGAAGACTAGGGATTTATGCCAAGCGACAACCCAGCCTTATAGGCTCTTCGATACACCCCAAATATCGTGTCCAAACATCCATAGTAGGATTTTCATAAAATTGGACTTCAAAACCAAAATTTGGAAAATTCACCAAATCAATTCAAATCAAAAGAAAATGAACATGAATAGATGTTAGGAATTCATACCTAACAACAATGAAAACTATAGACATAGATGTGAGTTCAAAAACTCACCTTTAAATCCAAAAAACAATGAATGAGAAGCTCAAAAACAAAGGAAAAATCAACTACTCTTCAACTTCAACTCTAGAAGCTCCAATCTAAGATCATAAGAAAATATTTCCTAAGTTAGGTTATAGGAAATTTCTGAAATTGGAGAGAGATTGAGATGGAGAAGAAGAAGAGGATGCTTACCTAAGATTCTCTTTGATTTATCACTTGAATTTGAATTCCTAAGAGAAACTAGGGCTTAGGAATTTTAATTTCCTCTTCCCACCATTCTTTATAGGGCTTGAGAGTGTGGAAATGTTATGAAAGAATGAAGAGGAGTGGAGTGGAGTTAGGGTATTATGTTGGATTAGTGGGTTGAAACCCAAACCCAAAGCCCAAAATAAAAAAATAGCAAAATTCTACTCAACTCCAAACATATCGATATTTATACTCAAAAATGTTGTAAACGCCATTTTGGACTCAATGGAAGTAGTCTCGAGTCCCAATTCGACTGTTTACAAAAAGTAGCATTTCGGACTTTAATTCGACCAACGATGCTATATTTAAATAAAACATTTAAATATACAATCGTAAAATATGCGGGTTGTTACACCAATCCCTGGTACACGAATACGTTCCTTTTCATACTTTTGACAAACTCGTAAGGAGTGCGGTTCTGAATAAAAGTGCAACGTTTGAAGAATATCCTAGAAATTTATAGTATTCAAAATTATACTATTGAATTCATTCAAAGCTGCTCACCCTGTCATGTGCATCCTTGAAATATCGAGCAGCGTCATCAATGGCACCACCAAAGCGAGGACCAATTGTCAGCAATCCTGTTATACAAATACAGTTCCAATTATTTGAAGGAAAAAAAATTCTTTGTAAATTTTATAAAGTTATCTACTAGAGACAAGGCTAGAAACAAGGTCCTTTCCATCTCTTGCAGTCACTATAGAATTATGAGCTCCAAATACACAAGGACCATGATCAGCACATAACATGATGCACATCTAGCGATAAATCCAATAATTAGCACAAGGATAGAAAGTCAATCCTTCATTTTCTAGTGCATTATTGTAGAAAAGAAGAGTTAACACGATAAATTTAATTACCTTGATGAATTTTGTACAGTACCGAGGAAGACTGCGCTTGAACCACAAAAGAGAAATGACGCCAAAGCCTTGTTCAATAATAGCAGACAATTGCACACCAGCATAGGTTGGCTCCTCACCTAGAAAATATTTGAACACATCACTGATATTAATTGGGTATATCTGAAGACAATTATATGCGTTTTATATATTCAGCAACGTGGAGAAGGTGGAAATTGTGTTTATCAAACCTCTGTCATCAGAGATTGTCGATATAATATGTGTCGGTGTTCGTACTTTTCCACTCTTGATTGCACTTTTGAGATCTTCAGTAACTTAAGGAGGTGTAACTTCAGTTACTTGACTAATTTTACCTTCCTTAACGTAAAAAATGATCAGAGTTGAAAAGAAGGAAGAAAAAACAAAAAAACAGCAAACTTTAAGTTGAAACCGTTGGTAAATTGTCAAAATTCAAGCACCATAATTTTCCAAACTTAAACAGTACCTCAATTATATCTCATGCAAATATGAAATGTATTTTTCTAGAGCTATATAGAGATTATTATATATTTGTACCACCAGATACCAGAGTTGGAGCTTATTTATGTAGAAAAAACATCCTAGGAAAAACTTGAAAAATTATCATCAAATCGGATATAAACATACCAGTTTATCGAATGTCTTTTTAATTGCACTTTCTAGTGCCTCGAATGAGGTTGGAACAACTGCTCCTACTTCGCTAAGAGCACTATTTTTTGCTTGTGCAGATTCCATCTCACCGCCTCTTTTAGCACCCTGGTTTCAGTAAAAAAAAAGTCACTCAATATTCTAGTGGTAATTCAGTTAAAATGAAAGAAGAAGAAGATGAAAAGAAAACCAAAACTCAAGAACTTACGACATGACCAAACAGAACTTCTGACTTGAAAAGTCGTGCATGTGAGGAATGCGGATTACGGGTCTTAAGGCTAGAAATAACACTAGAGGGGGTGAATAGTGTTTATAATAAATTACTAAATCTTTTAAAGTTTATGTTAATTTGTACACGGATGTATGTAAAATTCAGACACGGATATAATCACAGATTCAAACACAGATGCAGAAATAAAGTAAATGCAGTAAAGGAAAGAACACACCGGATTTTATACTGGTTCGGGGTTACCCTACATCCAGTCCCGCACAACTAAGTACGGATTTCCTTTCAAAAGAAATTCAACAATTACAACCCTCGGTTTCAAGGCTACGAGGTACACCCTCCAGAATCACAATCCTCTGGGTAGAGATACTTGATTTCCAGGGCAACAAATTCACCCAATTGATTTCCAAGGCTACAATCACACCTTTTCTCGCTTGATTGATTTCCAAGGCTACAATCACACCTTTTCTCGCTAGATAGATTACAAAGAAACCTATAACTATGAATAGCACTTGGATCTTGTTGAGATAGTGATAAAGAATCAAACCAGAGATAATCTAGTCAGATTCAATATTGATTTCGGCAGAGTGATGATAGAATTTTGAATAAGAAAATGTGGAAGAAGAAGAGAAGTGAAAAACCAGAAAATCTGATATAAAATTCATTGAAACTAACCCCTATTTATAGAAGAACAACAGTCATGTCCATTCGTGAAAGGTTATCACGAATAGACACTTCTTTTGAAATTTAAATTATGAACTCAACTGTCACCATGTCGACATGGTCACCATAGGCATGTCGACATCCCAAAGCATTTTTGATAGTTTGATTTTCTTTGAAAATAACCTTTATCTTATATTAAAACTATTTTAAACTTTATAAATATACTTGACTATAGATAAAATACATAGATAAATATAGAGAACACTATATATATAATTTTACTATAATTTTATATTTAAATCTAAGTATAAATATATTATATTTAAAAGATATTTTAAAACAAACGAAGTTTAAAAACAAGAATATTTAAGGCTAAAACATCTTTTTGAAAAATCATTTGAAAAGATAATTTTTAAGGCTAAAACATTTTGAAAAACAATTTTGAAAAACATTCCAAAGTTGTTTTGAAAATAACATTTTGAAGTAGTTTTGCAAGCTTCTTCCTGTAGAGTATCTCATCATGTCAGGACTCGAGAACTTGTACAAAACCAGGATGTTCGTGGGTTTGTAAGCCACTTGTCATAGGTTTATAAGCTACTTGTCGTGGGTTTGTAAGCCACTAAAAAGGTAGAAATGGGTTCCATCCCAAAAGAAAAATGGAGTGAAGATTTCAGTGCTATTATGAAGTTTTAACATAATTCTAGACTCAATACTTATCTTGAACTCTTGATAATCTTGATACTCATGAGTCTTCAATCTTGATATCTTGAATCTCTATACTGTACAGTCTTCTTTCTTAGTACCTGCATGGTTAAATCCTGCATATACATATATATATCTAAACTATAATGTTAGTATTTATATTTTATAATCTTATTCTAAGGTTGTTGTCATCAAAACCATCAACTCAAGGACTAACAGTGCACATGTCCCACTAACCCAAGCAAAAACTGGTTTTCGGACATTTCCTTCCTTTAGTGCTTCCACTAATGAGTATTAATCGCGCCCACCAAGCTTACCAAGTACAACCATCATTTTCACCTAAGAAAATTCACATATTTATAAGAACAAACTTCACATATTTATATGAATGATGTTGATCATGTACTATAAATAGCGTCTGAGTGACTTGATTTATGGATATAATGTACTACTGATGTTATAACAAAATATAGTCATGTAGTAGACAAATAAGCTACATGTGGTATGTTGTCAAACCTTAGAATATGATCAGAAAGAGTTGAGCCAAGAAAAACATTGCCACCAATTGCAATGCCTTCATAAATGCCATCAGTAACACGTGCAATCATGTTATAAAGCTCGTTGGACATACCACCATATTCACAAGGTCCTTGCATACTGAACGTGTCAAGCTTTTGCTGACACTAAAGTTAACCTTTTTTCATGTAATATTCTTAGACCACATTGAATACATGTAAGGTTTGTTTAGAAGTACCAAGCTTTTACTGACACTTATAGTTTATACAATGGTCACAATTCATGCCTCCAACAATAATATAAGTAATCTTAAGTCTGAAACAAAAAGGTTTTGGAAGTATAACTAAGTGTTAAAAATATTGTCAGACTCAACCCTTCACACAGATTCGACAAACTGAAATAAGAATCATGGTTCGACATTTCTATCATAGCTACTACAATGAGAGCAAGGATGTAGCTAGTTAAAACCAAGAGCTTTAGATGAACCTTGACCTTAAGTTATCAAAAAGTGTAAAGTGCTTAACACACTATACAGTTATAGAACCGTTTGGGAACAACTTCATTTATAACTATGTTAAAGTAGTTCTGAATAATGATTTTTTAACTTTTAAGTGAAAAAAATTAAAAGGTAAAAGTAATTAGGAAAATAAGTTGAAATTAGGATAGATTTCAGCAGTAAAAGTTAAAATGAGCAATAAGTAAATATTTGTTGCTACCGACATATCTCATGACATATCAACTTCAAAGCAGCTTATTTTACCATCTAATAAATTGTGGGCAAACATAGAAACGGTAATATAAGCACCTTAAAGTTGTTTTAACTACTTTAATTACTTGCCAAACATGCTCATAATTCAGCTCTGATCCGCTTATTCAAGTGTTTCTATTTAATGATAACTACTTATAACTTATTATAAACATAAATGGGTTGATATGCACTTTGGACTTGTAGATCTGGAAAGAAATAATGAATATTTCATGTTTCATCTTGTTACCAATATTTCAGTTAAGAATATCCTTCATATTCTTTCTCAACCAATGTCAGTAAATGTGTGAGTCTGAATCTTTTTAAACATCTGAACTAACGTTTGAATGTTGCTTATAATAAGTCCAAGTACATAGTAATTATTTCTTTCCCAATAGTTAATTTATTATTATTATTATTATTAAATTAGTTAATTTTAGTAAAATTTACTTAACATGATTAATACTTCATAATTTATTATTCTGAACTTAGTTAGTTACTTAGTTAATTTTTATAAACATAGTTTATTTATTGTTATTATTACTATTATGATCGTCGTTGTTATTATAGTTATTAGTATTATTATTATAAAATTAGTTAACTTTAATAAACTTAGTTAATTTGCTATTATTATTATTATGTAAACACTTATATATCTTTTATAAAACTTAGTTAACTTGGTTAATATTTTATAATTCATCACTTTATTATTATTATTACTACTACACGCTTAGTTAATTTTCATAAACTTGGTTAACTGGCAGAGTTGGTTTACTGCGCCTCTAACTTTGGTGGTGCAATCTTAGATAAGTACAGTGGAACTACCCATTTTCATTAATTTACATAGTTACTTAAATATATATATATATATAATTAATAATATGTGCACATTAGTTTGAACAAGTTTTATACATAAGCGAATAGAAAAAAAAGATGAGAAAATGAATAGGATCATTTTAGAAATGTGCAAATTTAAATTCATAACCTTAACATGCATACTTTGAAATACTCAAATTTGTGCTTGAACCTGGGGAAACCTAACATATTTTTACATTAAGTGTTGAATGATATCTACTATCGCGGTTAGTATTTTTCCTCCTGGGCTTGTGTATAAAATTTGTTCTATTTGTCTAGGAGTTTAGGAAGATAACATAGCTAAAATGAAAGCTAACGTAATTTAAGAACTGAATACAATTCATGCTTACATTTATCTAGAATAACTCATTAACAATAATAATAAACTTAATTAATATTCATACACTTTGTTAATTTTTATTAACTTATTTACTTTTTATAAAACTTTGTAAACGAACAAGCACAACAACAACTTCTAAAATCAAATTCATTTTGATATAGTGTAATTGACTATAGTAGGCAATTCGTAATGGTAGAAAGTAAAAAAAATAACAATAACAGTACCTCATTTGAACCCACATCCCATAAAGCATCATTTGCAAGAATGAGGAATTCAAGTGATCCATCAACCACCTTTTCCTACATTAGCACAATAAAAATCCTTTACTCATGGAAATTACTCAATAATAATCAGTATATGTTCTTCAATTGCAAAAATGTGCACAACTAAATAATAACACAATGAAGAAAATACCGTAAATTCAGGCTAAGTAAAAACATTTGCTTGACTTTCTCGAATACAAAGAGAAGATGGAGTGAAAAAAAGAGGTGAATTTTTCATTACTTTCTTGAATGCAATTATAAACTACATTTTGGTTCCAAAATGCTAAATCTAGCATGGACCTAAAAAACACAAAAATACAATGCACATTGACCACACTAAACTACACTAAGACCAAGTTGCGGTGAAGTGTAAAACTAAAATCTTCTAAGAATCGTAGAGCATGGACGCTCAAATAAATTTAAAATTAGAACAATCGATTATTGTGTATATCTATAAAACAACAATAATAACCTAAAAATGAAATGCGGATTGGCTTGATAAACAGATCGATGCCTGAATACATCTAATAGGATTTGAAATGCACTGTAGAGGTTGGAAATTAGTTTACTTTGTACGAAACAGACCAACATTGAAAGGATCCGATCCAATAAATCTTTCAGAACAGTGTTGAAGCAGGCATGTCGACTTTAAGAGAAAACATAAATGCTAAATGTGTTTATGATCATCATTTCCAGGTAGTTAGAAATGCCTTGAGGTCATCATTAACTAACTCTCAAATTGAAGAGCATCAAGAGTATACTTCTGCAAAATTCAATAGTCGAGGGGATAAATTCCACTGAAATCGTAGTGAAGAAATGATAATACACTCTCAGTTAGCAGTATGAGATAACTATTTTGAGGGTGAAGATCAGTAAAACTATCAAATATTTATTGAATTGGATATTATTAAGAAACAATTTTAAATGTTTCAAGTTCTACATTTTCCCCTTGACTGTTCTAAGCATAATAGGTTCATTACATTACCGTTTAGATATCTAAAATTAGTATAACTTTGTGACAATAGGATTATATAGGAGTCTAACATATTTATTTCAGTTGATACTACTAAATTACATATATTAATATAATTGTCATGGTAAAAAAATTATTTTTGGGATATTTTAAGTATTACTGTGTGGCATTAGAATTATTTTACAGATTCTCTAGGAATTTGAAGGTATATTTCAAGTGGGAGAAACATGTAGAAAATGCAACATTGTAATGGAAAAATAGGTGCAATGGTTTTTAGATAACTCGTAAACACCATGAGTTTCCGGTTTCCACACACTCACCTCACTAATGCATAAATTTTGTACTATTATTTATTTGGTTTTTTAATAGTTCTCATTTAAATATAATACATGCACATGACTATATCATAAGAAAAGGTACACTTTTCCATAATAGTAATTATTTATGTGATTTATTTTATCATTAAAACAAAAGGAAAAAGGCACAAGTTCTCATGAATTGTTTAAAATGAAGCATACCTTTCGATATTTCAAGAGCATGAGTTCTCGGATGGGCTCATGGATCTGTTGAAACTTTTCAAGCCGACATTTCCCTTTGTGGTATAGATATGGTGGCAACTTGAAATGTTCAAAGAGATTTGGCATATAAAAAAACAATTTTTCATTCATTCACATCAGTTGCTTTGCTTGCTTACTGCATTATTCTAGTTGTCTACTTGCTTACTAGAAAGTTAATTATTCCTAGTGTAAGTTAAATTATACTCATAAATTGATCAAAGGATTGTATTTTTATTGCACAAAATAACGATGAATAGTGCCATATCAAGCAGCCAATCTTGTGATTTACCAGTTTATCATTTGCTACATGGTCTGATAATAATAAAATGCCTTAAAGATGCATTCTAAAGAGCTAAATTCATTATTAAAGGGTATGATTGTCAACTACATATAAATAGTCGAAATACTCCATATGTTATGCATATTTACTTTAGCATGTTTGACAATTGCCAACAACTTACAATAAGAGAAATAAGTTAGAAGCTGATAAGCCATGAACAACAAACATTGCTTGCTTATGACTTATTTCAACTTTTATAATAACTATCAAATTTTCGTTTTATCCATTCAATCACCTCTTTATACTGCAATCATGAAATTTCAGTAAATAATGTGCAAATTTTAGGGCTTACCAACTATATACCTTGCAGCTAACCAACTTTTCCAGCATTTGGTTTATAGTGCTCTTAATCTCCATCATAGCCACAGACGTTCTCAAACTAAGATGGAGCAATGTAAGCATCCATGACTGGTGGCGATACAAGCAATTCTGTGTCATAGAAGGCATCTCCGCGCACCTCTTTGCAATATTCCAAGGCCTCTTAAAATTCCTAGCTATAGTCGACACGAACTTCACAGTCATCTTCAAATCTACAAATGATAAAGAAGAAGATCAATTGATGACCTTTACTTATTCAAACTACTCTTCTCGTTCTGCCTACCACATAGCCGATCATTAATATGGTCGGTGTGGTCGCTGACATCTCTGACGTGATTAACAATAGCTTTGAAATGATATTGGGGTGGTAAGTGTTACGTAGATAATTTCTGTTGTAAATAAAACAAATTAACATAAAAGATAACGCTATGAAATAATGCGTTATCTATTAGCGTTATAAAAATTACGTGTAGTGGCTTTACTAACTTAAACCATATTATCCTAGGCTTTATTATTACTATGATTTATCATCATAAGTTGTATATTGGACTTATCTTACTAACCTCCTTTTATTTATTTAAGGCTATATAATTTATCTAAAATATTCAATTACCCATAAATCCCCTTTATTTGTTTCTTTCATAAATGTTAATTTGTCCATGATAAAGTATATCATCCTAACAAACATTTCCTAAGACATTTCTGTATATTTACTAATTTCCAATTAGTAACCTTTCTAATTATTCCATTGTTATTAACCTAACTTCTTTATTTATCAATCCCATTTCCATTTACCCTATTAACTACTTGTAACTCTCAAATCCATTTCAAATTTATTACCCATTTGTTGAAGTTACAACCTTTCCAAACTTTCCTCACATTTCCTATTTGTATTCAACCCTATTTCTACGTATAACTAATATCCTAAGGGAGCGTTACACATAAATCATCATGTTAGTTAAGTATTTATTAGCGCGTATAAATGTGTATAAATACCTACTTCTACCAAATATATTCTAATCACGAATCTTTAACTAGAATATTCTTTTCATATTTAATTTGCTGAAATTACATTTCTTAGGAACATTCTCTTTCGTGATTTCCATAATTTAGTTTAAAACAAAAGATCAAGAATAAAAGGAAAGATTTGCCTCGTTTAAAATTATAGAGAATGATTATTTTCTTGTGTAAACTACGGAGAATATATATGTACTTTACACATCTCTTCCTTTTCATTTGCATATATTCCTTATTAAATCAAACGTTGCATATTTTATGCAATTTGGAAACTTAAACAAATTTATAAAAATCAAATGGATATTCTTCCCACAAACTAAACTATGGTAATTCTCCGATTCAATATAGTTAGGGTAATGATCAAAATCATACTAATAATTCCAACCCAATTTAAGATCTGGAATAAATTTCATATTTAATCAATATTTATATTTATAACTTTTGGGATCGATTTCCAAATCAGCATGTAACACTATTTCTAATCAGATTTCCTAAGAATATGTAGGCGATACTTATTACATTCAAAGTTAGCTTACAATTCACATATATGTATGCCAACAGAATAGATTCAATATCGTAAACAATTTATAAATTTCTCACTCACCTTCTAAAAGTATTCCAAATCTCCAGATCTGAAGTAAAGCCTTGATTCAACTCCATTTCCTTCTTATTTCAAGAAATATGTATAAAAAGATACATCTATTAAAACTACAGATCTCGAAAGAGATTTGTGGTTGAAGGAAATATAAATATATAAATACATATACATACACATACACACACAGATATATATAACATCGTTATCGCATAGTGTTGATTCACTTCTCTTTTTCTCTTATTTAATTTCTATTCGTTTCCAATTTATATATATACAAATATAAATATTATACCTTATAATTTAGAAAATAGTGGAAAAGAGAAGATGGCAAGCTTCATTGCTGTTTCCAGCAAAATATGAGAAAAGAAGAGAGGGTTAAGCCTGATTTATAGGCACTCTAATCAACCACAACCATTAGATTTAATTATATAAAATTCGGACTGTTTGGCCAAGACGAACCCTATCTACCTATAGGCAACCGGTCGACCACTCCCTTTAAGGTGGTCGACCGCTATTGGTCAACCTACCCAATAAATGAGGTCGACCGGTAGGTCTAGGTATTATTATATAAACATTAACTTTGCTAATTTAATTATTTCATGTTCCGAATTCATTTTTCGTCTGTAACTTTTTTATTTGGATTTCGATCGCAAAACTACAAATATGAAAGTTTCTTAGAATTTCGCCATGAATGCAATGGTGTAGTTTCGTGGTCAAATTCATCATTTGCACAAATTCCATTTTTGATGCATAATTAACTAATTAATTAATTAATTAAACAACTAATCATAAAATTTACGAGGTGTTCCATTCTTTCCCCTTAAAAGAATTTCATCCCATAAATTATACCAATGACTAATGCTTGATTATAGCCAGCAATTATTCTAAACTACACAACCAATTAGTGTACAGTCAATTCGTGCAACCATTGTGCACAAGTGCATAGTGAATCACAACATAGAAAACATGTATGCGGAATGATTCTAAATCATGCCCCTCTCTTATGAATGCTTTTCTTTTGAAAACATTTTTGAAAATATGGTGCAAACAACCTATATATACTGGCAATTCTATATGTATGCAGATTTGGAAAAATCTTTTCACCACAAATCCACATACTCTTACGAATAGAAGTATGGTGCAACCAACTTGCATTCAATTCCTACCAACCAAACTCTAACGCGTCGAAATCACGCTTCCTAAATGTCACTCATATGCCTAAAAAGGGATTTAGGTGGAGAATTTTACACTCTTACCACTATATAAGCTATCCATTTCTCGTTTTACGGTGGAAATTTCCTTACTGTCCCGGATTTACTCTAAATTTTTCATGCCCAAAATGCACAAGGAGGCTTGTTTCCAAGTTTTAAAACTGAATTGAGTCCAAACATAGATTTGTGCCGTTGTCGACAAGGTATGGGAATAGAAATTTCAAGACTAAAACTGTTTTTTCTTTGTTCTCGCTTGCATTTTATCGTTTTGTCGATCCTAATGTACCACTAAATTCAAATTTTCTAATCTATTTTTCTTTCCTACACTTAGCATGTAGCCTTCAAAATCAAAAACTTCATAAAACATTTTTATCTTTTCAAATTTGTATGTTGCTTGAAAAATAAATTTACAAAATATTTAGACGAAAATTTCCCTTAAAATAAAATTTAGGTAAAAATTCCGATCGAGCGCCAAAAATAAATCATGACCTTTTTTCTAAGCAAAACATTTTAAATCAAGAAAAACTTTTCGGAATATTTTCCTTCTCAAAATTTTTGATAATTCAAGCCGCATTTTTAGCGTTAGTTGAAAGTCAATTATGCGCTAAACACATAAGTTCAATTCTAACATTCTTAAACAAACCTTAACCCATAAAACTTGACATTTTATTTAAAAATGTCATCATACTCAGTTATTTAAAAAAAATAGCTTTTAACGAACAGGATTAGGAACAGGAATAATGATCTGTGATTTCAAAACAATTTAACCTATCCTTCGCTTGCTAAAATTTATATCTATTTAAAACTTATAGTCTCACATTGCAATTTACTGTTAGTTAAGTGTCCTTATGAGATTTTCATATTTATACTATTTCTTTCAAACATACATAAAAGAGCGGTTCATATATTTGGAAAAAATAACACGGTAAAATAGAAATATATCTTATAATATCGTATGCATCTTAAAAAGAAACAACTAACAGTTATGACCCAACAACCAAAGACGGAAAGAACAAATGCTGAAAGGAACAGATACAACAACACACTACAGAACTTAAAATACTACTTACAGACTATATGACCGTTTCGATCCTCAATGGGAACTCGAGTCGTTGTCGCAGCCTCGAAAAAAGCAAAGCATAGCAACTAAGCACCCAATGTCATGACTTTGGCAGTGTAGCTCGGTCCTCATCTCTCATTGGTCAGTGCAGATCCCTTGGAGCTCAGTTTGGACCAGCCGAATGATGACTAGCTCGGTACTCTAATATCCCTCAGCGCCCTATCCCTGCTCCACCTCTTGCTGCAGTTGCTACTCTGCTGCTGGATCGGCTGCTACAGCTGGTGGAAAAGGAATTCCCATCTTCCTAAAAGAGGCTCTATCAATGGCAGGCGGGACCTTTGTCTGGGCGGTCTCCAAACTAAGATTTATCCCATATCGTCTAAAGATGAGAGTGAATAGGTGACAATACGAAAAGTAACACCGTAGGGGTGCCGACTCCCTAATCGGAAAAATGAATCATAAGAGTGCGTGCTCAATTGACGGCTATACCACCCATAACTGCATAGGTGGTCTTTCGCATCTAAGGATAAATCTGATCGTAGCTTCTCGTCTTGGGGATGATGTTGTGCTGAATGATGCGCACGACAAGATGGGCAGTTGGATGCAAATTGTGCGTTCTCTAAACACTGACATCCTGAGAAAAGATCCACTGCAAGATCTCTAGGTTGGACATCTCAGTATCGTCAAAATCTATGCCATCCATGGAAATCTCAAAAATATAGCTAAAGTCGTCGTCAGCATCTCGATCCTGACTCATTTAACCTTCGACTGAATGAAATTATTATCTTCATCGAAATTCGATGCCAAATAAGAGTCGAAAAGGCGAATGCAACATAGGTAGCATTTCCACTCAAAAGTCTCGAAGTGGAATGTCATTGCAGTCCTACCACCTCAAAAAGCTCTTCTAGCCTAATAGCAGCGAAGTCTTCAAACTTCACTGGTCGCCCTTGAAGAAACTTGAAATTGGAGGAGCTGAGGAAGGTGGATATCTTCTGGTCATTCTGGTCGAGCCACCTAATCTCTTGATGGGTGGCATCGGAGTGGCGTGAGGAGGAACCAACAATGCGAGGAAGTGCCATAGGCTGAGAAGTGGAGAAATAGGGTTTAGATTTAGAGTGGAGGTGGGGAAAGATCTAACGTGTGAAAATCAGTGCAGGGATGTGACGACCCGGAATTTTTGTATATTTGAAATGTGAATATTTAATTTATTTTAAATATCCGAAGGTTAAATTTTAACTTTAATTTCAAATATACAGTATTTATTTGGATAATTAATTATTAAATTTAATTATCGGGATTGGGTAAAATATGGAATCTTGATTTTTAAGCCTGTTAAAAATAGTTCAAAGGTTCAGAAAATTTATATTGTTAATACTGAAGATGATAGAACTTTTAAAATGGAATTTTAAAGAGTTTTGTTCAGTTTTAAAAATATATCGTTGAAATTGAATTTAAAAATAGCCGTCCGAGGCACAGTCTCGGAATGCGACGAAACCAGTTCTATTGGATCCGTAATATTGTATTATTATTAGATTTCAATTTTCGTAGTGTTTTGAGTTGTCGTGTGATCGTATGGAATGTAAACGCGTTGAAATTAAATCGAAAATTTAATATTATAACTGGTCAATATATCTCCCATCAGTGCTTTTTTTGCTTTCATTTCTCAACACCTATAGCAAGCCTATGCAGACACGCAAGGCAGTTCATAACACGTGTTCTCCCTGGAATAACACGCGTCTCCTTCTTTCTTTAAAAATCATAACCGAGCTCGATCTAATCCAAATCGAATTCTTTCCTCAAATCTCAAAAAACAAATTGGTCTCCTTTTCCTCTAACTTTAGTATTCTCGAAAAAAGGGGGGAAATGAAGAACGAATTCGATTCGTTTGCGAGAATATACGAATCGCGGCAAGGTTTGGGGTGTCGCGTGGGCAAGGGGATTTGGGGACGGGGTCGTGAAGGTGGCAGCTTGCGTGCGCGAGGTAGTGAACTCGACAGTTCGTCGATCTCGTTTGCTTGGGATTCGACATTAGGGAAGTGTGGCGCGGCTTTAGGGGTCAACGACGTTGGGATTTCAAGGAGGGGAGGTGCCGCGTGTTTGTTTTTGATGATTCTCTGGATGCCGTAGGCGAACTGGAAGCAAGCTAAAGTCGTCGACTTTGGCTATTGAAGCGCGACGAGGAGGTTCGACAACTTCGGGGGATCGCACTGTTGTAAGGAAGAGGTCGCGGTGACTTCGTGGTAGCAGCTCGGGTTAGGTCGTGGGCGAGCATCGCGGTTTGATTCGAGGTATTTTGCTTTAAATTATTTCTTTAAATTATACATACGTTTTACAGTGAAGTATATGCATAGCAGTAAAGTAAACTCTGAATTTATTTTACAGAATATATAAATATATATATAGTATGAAAATAAATATATCTATAGCAACTCACATATTTAATTATATATATATAGGACTTTCAAAAATGGTGAAGATATATAACTTAGATTTCTATGAAATCTATATAAATTATTTTACATGCAGTTTGAAGGGAATAATAAATATAATTTATTAGTTTGTATTAAAATAATTTGTTCAGGTGATTAATTTGTTAATTTACTCAAATATTTATTATAGGGGAATTTAGTTATTAGTCCAAGTTAAATTGTTAAAAATAAATAAATAAATAAATTTGTTCGATTAATTCGAGAGTTAATAAATCATCTAAATGTTTATACAAGGTCTGGAATCGTAAAGGAAACAAACTGGTTTGAGTCGGATTGGCAGGACAAAAACAAAGGTGAGTTAATCTCACTCAGTTGAATTTTATTTTAAATTTAAATGGTTAAATTTAAATAATTGATTGAATGGTTGCATTGATTGAGTATGCTATATTATATATAGTAGTATATAGCAATATATACATATTGGCATATGTATATATTGGAGTTGTTGATATTCCCACATTATATAGTGGATGAGACCCTATGCGCCGCATAATAGCGGATGATATTTTATAAACCCATATACCGCGATATTCCACCTTGAAGTGGAATTGGTATTGTGCTAACGTCTATGGATGCAGGGAAACAGGTTGGAGGGATCCAACTGGATTCCTCAAAATATTTAATTTTGTTTAAATATTCTGTGATATGATTTTGATATCCTGTAATGAATTGTATGGATAATTGGATGTTATGGTTGGGTTGGATCGATTTGGATATGCTGAGTTATCAAAATCTCTAGAATGGAATTTTTGAAAAGAAATAAAAGAGTAAATTTTTAAGTAAAATAATTATAAGGAGTTTGGAATAAATTTGAGAATAAATCTGATTAAGAATAAAAGTGATTTCCAAAATTCTAATAAATATGGAAAAGAGGAATTTTGAATAAATAGAGAAATATTGAATTTAAAGAAAACTTATGTGATATTATTTAAAAGAATAAATAATTTATTTTAATTCAATGTTTAAATGTAATTAAAAAGAAAGAAAGAATTTGGGAAATCTGAAACTTGTGTTCAGTTTAAAGATTTTAAATCATAATGAGAAATAAAATCTGAAAGTTAATGAATTTGGGAATAAATGGATTAAGTGAGGAAATTTATTTCAAAGTAAAATAAATTGGAAAATCAGTTGTAAATTGATTTAAATATTTTGGGATTCGAAATTTAAAGAGAAATGAGATTTTGGAGATATAAACTGGGTTTATAAAGTGAAATGGAATATAAGAGGATATTTGAAATATAAATTCAAGGTGGGAATTTATAAAGGGATATGAATTGGTTTAAAAATAAGTGTTGATTTATTTTTAAAGGGATGTGAAGAGAAATAATTATTTGGGAAATGTATTCCGAAAGCAGAAACTGTTTTGAAATTGTTTTCAAATGAGTTTTGAAAATTTGGAAATATATCTTGGAAAGATTTTTGGGCAAATAAATAATGTGGGAAATTATTTAATTGTGTGATGGTTGCTTGTGGATGTTAATTGATAGTTAAATAACCGACTATCAATATTGGCCAAATGCGCTGATCGTTTCGAAGAGACCGGGATCGGGTTTCCGTATACCGGGATTCTAGGTCTGGAGACTCGAATACCACTTCGATCCGGTTTGTACGTTTCGTGTAACGATTTCGGAGTCGAAGATGGAGCAGTGAAGTGCAAGGGCTAGTCGCTACTAATCCTGAGGATATTTCCAAAAATGGATGTAGTAGGAGTAGTGCCTTCGGTTCCGTTCAAACCCAGGACGGACTTGTATGGACGAATGCTTGCGAAACATCGTCAGCGGACGATGGGCATTCTAAGGGATATGTTCTCTAAAAGGTATCGTTTAGCCTCGAACCTCATCAACCGGGAATGACTGAAAATCAGGGGTTATGCAGCAAGGCTTCGTGGGTAGCTCCCACTGGAGGGTAAGGTCATCCCTGTCTAGATGTCCCTTTTTATTTCGGCTTAGTGGTGCGGTTGCTGATCCCAACCGTGGGGTGATTTTATTCGGGATTATCCAGTAAGGGATGATTCCGGCCTTGTGTTGCAGGGGAGCGGGCGTACTCCTCGGTACTGTGATCTAGGCCACGTACTGTGACAGGTGGTACCCCAGTGCCTAGTCATTCGTTGGAAATCCATTCTCCCTACGTGCTTGTACGGTTTTGATTGTGCCCAACTATTGTTGAAATGTGAGATGCAAGCATTTCAGCTAGATTCTATTTTACTTTCTGTAGACACTATTATAATATCAGAGGATTTTGATATAAAGTGTTTTAGCTATCGTAAGGTAAAAACCCGACATGTTTATTTGTGGCGTGGTCTTACGAGATGCTTTTGTTTTCAAAGGATTTTGAAACTTTAATAATAAATTTGAGTGTGATTTTCTCACGCTGGTTTTCCAGACTGACTCGGGTATTGTTTTATATGATGCTCGGGTCAGACCGAGTATTATAGATTACAGGATGTGATGCTGTGGAGCTCAGGAGATGAGCTGGATGGCGAGACGTATCTCCCGTACTTGTTTATATATATTCCGCTGTGTTGATTGTTGTACTCTGTTGTATTGAGGACATGATATGGTTATTGTCCAGTTGTATGTTATGTGTTCTCTGGTGTATACTCTGATGCTATATTATATAAAACTGATATAGTTTTGATTTGTGTAAAGATCTGTTAATATATATTATATTTTATTCCGCTGCGATGGTTAGATTCTGATGTTGTTTTCTATTTTTCTTCTTATACCTCTTCTTCTTTTTACCAAATGGTCGGGTTTTTCGTGTTAGAAAAACCCGGGTCGTTACAAGGGAGAAGGCGAGGCTGTTGCTCGTTGGAGAGGGGGAGAAACGGCGTCGCATGGAGGTGGGATGAAGGAAGTGGGAGCTGATTTGAAGGAGGAAGAGGTGGTGCTTTTTAGGTTCGGTTCAAATTTAGAGTGTGGAGTACAAATGCAGCTGGAGAAAATTGGACGCGACTTTAAAGTCAAGTTCCAGGTTCGGGTTGGGCAAAAACCCATTGACTAGTCAACTACTTTAGGGTTACTGGTCGATCGCTCGGTGGTCGACTGCTAGGTGGTTTTTCTACACGACTTGAACCTGGACCCTTTCGGGCTTGGTTAATTTATAACGTTAATAATAATGATGATGATAATGATAACAATAATCTTTTCACACCGCCTTCTTCGACATGACACAATCAGAAAAATCTCTGTCCTCTTCACAACGGTGCTCAAGCTTACCATCTAGCTTTTCGAACCATTCCTCCGCTATTCCATAGTGCTTCAGACTTATACCGTTTCAACAATCAACGATTTTAAAAACCCGATAATATTCCAACCACTATTCACTGTATACTTTGTATGGAAATACCTCTTCCATTTGCTGGCAGGTACAACAACACTTTTAACTTCATAACCCCATAAAATTAAATGTCATTCCTATTTTGTTCGTCCCTTAGAAGAGAGAAAGCTTTCAAAACTTTGATTTTTATAAACAGGAAAATCATTGGGCAAAATATTTGCCTTTTGAAACTCATTTCTAAATCAAAATACCATTTTCTCGCAAAAAATCAAAATCAAACCTTCATTGATACATATGCATATATAAATATTTAAGGATTTCAGAACCTTTTTTTTAAAGCAAAATTTCTTAACACGACCAAACTTAGTGGTGCACGTGGTTCTTGAAAATTAAAATTTAAAACTTCCCAAAATAAAATTTCTAAAATAAATCCTTGGAAAAAGAAATCCTCTGAAAACCCTTTTTCCAAAATCTAATACATTTCCAGAATATATTATAACAAAATTCTCTCATGGGTCTAGACTAAGGAATTGACCTTAAAATAAATCTGGTTTGTCATCAAAAGGTGGTTGGTGGACATTCTCTTGCCAAAAACTGGTCTCCAGATGTTTTCAACATATAGAATTATATTTTCTGCTTTTCTGGAATAATTGTGTTTCTTCAATTGTAAGTCATCATCAAGATTCTAAATCACAAGGTAGATAGAATATCAACCATTAAGTCAAACATCCTCTAGTCTCCAAGATCCTACCATATGTCGTACTCATGCTCCTCTCCGTTCGGCGCCTTACACATCATCAACACTCCATGGGGTAATTCGAAGTCGGCATGAGAATCTTAACTCTAAGATATTTCCAACCCATAGCTGCTTTGCTCATTCCTTCAGAGTGGAGCTACAACTACTTCTATAGACGGGATTCTTAGAGTCTAGCGTAAAAATAATACTAGATAGGAATGTACGAATACGTTCTCTTAATTTATCCTAATTCCTCCAATCGACTAACCTAGGCTCTGATACCAAATGTAACAAACTGCACTTTAATGGGCCTAAAATTTTGACAAAATTGAAATCCAAGTCCATCAAAGCACGGATCATTGGATTTAGTACCTGCAAATGGGCATAAGCATTATCAAATATTTATAAAAATCTAAACTCATAGCAGAAATAATAGTATGATATAAATATTAACTATGACTACTACCTTGGAATTAATGGTATTCCTCGGATATCAAACTGCCACATCAGTACTGAGCATGAGAGATAAGAAGACTTCTCTAACAACCAATCACGTCCATCTCTTGTGATCCGTTCCTCTAAATCTATCATGTGGGTTGTAATGAGGAAAGGGTTGGAACAACTTATGACTAAAAAATCTATACAATGTCCATAATATAAATTTATACTGATTAGTTTCCATTTAATATTATGTCTATTATTTTGAAGTTAACTAAAGTAACATAATATTGCACGCACGATATTCCTACCTAGCATGATTCATTTACCTACACTTCCAAAGGTATAAAATACTGACGTAAGTCAATCAGCCACTTGATACTTTCAAATATGAAGCGGACTTCTAGCATCGTCATCGTTGTTCTATTGGTCCTAGCTACAGAGACCTTTGACCACTATTTATAACTTTATAATACATAATAGTCATACTACTAGTGCATCTATCGTTATTAAATTCTTAGCCATGTGAGAGACAATACCCAACCACTTAATACCTTATTAATAAGGACTAGGTAGACCATTGACCATTTAATGTCCATATTCAAGGAAGGCCTTGGTCATTCAATGCCTAACCCCAAAGGCGTACCCCTCACTAGTACTATCTAGATGACATCGCTTGAAATCTCATTGGGACACTTAATACTTCTTTATAGGAGAGAGGCAGACCCTATATCACTCACTTAATACCTTAAACCTGAAGTGGACCCTTTTTGAGACATCCACTACCGCTCCTAATCGTTAATTCAGACCATTTGATACTTTTTAATTAGAAAAAAGGCGGACCCTCAAACAACCACTTAATACCTCTAATCCCTAAGTATATATTATTATTCCCATAATCATCTCTGATGGGTCCTATGATTGGTGATGTCCCACAACAGTAATTAGTGTACACAACTACTGGTAGCCTCTAAATGAAGGACATACTTTCATTGTGTCACTTTACTGACCTTACATCCCAATCTTCTAAGCCCAATTAATTCTATGGATCCTATGGTTAAAGATGTCTCACATTTAACAGAAAGTGTACACGACTGTTGCTAGCCTCAAAGTGAAAGGAAGACTTCCATTGTGTAACTCTAATGACCTCGCATCCCAACCTACTAAGTCCATTACTTATTCTAAGCTTTACCAACTTAAGTCATATTATCCTAGGCTTTATTATTATTAAGCTAGATCATCCTAAGTTGGATATTAGACTTAGCTTACTAACCTCCTTTTATTTATTTAAGGCTATATAATTTACCACAAATATTCAATTACCTATAAGTCACCTTTATTTGCTTCTTCCATAAATGTCAATTTGTCTGTGATAAAGAATATCATCCCAATGGACATTTTCTAAGACATTTATGTACCTTTACTAAATTCCAATTAGTAATCTTTTCTAACTATTCCATAATTATTAACCTAACTTCTTTATTTATCAGTCTCATTAATCTATTTGCCCTATTAATTACTTGTAACTCTCAAATCCATTTCACATTTATTGCCTATTAATTGAAATTACAACCTTATCAAACTTTCCTCCTATTTTCTATTTGTTATTCAACCCTATTTCTACGTAAAACTAATATCCTAAGCGAGCGCTACGCATAAATCGTCATATTAGTTAAGTATTTATTAGCACGTATAAATACATACAAATACCTACTTCTAACAAATATATTATAGTCACAAATCTTTAATTAGAATATATTCTTTTCCATATTTAATTTAGTGAAATTACATTTCTTAGGAAGATTCTCCGTTGTGATTTCTATAAATTAGTTTAAAACAAAAGATCAAGGATAAAAGGAAAGGTTCGCCTCATTTGAAAATACAAGGAATGATTATATTCTTTTTATTGGAACAGACAGCGTAAACTACGGAGAATAAATCTGTACTTTACACATCTCTTCCTTTTCATTTGCATATATTCCTTGTTAAATCAAACGTTGCATCTTCTATGCAATTTGGAAACATAACCAAATTTATAAAAATCAATCAGATATTCTTCCCACAAATTAAACTCTGGAAATTCTCAAATTCAACATAATTTGGGTAATAATCAAAATCGTACTAATAATTTACAACCTAATTTCAGATCTGCAATAAATTTTATATCTAATCAATATTCATATCTATAACTTTTGGGACTGATTTCCAGATCAGGTTGTAACAGTATTTCTAATTAAATCTCCTAAAAGGTGATACTTATTACATTCAAATTTTTCCTACAATTCACATATATTTATTCATTTAGGTATAAAAATCAAACGTACGCCAACGAAAAAGATTCAATATCATAGACATTTTATAAATTTCTCACTCACCTTCTAAAAATATTCCAGATCTTAAGTAAAGCCTTTGATTCAACTCTATTTCCTTCTTATTTCAAGGAATATGTATAAAAAGTGTATATACATATACTGGAATTACAGATCTAAAAAGAGTTTTAGAAATATAAATATATATATATATATTACCTCGTTATTGCGTAGAGTTGATTCGCTTTCTTTCTTCTCTTATTTTATTTCTATTCTTCTCCAATTTCTATATGCACAAATATAAATAATATATTTTATAATTTAGAAAATAGTTGAGAAGTGAAGATGGCAGAGCTTCGGTGCTGTTTTCAAAAAAATATGAGAAGAGAAAAGAGGGTTAGGCCTGAATTTAGAGGCACTCGAATCAAACATAACCGTTAGGTTTAATTATATAAAATTCGGGTCATTTGGCCAAGGTGAACGCTAGTCGCCTATGGTTCACCGGTCGACCGCTCCCTTCAAAAGGGTTGACCACTACTGGTCGACTTGCCCAATAAATGGGGTCGACTGATGGGTCCAGGTGTTTTATATAAATCTTAACTTTTCTAATTTAATTATTTTCATTCCGAATTCGTTTTTCATTCGTAACTTCTTCGTTTGGACTCCGACCGCAAAACTTCAAATTTGAATGTTTCTTAGAATTTCGCTATTAACGCAATGGTGCAAGTTTCATGGTGAAATTTCATCGTTTTCACAAATTCCATTTTTGGAGCCTAATTAGATAATTAATTAATTAAACAACTAATTGTAAAATTTACGGGTTATTACAACACCTCACTTATATAATCACTTCAAATTCATATTATCCCACCTAAGTCGAATCATCCGACCTGAATCCAAAATTATCTCAACTAAACTACATTATCCCATCTAAATTCAAGTTAGCTATCCATATACATCAAATCGACTAGGCATATAAATAACATGTGGCAAAATCTAATGATATCTATCAAATAGGAGGTAGGACGTCAATAATTTAATTATGTGACACATTTTCTATTAAAAAGAAAAAGACTATAGTAGAAAAAGATTGTCGAATTTTGAATATCCATAGAATTGAACATTGTAAAGGTTGTACTAAAATAATATTTGGAGTCGGTTGGGGATGGCATAATATTTTATTTAACTTTGCGTCGGCTGGAGTCGGCCTGTAATGGATAGAGACGGCTAGCGTCGGCTATTTAATTATTTTCTCAATCTACTTCTTATATACACCTATTTCATTTGAAAAAATGAAAAACAGTACTAAAATGGCCAAAAAAATAAAATTGACATGTATGATTATTAATATTCACTCAATGACGGGTCGTGATAGGTTAGATTGGTATTTTCGATGATATATGTTCGTGTAATTCGAAAAGTTATCGTTGTTGAAAATCTAACTCGCACGACCAATCGATGCAACTTTTAGTCGATCCACTATACAAATTTGATAAAGGTGGTTATATGTAACATTTTAAAGAATTAAAATAATTTTTTAAACCGTTGGGTAATCAATTATGAATTTTTAAATGTATTTGGTATAATAAAATTATATAAAATAAATTATGCGGCGTAAAAATAAATTCTTTGGATCTTATGTCGATCTAAGGTATTATGGAGATGTTTCCATAATATGGTTAAAAAATACACGGATCTGGGGTGTCTATCTTGAATTTCAAATTTATGGCCGTTCGTGGACTTTCGGACAAAAAACCCTTTGTTCGAAGGCCGAACGACCTTCAAACGAGACCAAATTTGAATCAGTGATGCTTTGTAGTGTTTTAACTGAATCCGTACGGATGGATTCCTAAAAAAATCATCGCCTATAAAATTATCCAAGAAATATGTCATTGTCTAGGAGTTAGCTATAACACTTATAATATAAGCGTTATAGCTAACTCCTACAAAATGACATATTTCTGGGATAATTTTATTTTCGATGATTTTTTTGTGAATCCAACCGTACGGATTCGATTAAAACACTACAATGCATCACTGGTTCGAATTTGGTCTCGTTTGAAGGTCTTTCGGCCATCGAACGAAGGTTTTCTGTCCGAAAGTCCACGAACGGTCATAAATTTGAAATTCAAGATCGACACCCCAGATTCGTTTATTTTTAAACCATATTCTGGAAACATATCCAAAATACCTTAGATTGACATAGCACACAAAGAATTTAATTTTACGCCGCATAATTTATTTTATATAATTTTATTATACCAAATACATTTAAAAATTCATAATTGATTACCCAACGGTTTAAAAAATTATTTTAATTCTTTAAAATGTTACATATAACCACCTTTATCGAATTTTTATAGCGGATCGCACTACTAGAAAATCCACAAATGATGACAAAGCAGGATGGCGTTTGGAGTGATCTTGCAATTATAAATTATGTAGGCTTTAAAAAGATCGATGTGGCACGCTATAGTTCACCTCGTCTGATAAAATGAAATATAGAGCGGCAATTTTTTTTTGCATCCCGCGCATTGCTCTTACTCCAACTTAACATCGAAGTAACTCTCATCGTCGCCTTCGCCCCCAAAACCCTATTTTTTGTGTTTTTTCTGCCGATCTAACCTCAAGTCATCGCATCTGAACTCGCCTCTTCTCAAAATCATCGCGTCTTCATCAGACTGTAGGTAAATTCTTCTAGCTCAATGTGAGTTAATAATTGAAAGGAAGTATATTGATAATCCCACGATAATTTTGAGGAACAGGTGAATCTGTCTTTCTTATTTCATTGCTTGATGAAGTTTTTTTTTAAAATAAAATAATTAATTAATTCGTTGAGTGGTTATAGAACTTTAGGCTTGCTTAGCTTCTTTTTTTAAATCAGTCGATAGTTCCTTAGCTTCATTATCTTATTTTGGTGAAGTAATTATTGAATTTAATTCTTACTGTAGTTCCAAAAAAAATAAGATATCCTTACTGCCAATCTTTTTTGGCAGTGACTCATGTGGAACCTGGAGTTGTGGCATGGCTAATAAGAGACCTAATACCAATGGAAGCTAGTATTTTATTTGCACTGTTAAGGTATCATCTTCTACTTGAGGCAATATATCAACTTTTTTTAGCTTAAAATCATCCTTTGGGGTTTAAAATTTTCTGGGTTTGTTTATGTAAGTAAGCTTTCATGTTAGGCTTATGACTTACGACACATTGCAATTCGATGTAAATAAATTTTATATTGGATTAATAATACACTTGTAGAGACTAAAATTAAAATGGTCAGACTAAAATTAAAAGGTAAGAAATTTGGAATAAATGTGTGCAACGGGGTAGAAATATGGGAGAGACTGAGTACTAGGTGGCTTTGAATGAAAATAAGACGTGTTATGGATGAAGATAACGAAGAATTGGACTTATCCTATATGAATTATATATGTATTTTTTAGGGAATCTGACTAGAGTTAATAACACTAAATTATTTTTGACATTTACATGTCAAGAATGTTGTTATCATAGTAATTATTTACATGGTTATGAAATGGACAAATATAAGAAAATGATTTATTCATGAGATACTCTCTAGGTTGGCAACTGGCTGCATGGGCATAAAAAATGTAAACTCTAAGGATCTAGTTAAAGTAATTTTGGTAATTTCTGTTGCTAAATTTAAATTAGCTATTTTATGTTTATATATAGTACGTTATGTGGTAATAGATACAGATATTGACACTGTACTTGAAGCTGAAGTATAACACACTCTCTACTGGTGATAGCTTGGGTTTAAACTTCAAACCCTGTTAAAATTGTTCACAGGCCATCTTTTTCGGTATTTTTACAAAGAATGGCAACTAGCTGTAGCAAAAATAATATCTTGATCCACCAAAACAAAAAATAACTAATTTGATTTGTTTAGCCATTCCTGTAACCTATTTTACAGCCATTGGCAATACCCATCATCATGTATTTCTCATGATCTTTTATGTAAACATATGCATATGTTTGGATTAACGTCTCCACTGTAATTAAAGTAATTTTCTCATGGCTATGTATTATTATTACTGCAGTTGTTGGAAATGACGTCAAAAATAGTGGCAACGCAATTGATGAGGGCTGTTGTTGGTGGGGATAAGACTAGCTACAATTGGTATGTGATGCACCATTTTTCTCGTTTGGTTTCACAAAACTTTGTCATTGAATGTGGTGATATTTTTTAATTCAATATGGATGATTTTTTGTGATATTAAACTATTTTCATATTTAATCTTCGTAAGTGAATGTGGTGATTTTGAAACTGTTGGATTTGGTACTGATTTAAAATCAAATAATGTTAACTATTGGATGGGTTTTATTGGTATATAATCCCATTAAACTTATATTTTGTATATAATCCCATTGCAGAACAGTACACAAAGCCAGAAATATAAATTCAAACTAAATCAATAGTTCTTTGCAAAGGTTGATATCATAATATTCTGCTCTTACAGAACACAAAATATCAAAATTGCTTCAATAAGAACAAAAAATAGCACAAGGACATCACCCTAAATTGGACCCAAACAATAATAATTGTGCGATTTCCAAATTCTCTCAATTATCAAACACTATAAATCATTTTAAATAGTATCGGGAAAACTTCATGGTTTATCAATACTATGTTACAAAAGCTTGATACAAATTGGCTCAACGAATCTAATAATGTTAATGATTTATAGAAAGCATTTATTGAATAATTCACACTTTGCTCCTTAATAGTATATCAAGGTTGATGTCATAATAATTTACACATGCTCCTTAATAGCATTTATAGAAAGCTTGATACAAATTATATACTCTCACTTGTATTACTTTGAATGGTACTAATATATCACAAACTGTCAATGAAATTTGCTGGGATCATGTATTACCTTGACATATCTACAATTGTTTTGAAAATGTAGTTGCAGGCTTGATTTTGGGGGCAGGCTAGCTAGGAAATCACTTAGAGGAATCATCCTCAACTGCAAAAGTTAATTGCAGGCACAATTTAGTTACATGGATATGTAAGTGTGCACGTATGAAGCTACCTCTTTTTAAATGCATGGTTCATTTCAAGTATCATTTGACAACAAACGTTGTAGTTTAATTACAATTCTATTTTCTGTAAACAGGTGTAAAAAAACTCATGCAAGTACGAATTGAAGCTCAAGGAAAATACTTGCAGTCAATCACTATGAAAGCTCAAGAAACGGTAGCAAACCACAATTAAATTCACATAACCGAGGACTACAACCACAGAAATTTAGAGCAAACTACATTAATTGCTAAGAAGTTATTTAATAATGATTGTTTTACAGGTCAAGTATCAGTATTAGGTGCAGAGTCAAATGCTCAAGATAGCGCGAAAGTAGAAATGACATCCAAACAAAACTGCAACAAAGTGAGTAATTTTTACAAGCCTATAATTTTCTAGTTTCTTACCAAACATCTATTCTTTTATTGAATGATGATTTTTATGCTGTTGGAAACTTAAAATATTATATGTTCTTTTTTCTACTAATAAAATTGATCAGCTATAAAAATTTATAATCAACATATGCATTGTAATTACAGATGAAACAAAGTAGACTATGGTTTACTGATATAAATTCTCTGTTGAATTTTATTTTTCTTCTTTAGTCGATGACCTCCTCAAGTATATTTATGCCTTTGCAACTGAGAAGACACATTAGATTTTTCTATATAATTTATAGAATATAATTTATATTGCATACATCAAAAATATTAGAATTTATCTAACATAACAAAATTTTACGAAATTTAACTAAGCTAACTAAATTATATAGAAACTAACTAGTTTTTGTAAATATTTATAGAACAACCAAGTTTTATAAAATTTAGCAAGTTTGATAAAGTTTATTGAAGTGCACTAAGTTTTATAAAAATTAGATAAGATTTAAAACTAAGTTTGTGAAAACTAATTAAAATTATAAAATTCAATTAAGATTTTTATGAAATTCACTTATGTTTTGCAAAAATTAAATAAGTTTTAAAAACAAGTTCCATAAAAACTAACTAAATTTATTTAAATTAACTAAGTTTTTTAAATGTTAACTAAGTTTGTTAAATATTAACCACACTGTATATGCCTCATCACAAAACTTCCTTTTAGATATGTTGCATATGTAGCACTTGAAAAGCAGAGCAGTGACTCATCCTTATATCTGATCTTTAGATTGAAACATTGGTTTATATGCACTTTGGCTTGATGAAACAATACTAGATCCTCTCCACTAGTAAAATATAAGAGCAGGGATTCACCCAACAATGTAGATCCTTATGTTTATTAACTAAAATCTACTTCATTCAATTCATTAGGGTAAAAGATCTTATTCAGTAGATATCACAATGCGAAGTTATTTTAAAACACAAATTTCACTATGACAGGTAAAACATACATATTTAGAATATCAAATGTTGGAGTCAAAAAATGCTTAAACGTACGCTTTAAGTCCCATACCATGAAACTAGTGGAAGTCGAAGGCTCCCACACTGCGCAGAACACGTACTAGTCCCTCGACGTATGCCTCGTTTAGCCTCTTTCTGTCCTTGTAACCGCCGACCAACCCCCACTCGACTACTTCACAACCACCGGGAGGGCCTACTATCCGAATCGACTGGGGGTTCGAGCAGTCCCGGTCCTTGCGATGGAACCTTACGGCCAACGGGCCAAGGCCCAACCCCCGAGGCTCCTACCACTACGGGTTGATCAATACATAGGCCTGAGGGTAGCAGTGCATCAAGTAAAAAATTTCACCACAATGGAGGCTTGAGTTTAAGCCCAATGGGTGCACAATGAGCGACGCAAGTTTGAGAGCTGGTCTAAAGCTAGCACAGCTTGCTGAAAACTGATGAACTATAGAAAGGCTAGATGAGTCTGAGAAGAGGGGATGTGCAGGGCTACTGCTGAAACATAAGATAGTGTACGGGTTTGATGGTAATATAGAGGTATGAGGAGATGCAAATGAGATTGCTGATAAACGTTAGGAAACACACTGCTGATCGGTAGGTGCGAGCATGAAGACATGAATTAAAATACCCATGAACCTTAGAACCTTAGTTTAAAGCGTCATACGACTTGTAACTGGAGTTAGTGGTCCTTGAAAAAATTGATTGCAAAGTTCACGCTTATCTGTACACTCATTTCTGAAAATGTGACTATTTCTTTCCAAAGATACCATAAACAAGTTGAGAAAATGATTTTGATTATAATGTCAGAATTGAAACTATGTTGAATAACCTTCTGAATCACATTGGGCACTTCTGCTTGAATGACACTAACATGACTCGCAGGTCATTTAAGTTTTATGCAACATAATTTCCAAACATAAGCAAAGTAATCAAAATTCGATAATCAATATTTTATTCATGTCTATTGCAAAGAACACACAAAGGGTCAATAGTAATCCGCTCTGTATGAGCCTTTGTTTTGTTCCAACAATTTGTTTACTGAATGAGTAAACTAATCATAAATAAACAAAATATATCACATATCTACAAATGATAAGGTGCAGAAAAAGAGAAGCTAGAAATATAAATACATACCGTAAGAGATGCAGTAGCATTCACGGTAGGAGCAGGAGATGCTACAATGTTAAAACTTCTCAGTAAGTACATTAGATTACGGCGATGATGCTTTCTTATTAACAGCTTCCCCAATATCATACCAGATGTTGACCTCCATAAAAAGGAATCTTGTTCTTCTCTGGTCTGCGGTTGATAAAAATAAATTACTAGTCTAATATCGGACCGATTATGTGGTCTTCACTAACTAATATTCATATCAATCTGAATACTGCTATGGAAAATGAGTAAATAATGGCAATTTAACTCGATTAGCCACAACGATAGCGAGGCGGTTTTGCTAAATAATGTAAATACTGTTCTATATTTCAACTACAACTGCATTGTTCCATGGCTCAAAATATTATTTAAGCCCAACTATGCTAACAAAGCCATATATACACGATACATGCATAGGTTAAAATAGATACTGTTATTTCTATTTTGTTCTCAAACAGCTGTATTTGTAATTCATTTAACTGATTCATTCAGGAAACGTACAAAACCATAATAACAGTATTTTTCCAACGTTTAGTAGTGCATTCAATAAAATGTAACTACAATCTATCAGGTGCATTGATAAAATGGCTATGTTTCAAACATCAATTTACACTTTATCTTATACCACCAATACTATTCAGGATACTTACTGCTGTTACTAACTTTAATAAAATATTTAAATCAAATGTAAAGGTCAAAAATAATTGATAAACTTCTGTTCTGGTCTTTAACCACAACTTGGTCCAATGTGAATATGGCTTTCATTTATGAAGCATGCTTTTTGTTCATATGAAGAGAAGTTCAATGCTTTGTACAGCAACACACACAAATAAATACATTAAATAAAATATGACCATCAGTATGTTTCTTATCATCACGGGAACCTATCTTCTAATTATACTGGTTTCATCTAAAAAACTGTCGTATTTATGTTTCCATAAGGAAGAAATCATTTTATAATATATATGTCGTTTTCACTGAATGAGTTCCTGAACCTTGACTTGTTTTGAGGACTGGCTCAAAGAAGTCACAGCAGTAGGCCACAATGATCAATATTTTGAGAGGCCAATTTTGGCCATGGTGAATTGAAGATTGTGAATGCAACAGCCAACAGATCCATTTTAGAGTTTGCATTGAAATGAGGATGGTAAACCAATGAAATCTGATTGAGTGCATGATCCATTTTGTACTTATACATACCCTTATATATTGACTAACATATGTATGTTTGTGTTTCTTCTTCACAGGCGTTGTATGATGCTTTTGAGGTTGATACATGATGTCGCACTCTTTCTCCTTTAAATCGGTCATGCTTATCGACGGTCATTAAAATATTTTTAGTATGTATCGTTTTGGTATGCTACACTCAATTTGTGTACTTATGTTTAATTTTTATCACAAATATTTATGTTTAATTCTTCATGTATGAAATATTATGGATATATATATATATATATTTTGTGATTTGGCTTATGACTCAATTTGTGTACTTATGTTAATGTGATGAATGTGGTTTTTTGAGTTATAATATATAAGTAGAATTGAAAATTGTAAGCTTTGAATGTTATGGCAGCAAAAAGGGGAATAGAATTTTTTTATAGCGTTCTAACTATGCAATAAAAAGAAAAATTGTTCAGCTTTGTTATACTATAGCATCATGTTAGTGCTATACAAAATATTTGCAAAGAGTAAATAGTTTTCATAGCAATAAGACGGTGCTATAATAGATAGTAATGAATTTTCTATAGCATTTCAATGTGTCATAAAAGGTTGACACGATGATTCCATAGCGCGTTCAAATGCTATAATAATATAGCATGTCGACATATTTATAGCAACTAAAATGCGTCATAAAAAGTTCTATAGCACGTTTCATAATGCTATAGAAAAGCAGTTGCACCAATATGACCTATTTTAGATGGCAAGAAAAATACGTTTTCCATTGCAAGTATGACACGCTATAGTATCTACCAGACTTTTTACTACATGTTGATCTATGGCGATTATAGAATCACTATATAAAGTTTTTATAGCGGTTTTTACACGCTATAAAAAGTCCTTTTTGTTGTAGTGTCGACTAAAGGTTGCATCGATTGGTCGTGCGAGTTAGATTTTCAACAATGAAAATTTTTGAATTAGACGAACATATATCATCGAAAATACTAGTTTAACCTATCAGGACCCGTCATTGGGTCAATAATAATAATAATAAATGTCAATTTTATTTTATTTTATAATGTAGTAGTGTTTTTTATTTTTTTAAATGAAATAGGTGTAAAAATGAATTTTTTTTTAAATATATACGGCCGATGCTAGCCGACGCCATGTCGCGTATACAGGTTTCAGCCGAACCCTTCTTCCTCACTTTCTTTGCTCCCCTAAAAAATGATTTTTTCTCCTCCATCACCGATTCCGACCCTCTCCATCCGTCACCCTCCGTCGTTGTCGCCGTAGAAGCCTAGAACTCGCCGGAATCTCTTCTTCTTCTTGAATTTGGTAATTTTCTAAACCCTAATTTCAAATTAAATTGTTTAATTAGGTTTAAATGTACATTATTGTGATGATAATTGGGTGTAGGCATTGCTAATTTAGTGTATTAGGTTATTTTTAATTAGTATGAAATCGTTGAATTTGAAAGTGTGAATTGGGAATAATTGGGGTGTAGGTATTTAGAATTTGAAAGTGTGAATTGGGAATTGGGAATTTGAAAGTGTGAAAGTGTGAATTTGAAAGTGTGAAAGTGTGAATTGGGAATGATTGGGTGTAGGTATTTTAGTCCATCTCTAGTTAATATAAATAATTTAAACGAAAATAAGATAGCAACAAAGCCTTTAGTCCCTAGAAAATACGATAATAATCACATAAAACTTCAGATGCAAAGTCTATATGTGTATAGGAATAGAAAAGAAATGCTGTCGAAATTTCTAATATATATATGTTTTAAATTAGGAAAAATGTTCAACTATCTTCTCGACCGTACCTGCATATATGAAAGTCGAACATGAACGAAAGGTTCAACGAAAAAACATTTTAAGGATGGTGTACATGAATTTGTTAAATTCGCTAAAGCTAATAATGAAGATAATTTGAAAGTATGAATTGGGAATAGTTGGGGTGTAGGTATTTAGAATTTGAAAGCGTGAATTAGGAATTGGGAATTTGAAAGTGTGAATTTGAAAGTGTGAAAGTGTGAATTGGGAATAATTGGGTGTAGGTATTTTAGTCTATCTCTAGTTAATATAAATAATTTAAACGAAAATAAGATAGCAACAAAGCCTTTAGTTCCAAAAGGCTTTGGTAGATTAGAAAATACGATAATAGTCGCATAAAACTTCAGATGCAAAGTCTATATGCGTATAGGAATATAAAAGAATTGCTGTCGAAATTTCTAATATATATATATGTTTTTAAATTAGGAAAAATGTTCAACTATCTTCTCGACCGTACCTGGATGTATGAAAGTCGAACAGGAACGAAAGGTTCAACGAAAAAACATTTTAAGGATGGTGTACATGAATTTGTTAAATTCGCTAAAGCTAATAATGAAGAAGGCGGCACACAAATTCGTTGTCCGTGTCGTAAATGTCGACATTTACATTATCGAGAACCGGATTTTGTTATTGTACATTTGTGTAAATACGGTTTTGTGCCAAACTATTATTTCTGGGATCGTCATGGAGAAAAAATTGGTGCATCTAATTCTATAGTGCCCAAGGTTGAGGTGAATAACAATAATGTTACGACGAAGACGCAAAGGTAAATTTTCTACTTGCATATGTCTGTAATTATAATTCGTTTAAATATTTATATAATAGTTAAATTATACAGGCGGTAGCATCAAGGAACTCCGCAAACAGGCTTAGGAATCCTGCAACACACCGCGGTGGATCCAAGTCTTTTCAGAAATATAGAGAAGAAATGGTAAATATAAAAATTGTTATTTGTAATTTACTTATAAACATTATTTAATCATATCTAATTTCAGACGAGGGAGAGAGGTGGTGTTGCACCGTCTCATTTGGACGTCTTCACTCGAACACACGCTGTCGAGCATACGGATGAATATGGCAACGTAACATATGAATGGTTAGACGCCAAATCAGCGAATATCCATGTAACGACCTGAAATTTTCAACCATTCGCATCCATACATGTCGGATTTGAATTGCTCAAAATATTAGATTGTCAATTTAAATTTGGCAAAACTCGGCATATACAGTATATAAAATAATCACAGAATCACTGACACAGAGTAATATAAAATAATGCAGCGGAAACAAAAGGATAGTTGTTCATGAAGCTACTATATATATAACAGAGTTAAACAAGATACAACAGAATTCTCGAATACATAGATGTCTCAATAAAATAGTCAAATACAAGATCTGAATACATCACTGGAATCAACTGAATAACTAATAGCAGAATCGATAGATAGCTGGATTTCCAAGCGAAGCTCCAACTCCAAAGGTGAGTCTCAAATGCCGTATCACTCAGTCTGACCCCGAGCGTAAAGCAAAACACAAAACGCTCGAGTCAGGATTAAGGTTCTTATATCAATAAATCCAACTCAAGTGAAATAACAACTGAAATACAAGTAACTTAAAGGATGTTTGGGATAACCATCCTCGAAGGATCCGTTAAACTATCTACTATGTAGTAATATATGCTATTATAATAATGTCTATAATAAAATAAACTTACTTTTAAATAGCGTTAAGGCTTTACATTTTCCACCTTAACACATAATAGTGCCAATAGTCTATACTGTACCTACATACCTCGAGAGGCTACGAGAAGATACTCCATAGGTACGACACAAATAGAAACTCGTAGTAAAGCTCGATATGGTAGGTGACATGGCACAACTAGGCAATGCCAGGGTAGATATACCAATTACGCATTCGGGCTGGTGGAAACGCATAGCAGCCACTACTGCCCACCTCGGAACACACTCCCAATCAAAATCGAAGGGTGGCCAACAAATCAATCACAAAGTAATAGAATGGTATCGAAGAAATGCGTCCGATCAGAGGTGCTACCTCATTATCCCATCGATCGCTCCTGTTTTAGCCACCTTATGCCAACTCACGGGAGTCGGGTCCACGTATATACCTCAATAGGAATCATCGCCACCATCCTACTTCATTCTGGAATCTCCACCGCGTACACAGTTGTTAAAGTGGTTTTCGATATCAACAGAGAGTATGCCCATATCTGATCCCGGTCTCTTTAACAACCAAACATTATTATAACACCGCGGCCATTTCAAAATAGTTTATACTTCAAAACAAAAATATCATTTTCATTTCTAAACCAAATCAATACGATATCATTTCCATTTCAAATATATCCATTTCCAAAATCATATCACTTTCCAAAGTTATAACGCTTTCGAAATCATAGTCCTTAAAAATCGAAACACTTTGGAAATCACAGCATTGAAATCATAGCATTTTGGAAATCATAACACTTTGAAATTATAGCATTTTGGAAATCATAACACTTTCGAAATTATACCATTTTGGAAATCATAACACTTTCCTCTTAAAAAGTTTAGATATTAAAATCAGTATATATAATAAAATAGTTTATAAATAAAATAGTGTATATAAATAGTTATAAGTTAAAATAGTTTATAATAAAATAATTTAAATTAAAAATGATTTATATTAAAATAGTTTGTATTAAAATAATTTATAAAGTAAAATATCAATAGTTTTAAATATAATTTAAAATTACTTTATAAAATAAAATAGTTTCCTCGACTTTCACAAATCAATTCGAATTCCAAATTCAAATTTAATCAAATCTAAATCATCAATTTCAATTCCAATTCAATTAAACATTTTCAAGTTATATCGATTTCAAATACCGATTTGAACCACAAATAAACCATTTCAATTTCAATATATTTCAATGCTTCAATTATTCCATATTTCAAAACTAAATTCGATAATTATATATATATATATATCAATTCACTTTTCTATTATTTAGTTTTGAAATATTTACTTGATTATTTCAATATCATTTGGATACAACTTCAATTTACAAAATATTCCATTTAAATTTATATAAGTTTGAAATATCCATTTAAGTCATCTTTAATCAAATTTCAAGTTGTAAAACACTTCTTTAAAATTTCAAATTCAATAAATTTCAAATCAAACTTATTTAAATAAAATTCTTAAATAAATATAATTTCAAATCAATTTCATATTTATCTTTCCAACCTGAATCATTATAAACTCTATATCTGAAAATATAGTTATTAAATAAATACTTATATATCAACTTTATTAAATCAACTTTAATAAATCTTTAAAATCAAAATTTCAAGTAAAACCATATATTTCTTTTCAAACCCATAGAAATCATTTTCAAAATATTTATATATAGACCCACGGTGTCTATATATAATTTTCTACCCTATGGTCAGGTGATACGGATATTTATCATTTCAATCCGCAATTTAAATATATATACGGGTATATATCTTTTCAACCCGCAATCCCAAATTCAATTCAAATGAAAATCGCTTGGGTTTATCATTTCAACCCATAACGATTTTCGCCTATTCTACAAGATCGTTCGGGTATGTATCATTTCAACCCATAATAAATTCTATACTAACAGGGAACTTGTAGAGTGATAACAGATATGATAATAATGTAACAGGCATATATCATCAATATAAATAACAGATAATGGTGTCAGACGTCACTGGTGGACAGATACAGATAATGGCATATATATAACAATATAAATAATAGATAATGATGTCAGATGTCACAGGTGAACAGATACAGATAATAGCATATATATAGCAATGTAAATAACTAGCAGCGGTATATTTCAATTGACGTTTCAATTGAAATCAAAATTAATAAATATAAGAACATTAATCGTGAGTGATTGCTCACCTTCCGAGGCTAGAGGACACAAGAAGATAGACAACACAACCGGCTACGATTTGAATTACGAAATAGACCAAATCCAATGCAAGGCAGGGTTGGCACGAATTTCGACAATAAAGCTGATAGTTGGAATCGACGAAAACAGATCAGATTGCATTGATGAAGTTAAATGGAAAAATGAACTAATATATATATATATATGACTATATACATACATAAAATCTTATCCTAAATTTAAGTATATATTAAATATACATGTATGTACTTCTAAATATACATATAAAATCAAACGTACATTATATAGTTTAAAATAACTACTTATATATACTTAAAAATGAAAATACTTAATTTGACATTTTATTACCTTCAAAATGTCATATATGTATTCCGAAATAATAACATGACTTACATAAACTTACAGAAAAGGTTTATAGAATATGATCAATATATATATACTTATAAACAAATCTATATATCGAATATAATACAAACAGGTCACATAAACATATGTATACAAACTAATCTTCATAGACTTTATATTCAAACCATATATATAACTTGTATATAATATGCAAACTGGCACATTATTTAGTAAACGTTAAAACTTTACAATATATGTAAACTTCTTTATATATCTGGTATATACAGAAAACCTAAAATTAAACAAGAAATTATATTATTACTGACATAACTTATCTAACCAATATATATAAATCACTTCCTTCATTATATAATACTTGATCAACAGCTTATTTATATATATAACAAAATAGATTTGATATATAAACTGTAAACAGAAGTTTGGATATAAACAAATGGGTTCAAACACATATAACAAAACATTGTATACCTATATATGTATAAAACTATTAATATAAAATATATATACTGTGTAAACTTATAGAAACTACCAATCTAAAGCCAACAAAATAAACTATATATATGTATATAACAAAACAAGCAGACTCAGTTAGTATATGTATAATTTTTAAAACCATACTGTAACCTATTTCAAATCTCATATAACAACATATAAACTCTACTACATACAAGACTCTCGACCTATATATATAAATATATCCTGAAATATACTACAACCCATAAATATACAAAGTCTAATATATAAGATAAGGGAAGAAGACTCACGGCTACAATGGTACAGAGCAGACTGCGTGAGGAGATGGGGAAGATGGATCCTTGGCTGCTGATGTAGCGCGGGTAGGAGAGGCTGTGCTTGGGAAGGTGGCCTCGGCTGCGTGTGTGCTCGGGTGGGAAGGCCGGTGGTGAACGTTGGCAGAGGAAGACGAGCACGTGGATTGAGAAGAAAGAAAAGAAGATGAGGAATGAAATGGGAAGAAGGAATTTGAAGTGAAGTGGTGGGTATATGAAAAGAATTAGCAGATATAAACTTTATGATGCAGCAGCGGAATTACAAAATGATGATTCTGTGATAGTAGCAATCGATGGAATGAAGAATACTGAATGGCCCAAATTCGTTGATCCGAAGATACCGAATTCTAGCTATCTTCGTCACGTTGATAGCGCACTATACCGTGAAAGAAGATCTTCAATTCTTCAAGCGTTGATCAAGCGCACTTGATACCGCAAATCGGCTTCAACAATCGTTGAATCGAGAGCACTCGATTAACCGAAAGTGGAGATAGGAGATTACACTCAACTACCAATTTGGTGAAAGCACAAATCTAACAAAACAAAAGTTTTTATTCAAATCAACCAAAATCTTACAAATGACACAACCCCGCTATTTATAGAGTTTTACAACACACGACTCAAAATGACAAACACTTAGGTCGGCAACGACCTAACAACTACGACTTACGACCTAACTAAGGTCGTCTGTGACCTACAGACACAACACAGAAACATAGCACATTACAACACATTTTTACAACACATAGATCGGCCTCGACCTAAAATACAACTCACGCAACCTAACTTCAATACACCAGCTTCCATCAGCGACCTAGTATAGGTCCTTAACGACCTACCACTTCACGCGACTTAAGAAATAGCTTTCTGGAAATCTTCAGACGACCTACCCCATGAGCGACTTAAGAAAGGCAGCAGTGAACGACCTAACAACAGAAGGCAGCGACCTAAAATAAAAGCGGCATCCAACTCAGCGACTTAACAAAGTTCGCGACCTAAGGATTTCACGCGACCTAACTAGGTCGTAGGTCGTAGAGCGACTTAACTTAGGTCGTGAGCGACCTAAAACTCCTTCCTTGGAACAACTCCGCGTGCCTCCCTTGTTAGATCGTACGCGACCTATCATAGGTCGTTGGTTCCCTTCTTCCGCATAACTCGCTTCACCGCCTTGCTCCGGTACCTCGTTAACTCGTGAGCGATCTTCCATAGGTCGTGAGCGACCTAAATTGTTACTAGGTCATGAGCGACCTAAGACTTCATCAATCTGGGCATCATTCTGGGCTGCATCATCCTCTCCTGGTTGAGAAAAATTCGTCCTCGAATTTGCGCCCTCTTCTCCCACAACAAACTCATTCCCATGATACGGTATAAGATGTTTAACATTAAACACATCATAAGTATACACATCCTCCGGCAGCTTCAACTTATAAGCGTTTTCATTGATCCGTTTCATAATCGTTACAGGACCAATTTTCCGAGCTTTAAGCTTATTGTATGCTCCCACTGGAAAACGATCTTTCGTTAGTACGGCATATACTAAATCTCCTTCATTAAATTCAACGCTTCTTCGCTTCAAATCCGCAGATCGCTTATACTTTTCATTCGCTTTCTCCAATCGTTTCTGAATGATTTGATGACATTCTGCCAATCCATCAACAAAATCAATAGCCCGTTTAACGGTTCCCTTGGGTTGTGGTACTATCATCAAATCCAACGGCCCCTTTGGTAAACTTGAATACATTATCTGAAATGGACTGAACCCTGTACTACGGTTTATAGCATGATTATGAGCAAACTCCGCTTGACATAATTTCATATCCCAACTCTTCAGATTATCCTTCACCAGACACTGCAACAAATTTCCCAAAGACCTGTTAACAACTTCAGTCTAACCATCGGACTGCGGATGGTAAGCACTACTGAAATTTAGCTTTGTTCCCACCATCTTCCACAAACTCAGCCAAAAATGACTTAGAAATCTAGTATCCCGATCAGAAACAATGGATTCTGGTAAACCATGTAAGCGATATACTTCTTTAAAGAATAATTCGACAACATGGACGGCATCAGCTGTCTTCTTACAAGCGATAAAATGTGCCATCTTTGAAAACCTGTCCACTACAACATATATCGAATCATTTCCCTTTTGAGTTCTCGGTAATCCCAAAACAAAATCCATACTAATATCAACCCATGGTTTAACCGGCACGGGTAACAGCATATACAATCCCGCATTCGTCGCAGTTCCCTTGGAAACTTGGCAAATATGACATCTCTCCACAAACTTTCCAGCTTCCCGCTTCATCAACGGCCAATAATAAGATTGAGAAATCAATTGTAAGGTACGATCTCGGCCCACATGACCTTCCTCATGCAACTCCTTTACAATCTTCATACGTAAGCTGCACTCCGGTATACATAATCGATTTTCCTTAAAAAGAAAACCATCCACCATTACAAACTCATCCGTCTTCCCCTCCTTAACTTCATCTACATACTTCGCAAAGTAAGGATCATCAACAACTAGTTCTGGTAATACATCAAACCCCGTCACCTCTACCTTCATTATAGTCAACAAATGATTTCTTCTGCTCAACGCATCCGCTACACGGTTTGTAACTCCAGATTTATGCTTCACAACAAACGTAAATTGTTGCAGGTACGCAATCCACGATGCATGCCTTGCTGAAATCTTCTCTTGCCCTTGTAGATGTTTCAAAGCTTCATGATCAGTGTATAGCACAAACTCCTTGTGAAATAAGTAATGTCTCCAATGTTTAATGGCTTGTACAACAGCATAAAATTCCACATCATACGTACTATATCTCATCTTCGCTCCTGATAACTTCTCACTGAAATATGCAATAGGACGTCCCTTCTGACTCAACACTCCTCCAATCCCAACCTTGGATGCATCAGTATGTAGTTCAAAGACTAACTGAAAATCTGGTAATACTAGAATTGGTGCTAACGTCAAAAGTTCTTTAATTCGCTCAAAAGCAACCCCTGCTTCCTCCGTCCATGCAAACTGTTTACCCTTCATACAATCCGTAACAGGCGCCATCACACTACTAAAGTGTGGAATAAACCTTCGATAAAATGAAGCCAACCCGTGAAAACTACGAACTTCCGTTATCGTCTTGGGTTGTGGCCAATCTCTAATTGCTTCGACTTTACTCTGGTCCACCTGTATTCCACCTTCCGATACAACATACCCCAGAAACAAAACACTCCTCGCCATAAAAACACACTTCTTTGTAGCTGCATAGAATTGCTCTTCTCGAAGAATAATTAACACTTTTCTCAAATGCTGAACATGCTCCTCTGTACTAGCACTGTAAATCAAAATATCATCAAAGTATACCACCACAAATTTCCCAATGTACGGTCTGAAAATTTGGTTCATCACCCTCATAAATGTGCTTGGTGCATTCGATAGACCAAACGGCATGACCAGCCATTCATACAATCCTTCCCACGTCTTGAATGTTGTCTTCCACTCATCTCCCGGCCTAATTCGAATTTGATGATAACCACATTTAAGATCAATCTTCGAAAACATTACAGACCCACTGATTTGATCTAACAGATCATCTAGCCTCGGCATCGGGAATCTGTATCTGACAGTTATCTTATTCAGTGCCCTGCTATCCGTACACATTCTCCATGAACCATCCTTCTTCGGTACAAGTAATGCTGGTACAGCACAAGGACTTAAACTCTCCTGTATTTGTCCTTGTTCAAGAAATTCCTCTACCTGCCTACGCAACTCTTCATGTTCTTTCGGACTCATTCTATAGTGTGGTTTATGTGGCAACACAGTACCTGGAACAAGATCTATCTGGTGTTGTATATCCCTCAACGGTGGTAATTCCGCTGGTAGCTCCTTAGGAAACACATCGTCGAATTCTTCCAGTACTAGTTTCACTTCTTCAGGTATCTCAACCACTTCACTGCTCTCACGCCCAATTAACAAAAACACTTCAGGCTCCTCTTCAACCTCCTTAACAAACTCCTTCAAGGATAATAAAGTTTTCAGCTCTTCAATCTCCTCCAGTTTGTTTTCTTCTTGTTGTCGCTTCTTTGGAACGAGAGTGATCTTAGTACCTTCAAACATGAAACTGTAACTGTTGGTACGCCCATCATGTTGCACCGCCCTATCATACTGCCACGGTCTTCCCAGCAACAAATGACAGACGTCCATATCTACCACATCGCACCAAATTTCATCTTTATATTTCTTTCCAATTGAAAAATTAACACAAGCTCTACGTCCAACTTTCACCTCTCCTCCTTTTCTCAACCAAGCCAACTTGTACGGTTTTGGATGTTTCTCAGTCTTCAATGCCAACTTCCTCACAGCTTCTGAAGAAATTATATTATCACAGCTTCCAGCATCAATAACAAATTTGCAAACTTTCCCCAGAATAGTACATGTCGACTGAAAAATATTGCTCCTCAACCAACTACAATCCTCCTCTTGCTTTGGTGTCAAACAAGACCTCCTTATCATCAGATTACAACCTTCGTCTCCCGACACTTCTTCTTCCTCCTCATCAGGTGGTGAATTGGAACATTCAGCTTCTTCATCCTCAACCTCCGCTATCATCGTTCGCTTCTTCGGCTTTGGACATTCATTGCTTTTGTGTCCCACTTCTTGGCAATTATAACACTTGAACCCATTATTGACTTTTGTCTTCCCAACCTCATTCATAACTGGTTTTGCAACAGCTTTTGAAACATTAGAACTTCTACTAACACCCTTCACTGGATTGTTGGAATTTGTAAACACACCACCTCCTCGTCTTCCCTGCTTCTCCCAAGCCAACGCCTTCTGGTGTGCTTCCGCCACAGATCTGGGATCAAACATATTTACCATGTCCTGAATCTGTATCTGCAACCCTCCAACAAATATAGCTGTCAATTGTTCCTCTGTCTCCATGATGTCATTCCTTGCAATCAGTTGATAAAATTCATCAGCATAGTTATTCACAGTCTTTGTTCCTTGCCTCAAGTTTTGCAACCTTTGATACATAAGCGATTGATAATTATAAGGTAAGAATGTGGCTTTCATCAATTTCCTCATCTTTTCCCAAGATTCAATCTTTGACTTCCCCATCCGTTCACGTGTAAGTTTGGTTTGCTGCCACCACGCCAAAGCTCTACCCCTCAACCTTGTAGCAACCAACTTCACTCTATGATGTTCTGGAACTTCCTTGAAGTCAAAAATCTCTTCAACATTAGACAAACAATCCAAAAAATCCTCAGCTTGCATTCCACCCTTGAATTCAGGAATTTCAGTTTTCATCCCCGATTCCCATCGTCGATCATCCTCAAACTCTCTATCTCGATTCCGTCCTTGGCCTTGATCTCGATAATGAAAACTTCCTCTATCACCAACTTCATCAACAATAGATGTGCTTCGATAACGATCCCGTCCATCCACAACTCTATGATCACGCCTATCCCTTCTACTTTGCCTTTCATCATCTCGATATGTTTCATTTTCAAATTCTCGATGACTTCGTCTTCCTTGATTAGATTGTGGCGATATTCTCCTTTCTGCCGAAACCAATGGCGAAACCCTGTTTCTACCTTGGTTTGAAATTGGCGATGTTCTTCTTCGGGGTTGATTCATATCCATCATGAGCTTCTCTAACCTTCCAATACCTTCATCCAATTTCTCATTGAATTTGTCACTAATGCGTTGTTCCATTTGTTCAGCATCTTCTTGTCTATACAAATCCTCAACATTTTGATGATGGTTAGCTCTTCTCGGCGGCATGATTCAAAATTGTCACAAACACTTCAATATACCAAATGATGATTACGGCCTTCACTTGCCCTCGTCTCTACTTCAAGCTCGGCTAACACTTCAACTTCGAATAGATTGGCTCCAAGACTCGGCTTAGCTATGATTGGCTAATTCTAGCTCTGATACCAAATGATGCAGCAGCGGAATTACAAAATAATGATTCTGTGATAGTAGCAATCGATGGAATGAAGAATACTGAATGGCCCAAATTCGTTGATCCGAAGATACCGAATTCTAGCTATCTTCGTCACGTTGATAGCGCACTATACCGTGAAAGAAGATCTTCAATTCTTCAAGCGTTGATCAAGCGCACTTGATACCGTGAATCGGCTTCAACAATCATTGAATCGAGCGCACTCGATTAACCGAAAGTGGAGATAGGAGATTACACTCAACTACCAATTTGGTGAAAGCACAAAGCTAACAAAACAAAAGTTTTTATTCAAATCAACCAAAATCTTACAAATGACACAACCCCGCTATTTATAGAGTTTTACAACACACGACTCAAAATGACAAACACTTAGGTCGGCAACGACCAAACAACTACGACTTACGACCAAACAACTACGACTTACGACCTAACTAAGGTCGTCTGCGACCTACAGACACAACACAGAAACATAGCACATTACAACACATTTTTACAACACATAGATCGGCCTCGACCTAAAATACAACTCACGCGACCTAACTTCAATACACCAGCCTCCATCAGCGACCTAGTATAGGTCGTTAACGACCTACCACTTCACGCGACTTAAGAAATAGCTTTCTGGAAATCTTCAGACGACCTACCCCATGAGCGACTTAAGAAAGGCAGCAGTGAACGACCTAACAACAGAAGGCAGTGACCTAAAATAAAAGCGACATCCAACTCAGCAACTTAACAAAGTTCGCGACCTAAGGATTTCACGCGACCTAACTAGGTCGTAGGTCGTAGAGCAACTTAACTTAGGTCGTGAGCGACCTAAAACTCCTTCCTTGGAACAACTCCGCGTGCCTCCCTTGTTAGATCGTACGCGACCTATCATAGGTCGTTGGTTCCCTTCTTCCGCATAACTCGCTTCACCGCCTTGCTCCGGTACCTCGTTAACTCGTGAGCGATCTTCCATAGGTCGTGAGCGACCTAAATTGTTGCTAGGTCATGAGCGACCTAAGACTTCATCAATCTGGGCATCATTCTGGGCTGCATCACTTTACAACTGTTCACAAAGTACGGAAAAAAATGTGAACCGTGAATCTCGGATAATAAATTGGAGTTAACGAATGACAACAGGCAACGGCTGTATTTTGGAATTATAAATGCCAATGACTGTTCAATTTAAAAGATGGAATAGAAATGATGAGTCTGAATTTTAATATTTGGAAATATTAAAGGTAGTAACCATTGGAATCGTCCAGTGAATTTTAATGGTCACAAAAAGCCAAAAGGTAAAGATTTGAGTACCAATACGGTCATCCGTTTCGCGGATTTCGCACCGTTTCGAGCACCGAAACACAAAAACGAATATACCGCAGAGATCAGCCCGACGAGATGATCAAAACGGTATACAAATATCAGTGGTACGATCATCCGATCAAAAGTCGATAATAGGTACCGAAAATGTTGCTTTTCCGTACGGAAAAATCCAAACGGAGCTAGAAACTTCCGAAATTTTCGAAACGAATTACACAATCTTATTCAGAGTGTTCTAAATAAATTTTCTCATGTTGACATATTTAGGTTTCGGAACACTTTTATTATCTTCAATTTTTAACTGATATAAATTGGAATAAAATTAAACTAGAAAATAAACTTTCATATTTTCGGATGAAAATTTACCAGTTGCTATATTTAACTAGACGCATTCCAAATATCAAATTTAAATTTCAAAATTTTATTATTTAAAATTTCACAAAATTCAATTAATTAACTAAATAAAACCACTAAAATATACGGTCGTTACAACCCGGGTATAAAGACTATAAATTTTTCCTCTTATTTAACAGTACATTAAATTGAATATTCATCTTCTCAAAATTATATTTCTAAACACAGGAGAGGTGCGATCAGGAGATTGCTCGCGTGCTTGCAGAGTCTGGCAGAGAGCAGTTGACCGTTGAGGAGACAGACAGGATATTCGCTCGTATTACCGACCCGCCGACCAGAAATAGACAGTATGGATATGGCAATGAAGCAGTAATATTTATTGAATTTAATTAAATCAGTAACCAGTTTATAAATTTTATTGAATATTACGTATAAACTATAACTATGAATTTATTAATATACAAGCCGCGACGCAAGCCGCTTACAATAAACAACAGGTTGAAGAAACAATAGCGGCCCTGCAAGCACAAGTCGCCGAGTTGAACGATTGGAGGAAGACTGGATTGAAGCAGCAACTAGACGAGGCGATTTCTGCTTACTTGGTAGAGCACGGGCCGAATATGCCGTCATCACAGAGATCTGGCGCCGATGATGATTGGGTTGAGTGGTAGCATGTTTTTATATATGTTTTTTGATGAAATTTTGGTTGAAATTTGTAAATATTATGGATATTTGTGATAATGAACGTTTGGAGATGTATGGACGTTTGGAGATGTATATTGATGTTTTGTGGTTCTTAGTTGGACATATTTTTGATGTATATTGTTGTTTGGTGAAGTATATTTGTGGAATATATATGATTGTGTGGATGGATGGCAGAAAAGGGTGCTGGAAATACAGAAAAAATTTACCCAGATTAGCGTCGGCTGGCGTCGGCTAGGGTCGGCCTATTGGTCACTTATTTTTTTACACGTGGACTATGTTTAGCGTCGGCCGGAGTCGGCTAGCCGACTCTAGCAGACGCTAAATTAGGGGACGGACCCGTCCCCTTTGCCGTCACCATTTCACTTGGCGACGAGCTATTTAGCGTCGGCCTTTAGCGACGGCTCGAGTCAGCCGGAGTCGGCCGTAGTTGTCTATAGGCCGACGCTAAACAGAATTATCCTTGTAGTGATTGATTTAAGAGGTTGTACTGGAAAAGAAACAAAAAGACAGATTGATTTAACCAATGGATGTAAGATTCTTTAACATCCAAAGAACATAAATTCTTCATGTCTTTACTTTTTGCATTTCTTTTTTGCATTTTTACCTGTGTTTGAAGTGTTTTTAATTTGGACTAGTTTGTTTAGACATTTAAACCGACAGTTATTGGACGACATACCTTGAGCATCCCATAGCATAATTACTTCATCACGACAATCTAACAAACATTCAATTTGCTAATTCCTAGCCATGTAAGTATTCGGCAATGTGTGTTACTTAAATATTTCAGTGTTGTGAGATCAAAAAATCTCACCAACGCCATAAAATTATTCATCTTTATTAATAATATCATATATTGTTGTTGTTATCGATAATGCAATATATTATAGTTTATTATTCTTAATACCATACATTATTAATTTTAATTAATAATATCATTTATTTTTATTTTTATTTTCAGTACTACATTTTTATTGATTTTTTATATATAATCCATACATTGTGATTATTTATCAGTAATATGAGATATTATATTTTTGTAATAATATACAACCATACATTATTATTTTTATTACCGATACCATTCACCTTTTTTTAATTATAAGTAACATATCTTATATTTCACAACGAATATTTCGATAAAAAAGAGTTTCATAAACAATTCATAACAATGGATTTTACAGATGAATTCAAAGTTACACCTAAGAATTTCTACACCTTTTTTAAATTGTTAGTCATCCTACCTTCCATTACAAATGCAGTAATATTTACATTTCATAAATCATTTAAAACAAACAATTCAACAAAATTGCGGCAACACTTAACTTATTCCCTGTACCATGTGCAAAAGAGTGTACACGATGAACAAAATGAAAGTATTATCATAATTTTATGAACTATTTGATTTGAAATTATTTAAGAACTGTAAATATCTTCGCGTCTGTAACTTGTCCAATACTAGGACAAATCTGAGAAATATCATATCGAATGAATATCAACTTCTATTCTAGTTAAAAACAGATTATTTTTCTAGTTAAAAACAAATTATCTATTTAACGGTCGTATGAGGTACTTAGCACTAGAGCCAAATTAAACATCTGAGGGGTTTAACGAATAATTTTACAATGAAAATGAAAATTATAAATATTATAAAATATATCTATCATACCAATGTCAATACCATTCAATATTATACGAATATCAAATATTTAGTTCGAATGTTGATTCAAAATGTCAAATATACCAATGTTATTTTCAAGATTGTCAAACATACCAATGCCAATTTCATGAATTTAAATATACCAATATTAATTTAATAATTTAAAACATACCAATTTAAAACATCTCAATTTCAATTTGATATACTGATTTAAATATACCGATTTCACAAGTTTAAATACACCAATTTTAAATTTAGTTTTCAATTTCAACTTGATATACTTTCAATATTATACAATTTAAATATACCAATTTTCAATTTGATATACCAATTTCAATACTTTTATAATTTAAAACATATTAATGTTGATTGTGTTTGACAAGGGTTAGTGCTTCGGCTGAGTTCAACAAGGCTGGCTACAATGGCACGATAAGGCTTCGGCGACATGTGGCTTATAAGGACTGGGATTTTGACAATGGTGATGCGGCAGGATTCGGCCATGGCGGAGGGCTTCGGCGATGACGTGCGAGTATTTTTGTATGGAATGTTAAAATAATAAGAGGGGAGGCCGACAATTGGTAAAGTAGGTGTGTCGTAAGGCGTCTCTATAGCATCGGAAGGGTGTCGCAAAACTCCAACACATTTCCAATGCCAAATAAATGTGTTATACACACACACATATATACATATACATACATACATACACACACATGATAATATTCCGACGCCCTGCCTTAGTGTATCGAAATGACGTCGAGATATTAAGTCTGAAAACAACCTTTTTCTTTTAGTGAGTTGTTAGTGAAAATTGTCTACAATGTTGATTAATCTTATGCTCAGTGGAAGCTATCTAGGATCCATTATACATGAAATAAAACAAACAAGTCGAACAATTGAATACAATTCAACAATACGAAAAAAACATAAACGATAATTGGATTGAAAAAAAATTGAACATAAAAATTTATAGCAGTTTCATTATTGACGTAAAGATAATTTTATTACTAATTTTAGAAACTATTACGATGGATGAAAATTTTTAATTGATACGATTGAAGATAAAAACTAACTTTCTCGTCTGTTGAACCCATAGGTAAAGTGATGTATTTACAAGACTTTCAATCCATCAAATCGTCAAATATGAGGTAGACAACCTTCCATGGCTAAGTTGCCAAGTTTGGGATAAAGACGAAAGTAGAAAGCTTCGAGGTCAAAAGAAGCAAGAAACTAACGACAACGACAACATAAGCAAATCCAGAGGAAATTGCATTGTCCAATGAAAGCAACAGGATACATGAGCTATGGAAGCGAAGCAAGCTTCACGAGCAAAGGAAGCAAGTAGTTAACGATTACAACATAAGCAAATCCAAAGGAAATTACATCGATTTGAAGTCTTCTGATACTATCGAAAGCAAGACGAAGACTTTAAAGCCCCTTTGAAGGAAGCACACATAATTTAATTAGAAAATCGAGGCGAATCGCTTCAACACTCTATAATCCTAATTTGTTTTCTCTAAAGGGGACGAAGATGAAAAGAACATGCAGCTATGGTTAGGAGTTGTAATACGAATAAGGGGTTTTGAACGAAAGGTCCATATTTCTGATGGTGTTACAAGAAAGGTCCCTGTAAAAATGAGTATGTAAATTAGGCTCATGTTTTTTCTAAATCAAAAACGCAAGTTAGCTTGCGCTTTTTAAAATTTTCAAAAATTTCAAAATCAGAAAGGGCAAGTTATCTTGCACTTTTCGAAAATTTCAAAATTAGAACTGATAGAAAGTGCAAGTTAACTTGCGTTTTTCAAAATTTTCAAAAATTTCGAAAATAATTTCAAAATTAGAAAAGTGCAAGTTATCTTGCATTTTCTGTCAGAAAAGTGCAATACACTTTGCGTTTTTATTTCTGAAAAATAAAAATCAAATTTACATATTTATTTCTACAGAGACTTTTTTTATAACAACATCAAAAACATGAACCCGCGACTCTTTTCTTGTACGAATAAATGAGAGGTTGGGTAACAGACACACGTTAAACCAGTACACCATCTGTGATTTTTATAAAAATTGCCCCACTATTTTATCTGATCAATATTTTTAAAAGCACATCGGACATTTTGTTACTCTCTCGGTCATCTTCGCCGGTGTTGCCCTAGGCGAAGGTCTTGCTTTCCTTGCCTCCGGCCGGACCTGTCTCCATGTTTATTTACCATTTTCAAAAAAGAAAAAAGGCTAGGATGCCAAGAAATCAAAAATCCAACCGAAATACCCTTCTTAATCTTGATTTGTCGTAAGACATTAATTATTGTTATACTTTTTTTAGTGGTTATATATAGATTTGTTTAGATAAACAAGGTAAAAAACGGTTGAAGTCCATTTTCGCGAGATAAAAAACGATGCAAGTACATTTTCGCCAGTATTGGATTAGCTCTAAGCGGGTTATATTTTTGTTTGGATGTGCGACTCAATAACCATATCAGAAAAATACCACGCACCTAAAAAACTAGGCACTATTAAGGAACTTTGGTTCATTCTTAGGAAGTAATCATTCCAACTCCACAGAGAATCCTTGTAGACTTGACTAGACATATTCTACTTCTCTATCCATCTCGATCTCCCTACAGCAAAACTCATACTGTCTCTTTGGCTCTTTCCTCTTTCGATGTGACTACTCATCCCTTCTTACTTAATTCATTTCGCATTTATGGAACCGACATACGATTGCTTTTTGCTATACTTCCAAACTATATTCCATATTATGTGTACTTTCTTTAACTTTTTCAACTACCAAACTGTTTGCATGGGTTCTTCATCGCACTGTCGGTGGAATTTGCACTGCTTATATATAGTACTTCTTCCATGTATTCTTTCGAATGTACAATATGCACATGCAACATTTCGAATTAGATGCTAAACGGCCACTATTTTGACCTCTTCTACCATAACAATTGAAGTAGTGGGTCTAAATTTGTAAAATATGCAGACAAAATTCTTTCGTGTTTTATATATATTTATAAATCCGTCTTTATATTTCGAATTAGATTTTGATTTACTGGGATATTGTATTACTTGAATGTACGTTAAAGGTGGGGATGTATTTCTCACAAGTCTTTCATATTTTATCACTTACATGTTTTTGACCTCTCAGTATAGAAATACTGAAAAAAATAACATTGACAAGTAGATTAAGCTTTTTTTGGATATCATATCCATTTTGACCACTTAAAACTTTCCAAAGCTTAAAAATAATGCATTTTATGTTAGTAAGAAATCTAGCTCTAGCTAGCTAGCGTATCCTTTTAGAGAAAAGTTGCAGAGAACCCTTTTGAAAACTCATGTACATATTTTCACAGAAGTCGCTTTTGAAAAGTCTGCTGCCATGCATGTGTCAACAAAGTTCGTGAAAGAAAGCATAAATGCATAGTTGGTTTTTTGATACCAGTAATTTAATTTGATGCTTTTAGGCTTAGATTATATTCATTTGTAAACTGAACAATGTGCTTTTTTTCTATTTTCAGCTATGCACGTATTTTTCACGCAAGTAGCATGCTCTTTACTCTCTTTCAGAAATTAAAGTTTGCGTGAAGTATGATACATGAGATGTGAAATATATGTATGTATTTATTGTATACTTTGTACCAGGCCTCATAACTGTACATGTGGCTCTAGCTGTACTGTCTTCAAAGCTGGCAATCCCATTTTGTAACACTTTTAACTTGCAAAAATCAAACTATGAATTTGTTCGATATCAAAACCTAAAAATAAAATTGGACGTGCTCTTTTTTAACCTACTTTAGTTGTTTAAATTCCCTTTTAACCAACAGTAGTAAGATGCATTGTTCATTAGTTCACCTTTGGGAATATGTATCATAGTTTAGAATTTAAAAACATGATATAAATCGTTTATATAATTTTTTTTATTGCTTATAGGTAGAAAGTTTTAAACTTCTTTATTATTATTGAGAATCCACAGCAGGAAATAATGTTTTGAATTCATCGCGTAATTACATTTGAAATTTCAATCGTCGATGTAAGATCTCAAGGATTAATAAACACAATAGATGTGAAAATTGCAAAAAGATTGTATATCTTTTTTCCTATTGGTCATTTGAACGGGTTCATGTATAATTGAGAATGTCAGAACAACTTTATCGACCATTCTCTCTCCACATATAACTTTTCAGTCAAACATTGCTTTAAATTATTTCTATTATAATTCTATATTATTTAAATATTCCTTCTTCCTATATAAAGCCTTCACAAAGTAGCTACAAGGCTTCAACATACGCTGATAAGTATTTGTATGCTTCTTCTTCCTCTTCTGTTTAAAAGAATGGCTTCCAAAGTTCTGCGGGGATCTCCCAACTTTTCCAAACTGAAATCTTTTATGCCCCTTACTATTCGGTCTAGCATCTTCAAAAAGAGATGGAAGGTTCCATATTCATCTTTTGGTGCCTGCATTTGACGCTATCCTCGCTGAGCTTCTATTTTTGTTCTCTTCCTCCTTCCCTCTTCACAGATTTTCTTGATCTTGCAAGACTTATTGCATGATTTTCACCTCTCATGCAAATTTTCCACCATTTCTATCTCATATCCGTTTCTTTTGCTTTAATCTTCCATCCGTTCTTCTTTTCTCTTGTCTATCCCTCCCGAGCTTTAATTTTTAGCAATTTGACACTATATTACTTTATGCAAGTGATAGTTCATTGGCAAATGATTGTAAATTTACATTGTTATGATTAGTTTGTTAGAATTATTAAGTTGGTGAAATTTAGGTGCTGGTGTTTTTATTTATGTTTCAGCAAGTGAAGTGACTTTTGTGTGTTAATTTCGCTTTTAAGTACATCTGCCTGACCATTACATTATTTGCATCAATACAGATTTTCATAATTTGCAGAGATTATCGGCACCAGATACAGAAATTCAAAATGATTATAAAGGAGAAATAAATCATCTACAGGATACACTTATAATTCTATAACATATGTTTGTACTACAATCCACTCAGTAAAAGCATAACAATGTACACTATATGCTATACCACAGCTTTAATGCAAGCATATAACACAAGAAATAAAGATCCAAGCTCAATTTTCAGTAAACTTAATAATCTCACATCATATATAAAACATGATACAATCTATCAATCAAAAAGATACCAAGATCTTCTGCTACTACTCTCTCCATGCGAAGCAGACCGAGGCAACCTGGGCCTGGCAGTACAAGTAACAAGGCAGGGGCTGGTCTCAGCTGCACCCATGCAGCTCAAAGACCTGAATGAAGATGAACCCAACTGTGGGAATTTGGTGCAGTTCAAATCTGGTTTGGTCAACTTAGCAACTACAGGTGAGCTGTTGTCTCTTTGTTCGGAACAAACAGATGGGAAAGCTGTACACAGAGTCAAAGACAGGCTTGTTCTATGATTCTCCCTTGCTGGAGTAGTGCCTGAAAGTTTTGTGAATGAGATGATCGGTTTGCGGCAGAGTGGGCAAGTGATTGAGCCCGCTGGGCCTGTTGCATGGACCGTTGTGTTTGTTGCACACAGGTACAGAGCGCATTTAGTGCAGAACTCATGGCCACAGTCTGCAATCAGTGCTGAAATCAGTTAATATTTCTAATGTTTACATAACATATCAATTATCAAAATAATACTAAACTATAAGTATGACTCAAAGATAAACTTATGGCCACAGTGTGGGTTGATAATTCACAAGGGAGCATAAGATTCAAAAAAAAATTGTGTTTTTTGAGCCAAATATTATTTTGACGTTGAAGAGAATTAATGTTAATCTACATTTTAGTGTTCAAATTTCCTTTCAATTCAGTTAAAGAGATAAGGAAAATGTTCAGTTAGCAATTGACAAAGAAAGTTTTTACAATAAGGTAATAATTAAATGAGCTATTTTGATATAGTAAGACTAAATTTTTAGTTAAAACTTATTACTAAATGGCTTTTTTAAGTTCAGGTTATTTCTATATTAACTCTTTTCTTTTTTCCCGACTGGAGTGTCTTCTGGCCCATTTGATTCTGGAAGGGTCTTGATATGAATACGGGGTTAGTTGCATGACATGAACATAATGTGCAGAAAATAAACTAATTGATAGCAATCCTTGGATATGAGGTTTACCAGTAAGTTAAAAGTGTGCATACATCCACTAACCTATGTAAATCTGGCTGTATTAGCCAATTTAGCCTTATGGGCAAAACTATCAAAATACAAATATTTTACATGCATTAATGTGTCTAAAATGGCTAGGTAGAATTTCGAAAATCAATTAAACAGAAATCCTGTAAGCATATATTGTCAATTTAGTGCAAGAGATGAAACTGAATGAGCCCAATTATAGTGTTTTTTCCCCTTTTAATGAAAACTTTCATTAACATTCAGAGGATGAGTTGACAAAACATAATCCAATTATTTACAAAAATTGAAATTTTCAATAATGAATCACCAAAAATATTATGAATGTCAAAAAATATTGGAGACTTGCCATAAAACAAATAGAGAAGGTGCATATGTTTAAGAGCAATCTACCTTCAGATGACACGTTGCATCTTCTTTCTAAGCAAACAGAACAAGCATCCATTTTACATGCATTAATGTGTCTAAAATGGCTAGGTAGAATTTCGAAAATCAATTAAACAGAAATCCTGTAAGCATATATTGTCAATTTAGTGCAAGAGATGAAACTGAATGAGCCCAATTATAGTGTTTTTTCCCCTTTTAATGAAAACTTTCATTAACATTCAGAGGATGAGTTGATAAAACATAATCCAATTATTTACAAAAATTGAAATTTTCAATAATGAATCACCAAAAATATTATGAATGTCAAAAAATATTGGAGACTTGCCATAAAACAAATAGAGAAGGTGCATATGTTTAAGAGCAATCTACCTTCAGATTAGGAATGGCAATGGGGCGGGTTGGAGCGGGTTTTTAGTGCCCCATACCCGACCCGGATTTTTTAGACCTTGCCCCAGACCCGCCCCGTAGACCCGGTGCGGGTCTGGAATTTTGCCCCGTACCCGAGACCCGTACGGGTCAGGGTAGACCCGACCCGCCCCAAGACCCGATGAGTCTCTATGCATTGATTCAAAATTATGTAGCAACGTGCATATATTTATTTGTTTATACTCATTATCACCAAATATACATGAAATAAAAATAACAATGTGTCTATGGGAAGTTAATAAAAATGATGTCTACAATAATAATTCAGAAAATATATACATATGTTATTGTATAATTATCAATGACGCAACTTAATACTCTAATTTTTTCTATAGATATTGACTGGGACATTTTAATATCCATTCTAGAATCACTTATATCTAAAAAGATTAATAAATCATTATAGTAATAAAGCGGTTTCATAAGATGTTAGTAGTGCGGGTCGGGTTGGGGCGGGTCGGCCAAGCCCCGACCCAACCCTAGACCCGGAGTACTCAAGAACGGGTCACGGGTCTACCCGCCCCAATGACCCAATGGGGCGGGTCTTGACGGGCCAAAACAGGGGTGGGTCGATCGGGTTTGGACCCTAGACCCGCCCCATTGCCATCCCTACTTCAGATGACACGTTGCATCTTCTTTCTAAGCAAACAGAACAAGCATCCATGCATGCCGGGGACCGGACAACGTCTGTATTTCTCCAGCCACATTCTCTGAAATACATGTTTCATACTATAAATATGTGACATAATGGATTAATCATTAATGCACTCTTTAAAATAATAGCATTCGGACTGATAGTACAAAAAAATAGTAAGCTATGGTAAGCTTGGTTATTTATAAATTTCAATAAATACTTGTTCAAATTATAATCATAGTCAAATATTTTCTGCAGAATTATGTACTTATAAATGTCTATGTGTTAGATACGTAGGAAATTTCCAGCCTACTCTTGGGTCAGTGGAACCTAATTTAGTTGTTGAAGAACTAAGCACAACACATTGAAGTTGGGAATATTACCAGACACCAATAAGCAACATTATCAAACTTATGACATGACACATACAATTACACCACGGAATGATGGAGTGCTAACTTCGACCGAACTTTGTTGTCTTTATCAAGAAAATGCTGTTGAAAAAAAAGTGATGCAATATTGGATTTTGATGTTTTGTTTAGTCCCACGTCTCGGGATAAGTTCAATCCCAAGTTTCAAAGTCTATGTTTAAAGAAGTCCATGTAATAAAAATAATTGTATCTCTTCGTAATCTTCTTCCTACTAATTAATAAAAATTCTTTACACCTTAGTGGACATACACTATTACATTAATTATTAATTGGGCAATGTCATCTTTGTCATGAATAAACACTGATAATTCTATTTGTTTGTTTCACAATTTCTATATTTGATCCTATTTGTTTCCGCATCAGTGTTGTTGGGTAATATTAACTTGGAATGATAAACCCCAACAATCTAGTATTAGAGCATCTAGATTGGTTTATAGAAGGTATAAGAAAGTATGGCAGAAAATGGGGCTACCCATGTTGTAACAAGACCTTAAGGTTCTTATATTGCATCTGGGTCTCAATTGGCAATAGAAAGTTGTAACGGATAAAGACTTCAAGAAGTGGCAATAAAGGATGAAGGCTATTCTATAAAGGAATATGGTTCGTCAAATAGTTTTTGACATTGAGGAGTTACCGACTGAAATTTCTGCCGCGGAAAAGAAAGAGATGAAAGAATGGACGTGTACTATTCTACAGCCGGACGATGAAAGAAAATGTTATCTCGTAAATTAGCTTGGAAATCACTGCCAAAGGAATTTGAACCAAACTGAAGAATCTCTATATAACGAAATCAATGGTTTGATTCTGCTGAAAACATTTTTCACCATGAAGATGAGAGAGGGTGCTTCAGTGAAGACGCATCTTAGTTTCTTCGATGATTTTGTAATGAAGATGAAGACTGTGAACTTGAAGGTGGATGAAGAACAGAAAGCGGTGCTTCTTTTGTGTTCCCTTCTGCAACGTTATATAGGTTTCGCTAACAGTCTAATTCATGGAAGAGACACTTTGACCGTAGACGATGTGAAACCGGGTCTTCTATCTGAAGACTTGACGGGTCAGATGAAGGAGATGAGTGAAGGAAGAGGAGGAAGCAGTAATCATGGCCTATTTGTTGAAAAAGAAAGGAAGGAGAAGAGGAGTTGGAATTCTAGGGTGCGTTCCAAGTCTAGAAAATCCGAAAATGGTTGGAAATGAATGTCTAGAGATGGAAAATGTCACTATTGTAAGAAACCGGGTCATTGGAAGAAAGACGGTTTGGATTTGAAGAAGAAGACTGAGTATGGATTTTCATCAATTGCGTTGGAGAAGACTAGGGGTGTTACGGTTGCGGTAACCGTCATTATTACCATCAACCGTAACCGTTGTTGACGGTTATAAATTTTTGTAACCGTTACCGCAACCATCTATGATGGTTAACCGTCGTATTTTCAATTTTAAAGCATATCGTATATATATTTTCAATTATATGCATTATTGATGATAAATTGATACATCTCTAACTGTTTTTTACAAATTTATTTATTTGTTTATAGAACGATCAATATGCATGCACATATCATTAGTTCATTAAGACACATTATTAATGTTCAAGCTATTCCTTTAACTTAAATTGCTAATTTTTATACTTTAATGTTAAATATTACATAAAACAATCATGTACGGTTGGTATGGTTAACCGCGGTTTTCAAAATTTTCAACCGCTACCGTAACCGTTACCGTTATAGACGGTAACCGCATGAACGGTTGGTATGGTTGAGCGGTTGAGCGATTCAACCATAACAGCCCTAGAGAAGACTATATCCGATGATGTGTTGACTGCAACGGTATATGATGTATCAGACTATCAGATGCCAAACAAGAATTATTTCAGCTCTTTTGTTGAAAAAGACGGAAGTGCAATCCTTATGTAAAATGATGCTAGCTATAGAGCCATGAGAGATGATACAGTTCGGATTAGGATGTTTGACGGAGTGATACGCTCTTTAACAGGTGTCCGCTAGGTTACAGGTCTTCGGAAGTCATTGATTTTTTTAGGCAGTTGGCATCCATAAGATGTAAGCTGACTATGGAGAAGGATGATTTAAAGGTTTCTAGAGGTGCATTTGTTTTCATGAATGAAGATATGTTTCGAAATTTGTATTTGCTGAAGAGATTCACAGTTCTTGGAGAGTTTTGTGTTGCAGTGGATAGTTCTCATGTTTTGGATGCCAATAGACTTTGGCATCTAAGATTGGATCATATTTTGAAGAAGGATTTAGAGTTGCTTCATAGTCGAAAGATGATCAAACGAGAAAGCTTCGACAAGTCGGAATTTTGCTAGGAGTGTGTGCTGGGAAAGCGGACGAAGGTATCTTTTGGAGTTGGACTTCATAGATCGGAGAGAGTAGTACTTCATTATGTGCATACAAATGTTTTATGTCCAGTAGCTACCGCTTCTATTGGGGGAGCGAAGTATTTTATTTTCTTTATTAATGACTTTTCTCGAAAAGTTTAGGTGTATGTGATGAAGGCCAAATCAAAAAGGTTTGAGAAGGGTAAAGCTTGGAAAGCGCTAGTTAAGAATCAATCTAGTTGTATGTTGAAGGTGCTTATATCTGATAACGGCTGTGAATTTGTTTCTAAGAAAGTTCTCAATTTTTTTAAGCAGCATGGTATTCAAAAACATTTCATTACATCAGGAAACCCGCAATTCAATGGGGTTGCTGAAAGGATGAATCAGACCCTACATGAGAAGGCACGTTGCTTGAGATTGACAGTGAGCTTATCTAGAGGTTTTTGGGCTGAAGCTTTATCGACGGCGGCACATATTATAAATTGAATTCCGTGCTCAGCCACAAATGAGAAGATTCCGAAAGAGAAGTTGAGGGGTAAAGCAGTGTATCTTGCTTACTTTCGTATTTTTGGTTGTCCTATGTATATTCACCATACAAATGATGATAAGGTTGAAGTTAGAGCGTACAAGGACATATTTATGGAATACATGGATGGTATCAAAGGATATTGCTTTTGCAACCCTGTTGATATAAAGATTGTGCATTCTAGACATGTTGTTTTTGATGAATCTACAATGTTCGATCCTAAGAGGAATTACCTACCACATCAGATGTGTAACGACCCGTAAAATTTATTGGTTTAAAGTATATTTAACTGGAAATTTGTAAAATTTTTAAACAATAAAATTTGAAATTAAAAATTTATTATTTAGAATACGTCTATTTTAATATAGCAACTGGTAAATTTTTATCTAATAATATTGAAGTTTATTTTCCTGTGAAATTTCATTTCAAATCAAACCGGTTAATAACAGTGAATTTAAAAGTTTTCCGAAACCAAAATATGTCAACAGGAGAAAATTTATTCAGATTATTCTGAATCAGACTGCGAAATTCGTTTTTCCAAATTTGGACTTCTATTGCTCCGTTTATCTTAATTCTGACAAAATAGCAGCATTTTCGTACCGATATCGACTTTTGATCGGATGATCGTACCGCTAATATCTGTATGCCGTTTTGATCGTCTCGTCGTGCTGATCTCTGCGGTATATTTATTTCTGTATTTTGAGGTCCGGTACGCGACGGAAACAATAAAACTGTGTGACGTATCGGTACCGAAATGGAGACTTTTAACTTACCGTGCCTTTTCAAAATTCAAACATGATGTCCAATCAATCAAGAAATTAATTAATTGCTTTAAATCTTTTAGCTGAATCAATGTGAGCTGTTGACGTTTCCTTTCCTCTCCCATTGTTTATTTTTCGGTACGTTTCACATTCTTTTCTCTGCCCTTTCCTTTAATATATTCATAGAAGACTATTTTAGATCTGCATTTGCTTTCTCTTCCAATCTCGTACCATTCCACAACCCATCCCAACAGCTTTCACCATTCCTCTTTCCTATTCGAGCCTCCACGTCCACCTGTCACGGCCTCCACCCTCAACCTTTCACTAGCCATCCAAGTAGGCAGCCCCTCATCTCCTTCCACCCTCGAGCAGCTCCTCCTCCCCACGCAATCCGACCTAGTTTCCCACCAAGCTCATCTTCGCCCTTTACATAACCTCCGCCAACTCATTCTATCGACCGACCTCCTGACTCACCCACCACGGCAGCTTCCCCACGTCCTCATCTTCACCGTGCCTAGGACCAGCCTCTGCCTCCATGCCTCCTCCGCTCAGGCCGAGCTCTCCCCTGCTCTCTCTCACGTGCCGTCCTTTCTCTCGACCACATCAGACCTGCTTGCTCGTATCCCTTGTTGCGTGCATATTGATGTGAGTTTATACAATGATTTTTATTTTTATTGTTTTCTTTCTCTTACGTTCTCGGATCTAGGCTATTTTAAAATATGCCCTTGTATATATAAGGTTATACTGTATTTTATAACAGTTGTTATACTACATAAATAACATTTTGGTTTACATGAGTTTTTATATATATTTAACTTGTTTATATCTCCGGTTTTTGGTCTTATATATATGGATATTGGTTTACAGTACTTCCCATATATGTATAAGTATTGTTAAGTGATGATATATATAACAATGGAAGTTTATGCTATATGTTTGAGAGGTTTTTTCCTTTTGAAACAACTTTAATATTTATGATCTATATGCGGCCTATATATACATTATATATATATATATATATTTATATTATATTATTATTTTGGTTTATATAAGATATGTTAGTGGTAATACACGTACATGAGTTAAAACTGTCAGAGTATATGTTATTTTAAAAGTTAGTTATATTTTATATACAGGGAAGTGTATATATGATATTGGAATTACAATGATTCGTATTACAGTAGTATATAGTTGATTTTTTTTAGATAACTTGGATAATAGTTAGTTTGTATAAAAATGCTATTCATAAGTATAGTACGTATATCAAATGAGTTGTGTTTCAGTTTCTATATTAGTCTGTTAATGTTACTTAGTGTAGGTATATATCTATATACAGTTTTTATAAAGTTGCTTATAGGTAGATATTCTGTTATATCCTGTTATAGTGGCTTATAGCATATATTTATGAAAAATATATAATGTTTATAGCATGTGTTATATAAGTAAGTTTCATATAAAAGGAGATATTAAATAAGTGCAACAGTATGTGTAAATATAGTCTGCAAAATATATATTTTATATGGGTTAGTGTATATGGGTCAATTTATATATGTGTTTAATTATATAAGATTGTATCATAGATTTGTTTATATAGTTGATAAAGTTATATAGTTTATATATATTAAAAAGCATATGAAGTTTCGGCAGTATGTATATTTGTATACATGTGTTGCAATATAGGTGTGTTAAAATATATGTTATTACAGTGTATATATTTTAAGTTCTGATGTATATATATGCTATAGTATATATGAGTTTATTTTTAGTAAAATATATTAAAGTATATACTTTCGGGTTTAAGATTTTCCTTCATCTACAGTTTATAGTTTTTTTTTATCTTCGTACTATTAGGAATATTTACCATCTTAAATAGACATTTCATGGTTGTGTTTTTTGTAACTCAATGTGTTTTGATAACTATATTAAAGTAAATTTATATTGATTTCAAAATATAAGTTGCTTATATATATATATATATATGTTATATGGGTAGTATATAAGGGTACTTGTATATATATGTACAAATTTATGTAAGTATATTCTAGTTTCAAATATATAAGCGAATTTTGTTTTCATGGATTTTTATTTTATTGATTGAAATTAAGCTTTTGATTTGAAAAAAAAAATAGAGTATTTTAAATATATGCTGATCTTAATATATGTGCTTAATTAAAACAATGATTTTAATATAAAATTTGTTGTTCCTATTAAACCGATTCTGATCGTCTCCATCTATTCCTGTCATCAGCTTTGATCATTCAATTCGTGCCCATCTCACTTTGCTCTGGATTTGTAGCTCAATTTCATCGTCTATTTCTCTAGCCACGAAAGGTGAGCAATCACTCACGATTAACGTTCTTTTATTTATTAAATTTGATTTCAATTGAAACGACAATTGAAATATGCTGCTGTAGTTATTTAAATTGTTATATATGCTATTATCTGTAACTGTTCACCTGTGGGATATGACACCATATCCTATTGTTTATGTTATATTGTTATTGATGATATATGCCTGTTGTTATAGTTTATATTATTTGTTATCACTCTGCAAGTTCCCTGTTAGTATAGAAATCACTATGGGTTGAAATGATACATACCCGAACGGACTTTAGAATAGGAGAATTTCGTTATGGGTTGAAATGATAAACCCAAGCGATTTTCATTTGAATTGAAATTGGGATTACGGGTCGAAATGATATCTACCGTATATATTTAAAATTTCGGATTGAAATGATAAATATCCGTATCACTTAACCATATGATAAATATATATACAAACACCGTTGGTCCATATATATATATAAATATTTTGAAATTGAATCCTATGGTTTTGGAAAGAAATATATGATTTTATTAAATGTCGAGCCTTAAATTATTATATATAAATGGAAATGATTTATATGGATTTAATATATAATATGGTTAAGTACTTATATCTATATTTCAAATAGATTTTGGTAAAAGTTTGAATAAGTTAAGGTTAGGAAGATAATTTGAATTTAGTTGAAATTGATTCAATAAAGAATTTTATTTAATTTAACCGATTAGAAACTTATTGAAATTGAGATGTAAGATATTATTTATAACTTGGGTTTGATTTATAAATAATTTAATGAGCATTTATTGTTTAAATAAAGTTTAAGGAAATACTTAGTAAAATGTGATTTAAGGCTAGTAAATGATATTGAATCTATTAAGTGAATATTCCCTGATTAAATAATAATGAAGTTAAATCAAGAGCTATATGAAACTGTTAAATCTAACTTTGAAAATGTTGAATATTAAAGCTTTGAAATATATTGAAAAATAAAGGGTATATTTAGAACTGAATTAAATTGAAGAATTGAGCTTTGAATAAATTTGAATTTGGAATTTGAAGTTTATTTGAATCGATTTGCGAGACTTGAGGAAATATTAAATACTTCACTTTTTAAATCATTCAATATGTATATATACTATTTTGGAAAATAGATATATTTGAAATGAAATGATATTTGGGTTTTGAAGTATAAATTTAATTGAAATGACCACGGTGTTATAATGTATATTTCCACCTTGTAGATAGTTCTGAAAATCCTTAGAGGATGGTTATCCCAAACATCCTTTAAGTTACTTGTATTTCAGTTGAAATTTCACTTGAGTTGGATTTATTTATATAAGAATGTTAATCCTGACTCGAGTGTTTTGTATTTTGCTTTACGCTCGGGTCAGACCGAGTGATACAGCAATTGAGACTCACCTTTGGAGTTTGGAGCTTCATTTGGAGATCCAACCATCAATTCAGCTTTCAGCTTTCCAGTTGATGCTTTCCAGTTGATTCGTTCAGAGAGGTCATCTATTCGTACTGAAGACTTCACTGTATTTGAGATATTCTGTTGTAATTTATTTTAACTCTGATGTTTATATAGTAGCTTCATGAACTACTATTTTATCTATTCCGCTGCGTATTATTGTATTACTCTGTGTCTGTGATTCTGTGATTGATTTATTTACTGCATATGCTGAGTTTTGCCAAATTTAAATTAACAATCTGATATTTTGAATTATTCAAGTCAGACATGTGTGGATTTATTGTCGATTTGAATGGTCCAAAATAGCGGGTCGTTACAGTTGGTATCAGAGCTTTGGCTCTAGGCAAACTTAGCATATATTGTAAATTTATTTACAGAATCACTTTCGTTCGAGTTTGAATCCCTTCCTTTTGACTCGATTTCCTCTGAACTTTGGAATGTTCCTTGCGGTTCCAAAATTCATTATTATCTCTCCCTCTTTGTATTCTTGTGATTCTGGAGTATCCCATAACTCCACTTCGAATGATCTCTATAAGAATAGGAGATCCCACCAATCTTTGAATGATTTGTGAAGTGGTGAAACTCCTTCACAATTGGCATTGATTCACCGGAGATTCCTATATCTTTGGTTTAGATGCCGCTATCTCTTGCGATCGAATGTTGATTTTTCTTGGAATTCTGCATCGATCTTGTTCCTGAAGTCACGGTTGGCCCGGTTAAGGTCGTCCGCGATTTATATAAGTATATTCATCTTCTATTTTGAAATTTAATTATCTCATTTTCGTCCGAGCTTAACTTCGAATCATAATTCTATTTGATTAAGAGTTCCTCTAATTTGAATCTCTATCTTTGTTTGAACTCCATTCTTAAATCATCTTTTGAATAGTCGGGTTTGTTTGTATTTTGAATTTGTTTTATATATCGAAATTATTATTTTGACAAGTATGATTATATTATACATATAAAAGTGAAATGTTTTCGATAAAGATTTAATACCCTTTTTAAAAATGAGAATTTGAGGTTTCGAAAGGATTTGTAATTTTGAAAAATTATATAAGAAATTTGGTTTATCTAAAAATGATTTATGACTAAAGGATTTTAAATTTGAAATTCGAGACTTGAACTCCGGTATTTTGAAATTGGTTTTAAGTTTTTGAAATATATAATAATAATATGATTTAAAAGTATTTTCCGAATGAGAAATGTTTCAAATGATTTTAATAAGTTTCGAATGATTTCAAAGAAATTTCAAAGGAGGTTTGAGAAAATAGAAGTCCAGAACTCACTTATGTCGCTGGAAAATAATTTCGGGGATGAGTGCACGCATCATCGACATTGATTTTCGAGTTTCAGAGTGAGGGATAGGCCACTTAAATAGCTTTGCTATGCGAGTGATTTTGCGAAACCAATTTTGATTCCAAATTCCGAAGTAAGATTTGATATTCAAAGTATATATATGTATATATATTTGAAATGATTTGAAGTAAACCGGTGTTCATTCCTTGAGTTTCGGATTTGATATAATCCCATATATTAAAATTGATTTACTGATTTGTTGATTTCCAACTCTTGAATTTGAAAATGATTTCTTCAACTATTTCGAAGGTTCGAGCACTTCCAAATCAAGGTTAACTTTTCAAAGCTAAATTTTTGAAAAGCATGAATTATTTGATAAAGTGTATAAATTTGTTTGAATGTTTAAGTATGAAGTAATATGATTTAAATAAGTTGAAACTGTTTTGTTAAGTAAATGAATAAGGCTATTTTGAATTTTTTCTAAATATGGAATTTAGATTTGAAATGTTTTGAAAGAATTTGGGCTTCAATATATTTTGAATAAAATTTAGTTAAATGTTTTAATTTAGTAACATCTTTATGAAACTATATATTTAACAAGTTGGAATAAATATATAAGTTGTACGTATGCTGTTTATTCGCATAATTGATTTGATCCAAGTTTGAGTATACAAGTTCGAGGTGGATTAGACCATTTCGTGTTAGGATTTTTCATCCGATTCTTGATGGCGAATATTTGATATGGATTTTGGGCTTGATTCTTGAATTCTCTATCGTAGTATATGGCTATGCAAGGAGACCGATGGCTTCTAGTCGAAAAACTATATCGAAATCCGCATTAGGGAAGTCGAATGGACAATACTAGTTCGAAAGCAAACTTGTGTGATCAAGCGAGCGACCAAATGTGATTTTGCGAAATGATGACGTATGTACATCTTATATCCTAATATCATTGATATATTTTGACGCTGAAATTGAAAGCTGTCAAGTAGAATATCTTTGCTTACTAAAAGAAAATTTCCAATTTAAATTACAAAGATATATAACCCATAAAAGCAAAGATATTCAACCCCATATGGCTCTTCATACAGCGAAATTTATTTTGTAAAATTTGAACCTTATAAAAGACGGACCTTACGTAAATATAGATGATTTTGAAAACATTTGATTTTGGAAATGAATTGGTTGACTTAAAATTATATTGATTTGGAAATTTGGATTTATTTTCTAAATCTATTATTTTGGAAACTTTGGAACTAAAGATATTTAATTTGAGAAGAAATAATTTGGTGAAATTGTATATGATTTTGAAATTGAACTGATATTGAAACAAATTGAAATTTGAGAACCTTATGTTACTAAAAACTTGATTTGGGAGTTGTCGAACTTATATAAAATTGATTTGTATGAGTATGAAACTGATTCGAAAACTATAGATTTGAAAAGGTACTCAATTTGAAAGTGAAATCTTATATAATTGAAGTCTATATAAGTATGATTTGATATACTATTGATTTTGGAAAGTATTTGATTTGAAAATTTAAACCTTATATATAATGGATTTTATATAAGTACGATATTAGAAAGTGATTTGAAAAGGTACTATATGATACATATTTTCGAAGTAAAGATATGGAAAGTGCCTTCTGCTTGATATCCGATTTGTGGCCACATCTTGGATTCATTCTATCGATATTATTCTCTCTGATTTTGGTTTTCCGGATATGATACTCGAGTGTCCTTCGAATTCCATGGCGTTACCCATGGTCTTATTGTTCTCTCGTGACTGCACAGCGCAACTGCCTGGCTGAGTCTTGCCTAGGGGTACGGATTGTTTCCTGGGGGATCCAGGCGTAACCATTGTGTATCCTGCAATCTGTGTAGGTCGCGAATAGTAGCGCAAATGCTTGGCTGAGTCTTGCCTGGGGGTACGGATTGTTTCCTGGGGGATCCAGGCGTAACCATTGTGTATCCTGCATTCTACTAGTCATCATGGCGTAACTCGCAGGGCTGAGAAAGCCTACGGATATGGATTGTTTCCTGGGGGAACCAGGCGTAACCATTGTGTATCTGCGAACCATGGTTAGACAAAGGTTTTGTTCGTTTTGATTGGATTGTACTTTCCATATCTGTTTTAAAAGTTTTTCCAGTATTTTCACTGGGTGTTGAAACAGGTCTACCAAGTACCTGGAGAATTCTAGTTTTGCGCCTGATCAACGCACTACCAGAGTCTACAGGAACAAGGATAAACCTGTTGAAACATCGAGTTATAAAAGTATTTTCGAAAGGAAATTTATTTCGACTATAAAGGTATTTTATTATAAAGGTATTTCGACTATAAAGGTATTTTTTTATAAAGGTATTTCCAATAAAGAAATTTTGAATTAATATTTGAAATTGAAATCCTAATGGTTTGAATTAATTATTCATGCCCGATACTAATCTTTTGAATCTATCTCATCTGCTCACCTTTATTTATTCACCTATATTCTGTTTTCCAAGTCCCTCTTCTCCTTGTTGACTATATCCCTTTAAATATTGTTTATTTATATACCACATGGTTTAATAGAAAATTTTAGTGTTATAAATATTTTAGAAGTTATTAATTAAATAAAACAGATTTAAAGGAATGATTATTGATTTATTAATAATATTTGAAAAGTATTTTAGATAAAATTAATAAATTTATGAATTGTGGATTTAATAGCCTCTTTGTAAATATAAGTAATAATGTAAATAATTGTTTTCAAATGGTTTTCATATATTTATAAAGTTGTTATTTAAACATATAAATGGTATTTATAAAGGAAGCAAGAAAATTTTACAAATGGATTTTTTTTGAAAGGTTTTAAAGTATATAAGATAATTGAATTGCAAATGAAGTTTTCAAATTTAAGTAAAATTTATATAGTTCAAATTAATTGTTTAATTTTGACTTTCAATCTACTTTTATTTCTAGTTGTTCTATTCCCCTACCTCCTTCCTTTTCGGGGACGAAAAGTTTTGAGTGAGGGAGAGTGTAACGACCCGTAAAATTTATTGGTTTAAAGTATATTTAACTGGAAATTTGTAAAAATTTTAAACAATAAAATTTGAAATTAAAAATTTATTATTTAGAATACGTCTATTTTAATATAGCAACTGGTAAATTTTTATCTAATAATATTGAAGTTTATTTTCCTGTGAAATTTCATTTCAAATCAAACCGGTTAATAACAGTGAATTTAAAAGTTTTCCGAAACCAAAATATGTCAACAGGAGAAAATTTATTCAGATTATTCTGAATCAGACTGCGAAATTCGTTTTTCCAAATTTGGACTTCTATTGCTCCGTTTATCTTAATTCTGACAAAATAGCAGCATTTTCGTACCGATATCGACTTTTGATCGGATGATCGTACCGCTAATATCTGTATGCCGTTTTGATCGTCTCGTCGTGCTGATCTCTGCGGTATATTTATTTCTGTATTTTGAGGTCCGGTACGCGACGGAAACAATAAAACTGTGTGACGTATCGGTACCGAAATGGAGACTTTTAACTTACCGTGCCTTTTCAAAATTCAAACATGATGTCCAATCAATCAAGAAATTAATTAATTGCTTTAAATCTTTTAGCTGAATCAATGTGAGCTGTTGACGTTTCCTTTCCTCTCCCATTGTTTATTTTTCGGTACGTTTCACATTCTTTTCTCTGCCCTTTCCTTTAATATATTCATAGAAGACTATTTTAGATCTGCATTTGCTTTCTCTTCCAATCTCGTACCATTCCACAACCCATCCCAACAGCTTTCACCATTCCTCTTTCCTATTCGAGCCTCCACGTCCACCTGTCACGGCCTCCACCCTCAACCTTTCACTAGCCATCCAAGTAGGCAGCCCCTCATCTCCTTCCACCCTCGAGCAGCTCCTCCTCCCCACGCAATCCGACCTAGTTTCCCACCAAGCTCATCTTCGCCCTTTACATAACCTCCGCCAACTCATTCTATCGACCGACCTCCTGACTCACCCACCACGGCAGCTTCCCCACGTCCTCATCTTCACCGTGCCTAGGACCAGCCTCTGCCTCCATGCCTCCTCCGCTCAGGCCGAGCTCTCCCCTGCTCTCTCTCACGTGCCGTCCTTTCTCTCGACCACATCAGACCTGCTTGCTCGTATCCCTTGTTGCGTGCATATTGATGTGAGTTTATACAATGATTTTTATTTTTATTGTTTTCTTTCTCTTACGTTCTCGGATCTAGGCTATTTTAAAATATGCCCTTGTATATATAAGGTTATACTGTATTTTATAACAGTTGTTATACTACATAAATAACATTTTGGTTTACATGAGTTTTTATATATATTTAACTTGTTTATATCTCCGGTTTTTGGTCTTATATATATGGATATTGGTTTACAGTACTTCCCATATATGTATAAGTATTGTTAAGTGATGATATATATAACAATGGAAGTTTATGCTATATGTTTGAGAGGTTTTTTCCTTTTGAAACAACTTTAATATTTATGATCTATATGCGGCCTATATATACATTATATATATATATATATATTTATATTATATTATTATTTTGGTTTATATAAGATATGTTAGTGGTAATACACGTACATGAGTTAAAACTGTCAGAGTATATGTTATTTTAAAAGTTAGTTATATTTTATATACAGGGAAGTGTATATATGATATTGGAATTACAATGATTCGTATTACAGTAGTATATAGTTGATTTTTTTTAGATAACTTGGATAATAGTTAGTTTGTATAAAAATGCTATTCATAAGTATAGTACGTATATCAAATGAGTTGTGTTTCAGTTTCTATATTAGTCTGTTAATGTTACTTAGTGTAGGTATATATCTATATACAGTTTTTATAAAGTTGCTTATAGGTAGATATTCTGTTATATCCTGTTATAGTGGCTTATAGCATATATTTATGAAAAATATATAATGTTTATAGCATGTGTTATATAAGTAAGTTTCATATAAAAGGAGATATTAAATAAGTGCAACAGTATGTGTAAATATAGTCTGCAAAATATATATTTTATATGGGTTAGTGTATATGGGTCAATTTATATATGTGTTTAATTATATAAGATTGTATCATAGATTTGTTTATATAGTTGATAAAGTTATATAGTTTATATATATTAAAAAGCATATGAAGTTTCGGCAGTATGTATATTTGTATACATGTGTTGCAATATAGGTGTGTTAAAATATATGTTATTACAGTGTATATATTTTAAGTTCTGATGTATATATATGCTATAGTATATATGAGTTTATTTTTAGTAAAATATATTAAAGTATATACTTTCGGGTTTAAGATTTTCCTTCATCTACAGTTTATAGTTTTTTTTTATCTTCGTACTATTAGGAATATTTACCATCTTAAATAGACATTTCATGGTTGTGTTTTTTGTAACTCAATGTGTTTTGATAACTATATTAAAGTAAATTTATATTGATTTCAAAATATAAGTTGCTTATATATATATATATATGTTATATGGGTAGTATATAAGGGTACTTGTATATATATGTACAAATTTATGTAAGTATATTCTAGTTTCAAATATATAAGCGAATTTTGTTTTCATGGATTTTTATTTTATTGATTGAAATTAAGCTTTTGATTTGAAAAAAAAAATAGAGTATTTTAAATATATGCTGATCTTAATATATGTGCTTAATTAAAACAATGATTTTAATATAAAATTTGTTGTTCCTATTAAACCGATTCTGATCGTCTCCATCTATTCCTGTCATCAGCTTTGATCATTCAATTCGTGCCCATCTCACTTTGCTCTGGATTTGTAGCTCAATTTCATCGTCTATTTCTCTAGCCACGAAAGGTGAGCAATCACTCACGATTAACGTTCTTTTATTTATTAAATTTGATTTCAATTGAAACGACAATTGAAATATGCTGCTGTAGTTATTTAAATTGTTATATATGCTATTATCTGTAACTGTTCACCTGTGGGATATGACACCATATCCTATTGTTTATGTTATATTGTTATTGATGATATATGCCTGTTGTTATAGTTTATATTATTTGTTATCACTCTGCAAGTTCCCTGTTAGTATAGAAATCACTATGGGTTGAAATGATACATACCCGAACGGACTTTAGAATAGGAGAATTTCGTTATGGGTTGAAATGATAAACCCAAGCGATTTTCATTTGAATTGAAATTGGGATTACGGGTCGAAATGATATCTACCGTATATATTTAAAATTTCGGATTGAAATGATAAATATCCGTATCACTTAACCATATGATAAATATATATACAAACACCGTTGGTCCATATATATATATAAATATTTTGAAATTGAATCCTATGGTTTTGGAAAGAAATATATGATTTTATTAAATGTCGAGCCTTAAATTATTATATATAAATGGAAATGATTTATATGGATTTAATATATAATATGGTTAAGTACTTATATCTATATTTCAAATAGATTTTGGTAAAAGTTTGAATAAGTTAAGGTTAGGAAGATAATTTGAATTTAGTTGAAATTGATTCAATAAAGAATTTTATTTAATTTAACCGATTAGAAACTTATTGAAATTGAGATGTAAGATATTATTTATAACTTGGGTTTGATTTATAAATAATTTAATGAGCATTTATTGTTTAAATAAAGTTTAAGGAAATACTTAGTAAAATGTGATTTAAGGCTAGTAAATGATATTGAATCTATTAAGTGAATATTCCCTGATTAAATAATAATGAAGTTAAATCAAGAGCTATATGAAACTGTTAAATCTAACTTTGAAAATGTTGAATATTAAAGCTTTGAAATATATTGAAAAATAAAGGGTATATTTAGAACTGAATTAAATTGAAGAATTGAGCTTTGAATAAATTTGAATTTGGAATTTGAAGTTTATTTGAATCGATTTGCGAGACTTGAGGAAATATTAAATACTTCACTTTTTAAATCATTCAATATGTATATATACTATTTTGGAAAATAGATATATTTGAAATGAAATGATATTTGGGTTTTGAAGTATAAATTTAATTGAAATGACCACGGTGTTATAATGTATATTTCCACCTTGTAGATAGTTCTGAAAATCCTTAGAGGATGGTTATCCCAAACATCCTTTAAGTTACTTGTATTTCAGTTGAAATTTCACTTGAGTTGGATTTATTTATATAAGAATGTTAATCCTGACTCGAGTGTTTTGTATTTTGCTTTACGCTCGGGTCAGACCGAGTGATACAGCAATTGAGACTCACCTTTGGAGTTTGGAGCTTCATTTGGAGATCCAACCATCAATTCAGCTTTCAGCTTTCCAGTTGATGCTTTCCAGTTGATTCGTTCAGAGAGGTCATCTATTCGTACTGAAGACTTCACTGTATTTGAGATATTCTGTTGTAATTTATTTTAACTCTGATGTTTATATAGTAGCTTCATGAACTACTATTTTATCTATTCCGCTGCGTATTATTGTATTACTCTGTGTCTGTGATTCTGTGATTGATTTATTTACTGCATATGCTGAGTTTTGCCAAATTTAAATTAACAATCTGATATTTTGAATTATTCAAGTCAGACATGTGTGGATTTATTGTCGATTTGAATGGTCCAAAATAGCGGGTCGTTACAAGATGAGTCTGATAAGCCTAAGGAGTTGGAAGAGATTCCCATATTTCATCTTAGTAGTAGAGTTGTTGCTATTGGGAGAAATGAAGGTGCAGTTGATGAGACATCACAAAGTAATCCACGAGTTCCTTCTAGTAGGGTGGCTGATGTGCATGAAACTAGAGGAAGTTCAGTTCAAGGTGGAGCTGAAAGGAGTTTAGACGAAGTTGTACATATTCAGGTCATTCGTAGGATAATCAGGCCGCTCGAGAGATATTGTGATTGGCAGTGTGTGAACCTTAGCCTTGGTGATCAGTTTGATTATGCCCTACATGCGGTTTATAATAAACCATTTGACCTTGAAGAAGTTATGAAGTCGAGTGATAAAATGGACGTGCGTTATGGACGAGGAGTTAGAGTCGTCGAGAAAGAACATAACTTCAAATTTGGTACCACCTCCTCAAGAAGCCGAACCATAGGTTGCAAGTGGATATTAAAGGTGAAGGATGATGGAAGATGCAAGGCTAAATTAGTTGCTAGTGTTTTCACATAGGAATGATGATGAGATATTTTCTATCTCTCCTATAGTGAGACATATCTTCATCCGCATTTTGCTTGCTATTATTGCTACTCGTGATTTGAAGTTGGAGCAACTTGAGGTGAAGACTGGTTTCTTACATGATGACTTGAAGGAGACCATTTACATGAAACAATCAGAATGATTTGTTGTAAGTAGGAAAGAGAAATGTGTTTGCAAGTTGAAAATATCACTTTACGGACTTAAGCAGTCGCCTAGGCAATGGTACAAGAGGTTTGACTCTTCTATGTTTTCACTTGATTTTGATCGTATTACCAAAGATGCTTATGTATACTTCAAGCATTTAGAGAGTGGTAGTTGGATGTATTTAATTGTATGTAGATGGCATGTTGATTACTTTCAAGGATAAAGTTTAAATTGATAGTTTGAAGACGAAGCTAAAGGCAGAATTTGAGATGAAAGACCTTGGAGAAGCAAATAAGATTTTGGGTATGGAAATCCAAAGAAATAGAAAGATAGGACTTTTAAGGCTCACTCAAAAGGAGTATTTTAGAAAGATGCTTGCTCGGTTTAGCATGAAAGGAGCAAAGAAATTAATACACACATGCATTTGCACATACAGCTTTCTATAAAGACTCTCCAATCTCAAAGAAGGACAAAGCTTAGATGGAGAAGGTGTCATATGCGAGTGCAGTTGGTAGTTTGATGTATGCTATGATTTGCACTAGGCCTGACATTGCACAGGCTGTTGGATTGGTCAGTAGATGTATGACAAATTCAGAAAAGACGCATTGAAAAGTAGTAAAGTATATTTTTTAGATATCTTAGAAGAACTCTAGATCATGGACTTGTTTTTGGTGACAGAGATCAAGGTAGTTAAGGCGCTAAGGCGCAAAAAAGCGCCAAGCTGGAGCCTAGGGCTTTTTTGCGCCTAGGGCTTTTTTGGGAGCCTTGAGCATGAGGCGGTGAGCAGTCTGGACGGCTCTCGAAGTTCGAACTATGTTACGTATTTTAATTTGATCGATTTGATATTGAGTTGGAACTGGACACGAATTTGTTTTTGAGTTGGTTAATTTAATTGGGTGCGGATAAATTGAAGGGAAGTTGTGTGTTTGGGCTCATATTGGACCCAAAAAAAATTCTTCAACAAAGCAGACCAAGGCGCGCTTTTTCAGCGCCTCAAAAGCCAGCGCCTTGGGGCTTTTCCGGCGCCTCATGCATCCGTGGCGCCTTAGAAGTCAAAAAAGCCCCAGCTTGGAGCCTAGGGCTTTTTGGAGCCTAAGCGCGCCTAGGCGAGGGCTTTGATAACACTGACAGAGATAGATTTCAACTTGATAGGATTTTGTGATTCTGATTATGCCGACGATAGAGATCAAAGGAACTCAACCTCGAGTTATGTGTTCACTCTTGGAGGGACAACTATTAGTTGGAGAGCGAGATTGCAGACTATTGTTGCTTTGCCTACTACAAAAGCAAAGCTTAGAGCTGCTGTTGAAGCGGCTAAGGAAGCACTGTATTTAAGGCAGTTGATGTGTGATTTGTGCTCCGTGTACGATGGAGTAGAAGTGAATTGTAACAGTCAAAGCGCAATCCATTTAGCTGAAAATCTGGCTTTCAGCTCAAGAACGAAACACATAAAGGTGAGAAAATCCTTTCATTTCTCAATGAATGAAGAGAAGATAATTCATCTTCAAAAGGTTCATACGGAGAAGAATGCAGCAGACATGTTCCTTAAGTCCTTACCTGTTGCAAAGTTTGAGCATTGCTCGAACTTGATCCACTTATCAATGTGCTATGTGCCACATGGTGGCACGTTGGAGAGAGAATTAGTAGATGAAGACGTTTGTTTTTATTGAGAAAATTGATAGGTCTTACATATAAAGCATATGTTTAAACACTTTGTTGGCGGACGGTGGCATTGCTGGAGTTCGTCGAAAAATGTAATAGGTGATGACATTGTCAAAGCTCATTGGGAAAGTATCCGTTGTGCTCAAGACTGCTCATAGTACAAAGATGTAGATGGAGTCGATGACTTTGTTTATAGATATATATTGTATCAAGGTGGAGTGTTAAAAAAATGATACAATATTGGATTTTGATGTTTTGTTTCAATCCCAAGTTCCAAAATCTATATTTAAAGAAGTCTATGTAATAGAAATAATTATACCTCTCTGTAATTTAAGATGAAAGACACATTGATAGTGAAACCATTAAAAAAAAGATTTGTTGTGCTTCCTTTCATTTATTATCAATTGGGTAATGTCATTTTTGTCGTGAATAAACCTTAATAGTTTTATTTGTTTATTTCACCATTTTTACATTTGATTATGTTTGTTTCCGCATCAATGGAAAGAAGTGTCAATGTTATTTGACACCATGAATAAGATGATGAGTAACAATAATAATCACATGAGGTAAAAAAAATAAACCGGACAGCTAACTATTGGTACACTGGAATCAAGATTAAGGACAGGAAGATAAATGGTAGTATGAAATATGTATCATCAAAAAAAATTCTAAATGATTCGGAATAAGGAAGAAAAATAAGGCAAAAATTCTACACTATGAGTATAACTGACCTAGCTATTCGCATGATGCTCATCATGGGAAGAGATATATACGGTGAAGGAAGAATTTTTATATGAGCTTCAGGTTGTCTGCATAATATGCCCTCTAGCCAATTTCTGTGCCATGATCGAGCTACCATCAGCGGAGTCAACCTTTACAAAGGGAATAAACAAAATGTCAACCCAAGCAAAAGTGAAGTACTTATGTTTTAAGATGCATGACTTAACCAGCAAAATCCATACTTTAATGGACAAATTATAAGCAGTAAATGCTACCCGTAGCAAAATCTAACTGAAAACATATTTACCAAACATATAAAACTTTCAAAGCCAAATAGCTAAATGCATACCCGTTAGCGTTTTTATCATCCACACTAGCTCCTCTCGAAATAAGAATCTGTGTAATTCATTTGAAAGATAACTACAATTTACAATGTAAAATGGAACAAACACCAAAGATCCAAATAAGAATATATAAAAATAACAATACTGTAAAATGGAACAAACACCAAAGATCCAAATAAGAACATATAAAATAACAATACTGTATGTGCATACTTGACAACAAACAGCATTTCCACCACATGCAGCATAATGAAGAGGGGTACTTCCAGCACCTGCTAGAATCAACAGATAGTTAAAACAATGTTGAAGCTAAGGGAATTCTTACTACATGATGAAAGACACTACCAAAATAATTGGAAACAAATAATTTGTTTATCACCTATCAGATCAATTGTTGTGCCATCTTCAACAGTTACATCTGTAACAAGTGCACCCAAATCTAGCAATAATTGCACACTCTCTGCATGACCATTTAATGCTGCCATATGAAGAGAAGTGATTCCCCCATCAGCTCTTTTGTTAACTATCTTGGCAAGAGCACTGACAGAAGAAGACAATATATTTCTTATAGGATATAACAAAAGAGAATCAATTGTATAAAAAATGGTATGTAAAGTAGCAGCCAAGTGCTTAGACAAATTAGCATTACTCTGCATCAAAATCAGATAAAGAGGCATAATCCTTTGATAGCCGAATATTATCCCAAAATTTAGGTATGCTTGGCACATAATCAACAAGAATCAAGCGAATGCAACGAGTGTGTCCATTCAATGAGGCAAAGTGGAGAGCTGTTGCTCCATTCAGATAATCTGTTTTGTGAATCTAAATGCCAGGTACAAAGATTACCGTATAATTTAGAGGAGGCATCTTATATGGAATGAAAATAAAGGAAGAATGAGGAGAGATGTATACATTGGCCTTGAAAAACATTAGGATTTGAACAACCTCCCAATGACCATATTGACAAGCTTGCATCAAAGCAGTCTGCAAATGGGGAACATACAGCATTTTGATGAAGTTGTAGAAATTGCATACATTTCAAATATACATAAAAGCAATTAGAATCGTTATCTGCATGCAACTATAGCAAATATGATTCCGCAATAAATGCAAAACATAATAACTACATATAGCTTACAGCTTGCATATGTTTGCTACTGATCCAGTTAGTTAATGTTACATACAAGGTAAGAAGTTCCAGCCAGAGTTTTAAATCTCATCAATTTCACTGGAGATCTCGTTTTTGCACTTGACGAGACGAAACATCAATTATCACATATATCGCGTTTAATACTCAATTTGTCCGAGACATTAAAGTTTCAACAACAATTTAGGTTGAGATGTCTATTAGAGTTTTCACCCCTAAATTATATGTTTTCTTTTATAAAACATATTTTTTTTATATGAATCTAAAAGAAATTATCCTACCAATAATTACTATTTAATAACTCCTTTGATCATATTTATTCTTTTTATATGGGTGAGTCACAACAGATATATTCTCTCTTCTTTTTCTTCTTCTTTCTTTTTCATTTATCAATATTTAAATGAGAGGAATTTTCCACTTACTGCCAAATTACTCAAGCTAATACTCTTACCCAAAAAAAAGTCTCTTTCTAGTTTGAATTACATTTCTACGAAAATCAAATATGTTACAATGCTTATTTTTATTTTCTTAGATAACGATCATAAAAATATCTTTGGATGTTCATTTTATACTCATAAGTTAAGCTCCAAGATGTACTTTAAAATCAGGGATGTCAATCCGAGATGTACATGCGATATACACTCGTATCTTGTTCGAGTCATAGCTTGTTCGAGATCTCACCTGACGAGACATCATTTATGAAAATCCCCAAGCATCACCTGATTGGAATCTAAAATAAGTCTTGATTCCAGCGAAAAATTTGCAACATTTACTAAAGCGTCTTCATTAAAAAAATACTGTGATTCAAAACCAAAACCAAAACTTTCAAAATTCCAAAACTGACCGAAACTATGAAGTACTCAAACGACAGAAACTGAAACCGAGTTCTCAACCCTTGGACTTGGATGCTAATAATATTTAACAAGTTAGGCATATGTTAGATTGGATTAAAATACTTTTTAGTTGGACTAAGACTCTAATTCAGAATTATAGCCAACTCTAACAACTGAACATCTCAGATGTGACAGAAAATGAGGAAAGTAAAGCACTAGTATTGATCATGTTCTTTAAGCTGTAAGAGTTTTACATATGCGGTGGACAGACGCATTGGATTTGGATCGCCATTTCAAGCCAAACAACATCTTATCTATGAGACAGAGCTTGGGCACAGCTTGATAAGCATGACCATACCTACGTACGTACGTAGGTATGTACATACGTGCATATGTACGTACGTATGTGGTCCTCATATAAAATATCACTAAAGAAAACGATGTGTATAATGAACCAATTTACAGTTTATTGTAGAATAATAGCATACAGTATGTTTGCTTCAGTTGTATGTATTTGTGAAAAACATTCCTCTTCCAAAACTATGCAACGCAAACATGTTTTCTATCCACGCCAAACCATAAGACTTAAGTATACGATGTTGATTTATTATATCAGGCATACACTGAAAAACCTTTTCACACTAAACCGCCTTTGAAGAATTGCATGTACCATTATAATAATCACTGAATGAATGTTAGGCGTTACTGATTTTGTGAGACATACTTAATATTATACACCCGTACACCTATATTACGTTGAGGATGATCATGATCATTTTACTGATCAATTGATGCATGAACTGATCTATTATGTTGCATGCATGTATATCAAGTGTTGATTTTATACTCACTCTGTGTTATCTCATATTACCTAGACTCATCTAATTCCTCAAATTTCCACATAAATAGTCATACATGAGAAGATTAAGACATTGAATTGCATCGTTTATAAATACTAAAAAAACACTCTTAAATTAATAATTTGTTTTGTGATAATAAGTGGTCCCTCAACTTGGTATCAATGCACTGTCCAATCTGTATGCACTAAATCCACACATAATTCATATCATCTGATATAAACGTATACCTGTTTGAATAAAGATTATCACATATGAAAGGGCATGTTACAAATAGTTCAACCTCCGCAGATTAAAATGATAAATATTACATAAACACTAAGTGATTGTTGTTCACACTGACAGCTGATTTTGTGATACTGAGTGGTTCGCTAATAAATATCACCAACACAAATGAGTAAAATGAGGAATTTTCAATAACAACTACGAAAATCTACAATAAAAAGAAGTTACAAATTCTCTATACAATAATTAAAGTGTGTCACTATCAGCATCCACGTTTATGCTACAGGCCACAGACTACGGTCAGTGGGCAACCGCCGGACCAAACTGAGTTTTTTCGTTGGTTGCCCACCGACTGTGGTAGCCACTAAACCTGGGTGCCGATAGCCGTACACTAATTAAATCTAATGTATTACCTGTCCCCGAAAGTTCCTCAGATTAATATCAACACCAGACTCGAGCAAAAGTGAAACAATCTAAGAACACAAACTATTCATCAGATCAATATCAAATCTTATCACAATAACCACATAAAAATTAACAAATGGTACCTCATAATGACCTTGAGCTGCTGAATAATGAAGAGGAGAATTCCTAACTCCAAAAGTTGAATATTTAGCAAGCCTAGGATTATATTCCAGCAAAGCTTTTGCTTCTTGAATGTCACCATCTCTTGCAGCTGAAACTAATCTCTCGCCAGAAGCAGAACAACCAAAAGAGTTGCCCATAATACTTAAAAATCTCATCTTTACTCTATAAAATATATATGGAAAACAGTTTACTTAATGTAGTGAATACACACTAAAAATAACTGTACCAAAAGTATAACCAAAATCAGTTTGCCCCTACTATACATATTGCATCGAAGAACGCATTTTTTTATATCGAACAACTCTATTTTATCTCAAATAAATTAGTTTTAAGTAAAAGTGAAGAAAATCAAAGTCATAAAACATTGAAATTTGACATTGGTCATCAGAATTCGGAAGACCCATTTTTTAAATTTTGGGTTTGGAGCATTTTGAGTAATGCTCAGATCAGATTGAAGAAGATTACAAGAAGAAGAGACAATGGGAATGGAATAACAATGCTGGATTCTGATGTTGGAAGACCAACATACTTCAATGATTTTTGTTTGTACCGAAGAAAAAATATTATATATTAAATTAATTTTTAGGATGCTTAAGCAGAAATTAGAGGAAGTTGACTTGTTTTTTTAACAGGTTGATCTGTTGGAGGCGGCAATAAACAATGGTCAATTACCAAAATTTTACTTTAAAAATAATTGTTGACGCTAAAGCTTAAGCTAATGAGCTATCAAATTCATGGTCTTCAAAAAATAGGATAAAGTCCTCCATGATAAGCTTTGAAAAAGTAAAGTAGGTTTAATAACATTAACTTTTGTTACTTCTGTGATTAACCAAGTAGAAGACCAATTTGTTTTTAGATCTATGCTCACCTCTTCAAAATTTAGGATTTTATAGTACCGAGTGTTAGGTGTCGATACCATGATGGTGATAGGCCGTGCGACAACGAATGATGGGAGGGGCAATTGACAATGGCAATGAATGAGGAAATGATAATGAAGGCGGCAAATGACGTGGTTGAAGTTGGATGATGAAGATAACAAAGAGGGGCTTATAATGGTATTTTCGTTAACCTCAAAATTACGGTTTTTTGTATATATTTCATTATGGCATGCGCTTAAAGATTTTTTTATGATATGAGTAGTGTTGGAAGTATACAGAAATGGTAAAAAATACAATATTTGAATTAGTTCGATCTGTTGGGATTTATGTCCTCTGCGAAGTTCTGATCTTTATTGTTTGGATATAATGAAGAATGCTATGGTCTTTTGCTTGTTTTACGGTACTTTTAAGTTGCTAAAATCTGGTACCCTCACTTTGATGAAGAAGGGTATTCATAGAGCGTATGCACTAACTTGGTTGGTATTGACATGGAGCCGAGGTGACCTTAAGGTGGTAGGCTACAATCGTCTCCTCCAATAGTTACATAATGTGGGCTGTTGATTTGGTAAATATGGTAACTAATGCAATAATAATTGGGTGTGAATATGATGTAATTGCCAATTAGGTGAGGGAGTTAACAGTGTTTTAGTGAGGGGTTAATGGTCAAGTCCATATAATTAAAGGATGATAACGGTTGCCTTACTGATTACCAAGGAACGGAGTAAGTTACAAAAGTGCTCTTCGAAGGTATTTAATAGTTTGATTGTTGCATAAGTTAAGAGGTGAAGAGGGTTGGAAATAACCTATTCAACTATGCGTTGGATCAAACTATTTTGGACTTAGCATGGATATCTAGGTTATGTGCACTAAATCATGGGAGTAGTTGTTCGATTAGGATTATGTCAGAGAACTTACGAAGAGCAAGTAGTTGCCAATGTATAATGATTTGGTGGAATGTGAAATTTGATTTATATACATGGTCGATGTCTTATATAGGCACTCCTTGACTCCTCCTATGTGTTTGCTCAAGAAATAGACAAATACCTCCAAGTCATTTTGTATAACTGTGAATACGAAGTGCAAAACGCAGTTGTTTATGTATATATATTTGTTTAGTTATAGAGAGCCAATTACAGCTAGTTCAATAGGAAGTAAAGTGCAATAAGATAAAGAACATATAGATTTACAGTGGTTCAGTTGAATAATGCATACATCCACCATCCATAATCACTACTTCTCTTATAGATCTCGAGTAAAATATTGAAAATACATAATACAATGATCTCTTGAACAAAGAAAAGTAAGATAGTGCTCCAAATTGTTCGGTTTGGTAGGAAGTAGTTTGGTCTGGTGGTGCTTTGTTCAGTAAGAAATTGCTCTCTAAATTGTCCACCATTACTGTTCATACTTTGGGGGTATTTATAGGTGTGAAAGTATGTAGTGTTCACAAAAATATGCACTTTCCATATATAACGGGTTCGGTTCAGCAAGGTTGGTCCGGTAGGAGTTTGGTACGGTAGTTGCCTACTGACCCATTTTTCTTGTTCGGTGGTTGCCTACCAAACTGATTTTCATGTTCGATAGTAAGCAACTACCGAACTATTTTGGTAGTGTTGATTACATAACCATCTGCCTTTTATCCTACCGAACCAATCACTCAGCCTCTCCAAAACCTGTGTTTTCCTTTTTGATTTTTCTCAAGCTATCTTTTGATCTTCTTGTCCTATTGACTTGCTCTTGTGATCGTGTAATGATGCTCCAACTATGGACCTTCAAGCCCTTTTTATGCTCCTCAACGTCTTTTTGTATTCATTGTACCATGGATCAGAATGCCCACAACACTTGCCTCTCAAAGCACACTTTTGTGAATACAAAGCATGCATTGCTTTGCTTTTTTCCGAGTGATCCCATTTGTAATACCATCTATTATAGCGAGACTTGAAATGATAGTGTGTTGTAGAATCTTGCTTATCTTTGAAGCTTCTTAATCGCTCCAAGATGTCCTTGATTATTATAATTGCTTATGGTTGCACTTTGGTGAGTAATATTGGTATCTAGTATAATTTCCCATTGGTTTATACCTTCGTTCTATTTTTTACTGGCTCTGGGTCATCTTCTGTGTTAGTCCTTAAGATGATGATTTTGATGACAACAACCTTAGAATAAGATTATAAAATATAAATACTAACATTATAGTTTAGATATATATGTATATGCAGGATTTAACCATGCATGTACCAAGAATGAAGACTGTACAGTATAGAGATTCAAGATATCAAGATTGAAGACTCATGAGTATCAAGATTATCAAGAGTTCAAGATTTCAAGATAAGTATTGAGTCTAGAATTATGTTAAAACTTCACAATAGCACTGAAATCTTCACTCCATTTTTATTTTGGGATGGAACCCATTTCTACCTTTTTAGTGGCTTACAAACCCACGACAAGTAGCTTACAAACCTACGACAAGTGGCTTACAAACCCACGAACATCCTGGTTTTGTACAAGTTCTCGAGTCCTGATATGATGAGATATTCTGCAGGAAGAAGCTTGCAAAACTACTTCAAAATGATTTTCAAAACTACTTCTGAATGATTTTCAAAACTACTTTTCAAAAATGTTTTAGCCTTAAAAATTATATTTTCAAAAAGATGTTTTAGCCTTAAAATATTCTTTGTCTTTGTTTTTTAATAAACTCGTGTTTTTAAACTTCGTTTGTTTTAAATTATCTTTATACTTAGGTTTAAAATAAAATTATAGTAAAATTATATATATATTATTCTCTATATTTATCTATGTATTTTATCTATAGTCAAGTATATTTATAAAGTTTAAAATAGTTTTAATATAAGATAAAGGTTATTTTCAAAGAAAAACAAAACATCAAAATTTCCTTTGGGATGTCGACATGCCCTAGTACCCCATGTCGACATAGTGTCAGTTAGAGTCAAAATTTTGAATTTCAAAAGAAGTGTCTATTCGCCATAACCTTTCACGAATGGACATGACTGTTGTTCTTCTATAAATATGGGTTAGTTTCAATGAATTTTATATCAGATTTTCTGGTTTTTCACTTCTCTTCTTCCACATTTTCTTATTAAAAATCCTATCATTACTCTGCCGAAATCAACATTGAATCTAACTAGATTATCTCTGGTTTGATTCTCTATCACTATCTCAACAAGATCCAAGTGTTATTCAGAGTTATAAACTTCTTTGTAATCTATATAGCGAGAAAAGGTGTGATTGTAGCCTTGGAAATCAATCAAGCGAGAAAAGGTGTGATTGTAGCCTTTGAAATCAATTGGGTGAACTTGTTGCCCCGGAAATCAAGTATCTCTACCCAGAGGATTGTGATTCTGGAGGGTGTACCTCATAGCCTTGAAACCGAGGGTTGTAATTGTTGAATTGCTTTTGAAAGGAAATCCGTACTTAGTTGTGCGGGACTGGATGTAGGGTAACTCCGAACCAGTATAAAATCCGGTGTGTTCTTTCCTTTACTGCATTTACTTTATTTCTACATCTGTGTTTGTTTCTGTGATTATATCTGTGTCTGTATATTACATACATTTGTGTTCAATTTAACATAAACTCAAAAAGATTTAGTAATTTCTTATAAACAGTATTCACCCCCCTCTAGTGTTATTCCTAGCCTTAAGATCCGTAATCTGCATTCCTCACATTTGGTATCAGAGCAAGGTTTTCAAAAGTTTCATAATCTGATTTTTGAAAAGTTTTCTAAATGGCTACCAACACTGGTACTGTTTCTAACACTAGTTCATTTGTAGAAGGTCAGTCTACTGCCAGACCACCACTTTTTAATGGTAGTAACTATGCATATTGGGCATGTAGGATGAAAATATATTTACAATCTGTAGGATTAGATACTTGGAATATCACACAAACTGAATATTCTGAACCCACAACTAATTTTGCACAGTGGACCACTGAGCAAAAGACTGTTGCACAAAATAATTCTAAAGCAATGAATATTCTGTTTTGTTCACTTGATATGAATGAATTTAATAGAGTGTCAGTTTGTAAGTCTGCATATGAAATCTGGAAAACTTTGCAAGTGACTCACGAAGGAACAAGCAAATTTAAACATACCAAAATTTCCATACTCACAAATCAGTTTCAGTTATTTAAAATGAATACTAATGAGTCTATTTCAGATATGTATAGTCGATTTCAAGATATTGTGCATTCTTTAATATCCTTGGGAAAGGAATTTTCGGAAGAAGATCAAGTCAGAAAAATTTTAAATTCTCTTACTCTAGAATAGGATCAAAAGACACTTGCAATTGAAGAGGCAAATGACATAAGTACCTTAAAGATAGACGAATTGGTTGGAAATCTAATGTTGTTTGAACTCCAAATGATCGGGAGAAGAGAAAGCAAAGCATCTGAAAAGAAATCAATGGCATTCAATGCATTAACCAATGGATCAGACTCAAACAGTGATAATGATGAAGAGATAGCATTTATGACCAGTGTAACGACCCCGAAATTTAATTTAATTTAAATTAATAATTCATTGAATTTTGAATGAAAATAGTAGAATAAATCGATAAAGTGAAGCGAGTTTTCCCGATTCATCTAGAAAATATATGTATATATATATATAGTTTTATAAAATATAAGGTAAATAAATAAATCTCAATATCATATTTATAAATCAATACGAATTAGTACAAAATAGAATTTCATTTACATTGCAAAGTAATAAAACAAATACAATAAATATGTGTGAATGAAAATGAAACAAGTAGTTACTCATGGAAATAAAGTAACAAACAAACAAGGAAAAAAATGCATAAGCTTTTGAAAACAAGATGGCAAACTATCTCCATGCTTTGTACAGCCGAGATAAGATGGAAACAAATAAAAGAAAATGTAAGCTGGTACATGTTAATTAATGCAGCTACCAAAACAATGCTCACAGCCGAAATCAAGTTTAAGCTTGTACAGCTGAAGTATGTGAGATATATACATGGTACAAAGCTAATAAATGCACAGATGTGTATGTGTACAAGCTCATAAATGCAGCCCCAAACGAGTTACCTCAGCCTCCATATCAAAATCTCTGGCCAAAGATTTAAAAAGAAAAATAAGGAAAATTTTGTACCTGCTTTGTATAAACAAATAATCAACTTCACTTTTATATATATCATCCTCACCAGTTCATTTTCGTTCCTTCAAAGTAAAGTAAAACTGAGGCAAACAAAACAATATGAATTCATCAAAACCAGAGAGTCAAGCAAGATGATTTCAATTAGAAGATCACAGCAAAAATATTCTCCAGTTTTAAAAAAGGAAGTTCAAAGCTGTTGTTTTTTTTTTCCAAACCTGGTTGCTGTCCATCTCCTCTAAAACGGTGAGTAACATTTAACTTAAAAAGTTTAAGTATTTGAGTAAACAAAAGCTTTTAAAACTAAAATCTTGAAAACTCAAAATATCATTCAAGTCAAGAAGACAAAACAGGTTTAAAAAAGAAAATCAAATCTGCAGTTGCAAACAAGTTAAGGAAAAAAATGAAGTGAATGTCATTCGTAAACAAAACAAGCAACTTAAACAAACCTGAAGCCTTAGAGATCTAAAATTTCAAAACTGGTTCAACAATAAAGGCTCTGTTCTTCCTCTATTCCTCTTGTCCTCTGTCTTTCTCAATGCCATGTGAGCAACTCTTATCTTTTTTTTTAGCTTAACCTGTTTTGTTTTCTTGATATTTGTGAGTAAACAACTGATTTAAAATTTTAAGTAGGTTAATAATTTGTTGCTTAAATAATTTCTGTGATAATGAAGCTTGTTTGATGATGCCTGCATCTAGAAGTAGGAATGAAATTGAATCTGAATTCTTGAAATTATGTTTCTCTGTTCATACTTGATCACAGAGTTTTATAGATAAACAAAATTTAAGTTTTTTTTTATGAAAACTTTGAAGCTTTGGATTTAAAACAAACTGGTTAAGTTTTAAATTCATCTAGCTTATGAAAATATGATTAAGCAAAATAAGTTTAGAATTTTTCTGTAGTCAGGAAGTTTGTAGTGAAAACTTATATAATGAATCAATAAAATTTTGAGTTATATTGATTCATGTTTATGTATTGAATCATTATTCAAAATTAAGATTTTTAAAACGAAAATCAGATTTTTTTAATTACGATTTGAGGTCGTATGGGCTGTTTGAACGGAGGAAGGGTTATAGCGATTTTCTGGTGATCGGCTGGTTTTCGATGGTTGGAACTTAGCATGGTGGTGCAAGTACGATCAAGGGTTGAGGGAAAAATGCAAGCAAAATTTTATATTAATTGTTTTTGAGACGGGAATCAAAATAGGGTTTAAACTCTGTATTATGAAGGTCAAAGTCGCGAGTGAATTACATCATAGCCATGGCGATTTGGGCGATCGCACCTGTGGCGATTGTTTTGTGGTGGATCGGTGTACTTCTGGCCAGAGCGGCGTGTTTCCAGGTAGTCGAGATCGTCGACGGCAAGAGGAGTTGTTGATCGGGTTTAATTTCAGCTGGTGTTGAAGGGTTCGATTTCGATTTTTAAGTGGTATTGGGTTTCTGGAAAGTGGGAGTGATCGAGTGGGCCAACGTCGACTTGGTGGTGGGTGGCGACTCGACCGGAGGTGGCTGGGGTTCGTGTGCACGTGCACGAAGGCATCGCGTGTATCAGCGATTGGAGGTGTTGGGGTTGTAGGAGAAGAAGAATGTCGTGTGTCAGTTTTGGGGAAGAAAGGGGAGGCTCGAAGCCAAGCACGGGAGATTTGATTATTTTCTCGAAGTAAAAGGGGAGGCTAGGGTCATTCGAGTGTTTACTCGAAGCAGGGAAGGGTGCGACTCGAAGCACGTTGCTTCGATCTCGGGTTGAGCTGGTTTGGTTACAGGTTTATATAAAACTGCCTGTAGCTTTTAATTTAAAGCAAATTTAAATAAATTTAAATGGTAAGCTAGTTATAACCAAATTTAAACTAGTGTGAGGTTAGATTCAAATGGAATTTTGAATCTTAAAGTTTTAAAAAGAAATTTGGATTTTTCAGATCAAAAATTTAAACAAAAATTTAAAATATGAATTCAAGTTTTATTGAATTCAAAATCTGAAAATTTAAAGTAGTTTTAAACTGAATCTGCAATCGAGATAAATATAAATCAGTTTTGAATTAATTAAAGTAATTAATTAAGGAATAAGTAATTAAGAGTTAATTAATTAAGATAATTAATTTAAAGAATTGATTGAATGACAATAATTAAAGGATGATTACTCAAAGTAATTAATTTGTGATTTATTAATATAAGTGATTAGGATAATCACTTATTGAATTTAATTAAGGATAACAAATCAGAGCATTAATTATAAAGTAAAGGTAAATTAATAACTGATTAGAGAGTAATTAATCAAATGGATTTGTAATTAATGATTAATTAACCAGGATTAGTAATTTATTCATAAGTAATAAATCTAGTATAAATTAATTAAATAAAAATCAAATATTGATTGATCTCACTTATGAATATTTGAATTCTATTGGATGATTTGATTGTTTGATATCCTTGATTATGATGCTTTGTGATACATCCGGATTTATGTTGTGATCCGTAATTTACTTATCTGTGATATATATCTGTGATCTATGAATGAACGATAAGCGTTATAGTTTATATCGCTTATCAACTATATCCTGTATTTTGATCTGTGATGATTCATTGTGTTGCACTATTGTGTTAAACCCCTGGACTACACCATACACACACAAATATGGATTTCACGTGGAAATCGGTTAAGTCACAGATAATTTAAATTTGATGTTTTTGAAATTTTAATTTCAATTGATTTTGAAATTAGAAATTTGGGTTTAATGTGAAAAGCTTTTGAAATAGAATTTCAAAGATAAAAGTTATTTTGAATAACTTAATCGAGTTTTGAAAATTTAAATAATTTGATTTAAATTTTAATTCAAGTTTGAAATTGAATCCTATGATTTGAAACTAGGGATTAAAGATGATATAAATGTGTTTATCTGAATTTAAACCATTTAAAAGTAAAATTTTGAGAATTTGGATTTAACCCAAGGATTTCCACTCGTATGAATAAATCAAATTTTCTGAAATGAAACTGTTGTTTTAAAAGAATAAAAGCTTTCAGATAAGAAATGAAATTCCAGTTTAATTAAAGGAATTTCAAGATTGAATTGAAAATGTTTTTCCAAGTTATGAATGAATTGTTTTCGAAAGCTATGAATTAAATCTGTTATCTTAACAGATTTAAAATTGATGTTTGTTTAACCTATTAGAAATGAAATTGTTTTGAAAGCTATAAGTTAAATCTTTGATTTAAAGATTTAACGAGTTAATCAAATTGAAATGAGAATTGATTTGGAAAAATCTGTAAATGAATCTTTTTGTTTAAAAGATTTAAAATGGTAATTTTTTTTAAACCATTTAAAAAGAAAGATTTTGGGTAATAAGTTGTGACTTAATTGAAATCCCATATCCATATGCTTTTTAATTGCGCTCACTATTCGGGTTAGCCGGGAAAGAACCTTTGGGTCGTATAACCCTTTCCGAATAGTGATACGTCGTATATGGATGGCATTTGAAGACCGGTGATGAAGACCGGATATTTTCGAAAATGAAAGGACAACCTGTCGAATGTCTCTGCACTGAGTTGCTCCGGTATAGAGATTTATATCACTCTTTTTGTGACGGGAAGTCCGGACGTGATTGAAAATTATCCGGATTTGCAAGGGCTTCGTGAGAAGTGCCTTCGGTTCTGTTCGATCCCGGAACAGACTTGTATGGTTACATGTCTGACATTACACTTTGAGATATAAAGCCAATTTCTTTCAAATACATTTCTGTTTGGTGGCGGAGAATTTATTCTCTTAGCTTAACACCCTTCTCTGAGACGTACGAGCTCAAAGGTTATGTAGTTGAAATTTATCAGCGATATATCCCAATTTGGTAATGTGACATGCTGAGTGTTGCTGTGTGATGATCAGTGTTTGATCATTTGTGATATGATCATTTGTTTGATCATTTATCTTTGTGATCATAGGTTGATCATCTGTTGACCCAAAGCGTGGCTTTTTGAAAAAGCGTAGCTTTGTGGACGAGACTTCGTCGATCCTCACAACCCGGTAATGGTCGAAACAGGAATCGTGCGGCAAGGTTTTCAGGGGTAGCTCCCCTAGGGTATGACCATTCCTTCTGGAAAAGGGTAGTATCATGGTATGGAGCCCAGATACTTACTCATGTGGACACACTTTATTTATGACGTGTGATGTTGGATTCGAGGCGCCTCGGTTAAAGGTCCCAAAGGACCGGGGGTGGCATATCTGAGGTTTCTTTTATCCCTTGGGAAAAGGGGTTGCCGGCCTTGTTTGGCAGAGAACGGTGTGGTTCTCGGAGCGTCCCGCCAGAGGCGTTTCTTTCGTGGAATAGGAAGTTCCTTAGCCTGACCATTTGTTGGAAATCCATCTTCCAAATACGAACTTTGTACGGTTTTAGTTGTATTACCTTCCATAGAATGTGGTGGTAACCTGCTATTGAACATGGTAGCTATAGTAGGCATAAGTGCGAAATGTCTATGCTGGCTAAGATTTATATTCTACTTTCAAAATTGTTTTCTGCACTATGCACTAGTAATAATATCAAATGATTTGATTTTTGCATAGTAAACATCTTTGACTATCATAAGAAGAAATCTCCTCCAATTCTGCGTTTGCATTGTGTGTGTGGCGGGAGGTCTTATGGTAGTTTCATTTTCCAAAAGCATTTCGAATTGACTTTAAACTCTCTTGCTATTTGTTTTAAAGATAAACTGTTTTGTTGCTCACACCAGTCCCATGACTGATCCGGAGTTTATTGTTCCTTTCCTAAACTCTGGGTGCTCATAATTTCCTACACGAGCAGTCTAGAGTTGGGGTTTTCAGATATTCAGGTTTAGTAGATTTCTGGAGTTGGTTCAGTCTTTGGATCAGACTGCACTTGCTTATCTTTGTGCCTCGTTATTGGGAGTTCGAGCTATTTCTGGATCGTGGTTTGGAGATGAAGATTATCCGCTGCTGATGTTATCTATTTTTCTTTCCGCTGCTATTTATTGTATCATATCTCTGATGTATATAGATATTCATTGTATCATCATTGTATCTGGATATTGTATCAGATGTTGTATATCTATATTCTTTTTATTCCACTGTGATATTTACTTAACTGTGTTATAAGCTCCGGCGACTTGGATTTGAACGCTCGAATCTACGACATTCGAGTACGATGTAAAGTATGGATGTCGATTTTCGAATGCGAAAATCTGGGACGTTACAACCAGGAATTTTCGGAAATTCCTGAAATACAGAAAGATGAATAATCTCAAGAGAAACAACTATAAGAATTCTGGAAATCAGAATGTAGTGCCAAACAATGTCAAATGTTTCAACTGTGATGAACCAAGCCATATCAAAAGAGACTGTCCGTATCCAAAAAGGCAGAATCCTCCTATAAACAATGATTCAGTAAAGAAACGGAAGCGTGCATTTACTGCTACTCTAGATGACTCAGACTCGTCCTCAAGCGATGATGATCAAAAGACAGATAACTCAAATTTGTGTTTCACAGCAGTTCACGGCTTCAACAAATTCAAGGAAACGGACTCAGAAAAAGGTACACATTTACAATACAATTGATTGAAATTGCATGCTTAGAATTAGATGATTGATTGTTTGATTGATTGATTTTGAATTGGTGTGTTGATTGAATTTTAAATTTATTTTTTATTTTATTATTATTATAATTTTATTATTGTTTTATTATTTTACTTTTATTATTTTTAATAATATAATAATATTTTCTGGAATATACTATAATAATACTCCAGATATATATATATATACATTAAAATAATAAGTATATATATATATTAGAATTCTTAGGAAAAATATATCATAGAAATTCATAGGCATATGTCGACATGATCCCTACCCTGATGTCGACATAGGTACCAGAATTTGAAATTCAAAATTTGAATTCAAATAGTTGAATTTCTCTCCACCCTTTCAATTCATTCAATACTCTGAAAAGGCATCTTTTGACCAGAGAACATGTCTTTCAAAAATCTATTTATTCACTATCTTTTATCACAACTTTTCACTTTTATTTTCAAAATTCAAACTCTCTCTTCAAAACTCCAAGCTCTCTACTCTCTACTTTAATGGCTTCTTCAAGCAACCCCTCCACCATGAGACTTTCCAGAAACTTGAAAGAGCAACTCCTAAATAATCCGGAGGCAATAAAAGCATACATCAATTATGCTAATTATGGAAAAGTCCATCCTGGAAAGTTTGCTATTTTTCAAGATTTTGCTTCTTATGAAATTGATACTCTTTTTGCAAACAATCAGATTCTTAGTCTTGTTGATTCTTTTCAAAATGATTTTGTTTGTTACCCAAATCTTGTTAAAATTTTCTATGCAAATCTCAATCGAGAATTTTATGAAGGAAATGATAATGAAATTTGGAGTAGTGTCAAAGGCACTAGAATTGTTTTAAATTGTGATCTTTTGGGTACCATTCTCAATTGCAAGAATACGGGAGTGGATCTTTCTAGTTTTCAAATCGATGAGCATGATCGTGAGACATTTCATCATATTTTTGAAGGAGATGAAAACTTTGAATTTAAAAACCGAAACTTTCGTCCTAAAGCAAGAATTGTCAATCTTCTTTTACAACATACTTTGACCCCAAGATCGGGAAATTTTAACAATCCTACTTCAAAAGTGTGCAAAGCACTTTTTGCTATTTTCGGAAATTATGATATCAATTGGGCGCAAGTTATTTTGGATGAACTTCGTCCTAAAAATTTTGAAATGGGAGAAAACACATTATATCATGGAATTTACCTTACTCGGATTTTTAACTATTTTGGAGTAAATTTCAAAGGAGAAGAATTTATTTCAAGAAAAGTTTTTAATATTTCAAACATTTCTCTCATGAAAATCTCATATGTTTTTCAACCTTATGAAACTCTTGCCGAAAAGGAAGAGCATTTGGCTCATGAAGAAATAGAAGAGGAAGAAGAAGAAGAAAGGGATGAAATGGAAATAGAAGAAGAAGAAGAAGAAGGTGAAACATCCCTAGAAAGTATTGAATATCCCTCCAATCCTACCAACAAAACCCTTCTCAAAAATCAAAAGATTATTGTTGAGAATCAACGGGTTCTTAAAAGATCCGTTAGTAAGAAGTTGGACAAAATATCATCCAAGATGAACAAGTTTTTCTCCAAAGTCAGCAAGAAACTTGGATTATCTTCATCATCCTCTAACTAGTTCTATATTTTCATATCACGTTGAATTAGTTTAAGTTTGTTTTAATTTGAGTGTTTATGTAGTTCTTTATGATTAATCATTGTATCACTCTTCTATGCAATGAAATTGAATTTCCTTTCTATTATCTAGATTATCTTATCTCTTGAATAAATGTTAGTATATTATATAAATATATATATATACACAATTGTTCACAAAATCAAAAAGGTCATCAAATTTCACTGGACCATGTCGACATCCCCTCTTTGACTATGTCGACATATACTGGTCAGAAATGACACTTCATTTTGAATTTGAAATTTGAATAACTACCATATGTCTATTCATTTCAAACAAATTTCTACACCTATTTATACCCATTTCTTCCAGAATTCATTACTGAATATTATTTCTTATCTATTATATCTCTCATTCTTCTCACAATTTCAAAAATGGCTAATCCAATTCATAACTTATCCGAGAATCTTGAAGAAACTCTTAATTCATTCAAGAATATTCTCTCGTTCATTCTTCGTAACCAGCGACACTTAGAATTGAGTCAAATGCAGATGATCAAGGAGCAAGAAAGGCATTTTGAGGCAATTCGATGGATGATTTCTTCCCTGCACAAGGATGATAACGAAGCACATCCTCTTGTCTCTCTCACAAATGACAATGAAAATTGGGATGCCATCAAAGCAGACCCTATTTTCGAAGAAGAAGGATGGGTGGAAGTTCCTCGTAACGTTTAATTTGTTTGCTTTATTACTTTGTTTGAATTGATTGCTTTGATTGAAATTGGTTGTTTTGATTGATTTGATTTATACTTGGTGTGGTTTGATGATTGTATAAATATACATTGATATAATTATAGTCGTTGATTGAATATCATGTCTATACGAATAGTTATTTCTTAGTATACTCTATTATATAGTTTATGCAGGTACTTGAGTATAAGAATGAGGGGGAGTTATATAGTTTAGAGTTTGTTTGTTTTTGTTGATGATAAAGGGGGAGAAATATAAAATAGGAGAGTTAGGCATAGATTAAGGGGGAGTTATTAGTTTTAGGGGGAGTTATTAGGATATAAGTAATATTTTATAAACAAAGGTTGTCATCATCAAAAAGGGGGAGATTGTTAGTCTTTGAGATGATGGTTTTGATGACAACAACCTTAGAATAAGATTATAAAATATAAATACTAACGTTATAGTTTAGATATATATGTATATGCAGGATTTAACCATGCAGGTACCAAGAATGAAGACTGTACAGTATAGAGATTCAAGATATCAAGATTGAAGACTCATGAGTATCAAGATTATCAAGAGTTCAAGATAAGTATTGAGTCTAGAATTATGTTAAAACTTCACAATAGCACTGAAATCTTCACTCCATTTTTCTTTTGGGATGGAACCCATTTCTACCTTTTTAGTGGCTTACAAACCCATGACAAGTAGCTTACAAACCTACGACAAGTGGCTTACAAACCCACGAACATCCTGGTTTTGTACAAGTTCTCGAGTCCTGATATAATGAGATATTCTGCAGGAAGAAGCTTGCAAAACTACTTCTGAATGATTTTCAAAACTACTTTTCAAAAATGTTTTAGCCTTAAAAATTATATTTTCAAATGATTTTCAAAAAGATGTTTTAGCCTTAAAATATTCTTTGTCTTTGTTTTTTAATAAACTCGTGTTTTTAAACTTCGTTTGTTTTAAACTGTCTTTATACTTAGATTTAAAATAAAATTATAGTAAAATTATATATATATATTATTCTCTATATTTATCTATGTATTTTATCTATAGTCGAGTATATTTATAAAGTTTAAAATAGTTTTAATATAAGATAAAGGTTATTTTCAAAGAAAAACAAAACATCAAAATTTCCTTTGGGATGTCGACATGCCCTAGTACCCCATGTCGACATAGTGTCAGTTAGAGTCAAAATTTTGAATTTCAAAAGAAGTGTCTATTCGCCATAACCTTTCACGAATGGACGTGACTGTTGTTCTTCTATAATAGGGGTTAGTTTCAATGAATTTTATATCAGATTTTCTGGTTTTTCACTTCTCTTCTTCTTCCATTTTTCTTATTCAAAATCCTATCATTACTCTGCCGAAATCAACATTGAATCTAACTAGATTATCTCTGGTTTGATTCTCTATCACTATCTCAACAAGATCCAAGTGCTATTCAGAGTTATAGACTTCTTTGTAATCTATCTAGCGAGAAAAGGTGTGATTGTAGCCTTGGAAATCAATCAAGCGAGAAAAGGTGTGATTGTAGCCTTGGAAATCAATTGGGTGAACTTGTTGCCCCGGAAATCAAGTATCTCTACCCAGAGGATTGTGATTCTGGACGGTGTACCTCGTAGCCTTGAAACTGAGGGTTGTAATTGTTGAATTGCTTTTGAAAGGAAATCCGTACTTAGTTGTGCGGGACTGGATGTAAGGTAACTTCGAACCAGTATAAAATCCGGTGTGTTCTTTCCTTTACTGCATTTACTTTATTTCTGCATCTGTGTTTGTTTCTGTGATTATATCTGTGTCTGTATATTACATACATTTGTGTTCAATTTAACATAAACTCTTAAAGATTTAGTAATTTCTTATAAACATTATTCACCCCCCTCTAGTGTTATTCCTAGCCTTAAGATCCGTAATCCGCATTCCTCACATTCTGTTGCTGGGGGTTCTTCTTCTGGAGCTATGGCTAGTCTGGCCATCTCTGCTCATTCTCTTATTTCGAGTTATAGCCATCCCAATTACTAGTGGATCTAGTCGATTCTGTTCCTACTATCTTGTTGTCCAAATACTTTGATTCAATAGCTTCCACACATGGACTACCGAGGGAGGACATGCTTCTTCCTACTCTAGATCAGAGAGTCGATGCTCCTCCTAAAGGTTACATGGCATGTAGCTGATATCATTGCTTAGTGGGAGCTCCTCCTCCACTACACGCGAGTAGAAGTTCTTGTCTACCTTAAAATAGCATCGTTCTAGCTACAACTGAATGGTTATGCCACATCGACTAGCTTATACATCATTTTCATGAGGGAGTTCTAGTCCCTCCTGCTCGTCGCCAGCTCTGTTTCCTTTATGCCGTAAAGAGTAAGATAAAGAGCTCTTTATTCTTTTACTTTGAGTAAAGCAGTTGGTTCAAGACCTTAAGGACCTATACTCTAAATACATCATGTGTAAACATAAGTACTTCTTCATCAAGGATCGGTCCCCTTGCTTTCACCGGTGGCACTCGAGTTTTGAGTAGCACTCCTCACGCTTCAATTGTTTTTATCATCTAAACTGAAATATTAATTACTTCTTACTGTCTTTTAGGTGTTATAAAGGCTACTATGGATAATGACTTAATGTAGATGCTGGAAAGGGTAGGAGGATCCGCACAGAGGCTAGGGAGGCCCCTCGCTAGTTAACAAATAAAGTGTTTAGCCAATATGGGTTGTTAGCCAAGGGTTGTTCCTCGGGCAGAGTTAGAGCTCTACTGGCCTAGAGACTGGCTCATAGAGGGAAGGCTAAGGCTCTAACACCTAAAGAAACAAGTGAACCGCCTGCTACTCAAATTCCCTTCTTGGTTATGATGTAGATGTACCTCCCTCTCGCTTTGGTAGAATTGAATCCATAAGGAATTTCAGGATAATGGCTTGGAGGGTACAATAGATGCTACTAAGGCCACCTCCCCTAAGTCAGTGAGTCTGTGGCCTCCGGCAGAGAAGAGCACTAAGAGAGGGATGAATTTGGGATTGGCTATATGGTCGACTTTGATGTAGACTAAGCGCTAAATGCAGCTTTTAGTCCCGATGATGATATGCCTTCCATGATGCACAACCGACTTTCCAATTGTTGAAACTAGGCCAGTCCGCAGCGGAATTTATGGGTGAATTTCAAAAAAAAAACTCTTATTGGATCTTTATTAGGCATATGAATTCTAATTTATTTAGAATATTTCTAAATTTTATTTAAATAAAATTTCTTATTTTATTCGAATTTATAAATTATATAGTTTTATTTAATTATATATTAATACATATAAATATACAAATATGCATCATATATTTATGTATGTGCACGCATGTGTAACATGATAACCCATGCATGGTATAACATGCCGGTGTATAGTTGTTGGGATTTACATCATAACTGACATGTTAGCCCATCCAATATGTAATGTATATTATCCAAATATATGTGTGTGTGTATAAAATTTTACTTATATATAAATGTTATATATATATATGTGTGTATGTATGTATATGTTAAGTTTGTTCAAATAATTTTATATAAATGTACAATGTTTAAATATGTGTGTGTGTGTGAAATTAATAAATAAAATAATAATATATATGCATTTTATTATAATATATTTGTTTAAATTTAAATAAGTTATTTAAATATTAAAATAATATATATATATATAATTTTATTTTTATTAAACCGTGAATGATATATGTACCAATATATATAATGATAAAATAATTTTTTTATTTAAAATAATACACACACACACATAAATATAGTTATAATATATAAATATATATATATTAGTTAACAAAATTAATTTTTTTATAAATTCCAAATCGCGTGTAAAATAGGAAAAAATTTATTATTAATTTTATTATTTTAAAATATATTTTTTAATTGAATATTCATCCGAAATTACATAAAATATTAATAAAAAAAAAATTCAAACCAATTTTTCAAATTTTAAATAAAATCAAATATAACATTTTTAATTTTGAAAAACTTTTCCATATTTTTTTCTATCAAATTTTATTTTTTATTGATTTTTGGCCTATTATAATATTAATTTTAAAAATAGCAAAAATGATTTTTTTAATTTTTATTTTCTAGCCGAGTGGTTGACAAAATTTAAAAATAATTTTTGTAACATATTTTATTAAATTATTTTATATGATTTATTTATGTAGTAAATTGATTTAAATAATGTTAAATAATAATAAATAAATATAACAATTAATTTTTTGCTTTCGGGAATTACTACCACTGTATGGTTATATGTATAAATTTATATGATCAAATTTTAACCATAGAATTATACTGTAATTAAATATAAACATATATGTATAATTAATATATATATATAATATAAATAGTATATATAAAATAGGCAGTTGTCCAATTCTGATGTATGTAAAAAATGATTTCTTTTAATTCATAAGTGTATACATACATATAACCAAATGAACTTTTGACAACATTAATACATATCAGAATCGTCAAATTGACAATATAATAATAATATATTATTCAGAAAATTATAAACTATAATTTAATGGAAATCATACTTAAGAACCAAAGACTGAAAGCACACCTTGAAAGGATGAACTCCCCTCATTGAAACCTTTTTCGATTCGGCGGATTGCTAGTCCTTGAACCGTTGACCTTCAACTATCGGATAGCAACTAAATTGATTTGATTTAAGCTTGGGATATTAGTGAGATAGAAGTGGGTAGGTAGGCCAGCAAAGGAATATAGATAGAGGATCCAAAATATCCTTATCAAATGGAGGAAAAGATGTTTAAATAGAGGAAGGAAATGAGAGAGTTCAGGATCATATCATTTACTCAGTCTCCTTCCATCTCGGCCACTCATTTTCACTCCTCTTTTGCCCATCAAATAGCAGTCTGTAACCCCTTTATTCCAGCCGATCCTATCAGCCCCATGTTGGGCATTTTAAATCTAATTTAAAACGCTTATCGATATTGTATATCGATTAATGTATTTATAACTTTTATAAATACATTTAATATCCATCTATCAAATCAAAATCAAATTTATAAATGATATTACATAAATATTATTTAGTTTAATTAATCTGTAAAGATTATAAACTAATTAATTTTTTTGTCAAAGGAGAATTCATCGTTTCGATTGTTGACTCGTCGGGTGTAAATTTGGTCAACGATTAACATCGAACCATTCGAATGTTAACGTTCACACGTCACTTATCAAGTGGTGTGACATTTTGGTCAAGTTCATAGCTTACTTGGTTTTGGTAAAATCCAATTTCACTTTGTTAAGCGTTACCCAGCTATAGCTTTTATTTTACACTAATTTTCTTCATCAAAACTATATCACTATGGACATGGAATTTAGTAATGGTCAAAATTCCCACATCGTCTATATTCAACTCTATAGTCCAAACATAAAGTCCTTGGTTCAACAATAACAATTATTATTAATCGAAACACTCTGGTCAGAGATTTTGACTTTGAGTTAACTTGAGTTGACCGTGATACTAACCATATATAACTGAGAAGACGAATTCTCTCTTGAATAGTGCTTCACTTCCAATACTTACACTCGACCTAACTATAGTCAGTTGATGGACGTCATGCCATGATTTAACTATAGTCAAAGTAGAGCTTTCGTATTGAAGATCCACGGTATTCTCAAGTCGAGAGAACTGTGTAAATTAGTCACATCGATATTACTCATTTGACCTTAGTTATAATAACAAATAGAAAACTATCGAGTGAGTCATCCCATAGTTATCTAATAACTATTAGTACGTAACCTCTTGGTGCCCCCAGCAGTCATGAGTAATACACTGTCCAACATTTGGAGTGTGTTACGTACTCTAGTCTTAATAGATACATCGATAACCAATTTGGATGCATCTTGACTAGGAACATTTAAAACGGTATATTTCTTGTCATTGTGATAAACAACTCACAGTTACAACACTTTGTAACTACGATCACAAAACACATCATTTATATATTTTCTATTAAATTTACTTCTAATTAAATTAATTAATTAATATAACACATTATATCAAGTGTATAATTGAAAGAAAACATCTTTATTTTGAACAAGATTGGTCAATGATTTGGACATATGTAATGAATTACATAATTGCCCTTAGGGCACACCCCTAACTCTATCAATCTCCCAATTGCCTTAGGTCAATTATGGAATCTTATTCCAACTTCTCCAATCAGTTTTCTCAAAACCAATCGGGTCAGTTCCTCAATGATCGGGTATGTTATTATGCATTAATCATCTACTATGTTAATTGACTCTCTTCGATACCGATAAACTACCTTTGTCATGCGGAACAATTCGGAGTATGTCTCTTAATTTCTACTAAGCTATAAGTTCTGTTATGAACTATATCATGACATTGTTACCATACAACAATGTTATGGGATTCTCAATATTTGAAATCACCTTCATCTTAGTTATAAATTTGTGCATTTATATTGCTTTTATTGTAGCACTATTCAAGGCACGATGTACTTAGCCTTTTCACTAAATCAGCTACAGTCTTTTATTAAGAAGATTTCCAGTTTAAAGATTTTTAATTTGAATTTATTATTGACACATTATACTCAATATCACTTATAAAGTTTGAGTCCGAACACTCCTTCATAAGGAGCTTATTGTTTCTATAAACAATTCTCTATTATTTCAAAAATACACGAGAACACCTCAAAACAACCATTTAGTGATATCTATTTGGATTTGATGGTTGCTTCATGTATCAAATATATAAACAAATCACGATATCATTGACAACATAACATGCATGATAATTCCTATTGCCAATGCATAAGGAATTTATCTTACATGTTCTGTATTAAACATTTTAATAAGGTGTCCTTGCATATCATTTTGGGGCATTCCCAATATCTTATACTTACTATAAAGACATTATTTACAAATCCGGTATCGAGTATTAAAACAACTAAGACTGATTTTAACACAAGTACATCGTTAAAAATTAGCAATGTGTTATTTACTTATAGTTTAGAAATATTAATATACCTTTTAATGTTCTTTCTTATGGACACACACTTCCTCTGCATTTTGATTGATAATCAAATTATTTGATATTTCTATCAAAATATTTATCCAATTCTGATGCTTATAAAATGATACTTTCTATCATTTCTTAGATCATATCCAAAATCTCACAAACTCAATATCGCTCCTAATAACTTCGAGAAACTTTGGTTGTTATGTTTTAAACAGATTACTCTAAATCATTATTTAGAATTTTCTATTTCAATACAGACGTACCAAAATATATATAGTCATAACATGCGATAATTTTGAGAGTTGAATCCAAATTAACTTGAGCATGTTGAATGTAACAACCCGCATATTTATCGATTTTATATTTAAATATTTTATTTAAATATTTTATCGTTAGTCGGGTGTTAGTCCGAAAAGCTACTTTTTGCATACGGTCAAATTAGGACTCGAGACCACCTCCATTGAGTTCAAAATGACGTTTGCGATCTTTTTGAGTGTAAACTTCGATATGTTTGGAGATAGTGAAATTTTCATCACTTTTTGCTTGGAGCTTTGGTTTGGGCTGAACCATTTGTTAACTCAGTCCCAACCCCCTTTCCTCTTCACCACTTCATCAAACACTTCAAGTTTTATCAAAAATGGTGGAGGGAATGGGAAATTAAAATTCCAAGCTCAAGTTCTTTAGCAAATTCAACATCTAACTCCAAATTCAAAGTGAAGACATTGATTCAAGCTTGTGGTTGATCTTTGCTTTGCTCCCGAGCTTCATCTTCATCAAATTCCATGAAAAGGTGAGATTTTTAATCTCACATCTTGCCCATAACTGTCATTGGACTGTTGGGAATGATTCCCTATCACTTGTGCGTATGCATTTGCATTTGGTTTGGATTGAATTGGAGAGAAACCCAATTTTTCAGCGTTTTTGGCAAATTCTGGGCCTTAGGACGCACTGCCTCGAAGCCACTGCCTGCAGATTTTCGTTCTGGACTTAGGTCGCTCGCCTGCACTTAGGTTGCTAGGTCGCTAGGTCGTAGGTCGTTGGACTTTAGGTCGTTCGGAGTTAGATCGCTCCCTCTGTTGGAAATGGCACTTCGGAGTTAGGTCGCGTGGCTTTAAGTCGCTAGGTCGTTGGGAATTAACTCGTCCGGCCTTGCCTGCTCGTTAAGTCGTTCGCCCCTAGGTCGTAGGTCGCTCGGCCACATGTTGCTTAGGTCATTCTGCCTTGAATATTTAGGTCGTTCGTCTTTAGGTCGCGAGTTTTAGGTCGCGTGTCTTTAGGTCGCGAGTTTTAGGTCGCGTGTCTCTTTTCCCTAGGTCGTTAGACCTTATTTTCCTTAGGTCGCTAGGCCTTGCTTCACTTAGGTCGTTGGACCTTATATCCATTAGGTCACTGGACCTCATGTCTCTTAGGTCGCTCGACCTGTTCCACTTAGGTCGCAACCCCTTCTCCTTAGTTCGACCGAGTTAGGTCGTTCATCCCTTAGGTCACGCCACATAGGTCGTAGACCCTTAGGTCGTAGGTCGCTCGACCTTATTACCTTGTTAGGTCGCGAGTCCTTTAAGTCGCTCGCCTCTCTTAGGTCGCTCGCTTCTGCTAACTCGCGAACCACTAGGTCGCTTGTCTTCACTAGGTCATACCATTTTGGACGGGGCGCTGCCCCCGGACCCTTGCGACCTGACCAGGCAGGTCGAACCCCGTAGCGGGGGCGTTGCCCCCGCACCCCCACCTAGGCGGGTTGCCACCCCCTGGACCCCCCTTCGTAGGGGATCTTATCTGAAAAACATTCAACAGAACTTCCTACTTTGATGGTTTTGGGGATTGATTTCTTTGGATTTTGCTCACGTCTTCGAATGTGAATTTATGTGATTCGATTTGTTTCAACAATCGTTTTGTGACTTGTCACTTTAAAGACATAGAGGTTTCAATACTAGTAGTAAATATTAAAGCTCTTTCATCAAAACGATTTCAACTCTATTTTATTACAAAGCTCTTTTTTTTCCTAAACCGTTTTCCAATCTATTAGTATATACAAGCCTTTACTTCACTCGGATGAGAAATCGAATTAAACGACTTAGTAAAACGAGTGGTATGAAACGCTTGCGTTCACTTCGTCGGTTAGCTCTTGGACTTGTTCGATTGAACCCTTTTGTGACAATTTCCTAGTGGAGATCTACAGTTTGTTCGTAAATATTTAAGTTAAGCTAGTGGTTATGGGACATGAAGCTAAACTCATATATTTACTGGCTTAGTGTAATTGACACTTCCTAATGATCATGACGATCATTTTTGTGATTTAGACTAGCGATTGAGCGATGTCTCTTTGTCTGCGAGGGAGACTAGACCCCGCTTTTGTGATGTTTCGCCATCACATATATGGGGTAGCACCCCATGGTCTTCGGGCCACTTCTATGTGGAAATTTAATGGATAGCTTCCATGAGATAGCTTCTCGTTTATGTGTTTCACGCGTTGGTGAGTTTGCATACTCCCGTTCATGTGTTAGGCCTTTTCCCCCTTTTTATGTGATTTCTGGATTTCTGGTGTTGATTTCTGGAATTTGTGCTTCACCACTTTTCATGATTTTCATTGATATGATATCAGTTTTTGTGCATTGGTGAATTCATGTGTCATTGACTTGTTATGAATGCAAGTTTGGGTATGATACCCTATTTTATCTTTGAGAAGATTCTTGTGATATTGATTAATCTCTTGTTGATTTTCAATTACATACCTATAGTAGTATGCCATTATGGTTATTACATGTTCATGCCATGTCTTTTACTTTATACCATATCATCTGATATTTATAGCTAGACTGATTCGTTTATTATTTTCTTATAAATAATACTCGGGTCAGACCGAGATGTTACAGGTGCTTCTGCTTGACTTCTCTTCAGGATTATTCTGAATTTTGGCTAACTACATAGATTAGTAGTTTTTGGATGTACACATTTGAGATATAGACTCTATGTTGTGTACTTATTCTTTTGTATAGCACGTGTTGCTATCCTTTTGTATTATCGTGGATCTTTCCGACCACTACTCTGATGTACACTTTTATGTGTTATATATATTTATTCATATCTTCTTCCGCCTTTGTGATATGGATGTCTGTGACTGATTTATGTTATGATTATTTCTATTTTTGTTTCCGAAGATTATATATAGCCACTGTGTAATAGCTTTGGGTTTGTATCGGTATGTCGGATTTCCTCCTTAAATGATATGCATTTTATTATATCTGACATATCGGTGCTCGCACAAAGAAGTTACATGGATGGTCGCTCCTCCACAGCCTTATTCTCCGTGCTAGTCGACAGCACTACACCGTAGTGTTCTTGTCTAGCGTGGGTATAGAGGTGGGGCGTCACATTGAATAACAATCTATTACGCTAATTTCAACAATTGAAATTCACAATATTTTTCTTACTAATGTGCTCACTGTATTCCAACTGCATTTGTCTTTCTCTTAAAGGAAGATTTGCGGCCAATGGATCATATCCCTTTAGGTACAACTATCAAAATCATATTTTGATAATGTACTTGGAATGAATTTCGGATCTGTGCATCTTACCATATCATAGAGTCAACACTCTTAATGGTTTAATTAAATAACCGAGGATTATATATATTTCGACATTGATAAGAAACTCATAGTTTCTCTTCAATGCGTGATAATACTTATTAGACACTCTAATACGATATGTTCATTTAGGTTAGTTAATTCATCTCATCTCATGTAATCAGTTTTATCTTTGGATCGTATTCAATTGCATTTTACTACCAATAATTTCTCAAAGAAATTCCTTCATTATGAAGTTAGTATTTCTTGAAATGACAATTGTTTCTCAGTGCAATGGAATGAGCATTTATAAACATTATATTAATTGCCTTATATAAAACTGATTTTGCAATAGTTCACAATATATTTATGTTCATAACATAAATTAGTCATCTAATGACTATCATTTTCAAAATTCACTTAGGACGTGTAACGACCCAGAATTTCTGTCATTTGAAATTCAGATATTTAATTAATTTTAAATATTAATAAGTAAGATTTAGAAGTCGAATTAATTTAATTTCGATATAGTGATTTAATTGGACGATTAAATTATTAATTTAATATTTGAAATTCTAGAAATAATTGAAATCGGGATTAAAAGTGTATAAAAATGATTTATAAAGTTATATTAAATCATATTGAGATTATAATGATGTTTGTGAACTTTTAAAATTGATTTAAAGTTAATTTGTGAAAATTGAATATTTTAATATTTAATTGACGACTAAAAATGACCATTTTTCAAACGGTCTCGGATTTCGACGAAACTAGTTTCATTGGATCCGTAATGTGAAATTATTATAAGATTTCAAATTTCGTGTCAATCGGATGTACGGTTTGTCTGGGGCGAGCCAAAACGCATCGAAATCGGTTTAAATCGATTTGATTTAAATTTGATCGTTTATTTCCGTAACTCTCACATACGATCGAATTAGCTCCCGAAACACGTTCCATTGTGTTCGGAACGCGGGGTAAACCTTAGAAATGCCAGCCGGCACGCTTCGTTTGGAGTTCGGAAAATTTTCGATGAATAGTGTTTTTGGAGAATTTTCTATAAAAGGACATTATCATTTTCATTTGCAAACCAACCCTCCTTCTTCTTCAGCCGGCCCTAATTATTATCAATGGCCGAAAATACTCGAAACTTCCTCCTCTATTTTTTCTCAATCCACTAACAATTAGAAAAAATCATCAACTACAAAAGTGTAGAGCATCGTGAGATCTACAGATCTATACGGAGATGATCGGAAACGACGCAACGATCGAGGGGAAAAAGGCACGTGAAGTCGTGCATTTGGGTTCGGTTTTCTATGCCAAGATGGAGGTCGATCTTGCCATGGTTGTGGCCGAAGGTGGAGCTCTGCGTGGGCGTTCGAATGGAGGTAGTTGATCGGGTTGAAGTTCGTCGGAGGTGGCTCGAAAATTGATGAAGAGAGGGGCGGGTATGGGTTTCTTCACATACGTGAATAACCTGGAAGGAGGAAGAAGCAAAAATCATGCGGCCCAGATCTGGTCAAAGCAAAACATGTGGCACAGATTGAATGTAGGGTTTTAAAAATATAAAATTGTGAATAAATATATATATTAAATTGTATTAACTTAAAATAAATTGATATCTTTGTCATACGAGGTCCGTTTCGGACGAAACGAATTGCGTTGGAATCGTTTCGACGAGCTCTTCGCAATGGAGCTGGTTTGGATTCAATTGGAGTTAGTAAAAATTTTGAGTAAAATTAAACGTGCGTTTAATTTTATTCGAAATAAATTACTGCAACCGTTATTGAAAGCAAGGTGAGAACTTCTCACTCAATCGAATATTGTATTTCGAATTAAATTTTAAATAGTTAGATTTAAAATTATTGATAGTGTTGATTGTGTGAATTGGATGATAAATTGTTATCTATTGTGTTAATTAGACCATATACGCCGTATATTAAGCGGAGGTTATTTATTAAAAACATATACCGCGATAATTCCATATTGAAGTGGAATTGGTATTATATATGTATTTGGAGTTGATTTCCCACATTATATAGCGGATGAGACCCTATTGCGCCGCGTAATAGCGGATAATATTTATAAATCTCATATACCGCGATAATTTCACTGTGAAGTGGAATTGGTATTGTGCTAACATCTGTGGATGCAGGGAAACAGGTTGGAGGGATCCAACTGGATTCCTCAAATATTTGAATTTATTTCAATATTGTGTGTCGATTTATTTATAATCGCCGTGTGATTATATTGTGATTGAATTTGTTGACGGCTATAAATTAGCCGAAGATATTTTTGGTATCGTTGGATACCAGAAATAGATAAAATTGGATTTTAGAAATATAAGTTGAAAATTGATCGAAAAATTTATTTTTGATAATCGGATAAATTTAAAAGGAGTTTTAAAAGATAAAGTCTTATTTTTGAACTGTATTGAATTAAATTTCAAATTATGGAAAAGAGCTTAATAAATGGATTTCGAAAATATTATTTATAAATTGAAGAATTTATTTAAAATTTGTATTTCTAAATAGATTTGAAGAGATAAAGAAATTTATTTTAAAAGGGAAATAATTTGAAAATGTTTGGAAATTTGATTTGGTGTTTTGAAATAAATTTGAAAATCAATTTGAAATTTATTGATTATTAATTTACTATAACTAGTAAAGAAATTGATTATAAAAATTTATCTGATTTGAATTAATCAGATAATTTACTTAATCCTACCTATGGATGTTTGGATTATATTGGATGTTAAATTGTTTAACATCTTTGATGTGTGATGCTTTGTAATATATCCTAATTTGTGTTGTGATCCGTGAATTGTCTATCTGTGATATATATATATATATATCTGTGATCTGTGAATTAAAGATAAGCGTTATATTTATACCACTTATCAATTTTATTGTTATATTTGATCTATGATGGTTGAATGTTTTTACACTATTGTGTTAAACCCGTGGACTACACAATACACACACAAATGTGGATTTCACGTGGAAATCGGTTAAGTCACAGATTTTTATCAATTTTGGAAAATTGAGTTTTTGAATCCAAAATGGTTTTGGAATTGGAATTGAAAGTTTTTGAAATAAGTTTCAAAAATAAAAGTTATTTTTAAATAACTTAATAGAATTGGAATTTAAATCATTTGATTTAAGTTTGAATTCAATATTTTGAAATTGAATTCAATAATTTGGGAATTTTGGTTTAAAAGATTTTATAAGTATAAAAGGGTGTTTATATGGGTTTTTTTACCATTTAAAATTATGGTTTTGGAAATTTAAATTCAAGTTTTATACTTGAATGGCTTTAAACTGTGTAATTGTAACCAGTTTTTCCCAAAACGAAAACTATCTGTTTTCAGATAATAATAACTTTCATAAAGTGAAAAGATTTCCAATTTGTATCGAAACATTTCAAGTTGAAATGAAATTGTAAATAGTTTGGAAAAAAACCTATGAATTAACCTTTATGACGATTTTAAAAGGTGTATCTTTTATATTATAAAAGACTTGAATTGGGAATAGTTTTGAAAGCTATAAATTAAATCTTAATTTAAAGATTTAATGGGTTGATCTAATTTGAAATGGAAATTGATTTGAAATCTGTGAATGAATATTTGTGAAACTGGGTAAACTTTGTGAAGCAAATCTTTTTGTTTAAAGATTTAAAATGGTAATTTGTTTAAACCATTTAAAGGAAAGGATTTGGGTAATAAGTTGTGACTTAATTGAAATCCCTATATCCATATGTTTTAAAATATTGTGCTCACTATCCGGGTTAGCCGGGAAAAGACCTTTGTGTCATATAACCCATTCCGAATTAGTGATACGACGATATGGATCGTATTGAAGACCGGTGGTGAAGACCGGGTATTTGTGAAAACGATAGGATGACCTATCGATTGTCTCTGCACCGTTAGCTACAGTATAGAGATTTCCTTTGTGATGGGAAGTTTTATCGGGATTGTGAATACCCGGATTGCAAGGGCTTCTTCGGAAGTGCCTGCGGTTCTGTTCGAACCCGGAACAGACTTGTATGGTTACATGTCTGACATTACATATTGAGATATAAAGCTGATTTCTTTCAAATACATTTCTGTTTGGTGGCGGAGAATTTATTCTCTTAGCTTAACACTCTTCTCTGAGACGTACGAGCTCAGAGGTTATGTAGTTGAAATTTATCAGTGATATACTCCCAATTTGGTAATGTGGCATGCTGAGTGTTGTTGTGTGATGATCATTTATTGATCATTTGTGATCAAAGCGTGGCTTTGTGAAAAAGCGTAGCTTTGTGGACGAGACCTCTTCGGACCTCACAACCCGGAAATGGTCAGAACAGGAATGATGCGGCAAGGTTACGAGGGTCGCGCTTTTTAGGGTATGCCATTTCCTTCTGGAAAAGGGTGGTATCAGGTATGGAGCCATGGTATTTAACCTATGTGGATACTCTAATCTCATTTACTGTGTGATTGTTGTTTGATCGAGGTGCCTCGGATAAAGGTCCCAAAGGACCGAGGAATGGCATATTCGTGTAGTAGTTACCTATTCCCAGAGGTAACCCGGCCTTGTGTTGGCAGAGAGCCAGGTTGGTTTCTCGGGACGTCCATCTAGAGGCGATCCCATGTGACAGTAGGAAGTTCCTTAGCCTGACCATTTGTTGGCAATCCATCTTCCAATACGAACCTTGTACGGTATTAGTTGTAGAACTTGCCATTTACTTATGGTGGTCACCGCTGTTTAGATGATAGCTATAGTAGGCACACAATACTGGTTGTATGTTGGCTAAGATTAATATTACACTTTCGAAATGTTTTCCACTATGCACTAATAATATTAATAATCCAATGATTTGCGTAGTAAGCATCTTTGACTATCATAAGAAGAAATCTCCTCCAATTCTGCGTTTGCATTGTGTGTGTGGCGGGAGGTCTTATGGTAGTTTCATTTTCCAAAAGCATTGCGGATATTTTCCACTTCCTTTGTTGTTGTTGTTTTAAAGATAATAACTGCTTTAGTTCTCACACCAGTCACCATGACTGACCTGGAGTTTATTGTTTCCTTCCTAAACTCTGGGTGCCCACCAATTTCCACACGGTCAGTCTAGAGTCAGGTTATCAGGTCATTCTGGATTCAGGAGATGCTGTGGAGCTCAGTGGCGAGCTGGATGGAGAGACGTAGCATTTGTATATGATATTATTTTTCCGCTGTGTATTCTGTATGAGGACTAGTATATATAACTGTCCAGTTGTGTTGTATATTGTTGTTGTAAACTCTGATGATGATGAAATGTATAAAATGATATAGTTCTTTGATTTAAAGATTATTCATTTATCTATTATATGTTGTTCCGCTGCGATATGTGAGATTCTGATATAGTTTCTGTGTTTTTCTGTTGTTTCTTCTTTATTTTTCTTTTGTCTTCTTCTACCTCTTCTTTTTCTCCATAACAATTCAGTTTTCCGGCATTCCATTGCTCGGCAGTTGATACAGTGGACGTATTAATGTCAATTTTCGAAAGTCGAAAAATCGCATTTGTTACATTTGGTATCAGAGCATATGGTTAAGCGACAACCTTGGCTCTATTGGGAATTACTCATTAGAGATAGAGTCAGTAGTACTCTAGAATGAGTGTGAGTGTAATAATAGATACAAGTGCGTATTTGTTAGTGAATATGAAATTGTTTTATATTCTGTTTGCTTATCCGTTGAGCTATTTGTGACTTCTGGTCGGTATGTAGGATGCCATATTATCGATAGGGGTTTCTAAACACTTAAACGAGGCAAGTCGACATAGTATCATTTTAAATTGGGTAAATGAAATAATTTTACCTCGATTATATTTTGTATATAAAGAAATAATTTTTCAGAAATTATTAAAGCGTATATAAAATTGAATTGTTTGGTTGTTGAAAATGTAATATATATATATGTTAATAAAAGTTGTTTGAATAATCTAAATAATAAACAACAACTGTAAAAGAATGAAGTATATAAGCAAATGAATTATTAAGTATGGAATTATAATTAATATGATTTACAATTGTGAAATAATCTTGTAAAGTAAAGTAAAATAGTGAAATTATATGAGAAAAAGATTTATAAATGTGATTTATAAATAAAAGGAAATTTTTGATAGAATTTAAAGCACTGGATTCACTACTGTTGCTGGGAAATAATAAGGGTGATGACTGCAGCATCATCAGTATCATTTTCGAGTTTCTGTGTGATAGATTTGCTACCATAGTAAATTGAAAATTTTAAGTTTTGTTGTGATAAACAAATTTGAAATTAAAAATCCAAGTTGAAATTGATGAATATAAGTAGAAATGAGTTTTGAACTTATAATATGAGTTAATAAATTTAGCTTTGGTAAAAGTTAAATAGAATTTACTTTAGAATTGGAACCTGAATTTGATTTATAAGTGGAAAATTAAGTGAAGTTAAACAAATGATGTTTGAAATGGAATATAACTTAAGTGATGTTGAATGAAGTTGATTTTGGTATCGAAGTAAAATTAATAAAGTGAATGAATGTGAACTTGAGTTATATAAATGAAATTCAACTTTATTTGTTAAATGAATCAGCAATTGAATTAATAAATGGATTGAATGTTAATCAATCGAATGTAAGTAAATTGATATGGAATAATGGATATAAGTGTAAATTCATTAAAGCTAATTAAATGTGTTGAACCAAATTGAATGTAAAGTAAATTAAATTAATTTTATTGTATTGAATATACATTGGTTGTTATATGATTGTTGGTTGATTGTATATAGTATAATTCATTAAGTGTTAATGAAATTGAATAAATGAAATTGAAAGCTATGTAATTGGATTTAAATTGAAATTGAACCAACTTGAATTTAAATTAGTGAATGTAAACTAATTGAAAATGAATAATTAAATGTCATTATATATGAATTGGTTGTAAACAATTACCAGTGATGTTGAAATTTTATAAATTGCTTATGGGAATTATTTGATTGCATTGCTTATGGAAACTTTGTATTTGTTATTGAAAATTAATGAAATGTAAATGAATTTTCTATATATGTCACTTACGTATTTAAACCGAGTAAGTACAGGTGCCGGGGCTACCGTTCGGTTGGATTTGGTTGCTAAAATGCTTAATAAATAACTACTTTGCTTAAAAATGCTAAAAAGGTACGCCTACGCAATAAAAATAGGAAATATGAACTGTTTTTCTGCTTTTTCGACCGTGTGGGTAGATGTATATATATTTATGTCTATTGTGATCCTACTACGATCGAACTGCGCAAAGGAGACGCTGACGAATTTTTCTGAAAATTTAAGGCGTTAGAAAAATTTTGAAAATTTTGAAATTTTTTTTAATGGAAAGTCAATTTCCAAATTGAAATAAAAGCATAGGAATTGAACTAGAAAATGGAAACCACTGTTTCGGTTGAAGTTAAAGGTTTGGAAAAGGTGAATATAAAATTTTCACGAAATGGATTTCTGAAAAGTTGATGAAATCGGAGTATTTTTCTTACTTTGCAATTTCGAGGACGAAATTCTTTTAAGAGGGGAGATTGTAACGACCCGGAATTTTTGTCATTTAAAATTCAGATATTTAATTAATTTTAAATATTAATAAGTAAGATTTAGAAGTCGAATTAATTTAATTTCGATATAGTGATTTAATTGGACGATTAAATTATTAATTTAATATTTGAAATTTTAGAAATAATTGAAATCTGGATTAAAAGTGTATAAAAATGATTTATAAAGTTATATTAAATCATATTGAGGTTATAATGATGTTTGTGAACTTTTAAAATTGAATTTAAAGTTAATTTGTGAAAATTGAATATTTTAATATTTAATTGACGACTAAAAATGACCATTTTTCAAACGGTCTTGGATTTCGACGAAACTAGTTTCATTGGATCCGTAATGTGAAATTATTGTAAGATTTCAAATTTCGTGTCAATCGGATGTACGGTTTGTCCGGGGCGAGCCAAAACGCATCGAAATCGGTTTAAATCGATTTGATTTAAATTTGATGGTTTATTTCCATAACTCTCACATACGATCGAATTAGCTCCCGAAACACGTTCCATTATGTTCAGAATGCGGGGTAAACCTTAGAAACGCCAGCCGACATGCTTCGTTTGGAGTTCGGAAAATTTTCGATGAATAATGTTTTTGGAGAATTTTCTATAAAAGGACATTATCATTTTCATTTGCAAACCAACCCTCCTTCTTCTTCAGCCGGCCCTAATTATTATCAATGGCCGAAAATACTCGAAACTTCCTCCTCTATTTTTTCTCAATCAACTAACAATTAGAAGAAATCATCAACTACAAAAGTGTAGAGCATCGTGAGATCTACAGATCTATACGGAGATGATCGGAAACGACGCAACGATCGAGGGGAAAAAGGCACGTGAAGTCATGCATTTGGGTTCGGTTTTCTATGCCAAGATGGAGGCCGAGCTTGCCATGGTTGTGGCCGAAGGTGGAGCTCTGCGTGGGCATTCGAATGGAGGTAGTTGATCGGGTTGAAGTTCGTCGGAGGTGGCTCGAAAATTGATGAAGAGAGGGGCGGCTATGGGTTTCTTCACATACGTGAATAACCTGGAAGGAGGAAGAAGCAAAAAGCATGCGGCTCAGATATGGTCAAAGCAAAACGTGTGGCAGAGATTGAATGTAGGGTTTTAAAAATATAAAATTGTGAATAAATATATATATTAAATTGTATTAACTTAAAAAAATTGATATCTTTGTCATACGAGGTCCGTTTCGGACGAAACGAATTGCGTTGGAATCGTTTCGACGAGCTCTTCGCAATGGAGCTGGTTTGGAGTCAATTGGAGATAGTAAAAATTTTGAGTAAAATTAAATGTGTATTTAATTTTATTCGAAATAAATTACTCCAACCGTTATTGAAAACAAGGTGAGAACTTCTCACTCAATCGAATATTGTATTTCGATTTAAATTTTAAATATTTAGATTTAAAATTGTTGATAGTGTTGATTGTGCGAATTGGATGATAAATTGTTATCTATTGTGTTAAATAGACCCAATACGCCGTATATTAAGCGGAGGTTATTTATTAAAAACATATACCGCGATAATTCCATATTGAAGTGGAATTGGTATTATATATGTATTTGGAGTTGATTTCCCGTATTATATAGCGGATGAGACCCTATTGTGCCGCGTAATAGCGGATAATATTTATAAATCCCATATACCGCGATAATTTCACTATGAAGTGGAATTGGTATTGTGCTAACATCTGTGGATGCAGGGAAAAAAGTTGGAGGGATCCAACTGGATTCCTCAAATATTTGAATTAATTTCAATATTGTGTGTTGATTTATTTATAATCGCCGTGTGATTATATTGTGATTGAATTGGTTGACGGCTATAAATTAGCCGAAGATATTTTTGGTATCGTTGGATACCAGAAATAGATAAAATTGGATTTTCGAAATATAAGTTGAAAATTGATCGAAAAATTTATTTTTGATAATTGGATAAATTTAAAAGGAGTTTTAAAAGATAAAGTCTTATTTTTGAACCGTATTGAATTAAATTTCAAATTATGGAAAAGAGCTTAATAAATGGATTTCGAAAATATTATTTATAAATTGAAGAATTTATTTAAAATTTGTATTTCTAAATCGATTTGAAGAGATAAAGAAATTTATTTTAAAAGGGAAATAATTTGAAAATGTTTGGAAATTTGATTTGGTGTTTTGAAATAAATTTGAAAATCAATTTGAAATTTATTGATTATTAATTTACTATAACTAGTAAAGAAATTGATTATAGAAATTTATCTGATTTGAATTAATCAGATAATTTACTTAATCCTACCTATGGATGTTTGGATTATATTGGATGTTAAATTGTTTGACATCTTTGATGTGTGATGCTTTGTAATATATCCTGATTTGTGTTGTGATCTGTGAATTGCCTATCAGTGATATATATATATATATGTATATATATATCTGTGATCTGTGAATGAAAGATAAGCGTTATATTTATACCGCTTATCAATTTTATTGTTATATTTGATCTGTGATGGTTGAATGTTGTTACACTATTGTGTTAAACCCGTGGACTACACAATACGCACACAAATGTGGATTTCATGTGGAAATCGGTTAAGTCACATATTTTTATCAATTTTGGAAAATTGAGTTTTTTAATCCAAAATGGTTTTGGAATTGGAATTGAAAGTTTTTGAAATAAGTTTCAAAAATAAAAGTTATTTTTAAATAACTTAATAGAATTGGAATTTAAATCATTTGATTTAAGTTTGAATTCAATATTTTGAAATTGAATTCAATAATTTGGGAATTTTGGTTTAAAAGGTTTTATAAGTATAAAAGGGTGTTTATATGGGTTTTTTTACCATTTAAAATTATGGTTTTGGAAATTTAAATTTAAATTCAAGTTTTATACTTGAATGGCTTTAAACTGTGTAATTGTAACCAGTTTTTCCCAAAACGAAAACTATCTGTTTTCAGATAATAATAACTTTCATAAAGTGAAAAGATTTCCAATTTGTATCGAAACATTTCAAGTTGAAATGAAATTGTAAATAGTTTGGAAAAAATCTATGAATTAACCTTTGTGACGATTTTAAAAGGTGTATCTTTTATATTATAAAAGACTTGAATTGGGAATAGTTTTGAAACCTATAAATTAAATCTTAATTTAAAGATTTAATTGGTTAATCCAATTTGAAATGGAAATTGATTTGAAATCTGTGAATGAATCTTTGTGAAACTGGGTAAACTTTGTGAAGTAAATCTTTTTGTTTAAAGATTTAAAATGGTAATTTGTTTAAACCATTTAAAGGAAAGGATTTGGGTAATAAGTTGTGACTTAATTGAAATCCCTATATCTATATGTTTTAAAATATTGTGCTCACTATTCGGGTTAGCCGGGAAAAGACCTTTGTGTCATATAACCCATTCCGAATTAGTGATACGACGATATGGATCGTATTGAAGACCGGTGGTGAAGACCGGGTATTTGTGAAAACGATAGGATGACCTATCGATTGTCTCTGCACCTTTAGCTACGGTATAGAGATTTCCTTTGTGATGGGAAGTTTTATCGGGATTGTGAATACCCGAATTGCAAGGGCTTCTTCGGAAGTGCCTTCGGTTCTGTTCGAACCCGGAACAGACTTGTATGGTTACATGTCTGACATTACATTTTGAGATATAAAGCTGATTTCTTTCAAATACATTTCTGTTTGGTGGTGGAGAATTTATTCTCTTAGCTTAACACCCTTCTCTGAGACGTACGAGCTCAGAGGTTATGTAGTTGAAATTTATCAGTGATATACTCCCAATTTGGTAATGTGGCATGCTGAGTGTTACTGTGTGATGATCATTTATTGATCATTTGTGATCAAAGCGTGGCTTTGTGAAAAAGCGTAGCTTTGTGGACGAGACCTCTTCGGACCTCACAACCCGGGGTCAAAACAGGAATGATGCGGCAAGGTTATGAGGGTCGCGCCCTTTAGGGTATGTCATTTCCTTCTAGAAAAGGGTGGTATCAGGTATGGAGCCATGGTATTTAACCTATGTGGATACTCTAATCTCATTTACTGTGTGATTGTTGTTTGATCGAGGCGCCTCAGATAAAGGTCCCAAAGGACCGGGGAATGGCATATTCGTGTAGTAGTTACCTATTCCCAGAGGCAGTGTTTTAAATCTCGGATTTTGGCCAATATCTCGGGAAAATATCTCGGCTATCTCGGGCGATATTTAAAACACTTATAACTAAATAGGCTACCAAATCTCGGATTTTGGCTGATATCTCGGATTTTTCATCTCGGCCATCTCGGGGAGATTTAAAAGCCTGCCCAGAGGTAACCCGGCCTTGTGTTGGCAGAGAGCCAGGTTGGTTTCTCGGGACGTCCATCCAGAGGCGATCCCATGTGACAGTAGGAAGTTCCTTAGCCTGACCATTTGTTGGCAATCCATCTTCCAATACGAACCTTGTACGGTATTAGTTGTAGAACCTGCCATTTACTTATGGTGGTCACCACTGTTTAGATGGTAGCTATAGTAGGCATACAATACTGGTTGTATGTTGGCTAAGATTAATATTATACTTTCGAAATGTTTTCCACTATGCACTAATAATAATGATAATCCAATGATTTGCGTAGTAAGCATCTTTGACTATCATAAGAAGAAATCTCCTCCAATTCTGCGTTTGCATTGTGTGTGTGGCGGAAGGTCTTATGGTAGTTTCATTTTCCAAAAGCATTGCGGATATTTTCCACTTCCTTTGTTGTTGTTGTTTTAAAGATAATAACTGTTTTAGTTCTCACACCAGTCACCATGACTGACCTGGAGTTTATTGTTTCCTTCCTAAACTCTGGGTGCCCACCAATTTCCACACGGGCAGTCTAGAGTCAGGTTATCAGGTCATTCTGGATTCAGGAGATGCTGTGGAGCTCAGTGGCGAGCTGGATGGCGAGACGTAGCATTTGTATATGATATTATTTTTCCGCTGTGTATTCTGTATGAGGACAAGTTTATATAACTGTCTAGTTGTGTTGTATATTGTTGTTGTAAACTCTGATGATGATGTAATGTATAAAATGATATAGTTCTTTGATTTAAAGATTATTCATTTATCTATTATATGTTGTTCCGTTGTGATATGTGAGATTCTGATATAGTTTCTGTGTTTTTCTGTTGTTTCTTCTTTCTTTTTCTTCTGTCTTCTTCTACCTCTTCTTTTTCTCCATAACAATTCGGTTTTCCGGCATTCGATTGCTCGGCAGTTGATACAGTGGACGTATTAATGTCGATTTTCGAAAGTCGAAAAATTGCATTCGTTACAGGACGATTCATACAAGATCTCTTATGTACAATTATTACATGCAGTCTTTCGACTCGCACAACATGCTAACTCCTTGGCCTATAATATGTAGGGTTTTCTTATAAACTCATATCTTATATGATTTTGTAAACCATTCTTTAGATGCTATTAATTTTGACCTTGAGTACTACTCTTAAATACACACCTTATAGAAAGAGTTTAAATCAACTTCACTCATCATTAATCGTACTTTGTCCAACAAAGTTCGATTACTCCTTATCCTTACATCATTATGTATTATAATATTGAGTGACCTTTGATATCGAATCATTATTCATATTAGGTACGTATAGAACTCTTTACAGATTAATCATCCATTCGATCAAATCAAATCATCTCTATCACATGTTATATTATTTACTTCCATTTTATATTCTATGAGCTTATAATATACTTATACATGCTTATAATATACTTATACATGCATATCATATACATATATCCATGTCTGTGATAACTCATCAGCAAATAGGACGAAGTACGTAGAACCGTTTTAGTATTAATAGACTTACAATTGCATACATATATATATATATATATATATATATATATATATATATCTTTCTTAATAGTTCATCAACTCTTATGATGCTCTTATTAAATGAGTGCATAGCCCTTAATTGTTTTGAGATATAATCAATTAGTATCATCTGGTTCATAAACATTCAATAAAAATTATTTCTCAAAACTATGACTTAGTCTATAATACCAAAATAATTGTAAATAATTTTAGATACTTTAATATTTTCCAATGCATCACTTTTGTTTTGAAGACAAATACCATATTAAAGTTTTATTTCATAACAAATATTCATAATATTCACATTGAAATATAACTACGTTTGTTTTTTCAGTCGACTCAAGAAATAGTCATTATTTCATAAATAATGTTCGGTATGTTTTACGAAAACAATTTTCTTAATTTGATGCAATCATTAAGTGATATAGGCATGCTTTTGCTATTTTCGCTATTACTATAAAGCATACTAAATTCGAAGGTCTGTTATTCACTTAATATAGTTTGTTTATTTCATATATTGTAACTAGTTTATAGTGGAGAGTTCTTTGATCACATATCTTGAACTCGAAGAAATAAACCTCACAGAAAACAATTTTCTATATGAAAATATGTTTCAAAATAGAATCATATTTCTTATTCCAGTGTTATATATCAAGCATTATTATCACAATCCTCGTTTCCAATGTTTCTTTATGAAGTAGAGGGACTATCCACTTTCTTCACTTTAACTGTACCTAAAATCACATATACTCTTGTACATTCGTTATTCATTCTAAATGGTCTAACCATTCAAAAGAAACCCCTTTACCACAATATCATAACGAACTCTTTACAAAAGCGCACTCGATTATCTTTAACATTTAAGGACATCAAATACGATATCCTTTATGTAAACTGATCGAACTGACATTTCGGCAATCAAGTTCTTAGATCTATATTGTAGTTTTTGTCTTATGTTACATTTAACACAACATGATCTTTGCAGTAATCAATCAAATTGAATACTCGATCTCACATTATGTTTATTCGTTTACTTCAAATAAACTAATTTCATCGAAGTATAGTATATTACAAACTGTGACTGTTCACCATATAACACTTATATATGATAGTATATTAATCAAATATACAGCCTTATATTGCTTTTGAGTTTTGAACTCATATAATGCAATACACGGTCTTGACTAAATAAACGCGAAAGTAAACAAATTACGAATATATTTAGTAGTTGTGAAATCAAGCGCTTGCATAGGTATTGAAACATTAACATGCAAGAAGCATTTCGTAGTAAGTATATATTATATTTCTATTTGTTAATCTTCAATTCACTTCAATTGTATATTTTAATTAATAAACATTTTGTCAATCATATCAAATGCACAAATGTATCAATGTAGATTATTATAACATTATATAGCGTATGTTCTTACATATTCCCACTAGTCTTTTATGTTTCAGCAAATCTTAAGTGAAACATAGAAGTCATCTGACTTCACTAGTGGGTGTTATGACTCGTATGACTTGGGATTCTGACCTTGAGGATAACTCAATAAATCATAGGCCCACATATGATGGATAACTCCTTATCGGTTGTATCACATGCAATTCCTAACTTGTGGTTCCTTATTATAATCCCGACTTTACCTTGAGCAAAGCCCGATAAGTAAAGTGGGACTATTCACTCGGACCTATCATTTCACGACGGCCTAAATATAATGCACATACACTACGCCATAGATTGCATACTGCAACACCAAAGAAGTGATGCAGGAAGTGCCAAAAAATGTTGCTATATGCTAAAAAAGGGCAAAGGCAACACTTTCTCGGTGATGCATTTTGCCGCGTTGCCGCAGACCTCAATGGCAACATTTTGACTATCTAAGGCAACATAAGAAATATTGTTGCAATAGAACCTTATTTGGGTCTATAGCAACATCCATAGGTGTCTGTACCAACATTCCAAAATGTTGCTATAGATATTAACTTTCTGAATTTGTGGGACCCACAATGTAGAGCATATTTGATTTTTTAATAGAAATAAATATTTATTTAATAAAATGCTATTGCACAGAATTTGATATTCAAACAGTAATTTATTTAAATATTTTATTTCAACATTTAAAATAGTACAAATTCCTGACTCCACTATTTTACAATTCAATGATATATAACACTGATATTCACATATACAAATATTCCTCACTACATCACTCAGTTCACTCATTACATATGCAATTTCAATTTATACAAACACCGACACTAACAAATATATGACGAGCCGAGTGCCGAGCCGAAGGCGAGCCGAGAAGCGGGTCCGGGCGCAGCGCCGGCGGGGGTCCGGGGCACCGCAGTCCCGGCGGGGATCGACCTCATGCACATTTGATCGACCTCATGCACAAGTGGGCACCGCCCGATTCATCCGATTTTGGAAGATCGAGCCTTCTTTGAAACCTGTCTTCAAGCTCATGCATTCATACACTCATGCACATTTGATTTGACTCTGTCTTCAAGCTTGTATCCAGCTGTCCAGTCTTCAATACCTGTCACATATAATTCAAAAGCAGTAATCTGGAAAATAATATTTAACTCAAACAGAAAATGAAAATATTTTTGTTATAATATTTGCCTCAGGTATTTGGGTTGTTTCTTTTCATAAGTGCATAAGCCAAACATGAATGCAACACATGGATACAAGGACACGGCACAAGGTCAAACCCGAGTCATCGACTGGATTCAACTCAGGGCCAAGCAACCTACAAAACAAACAAGAACCAGGTTCAGAAAAATGTAGACAAGCCAGTGCAAGAAACACAGCAGTACACATAGGCAGCCCATCAAGCAAAAACAGTGAATGCATCAGGGATGTACAAGAGAAACATAGGTAGTAATATGATATACAGAGGACTTGGAGCATCAGTTCATGTTAAAGAACAAGGTTAGCATGGTACCAGTTCAGTCCAGACCAAGAAAAACCAACAAAGCTCAACACACACATGTTTGTATATATTGTGGAAATCAAAACTCAATGTTCAGATTAGTCAACAGTTTTAGAAAACCAAAGATCACTTTCAAAGTTCTGATTTTCAAAAATGCAGAAGTTTTCAAGTGAAGCAGTTTTCTAGAGGACAGCAGAATACAAATACTTCAAGTTCTGGTTTAACAAATGCAGCAAGGTACAAAGGTATGTGAACAAGTTTAACAAAGGTTCAAGTTCTAGTTTAACAAAGGTTCAAGTTCTGGTTTAACAAATGCAGCAGAAAGGAGCTAACAAGCTCAGATCAGAAATCAAAAACAAGCCAGTGAACCAAAATCCAACATACCAAATAATATCACATCGCAATTCATCATCGGCAAAGCAAAATCAAGCCAGTGAACCAAAATCCAACATACCAATACATCATCGCAATCCAACATACCAGATTTCTCAAAGTCCAACAAAAAGATTAAACTCGAGATTATAGGAAATAAAGCCTATAAATAAATCCCAATTCATCATCGGCAAAAGCGTGCGAGTGTAACCAAAATCGAGAATAATCAAGTAAACCAAAAGGCAGAAAACATACCAAATAATATCACATCGCACCGGACGACGAAGTCAAAGCAATTCGAGCAATCAATCAAGGATAACGAAGGAGCAAGCTACCAGGAACGTTTCTCACACTAGATTCGATCAATCAGAGCATCAAAGCAACTGGAATCGCGTGCCCTAGTTTTCACAGAGTGGAACGAGAAAGAAAAATGCCATGCCCTAATTTTCACACAAAGAGGAACGAGAAAGAAAAGTAAAGCGGGAAATGGAAATTGCTAAGGTGTGGATTGATGGTGTGGATTGATGGTTGAGATTTTGTTTTAAATGATGGTGTGGATCGCTGAGGTGTAAAATTTTATTAATTTTATTAATTTGAATATATTTATAGCTACTGCAACATTTTGCTGATATCTATGCTAACACATTGAAGTGAATGTTGCAATAGACAAAAATCAGCATAGCTATCGTTACATTGTAGCTAGCAACACCTTGTAATTTCGTTGCAATAGGCCATCTATGGCGTAGTGATATCTTGAGCAAAGCTCAATAAATACGTGTGGTTATCTTACCTTATTTATTCAATATATTAATAGTACTACATATAACATCCCTAGCATGAGGAAAGCTCAACAACTAAACAGTATTCAAGTAATCTATTAATATATAAATGATAGAGGATAATTTTATATTAAAGATTCATAATCTTCATATATTATATCGAGTGATATCGACTTATGGAATAATGTATTTCTTATGAAGTACCTGTTTGCACCAAAATTGGTCACAAACACCCGATAGTCATTGAAAGCACCAGTTCGCAATCACAGATCACAGATATCAAATATGTAGAAAAATAAGTATGCAAATCACTCAGGAAACTCAATAAAAACGGTAAATGACACAGGATTTATAGTGGTTCGGCGATCTTGCCTACGTCCACTCTGAAGCTGATAACTTTATTGATATTCACTTGATGATTACAACTGATTACAGCAGGTTGCAGTGGATTAATGCTTTGAAATTCGAATACAACAGTGGTGATGAAGTGTAGGATTGAATCCGGCAGAGTCTGGATGTTGAATGGCCAAAAGATCTCTTTTCTGTAGGCTTCAGGGGGCTATTTATAGGCGTAGGAGGCTGAGATTGCGCTCAAACTTCAGGAGACTTCTTCTGGCACGTGAGTGGGCCCACGCGCCCGGTCCCACCAAGTTTCAACTCAATCTGTGATCGATTCGAAACAACTTCGTATCGATCAAAAAACGCTCCAATCGAGCTGAAACTCGGCAGGGGGGGTTCTTTACCTTGTATGGAAGCTACTGTGAAAATTTCGTGGCATTTGGATCAGGGATTTGTGAGATATGATCGATACGAGGTTAAAGTTCTGTGTGCGTTGCCCTGTTCGAATCCATGGTTTCGTATCGATGGCCTTCACATCGATCGGAAGCGCATGCGCGTGGTGACGTGGAGTGAGCTGCCTGGGTCGATCTGAGTTTAGTGGCGCATTGACCGATTCGTGTCCACAAATTTCGCCTCGTTTGCATCGAGTACTGTTATCCAGTTTGAATCAATCAACTTCGTGCATCTCGTATCAGCTTTCAACGTCTAGTTCGAATCGAGATAGGCGGCTTAGCTCGTATCGATGGTGATATCTCCATTCAATGGATACGACTGTGATGGATACGAACTTAAGTTGCCTGATGGATTCAAATGAACGCCTCGTTCATCGATTCGAACTAATCATTGGCCAACCGATACGAAGTTCATGGATACGAAGGCCTGGCCATTCCGGTCGATATGAAGCCAATGGATACGAACCAAGGTGTGGTGATGGATACGAATGGATGGATTCGAACCATGCACATGGATCGTTACGAAGCTGATGGGTCCGAACAGTGGTTCTCCGATGGATTCGAACATCACATCTTCCCTAACTCATATCGATCATATCTCATTCATACGAACTCCGATTGACCTGAAATTTGGAACGCTGGTTCCCATGACTTTGCTCGCCATGTTCTATCAATTGTGGCCTAATCTGGACTCGAACAAAATTCATCGATATCCATGGTGAAACAGTGTATAACGAACTTTTGCGACGAACTGTCTTTAGTTTCCCAGTCAACTTTTCGGTGTCACGGCTTTGCCAAAAGGCAGGATAACATTTGCCCCCCAAAACATGCCTTGCGATAGGAAGGTGTGTTTTGTAGTTCCATAAGCTGGATGCTCCTATCCTGTCATCGTCCTGTAAAGAACTTGATAGTCTTTCCTGACCATGAATGACGATCGTTCGCGACCGTATGTCATTTGAGGTGATATGTGACCTTTCGAGGTCGGATGCCATTCACAACAAACAACGAAATGGGACCGTTCGTGGTCGGATGCCGTTCGTGGCAAATAAAGGAAGGCGACCGTTCGCGGTCGGGTGCCGTTCGCGGTAAATAAAGAAATGGGACCGTTCGCGGTCGGTTGCCGTTCGCGGTAAATAAAGAAATGGGACCGTTCGCGGTCGGTTGTCGTTCGCGACAAATAAAGAAATGGGACCGTTCGCGGTCGGGTGTCGTTCTAGACGAGTTGTGACCGTTCGCGATCGGGTGGCATGGAAAGAAAAATGTGATCGTTCGTGATCGAGTGTCGTTCTAGACGAATTGTGATGGATTGTGACCGTTCGTGGTCGTATGGTGTATGAGATAAAATGTGATCATTCACGATCGGATGCCGCAGGAGGCAGGCTGTGATACTGGGTGAGTCGTGACCGTTCGTGGTCGGGTGCCGCACGAGGCAGAGTGTGATCGTTCGCGATCGAATGTTATACTAAATGAAGTGTGACCGTTCGCGGTCGGGTGCCGTTCGAGGCAAATGAGTGTGCCCGGGGGGGACTTAGTATTATCAATACCAGGTTCACATTCGGGTGAATTTCTGAACCAGCGATCGTGGCGGTTTGTCGCCATACAAGGTGTGCTCGTGGACCGTTCGCGATCCAAAGCATACGCGAGTAACTTCTTCTACAAAATTGCAAATATCAAATTAACGTTCACATGAATTCCATAACAGAAATGTCCAAACAAACTAAGTCCAAACGTTCGAATCAAAACAAAACAATAGCAAAGCAAGGATGTCAAAGTGTAAATTCCCACTACGAGACGGTCAATAATCATTCAGAGCATGCCTGTGGATCGTTCGCGATCTCATACATGTGTAAATGGTTTGATGGTGTCAGTGAGAAGTTTACGACTCGTTCATCGTTATTTTAAATCAATTGATAACCATACGGTGCCCCGGCTCGGGGTTACCCCTAGTTGATGTAGATGGTGGCCGCTCTGGTTCCACCGTTGGAGCTCGCCTCCTCACATACTGAAGTAGCCTACCGTTCCTGATATGCCCTTCTACCTCATCCTTCAGGTGTCTACAATCATTTGTGCTATGTCCATTCAGCTCGTGGAATGAGCAATATTTGTCTGATTTTCTCTCGTCAGTAGTTGGATCCCGTCGCATTGGTCTACGATAGGCAACTTGCTCTCGGGTGTCTTGGTAGATTCGCTCCAAACCCTCGTTTAGTTCTGAATAAGTGGTAAATCGCGGCTCCCTCCGTTGCCGCTTTGATCTGTCATCATTTTCTTCAACCTTTCGCTTCCCTTTACCAGTCTCTGCACCTTTTCCAGGTGAATTACCGCCTCTAACTGCATAAACATCGATTTCTTCTTCTCTCTCCGTACGAGCATCCTCTAATCGCAAAAACTTTTCGGCTTCATGATAAAACTCTCCCAGGTCCATAGGCGGATCCTTAGTTAGTGAATTCTTGAACTCTGTGCCATCAAATATTCCAGATACAGCTGCCATCATGACCATAGATGGATCTGGTCGATCCACTAACACTGCTGCCGCATTGAATCACGTCAGAAAATTCCTCAAAGACTCCCCTGCTTTTTGCTTTAGAGTCGCCAAACTCATTACGTTCTTGGGTCTCGAAATATGAACCCTGAATTGTCTCATAAACCTTTCTGTCAAATCTGTCCAAGTCCCAATGGAGCCACTCTCTAGTTGTCTAAACCATAGCGCTGCAATGTCCGACAAATACAATGGAAAGCACCGGGCCATGACTTCATGTGATGCCCCCAGCACTTCCATGTGCCTCATATACTTCGTTAGATGGACCGCTGGATTTGTCCGCCCATCATACATTTCCACCGATGGTAGCTTAAAGTTTGGTGGATTCCTGGCCTGCCTGATCGTAGGAGTAAAGGGACTCCTATGTACATCCTCCAGATCTCTATTGACTAGTCCGCCTCTCATGGCCTGTCTGACCATCTCTGCCAACCTGTCGTTGTCGTCAGGCTGTGATCTTTGAGTGTCACCTTCGTTCTGCCCCCCTGGCTGAGCGTTCATTCCTTTATTGCCACCAGGTTGCTCGGATGTCCCTGAACCTCTTCCCGGGATTGGATCAACATGCTCTAAGTGTGTGCCCCCCAGCTCCGGCGATGCGCCAGATGGTCCTGCTCTGTTCTGGACTTTGGTTGCTCCTTGATTTTGCGCTTCAAGTTGTCCAATCTGTTGAAGCAAATTCTGGATCATTTCCTCCTGTCTCTTCATCATTGTCTCCATCTCATCCCTGGTGATGAAGATCGATGCTTGGTTTGCCCCCGAGGAAGCCTCTTGACTCCCCTCATGCTGACTTTGCTGTGGCCTTTGTCTTTTACTAGTTTGCCTTGTCATATCTCCTCAGATCTGAGCTCTTAAGTCTTCAAATTCAACTTCTAAATGATAGAATTCCTGAATTAGCGTTCTCAGTGAAAGCACCAAAATGTTTGCACCAAAATTGGTCACAAACACCCGATAGTCGTTGAAAGCACCAGTTCGCAATCACAGATCACAGATATCAAATATGTAGAAAAATAAGTATGCAAATCACTCAGGAAACTCAATAAAAACGGTAAATGACACAGGATTTATAGTGGTTCGGCGATCTTGCCTACGTCCACTCTGAAGCTGATAACTTTATTGATATTCACTTGATGATTACAACTGATTACAGCAGGTTGCAGTGGATTAATGCTTTGAAATTCGAATACAACAGTGGTGATGAAGTGTAGGATTGAATCCGGCAGAGTCTGGATGCTGAATGACCAAAAGATCTCTTTTTTGTAGGCTTCAGGGGGCTATTTATAGGCGTAGGAGGCTGAGATTGCGCTCAAACTTCAGGAGACTTCTTCTGGCACGTAAGTGGGCCCACGCGCCCGGTCCCACCAAGTTTCGACTCAATCTGTGATCGATTCGAAACAACTTCGTATCGACCAAAAAACGCTCCAATCGAGCTGAAACTCGGCAGGGGGGTTCTTTACCTTGTATGGAAGCTACTGTGAAAATTTCGTGGCATTTGGATCAGGGATTTGTGAGATATGATCGATACGAGGTTAAAGTTCTGTGTGCGTTGCCCTGTTCGAATCCATGGTTTCATATCGATGGCCTTCACATCGATCGGAAGCGCATGCGCGCGGTGACGTGGAGCGAGCTGCCTGGGTCGATCCGAGTTTAGTGGCGCATTGACCGATTCGTGTCCACAAATTTCGCCTCGTTTGTATCGAGTACTGTTATCCAGTTTGAATCAATCAACTTCGTGCATCTCGTATCAGCTTTCAACGTCTAGTTCGAATCGAGATAGGCGGCTTAGCTCGTATCGATGGTGATGTCTCCATTCAATGGATACGACTGTGATGGATACGAACTTAAGTTGCCTGATGGATTCAAATGAACGCCTCGTTCATCGATTCGAACTAATCATTGGCCAACCGATACGAAGTTCATGGATACGAAGGCCTGGCCATTCCGGTCGATATGAAGCCAATGGATACGAACCAAGGTGTGGTGATGGATACGAATGGATGGATTCGAACTATGCACATGGATCGTTACGAAGCTGATGGGTCCGAACAGTGGTTCTCCGATGGATTCGAACATCACATCTTCCCTAACTCATATCGATCATATCTCATTCATACGAACTCCGATTGACCTGAAATTTGGAACGCTGGTTCCCATGACTTTGCTCGCCATGTTCTATCAATTGTGGCCTAATCTGGACTCGAACAAAATTCATCGATATCCATGGTGAAACAGTGTATAACGAACTTTTGCGACGAACTGTCTTTAGTTTCCCAGTCAACTTTTCGGTGTCACGGCTTTGCCAAAAGGCGGGATAACAGTACCCTCGTGATTCAAGTGTTGGACACATTAGACATCACGGTGTACGTAAATTTACGTATGTATTAATTCCTTAATTAGGGTTTCTTAATGTTCCTCCTTTAATTTATACATTCATATTATATAAGTTTTATTATTATATAACTTTTATATTTCATATTGCTTATATAATAGTCTTATGTATAATATTTTATTAATTAAATCTTATTTAATCAATTTTAATTAATTAACATTTTAATTAATTTTATATTAATTTAATATAACATTTATATTGAATAATTATTATATACTACAACCTTTGTAGCATAACACATATATATTATATATATGTGTATTTTATTTAAATAATTAACCTTTAATTAATTTATTTAATTAAACAATTTTAATTAAATTTATATTAATTTCGAAATTCATTTATATACATACATGTATACATTTAATTTAACATTTTAAACAACAAAACATATATCATAATATACAATACATGTATATATTTATTAATTAATTAAATTACTTGATCAATACATTTTATTAATCTTATTAATAAACTAGCAAACTGGCAGCGAGATGTGAACAGAGGCGAAAGCAGGATGGCGAATCACCCGAGGAAAAAGCAGACTTGGGTTCCGCGAGATTAGGAATAATGCAACGGTGAAAAATCTAGGGTTAGGATAAGAAGGGAGACGATCAGAAAGTGGAGTTATGGAGAAGAAGGACGGAAAAGCTAAGGGTCAAAGGGGCAACTGAAAGGCGGTTGAAGAAGGAACCCTAGTCCCCGTTGATACACATATTGATGTTAACTCGCACCGACTTAAATTCTGCACACATAAAATGACAATTGTAACTTATGTACGCTAAAGTTGTTGATGGTTGTATAGATGACATTAGTAGTTGGTACTTGCACAACCTGTGCAAATAAATAGTTATGCATTAACTAACTACTCATATTCAGTTTCCACTTTTATTTTTTTTAACTTAAAACTTTAATGTATGTATCTAAAATGTCATTAAAACATATATATGTATGTGATGTACGTGACTATTTGTATTCATGTGCCTGTTTGTTTGCACGCACAAAATTTTGTTCCAAAATGTTATCACCAATCATGATTTACTCCTGATGTTTGAATGGGATAACCGATATATATACATGTATATAAGTATATAGTGTGTGTGTGTGTATAGATACATTGTAACGACTCAGAATTTCACTCCTTTGATTTTCGAATATTTAATTAATTTTAAATATTCAATATATAGGTTTTATAATAAAAATAAAACTCAATAATGATGGTGAAGTAGTTTTCAAAATTTGTTTACAAAAATATATAGTTCGATGAAAAACAGAAAATGTGACCGGAATTTGTTTTCCGAATTTTCGACTTTTCATAAGTTAAAAGTTATCCAAAACGTTGTGACCTCTTGTGTAAATATATATACATGAAAATATTAATAAGTTAGTGTGTATTGGTTTACACATAAGTATATACTTGTGTACATGCATATATATATAGACATATATCTATATATCTATATATAAAGATGTTAATAAAATGGAAGATGCTTTAAGAGACATAAGGTGATATTTTGTACAAAAGGTTTAAATGCATGTTGGCTTTGATGGGAAAGGATAGTGTGATGCTTTGGGGGCTGGTGTGGGTGTGAGGTAAAGGCTAGTTGAGGTGGCAATAAGGTAGTGGAGGTTATAAGGCAAGGGTAGATAGGTAATTTCCTTTTTCTTTTATATATAAATAGCCTTTCATTTCCTCAAATTTTCATCCTCTTTCTTCGACCATATCTTCTTCATTTTCGATTTGAATGGAGAATTTCTATTTTTCAAACCATGTCAAATTTCAGTGGATACAACTTTTATGTAGATCACTTTTTCAAATTTTGTGTTCAGCTATGTCAAAATATCGTTTATTTGCAAAGTGTTTTTGGACTTGGAGATCCAAGACCAAAAATGGCCCTTCTTATTTCGACCATATTTTCTTCAATAAAAACCAAAATTTAGTGCTTATTTTTTTTCAAATTGTATAGAAAAGAATTTCCTAAAACTTTTCTTTTGACTACTTTAACAAAATCCGAGAATTACATGTCCAAAAATCGAGGGGAAGTTGACCTATTTTCGAGTGGATTTTGTGATTTTCTAATTTTTCCGAATTCCAAAATGTATCAAGTTTTCAAAGGATTTTTGGTGACTAAATTCTTTAACTTTTGGGAAAATCTTTACCTTTATATTTACTTAATATTGGATTGTAAAATTGAAAGTACGCTATGGATCGTGTAATATGGATATATAATAATACAGAGTGTAGTGATGATAGCTATACGGTAAATAGTGCGGAATATAAAAGCAGTATAGTAAAAAATGACACCAGAGATTTTTATACTGGTTCGGAGCACCATCCTACGTCCAGTCCCAGACTCCTTCTGGAATTTCACTAATAACCCTCATTTAACCCGGAGGAACAGGTATATACAACCCTTGAGCAGCCGAACAAGGACCTGAGCAGCAGAACAGGATTTCGCCTCAGCAGCCGAAGAGGACTTCACACGCCTGAGCAGCAGAACAGGACTTCAACAAATACAAAAATACTTTTGACTGTGTGTGTTCTTAATAACACGAATTTGTCACTTGTAGTACACCTTTCCTATAATCTTCTTCTCGAGTATAAATATATATATTTGAAGTATATGAAGAATAGAAAGGTATAGTATTGCTTTAATGCAGAATATTTGAAAGTGTATTGAAAATAGATAGAAGAGCAAAGATAAGAGAATTAGATTATGATTCAGTGTAAATCGGTGAATTGAAATGAAGTTGAAGTATGTATTTATAAAGATTAGAAAGCAGCGACTGTTGGTGAAGAGTTTCGATCGAAGTGTTGCGTCCGAATCTTTTTGTTAGAGGTTCGCAACTCTTCACAAAAAGTCGTATCTTTTCGAAAAGTGGCTGTTATAGAAATTCAGTCAACTAAGCCTCCGGGTCAGTCGACTGAATATTCAAAATAATTTTTAAATATAAATTCGTATATCTGTGCACCTGTGCATGTTGCACAGAATTTTCTGGGTCAGTCGACTGAGCCTCTAGGTCAGTCGACCGACCTGGTAAAATCTGTGTAATATGCACAGTTTATAGAAGTTTAGTAGGCTGTTTATAGATATTCAGTCGACTGAATGACTGGTTCAGTCGACTGAATCCTGTTGATAATCAAAAATCACCATAGCTCATTTGGTTAGAGCACTTGCCTTCTAAACTAGTGACCCGGGTTTGAGCCCCGCTCCATGCATTTTTTGAAAACTTGATTTTGATTAAAATATATGGAAATAGAATGATTAAATATATAAGCTAATATATACGTAATTGAGGAGAGATTTTAACAATATTGACCTAAGACCAAAAAACAAAATAATATAGTCGATGCACCGGTTTTGAAGTCTTGTCTCCTTGTAGTATATATTCTCTTTTTGTCGTAGCAGTCGTCAAATCTGTATGTCGTAGTGATAGCTTTGTGTCATGAATCAAAACCAAGTCTCAACATTCTCCCCCTTTTTGATTGATGACAACATGTAAATAGATATAGATTTCGACTGTATATATATAATATAAATACTTACTCCCCCTGAATCTTTGACACTCTATATCATGCATTCTCAATGTTAGTAATAATATTTCTCCCCCTTTGTCATCGACAAAAAGGAATAAGTAATATAAATAATCGTATGATGCATGTATAAATATTCAAAACATAGCAATAAAAGAAACAAGCATTCATACATTGCAACATCACAAATAAGAGTTTTAAGGTAACACTTACTTTTCTCCCCTTAATCTGTGCTTGCATTGTTTATTTCTGAAAATTGTGTTAGAGCAATATCTTTCTCCCCTTTGTCATTGACGAAAAGGAGAGTTTATATGATAACATATATTATATTTCACATAAGTGTTAACAATATAGAACAAAATAATTACAACTTGTAAGGTATCAGAAAACAATGAACAATTAAAGCATGCGATACCCAAGGTTCTTATAATTTCATAATTTTTAGGAAACCATACCCATTTGGGTACGGTTGTACCTTTATAAATATAATTTTCATTATTAACTACCATATCAAAATAATCATTAATGCATTTTTCTCTATTTTTCCAATTAACAGGAACCCAAATACTTAGATAATTTTTATTCATATTTCCCGTTAATGATTTTGTACTTCTAGAGAAATTATAAACATTATTGGTCATAACAGTGTTTGAATTTCGATGAAAATTTGATTTCGACTTTACTCGAAATTTAGTAGTAGCACTAACATTTTTATTATACATAAAAGCGTATCTAGTGCTATTTCAATGATTATATCCTAAACCATTTTTATTATGTAAAGGTCTAGAACTAGATAAAATCATGTTTAAATCGTTTTGACCTTTATTAAATTTTGTGACTTCAGTGTTAAGTTTATCAAATTTAGCTTTAAAGTCACACGTATTATTTTCAAAAGAAATATTACTATTATTTAAAATATTAATTTTCTCATTTAATTCTAAATTCTCATTTTTTAACGTACCGTTCTCATTTTTGAGAAGGAAATTTTGAGATTCTAAATTATCTAAAGAGGATTGTAATAAATCATTTTGTCTTTTCAAATCAAAATTTTCTTTTGAAAATTTTTCTCTCTCGTTTTCAAATATGGTGTTTTGTTTATCTAGAAAATCTGTAAGAGCCTCAAAATTACTCTTTGAAACACCAAGTTGATTTTCTAAATCTAATTTCTCATTTTTCAATTTCTTATTTTCGAGTTCAACAGATTTCATCTTTTCTAAAATAATAAAATTATGCTTTGAGATTTTATCACATAAACTAATTAATTCATTATTACCACTTACTGAAATTTGTAAATCAGAATGTACCTTTTTACAGTCCTCATTAGTCGTTGCTCTGATAGTTTCAGGCTTTTTGCTTGCTGTATTTCGACCGGATCTTTTTCTGGCCATTATTCTATGATGTTGTGACGATCGATAGAATACCAGGCTCTGATACCAAATGAAAGTGCGCTATGGATCGTGTAATATGGATATATAATAATACAGAGTGCAGTGATGATAGCTATATGGTAAATAGTGCGGAATATAAAAGCAGTATAGTAAAAAATGACACCAGATATTTTTATACTGGTTCGGAGCACCGTCCTACGTCCAGTCCCAGACTCCTTCTGGAATTTCACTAATAACCCTCACTTAACCCGGAGGAACATGTATATACAACCCTTGAGCAGCCGAACAAGGACCTGAGCAGCAGAACAGGATTTCGCCTCAGCAGCCGAAGATGACTTCACACGCCTGAGCAGCAGAACAGGACTTCAACAAATACAAAAATACTTTTAACTGTGTGTGTTCTTAATAACACGAATTTGTCACTTGTAGTACACCTTTCCTATAATCTTCTTCTCGAGTATAAATATATATATTTGAAGTATATGAAGAATAGAAAGGTATAGTATTGCTTTAATGCAGAATATTTGAAAGTGTATTGAAAATAGATAGAAGAGCAAAGATAAGAGAATTAGATTATGATTCAGTGTAAATCGGTGAATTGAAATGAAGTTGAAGTATGTATTTATAAAGATTAGAAAGCAGCGACTGTTGGTGAAGAGTTTCGATCGAAGTGTTGCGTCTGAATCTTTTCGTTAGAGGTTCGCAACTCTTCACAGAAAGTTGTGTCTTTTCGAAAAGTGGCTGTTATAGAAATTCAGTCAACTGAGCCTCTGGGTTAGTCGACTGAATATTCAAAATAATTTTTAAATATAAATTCGTATATCTGTGCACCTGTGCATGTTGCACAGAATTTTCTGGGTCAGTCGACTGACCTGGTAAAATCTGTGTAATATGCATAGTTAATAGAAGTTTAGTAGGTTGTTTATAGATATTCAGTCGACTGAATGACTGGTTCAGTCGACTGAATCCTGTTGATAATCAAAAATCACCATAGCCCATTTGGTTAGAGCACTTGCCTTCTAAACTAGTGACCCGGGTTCGAGCCCCGCTCCATGCATTTTTTGAAAACTTGATTTTGATTAAAATTTGGAAATAGAATGATTAAATATATATGCTAATATATACGTAATTGAGGAGAGATTTTAACAATATTGACCTAAGACCCAAAAACAAAATAATATAGTCGATGCACCGGTTTTGAAGTCTTGTCTCCTTGTAGTATATATTCTCTTTTTGTCGTAGCAGTCGTCAAATCTGTATGTCGTAGTGATAGCTTTGTGTCATGAATCAAAACCAAGTCTCAACAAAAATAAGTTGGTTGTTTGGTTGGAATATTATATTGTTTGAATATATGTATATGTTGCTAGTTGCGGTGTAACAACCCTCATATTTTACGATTTCATATTTAAATATAGCGTCGTTGATTTAATTTAAAGTTCGAAATGTGACTTTTTGTAAATAGTCGAATCTAGACTCGAAACTACTTTCATTGAGTTCAAAACGACGTTTACAACTTTTTAGAGTATAAACATTGATATGTTTGGAGTTGATTAGGATTTTGGTATTTTCATTTGGGCTTTGGGTTGTTTTCTAGCCCACTAACTCAACAAGGTAACCCGAACTCTTCTACAAAACACCCCTAACTCCTCTCCTCTTCATTCATTCCACTCACAATTTCCTAACACTCAAAACAAAAGGAAAAATGGGAGAAAAGAGGGGAAATCAAAATTCCTAAGCCCTAGGTTCTTGGGAAATTCAAATTCAAGTTCTAAAAATCAAAGAGAAGCTTAGGTAAGTATTCTCTTCATCTTCTCCATCTCAATCCCTCTCCAAATTTCATAATTTCCTATAACCTAACTTAGGAAATATTTGCATATGATCATAGATTGGAGCTTCTAGAGTTGTGATTGAAGTGGAGTTGATCTTTCCTTGTTTTAGAGCTTCTCAATTGTTGTTTTTGAGTTTAAAGGTAAGTTCTTGAACTCACATCTATATTTATACCTTTGATAGTTGTTAGGTTTGAATTCCTAACATCTATTTCATGTTCATTTGCTTTTAAATTGAATTGGTTTGGTGAATTTTTCAATTTTGGTATTTTGAAGTCAAAATCTATGAAAATCCTACTATGGATGTTTGGACATGTTGTTTGGAGTGTATTGAAGAGCCTATAGGGCTGGGTTGTCGCTTGGCATAAATCCCTAGCCACCGTCGCTCATTCGATCGCTTGCGAGTTGATTTGGCCATCAATGGCCTAGGTAAATTTTGCCTTAAGCTTCAGCTCAGACGTCTGGTAAAATGCTCAGAAGTCTGAAGCAAAGGAATAAAAATTCCAGACTTACAGCTCAGACATTTGAGGTTATTCCCAACATCTGGGCGATTTGGAAGAAAATTTCCAAACCTTCAGCTCAGACGTCTGGGAAACCCACCAGACGTTTGACGTTGTTAAATTCAGCCAAATTGCCTATTTTTGAGTGGATTTCCATTTTATCGATTTTTGTTGATCCGGTTAGTTGTTGTCATTTATTATTGACTTTGATGACTTCTTTTTTTTGGATTTTTGGGAATATCCATTTGATGGATTTGATATCGATTTTCATGGTTTTAATTCACGTCGTCGAATGTTAATTTTTGGCGATAGATTGTTTTTACAATCGTTTCTATGATTTGTCACTTTAAAATACAAAGGTTTCCATACTAGTAGTAAATACTCAAACTCTTTCACAAAAATGATTTCAACATTACTTTTAATACAAATCTCATTTTTAAAACCATTTTCCAATCTATTAGTATATACAAACATTTACCTCATTCGTACGTGAAATCCAATTAAACGACTTAGTAAAACAAGTGGTATGAAACGCTTGCGTTTACTTCGTCGGTTAATTCTTAGACTTGTTCGATTGAAATCTTGTGACAATTTTCGAGTGGAAATCTACAATTCGTTCATAAATATTTAAGTTAAGCCAGTGGTTATGGGATATGAAGCTAAACTCATCTATTTACTAGCTTGATGTAATTTACACTTATTGATCTATGACGATTACTTTATGGTTTAGACTAGCGATATGCGATGTCTCTTTGTCCGCGTGGGGGACTGTACCCCATTCTGTTGAGATTCGTCTCATTTTTATAGGCTAGCGACCTATGGGTTTTATGGAGTTTGGTTCATCGGGCGTATCGTTGTACTACGTCGTTGTTCCGGCTTATTTGAGTTTCAGGTTCCTCAGGCGTACCGTTGTACTACGTCGTTGCACCGGCTTCATGGGTTAGCGACTCATGGGATAGCGTCCCGTTTGTGATACATGTGTTGTTGAGTTTTCATGCTCCCGTTTATGATAGACCTCCCCCTTTTTGTGATTTCTGGAATTCTAATTGATGATTTTTGGAATTTGCGTTTCACCAATATTTGTGATTTGCTTAGATAAGGTTTATCAATATTTGTGACTTGGTGAATATAATAAAGAATATGATATTCTTTTTGGTGTTTGAGAAAATTTGAGGTATTGTATGATTTTTGTTGTTATCATATATTTATTTGTCATATCTCTTATCCTATCTCATCTTACATGATAATTATAGCTAGACTGATCCGTTTATTATTTTTCTTCTTAAATAATACTCGGGTCAGACCGAGGTGTTTCAGGTGCTTCCACTTGACTTCTTAGCAGGGATTAGCTTTTGACTTTTGGCTAACTACTTTAGCTTAGTAGTTTTTGTTTTTATACATTCGAGATAGGGACTCCTTGATGTATACATATTCTTTTGTCTAGCACTTGTACCTATTCTTTTGTGATGTAGTGGACCTTGTATGGCCACTACTTTGATGTACAGTTCTATGTGTTATATTCATATCTGTTTCCGCCTTAGTGATATGAATATCTGTGACCGATTTATGTTATGCTTATTTTATATTTGTTTCCGAAGACCACATAGCCACTGTGTAGTAGCTTTGAGTTTGTATTTGATATGTCGGATTTCCTCTTGAAATGAAATGCATGACATACTATCTGACATATTGGTACTCGCACAAAGCAATTACATAGATGGTCGCTCCTCAACAGCCTTATTCTTTGTACTAATTGACGATATTACCCAGTAGTGTCCTTGGTTAGTGTGTGTATAGAGGTGGGGCGTCACATGCGGTTTATATATTGACTTGTGAATCGAAAGCTAAAGCGTTGTGCTTCATTATAAAGATGTGATTTTTGGGTTTGTGCTATGAAGGTTATATTTTTATGGATGTTTAGGCATGTGTATGTGATATCATGCTAAGGAAGTGGACACTTTGATATGGTATTGTCGATTGGATTTCTTTGTGGAAAAACTAGTGTTCAGTTTAAAGGAAATTGAAAATCGTTTCAAAGTTTTCAACTTTGTTTTCTTATGCAAACTCTTATGCTATGTTTCTGATAAGTTGGTAAGTATTTAAGTGTTGAGAGTTCAAAGTCAAAACATTTTTAAGTTATGGTGTCCATAGTGATAGTTTCTATGGATGCAGTTTCGCTTTAAAAATCCGAATTTTTCAAATCTAAGTTTCATACTTAAATTTTTTTTTATAAATGTTTTGTCTCTACTATTAATAAAGAGAATTCAATAAATAGGATTTCCACAGTGTCCTTTTGAAATTCCCAAAATGCACTACATCAATCAATGGAATCTCACCATCGTTTGCAAACTCCAACACCATTTCCTTACCAACCATGCATCAACGGAATTTTGCCGTCAATTTACGTGAAACAAAAGTGCCGTGACTACCAAAATTTTTGCACTTATAACACACATCCATCCATAAATTTTTTTATTAAATAAAAGGTAAATACTTCTAGCTATTAGATGCACGTACTTACGATTTACACTAGTAAGCATAATAATAATGTTTTTAAAAGTTAACAAAGGATTTAATAATTAATTAATTAAGTTTTAACAATTATCAATTAATTAAGTATTAATAAGGTTTGTTAACTATAATTCAGTGAAGATTAGTTACCAATTAATTACCTTTTTAAAGGATAAGATTAATTTTAATTAATCTATTATTAAGTACGATTAATTTTTAATTAATTATAAGTTAAGTATATGATTTACTTTTAATTAATTACTAATTAAATATAGGGCTAATTATTAATTAATTATCAACCATGTGTTTAATTTTAAATTAATTAAGGTTTTAATTTATAAATTATCTGTTAAAGATTTAACTTACCATTCAAGACTTATTTAAAGATTATTTAATTGAGATTAATTCATATTAAATTATTAATTAAGGTTTAAATGATTATTTAATAATTAATAAAGGGTTAATTAGTGTTTAATTAATTATTTAATAATTAATTATTGTTTAATCATTTATTTAAAAGTTTAATTATTTCTTAATTAATTTATTTAATTAAACTAAGATTTAATAAAGATTAATTATGATTTAATAAGAATTTAATTTATAATTAATTATTTTAAAGGGGAGTTTAAGTTTTAAATCCTTTGATTGTCCAAGAATCGATTTATTTAAAAAGTGAATTCTTTACAAAGGATAGTTTTGAGCACAGGGGATTCAAATGTCGATACATTAAGTAGATAAATAACTATGAATGAGTTATAATGTTGATTAATTGAATTGTTTGGACATCTAATAGCAGAATAAATCCTCGTTCTACTATAGTGTAATTGTTTAGTTTGAATACAGGATACCATAATAAATTTCCACTCTGTTATAAATTAATTGTTGATTGTGTAGACATATGTTAGTAGAATAAATCACCATTCTTCAATAGTTAACGAATTGTTTGGACATCTATTTAGCAGGACAAATCACCATCCGACTATTATGTTATTTGGACATGCATATGCCAGTTAGTTATATTGACATATTATTCCCTGATTTGGATATGAGTTGTATTTACATACATGTTGACCTATGTAAATAGCTGTTAAGTGAATTGGATTTGAAATTGAATGGTTACTTAAATTAGTAACATTAGAATTGCTAAGTCTCCTTTTGAATTTATAAAGTGTGTTTTTGAATTAACTTAAATTCTTTAATCAATTTTGGGTTTGAAAGTTTATAAATGATTTTCAAGTTATATAATTATTTTATAAAAGTATTTATAAATAATAACTTGTTTATAAAAATGGTTTTACTAAATAAAGGGTTTATTTAAAGTGATTTAAAAATGAGATTTTGTAAATGATATTTTGTAGTGTCAAAGATATTTTATAAAGGGTTTTATACATGAAAAGAGATTTTATAAATCATTTTAGAGATTTTAAAAAGAAGTTTAAATCTAGTCTGAAGATTTGTAAGGTGGTTTGAAATATAAAGTGAACTTATAAAAAGAATTTTTATAAGGGATAAGTGAATGGGTTTTATAAAGTGAATGGGTTTTATAGTAAGTGATGTTTTGAAAAGGGAATTTCTCGGCCATTTAATATGGAATTTGAGAAGAGGGAATTTTCCAAATGTTTTGGTAAATACTTATATTTTGAGAAAAGTAAAATTGTTTTCCAAGTATAAAAGGAATGTAAAGGGTTTTGGGAATAGTGTTTTAAAAATATCTTTTAATCAAGTTTTGCAAAGTGTTTTAATTAATTAATAAAGGCTTAGTGGATCCCATATGGAATCAAATCAATGTTGAATGATTGTTTGTTTGATAGTTAAATAACCGACTATCAAAAATCTGGACCAAAACGTAACTTTAGATATATCTAGGCGAAACACATGAGTTATATGGCAAATTCATCCTCGATGATGCTGTACTGTGCGTATAAATCTTGTTTCGTTCTTCTAGGATAAATGATAAGGAAATCCGTCCACTATTGGTTAGGAGGTGAACTCTGTTCTTATCTTTGTTTGTTTATTTCCAAAGAATCGGGATTGAGTTTATCAAAAATTATCGAAAGTTGTTTCGAAGAGACCAGGATCGGATCTGTTATCCGAAAACCACTTTGATCCAACTCAAGCGTTTCGAACTGAAGACATCTTGAAGAATTAGGAATCGAAGACGGAGCATTGAAGTGCAAGGGCTGCTTGCTACTAGTCTTGAGGGTGATTCCAATATAGATGTAGTGCCTACGGTTTGTCCTTATCCTGGACAACTTGTATGGATGAATGCTGACACCGCAACTGCCTAGAAGGCAGTTTTAGCATTCCAAGTAGGATTGCTATTCAAAAGATAAGTGTAGCCTCAAGCCTCATCAACCAGGAATGACTAAAAGCTGGGGAGATGCAGCAAGGCTGAGTGGGTCGCTCCCATTATGGTGTGTCATCACCTTTCTAGATACTACATATTTATGGATTGGTTGTGCATCAGATCTCAAATAAAAAGGGTTGCAAAGCAACCAGGGTGATGACATATTCGGTACTATCCGGTCAGGGGTAGGCCGGTCTTGTCTTGGCAGGGGATCCCGGCGAAGTCCTCGGTACATTTTCTAGACGTGTACCGTGATAGGTGGTACCCCGGTGCCTTGTCATAGTATGAAATCCAATCTCCAATACATGCCTTTACGGTTTTGATTATAGAGCCTAGTATGCTGGAATTTAATAATGGTAACAATTTCGGCTATTTTCATATATTTATTTTGAACACTTAGACATTATTATAATATTACTGGATTTTCTATAAAAAGTGTTTTGGTTATCGTAAGGTAAAAACCCGTTCGTGTTTATGTGCGGCGTGGTTTTACGAGATACCTTTGATTTTAAAAGGGTTTTACACATAATAATTCAGTTGTTTGATTTTACTCACACTAGACCCATGTCTGACCCGGAGTTTTATTTTATTTTCCTAAAACTCTTGGGTGCTCACATTTTTCTGTGCAGCCAAGTAGTTCAGTTTTTCCCATGGATGCATCTTGGAGGAGCTTGGAGCAATAGGCTTCACCGATAGCTAGTTATTATCTTATTTCCACTGTTTATATGTATATTGTATCAGTTAGGTAGGGACAGACTATTATAACTGTCCAAGGGTAGAATTGTATTTGTATGACTCTGATGTATCATTTTTGAAATGACTTTGTAAAGTATTATATTGATTAATATATGTTTCCATTATGTTGTGAGATTCTATGATTGTTTAGTTTCTTCTTATCTTCTATCTCCTTTCTTTCCACTAACGATCGTCTTTCCGGCACTTGATTGCTCAGCATTAAATACAGTGGACGTATTAGTGTCGATTTTCGAGGGTCGAAAATTCAAGTTCGTTACACACACGTATAGACATACATGTATTATGTATATATTGTGTGTGTATGTGTATACAAATACATGCACACTAGTACAAAGCCCGTACCTATGGCTCGAGTGCAAACTTTTTCCTAAAGTTGCATGGATGTATAGTTTGTTTACAGTTAAGTTTATCTCCCAGAAGAAAATGTGAAGATATATAATTTGGTGCATGAACAATTGTTATAAACGGTAGCAATTGCTGAGTTACTACTTACGTAATTGTTTTTGAGAAAAATGTGTGATCCACTGTAAATAGAGGAGAGCACACATGAAACTATATATATCACAATGAAAAGCGCTGCCAACATGCCTGGCAGGTAACAAAAACTAAATACAAGTATCAAAGAAAATTAGTTACCCCTAAGATGAGTTCCGGCATGGCCACCACCCATCGCACCCTAATATCGAGTTCCGGCATAGCCACCACCCGATATTGAGATGTTAGAAGTATCTAAAAAAACTAAAGATAAGCCCAAAGATGCTGAATGCCATCACAAACTAAAAAAGGAACTCCATGCATCTGGTCTGAAGGAATGTATAAGCACCTACTCTTGAGTGAAGCTGTAAATAGTACACCACGATAGAGATGAAAGTGTCCTGCCTCTGTGATGGAACCGCAAATAATCCTACAAAATGAATCTGACACCCTATAACCCATACCCGTGTCTGAAAGATGACTAAGAAAAAATTTAGAAAAACACATATATATGTATATTTATATAATTTATATACATATATATGAATTAAGGAGGTAAATAATATAAACCTAAATAAGACTAATTGAACCAATATTAAAGAATTGAATTACTTGTAAACTAAAACCAATAATGACAAGTATAATAGGTGAAACTAAGATGTAAAAGAATTCTTATGAACCTTGAATCATGAGTAAGCTATGATTATTAGTGAAATCATTATATAAATTTGAAGAAATATTAATACTACTATTGTGAGTATTAAATATATTATTATTTTGTTTAAAAAAATTAATATTATAACTTACCTTATTAAGATACACTTTAAATAGATTATTATTAGCTAATTTATATTTGGGATTAGAAATCCAATTAAAACAAAATGAAGAAATTGTAAAAATCAAATTGTTAAAATGACTACTATTATTATTAAAAATTCTTTGATTTCTTTCAAACCAAATATACCAACAAATAATAATGAATAAAGTGTCAAGTAAGAATCTAATACTCTTATTGAACCGAAATCTAAAATTATTCCAGTAAAAGTCACAATACGAAATTTTAGTTGTTATATTAGTTAAATTTTTTTAAAGTATTATTAAGAATGTAATAAGAGTTCATGCAATCATAGTAAATATGATTAATATCTTCAAGATGCAGATTACAAAAATAACATTTATTATCATTTTGAATGTTCTTTCTCTTTAAAAATTCTATTGTATTAAGTTTTCCATGTAGTATTAACCACATGTGAATTTTAGATTTAGGAGGAGCATTAGATTTCCAAATAAATTTAAAAGAGTTATTTTTTGTACCCGAAAAATTAATAAATCTGTAAAAAGAATTAGAAGTATATTTCTTACTCTTATCCCATTCCCAACTAATAATATCATTAACATTATCAATATTATAAAGATTTAATCTAGCATAAAGCAAAGAAAGTTGCCTAAGGGTTGAACCTACTAAAATACTATTAAAACTAAAAATCCAAGGAGGATCAATTTCAGGAGAATAAACTTCATTAATTAAAGCAAATTTAAAATTACAGATTTCATAAAGCTCTTTAAATTCCAACTTAAGAGGTAAAACTGAAATCCAGCGGTCGTGCCAGAAGGAAGTACAATTACCAGAATGAACTATCGTATTAATACCTAAGTTAAAAATCTCATTACATTTTAAAATGTTTTTCCAAAAATTAGAAATATTTTGAGTAACAGGAGAAGCAATTTGATATAAATTACTATTACCATTATAGTAATATTTAGAAATGATCTCTTTCCAAATAGCATTATCATTTATATCCTTAAACTTCCATAACCATTTACCTAGTAAGTACAAATTCATATTACGCAAATTGATTACTCCTAAGCCACCTTCCTTTTTGGTTTTACAAACTGTTTCCCAATCAACTAAACATTTTATACTACTATTAGGATTTTCCCCACTCCATAAGAAATCTCTTCTAATTTTATCAATTTTATCAATAACCCAATCTGGAAATAGATGCATGGACATCCAACAAATCGGAAGGGCTGATAAAACCGAATTTATTAAGACTAGTCTACCCGCTCTAGATAAAAATCTACCATTCTAGTTAGAGATCTTATTTTTGATTTTATCAATGATTATGAGCCAATCATCATGTTTGAGTTTGGTAGGTCTAATCACGAAAACTAAATAATCAAAAGGAAAGCTCATAGTTTTGCAGTTTAGAGTATTAGCAACTAAGTTTTCAACTTTTTTAAAATCATTTAAAACTAAAACAGAACTTTTGTCAAAATTTATTTTTAAACCTGAAAGAAGTTCAAAACTGTATAAGATAAACTTAAGAGTGATAATGTGTCTAGGTAAATGGGAAGAAAAAAGCAATGTATCATCGGCAAATTGGAAAACCGATATACCATTACGCGAAATGTCATTGCCTACATATCCTATAGCCCCATTATTCACTGCTCTTTTAATAATCTTAGCAAAAACATCGGCAGCTAAGTTAAATAATAAAGGCGATAAAGGATCCCCTTGCCTTAAACCTCTCTTAGATTGAATTTTATTACCTAATATACCGTTAACCATAATGCTAGAGTTACCAGTTCTAAGCAAAATCTTAATCCAACTGATCCATTTATGACCAAAACCTCTTGCATGAAAGATATCAACAAGAAAATCCTAATCTACCGAATCAAAAGCTTTTGCAAAATCCAGTTTTAAAATCGCACAAGTTATATATATTATTCTTACAACAATGATTAATATATACTTGAACAACTGCCATTCCATCGGTGATATTTCTCCCTTTAATAAAAGCCGATTGTGAACAGTCAATTAACTCATTCATTCTTGTACTAAGTCTGTTCGTTAGAACTTTGGAAAAGATTTTAACTGAACAGTTAATCAAAGATATAGGTCTAAAATCTTTTAAGTTTTTAGCTCCTACTTTTTTATGCAACAAAATAGCATCAAAATTAAATCTCCCTAATTGCAATTTACAATTATAAAAATCATTAAACATATTAACTAAATCAAATTTTAAAACGTCCCAAAAAGTTTTATAAAATAAAATTGGAAACCCGTCAGGACCCGGGGATTTATCACCAGGCAAATCATTAATAGCTTTTTTAATTTCCTCAACCGTAAAAGGATTATCTAGCTCAGATAAATCAACAATAGAATCGGAAGGATACAGATCTTTCCATCGAACATTGATTCTATGTTTGATTTTAGTGCCAAAAATATCCTTATAATAGTCTGTAAAATCCTTGTTAAAATCTCTTTGGTCAACTAATTCTTCATTATTAACAATAATAGAGTTAATTGTATTGCTACATTTTCTACCATTAGCTATGTTATGAAAAAATTTAGTATTATTATCTCCTTCATTGATCCATTGGATTCTGGATCTTTGCTTCCACATAACCTCCTCCTTTTCTAAAATAGAATTTAATTCATCTTTGAAATTGGCGAGAACTTTACGTTCGCCTAAATTTGGTTGTCTAGATTCTTCTATCTTATTAATTTTGAGCATCTCATTAAGAATATTATCTTTTTTTATTTTTATATTACCAAAAACATTTTTGTTCCAATTTTTAAGAAAAATCCTAAGATCCCTAAGTTTTGAAACAAAAGATTTTGCTGAATTTTCCTTATTTCTAATATTATGGTAACTTAAAGAAGACCATTTGCCATTAATTAAGTTCACAAATTTAGAATCCAAAAGCCACATCTTTTCAAATTTAAAATTATTAATAGTAACTCTATGATGATCGCAGGTGAGGATAATAGGACAATGATCAGAGTACGTGTAAGGTAAACCAGAGACTCTACATATAGGAAATTTTTCTTCGATCTCATCGCTAACGAAAAATCTATCAAGAAGAACCATAGATGGAGACTCCCTTGCAGTACTCCATGTAAATTCTCTATTTGAAAGAGGGATCTTGATCAAATTAGAATTAATGATGAATTGATCGAATTCCTCCATAGTAGAGTAATCCCATATCCTAGGGAATGCTCTCCTATGAAGCGCGTAACATTAAAATCACCCCCCAATATCCAAGAACCCGGAGCCAAGGATCTAAATTCTAGGCATTCTTTCCATAAAAATCTCCGATTGATTTTTGAATTAGGCCCATAGATATTAAAAATATTTAAAAAAGAATTATCAGAAAGATTAATAAGAATAATATGAAGAGAATGCTGCATAGTAATACATTGAAGCAACTTAAAATAATTATCACGCCACCGTATCATTAAACCCCTTGAAGTACCCACCGAAGGTAGAAAAACTCATTTTCTAAAATGATATCCGCCTAATCTTCTAAAAAAACGAATGTCATGACAGTTTATTTTTGTTTCCTGAAGTAAAGCAATATCAATAGAATAGTTTTTAAAAAACATTCTAACCTTATCACATTTGTTCAAGTCGTTCAAACCTCTAATGTTCCAACTAATGATCCTCATGAACTAACAGTACTAGCCCTCTCTAATTCTTACCTCTAATATAATCCCGATCTATCTCGACATCAGAAAAGATAAAAGATGTATCACTAGCTAACTGACTAAACTCGGCAGATGATAAACTGCCTAATGCATAAGAAGAGTACATACTATCCAAAATAGAACTCATACCTGAGCCTGGATTCGTAGCACCACTCGTGGCACTCGATCCAGGTAGCTCACTTATAGATGGAGACTGACAGATGCGAATTCTAGCACTACGCCGAACCGATCCATTAGATACTACTAATTTCTTGCGCTTTCCTCTCTTTGACGATGTGGAATTAGGTACTGAGCTAATACCACACACCAACCTTTCAGATTCTAAAGTATTAACTACTCCCTTCCCCACACCAATGTTCGAAGAAACAGATGTATCTCCTGTAACAAGGCCCGAGGCAATATCTACTGGCCCATCTGAAGATACGTTATAATTTGGAAACCTCTCTTCTATAGAGTCACTCAATAACAAATTATCAAAATCACTAATTCTCCCACTGACTGATTCAGAAGTAACAGAGCCATCCTCCTCTACATTTGAGATTTGGAATGAAATCCTTTTCTCCTCTTTTATAAAAGCCTCTACTTCAAAACTACCCATCCCCACCAATGACAACACATCAATTACTGCTTCATTATCAGAGCAAGCAAAACTAGAGTCTTTTCTGTCTTCAACTGCTATATATGGAACATCACCAATATGAACTACTATCTGATCATTAAACTCGCCATCAACAGTAGATGAACACTGTGCACCATGCACAACTGCTACAATGTGCATATCATCTAAATAATCAATGGATGAAAAAGAAGACACTCCAACAATTCGAGACTCTAGTTCAACAGCTAAATCAACATCCCTCTGCTATTCATAGAATGAAATCCAGTCACAAAAAACAACCAGCTCTAACAAATGTCCATCACCTGGATAAGCATCTTCATCGGAAACGATTGATTCGAGTTCGGCACAATGCCATGATACTTTATTGTCAAAATAAGCGAGGGACTCTTCCTCGGTTATATCTTCCACAGCTACAGATTCGTTATTCCAATCCAGTAATGTACTAAATTTGATTCACTCAATAAGCTGTTGTAACTATCAATGCCCAAATCTGAGGAATTAACAAAAAATATATCTTCATGGATTATCTCTGATTCATTTACCAAGCTTGATGATTGAATCGCACACAAACTTGTTGAATCCAACACTTTATCAAAACAGCTGCTCACATCATACTTCGAATAGGCTACAAAACTCTTAATATCATAAACCACTGGATCACCAAAAATGTTACTGCCTATCACCATGGAATCCTGCTTCTTCAATTCAATTTCCATAAATTTGAGATCATCAGATAAATCAGTCATACCCACATACGACAAACTATTGACAAATGTTTTTGCATTATCCCAGATTTAGTTATACTAACACTCGAATCGATCAATGGATCATTAACAAGATGTTTAGAATTAACCATCAGCCCCTCATCATCATCTAGCCTATCAAAATCTGTCCTCGAGGAGAGACAATCAAATTTGTTAAATATAGTTATCTCAAAACTATCTTGGTCACATAATTTGGTTTTGCGGCATTTACTACGAGAAGAAATGAAATCATTACTCTGTTCAACAACTTCTAACCGCTCTTCAACAATTTCAAAAACATACGATGATGGGATTAAAGAAGACGAATCGGAGCATGAAGAAACATCTGGATCTAAAAGAATGGGGTCGAAACCCATATTAACTTCTGTAGTAGCAAAGGACTTAGAGGAGTTTGAATCTATTACAGTATCCTCTGTGAAATCAGACTTTATCGAATCAACAGAATTGCCAACTAACTCCTTACACAATTTTAAAATCTTATGTACAAATCTAATATATATGTGCCTGTATATACACGTATGTATACACATGTGTATATGTGTTTGTGCATATGTACATACACACACAGATATATGTGTGTGTGTGAGGGGGGAGGAGGGTTGGGTGGTGTACGTTTACATGCATATGTGTGTAGACGGAGGAAGGAGAGGAGGGGAGGAAGGCTTAAGGATACAATATGTTCCCCATTGTTACTTCTCATTATATACCCTTATGACTTAAGATCTATAAAATTTAAAATTAATTGAAAATTAAAAAAAAATGGTCAGTCTACATTATGAACATCATATTCATAATAAATAAAATCATTTTATGTATGTGTATGTATATATATTTAAATAAATGAAAGAATTATACCTTATTGGAGTATACATTTTGAGGTAATGACGTAGTTGTGAATATATCAGTTCAAACCTAATACATAAAAGTTCCTACAAAAACGGGTTTTATAAACATCCCTATAATTATTTTTAACAAAATTATGTAGTGTATACTGCAAATATTTGTAGGTAAAACGACAAAAAATACAGTCTAGAGTGCAAACATTTGCAGCGTAGGGTATAAATATTGGTGATATAAATATTTGCAGCAAAAACTGCAAATATTTGCAACGCAGACTATAATTATTTGCAGTATAGACTGTACATTTCGCTAAAAATAATAATAGGGGTTTTTCATGAAACCTGATTTTGAGAAGGGACGAATATGAATTTTGAAAGTTATATGAACAGTGTTTAAAAAAATGTACCTTTTATTTATTTTGTTGATTTGGCAATCAAAAGCTATATGCTGGAAATACAATCATTATTCCTTTTGATGCCAAATCGACAGTTATTTCTTTATTTTTAACTGAAATATTACTACTTATCTAATGTTGAACTAATCAGAAATACATGTGTAACTAAATATTATTACTATTCTATTATAACTAATCAAAAACGTTGAAGATGACATATTTCTAAAAGACATGGCGATACACCTTGACTTTGTTAACAGTGGAAAAGAAAGCATCGTCAAGTAGTTTCTCTAGGATGGATGTTAGCTGATAAAGATTTTCGATAGTATGATAAGTGTTTGTGTCTCATTTTGTACCATATTGTTCTAACCTAAACAGTAATTGATTTCAATTTTTTTTGTTTGTGTGACATTAATTGTTAGTGGAGAAATACTATCATCTATTGTACATAATACACGACATCTCTCAACCATTGGTTTATTTTTTTATTGTTTCAGCACACATTGTGATAATTGAGGCAAATAGATTGTAATAACCCGAATTCCAGTGGGTCCGGATTTTTCGCAAAAATGTTAAAATCCAAGCCCACTGAAGCCTGAGTTGGATATCTGGTATCCTGCAAGTGGAAAAGACAAATATACCTGAGCTTAATAAATATCTCACAGTGGAAATGACTAAAATATAATAGTAAGTAAATACTCACCAATATAATAACACTTTCCAAACAAGTGTCTCAAAGTGGAAAGTCTCTGCCATCTACCTAACCTGTAGGATGTTATGAGGAGTGGGTCAGAACTAAACTTCTGGTGAACTGACAAATTATACACTTCTAAGCTTAATTCTACATATACCATTTTATTTCCATTTACTGTTATATTAGGTTCATTGGGTTTATAATACTCTCGTGCATGAATCGTGCCCATCTACTCCCTAGTAGATTAAAACCTAATAACTGATATATATATATAGCTATATGCCCAATGACCGCATCGGTCCTAGGTACTACCCACAGTACCTTCCGTATCCTCCTCGTAATTGACTCCATCGTCTTGCTTCCATGGCGTTTTGTGACTACATCTATAAAGGACTGCCTCATAAGGCCTGCAATACAGATGTTCCGTCGTCTACTATGAAAACGTAAAACTGCATCCGCACCATTCTACACTAATGCTTGGACATCCACAATGTACCACCCAGTGTGTACCTTGAGGACTATACGTAATTTTTCTGTCTACTCCCTGAATCCCGCTTAACAAGGTCTACCTTGTATGGAACTTAGTCGGGGATTTTCTATTTTTGTAAAGGGCTGCCTCGTTAGGCCTATAATTCAGATAGTCTAGTTCTGTAACGGACTGCCTCATTGGCCTACAGTACAAATAGTCTATTTCTGTAAAGGACTGCCTCGTTAAGCCTACAATACATGTATTCTATTTGATCTGTCTCTTTTCTTATCGTGGCTATGACCCCATGTAGCCACCCCTCAACTAATCGAAAGACCTCTAAAGAGCTAAGTGGCTGTGCCCTACTTCAAATAATCTAAACACCCAATTGGCGGCGCCCCATGTAACAACCCGCATATTTTACGATTGTATATTTAAATGTTTTATTTAAATATAGCTTCGTTAATCATATTAAAGTCTTAAAAGCCACTTTTTGTAAATAGTCGAATTGGGACTCGAGACCACTTCCATTGAGTCCAAAATGGCGTTTACAACTTTTTTGAGTATAAACATCGATATGTTTGGAGTCGAGTAGAATTTGCTATTTTTCTACTTGGGCTTTGGGTTTGGGTTTCAGCCCACTAACCCATCTAATACCCTAACACTCCACTCAACTCCTCTTCATTCATTCTCATTTCCTAATACATTCAAGCTTAAGTAAAAATGGGGGAAAAAGATTGGAAATAGAAATTCCAAACCCTAGTTTGATTTGGAAACACGAGTTCTTGCTCCAAAATCAAAGAGAAGCTTAGATTGGAGCTTCTAGAGTTGAAGTTGAAGAGTGGTTGATCTTTCCTTTGTTTTTAAAGCTTCACATTCGTGTCTTTGAGTTTTAAAGGTGAGTTCTTTAACTCACATCTGCGTCTATAGCTATTATTGTTGTTAGGTATGAATTCCTAACATTTGTGCATATTCATTTGCTTTTGATTTGAATTGATTTGGTGAATTTTCCAAATTTTGGTGTTTTGGTCCAATTTTTATGAAAATCCTATTATGGATATTTGGACATTCATATTCGAGGTGTATCGAAGAGCCGTTAAGGCTGGGTTGTCGCTTGGCGTAAATCCTTAGTCGTCGTTGCTCGTCCGATCGCTTCCGATGCGTTTTGGCCACTTTGGCCTAGGCAAATTGTTGCCCAGACCAAGTGACCAGACGTCTGGTGATCAAGTCCAGACGTTTGGTTTGGACCTGGAGCAAAAATATATGCACGTAGTATAATAAAAAAAAGGCAGACTAATTTCAGACGTCTGAATTATAATTTCAGACGTCTGAAAGGGTTTCAGACGTCTGGATTGCCGAACCAGACGTCTGGAAGGGTTTTTCTGGAATTTCCAAAACCTAAATCCAAATGTCTGGATTGACCCCCAGACGTCTGGAACTGTGCATTTTTGTCTGTTTAGGCTTTTCTTGATTTAATTTCCATTGTTTATCGATTTTAGTTGCTCCGATTAGTTGTTATCACTTTATCGACCTTGATGACTTCTTTTTCAGGATTTTTGGGAATATCCATTTTGATGGATTTGATATCGATTTCTATGGTTTTGATTCACGTCTTCGAATGTGAATCTTTGATGATTGATTGTTTCTACAATCATTTTTGTGATTTGTCACTTCTAAATACAAAGGTTTCTATACGAGTAGTAAATACTCAAACTCTTTCACCAAAACGATTTCGACACTATTTTAAATATAAAGCTTGTTTTCAAAACCATTTTTCAATCTATTAGTATATACAAACATTTACCTCATTCGTATGAGAAATCTAATTAAACGGCTTAGTAAAACAAGTGGTATGAAACGCTTGCGTTTACTTCGTCGGTTAATTCTTGGACTTGTTCGATTGGACTCTTGTGACAATTTTCGAGTGGAAATCTACAATTTGTTCGTAAATATTTAAGTTAAGCTAGTGGTTATGGGACATGAAGCTAAACTCTTATATTTACTAGCTTAGTGTAATCGACACTTCTTGATGATCGATGATGGTCATTTTATGATTTAGACTAGCGATGTGCGATGTCTCTTTGTTCGCGTGGGAGACTATACCCCCTTCTGTTGAGCTTCGTCTCATTTTTATGGGCTAGCGACCCATGGTCTTTGGACCGTTCGTGGAGCATTCGGCTCAATAAGTTGGTGCATGGGGTGTATCTTTTTAGGTGCATCGATGTCCGACTAGGCATGGGGCGTATCTTTTTAGGTGCGTCGATGTTAGTTTATACATGGGGTGTATCTTTTTAGGTGCATCGATGTTCGACTAGGCATGTGGTGTATCTTTTTAGGTGCATCGATGTCCGACTATACATGGGGCGTATCTTTTTAGGTGCGTCGATGTTAGTTTATACATGGGACGTATCTTTTTAGGTGCGTCGATGTTCGACTGTGCATGGGCGTATCTTTTTAGGTGCGTCCATGTTCGGTTTATGGTTAGCGACCATGGGTTAGCGACTCGTTTGTGATGCACGTGTTGGTGAGTTTTCATGCTCCCGTTTGTGATAGGCCTTCCCCCTTTGTGATTTCTGGATTTCTGATTGTGATTTCTAGAATTTGTGTTTCACCAATTTTCGTGGTTTGCATTGATAAGCTCTATCAATATTTGTGTTTTGGTGAATAATTTAAAGAATGTGATTCTTTTTTGTGTATGAGATGATTTGAGATATTGTATGATTTTTGTTGTTATTTGATGTATACTTGACACAGTATGGCATTTTTGTTATCATACGTTTTTGGTCATATCTCTTATCCTATCTCATTTTATCTGATATTTATAGCTAGACTGATCCGTTTATTATTTTCTTCTTAAATAATACTCGGGTCAGACCGAGGTATTTCAGGTGCTTCTGCTTGACTTCTTATCAGGGTCCATCACCTGACTTTTGGCTAACTACTTTAGCTTAGTAGTTTTTGTTGTTATACATTCGAGATATAGACTCCTTGATGTATAATTATTCTTTTGTCTAGCACTTGTATCTATTCATTTGTGATGTAGTGGATCTTATATGACCCCTATTTTGGTGTATACTTTTATGTCATATATTCATATCTGATTCCGCCTTTGTGATATGAATGTCTGTGACTGATTTGTATTATGTTTATTTCTATATTTGTTTCCGAAGTACACATAGCCACTGTGTGGTAGCTTTGAGTTTGTATTTGATATGTTGGATTTCCTCTTGAAATCAAATGTAAGTTATATTATCTGACATATCGTTACTCGCACAAAGCAATTACACAGATGGTCGCTCCTCAACAGCCTTATTCTTCGTGCTAGTCGACGGCATTACCCCGTAGTGTCCTTGGCTAGCGTGAGTATAGAGGTGGGGCGTTACAGCTTGGTATCAGAGCCAAACTTCGGAACAATGTAGAATAATCTAGCAAGGATCATTGTCCTAAGTCTTTCTTAGGAATCGTGCCATAGGATTTAATTCGAGTCTTCGTACCGTTCTATCCAATTTCTTTTTATGATGCCTTGTTTTATCAATCAAGTTTTTTTGATATTCATTTTATGAATAACCTTTATCCTCTTCTTTCTTTCTTAAAGAAGAGAAATTGTTAGATCTGGCAGTCCAAGCACTGGTCAATCCAGTAGTCCTTCTCTGGATGGCGTATTCATGTCTGCCCAACAACTTTTGGATCTCGTAAAGAATCAAAGGTTTATCTGTGCTTTGAGTAAGAACACCAAAAAGGTTTTACCTTTGAAACTTGAAGTTCCTTTCGACCAGCTTATAGATATCACTCTTCGAATTGAAGAGTCCGATAAAGGAAGTGATAGTGATGTTGGAGGTTCCAAAAAGAGCCTCAATAACAACAAGAAGAGGCATATTAAATTCAAAAGCCCAAATCCCAACAAGAAAGGGAAGCTGGCAACTTCGGTAGCAAAGACTCCAAGCCCTAATCGTGGAGGATGCTACAATTGTAATTCTAAGGACCACCATGCAAATAAGTGTCCGAAGCCCCTTAGTTGTCGCTATTGTAAAGGTTTGGGTCATCTGTTATCTTCATGTCCCAAACTTCAAAGTAGGAGAGAGGGTAAGCTGAATGTTGCGCAAGCTTCTAGCAACACTTCTCTTGGTCAAGGTAATTCTCCTCCTATCCTTGATGACATTAATTTGTTTTGTGATTATCCAATTCGAGTTCTTTTTGATACGCGTTCATCCCACTCTTTTATATCAAAAGAACTGGTTGATTCTTTTTCTTTAAATATTATAGGCTTGATGACTTCATTGAGAATTGCGAATCCCGTTGGTGGATCCGCAACACTCAATTTGCTTTGTAAAATGTCGAGATTATTTTATGAGATTATTCTTTTTGAGCCGACACTTAGGCTTCGAAATTGATTTTTTGGGAAAGGATTAGCTTGATCATTAATAAGCCCACATCCTATGTCCTGAGCGGACTATATATCTTCGACATTCTCAATCTGTTAAGCATATTTATATTGTTCTTAATGATTTTGATTTCCAAATTCGGTGGCATCATTTTATTCTTTAAACCCACTTGATGAGGAGAATGTTATTTCTCACATTCAAGTAGTTTGTGAATTTTCCGGAATATTTGAGCTTGTCTTAGGATTATCACCTAAGCAATCTATTGAATGGTGCTAAGGTCTTTTCAGCTCGACTTGCCACCGGTTTTCATCAGCTACGAGTTGCGGAGGATAGCATTCCACTTACCGCATTCCGCACTCGTTATGATTCTTGTGAGTGGTTCGTTATGTCATTCGGTTTGACGAACCTTCTACCTTATTTCATCCATCTTATGAATCGAGTATTCTACGAATATCTCGATGAGTTTATCCTTGTATTTATTGATTATGGATGAAAACAACAATTCAAAATTTGCAAATCTTTTTAATAAGATATTTATAAGTATGATTGGATTTTGTTCTTAAAACGAGCAGAGAATATTTGTAAAAATTTTAAGAGACATGTTTATCATATAGAAGATGATTTTGTGTTGTTTTGCCCATTGAGTGCTTTAAGAATTCCGGTCGATGCGCTTGATCAACGTTATCGATAGGAATCTCCTAAACGCTATGATGAGACAGTCAGACACAATAAATTGACTTGTAAAAAGTAATTTTTTTCTAAAAAAGATGAATATATAAAGTTAATGATAATTTTGAATGTCTTAGCTTTTTGGGAAAGAGGATCAATTAAAAGAACTCTTTTCCGATGCTTTTATTCTTGCGATTCCCAAAGGGAACCAAGACTTTATTGTTTGTACCGATACTAGTCGTATTGGTTTGAATGCCGTTCTCATGCAAAGGGAATGTGTTATCACATATGCTTCTTGACAATTAAAGCTTGTCGAGACTAGATATGCCATTCATGATCTAGTGCTCACGGCCATTGTTTTCGCTCTTGTAATTTGGCGTTATTATCTTTTGGGAGAGAAATTTGTTCTCTACACCGATCATAAATCTTTGAAATATTTATTTTCTCAAAAGGAACTTAATTTGCGTCAACAACGTTGGCTCGAGTTCCTTGCATCTTATGATCTTGATATTCTTTATACTCCCGGAAAAGGGTAATCGTGTTGCCGATGCCCTTAGCCGAAAGCAACAAGCAGTTGTTTCCATGATGATATCCGAATGGAGTGATCTTGAGACTTTATCCACTTGTGAGATTCGAGATCGTGAATCCGATTCTTGTTCATCTCTTGTTTTGTGTAGCCTTGAGGCTCATCCTTTTCTTTTGGACCGTACCTCTTTTGGCTAAACTCTATGTCAAATTTTTTTTTTGTTAAATTGCATAGAGTTCCTACTTCTATTGTTAGAGATTGGGATCCATTATTTTACTAGTGGATTTTGGTAGGGTCTTCAAAAAGCTTTGGGAACAAAGCTTAATTCTAGCACCGCTTATCGTCCTCTGTCCGATGGACAAACCGAGCGTGTGAATCAAACTCTTGAAGATCTTCTTTGTGCATGTGTTCTTGATTTTGGTGGAAGTTGGGAAGGTCATATTTCTCTTGCTGAGTTTTCTTCCAATAATAGCTTCCAATCTAGTATTGGTATGGCACCTTTCGAGGCACTCTATGGAAGGCCATGCCGATTTCCTTCGTGTTGGCTTGAAGCCGGGGAGAAGCTGGTTTTAGGTCCAGATTTTATTGGTATTCATTTGTGTTTCACCTATGAAGGGTGTTGTGCGTTTCAGTTGATCGGGAGAGTTAGCACCTCGATATATTAGTCCATTTCCCATCATCGAACGTATTGGTTCCATGGCTTGTCGCCTTTTGTTACCGGCTCAATTTTCTGCCATTCATGACGTATTCCATGTCTCTCAACTACGGAAATACCATAGGGATTCTGATTCTATACTTGAGTATGGTGTTATTGAAGAAATTGAGGTTTCACCAAATTTGACTTATGAGCAACATTCTATTCGTGTCATTGCTTCGGCGGTTAAACGCCTTCGAAATAAAGATGTTCTTCTTATGAAAGTTCAATGGTCCTCAAATCCTAAGGATTTCTCTTAGAAATCTTGAGAATTCATCGAACAAACACATCCGGACTTACTCTTTCATGCTCTTTATGGTGAACTTCTTATTTCAAATTTTCTTTTGTATTGATATGCTTTTATGGTTGTTACTCTTTATTTTCCACTTAATTATTGCAAGGACGCAATTTATTTAAGGAGGGGAGTCTGTAACAACCCGCATATTTTACGATTGTATATTTAAATGTTTTATTTAAATATAGCATCGTTAATCGGATTAAAGTCCGAAAAACCACTTTTTGTAAACAGTCGAATTGGGACTCGAGACCACTTCCATTGAGTCCAAAATGGCATTTACAACTTTTTTGAGTATAAACATCGATATGTTTGGAGTTGAGTAGAATTTGCTATTTTTCTACTTGGGCTTTGGGTTTGCGTTTCAGCCCACTAACCCATCTAATACCCTAACACTCCACTCAACTCCTCTTCATTCATTCTCATTTCCTAATACATTCAAGCTTAAGTAAAAATGGGGGAAAAAGATTGGAAATAGAAATTCCAAACCCTAGTTTGATTTGGAAACACGAGTTCTTCCTCCAAAATCAAAGAGAAGCTTAGATTGGAGCTTCTAGAGTTGAAGTTGAAGAGTGGTTGATCTTTCCTTTGTTTTTAAAGCTTCACGTTCGTGTCTTTGAGTTTTAAAGGTGAGTTCTTTAACTCACATCTGCGTCTATAGCTATCATTGTTGTTAGGTATGAATTCCTAACATTTGTGCATATTCATTTGCTTTTGATTTGAATTGATTTGGTGAATTTTCCAAATTTTGGTGTTTTGGTTCAATTTTTATGAAAATCCTATTATGGATATTTGGACATTCATATTCGAGGTGTATCGAAGAGCCGTTAAGGCTGGGTTGTCGCTTGGCGTAAATCCTTAGTCGTTGTTGCTCGTCCGATCACTTCCGATACGTTTTGGCCACTTTGGCCTAGGCAAATTGTTGCCCAGACCAGGTGACCAGACGTCTGGTGATCAAGTCCAGACATCTGGTTTAGACCTGGAGCAAAAATATATGCACGCAGTATAATAAGAAAAAAGGCAGAGACTAATTTCAGACGTTTGAATTATAATTTCAGACGTCTGAAAGGGTTTCGGACGTCTCGATTGCCGAACCAGACGTCTTGAAGGGTTTTTCTGGAATTTCCAGAACCTAAATCCAAACGTCTGGATTGACCCCCAGACATCTGGAACTGTGCATTTTTGCCTGTTTAGGCTTTTCTTGATTGAATTTCCATTGTTTATCGATTTTAGTTGCTCCGATTAGTTGTTATCACTTTATCGACCTTGATGACTTCTTTTTCGGGATTTTTGGGAATATCCATTTTGATGGATTTGATATCGATATCTATGGTTTTGATTCACGTCTTCGAATGTGAATCTTTGATGATTGATTGTTTCTACAATCATTTTTGTGATTTGTCACTTCTAAATACAAAAGTTTCTATACTAGTAGTAAATACTCAAACTCTTTCACCAAAACGATTTCGACACTATTTTAAATATAAAGCTTGTTTACAAAACCATTTTCCAATCTATTAGTATATACAAACCTTTACCTCATTCGTATGAGAAATCTAATTAAACGGCTTAGTAAAACAAGTGGTATGAAACACTTGCGTTTACTTCGTCGGTTAATTCTTGGACTTGTTCGATTGGACTTGTGACAATTTTCGAGTGGAAATCTATAATTTGTTCGTAAATATTTAAGTTAAGCTAGTGGTTATGGGACATGAAGCTAAACTGTTATATTTACTAGCTTAGTGTAATCGACACTTCTTAATGATCGATGATGGTCATTTTATGATTTAGACTAGCGATGTGCGATGTCTCTTTGTCCGCGTGGGGGACTATACCCCGTTCTGTTGAGCTTCGTCTCATTTTTATGGGCTAGCGACCCATGGTCTTTGGACCGTTCGTGGAGCATTCGGCTCAATAAGTCGGTGCATGGGGTGTATCTTTTTAGGTGCATCGATGTTCGACTAGGCATGGGGTGTATCTTTTTAGGTGCAACGATGTCCGACTATACATGGGGCGTATCTTTTTAGGTGCGTCGATGTTAGTTTATACATGGGGTGTATCTTTTTAGGTGCATCGATGTTCGACTAGGCATGGGGTGTATCTTTTTAGGTGCATCGATGTCCGACTATACATGGGGCGTATCTTTTTAGGTGCGTTGACGTTAGTTTATACATGGGTCGTATCTTTTCAGGTGCGTCGATGTTCGACTGTGCATGGGGCGTATCTTTTTAGGTGCGTCGATGTTCGGTTTATGGTTAGCGACCATGGGTTAGCGACCCATTTGTGATGCATGTGTTGGTGAGTTTTCATGCTCCTGTTTTGTGATAGGCCTCCCCCCTTTGTGATTTCTAGATTTCTGATTGTGATTTCTAGAATTTGTGTTTCACCAATTTTCGTGGTTTGCATTGATAAGCTCTATCAATATTTGTGTTTTGGTGAATAATTTAAAGAATGTGATTCTTTTTGGTGTTTGAGATGATTTGAGATATTGTATGATTTTTGTTGTGATGTATACTTGACACAGTATGGCATTTTTGTTATCATACGTTTTTGTTCATATCTCTTATCCTATCTCATTTTATCTGATATTTATAGCTAGATTGATCCGTTTATTATTTTCTTCTTAAATAATACCTAGGTCAGACCAAGGTATTTCAGGTGCTTCTGCTTGACTTCTTATCAGGGTCCGTCACCTGACTTTTTGCTAACTACTTTAGCTTAGTAGTTTTTGTTGTTATACATTCGAGATATAGACTCCTTGATGTATAATTATTCTTTTGTCTAGCACTTGTATCTATTCATTTGTGATGTAGTGGATCTTATATGACCACTATTTTGGTGTATACTTTTATGTCATATATTCATATCTGATTCCGCCTTAGTGATAGGAATGTCTGTGACTGATTTGTGTTATGTTTATTTCTATATTTGTTTCCGAAGTACACATAGCCACTGTGTGGTAGCTTTGAGTTTGTATTTGATATGTCGGATATCCTCTTGAAATCAAATGTAAGTTATATTATCTGATATATCGGTACTCGCACAAAGCAATTACACAGATGGTCGCTCCTCAACAGCCTTATTCTTCGTGCTAGTGGACGACATTACCCCGTAGTGTCCTTGGCTAGCATGAGTATAGAGGTGGGGCGTCACACCCCTCATCCAATGTCTCGATAGTGAAAGTATCATTGGACTGTTGGTTTAACTCTAGTCTTTCCCGAACTCGCTCTTGGTTTTGATGCTGGTCCGATATCCGCATGCGACTATCCTTTGGGTACTGCCCACTAAACTTATTTGCAAGTACTGGGACATACGAATATCCTACTCCAAACACCAACCCCTTTTGACTGCCTACAATGGTCCTACCATGCAAAAAGCAGTCAAGGCATACTCTTTTGATGGAACACCTACAGACCTGCCTCTGGAGGACTGCATCACCACACCTACCCCAGAGGGCCATCCTAGACTACCCTCACGTCCCGTTGAAGTCTCGTACTTCCTTCTAGTCCAAAATAACTAAGTTGGACGTGCTTCTTCTGTGCTGAAATCTGTGATGAACTGCTTCGTTAGGCTCTTCATCCTTAGGGCTGCTTCAAACGCATCTCACTCTTTCATTAGACCCTAAGTCTAATCTTTTAATTTGCGTTTAGTTTACTTTTCTTATTCTGGTGGCTACATATTTACCATAATTAGCATAATCTTGTCCCGACCTCACCTAACTGCCGTGAGATTATCAATTCCCGACTAAAAGGGAATGCTGTTGGTATGGGCCACTTCTATTATCTTGTTTATTAACTTAATTTAAGTCTTAAGTTTATTAAAATAAGCCTCTTCTGTTCTTTCTACTTAATTATAACCTATGTTATAATTTCATTTGTAATTGTTGCTTTTATTTTCTTTTATAATCTGTACATTATAAATATAAGTACAAGCGTCTTTTTTCTATTCTAGTTTGTTTTCTTTTATTATGATGTTGAATTATCTTATATTATATGACAAGCTTAGCTTTGGACTACGTTCGCTTGTCACAAATTTACTTATCACAATAAATACTTTGCTTTTATTCTATAGTCTGCGCAGTAAATGCAGATCTAGGTACATTTCTATTTATAGCTTCTAGTCTTATCTAATAATTAACTTGATTCCTTCAATTCTTTGCTTTATCTTCTTATATTATAGGAAGTAGTTCTATTCTATTTGGTTGGTTACGAAAACTGTGCTAAAAATTCATTTCCATATTTTAATACTAAATAATGCTATAAATAATAATCTGTAACTGCAAGATATTTCTTTTATTACCTCTTTACTTTTTGGACAGTGCAAAATACGACGGTTTCTCTATTCTACACTAATTCCCTTTTTCTTTCTTTTATTCTTGCAATTACGTTTATCGTTATCTTTTTAAATATTAAACTATAGAAATGTATTCTATTTTTTAAACCAACCAATTAATCTGTCACGTACTTCCAAATCAAGTTATTAGATTTTTCTTTAAGTTATTACTCTCGTTTTAGCATAATTACTATAAATTTCTATCTTTCTCTTTTTATTTCAGCTTTTCTTATTTTACATCTAATTTATGTAAATCTAGTATTCTTCTATTTTAGTCCGTATTTGCAAATTCTTCTCTTTACTATTTTATTCGCATAAAAAAGAATAAAAAAGCTAACATTTACAGGCTAAATTTCTACTTTAAAATAGATGTAATCAACTGTAAACTTCTTACTTTTAGGCTTACGTCTTTCTCTAACTATCAAACATAATATTAATTAAATATAAGCTCTCTTATACAATTTACAGTCTCGGCATAACTAATTAACTGAATTAATTACCGAAATAAATACTAAATAAAATTATTTAATGGGAATCTAACTATAATATATCATAAACGTAAAAGGTATATAATTAAATCCACTCACATGTCGTCCTTAGCTTCAATCTCTATCCCTTTTAATTTGCTACGCTTTTCTCCGCTTTTTCCCTCTTTTGATTCGCTGTAAATTCTCTGATTTGTTTGCGCAATTCTCTGATTTGTTTGTATGTATTTCCTTGCTTAATTTTATTTTTGGTTTGGGGAAAGATTTGATTAACAGAGGAGAAAGGAAGAGGGAGAAGAGAAAAGGAGTTTGCTGTAAAGGACGGCAGTTGATTCAGAGAAACTAGTGTGGACTAGGGTTAAGTTATGCTCAATTTATAGATGCAGTGAACAACAAGGAACCATCCGATTAACCCTAAAAACAATCCTCACCATCAGAACTTGATTTGTTTACGTTAGCTTATAACGTATAACTCTCCAACGTTATTCATTTGTTCCTTTGTTATATGACCCTATTAATTCACGTTTCCTTCTACATAAGATTCTCCCATTAATTATCTAATTAATTAGATCATATATATATATATATATATCCAATATTAATTGATTCTTATATGTTATAATTTCTTACCTATTTGAACACGTTAATTAACACCTCTATTAATTGAATGCATATAAAAGTTATACTTTTTAATTTATTCTTGTTAATTTACCTACATCATAAACCTAATTACTTTGTTTGATTTTTGTACGCGTTCCAATTTTTTTAAATTGGAAACAAATAACCCTATATCTGGCGTTTTCTTCTAGCTAATTAATTTACATTATTAGCTATTGTAAAGATGACATGATTAATTGACACCCTTTTTAAAATGCTCAACTAATTGCCAATTAATTAATTGACACGTTTTCCCATTTTAATCGATATCCAAATTAATTACTACACGTCACTCAATCACACGATTATTAGTTGTACATATTTAAACCGCCAATTCATTACCCAATTAATTGACATATAAGTTTCCCTCTTTTATTAATTGACGCTTACTTAATGTCTTTAATTAATTTCTCAATTAATTGATTGCGTCAATTATAAATTAATATATGTATGTTATTATTTAATTTATTCGCTACACACATCTATTACTTAAATAGGAAAGGAGAAACTGGATCATTCATAGGATGACACATGTCCTTTTTTTAATTTACGGTATTTTCTGAATTACATCATTGTTAGTCGGTAACCGCTTTGTTTTTCCTACAACCGTTACTTTGCATCCTAAAACTGTATTCATTTTTCTACTCCCCACTCCTTTATCCATGCTCGATGAACCCTACTCGCCTCTTTCTTCCCTTTTTCTACCAAGTACTCTTACATCAACTCAATCCACATTCGAGAATTTAATCGGTTGGTGAAAATACGAAGTCGAATTGGGGATTTACTCGAATTAAGTAAGTAATATGCTGATTTTTATTGCTCGAATTAGGGGTTTTTATATATTTCAACACATAATTGGTCGGGTTTGCAGTAACACTTGAATTGATTATCTGTTATTCCAATTTCGACCTACATCCCCTTTTATCTATTTCAAATAAAAGGCTTTTAGGTCTAATTTGTTCATCCTTTTCACTCGAGTTGGGTATTATGCATATAATTGACCACACAGTCGATGGGTTGGGTCATAAAACCTGATTTGATGACAAATTGTTCTACTATACGGTACACGCACGCTTTTTTAACTACATACCCTTTTTTTAATAAAATTTGACACTGGTGGATAAATCTTACAATTAGCCAACAACTATTTCTTTGGCCTGAAATGTGTTTACTACGTAATCTGGTAAATGCATGGAGTTCTTTTTTTCAAAGTGGTTGTTTCAAATGTTCATTCACTGTTGTTTTACTCCTTAACTCTCAACCTGTATTTGCATATGCTTTCCGAAGGTTTCACGATCATGAATTTATATGTTCTTCTACTTAGTCACGATCAGAGGTATACCTAATTTTGTTTTTTTTTACATTTCCCAAATCAATCCAGCTACACTAACCATATTGCACATGTATGGGGAGTTGGTATCATGCTGGCCAGGCATTATTGGTTAACCGTGTTTAAAGAAAATTAATTCATCTCTAACCGATTGCATGTTCCCTAGAAGCCACGCTTTTTTATTACTTCTGATATTAAGCATTTGAATGTTAGTTATTTTACATGTTTCGTTGGTAGATATAATTTGATTTTCTGTTGTACCTACTGTCTCCTACATGACATTTTTCCTCTTACAATTGTTGATAAAAATGAAACTTTACATGTTATAATAATTTGTGACTAGGTTGCATTTTCAACAGTAGTTAGGAAATGGTTGGTCCACTTTTCCAAGTCTGAAGAGTCTAATCTTGAGGAAAGATAAAAGCAACTTTGCTTTTGTTGGGTATAAGTCATGTTGAGAGAGAACATGAATCTGTTCGATTTGTGATTGGCTACTCGACTACTCCATCAAAGGTGAAAATATATGAAACTTTGATTTTCTCTATTATTTTCCTCTTTATTATTTTTAGTCGCAAAAGAATGATTATGTTAGTAAGTGGGAATGAGATTCTATTCATATATACCTATACAGATATCAAAAAACACGTTGGAAGTTTTGATGATTATTCCCGATGCGACCAATGATCTAGGATGGTATACGTGGATGGGGATTTTAAGTTTTTTCCTTTAAAAACTAATTTCTTTAATTGTAAAAAAATTGATGTGTAAATAAAATATATGAGTGATCTTACTGCTTTAAACTATATTGGTATAATTAGTCAACCTAAATAAGTGTACATACAAAGTCACTAAGTAAATAGCAATTTGGGCATGTAATAAGCAATGAAAAAGGTAATATGAATTGGAATTGAGAAAAAAACGAGTGAAGATTATTTGAAATCTGGAAGTGTGATGTGAATTAAAATTTCACATCTTAATATGATTAAATAGGCCAGGTTCTAAAGATTTGATGTCTCAAATTCCCGATTGAGATAATATTGAATTATCAGTTGGTAAATAGAGTAATTTTGAAATGAAAACGGATATGCTAAAATATGATGACATTATCGAAGGGTTTAGGTTTCAGTAGAAGTTTTCTGTTGAAATGAACCATTACGCAAAACAGTTCATAATTTGATAACATTTTGTCTCAAATGTGGTCCAAAATACCGTCAAAATGTTTATTTCAATTTCTGATTGCTCCAAAGTGCTGTTACAATATTGATTATGAGTTCTGACTGCTCCAAGATACTATTAACATGTTGATACAACTTTTGACGAAAGGTAACAAAAACTGTAACCGATTGAAACAACCCAAATACTGGAATTGATAACCACCTCATTATTGACAATTCCTGTTAACTTTTTTTATATCACCTCTCCCACCTCTAACTGCATCCTGCTACACTGTGAATTCATCAAATTTTCCTTTTTGGCCTAATGCCGTATGTGATCATATAGTCACAGCATAAGGTTACAGTGTCCATTACATATTCGAATATTGTGCTGTTCTTTCGACATTCTCCCATAGTATGCCGTAAGGAACATATACCTAGACCCAATAAAGGATGAGTAGATTAATTTCCTTGCTAACCATAACCTAGATTAAGTGAATTAAGTAGTAAATGGTTAATGAAACATGTGGTGCAACGATGTTTCAAGAGGAGGACCATAATAAATAGAAGTTCATAATTTTACTAACTACTCCATTGTCATTTGGCACACAAACTATGGATTCTACTTTTATATATCCAAGATTTATGATGTCAACTGAGTACTAAATATGTTAAATATCTTGCATACTAAAATTTTTATATGCAGTTTCTAGATTTGATAAAGTTAGTTATCTCTTATTCCTCTTTCCTATAATTTTTATAAGAAATATATGTTAACATTTTATTGTCCATGAACCCCAATAATAGAAAACTATACTATTGGTATCTTTTTGCTTTCCACTATGATAACTCTTTTTAAATGGCTATAAACTATTACTAAAAGCTATTTCTATGTATTTGGGATAGTTCGTACAACTCCACTGCAAAGTTTCAAGTTAAACTTGGTATCGATGTTTCTCAATAATGTTTCAATCAAAAGCGATAGTTTATTCACTACTAATTAGAAAACCAAATGAATACATAGAAACTCTAAAGCATATCATGAAACAGTTACCAAAAGCAAGATAGATTTGTGATGTTTCATTTAACTCTTAATTCTCATGTTATATATTTTAGATATTATGTGGAGGGATATTTCCCTAAAACGAGGAGGAAAGGTTGCTAATTTAGGAGAAAAAACAAGGAAACGAGCAACTTCTTCGCTAAGGAAAAGCTTAGACAATTTATGCTATTGCTGATTGCATGATTAAAGATGAAGAGATTCTAAGGTTGGTTGTACTTTGATTCATGGTAGCAGGAAATTAAACAGTTAATGAATTTAATTATTGTAACCTGTTTATATTTAAACAAACCTGGATAGTCCATTTGTTTGTTACATTTGCATGTATTTTCCTTGAATTTTAATACAGTCTGTGTTTGTCTGATTTTCTGTTTTTAGGTTTTAGATGGTTATTGGGATAGAAACAAGTTCTGTTGGTTATTCTGTTTGCGGTTCAATTTCTGTTCAAAGCTTACAGAAATGGTGAAATGTGGATCTTTCTTTATGGTGCTTAAACACATATGCATGAAATAGCAGGGTGGTTATCGTCTGAATGCACTTGCTGTATACAATCATTTTCATGGTCTCAATGGCTCTTTCTTTTACTTCTACTGCAGTTATTTGCCTTTTTTAAGAAAAATTTCTTTCAAGATTGGGTTCTTTGCATTGAATCCTCAAAGGGTTTTAACTTTTTTTTGTTTAGTGCATATTTACTTTAGTTGCAGTCATTCATTCATAAGCTACCACCATTTGTCGCACGTATATAATTTTATCCTATTTTGACCTTACTTGATGGAGTCCTCTATTTGAAATGCTAATTAATACATAACTAAATATGATATTCCTTTGCTAGCAAATCTATGGTAAAATTTCAACAAGTATATTAATTAATTTATAACTATGGAGTTGGCAATTGCTGATTTTGGTCTATAATTTACTTATCTAGCTGCAAGTTTTTACTAGAGCCTTTGTTTCTCATGATCCTACTATTGACTAGAAAGCAGTGAAAATAGTTTGTTTCCAATTATACATCGTTTAAAAACCAATTTTGTGCTAAACTATATGTGGGAGACAAAACTATGAATTGCTAATATATTCCAACAAGTTAGACTTGACAACTGTTCACTTATAAGAAACCTTATGGTTAATTTTGTATATAATTAACTACTTTAATTGTAATAACTAACACTACATCTGCATATTTTATGCATCACATACAAATAAACATGGTTGTGCTATATTCTGCATAGGTAGATGTGAAATAATAAAAGGAGGCATGGGGTACAAACTTAAGCACAAAATGGTCAAAAGGTTTGTGCAGTCGCTGGACCATCTTATCTTGACCTTATGTCATCTTGAATATAATAATTTTGCCTTAACTATGATGTGATTATGAAGATATTAATGAGCTAGGCATGGAAAAATGTAGAGACTGTTGTTTTTTATTACTGAGTTTCAAATTAAGTAGATTTCTTGCATGTTTGGATAAACGCGTACTGTAACATTTAGTTGAACTTCCACTATAGTGCAATAAAATAATGTCTTGCTGCATGAATTACTATTTGCGGTTTACTCCATGTTGTTGTACTTAATTGCTATTTGGTGAATTATTCACTAATTATGAAAGTCTCAGGACCATCTTTTATTTATAACTGTTTTAGTTACTGTTATTTCTAAAGCCTTGGGACCACTCTTGGATCCAATAAGGATGTGGCCTTTGAGCTCTTATACAAATGAAATATCATTTTATTCCATTTAGCATTTTCATCGTTGGCAGGGATTCCTGATTTGCTCATGGATAGAGTAAGAAGCCTGCTTATCCAATCTTTGGACATGGATTATAATTATTATTTTCAACAAATTTGTGCTGATTTTCCTTAACATTAGACAAATGCAATGGTTTAAAGGTTAAAATGCCATAAACTGTTTGTTTGTTCACCGTGTCTCTATCAATGCCTCTTATTTGGAGTTGATGCAGGATAAAATAAACGAGTTCTTTTTTTTTTCTTCCATCTCTTTGTATTTCCTTTTTCATAGTTGATGCAGGATATCAAGGCTTTCTAGATCTTAAATATAAGAGTCAACAACTTTTTGATGTTTTAGTAACATGGTTATTGTTAACTTTTAAAAGTGATTAACTTGCAGGAAGGATGGATGCATTAGTTTATGAATTAAGCATCAAGTATGAATTAAGATCCGACAAACAAACCTACTAAAACGTTTGTGGAGCAGTTACTTTAATTTCTGTTTCACATTCAATTTACTTTCAACTATTACATAAGAATAAGAAAGAAAACAATATTTAAATTTTAACTAGACCGGTTCGGAAATGAATGGTTTCTAAATACAAATATGAAGAACAGCTTCACAAACATGAAAGGTAAAAGAAACTACAACCCATGTTTGTGAGACTACCTCCTCGAATTTCACATTTAATTTTCAGAACATTTGCTTATTCTTAGACATTAAAACATGAAGGCGACACAAAAGTATCTCAATTTTCAAGTTCCGGAAGCAACAAATTGCACATTAACAGTTTCACACATACAGATTGGCCTTGCAGAGACAGTGCATCCACTACTTCACAGCTAATTTCAGTGTTAAAATAACAGATTATAAGAAGTAATGCCTATTATTTGGAGTTGGGAAAAGCAACTAATTTTTGAGATATATCTTCAATCAAACTACTTCACAGCTGAATTGGTTGTTTTAGTTTTTGTTTGCTCCCCAATGCTGCTTACAGATACTGTGTAACGTACTAGCTGAGAGTGTTGTATTGCATATGTATTAGATTATCTGCTAACTTCTGCCTGGGTCTAAGCTTGTGGTGTTTTAGAGTATGGTTTTTTCTAATCTAAACTGCTGCAGCTATATGTATATATCCAAGATTTATTTTTCAGTAATGGATGTTAATCATAACATACATATTTCTCTTTCAATAAAGGCGAAGAAGAAAAATTTTCTATATGACTTTCTAACTGGAAGCATTTCAAAGATATATCAAAATATGCATCAATTTATAAACAATCCACAATCATATTATACCTTACCTGCCATAAGAGTAATGACCATTCGTCTTCCTGCCAGACAAACCTCAACACAATCCTCTGAAATTGAAGTCATAGTTTACAGAAATAATATATGTGGTTGTAATTCTTACAAATAGTCAATGCAAGAAAGAAAGAAAATGATTCATAACACCACACATTCTACTGCTCGTGACTTCCCGTGTGCGTAGCACAGATCACTCACTAATCAACCTCGGAAATTGTGAGAGAATGGGGTTTTAATCATGTTGTAAGCTTTGCAGTATATGATCGTGAATTAATAATGGAATAGTAAAACTAAAAAGAAGAGTTTGGTGAAGACGAGCTCGAGTTCGTCATGGAGCTCAACAGCAAGCTCAGTTATTTCATCGGTGATGAAGTGGGCAAGTGATGTAGTGCGAGCAACGAATTCACAAGGTTTAGGTCGTTCACGACTTAGGGAAGAAGTCCTAGGTCGCTCACGACCTAACGAGGGGAAGTTTAAAACATTCAAGCAACCTACCGAGTTAACTCGTGTTCGACCTAAAGGAGGTGCCGGGTTACGACCTAAAACTATAGGAACAAGTGCTGGGTTACGACCTAAAACTATAGGAGCAAGTGCTGGGTTACGACCTAAGGGAAGTGCTGGGTTACGACCTAAAGCTATAGGAGCAACACAAGTTGAAAAATGCGAAGGCTTAAGTCGGCAACGACTCAAGGGTTGTGTTTTGGTTGATGTACGACTTAACGGAACAGATGATAAATCGATACCGAGTTACGACTTAGTTAAGTCGTCTAACCGACCTATCGAGTCACACAGAGGAAAGGCAGAGCAAATTGGTGAGGTATTAGGTCGTGAACGACCTAACGAGTCAGGAGTTAAGTCGCTGAAGACTGGAGCGTGGATTCTTCTTCCGAGTTAATCTCTACCGTTGATTTCTTTAGATCGCTGATCTAGGATGCCGCATGTTTTTAAGTCGCTAAAGCTTATTACCGTTGATTCTTCTGCCGAGTTAATCTCTGCCGCTGATGGAAGCTGGAGCTGTTGATAAGTCGTTACCGACTTATATTAAGTCATAGGTCGCAACTTTTATAAGTCATGAGTCGTTTGTAATATACATATATGTTGAGTCGCATCTGTTATAAGTCGTATGTCATCTGTTTTCATATGTCGTCTGTTTGTAAGTCGTATGTTGTCTGTTTCCTTTGAGTCGTAAGTCGGAGAGTCGTGCTAAGTCGGAACCGACCTAAGAGTTGATGAAATTTCTGTTGTAAAGTTGAACGCCTATAAATAGGCCGAGTCTCTCATTTGTAAAGGTTGTTGATTTTTGAATAAAATTCTCTTTTGTTAGCTTTGTGCTTTCATTCAAATTGGTAGTTGAGTGTAATCTCCTATCTCCTCTTTCGGTTAATCGAGTGCGCTCGATTCAACGATTGCAGAAGCCGATTCGCAGAATCAAGTGTGCTTGATCAACGCTTGAAGAATTGAAGATCTTTGAACCCGGTATCGTGCGTGATCAACGAGTTCGGGATAGCTAGAATTCGGTATCTTCGGATCAACGAATTTGGGCATTTCAGTATCTTTCAATCCATCGACTACTACATTCATCGAACTACATTGTTTTGATTAATCCGCTGCATCAGTTTTGGTATCAGAGCTTGTTCTAACCAATCATAGTTAGATCGAGTCTTGGAGCCGAGAGTTGAAGTTTGAAGTGATTAGCCGAGCTTGAAGTGTTGAGCCGTGATCAAGTTGAAGTGTTCGACTTTATATTGAAGTTGTTTGATCGGATTTGAGTGGGAGGCCGAAACTTTGTCCATCGTGTTCATCGCGATTTGCAACAAAGTGGGAGTTGTCGATCCATTTCATTTTGGATCAAAGTTTGAATTGCGTTGGAATTTGAAGAATTTGTGAAGATTTCAATCATGCCGCCAAGGAGAGCCAATCGACATCAAAACGTTGAAGCTTTGTATCGAAGAGAAGTGGCTGATGAGATGGAGCAAAGAATCAATGAAAACTTTAGTGAAAAGCTTAATAAAGGAATTGGCCGGTTAGAGAAGCTTATGTTAGAAATGAATCAAAACCGTAGAAGGGTTTCACCTGAATCTAACCATGGGGGAAGTAGAGTCTCGCCACATTCCAATCGAGACAGAAGTGTTGAAGATGATCAAGGGCGTGGGAGGAAGATGAATGATCGTGAACGGAGGAATGTAGATAGAAGGGATGATGGTGGTAGACGTGAAGGTAGTAGAGATGTGGGTGGACGAGATAGACAATGATATACATCTGATTTTGAAGAGGAGTATGATGGTGGTAGTGTTCGAGGACAAGGACGAGGACAAGGAAGAAATTACTCTGAGTATGATCACAAGTGGGAGTCGGGGATGAAGACTGAAATTCCTGAATTCAAAGGTGGTATGCAAGCGGAGGAGTTTCTAGATTGGATGGCTAATGTAGAGGAGATTTTTGACTTCAAGGAAGTTCCAGAACATCGTAGAGTGAAGTTGGTTGCTACAAGGCTGAGGGGTAGAGCTTTGGCATGGTGGCAGCAAACTAAACTTACACATGAACGAATGGGAAAGTCAAAAGTTGAATCTTGGGAGAAGATGAAGAAATTGATGAAAGCAACGTTCTTACCTTACAATTATCCATCTTTGATGTATCAACGTTTGCAGAACTTGAGACAAGGGACGAAATCTGTGAATGACTATGCTGACGAATTTTATCAACTGATTGCCAGGAATGATATTATGGAGACAGAAGAACAATTGACAGCCAGATTTGTTGGGGGGTTGCGAATGCAGATTCAGGATATGGTTAACATGTTTGATCCTAGATCTGTAGCGGAAGCACATCAGAAAGCGTTGGCTTGGGAGAAGCAGGGTAGACGAGGAGGAGGTGTGTTTACTAATTCCAACAATCAAGTGAAGGGTGTTAGTGGGAGTTCTAATGTTTCCAAACCTATCAGTAGACCAGTGGTGAAGGAGGCTGAGAAGGCGAAAGTCAATAATGGTTTCAAATGTTACAATTGCCAAGAAATGGGCCACAAAAGTAGCGAATGTCCAAAGCCGAAGAAGAGAGCTATGATAACGGAGGTCGAGGATGAGGATGAAGAAGCTGAATGTTCCAATTCACCACCTGATGAGGAGGAAGAAGAAGTGTCGGGAGACGAAGGTTATAATCTCATGATGAAGAGGTCTTGTTTAACACCAAAGCAAGAGGAGGATTGTAGTTGGTTGAGGAGCAATATTTTCCAGTCAACATGTACCATTCTGGGGAAAGTTTGCAAATTTGTTATTGATGCTGGAAGCTGTGATAATATAATTTCTTCAGAGGCTGTGAGGAAACTGGCATTGAAGACTGAGAAACATCCGAAACCATACAAGCTAGCTTGGTTGAGGAAAGGCGGGGAGGTGAAGGTTGGACGAAGGGCTTGCGTGAAGTTTTCAATTGGGAAGAAATATAAAGACGAAATCTGGTGCGATGTGGTAGATATGGACGTTTGTCATTTGTTGCTGGGGAGACCGTGGCAGTATGATAGGGCGGTGCAACATGATGGGCGTACCAACAGTTACAGTTTCATGTTTGAAGGCACAAAGATTACTCTAGTTCCAAAGAAGCGACAATATGAGGAAAACAAGTTGGAGGAGATTGAAGAGCTTAAAACTTTGTTATCTTTGAAGGAGTTTGTGAAGGAAGTAGAGGAGGAGCCTGAAGTGTTTTTGTTGATTGGGCGAGAAAGCAGTGAAGAGGTTGAAATACCAGAAGAAGTAAAACCGGTATTGAAAGAGTTTGACGATGTATTTCCAGAAGAGTTACCAACGGAGTTGCCACCGTTGAGGGATATACAACATCAGATAGATCTTGTTCCAGGTGCTGTGTTGCCACACAGACCGCATTATCGAATGAGTCCGAAGGAACATGAAGAGTTGCAGAGGCAGGTAGAAGAATTGCTTGAACAGGGGCGTGTGCATGAGAGTCTCAGTCCTTGTGCTGTACCAGCTTTATTGGTACCCAAGAAGGATGGGACGTGGAGAATGTGCACTGACAGTCGAGCATTGAATAAGATTACTGTGAGATATAGATTTCCGATGCCGAGGCTTGATGATTTGTTGGATCAGTTGAGCGGGGCTACTATCTTTTCGAAGATTGATTTGAAGAGCGGATATCATCAAATTCGTATCAGACCAGGTGATGAGTGGAAGACTGCTTTTAAAACCAGGGAGGGTCTATACGAATGGTTGGTAATGCCATTTGGCTTATCAAATACACCAAATACATTTATGCGGGTGATGAATCAGATTTTTAGACCATTCATTGGGAAGTTTGTGGTGGTGTATTTCGATGATATTCTGATATATAGTGGAAGTCCAGAGGAACATTTGAATCATCTAAGAGAAGTGCTGATGGTACTGCGACAAGAACAATTTTATGCTGCAACGAAGAAATGCGTGTTCATGACGCATAGTGTTTTATTTTTGGGGTATGTTGTGTCGGAAAAAGGAATACAGGTTGACCAAAGTAAAGTTGAGGCGATTAGGGATTGGCCGCAGCCCAAGACGATAACGGAAGTTCGTAGTTTTCACGGGTTGGCTTCATTTTATCGAAGGTTTATTCCACACTTTAGTAGTGTGATGGCACCTGTGACTGATTGTATGAAGGGTAAACAGTTTGCATGGACAAAGGAAGCCGGAGTTGCTTTTGATCGGATCAAGGAACTCTTGACGTCTGCACCAATTCTAATATTACCAGATTTTCAGCTAGTGTTTGAACTACATACTGATGCATCCAAGGTTGGGATTGGAGGAGTGTTGAGTCAGAGGGGGCGTCCTATTGCATACTTTAGCGAGAAGTTATCAGGAGCAAAGATGAGATACAGTACATATGATGTGGAATTTTATGCTGTTGTGCAATCTATTAAACACTGGAGACATTATCTATTTCAGAAGGAGTTTGTTCTTTACACTGATCATGAGGCGTTGAAGCATTTACAAGGGCAAGACAAGATTTCAGCGAGACATGCATCGTGGATTGCATATCTGCAACAATTTACTTTTGTTGGTAAACACAAGTCAGAGGTGACAAATCGTGTGGCTGATGCTTTGAGTAGGAGGAGTCATTTGTTGACTACACTAAAGGTTGAAGTGACGGGGTTTGAAATGTTACCAAAATTATTTGACAATAATCCTTACTTTGCAAAGTTTGTTGATAAAGTCAAGGATGGGGAGACGGATGAGTTTATAATGATAGATGGTTTTCTGTTCAAAGGAAATCGATTGTGCATACCGGAGGGTAGTTTGAGAATGAAGATCGTAAAAGAGCTACATGAAGAAGGACACGTGGGTAGAGACCGTACATTACAGTTGATTTCACAATCTTACTTTTGGCCATCGATGAGGAAAGAGGTGGAGAGGTTTGTGGAGCGATGTCATATCTGTCAGATTTCGAAAGGAACTGCAACTAATGCTGGGTTATATATGCCGTTACCTGTACCAATTAAACCATGGGTTGATGTGGGTATGGACTTTGTGTTGTGATTACCGAGGACACAGCGTGGTAACGATTCCATTTATGTGGTGGTTGATCGATTTTCGAAAATGGCACATTTTATTGCTTGTAAGAAGACGGCGGAAGCTGTTCATGTTGCTCAATTGTTTTTCAAGGAGATCTATCGACTTCATGGATTGCCAGAATCTATTGTGTCGGATAGAGATACTTGATTTCTGAGTCACTTTTGGTTGAGTTTGTGGAAAATGGTGGGAACGAAGCTGAAGTTTAGTAGTGCTTATCATCCGCAAACGGATGGACAGACCGAGGTTATGAACAGATCATTGGGAAATTTGCTGAGGTGTCTTGTACAAGATAATCTGAAGTGTTGGGATGTGAAGTTATGCCAGGCAGAATTTGCTCATAATCATGCGGTAAATCGTAGCACAGGGTTCAGTCCATTTCAGAGTATATTCAAGCTTACCGAAGGGACCGTTGGATTTAACGGTAATACCACACTCGAAGGGGACAATTAAAAAAGCTGCTGATTTTGTTGAGGGGTTGACGAAATGTCATAAAATCGTTCAAGAACGATTGGAAAAGGCAAATGAGAAATACAAACGATCTGCAGACTTGAAGCGAAGAAATGTTGAATTTAATGAAGGAGATTGGGTTTATGCAGTTTTAACAAAGGATCGTTTTCCAGTGGGCGCTTATAACAAGTTGAAAGCCAGAAAAATTGGTCCTGTCGAAATCATAAAACGAATTAATGAAAATGCTTATAAGTTGAAGCTGCCGGAGGATGTGTACACGTCTGACGTATTCAATGTTAAGCATCTCGTACCATATTATGGAAATGAACAATTGGATGTGGAAGAATTTACAAATTCGAGGACGAATTTCTCTCAACCTGGGGAGGATGATGTAGTGCGAGCTACGAATTCACAAGGTTTAGGTCATTCACGACTTAGGGAAGAAGTCCTAGGTCTCTCACGACCTAACGAGGGGAAGTTTAAAACATTCAAGCAACCTACCGAGTTAACTCGTGTCCGACCTAAAGGAGGTGCCGGGTTACGACCTAAAACTATAGGAACAAGTGCTGGGTTACGACCTAAAACTATAGGAGCAAGTGCTGGGTTACGACCTAAGGGAAGTGCTGGGTTACGACCTAAAGCTATAGGAGCAACACAAGTTGAAAAATGCGAAGGCTTAAGTCGGAAACGACTCAAGGGTTGTGTTTTGGTTGATGTATGACTTAACGGAACAGATGATAAATCGATACCGAGTTACGACTTAGTTAAGTCGTCTAACCGACCTATCGAGTCACATAGAGGAAAGGCAGAGCAAATTGGTGAGGTATTAGGTCGTGAACGACCTAACGAGTCAGGAGTTAAGTCGCTGAAGACTGGAGCGTGGATTCTTCTTCCGAGTTAATCTCTACCGTTGATTTCTTTAGATCGCTGATCTGGGATGCCGCATGTTTTTAAGTCGCTGAAGCTTATTACCGTTGATTCTTCTGCCGAGTTAATCTCTGCCGCTGATGGAAGCTGGAGCTGTTGATAAGTCGTTACCGACTTATATTAAGTCGTAGGTCGCAACTTTTATAAGTCATGAGTCGTTTGTAATATTGTAACGACCCGCAAAATTTAATGGTTTTAAAAGTATATTTAACTGGAAATTTGTGAAATTTTAAACAATAAAATTTAAAATTTAAAATTTATTATTTGGAATACGTATATTTTAATATAGCAACTGGAAAATTTTCATCTGATAATATTGAAGTTTATTTTCCTATAAAATTTCATTTCAAATCAAACCGGTTAATAACAGTGAATTTAAAAGTTTTCCGAAACCAAAATATGTCAACAGGAGAAAATTTATTCTGATCATTCTGAATCAGACTGCGGAATTCGTTTTTCCAAATTTGGACTTCTACTGCTCCGTTTATCTTAATTCTGACAAAATAGCAGCATTTCTGGTACCGATTATCGACTTTCGATCGGATGATCGTACCACTAGTATCTGTATACCGTTTTGATCGTCTCGTCGCGCTGATCACCACGGTATATTTATTTTTGTATTTTGAGGTCCGGTACGCGACGGGAATAATAAACTGTTTGTTGTAACGGTACCGTAAATGGCGACTGTACACTTTCTTTCAGTTTCAAATTTCAAACGTACAGCCCAAACAAATAATTAATGGTTTCGGTAGCTTGCACGATTTCTTTCCTGTCCATTAAAATTTTACACCAGTACAAATCAATCAATTGCACTAAATTTCTCCAGCTGTATCAGTGCGTGACCATTATTACATCAAACCGCTGTGTAACTCTAGCCTATCCCTATTCTACTGCTGGTATTCAATTCACTGTGCATTTATTCTTGCCTTTCACTTTGCTCACCGGTTCACTGTATATTTGGTTCGTTTCTTTCTTTTGTTGCTTTCTTCTCTGTAACCCATCATCTCCCCTACATATAATTCTTCCTTTCCCTTCTTTCCAAAACCAAAGCCAAACCACCAGCCTGTACAACACCCAAACTCCAACACCGAAGTCTCTTCCACCTCAACCCATCACCTCTCCTCAATATTTCCTCCCAGGCCGTGAACCGCCACCCTCTTCTGTCACTTGGCCGCTGCCACAACCACTAAGACCCGCCGATCCTCCCTGCCTCTGAGCCCACTCGCACCGTCCACCCACAACTTCCACCCGAACACAACGCCTCGGCTACAACCTCGCAACCATCCACTCCTTCCCCTCCACGCCTTCTTCCTCTCCCACTCGACAAGTCACCTCGGCTTGACAACCATCGTAGCTTAGCCCACACAGCAGCCTCCGCCTGACATTCTTTCCCACGCGTGCAGCCAAGCTCCTCCTCCATCACCATGATGCCGAGCAGCTCTACACCGAGCCTCCTTCTTCCTTCCGGTGTAAGGGTATTATGCATATTGCTTTATATTGTTTTATATATATTCGAATTTATATAAGTATATATTTATTTAGTAGTTATATAGTTAAGTTCATTTATTCAAGTTCTAAAGTATATGGAGTTGGCATGTGCTGTTATATATATAGGTTATAAGGTATTAACTTATAACAGTTATGATTTATATACAAATTTGGATTTCAAAAAAATAAGTATGAGTTTAAGTTATATATATGTGGTATATTTATCCATTTATACACATTTTTCCCTAGGTTCGAATATATTAGTATATAAAATTTTTAGCTGTTGAACTCATGTTTGTAGTAAAATGAGTTGATATAATAGTATAGGCAATTGCTTGTTTATAGATAGACTTATAAAGTAAGTTTGTAATAAAGAATTTTTTTTTAGTTACGTCAGCTTATGGGTTATATATTAATTTTAGTTCTAATATATATACAAGTCATATATTTTATAATGTTACTGCAGTTGTACATATTAGTTTATAGGTAAGTCTGTGTAGTTTGAACTAAGGTACATACATTTTAAAGATGAGTATTCTTGCAACCCAGTTATGCCAAATCTGGTCCTATAGGTATAAGTTATATAACTTGATAGGTTAAGTGTGTATGTCAAAATTTTATAAAATTATATAATATCATGGTATGTATATTTCGCATAGTTTAGATTTCAAAGGAAAAATTTTATTTGCATATATGATGTATGTTGTTGGCAGTCTGCATATATAAATATAGTTTCAATGTAAGTAGTTTATAAAAAAAAAATTTTTTATGTAGTACGTTTGTTTGGATATGGATATAAAACATTTGTTTATATATTTTATAAGTTATACACGTATATATATATATATATTAAAATAAATTGTTTATGTTGATTTTATAAAATAATAAAATATACTTTGTTCATGAATATCAAGCTAATTCGATCTGTTTCATCAAATTCTTGTTATCAGCTTTGATCGTTGAATTCGTGCCGATTTTGTTTTGCTTCGATTCGTAATTCAACTCTAGTGTCCGTATCAGTGTACGTATCCGTGTCATCTTCTGTATTCTCTAGCCTCGAAAGGTGAGCAATCACTCACGATTAACGTTCTTTTATTATTTAAATTTGATTTCATTTGAAATAGCAATTGAAATATGCTGCTGTAGTTTTTACATTGTTATATATGCTATTATCTATAACTGTTCACCTGTGACATCTGACACCAGTATCTAGTATTATATGCCTGTTATTACTATTATTTGTATCTGTTCACCTGTGACATCTGACACCAGTATCTAGTATTATATGCCTGTTATTACTATTATTTGTATCTGTTCACCTGTGACATCTGACACCACTATCTAGTATTATATGCCTGTTATTACTATTATTTGTATCTGTTCACCTGTGACATCTGACACCCGTATCTGTTATTTATACCGATGATATATGCCTGTTGTTATATTATTTTCATATCTGTTATCACTCTGCAAGTTCCCTGTTAGTATAGAATTCACTATGGGTTGAAATGATACATACCCGAACGGACTTTAGAATAGGAGAAAATCGTTATGGGTTGAAATGATAAACCCAAGCGATTTTCATTTGAATTGAAATTGGGATTACGGGTCGAAATGATATCTACCCGTATATATTTAAATTTCGGATTGAAATGATAAATATCCGTATCACTTAACCATATGATAAATATATATACAGACACCGTTGGTCCATATATATAAATATTTTAAAAATGAATTCTATGGTTTTGGAAAGAAATATATGGTTTTAATAAATGTTGAGCCTTAAATTATTATATATAAATGGAAATGATTGATTTAAATACATATAATATGTTGAGTGTTTAAAATATATTTCAAAATAGATTTTGGTAATAATTTGAATAAGTTAAGGTTAGAAAGATAATTTGAATTTAGTTGAAATTGTATTCAATAAAGAATTTTATTTAATTAAACCGATTTGAAACTTATTGAAACTGAGATGTAAGATATGATTTATAACTTGAGTTTGATTTATAAGTAATCTAATGAATATTTTTTTTTTTTTGTTTGTTTAACTAAAGTTTAAGGAAATATTTAGTAAAAATGTAATTTAAGGCTAGTTAAATGATATTGAATTTATTAAGTGAATATTCCCTGATTAAATAATAATGAAGTTAATCAAGAGCTATATGAAACTGTTAAATTTAACTTTGAAAATGTTGAATATTAAAGCTTTGAAATATATTGAAAATTTAAATGATCTATTTAGAAATGAATTAAATTGATGAATTGAGCTTTGAATAAATTTGAATTTGGAATTTGAAGTTGATTTGAATCGATTTGCTAGACTTGAGGAAATTAAATACTTTACTTTTTAAATCATTTAATATATATATATATATATACTATTTTGGAAAATGGATATATTTGAAATGAAATGATATTTGGGTTTTGAAGTATAAATTTAATTGAAATGACCACGGTGTTAAAATGTATATTTCCACCTTGTAGATAGTTCTGAAGATCCTTAGAGGATGGTTATCCCAACATCCTTTAAGTTACTCGTATTTCAATTGATATTTCACTTGAGTTGGATTTATTTATATAAGAATGTTAATCCTGACTCGAGTGTTTTGTGTTTTGCTTTACGCTCGGGTCAGACCGAGTGATACAGCATTTGAGACTCACCCTTGGAGTTTGGAGCTTCCTTTGGAGATCCAACTATCGCCTCAGCTTTCAGCTCTTCTAGTTGATTTGTTCAGAGAAGTCATCTGTTGTACTGGAGACTTCACTGCAATTGAGATATCCTGTTGTATTTTATTTCTAACTCTGATGTTTATATAGTAGCTTCATGAACTACTATTTTATCTATTCCGCTGCGTATTATTGTATTACTCTGTGTCTGTGATTATGTGATTGATTTATTTACTGCATATGCTGAGTTTTGCCAAATTTTTATTACAATCTGTTATTTTGAATTATTCAAGTCAGACATGTGTGGATTTATTGTCGATTTGAATGGTCCAAAATACCGGGTCGTTACAGTTGGTATCAGAGCTTTGGCTCTAGGCAAAACTTAGCATATATAGTAAATTTATTTACAGAATCACTTTCGTTTGAGTTTAATCTCTTCCTTTTGACTCGATTTCCTTTGAACTTTGGAACGTTCCCTACGGTTCCAAAAATTCATTCTTGTCTCTCTCTATTAGTATTCTTTTGATTCTGGAGTATCCCATAACTCCACTTCGAATGATCTCTATAAGAATAGGCGATCCCGCCAATCTTTGAAGGAATTGTGAAGGGGTGAAACTTCTTTACAATTAGCATTGATTCACCGGAGATTTATATATCCCTCGGTTTAAATGCTGCTATCTTTTGCTATGTCGAATTCTATCTTTGGCGATCAAATGTCGATTTGCCTTAGAATTCGGCACTGATCTTATTTTGGAATCACGGTTGATCGGTTAAGGTCGCCCGCGATTTATATAACTGTATCGATCTATTGTTTTGTAATTAATTATCTCATTTTCGTTCGAACTTATCTTCGAATCAGAAATCCTAATCGATTAGAGTCCCTCTAATTTGAATCTCTATCTTTGTTTGAAATCCATTCTTAAATCATCCTTTGAAATCGGGTTTGTTTGTATTTTAAGAAATTGTTTTCTAAATCGAAATTATTATTTTTATAAGTATGATTATATTCTATATATAAAAGTGAAAATGTTTTCGATAAGGATTATATATACCTTTTAAAAATAAGAATTTGGATTTTGAAAGGATTTGAAATTATATAAGAAATTGATTTATATAAAAATGATTTATAACTAAAGGATTTGAAATTATATAAGAAATTGATTTATATAAAAATGATTTATAACTAAAGGATTTGAAATTTGAAATTCGGGAATTGAACTCCGGTATTTTGAAATTGGTTTTTAGATTTTGAAATATATAATAATAGTATGATTTAAGGGTATTTTCCGAATAAGAAATGTTTCCAATGATTTTAATGAGTTTCGAATGATTTCGAAGAAATTCCAAAAGAAGTTTGAGAAAATAGAAGTCCAGAACTCACTTATGTCGCTGGAAAATAATTTCGGTGATGAGTGCACGCATCATCGACATTGATTTTCGAGTTTCAGAGTGAGGGAAAGGCCACTTTAATAGCATTGCTATGCGAGTGATTTTGTGAAACCATTTTATTTCAAATTCCGAAGTAAGATTTGATATTCGGAAGATATATGTATATATATTTGAAATGATTTGAAGTAAGCCGGTGTTCAGTCCTTTAGTTTCGGATTTGAAACCTATTTTTTTTGAAATTGATTTACTGATTGGTTGATTTCCAACCCTTGGATTTGAAAATGATTTCTTCAACTATTTCGAAGGTTCGAGCACTTCCAAATCAAGGTTAACTTTTCAAAGCTAAAAAAAATTGAAAGGTATTTTGATAAAGTATATAAGTTTGTTTGAATGTTTAGGTATGAAGTAATATGATTTAAATAAGTTGAAACTGTTTTGTTAAGTAAATGAATAAGGCTATTTCGAATTTTTCTAATATGAAATTTAGATTTGAAATGTTTTGAAAAGAATTTCGTCTTCAATATATTTTGAATAAAAATTTAGCTTAAATGTTTTAACTTAGTAACATCTTTATGAAACTATATATTTAACACGTTGGAATAAATATATAGGTTGTACGTATGCTGTTTTATTCGCATAATTAATTTGATCCAGGTTTGAGTACACAAGTTCGAGGTGAATTACACCATTTCGTGTTAGGATTTTTCATTCGATTCTTGATGGCGAATATTTGATATGGGTTTTGGGCTTGATTCTAGAATTCTCTATCATAGTATATGGCTATGCAAGGAGACTGATGGCTCTAGTCGAGAAACCATATCGAAATCCGCATTAGGGAAGTCGAATGGATAATACTAGTTCGAAAGCGAACTTGTGTGATCGAGCGAGCGATCAAATGTAATTTTGCGAAACGATGACGTATGTACATCTTATATCCTAATATCATTGATATATTTTGACGCTGAAATTGAAAGCTGTCGAGTTAGAATATCTTTGCTTACTAAAAGAAAATTTCCAATTTAAATTACGAAGATATATAACCCATAAAAGCAAAGATATTCAATCCCATATGGCTCTTCATACAGCGAAATTTATTTTGTAAAATTTTGATCCTTATATAAGATAGACCTTATGTAAATATAAGATGATTTTGAAAACCATTGATTTTGAAAATGAATTGTTTGACTTAATTATATTGATTTGGAAATTTGGATTTATTTCCAAAATTTATTATTTTGGAAACTTTGGAACTGAAGATATTTGATTTGAGAAGAAATAATTTGGTGAAATTGTATATGATTTTGAAATTGAACTGATATTGAAACAAATGTAAATTTGAGAACCTTATGTTACTAAAAACTTGATTTGGGAGTTGTCGAACTTATATAAAATTAATTTGCACAAGTATGAAATTGATTCGAAAACTATAGATTTGAAAAGGTACTCAATTTGAAAGTGAAATCTTATATAATTGAAGTCTATATAAGTATGATTTGACATACTATTGATTTTGGAAAGTATTTGATTTGAAAATTAAATCTTATATATAATGGATTTTATATAAGTACGATATTTGAAAGTGATTTGAAAAGGTACTATATGATACATATTTTCGAAGTAAAGATATGGAAAGTGCCTTCTGCTTGATATCCGATTTGTGGCCACATCTTGGATTCATTCTATCGATATTATTCTCTCTGATTTTGGTTTTCCGGATATGATACTCGAGTGTCCTTCGAATTCCATGGCGTTACCCATGGTCTTATTGTTCTCTCGTGACTGCATAGCGCAACTGCCTGGCTGAGTCTTGCCTAGGGGTACGGATTGTTTCCTGGGGGATCCAGGCGTAATCATTGTGTATCCTGCAATCTGTGTAGGTCGCGAATAGTAGCGCAAATGCTTGGCTGAGTCTTGCCTGGGGGTACGGATTGTTTCCTGGGGGATCCAGGCGTAACCATTGTGTATCCTGCATTCTACTAGTCATCATGGCGTAACTCGCAGGGCTGAGAAAGCTTACGGATATGGATTGTTTCCTGGGGGACCCAGGCGTAACCATTGTGTATCTGCGAACCATGGTTAGACAAAGGTTTTGTTTGTATTTTTGATTGGATTGTACTTTCCATATCTGTTTTAAAAGTTTTTTCCAGTATTTTCACTGGGTGTTGAAACAGGTCTACTAAGTACCTAGAGAATTCTAGTTTTGCGCCTGATCAACGCACTACCAGAGTCTACAGGAACAAGGATAAACTTGTCGAAACATCGAGTTATAAAAGTATTTTCGAAATGAAATTTGTTTCGTTATAAAAAATATTTTATTATAAAAGTATTTCTAACAAAGAAATTCTATATTAATATTTGAAATTCTAATGGTTTGAATTAATTATTCATGCCCGATTCTGTTCTTTTGAATCTACCTTATCTGCTCAGCTTTATTTATTCACCTATATTCGGTTTTTTTTCCAAGTCCTCCTTCTTTTCCTTGTTGACTATATCCTTTTAAACATGGTTTAATAGAAATTTTAGTGTTATAAATATTTTAGAAGTTATTAATTAAATAAAACAGATTTAAAGAAATGATTATTGATTTATTAATAATATTTGAAACGTATTTTAGATAGAATTAATAAATTTATGAATTGTGGATTTAAAAGCTTCTTTGTAAATATAAGTAATAATGTAAATAATTGTTTTCAAATGGTTTTCATACATTTATAAAGGTGTCATTTAAACATAAATGGTAGTATAAAGGAAGCAAGAATTTTACAAATGGATTTTTGAAAGGTTTTTAAAGTATATAAGATAATTGAATTGCAAATGAAGTTTTAAAAATTTTTAGTAAAATTTATATAGTTCAAATTTATTGTTTAATCTTGACTTTCAATCTATCTTTTCTGTCTGGTTGTTTCTATTCTTCTACCTCCTTCCTTTTCGGGGACGAAAAGTTTTGAGTGGGGGAGAGTGTAACGACCCGCAAAATTTAATGGTTTTAAAAGTATATTTAACTGGAAATTTGTGAAATTTTAAACAATAAAATTTAAAATTTAAAATTTATTATTTGGAATACGTATATTTTAATATAGCAACTGGAAAATTTTCATCTGATAATATTGAAGTTTATTTTCCTATAAAATTTCATTTCAAATCAAACCGGTTAATAACAGTGAATTTAAAAGTTTTCCGAAACCAAAATATGTCAACAGGAGAAAATTTATTCTGATCATTCTGAATCAGACTGCGGAATTCGTTTTTCCAAATTTGGACTTCTACTGCTCCGTTTATCTTAATTCTGACAAAATAGCAGCATTTCTGGTACCGATTATCGACTTTCGATCGGATGATCGTACCACTAGTATCTGTATACCGTTTTGATCGTCTCGTCGCGCTGATCACCACGGTATATTTATTTTTGTATTTTGAGGTCCGGTACGCGACGGGAATAATAAACTGTTTGTTGTAACGGTACCGTAAATGGCGACTGTACACTTTCTTTCAGTTTCAAATTTCAAACGTACAGCCCAAACAAATAATTAATGGTTTCGGTAGCTTGCACGATTTCTTTCCTGTCCATTAAAATTTTACACCAGTACAAATCAATCAATTGCACTAAATTTCTCCAGCTGTATCAGTGCGTGACCATTATTACATCAAACCGCTGTGTAACTCTAGCCTATCCCTATTCTACTGCTGGTATTCAATTCACTGTGCATTTATTCTTGCCTTTCACTTTGCTCACCGGTTCACTGTATATTTGGTTCGTTTCTTTCTTTTGTTGCTTTCTTCTCTGTAACCCATCATCTCCCCTACATATAATTCTTCCTTTCCCTTCTTTCCAAAACCAAAGCCAAACCACCAGCCTGTACAACACCCAAACTCCAACACCGAAGTCTCTTCCACCTCAACCCATCACCTCTCCTCAATATTTCCTCCCAGGCCGTGAACCGCCACCCTCTTCTGTCACTTGGCCGCTGCCACAACCACTAAGACCCGCCGATCCTCCCTGCCTCTGAGCCCACTCGCACCGTCCACCCACAACTTCCACCCGAACACAACGCCTCGGCTACAACCTCGCAACCATCCACTCCTTCCCCTCCACGCCTTCTTCCTCTCCCACTCGACAAGTCACCTCGGCTTGACAACCATCGTAGCTTAGCCCACACAGCAGCCTCCGCCTGACATTCTTTCCCACGCGTGCAGCCAAGCTCCTCCTCCATCACCATGATGCCGAGCAGCTCTACACCGAGCCTCCTTCTTCCTTCCGGTGTAAGGGTATTATGCATATTGCTTTATATTGTTTTATATATATTCGAATTTATATAAGTATATATTTATTTAGTAGTTATATAGTTAAGTTCATTTATTCAAGTTCTAAAGTATATGGAGTTGGCATGTGCTGTTATATATATAGGTTATAAGGTATTAACTTATAACAGTTATGATTTATATACAAATTTGGATTTCAAAAAAATAAGTATGAGTTTAAGTTATATATATGTGGTATATTTATCCATTTATACACATTTTTCCCTAGGTTCGAATATATTAGTATATAAAATTTTTAGCTGTTGAACTCATGTTTGTAGTAAAATGAGTTGATATAATAGTATAGGCAATTGCTTGTTTATAGATAGACTTATAAAGTAAGTTTGTAATAAAGAATTTTTTTTTAGTTACGTCAGCTTATGGGTTATATATTAATTTTAGTTCTAATATATATACAAGTCATATATTTTATAATGTTACTGCAGTTGTACATATTAGTTTATAGGTAAGTCTGTGTAGTTTGAACTAAGGTACATACATTTTAAAGATGAGTATTCTTGCAACCCAGTTATGCCAAATCTGGTCCTATAGGTATAAGTTATATAACTTGATAGGTTAAGTGTGTATGTCAAAATTTTATAAAATTATATAATATCATGGTATGTATATTTCGCATAGTTTAGATTTCAAAGGAAAAATTTTATTTGCATATATGATGTATGTTGTTGGCAGTCTGCATATATAAATATAGTTTCAATGTAAGTAGTTTATAAAAAAAAAAATTTTTATGTAGTACGTTTGTTTGGATATGGATATAAAACATTTGTTTATATATTTTATAAGTTATACACGTATATATATATATATATTAAAATAAATTGTTTATGTTGATTTTATAAAATAATAAAATATACTTTGTTCATGAATATCAAGCTAATTCGATCTGTTTCATCAAATTCTTGTTATCAGCTTTGATCGTTGAATTCGTGCCGATTTTGTTTTGCTTCGATTCGTAATTCAACTCTAGTGTCCGTATCAGTGTACGTATCCGTGTCATCTTCTGTATTCTCTAGCCTCGAAAGGTGAGCAATCACTCACGATTAACGTTCTTTTATTATTTAAATTTGATTTCATTTGAAATAGCAATTGAAATATGCTGCTGTAGTTTTTACATTGTTATATATGCTATTATCTATAACTGTTCACCTGTGACATCTGACACCAGTATCTAGTATTATATGCCTGTTATTACTATTATTTGTATCTGTTCACCTGTGACATCTGACACCAGTATCTAGTATTATATGCCTGTTATTACTATTATTTGTATCTGTTCACCTGTGACATCTGACACCACTATCTAGTATTATATGCCTGTTATTACTATTATTTGTATCTGTTCACCTGTGACATCTGACACCCGTATCTGTTATTTATACCGATGATATATGCCTGTTGTTATATTATTTTCATATCTGTTATCACTCTGCAAGTTCCCTGTTAGTATAGAATTCACTATGGGTTGAAATGATACATACCCGAACGGACTTTAGAATAGGAGAAAATCGTTATGGGTTGAAATGATAAACCCAAGCGATTTTCATTTGAATTGAAATTGGGATTACGGGTCGAAATGATATCTACCCGTATATATTTAAATTTCGGATTGAAATGATAAATATCCGTATCACTTAACCATATGATAAATATATATACAGACACCGTTGGTCCATATATATAAATATTTTAAAAATGAATTCTATGGTTTTGGAAAGAAATATATGGTTTTAATAAATGTTGAGCCTTAAATTATTATATATAAATGGAAATGATTGATTTAAATACATATAATATGTTGAGTGTTTAAAATATATTTCAAAATAGATTTTGGTAATAATTTGAATAAGTTAAGGTTAGAAAGATAATTTGAATTTAGTTGAAATTGTATTCAATAAAGAATTTTATTTAATTAAACCGATTTGAAACTTATTGAAACTGAGATGTAAGATATGATTTATAACTTGAGTTTGATTTATAAGTAATCTAATGAATATTTTTTTTTTTTTTGTTTGTTTAACTAAAGTTTAAGGAAATATTTAGTAAAAATGTAATTTAAGGCTAGTTAAATGATATTGAATTTATTAAGTGAATATTCCCTGATTAAATAATAATGAAGTTAATCAAGAGCTATATGAAACTGTTAAATTTAACTTTGAAAATGTTGAATATTAAAGCTTTGAAATATATTGAAAATTTAAATGATCTATTTAGAAATGAATTAAATTGATGAATTGAGCTTTGAATAAATTTGAATTTGGAATTTGAAGTTGATTTGAATCGATTTGCTAGACTTGAGGAAATTAAATACTTTACTTTTTAAATCATTTAATATATATATATATATATACTATTTTGGAAAATGGATATATTTGAAATGAAATGATATTTGGGTTTTGAAGTATAAATTTAATTGAAATGACCACGGTGTTAAAATGTATATTTCCACCTTGTAGATAGTTCTGAAGATCCTTAGAGGATGGTTATCCCAACATCCTTTAAGTTACTCGTATTTCAATTGATATTTCACTTGAGTTGGATTTATTTATATAAGAATGTTAATCCTGACTCGAGTGTTTTGTGTTTTGCTTTACGCTCGGGTCAGACCGAGTGATACAGCATTTGAGACTCACCCTTGGAGTTTGGAGCTTCCTTTGGAGATCCAACTATCGCCTCAGCTTTCAGCTCTTCTAGTTGATTTGTTCAGAGAAGTCATCTGTTGTACTGGAGACTTCACTGCAATTGAGATATCCTGTTGTATTTTATTTCTAACTCTGATGTTTATATAGTAGCTTCATGAACTACTATTTTATCTATTCCGCTGCGTATTATTGTATTACTCTGTGTCTGTGATTATGTGATTGATTTATTTACTGCATATGCTGAGTTTTGCCAAATTTTTATTACAATCTGTTATTTTGAATTATTCAAGTCAGACATGTGTGGATTTATTGTCGATTTGAATGGTCCAAAATACCGGGTCGTTACAAATATACATATATGTTGAGTCGCATCTGTTATAAGTCGTATGTCGTCTGTTTTCATATGTCGTCTGTTTGTAAGTTGTATGTTGTCTGTTTTCCTTTGAGTCGTAAGTCGGAGAGTCGTGCTAAGTCGGAACCGACCTAAGAGTTGATGAAATTTCTGTTGTAAAGTTGAATGCCTATAAATAGGCTGAGTCTCTCATTTGTAAAGGTTGTTGATTTTTGAATAAAATTCTCTTTTGTTAGCTTTGTGCTTTCATTCAAATTGGTAGTTGAGTGTAATCTCCTATCTCCTCTTTCGGTTAATCGAGTGCGCTCGATTCAACGATTGCAGAAGCCGATTCACGGAATCAAGTGCGCTTGATCAATGCTTGAAGAATTGAAGATCTTTGAACCCGGTATCGTGCGCGATCAACGAGTTCGGGATAGCTAGAATTCGGTATCTTCGGATCAACGAATTTGGGCATTTCAGTATCTTTCAATCCATCGACTACTACATTCATCGAACTACATTGTTTTGATTAATCCGCTGCGTCAGCAAGTCTAGAGAAAAATGAGTTCACAAATGAGGTTCTTCTCTATTAATTTCTGAATGGAAATGATGAACAACAATGGATTTTATTTCTTAAGGATTACTATATTATGTAAGAATTTAGAATTTGTTGGTGCAATTTTAATGATGTAAAAAAATAATCTAAATTGTAGTTTTATTGCTGAAAATATTTGATTGATTTTCAAAGCAACAGTCAAGGACTGTATATACTAGAGTCCATTTTTCAAGTGTAGAATCATTTATGCTTGAAGGAGAATTTTAAGTATTTCTTTGAAACTGAGAATGCTTTTTCCAGTTTAAGCACACCTGGCCATGATGGAAGGCCATTAAGATAATGACCGTTCGTGTTTGATAATAATGGATGTTGGAATCTTTTTAGCAATGTTTTGAAGACCCAAAGCCCGTTAGGACTATGGAAATATCAGGTCATGGTTGTTTGTCAATAAAATTGAACATTACATCACCGCTTAATCATATGGCAACCAACTGTCCGGTTTGTATTTTCATTCTAAGGTATTCTGTCTGTATTTTTCTATCCTTTAAACAACAGTTTTGTACATAGAACGAAGACATCAACTTTTACTGAAAATCGACTATATTAATATACTAAGACACATACACATTACATTTGCACACACACACACACTCGAAACATAATACAAACACACATTTGTCTCCTACATAAAATTCCTTTATTTTACATTGGGCATATTACAAGTTACTTTTAACATCAACTTAATAACCAACAATGCCCGTGTGCGTAGCACAGGCCATACACTTATTTCTCTTTATTAGAAGATCCCTTAATTAATTACTGTTATAAAAGTGACATATTCTATGACCAATTGACGCCTCTACATCTCTTAATTAATTCCTCTTTTAGTTGATTGATGTGTCAATAAATCACATGCTCATTGGTTGAATATACCTATGTAACCTCTTAATTTTTAAATGCGTATATTTGACATTTATATTTTTTACTGTTTTGCAATTATGTTAATTCAATTGATTTTATTTGTCATTAAAGCGCGGGGTGTTACATAGATCCATGTTAATCTGTAGCATCATATATGGAAAATCCAAGTATGCTTAGTTGGCAGTTACAACTTTATTATTAAGCTGTAGGACCAACAACTATCAAGGTTCTGCCTAAATTTTATAACAAATCAAACTTCTATAACATACTATATACTATACTAATTACATGACTAACATTTCAAATATGTGAATATATCCAAATATTTATATGTAAACATTGGCTTATGCTTCAAACCATCAAGACCCACAAAATTATTATAATAAATAGTAAAAAAATTTAAATATAAGTTGAAGAGAAGTGGTTATTTTTTGGAACATTACAATTCAAATAACTAAAATAAACAAAAAAATATATATACCAAAATTAACAAAAATATAAAGTAGTCAAATATGGACAAATGCAACAACATTAAAGAATATATCTTCGTCTAGTAAAAAAGAGGCAATTTCACAAAACACACAATGCGTGTTAAGAAAAGGACATGATATATTTTGTTGGTTAAATATGTACTTTACATAACTATGCAACTTCCATGTATGATGTTATTTCTAGAAAAAAAAGAATGGTGCAACATATTCTTCTAAATCCTCAACATGGTATGGTAGTTGATGAATAAAGTAAATTAATTGTATATTGATTAAATGACATGCTATTTAAAAAAAATTCAGTATGAATTTCCATTGACAAATTTAGAAAAATAATACATATGCATGAATAATATTGAGGAAATAATGCACGGAGATATAATTGCATAGAAAATACTCGTAGAACCCAAACTATAACGAATACTGTACGTCACAAACATTACTTAAAGGTAAAAAAACACTTACGGTTCATCTTTAATCATATTCTGACATTATGGATATCTTTGCCAAGAGAATCCTAAGTAGGCCTAACCCCAGGGCAAGGCTGGCAAGACGGCCGCTTAGGGCAACCAACTCGATAGGGGCAACGGCCAGGCGGTGTCGATGAGTAGTGTTTTATTAAAGATAAAAATATTTTACATAATAATATAATTAAATGTTTGTGTAGTATAGTGGAAGCATCATTATTAATGGAGTGGGGCAACCTGAGTTCAATTCTCGGCAAAGATGCATTATTTTTGCTCAATTGCTAGAATATTGGGCTGGGGCAACCACAATGCTTGGGCCGCCCCTAATCCTAAGATTGCAATTTCAGACAAAAATTCATATTCAGATGTGGGCTTCTCTAGGTAGGCATGACACCAGACATCCAATACATAGTAGAGTACTTTGTCCAAGAATCTTAGTTCGTAATGGATTAAGGTTTATTCCAAAGGAAGAATGAATATAATATTACACATATTGATTTGAAGAGTACAGGTGGAAAAAGGAGAAATTAGTCAATAATTAGAGAACAAAAAAGTAACTGCTTGTGCATGAGGCGTATTTAGAGGAATGATGGTGGTAAGTTTGTACTGTGGAATTGCATTTTAAAGCAGAAGGATATAATGAGTGGGAGAAGCGGCGTGAGTGAACGGTAACGAAAGTGAATTCTTTGCTTTCGTGGAAAATGGGCAATCGCCCAATATCCTTTTGTTAATTATTAAATCTAGCCCATTATTTGTCTTTTCCCTCAAAGCCGACATATTTTATTATATATATATATATATATATAGTATGGAGCCCGTACTGATGGTATAGATGCGAATATTCTTTTTAATATAATTTTTGATGTTATAAGTTGAGCATAAGAGAAAATTGGGAAGTGGAAAACTTATTATACAGAAAAATACTATGAAAAATATCCAATTGCCAACCACTGCGTATTTGGAGCAAAGTAAACTGATCAACTTGTACAATAAATAGCAATGAACACTTAACATCAAAAGCAAAAGAACCACATTGCCAATTCTACAAACTTATATTTTCACGATGTAGAAATAATCATTCTTAATATACGATTGAATAATAATCACCAATATCATTAAGAATTGAATGATGAGAAAATATAAAAAGAATTAAAAGAATTAAAATAATTATTTTGCACACCAGGTTATAAAATTATCGGTCAATCCTTTTAATTCACTTTGTACATTTGAAAAAATTATCCATAACTTAGTTTCTAGTACTGAAGTATGAAATATTACCATTAAATTATAGGATGATAAGTAATGAATTATATATTATCTACATTCATTGAACGTAGATATTTGATAGATATTTGGGAAATTACATGCGGTGGAAAGAAAGTTTTTCAATTATATTAATGCAATGTAAACTCAAATAAAATAGACCTTTTTCATATCTAGATGGACCCAATAACTGAATTTTTTTAATAGTTTGCAAAAATCAATGAGGCACAGTAAGAAAACGAAACAAGTGAATGAATGACATAGTCTATATATGTCGAAACATGTTTTCTCTATGATTTTTTTTAAAAGCAGCTATATTATTATTAACGCAAATATTTTGCATTCTTTATTAAAGATAATGGGGGGGCATAAGTGAGAAAACATCTGTTGCAACATAGATTTTTCTTCAGCAATGTGAAGATCACACATCTATAGTATACTTGTTCCAGCTTTTTTCCTTGTAAAGATTAAACAAAGGGTTATCTAATCATTGACCAATTAAAATTACAAGAGAACTAAAATCTATAATAAATAGCACACGAGAAAAAAAGGAACACACTAAAGTGCGCACTCAACTTCTATGCATTTGAACATTGAAAGGTTTTTTCCTTGTATGGACTTGTTGCTTCTACCGCCTTCATGGATCTAAAAACTAACATGTTTTAGTTGATATCTTGAGGTATTATTGCCTTTAAACGCTATCTTGAAACTGAAAGTCTTTTCCATAAAACTATATTCACACAATATAGTCCTCTAACATGAAAAAAAAATACATATTAAATGTTCATAAATTAATATATTAGACATGTTTCAAATGAATATGAGCATACTGAATAAGTAAACAAAGATCTGGCAACATAGTTATGTTATCAAAGGCAGCATAATCCCACTACAGATTTCTGATTGCAATATAAATTAGAAAAATTGAATCCGTAAATGAAATAGTAGTTGTAAGATTGAAAGTTATTTATCATATTCCTATATAGAGTTGGCTAAAATACAAAGAGTACATAAATGTTAGTGAAAGCATTCAGTACACTATCAATAAAGGGGTTTTGTACGAAAGGTCCCTATTTCTGATGGTGTTACAAGAAAAGTCCCTGTAGAAATAAGTATGTAAATTAAGTCCCTGTTTTTTCTAAATCAGAAAACGCAAGTTAGCTTGCGCTTTTTTAAATTTTAAAATTTTCAAAATCAGAAAGCACAAACTAGCTTGCGCTTTTCTGATAGATAGCGCTAGTTACTTTGCGCTTTTCAAAAATTTCAAAATTTTTAAAATTTTCAAAAAAAATTTCAAAATTAGAAAGCGCAAACTAGCTTGCGCTTTCTTGATAGAAAGTGCAAGCTAACTTGCGATTTTTCAAAATTTTTGAAAATTTCGAAAAATATTTCAAAATTAGAAAAGTGCAAATTATCTTGCATTTTCTTTCAGAAAAGTGCAAGACAATTTGCGTTTTTTATTTTTGAAAAATAGGGACCAAATTTACATATTCATTTTTGCAGGGACTTTTTGTATAACAACATCAAAAATAGGGACCCGTGACTCTTTTCTTGTAAAAACAATCTTAGTGGCAGTGTAGAAAAATAAATTATAAACAATGCATTAATGGCATTAGTAATACCAATTACTAACTTACACAATAAAGACAAATTAATTAAGGATTAAAAGGGAAACAAAAATTTAGATGCCCGACTTAAATTCAAAACCATAACAAAGCAATACTATTTTCTTTATCTTGGTACCTTTTTCCATCTAGCAAGAATGGAGTGAATAAAAGCAAAATCTAATAGATTTTGACTCATTTGAGATTCTTTATAAAAATTTCGGCATATTCATGTTCAAAGTAGGATGAATTTAACTATTCATATAGAAAAGGTATAATTGCAAAATAAGTTTATACATACTATATTAGTTTTGAATTTGAATAGATTTATTGTTAGATTAATTTCAGAGAATAAATTCCCATTGCAAATCTGAACACAAATGTATCTTTAAAAATATAATGCAGAAAAGGATTTAAAATAAGCTGAACATTAAGATGAGCAATTCATATCATCCATATTGTGATAGGAAAAGCTTAAGAATAGGTCAAATCAATTATTCTCCACCCCGTTCTTCATTTTCTTAATTATATCCCTTATTCTTAAATGAAGTAACCTTAAAAGGCACAAACATACATTACCATCCATTTTGTAGTAACTAAGTCGAACACACTGGAATAAAAATGATAAGAGTATTTTTGTAATTAAACTAATTATTTTACCACTATCGAACATTGAAGAGTTAGATTTCTAAAATTAGGAAAAAATAAACCTAGAAGTATTCCAATTATATAAAGAAAATAGACTTAAATGTTTAGATGTAAAAGGTTTAGCCGAGAGATAAATCTTGGTACTTTAAATATCTATGTGACGAATCGGTAATATCTGACCGCGATAAATCAATTAAGTAAAATTTTAAAGCAAGCCATGAATTAATAATTAAAGCAAGCTATAACACCTTAATGAAACAAGTGATATAATAATTGAAGAGTTAATTATTTAACTTATGAGAAGAAGGGAGATAAAGTACTAAGGGTGGCATCAAGATGAAGCAAATCTCAACTCATCTCCTTTCAGTGTAGTAACTAGAATGTTGAAAATTTTAAAAGGTCTTTTACATGAAGTAAATTTATATACCATGTATATTTAATCATTTTGATTGATAATATGTCAATTTGTAAGTGAACAAATGATAAATTGATAAAAAACTGAAGTAAGTAGTGACCGGAGTAATTTTTCAAGATAAGAGTCTCAGGTCCATGTTTTTGATGTTGTTATAGGAAAAGTCCCTGTAGAAATAAATATGTAAATTTGGTCCCTATTTTTTGGAAAATAAAAAATGCAAGGTGATTTGCACTTTTCTGACAGAAAATGCAAGGTAACCCGCACTTTTCTGATTTTGGAATTTTTTTCGAAATTTTGAATATTTTTAAAAAATTTCAAAATTTTGAAAAGCGCAAGTTAACTTGCACTTTCTATCAGGAAAGCACAAGCTAGTTTACGCCTTTTGATTTTGAAAATTTTGAAATTTTTGAAAAGTGCAAGGTAACTTGCGCTTTCTGATTTTGAAATATTTTTAAAATTTTTGAAATTTTCAAAAAAATTAATGTTTAAAAAGTGCAAGCTAACTTGCATTTTTTGATTTAAAAAAAACAGGGACCTAATTTACATAATCATTTGTACATGGACTTTTCTTATAGCAACAACAGAAATAGGGAACTTTCATGCAAAGCCCCATAATTTTTTATCTAAAGCAAGCAGTGAATATAATAATTGAAGCAAGCTATGATATAGTAATTATGTTACCATTTATATAGTGTGGATATTTTTCCATTTGACAATTACTTTGCAATTAAACAGTTAAAGTAATAACTTCATGCAATGTATATTAAAATAATAGATTAAATACATTTTAGCTTAGGAGAAGTAGAAAAATAAAGTGAGTAGGTGTAATAATGAAGCAAAATCTAATTCAACTCTTCTCACCATATTAATTACCTAGTAAAAAAAATTAGTCCATCCTTCTTTATGTGCTTAATGCTCCTTTATTCATGTACCTCGACCTAAAATACAACATTTAAATGTGCCATATTTGAACAATTGTTCTGTTATCTATTTCAAAGGTAGGTAAATATTCTCAATTCAGTAAAAATTAGAGTGACATATGTATTAATACGTTAGTAAATGAAGCAATGCTGATATTCATCGATGTGTCCTAAGATCTATGTAGTTAATATCATATAATATCGCTGATATATAGTCGATATATCTCATATCGCTTCTAAACCGATATTTTTTTTAAATATCACTTAAAATATGGTTACTGATATATCACCCGATATTTGCCAGTTTATCGCTCCGATATCTAGTGTAAAATACCCAATATTTTTTAAGATTATCGTTCATTATTATATGTATTGGAGAAAGTATCATTATATATAAATATCATCACATTCTCAATATTTTTTTTGTATATGGTGAATGAACCATATTAGAAACCCCAATGCACTAATTTTTTAGTTTTAACCATACAGTTTTAGGCTTCATCATTAGTCTTTCAATAAGGAAAATTCTACTTATTCCATTTTATATGTTTTATTTTTCTTGAAGACTTTACCACTAAAGACAAGATCATGGAAGTGCTACTTCTCTATTTAATTATTTTTTGTTTATCGTTTCTAATTGGTAAGTTAGCTTATGAAAATTCATTTTATTAGTTATTATCGTGCACCCAGAACTAAAAGTTAAAGAGCAGTAAAGTTATATATTTGACATATCGATAAGGAATGAGCTAAAGCGGTAATTTGTATCAAATCAACATTACTTATTCAATAAATCAAGTGAAAAGGAAGAAACTATAAATATGGAAAATTTTAAAAAGTAATGATGATTAGATGATTAAAGAAACAGTGAATATGGTATAAAAATGAACAAATAACAAAGATGTACATCATACGAATTTCTCGATTTTTATGAGCCAATATTATGAAATGTATTAATTAGAATATCTTAGTAAACAAAATTATAATCAATAAACTATATACAATTAGTCTTTGATAGTAATTTGGAATATCCAAATATTTGAACATTTAACATCAATATAACATTATAACATAGTACAATATTGTTTATAACATGTTCTACGTATGTCCGATATTTTAACGATATTATTACGATATTTTAAAATATTTCATATCAGTACTTGATCGATACGTACTAGATACCAGTATTATCTACTTAGTCTAAGATACCTTAGCAATAAAGAATATCATTGTACCAACTAACTCAATGTGATAACAAAATTATCTTAAGTTACAGACCTAATTTTTAAACCTTTTCAACTGAAGTTTGAACAATTAGGTTTAACAGCAATAATTATATCAATCCACCAATTATGATTATACTATATGATTTAAAAATTTAATGTCCAATTGATTGATTTTCTGACCATTTACCCATTATGTTATAATGATATAAACCTATCTGATACATCATCCTTCATCCAAATCTAAGAGATATACCGAATAAGTATTCAACTCAAAAATAGTTACTTTAGAAGAAGAAAATGTAATCATCAAAATGCAAACTACCTTTCTTCCATTGCCTTCGGGTCCACCAAACCTACTTCCAGTTAGCACCACAAAATTTTTGCTCATCGTTATTAACTTGCCATCCATCTTGTTGTAATATGTGGAAATCATCATTAAATTGTTTCACACAATTCCATTAGTAAGATTTAGGAGGCAAATATAATAGACAAATATACAAATATCGCGTTAATAAAATGAAATTTGGGATTTCATTTCCAGATTTGATTTTCTTGAACTTTAAAAGTGATGGTGGAAGAGAATGAGAGTAGAAAAGAAAACCCTAAAGGGAAAAAGTGATAAAAACATACATTCCTGTACCATAGTTAAAGATTAAACATTAGCAATGCTAAAATTATATACCTTGGTAGGTTGAATTAGACCTCCTAAAAGATAAAAGTATAAGATCTTCATTTTTGGTGCTTGAATATACCTGAAACCCAAAATCGGTACAAAAGATAATAATAAACCAATCGGGGATTGGTCTATATAATCAAGAATAATTAAAAAGTAACAAATCAAACCATATTATTGTAACGAAACAAATGTGAACCCAAAATTGGGATAAAAAAATAGCCACGAGAGAGGAAAAAGAGTACCGCACATAATAATTTGGGTGAGCTTAAGAAGAAGAGATAGTGCGTAGACCACGTTGTATACAATTTTAGCGTAGTGGATATTTCAAATGCAGATGAAGTTGGTAGTTTCAATTATGACGTTGAGCATATTAAACCATCTGATATGTATTAGATGTTGAATCTCAACCATCCTTTATCTTTTTATCTTCGTCATAGTCAGCATCCATTGGATTTTATTATATAGCTTTTATCAATTTTGAAATAAATTTATATTAGTTTTCAAACATTTAAAAAAATTCATTATATTATAACATTTACATTATGTATATGTTATATTTTAAATTTAAAAATATTATATTTTAAATTTTCAATACAATTTTAAAATTTATATTATAACATTTATAATATTTTTCTTATTTTAAATTTAACTTTTAAATTTAAAAATTTTATTTTAAATTTTAATTTTTTTTGAAAATTAGCTCAATGCCCAATTCAAATTGAGAATTTTCTATTAGGGACAACCTTTTGGCTATGATCTTAATAATTAACCCAAACATGACTAATTTAGACCAGATAGGCTATTATGCTCTGATACCGTTATTGGAGCTGGGTCAGCTCGCATTGGAAGTTATGAGTGAATTTCAAAAAAAAATTCCCTTATTGGATCTTTATTGGGCCTATAAAGTCCAATTTATTTAGAAATATACACATATGTATCATATACATATACGTATACGTATACACATAAATATACACATATGTATCATGTACATATATGTATGTATGTGCATGTGTAACATGATAACCCGTGCAAGGTATAACATGCCCGTCTATAGATTTTGTGATTTACATCGCAACGGACACGTTAGCTCATCCGGATAATATAATGTATGTTGTCCAAATATATATATATATATGTATATAAATATTACTTATATATAAATATTATATATATGTATACGTTAAGTTTGTTTAAATAATTTTATATAAATGTAAAATATATAAATATATATGTATGTTATATATATATAATTAATAAATAAAATAATATATATATATATGCATTTTATTATAACATATATGTTTAAATATTAATAAGTTATTTAAATATTAAAGTTAAATATATATAGTTTTATTTTTACTAAATCGTAAGTAATATATGTACCAATACATATAATGATAAAATAAATTTTTTATTATTTAAAATAATACACACACATACATAAATATAGTTATAATATATAAATATATATATTAATTAACAAAATTAACTTTTTTATAAATTCCAAATCCTATGTATAGCACAAATTTTTTTATTATTAATTTTATTGTTTGAAATGTGTATTTAAATTGAATATTCATCCTAAATTACATAAAATATTAATAAAAATTACTTCTGAAACATGTTTTCAAATTGAAAATTTCTAGATATATGACATGTTGAAGTTCAAAAAAAATTTCCATATTTTTTCAGTCAAATTTTATTTTTATCAATTTATTAATTTTCGACCAATTATGATAATAATTTTTAAAAATAGCAAAAATGATTTTTTAATTTCTATTTTCTGGCCGAGAGCTTATCTTATGATAAGCTCATTTTATAAAATTTAAAAACAATTTTCGTAACATATTTTATTTTACATGATTTATTTATTTAGTATATTGATTTGAATAATATTAAATAACAATAAATAAACATAAAAATTAATTCTTTGCCTTCAAAAATCACCGTGCTGTATAGTTATATGTATAAAATTATATGATCAATTTTAACCATACAATCATATTGTAATTAAATATAAACCATATTGTATAATTAAATAATTTATATATATTAATAAAATATTACTTAATATATATAAAATAGGCCGCTATACAGATCTGATATATATATATATATATATATATAAATTAAATTTATAGGTATGTACATACATATACCAAATAGTTTGTGACAACATTAACACATATTAGAATCATCACCTAATTATCAATATAATAATAGTATATACATAAAGAAATATTATTCAAAAGATTATAAACTATAATTCAATGGAAATCATAACTAAGAACCAAAGCCTTAAAGCACACCTTGAAAGGATGAACTCTCCCCGTTGAAACCTTTTTCGATTCGGTAGATTACCAGGCCTTGAACCGTTGACCTTCAGCTACCGGATAATAACTAAATTAATTTGATTTGAGCTTAGGATATTAGAGAGATGGGAGAGGGTAGGTTGGCCAGGAAAAAAATGTAGATAGAGGCTCCAAAATGAGAGTTTAGGATCATATCTTTTGCTCAATCTCCTTCCATCTCAGCTACTCATTTTCACTCCTCTTTTGCCCAATCAAATAGCCACCTCTAACCCCTTTATTCTAGCCGATCCAATCATCCCTATGTTAGGCTATAAACTCATTTAGAGCCTAAATGAACTTATCGATATTGTATATCGATGAATGTATTTATAATATAAATACATTTAATATTCATCTATCAAATCAAAATCAAATTTCTAAATAATATTTCATAAATATGATTTAATTTAATTAATTTATAAAAATTATAAACTAATTAAATCGTTTGGTCAAAGGAGAATTCATTATTTCGATTGTGTGACTCGTCAGGTATAAATTTTATTAGCGATTAATATCAGACTATTCGAATGTTAAGCACCCAGTTGTGACTTTTATTTTACACCAATTCTCTTCGTCAAAATTATATCACTTGTACTTATGGAATTTGGTAATGGTCAAAATTTCAATATCGTCTATAGTAAACTCTATAGTCTAAACATAGTCTTTGGTTCAATAATAACAATTATTATTAACCGAAATGCTCTAGCTAGAGACTTTGACTTTGAGTTGACCATGATACTAACCTATGTAACTAAGGAGACGGATCCTCCATTGTATAGTGCTTCACTTCCAGTACTTTAACTTGACCCAACTACAATCACTTAATAGACGCCCATACCATGATTTGACTATAATCAAAGCGTAGCTTTCATATTGAAGACCCACATTATTCTCAAGTCGAGAGAATTGTGTAATTAGTCACATCGATATTTTTTGTTTGACCTTAGTTATATTAACCAATAGAAAACTATCGAGTCAGTCATTCTATAGTTTCCACTAAATATCAGTACGTAACCTCCGGGTATCCCCCATCAATCATGAGTAATACACTGCCCAACGTTTAGGGAGTGTTACATACTCTAGTCTCAACAGATACATCAATATCTAGTCTTGAATCTCTCGATGCATCTTGACTAGGAACATTTAAAATGGTATATTAGTTTTCATTGTGATAAATTACTCGCGGTTACAACACCTTATTACTACTATCCCAAAACATATCATTTATGTATTTTCTATTAATATACTTTTAATTAAATTAATTAATTAATATAACACATTATATCAATTACAATTAATAAAAACACCTTTATTCTGAATAAGATTGGTCAGTGAGTTAGACATATGTAAGGAATTACATAATTGCTCTAGGCATACCCATAACTCTGTCACCAATTACCTCTAAGGAAAATAAATAAACATAATACTGAGAAATACTATATCGGTGGATGAAATCTTAAGGCAATTGGGTGTCACTAACGAACCTAGTGGTTCGTTCCATAGCTTAAGAGCACATCGCATGCACGTCTCATGCATGTTTACATTGTAGCTGGATGTTCTTTAATGAATGGTTCTAACACATTTGTTCTTTCCTTTTGCAAAATTTTTGGCTTCTCAAAGACACTGAAGCATGTTTAGTAAGCAGATGGATGCCGAGGACGACCCCAAGAAGATTTTGGAGGTGGTTGCTTCTTTTGGACTAAGCAAGAACGTGGGCCAGCCTGCTATGGAGTAAAAAAAGGAAAGCTTATTACCTATCATTTGGCTTTTACACATGATTCTAAGGAGTGTTCTAGGACATACAAACACTCATGTTCTCCTCATAAATCATGTTCTCCTCATAAATCATGTTCTAAGTCACCGCACCATCATTCCATGTCTCCTAGGCTTTCTCTATTCGTTCATTCAGACTCAAATGTCTTTGATAATTAGGAGAGGACCCATAAGAGAGGCTCTGCCATTACAACTACTATTCCTCCACAGGGAATAATTACCACAACATCGACAACCCAATATGTTAAAGCTTTATTTTTCATAGACCCGAAGACTCGACATATAACAAGTTCAAACAGGATTACTAGCCATGGAATCCAAGGGCCAGGCTCCTAGAAAGAGTCCCCGCAAGTCATTTCCTCTAATAGGTTACCAGCTTTAAGAAATTGAGGATGCGCGGGATAAGGCAGCTTCAGAGATAATATCTTTATTAGAATTCTATTCTAAGGTAATCCAAGCTCGGAAGGAAATGGATAGAAAAATATTGAGTAGAGCTAAAAGATTTCACTCTCAAACAGGAAATTCAAGACTGCGACCAACAAACTTACAAACCAAAAGGAAGTGGTAGGAGCATTAAAGAGAGTGCATGCTTCTGAGGTGGAGGAGCTTAAGAGGACTCATGCTAAGGAAATCAAGAGATTGAAGGAGGTGCATAGAACTGAAATATTGGAGGACAAGGATGTATACAAAGATTAGGCCAAAAAGATGCACAAGGCTTTTAAGTCACCACTATGAAGTATAAATATGGAGTAGAGAAGCTAAAGGCACGCTGGAGAAGTTGGAGGATAGCACGGATGATTTGTACAAGATCTCTAATAAGTGGAGGGTGGAACAAGCATTTCTCAAGGCCAAGATAGCCACCCTATCATAGAAAAGACTACTTTAGGGACATGGCTCAAAGAGGTCAAGGAAGAAGTGGAGGTCATGGGAAAGCAGCCGGGCTCTATTGACACCCTATTGGATAAATTTATTATAGACTTTATAGGGAGGGAAATATTAAACGGCTTTGTGATTACAACGAGGTTATGGCATCCATCCACAAGCGTATGGTGTAGGAGGCCAAAGAGGCTTACAAGAGGAGGAAGAAAGCTAGTGGGAATCATCCGTCTAAGGCTTCCCCTCTTGAATGAACTTTTTCTTAGCCAGTTATCTATGCTCTTATGCATGATTTCCCTCTTACGGTATTCCATGTATCAACTTCACTTACTGAGGACCATGCTTTTATCGATGCTCTTAACCTCTTAGAGGTTCCCAAGGAAGATAGAATTGCATTTTTTAGCTCACTTGCTACCACCTTTTTGAATTAGCAAGATCTATTTCTGACCTACCTACGCATTTCTGCTATGGTGGATCCTAAAGGAGTAGTGGTTACCTCTTTCAAGCTTGATAGGTTGCCCTTCGATCCATTAGAGCCAATAGAGGGAGAAGAGCAACCTGAAAGGAGGATAACTTCAGACATGAATGCTGACTTAGAAATCACTAGTTATAAGGACGTGTCTGAGGAAGGCGCCAACAAGGGGGATGCTATTAGGAGTGATATACTGGCAATATACCCAAAGGTCGTGGCAATTGGCAAGGGTAAACATTGAGGTGGATGAGGAGACCGGGTTGATGAGAAACATGAGCAGATGCAACCATCATCTCAACGTGGGGCCAGTAAAGACAAAGAGGTTGCTGAGCCATCAAACCTTAAAGATCTATTAACTATGGATCCCAAGAAGAAAAGTCATTAGGCAGTAAAATGAAGCCTCCTCATGACTACCTAATTTGATTAGGAGCCTTTTGTGTCTTTAATTGGTGTTGGGGCATAGACCTAGTGCTATTGAAGCACTATTTTGTAAGGGAATAAGCTTGGGGCTCCTAGTAGCTTAAATGTTGAATTTGTTGGACAAGTGGTGACTGTGCTGGTAATTGGGAAGTAGATTCTATTTTATGTTCATATGTTCTTATATCTACTATTTATTTATATCCATGTTCTTATACCTGCATAAACACTTATACAAGCACATATGTATTATGAAGCAGATTCTTTTGTATCAATACACAAATGTATTTTCAATACCTGGTTAAGGCTAGTGATTATGGCATGTTTTTCCTACATGACTATTAATTTATTTCATTTCATTTGCCACTGGTACCGTGCATGCTTGTACGAGATCAGTCCCCAACAAGTTCGGCAGGGTAAGAAGGTTCTGTTGAAGTGCCTTTGTAATTCGAATCCTTGTTGTTGGATCACATGCATTGGCAGTAGGGTTAAAAGGGGGAGATTTCTAAAAAATCTTTTGTTAAATTGCATACTATTTTATTTTGTGTTTATGTGAATAAGTTTTTATTTATACTAGATAAGGTGAGTATTTATTAATAAAAGTGTTTGAGTAATATTTTAATTTGTTTAAAGTATTTTAAATATTTCTTTTTCTATTAATATTTAAAATAACATTTTATATTAATTTAATTTTAAATTAATAAATAATTTGGTTTAATTTTATATTTAAGGTTTTGTGTGTATATATATACATTCAAAAATATGTACATCTTAATAATATTAATTATAAAATAACCTAGGGGTATAAATGGAAAACCGACCGTTGTGTCATACAGTCAATAAATGTCAAAGTGATGAATTAAGGTCAACATAATGTTAAGGGGTAATGACTTATATCAAAAATAGATTATACTTAAACTAATATAAACTAATTTATTTTTCAGCCATTATACATTTTAATAAAATAATATTTGTATAATATATATAATATAATTTAAAATATTTGTATCATAAAAATTAATAATTTATTTAGATATAAAATATTTTATAAGAAAAATAAAGTATTATTATTTTGCATAAACAAGCTGGTTTTATAGTGGCCATAGCACTTACAAATGAAATACAAGTTTGAGGTTAAGATGCCTCAACAACTAATAGAACGACTAAAACTAGCTCCAGCATAGGAGTTAGGCAACATGCCTAAACTAGTAAAAATATAAAATATTTATACGTAATATATACATATATATATTATCAATTAATATTCGATTTTAATTTTTTTTAATAACTTTGAAATTCAAATTTTAAAAGAATTGACTTTTTCAAAACCAAAACCTATTAATAAAAGTATTTTTTTATTTTGTTGAAGCCACCCTAATGGTAGAAGGAGGTCTAATAGGATTTGTAGTATGGTGTATGAGGGCAAGGAGATTACCGAGCAGGATGAATTGAATGTGGCTTTTACAAATTATTATAAATCTATTCTTGGCTTTTTTATGGAGGAGAGGGTTAGTGTTGATTGGGAAGTGTTGTATCCTAATTCGATGGATTTATCTGACTTGGATGGTCCTTTTTGTTTGAAGAAGTGGAGGCAACTCTGAATGATATGCTTGGAGATAAGGCACCGGGCCCAGATGGTTTTTCGAATTTCTTTTCAAAAAAATACTGGACTGGATTAAAGTTGATGCTATGAAGATTTTTGATGAACTTTATTAGAGGAAGTTGAATTTGAAGAAATTAAATTGTGCTAATATTATTCTCTTGCCTAAGAAGGAAGGTGTTTTGGGTTTAGCTGGTTATAGACCAATTAGTCTTTTGAATATAACCTATAAGCTTATCATGAAAGTTTTAGCTAATAGGCTCAAGACTAAAATGGATTCTTTAATAGATAAAGCTCAAACTGCATTTATACAAGGGAAGTTCATTCTTGATGGGGCTGCTATGGTGCAAGAAGTAATTTGTTACTGTGATAAGAACAAGGTGCCTTATGCTATTTTGAAACTGGATTTGCAAAGGCGTTTGATACAGTAGACTGGAATTTTCTTTTGGATGCTTTGGTGGCTAGGGGTTTTAGTAGCAAGTGGGTTCGTTGGATTAAGGACTCGTTATGGTCTAGTAGCTCCTGTATTTGTGTTAATGATGTGCCTAGAATTTTTTTAATTTCTAAACAAGGTTTAAGACAAGGTGATCCATTTTCACCTCTTTTATTTGATATTGAGGCAGATGTTTTTACACATATCTTGAGAGTGGCCGCTGATAATGGTGTGATTAAGGGTTTTGGGGCTGACATTATTTCAGGGGGTTTCACTTCTTTACATTATGCTGATGATACGATTCTGTTCAGTTCTCCGGATTGTAAGTATATTGGAGCTCTTAAAATCCTTTTGTACTCTTTTAAAAAGCTGTCGAGGTTGAAGATTAAATTTCATAAGAATTCAGTTATAACATTAAGTAGTAGCATAGGTGATGACATTAAAATAGCTAATATGTTAAATTGTAAAGTGGGCAGTTTTCCACTCTCATATTTGGGTATTATGATTAGGCCAGGTAAATTGCACATGGAGGATTGGCGCAGACTTTAGTTGAAAATTTTGATGTTAAACTTGCTAGATGGAAAAGTTCTTCTCTGTCTAAAGCAGGTAGATTAGTTTTAACTAATTCGGTTCTCTCAGCACTACCTCTATATTGGTTATCTTTTCATAAATGTCCCAAATGGGTTTTGAATAGAATTGATAGTATTAGAAGAAATTTCTTTTGGCATGGTGGTAGGAATGGTAGTTCTATGAGTTGTTTAATTTCTTGGGATCAAGTTTGTAAGTTGATTGAGCAAGAGGGTTTGGGTGTGTTGAATATTGCTGAGATGAATAATGCACTGTTTTGTAGATGGATTTGAGACTTGACCAATAATAAAGATGTTGAAATAGCCCACACCCCTTAGTATACCCAAAATGATACACTAAATGATGTGGTGTGTTGTAGGTGTAGCTAAAAACTTGCAGAGACTAAGATTCACAAGACAAAATAGATAAAAACGGCGGAAACTATTGAAACCAAACTTCATAAATACTTTATAAACCAAATAAGTCACAAAATACCAAACACATAGGATGTCTCAAAATGCCTAAACATGTCTTATGAAATCAAAACCTCAGTCTCATAAAAATTAGAGTACAAACTATCCCTCAAAGAGTACCAGTACAACAAAAGAACTTAAACTGAAAATGAAGAAAAGGAATACATGAGAAAATCTTTGCCAAAGAAGTCTCCAAGAGTCCACAATCTACCGTCCTTACCCTTGCTGGCCTATGGGGAAAAGGGGGGAAAATAGAGGAGTGTGTTAGACTTAAAGTCTGGTGAATGATAGTGATTACTAGTATTTTAAAGCAAAGTAAAGATAATAGACTTTGCAATAGTTCTTGTTATAAAAAAAACAAAGGAAATAGAAGGAAAGGTAAAACTAGAAATAAATATGATTTAACTACTAGATTAATTCAATTAGATAACTTCGATTGTTTGCACTTGTCCTTGATAGCTGCTTGATTAGGCTGAATTCCCAATCCTACTTTAATTAGGCTGAAGTCCTAATTCTACCCTTTCGATCGGCCTTCTACTATGTGTCTACTGAAGTTTAGACACTAGTGCCTACGAAAGGCACCTACTAAGCGCATGGAACACATAACGATTACTGAGCACCAACTGGAAGCCGCACGCGTGACCACCACTACGCTCATGTTACCTGTTGCTCCACCTATTGGACCATTTATTTACCACTACTCCAGCATAAGCGTGCCCTCATCTCACTTCAGGCTAATGTGAGACACCGTGTCCATAGAAATAATAGGGAATGCTGTTGGTACAGACCTGTCATCCAAACAATATCTTGTTGCGCCCCTTGTCCAAATCCCCATGATTTGAACTTATATTATTTGACCATTTATTTACCACTCAGCATAAGCGTGGCATCATCTCACTTCAGGCTAATATGAGACACCGTGTCTATAGAAATACCATAGAATGCTGTTAGTGCGGGTCCTACTTTCATCTTTGCTTATTAACTTAGTATAAATTGTTTAAATAAGCCTCTACTGTCATTCTTGCTATCATTGCTTATTAACTTATTCTAAGTCTCAAAATAAGCCTCATTATGTTTTGTTTCTAATTATAATCTGCGTTATAATCCATCCTGGCGCCGCGAGCATAGCGAGTTATAATTATGCTTATTAACTTAAACCCAAGGTCTAAGTAAAAAAATAAGCTACTTCTTCTTTTACTCTTTTTAGTCCTAATTTTACATCATAATTAGGCGTGCAAATATTTCAATTTTAGTCCAATTCCATTTTATTACAGTCTTTATATTTTACATCTTAATTTCCATAATTTCAGTATTCTTATTTATTTAATCCATATTTGTGTTTAATCTATTCTATTCCATCTACATAAAAAGGAAAAATAGAAAGAAACTAAAGATTACAGAAGAAAATCCCAAACGTAGAAAAAGATGTAAATAAAACATAAAGAACAGTAAATAATTAAAAATACGGTAAATAACTGTAAATAAATGGAATAGCTATAATTAACAGTAATTAACTACAAATAACTGAAAAGAATAGCTAAAAAGAAATAGACTAATAAATCTAAACTGAAAATAAACTAGTAAAAAAAAGTTATTCCAAAATCGTAGAAAAAGTACAACTATTGGAAACCCTATTATTTTAAATTACTTAAAAATCTAAAATAATTACAATCACTCACCTGCGGTCCCAAGCTCTTCCCTTGGTCTTCCCGGATCCACTTGGAGTTATTAAATATTTCAATTTAAAATGATTTTACCCTCGGAAAATTATTCCTTTTAGGGTCCTTCCTGAAAAGGTGAACCCAAATGGAGAAAATCTAGAATGAGAAAAATAGCTAGGCCTAGGGTCTTATTTATAGGGGTAGAAGTGAATCTTATACCGTTGGATTTGGAGATTGAATATGGTGCAACCACGTCATAGGCTGAATAAGAGCCATCAGATGGAAGCACGGATGGACCGGATGAGAGCAAAAATCAAAAATGACGTGCAGAAATCGTAGACGAACGAAGAAATCAATTCTTCGCTCACCAACAGGGGCGAGTCGACCGTCCCCCCCTAGGTCGACCTAGGTGGTGGTTAGGTCGACCTGGTGGTCAACCTAGCCCTATTTATTATTATTATTATTATTATTATTATTTTTCTCTTGTTTTCTTTTTTAATTCGTAACTCCTTCTTACTAGCTCGGATTCTGACATTCTATATGTGGAAATTGACCAGAAAATTACCACGGACACAATGGTGCAACTCCCGTGGCTCAATTCTAATAATTTCACAAAGTTATTTTAGTATTTAATTAATTATTATAGCTTAAATTTTGGGTTGTTACATTCTCCCCTCCTTAAGGGATTTCGTCCCCGAAATCTCCAAGGTAGAAGAATGAACTAAATGTTTTCATCCTAGTTCTACAACCAACTACTCAACCATCATCCATTACATCCATTATCCTTAAGTCTTTCTAATGCGATTTATGATACGTATGCAATTAGTGTAGTGTCAATGTCCCTGACTAATGCAAAAGATTAGGCGGTTCACTGATTCAGTCGACCTCCTTTTATGCAATCATGTCCGTGCCATGTATCCAAATGAATGCAAATTCCCTAATAAGAACCGATAGTTCTATATGCGTGCGACAATCATCATCCAAATGCAACAATCATGTGATAATCATCCATTTATAGCAACCATGAAAAATAAAATAAAAATGCAAATGCGCACACATCCATATGCATATGCTCTAGTGTCCTAGTTAGGCCGATCTCTAAAGGATAATAGTGCCTAGTGTAAGTATATGCATCCACTAGCAAACACTAGCATCCATCATACATAACATGTTTTAATGACATGTTTACATCAAATTCTACCATCCATAGGTTAAATCCTAAGTTCTATCCTCCCAAAGGATAATAAAGGAAATAACCTATTCAAAACTAAATATGGAAATAGGAAATTCTAAAACTTACTATCAAAAAGATAAGGATAGGAAGTATGAATCTTCTCTTCAGCCTCCCATGTAGCGTCTACAACATCATCTCCCCACTGCACCTTTACTAACAGAACTTCTTTATTCCTAAGTCTCTTGGTGTCTCGTCCAATGATCTTCGTAGGAATATGACGAACCGATGCTTCCTTCTCTACTTCCACTTCCTCCAACTGACTAGGCTCCACAACCTCCGCCGAGTCATGTAAGCACTTTCTCAAGTGCGAAACATGGAAAACGTCGAGCATTCCTGCGAGCCTCTCTGGGAGCTTCACTCGATACACCCTCTTCCCTACTCTCTCTACGATAGGGAACAGTCCAACAAATCTGAGGTTTAGCTTCCCACTCGATCCAAACCTTACCACCTTCCTTAGCGGGGATACCTTAATAAAAATTAAGTCTCCAACCCCAAACTCAATGTCTCTCCTCCGCTTGTCCGCATAAGATTTCTGCCTGTTTTGGGCTGTCTTCATCCTCCTTCGAATCAAATCCACCTTCTCCAAGGTTTCCCTAACCATGTCAGGACCAAGTAGCAACTTCTCCGTAGACTCTACCCAACATGAGGGTGATTTGCAAGGTCTCCCATATAGAGCTTCAAATGGTTCCATCCCAATGCTAGCTTGGAAACTGTTATTATATGCGAACTCCACCAAAGGAAGACGCTCCTCCCAAGTTCCTCCAAAGTCTAGAATGCACATCCGCAACAAATCCCCAAGCACTCTATTAACTCTCTCCGTTTGGTCATCCGTCTGAGGGTGATGGGCCGTACTCAATCTAAGCTACGTCCCTAAAGCCTCTTGCAAGCTTCTCCAAAAATCGCTAGTAAAAATAGGGTCTCTATCGCTCACTATGCTAGAGGGAATTCCATGAAGTCGGACTATCTCAAGAACATATAAGGATGCCAAATAAGATGTCGTCTTCTTACTCTTAACCGGAATGAAGTGGGCGCTCTTAGTCAAATGATCTACAATCACCCACATGCTAGTATTCCCCTTCCTAGATCGGGGTAAACCATTTATGAAGTCCATCGAAACACTGTCCCACTTCCATTCGGGTATATCCAATGGCTGAAGTAGTCCACCGGGCTTTTGCTACTCCACCTTAACCCTTTGGCACACAAGACACTTAGCTACAAACTCCGCTACATCCTTCTTCATGCCACTCCAATAAAACATCCTCTTCATGTCCCTATACATCTTATCACCACCTGGATGAATAGTCATACGAGAATGGTGTGCTTCCCCTAGAACCGCTCTCAACAAATCACTAACGCGGGGAACACAAAGCCTTCCATCTCTCCTAAGCCACCCTTTGCCATCAATGGAATAACGTTGGAGATGTCTAGAGACCTCTCCTCGGCTAATCCTATCCATAAGCTCTGAATCCTCTCGCTGCCTCGAGCCAATCTGATCTATAAGGGTAGGCCTCACCTCAAGCGCTGCTAACAATTTTAGGGGTAATGTCCGTAGAGGGATTAAAATCATAAGTGGAAATAAACTCTAGGCTCCTCCACTCTACAAACAAAGGACTAAGGGTTGCTTTCTTTCTACTTAACGCATCTGCAACCAAATTTCCCTTGCCAGGGGTATAAGCTATCTCAAAGTCGTACGACGCCAAAAACTCCATCCATCTCTGCAGCCTCAAGTTCAAATCCTTCTGTGAGAATAGGTACTTCAATGACTTGTGGTCGGTGAAAAGCTCAAACCTCTCTCCAAGCAAGTAGTGCCTCCAAGACTTGAGCACAAAAACAATAGCAGCTAACTCCAAATCATGTGTAGGGTAGTTCTTCTCATGCGTCCTCAACTGCCTACTCCCATAACATACTACCCTCCCTTCTTGCATTAACACCGCTCTTAGACCCGTCCCACATGCATTAGTGTATACCGTAAAAGGCTTAGCTCCATTGGGTAAAACTAACACTGGTGCACTAGTAAGAGCACTTTTAAGCTTCGTAAAGGAATCCTCACAATCCACGTCCCACACGAATGCTTTGTTTTCTTAGTGAGGCGAGTAAGTGGTGCTGAAATCTTGGCAAAATCTCTGATGAACTTTCTATAATAGCCAGCAATTCCTAGGAAGCTTCTAACTTCGGTAACGTTCTTGGGGGCCTTCCAATCTTGCACTGCCATCACCTTAGCGGGGTCAATAGCCAAACCCTCTCTCGAGACTACATGCCCCAAGAAACGTACCTCCTCTCGCCAAAAGTGACACTTCAAAAACTTTGCCCTCAACTAATGATAACGAAGTGTGCGAAGAACCTCCTCTAAATGAACAACATGCTCCTCCATACACTTGGAAAACACCAAAATGTCATCCATGAATACCACCACAAACTTATTTAGGACATCTCTAAAAACACGGCTCATCAAATCTACAAAATAGGCTAGAACGTTGTTTAGCCCAAAAGACATGACTAACCACTCAAAGAATCCACTAGGTGTCCTAAATGCGGTCTTATCAATGCTATCATCAGCGACCCTAAGCTGATGAAATCAAGTGTCTAAATCAAGTTGAGAGAATACCAAAGACCCAACCAACTGGTCAAAAAGATCATCTATCATAGGAAGTGGATAACGGTTCTTCTTCATGAGCATATTTAATCCTCTATAGTCTACGCAAAGTCGAAGGGAACCATCCGTCTTAGTAGCGAAGACGATTGACGCTCCCTACTCAGATATGCTCCTTCTTATGAAACCTTTCTCCAAAAGCTCACGAACTTGCTTGCTCAATTCCTTCCTCTCCCTAGGTGCCATGTGCCTTACGGGTAATGCTACTGGCTTAGCATTATCGATCAAATAAATCATAAAGTCAATCTCTCTCTTAGGGGTAGTCCCCTAACCTCCTCAAGGGCGTCTGGAAAATCTCTGACAACAAGAACTGAATCTAACTCTACTGATGATGAATAGAGGGAATAAAGGAAGCTCAACATAACTGACCCTTGCGGGTCGCAAGAAACCTCGAGAGTTCTACCACTGCATGTCTCTTGTCTAATAAATTAAAATATGGAAATTATTGTTCATTACAGAATGTACGTATAGATGTATATTCTGGAATTCCTAATCATATGAATTAATATGTTAGGAATATGAATAGATACACACACACATAACCACGTCTATCGATATATATATATATATCAAGTAACATACGTCGATATTCGTATTAGTTATAATTAAGACGACTAGTTATTGGTTGCGTGGTAAATCATAGGACTAGGAGGTTGAAATGGAAAACAAGATAGTAACTACAAAATTAGTAGTGCAAAAAATGTGCAGTTAATAGGGAGTAATATGAATTAAATAGGGACATAAATGCGTTTAATAGGACCGATTAAAGTATTAAACACGACATTTATGTGGAAATGAAATTGGCAAAATAGGTTTAATTGGAGCAAATAAATAAATTTCATTAGTGGTTGTCTAGTGTGAATAATAATGACCCTTTATTATGGAAAATTGACATTTACGGGAGGTAAGAGAAATAAAGAATATACGTAATAAGCATATAAGATAGGAATAGTTTTGTAGCGAATAAGATAGGAATTAATAGGAGGCAGTATAATTTTCATAGTAGGAAATTATATAGCCTCGATAATACATTTAAGATGAAAGGGAATTAGTAGGCCTAGCCCAATATTTAGGCATATGATAATTGGTTTGGCTTAGAATGAGTTGGGATGTGAGGTCAGTAGAGTTGCATAACAGAAGTCTGCCTTCACCTAGAGGATACCGGCAGTTGTGTATACTTGTTATTGATGTGAGCCATCTTCAACCATAAGACCGGTGAGGAAGGGATATGCATTTGCATATAGGTGTGGGAAACTTACCAAGGGTTAGCCTCAGATTTGAAGTATTAAATGGCTTAGTACCTTTAGGGATGTCAAGGTGTTTATTTCGAGGTGTAAGTTATTAAATGGTCATTGGGTTTGCCTCCTCCCTATATAAGAAGTCTTAAATAACCTACAATGGTACCTAATAGGAAAATGGGGTCAGCCTCAATTCCAATAAGAGGTATTAAGTAACAAGGATGGGTATTTTTTCTCGACTTTCATTAGGATAGTCTAAACGGGATTTTGGCTGTGGGAGGTCAGCGGGCTTTATTAGTGTTGTTGTTGAACCGATATTTAAGTAGTAGGACTGGCATATAGGCTATGACCACCAGTGTCCTGGAGCGGTCGTTAGCAATGACTTGGGTTATGACCTGATGGATTTTGCTTCCCATTAGTGTAGAATCAGTATAGGATATGCAAAGATCTCATTATTTTATTTATTTTTTGTTTTTCGAAGATGGGCTAGTTGATCCTTAGATAAGTCTTTGACATGCGTTAGTAATACATCAAATTAGATTATAAAGCCGTATCTAGGAGTCATCGGCCTTTGTAGTTAAAGCTGGTTGACTAGTGATTATGTTATGGAGAGCCCATTTTGGGGTTGAGGTATTAAATGGCCATCGGGTCTGCCACCTCCCTATTCAAGAAGTATTAAGTCATCGGGTCTTTCATTGTACAACGTGTGTCTGTGTGTATAAGCATAAATATAGTTATACCTCGGAGAAGGTTAGACATATCATACGCGTAGATGGAATTCCATGAAATTATCGTGAATAATGGACATAACGCTTAAATAAAAATCAATCGGCATAAATTAGTGTTACAAATAAATTATGTAATTTTTCAGTCACTATAACATTTTTCCGACTCCCTCCTCATTACAAACTACATGATAGATTTAGATGGACATGATACTACTGCAAGATGGGAACAATAGATGGTGAAGCCTTCCCATTCATGCTCGGCACTAGCAAGGCAATCAAATACTAAAGGAATAATATCGATTCCAAGGTAGTAGCCTTAGTCAGCATATATGTTCTATTTTATTTTACCATTCCGCTGTGTGTTCGTTCTCTGGTATACTTATGTTTATTATAGGTTAGCAAAACCAACGATCTATATCCTAGTGGACTTGGGTTTTGATTTAGTCGAAATTCAAGCCCATTGAGGTGCAGGTTGTCACATTTGGTATCAAGCTTAGTTTAGTCGATCATAGGAATTAGGATACACCGATAGAACATATATTTTTTAAGTATAATTATATATGTTATATGCCAAACTCCATGGATTCTAACTATAGAAGTAATTACGACAATATTATGAAAAGATGGATAATGTAACTATGAATTGGAACAATAAATAGAGTTAAATATATACACCTACCTTGATTAACCCACGAAGTGAGGCCGTACCAAAAGGCGTTGAACAAGAAGAGCACGAGCACGACTTATAGAAGGACCTTGGAAGCTGAATTGTTCTTGACTCCTTTGTTGGGCTTAGGCTTCCATATGATTGTGATTTTACTAGATTGCCGATTGAAGGCGTACATTCCATCCAAACAGATGAGAAGTAAAGAACCTATATGCTGTAAGCATCCACAAGTAAGAAGTGAAAAGGATTGAGCAAGTTCTCATAAGAAGGTGTGCACTAACTACCACAAGATGATAACCGGATTTTTGACAAAGATGAGTTAAGAAGGTATAGAAAAGAAGAAAAGTGCAAAAAAGGACAATTTAAAGTCCAAGAAAGGATTTGATAAAATTTTTTTTTGAAAATTCCTTGAAATGTTTTGAATGGATTTTTCAGTGGATTTACTGAGAAGTTTTTGTTTTGAAAAGGGAAGAAAAGCTGGAAGTTTTAAAGGGCTATTTAGAGATTCCAAATGAAGTTTGAAATTGGTCAGGTCAAAAAATTTCAATCTAAGGGTTTTTGGTAAAGGGGTTTTTCGGTTTTTGAAATCAATGGAAAAGAGAGCATATCTTTGGTTAGATAACTTTTCCTACTATTGTAAGTTCGAAAGTTTTTAAAATTCTTTCTCTAAGGGGTGGATAAATGAAAATGGTACTTGATTGAAATGGGGTAAAGATAATATAAGGATAAGAATGCCCAACAATGAAGATAGGAAGAATATTCCGGTATAAGAAAAATACGAAGAAAAACAACTGGAATTGATTTATACATATCTCTTTCATGTTAATGAAGGAAATCTCAATGGCTAAAGTAGGAGGCGAATTCACTATAATGAGTAAATGAGGTAAAAAAAAAGAGAAAAAAGAGCTATGAAAGTAGAAGCCATTTCGTTAAGAGAAATATAAATAGCAGCGACGCTAGGAAATTTAAATAAGAACAACTTTAGGAACTTATTGTTTGCACCAAAAATGGTCACAAACCCCAAGTGTAGTGAAAGCACCAGCGTATGAATACGAATCAACAGTACTCACACACAAATCACAGATCTAAGCAAGTAACAATCAGCAATCAAAAAATAATGAACAGTGACACACAATTTATAGTGGTTCGGCTATCTCCGGCCTACGTCCACTTCAAGGTTTTTATGATTTTATTGCTCGATGCTTGAAGATTACAATTTCGTATGTTCTATTACAACTGATTTGCTGAATTAAGTCTGAATCTAAGGCAGCAATGGTGATCTGGAGTAAATCTGGCAGAATCTGGGCGCTCTTTAGCTCTCAAAATTGTCCGACCTCTTTTCTGAATGACCAGGGGCTCTATTTATAGGTGTAGGAGGCTGATATTTCGCCTAAAATGAAGGGAGACCAGTTCTGGTACGTCAGGGGGCCCACATGCCCGCTTTATGGAAATCCGGGCCCACACCGGGATCGATTCGACCCTAGGTTCGAATCGATTAAGAAATTGTCCAATCAAGCTGAAATTTGGTGTGGACATTCTTCAACATGTGCTCAAGCTTCTGTGAAAATTTCATAGCATTTGGATGTGTAGATCTCAAGTTATGACCGATTCAATGTTGTATTTCTGGATGCAGCGTTCTGTTCGAATCGATTACGTTTGAATCGATTGCTTCGACTCGATCATGGCACGCGTGCTCGTGGTGATGTGGCGCGCAATCTTCGAGTCGATCCTCCTTTTTCTCCGAGTTTTACTGAGTCGTGGCCGGGGTTTTAGCTATGTAGACGTGGTGGATTCGAGGTGATCGATTCGAAGACATGCTTCCTTCGAATCGATCTGGGTAACCTTCAGTCGATTGATACGAAGACCCCACTATTTGAAGGGATTCGAAGGTGGGAACGTTCCCATGGATTCGGGCTATTGGATTCGAACAAAGGCTTGCTCAATCGAGTCGAAGCAAGGCGTATTCTGATGGGTTCGAAGCAAGGCTCGTCGTGATCGATTCGAGGCAAAGGCTTGATCGATGGATTCGAAGCTACGGTCCTTTTCATGGATTCGAACTATGTTCTCATGGATGGATTCGAACCAACGATGTCTTAAGTCAATTCGAACATAAGCCCTGCCGATGAATATAAAGTAAATCGAGTCGAACCAGGTGGAGTCGAAACTGATGGATTCGACTCATATGGGTGCGAACTCGAGGTTATGTTCTCTGCTTACTCCGATGATATCTTAAGCGTGCGACCTCGGATTGACTTGATATTTGGAACGTTGACTTTCACGGCTCTGCTTGACGTGTCTTGTCAATTATAGCCCGATCCGGACTCGGACAAAATTCATCGATATCCGTGGTGAACCTGCGATGCACAATCGATGTTCATGACTAGTAATCATTGATTTTCAGTTAATCTTTTGGGTATCTCGACTTTGCCAAAAGTTGGGATAACATTTTGCCCCCCAAAACATGCCTTTTTGGTAAAAGGCGTGTTTTGATCAGTCTTAAGTTGGATGCAGTGAGTTCATGTTTTACTCATAGCTTATAGCATTTTCAATCAAGTCCATGGCTGTTCGAAGCCGAATTGTTATCAATTTTTTCCAGTGGAAGTTAAGAATGAAATTCTACGGTCTCTCCGTACTATTGATGGTCACTCCGGACCCTTGTCAAACCCATTCTAGATTTAGCGATTGAATAGAAAGATCCTATTGCACTCCGGCGTTGCTTTCTATCCCTTGCACTCTGGCCCCAGCTAGGGCGTATAGCGATGTCTTGGTCGTTCTCGACCGATTATAGCCTCTCCGGGCTCATGCTGGATCCCATCCTGTCACTCTACGGTGAAGGGGAAACAACGTTAAGTGAGTCAATCCTGTCGCTCTCCGCCGAAGCGACTCACCTCCTGCACTTCGGTTCAGTGTATCTGAACATTAAGCGATGTCATGGCCTAAATCGTGGGCCGATCATAGCCTCTCCGGGCTCTTATCGAATCCTGATCCAATCACTCTCCGGTGAATAGGAAACGATTCTTAAGTGAGTTGATCCTGTCGCTCTCCGACGAAGCAACTCACTTCTTGCACTCCGGACCCCGCCTCTCCGGGTAAGGTCATAAAGCGATCATGTTTATATTGATATTTAATGTTCATCCTTTAACTCTCCGGTTAAAAGGTTTATTTTAATAAGTGTTTCTTTATTAAATTCAAATCCTAGATGTTCAATCTCAAACACCAGGAAAAACAAGACAATGCCTCTCCGGGCGGAGCGGTCTATTACCATCTCAGAGCATGCCTAGGGATCTCTCCGGTTCCCGTACATGAGTAAGTGGAATAGCCGTTTTATTTCGAAAATCAAATATAAGAAAACTAAGTGACCAAAGCTCATATCCTGAACTTGGCCCTTGCCATCGTGATCAGTTGATGACGAGTCGTGATCCCAATCCAGGATCAGCCCTGTTAGGTTGAGGCGGTAGTTGTTCGGGCCTGACCGCCGTTGCACGTTCTCTGACATATTGTGGCAATCTACCACTCCTGGCATGTTCTTCCACCTCATCCTTCAGGTGGCGGCATTCATCGGTAGTGTGCCCATCCAGCTCATGGAATAGGCAGTATTTTCCGGTTCTGCGTTCCCGCTCCGTGGGATCTCTCCTAGGTGGTTTTCGATACGGGAGTGCCCCCGAGTTTCAGTGTAAATTCATTCCAGTCCTGCCACCAAGTCTGTGTATTGCCTGAATCTGGGCTCTCGGAATTTCTTCCGTTTATCAGGACCATCATGTGCGTCATCCTGCTTTCTCTTTCCTTTGTCTGCCCTGGACTGTTCCCTGGTGGTTCCTTCGCCTTGTGCAACATTTATTTCCTGCCTCTCGGCTCGTGATTCCTCTAATCGAATGAATTTTTCAGCTTCATGGAAAAACTCTCCAAGATCTTGCGGTGGATCTTTAGTCAAAGAGTCTTTGAATTCGGTGCCTTCTCCAACTCCTGCCACCGCCGCCATCAAAATCATCGATGGGTCTGGGCGATCTACAGAAGTCACCGTCGCATTAAATCGTAACAAAAAATCTTTTATGGACTCTCCGGTCCTTTGTTTTATTGATGCCAAAGTCATCACGCTCTTAGGTCGCGTCACGTGAACCCTAAACTGCTTCATGAAGCAATCCACAAGCTCGCCCCATGTCTTGATTGATCCGGTTTCTAGCTGCCTAAACCAAAGCGCAGCCAAATCTGATAAGAATAAGGGGAAACATCGTGCCATCACTTCCTCGGATGCTCCCAGCACTTCCATGTGTCTGATATATCTGGTGATATGCATGGTCGGGTCTGACTTTCCGTCATAAGGATTCAGCGTTGGTAGTTTGAACTTCGGAGGGTTCCTTGCATTCCTGATATTCGGAGCGAACGGACTCCGACTAACTTCTTCCAATCCTCCTCCTGAAAACCCTCCTCTCATGAGTCGTCTCACTAGGCCGATCATTCTTTCATCTCCATCTAGGGGTTGCCCCCTTGTCATGTCTCTGTCTTGCCCTCCGAGTCTTGTAGGGAATTCTGGTACGTACTCTTCGGGTGGCTCGTTAGCATTTGTGTTGGCCCTAGCCGGTTGAGCTCCTTCCAAAGGTCCTTCTGCGTCGGATCTTGCGGGCCTGCCCCCAAGCCCTTGTTGATTGCCTTCTGGTTCTGCATTCTGTCCTCCGTTGGGTTCCATAGCCCTAGCTCCTTGTTCCGCACACAGCCGCTGTAGCTGGTCCAGGGTTCTGCGTCCCTGCAGCTCTCATCTGCTCGAAGAAATTCTGCAGCATCTCTTGTTGGCTTTTCATCATTCTTTCCTGCATTAAGTTATTCATCGCTTCCATCTCATCTCTAGTAATGTAGATCGAAGCTTGTCCTTCTCCAGCGCCAGAGGATGCCTCTTGACTTCCTGCCTGTTGGCTCCTCTCAGTTCTTTGTCTAGTTTGTCGAGTCATTGTAGAGTCAGATCTGAATCCTTAAAATTCCAAATCTAAATTTTGAATTTGGTGTAGCGGGTGCTGAGTTCAATTCTCAGTGAAAGCACCAAAGTGTTTGCACCAAAAATGGTCACAAACCCCAAGTGTAGTGAAAGCACCAGCGTATGAATACGAATCAACAGTATTCACACACAAATCACAGATCTAAGCAAGTAACAATCAGCAATCAAAAAATAATGAACAGTGACACACAATTTATAGTGGTTCGGCTATCTCCGGCCTACGTCCACTTCAAGGTTTTTATGATTTTATTGCTCGATGCTTGAAGATTACAATTTCGTATGTTCTATTACAACTGATTTGCTGAATTAAGTCTAAATCTAAGGCAGCAATGGTGATCTGGAGTAAATCTGGCAGAATCTGGGCGCTCTTTAGCTCTCAAAATTGTCCGACCTCTTTTCTGAATGACCAGGGGCTCTATTTATAGGTGTAGGAGGCTAATATTTCGCCTAAAATGAAGGGAGACCAGTTCTGGTACGTCAGGGGGCCCACATGCCCGCTTTATGGAAATCCGGGCCCACACCGGGATCGATTCGACCCTAGGTTCGAATCGATTAAGAAATTGTCCAATCAAGCTGAAATTTGGTGTGGACATTCTTCAACATGTGCTCAAGCTTCTGTGAAAATTTCATAGCATTTGGATGTGTAGATCTCAAGTTATGACCGATTCAATGTTGTATTTCTGGATGCAGCATTCTGTTCGAATCGATTACGTTCGAATCGATTGCTTCGACTCGATCATGGCACGCGTGCTCGTGGTGATGTGGCGCGCAATCTTCGAGTCGATCCTTCTTTTTCTCCGAGTTTTACTGAGTCGTGGCCGGGGTTTTAGCTATGTAGACGTGGTGGATTCGAGGTGATCGATTCGAAGACATGCTTCCTTCGAATCGATCTGGGTAACCTTCAGTCGATTGATACGAAGACCCCACTATTTGAAGGGATTCGAAGGTGGGAACGTTCCCATGGATTCGGGCTATTGGATTCGAACAAAGGCTTGCTCAATCGAGTCGAAGCAAGGCGTATTCTGATGGGTTCGAAGCAAGGCTCGTCGTGATCGATTCGAGGCAAAGGCTTGATCGATGGATTCGAAGCTACGGTCCTTTTCATGGATTCGAACTATGTTCTCATGGATGGATTCGAACCAACGATGTCTTAAGTCAATTCGAACATAAGCCCTGCCGATGATTATAAAGTAAATCGAGTCGAACCAGGTGGAGTCGAAACTGATGGATTCGACTCATATGGGTGCGAACTCGAGGTTATGTTCTCCGCTTGCTCCGATGATATCTTGAGCGTGCTACCTCGGATTGACTTGATATTTGGAACGTTGACTTTCACGGCTCTGCTTGACGTGTCTTGTCAATTGTAGCCCGATCCGGACTCGGACAAAATTCATCGATATCCGTGGTGAACCTGCGATGCACAATCGATGTTCATGACTAGTAATCATTGATTTTCAGTTAATCTTTTGGGTATCTCGACTTTGCCAAAAGTTGGGATAACACTTATGTTAGAGTAGTCTTTGTAATTTAGTTAGGAAAGATGTAGGAAATTAGAGGCAAAGCATAAGGAAATGGAAAATTTACATAAATATGTGCAATAATTGCGCATATCTTTTAAAAGTCTCCTTTATAGGATATTGGAAACTCCGCTAAGGTTGAAAGCGGAAATAACATGAATAGTAGGTAAATAATAGGATAGAAGTTATCATTTTTTACTCCAATTTTCATTTTTTTAAGTTATAGAAGACGTTTTGGGAAAATGGTTTGGTATGACAATTGAGTTTTTGGATGAAACAAGATAAATGTTTTGGGTTAAAAATCATAATTTAAAAAAAGTAAGTCTCTATTGTAGGAAGCCCTTAAAAGGGAAAGTTGGTTAGAATGCGAAAATTTTCATTGCTACTTTTGGAAACCAAGCAATTTTTGAAAAAGGTTTCTAATTTTATATTTTCAAAGATAATTTTCTTGGATTAAGTGCTTCAGGTTGTGGATTTTTAGTTTTATAAAAGATGGTGAAAACCAAACAATTTTTTTAATATCGAGTAGATATGGATGACTACTTAGGTAAGATGGGGTAAAGGTCAGGCCTATGAATAAAATAGCTACAAATGCTCGTGGAGTAGCAACAAGAAATCCCCGTAGAATATAAGGACTATTGGTACAAACCTAGGAATTTTTGATCAGACATGGGTGAGAGCCATAAGAAGAATCCTTAAAGGAATGTGGAATAATATCAACGTACACTTTTGCAATTCCTAGGGTATACTCGCTTGAAAGATCAAGGATAAAGGAAGTAAATACCAAAATTTGAGAATACTATCGAGAGATATTGATTGAAAAAAAGTTAGTAATATGATTGGAGAAAAGGGTAATGAGATAGCAAACACACATAAAGGATGATGGCAAACTCAAGGTTAAAGAAGGCAAGATAGGTGGTAAGAAAGTTATTCCACCAAATTAATTTTCCAAGGAGTTATTCTAAATGTGCATAGTACATATTTCTTACCTGCTATAGTGTGGTAATGCACAATTTATCTTATAATCGGGTGTAATAATTGAAGTAATGGATGGACCGTATTTATTAGAAGCCAAGGAGGCAAGTTAAGACACGTGGATTATAGTAGAATGACATACTAGAAATGTCCATCTTAAATGAGTAGGAGTGATACAGCCACAACATCGTCAAGACTAGTTGATGTTAAAGGGCAACTTCTAGTGATTGGTTCTTTTAGGTTATTTAGGTTATAATCATTAGTTGTTTCCCTTCAAATATTGAAAAAGCGTACGATATGAATATATTCTTATTTTATTACTATGTCGATTCTTTGGATGAGCTTTGACCGCTATATATAGTAGAAAACGGCGAAAATAAGGAAATCTCATAAGAACACTTATTTAGCGATTAATTTGTTAAGCCTGGAAGTTTATAAAATAAATTAGGAGATGAAGTTAGCAACTAGAAATAAAGAATTCCCAAATCCCAAAAACTTTGGAATTTTGAGGAAGAGTAAATTTTAGCAAGCGGAGGACAGGGAAGGGTTAATGCAAAGTCATGGAACACTATCCCTATGTCTTAAAAGATAAAATTTATAAATATGCTTGTGTGTTTTTTGTTGTTTTGGAGTAAAAGGAAAGGTTCCTCAAATCTAGGATTAACTGCGCAATGCTAGGACCAATCATATGAATTTACTCAGTGACTTAGCCCGATTACATTAAGATGAGGCTTGATTTGGAGAGGCAAATGCTTTTGAGAATTAATTTTGAAACTATTTTCAAGTTTGATTGGAAGGGGAAAAGGTTTTTTTATGGGAACCGAGAGAATTTTCTGATTTTCAAATGCCACATGCTTAGCGTAGGGAGGGTCGATTTGTTAATGAACACAATTTTTATTGTCCGACAATGGGTAACGGTATACAAAACATAGGGAATAACAAGGATAAAAGTTGTTTTAGCTTTGGAATTTCTATTTACATACTTGTTGATAGTGAACAAAGCTTTCGTTTAGAATAATTCCATTTTCATATCCAAATACAGACGTCCTTATGCAAATTTTACTTGTAAAAGTTGGAAAAGATTTGAGGGCAAAGAGAAGGTTCCAATGTACAGTAGAATAGATATCCAAATGAAGGATGGAAATGTAAAAATTTTCTATCTAAATCCTTCTTCGACTTAGGAGTATAGATTTAGAAAAACTGGATTTTCAAAATTTTGAATGTTAGAAATTGTGTATTAGGTATTGGATGGTGGGGATTGGATGCAAAATTAGTTGAACCATACTCCTGCTCACAGAAGTGTGGAAATTGCTGTGTGAAAACAAGAATTTTTGAATTTTGAAAACTTGCATATATATATATATATATATAGGACTTCCAGTATATGTAGGTTGTTTGTATCATATTTTCAAATTTTTTTTTAAAACGAATGCATTTATATAGGAGGCGCTGATTTAGATTTATTCAGCATGCACATCATATATGTTGTGATACACCGTGCACTGTGTAACAACCCAAAATTTTGGTCATTTGATTTTAAATGTTTAATTAATTGTAAATATTTAAATAATTGAATTTTGGAATTTAATAACTTATAATTCAAATATAAAAAATAATTAAATATTTGAATTTTGAATTAAATGTTAATTAAATGGATTTAATAATTTTATTCAACTCCTTTTAATTAATAAATAATATTGGTGAATTCAATTTGTAAATGTATTTACAAATATAAATGGATCAGATAAATATCAAAAAATTAAATATAATACGATATTTAAATCTGTGAAATTATCGTTTCGGATCACTATCTCGGATTTCGACGAAATTAGTTTCGTTGGAACCGTAATAGTGAATTATATTACGCCGTCGAATTTTATGGTGATCAGACGAATCGTTTCGTCCTGTGAGTTCGAAACTCGTAGAAATTAGTATCAGAAATTTAATATAATAATTGGGGTTGAAAAGCTATCTTCTGCATATGATCTAATTAAACCTCGAGACTAGTTCCATTGTGTTCAGAATAGGGGTATAACATATAGAAAGCCAAGCAGCACGTCTCGTTTGGAGTCCAAGATTTTCAGACGTTATATGGCTTGATAGTTTAAAATTAAATAATATATATATATTCTCTTTATCCAGCCATGGTTACCCATACCCTAGCCATACCACACACGTTCAAACCCATAACCTTCCCTCCCTTATACATATTCACATTTCCAAAACCAGAGAATACGTGGTATGTATATATATTTTTAAAATCAAAGCATCCTCATCGAACGACCCTTACCGTTTTCTCCTACAAGAGGCCGCTCTGGCCTTCGACCCCAAAAGCAAAAGTGTAGAGCTCGATCCCACGAAGCCAATCAATGGTTGGATCGAGCCATGATGAGGCGAGATAGCCAAACTTTGGCCCTGACCAAAGCAGCTTGGGTTCGTGATTTGGGGATGAACGGTGATTGGCGGCAGTGGCGCATGTGGCGGGCCAGGGGGGGCGATTGACCGGGGTCGGTAGCATGGCGGTGATTGACATTGCTAGGTCGTTATCTTTTTGCTCGTTTGTGCCTGGAGTTGTGTCTGGGGAAGAAATATACATGGGGAAGAAATATACATAAAGGAATTGTAATTAAGTTAATTATTTAATTAATTAGCCAATTAATTCGTCGAATGATCATTAACTCGTATCTTGCTCATACGAGGTCAGATTCGAACATCGTTTTTTGCGTTGGACTCATACCACCGAGATCTATGCTATGGAGTTCGATTGAACGATATTAGAGCTTGTTGTAATTTATGCTAAAATCGGACGACGTTCGGTTTAGTCCAAAATCGGAACGTTTCGGTGAAAACTGAAAATCAATGTGATTTTTAACTCACACTAAATTTTATTATATCATATCAATGATGTTATTAATGTTTATTGGTTGCTTGGATGTTAGTAAAAATTGCTTGGGAAAATCTGTAAAGAGACTATGAGGCATTTCTCGCCAATAATTATTCATTTACATCATTACGCTGCTATGTTGATGGTTAATTATAATAAATCCTGATATTCCATTTAATTTGTTAAGTGTCATTATAGCAATTCACTATATCGTCATTTATTAACTTTCATTCTTGAAACCCTATCATATGAACTTGAGCTTGTGTTTTCGCTAAACATAATATTAAAATTCATTAATCATTTTGATTAATGATAATTTAAAATAATTAACCATTTCAACTAATGATTTTGAGATTAATTAACCAATTTAATAAATGATGTTTAAAATTGGTTTATCTTTGATTTATCATAACTAATGATTTCTTGAGTTTAATTAAATATTTTAATCAATGATAATTGAAATTAATAATCATTTTAATTAATGATATTTCAAAGTAATTAACCATTTTAATTAATGATGTTTGAATTTAATTGAATCATTTTAATTAATGGTATTTGAAATGTGATAAATCATTTTTACTAATGATGATTAATTATGTTTAAGTTTTATTAATCATTTTAGTTAATAATGTTTAAGATTAATTATTCATTTTAATTAATGATTATTCGAATTTAATAAATCTTTTAACATATAATATTCAAGTTAATTAATTGATTTAATAAATGAGTTTAAAGTAAATTAACTGATTTGTTTTAAGGATAAATTACTGATATAATGAAAGTGTTTCGGAAATAATTAACTATTTTATATAAAGATAAATGATTTGTCTATTAAAATAAAATCTGGATACTTGCCAACGATCACATAAATTTTTTGACAAGATAAGGGAAAAGTTTAGGTAAGTTAAAAGGAATTGGAACTCGATTATTGAGATGTTAAGTTGGATAATATCCTGGGTGTCGATCTGATGTTGGTTTAGGCCTTCAGGGTTGAGCACTTGGAAAAATTATTCTCTCAAGTTTTATAATCTGGAACTAATTCTAATGGGAAAGCACGTGGTTAAGCAATTAATTGAATGCAGCTTAACAATTCGGTATATATTTGAGATAATAAATATTGTTTTAAAAATTTATAAATGAGAAAATCCTCTAAAAGGGATTATTTATAAATATAGCTAAGTGTGAATTGTTTTCGGGTTTATAGTAAACAATGTTTTAATGACATTTGCATTTGATCCTTCTTTTAATACACTTAGTATTATAAAATTTATCTTATAAAAGAACGGTTTTAAGGAGTATTTCTAAAAATGTTTTACCAATACTATAATATGGAAATCAAGCACAAGTTAAATTCCTTTTAAAAAGAAAAAGTTTGATTCGTTTATGGAAATGAATTATTTCTATAAAGCGAATCACTTATATGAAAACGATTTGTTTATATAATTAGCACTAAACATCAAAGTAGTAGACTTGTCGCTATTTCGAAAGTTAAGAATATCATGAGACATGACTTTGAGGTAACACTACCTTGACTTGTCCGGTATTATTGTTAACCAAGAAATAGTGCGTTTGAATTCAATGATTGGTGGTAAGTATACCAGATTTAATTTCTATATACGATCATTTTATATCTCCGATAGTCAGTTTCTCTACTATTGGTTACTTCAGCTTCTTTATTATCGTCATTCTAAGACTATTTATTACTCCATTGAGCTTTGTTATCCTTTGTCGGAAATGACTAAATCCAAAGAGCTTGGGGGCGTCTAGCTATGTGCGTTTGCTCCCATTAGGGTATTTCACATCTCATCTGGATATTTGCATACCGTCACGTGAAAAATGGTTTGAGTTTAGATGTGAAATATTCGGATTCTCGGGAAGGTTTAGCAGGGTCCGGCTGGTACTTTTCCTGAGGAGGTCACCGAGTATATGACCCGCTCAAGAGTATATTACTAGAGGTATACTTCAAAATGGGCCGCACTCTCCTAGTCATTTGTTGGAAAATTTTCCTTCCTTATTGGATTCGAATCCTTGAATCTATGTATCTTTAATTTGTCACGAGAAGAGTCAACCACTCAAGTATTGATTTAATCCATTATATCAAGTTGGACTGTTACCTTATTCTATCCATTCTATCAAGTTCGGATTGTCACCTTATTTTGTCCATTCTATCACCTTTGGACAGTTATCTTGTTTTGTCCATTCTATCAAGTTTGGACAGGTATCTTGTTTTATCCATTCTGTCTAGATTGGATTTTGCTCAGATTATTTTCATTCTGCCAAGTCTGTTTTTAATATTATATATGCCCTTTCTTATTTGGATTTGTTTCCAGATGTTTATTTTTGCTCTTGCATGTATGGATGTTATTCTTGTGAGGTAAAAACTCGTTCCGCGTTAAAGGCGTGGTCTCACAGAACTTTTATATGATCCACATTATTCGAGTTATCTCACACTGGTATTTCCAGACTGATCCGGGTGTTATTTTATTATAATGCTCGGGTCAGACCGAGTATTTTCTTAGGCTCGCTTTAGGGTTATGGAGATCTTGGAGGGGAGCTGGGGATTCACCTATCGTAGTATTTTATTTTTTGCTGTATTATATAGTATCCCTATCAACATTTGTAAAGTCAGGGTTTTATAACTGACCAGTTGATAAGGTTTTGTTTTTAACCCTGATTTACTCTGCATTTTTGGAGTGATCCGTCCTTGTTATATTATATGTTGTCGATTCCACTGTGAGACTCTATTTTTCTCTGTTCTTTGTTCTTTTTCTTTTCATTTACCCTAACAATCTGCCATTTTGTCGATTGGATGCATGACATTGGAACACAATGGAAGTGTTCGGTGTCGACTACCCTAACAATCTGCCATTTTCTCATTTCTTCTCTAAAAAAAAAAAACTGACCATCGACCACATACCACCCCAACTCGACATTAGACCCACAATCGCAAGCTCACTGACTTCTACTTCCAGCCGCACCCAAACTTCTACAACTTGCCAATTAACCATTCCCTGTTCTACACTTCAAAGCATGTCACGATCGCCTCTGCAATCTCCAATTCGACAGCCTACAGTCTAAACCCCCAAATCATCAGTAGTCAAGCGTCACGCAACCATCGAACGACCTCCCTCTCCGAAGCCAAAACCGAGAACTCGAACACTTCAAACCCAGATCGACGAATCGCGACATCCACCGCATCTCCAATTCTCCAAATCGAACATCACAACAGCCGCCTCTTTCTTTTGATAGTCGAAATAGCTAGCAACAAACTCGCGAACCTTTGTGCGTTTGGATTTTGAGTTCGATTTTGCAGAGAAGTAGGATTTGGGTCTTGCATCTTCATTTGATTATTTGTTTTATAGAGAAGCAGGATTTCGTTTTTTTTAGAGAAGTGGGCTTGTGAACATTTCTATTAGGCCGGAGATAGTTTTATTGTTGTGGGCTCGTGAACAAGTAGGCTGAGTTGTTTGTTTATTGAAGAAGTGTCAAAATTTTCTTAGTTCCTTTCTTAATTTTTTTTTTAGTAAAACAGTACTTTCAAGTTTCCTTTCCAAAACAAAAATAAAAAAAATTTCAAAAAAAAAACAAAAAACCAAAGAGTCTCTTCCAAAAAAAACGGGGGTTGTTTTTAATTTGTTTTGTTTTTCATTTATTTTAGTTTCTTCTTCGATATAAAAATAATCTGTGTATATATCTTTGGTTTTTACTTTTCAGGTTGCCAAAGCAGATAGGAAAAGTGCTTGCTTCGCTGTGCTTGCCAAAAAATAATAATTGCGTGCTTGCTTATAAATAACTTTTGTTGCTTTTTACTCCTATTTATTTTTTTTAATTTCTTGCATTGTTGATTGCTTGCATTTGCATTTGTATATAAAAAAAAATAAAAAAAAAACATTAAAAAAACAAACAAAATTTCAATCATAGTTGCATTGTTAATACACGTTTATTTTCTGCTTTGCATTACATCTTAGATTTTGTTAATAATAACGGTTAGACATCGGTAACATTTAATTGTATATTAACAATTTGTCTTCTTTGAACAATTTAATTTCTTGGTGTCTAGGCTACGGCAGAGCAAAAATCAGTTATAAATATTACGATGATTCGTAAATATTATACTGAATTGTTTCTCTGAAGGTACTTAAACCTTCGGCTGCATTGCTACGGTGATTCATGGTGCACCGATAACTCCTGCCCGTTACCTGGCTGAGAACTATCTTGTTGATTTAAGACAAAGTGTGATTATACAATTTTGTGTTAACTTAGGATAAATAATTTGTAATTAAACCTTGTATTCATTTAGTTGCATTAGTTCATGCATATTTTAAAACAAAACAAAAAAAATTCAAAATCCAAAACTAAAAAAATTTGTAAATATTCCTTTTCCTTTTCAGTTTTTAAATCCTTTTTCTTTGAAATTTCAAAAATCCAAAAAAAAATATAAAACCTTTTTAAAAACAAAAAAAAATTGAAAAATAAAAAACAAAACAAAAATCAATTTTCCATTTTGAAAAATAAATTCTATTTGTACATATTTTTCCTTTATAAAAAAAAACCCAAAAACACTCTTGAAAATGTCCGAGTTTCCCCACTCATATGAATTTTACAATAGTTGTGAAAATCAATATAATCCAAATGATTTCACTCTAAATTCGTATGGATATTTTAACACCAATTATTGTTTAAACAATTCGAATTTTGAACAACAAAGTTTTCAAAACGATGAACAACCCTCGAATCTCGAAAATAGCATTTCATCTCTACTTGAAATCTCTACACAACAAAATCAAATGATAAATGATTTGTGTAATTCATATTTGTGTAACAACTCGAGTCAAGGATTTCAAAATTTGAATTCAATTCAAAATTCAAACGATTTCTATTATAACCCATGCCAATTCAATTTCGAACTCCAAAATGAATTTCAAACTCAAAATGAAAATGGAAACAATTTTTCAAACGAATTTGGCAATGGGAATAATCTTAACCACGTTACGATTGAAAATCTTTGTTCTCAACAATTTCAAAGTGAAAATCCTCATGTTAATAATTATAAATTGGATTTTGTTGAGCAAATGAACGAAATTTACAATGTTCATACGAATTCGTTGTTTGAAACATATACGAAACAACGTGAAAAACAAAATAAAATTCCAATGTGTGACGAGTCAAACAATAATCCATCTTTTACCCAAATCGACGATTTTCAAATAACAACTTTTGAAATTGAAAATAACGATCTTAACGAAGTTGTTGAAAATTTGGTGATTGACTTGGATTTCAATTCTTTTGAGGGTGAGAAACTCGATTTAAATTTCGATCTTCCTTTTTCTGAAAATTTGAATACAACAACTTTGAATTTTGAATATGATTTATGCAATAAAGTTGTTAATAATCCAACACAGGAAGTCGAATTTAACGAACACGAGTTTTATGGACTTTTTGAAATCGTTAAACTCTAATGGGGAAGATTTAAATCACCATTTCAATTTTGAAATCAATAATTTTGAAAAATTTGTTGATGATGAACTTGACTTTCAACTTGGTGATAATAAATTTGAATTTCAATCAATTATTCTATCAACCCCGAAAATCATTGAAAACAAAACAAATCGTACGATTTTTCATAAAACGACATTCGTTTTTCCAAATCAACATTCAACTTTGAAATATTTTAAGGTTTGGTTTTCCGAGCTTAAGCTGTGTCTCGCATATCTGACGAGACAAATGAATCGATCTTTGGAAGACCGTTTCATTTACTTTTTGACGGCATACTTTCTCATCTCTTGTAAATAATCGTCCTTTCATGTAAATATAGGATTTTTATTTTTATTTTTCTTCTTTCTTCTTCCACTTGGGTTGACTGTGGGGACACAGTCAAAATCAAGTGTGGGGGGAGACTCATCATCATTTTTTAATTTTTCTTTCCAAAAATTTAAAAAATAATCTAAAAAACAAAAAAAAAACCAAATTTTTTTTAAGCATTTTTGATTTATTTTTAAAAAGAAACACTATAGGATAAATATATGGTTTTGGTTAATTAAATTGAAATTTTTGAAAATTTATTTGTCTTAACAAAAATAAAAATGAAGTTTGATTAAAAATAACAATGGTTTAACTAGTATATAGGAAGATTCATACGTGTTAATTATGAAATATATCCCAATTGAAAATCTTTGTTTTAAAGAGTGGTTGATTTAAAGTAAAGATATAACATTTTTTTTGTCTTTAAAGTTAAATAGTGCTAAGATAATTTTGCAAAACTCTCTCTTTCAAAAAAAAAACAAAAAAAAAACAAAAAAAAAACTTCTTGTATATATGTATATATTTTTTAATAAACACCTAGAGTCATGTGTTCACACTCGTGTGTTCACTCGCCATGCTCTGTACCCTTCTCACGTAAGCCCGAAAGGCAGTGCACGATCGGTATATCTGGCCTCAGTTTATCTGAGTTAGGTGTGTATATAAAAATTATTTTACTAATAACGCCTACAGTCAATAAGTGTTCACACTTGTGTGTTCACTCGCCACGTTCTGTATTCCCCTCACATCAGTCCGCAAGGCAGTGCATGGGTAATATATCTGGCCTCAGTTTATCTGAGTAGGCATATGTAAATATTGTTAATATCAATAAAATTTTCAAAAGAAAAAAATGGAGAGAGTAAGCAAATGAAATCCAAGCACTATTTTAACTTATTTGATTTGACTTGTTATTGAAAAGAAATGAAAATACCACTTTGAAAAACTTTGATAATCAACTAAGGATCCATTTCAAATTACACTGTGTTATCAACCAAAACAACGAATTAAACTATTGTCTATTTGTTATGATAACTTGATTTTTGTTGGAAATTTTGACATGTAAATGACTTAAATTTTCAAGATAATAACCAAATCTATATTTAACTTATTTGTGTTAATTTAAAAATAAATCTTCATTCGTAAATATTTTCAAAAACTTGCATTCATCTCTTTGTAAATAAATCTTGCATTCATCCTGCATTTGGATTTTGTGGGTAGTATCCGCTGAAAACCCTCACGAGACAACACTCGTCCTACTGGGGATACCCAGAGGTTTAACGGTTTGTTGCATACGCTCAATGCAATCGTGCTCCCTACGAAAACAGATTTATCTTACTTTTCCTTTATTCGAGGACGAATAAAAAGATAAGTGTGGGGGTATTTGATGTGCATGTAAATGTGCATATTTTTACCACCATATTTAATCTATTTAAATTAAATAAATGATCATATCGGGTATTTTAACTTGTTTAAACCAAAATTCAAATTATTTGAAATTGTCACATATTCATCTTCATATAGGGGCAAAATGGTCATTTTAATGCATTTATTAAATTGTGAAAATTTACTTGGAATTTTCTATGTTGTTTTTTTAGAAAATTTGGTGAATTTTACAAGTGGTTACATGATGATATATGCATGCATAAGAGTGAAGAGAACAAATGAAGATGGAAATAATTCAAAGTGAAGATAATGGAGGACCCCACCTACCCACCTACCTTAATGTACAAATTAGAGGCTAATGCACATGCTTATGGAATTAATGGCTTCATGTACACTTAAATGAGGATTATTTGAAGCTAATGATTACTTGGCCTCCACACTTCCTAAGAGGGTATTTTGGGCATTCCCCAAAAATATGAATTAGGGTTTAACACTTGTATAAATACTCCATATCTTCATGTAACCCCCTCCTCTCTCTCTTAGTTCCTCTTAGTTTTAGTTTAGGCTCAAAATAAAAAGAAAAGCTCTCTTTCTTTTCATGGCTACTTAGTCATTTCTTCTTTTATGTAATTCCTTTTTTATGCAATGTAATTATTGTTTCCTTTTAATTATATGTTCATTTCCTTTCATGCTAGTAGTGTAGATTTTCTTTTATGCAATTAGAATAGTTTTATTTCATTTAGCTTTCATTTTGCCTTCTTTTTGCTTTCATGTTGCAAGCTACATTTGTTAATCAAATGACAAATATTAGAGGCTAAACCCCTTCAATTTAGGGGTAATGAAGCTCTCTAATTATGTAGCTTCAACTATTTGTTAATTCATGCTCTCTTTTTGTGCTTAATGAAGAATGATTGAAGTGGTTTAATTGTTGTTTTTGCCTTGAATTTGATAGTCTATATTGTTGCAATCACTAACACAAATGCCTCTTCATTAAAATATGATTATGGCAAAAGAAAGTGATTTGAAATTAAAATTTGATGGTCTATATTTCTAATCAATAGTTAATAGGCCATACTTAAAATAGATTTCATTTTCATTTTCATTGTCAAATTTCATAAAAGTTAGTAAGTGGTTTAAGGGGTGTGTTATAGTTTGATGGCTTATGTTGGCTAATCAATAGCACAAATATGTCATACTTATGATAAACACATCAATTAAAGCACTAATGACCAAAAAAGAGAGATTATGATTTCATATGTGTTGAACTACATGATCTAGAGAGTGGATTTATTCTCTAAATTGTCATTTAACTCTTATATTTGCATTTCTTTTCTTTTAGTTAGTTAGTTAATTCTCTAATTCTCTAGCTTAACTTTCACTCGACTTTGGTTTAATTTGATTGAATAGAATTTTTAAAATCATTAATCCCCTGCGGATCGACCCGTATTCGCCACGTACTACAAGTGTACGCCGTGCGCTTGCGGTTATTTTTAATATCAATTCATTCGACGGTTTTCTAAACCGATAGAATTTCCATCGACGAACACGGGTCATCACACACTGGTACACGGTTGGCTGTAAAATTGATTGTACACTAATTGGTTCGATAGTTTAGAATGGTTGCATGCTACGTTACATGATCCAACCCTTGAGGAATTTCAAAGACAATATTCTTTTAAGGGGAAGAATGTAACACCCGTAGAATAAAAAATAATTAATAAATAATTATTAAGGCTCAAAAATAGTATTTGAGAAAATATCAAAATTTGGCCATGGAACTTGCACCATTGTGTTCGTGGCAATTTTCCAAGCAACTTTCATACATAGAGTTTTGCGATCAGAGTTTGGACGAAGAAGTTGTTAGCGTTTGAAGTTTTCAAAACAAAATAATAAATGGGAATAAAAAGGAAATACATTATATCAACTGCATGGACCCCACCGATCAACCCCCTACTTGGGCCGGTCGACAGCTAGTAGTCGACTGCCTGTACGGGAGTTATCGATCAGTCAAAGAGTGGCAGCTAGGGTTGAACCTTAGCCGAACGGATCAGATTTAATTATTTTAAATCTAACGGATACGATTGCTTCGGGAACCTATAAATACAGGTCTGATCCATCACTATTCTTCTCATATTTTCTGATCAACGCATCGGAGCTCTGCCATTTTCCTTTCTCCACAATTTTTATTAATTATAATATATATATATATACATATATACACATACATATATACATACATACATATATATAATTGAAGAAGGGCATAAACTAAAAGAAAAGGAGTGAATCGATTCCACGAAAGAAGGTAATTTCTATAATTATAAATCTATATTAACCTTAAACTCAAATCTATTCTTAAATCTATAATTCTAATAGTACTTATATATATACCTTGCTATACATATTCTTTTGAACTAAAATGGAAGAGGAGTCAAATTAAAGGGATGAATTCGGATTTGGAAGATCTGAAAAGCTAGAAAGTTGGGTATAAAATTATATGATTTATATATAAAATTGAAATTTATATTATTGAGTGTTATTTAATTGTTATGCCTATGCAAGATCTATGGAGTTGTAAATTTAGAAAGAACGTATTCAATTGAAATTTCCCCTATATATTATGTAAGTTGGGTAATTGGAATATGTATGGTATTTACACCATGATCTGGAAATTTGAAAATCAATCCTTTAATTTTTTTAAAGTAGAATGCAGACAAAATTGCAAGATTTATTCCAGATTTATGGTAATAAGATTGTAAATTGTTGGTATTAATTTAGATTGCCCTAATTTGACTTGGAATGTGAATTTATATGTTTTAATTTATTAAGAGCATTGTTGGTACAATTTAGTTGTATCTATTTCCTGGTAATTTCCATAAATTATCTAATTCCACAACCACGTATAAAAAGCGCGCCGTTTGAAATAATAAGGGATACGCCAAAAAAGAAAGAGATTTGTAAAGTATGGATGTTCTCCTCCGTAGTTTGCACCATCTATTTCAATAAAAGAAAAGAGATTGTTCCCTGTGATTTCAAATGGAGCAAAAGTCTCACTTTAAGATAATTTGTGAAAAGTTATAATGGTAATCCTTTTTGGAAATGATAACTCTAATAAATTAAAATGTGGAAATTAATGTTCTTCCCAAAATGTACATATAAGTATATGTTTTAGAATTCCTAGGCATTGGAATTAATGTGTTAGGAATAGAAATACACATACACATATACGTATAACCGCATATACTGATTAATATATACACATATAGCGTAATATATGTCGATATTCGTATTAGTTATAATTAGGACTAGTTATTAGTAGCATAGTAAATCATAGGACAAGGAGGTTGAAATGGAAAATGAGATAGTAACTCCAATATTAATAGGGCAGTAAATGTGCATTAATAGGAAGTTAAAGGAATTAAATGAGGACATAAATGCATTTAATGAGACTGATCAAAGTATTTAATATGACATTTATAGGGAAATGAAATAGCCATAATAGGTTGAACTAGAACAAATAAATAAATATCATTAGTGATTATCGAATTTGAATGATAATAACCATTTATTATAGACAATTGACGTTTATGGGACATAAGAGAAATAGAGAATATACGTAATAAGCATATAAGATAGGGATATGTTCATGGCGAATACGATAGGAAATACTAGGAAGCAGTATAATGTTTATAGCAGGAAATTATATAGCTCCAATAATACATTTAGAATGGATGAGAATTAGTGGGCCTAGCCCAATATTTAATCCTAGAATAATTAGTTTGGTTTAGAATAGGTTGAGATGCGAGTTCAGAAGAGTTACACCATAGAAGTCTACCCTTCACCTAGAGGCTACCAGGAGTTGTGTATACTTACTACTGATGTGGGACATCTTCAACCATAGAACTCGTGGGGAAGGGATATGTGTTTGCATATAGAAGTGGGAAAATATACCAAGGATTTGCCTCAGATTTAAAGTATTAAATAGCTCACCACCTTTAGGGATGCCAAGGTGATTCCTTCAGGGTGAAAGTTATTAAATGGTCGTTGGCTCTGCCTCCTCCCTATATAAAAAGTCTTAAATAATCTATGATGGTACCTAATAGGAAAATGAGGTCTGCTTCATTTCTAGCAAGATGTATTAAGTAGGATTTAAGTAGCAGGGTTGGCGTATAGGCTATGACCACCAGCTGTCGTTAGCAAAGACTTGGATTATACATGATGGATTTCACTTCCTGCTAGTGTAGAATCCGTATGTGATATGCAAAGAACTCATTATTTAATTTGTTGTTTGTCTGTTGGAGGTAGGCTAATTAACCTTTAGATAAGTCTTTGAGATGCATTAGTAATACAAAAAATTAGACTATAAAGCTGTGTCTAGGAGTCGTCGACCTTCATAGCTAAGGGCCGGTTGACTAGCGATTACATTACGGTGGACCTGCTTTGGGGTTGAGGTATTAAATGGCCGCCGGGTTTGCCTCCTCCCTATTTAAGAAGTATTAAGTGGCTGGGATTTTCTATGGGTAGTACAATGATATATGTATATAGTTATATATTGGAGAAGGTTAGATATATCATACGCATGGATGGAATTCCATGGAATAGTTGTGAATAATGGCCATAACACTTAGAAATCAATCGACTTAAATTAGTGTTATGGATAAAGTATGAAATTTTCCAGTCACCAGAAAGTTGCCCTAACCCCCCTCCTCATTGCAACCCACATGATAGATTTAGAAGGACATATTACAAGTGCAAGATGGGAACGGTATATGGTGAAGCATCTTATTCATGCTCGGCGCTGGCAAGCAATCAGATATTAAATGAATAATATTGATTCCAAGGTAGTAGTCTTAGTCAGCATATATGTTCTATTATATTTTACTATTCCGCTGCGAGTTCATTCTATGATATACTTATGTTTATTACAGTTTACCAAAACCAATGATCTGTATCCTAATGGACTTGGGTTTCGATTTAGTTAAAATTCGGGTTTGTTAAGGTGTTGGTTGTTACAATATTATATACCCTTTTAAGGTCGAATTTGATACACATTTTGGCCTTTCCTTTTTTCTTGAAGTATCTTAAAAACTCATCAGCTATAAATATATATTCCCTAATATTTCTATTGGGTATGAAGGCTGATTGTTTTATGCAATTAGAAAAGGCAAAAAGTGCTTAATTCCGAAGATAATTATTTTTTAACTACTCTATATAGTACATTAGCATAAGATATTGGACGACAACTAGTAATTTCTTGTGGCTTATCTTTTTTAGGTATCAATGTGATGAAATTGTGGTTCATGCCCTTTGCTAGTCCTCCTGACTAGAAAATATCAGTTATTGCCTGAAACATTGTTTCCTGATGCATATCCTAATGCAGTTTGAAATATTTTGAGGAAAAACCATCAGGCCTTGGACTTTTGAGTCATCAATGGAGAACAGGGCGACTTTAACTTTAGAAATAGTAATTGCACCAGATTAGTATTTCTTTTCTTCGTTGTTTATGATCATTCTAGGCTGTATATGTGGAAAGTGAGCTCTCCTTGGGCCATTAAATAAGTTTGAATAATAAGAAATAGCATGTTCAGCTATTTTCTTATTATCAAAAATATATTCACTATCAGAATCTAACAATGCTTGGATTCCGTTTCTATGTCTCCTCATTGCCATTTTTGCATAAAAAAACTTTGAGTATGTATCTCCACTTTGAATCCATGCAATTTTGCTCTTTTGCTTGTTGCTTTCACGCTGAATTTGAAGCTGCTATTTTATTTGGATGTTTAGATGCAGTATTTTTTCATAATAGCTTTCTTCTTCTAGATTAGCGTCCAGTTGAATGAATGCATTGTTGTACTCTTCTTCTAGTTTATGTAATGAGTTGCTTCAATTTCTAGTTCTATTGCACTAGTTCAAGTTTCATTTGGTAGTTTGTAGTTTGTTGATTAATTTGTAAAATGTAGTACCCCATATTGTAGTTTCAAGTCCATCTATCACACATTCAAGGTAACCATCAAGTTGGTGCCATGTATTAACATATCTAAAAGGCTTTCCTTTTATTTGCTGCTTATGGTTTGAAAATTGTATCAATATTGGGGTATGATTCGTATGAATGCTAAAAGAGATGGCATTACAACTGTTACTAAATTTAAAATTTTAGTTAGAAATTCATAGTTGACCAATACTTTGTTAATGCTCGTTGCCATGCCTCTCTGTCTCCAAGTATATCTGCAGCCCTGTAAACATGTTTCAACTATACCACATGTTAGCATATGGTTTTTAAAATTATTTATATAGGAAAATGATATTGGAAGTCCTCCTCTTTTATCCTTTAGGCTTGAAACATTATTAAAATCTCCCATCATTATCCATGGTAGTCCTATAATTGAGGCATTGAGACATAAATACCGCCAAAGTTTCTCTCTAACCCTAAAAGTTACTTCCATATACAAAAGTGAACACACATTCTAGACCCCCTTTATTTGTCAAACGCAAAGTAACGTGTTGTTCACTTCTATCTAGACGATTAAATAACCAAATGTTTGTATCAACAACAATTAAAACTCTTCCTTTGCACCCCATATCACTATTGTGAATAGTTACCCAATTCATAGTTAACTATGTTTGGAATCCGGTAATATTTCTGGTGTCTAACTTATTCTCCAACAAACCCAGTACAATGAGTTTGTGGATATTCAGAAGTTTGAATGCATGATGTATCTTACCATCTGCATTCATATCCTTGGCGTTTCAAGACATGATATTCATTTAATCCGAGTCGAGCTCCTTGTTCTTCTTTTAGGAGGAGCTGTATTATTCTTTTGGGATATTTTCTCATGAGTCTTTGAATATGTAGGATTTGCATTTAGCCATGAGAAATATTAATATTAGGTTCTTCATATGTTGGTATTTCTTGTATGTTTTATGCTAAATTTTCTTTGAATTGCTGGTTTCCATCTTCGAAAAATTCATCAGCTGGACTATAGTTTTCATCACCAGAATTTTCACTCTTAACATCTTCTACTATCACTCTATCATAATCTGGTTTGGATCTATCTTCATCTACATGTCATATTTCAGGTGGAATCACGTTCTCTAGTTGCTCTGCTATGTCAGGATCATTATGGACTGCTGCACTTGAAGATGAAGGAAAATTATCATCGGTGTTAAGTCAGTCAAATTTATTTCCCAATTGGATATCTGTTGTAATATTTGTTGCGTTGTAGTTATCCACATTTTGTTTTCCTTTTTGATCAATGTTATTACGCCTCTATTTTTCGACACTTATACTATCTGCATGTTTGAGGGGGGGGGGGGGGGGGGGATGCAGACTCCCCATGGGACTGTTTCTCTTCATTTGTGTTTGCTCAATTTAGATTCTGATTTGTATCACTAACTGATTGCTCAGGTTGCCATTCCTTTGTAGTGTTAATAGTACAATGTTGTTCATTATGACCATATAATTTACATGCCGAACAAGCTTTTGGTTTGTACTCATATTCAAACATCACATAGTCAATGTAGTTATCAAATCGTTGAATCTGAACTTTTTCTGGATAAGTAAATGATGCTTCTACTTCAATAATTACATGGCATAATTCATTCGTAGTTCTTTTGTATTATTGCTTTCCTTCTTAATAGGATTGCCAAGAGCACTTGCAATACGACTAATTCCTTCCTTATTCCAATATGCTAAGTTGAGAGATCTTTATATCTAATCCATATTGGGATGATGTAAAATAATCTCTTGCCAATTTCAAATCCACATTCCACCTTTAAGAATAACAATTTTTGAGTCGAAAGTGTATGGTCCTTCTTTCATTACTCTGTTAAAGTCGTTAGTAGAATAAAACTTCATAACTATGAAATCATTAGATTTGTAGAAAATCTCAAATTCAGACTCTGTTTGTTTTGTCCGAAAGATTAAAATATTCATAGATCGCTCTTCGTCCCATAACAAATGCTACCGTTGTATTAGCTGACTTTCCACTGTTGTCATTAATAACTGAATCGGGCTTGTAAACTACAGATCTACCTTGATTTCGAACTCGTGCAATAAACTGGAGATCTGAATCATTTTCCACCAAATTGAAAGACCAAAATTTCTTAACTGCTTCAGCCCATGTCTTTTATCAAATAGCCATAACCTTGTTGTTGTGGAGATTGAAGTCTGGGCGTGATCTGAGGTTGAATCCGGTAGTTTCGATGGAGGTTTCTCGCTGTTAACTTCTCTTGCCTGAGAAGCCTATTCTGTCCCCCACACACATGTTAGTTAATACTAATAATTAATTATTATTATTAAATATAAATATATATATATATATATATATATATATATATATATATATATATATATATATATGTGTGTGTGTGTGTGTTAGCACCAAAATTGATCACTAACCTCGTTTAGAAAGATTGTGTAGAGATATAAGTGATGAAAGTAAATTAAACAGAGAAGACAATGCTAATTTAAATGCAGAAAGTAAGAACACCAAATTTATAGTGGTTCAGCGTAATTGCCTACGTCCACTTTGAGGTTAAACTTTATTGATCTTCCTTATAGTTGATTACAAATACAATTCGTGAATCAAATGCTTGAATGAAGTTGTTTAAGTAGAGAGGATGAGTCTTGAAAATGGCAGAGTCTCCCCGTGTTCTCTCTCCCAAAAAGGATCCCTATCACTGTGACCCTGCCCCTCTATTTATAGACAAAGATGGGCTGGACTTCCCAAGTGGGCTGATGGCCGAACGCTCCAGCCCGAGTACAGTGGTCGCTGCATGCCGAGCAAGGTTTGCCGAACGCTCTGATGCCGAGCAGTCCTTTCTGTGCCGAACGGTGTGGTTTGATGTTTGGAAAGTGCAGGATGTTAGTCAGTCGGCCGAACGCTCCTCTAGACGCCGAGTACTTTTGTGCCGAGTACTTCTGATGCTACCGGGTACTACGCCAAGTACTCATGTATGCCGAACCACATATGCTGCCGAGTTCTCCTTGATGTCGAGTGCTCTCATATGCCGAGCAGCCTTGATGCCGAGCAGTCTTGATGCCGAGCACTCTTGTATGCCGAGCAGTCTTGATGCCGAGCATTGGTTGACGCCGAGTGCCAGTTGACGCCGAACACTGCTGGATGCCGAGTACTCTTTGACGCCGAGTTCCACTGGATGCCGAGTACCACGCCGAGTACTCCTGGATGTCAAGTGCTTCGCCGAACACTCCTGAATGCCGGACACTCTCTGATGCCGAGTACTGGTTGCCGAGTACTACGCCGAGTACTCCTGGATGTCAAGTGCTTCGCCGAACACTCCTGAATGCCGGACACTCTCTGATGCCGAGTACTGGTTGCCGAGTACTACGCCGAGTACGCCTGGATGTCAAGTGCTTCGCCGAACACTCCTGAATGCCGGACACTCTCTGATGCCGAGTACTGGTTGCCGAGTACTACGCCGAGTTCTCCTAGATGCCGAGTACTAGTTGCCTGGCCAAATATCCAGGAAACACTTGCCCCCCAAAGTGTATCGCGTGGCCGAACGTGATGCGCTTTGAATCTGGTACAATTTACCTCGGAGGTATCTTCTCGAGAATGTTAGTGAAGGAGGTGCAAGACGAACGAGGTTAGGATGCCGAACGATACGTTTGAAGCCGAACGTACCTCGCGTGCCGAGCGTCTCTCCGCTTCGATGCCGAACACTCCAGTATTGACCGGTTCTACCGGGTATAGCCTCTTCGACTTCTACTTCCCTCTATATAACCAGGCGCCCTTCCACCATTTTTCTTTTACGCCTTCTTTTCTATCATTCCTAGAGATTTGCAACTCTTGCCATCCTATCAGATATAAAGTCTAATTAATCCGTCTTCAACTTTGATCGTCGAATTAGGTATCATTCCTTCCACAATTGCACTACTTCCACTTTAGGTTCATCACACGGAAACGGGGTATTTCCTTAGCTATAAATGCGTGGCTAGTGGAAGTGGTTTGCTCGCTTGGAGTCGCCGAACGGTGTATGGTAGTTAAGCTTGGCTCCTTTGTGCTGATCAAGATTGGAAGAAAAAAGGAAGATGGGGAGTCGAACGGCATAACCTGCGCCGGGCGATCTGTCTCTGTCGTTCGGCGTAAATGGAGAGGGAGCTGGGTGGAGTTATGTTCGAAGGCGGAGCGCTACTCTAGCCGAACGAACTTAGGCCGAACACTACCCTAATGCCGAACGGGCACATACGCCGAATATCATTTAGACCGAACGACATAATCGCCGAACAACTGTCGTGCCGAACAGTACTTAGACATGCCGAACGAACACATACGTGCCGAACAAAACTTAGACATGCCGAACACACATACATGCTGAACAGGACTTAGACATGCCGAACACACATATATGCCGAACAGGACTTAGTCATGCCGAACATACATATATGCCGAACGCACATATATGCCGAACAGAACTTAGACATGCCGAACACACATGTATGCCGAACAGGACTTAGACATGTAGAACACACATATATGCCGAACAGAACTTAGGCCGGTCACTTTATAAATCATATGCTTCCTGAATCTGGAACTGTAATCGCCTCAAGGCAAGCTTTTTGAGACGGTCAGCGATGACGGTCTTCGAAGGCGATGATTCGAAGCTAATTATTATATCTTTAAAAACCTTTAGATTCTTATCGCTTGTACACAATTGCTTGCACTAGTTCACACACCACGTGGGGGGAAAACTCGTGTTGCTAATTCTAACGTTCAACGTTTTTTAAGTATAGTTCTCTCAAGCACTTAGTTATTTATTTGGAATGTCAAGAAAGTCTAGATCTGCCACCATATCTGACAGGCCTGGGCCGTCAGCAAGGCAAGGGGCCGCTGATACTTCTAACCCGTCAACTTCTCCCGCTCATAACTTAGCGCCTGATGCTCTGGAGGCAACCATCTTACTAGACAATCCGATCGACTCTCAAGCTTCAAAGATCAACGAAGCTGCTCTGAGGCGGATATGCTCTATTCACGGTATTCCTTTCGCCGACGTGTTAGTCCCTTTGAGACACGATCGCCCTCATCTGCCCCCAATCGGGTACACTACCTGCAACAAGTTCATGTGTTGGATGGGCAGCGTGCCTCCATTCAACTTATTTCTCCGGGATGTTCTGCAGTACATAGACATGGCTCCATCGCAACTGCACCCGAACGGTCATGCGTTTCTATATGGGACTTACTTACTTTTCATGGCCGTCTTCTCCAGACCTCCAACCCCCGGTGATATCAGATACATTTATATGTTCAAGAGACGGAAAGACAGTCCTTCCTTTATGTTCCTCGAGCCATACCACAAGTGTCAGATCTTGACAGGGGCATGTAGCAAATTCGCCCTGTACAAACAGGAATGGTTCTATGTGCGCTGCCCTTCTGGTTTCGCTAGGAGATGGGTTGAAGGCAGTAAGTCTCTTTGCTGAGTCACTATTCGTATTTAATCGGAGTCATGCTTTTCCTAACTCTTCATTTCATCTTTTCAGGTATCAACCCGCGTCCGGAAGGTCGAGGATATTCTGAGGCTGTTGAAGCCATTAGAGCTCTTCCTGCCGAGGATCGAGACATCCGGACCATCATTTCAAATAAATCGCTGTCGGGGTTTGGCTTGCTAGCCCCTGGTCGTCGGATCAGCCTTCCAGAAGGTGTTACCATTCCCAAACCTCCGTCCGGTAAAGGGAAAAAACTTGCCGGACCGTCGTCGCGTCGCGCTCCCGACACGCACGAAGAAGGCGAGCGCAGAGAGGATGATGCCCCTGAAACTCAGGGCGAGAACGTGGGTCCCGCTTGGAATTCGGCAATCGAAGTTCAGGATATTGAGACATCATCCTCTCCTTCGAAGGGAAAGAAGAAGTTGAAATATACGGTTCAAAAGGAGAAAGTTGGTGGCACCTCAAAAGTTACGCCTATCCCTCCTGAGAAAGAGGCTTCTTCGCAGCACCTGGAAAGTTCTCTGAGGGGTCTGTCCAACCTGTCCATCCCCGATGATTTACTTAATTACGGGTTCGATGATCCTGAAGCTCTCAAATTCTCTTCGCCCACTAGAGGCAATGTAGGAGTTCAACTCCCGGCTCAAGGAGACAACACTCCTATTAGCAAAGATAAACGAACGGGTCCGTCGGGGGGAACACTAGGACACACACGCACATGCGCATTCCATAATATACTTCAAGTCTTTTTAATTCGTGTATTCTCCTTAACTCGTTGTTATTTCCATTCTTCGCAGGTGATATAGGCCGCTCTCACGGACTTGATCGCCTTCAGGGGTCTTCTATATTCCATCACTCAGGACGGGATTCCGGTTCAGGCAGACGCAGGGACCGAGGTGATTATGAAGATAGGGACAATCGTCCTCGCGAGTCGTCTCACCGCAAGAAAGCACATTCTAAATCTTCTTAGTCCCGCGATCTTCCTCCTCCAACTGAGCCGGATAAGGAGAAGTCTTCGCAGAAGGGTTATCAGTCTGATGCTGCTCGAGAACAACACTCCAGTTCATCGAGTACGAGGCAAGTTCGTGAGCAACGTAAAAGAACGGAATTCTCAAAGCCTCCTCCTCCTACTCCTGCAGTGGACCCGACTGTTGCGGAAAAGATGGTCGACCTTAAGGCCAAGTTTCCGAAAATATGCTTTGACGGCTTGAAATTCCTCCCAGCCATCCATCACATTCCTGGGCACGTGAAGCAAAGTGCATTGCCTGCAACAACGACGTCTATATTCAACATGACGCGTTCGTGCACTTGGTGGAAAAGATCTCGGAAGTGTCCGTCGAGCGTCAACACGAGATTGACCGTCTGAATCTGGAGGCTGACAGCGATAAGAAAATCATCAAACTCCAAGATGAAGAGCTCGCTTCGTATAAGTCAAAGCTAGAAGCCGCTGAACAAAGCGCAAAAAATACTGCCGAGGCAGTTACTCGTTTAGAGGCGGCTCACAAAAAAGAGCTTGACGAAGCAGTCCAGCGCAGCGGTGCCCTCGCCCTAGAAAAAGATTCTGTCCAAAAGGAAAGGGACGCACTTGCTACTCAAGTCAAGGAGCTGAAGGAATTACTTTCCAAGGAGAAGGAAGACAAAGTAGCTGCTCAAGAAGAATCGCAGCGATACTGTGATGAGATTGTTGCTACCCGGCTCCTGAAGACAAAGCTCGATGACGAACTCGCCGGGGTCGAGAAAATGAAGGATGAGGCCCGTGAGGAGGGCAAAAGAATGGCTGTTGACCCGTTGATCGCCGAGTATGGAGCCCGCGTCCTTATGCACCGCGACTTAACATTTCTGGGCGACGGCTACCTCGAATCCCTGGCTGAGGCGTGGGAAACTCTGATAAGGATCAAGAAGGTCGAGTCGGGCTCCAACGAGGTCGATGAGGATGCCTTGGTGAAGGAGTTCCTAAGGGGGAATGAGCCATCGGACTTATCCGCAGCATTGGCACTTTATAGCAAAGGCTCTTCCCCTCCGAAAGAGAAGAATGACGAAGCTGGCCCGTCTGGGGCCGATGCTACTACTCCTCACATTGCCGCTCCTTATGCTGCTCAATCGGCCGGTCGGCCAGCACTTGATCCATTCGAGCAGCATGTTAGTTATGATCCCGAAGATCCCGGGCTTGGTGTTCACGTGCTGTCACCTATCCTGGAGGGTGAAACCCCTTGTGCCACCGATAGCCAGCCGGACCCTGGTAGGAAATTCTTCTTTCTCTAGAAGTTGAAGAGTTCCCGTCATTTTTCAGCAGTAGCTATTCGCTCCAATGCTCATTCCTTATGTTTTCGTGCAGGTTGCTCTGACGCCGAGCCAACTCCGAGGAGCGATGACGCCAAGGAGGAAATAGAGAAAACAAGCGATGCCGCTCACGCGGGAGTAACTCCCGGTCCAGACGCTCAAGTGATCGGGGCGCTAGATGATGACAAACTTGATACTTCGTCTCCTGCCGAAGGAAGCGATGAAATTGAAATCACTGGCGCCTCTGAGCGTACTTCAGAGATGAGCATGAAGGACCGTCTCGCCGACGAGGAGAAGAAAAAGGTCAAAGTCAAAGTTGAATCTGAACTACTGGAACTCACTGACCCGCGTAACAGACCTTTGAAAATCATTCTCCCGGGCAGGTCCAAACCACTAGATGTTCCGTCTCCTACTCCTGACTCCATTTCTCTGGCAAGCAAAAAGTCCAAGAAAAAGCGTGAGGGAGAGGAGTTGTCGGAAACACCAAAGGAAGACAAGAAGAAGAAGTCGAAGAAATAATCGATGCACTTGTTCAACAAGTCTCCTGCTTAAGTTTTGTAATTGTTTTTATCTTCCACAACTTGTAGTTTGTATAGAGAGGTCTGAATTTTTTAGGAGTGATCATGTATCCCCATTTTGGACTTATTGAATAAAGTTTTAGTTTCTTTTTGTTTGAATGATTCTCTTGTCTTTATTTGGTTTGCTGACTAATTGTAGCCATAACTCAAGTTCTTATGAGTTGCATTATCTTGTGCTGTTCAAACATTGTTGGACATGGCGTACCTCTCATCCCACATCTTTTGAGTACTTGGACTTCTTGCTGACTCTGTGCCCTGGGGACTTGGAGGCTTGAAATAGTTTATACTCTAGTCCGCGTTCCGGGGACTTAGTGTACTCCGATCCGCGCTCTGGGGATTCGGAAATTTGGAATCGTTTATACTCTAGTCCGCGCTCTGGGGACTTAGAGTACTCCGATCCGCGCTCTGGGGATTCGGAGATTTGGAATCGTTTATACTCTAGTCCGCGCTCTGGGACTTAGAGTACTCCGATCCGCGCTCTGGGGATTCAGAGATTTGGAATCGTTTATACTCTAGTCCGCGCTCTGGGGACTTAGAGTACTCCGATCCGCGCTCTGGAGATTCGGAGATTTGGAATCGTTTATACTCTAGTCCGCGCTCTGGGGACTTAGAGTACTCCGATCCGCGCTCTGGGGATTCAGAGATTTGGAATCCTTTATACTCTAGTCCGCGCTCTGGGGACTTAGAGTACTCCGATCCGCGCTCTGGGGATTCGGAGATTTGAAATCGTTTATACTCTAGTCCGCGCTCTGGGGACTTAGAGTACTCCGATCCGCGCTCTGGGGATTCAGAGATTTGGAATCGTTTATACTCTAGTCCACGCTCTGGGGACTTAGAGTACTCCGATCCACGCTCTGGGGATTCGGAGATTTGGAATCGTTTATACTCTATTCCACGCTCTGGGGACTTAGAGTACTTCGATCCGCGCTCTGGGGATTCGGAGATTTGGAATCGTTTATACTCTAGTCCGCGCTCTGGGGACTTAGAGTACTCCGATCCGCGCTCTGGGGATTCGCAGATTTGGAATCGTTTATACTCTAGTCCACGCTCTGGGGACTTAGAGTACTCCGATCCACGCTCTGGGGATTCAGAGATTTGGAATCGTTTATACTCTATTCCACGCTCTGGGGACTTAGAGTACTCCGATCCGCGCTCTGGGGATTCAGAGATTTGGAATCGTTTATACTCTATTCCACGCTCTAGGGACTTAGAGTACTCCGATCCGTGCTCTGGGGATTCGGAGATTTGGAATCGTTTATACGAGTCTGTATGTCGTGCAGGATAATGTAATTTATCATCCAATTAAGAGATATAGAAACTTCATAGAAAATATGGCTTCAAGCCTTTATTAATGAAAATCAACTAAATTGCTCGATTACAACTTTAAAAGGAAACTAAGTCATTATTGAATGGAGACATGCAGGAAATAACAGTGGAAAACATGTTAAATGTAATAGTGCCGCAAATGTTCACTGTTCCATGCTCGGGGGAGTGTCGCGCCATCAACGGTCGCTAGCTTGAATGTTCCTTCTCCAAGCTTCCGTTCAATGGCGTATGGACCTTCCCAGCTGGGATTCATGCGTGATGGTACCGGGAAGACTCGTTTCAAAACGAGATCACCCACATCAAAGATTCTTGGGCGGACTCTGCCGTCGTAGTAACGCTTGACTCGATGTCTGTGCGCCGCCGCCCTTAATTCAGCTTCTTCACGCTTTTCGTCGATGCAGTCCAGTGATTCCAGCAAGAGGTTTTGGTTCGTCTTGGGATCATAGTATGTCACTCGGTGCGATGGAACTTCAAGTTCCATGGGTATAACGGCTTCAGAGCCGTAGGCCAAGGCGAACGGAGTGTGGCCGGTCGCGGACTTGTGGGTAGTTCTATACGCCCATAATGCTGTCGGGAGTTCATCTACCCACTTGCCTCCAACCTTCTCCAGACGTTTCTTCAGTATGGACTTGATTATTTTGTTAACGGCCTCAACTTGTCCGTTAGCTTTTGGGTGTGCAACGGCGGCGAACTTTTTCTCGATGCCGTACTTTAAACAGAACTCTTTGAACTCTCTACTTTCAAATTGCGTTCCGTTGTCTGTAATGATGGTGCGTGGAAGGCCAAAGCGGCATATAATGTTTCGTACAACGAAGTTAATGACCTTCTTAGAGGTGATAGTGGCCAAAGGTTCTGCCTCAGCCTATTTCGTGAAATAGTCGACTGCAACTATTGCGTATTTCGCACCACCTTTGGATAGAGGCAAAGAGCCGATTATGTCGATTCCCCAGATCGCAAATGGCCAGGGACTGATCATTTGTGTGAGTTCCGTTGATGGAGCCCTCGGGATTTTCGCATATCTTTGACACTTGTCGCATTTTCTTGCGTAGTCCGCGGCATCCCGGTTTACGATGGGCCAGTAATATCCATAGCGGAGGATCTTCTTTGCTAGCGTTTGCCCCCCAGTATGGTCGCCGCATTCCCCTTCGTGAACCTCTCTCAAGACTCGCTTCGCTTCATCATGAGCGATGCATCGTAATAACGGGACTGAGAATCCTTTTCGACACATTGATCCATCCTGCATTATGTATCGCGCGGCCTTTAGAAGGACCTGCCGTCTTTCGCTTCTTTTTCCTGGTAAAGCCCCGGTCGTCAGGTACAGTTTGAATGGGGTTATCCACGATTCCTTCTCGATTTCTGTTCCCAACACGCGATCAACTTTCATTTCGTCTATGCTCGGGGCATGCAAGACTTCGACGGGATACAATCCCATTTGTTGCGCATCGTCGGTACTCGCGAACTTAGCCAATAAGTCGGCTTCTTTGTTCTATTCGCGCGGGATATGTGAGATGTCATAACGCTCAAGATTTGATAGTAGTTCTTGGACCTGAATGAGGTACGGAGCAAGCTTTCGTCCCTTTGCTTGGTAGTCTCCCCGTACTTGGTAAACCACCAACTGCGAGTCACAAAAGATTTCAGCTGATTCGATCCCGAGTTCCCTGATGAGCTTCAAGCCAGCGATCAGTGCTTCATATTCAGCTTCGTTATTTGTAGCCGGGAAATCGAGCTTCAGGGCATAACAGATCGATCGGTTTTCCGGAGTTACAAGAACTACGCCCGCGCCGGAGCAACGGTCGTTTGATGCACCGTCAGTGTATAATTTCCATCGAACGGGGGGAATGATGTCGTGATCGTCCGGTTTGATGGGTATGGTAAACTCAGCGATGAAGTCTGCTAATGCTTGCCCTCGGATGGCTCTCCGTGGTAAGTACGCGATATCGAATTGGCTCAACTCGATGTTCCATCTTAGCAATCTTCCAGAAGTTTCCGGCCGTTGGAGTACCTGCCTCAGGGGTTGATCGGAATAAACACCGATTGAATGTGCTTGAAAGTACGGGCGAAGCTTTCGTGATGCAATCACCAAGCAATAAGCCAATTTCTCTATTTTAGGGTAATTCCTCTCGGCCCCTGTTAAACGTTTGCTAACATAATACACCGGCTTTTGGACTCGATCCTCCTCTCGTACCAAAGCCGCACTTATCGCATGTGGGGATACGCCAAGTATAAGTACAACATCTCATGGTCCACTGGTTTTGATAGCATTGGTGGGCTCTCCAGATGCCTCACCAGATTCCGAAATGCTTCCTCACAGCTAGACGTCCATTCAAAATTTCTCTTTCCTTTCTTTATTATGTCAAAGAACGGGATGCACTTGTCAGTTGCCTTAGATATAAATCGACTCAGCGCAGCTACTTTTCCGTTCAAGCTCTGTACCTGCTTTATAGTCCTGGGCGCTTGTACATCTCGAATAGCTTGGATCTTTTCTGGGTTGGCTTCGATTCCCCTAGCGTTGACGATGAATCCCAAAAACTTCCCTGATGCAACGCCGAAAGAACACTTCAACGGGTTGATCTTCATGCCATAAAACCTGAGTATGTCGAACATTTCAGCCAAGTCTTGAATGTGGTCGTTTGACCGTCGTGACTTCACGAGCATGTCATCCACATAGACTTCCATGGTTTTACCCAGCTGGTCCTTGAACATTCGATTCACCAGACGTTGGTAAGTTGCTCCAGCATTCTTCAATCCAAAGGGCATCACTACATAGCAATACAGCCCGACATTTGTAACGAAGCTGGTGTGTTCTTGGTCCAGAATATGCATTGGGATTTGGTTGTATCCTGAGTACGCATCCATGAATGACAGTAACTCGTGTCCTGCGGTGGAATCGACCAACTGATCGATCCTAGGCAACGGGAAACTGTCCTTAGGGCATGCTTAATTTGTTCAAGTCGGAATAATCTACGCAAGTCCTCCATTTCCCATTCGCCTTCTTTACTAGTACGGGGTTGGAGACCCATTCCGGGTAGAGGGCGTCGCGGACGAACCCATTTGCTTTGAGTTTGTCCACCTCCTCTCCAAGAGCGGCGAATCTCTCCGGATCCATTCCTCTCCTTTTTTGCTTGACTGGGACGTATTTCGGGTCTATGTTCAACATATGACTCGTGATGGCGGGAGAAATCCCACACATATCAGAATGCGTCCAGGCGAAAACATCAAGGTTCGCCCGGAGGAAGTCGCTAAGGTCTTCAGTCATTGCGGGGCCTAGCTGTGATCCGATCTTCAGTATTCGCGAAGGGTCGTCACGGCTAACTGAAATGTCAATTGTTAATTCAGCCGGTGCCGCCTTCTCTTCCCTGGGTTTCTCATCGTCGTCTATCGGATCTATATCTCCGTAGATCCGAGAACTATGCCCGAACCAGGGCTCGGGCACTGCTTGTCAATTATCCGCATTAAGGATGCGGACGGGATTGTCCGCAACCTTTCCCTTCTCCCTCCGGTGGGCCTCTCGGAGCTCGGCCACATAACAGGAGCGACCAGCTGCTTGGTCGCCGTGAACAATGCCTACTCCTTTGTCAGTCGGGAACTTCAAAGTTAAACACCACGGGGCTAACACTGCCCTAAACTCCTCCAGGGCCGGCCGGCCCAAGAAAACGTTATACGGAGAGTCCACATCCAAAACTACAAAGGGTAGAATTCGCACTCTCCGACGTTCGCCTTGTCCCAGTTCAACTGGTAACTCAACATATCCCACTGCATCAGTTGCAGCGCCGTTAAAGCCGTGGATACGAGCTTTGGATGGTTTCAAGTCTTTTGTTTCTACCTTCTTTGATCGTAGGCCTTCTTGAAGATGATGTTGACTGAACTTCCAGAATCAATCAGAATTCTTTTTACGTATGCTGGTCCGATCGTTGCAGATATGACCATGGGGTCGATGGTCGGAGCCTCTACCTGATCAGCGTCTTTGCTTCTGAACACAATATCGTCTGTCATTACGCGCTGCTGCTTAGCAGGGGCTCCGTCCTCCATGTTCGAACAACACTCAAAATCTGCATGCTTGAAGGAACTTGCATATCGCTCCATCTCCTGCCAATTCTTATCCGCGGGGTGAGGCCCGCCGATAATTGTATTTATGACCAGTCTACCAACGGTCCGGGCAGGCTCCTTGGGATGACGTGGAGCTGGTGCATGGCCTGGGTTGGACGTTCCCTGTCCTCCTTCTTGTGGATCCTTCACAAATTCTTGCAATTTCTTCTGCCTGATCTACTTCTCGATAGCGTCGTGCAAGTGTCTACATTCTTCCGTATTGTGTCCATAAGTCTCATGGAAGCGACAATATTTCCCGGTCCGCTTCTGTTCTTCAGTTGATTCTTTTGGACGTGGTTTTCTGTACTGAAAAGTATTGCAGGTGGATAGGTAAATGTTTTCAAGTGGGGCGTTTAGCGGAGTGTACTCGCTGTAGCTTGGAATTCTCGACTTCCACTTTCCTGCTTCTTTTCTTTTCCCTTGACTCCTTCCTCCGGACTCCTTGGGTTGCCCAGGTTTGTTCTGGACGTTGACTTGGACCTTTCCCGAGCTGTCTCCCGATTGCTTCACAGCGATGTTGCTCTTTATTGACTCTTGGACAGGCCCTGGCGCCTTATCTCGTCGTACCCACCTAGCTTCCTCTCTTCTTATGAACTGGTGTGCCTTAGAGTAGAAACGCTCTAGCGTAGCAGGAGGTTTTCCTGCCAGCCAGTCTCCAAACTCAGAGTCTGGATCCACACCTCTCATTACAGCCATCAGAATTGCATGGTCATTGGGATTACTGACTTCAGTTGCTGCCACGTGAAATCTTTGCAAATATTCCTTCAACGATTCCCCAGGATTTTGGATTACACTTGACAGAGACATCACGTCCTTTGGGCGCGTAGTGTGTATCCTGAACTGCTCAATAAACTTCTTTGCCAACTCCTAAAAATTTGATACGGATCGCGGAGGAAGTCGGGTGAACCACATAGTAGTGATCCCAGATAGAGTAATCGGAAAGCACTTACACTTGGTGGCATCATTCGCTCTGGCTGAATCCATCATCCATTCGTACCTCATGACATGTTGTCTAGGGTCAGTCTTTCCTTCATATGCAGGAATAGTAGGCATACTAAACTTCCTGGGGTACGCCGCTTGCAACACAACATCCGTGAACGGAGTATGACTTCTTGACACTCCCCAGTCATCATTTGATAAGCCCTGATTCTCTTTCATCAATTTCCTGATCATGGCTGTCAGATCGGGTGTCTGTATGGAAGGCGGAAGGTTGGAGTCTGTTCTACGCGCCTGTCCATGCTGATGCCTCCTCTCTTGGCGATTTTCCAATCGTGCATCTTGAGGTTCGACATCGTTAGCATTTTGATGATCTGGGCCTCTATCTTCCATCCGTATCCCGGTCCTGAAGCTTCCAACTCTTGCTTGGTTGCGGTCTCCAGCTGTTCGAACAGCAGCATCTGCTCGCGCAGCATCAGTCTTACGGCGTCTGCGCCTGGGAGGTTCATCAGAGGAAGTTGAGCTGTCAAATGAGGAGTAAGCAGGGGGATTGCCCCCAGCATTCTGTTGCTGCTGTTGAGTGAGTTGTGTCATCAGGTTGGCATTAGCTTGCATCTGTTCTCCTAGTTGTCTCCTGCTTTCCCTAAGTTCTCTCATCAAGTCATTGAACTCTACTCTGGTGACAACTGGAGTCTGTTCTTGAGCGGCAATCCCTGCACTCGGGATTGCTGGTTGATTGCTAGGTCCTGCTTGTTGCACGCTAGCAGTCTCGCGGGCATCCGCATTATGAGAAGCTGACCTGGTACGTGGTCTTGCCATTGTAGAGTTATTGGTATGAACTCTGAGTAGAATCAACGGATGTCCTATCAGTGAGTCGGATCTTCTTTGGGGGATTTGTTCAATCCAGTAGCTTCAAAGCAGATCCTTGAGGTCTGAGAATTCGACTCTCAATGAAAGCACCAAAGTGTTAGCACCAAAATTGGTCACTAACCTCGTTCAGAAAGATTGTGTAGAGATATAAGTGATGAAAGTAAATTAAACAGAGAAGACAATGCTAATTTAAATGCAGAAAGTAAGAACACCAAATTTATAGTGGTTCAGCGTAATTGCCTACGTCCACTTTGAGGTTAAACTTTATTGATCTTCCTTATAGTTGATTACAAATACAATTCGTGAATCAAATGCTTGAATGAAGTTGTTTAAGTAGAGAGGATGAGTCTTGAAAATGGCAGAGTCTCCCCGTGTTCTCTCTCCCAAAAAGGATCCCTATCACTGTGACCCTGCCCCTCTATTTATAGACAAAGATGGGCTGGACTTCCCAAGTGGGATGATGGCCGAACGCTCCAGCCCGAGTACAGTGGTCGCTGCATGCCGAGCAAGGTTTGCCGAACGCTCTGATGCCGAGCAGTCCTTTCTGTGCCGAACGGTGTGGTTTGATGTTTGGGAAGTGCAGGATGTTAGTCAGTCGAAGCCGAACGCTCCTCTAGACGCCGAGTACTTTTGTGCCGAGTACTTCTGATGCTACCGGGTACTATGCCAAGTACTCATGTATGCCGAACCACAGATGCTGCCGAGTTCTCCTTGATGTCGAGTGCTCTCATGTGCCGAGCAGCCTTGATGCCGAGCAGTCTTGATGCCGAGCACTCTTGTATGCCGAGCAGTCTTGATGCCGAGCATTGGTTGACGCCGAGTGCCAGTTGACGCCGAACACTGCTGGATGCCGAGTACTCTCTGACGCCGAGTTCCACTGGATGCCGAGTACCACGCCGAGTACTCCTGGATGTCAAGTGCTTCACCGAACACTCCTGAATGCCGGACACTCTCTGATGCCGAGTACTGGTTGCCGAGTACTACGCCGAGTACTCCTGGATGTCAAGTGCTTCGCCGAACACTCCTGAATGCCGGACACTCTCTGATGCCGAGTACTGGTTGCCGAGTACTACGCCGAGTACGCCTGGATGTCAAGTGCTTCGCCGAACACTCCTGAATGCCGGACACTCTCTGATGCCGAGTACTGGTTGCCGAGTACTACGCCGAGTTCTCCTAGATGCCGAGTACTAGTTGCCTGGCCAAATATCCAGGAAACAATATGCATATATATTTTCAAATTATTTTAATGGTCGAATATAAAATGGGTGATTTGAACAAGGATGAACTTGTGTTTTATATCTCTACTAATAATACAAATACTTTCATTTGGTGAAGCTTTTTCAAACTTCCCAAAAACCCCTTCCCCCAAATCTACGTTCAAGATGACAGACAGGGCAAATCCGTCTTCTGCGCGCGCACGTTCTATTCCACAACATCATCCGTAGTCCTCTTCCCACTTTCTCCTCCCCCTGTCTTCCACAACTTTTCAACCGCCTTTTCCCTAAAATATTCTCCTCCCACACACTTTCTCATCAGCTCTTCTTCCTCCCCGTACCGTTCCCTTTCCATTCTGCCTCCCTAAAATCCAGATCTGATGCCTTCCGCTGTAGGTCGGAGAACAACGGTCAATACTGTCCAACTTCCCCCACCCCTTCAACATCTTCAACCACAATTGAGCCCCATGTCGCCTCGCCATCTAAATCTACCAACTTCTCCTCGGTTTCCGCTCTTCCATGCTATCATCCAGATCTGATGCCTCCCGAGGTAGCTTGCAGCCTACGGTTAGGGTTTGTTTTCATTCTCTTAAGATCGAATTAATTTTTTTTTAGGGATTTATTTTCCAATTTGACTCCTTTTTGTCATTTCTCTGATTTCCAAATTTTGATTTTACAGAACTAACTACATCTTTATTTCTTCTTCGTTTTTCTATTAAAACAAATTCCAAATTGTCAAAGTTATCTGTTGTTATTATTACTGGATGTTTCTTTCCTATTTGCCAATTATATTCATTGGTTATGCTAAGGAGTTTCTTTACTTCAATACGACTGTTTATTAATTATATCATGTGAGTGTAGGCAAGTACTTGCATAGTTATATCAGTTATATCATGTTAGTGATGCATACCTAGGATATTTGTATACTGTATTTGTTCTATAAAGCACATGTGTTCTATGTTGTTGGTTACTTTAGTGATAAATGAACAGTGATATTTATGCATGAAGTTGATATTATTGATAGAGAATGTTGTTTATTTTGTGCATTATGTATAAGATTCTTTAAGTTTATAGTTGTTACTGGGATTTAATGGTGCATAGTGCCACACTTTCGTTTATTCCTTCAGGAAAATGAACGCTTTTCAATATTTTGACCAATTCATCATTTTTGGAACTGACATGGGAGACATCACCATGATTGTGTGCACCTGGTATAAATATGATTTACCATTCGGTGGTTGTTATGAGCACTGTTTAAACTGTTATTTCCACCATCAAATGGTCAAATGAGTGTTGGGGAAGCTCTTTTGGATAGGATGCAGTTGAAAACGCCACATTTATATACTTGGCATTTGTATATGACTCTGACAATAAGGACATATGCCCTTAATTAATTGGTACTCTCGTATTTGACTTATATGCATCAGCTACTTATTCATACTTCCCATAGTATGAGGTATGAGAGGGAGACCTAATACATACTACCTTCTTAATAATCAATGGTAAAATAGTTAGGAAAAACAATAATAATAGTCTTATTACCCTATACTCAACAGTATGTTTGATCTCTCAATCTTCTTAAACCTAGACATGAGGATACCTAGGTGCTTCTTAACATTGCAAAGTAATGGAAGAGATGGTTCTTCATTCTACATCACCAAACATTATTGTTCATGTATGAATAGAAAATTGTGGATACAATTGCGAGTATTTTTGTGCTGCATAGGCCAATTCATGAAACAAGTTAGTTTGATGTACCCTGATATTCTTCAGTAATGATGTAGGTATATAAAAATAACAAACCATTTTTCACTGCATAATGATTTTTCAAGCTCCTTCTACTACTTAGTTGGAGATGTTTCATCTTTTCTTGCCTCTGTTTTTGATGTAGGTCTGTGAACTATGGTTCCTATTTTGAAAATATATTTGTTTTTTAAAATTGTACCATTAGTATTTTGAACCACTTTTAAATGATGCACTATAGCAATTGAAATTACACATATTAGTTTATTTCAAAGTCGTTACGTTATTTAGCTGTCAATCCTGTAGAACAACCATTGTTCGGATTATTTGCCAACCAAATTACATTTTGAACACATGCTAAAACTAAATTTGCACAATTAACATATATCTTGAAATATTTTCCTATTCGACTAAATTAAGAGTAAATGAATTTTTATCTACTTTGCCATCATTATCTTATTATTTGCATATATAGCTTTCACTGTCAAAGATTCATCTCATTAATAGTCAAACTAATTTTTTTTCAATCATGTTGTTGATGTGACATTCCTATTTGATTAAAACTAAACTTACGTAACTGTATCTGGATAATTATGTTAATAGGGAGATGTATATCACTTTTTTATTGAAGGTGATTCTTCCTTGATTGTTTCCTAGATCTTAATGGATAGGTAGAAGATTAAGTGCTTCACATATTAATTGGTACCATTTTAATTATTGTGATCTTTTACTTCACCATTAGGCCTAAGGTATATCACTTCGACCTTTAAATTTTGCAGTTTCTTGCTCCTCTGTAGACCGACAATAAGAGATTTTATGATTTGGGGTTATTCCTTTAGATAAAGGCATAGATGTTTAGCATTAGACATGTTTGTTTATATGATTAATTATTAAGGCATGTTTAGCATTATATTATTAATATTTGATTACCATGATAGCAGCTATTGCAATACACTCAATTTGAAAGAGCCACACACTCAGCTCAACAAGCAATGTAACAAAGCCATACACTAAGTAAAGTTTCCTCTAAGTCTCTTGAAGGAGGTTATTCTTTACCGGTGCATGCTATCTACTGTTATGGCTGATCATTGGGCTCCCAGATTGGTTGGACGAGTTGTTGCACCTGCAGAAGTGGTCGGTCAGAGCTGTCTTTATGGATATCATTGTGTTGTCTTACTTCTTAGCAAGAGGTATGCTTTATATTGTCTTAATTTTGACTGTTTATTTGAATTTTTTAATCTTTTGGTTGCTAGAAGTTTAGCATATAATCTTTACAAATATGATTTTCAACTGTATCTAAATGATCAGTACCTTATTTTTTAACAAAAAATCTTAATTTTATTACAGCTAATATGCGGAACACTTTCCCAACTTCTCTACCAATCAAGTATTTGATTAAATTCCTCATAATTTGTATCGAAAAAGGTGAGTAGTAATGATAAGATTATTATAGTTATAGATGGAGCATGACATTGTATTCTTATGGAGTCCAATAATGAAGTTGGATATTACATGTATCTTTTTTGCATCCTTTGAGAAGATTTATTTTTTCTAAACTAAAGTTGTAACAAGTCATTACTTGATTATATAGTTTTGCATATGTGTTGTGTGTCTGTACATTGAAAATTAAATATTTTTGATGTGTATTTGTTGAAGTATGAGTATAAAATGATCTGTTTCAATATTCTACACATTTGCTGTTGGCATGTCAATCCATATTTTTACGTTGAAGTTGCATGTATTCCTCATGAATAGTTGTAGCGCAAGGAAATGTATCTTAAAAGAATTGTAATTTCAGGTCGAAAATATAAAAAATCTACAAAAATGTTTATACGAGTATGTATTCATTTACTTATCACTGAGTTATGCTCTCTTAGGTGCACTAGAATATATTTAGCATCACTTTGTTGCTAATGTTGATGTATGGACATAATTAGTGTCTACATTTTGTTATTCTCCATTATCTCTTTTGCTCAGGTCCATGGAGATTAGCGGTGTGAATTAAAGCCTACGACCATGACCGAGTACTGTCTATTTTGATGTGATCACGATGTTTTAATTGATTGCTTCAGTTACTGAAATGGATTCATTCTGTTATGTAAGTGCAGTACATGGATTAAGATCTCTGTTCTTATGACTTTTCAATAGTTTGTACGAAAACCACCTCAGCAATTCCAAGTAAAATTGTGCCTGTGTATGAACTGCAGCACACTTTTTGTTAATATGCATTACAATTGGTCTATAATTCATAAACATAGTTGATTCTTTATTTTTTTATTCAGTAACGAATACATGCATTTGGGTAATCATTGTTCAAAACATATGTTTATTTTCAACAAATATACTATTCATTTCCTAGATCATTTCTTTATTTGCTTTTCAGCTGTCATTCAAATCCGTAATACTGCTCTCTTTGATACCTCAACCTATACAACACAGACGAAGTTAGCGAATCTAACGTGGACAGAGACAAAATTGGAGAACTGAATAGATTTGAGATGGAGCTAAAATGGAGCCACGTTAACCAAGTTGCTACATTACAAACTTTTGACCCTGTAATTCATTTTATGTTATTTTGTTGCTGACAGTAAACAGTACTCAGTAATTGATGACTGTTACCGTACAGTATATGTACTTTTGCACCGTTTTTAACATGTACGAATGCTACTGTTTTTAACTTTCTAATTTAATGTCCATCTGCCTTTCTCTTACTTCTACCTTTGCATATAATTTTACCCAATGCTGAACTGACAACACATACTATAACACTGCAGGCATTAACACCACCCCATTTAAACACGGCTGTCATAATGCACCACGCAACCCCATATTTTGCATCCACTTTTTACCAATTGTTCAAATCTACGCATTTACCAAATTAATAACCAATTCAACAAGTCCTATTCCACCTCCACTACTTACTTCCCACCACATGGTCCATCTTCAACTTGCACTTAAAATTCCATTGCGCACATTTTGTATACCCCATAGTTTAACTTTATCTCCCCACTAACATACACTTTTTACCTCGCAGCGGATATCTGTCCTTTAACAAAAAAACGCTGCAACAACCATCGGCACAGAAAAACTAGAACGTAAAAGTGCACGTCACACAAAACAGACGCACTCATTTACTAATGCTACGGTTGGAGTTTCAAACACCGTCAAAACCCATTTTTCTTCCCCATCAAACATTTCCACCAGCTCTCTTCACACCCTACCAATTTAACAACAACTTGACTTACTCACGTCCATCGGACGTGCCTTCATACTTGTGTATAAATAAATATATATATAAACTAGTAACTTTCACCACTGATATATTGCCCAAAGCCGAACACGTTGTTTGCTAGTATTTCCTCGTTGAAACTTTTATTCTCCTCCTCAGTTTGCAAGGTTGACTCCTTGGCTTCATTAATAGGGGCTAATGGGGGCTAGAGATTTATCGAAAAGTTTAAAGAAAAAGGAATGGAGGTTATTCTATTTATAGCCATGGAGATACTCAAATATCTCCCCCTTCTTCTCTAACCCTAAAAGACTAGGCTTCAAGACTTGCCATTCCAATCGTGGCCGGCCTTAGCATTAGACCAATCATGGCCAATGGCCCTTTCATTTCTATTTTAATCATTATTTTAATTATTTAATTTTATCTCCTATTTAATAAATCAACATACAACATTTATATACATCTTTCTAATTGATTTCAAGCTCCAAGTAAATAATTAAAAATGCTGTAAAATATTAATACAACATTTGTATTAATTTATGATTAATTTATATCATTTATAATTAATTATACTATTTGTTGAATTTGAAAATAACTAAAAGCACAGTTTTATTGACCCTTTGGTGTAAACTCGGTCTTTAGTCAATATTTAAACAATTTTAATACTAAAGCATGTATGGAGTTTACTGAAGCACAACACTAGGCACAAGTTCAATGTTTACACTTATCATTTTCATCAGCATCGTATGATTTGAATATTTAGAGTTTGTTCTAAGGTAAAAAACTTTATAAATATCTATTAATTGTATAGACAACTTTACAGTCCTTGGTTCAATTCGACACCATATATTGATTAACCGATCTACTCTGGCTAGAGATATTGACTTTAAGTTGAACTAATTACGATGATACCGATATTCTACAACGAAGAAGACTAATCCACTCTTGGGTAGTGTTTCACTTTAAGTAGTTCAACATAGGCCCAACTATGGTCGTAAAAAGGCCGTGTGCCAAATATCTAACTATAATCAAAGTATAACTTAGCTACTTAAGATCAATTGTACCCTCATGATTGAAGACTACTATATGTCGTTACCCTAAGATCTTCTATTTTTATTTAGTTATATTAAACTATAAAAAACTCATCAAGTCTTTCTATGATGTTCGAAACAACCACAAGTACATAAACCCTTAGTCCCCAACGGTCATGAGTAAATCACCATCCATCATATGAAGAACATTACATACACTAGTCTCAACAAACGTGTCGATATACTTTTCTTGATGCATCCTAATTTAGTGAATTCAAGGAGTAAGTATTTATATATACATATGTTTACTCCTCTACAAAATCCTCTCTGTTTATTTAGTTTCCTCGTATATGTGAGAAATGCGGATTAAGGACCTTAAGGCTAGAATTAACACTAGAGGGGGGGGGGTGAATAGTGTTTTAAGAAATTTGTTAATCTTTTTGAGTTTATCTTAATTTGTTAACAATGTATGCACTAATCAGACACAGATATGAACAAAGAATCAAACACAGATGCAAATATAAAGTAAAAGCAGTAAAGGAAAGAACACACCGGATTTTATACTGGTTCGGAGTTATCCTACATCCAGTCCCGCACAACTAAGTACAGATTTCCTTTCAAACTCAATTCAACAATTACAACCCTCGGTTTCAAGCTACGAGGTACACCCTCCAGAATAACAATCCTCTGGGTAGAGATACTTGATTTCCGGGGCAACAAGTTCACCCAATTGATTTCCAGGGCTACATTCACACCTTCTCTCGCTCGATTGATTACAAAAAGTCTATAACTCAGATTAGCACTTGGATCTTGTAGAGATAGTGGAGAGAATCAAAACCAGAAATTATCTAGTTAGATTCGATATTGATTTCGGCAGTGTAATGGTGTAATTTGTAAATAATAAAGTGGAGAAGAAGAAGAGAAGTTAAATCAGAGAAAAGTGATTAAAAATTCGTTGAAACTGACCCCTATTTATAGAAGAACAACAGTCATGACCATTCATGAAAAGTCATGGCGAATAGACACTTCTTTTGAAATTTGAATTAAAACTGTCACCATGTCGACATAGTGCCTATGGGCATGTCAACATCTCTCAGCCAAATTTGATGTTTTGAATTTCTATAAAAATAATATTTATCTTATATAAAAACTATTTAAAACTTTATGAATATACTTGAATATAGTTGAAATTCATAAGTAAATATAAAGAACAATATATATATACATTATTTAACTATAATTTAAATCAAAGTATAAATAATTTTAAAAGTTAAATATATTATTTGAAGATAGTTTAAAATCAAGAGTAATTTGACTTTGAAATTAAAGATGTTTTTTAGGCTAAAATTATTTAAAATCAGGATAGAGAGTTTTGAATCTTTTAAAAAGAAAGTTTTGAAATCATTTTGAAAACAAGATAATTTTGTAAAATCATTTGAATTAAAATTAGTGGATACAAAACAATGCCCCACTAGATTTTCGTTGGTTCCATCCTACTTAGGGTTCTATCCCTTTAACGGGCTCGAAGTGGATTCCATTCCACGAATAAAATAGATTTTAAGATGTCAGTGCCTTTCTATGAGTTTTAACAATATTCCTAATAAAACAAACTTAACCTTGAAATCTTGAACTCTTGATAATCTTGATACTCATGAGTCTTCTATCTCTATATCTTGAATCTCTATACTGTACAGTCTTCATTCTTGATACCTGCATGGTTAGATCCTGCATATACATATATATCTAAACTTGTAATATTAGTATTTATATTTTATAATCTATTCTAAGGTTGTTGTCATTAAAACCAACTCCTTAGGGACTAACAATCTCCCCCTTTTTGATGATGACAACCTTTGTTTATAAAATATTCATTCTATCCTAATAACTCCCCCTAAAACTAACAACTCCCCCTTAATCTATGCCTAACTACCCTATTTTATATTTCTCCCCCTTTGTCATCAACAAAAACCATATAACTCCATATAACTCTATATAACTCCCCCTGAAACTAAGACTACATTACTTGTGATTATAATGATAGTGTTATCATACATAATCAATACTTAACTAAAATATAATCCTAAACTATTAACTATCCTAACTAAGAATTCACAATAATACTAACACATATAAGAATCATGAGTTTATTTATTACGAGTATGGTTGTATTTACATTTACGTTTGAAAAACATAAAAACACAAATAACAACGAAAAGAAAGAGAAGAAACTAATGTGTGTTTCTGAACATAGGAGATTTATGAATTGAACAGTTTGGATAGTGGAAACAGAAATTTCCACGTTGTTCAACAAGATTCCCATTTTTGTCGAAACACACTTCTCCAACGCATACTACTTGGTCATCATCCTCCTCGTGTGCTTCTTCCATTGGTTCTTCTTCTTCTTCCTCGCTGACCTCATGTTCTTGATTGAGTGAAGAGTCTTCATCGATCAAGATAGGGTTGGCATGGTTATCCATTAGGAATTTTTGTAAATTCCTAAGAATCTTGCCTTGCCTCTCTTGCTCTTTCGCCATACGAAGTAGAGTCACTTGAATTTTAGTCAACATCTGAAGAGTATCCTTTATAGACTCCTCCAATTTAGTTACACGTGCGAGAGTAGTGCATTGGAATGGACCAGAAGTAGGAGAGGAGAATGAGAAAGTTGATTTTATGTTTGATTTAGAGGAAGATGCCATTATTTTATATATTTCAGAATAGAAAATGAAGAGAAAACAGAGAGAATGAATAAGAATTCGAAATAGAGAAGAATATATAACTAAATTTTTGAAATTTGGTGGGAAAATTTAAAAATAAAATAAAAACGTTACATGTCGACATGTCTTCCTAGGGGATGACGATATGGTCCTTATATTTTAACTCTATGATTTATTTTAATATTAATTATTAATTATACTTGTTATTTATATTTTATATTTCAGTTATAGAACAAATACCTAATTCTCTTCTTAATTTAGTAAATATAGATTCATTTAATGGTTTTGTTAAGATATCAGCAGTTTGATTCTCAGAGTTTATATATTCGAGAGTAATTACTTCTTTAGTTATATTATCTCTAAGAAAATGATGTCGAATATCAATATGTTTAGTTCGAGCATGATGAGTAGGATTTTTAGATAAATTTATTGCACTAGTATTATCATAATAAATTGGCGATTTTGAGATATTTAATCCAAAATCTCTTAAGGTTTGTTGCATATATATTACTTGAGAACAAGCCAAAGCAGCAGAAATATACTCTGCTTCAGTTGTTGATAGAGAAACTGTATTTTGCTTTTTACTAAACCAGGAAACCAGAGAATGTCCCAAAAAGTGACAAGTTCCACTTGTACTTTTTCGGTCTGATTTACATCCAGCATAGTCAGCATCACAGTATGATATTAAATCAAATGAATCATTTTTAGGATAAAATAAGCCATAATCAGAGGTGTGTTTAATATATCTTATGATACGTTTTACAGCTTTTAAGTGAGTTTCTTTAGGATGAGATTGATATCTTGCACAGAGACACACACTATGCATGATATTAGGTCTACTAGCAGTGATATAGAGCAATGATCCGATCATTCCTCTATACAACTTTTGATCTACATCTTTCGAGAAATCTTCTTTACTTAGATATTCATTGGTTGCCATGGGAGTCGGTTTTCCACTCGCAGTAGTCAAACCAAACTTATTAACTAGTTCTTTAGCATATTTTTCTTGACTAATAAAAATACCATTATCTAACTGTTTTATTTGCAATCCTAAAAAGAAATTTAATTCACCCATATGACTCATCTCAAACTCTTTTGTCATTATTTTAGAAAATTCTTTATTCATTTCAAAATTAGATGATCCAAAAATGATATCATCTACGTAAACTTGTACTAGTTGAATATCATTTTTATTTCTTTTAATAAAAAGAGTATTATCTATTTTACCAATTTCAAAATTTGATTGTAATAAATAAGATCTTAGTCTATCATACCAGGCTCTAGGAGCTTGTTTTAGACCATATAAAGCTTTCTTAAGTTTGTACACATGGTTTGGTAAATTTTCATCTTCAAAAAGTGGTGGTTGTTCAACTTATACTTCTTCTTTTACAAAACCATTTAAAAATGCACTTTTAACATCCATTTGAAATAATTTGAAATTATTATGATTTGCAAAAGCAAGTAGAATCCTAATGGCTTCTAATCTTGCTACAGGAGCAAAGGTTTCGTCACAATCTATACCTTCTTCTTGACAATAACCTTGGACGACTAATCGTGCTTTATTTCTAACGACCTCACCTTGTTCATTCATTTTATTTTTATAGACCCATTTAGTTTCAATTATAGTTTTATCTTCAGGTCTAGGAACAAGTTCCCAAACTTCATTTCTAGTGAATTTATTTAATTCTTCTTGCATAGCCAAAATCCATGAATCATCAGTTGATGCTTCTTTAGGATTTTTGGGTTCAATAGATGATATAAATGCTACATTACTCATTTTACTTAGTTCATTTCTAGTTGTAAAAATAGATTGCATATCTCCTATTATATTTTCAATAGGATGATCTTTTAAAAGTTTAATCCTTTTATTAGGATGATTAATTTCATTATTAATTTCGGTTGATTCCTGATTTTGAGTAATTAAATCTTCTTCATCATTTGTAATTTCAAAATCTTTTAAATTTTCATCAAACGAAACATGCATTGTTTCTTCGATGGTGTTAGATCTTAAATTAAAAACTCTATAAGCTTTACTTCTATTAGAATATCCGATAAAGATTCCTTTGTCAGATTTAGGATCAAATTTATCCAAATTATCTTTTGTATTTAAAATAAAGCATTTACTTCCAAAAATTCTGAAGTATGATACCTTAGGTTTCTTTCCATGAAGAAGTTCATAAGGTGTCTTATCAGTTAAAGGTCTAATTAAAATTCTATTCAAAATATAACAGGCGGTAGCAACAGCTTCTGCCCAAAAGTGTTTTGGTAAATTACTATCTGAAAGCATAGTTCTCGCACACTCTTGTATCGTTCTATTTTTACGTTCAACTACTCCGTTTTGTTGTGGAGTTCTTGGAAATGAGAAATTGTGAGTTATTCCCTTCTTATTGCAGAATTCCTCAAACTTTTCATTTTCAAATTCACCACCGTGATCACTACGAATAGTTATAATTTTTAAAGATAATTGATTTTGAATCCTTTTTGTAAAGTTCTTAAAACATTCAAAAGTATCACTTTTATGTTTCAAAAATATTGTCCATGTAAATCTAGAATAATCATCTACAATTACAAAAACATATTTACTATGATTTATTGACTGAATTGGAGATGGACCAAATAAATCAAGATGAAGTAACTCAAGGGGTTTTAAAGTTGATATCATATCTTTTAATTTAAACGAACTTTTTCTAAGCTTTCCTATTTGACATGCATCACATAAACTATCTACTTTAAAATTCATTTTAGGGAGACCTCTTACTAGATCATGTTTTGACAGTCTAGATAAGAGTTTGAAATTCAAATGTCCAAATCTCTTATGCCAAATCCAAGGGTCACTTGTATTTGCCAGAAGACATAGGTTATCATTTGAAACTTTCATACTAAGAATATAAATATTCTTTTTCCTAGTTCCCTCAAATATTATGGTTGAGTTATTATCTTCAATATGACATTTATCTTTTTCAAATTTAATTTTATATCCTTTATCACATAGTTGACTTATACTTAGCAGATTGTGTTTTAGATTCTTAACTAGCAAAACATTAGTAATAATAGGAGTTTCAGAGTTACCGACATAGCCGATGCCAATCACGTATCCTTTCGAGTTGTCTCCAAAGTTAACCAATCCTCCATCTTTGTATATAATATTATTCAACATATCCGGATTACCAGTCATGTGTCTAGAGCATCCACTATCAAGTATCCACTTATTCCTTTTGATCTGCACAGATTGTCCATCGTGGATTGATTCCTTAATACCCATAAAGCATCTTTCCTGCACATTATAAAATTTGGGTAGACAACTAGAATTTGAATAACATTCATATGCAGACTCATGGAACAATGATGATTTAAACAATTCTAAACTAGTTTTAACAAATTTTTCAAAAATAGCCATTTTAAAACTTTTCAAAATTCAGATTATGAAACTTTTGAAAACAAAGCTCTGATACCAAATGTGAGAAATGCGGATTAAGGATCTTAAGGCTAGAATTAACACTAGAGGGGGGGTGAATAGTGTTTTAAGAAATTTGTTAATCTTTTTGAGTTTATCTTAATTTGTTAACAATGTATGCACTAATTAGACACAAATATGAACACAGAATCAAACACAGATGCAAATATAAAGTAAAAGTAGTAAAGGAAAGAACACACTGGATTTTATACTGGTTCGGAGTTACCCTACATCCAGTCCCACACAACTAAGTACAGATTTCCTTTCAAACTCAATTCAACAATTACAACCCTCAGTTTAAAGGCTACGTGGTACACCCTCCAGAATAACAATCCTCTGGGTAGAGATACTTGATTTCCGGGGCAACAAGTTCACCCAATTGATTTCCAGGGCTACAATCACACCTTCTCTTGCTCGATTGATTACAAAAAGTCTATAACTCAGATTAGCACTTGGATCTTGTAGAGATAGTGGAGAGAATCAAAACCAGAAATTATCTAGTTAGATTCGATATTGATTTCGGCAGAGTAATGGTTTAATTTGTAAATAAGAAAGTGGAGAAGAAGAAGAGAAGTTAAATCAGAGAAAAGTGATTAAAAATTCGTTGAAACTGACCCCTATTTATAGAAGAACAACAGTCATTACCATTCATGAAAAGTTATGGCGAATAAACACTTCTTTTGAAATTTGAAATTTGAATTAAAACTGTCACCATGTCGACATAGTGCCTATGGGCATGTCGACATCCCTCAGCCAAATTTAATGTTTTGAATTTCTATAAAAATAATATTTATCTTATATAAAAACTATTTAAAACTTTATGAATATACTTGAATATAGTTGAAATTCATAAGTAAATATAAAGAACAATATATATATTATTTAACTATAATTTAAATCAAAGTATAAATAATTTTAAAAGTTAAATATATTATTTGAAGATAGTTGAAAATCAGGAGTAATTTGACTTTGAAATTAAAGATGTTTTTGAGGCTAAAATTATTTAAAATAAGGATAGAGAGTTTTGAATCTTTTAAAAAGAAAGTTTTGAAATCATTTTGAAAACAAGATAATTTTGTAAAATCATTTGAATTAAAATTAGTGGATACAAAACAATGTCCCACTAGATTTTCATAGGTTCCATCCTACTTAGGGTTCCATCCCTTTAACGGGCTCGAAGTGGATTCCATTCCACGAATAAAATAGATTTTAAGATGTCAGTGCCTTTCTATGAGTTTTAACAATATTCCTAATAAAACAAACTTAACCTTGAAATCTTGAACTCTTGATAATCTTGATACTCATGAGTCTTCTATCTCTATATCTTGAATCCCTATACTGTACAGTCTTCATTCTTGATACCTGCATGGTGAGATCCTGCATATAGATATATATCTAAACTTGTAATGTTAATATTTATATTTTATAATCTATTCTAAGGTTGTTGTCATCAAAACCAACTCCTCAGGGACTAATAGTATATAGTTGCATTTACCTCTTTCCCATTTCCCTTAACCACCAACTAATAATTTCTTACCATTATTAATTAATTCCATATACAATTAGTAAATAAATGTCCCATAATTATTTACCTTGTTTAAACTATTCATCCTCTTATTTAATTCCTTAATTATTAATTTAATAATTTATGGGTTTTTACAGTCCATATAGTCTTAAGCATGTTAATTAGATAGGTTACTCCACTAACTTAAAATTTGAAATTGATTAAGCCATTTCTTATCAACACTGTTTTGTACAATGATGTTCTTTTTGAAGGCTCGCTAATGGCCGATGGATCATATCCTTTTGGGTACAATTAGAAAAATCATATTTTTTTAATGTACTTTGAATCCATTTTGGATTTAAAGCATTGCAATATGTTGTAGCGTCTATACTCTCCATGGACTGTCGAAAACTGAGGAGGTTGATATTACTAACAATTCATTTTTTCAACATTGATTAGAAACTCGTAGTTTCTCTTTAATATGCGAGAATTATTATTATACATTCCAATGTATCCTGTCTATTTTATGCTTAGTTAAATTTATTTCATCTATGTAATATGTTATTATGTTAAAATCTCATATTTTATCCAAGTCCATCGCACCACCACTAATTTCTCTGAATAGAAAACCTTTCCATGAGAGTATGGTATGTCTTTAAATAACGATTTGTTTCTCAATGGAATGGAATAAGTGTTTAAAACATTTTATGAATTGCATATAGACATGGATAAAATGGATATAGATTTGAGAATAAGAAGCTTAGGTTCATAATGTAAATTGAACAAACACATATTTGAATCTATTTCAGATTGGGGTTATTTCTTAATTCATATCTAATATTAAATCACAAACTGTGCTTTTAGATGAAATTAAATTTATCATATGCACTTACTTTTAAGTACATATCCTTATAGAAAGAAATAACTCAACTTTACTTATTATCGATAGTTCATTGCCTAATAAAATTTGATTATTCCTTATCGATACATCATTATATAACATAGGGAGGGGAGACCTTAAGAGTGAATCTTATTCGATTTTAGGTGCTAGCGGAACTCTTATCCAAGACACTTGCCTATTTAATCAAATCTAACTGTTTTATTTTCTTTCTATGTTATATTTTCTGCTTTTTTTATATTCTATAAATCATTGATATCTTACTTGTGTATCAAATACACATGTTCATATCAAAGATAATTCATTAGTGAATTTGGCAAAGGTAAGTGGATCCTCTTTTGGTATCATTAAACCTTGGACTGCATACAGCTGCATGTATTAATAAAAAGAGTTCGTTAACTCTTTTGTTCCTCCCATTAAATAAGTGCTTTATCCTTAATCATTTAAGATACAATTCACCAATACCATATGATTCCTAATCATATGATTAAAGAATTATTTCATAAATATACAGCTTAGTCTATAATCCTAAAATTAATTGCCAAATATTTTAGATTCTTCTATATTTTCTATAGCTGACACTTTGCTGTTGTTATGAAAACCATCATCCAAAAGCCAAGACTTAGTTTTCCTATAATGAACATTCGTAATATTTATACTAAAAAACTACTATTTTTGGTCAATACTGCGAACAATTATTATTTCACAATTAATGTTTGGCATGCACAAAAGTAATCTTTCGAAAGTTGATGCATCCACTAAGTGTTAGATAGTATGCTCCTACTATTTCCGTTGTTATAGTAACAAAATTTGAAATAAGAAGCTCCAGTCAATCACTTACTTTGGGCATTTCCTTTATTGTAACTAGTTCACAACCGAGAGTTTCAGATCAAATATCTCAAACTTTAAGAAATAAATCTCATAGAAAACAATTTATACTTACATTTGGAATATAAATCATATTTCTTGTTCCCTACTAAGCATTTAAAATATTTAAATAATTATGTTTTTGATGTTTCTTCAAGAAGCAGAAGTGATAATTCACACTCTTCATTCCAACTGTACCAACATTTAGTGTAGAAATCATATGTGGATCTAATAATACAGCTAAGTATTGAACTTGTAGAGTATAATAGTGCTAAGTAAAGTGTAAGTGCAACAAAGTAAAGCAATCACACCAGAATTTTATACTCGTTTGGACCACCTTTCCTACTTTCAATCCCAAAGCTCCCCTTCGGTTTGTCACTAACTAAACAAAGCCCCCACTTCACCTAGAGGAACAGGTTTACAACACTGCCTAAAGACTCCCTCTTGAAATACTTGACTCCTCATGATCTTCCCGAACAGGACTTCACAAACTCAGGTTAAGGTTTTGACTTAGACAATCAATATGTCTTTATACATAGATTTTGTCACTCAATACTGCAGCTCATTACCACTTGATATGATTTGTGAGCTTGATGAATGAGACTATGGAGATTAGAGTTTGTATGTAGAATTGAATGCTAAAAAAATAGACCGTAGATAATGAAAACATAGATAGTTAGAGAAAGCAAAGGTGAGGTCAATGGCTTTGATCTAAGGTCTATTTATAGATGAAAGAAAGATGTAGAGAAGCGCTGCAACGCTAAGCAGAGTTTGGTGAAGGGTTTCGATGAAGAGATGTAAGAAGACAACCACAAAAACATATAGAATTTGCATGTAAAAGCTACCACCAATGCACCAGTGGTCCCATCGATAGACCGGTGGTCCTATCGATTGACCGATGGGAGAACAGGTGTACCAGTGCACACGAAAATCCTATGTATTTCTATATTTAGTTTGCATCTGTTTCACTGTCTTCCTATGAAAATTTTGAAAATTTTCTTAATTCTAAAACAGGTTTTCGGAATAGGTGGTGAAATTTCTAAAGTTTTTGAGATCGTAAAGTGATTTTAACAAATTTTAACTCTAAGATTTAAATATCGACTCTATATAAAAACATATATGTTTGTATTTCTTTTGAGTGTTGGTTCCAGCTCTGTAATGACTCCATGTCTTCATCATATTCTTTTGATTGCTTTACCTGATTCATTGTATGCTCAACCTTTTAAGTTGTTGTCCTTAAGGATACCTTATAATTTATGGTAGATACAATATATTTCACTGAACTTCATCAAAACAAAGGTTCTAACATTATATACCTTTTGAAAATGGTAACTACCTATAAAACATGATTTTTGTTTTTTAGTACTCCCCCTAAGTATAAGAATCCTTTATCAATACGGTACTTCTCCCCTTTGTCATCAGCAAAAAGAAACAAATATCATAACAGTGATGTAGTAAGCAGAAACATAACATAAATCAAATAAAAAATCATAGTTGCAATAGTACAAACATCATAAAACATAGAATGTCACATACACAAAATGCAAATACAACAATGTCTGAAAATGCTAAATGAAATGCAATGTGAAATGAAATGAAACTAACAATCAGAATTGATTGATATCACCACTTACTAACCACCGGAAGGAGGAGTCCCCTTACCATTCTGTAGGTTTAGAAGGATTGGTCTCAGAGGTAATGCGAGCATGCAGTCTAGGTCCTCTAGGCACCCATGATCTAGCAGGATGTGCGGCTCCACTTCCTTCTCCACCAAGTATAGGATCATAAACTGAAGGCTCATGGACATGTGTGACATCATCTTAGAAGAGGAATCCTAGAATAACCTCTTTCCCACTCGTGCTCTCTCTAGGACATGAAGTACCACATAGCGATAATTGCATCCTCTTTACAAAATTAAGTTCTTTTCCTTGGCTATTTAATTTGACTTTCATTACTCTTTGATTTTCTAGTATTTCTTCTTTATTTTTCAAAACCTTTTGTTTATTTTCTTCATCACTATCATCATATGGAGGTAAAATATCATCCGATGTATCCTCCTCTTCTTCAATACCATCTTGTCTAATAGTTATTTGAGTGACCCTTTGATGTATGGAGGATATGGTTGCAATGTTAATGGAATTTGCATTCTTTCAGAAAATGCTTTATCGAAGACAGTTCCACAAGCATTTGTTTTGATGTACTCATTTTTCATATTTCACAAAATTTCTAAGAACAAGTGTAAGTAAGTTAGCGTAGGGATTGTAAGACCTAGGTTTTCCGGAGCAGTTTCCAATCATATAGGAAAGAATAAGTTCATTGTTAATGTTCCCAATCATTTTATAAATGAGCCCATTTAATCCCTAATCCACCCAATATAGCATAAGTACATTGTCGATTTAAACTTTATCTAAGTATGAGTGTTGAGAACTATGTTATGTGGAATAATTCTAAGGACTAAATGCACTTTATGTCATAGGTTTTCCTTCTTACTCCAATTCCCTTTATTTTGATGATAAATGTCATACACAATTCTATCATCATCCAAATACAAATCTCCAACATATGAACCATTATCGCAAATTTGTATAATCTTTCCCAATGTCCTTTCATCAAGTTGAGTATCAATTCCTTTAACACTCGAATGGATAATAATCTTATTTTAATTAGAATATCAAATTTGCGTAAAATAATCCTATATATCTTGAGTATATAGTTTTTCTAAAAAAATTCTTTTGATAAATGTGAATAAAGCTCAAATGTTCGAAGAGAGGTTCTAAACTATATGAAGTGAAGTTCGAGAATATTGAATTTTAGATTAAAAGAGAGAATATGATGGATAATTAATTTTATTGGAAAATTTTCTCTAATTCTACAAGCTCTTTATACATGATTATATATAGCTTAATTCTACTAGCCGTTTCTTATTTCATTAACTATAATTCTACTAGCCGTTGCTTATTTTCCAAATTATAATTTTACTAGCCATTGCTTATTTCCTAAATTATAATTGCCTAATTACAGCAAAGTACCAAGTATAGCTAACAACTGTATAATGGATGCTAGCCTTTTATTTGTTTCTTGTTTTCAGCCTAGATGAAATATTCTGAGGCTATTATTCCTATTTTTCAACACCCCCTCAAGTTGGGTTTGAATAAATTTATAGAACCCAACTTGTCAAGTATGTTTAGATGGCTGCTCTTGTCGAGTGCTTTTGTGAAAATATCTACCAGTTGCTCTTTGCTTTTGACAAATGGAGTTTCTATTTCCCCCGATTGCACTTTTCTTTAACAAAGTGACAATCTACCTATATATGTTTTGTCCTCTCATGGAAGATAGGATTGGATTCAATATGATGTCACTAAGTAATTGCTTAATCCAGACAAGCTCACTTGCTGTGGATGCCATGGCTCGATATTCTGCTTCTGCACTTGATCTAGCTACAACGTTCTGCTTCTTACCTTTTCAGGTGACCAAGTTACCACCTACAAACGTAGAAAACCCTGTGGTTGATTTTCCGTCATAGCTTCCGACCCAATCTGTATAAGAGAAACCAACCACATCATTAGAATTGTTTTTCTTCATCTATATTCCTTGACCTGGAGTGCCTTTAAGATATCTCAATATCCTATGAATTGTGCTTAAGTGGCTGGTACGTAGAGCATGCATAAATTCACTTATGACACTAAGTACATAGGCAATATCAGGTCTGGTTACTGTAAGATAAATTAATTTGCCTATTATCCACTGATATTGTCCTATGTCAGATAATGGCTCACCATCTTCAACTCTAAATTTTATATTCGTCTCCATAGGAGTATTAGCTGGTTTTGCTCCTAATTACTAGTCTCTTTTAACAGATCAAGGACATATTTTCTTTGGGTTAGAAATAATCTTTACTTGAGCGACCTATTTCTATTCCAAGAAAATATGAAAGTTTTCCAAGGTCTTTGATGTCAAATTCATTTTTTAAATATTGTTTAACCCTTTCAATTTCCTTATTATTATTATTTCCAGTGAAGATAATGTCATCAACATAAACCAGAATAATAGTAGTGGTATTTCGTAAGTGTTTGATGAATATAGAGGAATTAGCAGTACTTTTAAAAAAATTAATCTTTAAAAGGGAAAAGCTTAGCTTGGCATACCAGGCTCTTGGAGATTGCTTTAGACCATAGATCGCTTTTTTTTAATTTACACACCAGTGTTGAGTACATCTCACTTTTGTAGCCACGAGGAAGAGTAATATAGACTTCCTCTTCTAAAATTTATTGAAGGAATGCATTTTTTACATCTATTTGGAACAAATTCCATCTCAAGTTGGTGGCTACTGACAGCAAAATTCTAACCGTATTCATTTTTGCTACTGTGCAAAAGTCTCTTAGTAGTCAATACCATACTTTTGGGTAAATCCCTTGGCCACTAACCTAGCTTTGTACCTTTCAATAACACAATCACTATTGTATATGATTTTGTATACCCATTTGCAACCTACAGGTTTTTTGTTTTTTCGTAAATTAATAACATCCCATGTGTCATTTTTTCTAAGGCTTGAAGTTCTTCATTCATAGACTTACGCCAAATTGGGCTTTGATTGGCTTCACTAAAGTTGGTTGGTTCCATTTGGTTAGTGATGTTACTTAAGTACGCTTAATATGAAAGGGCTACTCTGTTATATGAAATAAAATCTTATATTGGATACATTACCTGTTGGGATACGTAATCCCTTAATTTGACAGGAGGCCGAGTTTGTCTTATAGATTTCTTATGGCATTTTCTTCTTGAGTTGGTTCTTCATGAGTTAGTTCTTCACTTGACTGATTTATCTCTTCTTCTCCCCCTAAACGAGTTGGACTTATTTCTTCGATTTGTTCTTCATTTGTGTTAACCCGCCTTTTGGCAAGGCCGCGGACAGACGGGTTTAACTTAATCAACTGCATGTTCATCGAGGCTATAGTACAATGGATTCAGTCGACTGGATGGATGGATGATGCAATGTGCTTGGGAGATGGAAATATGATTGGATAAAGATGAATAAACTATAATTTGGGTCTAGGAAACATGGTTCGGCATTAAACATGGTTCGGCATGATGGAGGTTCGGCACATATGGTTCGTCTGGCATTCATGTTCGAATAGCGTTCAAGAGTACTCGGCATACATAGAGCGTCCGACATACACGAGTGGTTCGGCACCATGAATCATTCGGCATCCAGGTGGCGTTCGGCGTCAAGATACGCTCGGCATATCAGAAGCCCTCGGCATTCGGAAGCGGTCGGCATCAAGGAACGTTCGGCATCGAGAGACGTTCGGCAGGGTATAACGTTCGGCGTGTACGAACGTTCGGCATGGCAGAATTGTTCGTCATAAACTATTGTTCGGCCTAACTATTGTTCGGCCTAAGTATCATTCGGCCAAGAGATTGTTCGGCCTTGATAGCGTTCGGCCAGAGTATCGTCCGGCCTAAGTTTTGTTCGGCAACCAGTCGTTCAGCACGAATACATTGGATCGGCCTCCGGTATCGTTCGGCGAAAATGTCTCCCACGGCATTCAGGGTGTTCGGCATTCAGCGTTCGACATCTATGGTTCGGCATACGGAGACCACTCCATTTGGGCTGAGGTATTCAGCTACCAGGCCCACCAGGGAAGTCCAACCCATCTTTGTCTATAAATAGAGAGGCAGGGGCACAGTGAAAATGGATCTTCTTTCTGCTCTCTTACTTTCTCTTTTCTAAGGCTAAGGCAACTATGCCATTTTGTAACTGTAATCGATTATTACAGCAATAAAAAGCAAACTTCTGGAGTGGACGTAGGCCGGAGTTAGCCGAACCACTATAAAATCTGTTGTTCTTTACTGCTTTCATTTCAGTTTTAACTGTTCTTCACATTATTATTCTCTACATACATTCTATCTCTGAGCTGTGATTGGTATTTGGTGCTTTCATCTGGATTTGGGGGTTAGTGACCAATTTTGGAGCTAACACTTTGGTACTTTCACTGAGAACGCAAGCACTCGAGAATTTTGGAGTTAGGAACTTGGATCCTAGAAAGCAATGGCTAGGCCACCAACAAGGAAGCAAGCAGTGGAAAGGAGCAATCAGGAAGGAAGTCAAGCGGCCTCTTCTGGAACTGGAGAGGATCATGCATCCATCTACATAACTCGGGATGAGATGCAGGCGATGATGAATTCTATGCAGGAGCAGATGATGAAACGACAAGAGGAGATGATGCAGGCTCTTCTTAGGCAATTTGGACAACCGGGAACTGCAGGAGCTCAAGTTCGTGGAACTGGACCAGAGGAACTCAACCAGCGGACAGATGGAGTGATTCAGCAGGAGGCAGCTCCCAATCAACAAATAGCTCACAATCTAGATGGACCTAGACTCGGGGGCACACCACCAGGTAATGCTGGACCAGTTCATGGAGGGATACCGGATGACCCTACGCGACCTAACGTCGTTAGGAATACAGGAATACGTGATGAGGAATATGTGCCAGAATTTCCTCGGGGACTTAGGGGGCAGTCTGGAAACACTGGATTGGCTGACATTATCAGGCGGACTATTCGCGGAGGTCTGACAAACAGGGATTCAGAGGGAGTTAACAAAAGTCCGTTTACCCGGAACATCAGGACAGCTAGGAATCCGCCCGATTTCAAACTACCCACTCTGGAAGTATACAACGGGAAGACGGATCCCACCGACCACTTGATGAGGTACACTAGGCATATGGAAGTGCTGGGGGCAATGGAGGAGGTTATGGCCCGATGTTTCCCCCTGTACTTGACTGATATTGCTGCTATGTGGTTCAGACAGCTCGAGGATGGATCCATTGGAACATGGACAGAACTGGTGGACAAGTTCTTAAGTCAATTTCGAGTTCACATAAAAAGGCCGAAGAACGTGATGACGCTAACGTCAGTCAAACAGGGGGCAGATGAATCGCTCAGGACATTCTTAACTCGATTTAATGCAGTAGTTGCTTCGGTGGATCGACCAGATCCATCAATGGTTCTGATGGCTGCGGTATCAGGAGTCAGAGATAATTCAGATTTCAAAGTATCGTTGGTACGGGACCCACCATTGGATCTTGGGGAATTCTTTCATGAAGCTGAAAGATTTCTTCGACAAGAGGATGCATGTTTGGACATGAGGTCAAAGGAAGTAAACATGACTAAGGATGGAGGACTACTCGGCGAAAGCTCGGGTAGGGGCAAGGATAAAAGGAAAAGGAAGCGCTAGGGAGAACCAAAGTTCTCCACTTACACAGGATTGAATGCAACGTTGGAGCAGATTTTCTTAGATACTCGAGATCACCTTCCCTATCGAAGGACATCAAGGAGGGAACCCACAGAACGTGAAAGGGCATCAGGAAGGCATTGTCTCTTTCATGACCTGGACGGGCATGATACTAACAGCTGCCGACATCTAAAGGATATAATCGAGGAGCATATAAGGAATGGTTAGTTGTGGCAGTATGTCGGAACTCGGAATGCGGTGGTGGAACAGGAGCAGCCACCGCCTACCTTGAACGACGAGGGCACGAGGCCCAGGAATGGTGACCGATTGGTCATCAACTAATCTTGATAGTTTGGAATAAGTAACAAACTCCGGACAAACGGTTAAATCACTTACTCATGTACGGGTTCGGAGATAACCCTCAGGCATGCTCTGAGATGATGGCTTACCGAGATGCCCTGGTTTGTGAAATCTGTTTCTTCCTTTGACTTAGACATTTGCTTTTTCTGGTTTGGTTTTGAAGTTTGGTTTGAACTCCCTGTTTTTCTAATTTTCTGGTTTGGATTCTGGTTTGGATGTTTGGTTTTTGGTATGGATTTTTGATATGGGTTTCTGGTTTTCTATTTGGATTTGGATTTCGGATTGGATTTTCTCTGGATTTTTGGCTAAAAGGTCGTCGAGTATGGACTATGCTCGGCAAGGGTCCGGAGAGACCAGGATTCGGCCTAGGACTTAGGCCATATATTATTGATTACTATTTTAGGTCGTCGAGTATGGGCTATGCTCGGCAAGGGTCCGGAGTGACCAGGATTCGGCTTAGGACTTAAGCCACGACATTATTCGACGTTCAGGGACACTGAACCATGAACACCATGGAATTACTTAACATAGGTCGTCAAGTGTGGATTGCGCTTGGCAAGAACCCGGAGAGGTTACAGATTTGGATATTGGCTATGAATAGCTAAGGATTCGGACAAGGACCCAGAGCGGTCCCGGATTTGGATATCGACCCGGAGAGGTCACGGATATGATTATAGGTTATTGGATATGGATGGATTGGAACTCGGTAGTCGGGTTCAGATGGATGTGGAATTGGATAAGGACTTGGTTACTGGATAAGAATCAGACATCGACTCAGAACAGTCGCGAAAATGGATCAGGATATGGTCGTGGCACTCGGATAAGATGGCTTGGTAATGGATTGGATTATGAATCGGAAAGTATGGATGTGGATAACATACATACTTAGGATATTTGACTTGAGGCTATTCAAAACACACCTTTCGCAGCAAGGCGTGTTTTGGAGGGCAAGTGTTAACCCGCCTTTTGGCAAGGCCGCGGACAGACGGGTTTAACTTAATCAACTACATGTTCGTCGAGGCTATAGTACGATGGATTCAGTCGACTGGATGGATGGATGATGCAATGTGCTTGGGAGATGGAAATATGATTGGATAAAGATGAATCAACTATAATTTGGGTCTAGGAAACATGGTTCGGCATGATGGAGGTTCGGCACATATGGTTCGTCTGGCATTCATGTTCGAATAGCGTTCAAGAGTACTCGGCATACATAGAGCGTCCGGCATACACGAGTGGTTCGGCACCATGAAGCATTCGGCATCCAGGTGGCGTTCGGCGTCAAGATACGCTCAGCATCTCGAAAGCGCTCGGCATTCGGAAGCGCTCGACATCAAGGAACGTTCGGCATCGAGAGACGTTCGGCAGGGTATAACGTTCGGCGTGTACGAACGTTCGGCATGGAAGAATTGTTCGTCATAAACTATTGTTCGGCCTAAGTATCATTCGGCCAAGAGATGGTTCGACCTTGATAGCGTTCGGCCAGAGTATCGTCCGGCCTAAGTTTTGTTCGGCAACCAGTCGTTCAGCACGAATACATTGGATCGGCCTCCGGTATCGTTCGGCGAAAATGTCTCCCACGGCATTCAGGGTGTTCGGCATTCAGCGTTCGGCATCTATGGTTCGGCATACGGAGACCACTCCATTTGGGCTGAGGTATTCAGCTACCAGGCCCACCAGGGAAGTCCAACCCATCTTTGTCTATAAATAGAGAGGCAGAGGCACAGTGAAAAGGGATCTTCTTTCTGCTCTCTTACTTTCTCTTTTCTCAGGCTAAGGCAACTCTGCCATTTTGTAACTGTAATCGATTATTACAGCAATAAAAAGCAAACTTCTGGAGTGGACGTAGGCCGGAGTTAGCCGAACCACTATAAAATCTGTTGTTCTTTACTGCTTTCATTTCAGTTTTAACTGTTCTTCACATTATTACTCTCTACATACATTCTATCTCTGATCTGTGATTGGTATTTGGTGCTTTCATCTGGATTTGGGGGTTAGTGACCAATTTTGGCGCTAACAATTTGTATGATCAACCTGTTCTTGATTTGTTTCTTCAGGAAACATGAAATTAATTGGAGACAATATAACCTGTTTACCTTGTGTATTTCCTTGTTCACTTGTTTGATAATATGGTTCATTTTCAAAAAATGATACGCCTTGTGAGATATAAAGTTTATGATTTTTTAGGTCATAACATTTATACCCCTTTTTTTGGGATGAGTATCCTAAAGTTATGGCTTTATTAGCATTTTTTATCTAGCTTGTGATGTCTTTTTATGTGTATAAAACATATATACCCAAAAACTCTTATGTGACCAAGATTTATTTTCCTATCCTTAAGGATTTATAAGGGACTCATATTTTTAAGCACGACACTTGGCAATCTATTTATAAGACAAGTCGTAGTTAGCACAACATCCAACCAATAAGATTTTGGAACCTTAGTTTGAAAAAGAAGTGATCTGGTGACCTAAAGTAAATGTCGATTTTTTCTTTCTAAAACACCGTTTTGTTCAGGTGTATTAATACAAGTAGTTTGGCGTAAAATTCCTTTTGGTTTAAAAACTTCTATGAAATATTTGTTTATGTATTCTGTCCCATTATCAGATCGAATTTTTTTAATTTTTGTATTATATTGATTTTCTATAAAACTGAATTGTTGAAAACATGAAAAATCTTCATTTTTTTTCCTTTTAAAAGGTAAACCCAAGTAGTGTGAGAAAATCATCAATAAATGTGATAAAATATTTAAAATGATCATAAGAATCAACAAGGGCTAGACCCCAAACATTATAATGAATTAAATCAAAGCATTTTTCTGACTTATTAGCAGATAAAGAAAATGGTAATCTAGTTTGTTTTGAAAGCTTACAAACATCACAATTTTTGGAATCTAATTTATAACAAAAAAGTTTAATCAAAATTTATTCAGGTGGATGACCAAATCTCTAGTGCATCAATTTATCACGATATACTAAATGTAATGAAATATGACAGTTATTGGTGCTTTCATCAAGGTTATAGAGGCCATTTTCTAGACATCCCACTTCAATCTTCTTCCCTGATTCTCAATCCTAAAAGGTCACTTTATACGATGAGAATATAACATTGTAATTCAATTCATGGGTTATTTTACCAATCGATAATAAATTTGAATTAAAATTCGGTAAATATAAAATATTTTTCACATCTTTTGTAGGAAACTTTGTTATACCAAAACCATGAATTTGGACTTTATCTCCATTAGCAATCTTTACATGTAGAGGGTCTTTATTTTGTGTAACATTGGTTGGTTTATTTTTGTTCCATGTCATGTGATTAGTAACACCTGAGTCAATTATCCATCTATTTGTATTCTGATGCATTTTTGCAATTTCAAAATTGTTGTTAACTTCCAATGAATTTAAAATAGCATTAGAATGTACAAAACCTGAAGTTTATTGCTGCAACAAACTATTCAACCGAGTTAGCAGTTGATTCAGTTGCACCGTTTGAGTCACAGAAGATCCCGCTGAATTGGAGGTGTTATTAGTCCATTGAGCCGATTCAGATCCATCCCCTTCTACCTCCGCTCCTTTGCTAAGACCATCGAATTTTTTCTCCTTTTTTGCGCCACCCCAATTACCTTCTCTTGGCTTTATCCTAAACCTCCTGTGATGTGCTAGAGTACATAAGTACGTTTGAAATTTGGGATTCCATTTGTGCTGAGAGCCATGACATGATTAATTGGTCGGCTGCCTCCCATTCTTCTATTTTTGCTTTCTCTTTGGGAGTTGGCTCATTTGGCTCTGCTACTTTTGTTTCTCATTTTTGCCAGTGAGAAAACTTAATTTTCCTTTGCCACCGAGACCGATTGATATTGATCTTGACCAAGGAATGTAATTTCTATTACCATTGAGTATGATATTTATGAGTTTAATGTTGTTGAATTGGGACATGTTGAACTTACTGCAGTTATTTGATCTCTGCAAAATTGATGTTGTTGCGGAACTTTTGAGTCATGTTTTGACCTACTTTTTGTACATGATTATATATAGCTTAATTCCACTAGCCATTGCTTATTTCCTTAACTTATTTCCTTAACTTATTTCCCAAATTATAATTCTACTTGCCGTTACTTATTTCCTAAATTTTAATTTCCTAATTACACCATAATTACAATAAAGTACCAAGTATAGCTAACAACTATATAATGGATGCTAGCCTTTTATTTGTTTCCTATTTTCAGCCTAGATGAAATATTCTGAGGCTATCATTCCTATTTCTCAACAGAGAACCTTGCTAGAAACCCCATAGGATTATGAAATTTGATTATTTCTTTGAAAATGTTAATGGATTCTTTGTCATTACCAAGCCATGCCTTCATCTGTGGAATAATAAGTGACTTTTGAGTTGATTTGCATGAAGATGAGTTTTGTTTCTACTTAGTGGCCATTAATTTTGTTTTGGATGGTTGCAAAAGGAATGAAGATACTAGATCTCGGTTTACAAAAATTTTTTTAAAATGTTTTTGAATGAAAGGGATGCGATTAGATCAACGGCCAAGAATACATTTCGCATACCCATGGTCGATCGGTGGATGCTATTTCTACCTTTTTTTGGCAGTTACATTGTAGATTTTTTTTGTATAAAATTTTATAACATAAATTCTATTTATAAATTCAAACTTTTGATTTAAAAACGTTTTTAACTTTTATATATATTAGAAACTTTGATTATTAATTTTTATATATATTTTAACGAGGATAATATTTATTTTATACATATTTAAAAAGATTTCACATTGTTTTGTTAATACCAACAAAGAATTTTTATGAGTTATTAATTTTTAATGATTATTTGTGATTATTAGGGTAAGAAATTAATATAAAGCTATAAATGAGTGGTTTTCTATGTTTAAACAAGAAATTTCCGTAGCCTAAGTGGCTAAAAACAAAGCATAACCAATATCTTTGAAGTCTTGAGTTTAATTCCTGGTGGATTTACATACCAAATATTTTTAATTTTTTCCTTTAAAATTTAGATTTTAGTATTTTTTGAAATTTTTTTATTTATTTTAATTCATTAAATGAACAAATCCCTAGTTTTATTCTTTACTTTATAAATATAGTTTAACAAAGTGGTTTATGAAAATGTCATCTATTTGATTTTCAGTATCAATAAAATCTAGTTACATTATTCCTTTTTCTATATTATCATGAGAAAATGATGTCTTTTATCAATGTGTTTAATTCAAGAGTTATTTATTGGATTTTTAGAAAGATTTATTGTGCTATGTTATCATAAAATATCAAAGGTTGTGATATAGATACACCAATATCCGAAGGGTCTGTTTCATATATATCACTTGAGTGCCTACAAGTGCTACATAAAAATGTTTAGCTTCACATGTAGATAGAGAAACATAGTTTTATTTCTTGCTAAACCAAGAGACGAGTGAGTGGCTAATAAAGTGATATGTTCCACTCATGCTGTATCTGTTTTACATCCTTCAAAATCAATATCACTATAGGAAACCAATTCAAAAGGAAATCTTTTAGACAGAACAAGCCATAATTTCTTGTGTTAGACAAGTAACAAAGAATGCATTTTGCTACTCTAAGATGTGATTCTTTAGGATTAGCTTGAAAACAGGTGCACAGACACACGCTTAATATCATGTCTACTAGCATTAGATAAAGTAGAGATACTATCGTGCTTCTATATAATTTTTTATCAACATTTTTACCATTCTCATCTTTATCTAAGCAAAGATTTGTGCTCGTAGGTGTTGGTTTACAAGAAGTATTTTTAACTCCAAAATGTCATACTAAGTGTGTACAGTATTTTTCTTGATAAATAAAAATACCTTCTTTTCATTATTTTATTTGTAATGCAAGAAAATAATTAAGTCCACCCACATAGGACATTTCAAATTCTTTTTTCATAAAATTTGCAAAATTATCATATAAATTTTAACTTATGAGTTCAAAGTTTTGCTATCAACATAAATTTGGACAACTACAATATCATATTTATCTTTTTAATGATCAAGGTTATATCAACTTCACCAATTTCAAAATCAGATTTTAGAAGATAACTTTTTAGTTTTTTATACCAAACAGATGATTCTTGTTTAAGACTATAAAGAGCCTTTTTAAGTTTAAAAACATCATTTGAACATTTTTCATAAGCAAATGATGGTGGTTTCTCAACATAAACATTTTTTTAATGTTATCCATTTAAAAACGCATTTTAATGTCCATTTAATACAAAGTTAGATTATGGTTTCAAGCAAATTTTAGAAGTATTCTGATGGCTTCAAGACGAGCTACACGAGCAAAGGTTTCCTCATAGTTAATCCCTTCCTTCTGATTATACAACTCTAGCTTTATTGCATATGATATCACCATTTTTATCAACTTTGTTCTTATATACCTATTTCATACCCATAACCGATTGATTTTCTAGTCTTGGTACCGGCTCTCAAATGTATTTCGTTCAAATTGATTAAATTCTTCTTGCATTGCTAATATCGAGTGATCGTCCTAAGCTGCTTCTTTGTAATTTTTATGTTCAATATTAAAATGAAGGCAACATGACCCATTTGACTCAATTATCTTCGAGTAGCTACTTTTGCCTTAATATGTCCCATTATATTATCTAATTGACGATCTTTTAAAATTCTATGGGTGATTTTAAATCATTAGTACTTTTCAGGTTGATTATTTTGTTAGGTTGTTCATATATAGGTAGTTGTATTAATGGTTTGTTTATCTCATTGCTTTTTTCTTCATCATTTTTCTTATTCAAGTTTTTTTCAAAAGATACATGTAAAGTTTCTTTTATTGTATTTTTTCTTTTATTCAAAATTATATAAGCTTTACTTTGTTTTGAATCCGACGAAAATTCCTTCATCGACTTTTGCATCAAATTTACCTAAATATTCCTTGGTGTTTAAAATAAAACATTTTGAGGCAAAAAATGCAAAATATGATACTTTTGGTTTTCTATCATGAAGGAGTTCATAGGGATTATTCTTAGTCGTTGGCCTTAATGATACATGATTTAGAACATAACTAGTCGTAGCAATTGCCTCAGCCTAGAAATTATGTGGTAGGCTATACTGCTTAGTAACGATCCGACACATTCTTGTAAAGTTCAATTCTTTCTTTTTACAACACCATTTTGTTGTGTTACTCTAGGGAAAGAGAAATTATGACATATACCCTTTTTGTTGCAAAATTCTTAAAATAGCTTATTTTCAAATTCTCCTCCATGACCACTTCTTATATTTTTTATTTTTAAACCTTTTAAATTTTTAATTCCTTTAGCAAAAATTTTAGAAATGTTTTAAAAGGAAAGTCTGTGTATATATTTAAAAAATCGTTCACAGTTACAAAAAATATTTTTTGTGATTTATTGATCCGACTTGCATCGGACCAAATAAATCTAAATATAATAATTCTAAAGGTTGTTTGTTGAAATTTCAATTTTAAATTTAAAAGAAGATATTTTGAGTTTACCAAGTTGATATACATCGCATAAATTGTTAACTTAAAAATCCATTTTAGCAAAACCTCTTATAATATAATTTATAGCTAATTTATGAATATTTTTAAAATTTACAATGCAAAAATGTTTCTGCCATAGTCATAGATCCTTTATATCAGCCACTAAACATATATCCTTGTTACGTATTACTTTTATATTTAAAATATGAATATTACGATTTATTACTCCATCAAAAATCAAATTTCCATTTTAATCGAAAATATTACATTCATCCTTTTCAAAAGTTATTTTAAACCTTTATCACAAAGTTAATTAATGCTTAAAAGTTTATGTTTAAAATTCTAGACTGTTAAAACTTTAGAAATCAGGGACAAATTAGATACACTGACAAGTTTTACGACCATTAATATATCCTTTAGAATTATCTCCAGTGGTGACTGTTCCACCATCCATATAAGATAATCATTTGCATCTCCACGTTTTCAGTCATATGTTTGGACCATCCATTGTCGTGAATCCATTTCTCCTTTTAACTTCGGGGTACCTGCAAAAATATAACTAATTCATTGGTACCCACTTCCTATGTCAGGGTTCTAGGGGTTAAGTCGAAGGTAACCGTACCTAGAAGGTTTTGGTAGAACTTTATAAATGGAAGTACTATTATTATGAATTTTAAACATAAACTTGTCTATGTATTTCCTCCTAATCAAGTTATTGTTTGTTTTTGGAACCTAAATTCTAGCAGTCTTTATATTTTACATCTTTGGTTTGCTATGCATATTTTTGGATTCCTAAATTTCGTATATAACGAGACGTACTTGACTTTTGAGCTTGGTTTATTTGATTTCTTAAATCCTAGGCCATTTTTGTTATAGCAGGTATGGAAATACTTGTTAAATGAGATAATCTTTCTCTACCTTTATTAAAATTAGTGGCAATAGAAGTAAGTTTCTCTAATTGATTTTTAAACTAAATATTTCAGAATTTGATTTTCTAAATTTTGCTTAAGTTCACACGACTTTGTTGAAGTTTCGACATTCTCATCCCTATAGGTTTTTAATGCATCTTCTAAAAGTGCATTTTGAGATGCCAAATTTTCACAAGATTATTGTGATTTTAATAATTCTTCCTTTAAGATAGTTTTATCATCCTTAAGCATACCTATTTCAAGTTCTACTCTATTTAGTTTTCCTATATTATCCTTATTTGATTTCATCAAATTTCTTTATTTATCATCTAGTTCCATGATAACCTCTAATAATCCATCATAAGAAAGCTTAGATGGTACCTCATTAGTTTCCATGAAGCATATATTAGTTTGTTTTGGATCATCACTGTTATTAGAGGATGGCGAAGAGTCTAAACTGTCCCATGTAACTTGAAAGGTTTCCTTCTTCTTTTTGTTGAATTTTTCATATTTCTCCAGTTTTTTCTTTTTTTTAGGTTGGGATGTTCCTTTTTCATATAACCGAATTTTTCGCACTCATAACATTTGATGGAGGTTGAATTATTATTATTGTTGTTGTTACCGCTATTTCCGAATTTATTTCCTTTCCGCAAAATATTAGAATTTTTTTAATTTACTATAGTTACTTTTCCTTTGTGATGAAGGCAAAGTTTTCTTCCTCCAATTCTAAGTCATAATCTTCGACTTGAAAAGCAATACTTCTATCTTCTTGGGCTAGTTATTTTTGAGCCTGCATATTAGCTTCATATGATATTAAATTTCCAATTAGTTCTTCGACTTTGAGAGTGGAATCATTCACTTCTTCAATTGCAAGTATTTTCCTCTCCCATTCATTATTTAAAGAGTTCAAATATTTAACACTAAATCAAATTTAGGAAATATACTTCCTAGTGCCATTAAGTTATATTTTATGCCCTGAAATTGTCTGAAATTGTGATACATTTCAATAATGCTTTCATTCTGTTATATCTTAAAAGACCGAAATAATTTTTAATAAATTAATTTTGGTCTGTTTAATCTTGTTTGTGCCTTTGTGTGTGATTTTTAACATATGCCAATGTCATGTGCTGTTTTACACATCATTGCTCTTGAAAACTTATTTTGTCTAATGCATGAAACAAACATTCATAGCTTTAGTATTGTTGGATGCAGTAGTTGGGGCTTCATGCTAAGTTTATATAGCTTGCAAAATCTCAAGTATGTTGTCCTCCACACACACACACAGATATATATATATATATATATATATATATATATATTCATAGGTGTAACCCAAAAAGCATGGTTAGAACCAATAAAGAGAGGAGAATTTGTAGTGGAATGTTCCTCCTGAAACGTGCTATGGCCCATGTTTACCATATTAAAATACTCAAATTTGTGTTACAATTTTGAAAATCTAGGCTCCGATACCAGATGAAAATGTACACATATATAGGGATCTAATAATATGGCTAAGTGGTGAACATGTCGAGTATAATGGAGCTAAGTAAAAGGTAAGTAAAATAAGTAAATCAATCACATCAGGATTTTATACTGGTTTAGACCTCCCATTCTATATCCAGTTCAGAAGCTTCTATTTGGTATTTCACTACTCAAGCAAAGTTCTCACTTTACTCGGAGGAATAGGTTTACAAACTGCCTGAAGAATCCCTCTTGTAGGACTTGACTCCGCCCGATCTTCTTGAATGAGATTTCACAAACTTCAAGTTATGGTCTTGACTTAGACAATCAATGTATATTTACACACAGGTTTTGTCACTCGTAACAACAACTTGTATAACCACTTGATATGATTTAAGAGTTGTATGAACATGGTTAAGGAGAATAGAGTTTGTATGAAAATGCTAGAAAAAATAGGCAGTAGATAATAAAAGCACATAATAAACATGGAAGCAAAGGCAATGTCAATGGCTTCGATCTAAGGCCTATTTATAGATGGTTAAAATTTAGAGTGAAGGGTTGCAAAGCTGTAGAGAGATGTATTGAAGAGAAGAAGAGTTCGGTGATGGGTTTTAATGAAGAGATGCATGAAAACAGTCATATGAACATACAGAATTCGTGTGAAATGGTTACCATCGGTGCTTCCGTGGTCCCACCGGTTGAATGGTGGGAGGACCGATGTACTAGTTAGTGCACCACTACACGTAGAAATCCTATGTATTTCCTTATTGGTTCGCTTCTATTTCATAGTATTTCTTCACGCTTCACTTTGGAAGTTCTAAAAAAATTCTTAGAAACGTTAAACATGTTTATCGAGCGGTTGTATCGATCCGTGAATTTATGGTTTTGGGGAATAATGTTTAAATTTAAAAATATTCAAATATAATATTTTTAACATTAACAATGGTGTTTTGAATAGTAAATAATATTGGTAATCTTATTTTGAATAAATATTTACAAAAATATACACTTTGGAAAATATCGATAAAACGATTGAAAACCGTTTTATCAATAAACAGCTCTTAGACCATCCAACTTCGTGCACAGAGCTGGATACATATTTATCTATATGAGTGCGAATATGGAATAAAATTATTTATTTTTGAAAATAAAATACCTTTATGACATCATTAATGATATCACTATTTTTGAATAATTGATTTTTGAATTCAAATCGAGTTTAAATGATTTAATAATTATTTTAATTATTAAATAAGCCCTTTTAGTTATTATATAATGATAGAAATATTATATCAAACTTTGTTTATGAATACGCACACACACACACACATATGTATATTGAATAATAAGTGAAAATATGACCGAAAATCGAAATCGGAATCCATAACGATTCAACGTAGAAAAGTGGTGCAACATTGTGAATCATTTGAGATATACATATGCACACATACATGTACGTATACATGAACACATTCACATGCAAATGAATATACATATATATACAAATAAATAATAAAAGATAAAAGGGAAATATCATGATATTATATATAAATATCCTGATATTTCTTTAAACCCAAAGTCAACCTTTTACACCCAAAGTACAAGCACATGGGTACACACATGGGGGAGTAGGGTACTCGGCCGTGAATTACAAGGTAGGAGGAGGGAGTGGTGGTGAGGAAATGGTGATGTGTGTGCACATAAATATCATGATATTTTTATCACTTCATTGCCTATAAATACCACCATTCATCTTCACTTCTTTTGCTCATAAATTCCTAAACTTTCTTCATGTCTCCTCTCCACTTCAATGGCTTCCTACCTTAGGAAATTAGTGAAGAAAATTATGGCAAAAAGTAATTAAAATTATATAGTATATATATTATCCAAACACCTCCAAACCAAAGCAAATCTCCTCCTTCCCCCCTCTAAAGCCACGACCATACTATCTGTTTGTACCAAAATTGGGAACAACGCTCTTCAGACGTATTTGAAGAGATTAAAATGAAGAATTTAAATGTAAAAAGAGGATAATCTAACAAACAGCCAATTCAAGCAAACAAAAATAGAGAAAGACAGAGATTTACAGTGGTTCGATGTTGTAGCCTACGTCCACTTTGAATGATTTGATCTTTATTGCTGATTGCTAACTGATTACGACAGAGAATTACTTGATCGATCCGAGGTCATTTGGGATCGATTCCTGATTGATCACTATCTTGTTCGTATCGATCAAAACGGCATCCATTTGAGTTGAGATCGACCGGAGACAATATTGAGTGGTAAGTAAGCTCCTACGAAAATTTGGTAGCATTTGGACTTATGGATTTTGAGTTATGATCGATCCAAGTTTGACATTGTATGTGGCTGGAATGTGCGTATCGATTGGTTCGTATCGATAGCATTTCGTATCGATGCTATGCGTATCGATCGGACATGTATCGATGACGTGGAGCAATGACCTAGGGTAGATCCACTTTTCATGCCGAGTGACTGGTTCTTGTTTTTGACCATGTTTTGTATCAACCTAATGTAACTCCATTCGTATCGATGCTTTTAGATGCTGCTTCGTATCGATGTAACATGACTCTTTTCGTATCGATCATTGCATGTGTTCTTCATATCGGTCGTTCGGTGGTATGTTTCGTATCGATCGTTGGCCGATCGATACAAACTATGTAGATGGGAAGATCGATACGAAGTGTGCATGAATGGAACCGATACAATATGTCAACCGTTGATGGATACGAAGGGGAATGTGCATGATGGATACGAAGAAGAGTGGTCTTTGATGGATACGAACAAAGTCCTTCTCTCTTGATTTTGATTGATCCATAACTTGAGCATACGACCTCCGGTTGATCTGAAATTTGGAACGTTGGCTTTAATAGCTGTGCTTGTCATGTCATGTTAATTGTAGCTTGATCTGGACTCGAACCAAATTTGCTAGTATCCATAGTGAACATGTGTACAACCGATCTTCGGGACGGATAGTCCTTGGTTTCTAGTCAAGTTCTTGGTGTCACGGCCTTGCCAAAAGGTGGGATAACATTTGCCCTCCTAAGTATGTCTTGTGTGAACATTTTCCCCCCTCTTTATTCTGAAAAAGTCCTATCCGATTCGTTGAATAGTCGTTGCCTTTTCATTAAGAGATATAACCTTTGATTGATTTCCAGCAATATAAATGTTGAATTGTTGACTGCCAATGATCACACTGCGTTTTGTTGTAACCGAGTGTCGAGTGGTAGCAATTTGTTGTTCACTGTTTTGGTTGCTAGTAGGTGAGCATTCAATTCTGGTCAATTTTGAAAATTGAATGTTAGTTTGTCATACATGCATGTATGTTAACTTGACTCCTGTTCACGCTCACACGTTCACTGGTCGTTGTCAGGTCCTTTAGTTTTCATTTGGATCGAGCTTCGTATCGATCCTCTCCTTGACCGATGTGAAATTCGAGTTTTAACAACGTTTCGGTGGTTGTTTTAAGTTCTTCCTTTATATTGATCCTCTCGTGGATCGATTTGAGAAGTTGGGATTTGAATTTCGTATCGATGGCTATTGATATGAAGTAGGTGGTTTTAGATACGATTCGTATCGATGGATACTAGTTCTTGTGGCCTTCAAGGGGATGGATACGAAATTGTTACTTCATATTGATGGATTCCAATAGTTCAAATAAGCCTTTGTTGCATCTTTCGTATCAATGGGCTACCGATGGATACGAACAACCATGCTCTGGATCGATCTGAATTGATGGTTACGAACTAGCCTCTTTATATCGATGGAAGTTGTGACCGCTCCAGGTTTGTTTGCTCATTCGCTTTCGTATCAATCTGACTTTGACCGCCCCTGCCGGTTCATGTTACTAGGAGATGAATCGTTTCCCCCCTTGGTTTTGCATCCATATAAATTCATTTTGGACTTAGCCAAATTTTCACTTGCTATCATTTTCACACTTTGCCTTCGTATCCATAGAAAGCTTGAGAAAGTGAAAACTGTCTTCGTCTCCAAACCGATAACCATTAATTTCTCGAACCAAATCCTTAAATTAGGTAATTAGGTGAAATAATTCATCTTAGAACAATGAGACTCAGATTTTATGCCAATTCGTACAAAGCTGTGGTCGATTCCGGTGATGTTAATGCCGGAGTTGGGTCGCAGCATGGTCGAGGAATGAAGAAATGGCGTGCTATCTGCTTGGGGAAGAAGATGAAGGGATGATGGACACGAAGGACGTACTCGCATCGATTATGGATGAAGAAGAAGTTCGTTATCTAGTCATAATGGAATTTCGTATTGATGGAAGGAATTGTTTCGTATCGATTGATGATGGGCATTCGTATCGATCCAAAGCAATCGATACGAAATCTTGAACCTTGCGATCGATACGAAGGTGCTGCTGTCTATCGAAATGAAACAGAGGGTTTAGGATCGATATGAACTGACCTTTGGGCGATCGATGCGAAACGCTGCTTCCCATGATCGATACGAATTGTGCTCCTGGCGATCGGTCTAAGTTCAAACTTTGATGGATACGAAATCTTGCATAATCGAACACTTTACTCCGACGAGCATCAGCCTTGCATATCTGAACTTAACTATTAAACTGCATATATGACTGCCCTCCGAAGCTCGTCGATGGAACTATAATTTGACAAATTTAACAAACTCGGACATGGATCGTTCTTCGAAGTCAGGTTGGCACGGTTGTGACGGTCAACGATGACGGTCATTCCGGTTGAATCTCGAAATCTTGTCATTCTAACGCCTTCCAAACTTGTAGAAACTTTAAGTATTATGTTGCACTACACTGCACAACATAGTCACACACTTCACAACGGGGGAACACAGGTTTATTACCATCTAATGACAATTTTTACCGAGTTCAATAGCTATAGAACCTGGAAGTTCTGAGCCGCAGGATGTCCAGAGTCCTCTTCCAGTAATCGAAATGCCAACCATTGTAGCTGAAGTAATAAGTCTCGCTCCGGACGAGATGTCGGGTGCTGCTTTTATTATGAACCCATGGGATTCTATCCGCTCTAATATCTTTGTAGACATGTTAGGCAGGATTTGCCTAAAGCACGGGTTGTCACTAAATGATGTCTTATTGTCGGGGCCGGAAGATAGAGCTCACAACCCACCGGAGGGATACACGGCTTGCAATAGATTCATGTGTGTAGCCGGGACGCTTCCTCCTTTCAATCAATTCATTTGGGAAGTGTTGCTTTTCTTGAGGATTGCTCCATCCAAGTTGCACCCGAACGGGTATGCCTTGCTCAACAGCCTATTTGTTATCTTCATGGAGCACCTCTTCCGCCCTCGAATGTTGAAGAAATCAGATATCCGTTCAACATAAAAAGTCACGGGGACAACCCTTCTTTCAATTTTCTAGAAGCGGTTAGAAATTGCTAGGTAGTTGCAGAAGCTTGGAGCAAGCTAAGCTACTTCAAAACCGAATGGTTTTTCGTTTGGTGTCCACCGGTATTTGCTAGAAGGTGGATAGTTAGATGTAAGCGTCTAACTTCTTCATCGATTAATTGGATTCTATAAGTTGATGTCGAGTCTTATACTTTGCTTCTTTTACAGCTTCGATTCCATGACCCGAAGGGGCTCAATTTAAAGAAATAGTAAGGATCCTTCAAGCGGTGCCAACCGCGAATCGACAAAGTCCTCATAGATGAAAATTTGATTGTCGTGGGGCTGGTAGATAGAGACCAGAGCATCAGATCGGCGAGAGTTCTCTGAATGGCCCCCGCGAGGTATGAAGGGAGAAGAGCTCCTGGTGTCGTGATTATAGAATAGGGAAATGATGAGAATGTGCCCGCAGGAGATGAGCCTGCAGCCGTGCCTTCGTAGAGTCTTCGATCTTTAGAGTTGAAGAGAAAAGGCAAGGCTATTGCCACAAAGCCACGAGACGCAAAACTGTCATGATATCTCCACCCATTACAACTGGTATAAGTGCGGAGACTTCTCTTCCACAAATGGAGAGTTCGCTGAAAGGATTGGCGGATATCCCCATCCCAGACGACTTAACTTCGTATTAAGACCTTGGACTAGAGGGGCTTCAAAGTGCTTTAGATATAGGGGAGCCAACTCTTCGAGCATGGCTGCCACAATTGGTTGGTTGGGGGGTTTGCACATGCACGCTCATACTTCACGACACCACATAACATTTAGTCACATGTTTCTCAATCTTTGGAGATAACTAACTCTACTTCTCTTTTCATGTTACAGGTACAATGGTGAGGCAAGGATCAATGCTCGGCAGTCTACATTCCAAACGCCATTCTTCTAGTTCTTATTCTGAGTCTCACAAACGCGAGACTGATAGAGATTATGATTGCGGCTACTCCAGCCAAGAGCACGACCATTACGAAAGGGAGAGGGAGAGGTAACACCAAAGTAGGCGCCGCTCCCGATCGCGATCTCTACCACCCAAAGGCTACTCCAAACCCTCCGGATACGTAAGGTAATCTTCAGAAACTTTATGTCAAATAGTGCCTCCTTAAACTTCAAGACCCGATGAGCAACGTCGGACGACTGAGGCCGAAACTCCCATTATCACAGAACATGCCGCTTTAGAACCCATCGGGGAGGGAGCGATTAGAATTGCCAAGTTGAAAAAAGATTTTCCAAATGTCTGCTTTGATGGCTTTATATCCCCTCCAGACTTGAAGCAAATCCCCATTGACATAAAAAGAACGGTACATGATTACATACATGACGTCTATAATTAGTATCCAGAATGGGTGAAAACTATAGAGAAAGCCCAGCGGTGGCCTTTGAGCAGGCAAAAACAATCGAGAAACTGGAGACTAATCTCGCTCAAAAGAACTGTATAATCGAAGTACTTAACAACGAGGCCGAATCTTCAAGGAAGTCAGAAATGGAGGCCCAAAAGAAAGCCGATAAGGCAAGTCAGTCTATGGACAGGATGCGACAAACGCATTTTGCCTTAGTCGAGGAGATGGGCCATCGAAATACTACTGTTATGACCGAAAGAGATGCTGAGCTGAAGGAGCTTAATGTGTTAAAGGCGAAGTTCGCTGAGGTTGCCAAGGAAAAGGATGACGCTAATATTGCTGCCTAGGAAGCATGTGAGCAGATGGTGGCTCTTAAAGACGAAAGGGATGCAGCAAATTTGAAGGCTTTGGAAGCCGAAGCCAGAATTAAGAGCGAAATTAAAGCGACGGAGGCGAAGATGGAGGATTAATTCGAAGATCTTATGGTCCTATATAATGCCAATGTTTTAAGGAATCGCAATCTCAACTGGCTCGAAGATTACCCCTTCCATCTATATAAGGCTTGGAGTTGCTTGGTCGAAGACGAGGAAATTGCCTGCAACACTTCAACTATTAATGAGTTCGAACTGGAAAATCAGATACTAGTTGGAGATGAGGCTAAGGTTCTTCATGATACCATTGTCGCCCTTGAAAAGGAAAATCTCGCTGCTAAGTATCCGGACGTTGGAGAAGGATCCGGGGTCGTGCACCACGAGGCAGGTTTTGAAGTACTCCCAGTCTCTCTATCTGAACCTGCTCCTTCTATTGATCCTCCAACCATTCCGGGATACGACCCAGACCAACTGTGCCTATCTCAAGTACATGTACATGGTCTTGAAGGTGCATCGGCTCAACATGTGAGTCAATTTTAGGAAGGCACTATGAACACTTATTTCATTCGTCTAAATGCAGGAGCATTGTCGGAAGATGTCACTAATATCTTCTCTAATCTTTATTCAGTTATAGATTCTGCACCAGCCTATCCTCCTGCAACCCAAGAATTGCATCATGAGCAGGAGGCTGTTATGACAGAAGCGACGACTACATCGGTGGTCGCATCAACCGGGGAGATGCACGAAAGCAGTTGCATGCTCGATGATCAAATGCTGGAAGCACTCCTCGGTCACCAAAGCGACCCGCTCATTGAAATACCTTTCGTTCTGGATGAAGATGCAAACATTACCAGCTCCTCGGGTCCGACCACTAACATTCCTCTAGGCATACATGCAAAGCTGGCTGAGGAGATAATGGCTGAGATTAGAGCCGAGATGGAGCAAGCCAGGCAAGCTAGCAGTGTTGGCGGTAGCATGATGGGTCCCGGTCCAATCCCGATATTTTTCATTTCTCCTAGTGGAACTGTTATCAAAACCGGTGCGCCACTTTCCACCACCGTAGAAAGTGCCGGCATCCCTCCAGCCCCGCATACGAAAGATGCTCCGGTTCATGTGAGCTCCAAGGAGGAGATAACTGTAATCCCCCCGGCTGAAGATAAATCAGCTAAAGCAGGCCGGGGAAGTAAAGGCTCGAAGAGACATCTGAGCGGTAGTGCAAGTGGGTCTACGCCGAAGAAGAAGAATAAATCAAAGGCATAGACTTGCTCTTTTGTTTCTCCTTTTTGGTAGAAAGATAGATGGAATAGGACTACCTTTTGCATTTTGTAGGCCGTGTATAGATGCTGGTTCGACCCCTGCTTGTAGGAATTCATTGAAAAGATTTTTGTACTTGTCTTTTTTCCAAAGAATAGTAGAAATAAAATCTCCTTTTGTTTTCAGCACAACTTTGTGTTCATTTGCTTAAGTATTTTAGCGCTCGTATTTCCATTCAATGTACTTATGAGGCTTTAATCTCTGAGTCGGACTTGAGTTCGGTTATTAAGTCCTAAAGTCATGGCTTCGGGTCATAACCAAACATTGAGCCGAGTCCCGACGTTGCGCTGTTTCGGTTAGCAGCTTGTACTTGAATTATTCCCCCAGTCTTGGGGATAAATTGAAGTAATCATTCGGTAGTCATTTTCCGCCTTCATTGATTTCAATTTAACTTAGTCGGAACAAAGTTAAAGGGAGATGAGTTTGAGTGGTCGGATCACACTCGCTCATTTGTTGGTATCGATATCCACACTCTGGGGATTGAACCTACATGCTGGCAGTCGGTCGTGCGTTCTTGTTATTTAGAATCATATCCACGCTCCGGGGACATAGGATAATTTGTGGGCGGTCGGTCACACCCGCTTAATACTTGGAACCATATCCACGCTCCGGGGACATGAGTTGATGTACGGGGAGTTAGTCACACCCTTTTGATGCTTAAACTCTTGTCCGCGCTCTCGGGGCCGGAGTCAGTTGATGGACGGTCAGTCATGCCCATTTAGTGTTTAGGATTGCGTCCACACTCTAAGGACGCCCGTTTAATGTTTATACTCCGGTTCGCACTCTAGGGATCGGAGTTAGTTGGTGTTATACTCCAGTTCGCACTCCAGGAATCTGGGATTGGTTGATGGGTGGTCAGTCACACCCATTTAGTGTTTATACTCCAGTCCACGCTCTCGGGACCAGAGTCAGTCGGTGGGTGGTCGGTCACACCCGATTATGTTTATACTCCAGTTCGCACTCTGGGAATCTGGAGTTAGTTGGTGGGTGGTCGGTCACACTCGATTATGTTTATACTCCAGTTCGCACTCCGGGAATCTGGAGTTAGTTGGAGGATTGTCGTGTTTCAATCCTCTTAACTTTTATCATTATTTTCCCCCGAGCTCGGGGTTTCGCTTAGCGAGTGACCGGTCGTATCACAGTCACTCCCTATTTGAATAAGTCCCACCGTAGGATGGAACTTTGCTCTTCGTACATCGTGGCGGTCGCGCAATGCATTTCACAGATTGCTTATCTGGCTTGATGAGTCTGCATTTTATTGCTGAAATAAGAAAGTATGGAAAAGTTAGTTGCCTTATTACAAGTTCAAATTTCGAAATGCATAAATGAATTTCAAAGGTAAAGCAGACTAAATGAATAAATAAAGCCTATTATGTGTAATAGGGATGGATACTCTCGTTGTTCCATGCTCTTGGTAAAGTGAGACCATCAACAATTGATAGTTTGAAAGTGCCATCTTCAAGTCTCCGCTCGATAACATGTAGTCCTTCCCATGTCGGTTTCATATATGAAGGGACCGGATAAATTCTCTTGAGTATGAGATCGCCAACTTCGAAGGTTCTGGGATCAAGATCGTTAAGGAACTGGTTGTGGCGCCCGGGCCTAGGCACAGGCGTTAGCTGTTAATTCTCTAAAAACCGGATGCAGAGAGATTCCTCTACGCCCTTGCTTTTCTCTTTATGCTATGCATCCTACAGCTCAGCAACATAACAGGCGTGTCCAGCTGCCTGATCACCATGTACTACTCCAACCCCGTCATCAGTGGGGAACTTTAAAGTCAAATACCATGGGGCAATCGCTGCCCTGAATTCAGCGAGGGCCGGTCGGCCTAGGAAAGGATTATAAGGGGAACTAATGTTTAACACAACAAACTATAGCATCCGGACTCTCCGGCGACCTCCGATTCCCAACTCAACTGGCAACTCCACCATCCCAGTGGGTATCGTTGCACTTCCATTAAAACCATGTATGCGAGACTGACACGGTATTAGATCTTTTGCTTCCATTCTCATATGGTCATAAGCCCGCTTAAAAAGAATGTTCATGGAGCTTCCACTGTCTACCAAGATCCTCTTCATCCAAACAGGACCTATCTGGGCTGAAATGACCAACAGATCAATAGTAGGGGCTTCAACTCTATCAGCATCTCGATTTCGGAAAATGATGTCGTGTGTCATCATTTTCAGTTGTTTCGAAGGGACCCCATCATCAACATTACTGCAACATTCGAAGTCCACATGCCTAATCGAACTGGCATACGACTCCATTTCCTTCCATCTTCGATCAGCTGGATGAGGACCACCACTAACTGTATTTATAACCAACCTCCTGCCAATACACGCGGGTTCCTCGAGCCTAGCCTGGTCTTGACCTTGATTCGGGTTAGACGGGCCCACACCTTCATCCTATGGGGTCCAAATAAACTGTTCCAACTTCCACTCTCTGATCAACTTCTCAATGATGTCTTGCAAATGACGGCATTCATTCATGTTGTGGTCATGACAATCGTGGAATCTACAGAACTTCCCTATTTGAATTTGCTTCTCAGATGACAATTTTGAAGCAGGCTTTTATACTATCCAGTATTACACGTCAGCAAATAAACATTCTCTAAGGATGTATTCAAAGGGGTATATTGATCGAACATAGGAGCTTTAGGTCTCGGTCCACGATTTTGATCTCTCTTCTTCCCCTGACCTCCGTTACTTTTCTGTTGACCTTGCTTGTTCTGTATATTCAACTGCACTTTACCAGAACTCTCACCGGTCTGTTTCACAGCAATATTACTTTGAATGCCTTCGACACTGGGCCCCACAACGTCCTGCTTCCTAGATTGTCTAGCCTTTTCTCTCCTCAAGAACTGGGCCGCCTTAGCATAGAAACGATCCCATGACGCGGGGGGTTTCCCAGCTAACTAATTTCCAAACTCCGAATCAGGATCGATCTTTAGTCAATGCCATTAAGATAGAATTGTCATTCGGGTTGCTGACCTCGGTAATGGTAGCATGAAACATTTCTAGATAACGTCTGAGTGTCTCTCCCGGATCTTGGGTAACGCTGGACAAGGTGTTGACATCCTTTGGCCTCGTAACATGCATACAAAATTGTTTGACAAACTTCGTAGCCAACTGATCGAAGTTGGAAATAGATCTGGGTGGTAAACGAGTGAACCTCATGGTTGTGATACCTCCCAAGGAAATAGGAAAACTCCTGCACTTAACTGCATCATCTGCTCAAGCGGCATTCATGAGCCATTCATACTTTAATATGCTAGTTAGGATCCGAACTTCCTTCATACATAGGTAGGGTAGGCATCCTGAATCGACGAGGCGGATTGGTATAATGAATATCGTTTGTGAATGGAGTATGACTTTGGGAGATTCCCCAATCATCATTGGTAAGACCTTGACTTTCACAGATCATTTGGCGGATCATGGTTGGAATGTCAGGCATTTGGACATTCGGGGACAGGGCATAGTCGGGTTCCATGTTGCGGGGACGGTCCGGGCGCGGTCGACCGTCCGTTCCTCGCCTCCTTGGCTCCAGGTCTTCAGGAACATAGGGTTCTGGAGCATGAACATGTTGACGAAGGGTCGGATCTGCTCTGTTCCGATTCTCAGTATCCAAGTCTATGGCAGTGGCAGTTGCATGGCTATCGACAATGTGATAAGGAAGCGCCCCTCCTCGAGAGGAGGGCCTAGCTTGGTGTCCTGCAGAAGGACTAGCCTCAGCTTGTCCGAGATTCATGGCACGCTGATGCCCGGATACCTGCGCATGGTTTCCATCCAATCGTTGGCGTGTAGATCTATGATGGAAGTCAAAAGAAGCTGAGCTCTCTGTGGATGAATAAGAAGCATGATCCCTTCTGGATCTCCTTCGTCTTTCCTCGTTCAATTGGTTCGTGGGCTCCGTGTTGGCACGGATCTGATGGGTGAGCTACTGACGGCTCTGAGTTAGCTCTTGCATTAGAATCTGGAACTCTTCCCTAGTCACGGAGCCTTGTGGATCTGGAGCTCCGGCAGATGCTTGACTCATTGTATTCAGCTGCGTGGGATTCTACCTATCCCTTCCTTTTGGATCTGCGGCAGTTGAAGCAGTTTTGGTAGTAACCATGTTGAGTGACGTAGCTCTTTCCTAGATCTGGTGAAATCTGAATAGAATGGAAGGAACTACTGGATGATAGATCTAGATCTCCTCCTTAGATTTCAGCAATCCAACAACAGTAGTAGATCCAATGAGCATGAGAAAAACTGGGTTTTCTCAGCGAAAGCACCAAAATGTTTGTACCAAAATTAGGCACAACATTCTTCGGACGTATTTGAAGAGATTAAAATGAAGAATTTAAATGTAAAAGGAGGATAATCTAACAAACACGCCAATTCAAGCAAACAGAAATAGAGAAAGATAGAGATTTATAGTGGTTCGGCGTTGTAGCCTGCGTCCACTTTGAATGATTTGATCTTTATTGCTGATTGCTAACTGATTACAACAGAGAGTAACTCAAACACTCAAGTACAATGGATCTTCGGTAGAGTAACGGCGTAATGGCATCCAAAGTCCCTTTTTTGAAGGCATAGGGCTACTATTTATAGGTGTAGTCTGAAAATATATGACTTAGACCTCGGAATACCTCTTCTCCTACGTGGGTGGGCCCACTTGATAGATCCGAGGTCATTTGGGATCGATCCCTGATCAATCCCTATCTTTTTTGTATCGATCAAAACAACATCCATTTGAGCTGAGATTGATCAGAGACTGTTACCCCACCTTTTGGTCAAGGCTGGGATATCAACAAATTGGCTATGAAAGGATGGATACCGGGATTGGAGATCGATTGGAAACAAGGCTATGATCGATACCGTCAAAATTGGATCGAACCCCAATCAAGGTGAGATCAATTGGGAATTATAAACAAGGCTTGGAAATGCTACATTTAAAATTTTGGGTCAATTGGAGTTCGTATGCTTGAGTTATGGATGGATCAATATTGGTGAAAAATGGTCTTGGGATCGATACCTTCGTATCGATCATGGTGGCAGTTAGTTTAGATCGATCGGTCTTCAGACCGATGGATTTTGTATCGATTAATATGGATCGATACGAAAGGTATGCATGGAAATAGCTGGATGGATACGAAGTCATATGACTTCAACAGGACGCACGGGATCGATGCAAAAGTAGGAATGGAGCATGGACATAAGGCGACGATTGAAGGAGTTTGGGAAGGCATTTCGTATCGATCTTTCATTGATCGATACGAATTGATGAAACCAAATTGATGGATAACAAAGGCACAGGTGATGGATACGAACAAACAAAGGCTGGACCGATACGAAGATGGTCACAGAGGATCGATATAAAGAAGGTGAGCGGGGATCGATATGAAGAGAGGAATGGGTTAATGGATACGAAAGTTATCAGATGGATGGATACGAAGCATGGGTACGAAGTATTGGAGCCGGTCAAGTGATGGAGCGCTCAACATGGATTAAGGCATGGAACTCAGGTCGATGCAAAGGCCGCAGCTATGGATATGGGGATAGAATGGATACGAAGGCGGTCGAGGCGAGCTGATCGATACAAACCATTCAGCCTTCATGCAAACTCAATTTTGGATCAATCATAACTCTTATTCTACAACTCCAACTGCTATGAAATTTTAAGAGAAACTTCCTTATGCACTCAAGAATGTTCATGATTTATCTCGGCTTCATTGGACTACTTTTGGATCGATACGAATTGTACTTGGATCGATCCAGAATCACTCTCGATCAATCTGGCGAGCCCACTTGCGCAACAGAAAATGTATTCCAGGTTTTAAGGCGGATATTTTCAAATCTACACCTATAAATAGGAGTCCTATGGCAACTTAAAAGGGGATCTGCTCCTTTTCTGACGCGAAAACTATGCCATTTTTGTGATTGATCCTAAAAGCTTGTAATTGTAACTACAATACAAAGGGAATAAAAAGGATTGGTTCAAAGTGAACCTGTGCAGTTAATGCCCTGCTATTACCCCGCTATAATCCTGCTATATCTCATGCGGATTTCCACCGCTACGATTTTTTCATATAGCCCCAAATATAGCCTTTCCGCTTTAAGCCCCGCTATTTTCGCTATATCCTGTTATTCCTGCTATATTCCTCTATTTCCGCTATATCTTCCATAAAAGAAATGAATTGAAAAATGACATTTATACATTATAAAAATTATGAAATTAATTTACTTCATTGAATTTTTAATATATTTTCAGAAATGAAATTACTCTAATACTCTACTAAATTCAATTATGTTATATAACAGTTTTATGTTTATTACAGTATATTCGCACAGGTTTTTATTTAAAATTATTTATGTATTAATTATAATTCAATTGAACGTTAATTTTTCATTTAATTACCATTTATATATTTGTAAAAACATTAAGTACGAGTTTTATATGCTATTTTAGAGTCATCTGCTATATCCCACTATATCCTCGCTGTATCCCCGCTATGACTTTTTGCACCTTCGCCGCATTGAATCTGCCAAGCGCTTTAACTGCACAGAAGTGAACGTAGGCCGGATTACCGAATCACTATAAACCTTGTGTTCTTTCCTGCTCTCTTCCATTTTTATTTTACCGTTTCTTTATTTTTATTCTCTACTTTATCTGGATCTGAGTTCTATGCTTGGATATTGTGGATCTGTGTATATATACTAGTTCTTTTACTATTTCTAGGGTTTGTGACCAATTTTAGCGCAAACAGAGACAATGTTGAGGTGGTAAGTAAGTTCCTATGAAAATTTGGTAGCATTTGGACTTGTGGATTTTGAGTTATGATCGACCAAGTTTTACATTATATGTGGCTGGAAAGTGCATATCGATCGGTTCGTATCGATAGCATTTCGTATCGATCCTATGCGTATCGATCAGACATGTATCGATGACGTAAAGCGATGACCCAGGGTATATCCACTTTTCATGACGAGTGACCGTTTCCTCTTTTTGACCACGTTTCTTCGTATCGACCGAATGTAACCCCATTCATATCGATGCTTTTAGATGCTGCTTCGTATCGATGTAACATGACTCTTTTCGTATCAACTATTGCATGTGTTCTTCGTATCGATCGTTCGGTGGTATGTTTTGTATCGATTGTTGGCCGATCGATATGAACTGTGTAGATGGGAAGATCGATAAGAAGTGTGAATGAATGGAACCGATATGAAATGTCGACCGTTGATGGATAAGAAGAGGAATGTGCATGAAGGATACGAAGAAGAGTGGCCTTTGATGGATACGAACAAAGTCCTCTCTTGATTTTGATCGATCCATAACTTGAGCATACTACGTCCGATTGACCTGAAATTTGAAATGTTGGCTTTCATAGCTTTGCTTGTCGTGTCATTTTAATTGTAGCTTGATCTGGACTCGAGCCAAATTTGCTAGTATCCGTAGTGAACCTGTGTACAACCAATCTTCGGGACAGATTGTCCTTGGTTTCTAGTCAAATTCTTGGTGTCACGGTCTTGCCAAAAGGCGGGATAACACTATCCACCACCTAAAGGCCGAGCTTTTCCTCTCTTTCAACCAAGGACGTGAGCACCCAAGCGCCAAAGTCCAAGGCTGAGCCAATCTAGGAGCTTTAATGCAAGCTTAGCAAGCTAAATTTTCCGAATAGCGGAGCTATAGTCATTTAAAGTTAGTCCAATTGAATCTAAGGTGGGAAACTCTAATTATATTAAGGTTTTTTAGATGATATATATGTTTGGCTATGCTTAGTTGTGATGATTGTGAACCATGTTTGGATATGATAATATGTTTGTTTGGATGTGTAAACAATTCACGTTAAATACACGTCGAATATTACAAAGGAAATCACCTTCCTTTAATAAATGAAATGGTGTATATGAGATTGTTAAACCTCTTTAAAATGGTTTAAAATGATTTAGAAACATTTAAAAGTGTTTCGACAAAGTTTGTAAAGGATATAAAATTGAGTTAAAATAGGTGCATTACGTAACGGCAGTTCACGATTTCGTGCCGTAATAGTTTAAATCCATTTATGTGATGGAATCAAAGTTGGAATTCTTTGGATAAGAATTTTCCAAAATCTTATAATCATAATTTTCAAACAAAAGAAATAGATCGAAATTTCATTTAGTAGATTTTGAAATATGAGCAAATCAAGTTTTCAGAATAGTCGCGCTTTGGTAGTTCGGAAACCAAAGCGATAAATTCTTTAAATGAATATTTTAATTCTTTCAAAATATGGAATAAATTCTAGAAACATCTTAAAATGTTTTAAAAGAGATCTGAGTTATAAAAATGAATTTTTAAATGACAAAAAAGTTGTTTTGATCAATTAAGCCTTAAAAGCACTATTCGCAGCAGTTTCTACAACGGTTTTTAATAACTTTTGAAATATAGATTTAAACTTAATTATTCTTTCCCAAACCTTTTATAAATGTTTCCAAATAAATAATTAAGCATTTTAAAGATGATTTGGAAGTTTTAAAAATTAGTTTTAAAGGAGTTTAAATAAATGATTTGATCTTGCCTCTAAAAGCCGATGAGTAGACTAGATTTTTCTATTCATGAGATCCGCATATGGGATGCTTAAACTAAGAAGATGTTCAAGGGAAACCAGTGCCCTGGCACACTTGGCCTCTTTTCAAGGCGAGGAATAGATAAGGTCGAATGTCGAAAATGAGGCAAGTATAAAAGATTTATTTTTTCCAAATTTAATACAACTTGCACTGTATAGAAATAATCTTCTTATAGTTGGTATTAAATTCCGAGGAGGGAACCCGTACCATCCATGTGAATTTTAAAGGTGATTCCAACATTATTCGATGGATAATAAAGGTTGAATATAGAAATTGATATTGAGTAGAATTAGTATAATTTATATCGACCCTTTTTCTTCCATAAGATTTTGCAATGTGATTTTTGAGAGGTGATTTTGATTTGGTATTTCCAAAGTTAAAGAGAGGTTTAATGATTTCGTATATACTAAAAAAATATGATTTAAAGAATTATATCTCTAAAAGGGATATTTTATTTGATAAAATATATTGATAAAAGAAATGATAATTACCCTTAAACTTAACAGCTTTTATCGATGATTGGTTCGAAGGAACCACGATCAGATTTGGGTGATTCCTATCCAAAAGCCAAGTCGAACCAATTTATGCGTTCGAAGGAGAAGACATGGAGTGACAATAAATTGGAATATGGAATGTAGGGCTGCTTGTCACCAACCCTCGGAGAAAATTTCCCATATCATATATATGTAGCAGTAGTATCTTCATTTGACCTTCGTTATAAAGGCTGCTCGCTACTAATCCTAGAGGTGACTCCCGACAGTATGTAGTAGGAGAGTTTCTCTGGTTTGTCCTGTTCCTGGACAACTTGTATGGGCGAATGTCAGACATTGCATTTCTAAAATGCACGTACATTGATTTTTACAAACATAAATCTGTTTGGTGGTGTAGGAGGTAAGTCTCTTATACTTAACACCCTTTTCTAAGACATATGAGCTCAGAGGTTGTACATTTGTGGAAATCAATAGTGTGTGATGGAATTGGCAATGTGGCATTCAAACAAAATGTGTGTTATGAGAAAGGTAATAATTACCTCGAGCCTTATCACCCGAGAATGACAAAAACAGGGTAGATGCGGCGGGGCTATATGGATCGCACCCATTAGGATATGGTCATCACCTTTCCAGATTACCCTCTATATGTCGGGTATGTTGTCTATGATTTGGGATCTCGGTAAAGGTTGGTAACGACCGGGGTGATGTCATATTCGGTACTATCTACGATAAAGGTAATACGGTTTTGTGTTGGTAGAGGACTATCTGTTGGTACCTCGGTGCATTTTTATAGAGATGTACTATCGAAAGGTAGTCTCTTACCTTGCCATTGTATGGAATCCGTTCTCCAATAAGTGCCTTCGGACTTTATTGTAGGGCCTATTATGATGGAATTTAAAAATGTAACAATTTCGGCTAAAATTATGTATATTTACCTGAAAGTTGTTTTCAAAAGAATGTCATTAAAAATAATATTACCACATTTTGGTTATCATAAGGTAAAAACCCGTTCCGTGTTTATGTGTGGGGAGGTCTTATGAGATACCCTTTGTTTTCAATTATCTGTATTTTGATTTTCTCATACCAGTCCCATGATTGATTCAGAATTTATTTTTCTTTTCCCTTAAACTCTGGGTGCCTTATTTTTTGAGCAGCCAAGTAGTTAGGTAGCATGGAGCATTTTGGGTCCTTCATAGAAAGTTATCTATTAGTTTTGCTGTATTATGTATGATGTATCTACCAACACTTGTGAGGATATGCAATTATAACTGTCCTGATTGGATTAGTACTTACTAGAACTTTGATGGAGCAATTTGGAGTAATTGCATGTACTGTGCATATGTATAATTAAATGTTTAATATGATGTTAGATTTTATTTTGTTTATCTCCTACCTTTATTTTATTTTACCCCATGATAATCTACCTCTCCGGCATTTGGATTTGGAACACGTGAATACCGAGGATGTATTAGTGCCGATTTATGAGGGTCGGGGAGGTGAGCCGTCATAGGAGTGGTAAAATTTCAAAAGTTTTAGAGATCATATGAGTGGTTTTAACAAATTTTAACTCTGAGCCTCAAGCACCGACTCGATATAAAAACATGTACTTTATATTTCTTCGTATGTTGCTTCCAGCTTTGTAACGAATCCATGTCTTCATCATATTCTTTTGAATGTTCTATCGCTTTATCTCCTTGTATTCTCATCTTTTATAAGTTGTCTATAAGAACATCTTGGAATTTATAGTGAACACAATACATTATGTTGACATCATTTAAATTAAGTTTCTAACAAAACTTTTGCTTTCTCTTTTAAAAGATCGATCATTTAAAAGAAAACCCTTTAGTACAAGACTGCACCGAATTCTTTGCAAAAATGCATTCGGTCATCCTTGACATTTTAAGGATATCGAATAAGTTGTACTTAAGTAAACAGTTCATAACTAAAATTTCAGTAATCAAGTTCCTTGTTTTGCATGTAGTCCTTGGTCTAGTGTTATTTCTAACACAATAAGATTCTTATTATATTCAATCGTATTGAATACATATTCTTGCACTATGGTTTACCTGCTCATTTCGACTGAAACCTTTTCATCGAGAATTCATATAATATGAAGCGCATATTTACCATACAACTTTTGTATGTGATTGAGTAAGGATCTAATATCCATACTCTTATATTGCTTTAGTAACTCAAAGAAGCAATACTTAGCCTTGAGCAAATAAACATTTAAAGTAACCATGGTACAAATATTTTTAATGATTGTATAAATTTGGCTCATGCATGGGCTTGAATTGAGAACCTTATGACGACACACCTTTCTGACCCCTGAGAATGACACTAACACATCCTCGGTGTTCGTGTGCCATTTCCCAAGCATTCAAAAGATGAGTTGTTATGGGATAAAATAAAAGAACAAAATAGAAAAGTCTAACAATGGATTGGTTAAATATAATACAACAATAATATATTACACAAGGTTACTCCTTAACATGGAGTTATCAAAGTTACACAAAAGTACTACTACTACCAACCCTAGGCAGTTATACACCCTGCTTTTACACTATTGATCCAAGATACACAAAAAATTAACATAACAACATAAATAAATAACTAAATAGGTAAGGAGCCTCCATCTCGTCCATCATCTTCAAAGAGCCTAAGAAACCTACTACTCTTGGAAAACTCAAAAATAATTGAGTACGCGAGAGTTTATGGAAACAAACAACTCGGGTCAAACAATAAGTCTGGTATGAATAAAACTTTAAAAAAAGGGTGGAAATAAACAACAATATATGAGACCACACCGCCATCTGCGGAATGGATTTCCCCTCATAATAACAATATCCAATGGCAAGTAATAAACATAAATAATTAAACATTGCAAAGAGTGTAAAACACTTCCCGATGCAATTAAGAAAGAATTAAATTCAAAGGTTTTGAATCAAAGGCAGGGAAGGGAAATTTCCAACAAATGACAGGAAGGGCATATCCCCTTATCGAAAGTATACCTCTAGATAGTATACTTGAGAGGGTCATTTTCTCCTATGACTCCTCTCGGAAATGTACAAGCCGGACCCCGCCAACCTTACTAAGAATTTGAGTATTTCACATCTTAGTGCGCATATAATAACTGAATCCAATCTAGAATATATGTGAAGACAACCTAATGGGAGCAACCCCACATAACTTGATGTCCACTCGCTTTATGGTTTTAGTCATTTCTGACAAAGGATAACAATGCTCAAATAAGAAACAAATCGTCTTAGACTGACGATACACAATGAAGAAAGGTGAATCGATAGTTAATAAATCAACTATTGGGAATAATTAGAACGATCGTATATGGAAAGTAAATCTCATATTTTTACCACTATCGTCGTTTCAAACGTATACAATTTCGTGATTGAAAATGAAGTCGGGAAAGTGAAGGTTGTGTTACCTCTAGATATTGCCTTGACGATATTTTCAACTTTAGAGATAGAGACTAGTTTCCATACCTCGACGTTTAGAGCTAAGAGTATGACTAAATCATTTCCATATAAGCGATATCGAATTATGGAAAATTAAATCCTTATTCTTTCCGCAACCAAATCAAACTTTTTAACCCTTAAAATCAAACTTTTGCCAGGATTTCACATTTCAAATATTAACTTTAAATAACACTATCAAAAATGATAATCGACTTTAGTCGATGATTAATTACTTCAACATCTTTATTTAAAATAATTAATTAGCTTTAACCATGATTAATTACTTCAAATATCATTATTTAAAATGATTAATCCACTTTAATCATCACTATTGAAGTGATTAATTAACTTTAAAACAACATTATTAAAATAATTAATTAGTTCTAAAACATCATTATTCAAATGGTTAATTAATTTTAAAACATCGTTATTATTAATTAACCTTAAAACATCATTATTAAAATGGTTAATTAATTTTAAAACATTATTGATAAAATGAATAATTAACTTTAATACATCATTATTTAAATGATTAATTAAAACATCATTTGTTAAAATGATTGATTAATTTTAAATATCATTATTAAAACAATTAATTAACTCTGTAAAAACCCAAGTACAAGATTAAACTAAAAGACTTCAAAAGAGATGATATTATTTTTCAAAGTGTTGATATAGCGATAGTCGCTATACGGACATTTCCATAAACACTTTAATATGTCATATTTTCATCCAAGCATCACATAACATAATTATGAGCATATATACAAAGGCAAATAACAACTATACAACATGGAGAGAGCATTACTTATATTATTTACTTAAACTTTTTCGACTAATCTTTATTCACTTACTAACTACCAAGGATGTCATCTTTTAAAGTAGAAATCAAGCCAACAATCATTATTTTCCAACACAACTAAACAAGCAATTAACATATATTATCACCACAATAATAAAGGCTAAAACTTCCTTTTTAAAAGTGAGATTTACTCGCTTAAACGAGCACGAACTTCGACCAAACTTGCAACCGACACAGGGATGGAGTTTTCCTTTGCAAAAACTCAAATTTAAGATCTAGGTAAGTTCTATAGGGTTCGGCCTAGGTGGCTATAAGGCTCGGCCAAGATGAAGAATGGTGGCTTGGGTCTTGTTTTGGTGGAAATAATGATGATAAAAAAGAAAGAAAGGGGTTTTAACAACTTTGCTTAAGGGAAAAGAAAAAAGAAGCGAGTTTTAAAATTTAAAACTTTTTGAAAGCCATGGACATGAAAAGAAGCTTGGAAAAAGAAGAATTGAATTTAAAAAAAATGAGGAATTGAAATGAAAATGGGAATTAAAATAAAGAGAATTGTTTTTATATAAAATGAAATAGGAAATTACCTTTTAGCCATAGTACTTTTATCCTCCATAACACATTGCCACATTACCCTCCTTGCTCCATCACACACGCAACCTCCAAGCCACCACCCCTTCATTCCATCACATCGCTCCTTTTTGTGTTACCTTCTACCTTATGTTGCAAATTTTCACTTTTTAAGATTTAAAAGAAAGGTCAAATCTTACTACATTTGTTTAAGCATACTTTTAAGCCAAAATTAAATCAAATTAATTTATTAATAAAAGATATGTTGTTATATAAGTGTGTGTGCATATATACTCTAATGTATATGTTTTTCGACAACTTTTAAACGATGAAAAGTCGAAAATTCAAAAAATGATTTCTGGTCACATTTTCGATTTTTCATCGAACTAGTTAGTTTACTAAACCAAATTTTAGAACAACATTACCATCATTGGTTATTACTTAAAAGATTTTTATTTGAGTTATAAAATCCATTATTTAAATATTTTAAAATATTTTAAATATTCAAATTCAAAGTGATTAAATTAGGGTTATTACAAACATGAAAGATTTATTAGTAAGTATATTTACATTTCTTTGTCAAGCTTTAATTCAGTTCATTTAGTAACCAAGCCATAACTAAAGATCTCAAAAGAAACCGAAATGATATTATTCAACAAACAGGTACAAAGAAAGTGACTCTACCTGTGACGACCCGGAATTTTTGAGCATTTAAAATTGGAATATTTAATTGATTTTAAATATTTAAATGTTAATTTCTAACATGAATTTCAAATGCCACTATTTATTGAGTGATTTAATTGTTTAATTAAATAATTGGAAACTGGGTAAAATGTTGAATCTGGAATTTTTAAGCCGGTTAAATATAACTTGAAGGATTATAAAATTTATATTGATAGCACTGATGATGATAAAAGTGTTAAAATTTAATTTGGAGTGTTCTGTTAAGATTTTGAAATTTTATCGTATAATTGAATTTAAAAATAGCCTTTCAAGGGACAGTCTCGGAATTCGACGAAACCAGTTCCATTGGATCCGTAATAGTGTATTATTATCGGATTTCAATTACCGTAGTGTTTGGAGTTGTCGTGTGGTCGTACGATACACAAACGCACTTAAATTTCTATCGAAAATTCAATTTAAATAATTTATATAAATAAGTTGACCAGTCAATTAACCTTTACATCAAAACTTTTTCGTGCCACTGTAGCATGTGGGTGGAACACGCAACCATCTTCTCATGTTTCCCTTTTTCTTTACAAAAGTACAGGCATACCATTTAAAATAAAAATCACGTCTTCCTTTCATTTTAAATACAAAAGAAAAAATAATCAAAAGGGGCTACTGTCGTATTCTCGAAGCCACTCCTCTCTATAACAACACACTCTCCCTTTTCTTTGTCTTCTGGAAGTCAATCAAACAAATGAATCTGTTCGAAGAAAAAAATATATAAATGGCGGAACAGGGGGAAACTCGCATGCTCAAACACGCGAGGAAATCGCGTCACCATCATCGAATCGAACTGGGAGGAGGCTCGTGCTTGGCGACGGGCCGATGGGAGATTTCAAGTGGGCGACTCGAGATTTAGGGTTTCGCGGTCGTGTGAGTCGTGAAGGTGGGACGAGCGTTGGCGGTAGCTGGTGATCGATTGGGGAGTGGTGACGTGATGTGGACGGCGTCGGCATTGTTGTGTAGCAGCGCGGTGGGTTGGAGTCGCCTTAAGTAAACAGTTCATAACTAAAATTTCAGTAATCAAGTTCCTTGTTTTGCATGTAGTCCTTGGTCTAGTGTTATTTCTAACACAATAAGATTCTTATTATATTCAATCGTATTGAATACATATTCTTGCACTATGGTTTACCTGCTCATTTCGACTGAAACCTTTTCATCGAGAATTCATATAATACGAAGCGCATATTTACCATACAGCTTTTGTATGTGATTGAGTAAGGATCTAATATCCATACTCTTATATTGCTTTAGTAACTCAAAGAAGCAATACTTAGCCTTGAGCAAATAAACATTTAAAGTAACCATGGTACAAATATTTTTAATGATTGTATAAATTTGGCTCATGCATGGGCTTGAATTGAGAACCTTATGACGACACACCTTTCTGACCCCTGAGAATGACACTAACACATCCTCGGTGTTCGTGTGCCATTTCCCAAGCATTCAAAAGATGAGTTGTTATGGGATAAAATAAAAGAACAAAATAGAAAAGTCTAACAATGGATTGGTTAAATATAATACAACAATAATATATTACACAAGGTTACTCCTTAACATGGAGTTATCAAAGTTACACAAAAGTACTACTACTACCAACCCTAGGCAGTTATACACCCTGCTTTTACACTATTGATCCAAGATACACAAAAAATTAACATAACAACATAAATAAATAACTAAATAGGTAAGGAGCCTCCATCTCGTCCATCATCTTCAAAGAGCCTAAGAAACCTACTACTCTTGGACAACTCAAAAATAATTGAGTACGCGAGAGTTTATGGAAACAAACAACTCGGGTCAAACAATAAGTCTGGTATGAATAAAACTTTAAAAAAAGGGTGGAAATAAACAACAATATATGAGACCACACCGCCATCTGCGGAATGGATTTCCCCTCACAATAACAATATCCAATGGCAAGTAATAAACATAAATAATTAAACATTGCAAAGAGTGTAAAACACTTCCCGATGCAATTAAGAAAGAATTATATTCAAAGGTTTTGAATCAAAGGCACGGAAGGGAAATTTCCAACAAATGACAGGAAGGGCATATCCCCTTATCGAAAGTATACCTCTAGATAGTATACTTGAGAGGGTCATTTTCTCCTATGACTCCTCTCGGAAATGTACAAGCCGGACCCCGCCAACCTTACTAAGAATTTGAGTATTTCACATCTTAGTGCGCATATAATAACTGAATCCAATCTAGAATATATGTGAAGACAACCTAATGGGAGCAACCCCACATAACTTGATGTCCACTCGCTTTATGGTTTTAGTCATTTCTGACAAAGGATAACAATGCTCAAATAAGAAACAAATCGTCTTAGACTGGCGATACACAATGAAGAAAGGTGAATCGATAGTTAATAAATCAACTATTGGGAATAATTAGAACGATCGTATATGGAAAGTAAATCTCATATTTTTACCACTATCGTCGTTTCAAACTTATACAATTTCGTGATTGAAAATGAAGTCGGGAAAGTGAAGGTTGTGTTACCTCTAGATATTGCCTTGACGATATTTTCAACTTTAGAGATAGAGACTAGTTTCCATACCTCGACGTTTAGAGCTAAGAGTATGACTAAATCATTTCCATATAAGCGATATCGAATTATGGAAAATTAAATCCTTATTCTTTCCGCAACCAAATCAAACTTTTTAACCCTTAAAATCAAACTTTTGCCAGGATTTCACATTTCAAATATTAACTTTAAATAACACTATCAAAAATGATAATCGACTTTAGTCGATGATTAATTACTTCAACATCTTTATTTAAAATAATTAATTAGCTTTAACCATGATTAATTACTTCAAATATCATTATTTAAAATGATTAATCCACTTTAATCATCACTATTGAAGTGATTAATTAACTTTAAAACAACATTATTAAAATAATTAATTAGTTCTAAAACATCATTATTCAAATGGTTAATTAATTTTAAAACATCGTTATTATTAATTAACCTTAAAACATCATTATTAAAATGGTTAATTAATTTTAAAACATTATTGATAAAATGAATAATTAACTTTAATACATCATTATTTAAATGATTAATTAAAACATCATTTGTTAAAATGATTGATTAATTTTAAATATCATTATTAAAACAATTAATTAACTCTGTAAAAACCCAAGTACAAGATTAAACTAAAAGACTTCAAAAGAGATGATATTATTTTTCAAAGTGTTGATATAGCGATAGTCGCTATACGGACATTTCCATAAACACTTTAATATGTCATATTTTCATCCAAGCATCACATAACATAATTATGAGCATATATACAAAGGCAAATAACAACTATACAACATGGAGAGAGCATTACTTATATTATTTACTTAAACTTTTTCGACTAATCTTTATTCACTTACTAACTACCAAGGATGTCATCTTTTAAAGTAGAAATCAAGCCAACAATCATTATTTTCCAACACAACTAAACAAGCAATTAACATATATTATCACCACAATAATAAAGGCTAAAACTTCCTTTTTAAAAGTGAGATTTACTCGCTTAAACGAGCACGAACTTCGACCAAACTTGCAACCGACACAGGGATGGAGTTTTCCTTTGCAAAAACTCAAATTTAAGATCTAGGTAAGTTCTATAGGGTTCGGCCTAGGTGGCTATAAGGCTCGGCCAAGATGAAGAATGGTGGCTTGGGTCTTGTTTTGGTGGAAATAATGATGATAAAAAAGAAAGAAAGGGGTTTTAACAACTTTACTTAAGGGAAAAGAAAAAAGAAGCGAGTTTTAAAATTTAAAACTTTTTGAAAGCCATGGACATGAAAAGAAGCTTGGAAAAAGAAGAATTGAATTTAAAAAAAATGAGGAATTGAAATGAAAATGGGAATTAAAATAAAGAGAATTGTTTTTATATAAAATGAAATAGGAAATTACCTTTTAGCCATAGTACTTTTATCCTCCATAACACATTGCCACATCACCCTCCTTGCTCCATCACACACGCAACCTCCAAGCCACCACCCCTTCATTCCATCACATCGCTCCTTTTTGTGTTACCTTCTACCTTATGTTGCAAATTTTCACTTTTTAAGATTTAAAAGAAAGGTCAAATCTTACTACATTTGTTTAAGCATACTTTTAAGCCAAAATTAAATCAAATTAATTTATTAATAAAAGATATGTTGTTATATAAGTGTGTGTGCATATATACTCTAATGTATATGTTTTTCGACAACTTTTAAACGATGAAAAGTCGAAAATTCAAAAAATGATTTCTGGTCACATTTTCGATTTTTCATCGAACTAGTTAGTTTACTAAACCAAATTTTAGAACAACATTACCATCATTGGTTATTACTTAAAAGATTTTTATTTGAGTTATAAAATCCATTATTTAAATATTTTAAAATATTTTAAATATTCAAATTCAAAGTGATTAAATTAGGGTTATTACAAACATGAAAGATTTATTAGTAAGTATATTTACATTTCTTTGTCAAGCTTTAATTCAGTTCATTTAGTAACCAAGCCATAACTAAAGATCTCAAAAGAAACCGAAATGATATTATTCAACAAACAGGTACAAAGAAAGTGACTCTACCTGTGACGACCCGGAATTTTTGAGCATTTAAAATTGGAATATTTAATTGATTTTAAATATTTAAATGTTAATTTCTAACATGAATTTCAAATGCCACTATTTATTGAGTGATTTAATTGTTTAATTAAATAATTGGAAACTGGGTAAAATGTTGAATCTGGAATTTTTAAGCCGGTTAAATATAACTTGAAGGATTATAAAATTTATATTGATAGCACTGATGATGATAAAAGTGTTAAAATTTAATTTGGAGTGTTCTGTTAAGATTTTGAAATTTTATCGTATAATTGAATTTAAAAATAGCCTTTCAAGGGACAGTCTCGGAATTCGACGAAACCAGTTCCATTGGATCCGTAATAGTGTATTATTATCGGATTTCAATTACCGTAGTGTTTGGAGTTGTCGTGTGGTCGTACGATACACAAACGCACTTAAATTTCTATCGAAAATTCAATTTAAATAATTTATATAAATAAGTTGACCAGTCAATTAACCTTTACATCAAAACTTTTTCGTGCCACTGTAGCATGTGGGTGGAACACGCAACCATCTTCTCATGTTTCCCTTTTTCTTTACAAAAGTACAGGCATACCATTTAAAATAAAAATCACGTCTTCCTTTCATTTTAAATACAAAAGAAAAAATAATCAAAAGGGGCTACTGTCGTATTCTCGAAGCCACTCCTCTCTATAACAACACACTCTCCCTTTTCTTTGTCTTCTGGAAGTCAATCAAACAAATGAATCTGTTCGAAGAAAAAAATATATAAATGGCGGAACAGGGGGAAACTCGCATGCTCAAACACGCGAGGAAATCGCGTCACCATCATCGAATCGAACTGGGAGGAGGCTCGTGCTTGGCGACGGGCCGATGGGAGATTTCAAGTGGGCGACTCGAGATTTAGGGTTTCGCGGTCGTGTGAGTCGCGAAGGTGGGACGAGCGTTGGCGGTAGCTGGTGATCGATTGGGGAGTGGTGACGTGATGTGGACGGCGTCGGCATTGTTGTGTAGCAGCGCGGTGGGTTGGAGTCGCCTGCCTGAGGCTGTGGGTCGCGGAGGAGCAGGAGACGTGAGGATCTGACATTTTCGACTTCGACGATGGCGAGGTCTTCGGAGAGGCGCGTACGAACCTGAACGAGATTTGGGTTTTCTTATTGCAGTGAGGTATTCGTTATTTTTATTTTATCTTTTATTTTTGATTTAAGCTGAATATATATATATATATATATATATTTGGACATAGATTTGAGAAATTTTATATAAGTTTAAACGTAGAGGAGATTTTTGACAGTAACGTATATAAGCACATCTTTCAATTTATATACAGTAAACAGGAATGTATATATAAATAAGACTCTAGAAAGTATGTAGGAATTTTTTTTAAGTATTTGAAAATTTATAAAAGTTAGATTTTTGGAAATCTATAATCTATTTCTATAAGTGTATATGTAGTTTTCAATAGAAATATTTCTAGTTTAAATTTGAAAACGTTAGCTAAACGAATTAATGGTAATTAATTGTTTAATTAGTTTAAAATCAAATTATTCATTTAAAACTAAATTGTTAATTTAAATTTAATTTATTCAAATGGTAATTGATTTTTTTGGTTAGTTCATATATTAATAAAATATAAAATACTTGTACAAGGTCTAAAATCAGGAACAAAACAAGCTGGTCTGGAGTGGATTACAAATTCAAAATTAAAGGTGAGTTAATCTCACTCATCTGGGTTAATTTAAATTTAAATGGTTAAATTTAAATATTTGGTGAATGATTGGATTGATTTGATATGATAGTATATATAGTAGTATATATAGTATATATTGGAGTTGTTGACATTCCCGCATTATATAGCGGATGAGACCCTATGCGCCGCATAATAGCGGATGATATTTTATAAAACCCATATACCGCGATATTCCACCTCGAAGTGGAATTGGTATTGTACTAACGTCTGTGGACGCAGGGAAACAGGTTGGAGGGATCCAACTGGATTCCTCAAAATTATTTAGATTATTTGATATTCTGTGCTATGAATATTGATATCATGTGATGATTTTATTGATGATTGAAATATTGGAAGATATTGTTGGATTGAATATCTAAGTATAATGAGTTATTAAATTCTATAGAATTGGATTTTGAAAGAAATAAAAGAGTAAATTTTAAGTAAAATAATTCAAGTGGATTAGAATAAGGGAATTTTGAATTCACAGGGAAAATATAAACTTTAAAACTAAAGTGATATTAAATTTAAAGAATTAAGGATTTATTTTTAAATTTAAGGATTAAATTTAATTAAGGAATAAGAAGGAATTTTGGAAATCTGAAATTGATATTTTCAGTTAAAAAGGTTTTAAATCATAATTAAGAAATAAAATCTGAAAGTTAATGAATTTTGGACAAATGAAGTAAGAAAATTTATTTCAGAATAAAGTGAATTGGAAATCAATTGTAAATTGATTTAAGAGTTTGGGATTTGAAATTTTAAAGAGAAGTGAGATTTTGGAATTTATAAATTGGGTTTATAAAGTAAAATAAAATATCAGTGGATATTTGAAAATATAAATTCGAGGTGGGAATTTATAAAGGGATATGAATTGGTTTAAAAATAAATGTTGATTTATTTTTAAAGGATGTGAAGAGAAGTGTATTTCCTTGGATAGCCAAGTACGTTTTTCAAAGCAATTTTAAATATAAGTTAAAAGTTCTACTTGTGTTTTAAAAGGCATGTTTTAGAAAATTGATTATTTCTAAATGTTATATCCCAAAGTAAGATTTTCAAAACCTATTATTGTAATAATTATATAAAAGTGACTTAGTATTATGTTAAAAAGAGAAATTTAGTTTATATTTATAAAGTGGTTTTGTTTTTAAATATTCTTAAAGTATATATTTTAATAAAGTATTAAAGTAGTTTTAAATTTCAATGTTATAAAGTATATTTATAATAAAGTGTTTTTAAATTATTTTAAAATTTAAAAGTATTTTGTACTTGGTGTTTCAGAGGAAATAAACATTTGGGAAATGTATTCCGTAAGCGGAAACTTTTTGAAATTGTTTCAAAAGAGTTTTGAAATTTGGAAATATATCTTGAAAGGATATTTGAGGTTAATAAATAATTTGGGAAATTATTTATTGTTGATGTTTGTGAATGTTGATTGATAGTTAAATAACCGACTATCAATATTGGCCAAATGTGTTGATCGTTTCGAAGAGACCGGGATCGGGATTTTTCCCGAAAACCAATTCGATCCGGTTTGTACGTTTCGTGGAAACGATTTCGGAGTCGAAGATGGAGCAGTGAAGTGCAAGGCTAGTCGCTACTAATCCTGAGGATATTTCCAAAGTGGATGTAGTAGGAGTAGTGCCTTCGGTTCCGTTCGAACCCGGGACGGACTTGTATGGATGAATGCTTTCGGACCATCGTCAGCGGACGATGGGCATTCTAAGGGATATGTTCTGAAAGGTAACGCTTAGCCTCAAGCCTCGTCAACCGGGAATGACTGAAAATCAGGGGTTATGCAGCAAGGCTTCGTGGGTAGACCCCACTTGAGAGTAAAGTCATCTCTGTCTAGATGTCCCTTTTATTTCGGCTTAGTGGTGCGGTTGTTGATCCCAACCGTGGGGTGATTTTATTCGGAATTATCCAGTAAGGGATAGTTCCGGCCTTGTGTTGCAGGGGATTGGGAGTAATCCTCGGTACTATGATCTAGGTTACGTACTGTGACAGGTGGTACCCCAGTGCCTAGTCATTGATGGAAATCCATTCTCCCTACGTGCCTGTACGGTTTTGATTGTGCCCAACTATTGCTGAAACGTGAGATGCAAGCATTTCAGCTAGATTCTATTTTATTTTCAATAGACACTATTATAATATCAGACGGATTTGATAAAAATGTTTTGGCTATCGTAAGGTAAAAACTCGACATGTTTATTTGTGGCGTGGTCTTACGAGATGCTTTTATTTTCAAAGGATTTTTGAAACTTTATTAATCAATTTGAGTGTGATTTTCTCACGCTGGTTTTCCAGTCTGACTCGGGTGTTATTTTATTATAATGCTCGGGTCAGACCGAGTATTATAGGATACAGGATATGATGCTGTGGAGCTCAGGAGACGAGCTGGATAGAGATACGTATTTTCGTACTTGTGTTTGTATATTCCGCTGTGTTGTTTAGCTGTGTACTCTGTTGTATTGAGGACATGACATGATTTTTGTCCAATTGTATGTTATGTGTTCTCTGATGTATACTCTGATGATATATGGTATAAAACAGATATAGTTTTGATTTGTGTAAAGATCTGTTAATATATATTATATTTTATTCCGCTGCGATGGTTAGATTCTGTTGTTGTTTTATTTTCTTCTTCTACCTCTTCTTCTTTAACACAAATGGTTCGATCTTCCGGCTTGGAAGATCGGGTCGTTACATTTGGTATCAGAGCGAAGGTTGGCGATAACCTTGGCTCTGGTGGGAATTTTGAGAGTATTAATAGATATGAGCGCGTATTTGTTAGTGAATATAAAATGGTTTTGTATTGTGTTGACTTATCGGTTGAGTGTTTATGAATTCTGGTCGATGTGTGGGACGCCACAATATCGATAGGGATTTCTAAACTCTTAACAAGATAAACCGACACAGTATTGTTTTAAAATAAGGTAAATGAAATAATTTTATCCAAATTATTTTTGTATATAAAAGATATAATTTTTGTAAATTATTATAGTATTTGGATGTTTGGTTGTTAAGGAATGATGATATTAAATTATTAACACTATTGTGAGGAAATTGAATATGAAATTGAAAATTTTAACTAAATGCCAGGAAATAAATTCATATACTAATGAAATTTGTAAATGTGATATATAATTTGAAATAGAATCCTAGAGAAATATTTGAAATTGGAATGAGGAAAATTTCCAAAGTAATGTTTGGATATAAAGTTGGATGGATTCCGAATTTGTAATTGGGAAGTTTGAGTTTCTTTGAGTTTGAAAATGTTTTCAAGGGTGTTGAAAAAATAATAGTGATATTATTTTGAAAATATTTAGAAATCGATTTGAAATCTGGTGGGATTAGGATTTAAAAATATTTGAAATGTTTTTAAACAAATAAAAGCACTAAACTCTCAGTGGTCGTTGGAAAATAATTCCGATGATGATCGCGACATCATCGGTGTTCATTTCGAGTTTCCAAAAGAGGAATTGCTACTTGGATGTTTTGAGCTGGTGTTTGTTTGCAAAATTGGGTTTGGTTTTGAGATTCAAAAGAAATAGTTGATTTCAAAGGTGATTTTGAAATTCTGGGAAATTGTTTAAACTCTAGAATCTTATTTAGAACTGTTTATGGAATAATAAATATATTGGCTAAATAAAATGTATAATCCTGAGTTAAAAACGAAAGAAATGTGAATGGGATTGATTGTAAATAGATGAAATATGAAAATGAATATACTCCAAAATTTAGATTATAAAATAGATTGAACTCCAGTAAATTAGTTAAAGTGATTTTTGAGATAAAAATCAAATGTTGGGTTGTAAATGAAATATGGAATATGAAATAAATTGAATGACATTATTAATAAATTGAAGGATGAATTGATAATGTGAGTTGGAAATTAAAATGGATAAAGAGAATGGGGTTATTGAATTGATGAGAATCAAATAAAATGAAAATGAACTTAAGTTATGAAATTGAAATGATTTGAAGTAAATTAATTTAAGTTTGAATTTATGGAAGCTTGCCTTCGGATGAAAATGAAAGTCCATTAAATAAAAGTTTGAGTTCAACTACTTAGGAAATGGTTATTAATATGCAATTGAAATAGGTATCGAAACCATATAAATTGCTTATGAAAATTATTTTGGGTATATTGCTTATGTTATACATGTGTTTAGCTATTGTAATTAAGTGAAATGTTAATAAACTTTGTGTATTTTTCACTTACCTGTTTAAGTTGAGTTAGTACAGGTACCGGGAAGCCGTTTGGCTGGATTTGATTGCGAAATTTGCTAAAATAAATAGCTGCTTTCTTAAAAATGCTAAGATAAGGTACGCTTACGCAAAAATTCAAAATAGGAGATATGAACTGCATATATTGATATATATTGTGATTTCCGGCCTGAGGCCGATGTATATATATATTTGTGCATCCTGCGATATCGCAGAAGTCCCTCCGTACAAGGGATTTGAAATTTTCATTAACAACAAATGATTTAAAATTTGTAAGCAAATAAAATTGAAACTGGATATTGAAATCTGATTTAAAATTGTGTATGTAAAGTAAAGTGGATAAAAAATTCAATATTCAGAATTTGCAGACAAATTGAATTCAAGAAAAATTTGAAAATGAATTCTGAATGAAAATTAGAAATAAATGTATTGAGATTTGAAATGAATTAGTAAATTGTAGCAAATTGAAGTTCATATGGAATTGGAATTCAATTTGAATATACACTTCAGTAGTGAAGTAGTAAGTAAATATAAGAAAAATTTATATTGAACTTAAGAATTGAAGAATGAAATTCTTAAGAAAATTGGAATTGGAAATATACTTAGTAATTTTGGAATAGAAAAATATACTAAGTGAATAATTGAATGAAGACTTGAACTGGAAGTTGTGAAATGGGATAGTTATGAATAAGTGGATAACAATCAAAAGGAATGCGAAATAAAAGAGAATTGATATAGCTGATAATCAATTGAAATTAATACGTAGGATGTATGTATATTATTTTATTCGTATAGTGATTTGATCCGGATTCGAGCACAAAATTTCGGGGTAATTATACCGATCCGAGTTGGGATTTTTCGCTCGATTTTCGACGGCGAACCCTGGATATGGATTGTTGATTGATTCTGGAAATTCTCTATCATAGTTAGTGGCTATGCAAGGAGAATGACGGTTTCTAATCAAGAAACCAGATCTGAGTCCGCACTAGGAAGTCGGGTGGACGATACTAGTTCGGAAGTGAAAGTGTGTAATCGAGTAAGCGATCGAATTTGATATTGCGTACGGATGATATATGTGCATCGTACGGGCTTAAGTAAAACAAATATTGTAAATTTGTAAAGAAAAGTATAAAATGACTTTAGAATTGTGATTGAATATTATTGCTAGTAGGATATAAAGGTGTATAAAAGCAATGGATAAATTGGGATTTTTGATTTTAGAAGATAAAATTTAATGGCCCGACAAAAGGTATGTATTTGAATTTCTATATGAAATTTGATTGGGTTTTTGATCCAGCCACTTGGCTTTTTTTTTTCTTTTTGAGATTGGGAGGCCGTAGAGCCATTTTGTAGTTGTACCGAGCTAGCCGCGCAAAGGAGACGCTAGCGAAATTTTTCGAAAATTTAGAGAGTTGGAAAATTTTGAGAAAAATTTGATAATTCAAATTTGGTTTTAAATTTAAATTTGAATGGTTAAGCAAGTGATATGATTTGGGATTTATGGGTAAGTTGGGAAGTTAAGAAAAGGGTTAGTGTGCCTTTGATAAAAGATTTGTTTGATAAGATGTTAAAAACTATTTGGAGTTGAGGAGATAGTTAACGGGAATTGAATCATTCTTCCTAACTAGTAATTTCGAGGACGAAATTCTTTTAAGGGGGGAGGAATGTGACGACCCGGAATTTTTGAGCATTTAAAATTGGAATATTTAATTGATTTTAAATATTTAAATGTTAATTTCTAACATGAATTTCAAATGCCACTATTTATTGAGTGATTTAATTGTTTAATTAAATAATTGGAAACTGGGTAAAATGTTGAATCTAGAATTTTTAAGCCGGTTAAAAATAACTTGAAGGATTATAAAATTTATATTGATAGCACTGAAGATAGTAAAAGTGTTAAAATTTAATTTGGAGTGTTTTGTTAAGATTTTGAAATTTTATCGTTTAAATTGAATTTAAAAATAGCCTTCCGAGGGACAGTCTCGAAATTCGACGAAACCAATTCCATTGGATCCGTAATAGTGTATTATTATCGGACTTCAATTACCGTAGTGTTTGGAGTTGTCGTGTGGTCGTACGATACACAAACGCACTTAAATTTCTATCGAAAATTCAATTTAAATAATTTATATAAATAAGTTGACCAGTCAATTAACCTTTACATCAAAACTTTTTCGTGCCACTGTAGCATGTGGGTGGAACACGCAACCATCTTCTCATGTTTCCCTTTTTCTTTACAAAAGTACAGGCAGACCCTTTAAAATAAAAATCACGTCTTCCTTTCATTTTAAATACAAAAGAAAAAAATAATCAAAAGGGGCTACTGTCGTATTCTCGAAGCCACTCCTCTCTATAACAGCAAACTCTCCCTTTTCTTTGTCTTTTGGAAGTCAATCGAACAAATGAATATGTTCGAAGAAAAAAAATATAAATGGCGGAACAGGGGGAAACTCGCTTGCTCAAACACGCGAGGAAATCGCGTCATCATCATCGAATCGAACTGGGAGGAGGCTCGTGCTTGGCGACGGGCCGATGGGAGATTTCAAGTGGGCGACTCGAGATTTAGGGTTTCGCGGTCATATGAGTCGCGAAGGTGGGACGAGCGTTGGCGGTAGCTGGTGATCGATTGGGGAGTGGTGACGTGATGTGGGCGGCGTCGGCATTGTTGTGTAGCAGCGCGGTGGGTTGGAGTCGCCTGCCTGAGGCTGTGGGTCGCGGAGGAGCAGGAGATGTGAGGATCTGACATTTTCAACTTCGACGATGGCGAGGTCTTCGGAGAGGCGCGTACGAACCTGAACGAGATTTGGGTTTTCTTATTGCAGTGAGGTATTCGTTATTTTTATTTTATCTTTTATTTTTGATTTAAGCTGAATATATATATATATATTTGGACATAGATTTGAGAAATTTTATATAAGTTTAAACGTAGAGGAGATTTTTGACAGTAACGTATATAAGCACATCTTTAAATTTATATACAGTAAACAGGAATGTATATATAAATAAGACTCTGGAAAGTATGTAGGAATTTTTTTAAATATTTGAAAATTTATAAAAGTTAGATTTTTGGAAATCTATAATCTATTTCTATAAGTGTATATGTAGTTTTCAATAGAAATATTTCTAGTTTAAATTTGAAAACGTTAGCTAAATGAATTAATGGTAATTAATTGTTTAATTAGTTTAAAATCAAATTATTCGTTTAAAACCAAATTATTCGTTTAAAACCAAATTGTTAATTTAAATTTAATTTATTCAAATGGTAATTGATTTATTTGGTTAGTTCATATATTAATAAAATATAAAATACTTGTACAAGGTCTAAAATCAGGAACAAAACAAGCTGGTCTGGAGTGGATTACAAATTCAAAATTAAAGGTGAGTTAATCTCACTCATCTGGGTTAATTTAAATTTAAATGGTTAAATTTAAATATTTGGTGAATGATTGGATTGATTTGATATGATAGTATATATAGTAGTATATATAGTATATATTGGAGTTGTTGACATTCCCGCATTATATAGCGGATGAGACCCTATGCGCCGCATAATAGCGGATGATATTTTATAAAACCCATATACCGCGATATTCCACCTCGAAGTGGAATTGGTATTGTACTAACGTCTGTGGATGCAGGGAAACAGGTTAGAGGGATCCAACTGGATTCCTCAAAATTATTTAGATTATTTGATATTCTGTGCTATGAATATTGATATCCTGTGATGATTTTATTGATGATTGAAATATTGGAAGATATTGTTGGATTGAATATCTAAGTATAATGAGTTATTAAATTCTATAGAATTGGATTTTGAAAGAAATAAAAGAGTAAATTTTAAGTAAAATAATTCAAGTGAATTGGAATAAGGGAATTTTGAATTAATAGGGAAAATATAAACTTTAAAACTAAAGTGATATTAAATTTAAAGAATAAAGGATTTATTTTTAAATTTAAGGATTAAATTTAAGTAAGGAATAAGAAGGAATTTTGGAAATCTGAAATTGATATTTTCAGTTAAAAAGGTTTTAAATCATAATTAAGAAATAAAATCTGAAAGTTAATGAATTTTGGACAAATGAAGTAAGAAAATTTATTTCAGAATAAAGTGAATTGGAAATCAATTGTAAATTGATTTAAGAGTTTGGGATTTGAAATTTTAAAGAGAAGTGAGATTTTGGAATTTATAAATTGGGTTTATAAAGTAAAATAAAATATCAATGGATATTTGAAAATATAAATTCGAGGTGGGAATTTATAAAGGGATATGAATTGGTTTAAAAATAAATGTTGATTTATTTTTAAAGGATGTGAAGAGAAGTGTATTTCCTTGGATAGCCAAGTACGTTTTTCAAAGCAATTTTAAATATAAGTTAAAAGTTCTACTTGTGTTTTAAAAGGCATGTTTTAGAAAATTGATTATTTCTAAATGTTAAATCCCAAAGTAAGATTTTCAAAACCTATTATTGTAATAATTATATAAAAGTGACTTAGTATTATGTTAAAAAGAGAAATCTAGTTTATATTTATAAAGTGGTTTTGTTTTTAAATATTCTTAAAGTATATATTTTAATAAAGTATTAAAGTAGTTTTAAATTTCAATGTTATAAAGTATATTTATAATAAAGTGATTTTAAATTATTTTAAAATTTAAAAGTATTTTGTACTTGGTGTTTCAGAGGAAATAAACATTTGGGAAATGTATTCCGTAAGCGGAAACTTTTTGAAATTGTTTCAAAAGAGTTTTGAAATTTGGAAATATATCTTGAAAGGATATTTGAGGTTAATAAATAATTTGGGAAATTATTTATTGTTTGATGGATGTTTGTGAATGTTGATTGATAGTTAAATAACCGACTATCAATATTGGCCAAATGCGCTGATCGTTTCGAAGAGACCGGGATCGGGATTTTTCCCGAAGACCGCTTCGATCCGGTTTGTACGTTTCGTGGAAATGATTTCGGAGTCGAAGATGGAGCAGTGAAGTGCAAGGGCTAGTCGCTACTAATCCTGAGGATATTTCCAAAATGGATGTAGTAGGAGTAGTGCCTTCGGTTCCGTTCGGACCCGGGACGGACTTGTATGGATGAATGCTTTCGGAACATCGTCAGCGGACGATGGGCATTCTAAGGGATATGTTCTGAAAGGTAACGCTTAGCCTCAAGCCTCGTCAACCGGGAATGACTGAAAATCAGGGGTTATGCAGCAAGGCTTCCTGGGTAGCCCCCACTTGAGAGTAAAGTCATCCCTGTCTAGATGTCCCTTTTATTTCGGCTTAGTGTGCGGTTGCTGATCCCAACCGTGGGGTGATTTTATTCGGAATTATCCAGTAAGGGATAGTTCCGGCCTTGTGTTGCAGGGGATTGGGAGTAATCCTCGGTACTGTGATCTAGGCCTCGTACTGTGACAGGTGGTACCCCAGTGCCTAGTCATTGATGGAAATCCATTCTCCCTACGTGCCTGTACGGTTTTGATTGTGCCCAACTATTGCTGAAACGTGAGATGCAAGCATTTCAGCTAGATTCTATTTTATTTTCAATAGACACTATTATAATATCAGACGGATTTGATAAAAATATTTTGGCTATCGTAAGGTAAAAACCCGACATGTTTATTTGTTGCGTGGACTTACGAGATGCTTTTATTTTCAAAGGATTTTTGAAACTTGAATAATCAATTTGAGTGTGATTTTCTCACGCTGGTTTTCCAGACTGACTCGGATGTTATTTTATTATAATGCTCGGGTCAGACCGAGTATTATAGGATACAATATATGATGCTGTGGAGCTCAGGAGACGAGCTGGATGGAGATACGTATTTTCGTACTTGTGTTTGTATATTCCGCTGTGTTGTTTAGCTGTGTACTCTGTTGTATTGAGGACATGACATGATTTTTGTCCAGTTGTATGTTATGTGTTCTCTGATGTATACTCTGATGATATATGGTATAAAACAAATATAGTTTTGATTTGTGTAAAGATCTGTTAATATATATTATATTTTATTCCGCTGCGATGGTTAGATTCGGTTGTTGTTTTATTTTCTTCTTCTACCTCTTCTTCTTTAACACAAATGGTTCGATTTTCCGGCTTGGAAGATCGGGTCGTTACACTACCACAATCGGTGAGTACACCCAATGATATAACAATAGATATACAACGACAATAACTCGAGATAAGAATCCCTAATATAATCTTCGGTTTTCCAAGTACAATCTCTATTGTCCTCAATCCATTGAGCCTTAACAAGATTCATATCCTTCGTCCTCAACCGCTTTGGTCCAGTAAGGGAAAAGGGCCAACAAATCAAGGGGCTAGCTTCCCTGATTTTCCAAACATCGCAACCCTTCTTAACAGAGAGACCTTCACAAACACCGAATCTCCAATTGAGAATTTAAGATCCCTACGCCTATGAACTGCATAACACTTCTGCTGATTCTGCTCTTCCTTCATCTTCCTTCTAATATCAAATACCATCCCGTTGGCTTCTAAAACCATCTCGGTCCCAAGAACAATTCTATCACCAGACTCAACCCAACATGAAAGAGAACGACACAACCGACCATAAAGATCTTTGAAAGGAGCTATACCAATGCTTGTTCGATAGCTGTTGTTGTAAGTGAATTTAACTAAGGGTAAATGATCTTCCCAAGAACATCCAAAGTCAAGAATGCATGCTCATAAAAAATCTTCCAAGATCCAGTTCACACTCCCTGTCTGCCCATTTGTCTAGGGATGATAAGCTGTACTCGGACTCACCTCAGTCCCTAAGGCAGTTTGTAGTCCCTCCTAGAACCTGCTAGTGAGTATCGGGTCTCGGTCACTTACAATACTACAAGGAATACCATGGAGCCTCACAATCTTCTTCACATACAAACTTTCCAGACTTTCAGCAGTCCCAGTCAGTGCAATAGGAATGAAATGAGCACTCTTGGTCAACCCATCGACTATAACTCAACTGTCTTTGTTCCTTCTTCTTGACCTAGGAAGCCCATCAATAAAGTCCACAGCGATCTACTCCCACTTCCACTTCGGGATCTCAAGTGGATGAAGCAGTCCAGCTAACTTCTGCTAGTCACTCTTAATTTGTTGGCAGTTGGCACACTAACTCACAAAGATCAAAACATCTCGCTTCATCCCCTTCCACCAGAATACCGTCTTCCTATCTTTGAACACCTTGGTCACTCCTAGATGGAAAGATAGCCTTGAAGGGTGGAATTTGGTTTACACTTCTCGCCTAAGCCCGTTAACATTTGGAATACATATATGCCCGTTCATTTTCAATACGCCCCAGGGATCAATCTTAAAACTAGAAACAATACCTTCTTGAACATCCTTCTTAAGTTGAGCCAAAATAGGATCTTCTTCTTGACTAGATGCAATCCTCTCCATCAATGCTGGCTTGAATTCTAAGTTTGCAATCGCAACATTCCTACTCAATGCATCCGCAAAAGCATTTGCTTTCCCTGGGGTATAAAGAATCTCCAAATCATAAGAAGCGAGAAACTCCAATCATCTCTGCTACCTCAAATTCAAATCTATCTCGGTAAAAAGATATTTGAAGGATTGTGGTCCATGTATAACTCAAAATTTTCAAACAGAAGATAATGTTTCCACATCTTAAGTGCGAAGACAACAACCAAAAGCTTTAAATCATGCATAGCATATTTTTTCTCATGCGACTTCAACCGCCGACTTGCATATGCAATAACCTTCCCATGTCGCATCAGAACTACTCCTAATCCAGTACTACAAGCATCTATATAACCTCCACTACCATCTGGAATAGTCAAAACAGGACCGCTAGTTAACTTCTCCTTCAATTCATTGAATGCTTGATCACACTTAGGTGTCCACATGAACTTAACATCTTTCTTTGTTAACTTCGTCTGATGAGAAGCAATCTTCAAGAAATATTTGATGAACCTTTAGTAAAAATCAACCAATCCCAAGAAACTTATAACTTCCATCGCACTTTCAGGCTTCTTCCAGTCTTGAACTACAACAACTTTAACTGGGTCAACTGTTATTCCTTCTCCCGAAATAACATGCCCCAGAAACCTAACTTCAGATTTCAAAAAATGTCACTTAGAAAAGTTAGCCTTCAACACATGGCTTCTCAAGTTATTGAGTACGACATTGAGATGATATATGTGCTCCTCCTCCATTTTTGAATAAACAGGAATGTCATCAATAAATAAGAGAACAAATTTATTAAGAACATCTCGAAATACTCAATTCATTAAGTCCACAAAAAGCGGGTGCATTAGTAAGCCCAAACGGCATAACAAACCACTCGTAGAAACTATTCGGAGTCCTAAAACCTGTTAAGGGCACACTCTCCTCTTCTGCCCTAAATTGGTGAAAACTGGTGGCAAGATCTAATTGAGAAAATATTCGAGCGCCGTGGAGCTGATCGAACATGTCATCAATCATTGGTAAAAGATATTTATTCTTAATAGTCCATTTGTTCAACTCTCGTAGTCTACACATAACCTGAGCCATCCGCCTTAGTGAGAAAGATGACTGGTGATCCCCAACTCAAGGTACTATGTCTTATCAATCCCTTCTGCAACAAGTCGAATGTTTGGCTTTCCAACTCCCACTTCTCTTTGGAGCCAATCTTCGTGAGGATTACGCAATAGGTCTGGTTCCTAGAATCAAATCACTATGGAACTCCACTTCACGGTGGGGAAGAAAAACTTGCACTTCATCAAAAATATCGGTGAAATCCCTAACAATAGGTATATCCCTATGGTCCTCTTTAACTACTTCAAGCGAATACAGAAAACTACTCATTAATTTATTAGGCTCTTTACAACATATATCAATGCTTCATCCAACCACATCCTTAATTATGACCCTCCTCCTACCACAACCCAAGACAGACTTAGACTTAGATAACCAATCCATTTCCAATAACACTCCAAAACCCATGAACCCAAGAACAAACAAATCAAAGGGAAAGAAATAATTTCGACAAGCAATAGGCACATGGAGACATGTAGTGTCAACATTTGTCGAACCCCTAATTAGGTTTGACACACAAAGAGGTATTCAAAAAGATGAGTTTAAGGTTAAGTTTGTCAGCAAGATGAACTGAAATAAAACTATGGGAAGTGCTTGTACCGAATAACACTCTAATAAGAATAAGAATATCATAAATGGATAATGCACCTTGCAACACCTACTTCCCCTTCTGTTCAGAAGAAGCGGATGGTATCTCTTCAATAACAAAAGCCTGTCCTTGTGACCCCTTCTTTGGAAAAAGAGAATTCATTCTTCATGTGTCCTTGCTTGTGACAATTATAGCAGGTTGGATTGTTAAGGGGATCTGTGCACCGATTTGCAAAGTAACCCATCTTGTTGCACTTGAAACAATAAACTTTAGCCAAGTTAGGCTGCTTCTTCTATGCTGGAGCTCCACCTTCGGGTTTCTTTCATGACCACTGCTTCTTTCCCTTGCACTTGAAATTTGGCTTGCCTCCAACTGGTATTACTGACAATGGCTTGGCACTGACTGCAGGCACAACTCCCTTCTGGACTCCTACCTTAATATCAAGAGCTTCAAACCTCAAAACCATACCGATAAGGTTAGTGAATGTACCCGTAAGATGATATGTCATTTCTCTCTGGAACTCTGTCGCATCCTATTCACAAAAATTTTATTCTTTTTGAGCAATGTTCCTATCAATCCAAGTCCAAAATAGGACAATGCGTTAAACTTATGTTCATATTGCACCATCATCATATCACCTTGCTTCAAATCTAAGAAACTTCTAAACAAAAGAGTCCTTTCGGCTTTTGGGATAAACTGCGATTCAAAGACTTCCTTGAACTGATCCCAAGAAAAATCCTCCTTCATAGTATTAATTGTTACTGAATCCCACCAATCCATCGTCAACTTCTGAAGTTGTACGATGTCAACAGTCGTTTCTCCACATCCACCAATCGAAGATCTCTAAGTATCCTTTCACAAGATCTAAGCACTGCAAGAATATCTTCAGTTTCATAGAATGATTCCTCTCCCAAAGTGGTGCAATTCTTATACAAAGCCGCAAAGTTCATAGGGCATTGAACTCATGCTACCACTTCCTCCACCGAATCTACAGCTTGCATAGTAGCATTTCTAGGTACCCTGCTGTTAGTAGCCATGCTAGTTCCAGAGCCTCTCCTTCCTCCTCTTCTTGTATCCATCTTCTATTACCTGCACAAATAACAAGTATCTTTAGAATATAAGAATGGGATTGATATGGTTTAAGGAAAGCAACACCAAAGAATCTAGAACAAGACTTTAGAGGATAAATATTATTATAATAAAAAGTACAAATGCGCTCTCTCAAGATTAACTAGGGAATCACTTACCCTATCTCTAATGAATTGTAGCCTAATTAGGGTAAGGTGTTCGCTCAACCAAAGCTCCGATACCAACTGTGATGACCCACCTATCTGTCCCCTGAGAATGACACTTAACACATCCTCGGTGTTAATGCGCCGTTGCCCAAGCATCCAAAAGGCGAGTTGTCATGGGGTGAAATAAAAGAATAGAACAGAAAAATCTCACAACAAAACGGTTAAAAATAATACAATAATAATATAGTATATAAGGTTACTCCTTAACATGAAGTTATTAGAGTTACACAAAAGTACTACTACTACTAGCCTAGGCAGTTGTACACCCTACCTATATACTTGCTGATCCAAAATATGCACATAATTAACGTAACAACAGAAATAGATAACTAAATAGATAAGCAGCCTCTTGCTCATCCATCATCTTCAAAGAGCCTAAAAAAAACTTCTACTCTCGGGCTACTAAAAAATAATTGAGTACCCGAGAGTGTATCGAAACAAACAACTCGGGTGAGAAAATAAGTCCAGTATGAGTAAAACTCATAACCAAAGGGTGGAAATAAACAACAATATTTGAGACCATACCCTGATCTGCGGAACGGGTTTCCCCTCACAATAACAACATCCAACCACAAGTAACACTACAACAAAAAAGACTTTTCACAGCGTTTGAAAAACGCTGTTAAAAGTTTTCACAGCGTTTTTAAAAATGCTGTATAACGACATGCAGTCGTTGACCCTAAATTTTTAACTGCAAAATATAAACGCTGTCAAAAACCCACTTTCTACAGCGTTTTTTAAACGCTGTTAATAATTTTTCTACTGCAAGGTATAAACGCTGTTAATAGTTTTCTACTGCAAGGTATAAACGCTGTCGTAGGGATATGCATTTTTTTCCCAATGAATTGACAGCAATGTATAAACGCTGTCGTAGGGATATGCATTTTTTTCCAATGAATTGACAGCAATGTATAAACGCTGTCGTAGAGATATGCATTTTTTTCCAAAGAATTGATAGCAATGTTGTGCCATTGCAATATTCACACATATCATTAATATAAACTACATTTAATTATATTTTAATCAGTTAATGTACATAACATAAACAAATCAAACTAAAAATTGTAAAATAAAAGCATAACTATTAATCACTTCCATAAAATAAGTTGAACACAATATCCATGAACAAAGTTTACATAAACCCGTAAAGAGAGATAAAATTTATAAACCAACTCCATACAAAATTAGACAAATGCACAATATCTATAAACCAAACTTGATCACCACCTTCTTCAACCGCATACATACTTCCGACCCATCCCCTACAGCAGTTGCTCCGACCATATACCAAAGCACAAACAAACTCACTTCTGCATACATTTATACCACCACCATCTACATCACCTGTCAACAAACTGCCTTCCCCTTCATTGCTACCCCCAGTCATAACTGCAATACAAATATGCAACCAGAAATTCCCCCATTACTTCATTATCACCTCTACTTCACACTGCAAACCCATCCCTCTCCAAACACCATAACTGCCAGCAGTCACACCACTTCTTTCCACTTAACCCATCACTGAACTGCACCCCTATACTTCATCATTGCATTCTCACCACTTCAGACATCTTCACAAAACTCTTTCCACCATCAGCATATTTCTTCCCCTGACATACACACTAACAGTCTCTGTGCATCTCATCTCCACTGCCATCCTCCTATCAATATCAACCAACATACCAAGCAAACTGCTTCCTCCCTGTTACTGACCTGAACCGCTGACCTTACAATCAAACTGCAAATCGCCAAATACCAAATATGTGTTTGTGTATATATATATATATATATATATTAATTACGTATACTTTAGTCTCAAGTCTAAGACATTGAACAAATCAATGGTTGTTTGATCTCTTGGGTGAATTTCTCTTGAGTGTTTTAAAATTTGTACAAGGTTAGTATTTACTTCAAGTTGAATGTAACCTTGCGAGTTAAACTGAATTCTTGCAATATCTCATAGAAATGAAAGTAATTAGTATCAAAAAATTAAATCCAATTTACATAACAGGTTATTTTTCTAGTATTGTTATAATCTTAGAGGAAATTAAGATTAACATATTTTTCTACTCTTATAGAAAGTGGAACAATTCATTTTTAGAATTTTTAGAAAATCACTTATTAGTGTTTTTGTTCATGATTTAGATTCAAAGATATATTTTTTAATGTGAAACTCAGATATTCTTTACTTTTTGTTATGATTGAACAATTTTGCTAGAGAAGGAAAATTGGTAAAACTTGAATGCCACAGCTCGCAAGACGCTTATTATAATGTCCATATATTACAATTGAGTTGTAACCTTCTTCTTTTTCTCTTTTTAGGGTCTAAAATCACTACATCAATCAATTATTTTTGCAACTTTTTCTATATATTTATTTCTACAAAGCTAAGTGGGGGCAACTCCTCTCTTGGCTTCTATATATATAGTAAATGTAGGATTTTATTTTTCTTTTTTTAGTTTATATGGAAGTTGACTAATCGTGTTTTACTACAAAGCTGAGTATACTGTTACTAAGGCTATTGCTACTAAGGTGCAGTGAGAACTTCTCTATTTTGAGTATAGTTATCTTCTTTTTGTACTCTCTGTTTATATAAGCTTGCAATATTCATTACCATCCTTAGTCTACTCTTAATATGTTAGCCAGGAAGCTGGTAAGTGTAACGACCCGTATTTTCACGGATCGAAAAGTTTATCAAATCTGGAATTTTAGCATTTTTAAGTCATTTCAGATTTTTAGGCAGATTTAACTAAGTCCTAGGTCGTGAACGACCTAAGAGCTAAGTCGTGACCGAGTTAAGGAATTCGGCGAGTTAGTGTTAGGTCGTGGGTTAGTTGGAGCGACCTATAGAATTATGCAACCTAGGATTTGGTTAAGTATTAGGTCGGCAGGGTGAGTTAACGACCTAAAGAACTGACCGACTTAAGGGTATGGCGACTCAAGGGTAGGCAGACCTAGTGGAGTAAGCGACCTAGTGGTTACTGGGTTAGTATGGTTAAGTCGGCAACGACTTAGAGCGTATAGAAGTTAGGTCGGTTGGACGAGTTAGTGGGTTGACCGACTTATGATTGTAGACGACCTAAGGTTAGAGTTAGGTCGTAGTAACCGAGTTAAGGGATAGGTCGCTATGTGTTAGGTCGTCTGGTAGCTTGGTTGGTTAGGTCGTAAGCGACCTAAGGGTTAGGTTGTTACCAAGTTAGGTCGACTGGGTGGGTTAGCGACCTAAAGAGATAAGTCGTAGCCTAGTTGAGTCGTGGCCGTGCTAAGGAGTTAGCGTGTTAGCGACCTAAGGAGTTAGCGTGTGGAGTTAGGTCGCATAAGTGTTAGGTCGCTGGGTTTTGCCTAAGTGTTAGGTCGCTGAGGTCATAGGTCGTAACCTTGTTAGGTCATGAGTCGTTGGGTTCTGTTAGGTCGCAAGGTTTTATAAGTCGTATAAGTGTTAAGTCGAATGGTGCTAAGTTGTTAAGTCGTGACCGACTTAGGAGATAGCAGTTGTTAGGTCGTAGATACTTCTGGTTAAGTCGTAGGATGGCAGTGTTAGGTCGTAGGTCGGCAGTGTTAAGTCGGCAGCGACTTAAGGAGATAGCCGAGTTACGACTTAGGGTATTTTCTGCTATAAATAGGAGAGCTTCTCTTCATTTTTGGATCCGGATTTTGAAGCGACGAAGTGCTGCCATTTTGAGAGCTCGACTTCTACACTTCTTCACTTCTTTTCTCCACTCTAATCTAGTGCTTCCATCCATCCAAATCGAAGATCAAGATTGAAGATTCAAGAGCTTAGATTGAAGATCTTCATCTTTTCAAGAGAGATTTCTTCATTTGAAGCGGATTTGTGATAGATCAAGCTTCATCCTTCGCTGTCCAGATCTGAAGTGTATTGATTTGAGGTTGTTTAGGTGATTTGGTGAGTGGTGATTATCTCTCACACGGATCCAAAGGAGTATATCGGATTGTTGGCTCGATTTGGTGTTAAAATAGAGATTTCCATGCATTTTCTTCATCCTATGTGTAGATCCATATAGATCCATTGTTCATGATGATGTTACATCCATTTTATCATATGTTAACCTATGCAAGTTCATTCATCAAGTTAGTAGAGATATAATCCATGTTTTCATGCTTATTGGACTTTCAACTCTTTAATTACGAAAATGCCATTATTGTTATAATTGTCTACTTAGATCATATTTGAATGCTTGATTGTTTGGATTGATGTTTGATTTGATTGATTGTTATGAACTAGATGATTAATGATTAGATTTAGACCGAAGACGATTCAAAGCTAAGGGAAAGGCTCTTGAATTGGGAAAGCTGCTCGTGGCATATGTAGCGGGATGATGAAGCTCTTATGCATAGATTTGATGATGTGATGATGAGATGAGGCTTTGCGAGGATGTAATGAAGCGAGGCAATCATGTGATGAAGACTTGGTCTAATCCAGACGGGATCATTCCAAGCATGTTGATAACTCGGTGATATGATTCGAGTTGAGGATAATGAATGGATATGAGAATAGTCGTCGAGGAGGATGACTAGGAGGCTTGGATAGCATCGTTGTTGAAGGTTCTAGCATGCTCTAAGCAAGAGTACGTTTGGGCAGATTCGATAGTCCCAACGGCCAACTGATGATGGTCGAGTACTCTGGGCAGATTCGATAGTCCTAGGCACGGGCTGCGACGACGTGCGGGAGTTATGACTAGAATCGGGGTTTCCATTAGCCCTTGACGGACGGCTGAAAGAATGTGCCGGTCATTCAATTAACGGTGATATCGAAGCAATGATAATAGTGGTAGCCAGAGTCATGGATGTTTGGTTGTATCGTCATTCGGACTCAAGAGCGGTATTTTCTAGGTGCTTATCTGATTTAGGCCTTGGTACTTGGAAAACATCGCCCTTGACTCGAGTGATAGTAGCTTTACCTTAAATTGTATGCTCTGCTATGTTTGCTTCTGCTTAGTGTGTGTCTGGGGGCTATCACTGTAGAATGAGGTTGGAATGGGAGGGTTGTATTCCTATTCCTTTTCCTTTATGCTCTTTTGGTATGTTGTTAGTTAATTTACTGCTCACTAAGACTGTTGTCTGACTCAAGGCTTTATGTTTAATTCTTATTGCCTTGGGCTGTTCGTCCATTTTTGGGACGGGCAGACTAGGTAGCAGGTGACAGGTGCTGTTCTCTTCTCACGATACTGATATCGAAGACGAGCTAGAGGGTTGCTTATTATCTTCTTATATGTACTGGATATTCCGCTGTTTTGTATTCTCTGAGAGATATGTAGTGAGGCTTGATGTATTGACTATTTTGATGCTTGTACTCAACTATTATGGAGTTTTATATGATGTCATTTTGTTCTGTAAAGCTTCACTATACATATGTTCTATTGTATTTTGTCCATGCGCTGTGAGTAATACGATAGATTCTGTTGTTTAAAATCTTACCTTGACAATCGTCCATGGTCGCTTGGCACACTTTACAGCGCTTTATCTCTAGATTCGGTGCAGGGGTCATGGGCGGTCGTCACATTTGGTATCAGAGCATTGGTTAATCGATTTTACCCAACGCTCGCTGTCGTAACTACGTATGAGAGACGTAATTGTATTTTGATGGATGATTACTATATATAATATAGTAGTTTAGCAGTAAGTTAGTCCTTTATGCAGTTGTTTCTCTAGATGTTCTAATCATTCCTTTTTATAGATATTGAGAATGAGTCGAAGAGGGAGACCAGCTGCTAGGGAAGGTCGTGCTACTGAAGAGACTGCTGATTATGCAGCCATGTTCGAAGCTATGATGACTTCGATCATGAGAAGGATACCAGTTCCGGGGGCAGCAGTTGATGTTGGAGTTCAAGTCCAAACTCCGAAACCAGTGTATTTTGCCAAGTTGTGCAAGGATTATACTGCTCTTGGAGGGAAGGCTTTCTTAGGAACAGAATCAATCATTGAGGTCCAGAGGTGGATAGATGCTTGTAGAAGGATCTTTGGTGATTTGGGAATTGATGATGCAACTAAGAGGAAATTGGCATCAAGGCAGCTTCAAGGGAGAGCTTCTGATTGGTGGAACTCTATTACCATCACTACTCCGGAAGAAGAGATTACTTGGGAGCAATTCCAAGTCAGATTTGAAGCTAAGTTCATTTCTACAGCTCAGAAGTCTGTTCTGTTCAAGAAGTTTGTGGAGCTCAAGCAGGGTGGAAGATCTGTTCTTGAGTATGTTTCTGAGTTTGAAGCTTTGTCCAAGTATGCCCGGTCATATATTGAATCTGCTTATCAGAAGAATGAGAAGTTTGTGACCGGCTTGGATAGTTATCTTGGGAGACAGTTGGTGGATCATTTGGACGATTCATTTGAGAAGCTTGTGGAGAAAGCTCTTAGGCATGAGAGTCTGTTTCCTAAGGAAGGACCTGTTGTTGCTGTTACCAAGGGAGAATATAAACCACAGCAGGGTGGAAACCAGAAGAGGAAGCAGCAGCAGCAAAAGGGTAAGGATGGCCAGAAGAAGCCGAAAGGCGAGGTGACTTGCTACAATTGTCAGCAGAAGGCCATTTCTCGAAGGATTGTAAGAATCCTAAGGTGCCGATGAAGTGTCACAACTGTGACAAGCCGGGGCATTTCAGGAAGAATTGTCCAGAACCGAGGAAGGACATGCAGATTGTGCAAGCCTATGCTTTAGGAGCTGTTCCGTCGTCTTCGAAAGCTCCTACTGCTGAAGAGAAAGGAAAGAGTGTGGTTGTTCAAGGTACTCTTTTCCTATGTGGTATTCCAGTTAGAGTTTTGTTTGATACTGGAGCATCGCATTCGTTTGTTTGTAATGAACTAGTAGGCCGGTTAGGTTTGGAACCGGATATTGTTGATAGGCCATTGGTTGTGACTAATCCAGTTGGGGGTTCGTCTTGTTTGTGTATGTTATGCCGTGGTCTAGTTGTGTCGAGTCATGGTTGCTCTTTTGTTTGTGATTGCTTTGTTCTGAACTTTGCGGGGTTCGGAATTATCTTGGGTATGGACTGGCTTAGGAAGTATGCGGCTAAGGTTGATTGTGAGAGGCTGGAGGTGACAGTCGAGAATGTGGAGGGGCGAAAGATTGTGATACGATGTAAGCATGAGGAAGGCGTCTTCATGAGCTTCATGTATTCGCTAGTTGTTCCACGGGATGGACTGTTATCAGTGCCGATCGCTAATGGATTTGAGGATGTCTTTGACGAAGTCAAAGGGTTGCCGCCGCATAGAGAGATCGAGTTTCGTATAGATCTAGTTGAAGGAGCCAGACCTGTTGTGATGCCTCTTAGGCGGATGGCGCCTAGGGAACAGCAGGAGTTGAGGGTGCAAGTTGATGATCTTTTGCAGAAAGGATTCATTCGGCGTAGTGTGTCCGAGTGGGGTGCACCAGTTGTGTTTGCAACCAAGGCAGATGGATCGTTGAGATTGTGTGTCGATTATCGTAAGCTGAATAAGGTGACTAAGAAGAACAAGTATCCATTGCCGAGAATAGATGACTTGTTTGATCAGCTTCACGAAGCTAAGGTGTTTTCTCAGATGGATTTGGCAACGGGATTTCACCAGCTGAGAGTAGCAAAGGATAGTGTGCCGAAGACTGCTTTTAGGACACCATCCGGTTTCTTTGAGTGGCTGGTAATGCCGTTTGGATTGACTAACGCGCCAGCGTATTTTGTGGATCTTATGAATAGAGTGTTCAGAGATCAGTTGAACAAGTTTGTACTTGTGTTCGTGGATGATATACTGATTTATTCCAGAACGGAAGAAGAGCACAAGACGCACTTGCGTATTGTTTTGGAGATCTTACGGAAACATCAGCTGAAGGCTAAGTTTTCGAAGTGTCACTTCTGGAAGAGTGAAGTGAGGTTCTTAGGCCATGTGATTTCTGGAAGTGGAATAGCGGTTGATCCCGCTAAGGTGGCAGCAATCCAGGATTGGGTTAGACCTAAGAATGCATCTGATGTGAGAAGTTTTCTTGGATTAGCAGGATATTATCGACGGTTTATCAAAGACTTCTCCAAGGTAGCTGCACCGTTAACAGGATTGACGAAGAAGAACCAAGTGTTCAGTTGGGATGCTAAGTGTGAGCAAGCTTTCGGAATCCTGAAAGAGAGATTGATGAGTGCTCCTGTTTTGACTATTCCAAGTGGGAATGATGAGATGGTGGTTTACACCGACGCATGTGGTACTGGACTTGGAGCAGTGCTGATGCAGAAGGATAAAGTTGTTGCGTATGCCAGTCGACAACTGAAGCCGCATGAAAGGAATTACCCAACTCATGATTTGGAATTAGCGGCGATTGTATTTGCTCTAAAGATGTGGAGGCATTATCTGTTGGGAGTTCGATTCGAGTTGTTTACGGATCATAAGTCGTTGAAGTATCTTTTCTCCCAAAAGGATTTGAATCTTCGGCAGCAACGTTGGCTAGAGTTTTTGGCATCATATGATTTTGGTATAGCTTATACTCCGGGAAAAGGTAACGCAGTGGCAGATGCGTTAAGTCGAAGACATGCAGGATTGGGAGCCATGTTTTCAGAATGGAAGAGTCTCGAGTATTTAGCTGGATTCGACTTCAGGCCTAGATGTGAATTGGAACCTGAGATGTTGGCAAACTTATCGATAAGACCCACTCTTGTGGAAAGGATTGGCGAGGGCCAAAAGCGAGATGATAAGCTTGTCAAGATTATCCGTGAATTGGAATCTGGATTGGATCCAGAAAAGGATAAAGGATTCGAGGTCGATCGAGAGGGTTGGCTTCGGAAGCAAGGACGGCTAGTTGTTCCCGATATAGATGAATTGAGGAGTGAAGTCCTGAAGGAAAGTCATCACTCGAAACTGACAATTCATCCAGGTGGAAATAAGATGTATCGGGATATGAAGAGAACCTACTACTGGGAAGGTATGAAGAAGGATGTTGGAAATTTTATTTCCAAGTGTATGAACTGCCAGTTGGTTAAAGCCGAACAGAAGAAGCCAAGTGGATTGCTTCAGCCATTAGAAGTTCCTACATGGAAGTGGGAACAAGTGTCGATGGATTTTATCGATGGATTGCCTAGAACCAGAACGGGAAATGAAGGAATTTGGGTCATTGTGGATCGTCTGACTAAGAGTGCTAGATTCATTCCTGTTCGATCGACTAGGACGGCATCAAAGTTGGCTGAGTTGTATGTTAAGTGGATAGTCCGATTCCATGGTATTCCAAAGAGTATAGTGAGTGATCGAGATCCACTGTTCACTAGTGGATTTTGGAAGAGCTTCCAGGAAGTTTTGGGAACCGAGTTGTGTTTGAGTACAGCTTATCACCCCCAAACAGATGGTCAGACCGAGAGAGTCAACCGAGTTTTGGAAGATCTCCTCAGAGCTTGTGTTTTGGATTTCGGAGGATCATGGGAAGATCACCTTCATTTGGTGGAGTTTGGATACAACAACAGTTACCAGTCAAGCATTGGCATGGCACCGTATGAGGCATTGTATGGAAGGTCGTGTAACTCTCCGACATGTTGGTTGGAAACTGGAGAAAAACTGATGCTTGGGCCAGAGATGATTCGACAGACTTCGGATTGCATAGAGATCATTCGGCAACGAATGAAGGCAGCCCAAGACCGTCAGAAGAGTTATGCCGATAAGCGTCGAAAGGATTTGGAATTCGACGTAGGAAATATGGTTTTTGTGAAGATTTCTCCACTGAAGAATGTTATTCGATTCGGGAAGAAAGGAAAATTGACTCCGAGATTTGTTGGACCATTCCCGATTATCGAGCGAATTGGAAAGCTCGCCTATAGGTTGGAGTTACCTGAGAAGATGTCGGGTGTGCACAATGTTTTTCATGTATCATATCTACGGAAGTATGTGCACGACTCGAATACAGTGGTTTCTGCTGATAGCTGTGAAGACTTAGAAGTTGATCCAGTCGATAGAAGACCTCGTAAGCCGCTTCGTGTTGTTGAAACTGATACGAAACAGCTTAGGAGGAAGGTGGTTAAGTTGCTCAAGATACAATGGAGTGATGATGATAACGACTGTACGTGGGAGGTGGAAGAGAGGATGAAGGCAGCTCATCCTGAACTCTTCGAGGTATGGCCCTAAGGTGTCGTGTCATCTCGCGATATTGTAACTTGTTCTAAGTCTTAGAATTCTTTACGCTAAGTTAGAATTGGATGCATGGTTTGTTGATTGCTATGGATGGTAGGCGTACAGAATAGTTTTGATTGCTATGATTGTTTGGGATTTCGGGGGCGAAATTCCTAAGGGGGAGAGAATGTAACGACCCGTATTTTCACGGATCGAAAAGTTTGTCAAATCTGGAATTTTAGCATTTTTAAGTCATTTCAGATTTTTAGGCAGATTTAACTAAGTCCTAGGTCGTGAACGACCTAAGAGCTAAGTCGTGACCGAGTTAAGGAATTCGGCGAGTTAGTGTTAGGTCGTGGGTTAGTTGGAGCGACCTATAGAATTATGCAACCTAGGATTTGGTTAAGTATTAGGTCGGCAGGGTGAGTTAACGACCTAAAGAACTGACCGACTTAAGGGTATGGCGACTCAAGGGTAGGCAGACCTAGTGGAGTAAGCGACCTAGTGGTTACTGGGTTAGTATGGTTAAGTCGGCAACGACTTAGAGCGTATAGAAGTTAGGTCGGTTGGACGAGTTAGTGGGTTGACCGACTTATGATTGTAGACGACCTAAGGTTAGAGTTAGGTCGTAGTAACCGAGTTAAGGGATAGGTCGCTATGTGTTAGGTCGTCTGGTAGCTTGGTTGGTTAGGTCGTAAGCGACCTAAGGGTTAGGTTGTTACCAAGTTAGGTCGACTGGGTGGGTTAGCGACCTAAAGAGATAAGTCGTAGCCTAGTTGAGTCGTGGCCGTGCTAAGGAGTTAGCGTGTTAGCGACCTAAGGAGTTAGCGTGTGGAGTTAGGTCGCATAAGTGTTAGGTCGCTGGGTTTTGCCTAAGTGTTAGGTCGCTGAGGTCATAGGTCGTAACCTTGTTAGGTCATGAGTCGTTGGGTTCTGTTAGGTCGCAAGGTTTTATAAGTCGTATAAGTGTTAAGTCGAATGGTGCTAAGTTGTTAAGTCGTGACCGACTTAGGAGATAGCAGTTGTTAGGTCGTAGATACTTCTGGTTAAGTCGTAGGATGGCAGTGTTAGGTCGTAGGTCGGCAGTGTTAAGTCGGCAGCGACTTAAGGAGATAGCCGAGTTACGACTTAGGGTATTTTCTGCTATAAATAGGAGAGCTTCTCTTCATTTTTGGATCCGGATTTTGAAGCGACGAAGTGCTGCCATTTTGAGAGCTCGACTTCTACACTTCTTCACTTCTTTTCTCCACTCTAATCTAGTGCTTCCATCCATCCAAATCGAAGATCAAGATTGAAGATTCAAGAGCTTAGATTGAAGATCTTCATCTTTTCAAGAGAGATTTCTTCATTTGAAGCGGATTTGTGATAGATCAAGCTTCATCCTTCGCTGTCCAGATCTGAAGTGTATTGATTTGAGGTTGTTTAGGTGATTTGGTGAGTGGTGATTATCTCTCACATGGATCCAAAGGAGTATATCGGATTGTTGGCTCGATTTGGTGTTAAAATAGAGATTTCCATGCATTTTCTTCATCCTATGTGTAGATCCATATAGATCCATTGTTCATGATGATGTTACATCCATTTTATCATATGTTAACCTATGCAAGTTCATTCATCAAGTTAGTAGAGATATAATCCATGTTTTCATGCTTATTGGACTTTCAACTCTTTAATTACGAAAATGTCATTATTGTTATAATTGTCTACTTAGATCATATTTGAATGCTTGATTGTTTGGATTGATGTTTGATTTGATTGATTGTTATGAACTAGATGATTAATGATTAGATTTAGACCGAAGACGATTCAAAGCTAAGGGAAAGGCTCTTGAATTGGGAAAGCTGCTCGTGGCATATGTAGCGGGATGATGAAGCTCTTATGCATAGATTTGATGATGTGATGATGAGATGAGGCTTTGCGAGGATGTAATGAAGCGAGGCAATCATGTGATGAAGACTTGGTCTAATCCAGACGGGATCATTCCAAGCATGTTGATAACTCGGTGATATGATTCGAGTTGAGGATAATGAATGGATATGAGAATAGTCGTCGAGGAGGATGACTAGGAGGCTTGGATAGCATCGTTGTTGAAGGTTCTAGCATGCTCTAAGCAAGAGTACGTTTGGGCAGATTCGATAGTCCCAACGGCCAACTGATGATGGTCGAGTACTCTGGGCAGATTCGATAGTCCTAGGCACGGGCTGCGACGACGTGCGGGAGTTATGACTAGAATCGGGGTTTCCATTAGCCCTTGACGGACGGCTGAAAGAATGTGCCGGTCATTCAATTAACGGTGATATCGAAGCAATGATAATAGTGGTAGCCAGAGTCATGGATGTTTGGTTGTATCGTCATTCGGACTCAAGAGCGGTATTTTCTAGGTGCTTATCTGATTTAGGCCTTGGTACTTGGAAAACATCGCCCTTGACTCGAGTGATAGTAGCTTTACCTTAAATTGTATGCTCTGCTATGTTTGCTTCTGCTTAGTGTGTGTCTGGGGGCTATCACTGTAGAATGAGGTTGGAATGGGAGGGTTGTATTCCTATTCCTTTTCCTTTATGCTCTTTTGGTATGTTGTTAGTTAATTTACTGCTCACTAAGACTGTTGTCTGACTCAAGGCTTTATGTTTAATTCTTATTGCCTTGGGCTGTTCGTCCATTTTTGGGACGGGCAGACTAGGTAGCAGGTGACAGGTGCTGTTCTCTTCTCACGATACTGATATCGAAGACGAGCTAGAGGGTTGCTTATTATCTTCTTATATGTACTGGATATTCCGCTATTTTGTATTCTCTGAGAGATATGTAGTGAGGCTTGATGTATTGACTATTTTGATGCTTGTACTCAACTATTATGGAGTTTTATATGATGTCATTTTGTTCTGTAAAGCTTCACTATACATATGTTCTATTGTATTTTGTCCATGCGCTGTGAGTAATACGATAGATTCTGTTGTTTAAAATCTTACCTTGACAATCGTCCATGGTCGCCTGGCACACTTTACAGCGCTTTATCTCTAGATTCGGTGCAGGGGTCATGGGCGGTCGTCACAGTAAGAGAAACAACAGTGCTATGCGTCCTCACTGGCAATTTAAAACTCAAATGGATTACATGTCACGGTCTTAATAGTTCAAAAGATGCCTATTTAAGTTAAGAATAGATTATGCCACTCTAACCTACTTAATTCCACCTTTATTATATGATTGCATATATATAGTTAAGATATCTAGCCCTACCAATTTGATTGATATAATATGCAGGCTCATATTGTCTACAACTAACATGCACAAAAGGAGATACATAATTAAGGGGTGTAGATATGTTAAGTGTCATCGTAGTGCACGCTCTCTTTTAATTACATAGAAACAATATTAGTTCATCTGTAGATAATCAAGTGGAACTCATTTAAGCATTGTTGTGCTATGTTTCTATATAAAATTTTGAAGTACAACATTACCTTTGAGTACTATAGAACAAACACGTTTTGTCCTTGCTCATTCGATCAACTGCATCAGAGATAATGAAAATATTCAATTATGTCAGTAACACTACAAAATTAGATATTTAGCATAACTAATGTGTAGAAAGTCAATTAAATAGATAACTGTTTGACCTGTTATTAAAATATTTTACAATTAAGAAAACAAAAGGAAGGACATTAGTACCATCTGAAAGAATATGTCTGCACAACAAAGACATTTAACAGGAACCAACTGCAAATTAGCATTTGTCTTCATTGGTATAATCAGGAAAACCATATTGGTACTGACTGCTCAGTTTTTAAGTGTTTTTGAGCAAGAGGTATGTCATTCATCAAATTAATCCATATACAATTTTAATAGAGGATAAAAATGGAAAAAGAATAGATAGAGGGGATAAATGAAAATGTTTATTCAAATAAAGAAGAAATAAGTATATGATCTTAGATTGAATGAGAGAAAAGGATACAAACAGTCACAAATTTAATTTTCTTTTAATATAATAGAATAGATTAGAGTGCAGGTGAGAATTTTTATATACTTCAGGAAATATGTATATAGATATGAAAATGGCATAAATAATAGGTTTCTTGCTTTATTTGCACATGAAATATTTACATATAAGAATACTAAGAATACTATAAGTTTCTTTATTCCATACGAAGTACTTACATACTTCGGATACATATAATGCTTATTTACCTTGCAATAGCCAAAAAAGCAACTATAAAATTTGTATTCGAAATAGTTGAAAGCAGAAGAACAAAATTATTTAGTATATATAAATGCTAGGATGAAGTGGCTTATAATTGACCGTTGTGATATATTAACTATTATTAATTTTGGAAGTACATATAAATATTATGAAGTCAAGTCAGACTATGACATTAGAACTTTCTTACGTAGCAGATAGCGTATAATTTGAAACATATCCTAAAATGAAAATTTAAAGATGTATGTATTTTTATGGAAACAAACAGAAGAGATTTTAATAGTACACCAAACATCACTTAGGATTGATTTACTGTATTAACCACTGATCAATTATTTTGTATTATTTGTTTTATACTATTAGAAAAGGCAATCAGAGCGCCAGTATACTATCATAAAGAAAGGCCACTGGTTACTCCAATTTGAACTTACAAGTTGAGATGGAACCAAGATTCGATTTTTTCCCATCATGAAGAACTCCAAACTGATTTTGTAGCCATGCCTAGCAAATGTAAAAAATATTCATTACTAATACTAGTATACATAACAAATTGTACTAAGTTACAATAGATGCATCATACATTATCAGTTTACTGTTTAGTCACTTTTTTTCCATTTAAAGGTACGATGGAAAAGGAGTTGCATAAAGAAAATCATTTCATATTTATTGTTTTGATAAATTATAAGAGCAATAAAAATTCTAAGAGCTGACAATATTTATCATACTAAATGTTTGTGATGCTCTAAGAGTGGTAATCTGTGGTTCATTCAATATAGTCGGAAGAAACCAACTAAAAATCTTGCAAACATTCTACACAACTCTCATGTAATAATACAAATAAAACCAACTAAAAACTCATATTAGATAGAAAGTTATAAAACTTTGTACTGCCAATACAATGCATGAAATTTTCCTTGTTGATTTTGAGTTTGAAGCGAGACTTTGAAGGGGCCTACTGTTGAAAGACCAATTATGAAAAGAGGGAAGGACCAAATTTTATATGCCTTAGGAGATCAAAATTCAAGTCCCATGATCAAAAAGAGGGAAGGACCAAATTTTATACGCCTTAGGTTAAGCACCTATTTAGAAACTCCATTTAGCATCATCAATAACATCGATATTGTAATTTCAGTACATCTAATATATAAAAATTAGAAGAAAAAAACTAAACCGGGAGTAGGAATCACTTACACTGGAAGTCATTAGACGCCCTTCTTCAAAAGATGATAATTGTCTTTGTAGACTTAATGCACATCTCATGTACATTGCTATTTTTTTTAGAACCAATAATCTGCTAATAACATGCAATAAGTCCTTATAAATGCATATGTTTCATTAATTAAAAATAAACTCCATAAACCAATACAATGTATTGCATATTTAAGTTAAAGAGATATTAAAGTATAGATCAATGCACTGTAAGCAATTTTTTTGGATTTTTCAAACTCGAAATTCAATAAAACTACTTAGCAGGAAACGAAAATACAATGACCTGCAGGTGAGAAAATAAGGATAGAAGCTTTGCCAAATTTACCTTGCTTAGCAGGAAACTATATTATATCTATGGTTCCTTCTGGACTTTGACAAATTGAACCTAGCATCTATATAGCATTATCATTTTGTCAACTCTAGAAATAAAGCAAACTTGACAAATAAATCTTGTAATCAAACATCTGAGATTATCATTTGCACATATTGAAGAGTTCGTAGTCGGACTAAAAACTTCAAGTCTATGACATATTATTAAAGTATATATACCTAATGGAGGGTGCCACACCTAAGATGAACTCGAATTGTCTGAAGATGAATCAGAATCATTGGAAGAGCGATCAGAATCATGTGAAGATGACTCACCAGAGGAAGATCCATTAGGCGATTAGAATGTAGACTCTAAAGGACCTGAAGCCCCTGCTTCAACTTCACAAGCACGGCGTGGGTACCTACATACAAATAGACCGAGGGATAAGGGTCAAATTAAAGGCACTATAAATCATTTACTAATTGACTCTCGTTGAACGTGCACTATTGGATCTAAAGGCTTTCAAGTAATCGATGTCGTAGGTGTGCAGTGGTTACAGGCGTCAGATAATGTAATTTTTAGTTTGAAAAATTCTAGTAGTAGAGAAAAGAAAGGATATAGGTAGGAACCTGTAGTGCTGAGCCTAAATTTCCACATGAACATTTCAATTTTTAGAACATCAACATAAACACCTCAATTTCCACATATACATTTCTGACCCTCACCATCTCAGCCTATTCAAACAAGAAGGCTTGACAGTTATCACATTAATCTACAAACCATTCTGAAGTAAAGTAATTCCCTGATGTTATAGGTGCTTAGGTCCAACCGTGGTTATTTATGGAGCTTGGAGTATTAAAGCCCAAGTTGTTATTTATCTCTTTTTTTAACCATCAACGTATATAGAAAGCTCTCCTTTCTTTTCTAGAGGATGGGATTCGATCCCCAAGGCCCCTAAATTGATAATCTACAAATAATACCACTGTCTCACAAGTGATATCTAATCAAATATAAAACTATTTTACTAAAAGATATTTAACAATGATTTTTTGACCATTTCGCTTAATTATCATCACAAAGCTATGAACATAGAATTGTAGACATATAAAAGTCATTATAAAGGTAATAATAAATCATGACTATGAATTCAACAAAATTGGTATCCAGTAAAGCCTAAAGTAACTATAAACTGTAAACTGCATGTGGAAATACAAAATAAATGGTTGACCAGATTAAATTAGTATGAATATAGTGTTAATATATGTAGGAAAAAGAAATGTGATAGTTGATACTTCGAGTTGCACAAGTACTCTCAAGTTTCAAGGACATATGTCAAATATCATAAACGCAGATTTATACAAGCACTGAGTACGTGTCTGTACTTGATGTGTACCTGTAACAAAGCAGTTGCCTACTCTTTTTCATTTTTTTTTATATTTTTTATTAACTTACTGATATAAAATCTAAAAAGAGGAAAAAAGGATTTTTTTTAATAATTATTTTTACAAGAAAACACATAATAGTTAAGATGAATATCATGTTATTCGTCTATATTACGTATAAACTAGTCAAAAAATCTTAAAAAAACAAGAAAATATCGAAGTTTTATCAAATAATCTATATTTTGATTGCCAGACCAATTACATACTCATACCTAATATTCTAAGTACCCTAACTTCTTACACCAACTTCTACGTCCTTTATAATTTAATGTCCTTGGTTGAAATATTTTGAGCAACCCATTAAGGAGGATTCATATTATGAAGAACTTGACCCAAAAATATAATGGCAACTAAATAAATAGTTATGAAAGAAAAGTATCTAGTTATGAACAATAAAAGTTGTTGATGGGTCCTTGTTTTTAAGGAAGAAATTTAAATATTTAATACATCCATTATCAATGCATTTATGGGGTATACAACACCACGCGTAGCACCAAAAAGGTATTTATGTTGAAATCGGATGTCAATGTCACACTACCATTTGTTTACATGTTTATTTTCGATATAGTTATTTAAATTACAGGGCAGCTGTAAGCAATGCCTAACATCCTCACCCAAATGGTTAGAACGTCACTTCATGAATACTTGGTGTTGAAATATGCTATACTAATCAAACCAAAGATAATGCGTGTACTTTGCAACAACGAAAACGGTTACAATGGTGAAAAAGGGCGTAACAGTGAGTCTCATATAATGCACACTAGGTTACAACCTTACCCAGTAAAAGACAAACCATAAGTTTGAACTACTATGAATTTAGCAGTAATAGCCATTTACCAAAATTTCTATTTAATTAAGGGAGGGGATATTTAGACACAAAATGTAACATAAAATTTGACACAATACATCATGGTGATTAGACTTCTCATGATATTTACATTCGAGGTTGGAAATAAGGGATATCTAACAACTGAGATTAGTTGTGTAGCATATTAAGTTTCTTTTTGTGTTTCGAGAGACTTCCCCACTAATAAAACTCACACTTATTTACCTTCATTACCTTTCCAGTTTACATTTTTAATTTTTCTATATTTTTCTATTTATTGCATTCTGATTTCGAATTTTTCCCCCCTTTTTATTCAAATCCATGTATCTAGTAAAGAGGCAACAACTTTACATGTAATGAACATCAGAAATATAGCTGTGGGGAGTTGCGGCTCCATAGATTTTGTTTAGGGCGAGCGAATCAAAATATTAAAGCCTGAAATGGAATTTTTACAATCAAGAGTAATCCTTGATAACGATCGCCCTATCACCCCATGGAGGGTGGTCAAATAACCACCCTTGGCAGTGGAGAAGGAGAGCCACACACAATTGTATAGTTTCTAGCACTGGTTTGGGGGAATTGGATTAATTCATTCCATTTCCAAAGATGAAGTGATATTGGAAAATTTTGTACTCACAGGTTAGGTACCTTTACTTAGCTAATGAGTAGCAATAATGTACATGCAACGTCAATGATTGTATGTTTCAGTCTAGCATCGCTTTCTGGTGTGTTATTAATTAAAAAGGTTAATAAAATCTGGACACATATTAATAGTTTTATTTGATATAAAATAAGAATACATAATTAATTAGAAAGCAAGTTTATAATTATTACCATCATTACTGTAATTTCTAGGACTGTGACCAAGGTTGTTGCTCCTTCCATTAGTTACTGGGCTCCTTCTGCCATTTGTCTCCGCCCTTCTGCTACAGTCTGGTCCATTTTCTTCAGATTGTCCGTGATCTTTTAATATAACTTTTTGGCTAGTTTCATCTCTGCCTATGCTTAGCCTTCTTCTCCTTGCTGCAGAGGATCTTGATCAGCTGAGGTTTGACAAGTAAGAATATTCAAGTTTATAAGTTATGCTTTACCTATGGGACGAAGACCCGAAGGTTTACAAGTGATGTCATTGAATCGATTTTATATAAGCTTTCGGTCTTCATCGCCTAGGTAAAGCGTTGTCAAGCTGTTATCAAGCAACTTCAAAATCCCATCACAAATGGAAGTAAACTCCAATTCGATCTGTAGTTTCTGATTGCCGCCACGTTGTCCTCTTTGTCGCGAGACTCCTCCTTCTGCTCGAGCGATGACATTCTGGGTCTAAACAATATTTCATCTTTGATACGACAACAATGAAGCATTAAGCAACGGTAGATTTCTCTTCGGCAACGAATAAGGGACTGGAGTTATAGTCTCTATTCTAAGCCGAGTTTAGGGCAACCGCGAATAGGGAAACCGAAGGGGAAAGTGAAGTCGCCAAGTTTAGGGCAACCGCAAGTAGGGAAACCGAAGTGGAAAAAGAAACCGCCAAGTTTAGCTAGCGATAGAGAAATCGACATGGAGGATTAAGGATTGAAATTAAAATCCACCTAAGGGAAAGTGGAAACTGAGGGAGAGGGAAATGAATATTGTGTCAAGAGATGGGAAAATGGGGTTTTTTTCCAACTTACACGGGGATGAATATTGTGCTAAGAGGCGGCAAACCAAAAATACTTTTGTCAGCGTTAAACCTTGAAAATAATACCGCCAAATATGTTTTCTACAGCTTTCACTGTTTGAACGCTGAGACTAATTGCAATAAAAAGTCACTTTTGTTGTAGTGTAATGGGCATAAATAATTAAACATCGTGAAGTGTGTAAGATACTTCCCGATACAATAGAGACAGAATTAAATTCAAAGGTTTTGAATCAACGACAGGGAAGGGAAATTTTCCAACAAATGACAAGAAGGGCATAACCCCTTACCAAAAGTATACCTCTAGACAATATACTTGAGAGGGTCATTTTCTCCTGTGACTCCTCTCGGAAATGTACAAGTCGGGCCCCGCTAACCTTACCAAGAATCCGAGTGTTTGACATCTTAATGCGCATATAACCGAACCCAATCTAGAGTAGATGCAAAGATACCCTAATGGGAGCAACCCCACAGAGCTTGATGTCCACTCGCTTTCTGGTTTTAGTCATTTCCAACAAAGGACAACAATACTCAAATGAGCAACAAATCGTCTTAAACTGACGATACACAATGAAGAAAGCTGAATTGATAGTTAATAAATTAACTATCGAGAATCGTATAGGGAAAGTAAATCTCATATTCTTGCCACTACTCGTTGATTTCAAAATTGTACTATTTCTTTCTTGAAAATGAAGTCGGGAAAGTGAAGGTAATGTTACCTCTAGGCATTACTTTGATGACATTTTTAGCTTTCGAGATAGAGACGAGTTTCCATCCCTCGACGTTTAGTGCTAAATGTGTGATTAAATTCTTTCCATATAAGCGATATCAGATTACGAGGAATTAAATTCCTTATCCTTTCCATGACCGAATCAAACCTTTTAACTTTTAAAACCGAACTTGTACTAGGATTTCACATTTCAAATATTAACTTTAACAACATTATCAAAAATGATTAATCGATTTTAATCAATGATTAATTACTTCAACATCTTTATTAAAAATAATTAATTAGGTTTAACCATGATGTATTACTTCAAATATCATTATTTAAAATGATTAATCCACTTTAATCATCATTATTGAAGTAATTAATTAACTTTAAAACATCATTATTAAGATGATTAATTAATTATAAAACATCGTTATTAAAATGGTTAATTAATTATAAAACATCATTATTAAAATGATTAATTAACCTTAAAACATCATTATTAAAATGATTAATTAAATTTAATATATCATTATTTAAATGATTAATTAACCTTAAACATCATTAGTTAAAATGATTAATTAATTTTAAATTTCATTATTAAAATGATAATTAACTTTGTAAAAACCCAAGCACAAGATTAAACCAAAAGATTTCAAAACGATAGTCGCTATACAGACATTTCCATAAACACTTTCATATGCCATATATTCATCTAAGCATCACATAACATAAGTATGAGCATATATACAAAGGCAAATAACAACTATACAACATGGAAGGAGCATCACCTATATTATTTACTTAAAAAATTGACTAATCTTAAGTCTCTTACTAACTACCAAAGATTCATCTTTTTAAAGTGAAAACCAAGCCAACAATCATTATTTTCCAACACAAATAAAACAAGCTATTAACATATATTATTACCACAATAATAAAGGTTAAACCTTTCTTTTTAAAAGTGAGATTTACTCACTTAAACTAGCACAAATTTCGACCAAACTTGCAACCGAGACATAACAGAGTTTTCCTTTGTAAAAACTCAACTTTAACGCCTAGATGTGGTATATAAGGTTCGACCTAGGTAGCTATAGGGCTCGGCCAAGATGAAAAATAATGGCTTGGGTCTTGTTTTGGTAGAAACAGTGACAATAGAGAATAAAGAAAGGAGTTTTAACAACTTTGCTTAAGGGAAAAGGAAAAAAAGTGATTTTAAAATTTTTATAACTTTTTGGAAGCCGTGAACATGAAAAGGAGCTTGGAAAAAGAAGAAGAGAAGTTTTGAAAATGAGGAATTGAAATGAAAACGGGAATTAAAAAAAGTGAATTGTTTTTATACAAAATGAAATAGGAAAATTACCTTTTTGGCCATAGTACTTTTATCCTCCATAACACATTGCCACATCTCCCTCCTTGCTCCATCACACACGCAACCTCCAAACCATCCCCCTTCATTCCATCACATCGCTACTTTTTGTGATAAGATGCTACCTTTTACCTTTTTTGCAAGTTCACCTTTTAAGATTTAAAAGGAAGGTCAAATCTTACTACATTTGTTTAAGCATACTTTTAAGCCAAAATTGAATCAAATTAATTTAGTAATAAAAGATATATTGTTATATAAGTGTGTGTGCATATAAATTCTAATGTACACAACATTTTTCGACAACTTTTAAACGATTGAAAGTCGAAAATTCGAAAAACGATTTCCGGTCACATTTTCGATTTTTCTTTAAACTAGTTATTTTTTAAACCAAATTTTAAAACAACACTACCATCATTAGTTATTTCTTTAAAGAGGTCTATTTCAGTTATAAAATCCATTATTTAAATATTTAAAAATATTTTAGATTTTAAAATTTAAAGTGATTAAATTACGGGTCGTTACAAACATGAAAGATTTATTAGTAAGTACATTTACATTACTTCGTCCATTTTTAATTTAGTTCATTTAGTATATTTTATTCGATAAATAATTTTATCAATTACATTAACTGCGAACATTCATTTTTAGTAGATTTTATAATATCACATAGGTTCTTATACTTTTTAGTTTGTTTATTATATTTATCTATTAAGGCTCCTACTGAATTATACATCTCTCAAAAACCTTAAAAGGGATAGGGGAATTTCATGAGTTCCATCAACGAGTGTTAGGATCGATTTATCGTGCTACGACAACCCTGAGGTTGCTCAACAAATTGTATCCATAAGCGGTAGGCAACACTTTACTGGTTATATCTTATATATAACTCCTAACATATTTTAACCATGCTCATAATCATCTTCATGACATTAAGGTTGCTCAAATAATCATGAATTACATTAGATACCCTAAACCCATCATTTTGCGATACCCTAATGGAAGTTATGTAACCCTTGAAGTTGCCTAACAATGTTACATTATATCCTTACTTATATGTGGATAATATAAACATTACCTTAGATATTCTATGGCTTGAGGTTGCGCAAAACAGCAAGTATGTAAGGTACTTCATTTATATTATAAATGGTAGAGAGCATTATTATTTTAATTTTTTTAACTTGAAATAATTTTTATAGAGCATTATCGACTATTTAAGGGAGATGATTATAACTCATGATATCATACATCTTTTTATACATACAACGTATACTCCCTTAACTCTCATAGGTTTTAGTTTATTTAACCTCTTGTTTTCTTTATACATAATATATATATATATATATATATATATTATAATATTTATAATCTATTAAGTTATATATATGTATATTCATATGTATCCTTTCATTAATTAAACATTTTAATTAATTATGAATATAGCATTTCAATTAATTATAAATATAACATTTACATTTTTATAAATAATTTTAAATTCACTTATTTGTAGCCTTTATTAATAGGTTTAAAACAATTTTAAATTATATTCATAATACTTATATATTTTATTTTTTAATTTAAAACAGTTTTAAATTTGCATTTTGTAACTCCTTATAAAATTATTAATTATTTATTTAAATCTAGAAGAAACTTAAATTTATTTTATAATATTCAAATACACTTATTTGAATTAACCTAAGGCTAGAACACTTATGAGCCTTCCACAAGGGCTTACCCTTGGTACAGACCACTTTGATGATCCAGGTAAATGTTAGGAGAACGATAGGTTATTTGTTCATAGAATGCTTCTTAATTAGATTAACACTATCCTTAGTTTAAGCTTATTTTCCTTTGAAATCCACCTAATCAGTTTTCCAATAGAATGGCCCTACGTATTTGTTAATTATATTCATAAATACAATGTAGGTTTTTATATCACCGTTGGAATATCATGTGTATTAGTAGCGAGGTTTATATGGTAAATTAAAAAAATCATTTTATTAAATTGTAGAAGGTCTTATTTTGTGTTTTGTGAGTAAAATATTATTTATACTAAATTAAATTTAGTATTTATTCTGCAACAGAATGGATTTTCTAGACCAGTATGGTATAGTAAGATAGAATGGTTTTATATATATGCTGCAACAAAATGGAAAACTTCTTCTGCTCATGAGTTGCTACTGTGTTTAAAGGTTACTGATGCTGATCTATGGTGTGAGAGAAATGACATCATGTTTAATAACAAGATTCGCAAGAGAATTAAAGTATATTAACGAATCTGCAAACAAATCCACACTGCTATGACTTTTTCTTCATATCTTTTTGAAGAGGCAGTGGTTCGAAAGTGGGAATAACCTTGTTATGTATAGTTTTGTTGTTGTTTTTTTATTTTTATTTTTTCCTTTCTTCTCTTCTTAGTTACCTCTGTAATTCCTATTTATGATGTAAGACCCTTTCTTTTCATTATAAATACATGGTAGGGCTATTTAACCCTGCTGGCTTTGCCAGAATTTTTATTTAGTATTTATTAATAAAAGTGTTGGAGTAATATTTCAATTTGTTTAATTTATTTAAAATATTTCTCTATTTATTACCCTTAAAATAATATTTTATATTAGTTTGATTTAAGATTAATATATTAATTTTATTTTATTTTAGTTTTAGATTCAATGTTTGAGATATTCTTATTTAAAATATGAATATCTCAATAATATTAATTATAAACTAACCTATGGTTAAAAGAAAAAAATGAATGTCGTGTCATACTGTCAATGAATGTTAGGGTAATGAATTAATATCAACATAATGTCAAAGGGTAATGACTTAAATCCAAAATGTATTTTATACTTAGACTAATATAAACTAATTTTTTTCAACCGTTATAAATTTTAACAAAATAATACTATATAATATATATATTATAATAATATAGTTTAATATATATATATATATATTATAAGATATTTGGTGTATGTATATATATATATACCTGTTTGTGTGTTTATACGAAAATGTGGCATAAACACCCAAGAAATTACAGTAGAGAAATAAATGAAGAAATTAAATTAAAACGAGTAAAAATGAGACACATAAACTTTATAGTGGTTTGGCTAAACATTTCCTACATCCACTTAACTTTGTTGTTGATTATATTGCTGTTTACAAACGCTGTTCTTGGGGATTGGTAATGATCCTCAAGGTTACAAGAATTCTATGGAAATTCGTAAATAGCTTAAAAAGGTCCTTCAGAATGTCCCCTTCCACCTCTATTTATAGCTGAAGGTCGTTAGAAATCCCTCCACCACATTCCTAGCTACGTTCTCTACTTTTAAGAAGAGAGTGCTTGGAGAATCGTGGCCACATCAGCAATAATCGAGGATCGAACTGATCCATAGTTGGAGTTTAGTACCGATCTATAAGATAGTGTGATGGATCTTCCTCTTGGCCTTGAATAAGTGTGAACTGTTCATGCCTTCATGTCCTCCATCTTGATTGCTTTGTTAGAAACTTGTTTCTGGGTGAATTGCTTAGATCGGTGGTGTAATGGAGTTCTTAGCTTCAAGTGTTGGGGATGCTTGATGGTTTATGCATGCAAACGGTCCATTGAAGCTTGCAACATATTGCAATCACCATGGGTTGGAGCTAGATGGGTTGATGGGTGATAATAGTGAAGTTGTGGGGTTTGGTATCAAACCTGAAATGGGGTTCGGTACCAAACCTCGATTCTTCCATTTTATCGCTTCTTGATCTTAGTATGTGGATGCATGTGGCTTTGACCTTCAGTTAGAAGCTGGTTGTTGTGCTTTGGGCCTATAATCCTGGTCATGCTTGGCCTCTGGATTCGCTAGTTATCTCTCTGGGCTTTTTGCCTTGAAAATAACATTTTCCCCCCAAAGTACATCAACATAATGTTCTTTGAATCGAAACAAGCTGAGATTTATGCATCAAATTCCAATATATACTTCAAATTGTTGTTATCCTTTTCTCGGATTGTTTTGATAAGGCGTAGCGTATTTGATCATTCGTTGCAACGCTTTGCTCGTCTCGTTCCCATCGACATCCGGCGTTATAAAAACCTGGAATGTGCTTCAATAGTTCGTCATTCCAAATTCAGAAGCTTTCAACGGACTTCCATCTTGGATTCTAGAGGTTTGCATCCATTGTCTCATGATTTTAGTTGTCAAGTGTCGGGCATGCATGTACCCATGTACAAAAGTTGTTTATCGTGCTCCAACTAGGTACATATGCGTATTTCTTCTTACACTCATGGATGTATAGATGCTTGCATACACAAATATATGTGTGTGTATTTTATTTTTTACTTTATTATTATTATTATTATTATTTATAGTTCAGTATCGATCCCTGTCCAGGGATAGGTACTGATCCAACACTTCAAGAAATTAGGCTATGAAGTCGCTTACTTTCTTAGGTTTGGGGTTAAAAGATCTTATCACACACTTCTTCTCTCCTCACTTTTTCTACTTTTGGAACTTCGACCTCAAGCCACCATTAAAACCCTTTACCCTAAATCAGAGTACTCAATGCCACTGCTTGCCTCCAAGCATCGCCACCCATAGCCTCGACATCAACCCCCCATTGCCTTTAGACTCCCTACAGCCGATTCGATTTTCGAGATTAATTTCTGCTCAAAGCTTGATTCTTAGTTCCTTAGGTGGGTAACGATGTTGAAAGGTCGATTTGACCATGGGTTCGCCACCGGGAACACTTGAGATGGAGATGGAGAGGAAAGTGAGGGATTTTCAAAGGCATGGTGAGGGCTGGTGCCGACCTTGCAATTTGAAAATTCTAAACACACCATCTTGGGTAACTTTGAGGGAAAAATCAAAGTTTCTCAAATGAGATCTCCCAAATTTGCATCATTGAGTAGCTTATGAGTGGTCAACGATGTAAAGTTCGTCGGGACGGTCAACAATAATGGTCACTTTGGACAATATACTAGCTTCAAATGAACTATGGCACAACATTGGATTATGACACTACATCGCACTGCATAACATCGTAAATAACATCACACTTTACTGGGCTTTTACTCTGGCATGCCGGACACAACTTTTAGTTTTTTCTGATATCACTTTGTGTTGAGTTTTGATAGCTATAGATCTTAGATGCTTCAAGCATCTCTCCACGATGACTATAGGCCCATCAACTTCTAGATATGCCGAATCAGGTACTGAGTCAAGTTCAACCACAGTCCCTACTGCAAGACATACTCCAACAACATCCATATCTCAGCCTACTAATCAACAAGTTGAGCAACCTTCCCAAAGGAGTCCTTCTGAGCCAGTTGAAGATCCAAAAGTAGAGGCTTCTCTGGATAGTCTCGAAGATGTGGTTATTTTGGATGATACTACAGATTCTACCACCTCTAAAATCGACAAAGAGACTCTTAGGAGAATATGCAATGGACATGGCATCTCGTTCGAGAATGTGCTAGTTCCTACGCGTCATCAGTAGGCACACCACTCCGAGCAGGATACACAGCATGTAATCGGTATATGTGCCTAGCGGGGTGTGTCCCACCATTTAATCAGTTCATTCGACTAGTTTTGAACTTTATGAGATTGGCTCTGGCGCAGCTGCATCCTAATAGTTGCCTTCCTACATGGCGCTTATATTATTTTTGTTCGATACTTCTATTGCATTCCAAGCGATAAATAGATCCGATATCTATAAACTTTAGACATCGGAAAGGAAATCCTTCTCTCACATATTTGGAACCCTCAAGAGGTTGCAGGATTGTCATGGGCACTTGGAATAAACTAAGTTATTTCAAGGATGAGTTTTTCTTCGTTTGTTTCTAGCCCGGATTCGCATAGTGGTGGATATCTAAATGTAAGTCTTACTCCTTTCATTTTCATACGAGTTCACTTTATAATTCTATCTGCTCAAATCATATTCCTTTGTTCTTTTAGATGTATCCAGCAGGCTTAGTAGCGTGGCTCTTGCAGACACTATTACGACCCTTCTCACAGTTCCAGCCGCTAACAGGGAGGCGAGAACTCTCCTTACCGATGAGAACCTCCTGGCCTACAATTTGCTAGAAGTGGGCCGCAACATCAGTCAAATTTCGACGGCTACTGATAGTGATGAGGATGACTCCTCATCCAAGAATAATAGCGAGGACCCAGTGGCACCCCCAGTCGATAGTCCTGTGGTTGGAGCCGAAGAAGTGCATGAGCATGTTGAAGAAGGTGAAGGTGGTGGAGCAGGCCATGATGACGCTGATGTAGGTTGCGAGCCTTCCAATGACGATGGCAACAATGACCAGGAATTTCTTTTAAGGAAACGACCCGCGGATCGTTACGAGACGGACTCCTACACAGCCCATTCCTACCAATGTAATAGAAGAGACTTTGATCTTTCCTTTTGATGACGTCTACCATGGCTTTGGTCCAATTCCGAATGAATTTTGTTTTTTGGTATATGCAACAATAGTCTTGGGGATATCGACTCCCCAATCCATCTACTGAGTGACTTGCCAATAACATGTGCGTGGGAGATCACCTCTGTCGACAAAATTTAGACTCACAGTCCGTTGGGGGGACACTAGGGCACATACACACACTACACCTTGCTTAGCTTACGTCGCGTTTTTCGTCCTACGAGAGTTAGTTCGTCTCAATTTCAATTGCAGGTTCAATGGAGCACATGACTATATTTGATTCTCTCGAGTGTCAGATTAGGAAGCATAAGAGGTGAAATCCGTATAAACACTCTCACGGCACCAACCATGAATGAGACACTAGCAGGCATTCAAATCGAGATTGAAGGCACCATGATAAGGGTTATCACTCTCACAATTTATCTTCAGGGCAAAGATCTAGGTCTCCCCTACCCAGAAGCTTGGATAAGTACTCTGAACGACCCGATGACATTTTGCTTGAGGATGTTTCTCATGTCCCTACTTCGGCTTCCCACTCCACAAAGAAAACAGTGCTGTCTCATGCTCACCAGCCATCTGAGGGCATCTCCAATAGATTTAGGGTGTAATATTCAGACCCTAAATATTACGCCCTGAATATGGAGGGTAAACTCCAACAGCCGGGTGCTGATTTGATCAACACCCTAATCTGGGTGCTGATTAAATCAATGCCTGACATTGGGCGCTGATTAAATCAGCACCCAGGCTATGGGCGCTAATTTAATTAGCGCCTGGGGCTGGGCGCCTATAAATTAGGGGCCCAGCCTCTTTTACCTCATAATTTCCTCCTTTTTTTTACCTTTTTATTTAAAAAACTATCGAAATGCCGCCACGTGTAACTAAAATTGCAAGACATACTGTTCGACAGCAGACAAAGGAGCTTGCAAGCCCAACACACATTACTCCAGCACCAAAGATGACGATTTTCCAGCTATGGATTCTGCACAAGCTGCCAAAGGGATACACTCATCGTATCTTCACAGCATTGGATGCGGTCGAGGTACAATTCTAAATAATAAATAACTATTAATACATGATGGATACATTTGTCGTATATTAACCATGAAATAATGTTTATTAGATAGATATGTGATATTATGAAGTGTATTACATAGTTGTTTGAATTTAAATTGTACAATAATCCTGACCAACCCTTTAATTTTTCAGTCACAGTACGTCAGCTATCGGGGTAGTTGGGCAAAGTGTATAGCACAACAATATGGCACACTACCTTGGGGTTTAGTAGATAGGCTCTAAACCAGTCCTTTTGCATATTTCTTACAGATTAGACCACCACAGTCATTTGATCGTCCACTCATATCAGCCCTAGTTGAGAGGTGGTGGCCTAAGACACATACTTTTCATTTTCCAAATTTTGAGCTCGGCATTATCCCCGCCGATTTTTATATGATGACTGGGATTGAGATCGGAGGCCCAGACAGGATACCATTTCCTTTTGATCATATGTTTGAGAGCCCCGAGGTTTTCATTATTTATCTACCCCAGTTTGAGGAGGATCATGTTGCCTCCGGTGCGGTCTCCCTTACATATCTACATGAGTATATTGCATCTCATATGGGCACTGATGCTATAAGTGACACCGTACTTAGAGCATTTCTATTGTACTTATTTGGTTCGACTTTCTTTTCGAATAAAAAGAGTACCATTAGATTAGGTTACCTTGCAGCGGTAGCCGATTTAGATCAGCTTCAAACTATCGATTGGGGTTCCTCTATACTTGGATATTTGTACATCGCTCTTGATTCTGTTGTTTTAGATCAGCTTCACGCTATCGATTTAGATCAGCTTCACATTATCGATTGGGGGAGGTTAGACAGATGTTTGGGTTTTGGTATATTCTGTTGTGCTGGTACTATGAGTATATGGCGAACATGCATCCCCGTATTGTTGAGACAACTAGTCATGCACCAAAGACATATTTTCCACGCATGAAACGATAGGAGCATGTTCAGTTAGTTTCTCATGCGCTTACGGGGTTAGATATGACCTAATGGAGGCCCGTACTCAGAATGATATGAGGTGCATGGATAATATTTTCTGGACACCATGGGCCTTATATTGGATTGCCCTGACACATGCGGACCAGATGCATAATGGTCATCCTCTTTCTATTTTGTATCATTTGGGATTGTGGAGGATGATCTTACTCCCACCAGCATTTCTTCCAATTTGGTATTTGGGGGAGAGATGCTTGTTCCAAACTACTAGGGAGTTACGTATCCCTGGAGATCCATTTTCTTATGATGACATGTTCGGTAGACGTCAAACCATTGGATCACAGTATATACAGGGATTGAGACAGACTGGATGGGTAGATGCTTCTGCATTTTTCTTAGTAGATGGGGATTATGACAGTTACTGGGTTAGAGTTGCTCCTCAACGATACATGTTACCTGACTACGCTCGAGGAGTGAACTCTGATCATATAGGCTCATACGTAGCCAGTGGTAGAGTTCAAGCACCTCTATTTTCCTTTGATCCCACTCCATCCCAGTATACTCAACAACCCATGGACTTCGATTTTGACGCCTATTATAGGGTGTATGATATTACCAGTACTCTTATCGAGCAGCCGATAGTTTATCCTCCGAATCATGAGATTGCTGGTATCTCCACTACTGGACTATACTGGCTTTTTGAGGTAATTCATTGTATGAATAATTCATTGCATAGTATTAGTTAAGCAAACATATATTGATAAATTATCTGTAATTACAGTATGCGGGTAGGTTGGACGAGCATAGGCGATATATTGCCGCCATTCAGCATATGACACTCATTCATACTCAAGCAGTCAGTCATCAGGCTCAGCAGACTCAACAGGCGATGCAAACACAGATCGATGATTTGCAGGCTCAGCTGGCTGCATTTCAGTTTGGTCATGGTAGTCCTGTTCATTTTGATGACGTAGCGGACGACGACGACGGTGTCATAGATTTAGAATGATCAGTTACTGTACTACTACATTTATTTTAACGTTGTTTGTCTTTATTGATGTACTTCTATATTGTACCGTGGACATATTTTACTGTTGTTTTGTTACATTATACAGCTTTATTTACATTGCATATTTGTATTAAAATTTCAGCACACTGATAAACGACTTTTGATGTTTTATTTATAGTGTCACGTCATATCAAGCACTGTTTGCACGTTGCACTACTTTTGATGATTGCATAGCTTTATTTACAGCACATTTATAGTGTATAGCTTTATTTACAGTGCATGACATATCGAGCACTATTTGTACATTGCACTACTTTTGATGTTTGCTAGCCTTCACACTGTAGCCATATTGCAGTACTTTTGATGTCAATGCTATTACAAAGTCGTACAGTATGCTGTATTATTTGAACACTGTAGCCACGTTGCACAGTTTTTTCCATATAACATCTTCTTACTGCTATATATTCTATTGCTTGGCAAAGCGTTCTAAATTCATCTCATCCTATTAAGCATTTTTTTTTTGGATTACAACCATATTTCCTTATCAGAAGCATACTCATACGAAGGTCCTTTAAGTCACGAGATCCGTCCTAATCCATCTTACCCCGAAGATCCAACCGGATGGTATGTTGAAATGGAGGAAAGACATTATGAAGTTGTAAGAGAGCAAGACAGAGCTTTTCAAGAGCAGAAGCTTTTGGAGGAGGGAAGTAGACAAAGGGAGGAGCGGAGGAGCAACAATGGGAGAAGGCAAAGAAGGCATGAAATACGACATCGACTACCTCAACTAGAACAAGAGGTTGATTCTGGAGAAATATACTGCAATTGTAGGGTGAATGTATTGTATTTCGTCATAAGAAATGGATCTGACATTGGTTGACGCCACTATAGATGCCGCAATTTTCCGGATGGTTGTGAACTTTAGCAATGGTTGGACGATCCTTTACCTCATCATGCAGTAGTGTATGCAACTGAACTTGAACAAGAAATTGAAACGCTCAAAAGGACACTTGGTTCAGTTCAGTTATCACGTGATGGAAGATAGTTTTTTAAATCATCCTATGTGTGTTTGTTGTAGATCTTGTTTGCATCATTCCAATTATCATTTTGGTTCCACTATATCGATTTATTTCAATGTTGTTTGTCCTTTTTTGTATCACTCTATTTCAATTTTGGTTGCCTTGTTTCATTGTTAGTTTCTTATATTACATTCTCGGTAGATAGTGAAAGTGTATACAACTTACTAAAGAACTAAAAGAAAATACATAGAACTTAAAGAACATACATGGAACTGGATCCTAATACATTGTATTGAAAGGAAATACATAGAAATTAAAGAAAATACATTGAACTGAAAGAAAAAACATAGAGCTGAAAGAAAAACACATAGTACTTAAAGAGAAATACATAAAACATCATTCAAATTGTCTAATATAGCTAACCCATAGATGATATGCAGCATGTCCAACAAAATTAGTACGATACTCCCAGAAATAGCATGAATCATACGTAGCTCGTGTTAACGGAAATAGGTCTTCCTTCACTGTGTTTATAACGCTTCTGTATCATTGACAAGCTCTAGTAAATGTGATATAAGTACTGCGAGTTTCCAAAATCCATCAAATTAATCTACAATCAGGATGATTATTAAAGGTTTCGTTGAGAGTAACCCAGAAATCTTGCTCAATCTCCTCTTCCATATGTCTTGTATCAGCTTCTATGTAAGCTTTGATTAGTACCAAATAATCCTGAGGAGTTTAGCTTTTATTTGCCATGGAATTTTTGTACACTTCCACTATGGAATTTTCAGTTAAATAGGCAATTCATAATCGTTGTTATACAAATCAATGCTTGTTCCTTCACAATCAATAATGTCTGCCACTTGCTAAAGTCGAGCTGACTACACTAAGTATCAATAATATCTGCCACTTGCTACAGTTGATTTGACTACACTCTGCATTTTTGGTCTGCCACTTGCTAAAGTCGAGCTGACCACACTAAGTATCAATAAAGTCTGCCACTTGCTAAAGTTGATTTGACCACACTTTGCATTTTTTGTCTGCCACTTGCTAAAGTCGAGCTGACCACACTAAGTATCAATAATGTCTGCCACTTGCTAAAGTTGATTTGATTACACTGTGCATTTTTTGTTTGCCACTTGTTAAAATCAAGCTGACCACACTAAGTATCAATAATGTCTGCCACTTGCTACAGTTGATTTGACTACACTCTGCATTTTTTGTCTGCCGCTAACTCAACATATCGTATCACTTCTATATAAGGACTTGACCTTCCATTCCAAAAATCACATTTAACATCTTCTTTCTTTCTCTCATAGCATTAAACTAAACACAACAATGAATACTTCATCTTTCCTCAAATGTGTTATGGCATTCGATAGTGATTCCGATGAAGAAGAGATACTCCAAGAGGAAGCCGAAGAATTGTAAGAAATAGTTGACATATGCCATGAAGCTTATGGCTCCACATCACGAAAACACAGTGGATCGGTCATGGGTCGGGAACATGTAAACCATAATCAATTTGCCTTCCACAAAACTCTGATGCAAGACTACTTCAATCCAAATTGCACTTGTGGATGTGATATGTTCAAGAGAAGATACAGAATGAGAAGAGATCTAATTTTAAGAATTTTAACAGGTATGCAAAACAATGACAAATATTTTATTCAAAAACCAAATGCTTCAAAAACACAGAGGCTTAGCGTGAACAAAAATGACTACTGCACCGAGGATGTTAGGTCATGGCACCCCCGCAAATGCATTGGATGATGCATATCAGATCGCAAAGACTACCTCATTAGAAACTCTCGACAAATTCTGCCAATCTGTGGTGGACGTTTTCGACACTGAGTACCTTAGATCTCCAAATGAGGATGATGTGGTGCGAATTCGAGAAAAGCACAAGAGCAAAGGATGGCCTGGAATGCTTGGAAGTCTTGACTGTATGCATTGGGAATGGAAGAACTGCCCCAAAGCATACCGTGGAGCTTACAATGGTAAAGAAAGAAAACCAACTATTATTTTGGAATCTGTTACTTCATACGATTTATGGATATGGCATGCTTTCTTTGGAATGTCTGGATCTAACAATGATTTAAATGTTATTGAGAGGTCACACTTATTTAATGATCTGGCACATGGTCGAGTAACTCCAGTGTCGTTTACTCTTGGGCAAAACACTTACGACCACAGATATTATCTTGGCGATGGGATTTATCTAAAATGGAGCACCATTGTGAAAACATGTCCAAATCCAATAGCAGCAAAGCAAGCAAACTTTGCTATGATGTAAGAGGGATAAAGAAAAGATGTAGAAAGAGCTTTTGGCATTCTTCAATCCAGATTTGCAATGATTAGTAATCCATGTCGACTGTGGTCTAAAGAAAAAATGTCCAGAATCATGTTCGCATGTATTATTATGCATAATATGATTATTGAAGACAAAAGGGATATGGACGAAGAACAACGTCACTACGAATATGATGGTGCATGGAAAATGCCAGAAGTATTCCGAGATGATGTTCTTATAACCGAAGAAGCATTCAACATTCACGTGGAACATCAACTTTCATACCAAGACGCACAACTTCAGAACCGGCTACAAAAAAAACTTATGAATCATATTTGGAATTACTTTGGTGATTGTTAATTCAATTTTAATTTGATTTATCATGTGTGTACGCGTTTGTTTTGTATTCGTAATTTAGTTACCTTATTAATATGTACTACATTTCCTTCAAAATGTTATTCAGTTTGGTTATCGACTTTGTCTAAATGGAAACAATAATTTTACAACATTAATTAATAACAAAATATAACAGATTTAAATAAACGATACAGTACACCGAAACTAGTACAAATTATACAATTCTAAAATTGAAACAAGCTACTTTGAGGGAACTTAGAAATAAGTATTTTTCTTTTGCGCTCCATCCAATACTTCTTTTGAATGTCATCCATCCCTGTCAGATCTTTATCCATAATCATCTGTTCTTGATTTTCCCGTTCAATATCCAGCATTTGTTGCTTAATTTCTGCAAACTCACACATCACATTGATCTTCTCCTGTGCTTTCTTGCCTCTATCTTGACCCTTCTTTCATATTTTTTAAGAGCGACATTCATTTTAGCATTCACCATGACATCAAGCTTATTATTTCTCTTTGCTGCTTTGACTCCCATTTGTCTATAAACTTCACGTGGTCTCTGATTGAGTGCATCTGACTCGTTTTCTCCCTCGAATTTAGTTTCCTTACAAGATGAATCTCCTGGACTAGACGAGTATGATGATTTCAATGCTTTGTTCTTTCCCTTCCTCTTTGTTTGAATGTCTCAAAGGCTCTTCGCATTATCGGAGTTCCACTTTGGTGTGCTCGTCAACAACTCATAACAGTTCGGAAATTGGTAATGGTGTGATTTTTTAGCGCCATTTTCCCTTGGAAAAAGCTTTATGAATTCCTTGTTCGCCATTCTTTTCTAAAAACCAAAAAAGGAATAAATTAATAATCAAATTAAATATAAAAAACTAATAAAAACAAGAAACATACCAAATGCTCTTCGCCTCCCATTCCACTAGGGTTCGCTTTCTTTATTTTATAAATCTGTGATTCATAAAACTGAGTTTGACAATTGATTTTCCAGAATCGACCTTGAAATAATGAGAAAGATAGAGTATTTTCAGGATGCTTGAGGTTGAAGGTATTCATTATTTTCTTCCAAAACTTATCGTCGCTCTGATCGTTGCCTCTAATCAAGTCATTCGTATAATGACAGTAAATGTTGCATAAATCGTAGTCCTCATCGCTTCTCCATGGGTTGGATGAATGTTGTGTCGGAGGAATACTCGGTTGTTGCTGGCTGTGGTCGAAGAAATAGTTTTGAGTATGAGAATGATGCATAAAATCTCCAAAAAGTGAAGCCATTTTAAGATAATACAGGTTAGAGGAGAAAGGAGTGAAGATGTTTGTGTAGATATGAAGAGTGAACAGAGTGTATTTACGGAGTTGAGGAGGAAGAAAGTAGCCGTTGGAGGCAGAAAGTAGCCGTTGAAAGGAGGGAGTTGTTGGGGCAAAGAGCCGTTATGGCTCTAGGCACTGTTTTAATCAGTGCCCATAGTTGGACGCTGATTAAATCAGCTCCCGGGCCAATTCATAATCCTGAATTGGCCTATGAATATTAGCCTTAATATTAAGGCTAATATTGTCCATTGGAGTTGCTTGAATGGAAATTTCTGAATATTAGGCCTTAATACTCAACCGTTGGAGATGCTCTGAGCAGTCATCCAAAATTATTACCCTGACTCCTCTCGCCCTAAGGCTGGTAAGAAGCCATTGAGCCTTGAGTTGTTATGATAGAGTAATAGGTCGATTTCAATCCTTACATAGCTAATTTGAAATGTCATTTTCAGAACATTTGTTTTGATACAATCAAGTGTGCACAAGATCTAAAAGACATCCCTCAGCATATCTAAGTTCAAACCATAGCTTACGTCAACGATGTTTACAAACAGTATTTCAAATGGAAGAGGTTGGCTGAGGTGGTCTCAGAATATTGCAAAAAAAGAAAAGTAGAGGATGTGCGACTAAAGCTCGAGGCTGAGCAGTTCAAGAAGACTATAACCCATCTCGATGAGAAAGTCATAGGGCTGAAAAGATTATTGAAAGAAGCTGAGTAGAAAGTCAAAAACCCGACCGAGTCAGTTAAACTAAAGAAGCAAAACCACCAAAGTCAAATCGAGTTCGCGCATCGCAGAAATCATCTTTTGTCAGAAGAGAAGGAGCACCTAGCAAAAGAGGTAGCGGAGCTGAAAGCATGGTAGGAGAGCATAAAAGAGCCATTGGAGAAAGAGAAGAAGGAAAAGGATTATGCTCTCATGCAGGCTCATAGCTACTGAAAGAGTTTCAAGATGCTCACAAGGAGAGGGATAACATGGTAGTTTGTACCCAAGGAGTGGACGAGCAGGTCGAAACTACAAAGAGGTAAATAAAGGAGAAATTCAAGCTGATCATTATCCACTACAATGTCAACATAATCAAATTTAGAAATCTGGAGTGGCTTGACAAGGACTATCCCAAGGTTCTGACCTTGGTATGGGAGCAGATAGTATAAGAAGAGCGAGAGTCCTTAGATGAAGGCGAAGTAAACTTGGAAAAGTTGGAGCACGAGCTTTTTGAATGCAAACGTGATCCAGACACTTAGAGCTGGTGATCTCATCATGCACTCGAAGATAGCTACCATAGTCCAGAAAAAGCAAGGTGAAGGTTTCGAGACTACACCTCAAGATGCAACATCATATCTCACCTCTGAGGCTTAGACTGCTGCAATTTCTCCATCGGATCCTCCATATAATCTAGATGCACCTCAGATGCAAAAGGCCACTATTCTATCCCCTATTCTGGAGGGGAATTCGGATGGCACTCCGGCTCATACTGAGTCTAAATTAGGTGGAGGTATATAATGATCTCACCCATATTTGAGAAGGCCCACATGATACTAGTCGATGTCGCTAATTTCTCCTTTTATGTTTCTCAACTTTCAAGCCAGCCTGCCATCATCACACTCCCTGAGGAAGGTCTTCGGCAAGGGAAGCATACATCAATAACTGAATTGGTGGTCATGTCTGACTCCCAGACCATTTCGAACATTCCAACTAGTGTGATCCCCAGACCTGGTGCACAAATGATCCATGCCTTGGAAGAAGAGGTAACCGGCGACCTTATGGGTATTCTGGTTGATGGATCTCATAACTGGATCCTCTGAACCTCTTTTAGGGCCCACTATGTAGCAGATGCTTCGGGCTCAAGTTCTGTCAGCCAAGGAGATCAAGAAAGAGCCAGTTGAATTCATTCCTCCTCCTTTGTCCATAGCTATGCCCGACCAGACTATCTTTGCTTCGTTCACTCTTCCCATGCCCGGAAGCACTCAGAGTGTACCCATTGGATCTTCATAAAGTACCCCATCTAAGGGCCAAGGAAGCAGGGGTAGGAGCAGAAGAAAGCTAGAGGATCCTAGTGCACACTTCTTCAGAGAAGAGAAAATGAAAAGGAAACTTAAGCACCAAAAGTGATTGTTTGCTCGCTTTTATTGTATAGCAATAGGATTTGCTTTTTTCTTGGTCAACTTTGTGCAGGTTCGGCCCCTATTTTTGTTTTGAATGTCATGTTAATAATACCTTGGTTTTCTTTTTAGAATCTGCATTGACTTGTTTAAGTTATGAGAAGTGCGCTTGATAATCTTGTTTCTACACTTGCGAACCATTTCTCCATCGTCATTTGGCCAAGTCGTTAACCCACCTTATTTGTTTTCGGTCAGGTTCTATCTAACCAGTGACCATAATCAAGTTTGCCTTATTTTCATAAGTGCGAAGTAACAGCTAAGACCGCTTATTTCCGAGCGCCTTTGTTTGACCTTCTTCAACTCTAGGATTCGACCGAGTTTTGAACACTTGGAATGGTGGTTCGAGCATCCTTCTCTGGGATGTTTGAACTCGGTCATGCCTAACTATAGGTGTTGATTGTTGCTGCTCACCTGAGACGTCAATTTGGGCATCCATTTTTGGGATGTTTCTTCTTCGACCATGCCTAAATTTGGGCATCGATCAGGGTTTGAATAAGATCTTGTAAGACCCACGTGTCGATCTTTCACCTTGCCATTCTATGGGCAAGGTTTGGATGCTCTACCAAACTCTGGGCATGAGCTGCCGGGGCTAACTATCTTTGTTCTACACTTGCATGTTTATACTTTTGCTCCCGAGTCATGGGTTGAAAGAGTTGGTACGCATCTATCTCCTAACGCCATGAGTAGTCATACTTCAAAGGTCCAATTATGGACCATGGAAGTTCGGTTGGCACCTATCAGTGGGTACCTGCATACCTATATTATTTATATGCAGATTCATTCATATTCATCAGAATCCACGATTTATGGTTAAACGAGGATAGAGTAATAGATTCTGGAAGTCATTTTATCTTATATTCACAGGAAATGACAGATTCTGTCTTGTTACATCAAACTTGACCAAATATTTACAAAGTCAGATCGTTAAGTGAAATAGCATCGCAAGTGTTCGCTATTCCATGCCCACGGGAGTGAAATCCCATCAATGGTTGCTAGCTTGAATGTTTATCTCTAAGCTTGTGTTCAATTGCATACGGACCTTCCCAGTCCGGGCCCATGTATACGGGGCCTGGGAAGATTCATCTGAGAACGAGATCGCCAATCTCAAAGGTCTAGCTCATGGCCTTGGTATTGTAATATTGAGTGACCCATTTTCGATGTGCGGTTGCAAGTTAGCTTCATCACACTTCTAATCGATCATGTCAAGAGATTATACCAGGAGTTCCTTGTTTGTTCCGAGGTTATAATGAATCACTCGATGAGAGGGTACTTTGAGTTCGACTGGAATTATAGCCTCTGATTCGTAGACTAAGGCAAATGAAGAGTGGTCGGTTGCGGACTTGTGGGTCGTTCTGTAAGCCCAAAGTGCTAGTGGTAATTCATCCACCTACTTGCCGTTGGCCTTCCCAGTCACTTTTTGAGAATGGACTTAATTTTTTTGTTCACAGCTTCTACCTATCCATTCACTTGTGGATGCGCTACCACTGCAAATCTCTTCTCGATATGATGCCTGCGGCAGAAGTCTTTGAACTCGGCATTGTTGAATTGGGTTCCGTTATTAGAAATTATCGTTTATGGCACCCCAAAGTGATTGATGATGTTTCTGACTATGAAGTTGGTCACCTTCGTAGTAGTGATCGTGGCTAGTGGGTCTGCTTCATCCCATTTCATAAAATAGCCAACAACAACGATGGTGTATTTCACGCCACCTTTGGACATCAATAAAATACCAATAATATCTTTTCCCCACACTACATATGGCCAGAGACTAACTATTTGCATAATCTCTATTGGTGGGGCTCTAGGAATTTTTGCGAACCGCTAGCATTTGTTACACTTCCTGGTGTAATCGGCTGCATCTCGGTTGACGTTTGGCCGAAAGTACCCGTAGTGAAGAATCTTCTTTGCTAGGATTTGCCCCTTAGTGTGGTCACCACAGGCTCCCTCATGCACTTCTCTGAGGACTCGCTTGACTTCTTCATTAGTAACACACCGAATCAAGGGGACTGATAATTCCTTCCTATATAGCACTCCTTCTTGAATAATAAATCATAAAGCTTTGTGAAGGAGCTGTCATTGCTTGTCTTCCTGTCAGAAAGGATTCCCTTCTGCAAGTAATTCTTAACCGGAGTCATCCATAACTCCTTTTCAGACTCAGCCCCTAAGATCCAATCGACATCCATCCGGTCAATGCATGGAGCTGATGACATTTCCAACAGGACTAGGCCCATGAGTTGCGCATCTCCTGAGCTAATCAATTTGGCCAGGGAATCAGCCTTCACATTCTCCTCTCTGGGAATATGCAATATCGTGTAGTACTTGATATCATTAAGCAACTCAAGGGCTCTGTTCAGATATGGAGCTAGCTTTTCCCCCTTTTCCTGAAACTATTTTCTTACTTGGCACACCACTAGTTAGGAGTCGCAAAGACTCCCAACTCTTTCAAAAATATTAGTCCTGCGATCAATGCCTCATATTCTACTTCATATTTCTTGCAGGAAAGTCGAGTCTCATGGCATAACAGATTAAACATTCTTCGAGGGTTACCAACATAATACCTACCCTGGAAGAATGCTCGTTGGATGCACCAACGGTGTACACTTTTCATCCAGCATTCTGCTTTCCACTGCTCCCCGGGGTATTATCTCGCGTAGTGTACTTGGCTATGAAGTCTGCCAATGCCTGACCATGGATTGCCCTTCGAGGATGATACATATATGTCATATTGGCTCAACTCAATGTTCCATTTCAACAGCCTACCATAATTCTAAGGTTGCTTCAAGATCCGTCTCAAAGGTGATCAGTAAGAGCCTTGATCGGATGAGACTGGAAGTATGTGCGGAGTTTCCTCAAAGCGATCAACTCGCAGTATGCCAGCTTTTCCAGCTTTGGGTAATTCCTCTCTACTCCCACCGACCGTTTGCAATGTAATACACCAGCCTTTGGATTCGAGATTCCTCACATACAAGTGCAGCGCTCAAAGCGTGCATCGACATTGCCAGGTAAACAAACAAGTCTTCATCTTCCAGCGGCTTTGATAGGATGGGGGTTCTCTCTAAGTGATCCACCAAAGACTGAAAAGCATCTCTGTACTCCTATGTCCAATAAAAATTTATCTTCCCTTTCTTGAGGTATCAAAGAAAGAGATGCATTTATAGGTGGCTCTAGAAATGAAATGGCTTAGTGCGACCACCTTCCCATTCAAACTCTGTACATCCTTTATAGTCTTCGGAACTTTGATACTTCTCAATGCATGAATCTTCTTCTGATTATCTTCTATCCCTCTCGAGTTAACTATAAACCCCAAGAACTTCCTCGATGCAACCCCGAACGAACACTTTAATGGATAGAGCTTCATTTCCATACTTGCAGAGTACACCAAACATCTTTGCTAAGTCATTAACGTGGTTCAAGGATCATCATGACTTTACAAGCATGTCATCCATGTAGACTTTTGTTGATTACCCAATCCATTCCTTGAACAAAGAACTCACTAACCTCTGGTAAGTTGCTCTAATATTCTTCAAACCAAAGGGCATAACAAGATAACAATATAGCCCCAGGTCGGTGATAAAGCTGGTGTGTTCTTGGTCTGTGACGTGCATTGAAATCTGGTTGTAGCCAGAGTAGGCATCTATGAATGATAGCAGTTCATGTCAGCGGTTGAGTTTACTGGCTGATTGATCTTTGGGAGCGATAAGATGTCTTTTGGACATGCCTTATTTAGATCGGAGTAGTCAATGCACATTCTCCACTTCCTGTTGGGCTTCATCACCAGGACTTGATTGGATATCCATTCCGGGTATAGAGCATCACAGATGAAGCCATTATTTTTCAGCTTATCCATCTCTTCCTTCAGTGCAGGGGATCTCTCCAGACCCAGGCTGTGGCATTTTCGTTTCACAGGAACACATTTGGGGTTCACATTTAATGTGTGGCATGCTATCTCCGACGATATTCCACACATGTCGAAATGCGTCCAAGCAAACACATCCGGGTTCACCAGGAAAAAACCAGCAAATTCCTTCATCATTCTTATGCTGGGTTGAAATCCGATCTTCAAGACCCATGTAGAATCATCATGACTAACTGGGATGTTGATCGTCAACTCCACAAGAGCTGCCCTTGCATCCTCTGGCTCTTTTCTGAGATTCATATCCTTGTGGAGGCGACTGTATTGTCTGATCCAAGGCTCAAGTGGTAGTTGCTATGCGTCTAAAGATTTGATGCAGAGGGTTTTCTCCACGTCCTTTCCTTTCACACATCATCTTACCTCTTTCAACTCCACGACATATAGCACTCGCGTCCAAGCCCTTGGTCTCCCTGCACAACTCCCACTCCATTCTCTATCGGGAATTTCATCATTAAGCACCATGGGGCAATGGCCGCCTAAAAATCAGCTAGGGTCACTCAGCACAGAAATGCATTATAGGCTAAAAAAGTTTCCAATACAACGAAGGTCACAACCCGCACTCTCTTGCGGTCACCTTCCCCTTAGTACCACGACAAATCCACACACTTGATGGGTTCAGTCTATCCTGTTAAATCCCTGGATACGAGATTTACATGGTTTCAAGTCTTTGCTTTCCTAGAGCATCTGGTTATAAGCTTTTCTTAAATAGAATGTTGACTGAACTACCACAATCAACCAGCACCTTTCTCACAATAGTCGGCCCAATCATGGTCGAAATCACCCAGGGATCCAATGTTGGGGCTTCAACTCCATAGGCATCCCTGTTCCTATAAACGATATCATCGGTCATTATCCTGACTTGCTTTACCGAAACTCCATCTTCGATGGTAAAGCAACTCCCACTATCAACGTGCTATAAAGCACTCGTATATCTTTCCATCTCATTCCAGCTCTTCTCTGCTGAATGTGGTCCTCCAAAAATAGTATTGATTATCAACCTCTTTTCAAGTTGCTTGGGCTTATCCTCACCAGGCCCGGCTTGACCTCGTTGAAACGACGGTCCTTGGAGGTTAGAACTTCCTTGCCCACCAGCCTATGGGACTTTGATAAACTGCTATAACTTTTTCTTTCTTATCAAATCTTCAATCACATTACGTAACTGTCTACACTCGTTTGTGTTGTGACCCTGGTTTTCGTAGAACCTGCAATACTTTCCAGATTTCTTCTCCTTCTCGGTCGATTCCCTTTGAGCCGGCTTCTAGCATTGCTCTGTACCTTGGGTCGCAAGGTATATGTTCTTAGTCATACTTTTCGGTTGGGTGTAATTGTTGTACTACGGAAATCTAGGGCATCTTCGGGGATTAGACTTTCGGTCTCTGTTTTCGTCGTCATTCCTTTTCTGGCCACCACTTTCTCAATGGTAACATCAATGTTCCCAGAATTCCCTTTAGACTGCTTTATAGCAACATTACTCTTAATAACTTCTACCTACTTCCTGACACAGACCTTCTTGTAGTAGTACTTGCCTCTTCTAAGTGCAAGAACTGGTTCCTTTTCCTATAAAACACATCCATCGTTGGTGGGTTTATTCTTTAGCCATCTCCCGAAATCAGTATCAGGATGAATCCCCCTTTTCAGTGCCATCAAAACAATATCTTCCTAAGCATTACTGACTTCCATCATAGTTACGTGGAATTTGTTCAAAAAATCTTTCAACAACTCTCCGCTTCTTATAAGAGGTTTGACAGTGGCATTACGTTCTTACAACTTGAGGTGTGTAAATGGAATTGTTCAATAAATTTTCACGCTAACTGATCAAAACATGATATAGATATCGGAGGAAGCCGGATGAACTGCATCGTTGTAACTCCTTCAAGAAAAATTAGGAAATAACGACATCTCACAACATCAATTACCTTGGCTGAATCCATGTGCTAGTCATACTTCATCAGATACTACCTCAGATCCATCTTTCCATTATATGACGACATTGTTGGCATCATGAACCTCCTAGGATGCTCCTCACACAGTATCTCCTTAGTGAAAGGGTTTCGTCTGGGAGAAGAGCTCCATTCATCATTACTCTGATGTTAAGTTTCATTCTCCAATTTTCTCTCCATCTTGGCAAAGAACTCTGGCTCTGCAGGGTCTACTGAACAACGATAATCCTTCGTCCAACAATTCTACTAGTTTGGATTATATGCGGTGGATCAACAGCAGTCGCCCGATCTGTAATAATCTGGCCATCAATAGAATGACCAGACGTAGCTCCAATATTATCACCTAGGACATCAACTTGCTCATCCGCCAAGTTGATTGGCGGTTCGGTAACGACCCTCGCTTAGGTTTGGTACCGATCCCCAAACTCTAGCCACGACTATTCCTCATCTTTTGCCTTTAAATGTCGGTCTCTTTTTTGAACTTCTTCTGCTTTCCTTCCCTATGCCTCTATACAGATGATGAAGAAATGTCATCCTATGAATTGGAAGGCATCAACTCCTTCTTGCTTCTTCTGCAGCTACGGGTTGGTTGATTCAGCAAGTTGATACTCTCTTGCATACGTTGCATCATCTCATCGTGACTCTCCAGCAGCTTATCCTCTATCTATTTCATCGTACGGTCCATTTCAGCCCTCGTTATCGCCTCTGATAGGTTCTGGACTTCAGCAGCAGTTGGCTGTGCAACTTCTTCGACATGTCAAGATTCGATGTTCTCGGCATCGCTAGCAGCACTAGAAGTGGTGGATTGGTCTCTTTATGGGGCCATTGTTCAAAGTAGCTTTCTATAGATTTCATGGAAGCTTAGTAGTTCTAAATGCAAAAACAAAGAAAATGGGTCGATCTCTCATACTAAAGCAATCCAACAGTAGATGATTGATCCAAGTTTCTTGAGATAATGCTGTAACACCCCTAATTTTTTATAACATTTTTCAGGAGATTTAATTAGATAAATTAAATAGAATAATGTAAACATTAAAGTGATAAGGGGATTGAGGTTTTAAAAATTTAAATAAAGGCCGAGCTTAATTAATGAATTAAAGAATGGGCTTATAATTGGTTTTGTATGTTAATTAGGAGATTAATTAACGCAAGGGCATATTAGGAATAGCATACCATAATCCCATACCCTTAATATTATCGTTTCCTATCCATTCACGTTCATTTTTGCTAAAAACATAAAACGCGGACAAAAGAAAGAGAAGCCGGCCATTACTTAGGAGAAAAGAGGAGGAAATCAAATTAAAGCTAAGGATTTAAGGAAGGGGAATTAATCTCAATCAAATCTCAAAGTCCTTATCCTAATCAAGGTGAATAATAATCAAAACCATCTCTATTTTTGTTTTATGATCATTTGATTTTTGGGTTTAAGATTAAATACATTATGATGGTTTTTGATGATGATATTCTTGGATTTTTAACATATTTAATTCAATCAAGATTGTTTGATAATTGTTTGTACACGGTTTTAAAGGTAAAATCGTCTAAATTGAAATTCGAATGCCTTGGGGAATTTATATGTTATGTAAAACATGATTTTGGAGATTATTTTTAATTTTTTATAATTTTCCATGCTATGGAAAATTTATTATGAATTTTCAAAGAAAAATATGAATTATTGGGTTTAGAAATTAATTTCGGTTATTTTATGAAGAATTTAGGTCTGAAAATTTTATATGTTAGATATCATATTGAAAGTGTATTTCTATGATTTTTGGGGATTTTTCCTAAGTAATTTACTATAGAAATAAAATTATTTAGATGAAGGACTTAATTGCTTTATTGGTTTTGCTTAATGGAAAGGCTTGTTTGTTAAACTAATCCTTGTTTAGATCTGAAATTATGTGGCAGTTATTTTTGTAAAGAATTAGAAAAGTTATGGCAACCCATCAAATGTTTACAAATAGGCAGGTTAATTATAAAGTATTCACTTTAAATGGCATTAAATTAGACTTTAATCGGAAAATATGTTCCGCCTCTTTTAGAAGTCACCTTTCGACCCTATGCTTCCGCCATCAACCAAGTCGAAACCTATCAGGTCGAAACCAACTAAGCCGAAAGCAATACACAAGGTATCAACACATTGGTACGTAGTGGATTGGAGAAAGGCGGAAGACATGGTGTCGAAACATTGCTTTCGATGGGGTCGAACCCTTTATTTTACTTTCTAAAGAAATGTGCTTGCCCGTATTACTAAGTGCTTTCAAAGGAGTTGAAACATTGATTTTGAAGGGATTGCCGCTTCTTGTTTAAATTATAGCTTCCGAATGAGTTACTTAGTTTTAAAATCAATGCTTACGAAAAGGGTAGTTTCGACCAAGTCAAAACCGTTCTGCCGTCCCTATTCCTTTTGAATGGATTGAAGTCAGCAACCAATTCAAAAGGTAGCCTTTGTTTAAACCTGTACTAAGCCACTTCCTAAAGCTTTCAGAAGGATTCAAGGGTTTTGAAGGCAATGGCTTTGAAAGGGGTTTCGAAGCTATCTTTCAAATGTTTTACTTAAATGTTTTGAGCTTTCGAAAGGATGGTTCCTAAGCTATAAATTTTCCCCAACAATTTTATATGAAGATTAAAGGTTTCGAAAGGGGTACTTTCGTATATATTCACTTTGACCCAAAAGATATTTTTAAAGGCAAAACCAATGTTTTCGAAAGGAGTACTTGGTTTCGAAAGGGGTACTTTCAAATGGTTTCAAAGCTATGCTTCTATAATTGAATGGTAATACTTTAATACATTCAAAAGGTTTCGAAAGAAAGGTTTTAAAGAATTTCAAAATGCAGGTGCTTGGTGTTTTAAGAAGAAGATTTGAATGCTTTCGAAAGGAAGTTTCCCAATGGTTTCGAAAGTAAAGATTAAAGGTTTCAAAAGCAGTAGTTTTCAAAACAAAGAACCCAATATCATTTTTTAAAGGTATAACCCATGGTATTATAAAACAGCTTTTAAATGCTTTTATATTAGAATTTTTGAAGAAGCTTTCCTTGATAAAATAATAGGTTAAAGGGATTAACCATGTTTTATATGAAAATGATTTCAAGGATATTAAACCGTAGATGTTGGTTATTATTATGTTAACTGTTTGCTTCTTCTAGTTTACATATTCACCTTAATATGGACCTATAACTGTAATTAGGGGAGAAGTGAAAAAATAACCAGCTAGGTTGACCCAGTAGTGAATATAAATTGAGTTAACTCATGAATGAGTAGAATTGTATCCAGGAGGTCAGGAAGACCATAATATAGGATGCCTAAATACTAAGTATAGAAGTTGCCAGATAGACAGGTTCATAGTAAACCCATGAAAACTATGTTTAGGAAAAGTTATTGGTAGGGGCCAATAGGTTCATAGTAAACCCATGAAAACTATGATTAGAAAGAGTATTGGCAGGGGAAATAGGTTTGTAGTGAACCCATGAAAACTATATCCAGATTAAGTTATTGACAAATGTCAATAGGTTCCTATTCAACCCATGAAAACTAGGATAAGAGGGAAGTTATTGGAGATACCAATAGGTTCAGGGAGAACCCATGAAACAATGAAGTTTTTGGTAGGGGCTAATAGGTTCTTAATGATCCCATAAAAACTATGAAATCAGACAGGGAGCGTATAAACATTAAATAGGTTAATAGTCAGCCCATGAAAACTAATAGGTTGATAGTGACCCTAGAAACTATAACTAAGATAGATAGTCAGAATGAATGGGGACATGAAATCCAGAATTAATCTACTTGTTTGCATATCATCATAATATTTTGAATTGTTATGTTTAACCATTGTGGATGCAGGAGCACAGTATATGGTTTTACAAAATTTTGAATAAGATACCAGTGAGGGGAAAACCCATTCTGCTAAGCCGCGTGGTCTCACTAGATACCTAAATGGTTTGAGATGGTAGATTATTATTCATACCAGGCTTTATGTCTGACTTGAAGTTTTTGTTTTCCCCTTAAACTCTCGGGTGGTCAATTGATTTTGAGTAGTTTGAGAGTTGAGGTTTTCAGGTACCTCTTTAGACGAATAAGCTTCCGGAGACGTGCAAGAGGCATGATGGCTATTTAGAGTTCTTTTATATTTTGATTTCGTTGTGTTTTGTTGTAAAGGCAAAGTTGTTTAATTGCCTAGTTATATACTATGATCATCCAAGGGGGCATCTTCATATGTCGCACTTGGCGTATGTTATAATAATTATATTTTCTCTGAACGTGGTTCTCGTATTGGGATTATGTAATGAATTGGAAATTATTTGAAATGGAATGTGAAAGTTGTTTTATGATTTTAAATTTTTTCCATATCCATGTGTTTCTATTATATCAATGTATCTAACATTACTGTATTTGGTCGCCGAGGATTAATAACTATGGATGACTGCATCATCCATAGCCGTTAGTTTTGAACCTCCAAGTGGGGAATGTAAAAAACGCTTTTAGTGAAAGCGCCAAAATGTTTATATCAAAATGTGGCACAAACACCCAAGAAATTATAGTAGAGAAATGAATGAAGAAATTATATGAAAATGAGTAAAAATGAGACATACAAATTTTATAGTGGTTCGGCTATACATTGCCCACTTCCATTTAACTTCTTGCTGATTATGTTGTTGTTTACAAATGTTGTTCTTAGGGGTCGGTAATGATCCTTGGGATTACAAGAATTTTATGGAAATTCATAAAAAATTGAAAAAAGGTCCTTCAAAATATCCCCATCCACCACGATTTTGTTAGTCTGTAGAATCTTTTTATGAATTGCAACTTATATATATTAGTGTGAGAGTGTATATTACTAGCTATATTAATAAGAGAATAATAATTGAATATAAATAAGGTAAATAATAAAAGCGAGCACATCAGATATTTTATACTGGTTCGGACCTCCCGTCCTACATCCAGCCCCGAAGCTTCCCTTCGATATTTCCTTTAACCAAATAACCCTCGCTTCGCCCGAAGGCATAGGCTAATACAAAAGTATATTTCTGGCAATCTTGTGTTCCAAATAACACGGATTTTGACTATACAAATCTTTCTTTGGTCTCCTTTGAGTATGTGAATGTGAATGCTTTGAGTTGTAGGAAGTGGTTTAACCAAAATGATATTTTGGTTATGATAGACTGAAAATATGTAAGCATTGTACGAGCAAATATGTAAGAAGAGAGTAATAAGAAATAAAGAGAGAATCAATTCAATTAAATCTCAATCATTGTACTATTTATAGGTTTAAAGAGATGCAGATGAGGAGTTGTTTCTGTTAGATAAGGTTTGTTTAATTTAATGACTGCAACCTTTCGATGAAGAGTTGAGTTCTCCTAATTTAATAGAAGTGTCTATTCAAAATTTTGCAGTTGTTCAAATGACAGACGTCTATAGGGAAACCACAGACGTCTATGGCTTCCGGGATTAATTTCCCAAGTATTCTCACAGACGTCTTTGGCTTTTCCACAGATGTTTGTGGATGGTGTTTTCAGGTTTTTAATAAATTTCAGTGTATATGAAATCGTGTGTGCATATATACTCAAGGAGACATTACAGTGTTTTGTCTAAAACTCTTAATACACTAGAATAACATTACCAATCATACTATGGTCCAAAGGTCTTTGTTTGTCTTCAAGTCCCAATATCTTTGAGCATGATGATCTCTTGTAGTATATACCTGTAATATTGATAAGATGTATAATATATATGATTGTACAGTTGTTATCATTGAAACCATAGAATGGATGTTCTAAAATTCTCCCCCTTTTTGATGATGACAACTATACAATTATTAGTTATGATAAAAATAAATTGCCCTTAAATTTTGTCTCTCCCTTTGTATATGCATATATTTTTCTCCCTTTGTCATTATCAAAAGAAAAGCAAATTATGCAGACATAAAATAGAGATATAATCATAGATGCCAGTAGAAAAATTAGACCATAAAATAAAGTTATATGAAGTGACATACAAAATGAAAATAGAAGTTTAAATAACATAGGTCATAAACAAAATATAAACGATTAAATAAATGATTTCAGTTATACTGGTTAGAAGAATAGGAAAATCCACCATAATTTTTGTAATACTCCCAATATGCCGAAGGATCTTTCTTGTATGCTACTGGCCAATTAGTTTGATCATTATACTCCTCATTTTTTTGAATGGAAAGTCCTTGGAAAGCCATGTAAGATTGATGTTGAAATTGGTGAGGGTCGGATAAGGACATATCATCACTATCTTCTTCCTTCTCTTTAGGTTGTTCTTGCTAAGTAGTTTTCCTTTGTCTTGAGAGGTTCCTTCATGAGAAGTATGAGCATGGTAAATTGGTATTTTAGTCCGAGGAGGTGGTATAGGTGACGGAGAAGATGATGATTGAGAGGACGATCTGCCACGTACCTTTTTCATTACTTTTCCTAAGGTGGATACAACTTTTTCCAATGTTTTTTCCATCTTAGTCATTCGTGTTGAAAAAGATCGTTCCAAGCCAGTCATTTTACTATTCAAAGCCCGCTTATTGGCCGTGATTAACTTTTGATTTTTAAGTGTTAAATCACGAATTGATTCGTTTTGCATTGGTTTAATGCGAGCTTCTTGAATTTCCAAGTCCGAATAATACTCGGTAGCATGACTAGAGGAGGCAGGTTGCTGTGAAGGACGAGGTGAGTGGGTTTGTTTTTGAGGAGCAGGAGGTTGTTGAGGACCTGGATACATTTGCTGTTGTCGTTGCAAGGTCCATTAGGCCAGCGAGATGATTGGAGGTGGTCATTGGGGAAGGTGCATTAAAGATAAAAATCTTATACCGCTCTCCTTGATGGGGATTTCTTCAAAATGAGAGATATAAGAAGGTACCCCGAGGCCATTCAAGAGACGCGTAATATATGAGACCAAAAGCTTTTTATTTCATCATGAATAAACTTAGCCCAATTTACGTGTATTCCACCAAATATAGCATAGAGGACTTTGTGGTCATTTTCGTAAATTTGTTCATGACTTCCTAAGCGAGGAATTATTGTATTAATTATCATTCGATTTAATAACCAAGCCTTTGGTCGTAAGTAAACATATTTTCATTGTGGCATTCTATCTTCTCAAATTTGATGTGTGATTTCATCACAAGGAAAATTTTGTTGGATAGGAATTTCTTCTAAATCGAGGTTGGGCGATGAACAATCTAATATACGACCAATTTTATTTTCGCTTATTTTCAAAATGCGACCATAAACACTTGTCCATAACCAACCATCATCATTTTCAGGGGTCCAGTTATCATTACTACATATGTTGGCGTAAAAAAGAAAAATTGCAAGTTGATCGATTTATTCCTTGTTTTCGTTAAAGTTGATCAAATCTCGACATTCAGAGGTGATGGTTAATTCTTGAATTCCATATTCTCCAAATTTGCATAATCTGTAGAAAGGGCCAGAATGAAGCTTCTTTTGTTTTAGCTCTTCAAATCTTATATTAGCAATCATGCTATTTCGAAGCCATTCTTAGATGTAGGCATCGGTGACTAGGGGTGATTGGGAAGATAAATATTGACCTTTTTTAGATCTTTAGTTAATGGGAGCCTTGGGAGCCATTTTTGAGTGATTGGAGCTTTTAAGAAACTAGGGTTTTAGTGTAGATTGGAAATAGCTTGGTGAATAGTAGAAAGGGGCAAAAAATGATTATATATGGTTGCTGGAAATGGAACCCGAGAGCAGCGACAGACGTCTGTAGGGGTGCCACAGACGTCTATGGATTTTCACAGACGTCTGTAGTTTCAGGAAGTTATTTCCCGAAACCATGACAGATGTTTGTGGGGTATCACAGACGTCTATGGTTTCAGGATGTTATTTTCCTGAAACCATTGACGTCTGTGGTCTGTGTTTTCATAATATATAGCTTTAAATGCAGAAATATTAAACTTTTAATTAAAATTTTCAAGAGAACTTTTACATACAACAATATATATATACATATATATATAACTACAAAAGTACGAATATTTTTATATAAGAAATACTAACATAATTTTAGTTTTTGTTTGAGGGGTCGGATTTTTTAATTTGTGTATCCCATGAATTCGGTTCAACCTTTGTGTCGTTGATTAACGGCTTTAGTGGAGACCAACTTGGGCGAGCTGGTGAGTCAATCTAGCCTTGGTTTGATGGTCCTAGCTTGCATAAATTTCTTGGAGTAACATGATACGTTTTTACAGGAGTCTCTTGTATACGAGGAGATTTTTGGTGTATGCAATTTTTTGTTGGCGAATGACCACAAATTGGTAGAATGCATTTTCAAGAAAGTTAAGATGAGATCCTTGACGTCATTGTTCATAATACATTTCTCGTTGAACTCCCATCATTTTTTGTTGATAGTGATATATTTCATCACCTTTGTTGTTGAGAGATGTTGATTGTAGATCAATTGACCATTTGGCTTTCTTTTCCATAGGAAAAAAACCAATGTAATATGTAGGTGATGCAATGATGTTTAGAGAGGCCGATCAATTTGATGGAGGTGTGGATTTAGTTGGTGATTCGTAGGTGTTATTTGATGAAGGTGAGCTATAGTTGATGGTCGAATAAGCAGAGTCGTGATCGGAAGACATTTTGAATATAAGGGTTGTAAGGTTTTGAATATAAGAATATATGTACTTAGTTCACAGAAGACTTCTTTAATATAAGAGTTGTTTACTATTTTTAACAGTTTATTTATTAGGGTGATAGAATTCTCACCAAAGAATTTTAGCGGAAGTTGGTTATTTTTTGTATGGATAAAAAGGAAACATTTGTAAACACTTTTACCAAAATTTTGTGTATTAGTTTAAGTTATATAAATTTTAATTTACTAATTCATTGTAAGAACAAATTCCAATGTCTCGTATTAGTTTTATAAAATTAGATTCGTTAAGTGGTTTGATAAAAATATCTGCAATTTGATTTTGGGTATTCACAAATTCAAGTGATATAATTCCTTTTTCAACATTATCTCTTAAGAAATGGTGACGAATATTAATATGTTTTGTTCGAGAATGATTAATAGGATTTTTTTGATAAATTTATAACACTCGTATTATCACAATATATAGGAGAATTTGTTATAATTTTACCGAAATCTAGAAGAGTTTGTTGCATATAGATAACTTGTGCACATGCTAAAGCCGCTGAGATGTATTCGGCTTCACATGTCGAGAGCGAAAATCAGTTTTGTTTTTTTACTAAACCATGAAATTAAAGATTGACTAATAAAATGACATGTGCCACTTGTGCTTTTTCTATCTATTTTACAACCCCCAAAATCAGCATTGCTATATGACACGAGTTCGAACGAGCTTCCTTACGGGTAGAAGAGACCGTAATCTTTAGTGTTGGTTATATATCTCAAAATTTGTTTAACCACTTGATGATGTGATTCCTTTGGTTGTGCTTGAAACCGTGCACATAAACATATGCTCATCATAATATCCGGTCTACTGGTCGTTAAATATAATAAAGATCCTATCATACTTCGATATAATTTTTGATCGAAATCTTTTCCATTTTCATCTTTATCTAAATGTTGAGTAGTACTCATCGGAGTCAGTTTACTTGAAATATTTTATATTCCAAAGCATTTAATAAATCTCGACAGTATTTTTCTTGATTTATAAAAATTCCATTTTCTAGTTGTCTTATTTGCAGACCCAAAAATAGTTTAATTCACCCATATGTGACATTTCAAATACATTTTTCATAATGTCTGAAAATTCAATGCATAATATTTTGTTAGTTGAACCAAAAATAATGTCATCAACATATATTTATACGACTAATGTGTCATTGTTTTCTCGTTTTATAAATAAAGTAGAGTCTATTTTACCAATTTGAAAATCGGAATTTTGTAAATGAGTTTTTAATCTTTCATACCAAGCATGAGGTGCTTGTTTCAATCCGTATAGAGCCTTTTTAAGTTTAAATACATAATCGAGATATTTTTCATGAATGAATAATGGAGGTTGTTCAGCATAAACCTTTTCTTTTATAAAGCCATTTAGAAAAGCTCTTTTTACATCCATTTGAAAAAGATTAAAATTATGATGAATGTGAAAGCAAGTAATGTTCGTATTGCTTCAAGACGTGCTACCGGAGCAAATGTCTCTTCATAATCAACTCCTTCTTCTTGACTATATCCTTGAGCTACTAATCTTGCTTTATTTCGAACAATATTTCCATTTTCATTCGCTTTATTTTTAAAAATCCATTTAGTTCCAATTAAAGATTGATCATTTGGTCTTGGTACAAGTTCCCATACGTCATTTCGTTCATATTGATTAAGTTCTTCTTGCATTGCAATAATCCAAAAATCATCTTTTGATGCTTCTTTATAATTTTTAGGTTTAAAATTTGATATAAATGCAACATGACCCATTTGATTCAACTGTTTTCTTGTTGATACTTTTGTATTAAAATCACTGATGATGTTATTAATTGGATGGTCCTTTAATATCCTAGGTGGTGAAGTTATCATAATATCATTATTATTATTAACATTATCATTATTATTTCCATGTATAGGTATATTAGTTTTATTTGTAACTTCTTCATCATCATTATTTTTATTATTTGTAAATTTTCATCAAATGATACATGCAGACTTTCTTTTATAATGTTCGTCTATTAAAAATTCTATATGCTTTACTTCGATCCGAATATCCAACAAGAATTCCTTCATCGGCTTTAGAATCAAATTTTCCTTGATAATCTTTTTTGTTTAATATAAAATATTTTGATCCAAATACTCAAAAATACGATACTTTAGGTTTCTTTTTGAAAAATATTTCATAACATGTGTTTTTAGTCATTGGTCTAAGTGTTACACGATTCAATACACAACATGCGATAACAACAATTTCAGCCCAAAAACTTTTTGGTTGGTTGCTACTATTTAGCAAGATTCGTGAACATTCTTGTAAAGTTCAATTTTTCCTTTATACAACACCATTTTGTTGAGGTGTTCATGGAAATGAGAAATTATGACTAATTCCCTTTTTGTTGCAAAAGTTTGTAAATAGTTCATTTTCAAATTCGCCTCCATGATCACTTCGTATATTTTTAGCTTTTAAGTTCATTAAATTTGTAATTTAGCAAAACTTTTGAACATTTCAAAAGTGTCATTTTTATGTTTTAAAAATAATATCCAAATATATGTTGAAAAATCATGAAATGACCCTAGCTATTTCACCTAATTTTTACTAGGAATTTTTTTTACATCAATAATTTCCTAGAGTCATTTAGCCTTTCCACTAAATTATCCAGGATCCTAATTTTTCTACTAATATATTTATATCAGTTCATTAATAAATATATTCACATACATATGAAGATGTATGTGACCCTCTTGCTTGGATCAGAGTGTTGTTTAGCAAGAGTGCATCCTGATTGAATTTGAATATCTAATCAACCAAAACATAGCTCATTTTCCATGCCTATTGATATTTGAGTCAGGGTAATGAATCTCATAATCATATGCAATCTATACTTAGTGATTTCTGACCATTCCTATAGTGATTGTCTGTTAGTTTGAGATAGTAAGGTGATCTCAGATTATATAGCAAGCCACCATAATTTTAGTTTAATTATTTGGTATTTGATTAAAGCCAGAAAGGAAAATGATATACTCATTTATCATTTTCAACACAAGTTATTTTATCACAAATTTCTTTACTTATAACCAAGTCAGTTGAGTAATTCTTTCATAATCCATATAGTTGTATTTTTCTTAACCAAATTTATTCTCTAATCCCTGAGTTACCTCAGCTTGCATCTAATTTACAGGTTGCTTTACTAGATTTAGAGAATCCAGATTCTATGGTCATTTGAAAAAAGTAGTATTTAGATAATATGTGTGCATATTAGATGTAGTGTACTCTCTGGGCTAATAAAGCTATTCAAAATAAAATGTGAGTTGCTCAAGTATTTGAAAATGTCTTTGTGCATGCATTTGCAAAGAAAGCTTCAGATTTTACAAAGTGTATTTTCTTCCTTTATACCCAAAACTCTGGTCATTTTGATCCATCCAGACCTCATTATTTTTGAAGTGGGTTAGCCTTATGACTAGATCATCTAAACATTAGTGCCTGGCTTTTGCAATGTAAATTCAGATACCAGACACTTGCAAAATCCCTTAAAACATGTACATATCTTTATACAGTGCACAAATATATATTGTTTCTTTTATCAAAACACTTCTGCATATAGTCACAAAATTCTTGAAATATTACTTGTAGCTAAACTCAGAATTTTTTTTTAACCTTCAAACTTAAAGTTTTAAGTAACTTGAAATTAACTAATACAGTATATGTATATACATATCCATTTCTCAAATACAGGCATATATCATTTACAGATTTTCACCATAATACTCAAATATATATTTTCTTGCATAGATTCAACTAAGTCTTTGGTTAATCCCAAAGTTAATACATTACTAGATTCAGTTAAAACAACTAAATAAATTCAAGCATTCAAGATCATTACATAACAACCAAAGCATAACTATAAAAACTTCTCAGATTACATGCAAATAATTCCTTCTAAGTTCTTATTTAATTCTAATTTAGCATGCTTATCCAATCATTCTCATTAGCCATAGCAGCTTCCTATTTAGAACCAGCATTCCCTGAAAGAGCATTAGAGGCTGCCCCATTTTAAATGAGACACCCCAGATGCCATAAGCAAACAAGGGTCAGATACAAGATCTGGTATGAGCAATATCAAAAATTCCATGATCTTAAATAAATGAGTGAGACATAAACATTTTGTATAAGTGGGCTAGCTTCTTTGATCAATTTGCCTGACTTGTTTATGATATATTGTGCATATATGATCAGTATTTAAGACTAATTATGTACACACATTCAACTATGCAAACATTCATTTCAAATAGAAATACTCAGGAACTACCATAGCTCCAGACCAACCATCCTAGGAATAACTCAAGTTCCTACTTCATCAATTTAAGGTTGCATTTACCAAATTAATTCCTAGCCTCATCTGCCATAAGGAATCACGGGGACACATTGCAATAAAATAATTCACAATATTGCACAAAGATCTCAGGGCTTAAACAAGCCATGTGCCAACTTGCATACTTTAAATACAACAAGCATTCCAGCAGTCTTCTTGGCTTACAATCCTTAGTTTATTTACTAAGTGTTCATGTTTGATCCTATCATGAGATAGCTAGGTGACTGAATCACATTGTACATGAAACATTACATAAAACTCACAAGCATAATTCAAAAACAAGCTAACATTCATATCCAGGGGAAATCATATTTTCAAATATTTTGGCTTAAAGAAAATACAAGAATATTTACAACTGGGAATAAAGACTAGGCATGTGGGTTATTATTGTTTCATAAGCAACCATGTTTGAACTAAATTCAAGATCTAGCTTAAACAAGATTTCTGGCTCATGGGTTTTCTATTTGATCAAGGGTTCAGCACTTTTGGATATTTCCATTGCAACCTTGAATCTTTCATTTGAGCCTCAGCACTTACACAAGTGTAATGCAACTCATATACATTTTGATTTCTATATTTTCCATGCCATATCTAAACCAGTTACAAGTATTCTCTATTTACTTTCATGATTTCATACTTTTACATTTCTGGGTGTAACCAAACAGAGCAAAATACTCAAACATCAAGGCAATCAAAAGCATCCATAAACACCCATTAAAGCATCCATTAGAACCATAGTAATAAAATCAGAAATGTGTAGAAAATAACATAAACTTGGCTGCCTCATAACAGGACTTAATGCCATGAGTTTAGTGAGATTACTCACAGAAAAATGCTTCTCTTGCTTAATCCAGAAAAGAAACCTTTTAAAACTTGTTTTTCTGCTTGCAAATATTTTACTTCTTTGTTTTCTTAAATGTCTTGGGTAGCAAATGATTTTTCTGGTTTATACTTGGATTTTTAAGAGAGGTTTTCTAGGGTTTTATCATTGTAAAATCCCATTCCTACCCTGGCCAAGACTCATGCATTTTGCATTTCAGATTTGTTTATTTTTCTCCCTTAATACCCCGGCCATATGTGATACTTGCTCCCCTTTTTCTTTTCCAGAATATTATTATATTCTTCTTAGGTCATGATAATTGTGTGACATTGTCACTTGTTTATTTTCTAAAAATCCTCCTTTCTATTTTCTGCCTAAAGCAATTGTTTTGCTTGTAATTTATCTTTTTCTATTTTAGTGTTACATTTTCCCTTGCTTATTCCTTTTTAATATTTTCAGTACTTACAGAAATGTATGTTTGTATACATATCTTATCTAGGCTTATTTAATTCCTCCTTAATTTCAGAAACATATACACCTATATATGTATACAGGTTTTCAAATCCTTGTAACATATTTTTAATTTTTCTGGGTTTTAAATAAAATATGTTTACTGAATTCAAAACAAAACCTATTTTTCTTATTTTCTGGGATGATTCATATAATTCCAGAAATCAAATATCCATATCACAAAATCATGTTTGTAATGCTTTTTAATTCTTGTTTTAAATTCAAGAAATCTGGAGTTCTTCCTTGTGCCATATCAGTGTGCACGTGCACACATGCACACACACTTGCACACAATTAATTCCATATATTCCTATACAAATAAATTTATATATTTCAAAATCCAACCAAAATAAGATTCCATGAATTTCTGGGGCATTACAATCACCCCACCTTTTTAGGAATTGTGTCCTCACAATTTTCTCATTTTGACTTTAAACATTTCTAGATTTTTATAAAATCTATCAAACATTGCATAAGCAAACAATTCAGTCAAAACAACCATACATATTAAACTTTTTAGGGATTTAGATTTTTACCTTCCACTGCAAAAAGCTTAGGGTAATCCATCTTTATCTTATCCTCTAACTCCCATGTACAATCATTAGGGTCTAGGCTCCATTTAACCTTTACCAATTTCAGAGTTTTGCTCCTCAACTTCTTTTCCTCTTTAGCTAAAATCCCCACTAGTTCTTTCTCATAGACCAAATTTGGATTTATTTGGACTTGAGTTGGTTTCTCTAGAATTTCCTCTTTATCATGCACCCATCTCCTAAGTTGTGATACATGAAATACATTGTGCATTGCACTCATCTCTTCTGGTAGCTCCAACTTATATGCTAATGAACCTATTCTTTCCAAAATCTTGTAAGGTCCAACATATCTTGGGGTAAGTTTTCCCTGCTTGCCAAACCTCAACACCTTCTTCATAGGTTAAACTTTGATGAAAACATAATCACCAACTTCATATTCTACCTGCTTCCTCCTTACATCTGCAAACTTCTTTTGCCTATCTTGAGCTGATGCCATCCTTCTCCTTACAAGTTCAATTTTCTCTGTAGTTTCTTTAACATACTCAGGCCCTAAGACAGCCTTTTCTCCTGCTTCAACCCAACATATTGGTGACAAACATGGTTTGCCATACAAGGCTTCAAATGGTGCCATGCCTATGGTGCTTTGATAACTATTGTTATATGTAAATTCAGCCAAATGGAGGTGATCTTCCCAATTGCCTCCAAAGTCCAACGCACATGCCCTCAACAAATCCTCCAAAACTTTATTTATTACTTCAGTTTGACCATCTGATTGGTGGTGGTATGCAGTACTCAAGCATAATTCACTCCCCATGGCTTCTTGAAAGCTCTTCCAAAATCTGGATGTAAAGATTGTGTCCCTATCACTCCCTATAGTCTTAGGAATTCCATGCAACCTTACTACTTCTTTCATGAATATTTGAGCTAGTTTAGGTGCATTTCTTTCTGCCTTCACTGGTATAAAGTGTGCCACTTTAGTCAATCTATCAACTACTACCCAAATGCTTGTATTTCCTCTCTTTGATCTAGGCAGACCATCTATGAAATCCATAGATATATCTTCCCACTTCCACTGTGGTATGCTTAGAGGTTGTAATAGGCCTGAGGGTCTTTGGGTTTCTACTTTGACTTGTTGGCAAGTCATACACTTTGCAACATGTTTGGCCACATCAGTTTTCATCCCTTTCCACCCATAATCCCTCTTCAAGTTTTGGTACATCTTGGTGCTGCCTGGATGTATAGAATATTTGCTCCTATGATATTCATTTAGTATCTCTTCCTTCAATCCTATATCCTTTGGAACACATATTCTACCTTTATTCCTTAAGTAACCATTTTTATCAATGTGGTAGTTTGCTACTTCTTCTCCTTTTTCTATTAGAGTTTTCTTTTCTAATAAATCTGGATCTTCCTCTTGCATTTTCCCCACTTTCAAAATTAAATCTGATTGCAAAGTTATCAAACTTAATTTTCCTCTACTCCCTTCTTCAATCATCTTCATGTTTACCTCACTGTTTTCCCCAATTTCCAGATCAGTAAGTAGAGATAAATTTCTAAACTCTTCTATCATTAACATGGCTACTTTTGCATGCTGCCTGCTCAAAGCATCTGCAACCTTATTAGTTTTTCCTGGAGTATAAAGTATGTCTAAATCATATGCTGCTAGAAACTCAACCCATCTATGCTGCCTCATATTCAAATCTTTTTGTGAAAAGAGATATTTTAATGCTTTATGGTGAGTGTATAAGATAAACTTAGCACCTAAAAGATAATGTCTCCAGAGCTTTAATGCATATACCACTGCTGCCAACTCAAGATCATGGGTTGCATACCTTGATTCATGTGGCTTCAATTGTCTTGATGCATAGGCTATAACTTGATCTTGCTGCATCAATACAGCTCCTAGCCCAGAACCACTTGCATCAGTATAAACAATCAAATCCTCATTTCCTTCTGGTACTCTCAACACTGGTGCATTGACCAAGGCCTCCTTGATTTTACTAAAGGCTTGTTCACATTTCTCAGTCCATATAAAGGGTTGGTTCTTTCTAGTTAGGTTGGTAAGAGGTGATGACATCTTAGAAAAATCTTTTATAAATCTTCTGTAATACCCTGCCATTCCCATAAATGACCTAACTTCTCCTACTGTGCTTGGCCTTTTCCATGCTTGGATAGCCACAATTTTACTGGGGTTCACTGAAATGCCTTTGGCAGATATAACATGCCCAAGGAAATGCACTTCTTCTTTCCAAAATGCACACTTAGAAAATTTTGCTTTTAAATCTTTTTCTCTTAATCTAGACAAAACAAGGTGTAAGTGATTTTCATGTTCCTCTACTGTTTTAGAATAAATCAAAATATCATCAATAAAAATCAATACAAACTTGTCTAAATAATCCCTGAATATCCTATTCATCAAGTCTACAAAATATGATGGGGCATTTGTCAACCCAAATGGCATGACAAGAAACTCATATAGACCATACCTAGTGTTAAAGGTTGTATACTTAACACTTGAGTTCTCAACCTTCATCTGATGGAATCCAGATGCCAGGTCTAATCTAGAAAATATTTTTGCTTCACTAAGTTGATCAAAAAGATCATCAATTCTAGGTAGGGGTACTTGTTTTTGATAGTGACTTTGTTTAGCTCCCTGTAATCTATGCACATTCTTAAAGTACCATCATGTTTCCTTACAAACACTACTGGAGCACCCCAGCATGAATTACTTGGTCTTATAAATCCTTTGCTTTCCAATTCTTCTAACTGTTTCTTCAATTCCTTCAACTCACTAGGCCCCATCCTAGTGGGTTTCTTAATAATTGGACTGGCTCCTGGTATGAGACTAATCTGAAATTCCACTGGTCTGTGGTGTGGAACACCCTTAACTTCTCCAAACACATCTAAGTATTTGTTAATTATGGGGATTTCTTCAATAGAAGGCTCACTGGAATCCTTATTTAAGTCAATCAAGTGATATAATTTTCTTTCTTTGGCTATTTCACACAAAATTGTGATTCTTTGACCTCTAGAATTTTGTAATGATATGGTGGATGAGTCTAAATTAATTATGGCTTTGTATTGCCTCAACCAGTCTACACCCAATATAACACCTATATTTGGGTAATTTAAAACATATAAATTGGAAATAAAAACATTTCCTCCTATGTTTAATGACACATCCACACAAATCATGTTTAAAACACTAGAACTTCCCAATGGGCTTTGCACTAACAAAGGGGTTTCAACCAGTATGCAATTTAATTTAAGCAATGTAACTAATTCATGGGAAATCAGAGAATGTGTTGCCCCTGTGTCATACACTACTGATATAGGTAGGGTACAAATAAATAAGGTACCTTCCACTTGACCATGGTTTTCTGCAATAGCTTCTACTGTGGATTTGCTTTTGCTCTCCAAACTTGCTAGCTTCCCTTGCTGTTTATACTCAGGGCAATTTCTCTTGATATGTCCCTCCTTACCACATAGGTAGCATTTGAAAGCTCCTCCCTTCAATTCTGGGCACCTTGGTTTGATATGTCCTTCCTTTCCACAATGATGACATGTTATTTTTCTCTTTGTATCAGTGGTCTTAGTATCATTGGTTTTCTTGCTTTCTATCTCCTCCTTCTTTTTGTCATAGGGGTGATACCTTCCCTTATTTTTCTTATTATTGTTATTCTTAAAACTCTTATACTTCTCCCTTTCCTTGTCATGTTGCTCAAATTTTAAGGCCAGATCAATGACTTGATCAAAAGTTTTATCTGCATATGGCAACATAGCCCTACTAAGCCCTGAGTTTAAACCCTTAATATACCTATAATTCTTTGATGCCTCATCAGCCACAAGCATAGCTCCATACTTAGACAAGCCCTCAAACCTATGAGTATACTCAGTCACATTAAAGGTTCCCTGCCTAAGTCTGATGAATTCTTCAAGCAATAGAGTTTTGGCTGATGCTGGAACAAATCTAGCTTCCAACATCTCCTTGAATTGATTCCAAGTGATTTCATTCTCAATCCTCCCAGCTATGACTACCTCCCACCAGCTTAAAGCCACACCTTTCAGTTGTCTTGAGGCCACTTGCCTCTTCCTTTGATCATCCAATTGCATGTCATTGAAAATTCTATCCAGTGTTCTCAACCATGCTTGAATTTCCATCACATATTCAGTCCCTTCAAAGCTCTTGCCTCCTAAATTGGTATAAGTCTTTAATAGTTTGGGAAGTTCCTCATGTGGGTTCTCAAGTCTCTGCCCTACTCCATCCCTTAAAGCCCTCATAAAGTCTTGCATATCAAGCATTTGTGGTGCACTTGATCCTGCATTGTGATGAGATCCTCTTCCTACCATGTTTGGATAACTAGAGTATGGGTAGATAGGGTTAGTTTATCATGAGCATTTTTCTTTTTAACTTTCTATCTGTATTATTATTTTACTCAAACAAACAGTACATACATATGGTTATAGTACTTCAATCAATACAATCATTCTTAGCTATGTATAGTTTTAACATAGCTCTGATACCAAATGAAATGACCCTAGCTATTTCACCTAATTTTTACTAGGAATTTTTTTTTACATCAATAATTTCCTAGAGTCATTTAGCCTTTCCACTAAATTATCCAGGATCCTAATTTTTCTACTAATATATTTATATCAGTTCATTAATAAATATATTCACATACATATGAAGATGTATGTGACCCTCTTGCTTGGATCAGAGTGTTGTTTAGCAAGAGTGCATCCTGATTGAATTTGAATATCTAATCAACCAAAACATAGCTCATTTTCCATGCCTATTGATATTTGAGTCAGGGTAATGAATCTCATAATCATATGCAATCTATACTTAGTGATTTCTGACCATTCCTATAGTGATTGTCTGTTAGTTTGAGATAGTAGGGTGATCTTATATTATATAGCAAGCCACCATAATTTTAGTTTAATTATTTGGTATTTGATTAAAGCCAGAAAGGAAAATGGTATACTCATTTATCATTTTCAACACAAGTTATTTTATCACAAATTTCTTTACTTATAACCAAGTCAGTTGAGTAATTCTTTCATAATCCATATAGTTGTATTTTTCTTAACCAAATTTATTCTCTAATCCCTGAGTTACCTCAGCTTGCATCTAATTTACAGGTTGCTTTACTGGATTTAGAGAATCCAGATTCTATGGTCATTTGACAAAAGTAGTATTTAGATAATATGTGTGCATATTATATGTAGTGTACTCTCTAGGCTAATAAAGCTATTCAAAATAAAATGTGAGTTGCTCAAGTATTTGAAAATGTCTTTGTGAATGCATTTGCAAAGAAAGCTTCAGATTTTACAAAGTGTATTTTCTTCCTTTATACCCAAAACTCTGGTCATTTTGATCCATCCAGACCTCATTATTTTTGAAGTGGGTTAGCCTTATGACTAGATCATCTAAACATTAGTGCCTGGCTTTTGCAATGTAAATTCAGATACCAGACACTTGCAAAATCCCTTAAAACATGTACATATCTTTATACAGTGCACAAATATATATTGTTTCTTTTATCAAAACACTTCTGCATATAGTCACAAAATTCTTGAAATATTACTTCTAGCTAAACTCAGAATTTTATTTTAACCTTCAAACTTAAAGTTTTAAGTAACTTGAAATTAACTAATACAGTATATGTATATACATATCCATTTCTCAAATACAGACATATATCATTTACAGATTTTCACCATAATACTCAAATATATATTTTCTTGCATAGATTCAACTAAGTCTTTGGTTAATCCCAAACTTAATACATTACTAGATTCAGTTAAAACAACTAAATAAATTCAAGCATTCAAGATCATTACATAACAACCAAAGCATAACTATAAAAACTTCTCAGATTACATGCAAATAATTCCTTCTAAGTTCTTATTTAATTCTAATTTAGCATGCTTATCCAATCATTCTCATTAGCCATAGCAGCTTCCTATTTAGAACCAGCATTCCCTGAAAGAGCATTAGAGGCTGCCCCATTTTAAATGAGACACCCCAGATGCCATAAGCAAACAAGGGTCAGATACAAGATCTGGTATGAGCAATATCAAAAATTCCATGATCTTAAATAAATGAGTGAGACATAATCATTTTGTATAAGTGGGCTAGCTTCTTTGATCAATTTGCCTGACTTGTTTACGATATATTGTGCATATATGATCAGTATTTAAGACTAATTATGTACACACATTCAACTATGCAAACATTCATTTCAAATAGAAATACTCAGGAACTATCATAGCTCCAGACCAACCATCCTAGGAATAACTCAAGTTCCTACTTCATCAATTTAAGGTTGCATTTACCAAATTAATTCCTAGCCTCATCTGCCATAAGGAATCACGGGGACACATTGCCATAAAATAATTCACAATATTGCACAAAGATCTCAGGGCTTAAACAAGCCATGTGCCAACTTGCATACTTTAAATACAACAAGCATTCCAGCAGTCTTCTTGGCTTATAATCCTTAGTTTATTTACTAAGTGTTCATGTTTGATCCTATCATGAGATAGCTAGGTGACTGAATCACATTGTACATGAAACATTACATAAAACTCACAAGCATAATTCAAAAACAAGCTAACATTCATATCCAGGGGAAATCATATTTTCAAATATTTTAGCTTAAAGAAAATACAAGAATATTTACAACTGGGAATAAAGACTAGGCATGTGGGTTATTATTGTTTCATAAGCAACCATGTTTGAACTAAATTCAAGATCTAGCTTAAACAAGATTTCTAGCTCATGGGTTTTCTATTTGATCAAGGGTTCAGCACTTTTGGATATTTCCATTGCAACCTTGAATCTTTCATTTGAGCCTCAGCACTTACACAAGTGTAATGCAACTCATATACATTTTGATTTCTATATTTTCCATGCCATATCTAAACCAGTTACAAGTATTCTCTATTTACTTTCATGATTTCATACTTTTACATTTCTGGGTGTAACCAAACAGAGCAAAATACTCAAACATCAAGGCAATCAAAAGCATCCATAAACACCCATTAAAGCATCCATTAGAACCATAGTAATAAAATCAGAAATGTGTAGAAAATAACATAAACTTGGCTGCCTCATAACAGGACTTAATGCCATGAGTTTAGTGAGATTACTCACAGAAAAATGCTTCTCTTGCTTAATCCAGAAAAGAAACCTTTTAAAACTTGTTTTTCTGCTTGCAAATATTTTACTTCTTTGTTTTCTTAAATGTCTTGGGTAGCAAATGATTTTTCTGGTTTATACTTGGATTTATAAGAGAGGTTTTCTAGGGTTTTATCATTGTAAAATCCCATTCCTACCCTGGCCAAGACTCATGCATTTTGCATTTCAGATTTGTTTATTTTTCTCCCTTAATACCCCGGCCATATGTGATACTTTCTCCCCTTTTTCTTTTCCAGAATATTATTATATTCTTCTTAGGTCATGATAATTGTGTGACATTGTCACTTGTTTATTTTCTAAAAATCCTCCTTTCTATTTTCTGCCTAAAGCAATTGTTTTGCTTGTAATTTATCTTTTGCTATTTTAGTGTTACATTTTCCCTTGCTTATTCCTTTTTAATATTTTCAGTACTTACAGAAATGTATGTTTGTATACATATCTTATCTAGGCTTATTTAATTCCTCCTTAATTTCAGAAACATATACACCTATATATGTATACAGGTTTTCAAATCCTTGTAACATATTTTTAATTTTTCTAGGTTTTAAATAAAATATGTTTACTGAATTCAAAACAAAACCTATTTTTCTTATTTTCTGGGATGATTCATATAATTCCAGAAATCAAATATCCATATCACAAAATCATGTTTGTAATGCTTTTTAATTCTTGTTTTAAATTCAAGAAATCTGGAGTTCTTCCTTGTGCCATATCAGTGTGCACGTGCACACATGCACACACACTTGCACACAATTAATTCCATATATTCCTATACAAATAAATTTATATATTTCAAAATCCAACCAAAATAAGATTCCATGAATTTCTGGGGCATTACAAATCGTCAACAGTTACAAAGACATATTTGTTATGATTTGTAGAGCGTACTTGAGTCAGTCCGAATAAATCTAGATGAAGTAGTTCGAGAGATTGCTTTGTGGAGATTTCCTTTTTAGATTTAAATGAACTTTTCTTTAAGTTACCAAATTGAAAGGCGTCACACAAGTTTTTAACTTTGTAGTTGATTTTAGATAATCATCTAACTAATTCATTTTTAGCAGGTTTGTTGATATTCTTGAAATTTATATGACAAAAACGTTTATGTCATAACCATGGACCATCATGATTTGCGGCTAAGCATAAATTAGTGTTATTTTTTACATTCGTATTTAAAACATATATGTTACGATTTTTAAATCATTCAAAAATTAGATTTTTATTTTGGTCAAGATATTGCATTTGTCTTTCTCGAAACCAATTTTAAATCCTTCATCACATAATCGACTTATACTTAATAAGTTATGTTTCAAATTCTCTACCAATAAAACATTAGTAATAATAGGTGAATTAGAAATACCGATATTGATGACTTCTCCAATGCCGTTGACAAATCCTTTTGAATTATCTTCAAATGTTACAGTGCCACCATCGATATATGTTATATTAGATAACATATGATCATTTCAGTCAAGTGCTTGGAGTAACCAGTATCTATTTCTCTTTACTTCTTATTTTAATTTTGGGTGCCTGCAAATTAAGAAAAATTTAATTGGTACCCACATTCTTTGTTTAGGGTCCTACGTGTTAGTGGAAGAAGGTAGCCATATCCACAAGGATTTGGTTCCTTTAGAAATGTAATTATCATTATGTACAACTTTCTTAAAAGATTCATTAATATACTTTTGTCTAACTAGTTTATTATTTATTCTAGGAATCCATATTTTGACCATGCTTGTGTATGAATTTCTAATCTTAGCTTCTAAATTTGGCTTTTTGAATTTGGTGTATAATGTGCTATACTTCTTTGACTTTTGTTTGCCTTGAAAACCCAATCCATTTCTATTTTCAGATGGTTTAGATATTTTAATCAAATTTTCTAAATTTTGTTTTCCTTTATTGAATTTTGTCACATTATTTGTTATTTTATCTAACTTACTTTTAAGATCACAAATCTCAATATTTCTAGAATCTAAACTAGCTTGTAATTCTAGCTTTTCTTTTTCAAAATTAACTTTTTCTAACTTATAATTTTCTAAATCATTTAATAAATTGTTATTTTGAGATAAAAACATTGCACATTTTTTTGAGCAATTTCTAATTCGTCTTCTAAGATTGTTTTTTCATTTTTGAATAATCCAATTTCTAATTCTTCTCTAGTTAACTTTCCTATATATTTCTTATTTAATTTTTTGCTCTCTATACTTATCATCTAATTCAATGCTAATTTCCATTATTTCATCATAAGTAAGTTTAGGTCGTATCTCATCAGTGTTAGCCATAAAACACACGTTTGGTTATTCCGAGTCGCTTTCACTATCATTGTTTGATGAAGAAGACGAATCTGAATCGTCCCATGTTACTTGAAAAGCTCTTTTCTTTTTCTTGAATCTCTCAAACTTGCTTTTATTTTTATCATTATTGAATCGTGGACAATCCTTCTTCATGTGGCCAATTTTTCACACTTATAGCGTTTAATTGATGTTTGAGTTAAGGAGTTTGGTTTGCCACCATTTTGAAATCTGGTCATCTTCTTGAACTTCTTGAATTTGTTGTAGTTTTGGCAGTAAAAACAATTTCATCTTCATCTAAATTCGAATCTTCGTTACTCGTTTGGAATGCTATGTTTTTCTTTTCATGATTTTGATCATGTCTTGCCTACAAGTTAGGTTTATATGACATCAGATTTCCTATTAGCTCTTCGACTCTGAGTTGAGAAAGATCATTAGCTTCTTTGATGGCTAAAAATCTTCTTTCCCATTCATTTTTCAAGGAGTTTAAAATTCATATGATTAAATCAAAATCTGTGAACTTGACTCCAAGTGTCATGGGATCGTGTTGAATAGTTTGAAATCTAGCATACATATCAATAACTAATTCATTTGATTTCATTTTGAAAGATGAAAATTGGTTCTGTAAATCGAGATTTTAGTTTGCTTGACTTTAGTTGTTCCTTCATGTGTGACTTGTAAAGTGCGTCGTATATCATATGCAGTGGTGCAAAGCATGACACGTGAAAACTCATTTTTGTCAAGTGAGAAAAATAATACATTCATAGCTTTTGTATTATTAGATGCCATTGCTTTTTGTGCATCAGTCCAAGTGCTAATGTCGGTGTCAGGTGTTTCATATTTGTTTTGAGTTGCTAGAAATATTTCCAACCCATTTTCTTTCATAAAAATCCGCATACATGTTGACCAAGAAGCATAATTACAACCAGTAAATAGTGGAGGACAAGTAGTTGATTGACCTTCTTGAAACGTGCTTGCCATATTAATGATATTTCAACTACGTGCTACTGTAGATTGAAATGACCTTGCTCTAATACCAAATGAAAGTCTATAGGATCTTTTGATGAAATGTAACTTATATATATATATATATAAGTGTGAGAGTGTATATTACTAATTATATTAAGTAGAGAATAAAATATGATAAATAATAAAAGCGAGCACACCAGATATTTTATACTAGTTCGGACCTCCCGTCCTACATCCAGTTCTGAAGCTCCCCTTCGGTATTTCCTTTAACAAAATAACCCTTGCTTTGCCCGGAAGAATAGGCTAATACAAAAGTATATTTCTGACAATCTTGTCCTCCAAATAACACGGATTTTGACTAATAGTACAAATCTTCCTATGGTCTCCTTTGAGTACGTGAATGTGAATGCTTTGAGTTGTACGAAGTGGTTTAACCAAAATGATATTTTGGTTATGATAGATTGAGAATATGTAAGCATTGTATGCATAAATATGTAAGAAGAGAGTAATAAGAAAGCAAGAGAGAATCAATTCAATTAATTTTAAACGTCAATCATTGTAGTATTAACAGGTTTGAAGAGATGTAGATGAGAAGTTGTTTCTATTAGATAAGATCTATTCAATTTAATGGCTGCAACCTTTCGATGAATAGTTGAGTTCTCTTAATTTAACAGAAGTGTGTATTCAAATTTTTGCAGTTGTTCAAATGATAGACGTCTGTGGCTTTAGGGATTAATTTCCCGAGTATTCTCACAGACGTCTGTGGATAGCGTTTTTAGTTTTTCAATGAATTTCAGTGTATATGAATTCGTGTGTGCATACACTAGTACAAAACTGGTCATTTGTGTCGGTTGTGTAACCCCTGTTGTGTCGGTTTTACAACCGACTCATATGAAGACGACACAAAAGACATTTTTCTGTTGTGTCGGTTGTACGACCGACACAAATATCAATCATTTGTGTCGGTTGTTAATAAAGAACCGACACAAAACTATGAACAGTTGTGTCGGTCTTTCTAATACGACCGACACAAATCAGCTTGTACAGTGAAGCAAACCGCCGTTTATTGTGTCGGTCCTTTTAGAAAAACCGAGACAACTGTTGCTTGTTTTGTGTCGGTTCCTTATTGACGACCGACACAAATGATTGATATTTGTGTCGGTTATTTTTGTTTTTTCAACCGACACAATTGATATGCAGTTGTATCGGTTCCCTTTGAAGTAACAACCGACACAAGTTATATCTGAAGCAAAAAAATATATTATTACCGTTTAAGATTATAAAAACAATATGAAATTGAATTTTAATTTTTTATAAACGAACGTTACTATGAACTGATTGAACAAAAAATATAATTATATTATCCATCAACATAATTCTTGTTTACAGAACAAAATAGAATATAATCTATCACAAACATAACGTACATAACAAAATACCAACGTACGTTACAAAAGATCAGCGTACACAACAAAAAACAACTACATCCAATTATACATGATATAACTAGCTAAATTCTCTCGAACCTCGTCTATCTCTTGTTGGTTATAAGAACCGTCTCGTACAAAGTCCTACAATTAAGAGAATTGTTATACAAAAGACAATAATTAAGTCAGGAATGCTTTGCATAAAAGAATCTGAGAGTGTAATTCAAACACAGGTTGAACCATAAGCTGAATATATTATGTATTATCCCCAATCCATATCATACAATCCATTTAATAATTATACATCATCAAAGACATACTTCCTGCTACGACAAATGTAGGAAGTACAAGTCGCAAGAATGATAGATATGTTTGGTATTCCACATCAAAGTTCATGAAATATGATAATATTACAACGATAACTATCTCAAAAGACAATGATGTGAACGCCACCTGTGAAAAATGATTAAAATACAAACATCACTTGTAGTAATAGAAACATACATTTGAGTTCAAATATAGAATTTGCCTCTAGTAATAAACTGTTAGGGGATAGAATATGTTTGGCCTCTGTTACTTTCCCACTAGTAGTGATAAATACTTTTACCTCTAATATTATTTATAATTTTATGTCTTGATTATCTACAAAGTTTTAACTAAGACGGAAATTATATTTTTATTCTTTCTCCTTATGAGTTTAATTTTTTTTTTCTAAAACACTAATCTAGCAATGCCCCTTATCGAATTTTTTTTTTCCATTAACAATACTAAAAAAGGATCCCCATATTGGATTCCTAAATTTCTCAAACATTTTACTTCATGCGGTCATCACAATCTGGATCAAACCAGAGTTTTCCTATCAAATTTTACAGTGTTATCGTTTAGCCAATTTCCTTCCTTGAAATCTAATCAATGAATCTACATGAAAATAAAAAATTATCGTGGGAAAGTGGGGCAGCGAGCTTAAACAATTGAAGATTTTGGCATGGAAAAGTATACAATTGCAAATTTTGATACGCCAAAAAACATAATGACATTGGTAGGCTAGAAATTAGGAGATGTTGCTGAATCAAAAGATTTAGCAATAACCAATAGTCAAACAACTTCGTATGAGGTTATATTTATGTATATTGATAAATAAATTTTATACGGTTTACCTTAGACATGATATTTTCAAGGCCCCACACGGTACTAACGAAAAGAAATGCTGCTTGAAGTACCACTGCGCCAGCACAAACCATGAAGGAAAATTGGATGCTTTCATGTAAATCATCTGTCGTTTCTTTGGACAGCGCCACAATTCCTCTGATTCCAAAGAGAATGAACAGCACAAATCCAAAGGAATGAAAATCATGCTAAGCTTCATTATAGAGTGCATAAGATCATATCGTGTAATATCACATCTTAACCTTTCTACACCTGGTATACGATTATCAATTGTTATAGATGGATAGTTGTTGTGGTTGCCTTCATGTAGCTTTTAAGTGAAATAGACAAAAAAATTATACAGTACTCTTCAACTTTCTAACCATCAAAATATGCAAAGAATTGTGATAATTCAAGCAGTTTGTTTAGGTTTGTAGCATGTTTACACAACCATGTACACTAAAATATGATGTGCAATCAGTAGAGGAAAAAATGTTAAAATAGGACCATCCAGATTCGAGGTCATCCCCTGTCATTTAACATTAAAGCTGCACTCTCATATTTATCCTATAACTGTAAAAATAAGAAGCGCAAAAACTAACCCAGTACAAAGTACAAACACAAAAATATGTAAAAGTATGAAATGTGATCAAGTCAGACTGATTAGTACTTGTTTTGTTATTTCGGTAGCTAGATGCCTTTATCTAAAAACAGCAGCATCTGCTCACACTATTGTCAGCCTCTCTTTCTTTAATTATCTGCATTTTGGTCCCCATCAAAAGGAGAAGTGCAACTAGATGAAGATATAATTCTTCGAACTTTGAAGGGTTAGAATTTTGTGCACTGCTTTGATGAAATGGTTTTAATCAAGGAAAGCGTAACTGAAGAAATGGATGACGCATGCAATACGATTGAGCATTGAACCATGCATACATTACACTTATTTAAAGAAAAATGATAGGATAGACTGACCTTTTGTTGGGTCCATGTGGCTTCACTCACTGTTTGGTCCCAAGTAGCAACAACTTGTGCTTAAACCCTAAATACAGTCTTCCAGTACTAGTACAAAATATCCCTCTTTCCTCATCTTCATCGAAAATAGGTATACATAGAAAAGGAGTGGACATGAGTGAGCATGACACACATAATTCGACGATGAACGTCAACTCCTTTTCTGAGCTTCCCTTCATCCATCGACCCTCCATGGCAAATGCTTCAAACTCCACTATTCGTCTCTTTGGTCACGAACTTGCATTAGATTCATCGCCCTCAAACTTAAAGGACGCTATGAGCACGGGATCTCTAAGGAAATTTAAGTGTCACTACTATTGCAGAAACTTCCCGACTTCACAGGCCCTTAGAGGGCATCAAAATATGCAAATTATTGATATTTCTGAAAGTTCATAAAATCCGGCTAAACAATTCATCCATAATCAAAGTTATATAGTATTTGATACGAAAAACTTACAGCTCCCACGAGTCCAAATACATAGATGATGGTTAGAACTGCTTCCTCTTGCTTTTCAGAAACCTGTCTTTCTTCGAAAAAGCATAAAAGAATCCAAACACAAATGCTGCAGAGACAGAAACTGACACCCATGGAAATGGCACATGCAGAGATAAAGAGCCTCCCTTCTCCGATCTCCCAGACCTAGAGTAGGTGATTTCAATCCATCCAATATATCATGTTTATTCATCTGTCACTTGTTTAATGGTACTAACATTCGAGGAGCTGGGATCTGATCTCCAAAATAAGATTGAATATTAGTTTGGATGATTGAATTTGGGAAATAAACATACTTTGGAAAAAAATATATATATATATCTTTCGTTCACAGCCTTTTTCACGTAAAGCAATAGTTTATTTTACTTTTCAAAAATTCCAGCAGACAGCAATGCAACTTCATTCACAAATATAGCCAACTAGAAGCATCCTTATAAGTTGTAATTTTGTGCCTTGTGCTTCTATTGAGTATTCAATTTATTGTTTGACAGTGAAATCCCACCGAATAAGGCCTTGGACCTATCTAAACCGATAAATATTACACGTAATGGCTATCTAACACAATCATCAAACAAGCCCTTTTTTGTCTATCTAATTTTACTAACAAGTTTCACTCATCTTAACCTTCACGTTACATCTTCATTCGTGTGTATTAGGAACTGTCTCTTACTTGATAAGATCCATAAACAGTAACCTTATGAGATGCCATTCAATGTTTATACCCATGATATGCAAAAGTGAAAGTTAAGATGCTTATGGACCGTAGGGTAAGAACTGTTGACCAGCAACAGTAAAAATTAGACCCAAAATGATTGTGCCACTACTAAAGGTACCCTACCCCTAACATGATTCACAGCACAAATGTGTTCCATCATTTTAACAAATTTGAACCATTAACAGAGGCTAATGGTGAGGGTCCAAAATTCATCATGACAATGGTTGAAATAATGAACGTGAATATGTGGTTGGAAAGTTCACCAAGCACCCGTTGACTGTGCGATATATTTGGTATATCCTGGATTTAGACTTCTAACAAACGGACACGAGGCTTGATTGAGTCTGGTTTAGACTTTTCGTCAAATCTAAAAGTGGCTTCAACCACAGGGGCTCTGCAGTGGAGATGGGTGTCAGGTTATTTTTTGTACTAATACCATGAACATGGACGTATCCATGTAGAGATGAAAGGGGGCAACACAAATTTTGGAGATCTTTTAAAAAGGAAAGAAAAAGAGCACTGGGTTTGATGAATTGAAAATGAAAATGGAAAAAATCGAGAAAGAAAGATAAATGATAATGTTATATTCTATAGACCAATATACTATTATTTTCAAATATTGTTCGTATTTTATATTTAGTGAACTTCTTTTATCATACTGAGCATACTTATCATCATATTTTATAATCTCAAATTTTTCAACAACAAAAAAATGTTCAAATATACATTTTATGCTACTGTTAATATTTTTGTCAAATTCCTCATGTTAAGAAAATAATAAGGTATTAAAAATAATATTGTCCATGTAACTTATTACTATCCGTATTGACATTACACCACCTCCCACTTCAAATCTTGGTTCCGCCACCGACAATAAAGACGGTTTATTTTTATATAACTATAAGACTTCTTTTCCTTTTTTTTCCATTATCTCGATCTTATTTTTATATAGTATCCAAATATCTTATACTCATTGATTCTTTTTCAACTTTTAGTTTCTTATACAATCCTCATTTATCATCGAAATATAAAACTGCAAACCCGTTTCCACTTTATATGTATAATAATGAAATCAAATTTAATTTGACTAACTAACATCGTATAAAAGCACCAATAAATTTACGTTTTCCTTATGTTTATATATATGTTATTATGTGCATGTGTGCGTGAATGTGTGTTTATGTATATGTGTGTATATGTATATCTATATGTATATAAAATATTATATATATGTGTATGTGTATATATATATATATATATATGTGTGTATATGTGTGCATGTATATATGTATGTATTTAGACTTCCAACAAACCTACGTGGAGCCTATGATTGGATTTGGTTTAGACTTTGCTTCAAATCTTAAAAGTGGCACCAACCACATGGGGTCACTGCAGTGGAAAGGTGTCAAATTTTTATATTGTACTATAGAGAGCATCAACCTAACAATTTCTGCAGTACCATCTAAATAGTACTTGGCTAATTGGTGAAAATAATCTTTCTGCTACCAGTCCCTAGTTTACTACCGTTGAAATGCAAATATGCACTTGATGAGAGTTTGGAATTCATACTATATGCTATTTGAAGTACCTTAATACCAAATTACCAATCTTACACCACCTATAGTTTTAACCAACGGTGCGTTTTAGCAACATTGAATGACTGTGATACTGGGGTAGCATAAAATGTATCAATCAAACTCTTCCCAATATAAAGTTGTGTCTATCAAACCACTTTCCGTTGCCTACAAAAACTATCCCAAGAACAAATAGGTATAAAATGACTGCTTGCAACAAAAATAGTACCCAACATATTCAATATAACATTATTTTTTAAATAGAAGGTAATAATGAACCCGAGAGTAAGTATTACCTTGATCGTTACTTCAACGGCTTTTAATCTTTAGTGCATGCTTCGAATAACCATTCTCTCTTGCTAGATCAACAAGCTTCTCAGCTTCATCCGCCGTCGACTGTGTAACCAATTTATCCACAATGTTTTGGAGCAGATTTGCTTCGACCAGCTTTCTTCTACTCATATTTTCATTACACAGCCTCAGAGCAAGATCAAGCTCTCTTGCCTCACAAAGAAAAGGGATTAAAATAGAAAATGTTGTTTTATTAGGAGAACAGCCGTTAGTAGTCAAATTAACGTATATCTTTTTTGCCTTATCTAAATTTCCATCTTTGCAGTATCCTTTGATTAAAGCATAGAAAGTGAAAATATCCGTTAGTTGTCAAATTAAAGCATTGAAAGGACGGAGAAGAATTCGATCGCGGCGGAGATGAACGAGGCGAGGGTGTATGGGGCGGCGGCGGAGAAGGAGCCGGCGAGCTTGACGTAAACTGGGACGGAGACGTGGAGCTTGAAAGCCGGGTCTAGTGTTCGGGAGAGGGACTTTTTGAGGGAGGAGGGGAGAGTGAGGAAGGAGTCGTTGGCGTTGAGGGGATCGGAGAGGGGGAGGGAGGAGAGGAAGGTGTCCAGGCCTGGAAGTGGCGAGGCGGAGATTAGATTTAGGGTTTGGAAGAGGAGAAGAATGAGAATTAGGATTTCGGACATGATTTACGAATTAGTCAGGAATTATTGGGGTTCGCGGGAAAAGATGGGGCGGCTGAAATGGATTTGGGGGAAAAGTGGTGTGCCTATGGTGTCGGTTTTTGGACAACCGATGCTATTGTATTTAATTGTGTCGGTTGTTCAAACAACCGACACGAGTAAATCTATTGCTTCCCTTCAATTGTGTCGGTTTCTTAAGAACAACAGATGCAAATTACATTTTTAACATTTTCTTCTTACCCCATAAGTCAATAGCTTCGGTTGTTAATAAACAACCGACACAAATTACACTATTTGTGTCGGTTTTATGGACAACCGACACAAATAAGGCGAAGCAACTAATCTGTTTTGTACTAGTGATATATACTCAAGGAGATCTTACAATGTTTTATCTAAGACTCTTAATACACTAGAATAACCTTACTAATCATAGTATGATCCAAAGGTCTTTGTTTGTCTTTGAGCCCCAATATCTTTGAGCATGATGATCTCTTGTAGTATATACCTATAATCTTAATAAGACATATAATATATATGATTGTATAGTTGTTGTCATTGAAACCATAAAATCTAGGTTCTAATAGATTTATAGTTGAAAGTCGCCAAAAATCCCTCCACGACGTTCCTAGCCATGTTCTCCACGTTCATGGGGAGAAGTGCTTGGAAGATCGTAGCCACATCAGTAATAATCGGGGATCGGTATCGATCCATAGTTGGGGATAGGTACCTATCCATAAGATAGCTTGATGGATTTTCCTCTTGCCTTGAATAGGTGTGAATTGTTTGCGCCTTCATGCCTTCCATCTTAATTACTTTGCTAGAAACTTGTTTTTGGGTGAATTGCTTAGATCGGTGGTGGAACGGAGTTCCAGGCTTCAAGTATTAGGGATGCTTAATGGTTATTGCATGTGAATAGTCCATTAAAGCTTGAAATATGTTGCAATCACCGTGGGTTGGAGCTAGATGGGTTGATGGGCGATTAAAGTGAAGTTGTAGGTTCGGTACTAAACCTCGAATGGGGTTCGGTACCAAACCTCGATTCTTCCATTTTATCGCTTCTTGATATTGGTTTGTGGATGCATGTGGCATTGGCCTTCAGTTGGAAGCTAGCTGCTGTGCTTTAGGCCTGTAATCCTGGTCATGCTTGCCTTTTGGATTCACTAGTTATCTCTCTGAGCTTTCTACCTCAATAAGTTTCCAATTCCACTAATAGTTTCGCCAAAATACAGCCTAGTCAAATGGTTGGATAACAGTTTGCATGTAAACTAATTTTTAATTTTAATTCTTTTTATAAATCTAAAATTCAAATTTAAAAGGATTGAATTTTAAGAATTAATATTTGTAAATAAAACTATTTTTTATTTTGCTACGGCCACTAGTGATAATTCAAAAATATTTTTTTAATCAAAATTAGAGGACCTTGCATTTTGAAAAATTAAAACATGTTTAAAATTAAAATTGACAATTGATTTTAAATAAATATATATTATTTTTTAGCACAAACAATAGATAACAAAATTAATTTTTATTACGTTTTTAGTATGGAAATCATTATGTATATATGTGTATGTGTGTATAACATATACAAAAATTAGTTTTTTTAATAATGGAAAAAAAATAGAGATGTATTGTTTTTTAATTAATAAAATCGAAACATACACACATGCACACATATATATAGTTTCGATAATTATATATTTGTATATATAAAAAAAACTATTCGGATCAAAATATATTTTAACTACCAAAAATAATTTATGTATAAAATTATGTAAATATCACATATAAAAAATAAATAAATATAATGCGCTTAATATTAATAATTAATTATTATTATTAATATATATATACACTTTCGAATTTCTTTTATTACCCGAATATAACATAGGTGATTGATTCGAGAAAGTATAAACATGGATTTATATAAATATATTCAAATATACATTAAATCAAAACTAATACCTTTAATTGTTGATAGCTTGCCTAAAGCCGAACATTTTCTTACTGAAATTTCCTCTTTGAACCTTTTGTTCTCCTTCTCAGTTTTAGTTTACAAGGCTAACTCCTTAGCTCCACTAATGAGGGATAAAGATCTATTAGAAAGTATAAAGAAAAAAAGAGTGGAGGCTATTCTATTTGTCGCCAAGGAGATACATATACATCTTCTCCTTTTCTTTTAACCCTAATGGACTAGGCATCAACCTCCTCATTCAAATAATTGCCGGCCTTAGCATTGGACCAAGCATGGTCAAAGGCCATTTGACTCATGTTTGAATCATTCTTATAACTGTTTAATTATGTCTCCTTGTGAAGAGTTAGAGGTATGCCCTAGGGGTAATTCCGTAGTTTGCTGTAAATTGTTAACTCTGTAATAAAATATCATTGGAAATAAAATGTGTTTGTCTTCTATTATATTAATTAGTTATTTAATTTAGTATATTTAATAGAAAATCCATAAATGGTATGTTTTGCGATAGTAATTACAATACGTTGAAATTTTGAGAAATTTATCAAAATAAAAGTAAATATATGGTTTTAAATATTCCTAATCAAGATGAATCGAAACTGGATATCGATACATACATTGAGACTATAGTGCGTAACACTCTCTAAATGTTTGGTAGTGTATTGCTCATGGCTACTGGAGGCACCAATAAGTTACGTACTGATAGTTATTGGATAACTATGGAATGATTAACTCGATAGTCTTCTATTGGTTAATATAATTAAGGTTAAACGGGGAATATCAAAGTGTAATCAAAAATATTACACAGTTCTCTCGACCTGAGAATATTGTTGAACTTCAATGTAAACACTCCACTTTGTTTATAGTTAAATCATAGAACAACTTTCACCAAATGGATATAGTTGAGTTTTAGTTGACGCATTGTAGGTGAAACACTATTCAACAGAAAATTCATCTCCTCGATTGTATGAGGTTAGTATCACGATCAACTGTAGTCAACTCAAAGTCAAAGTCTCTGGCTAAAACAATTTGGTTACTAATAATTATTATCATTAAACCAAGGATTGCGTGTTTGGATTATATAAGTTGAATATGGATGGTATTGGAATTTTGTCCATAACCAAATTCCATAAGTCCTAATGTGATATGGTTTGACGAAGAGAATTGGTGTAAATAATCGTCATTACTGGAGACCACTTAAAGTACTAAAATTAGATTTTTACCAAAATTGTATAAGCAATAAATTCGACCAAATTGTCACCCTACTAGCTTAGATGACACATGAAAATTAATATTCGAATTGTTCAATATTAATCGTTGACTGAATTTACACCGATAAGTCGCACAACTGCAATGTTGAATACTCCGAATATCACTTAATTTAATTAAATTATAATTGTAATAAATTAGCTAAATTAATATTTATTAAATATTAATTATAAAATTTTATTTGATTTATTTGAAATATAATTTAATATAGTCCATATATAAAAGTTATATGTATCTATGTATATATGTATATATCGATATATGATATCGATATAGATTTAAATTGGATTTAAAATGTGCAAATATTGATTGGCTTTGAAATGTGTGTAGGCCCATTGGCCTACTAGTATTGTCGGCTATGATACGAAGGGGAGGAGGTGTGATATTTTATTTGAAAATATAGGTTTGAGTTGGTTTAAAAGAAGAGGTAATGTGAGATCTAGATCTCCTCTTTTCTCTCATTTTCGATTCCTATATAAGCTCAACACCTCCCTCATTTTCTACTTCACTCTCTTTCCTCCATCTACCCTAGTCTTGGTTGCAGTTTATGCCCTCCTCTCCTCTACATTTCTAATCCAAATACAAATCAAATATAATTTAAGGGTGGTGATCTCTTCAGTTAGTAGCTTTTCTGGAAGAGATTGAATCTGATTCAAGGAGCTTTTCTGATTCAAAATTGAAGTTGTTATATCAAGGCCATAGTTTAGATAACATCTGATTTATATCTTTTTATTTATATATTCATTTATGCCATTGTATATGTATAGATTACATATTATCATGAATTTATATATTTGTTTGCTATCAAATAAACATACACATGTATTCTTACTCTTTTTTATATATGTTCATTTTTATTATTATCCATATAAATAAAATATAAAAGTCAAAAGTAATAGTAATTTTAGAATAATTATAAATTAGAATTTGTATTCTAAATTGTTGTTATATGTACTCTTTATATATAAACATTTATTTAATAAATTTTGTACACACACACACTAATATATATATATATTATAACAAACGAGATTTTCGACGCTTGAAAATCGACACTAATACGTTCATTGTACTATGTGTCGAGCATTTAAGTGTCGAAAACACCAATCGTTAAGGGTAAAAAAAGAAAGAAGACAAGAAGAAACTAAACAATCACAGAATCTCACAACGGAACGGAGCAATATATAATATACAACGGATCATTACAAAAGAAAAACTGTAATATACATGTAGTCACCAATCAGAGTACACAAATCACCAATCATCAGCTTGGATAGTTATAACAACATGTCCTCATAAATACTGATAATTCTAAACAACCAATGCAGCAGAAATAAACAAGTATGGGAATATGCCTTGAAGACCTCCAGCTCATCTTCTAAAGCTCCAAAGCATCCAATATGAATCTGTAAATATGCTCGGTCTAACCTAGGCATTGAAAGGGAATAACGCTCGGATCAGTCTGGTAAATCAGCGTGAGAAAACACATCTCAGTTGGATTTTAATGTTATAAAGACCTTTTAAGATAAAGGTATCTCGTAAGACCACGCTATACATAAACACAGACTGGTTTTTACCTTATGATAACTAAACCATTTTATATAGAAAATCCAGTGATATTATAATAATGTCTAAGGATGAAAATAATAATAATCAAGTAGGTGTGATGCTCGTGAGTGTACATCACAACAATACTATGTATATACCCAAAAATCGTTAAGGCGCATTCGCTAATAGTGTAGGATTTCCATGGAGGTGCCCTCGGTAATTCGAGAACGGTCCTCCTGCACGAGGATCACAGTTATCCTTCCGAAGCAACAATACACCCCAAGTGATGTACCATAGGAAAAACATACTTGGTCTCGCTAAGACCGAGTGCATCGCTCCATGCATGCATAACAACTAAAGGTAACATCTAGGTGGAGGCGACTACACCCTATAGGTTTGCCAAACCTACTGGCCATGCCTCATGTCTCTAGTTTTAGTCATTACCGCTGATGAGGCTACGTCCGGCATTCTAGCTCTTGCACCGCCACCTAAATTAGATTATGGAATCCCACATGGATTACCATAGCTCAATAAATCTTATAATCATACATGAATTCCCACATCTCAATAGATCTTTGAATCACACATGGATTACCACACCCCAACGGGTCTCGGAACCACAAATGAATTCCAACATCTTAATATATCATGAAACTCCTCCATAGAATCGTATATGGTTTTGGAGTGGTTACGGTTCCGAGTCATCTCTTATGAGTACACTCTTCCCGCTTCCCGGGCGCTCCAAAAACCAATCGCTGATTTTCTGGAATGCTCAATACCGGTTCTTTAGGAAATAATCAGACAATACATAAGAGCGAGGATCACTTCCTAACCGTTTATGTGGATGGATCTCCTCATCATTTGTATTAGAAGAACAAAACAAGTTTATATGTACATTATAGCACCACTGACGGTAACTATACAATATAATTCCCGTGTTTCTCCTAGATATTTCCAAAGTTAAAATCCTTCGGTGTTACATAGGGAATATTTCCGTATCACCAAAATTAAGAAGGATTACATATTTAGGCCAAGATTTGATAGTCGGTTATTTCACTATTAAATAATAATCATTCCAAACAGAGATCACATTTCTAGTAGTAACCACTAAGCCTCTTAGATTAATCTTCCATTTACTTAAAATCACCTTCCAAATATTTATTAAAATATTCATATACTTATCTCATTGATATAAGCATATTCACAAACCATTTCCTTCCAAACTAGGAAACCCTTATTACACACTTATAAAATGGTATGAGTATAATTTCAAAACATTTAGAAAGGTTTTCTATTTCCAAAATCATATTAAATGATTTAATCCAAATGTCATAAAAAATGGAGGTTTTAGTACCCATTACACTATTCCTTTCCATAAATCTCTTTATTTTATAACTACCTCCTTTAAAATTCCAAATCCATTATAAAAGAATCTATAAATCTTTAAGTTTATTTATAAAACCCCTTTATAAATTTCCAAAATTATTTGTAGAATTTCTTTAATAAATCTCAAGATCTGTTTTTAATCTATAAAACTCTTTTCATAAATTTTCCTTATTTAAACAAAAATCCCTTTAAATAATTTATTATTTTTATTAAATATAAGTATAACATTAACATCAATAAAATAAACTTTAAATCCTTTAAGAATAAAAATAAACTTTAAAACATTATTAATATAGAATAAAAATCAAACTTTTAAACCTTCCAATAATATAAAAATAATTAACCTTTAAAACATTTTTATTAACCTAATGTAATAGAAAAACTTTAAACAATATTATTAATGAAATAATTATCTAGCTTTTAAATAACTAATAATAAAATAATTTATTATCTTCAAACAACCTTACTAAGTAGTGAATTATCTTTAAATAACATTAATAAGATAGTTTATTTATTTTAAATTATTTTAAATATATTAATTAACTTACTAAAGAAATAATTTTACAAAAGAATTTTGAAAAATAATATTTAAATAAAACACTTTGGATATATATATAATAATTAAGTAAAACGTTTTACTTCAAATTATAAAATTTGTAGTTAATCAAAACTCAAAACTTTCCAAATTTAGAAAGAGGCATAACTATCCCAATGGTACTTAACAAGTTACCATTAAATTCAATTTAACTTCTCAAATTAAATTACCAGTATATACATAACAAACATATATGTAAACCAATTTCATAATTAACAATCGATTGTTAAAACATCACTTATCCAGTATAAATCAACTGGCACTTTAAATAAAAGTCTAAATCAACATAATAGCAGAACGGGGATTTATTTTGGTAAACAAATGTCATTCAAAATAAACTCTTATGTTAATCATTAGACGGTGTTTATTTGGCCAAATAAATAACACCAAACTAGTGTGCTTAAATTAACTACGTTATCATTCAAATAACATAATTATATTAAATCAGTTTTATTTATCACTTTATATAAACTATCCAATTTCAAAAGTGATAATTTATCCAAACTAAAACAACTAGCAGATAAAACATCCAAACATGCAATAAATGATTTTTATCTACTAAACCATCAGTGATTAACCAAAAAGGTGAGTTTTAACTCACCAGATTCCAGTTGTCGCCAAAGCATTTCAGTTCTATCTAAAATCGAACAACGTAGCTATAACGACCCAGAATTTTGAGTTTTGAAATTGGAATATTTAATTGATTTTGAATATTGAAAAGTTAATTTTATATATTTAATAGGTTGAATTTCAAATATAATAATTTATTGATAATAAATTGTTGTATTTAAATAATTGAAATCGTTCAATAATTAAATCTTGGATTATTAGTTGGATAAAAATGGTTTAAAGGCTTATTAAATTTATATTAATAAGAATAAAGATAAATAAAATTTTGAATTGAATTTAAAAGTGATTTACTCGATTTTAAAAGTACCCCGTTTAAATTAACGAGTAAAAATAGCTTTCTGGGGCACAGTCTCAGAATTTGACGAAATCAGTGTCGTTGGATCCGTAATAGTGTATTATTATCGAATTTCAAATTTCGTAGCGTTTAGAGTTACCGTTTGGTCGTACGAAATAGAAACGCATTGAAATTTTTATCGGAAATTAAATATTTTTATTGGGTTCAAAAAGCTATCTTCCACATACGATCGAATTAGGACTCGAGACTTGTTCCATTGTGATCGAAATAGGGATATAACATTAGGAACGTCTGGCGGCACGCCTCGATTGGAGTCCGTAAATTGCAGCTTGATATTTTGAAAATTTAAATTTTATATATATATATATATATATGTATGTATGTATGTATATGTATATGTTGATTTGACCACAGCCTCCAACCTTTCATTTCAGCCACTCTATTTAAATTCTAGCCCACCCTATTATCTGAAACAAGCCACCCTATCTCCTCTCCCTCTTTTATTTAAATGCAGATTAATAAAGGGTTGTTAAAAAAAAGGAAAAACTTAAAAATCAAATTCATTTGAAATACAAATCTATAAATCACGAGACAAGTTTTAAAATTCATGTTTGATGGAGGACTATGCACATTAGAGGTTTGGTGATGTTCGAGCATGTCTTGGAGCATGCGACAGTGAGTGACGTGAGTGATGTTGGCTAGGGTTTCGATCTGCTCGTGTTTGGAGCAGTATTTCGTGAAATGGAGGATGTAATTGAAGTCGTGATGGTATGGGGAGTTGGCGGCCAAATTTTGGTAGGTCGCGATCAAGTATAGGGATGCGCGACAATTTGGGCCGCGTACAAGTTGAAATGTCGTGATTCGACGTGATGGTTCAGAGGAGGAGGCGAGTTGACGAGGAGGTGGAGATCGTTGAGGCAGTCGTGATGGTGTGGTGGGATTGGCCGATGGTGGCTTCGGTGGTTCAAGCACATGCACGATCGTGCCGTGTATATGGTTACTAGAGTCGCAAAAGAAAAAGGGAGAAGAAGAAGAAGCAACAGTATTGGGTCGAGTTGTTTTAGTATGTGCCGGCTGTTAAAATAAAAATAAAATAAAATAAAAGAGAGAATAAATAGAAGCGGGCAGGGTTTTTTGGTTTTTGGGCCGGGCTGTGTGCAAGAAAGGAGAGGAGAAAAAGCAAAGAAAAGGAAGATGGGGGTGGGCTGAGTGTAGCAGGCTGGGCCTTCCTTTTGGAGGGTAAACCAAAAATTTAGTTTATAATTAAGTTAATTATTTTTTCTAAGTATAGTTATATTAAATATTGTGTAATTTTTGCATACGAGGTTCGTTTCAAACGAAACAAATTGCATTGGATCCATATCGACGAAAGCTACGTCTTGGAGTTGGCTTGAGAGTTATTTGAAGTTGAAAAAATTTTCAGTTTCAAATAAATCGCGAGAGTTTAATACGCTCACGACGAACTAAATATGTTTATGTTAGTTAAATTTATATCGTGAAGTGATTTAAATTTATTAACTGCTGTTGAGTAAATTTAATTGACATTTAAATTGATATGAATTAAAATGATAGGAATTTGAATTGACAGTTCAAATTGAAATGGGAATTTAATTGTTAGTTAAACTCCTGATTATTGATGACTAGTTAATTGATGTGATGTTTTGACTGTTTGGATGTTTGATTGTGATGGATGTTATTGATTGATATTTGAATGATTTGGATGTTTATTTAATTTATATGTGTCCTGTTATCACCGTGTAATTTATTTACAGTATATAAAACTATAAATCGAATTATTTTGAATAAATTAAGAAATAAGTTGAAATGATATATACCTATGACATTTATTTGGATTGAAATGATATATCCATCCCTGAAAGTAAATCGAAAAAATTATTAACTTGGCCATAGGATAGAAAATTATATACGGACAACGGATTGGTTAAATTAAATGATTTTAAAATTTGTGATTTGAAATTATTTAAATGATTTTGATTTTAAGAAATAAGAACGAATTTATAGAAATGGAATCATTTTTGAACTCGAGCGTGAAATGTTAAAAATGAACTTGTCAACCGGAATTGTTTAAAGAACCGGGTTTGAAATTTTGAAGTTATAATTGAGAAACCACTTGAATTCTGGAAATTTATTTGTTTTAAAAAAGATTTGAGCTCTTACTCAAACCTTGAAATAAATCCAAGTAAAAGTAATTTAAATGGATATTTCGAAATTTGGGCTCGGAATTGAATTATTTTAAAGATTTGGATTTTTAAATTGAATATTGAAGTTAAATTTAATTTAAGTGATTTAAATCGATATTTTGAAAATCGAACTCGAATTTATATAAATCTTTAAATTTGAGGATTGAATTGAAATTAATTGGAACTGAAATCGAAATTCAATTAATTTGGAATCGAAATCGAAATTTATTTGAATTAAAATTGGAATTGAAGTTAATTCGAATTGAAATTGGAATTGAATCGATTTAAATGGAAATGGTTATTGAATTGTTTTGAATTGGAAAGTTTGGAATTGGATCAGTTTGACTTTGAAACTATTTTCAAATAAATTATTTTAATATAAACTATTTAAATCTTCTTTTGAAATATTCAAATTAATTTGATTTTCCAAGCTATTTACTATATAAACCATTTTAATACTCAAACTATTTTCTATTAAACTATTTAAACTATTTTAAAACTATTCAAACTAATTTCTAAAATTTCAAACTGTTCAAGGCTGGAATGTTATATTTAAATCATTGATTTAAATACGAATTGGGTTAAAAAGAAGTTATAACCTAAATTGAAATTCGAATAATTGTGGAAGCGAAACCGAGATACTGGGGCGAAAATGATTTTGAGTGAAATAGTATTTTTTGAGTAAATACGATGATTTCGAAATGAAATTGATTTTGAAGCGAATATTATATTTTTATATTACGTAGAATTGTTTTCAAAATATAAAAGTACCAACCGGTGTGTAAAACGACGTTTGGTTGTTAAAGAGACTGGGGCCTCTTATTGGCATACTCTCTGTAAATATTGGAACCACTTTAACAACTGCGTACGCGGAGGAGACTCCAGAACGAAGTGGTTGGATTTGGCGACGATTGCTGGATTTGAAGAAAGAGAACGATGATGGATAGACCCCGGCACTTGTGCCAATTTTAAATGACTAAAACAGGATGGCCTGACAGGGCCAAGTGGGCTAATTACCCCTAGCGGACATCCGTTCTTCGATTTTCTTAGACTCGGTCCAGATTATTACTCTTGTTGTTGGTTTCGATTGGTGCACCTTGATTTGGGATAGCCTCTGTTTGACTCAATATGGGATGGATGGACGCGGTGGGCGGTCATGGCTATGATGCCTTACCACCAGCCTTGCTACCCGAACTGATAGTATCCTACCTTGGGCATTGCCTCATGTGCCTTGTCATACTTTTATCTCGATACGAGACCGCTACGATTTTTATTTAGTGTTGTCGTATCACGGCGCATCCCTATCCACCGACGGTTTACTGCTGTTTTATATGCAAATCGTACGACAATGCTTAAAAACGCGTTAAGGGGGATCAATGTAAAGCCTTAACGCTATTTTGATATTTATTTTATTGATTAGACATTATATATGTAGTGTATTCTACTACATATAAATATTTTGACAGATCCTTAAGAGATGGAAAATCTCGTAACATCTCTTGGGTTATTGCATGCATGTTATACACTGGATAGGAGATGTGAAACCCCGTAAACATCTCTGATGTCACGGCACTCATGTTATATGCGATATCGATTTGACTCACATAAGAATATTTTAGTCCTAAATCGAGTGTTTTTTCTTTCATTACGCTCGGGTCAGCCCTGAGTATTTCAGCGGACCGAAGATCATTTTTTGGAGGACGAAGACGAAGATATGGTATATTATTACTATTATAATTCCCTGCATCATGTTGTTCTGCTACATTATTTATTTATCCCTATTGTATATATAACTCCGATAAATGTAGTATATATTATAATCAAATGTATAATATGAACAGCTTCATGAACTGTTTATTTGGTTATTATATTTTATCGTTTCGCTGCGAGATTCTGTGTTTGTTTTCTTCTTCTTTTCTTATTTTTCTTAATTAACCCCATTGATTATTTATATTTCGGATTGTTTAAGTTGGACATGTGTGGATTATTGTCGATTTAAACCTTACGAAATGTGGACCGTCACAGTTGGTATCAGAGCTTTGGTTTAGCGATAACCTTAGCTTTGTGGGGTTTGACTCATTAGAGATAGGGTAGTAATACCCTAGAATGGGTTGTTGAGTGTGTATATATATAAATGAGAGAACGTACTTGTTAGTGAATATAAAATGTTTTATATTGTGTTGACTTATCGGTTGAGTGTTTATGAATTCTGGTCGGTACAGGAAGTACAACTGTATCGATAGGGGTTTCTAAACTCTTAAACAAGGTAAATTGACATAGTATTGTTTTGAAAAGAGGGTAAATGAAATAATTTTACCCAAACTATATTTTGATATGAAAGAAATAATTTCATGAAATTACTATAGTATAATTGGAATGTTTGGCTATTAATATTATAATCAAAACAAGATTATAAAAATTGAAATGGTTTATATAACCAAACAGAAATTGTATAAGTATGATTATACATATGAGTTGTAACTAAAAGTGGATTCAAACCATAATTTGGAAATTTAAGTCCCGGAAATTTTAGAAAATGCTTTAAATGAATTTGAACTAAGTGTTTGGGAATTTTAAAATCTTAGAGGTTTTGGAAATGTTTTCCAAAGTGATTTGTGAAGAATAATGGAGTATTATTTGGGAGATATTTCTGAATAGAAATTGTTTTAAAATGGGTTCTGGAAGTAAGAAAGCACCGAACTCATTTCAGTCGCTGGAAAATAATTCTGGTGATGACAACCGCATCACCAGTGTTCATTTTCGAGTTTCTAAGCGACGAATTGCTACCGTAGTGATTGGCTATGATTATTTGCTTTGGACTTGTTTAGTAAACAAGTTTTGTTTTAGAAATTCCAAAAAGGGAATTGTTTTAGGCAAAACCAAGTTGTTTTAAAAATTCCAAAAGTTTGATCTGATATACAAAAATGGATATATGTATATTTATGATTTCAAAATGATTTGAAATTAAACCGGGTGATTGAATTCTGGGATATCCATTTAAATGATTTGTGAAGTCAGGAGGAAATCACTTATTGAACATACAATTTGAAGTTGATATAGATAAGAAAGGAAAGTGTGAATTTTAATCCTGGAATTAAGGTTTAACTTCAGTAAGTTAAAATGAATAATATGGATTGAAAATTTAACCAAAGATAAGTTAAATAAAAATTGAATTGGATTTGAATTGAATTAAATATAAAATTTGAAATGTAAAATGATTATATAACTATAAGTTATGATTATTCAATGAAATGGATACACTTAAGCTATAAAGTGATATATATATAACCCAGAGTAATGATTATAAGATGTGAATGGACTCAAGTAAGCAATATGAGGTTTTAAGTAAATAAGTTCTTAAACTTATGAATTGAGAAATGCAATGGTAAAACCAAAAATGAAAAATAGTTTTGTATTATGATAAAGAATGGAAATTCAAAATTTTGAATTTTAAATGGAGGGTGAATTAGAATTGAGTAAATTGAATATAAACATGAATTGTGAAGTGATTATATAACTATATGTTATAAATATAGAAGGTGAGTAAGCTTAAGTGGAAATTCAGGGAATTGTGAGTAGATAAGTTTGTATAACTTATTAAACTGAGAAAGTGGAAAGGTATGACCAAGTTAAAATGGTTAAGTATTTGATAACAAGAAATGGATTCAATTTAAGAATAAATGAATTGAATATGATTTTGGAGTATGGATTTGATAAGAGTGGGTATGAACTTAAGTTATAAAGTTGAATATGAACTTAAGTAGCGGTATGGAATGTTTATAATAAACTTAAGAAATAATTTTTTGAATGGTTTATAAATAAATTAGCATGGAATGAAATGCCATTCACTATAAAAAGAAGTGAATGTAAGTAAATAAGGGAATGTGAAATCAAGCGATGTGAATAGTGATTGTGAGTAAGTGAATATAGATGGAATGAATGTGAATAAAAAAGGAATTGGGTGTCGATAAGAATCAATTGGAATAAATACGTAAGTTGTACGTATATTATTTTATTCGTATAACGGTTTGATCCAGATTCGAGCACAGAATTTTAAGATAATTTATATCGATCCGGGTTAGGATTTTTCACTCGATTCTCGACGGCGAACACTGGATATGGATTTTTGATTGATTCTGGGATTCTCTATCATAGTATATGGCTATGCAAGGAGAATGACGGTTTCTAATCAAGGAACCAGATCTGAGTCCGCACTAGAGAGTCGTGTGAACGATACTAGTTCGGAAGAGAAATTGTGTGATCGAACGAGCGATCACATTTGATATTGCGTACGGATGGTATATGTACATCGTACGGGCTTAAGTAAAGATAATATTGGAAATTGAAAATGAAAATGATATAATTTTGAATATATGTTTGGAAATCATTGGTAAATAAGATGTAGGTATTTAAAAGCAAGAGCTAAATTGATGCCTTTGATTTCATAAATAAAATTGGATTGTCTGACAAAAAGGTACATGTTTAAATTGTTGTTTGATTTCATGATTTTACGATTGAACCACTTGGCTTTTGTTTTCTTTATTGGTTTGGGCCCGTAGTGGCGATTTGTAGTTGTTCGGATCTAGCTGCGCAAAGGAGACGTTGGCGAAATTTTTAGAAAATTTAAAGAGCTAGAAATTTTGAAGAAAATTTTGATAACTGAAACTGATTTTTAAGTTGTGACCTGAAATGATTGAATAGATAATATTAGTTGGAGTCTATGGATGAATTTGGAAATTAGTAAAAGTGATAATGTGGTTTCAACAAATTGATTTTGGAAAGTTGTTTTAACTAGTTGGATTTTGGGAAAGTTAATGGGTTTTGGGCCATTCTTCTTACCTTGGCAATTTCGGGGATGAAATTCTTTTAAGGGGAGAGGGATGTAACGACCCAGAATTTTGATTGTTTGAAATTGGAATATTTAATTGATTCTGAATATTGAAAAGTTAATTTTATAGATTTAATAGGTTGAATTTCAAATATAATAATTTATTGATAATAAATTGCTGTATTTAAATAATTGAAATCGATCAATAATTAAATCTTGGATTTTTTGTTGGATAAAAATGGTTTAAAGGCTTATTAAATTTATATTAATAAGAATGAAGATTTTTATCCCGCCTTTTGGCAAGGCCATGGTACCAAGGACTTGGTTGGAAACCAATGACAACTCGACTCGAAGATTAGTTACACACAGGTTCACTATGGATACTGGCAAATTTGGTCCCAGTTCGGATCGAGCTACAATTAGCATGGTATGGCAAGCAAAGCTATGGAAGGCAGAATTTTAAGTTTCGGGTCAATCGGAGTTCGTATGCTCAAGACATGGATCGATCAAGTTTCATGAGAGGCAAGTTTAATACGTATCCATACAGTTCGTATCCATCACCTTGCAATAGCCCTATTTGTATCCATCAAGGCCCTTCACTTCATGTCCATCGGGTTCGTATCCACCAAACCTTCCATTCACTTCATATCGATCCTTTGCATCCATCCAATTCGTATCGATCAACTAACAGATCAATGTGAAAGCCAACGCTTTCCATCGATACGAAGCAGGCATAATCATCGATACGAAGGGTAATCCCCGAGATCGATACGAAGAAGGCATGGTCAAGTGGAAGAAGCGGTCATGCGACATAAAAAGTGGATCTCTCTGGAACTATCGCTCCACGTTATCTGATCGATACGCACAAGATCGATCCGAAGTTGATCGATACAAAGGTATCGATACGTACAGTTCAGCCAACCTACAATGTGAATCTTGGATCGATCATAACTCAAAATCTACCAGCCCAAATGATACCAAATTTTCACAGGAGCTTGCTTACCACCTCAAGAATGTCTCTGATCGAAATCAGCACAACGAGAGCAAATCTTGATGGATATAAATGGAATGGGGATCGATCCCAATCAATCTCAAATGACCCTGATCGATCTGGTAGGCCCACCCACGTGTGAGAAGGAGTATTCTGAGTTCAAAGGTAGATATTTCAGACCTACGCCTATAAATAGCACCCTAATGCCAACAGAAAATGGACTTTTGACTCCAGTACGCCGTTACTCTACCGGAGATCCATTGTAACTTGAGTGTTTGAGTTATTCTCTGTTGTGACAAGTTAGTAACCATCAATAAAACAACAAATCATTCAAAGTGTGGATCTAGGCTACAACGCCGAACCACTATAAATCCCTGTTTTTTTCTATTTATGTTTGCTTGAACTGGCGTGTTTGTTAGATTAGCCTATTTTTACATTTAAATTCTTCATTTTAATCTCTTCAAATACGCTTGAAGAGTGTTGTGCCCAATTTTGGTACAAACACTTTGGTGCTTTCACCGAGAAAACCCTGTTTTCTCCTGCTTTGTGGATCCTATGCTATCGTTGGGTTGTTAAAATCTAAGGAGAAGATCCGGATCTTTCATCTAGTAGTTCATTCCATTCTATTCAGATTCCACTAGATCTAGGAAAGAGTTGCATCACTCAACATGGTTACTACTAGAACTGCTTCAACTGCTACAGATCCAGAAGGAAGGGATAGGCAAAATCCCACGCAACTAGCCACAGCAAGCCAAGCCTCAGCCGGAGCTCCAGATCCATAAGGTCCTGTCACTAGGGAGGAGTTCCAGATCTTAATGTAAGAGCTAACTCAAAGCCGTCAGCAGCTCACTTAGCAGACCTGTGCCAATACGAAGCTAGCGAACCAACTAAACGAAGAAAGACGAAAGAGATCTAGAAGGGATCTTACTTCTTACTCATCAACCGAAAGCTTGGCTTCCTCTGATTTCAATCATAGATCTACATGCCAACAGCTGGATGGAAACTACGCATAAGCCTCCGGGCATCAGCGTGGTGTGAATCTTAGACAAGCCGAGGCTGGTCCTTCTATAGGACACCAAGCTAGGCCCCCTTTCCAAGGAGGGGCACTTCCTTACCACGCTATGGATGAGCATGCAGTTGCTGCTGCTATAGACTTCGAAGCTGAGATTCAGAACCAAGCGGATCTGACCCTTCGTCAACACATCTATGCTCATGAACCTTACGTTCCTAAAGATCAGGAGCCAAGGAGGCGAGGAAAGGACTGTCGATAGCGCCCGGACTATCCCCATAATATGGAACCCGACCATGCCTTGGCCTCGAATGTCCAAATGCCTGACATTCCAACCATGATCCGCCAAATGATCCATGAAAGTCAAAGTCTTACCAATGAAGATTGGGAAATCTCCCGAAGTCATACTCCGTTCACAAACGATATTCTTTATGCTGAGCTACCTCGTTGATTTAGGATGCCTACCTTGCCTGTGTATGAAGGAAGTTCGGATCCTAACCAGCATATATCAAAGTATGAATGGCTCATAAACGCCGCTCGAGCTGACGATGCGGTTAAGTGTAGGAGTTTCCCTATTTCCTTAGGAGGTATCGCAACTATGTGGTTCACTCGTTTACTACCCAGATCCATTTCGAGTTTCGATCAGTTGGCTACAAAGTTTGTTAAATAATTCTATATGCATGTTACAAGGCCAAAGAATGTCAACACCTTGTCCAATGTTACCCAAGCTCCAAGAGAGACGCTTAGACGTTATCTGGAAAGGTTGCATGCTGCCTGTGCTGAGGTCAGCAACCCGAATGACAAACTTTGTACGCCATCGTTGTAGTTGACTACTTTACCAAATGGGTGGAAGTCGAGCCCCTTGCTACTATCACGAGGAAGAAAGTAAACAACTTTGTTGTACGAAACATTATCTGTCGTTTTGGCCTCCTGCAAAAAATTATCACTGACAACGGAGTCCAATTCGATAGTATCGAGTTCAAGAATTTCTGTCAACGCTATCGCATCCAAAAGAAGTTCTCAGCAGTAGCCCACCCTCAAGCGAATGGGAAAGTCGAAGCAGTCAACAAAGTTATCAAGTCCATTCTAAAGAAACGACTAGAGAAGGCCGAAGGCAAGTGGGTCGATGAACTTCCTATGGCCTTATGGGTATATCGAACTACCCACAAGTCCGCGACCGGCCACACTCCGTTTGCACTTTCCTATGACTCCGAAGCCATTTTTCCAGTTGAACTAGAAGTACCTTCTCACCGTGTGACCTATTATGATCCAAAGACAAATGCCATTCTACTTACAGAGTCTCTAGATTTACTGGATGAGAAGCGTGAAGAGGTTGATTTGAGGGTAGCCGCACACCGCAGTCGAGTCGCCCGATTATACATCGCTAAGGTCCGACCTAGAACCTTCGAAGTTGGCGATCTTGTACTTAATAGAATTTATCCGGTCCCTTCACATATGAAACCGACATGGGAAGGACCATATGTCATTGAGAGGAGACTTGGAGATGGCACGTTCAAACAATTAACTATTGACGGCCTCACTTTACCCAGAGCATGGAACAGCGAGAGTCTCCGTCGCTATTACACATAACTGGCTTTTGTTAATTTTAGTCTGCTTTTCCTTTGAAATTTGTTTATGCATTTTTTGAATTTGAACTTGTAATAAGGCAACTGACTTTTCCATGCTTTCTTATTCCAGCAATAAAATGCAGACTCATCAAGCCAGAGTAGCGATCTTGAAATACGTCATGCGACCATCACGATGCACAAAGAGCTAAGTCCCATCCCACGGTGGGACTCATTCAAATAGGGATTGATCGTGATCCGACCGATCACTCGCTAAGTGAAACCCTGAGCTCAAGGGCAAACCACACTAAAGTAAAAAAGGATTGAAACATGATAATCCCCCAACGAGCTCCAGTTCCCAGAGTGTGAACTGGAGTACAAATTCCAAATCCAAGATCGAGGAGGATGGACCCGTCTATCCATGACTTTGCTTGCCAAATCAAGGTGGATTTGATTCGATTATCCACAACCTTGACCAACTTCTTGTTCCCAGAGTGCGAATGAGATCCAAATACCTATACAGATGCGATTGACCATATGTTGACTAACTCCAGATTCCCGAAGTGCGAACTGGAGTATAAACATAATCGAGTGTGACTGACTACCCACCAACTGACTCTGGTCCCAAGAGCGCAGACTGGAGTATAAACACTAAATGGGTGTGACCGACCACCCATCAACCAACTCTAGATTCCCGAAGTGTGAACTAGAGTATAAACACCAACTAACTCCGATCCCGAGAGCACGGACTGGAATATAAACATTAAACGGGTGTGACCGATCACCTGCAAAACAAATTATGTCCCCGAAGTGGGGACGCAATCCTTAACACTAACTGGGCGTGATTGACCGTCCATCAACTGACTCTGGCCCCGAGAGCGCGGACTAGAGTATAAGCATCAATCGGGTGTGACTGACCGCCCGTACATCAACTCATGTCCCCGAAGCACGGATATGATCCCAAGTATTAAGCGGGTGTGACCGACCGCCCGTAAATTATCTTATGTCCCCGGAGCGTGGATATGGTTCTAAATAATGAGCAGGCATAACCGACCGCCAGCATGCAAGTTCAATCCCCAGAGTGTGGATATCGATACAAGCAAATGAGCGAGTGTGATCCGACCACTCAAACTCATCTCCATTTAACTTTGTTCCGGCTAAGTTAAATTGAAATCAGTGAAGGTGGAAAACGATTGCCGACCAATTACTTCTATTTATCCCCAAGACTGGGGGCATAACTCAAGTACCAGCCACTGACCGAGACAGTGAAATTTTGAAATTCGACTCGACGTTTGGTTATGACCCGAAGCCACGACTTTGGGACTTAACGACCGGACTCAAGTTCGACTCAGAGACTGAAGTATCACAAGTACATTGAATGGAAGTATGAATGCTGAAATACTTAAGTAAACAAACGCAGAGTTATGCTGGAAAAAAAATGAAGTTTTATTTCCAATCTTCTTTGAAAAAAGATAAGTACAAAAACTTATTCAAAAAATTCCTATAAACAGGGGCTGAACCTGCGTCTATACACGACCTGCCAAAGAAAAGGGAAGTCCTATTCCATCTATCTACCAAAAATAGGAAACAAAAGAGCAAGTCTACGCCTTTGACTTTTTCTTCTTCTTTGGCGTGGACCCGCTTGTACTACCACTCGATTGTCTCTTCGAGCCCTTGCCTCCCCGGCCTACGCAAGCTGGTTTGTCTTCGGCCGAGGGAATCGTAACAGCCTTCTCCTCAGAACTTACGGGGATCGGAATACCCTATGTGTGTGGAAATGGAGGAATGGTGGCACCCTCAACGCTGGAAGAATGAGGCGCGCTGGTGTCAATGATGGTGCCACCCGGAGAAACAATAAGCATAGGGATCGGGTCAGGACCCGCCATGCCACCACCGACATTGCTAGCTTGCTTGGCTTGCTCTATCTCGTCTTTAATTTTTGCCATTATCTCCTCAGCTCGATCTACACGAATCCCCATTGGCATGCTACTAGTCGGTCCCGAAGAGCTAGTAATCATCACGTCTTCATTAATGACAAAAGGCATTTCAGTGATCGGGTCTCTTTGATGACAGAGGAGTGATTCCATCATTTGTTCATCAAAAACGCATCTGCTTTCGTGCATCTCCCCGACCGATGCGGCAACCGATATAGTCGTTGCTTCTATCATTAGTGCCTCCTGCTCATAATGCATTCCTTGAGTTGCAGGAGGATCAAGTTATGCAACATCTATAGCTGAATAAAGATAGGAGAAAATATTAGTAACATCTTCTGACAATGCTCCTGCATTTAGACGAATGGAAGAAGTGTTCAGAGTACCTTCCTTAGATTGACTCACGTGTTTAGCCGATGTGCCTTCAGAACCAAGTTCATGTAACGGATATAGGCGCGGCCTATCGGGGTCGTACGTCGGAACAGCTGGAGGATCAATTGCAGAAGTAAGCTCAGGTTGGGTCGCTGCAGCCGATTCAGAACTTACTTCATGATGCTTGACTTCGAATCCTTCTCCAATGTCCGGATACATAGCGACGAGTTTTTGATTTTCGAGGGCGACAATGGTATCATGAAGAACCTTAGCCTCGTCTCCAACTAGTATATGATTTTCCAATTCGAATTCATTAATAGTTGAAGTGTTGCGGGCTATTTTCTCGTCTTCGACAAAGCGACTCCAAGCCATATATAAATGGAAGGGATAACCTTTGAGCCAGTTGAGATTATGATTCCTCAAAACATTGGCGTTATATGTAACCATAAGATCTTCGAATTCATCCTCCATCCTCACCTCCGTCGCTTTAACGTCACTTTCTATTCTGGCCTCGGCTTCCTGGGCCTTCAAGTTCGCTGCATCCCTTTCTTCCTTAAGCGACACTGTTTTCTCGCATGCCTCCTGAGCAGCTTTATTAGCATCATCCTTTTCCTTGACGACCTCAGCGAACTTCGCCTTTAACTCATTAAGCTCCTTCAGCACAACATCTCTTTTGGCCATAATAGTGGTGTTTCGATGGCCCATCTCCTCAACCAAGGAAAAATGCGTCTATCGCATCCTTTCCATAGACTGATTTGCCTCATCGGCTTTCCTATTGGCCTCTATTTCTGATTTCCTGGAAGATTCGGCCTCATTATTAAGCACTTGTACTATATCGTCCTTCTAAGCGAGATCTTTCTCCAGTTTCTCGATTGTTTTTGCCCGCTCAAAAGCCACCGTCGAAGCTTTCTCTGCTGTTTCCATCCACTCTTGGTACTGATTGTAAACATTGTGCACGTAATTATGTACCATCGTTTCCACATCATTGGGAATTCGCTTTAGATTTGGGGAAAAATGGAAGCCATTGAAGTAGATATTTGGGAAGTCAGTTTTTAACTTAGCAATTCTAATGGCTCCTTCCCCCGTAGTCTCCATAGCAGTCGATGCAGTGACAATGGGAGTTCCTACATCTATTATACGGCGTTGATCGCTGGATGTCGAAGTATGAGGAGGCACTACTTGGCGCACAGACTCAGAAGGTTGCCTGCCAGATCCTGATGGTTTCGAGGGACCTCTAGGTGGTGGAGATCGCGACCGGGAACGGCGCCTACTTTAATGCTGCCTCTCCCTCTCCCTTTCTCTTTCATAACGCTCCCATTCTTGGCTGGAGCAGCCGCGATCATGGTCTCTTTCAGACTCGTGCCTTTGGGATTTGGAATATGAGCTAGAAGAATGGAGCATGGAGCGAAGACTGCCGAGCATAGATCCCTTTCTCACCATCGTATCTATAAAATGAAAAGATAAACAGATTCAGTTATCTTCGAAAATTGAGAAACATGTGATTAGAAGTTGTGTGGTGCCGTGAAGTGTGTGTGGGCATGTGCAAACCCCCAACCAACCGGTTGTGGCAGCCGTGCTCGAAGGAGTTGGCTCCCCTATATCTAAAGCACTTTGAAGTCCCTCTAATCCAAGGTCTTGATATGAAGAAAAGTCGTCTGGAATGGGGATGTCCACCAATCCTTTCAAAGAACTCTCCATTCGCAGAGGAGAAGTCTCAGGACTTATAGCAGTTGTTACGGGTGGAGATATCACAACTATCTTGTGCCTCGTGGATTTGTAGGCAATAGTTTTGCCTTTTCTTTTCAACTTTGAAGATCGAAGACTCTGCGAAGGCACAGCTGCAGGCTCATCTCCAGCGGGCGCACACTCATCATCGCCCAGTTCAGTGATAACGACTCCAGGAGCTCTTCTCCCTCCATGCCTCACAGGAGCCATTCTAAGAACTCCTGTCGATCCAACGCTTTGGCCTCTTTCTACCAGCCATACGACAATCAAGTTTTCATCCGTGAGGACTCCATCAATTTCCCTGAACTCAACTGACACCGCTTGGAGAACCCTTACCACTTCTTTAAATTGGGCTCCTTTGGGCCGCGAAATCGAAGCTGCAAAAGTAACCAAGTATTAGATTCAGCATCAACTTGTATTATCCAGTCAATCGACAAAGAAGTTAGAACACTTACGTCTAACTAGCCACCGTTTGGCAAACCCCGGTGGACACCAAATGAAGAACCATTCGGTTTTGAAGTAGCTTAGTTTGCTCCATGAACCTGCCACTACTTGGCAATTTCTAACCGCTTCCAGGAAGGTGAAAGAAGGATTGTCCCCACAACTTTTGACGTTGAAAAGAAACCTGATCTCCTCGACAGTTGAAGGTCGAAAGAGATGCTCCATGGAGATGATAAATAGGGTATTGAGCAAAGCATACCCATTCGATGCAACTGGGACGGAGCAATCCTCAAGAAAAGCATCAATTCTTGAAGGAACTAATTGAAGGGAGGCAGTGTTCCAGCTAGACACATGAACCTATTGCAAGCAGTATACCCTTCTTGGGGATTATGGGCTCTGTCTTCCATGCCCGGTACCAAAACATCTTCTACAGATAGCCCATGCCTAAGACAGATTCTATCGAGCATATCTTCGGAGACTTTGGAACGGACATAATCCTGTGGATTCATAGTAAAAACTGCACCAGACATCTCGTCCATAGCGGGACTTATTACTTCAGCTGCAATCTTTGGCATTTCTATAACTGGAAGTGGAGGACTTTGGATATTCCATGGCGGAGCTTCCAGGATCCATAACTATTGAACTCAGTAAAAATCATCATTAGATGGCAATAAACCAGTGTTCCTCCGTGATTGTGAAGTGAGATATTGTGTTGTGCAGTGCTACATAATACTTTAAATTTCGTCAAGTCCGAAAGGTGTTAAAACAGCAAGACTTCGAGAATCAACCGGAGTGACCGTCATCGCTGACTGTCGCAACCATGCCATCCTGACCTTGGAGAACGATCCATGCTAGAGTTCGTAAAGTTTGTCAAGTTACAGTTCCATCGACGAGCTTCGAGGGATAGTCAAATATGCAGTTTAAAGGTTAAGTCCAAATATGCAAGGATGAAGCTCGTCGGAGTCAAATGTTCAAATATACAAAGTCTCGTATCCATCAAAGTTCGGACTTGGATCGATCATAAAAGGCCCGGTTCGTATCGATCAAAGAAATTACATTTCGTATCAATCGCAAGAAACACAGTTCGTATCGACCAGGAAATCAATATGCATGTTAATCACCAGCTATAGTTTCGTATCGATCGCTTCGGATCGATACGAACTTCCCCCATCCTCAATCGATACGATACTACCCCTTCCATCCATCATTTCCAGATCGATGCGTACTTCCATTATTTCCAGATTGATACGAGCTTTCAAATTCCGGATCGATACAAGCTACTTACCCATATTCCAATGTTTCCTTTGTATCCATCGACCCTTCTTCTTCCACAAGTTGCTAGCGCGCCATTGCTCCTTGCTTGACCTCACTCTGAACCAACTCTGGCACCAACAACGTCGGAATCGGCAACGACAATGGATGGAATGGCGTTAAAACTCAAGTCTTTGGATGGTTTTGATTGGTTAGTTACCTAGTCAAAACAATTGGTTTGAAAAATTGATGGATCGCTCAGTTTGAAGACGAAGACAGTTTTCTTTCTTCTTGAGTTCTCTATCGATACGAAGGCAAGAGTAAAATGGGAGATGGGGAAATTTTTTCTAAGTGCAAGTTGTCTTTATATGTTTTCGGAACCAGGAGAAAACGTTTCATCTCCCAGTGGTAAAGAACCGATTGAAGCGACCACAAGTTCCATCGATACAAAGAACCATCTCTGTATCCATTTGCCCTAATCGATCCAGAGTGTAGCAGTTCATATCCATCAGTGACCCCTCGATACGAAAGATGCGACAAAAGCTCGGTTGAACTACTCAACTCCATCGATACGAAATGTCTACTTCATATCCATCGATACGAATCAACTCCAAAGACTATCTATTTCGTATCGATAACCATCGATACGAAGCATGCTTCCAACTTCTTAGATCGATCCAGGAGAGGATATATACGAAGGGATACCTTAAAATAGCCATCAAATGTTGTTACAACTCGAATTTCACATCGATCCAGGAGAGGATCGATATGAAACTCGATCCAAGCAAGAAACTAAAGGACTTGACAATGACTCGTGAACGTGCAAACGTGAACAGGAGTCAAGTTAACATACATGCATGTATGACAAACTAATATTCAATTTTTAAAAATTTACAGGAATTGAATGCTCACCTGATGTCAATCAAAACAGTAAACAACAAATCGCTAGCACTCGACACTCAATTACAACAAAACACTGCATGATCATTGGCAGCCAACAATTCAACATTTATATTACTGGAAATCAATAAAAGGTTACATCTCTTGATGAAAAGGTAACGACCATTCAATGAATCAAATAGAGCTTTTTTGGAATAAAGAATGCAGCTTTTCAAAGCACGTCATGTTCACACAAGATGTACTTTGGGGGGCAAATGTTATCCCGCCTTTTGGCAAGGCCTTGATAACAAGGACTTGGCTAGAAACCAAAGACAACTCGACTCGAAGATCAGTTACACACAGGTTCACAATTGATACTGGCAAATTTGGTCCGAGTCCGAATCGAGCTACAATTAGCATAGTACGGCAAGCAAAGCTATGGAAGGTAGAATTCCAAGTTTTGGGTCAATCGGAGTTCGTATGCTTAAGATATGGATCGATCAAGTTTCATGAGAGGCAAGTTTAATCCGTATCCATATAGTTCGTATCCATCACCTTGCAATTGCCCTATTCGTATCCATCAAGGCCCTTCACTTCATGTCCACCGGGTTCGTATCCACCAAACCTTCCATTCACTTCGTATTGATCCACTGCATCCATCCAATTCATATCGATTAGCTAATAGATCGATACGAAAGCCAACGCTTTCCATCAATACGAAGCAGGCATAATCATCGATACGAAGAGTAGTCCCCGAGATCGATACGAAGAAGGCATGGTCAAGTGGAAGAAGCGGTCATGCGGCATAAAAAGTGGATCTTCCTGAACTATCGCTCCACGTTAACTGATCGATACGCACAATATTGATCAAAAGTTGATCGATACGAAGGATCGATACGTACAGTTCAGCCAATCTCAAGATATTCACAGGAGCTTGCTTACCACCTCAAGAATGTCTTTGTTCGATCTTAGCCCAAAAGGAGCAAATCTTGATCGATACGAATGGAATGGGGATCGATCCCAATCGATCTCAAATGACTCATGGTCGATCTGGTGGGCCCACCCACGTGTGAGAAGGAGTATTCCGAGTTCAAAGGAAGATATTTTAGACCTACGCCTATAAATAACACCCCAATGCCAACAAAAAAATGGAATTTTGACTCCATTACATCGTTACTCTCCTGGAGATCCATTGTAACTTGAGTGTTTGAGTTATTCTCTGTTGTAACCAGTTAGTAATCATCAATAAAACAGCAAATCATTCAAAGTGGATGTAGGCTACAACGCCGAACCACTATAAATCCCTATTTATTTCTATTTATGCTTGCTTGAACTGGCGTATTTGTTAGATTAGCCTCTTTTTACATTTAAATTCTTCATTTTAATCTCTTCAAAAATGTCCGAAGAGTGTTGTGCCCAATTTTTGTACAAACAAAGATAAATAAAATTTTGAATTGAATTTGAAGGTGATTTTCTCGATTTTAAAAATAACTCGTTTAAATTAACGAGTAAAAATAGCCTTCCGGGGCACAGTCTTGAAATTCGACGAAACCAGTGGATCTGTAATAGTGTATTATTATCGGATTTCAAATTTTGTAGCGTTTAGAGTTACTGTTTGGTCGTATGGAATAGAAACACATTGAAATTTATATCGGAAATTAAATATTTTTATTGGGTTCAAAAAGCTATCTTCCACATACGATCGAATTGGGACTCGAGACTTGTTCCATTGTGATTGGAATAGGGGTATAACATTAGGCACACCTTGATTGGAGTCTGTAAATTATAACTTGATATTTTGAAAATTTAAACTATATATATGTGTGTGTGTGTGTGTGTTGATTTGACCACAGCCTCCAACTTTTCATTTCAGCCACTCTATTCAAATTCTAGCCCACCCTATTTTCTGAAACAAGCCACCCTATCTCCTCTCCCTCTTTTATTTAAATGCAGATTAATAGAGGGTTGTTCAAAAAAAATGGAAAAACTTAAAAATCAAATTCATTTGGAATACAAATCTATAAATCACGAGATAAGTTTTAAAATTCATGTTTGATGGAGGGCTATGCACAGTAGAGGTTTGGTGATGTTTGATCCTATATTGGAGCATGCGGCAGTGAGTGACGTGGGTGATGTTGGCTAGGGTTTCGATCTGCTCGTGTTTGGAGCTGTATTTCGTGAAATGGAGGATGGAATCGAAGTCGTGATGGTATAGGGAGTCGACGACCAAATTTTGGTTGGTCGTGATCAAGTATAGGAATGCGCGAACATTTGGCTCGCGTACAGGTGGGAATGTCGCGATTCGACGCGATGGTTCGGAGGAGGAGGCTAGTTGACGAGGAGGCGGTCATGATGGTGTGGTGGGATTGGTCGATGGTGGCTTCGGTGGTTCGTGCACATGTACGATCATGCCGTGTATATGGTTACTGGAGTCGCAAAAGAAAAAGGGGGAAGAAGAAGAAGCAACAATATTGGGTCGAGTTGTTTTCGTATGGCCCGACTGTTAATAAAACAAAAAGAAAGAATAGAAGTGGGCTGGGTTTTTTGGATCGTGGACTGGGCTGTGTGGAGGAAAGGAGAGGAGAAAAAGCAAAGAAAAGGAAGATGAGGGGGTGGGCTGAGTGTAGCAGGCCGGGCCTTCCTTTTGGAGGGTAAACCAAAAATTTAGTTTATAATTAAGTTAATTATTTTTTCTAAGTATAGTTATATTAAATATTATGTAATTTTTGCATACGAGGTCCGTTTCAAACGAAACAAATTGCATTGGATTCATATCGATGAAGGCTACGACTTGGAGTTGGTTTGAGATTTATTTGAAGCTGGAAAAATTTTCAGTTTCAAATAAATGGCGAGTGTTTTATACGTTCACGACGAACTAAATATGTTTATGTTAGTTAAATTTGTATCGTGAAGTGATTTAAATTTAAGACTGCTGTTGAGTAAATTTAATTGACATTTAAATTGATATGAATTAAAATGATAGGAATTTGAATTGATAGTTAAAATTGAAATGGGAATTTAATTGTTAGTTAAACTCCTGATTATTGATGACTAGTTAATTGTTGTGATACTTTAACTATTTGGATGCTTGATTGTGATGGATGCTACTGATTGGTATTTGGATTATTTGGATGTTTATTTAATTTATATATGTCCTGTTATCACCCTGTAATTTATTTATAGTATGTAAAACTGCAAATCGAATTATTTTGAATAAATTAAGAAATAGGTTGAAATGATATATACCTATGACATTTATTTGGATTGAAATGATATATATCCCTGAAATTAAATCGAAAAAATTATTCACTTGGCCATAGGATAGAAAATTATATACAAACAATGGATTGGTTAAAATAAATGATTTTAAAAATTGTGATTTGAAATTATTTAAATGATTTTGAATTTAAGAAATAAGATCGAATTTATAGAAATGGAATCATTTTTGAACTCGAGCTTGAAATGTTATAAATGAACTTGTCAACCAGAATTGTTTAAAGAATCGGGTTTGAAATTTTGAAGTTATAATTGAGGAACCACTTGAATTCCGGAAATTGATTTGTTTTAAAAAAGATTTGAACTCTTACTCAAACCTTGAAATAAATCCAAGTAAAAGTAATTTAAATGGATATTTCGAAATTTGGGCTCGGAATTGAATTATTTTAAAGATTTGGATTTTTAAATTGAATAATGAAGTTAAATTTAATTTAAGTGATTTAAATCGATATTTTGAAAATCGAACCCTAATTTATATAAATCGAAATGGTTTAAATTTGAGGATTGATTTGAAATTAATTCAAATTGGAATTGAATTGAAATTAATTAGAACTGAAATCGAAATTGAATTAATTTGGAATCTAAATCAAAATTGATTTGAATTAAAATTGGAATCGAAGTTAATTCGAATTGAAATCGGAATTGAATCGATTTAAATGGAAATGGTAATTGAATTGTTTCGAATTGGAAAGTTTGGAATTGGATCAGTTTGACTTTGAAACTATTTTAAAATAAATCATTTTAATATAAACTATTTAAATCTATCTTTTTAATATTCAAATTAATTTGATTTTCCAAGCTATTTACTATATAAACCATTTTAATACTCAAACTATTTTCTACTAGACTATTTTAACTATTTAAACTTTTTTAAAACTATTCAAACTAATTTCTAAAAATTCAAACTGGTCAAGGCTTGAATGTTATATTTAAATCATTGATTTAAATGCGAATCGGTTTAAAATGAAGTTATAACCTAAATTGAAATTCGAAATAATTGTCGAAGCGAAACCGCGATATTGGGGTGAAAATGATTTTGAAGGAAATAGTATATTTTGAGTAAATATGTTGATTTTGAAATGAAATTGATTTTGAAGCGAATATAATATTTTGATATCAAGTAGAATTGTTTTTGAAATATAAAAGTACAACCGGTGTGTAAAACGACGTTTGGTTGTTCAAGAGACCGGGGCCTCTTATTGGCATACTCTCTGTCGATATTGGAACCACTTTAACAACCGTGTATGCGGAGGAGTCTCTAGAACGAAGTGGTTAGATTTGGCGATGATTGCTGGATTTGAAGAAAGAGAAGGATGATGGATAAACCCCGGCACTTGTGCCAATTTGAAATGACTAAAACAGGACGGCTTGACTGGGCCAAGTGAGCTAATTACCCCTACCGGACATCCGTTCTTCGATTTTCTTGGACTCGGTCCATATTATTACTCTTGTTGTTGGTTTCGATTGGTGCAACTTGATTTGGGATAGCCTCCCTTTGACTCGATAAGGGATGGATGGACGAGGTGGGCGGTCATGGCTATGATGCCTTACCACCAGCCCTGCGACCCGAACTGGTAGTATCCTACCTTGGGCATTGGCTTACATGCCTTGTCATACTTTTATCCCTTTACGAAACCACTACGATTTTGATTTAGTGTTGTCGTATCACTGCGCATCCCTACCCACCGACGGTTTACTGGTATTTTATATGCAAACTTTACGACAATGCTTAAAAACGCGTTAAGGGGGATCAATGTAAAGCCTTAACGCTATTTTGATATATTTTTTATTGATTAGACATTATATATGTAGCGTATTCTACTACATATAAATATTTTGACGGATCCTTAGGAGATGGAAAATCCCGTAACATCTCTTGGGTTATTGCACGCACGTTATACACTTGATAGGAGATGTGAGACCCCGTAAACATCTCTGACGCCACGACACTCATGTTATATGCAATATTGATTTGACTCATATAAGAATATTTTAGTCTTGAATCGAGTGTTTTATCTTTTCATTACGCTCGGATCAGCCTTGAGTATTTCAGCGCACCGAAGATCATTTTTTGGAGGACGAAGATGAAGATTTATTATATTATTACTATTATAATTCCCTACATCATGTTGTTCTGCTGCATTATTTATTTATCCCTGTTGTATATATAACTCTGATAAATGTAGTATAAATTATAATCAAATGTATAATACAAACAGCTTCAGGAACAGTTTATTTGATTATTATATTTTATCGTTCCGCTGCGAGATTCTGTGTTTGTTTTCTTCTTCTTTTCTTATTTTTCTTAATTAACCTCATTGATTATTTATATTTTGGAATGTTTAAGTTGGACATGTGTGGATTATTGTCGATTTAAACCTTCCGAAATGTGGGTCGTCACAGTAGCCTTCGCCGTTACGATTGCAATGCACTAAGTTTCGTCCCGATCAGATCTCGTATGAGAGTTATACAATTATTAGCTATCGATTTTTAAAACAAAATTAAATTTTACTAATTACATTTTATTTTAAACTAATTACCGTTAAAATATCATCTTCCCCAATTCAAAAATGAGGCCGCCTATTTCCAGAGCAGCTCCTCCACATGACCATACGTTGACCGCCAATCTTCACCTCTACCGTCCACTAAACCCGCCACTGACTTCACCCATATCTTCTTCATCTCATTGTCCACCTTCTCGACACCACGTCCTCACACCCGAGCCTCCAATTCAAATCGCGACACCACAGGTCCACCTGCTCCATGCGTAAGAACGCAAACTGAAATGGACCATGGCACACCACGAAATCGAGCTTCTAGCTGCGCTCTGCCAACTCGAATCCAAAGCAACCCTCCAATTCCCAAATCAACAACTACAATTCGCAAAAACCCATACCCTAGTCTACAAGTGGCACATGGCCTTCATTGTCGAGCAATCAAACGCCCTACCACAACACCCCATTTTCTTGTCGAACATAGATCTCACTCCAATAAGTTCAAAGATTCATGTTTTCCCATATTTTGAATTTTATTCGAGTTGTTTTTGAATTTTTAAATTGAAGAGGAGGATAGTTTTCTTACTTGGAACATGTCGGGTACGACAATGAAGAAAAGGAAAAGAGATGGCAAAATATGTTGGGGGAGTAGTGTTGACCTATACTATAATTTGAAATTTTTGGCGTTTCGCTGCACCACTTTCCCTTCGCGTACTGACCCCGGATTGACAAAAGAAAAATACAATCTCATTCAGAATAGCGACGCGACCATAAAATAATAATAATATACATTGGTTATTGCATTTTGAAAAATCACAAAACATTGTTATTTGCCAATAAATTTTCAAACAAATTGTATCAATATTTTCCAAATTAAAATTTTTGAAAAAAACAAATAAAATAAATTAAAAATACATCAATAGAAATTGAGTCGTAAAAATAAAAATTTATTTTTTCGATTATTTATTCGAACTGTTATTATAGCAAATAAATTTACTGTTAATATTCATTTATTCCAAAAGAGTTAAATAAAGTTATTTAAACCATTAAATTAGATATTCGATTAAAATCCAATTGATTGAATCATTATTTCAAATATTAAGTTCTCTAATTCAAAGATTTTAAACAATCAACATATTTAAATTCAAGTTTTAAATTATAAAAATCCATTATTGCAATATTTTATTTAAATCAAATATTCATATCCAATGACCAAAATTCCAGGTCCTTTTATATATATGTATGTATGTATGTATATGGGCAATTTATGTTATACCTCATCTTTGCTACACCTCAAATCCCCCCCGATATCAACTACTAGTTCCGAACTAAATAATAGAGTGAAGTGGAAAGGGAGAGAAAATATATTATTTAATTTGGAACTTGTGGCTGAAATCGGGAGGATTTGAGGTGTAGAAAAAATAAGGTGTAACCGATCCTTGCCCTATATATATATAGATATATATATTTATTACACACGAATATATATATATATATGTATGTATAAAAAATGAAATCATATATTAATATATATATATATATATATATAAATACATATAATTTTAAGTTTTAATTATAATATATATTTTATAAAATAAAGTAAATTCGAAATTATAGTTCAATTTTTTAAAACTAGAAATCCATACTTAAAAAAATCATTTTGTTTTAAACTGCACAGATTTTAAAAAAATTAACTAGAAACCCATATGGAAATAATAAAATTTCTTTTTGTTTAAAATTGCATGGACTTTAATTTTTTTTTATTTGGTCAAAAACCATTTAAGCCAAAAAAATAGTTTATTTTATATTTAAATATATATAATATTATACTTATATTTACATATTATAATTTTATAACTTCTAATATGTATATATTTATTTATGTATTTTCAAATAAAAAATATATATTTTTAATACGAATATATATATATATATGATTTTATATTTATATATATTTAATATAGGGGCATTTCACCAGAAGGACAAACTTTGCAGTCCAATTAGTTTATAGGACATACATCCACAGAAATTAATTTCAAGGCCAAAGTCAGCAGAATAATTACTTTTAAGGACAAACTCAGCAGTCCAATTACTTTCAAGGACATAATTTCATAGGTTTTTAGGCCTTAGAAACTAATTATTTTGCATTTTGTCCTTAAAAGTAATTATTTTAGTTGTGTGTCCTAGAAACTAATTGCACTTGCTAAAGAGGCCCTTATGGCTAATTTCCACTTTAATATATATATATATATATATAACATTTAAATATGAATTTGAAATTCAATGGATATTATTTTGGATCAAGATCTATGTTCAAATTTGATTATTTCTTACGCTATTTTAAGTATTGAATTTTGAATTGGTTTTACATTTAAAGTAAATTCATATATAATTGTTTTTAGTGTGTATATATAAAATGTGGATACATACACACACACATACACACACTTTATATTGTTTATTTTAAAATATTAATAGACATCAAATATGTATACAAAGGGGTTAATATGTCTATTGCGGTGTAAATCCCAACACTTATATACGGGTATATTAAACCATGTACATATTATATAATGCACGTGAACTTACACGTATGTGTGTATTTGATACACATGTACACATTCTATATCACATATATAAACAAATCAAATCTTTATATTAATTAATTAAATTAAATAAATATTTTATTTTTTTATTTATTTAGATTACATCTAGATCAGTTTAGACTTCATAGGTCCAACAAGATCTAAAATAGTAATTTTTTTAAAAATTCACCCATTTAACCTGCTATGTGTTAGCCTAGTTCCAGCAATAGTATTGGAGTCCCAATAGCCTATGTGGTTTAAATAGCAATATTAAGGCTAACTTATTAAAGCCCACTCATTTAGTAGGGTATCTAGAAAAGTAGTGTCGAAGGTTAGGTTTAGGTAATCAAGTACTCTGCCATACCTAGCCACTGACCTTGCCTAAAAGGTAATGTAAACCCAACGGTTATCCCTGGTATAAAGCCTAAGTTGATTTGGGCCTTGGGTCTATTTTTCAAAATATGTTTTGAAATTAAAAATAATATTTTAAATTCAAAATAAGTAAATATTTTATAAATGTTATAGAATGATTTTCAAAACTATTTTGAAAATCAAATAGTCATTTTCAAAAATTATTAATGATTAATTAGATTAATAAAATTATATAGTTAATTAAATTAAATTAAATAACATATATACTGATATATGTAACATTATCTTAAAATGTTAAGGTTATATATATATATATAATTTCGAAATTAGTTATAACTAATTAAAATTGTTTTAATTGTAAATTAATTAAATGTTGATTAATAAATAATATAATACATATATAAGATATATCTGTATAACTATAAATGTTACATATTCAATTTAAAATGTTAAAAATGAATATAAAATTAATTAAAAAATTAATTAATTAGTTTAACTAATTAAATAATATTTAATTAATAAAATTAATATATGTTATATATAAGATTATATATAATTTAATTTAATTAATAAAATTAATATAAGTTATACATAAGATTATATATAATTTACTTTAATTATAAAATGTTATATAAGAATTAAACTTATATAACACTACGCCATAAATGGCCTACTGCAACATTTTTGCAAGGTGTTGCCAGCTCAAATGTTGCGATAGATATAAAAATTTGGTCCTACAGCAACATTGTATTTATGGTGTTACCTTAGCCATAAAAATGTGTTGCTCTAGCTAAACAAGTGTAACACGATGCAACATTTTTATATAGTGTTGCTATAGATGTATACAAATTAAAAAATTAATAAAGTTAGCAATCCGCGTGAATACGATCCAACGGTCTACATTTAATCCAACTGTTAAAATGGATCACCACTGCACTTTTTACCAAATTTTCGTTTTCCCGCTTATGTTGGTGTAGTTCCCCTTTCAGTTTACCATATTCACGAAATCCCCAAATTCATACTTCCAGCAAATTCACGAAATCCCCAAATCAAAAAGCAAATTCACGAAATCCAGCAAATTCACGAAATCCAGCAAATTCATACTTCCAATTCGCGATTAGAATCAATTCATAATTCTCAAATCAATTCGTGTGGAGATGGAAGATGATTTCAGGCGATTAGAATAAATCAAGTATCAAGTTCCAATTCGCGATTCATCTTCTTTGGGGATCCGCAAGTCTGATTGATGAAGTCGCCTGCTACTTCATGTTACGTTCAGTGCTTGGAAAGTTTGCTGAAGATTGCCGAGATAGAGGCTTGGATACTACTGAGATTACGATGCCACTGACCGGTGATACTGTGTTTCAGATCTAGAGTGGCTCGCAGTGCCATCATTCGGTCTAGAAGCGAAATTAACAACAGACAACGAATGTTGTGTTTCAGATCTAGAAGCAAAATCAAGGGCGTCATCTTCAAATTCAGTATCTCAGACTCAAGCATCTTCACAGCAGCAATCTGTTTTGCATATGAAGGCTTCTGGTTTGTTTTTTTAATATTATTTGTGCTTTTTGATGATTTCTTCTTCAGTTTTTGAAGCTTGGGAATATGTTAGCTTATTAACTTTGGATGTTTTGCAGCTCCTAAGAGAAAAATTCATTTTAGAAAATATGTATCCAAATGAGTTCAGATTCTTGATGGATACTAGTTCTGTTGTACAGTCAAATTTGGTATTCACGCTCAACTTGTATATTTAGTTTGTTAGATATATATCTAACCTTAAGTTTGTTAACATGAACTGGTGCTCCAAGTCATGCTAACCTTATATATTTGGTCTGGACTGAACTGGTACCATGCTAACCTTGTTCTTTAACATGAACTGATGCTCCAAGTCCTTTGTATATCATATTACTGCCTATGTTTCTCTTGTACATGCCTGATGCATTCACTGTTTTTGCTTGATAGGCTGCCTATGTGTTGATGATGTAATTTGATGAGGCAGTGAGTGGGTGTTTTGTGAAAGAGGTTGGGAGTGTGGTCAGTGTTTGGTAGATGGTCAGTGTTTCAGGCAATTGTGTTTCAGGTAAGTGGTAGATGGGCAGTAGTTCCGATGGGTGATGAAGTTGCTGAGGATGGGGTTTGCTAAGTTCAGTCTTCATTTGTGCATCATTTTACGTCGTTTCAAAGAAGGCTCGATCTTCCGAAATCGGATGAATCGGGCGGTGCCCACTTGTTCGACCTAACCGGGTGCCCCGGATCCCCGCCGGGACTACGGTGTCCCGGAGCCCCGCCGGCGCTGCGCCCGGACCCGCTTCTCGCCTCGCCTTCGGCTCGGCACTCGGCTCGCCTTCGGCTCGACATATATTTGTCAGTGTCAGTGTCTGTATAAATTGAAACTGCATATGTAATGAGTGAACTGAGTGATGTAGTGAGGAATATCTGTATATGTGAATATCAGTGTTATATATCATTGAATTGTAAAATAGTGGAGTCAGGAATTTGTACTATTTCAAATGTTGAAATAAAATATTTATTTAAATAAATTACTGTTTAAATATCAAATTCTGTGCAATAGCATTTTATTAAATAAATATTTATTTTTATTAAAAAATCAAATATGCTCTACATTGTGGGCCCCACAAATTCAAAAAGTTCATATCTATAGCAACATTTTGGAATGTTGCTACAGATACCTATGGGTGTTGCCATAGACCCAAATAGGGTTCTATTGCAACAATATTACTTATGTTGCCTTAGATAGTCAAAATGTTGCCTTTGAGGTCTAAGGCAACGGCAAAAATTGCATCACCCTAAAAGTGTTGCCATAGACCTATGGCAACATTTTTCGGGCCTGAGCCAACATTTTTTTGTGTTGCAGTAGGCCATTTATGGCGTAGTGTAATATGAATGTATAAAAAAGGTGGAATAATAAGAAACTCAAATTAAATTAAGGAATAAATACATATGTATAGTACATATACCGTGATTTCAGATGTGATCGATAGTTGAATCATAACGGTATTTTATAAAAAATACATTGTTATATAAGTCGATATCACTCAATTAAATATATTAAAAATTATGAATTTTTAATATAAATATTATCATTTACCATTTATATATTAATGGATTACTTGCATACTCCTTAGTTGTTTAGCTTTCCTTAAGCTAGGGATGTTATGTGTAGTACTACTAATATATAAAATAGACGAGGTAAGATACATGCATATATTTATTGAGCTTTCCTCAAGGTACGTGCATTATACTTAAGACGTCATCGTAGGTACGGGTGAATAATCGCTCTTTATTTATTGAGCTTTCCTCAAGGTAAAGATGAGATTACGACAAAAACCCCAAGGTTAGGTGTTCTTTGTGATACCATCGATAAAGTGTTATCCATTGTATGTAGGCCTATAATTTGTTGAGTTTTCCTTAAGGTCGAAATCTCAAGGCATATGAGTCCTAACACCTACTAGAAAAGTCGAAAGACTTCTATGTTTCATCTTAAGGGTTTGAGAAACATAAAAGTCTAGTGGAAACTTATTAGAAAAATGAAATGTAATGTTCAACCTTATTGATATTATAAGAACATCTACTATAAATTAATGTCCTAATCTACTTAATTAAATTTGCTAGTAAATGTCTACACCAAAGTTGTTTTCTGAAAATGACAAATTCACCAGACCTAACTACATAGACTGGTTAAGAGCAATTAAGATAACACTTACTTACGAACATCTATGGTCTTCTATAACTGAACCTCAAAGGGGAAAACCCATTGATAATGCGGATCTCAAACTAATATCAGCCTATAACAAATGGTTTCAGACCTAGAAATAGCCCGGGTTTACATGCTATCTACGTTAGACAAACTATTGCAGGGACAACACGAAATATGAATATTCATCAAATCTTTGATAGCCTTAAAGCTTTGTTTGAGGAGCAGTCTCATTCCACAAGATATAAACTTATGAAGAAACTGTATAACATGAAGATGTCGAAGGGTATGAAAGTGTACGATTACAACTTAATGATGAAGGGCTATATTGATAAGCTTTCTCAATTAGACGTTACGATAGGCAACGAGATGCAAGTGGATTTGATCCTAGCATCTCTTACTTCATAGTTTGAGTCGCTCATATTAAAATATGATATAAACCGGTTGAATATAAGCCTCGTGGAGCTGGTCAGTATGTTAAGGTCAGCCGAGTCTTCATCCAAGGATCAAGGTGTAGTACTTGCAGTTAAGGATAAAGCATCATCTTTGAATGGTTCAAAGAGGCAGAATTAGGCAAATAAGAAGAATAAGAAGATTGCTCCAACTGACAAGGGTGAGTATCATCACTGTCACAAGAAAGGTGTCTGGAAACAGAACTATTCAAAAGCACCTAAAGGTTGTCAAAGAGAAGAAATAGAATAGTTTCGATGCTCCTACCGGTATAGATGATTAATTTTTTTTAAATTAATAAACTATCTTAGGATTTAGATATTGGATCTAAAACTCGTGTCTGTAATTTGTTAGATGGACTTAGGAACAAATGTCATCTAGCAAAAGGAGTGATGAGACATTTATGTTGCTGATGGATTCTAATAGGTGCAACTGCAGTTGGAGACTATCACTTGGATATGCTAAATGGATTATTTTAAATTTTAAATATTTACTATATGTGAAAAAACTTTATATGTGGAACAATTTCAGTATCTAGACTGTTTGAGACTAGATATATTTTTCATTGTGTGGATAATGTTATGTAAATTATGTTGAATTGAAATAAAATCTGCAATAGTGTTTTGGATAATGGCATTTATGTTATTAATGCTAATTAAGTGTTGCTTTGAATAATTCTTCTAATGTTGACATTAATAACAATTATTGATCATATTGTAAGCTATGTCATATAAGTGAGAACGACTACACAAATTGAAAACCAAAGGTTTTTTATTGTCGTTTGATTCTGAATCTTTTGATACGTATGACTTGTGCCTTAAAGAAAAATTACCAAGCATCCCTTTAGTGGGAGCAATGAAAGAGTCAATGAAATCTTAAGTCTCATACATATCGATGTACATGGCCCAATACCTATATTTACCAAAGATAACTCTTCTTATTTTGTTACTTTTACCGATAATTTCTCAAAACTAGGATATGTGTATCTTATGAAGAACAAATCCAATGTCCGTGAGAAATTTATAGAATATAAAAATGAGGTCAAAAATCAAACGAACCATAAGATTAAAATATTTCAATTTGATCAAGATTTGTAAGTATGTTGGATAAGAGCTCCAATAATACTTAAAAGATAGTGAGATTATCTCGTAGCTTACTCCCACCTATAATCCACAGCATAACCTTATTTAGGAGTGAAGGATTCGAACCTAATTAGATATGGTTCATTCCATGATGAGTATAGCTGAGTTGCATCTTTGCTATGGGGGATATGCGCTAGAAACCGCAGCGCATATGTTGAATTCGATATCTACTAAATTTGACACCATATAAGATGTGGCATGGGAAGAAACCCAACCTCAATTATTTGAAGATATGGGGTTGTATAGCCTACATTAAGAACGTCGGCCTTAATAAATTTGAGGCAAGATCAACCCTATATAAGTTTATTGGATATCATAAGAACTTTATGGAAAATATTTTCTATAACACTGAGGAACAAAAGGTTATTGTTTCCACACATACTGTCTTTTTGGAAAAGGAATTTATGTTAAGAGAAATTAACACCAAAGTTTTAGACTTTGATGAGATCCAAGAAACTAAAATAAAGGCTGAACCAATGGGAGAACCAAATTCAACCATATATGAAAATAATCAACCTATTAGAAGGTCTAATAGGGAATCTAACGTACCATAGAGATACCATGATTTTCTCTTGGATGACGAGAAACGGGACTACATGCTAGACAATGACACTCCTCTTTCATTCTAATAAGCACTACAGAGACGACACTGCGAAATGGATTCCATGTATGTAAACAAAGTTTTGGATAATATACCCGAATGGATAAAACCCATCAGCTGCAGATGAATTTTTAAGAAAAAGCTAAATGTAGTTAGATAGGCGGAGACTTACAAAGCAAGGCTAGTTGCAAAAGGTTTCATCAAATTCAGGGTATTGATTATGATGAAATATTTTTGCCCGTAGCAATGGTCAAGTCCATTCGGATAACGCTAGCTATTGTTGCATTCTACAACTACGAAATATGGAAAATGGACATGAAAAAAACATTTCTAAATGGTGATTTAGAAGAGACAACCCGATGGTTTTGAGATTAGTTAAAGTGAGGGTAAGGCTTGCAAGTTGTTAAGATCCATTTATTAACATAAAAAAGCTTCAAAAAGTTGGAATAAGTATTTTGATAAGGTAATCAAATTTTTTGGTTTTTATCAAAACATAGAGTAAGCATGCATATATCAGAAAGAATTAGAAAGTGCCGCATTGTTCTTAATATTATATATTGATGACTTATTATTAATTGGCAACGATGTTTCGTTATTGCAATCAGTGAAAGCTTAACTTTCCAAGAATTTCTCCATAAAGGATTTGAGAGAAGCGACCTATATACTAGGTATAAGGATCTATAGAGATAGATTAAGAGGCTGGCGGGATTGTTCTAATCCCTGTACATAGATACCATGCTAAAAAGGTTCAGCATGGAGAATTCCAAGCATAGAAATGTTCCGACGCAATCTATAATTGTCCTTTCTAAGGAGAATGCTCCTCAAACTAATGAGGAGGAGAAGCGTATGATCAAAAAGGATACCGTATCATCGGTAGCTAGTTCCATAAAGTAAGCTATGCAATGTACTAGACTAGATGTGGAATATGCATTAGGATGTGTAAGCCGATACTAGTCTAATTTTGGAGAAAAACATTAGACTGTTGTAAAATTAGTATTTAAGAAATACTATGGACTTATTTCTTATATATGGAAATGGAGACCTCCTTATGAAGGGGTATATATACTTTATCTTTCAAATTGATATCAACGATAGTAAGTCAATATCAGGTTCCGTCTTTACTTTAAACAATGCAGCCGTTAGTTGGAAAAGTTCCAAATAAGAAATGGTAGATGATTTCATGATGGAGGCCGAGTACGTTGCCCTTGATGAAGCAGCTAAGGAAGTAGTCTAGATGTGTAAATTTATGAGTATGCTAGGGGTGATTCTCGATACTGAGAATATGACGACATTGTTTTGTAACAAAAATGCAGCAATGCAGACCACAAAGGAGCCTAGAACACATAAGAAATCAAGACATATTCTTCAAAAGTTCCACCTTACGAGAGAATTTTTCGAGAAGAAAGAATCCATGATTCAAAGAGTAGATACAAAGGACAATATATCAGATCCATTCACGAAGGAGCTGGCTTAGTCGGTTCTCATCAAAGTAATCGAAGGAATGAGATTGAGATTCCATAACTGGCCTTAAGTGCAATTGAGAGATTGATAGAGTTAGGAGTATACTGTAGGGGTAATTAGGTAATTTACTGTAAACTATTAAATCTGTAATAAAATTTCATTCGAAATAAAATGTGTTTTTCTTACTATTATATACTTATTATAATGTGTTATATTAATTATTTATTATGTTTAAGTATATTAATAGAAAATCCATAAATAATATGTTTGTGATAGTAGTTACAATGTTTTGTAACCATAAGAAATTTATCACAATAAAAATAAACATATCATTTTACATATTCCATGTTTATACGTATCAAGATTGGATATTAATACATCCGTTGAGACTAGAGTATATAACACTCTCCAAATATTGGGCAATGTATTACCCATGGCTGCTAAGTTACCATGTGGTTACATATTGATAGTTATTGGATAATAATAGAATGACATACTCGTTAGTACCGGTATGGCTATCATCGGCAGAATAATGGCCATAAAATGCAAATGAAATAGATTCTAATAGCCTTATTTTTCTCTTGTATTCTTGATTTGGGAGGTAGATGAGAGAATCATCTTTATTGATTGAGTTTGCTTATGACAACAAATGCCAGTCTAGTTATGGCTTTGTTCGAAGTCTTATACAGTAGATGATCCATCACCTAATTGTTGGCTAGAGACATGAGGTAGGTTTGTTTTGGATCTAGATTCAGCTAGAGAAGCTTTCAAGAAAATAAGGCTTATTAGCCAAAGGTTTAAGGAAGCATGGGACCACCAAAAGTCTTATGCGGATAGAAGAACGATGGATATTGACTTTGAGGTTGGTGATCTAGTCTTTGTGAAGATATCTCCTTTTAAAGGGTGATGAGGTTCAGTAAATCGGTGAAGCTTGCACCTCGCTTTGTTGGTCCGTTCGCCATCACTAAGCGCATTGGTAGAGCTACATATTGAGTAGCTCATTCTAAACATTTTTTCGGTATATATTACGTCTTCAATATATCACAGTCGAGGAAGTGTATGAGGAATACTAAGACAGTTTTGGAGCCGAGGCATGATGAGGGGTTCGCCCTTTGCTAGATTTGACTTATGTGCGGAGATTGATTCGTATAGCTTACTCGGAGCTCCGTAAGATCGGGAGAAAGAGGGTTCTGTTAATTAAGGTGTAATGGTCTTAGATTGTACTTGGGCGCCCAAAGAGCACATGATAAAGGCATACCTCGAGCTATTTCTCAATGCACACGAATCCAATATGTTTGCTTTCTTGCTTGTTTTCTCATTTGTTCATGGTTTCATTATTGGTTGTTTGTTTATTTATATAGTAGATGGTGCAGATGGGCTAAAAGTTAATTGGCTAGTTATAGATTTCATCTAAGGAGAAATCGCAATGACGTAATTTCCTTAAGGGATAGGGGAGCCTATAACAACCTGATGTTGAGAAGAAAATATTTAAAATTCTACAATGAAGTTTTAAATTAATTAAAGGGGATTTTCACTCAAATGGCTTGTTTTTCCAGGGTAATAATTTTTAAGGACGGCACTTTTGAAAAATTAGTTTTAAGCACAATTTACAGGAAGAAGATAAATGAAGTTATCATTTTCAGTTATACAGAAATAATGATAAATGAATTTATCGTTTTCATATATAACTTTAAAAGATAAGTGAATTTATCATCTCTTGTAAATTCTCCTTAAAACTAATTATTCAGAAGTGTTTTCATTAAAACTTATGACCTTGAAATGAGAAGCCCATCAACCTAATTTCCACTTAATTAATTAAATGGGTCTTAAATAAAAAAATATAATTTGGGTTGGGTTGGAAGATTGAGAAATAATATTTTTTTAACACTAGAAAAAATATATTCAAATGAGATAATTATTTCATTTCATAATTTACATTGATATTTTTAAAGTTAAAATGGTTTATAAAGTAATATAAAACGAATAAATAATTTATATAAAAATTAAATAATGATGAATAAAAGAGTTTTGAAATTTATTATGGTGAAGAAGGAATTTTTATTTAATTATTGAGACTAATAATTGATTTTTATCAAAATGGGCCTAATATTACAATTTTGAGATAATTAATTTTTAAAGTGAGAAAACTGTGAAGTATGATATTTATAAAAATACATAATGTTGAGTAAACACTAGTATTGAGTATATATGATTTTTAATTGAGATTTGGAGTTACTTTGACTACGTAGAAAGATCTTTTTATGAAGGAGAGTGAAGAAATAAATTTAAAAGCAATTTTTACTATGGCCCATGAGTCCAAAACCCTAACCAAATAGAGACAACAACTCGTTTTCTCCCTTGAGAATTCTAGAGCATTCCTTTAGTGCATTAAAATCTATCCCATTGCTCGCTTTTCCTATTTATACATCTCTTGTAACAATATTTAACCCTAATTCTCCTTTTCAAAAATCCCAAACAAATCAAATAAAATCCCATGAATAATGAAACTTCAATATATGCTGCGACAAGGTTCTACCCCACTAGGGTCAAAATTTTGTTTTGCTCAAGTTTGAATTTGAATTGAAATCTACAGTGCTTAAGAAGGAATTGATGCTTAAATTTCTTATCTTCCAATTTAGATTAAATATGTATAATAATCATATGTTTTTGTAAATTTATTTTACACGAACACGATTTTGGTTACCACCATGATACACTTGCAATTAAGGTATATTTTTCATCTGGCCATTACAAAGTCACTTTAGTTTTGTTGAAATTGTAACTAAAGAATATTTAAAATTTTATTCTTTTTATATATAGTAATAAATATCATTATCTTTCCAACAAGTTTATCGAATACCATCAATATTTTAACTTCAAATATTGAAAATATTTATTTTCTTTCAAATTTTATGTACACCATGTGTGAGAACATATTAAAATTATTTTATTTTAGTGGAAATTTGGATTTGCCTTTTAGTTTCAAGTTTGATACACGAAAACCCTTTCAAAAATATGTTTTAAATTACTCCCCTATTTTTATTTTCCATAATTTTGATTTCTTTTTTGAAAATTATTTTTGAACGTAATTACATGTTTCTATGACCAATTTGTTAAACAAGCGAAAATATTTGCATTTTGGGTAAAACTAAAAACGTGGCGTTCGTTAAAACTTGTTCTTGATGAGAGGCGGTTGTGCCATCTGAACTTAAAAGATAATGTTTTACAATTTTTTTTTTTTTTACAATAGAAATTCCCTTTATTTTATCAAATTCAAGTGTTTTAATTATCAATTTCTTTAGTTTAAGAAACTTAAGGGGAAAGACATAATGGTTAGGTGGGCAAATATAAGAAAGAAAGAGTAATACTAGATTCCACGGCAGTAATTTAGATTTAGAGTTATTTGTAAAATATAATTTAGGGAAACTCCTCTGTTTAAATAACAGCTTAGATGAGATGAGAGATAATGGCACCTCAAAAAATATTTTGTTATTAAAAAAAGTGCAAGAATACTTTAGTTATTTCCATTAAGGCCCACTAACAAAAAGAAAAACCTTCCTTTCACGGTTTCTCTTCATTCTGTTGTTGGGCCCAGACAAACAGAAACGATATGTAGATTATTGAACTGTTTTATTTACTTGCAGTAATAGTAAACAGTACTGCTGGCCCATATGCGCTATAGACAGTAGATTATTAATATGTCAACCACACGCTAAACTAAAAAAATTGATTATTTTTTATGCTCTGCTATAGACAATTTTGGTTCAAAGTTCTGTATCAGTTCAAAATAAAATAAACAAGGCTATAAGCATAAATGATTTAGGTAAATCTTAAGAACACTGTTTGCTTTGAATTTGTTAATAAGCGAAATTGTTGGAAACCACGACTACTGTCCTCGGGATGAACGTAGCTTTAGACTTTGGAATTTGATCACATTATTAGAGACCAGGACCCAACATATTCCAATCACTGCTTCGTATCAGTCTTTTTTTCAACTGCAGAGGACGTTTTGTCTTTGTTAAGCGAAGATGCTGAGAATGCGTACAACTTTACTTGCGTAGAGGTAGAAAGAGGATCAAAAAGAAAGTGAGGGTTTAAATCATAATTAGTTATTTATTAATGGTTTTATCATTCTGAAAATCAAAAGATTTGTCTGCAGTAATGTTAGCAAAAAATTTGCCATCCTAAATGACTGTTCTGTAGATATATCGAATATAGTTCGAACAATCAAACCAGATTGCTGTGATTTAATAGAAAATTAAGAAAAATATAGAAAAGAAAATAAGCGATAACAAATTTTATAATGATTTTCCTATGTCTACGTCCACTTTGAATGTTTCTGTCTTTATCTCAAAGGTTCTCCGATAAGCTATAAAAAACAAAGTTTAAAGATCCAAAAATTATTTTTCTATTGCAAATAACCGTGTATATACAGTCGAAGCAGGCTATGATTGGACTTCCGGGTCGTTGGATCGCAATAGAGCTTGTTAAATAGTCAAATTCAAACGGATATGCAAACAATCAAATAACTGCCAACACACACATATGTATGTATGGATCGGTACCGATCTATAAACTTCATGATTTTCTTAAGTTATTTTCCATCTTCACGAAGCATTATTGCTTCATTCCTCAGGTTGATCTTCCCTGTATGCTTCCAAACTTGTTTACCCATGTACTCATTGAGAATAATGACTTTAGGGAGAGAACCTTTGGATCGATTTCAATTCATAAAATTAGTCAAATTTCTTTATTTTCTCCCTTGCCTTGATACTTCCTTAATTCATTGGGAGAAGTGACTTTATGGATTAGTACCGATCCATTCATGGATCCATGGTCTTAGCCATTTCCCCTCTTTTCCATAGCTGCTTTACACACCAAATCGTCGTAAAGTCTAGCCTCAATTCTTTCATTATTTCATAGTACAATATCATCGAAACATTGCTGGTGGAAAATGCCGTATAGCACCTACCCCCAAAGCATGCTTGGTAAATACAAAGCTTTCTTTGATCAAAGACAAGTGACCAAATCCTAATCCACGTAGACACATTTCGCTACTCAAACCGGTTCCACGGAACCTTGTATTTTCAATACGCTGCGTCACCATACGGTCGACAAGTCACATCTTTTGGCAGAAATAAATCTTACTGTTCTGCAGTTTAGAATGCTTATTCATGGTTTCTAGTTGGCTAGAAACATACATTCATTACATTCTCTTTATTTGTAAAATACTTTATGGATCGACAATGATCCGTATATGATTCAGTAACAATCGATCCATTCAGTTTATAATTTGACACTCGGAGAAATTCACATCATTTTATCTTCATTCCTATATCAAGTTTTCCCATCTTCTTCTTTCCGACTTAATTCTAGCATTTCAAGGGATTCATAAATCCCTACACTCCAAATCATCAGTTTTCTTCAAATCCCAACTAAGGTAGATTCTCATCACCTCGATGTTACACACGTCCATCTCAATCCGCCATCATTATTGCATCTCTACCGATGCCAGCCATCTTCCTTCCCTTACTGTCGTTTGTCCTTTGTTCGTCCATGGTAATGTTGAGGTGATGAAGAGGAAGGCTAGGCTTGCTTTGAGCAAGGATGGATTTGATTTGGCTTGAGATGATGTTTTATTTTGGTTTGGATAGATTTCAAGCCAGGTTAGTAAATTTGAAGATTCTTCGATGCATTCCATATTGTTAATATAGAATTTCTGCTTTATTTAACTATTGACATGTACCGAATACACATTCCATCAACATCCACCTTCATTGGTTGAAGAGTCCATGTTCTTCACAAAATCACACAATCTCTCCAAGAAGTATCGATCGAGAGTCAAGATTCTTGTCCGTGTTGGATTCATCCAGGATTGTTAACGTCGTTACTATGTAAACGTTTCCATTCGACACACAGTTCCATCGTATATTGGAGCTCATTTCCCAGCATGATCAGGCATTTACTTTACACAGCGTGCTTCCATACATCGGGCATAAGGCATAGGATACACACCATGTAGGACACACAACCCCAATCGATGTACATAATTTGATGAGGTTACACAGGTCAACCTTCATCTGATGTTATACATTGACCGTGTAAGGCTAAACATACATAAACACAAGCAAACGAAACTATGCAGTTAAAGCACTTAGCTGTTCTATAACAGTGGCGGTGCAAAATGTTATAGTGGGAATAAAGCGGGATATAGCGAAGGTGCGAAACATTTCATTAAATATAAAGCCAAATATTTTTATTTTTTCTCATTCTCACATCATTTGTATAGAAATAGAAATATTGTTTATTCTTGTATAACAAAGCCCAATAATACCATGATTTATGCAGCGGATTTGGTGACTAGAGTAGATTTCTAACTTATATCGAGCGCTTATGGCTCAAAATAGGGTCTCCATCCTAGCTTTGTTGATTTGGTTTAAAACATAACTAATCAAATTAATCTTTTTACATTAATGTTGCTAAAGTTGGTGTTAAAAAGCCTTGATTTAGCGAGTGCAGTGGAACATAGCAGGGCTTAAAACTTAACTACTATTTAATAGCGCTAGACTGAAAAGACATAGTGGTCGAAGAGCATTATGCGCTATAGCGGAGATTTTATGGGGTTTTATCGGGGCTTTAACTACACAGGTATGAAGTAAATAGTATTTATCTAACCATGCTCATCATTTTTGTTTTGTTTCTAGTTAACTTATGACAATCAGACGTTTTAGTAGTCTTTCTGCCATCGGAGTTGCTTCTACTCCTTTGTCACCTGTAGTATCATCGAGCCTCATATCAGCCTCTACCTTTGCGGAAGCTGTCAGAACGTCTCGTGTCCTCCAGGAACCAGCTTTCTTCACTCCACTAACGATCATTACGTAACCAAAAAATTCCCAATGTAGGCTTGAATGGGGTCGTTATATTGGATAACCCTCTCGATTCTCCCCCAACACATCTAACCATAGTATATCTTCAGTGTACTTGTAAAAGACAAAGGATTCCTATGGACGAAGTGAGGCTCCGCTTCTACATGGGAAGCCACATAATCCTTCTATCGGTTACATTGTCTATAACCAATATATGTGTCTTTTCGACGCTATCTCTCATTTTAATTTTTTCTTGCATCACATTTTTCAATCATTGCAGATCGCTCCTTCACAGTTACATCCAAACTTATATGTTTTCCTACTTAGTTTATCTATGGTCTTTGTTTATTATCTCGGAAGAGAACCACTACTTGCGGACACCCGCTTCCTATACAACTTCAAGAGACGCTCCCCTAAGGTATCACTCATCTTCTTTGAATCTAGTCGATAAACTCGATTAGTAATTGATCTCCATAACAAGTGAATCTACTTTAAGGATGAATATTTATTTGTTAAAAGCCCATAAGGATAACTCAATAGTAGCTCTCTAGATGTAAGTCTCATGCGCTAAACTTTGATCTTCGTCTCACTTGATTCCACTTTGTTTCGATTTCTTACCTATATTCATTCATTTCTAGATATACTACTAAGGGTCGAAAGCGATGACCTAAGGCACACAGTCACCATCCTTTGGGCTATTCCATAGCTTAAGTACCACACTTCCCTTCTCCTAACTGACATGTGTCTTTGTCGATTTTGCCATCTCTATAATGGACGAATGATCGTCTATGAGCATGTCATGTCGGGAACCCAACAATAAAAGGATTAGCTTCCCAGGTGGTCCTAAGCTAGTCATAAACGATAGATATGAGCCCTAGCTCAATGTTAGGTGATCATAGACAAGGAAGATGAGGAAGAAGATGAAGCATAGAGATAGAGGAAGAAGAAGAATGTATTAAAGAAAAAGACCACAAAGAAGAATAAGAAAATGGAGATAACTCCATAATAGAGTCAACTGAGGAGAACATCGACGTAGAAGAAGATATTATCCCTAATCCTTAGTAAAAACGTTTGAGAAGGGAGTCTTCTAAAGCCATCCATGATCCAACTTCCAACCAAACCAAGAATGGGACCCAAGCTAAACATGGTGATGACGCTGTGATCTTTCGAACTACCCAACCCTCGATGACCTTAGTAAATTAAACTTTGACTTTTTCGATTCTTTTGAATACGATGAGCTTTTCACTAGGTTAGGCCCAACCAGATCACTCCATTTGCAGATATGCCCATTTCTTCAATGCAACCCATCGAGCATGGTCTATAAATTAGATAGGAATTCACTACACTCACGCCACTTAGGAATTCACCCACCGACGTTGCACCTATTTCCATTTTCCTCGAATTAGCTATAACTTTCCTTTCTTTTGTTTTAAGTAATATGGCTCCACCTAAATTTTATGACAAGCTTAGCAAAAAAATGGACAGGCATGAATCCTTGTCTTCTCCTAGATCATATTGATGTTGCGAGGGCGATCATTCCAAAGAGGACCGCGATGAGTATTGAAGAAGCCATGAGGATAGAGGATATTGATATGACTATGTTTACTATTAGCATCTGCACTCTCCTCAAGGTTAAGGTTTCCAATATTCTAGGTATCTATCTCTTCTGCTTCACACTTATGTCTCCCGTTCTAAGAGCAGTCATTCATCATCTCCTTACTCTCCTTTTAGGCGCATTCTACCATGCTATAACATTCCTCCCTGCACTTCTTTAGCGGGGTCCGTCCTTGTTATCACTTCTTCCCTTGTCCCTACTTACAAGGGTAAACACTTCTTGGCCACTCGTTGCTTCCACATCACCCATTACTTCTTTAGCTTCTCTTTCCACATCTTCCACTGACCATAATAGACGTCACAGTAAAGAGGTCGCTCTCTCTACTTCCTTAACCAATTCATTATCTTCAAACTTCGCTTACAAACTAGACGAGATATCTACCATCTTGTCAAAAATGCCTAATTTGATATAGATATTTTGACGGATAAGTACAAAACTTTTAAAATGGTCGTCAAGCATCTTAGTCGACTAGATACCATGAACCATACTTTAATAGAATTAAAAGAGAAGGCAATGAAGAAAGATCAAGAGTTGATATCTTCTTTTGATAAAGATATAACTAAATTGAAGAAAAAGTTAAAAGAAGGCAAAGAGACCTAGTCCAATGAAAAGGAAACTCTCAGGGAGGCAGTCCTCGAGTGCGGTGTCAAAGTTGAGGTTATGGAACAGTAAGTTGAGCAAACATATATTCGCAATAGTGACTTAGCAAAAGAGATTGAGCAACTCAAAGCTAGCACTACCCAAGCCGATGCCAATGTTGTTGTTTTGAAAAGGAAATTCCCCACCTTAAAGTTAAACTTGATCATTAAATCAAGATCAGAGACCAAGGGAGTTCCTAAGCTATAATTTGAAGTTGAAAAGCTAAAGGCCACCATCTTCGATCTCCAACATAAAGCGGGGTAAGCCCAACTGAGAAATAAGCTACCACCAAAAAGATTGACTTCATTATCTTCTGATTCTATGAGATGTTTTTTACAACCAAAAACTTAGAGATGGTTGGAGGAAGAATACCCACTGGGCTTAGTAGAAATTCATGATAAGATGATGAAAGAAGAGAAGGATATAGCTGAGCAAAAGGCATTCCATTCATAGAGTTGGAGATACTTGAGTAGTTTTTTTGATTCTGAGGATATTGCTACCCTGGAAGAAGGTGGTAGACAATGCTCCAGTTAGGAAGTGCAACTAACTGTCGATGGGATCCCTACAAATTTCCATTCCAAGGAGTTGCTCTTAGCTTTAATGGACCAAATTTGTGGAGACTCCTTGTAACAACCATGGTGTTAATTACCTAATTAATTAAGTTTAATTATGGATAATTAATCCTAATTTGTGGTTTGTGAAAATTTAATTGTGAAATTAAATCTAGTATTTGAGAATAGTTGATTTAATTTATTTAAGCGACAAGTTTCATTTCTTAAAGAGGTTTTCAATTTAAATTTGAAATATTATTAAATCGATTATTTAAATTTGACATTTAGCTTAAATTGTTAATATTGAGATTTATTGTTTTAAAATGAGGATTTGCAATTAGTTGTTTATTTTATTTTATAAAAAATAATAAGAATAATTTTTTTTCAAAAGTTATATTTAATTGTATAAAATATTTCAATATTAATAGAAATGAGAATTTTAACTTATTGATTTGTTTTGGTAAAATTGAGAAATCAACTACGATTTTATAAAACATTAGTTAGAGTAAAAGATAGTGTTTTAAAAGGGAAAACAAAAGAGATTAGTAACATTCCTCTTATTGGGTCTATAAAGCACAAACCTATCTAACTAAGAAGAAATCCCTCTTCTTAAATCATTGTTCGTTCATTTTCATTTACGATAAACTATAAATTAAAAAACCAGATATCCTCTTCCAATTGAAAACTCTAGAAACTAAAATAAATCCCCAAATCAAGTGCTTTTGTTCTAGGGCTTCTTTAAATAGGAATCAAGTTGGGTCTGGATGAAAATTACTGAGCTAAACATAGGAGTTTTAAAGGTGAGTTAATCACTCACACAACTTATCTTTAATTATCTATTGTATGCTTGTTGAAATCATCTTTGTGGCTGCAAACTTGTATTATATCTCTTGTTGAATTCATTTACTTAATATCATTTTCTACTCTCTCCTAGGTTTAGATTGCTTTAATCACTTAACCCTATACATGCATGTTAGTTTCTGATATCATACGGCAGATATAAGTCGTCGGGGCAAACTGAAGTCGTGTCGGAACTGTTGATTTTCGTTGAAGGGGGGAAACGACACCTAGAACTCACGTTCCAGGTCCGTAACTAGTGGACCGATCGTGTATGACCGGTGCACTGGTCATCGCCTAAAACGTGAGTTCTAGGTGACCGCAGCCCCTCTCTGACCCGTCACCTGAACCATGTTTTGCTTGCTTTGTTAGTGCTATTGTCTTATGTTTTGTGTGGTTATTTCTAGCCCTTTTGATGTCCATTTCCCTCGATTTTCTAATTTATGAAATAGAATTGGAAATGATTTAGAGTAGAAACTATATGGACTAATTTGTTGTTATAATTGTGTGATGACCTAGTCTTTTGTTGTAGTGATTCTCTTGTGCTTTATGGACTTTAACTCACTTTGATTCAAAGGTTTGGAATAGTATAAATTTATATCTATCTGTTTTTCTAAATATAAATATATATATTTTTTGGCATATAAGTGATTTTATAAAAGAGAGTTTATTTATATTATAAATCTCAAACTTGTTTCTAAATTGATCTAATTCCTATTATAAATGATTTTAACCAATTGTGTTATGCATTATTAGTAAAATGGACATGGAATTTAGAAATATGATTTGGAAATATAAACTTAAGTTATTTCGAAACAATTGTTATAAATACCAAATTGGGTTTTGAAAATAAGTTTTTGGTTCCATAAATAAACGGGTACTTATTCAAGTGGCTTTTGGAATATGGGTTTTTGAAATATAAAACTAATTTATTTCTAAATCAAATGTTTATTTATATCAAAAAGGGTAAAGAAGAGTAATACATATGGTATTATATAATAAATGGACTTATATATATATATATATATATATATATATGTGTGTGTGTGTGTGTGAGTTTTCAAAACATGGTTCGTTAACTAAGTATCTTGTATAAAATTTTAAGACAACTGTGTGTGTGTATATAAGTACAATTTTGGAACAATTCGGATTTATGGATGATTTTATCAAATAGTGAATATTTATATAAGGTTGAATAATAAAGAAATTTATGGAAAATTATAATATTGGATTTTTAAATTAGAAACTCTAATAAGAAAAATGTTTTGAGAAACTTAGTCCTATAATATGGGGAGTACTCATAATCGATTTAGTGTTACCGATTGGTTTAAATACTCTCGAGTAATGCTTCATCGAATGTTGTACAACTCATTAAATAGAATATTTGAGTGGAACTTACTAGCCTATTAGCGAAAACTCGAACTTCACTGGATATTATGGGATAACTTGATTAAATTCTTGTGATTGCTATTAGGAAGTATTTAGCACTTTAGAGTTGTATTCTCTTTTGGTGTGCGGTATGGGGCTCCTAAATCCTTAAGAGAATATAGTTCAGGTTTTCCAGTAGTATCCGTAACGAGTGAAATTTTCTAGTTTCTAGTAAATACCTGAATTTCACCAGGCGGTATGGGATGTTTTGGTTAAGTTCTAGTGATTATTGAAAATGATGGTATTTGGCACTTTACAGTATCTCCTTTTAGGGTTCAACCGAGGGCCGATAAATCCTTAAGAGGTATACTCCTGGATTTTTCCACGTTCCTTGTGATTGGTCGAGATATAAAACAATAATGAATAATCTAGAATTTTCGAGTCATGGCAGCCACCATCATCTTGATCGGTCGAGATTTGGTTGGTTTTGATTGATCCTTATGATCATGTTGAGACTCTTTGTTCCTCGATCCTTGTGATCATGTTGAGATTCTGTATTCCAACCTTTGGTATCAAATCGGTATGAGTGATACCATAATTGTTTGTTTGCCATGGTATGGAATTGTTTTCTGTGTGTTATGAATGTTGTGATTTATTATGTGAATCTATGTTAATGACTACTGTGTGTTTGTGACTATATATATCTATGCCTTGAAGTAAATTCCGAGTTAAATTAATTATGTGACTTGTTATATCTTGTTCTCACCCTTTTTGATATTTAGAAATACTCCGACCTGGCTGTTATTTTAATGCTCGGGTCAAGGCAAGACTTTTAAGGTTACAGGATAGGTTGACCTTTGGATGGTTATGCTAGTAAGGAGATAAACATTTTTGACTTTTAGTCTATCTCATTTAGGATTCGTATTTGTTTATAAGATGTATAATTGAGATAGAAATTTGTATCAGATGTATATTATGTGAGTCCAGTGTTATATTTGATAGACTCTTAGTTTTGTATATGTAGACAACTTTATTATTCCACTGTGATCTATGACAGTTATTTATATGATATATTGTTCTGTTCTGAGAAACCGGTGTGATTATTACTTTGAACTGAGATTGTACGCACCAAATTTTATTCCAAAGATTAGATAAAACAGTAAGGATAACGTGTCAGTGTTAGTATAAAGTCATTCATATTTGGTAGCCCTTAACAAGCTGTATTCTTCGTATTAATAGACAACATTATTATAAATATAATAATATGGGTATCATGGTGGGGTCGTTACACTCCTCTTCTGCATCTACTGTTTCAGTGACCAACTCTACGGTGGTCAATGTTTTAGTGGTGCCTCCTCAGCCATCAGATGTCGCCTCATCCAAGCTTGTTAAACAGTATGTGCCACCCATTATCTCTGCTCATCCTGGTCTCTAACTATCACCCATTTCCTGGGAGGGGCATATTCCATCTTCTGAAGTCCTATCTTCAGGACAATCTTTGTTTTTAAATTCGGATCCTCCATTGGTAGAAGGTATACCACTACATGCTCTATTGTTCTAAATGCATCAATTATCCACTCGAAGATCTAAACTTATCTCTTTGTTTTCCATGTTTTATGACGACTTGCATTTCCACCTATTGTGATTAATCTTTCCATAGCTCCTTTCATCAAGGACATTACCACCGAGTAGTTTCCACCACTACAATCAGATCCTGCCCAGCCAAGATGCAGAAAAGATCAAAGAATTGCTTGAGGGTGACAAGCCTAAAGTTGACTTGGAAGAGGATGGGGACGTCAACATCACTCATACCTCTAAAGTTGAACCTGAATTGTCAAAAATCTTTATAGCCTAGATGGTCATGCTTAAGCTGGTGAAAACACAGAAGTTGGATAATGCTCCTTCCCAACAATCTAACTTTCCTCCTCCTGATTTTTAACTTCCTATACTGCCCTCGACTATTTTTGATCCTGCTGCCACCGAGGCATCCATGAAGAATAAAATAAAGCAACACATCATCTCCACAGATTAACTTTCCCTCTTTGATGAAGACACTCACTCGGAGGGTAGCGGCACACCAAATAATTCATGCACAACTAGGCTGACAATCAAGCACAAAGATAAAAGTAAATGATGCATATGGCCTATACACTTTTATTTCTGGTCTTTTTTTGTATGTAGTCCTCCATATAGTACATGCATAGTTTTCGACTTTTTACTCAAAAAGGATGTAAATAAAAAACTTCCATTTTTTCAAACTTTGCTATCTACTTTTCTACTCTTTAATTTCCTGCATTTTTTTAGGATTCTTTTAAATATTTATATATAAATGCCAATAATGTCTTATCTTATAATATACCTGCCTATTTATAACAATCTATGCAACGCATATATTAATTGTAACTCTATACATCTAATTAAACTTATACTATTACACAACGCCACTCTTTTACTTAGTTTTATTTACTGCTAGACAAACTTGTAATATTCAACCATAAACAACACTGTGTTGCCTTGACTATTTTTACATGGCTGTCTTCTCATGTCTGCACAAACATTAATGTAACTCATGTGCAATATACCTGTCCAAATTTGATTGTACATTGATACTTATCTCTAAGCATTGATATTTGTCGATGCCTATCTCTAGGCATCTATCCTTGACATTGCATATCTCTGGGCATTAGTCAAAAATTACATAGATGTGGGAAAATTATCTGATCTGCCCTTGTTTCGATTATACTCCACGGAACCGATTATGATTCAAAGGAGTCAGTCGGTACCTATCATTGGGTAAATATTGAACATCCAACTTTCAAAATGTATGATGTTTGCGCTATTGATCCGGTAAAATGAAGTTGAACTTAATGAATACCTCACATTAATTCTAAAAGAAAATTTTATTAAAATCTCTATAGTGAATGCTGATTTGTTATGTCAAATTCCATCCAGTAATGTCCATATTAAAAATGCGTAAGCACAAAGAATCAAGTGAAATAATAGTGTAAATGCTCACTATTCCATGCCCATGGAATTGGGTCTCCATCTACTGTAGATAGCTTGAATGTGTTTTGTCCAAGCTTTATTTCCTAACTCAGACCAAGTGCCTTCGTATTTGTAAAGACCTATTTCAAAATAAGGTTGCCAATATTGAACTTACGGTATCGGATCTTGGCATTGAACTAGCACCTACTCTTTGCTGGTGAGCAACTCACTTCAGATTCGCTTTTTTGCCATTCCTCTACCAAGTCGAGAGACATTAGTAATAACACCTCATTCATCATAGGGTATAATGCATGAGCCGGCGAGAAGGTACCTCTTCTTCAATTAGTATCATAGCTTTAGTTCCATAAGCTAATGTGACCCAAGTGTGTCCAGTTGTGGATTTATGGATCGTCCGATAAGCCCACAAAACCAGTGGTAACTGATCAGCCCAATTTTCTTTTGCTTATCTTAACCGTTTTTTGATGATAAATTTGATGATCTTGTTCACCGCCTCAACCTGCCTATTCCCCTATGGATGTTCTATGCTGAAAAACTCTTTTGAATTCGATACCAAGCACTAAATTCACAAAACTCTACACACTTGAATTGAGTTTCGCTATCAGTGATGATCTTCAATTACTTGCACAAAATATGTAACAAACCTGCTTTCCATGATGTATAAACAAATAAATTTAATTAAAATATAAATGTTCGAATTAGATTTTGATAATTATTATTTTTGAAGTAAATTTTTATCTAATTGAAGTCTATTAAAGAAAAGATTTAGTTTCAATAAATTGAATCTATTAATAAATTATTTTTAGGAAATATATTGTACTTAAATAAAATATTTAAAATGAAAACAAAATATTTTTATAATATAAATAATTTTTATAAATAGTTAAAATATCTGAAATGAAGTATTGATCAACATTAATAAAATGAATAAATCAACGGAGATAAGCAAGTACTAAAATTAAATATATGTTAAGTTTTCAAATATATATTTTATAAAACTCAGCAATTTGAACTGAAAATATGTTCGTAAATTAATGATAAGAGTTTTTTTATATGTATATAAACGTAAAAAACTAAGTTGCAACAAAAAGGAATAAAAAAAGGAAAAAAAGAAACAAATAAATCATTATTTTTTTTCTTATTTTGTTTAGGCTCAAACCCATTCACTTCCCTCTCCTTGGCCCAAACCCATGTCCATGCTACCATTCTCAAATCCCTAATTCCTAAAATCAAATCGACCAATAGAAAAAAAGTCAAACACAGGAGAAATTTTTTATCGACATGGAAAAGATAAGGGGCAAAAAACACATGGCAAAAGCGGGAAAAGGGAATCACCATGACGGTGGCAGTGTAGTGAGGTGCATATTCGCGGCTATTAGCTAGCAACACCAAAATGAATGAGGCCGTAAGGTAGATGTAAGACGAGGAGCTTGGATGAACGACGATGCAGTTGTAGGACTTAGGCATAGCGGAGGCGTTTGGGTATGGGGCTCGGCTACGAGGTGTGATGAAATGATGGGTTATGCGATCAGATTTGGGTGCGTTGTTCAACTTGTTGGCATGTGAGGTAACACAATTGATGACTGCAGTCGAAGGCAATAAAGTCTTCGCTTGGAATTTCGGTGAGTTGTTTAACTCACATATATGTTTGACTTAATTTGCATGCTTTGTTTGATTTATGGATTGCGGTAAATTTTGATTGTGAATTGTTGGATTATATTAAATGCAGTTGCATACTATTATATAATCTTAGTTGTGATGAATTTAAATTTATTTTAGTCGAGATTATGTTTTGAATTTAATTTTAGTTATATATATATATATTATTTTTATAATGGATGTGATCCCTGGTTTGGACAATATACTTTGGTTTTAGATTGGTTAAATATACGATGTTTCATGTTCTCACTTTACTTTGGTAATAGTCACATTGCTTTTGAAATTAATTTGAAGAGAGGGAATTTTGAGTTAAGTGATTTTATGAATATCTAATATCTGCATATAAATTAGCATAGAAATATTAAATAGTTTTGTGTTATATAAAAAGAAATGATAGAAATTTAAAGGTCGGTATTTTTATGAAATTTCGGAAAATATATAATTTTGAAAGTTTGAATTAGTATATTTTTTTATAAATAGGTTTACGAATCGATATTATATCTATTATTATTTATGATCAAAATAAAATAAAAGTAAACTTGAGAAGATTTTTATAAAAAACTGGTTTAAAATTTATATTTAAAAATCGATGAATATATTCTATGGGAACTTAATAAACGTGAAATTTTGTTAGATAATATTTTGGGGATGATAATAGGTTTGGATGTAAACTATTTATTTCACTGGAAATATTATTATTTAAAACTTATTATTATATTATATCGTTAAGTATTACTTTTGGAAGTAATTTATTTTGTATTCGATTATTCTAAATAAAGAGAAATTGATTTAAATCCTTTGAAAATGTTTATAAAGTTATTTGAGTTAAATTCTTTGGGAAATGGAGATTTTAGAATTTGGTTATTCAAGTGGATTATATATATATATATGTATGTATATATATATGTATGTATATATATACATACACACACATATATATATATATATTGATATTTTAGTGTAAATAGTTGGGAGATTTAAAAAGTGAATTATGTTTTGATAGATTATTACCCCAAAGTAGTTTAAACGAATTATCAAGAAAATAGAGAATTTTGAATTGCTTTTGAAATCAATATTTTATAAGTTGAAATTTTAATATATAATATTTAGAAGATTTTATAAAAACAAAATTTGAGTTTAATAAATTATTTCCTGAAGGTTTTTAAAAGGACTTTAAATAAAATAAATAAGGATCTTAAATATTAATTTTGAAATTCAATATTTTTGATTTTGAAATACTTTTGAATCGAAAATAATATACTTCTAATTTGATGTTTTAAAGGTATTTGGAAATTATAAACTCCTTTATAGTATTTCCATAGTACTGAAGTAGAAATTAGAAATAAAAGGTTTATTTAATGGTTTTAAAATTTATTAATGATTTCAAACAAAGGTTTCTTTGAAATCAAATAAGTGGTTTCAAATTATTGGCTTTTGGAATTAAATGGGATTTCGGGATAACTTAATATTGAAATTGAGATATAAAAAGTGTAGTTCTGTATAATGAGAATTTCAAATAAACGGATTGGTAATACCGAGCAGCATGGGACTTGTGGTAATATTTTTCCGTTTATTCCTTTGACTCATCGTACAAAATGTCATATGTTGTATGAAGTGATTTTTATAATAAAAACCCTTCTGAATCTATAGTTGATTAATTGGATGATATGTAACGACCCGTAAATTTCAGCTGTTTTAATAACGTAATTAGTTGAAATTTTGTGAAATTTTAAACGATAAAATTTTGAAATAAAAATTGAATATTTGGAATACGTCTAGTTAAACATAGCAACTGGTAAATTTTCGTCCGAAAATATGAAAGTTTATTTCGCGCGTAAATTCACTTCAATTTAATCAGTTAAAAAGCGTTGAAATTAAAATGTTTCCGAAACCTAAATATTTTTACATAGAAAAATTCTAAACCATCTTCTGAGCAAGATGTCAGTTGGTCGCTTTTCCAAATTTGGACATCTTTGGCTCCGTCGATCTTATTTTTCAGCGTTTTTCTTGCATTTTCCGTAGTAGAAAATTCGAATTTTTGTAATTCAATCATACCACTGATAACTGTATACCGTTTTGATCGTGTCATCGTGCTGATCTCTGCGGTATATTCACTTCTGTATTTCGGAGACAGGTGTGCGGTGCAGTCTGCGGAACGCTTAGCGTATCGGTTCCGCAACCGAGTCTTTTGGATTTCTGGTGACTATTCGTTATCCAGCTTGAATCAAACAGCCGTGAACTTTTAATATTCTTTAAACCAATCAGTTTGTGACTTTACATTTTTTCATTTTTTCTTTGTCAGTTCAAAAACGAAACGGTGCTTGCTCTCTTGTTTCCTCAACACGCATGACATCCTTCCACCAGATAATATGCAATCTCCTTTCTCATCTCTATTCTTTTCTTCTCCTCCAGGCAACGCTTAAACACATGCCTCCTCCTCTCCAATAATCGACATTCCTTGCCTCCACCCTCATATTGATCGGCCAACCTCCTCAGCACCGCCTTCCACCACCGCCCTTGCCTTCCCTCCGCCTCCCTTCTCTACCTTTCGCCCACCTTCACGCAACCCGCGAACATCACCACCTTTGGCTTGCCCCTCCGCCAAACTCTTCCCGCCTTAGACGAAGTTCCGCCTCAGCCACAGATCTCGCGCCTACTCCACCCCGCTCTCCATTTGACCGGCCTTCCACCAAGCTACACCTTTGACAGCCGGCCACCCAGATCCGTGAGCTCTACCCTCACCGAAGCTTCTCACCCACTCATAGCCGAGTCCCACCTTGTCTGTTATTTAGGTAAGTATAGGTAATGGATTAGTTATATATAGGTATCATTGTATACGGTTGCTATATATCAATAGGTAACCTGTTAAGTTGGTTTCAAATGAAGATAGTGTTTGCCTGTAGATATGCATTAGTTGGTAATGAGGCAATAGGTTGTTATTAAATCTTAACTTTTAAAAGTTCACGTACGTATATATGTTGATTTTGTGTTATATTTTTATTTTTATTTTACAAAACTTTTACAGATAGTGTGCACGTATACATGACTGATATTATTATATTTATGTTATATACAGTGAGGAATTGTAAATATATATATATACGGTTAGAAATTTTACTGAGGTGTTGAGAAATTGTAAATATACAGTGATGTCATCGTATTGTTTTAAAGGAAAAATGATGATTATAGAATGTAAACTTTTGACTGTGGAAGTTATATGTTAAAAACAGAGTTTGCTTATGATATTATGCTGTTTATATACATATATATGTACGACAGTATTTGCTTAAAATGATGTATAAGCGTTTATATGAAATTGTATGGGTCTGCATTTATTTGACTACTTATATATTTTGAGTCGCATATGTATGGTTGGTAAATGCTATATATATATATTTTATGAAGATACTTGTTAGCTTATAAAGTTTATATGAGTATAGTTTGCCGTTGGTGTGTTAAAGCATGTTCATTTTGGGTCACTTAAACATGTGTACGTTAAACAGAAAGGTAGTTGATTTATAACAAAAACAAAACTAAGGTTGCCTTAAAAAAAATATGCGTTTAAATTAGCTTTGATTTGGAAATATTAATAACAAAATAATGTACGTTTCATTTATTTTATTTTATTATCTTATTATTATTATTATTTTTGTTGTTTGTGTTATCGTACTGATTTTAGTTATCAATTCCCAATTTATCAGCTTGGTCCATCGAACCCGTCTCCATCGTGCTTTGCTTCGAAATTCGTGCTCAGATTTGTAGCTCATCCCCATCGTCTAATCTCTCTAACCTCGAAAGGTGAGCACTCACTCACGATTTACGTTCTTTTATTTATTAAATTTGATTTCAATTGAAACGACAATTGAAATATACTGTTATTAGATATTTACACTGTTATATATGCTATTACCTATATCAGTTCACCTGTGACATCTGACACCATTATATGTTATATATGCAATGATAATCCAGTTTGGTTGTTAAATGATTGATTGCTTGATGTTTACAATTGGACGTTAAAAATTGTAATGTATAAAGTGATAAATATTATGCAAGTAAATTTGACGTAGGATAATTAAAATTTGAATCGACACATATGTTGAATTTGATTAGTTGAATATGACCCATTTTAATTGTTAATTTAATTGACATGTAGAATAGTGATAATTACACTTTGAACCATTGAACGTATATTTGATTTATTGTTGTAGTGTTAAAATTGAAATCGAATGACAATTGAAGAACCGTATAAATATTAGTGTAATAATCTTTAATCTACATGAAATGATAGTGTAGATTCTAGAAATAATTATATTAATTCGTACAAATAACAATGCGAATTAATACGATTATTTCGGGATTATTTGAATTGATTATTGGATTGATATTGGTTGTTGTTATTGCTTGTTTATTTACTTTGACACCATCCCAGTTATCACACTACAAGTTCCCTTTGATATGCCTTGATTTTGAATTGAATTGGAATCGGGTTGAAATGATAAATACCCAAATTGAACTTTGACCTAGGATAGAAAATTAAATAAAACCCGATTGGTCAATAATTTGATTTGAAAATTAAAATGAAGATTTTTATTTGAATAAATAATATGGTTTTGAAATGAAGTTGAAATTTGAAATTTTTTGAAAGGAAAATGTTAATATATAATAATCTGAAACAAAATATGATTAACAATGTATTTGATGAAAGAATGTTGTTTAATTTGAGAAATGATTGAATTAAGTTTGAAATTATAATGAAGTTTGAAATAAGTAAAGTTTGAAGTTATTTAATAATTAAGTTTTGAATTATTTAATAATTAAATAAGATTGAATTATTTAATAATTAAATAAAAATTGAATTCTTTATAAGTGAAATTGAACTTCTTTAATAAGTAAAGTTGAGTTATGAAATAATTAACTTTTGAAATTTGTAACTAATAAATGAATAAGTGAAATCGAATTTCTTTATCAAGAAATAAAATGTGATATTTTTGGAATTAATGTAAGACGTGTAATTGAAAGAATTGATTTGACGAATTTAATTTAATTCGATTTGAAGTTTTGATTTAATGAAGTTGAACTTAAGAATTGATTTAATGAATTAGAAATTTAATAGAAATTGTTTTTGAATGATAAAGTAACTTAACGAATATTGAATGAAATCGATAAATGAGTTTAAATTGATTTGAATGTTAAATTAAATTAATTTAAATGATTTCGGAATGAAATTTATATACGAACTTGAATCAATATTTGAATTGTTTTCAATATAAAGATTGAAATTGAATTATAAGATTTTGAAATTATGAGTTTGGAAGTTTTGAAACGTAAATTTTGGAAATTGATTTCGAAAGGCAAATGAAATGTTGATTTACAAATTCTATGTGAAATTGAATTTGATTTGGTTTTGAAATTTGTTAAACGACCAATCGGTGTAATAATTACGGAAGTTATTAAAGAGACCAGAATTCGGTTATGGATATACTCTCTATCTAAACCGAAAACCACTTTAATAACTATACGCGGAGTGATGATCCAGAATGAAGTGGTTGGAATGATGTACGTGATGACTGAAGAAAGAGAACGATGATGGATAGCCTTGACACTTGTGTCAAATTGGAAATGACTAAAACAGGAGCTGTGCCGGGCCAATGGAGGATTAGCTACCTCAAGTGGACACACTTCTTCGAACTATACATTACTTGTTGTCGATTGGTGCACCCTTGATTTTGGGAGTGTTGTTTCACGGTGTTGCGGGCGCTGCGACGTTGCGTTCTCACCAGTCCGGATCAGGCGAACGGTAGTATCACTACCTTGGGTATTGCCTCATGTGCCTTGTCATACTTGTATTCCATTTATACGCGACCACTACGATTTTGATTTGTACCTTTAGTATATGGATTTCCCTCTGGTGACTTCCGGTTTTGGGGAAACTACGGTCTTGTATATGCTTTTGGGAATAAAATGTGTTAAGGGTGGAATGGGCCATGACTTAACGCTATTTTGATATCTTATTATTACTGATAGACATTATCTACTTAGCGTACATTACTACCTAGTAGATAGTTTAACGGATCCTTAAAGGATGGTTATTCCAAACATCCTTTGAGTTACTTGTATTTCAATTGCTATTTCACTTGAGTTGGATTTATTAATATAAGAATGTTAATCCTGACTCGAGTGTCTTGTGTTTTTGCTTTACGCTCGGGTCAGACTGAGTGTACCAGTATTCTAGACTCACCTTTGGAGTTGGAGCTTTGCTTGAAGATCCAGCCATCTATTCTGCTTTCAGTATTCGATGATTCCAGTGATACATTCTGATCTGTATCTGATGTGTCGTGTTACTCTTCCGTTGTATCTGGTTTAACTCTGATGTATCGTATTACTCTTCTGTTGTAAACTCTGATGTATTTTATATATTCATATAGTAGCTTCATGAACTACTATCTCTTTTATTTCCGCTGCAATTATTACTCTGTGTCTGTGATCTGTGATTATTTTATTTACTGTATATGTTCAGTTTTGCCAAATTTAAATTAACAACGTGGTATTTTGAGCAATTCAACTCCGGCATGAGTGTCTACCTATACACTTATAATGGATGCGAATGGTCCAAAATATCGGGTCGTTACAGTTGGTATCAGAGCTTTGGTAGCTCTAGGCAAAACTTAACATATATGGTAAATGTATTTACAGAATCACTCTCATTCGAGTTTCAATCTCTTCCTTTGACTCGATTACTTTGAATTTTGGAACGTTCCTCTCGGTTTCGTAAATTCATTCGTGTCCCTCACTATTCGTCTTCTTTCAATCCTGGAGCACCCCATAACTCCATTCTGAATATTATCTATAATAGATCGGCGGTCTCGCCAATCTTCGAATGATTCGTAAAGGAGCAAAACTCCTTTATAATAGGCATCGATTTACCGGAGATTTCTGTATCCTCGGTTTACGATGCTATTTATCTCCTGCTATACCTGAATTCTATTTCTTGAGATCGAATGTCGATTTACCTCGAAATTCTACACCGATCTTATTTTTGAAGTCACGGTTGACCCGGTTAAGTTTGCCCGTGATTTATATAAACTTATCCATCGCCTTATTTTGTTATTTAATTATCTCGTCTTTGTTTCAAACCTATCTTCGAATCAAATTTCTCTTTGATTTAGGTCAGCAAAAATTTGAATCCCTATTCTTATTTTGAAAATTCATTCCTGTATCGTCGAGCAAAGAAGTGTATTTGTAAATTAATATTAAAAATGTTTTAATATATGCTGTGTTGTTTGAGTTGTTGATGTTGATTTGGGTTTTCGATCGATTCGTCTGATCAACGCTATCGATAGAATTTCCAAAACACTTGAACAGAACAAACTGACACAATGTTGTTTTCAAATTTGGTAAACAAAATAGTTTTGGATTATTATATTATATATAAATATAAGTTTTCTGAAATTAAACTGTTAATGAATTTGTTGTCTGAAAATAATAATATTTGATTTTCATTTATTGTTTTGTAAACCATTGACTATTACATAATATAAATAAATGAATTTATAAACTTGGTATAAATTGATTTGGAATTTGAAATGAATTTAATTCAGAAATTTGAGAATTGAGTTTCCGGTGATTTCGAACTTTGGTTTTAAAATCTTAAAGTATATATTATTGAAATATTTTTGAATAGAAATCGTTTTCAAAGGATTTTTAAAATGTTGAAATCAGTGCTCTTCTCTTTGTCACTGGAAAATAATTTCGGTGATGGCGGCCGCATCATCGACAGTCATTTTCGAGTTTCGAAGTGGAGATACTATTCTGTAGCTTTGCTACGGTTTTGTTTTGAAAAATATTTTGATTTGAATTTCTTCAGTATATTGAGTTATATATATATATAGGTATCTTATTTTAAAATTTAATTTGATTTGATATATATCTATAAATTGTTTAAAGTTAATCGGAAATCTAATTCTTAAATTTTGTTAAAGGATGATTTTAATTATAAATAAAACCAAAATGTGGAATAAATAGTTAAACTTGAATAATAGAATTGGGAAAATTTTATTTGTACCTTGTGAAACTGCATTCTAATACAACTTACCTAAATCATTCAGAAGTTGAATATGTAATTGGATAATATATATTATAAATTGAATTTATAAATAAAATTTGAATGTTTATAATAAATGTTATACATTGAATTTTGATTATAAAGATGTTAATAGAATTATATAAGACAATAAATAAAACTCAGTTAATAATTAATAAATTTGTTTTGAAAGAATTAATAAATTGAAATTTGATCAACTTATGAAAATACCTTGAATTTAAAAGCAATTAGTAAATATAAATTAATTTAAATCAGAACTTTTATGGTTTAAATTTATTTATATGGGTTAATATATGTGATTAGATATATTAAGTAGAATAAATTTAACAATAGTTTTGAATAAAGAAGAATTTAAATTGTTGAAAGAAATATGATTATAATAAAAGATTATTCAAATTTATGGTTTTAGAAATTGGAAATTTAAGATAATTGGATAATAAGATAATGAATTTAGAAATAGTTGAGATTGATTTTAGTGAAATCAAATGGATTAAATCAATTATTGAATATCAATTAATTTAAATTTGAATTTATATGGTTTAAATTAATTGTTATTTTGTATTTCAAATCTGTTTTTCTTCCTGGTTGTTTCTATTCTCCTACCTCGTTCCTTTTTGGGGACGAAAAGTTTTGAGTGGGGGAGAGTGTAACGACCCGTAAATTTCAGCTGTTTTAATAACGTAATTAGTTGAAATTTTGTGAAATTTTAAACGATAAAATTTTGAAATAAAAATTGAATATTTGGAATACGTCTAGTTAAACATAGCAACTGGTAAATTTTCGTCCGAAAATATGAAAGTTTATTTCGCGCGTAAATTCACTTTAATTTAATCAGTTAAAAAGCGTTGAAATTAAAATGTTTCCAAAACCTAAATATTTTTACATAGAAAAATTCTAAACCATCTTCTGAGCAAGATGTTAGTTGGTCGCTTTTCCAAATTTGGACATCTTTGGCTCCGTCGATCTTATTTTTCAGCGTTTTTCTTGCATTTTCCGCTAGTAGAAAATTCGAATTTTTGTAATTCAATCATACCACTGATAACTGTATACCGTTTTGATCGTGTCGTCGTGCTGATCTCTGCGGTATATTCACTTCTGTATTTCGGAGACAGGTGTACGGTGCAGTCTGCGGAACGCTTAGCGTATCGGTTCCGCAACCGAGTCTTTTGGATTTCTGGTGACTATTCGTTATCCAGCTTGAATCAAACAGCCGTGAACTTTTAATATTCTTTAAACCAATCAGTTTGTGACTTTACATTTTTTCATTTTTTCTTTGTCAGTTCAAAAACGAAACGGTGCTTGCTCTCTTGTTTCCTCAACACGCATGACATCCTTCCACCAGATAATATGCAATCTCCTTTCTCATCTCTATTCTTTTCTTCTCCTCCAGGCAACGCTTAAACACATGCCTCCTCCTCTCCAATAATCGACATTCCTTGCCTCCACCCTCATATTGATCGGCCAACCTCCTCAGCACCGCCTTCCACCACCGCCCTTGCCTTCCCTCCGCCTCCCTTCTCTACCTTTCGCCCACCTTCACGCAACCCGCGAACATCACCACCTTTGGCTTGCCCCTCCGCCAAACTCTTCCCGCCTTAGACGAAGTTCCGCCTCAGCCACAGATCTCGCGCCTACTCCACCCCGCTCTCCATTTGACCGGCCTTCCACCAAGCTACACCTTTGACAGCCGGCCACCCAGATCCGTGAGCTCTACCCTCACCGAAGCTTCTCACCCACTCATAGCCGAGTCCCACCTTGTCTGTTATTTAGGTAAGTATAGGTAATGGATTAGTTATATATAGGTATCATTGTATACGGTTGCTATATATCAATAGGTAACCTGTTAAGTTGGTTTCAAATGAAGATAGTGTTTGCCTGTAGATATGCATTAGTTGGTAATGAGGCAATAGGTTGTTATTAAATCTTAACTTTTAAAAGTTCACGTACGTATATATGTTGATTTTGTGTTATATTTTTATTTTTATTTTACAAAACTTTTACAGATAGTGTGCACGTATACATGACTGATATTATTATATTTATGTTATATACAGTGAGGAATTGTAAATATATATATATACGGTTAGAAATTTTACTGAGGTGTTGAGAAATTGTAAATATACAGTGATGTCATCGTATTGTTTTAAAGGAAAAATGATGATTATAGAATGTAAACTTTTGACTGTGGAAGTTATATGTTAAAAACAGAGTTTGCTTATGATATTATGCTGTTTATATACATATATATGTACGACAGTATTTGCTTAAAATGATGTATAAGCGTTTATATGAAATTGTATGGGTCTGCATTTATTTGACTACTTATATATTTTGAGTCGCATATGTATGGTTGGTAAATGCTATATATATATATTTTATGAAGATACTTGTTAGCTTATAAAGTTTATATGAGTATAGTTTGCCGTTGGTGTGTTAAAGCATGTTCATTTTGGGTCACTTAAACATGTGTACGTTAAACAGAAAGGTAGTTGATTTATAACAAAAACAAAACTAAGGTTGCCTTAAAAAAAATATGCGTTTAAATTAGCTTTGATTTGGAAATATTAATAACAAAATAATGTACGTTTCATTTATTTTATTTTATTATCTTATTATTATTATTATTTTTGTTGTTTGTGTTATCGTACTGATTTTAGTTATCAATTCCCAATTTATCAGCTTGGTCCATCGAACCCGTCTCCATCGTGCTTTGCTTCGAAATTCGTGCTCAGATTTGTAGCTCATCCCCATCGTCTAATCTCTCTAACCTCGAAAGGTGAGCACTCACTCACGATTTACGTTCTTTTATTTATTAAATTTGATTTCAATTGAAACGACAATTGAAATATACTGTTATTAGATATTTACACTGTTATATATGCTATTACCTATATCAGTTCACCTGTGACATCTGACACCATTATATGTTATATATGCAATGATAATCCAGTTTGGTTGTTAAATGATTGATTGCTTGATGTTTACAATTGGACGTTAAAAATTGTAATGTATAAAGTGATAAATATTATGCAAGTAAATTTGACGTAGGATAATTAAAATTTGAATCGACACATATGTTGAATTTGATTAGTTGAATATGACCCCTTTTAATTGTTAATTTAATTGACATGTAGAATAGTGATAATTACACTTTGAACCATTGAACGTATATTTGATTTATTGTTGTAGTGTTAAAATTGAAATCGAATGACAATTGAAGAACCGTATAAATATTAGTGTAATAATCTTTAATCTACATGAAATGATAGTGTAGATTCTAGAAATAATTATATTAATTCGTACAAATAACAATGCAAATTAATACGATTATTTTGGGATTATTTGAATTGATTATTGGATTGATATTGGTTATTGTTATTGCTTGTTTATTTACTTTGACACCATCCCAGTTATCACACTGCAAGTTCCCTTTGATATGCCTTGATTTTGAATTGAATTGGAATCGGGTTGAAATGATAAATACCCAAATTGAACTTTGACCTAGGATAGAAAATTAAATAAAACCCGATTGGTCAATAATTTGATTTGAAAATTAAAATGAAGATTTTTATTTGAATAAATAATATGGTTTTGAAATGAAGTTGAAATTTGAAATTTTTTGAAAGAAAAATGTTAATATATAATAATCTGAAACAAAATATGATTAACAATGTATTTGATGAAAGAATGTTGTTTAATTTGAGAAATGATTGAATTAAGTTTGAAATTATAATGAAGTTTGAAATAAGTAAAGTTTGAAGTTATTTAATAATTAAGTTTTGAATTATTTAATAATTAAATAAGATTGAATTATTTAATAATTAAATAAAAATTGAATTCTTTATAAGTGAAATTGAACTTCTTTAATAAGTAAAGTTGAGTTATGAAATAATTAAGTTTTGAAATTTGTAACTAATAAATGAATAAGTGAAATCGAATTTCTTTATCAAGAAATAAAATGTGATATTTTTGGAATTAATGTAAGACGTGTAATTGAAAGAATTGATTTGACGAATTTAATTTAATTCGATTTGAAGTTTTGATTTAATGAAGTTGAACTTAAGAATTGATTTAATGAATTAGAAATTTAATAGAAATTGTTTTTGAATGATAAAGTAACTTAACGAATATTGAATGAAATCGATAAATGAGTTTAAATTGATTTGAATGTTAAATTAAATTAATTTAAATGATTTCGGAATGAAATTTATATACGAACTTGAATCAATATTTGAATTGTTTTCAATATAAAGATTGAAATTGAATTATAAGATTTTGAAATTCTGAGTTTGGAAGTTTTGAAACGTAAATTTTGGAAATTGATTTCGAAAGGCAAATGAAATGTTGATTTACAAATTCTATGTGAAATTGAATTTGATTTGGTTTTGAAATTTGTTAAACGACCAATCGGTGTAATAATTACGAAAGTTATTAAAGAGACCGGAATTCGGTTATGGATATACTCTCTATCTAAACCGAAAACCACTTTAATAACTATACGCGGAGTGATGATCCAGAATGAAGTGGTTGGAATGATGTACGTGATGACTGAAGAAAGAGAACGATGATGGATAGCCTTGACACTTGTGTCAAATTGGAAATGACTAAAACAGGAGCTGTGCCGGGCCAATGGAGGATTAGCTACCTCAAGTGGACACACTTCTTCGAACTATACATTACTTGTTGTCGATTGGTGCACCCTTGATTTTGGGAGTGTTGTTTCACGGTGTTGCGGGCGTTGCGGCGTTGCGTTCTCACCAGTCCGTATCAGGCGAACGGTAGTATCACTACCTTGGGTATTGCCTCATGTGCCTTGTCAAACTTGTATTCCATTTATACGCGACCACTACGATTTTGATTTGTACCTTTAGTATATGGATTGCCCTCTGGTGACTTCCGGTTTTGGGGAAACTACGGTCTTGTATATGCTTTTGGGAATAAAATGTGTTAAGGGTGGAATGGGCCATGACTTAACGCTATTTTGATATCTTATTATTACTGATAGACATTATCTACTTAGCGTACATTACTACCTAGTAGATAGTTTAACGGATCCTTAAAGGATGGTTATTCCAAACATCCTTTGAGTTACTTGTATTTCAATTGCTATTTCACTTGAGTTGGATTTATTAATATAAGAATGTTAATCCTGACTCGAGTGTCTTGTGTTTTTGCTTTACGCTCGGGTCAGACTGAGTGTACCAGTATTCTAGACTCACCTTTGGAGTTGGAGCTTTGCTTGAAGATCCAGCCATCTATTCTGCTTTCAGTATTCGATGATTCCAGTGATACATTCTGATCTGTATCTGATGTATCGTGTTACTCTTCCGTTGTATCTGGTTTAACTCTGATGTATCGTATTACTCTTCTGTTGTAAACTCTGATGTATTTTATATATTCATATAGTAGCTTCATGAACTACTATCTCTTTTATTTCCGCTGCAATTATTACTCTATGTCTGTGATCTGTGATTATTTTATTTACTGTATATGTTCAGTTTTGCCAAATTAAAATTAACAACGCGGTATTTTGAGCAATTCAACTCCGACATGAGTGTCTACCTATACACTTATAATGGATGCGAATGGTCCAAAATATCGGGTCGTTACATGATATTTGGGCATTATGCTTGTATGACAAAATTTATTATGTTATTTTATCACTTTTAGTTAAATGTTTTGCTCACATATAAATGACATTTAGGATAGGAACGATAACCAAGGGGTTTACCGCAAGCAACGTGAGGAAAATTAAAATACGATGGTTGTTGCGTTAGATACCAGATGTGATAGTTATCCATCCTAGCTGACCGACGTTGGGATGGCGCCCCGAGTCATGACTATATGGCCCTATTGTCACTGGTCAAATAGTCCACTGTACGAGCACATTAGTAAGGTTTAGGCAAAAAAATTACGAGGATGATAGAAACGAGGATTGCTACGAGGTGAAGATTAATTATGTAGCGAATGGACTATGTGAAGACGCTCACATTTCTGAGTGGAGGTAGTGAATAACTCAAGCGAGGAACTCAGCTTCTGGTAATACGTTAATGTGTAACCTATGATGAATGTAGCAACTAAACTAATCGATAATCAAAATTAACCGAGTGCCCTAAATAAACGAGTAATTAATAATAAAGGCACTGGGATGAAACTCAATTGATTAGAGTTGTGATTGTGTGTTACTGTGAAATTAAAGCATTACATAGATAAAATATTGTGCAAGAACAATGAGACAATGGGTACTTCCTGTGTTGTATGACCTTACGATGAGAAAAAATTATATAGATAAACTCAACATACACTATGGTATTTGTATATTGCTTCTTATATTCCATTAGTTTGGATTTTCTTATTAAGATGTGTATATGTTATCCCACTGGTTATATCGTTTTTGTACTTATCTTTGAATCTAGACATAGTCCAACCTGTTTATTATACACACACACAATACTCGGGTCAGTCCGAGGTTTTCAGGTATAGATATAATAGTCACTTTGAATGCTGTGGCTTTTGAGGAGACAAGTGCATGTGTATTATTGTGTTTTGAGAAGACCATAATGTTTATATTCTTTTGGATGTCTTCTTGTATTCATTGTAATAATATGGCTATGTTTTGTATGTTTTGTACTTGGCTTTGTGTATATTATCAACGTGAGCCAGATCCCTATTTTATAGGCTCACTTTGTTATATATATGATTATGTATTATATTTTTCTGTTGCAATCTTTGACTCTGTGTTCATTTATATATGTAGTACATTAATTTGTCCTAGAAAACCCACGTGTTTATTTCTTTATGTTGATACCTAATATGTATATTGGTGTAATACTTTTGATGTAAGAATACGTATCTATGTTAGCCTAAGGGAATATTCATGTGTGGTCGTTCCTAAGAAGCCTCATTCTTTGTATTACCAAATAGTATTATTTAGTAATACTCTTTGGTAGTATGGGTATAGAGGTAGGGTGTTATAAAATGTTTTTGATTTCAATGTTAATTTATTTCATCGAATTAATTATGACGAGTGGCTATGCCTCAACCCATTTTTTGAAATATCCACTACAACGAACATATTGCACCCCTTGCGCCATCGGTAGCACTTCAATAATGTCAATTTCCCACACTGCAAACAGACATGGGCTAACCATTTATGAAAGCTCATTGGATGGGGCTCTAGATATCTTTGGAAATATCTGGCATTCAACATATTTCTTAGAAAATTTTGCTACATTCTGGCCCACGACTGCCCTGAAATATCATAGTGAAGTACCATTATCGCCCGATTTTTCCCCTAGTGCAATCTCAACAACTTCCTTGATGAGCAACCTTAAAGAGTTTTCTTTACTTTGTCCTTATTAACAAACCTTAGCAAAGGGGATGAGAACCCCCTCCGAAATAGCATTCTGTATTGCATAATGTAACACTGTACCTTAGGCAAGAGCTTCATTTTTCATTTTTTCTTTTCAAAATAGTTCCTTTTGTCAAATACACTTTGAATGGAGTCACCCATGACTCCTTTTCTTCAACCTACATAACGTAATCGAAATCCATCTCATCAATACTAGAAGTCTTCAACACCTCTGTTGGAATGATCCCCAATTGTAGTGCATCTCCAAGGCTTACCAATTTGGCTAAAGAACCGACATTCATATTTTCCTCTCAAGGGATGTGTTAATTTTGTAGTGTTCAATCTCGTCCAGTAGTTTCAACACCTTTAATAGGTATGAGGCGATTCTTGCACCATAAGCCTAAAATTCCTTGTTTACTTGGAAACCAACCAATTGGGAGTCACTGAATATATGCAATGAGCGCACTCCCAACTTCTTCTCTATCTTAAGTCCTACAATTAACATCGCATATTCTTCCTCTTTGTTTGTGCTTGAAAGTTTCAAATAATAGCATGCCCTTGATTTTTTGGAGTTACCAAGACTACCATCACTCAAAATCACGATTATTGGATGCCTTATATACATGTAATTTCCATTGAGAAATTTGAACCATATTTTCTTCTGTTTAGTCATTCCAGATAGTAAATTCTATAATGAAGTCTGCATATGCCTATCCTCGTATCGCGTTCCTCAACTGAAAACTTATCTTGTAACTAATTCATCTAAATATTCTACATCAATAATTATCCCAAAGTCTCTAGAGTGATGCAATACTTTCCTAGAAGGTTGGTCCTTTAGCACTCTTATTGGATGAGCTTGAAAGTATAGTCTTAACTTTCTCGATGCTATCGGTATGCAGTATGATAGCTTTTTCCAATTTAAGATAATGTTTTTATGCGATTGTAAACTACTAATTGATAAAGCGTGCAGCCCTCTGGTTCTTTGTGTAACATCCCACTATTTTGGACCATTCAAATCGACAATAAATCCACACATGTCGGACTCGAAAACTTCAAAACAGTGGATTGTTAAGCAAATTTGGAGCAAATAAAATCAAACACAGAATCATAGACACAGAATATCAGAATAACTCGCAGCAGAAATAAAATACCATAGTAGTTCATGAAGCAACTACGTAAATAATCTTAAAACAGATACAAAATATCATAGTCTGAAAAACAAATACAATAGAAGTCTGAATACATAAGTCAACTAATACAAAAGCAATACTGAATAGGAAATAACCGAAATGGAAATGGATGACAGATAGATAAATAAGCTCCAACAAATCTCTAGCTTCAGAAGGTGAATCAGAGCTGTGGTACTCAAGCTGACCCGAGCGTAAAGCAAAACACAAAACACTCGAGTCAGGACATACATACATATCCAATGTAAACCAACTCAAGTGAACTGTAATAGAGATGCACAAGTAACTTAAAGGATGTCTAGGATCGCCCATCCTTTAAGGATCCATTAAACCATCTACTATGTAGTAATGAAAGCAATCATAGTAATGTCTAAAGTAAAGCAAACTATGCAAAATAATAGTAATAATGTGACTGGGGTAGCGCAAAGCTGCAGCACTTGCCCACCTCTAGCCACACTTTATAACATCCAACCGTTATTATAACCCGTGGTTATAAATTTCAAAATGGTTTATATATCAAATCAAAACAATTCATTTAAACCATTTAAAATGAAGCCATTATACTTTCAAATCAAATATTCAATTCCCAAAATTTCAACATTTTCCGAAGTTCGTTTATTCAATTGTAATAATCCAAATCATTGTATTTTCAGCATTCGCAGCACTTAGAAAATGCTGCTGTAAGTATAGTGGTAAAATTGGAAAACAACACAATTCAGAAACAGTAGCACTTATAAACTGTTATAGTAGATACATTGTTAATTTGAAAACAGTTCATTGTTGGAAACAACAGCACTTATAACTGCTGCTGTAGAGACAGTAGTAGATTTGAAAAACAATACACTGAAACCACAGCATTTCTGGAATGCTACAATTTCTGTTATAAGTTGTACTATGACATTTTTAAACAATATATCTTCCACTTTTATCATTTTTAACTTATCAAACTTATTCCACTTTTCAAAATTATTTATCAGGATATCATTTAACTTATAAATTTAATAAAATAACATTTTATTAATAAATATCCAATTAAATTATAATTCATTTACATTAAGTCAAAATTCACTATAAGTTGCTTAACTGTTATTTTAACAAATAACTTGATATTTTCTTTTACTTTAAAAAGCTATCCATTTCATAAATAAATATTTTAATTACTAAGTTAAGCTTAAAATTTCCATTTTAACTCAAATTTCAATTATTGAGTTAAATCAAATTTTAAATTACAATTTAAACCATTTATCAACTTATAAAATTTTAACTTTTAGGAAATCACTGTTGAAATCATTTAAATCCAATTTAAGTCAAAATTTCACATTTTACATTTAAAAATACTTAATAATTTCTAAAATCCCATTTTTAATCAAATTTCAATTATTAAGTTAAATCAAAATTTTAAATTTCAATTTAAACCATTTATCAACTTATAAAAATTTAACTTATAGAAAATCACTATTTAAATCATTTAAATCCAATTTAAGTTAAAATTCCATATTTTTTTAAAATTTAAAATACTTAAAAATTTTAGAAAAATCATTTTAAATTTTAACCATGGGTCGGTATAATATTTTCTAACCTAGGTCAAGTGATACAGATAATATATCTTTTCAATCCATAATAAATTAAAATTCCGGGTTTTATCATTTCAAACCCGCAATCCCAAGTCAAATAAAAATCACTCGAGCCTATCATTTCAGCTCGTAACGACTTTTTCCTATTCTAAAGTCCGTTCGGGTATGTACCATTTCAACCCATAGTGATTCTATACTAACAGGGAACTTGCATTGTGAGAAACAGAAAATAAATAAACAGTAAAACATATCATATGATGTCAGGTGATGCAACAGGTATATAATCAGGTAATATCATCATATAATGTTAGATAATAGGCAGATGTGAGCATATAACATAACATATCAACTACTACAATTCTAGTGACATTGTTTCACATTTATATAAGTACGATTTGTCGAGAGTGATAAACTCACCTTTGAAAGCTAGAGACGACAATTCGAGACACACGAACAAACTTCGCAAAGCACGACAAAGCACGAATATATTTGAGTGGATGAAAAGCCAAGATCCAAGTCTTGTAACAACAAAATAAAACAAATATAAGTATAGACTAATCGCAAAAGAAATATAAGAATTAGATAAGAAAAATAGAAGGAACAAAGTGGAAACAAAAGATTTGACCAACAAAGTGGCTTGGCCACATCACAAATGGCTTGACCACTATCAACATGGTTCAGCCATGATCAGATCTGAAGCAAATAGGTTCGGCCATGGTCACAAAAGCACAGCTAGGCAATGGTATGCGAAGGGATGGCAAGGTAAAACTCATGTAGAAGGCAAAAGGTCAAAGGAGATGGAAGGTCAAGTGGGTCAAGTGGTTCGGCCTAGTGCAAAAGTGGTTCGGTCTGGTGTTCAAGCAAGGGGTCAGGTGGTCTGGTGGTCAGGCTATGGTCATGTCAGGTAGGAAGGTGATGGCCAGAGGTCATGTCAGGCTGGAGGAGGACTATATGGTGGTGGTGGTCGAGGGAAACAAGGTGGAGATGGTTAATAAATGAGTTCGGCTAGGGATTTTACATTGTTTTGTGGTGGAGTGGTCACGGCCTGGCTGGGGTGATGGCAAGGGGTGTGCTGGCCGTAGAAGGTGGTGGTGGAGGTGGTAAAGATGGTGGAGAAGTCGGCAAAGGCTGGTGATGATAGGGTAGAGGCCGAGCCTAGCATGGAAATGAAAAAGGAGCAAAACAAAAAAAAAGAATAAAAAGAAGAGAAGAGAAGCCATAGAACTTACCGTATTTTCTCAGGTGAATGCAAAAATGAAATGAGAAGTTGAACAAAACTTTGTACGTGAAAAATGAGGAGAACGTGAGGAAGTTGAAATGTTTTGTACGGCAAAGAAAGAGTGAATGGCTAGGAAGAAAGTGAAGAGGCAAATATAGAAAATAACTTAAATTTTTTGCATTTCCAAGCCCAAAATCACAAGCCCGTTCCAAACAAATTTAAAACAACAAATAAAATAAAGGCCAAACAAAATTAAAGATGGAAAAATAAAATAGAAAATAAACAATGAAATACTGAAAATAATTGCGTGTAAAACGCTGAATTTTATCACATTTAAAAAGTATAAAACAGAATTTAAAAAAACGAAAAGCAGAACAAATATAAAAAACAAATACTGTTTCAAAGAAAAAGATTAGAGTAAAATTTTAAATTTACAAATTTCAACTGAAAATCAAAGTTTGACAAAAATTGAACAAAATATAATATTTCCAAAAAAAATCATTATTTTATTATATTTGGAAATAAAATATAAACAAAATCCAAAATTATATTGAAAAATCCCAAAATTCAAATTTAAAATGATTTAAAAATCAAAGTTTCAAATAAAAATTAATTTAAAATATTTGTTAAAATATATGGGTTGTTACACTCTCCCCCACTCAAAACTTTTCGTCCTCGAAAAGGAAGAAGGTAGGAGAATAGAAACAACTAGAAAGAAAAATAGGTTGAAAGACAAGGATAAACAATTAATTTAAAACTATATAAATTTCAATTTGAATTATTTAATATTTAACAATTTGGTTAAACCCATTTGTAAAATTTCTTGCTTCCTTTATAAATACCATTTATATGTTTAAATAACACCTTTATAAATATATGAAAACTTATTTGAATACAATTATTTATATCATTACTTATATTTACAAAGAAGCTAATAAAAACATTAAATTCATAATTCATAAATTTATTAATTTATCTCAAGATACTTTTCAACATTATTAATAAATCAATAATCATTTTCTTTAAATATATTGTATTTAATTAATAACTTGTCAAAATCATTTAAAATTAAAACAGAACTCGCTATTGCTTTTTCCTTTTTTTTCAATGGCTGCTCCCGCCCATCCCCATACCCATGCCCAGTCTTATCAATCTGACCTCCCCTTATCGTCTACTGTTCCTCCGTCAGTTTCTCATGCTGCCCCCTTACCTAACTCGCCCTATACCTTACCACCGCCTGTTCCACCCCCTATCATCCCGTCTGTTCCACCACTCTTCTCGGTTCCATCCCCTGTCTTAACCACTTCTCTGACCAAACCTACTTCCTCTTCTTCAACGTGGTCCTCTCTCTTCAAATCCAAACCACGCAATGCGGGCCTGTACTCTCCAGTTGACATACCTCTATCTTTTGATGGACTTACCATGGTTCCTCCGACTAAAGTGATAAAAGCTGGTAACGCAGTGTGGATTGATTGGCTGGTAGGTTTCTTCCTTGATAAGCCCCTGTCATACTTGACTGTAATCAACCATTTAAAGAAGCTCTGGAAGCTTAAAGGAGAAATAACCATAAAATCTGATGGAACCTTGTTCCTTTTCCATCTCTCATGTGTTGAGGATAGAAGGAAAATTGTTGAAGCTGATCCTATTTTTCTTAGGAACAAGATTTTCATCATTAAGGCCTGGGATCCATATATTGGGAACAGTTGCAGTACTATTAAATCAGTCCCTGTGTGGTTAAAACTATCGAACATTCCACTTTATGCCTGGTCGCACTTAGGAATTAACTGGCTTGCTTCAAGAATTGGTAAACTCCTCTCCTTGGATTCTTCCACTGATAGAATGGAGAGGATTGGTTATGCTAAATGCTTGGTGGATGTTTCCCCTAATCAGAACTTGGTTGATGAGTTTCCTGTGAAACTTATTGATGGATCAACTCAAATGGTGCAAGTTAGGTACCTATGGAAGCCTGAAATATGTACTCATTGTAAAGAATTTGGTCACTTGAATGGTTTATGCATGAAAGAAGGTGGCGATAATGAAAGGAATGAGGATGAGACAGTATTAATGAAGAAAATGCAAGAAGGGAATATTACTGAGCAGAGGGATGGTAAGCAAGTCATGAAAAGCAAGCAAGTCTGGAAGAGAGTTGCTAATAGAAAAGCAAAAGCCGGGGTTGGAAATTCATTGAGATTGCCTGTTCTAAATGATAAAGCAAATAATGTTGAGAAAGATGATACTCATATAGTAATGCAACAACAAATGACGAATACAGTTAATGTTGAACTTAGTGGAAAGGAAAGTTATGTGGAGGATGGTGTAACAGATATTGACCATGTCTCTGTCTTGATAAATAACAAGTTTGAAGTGTTAAATGATATAGGAATTGATGATGTAATCGAACAGGAAGCAACCAAAGATAAGCAATCTGATGAGATGGAAACAAATTTAGTTGAGTTGGCTGTTTCAAAAACAGGAGGAAAAGTAGACAAGCATTTTGTACCTGAGATTATAACATTATCTTCTGAAGAAACCCAAATCTCTCTGAAACAGGTGGAGGATTTTGGCAACCATATTGTGCATGCTTCTGACATGCCTGCAGATATTCCCATGCATGCACAATGTCCAGAAACCTTCCTCATCTATCAAAATTCTCTTTCCTCTTGTCATACAAATACCTTAACAAACTCAGGCAATCAAGACGAGCAAATTTGTAATGCTTTGCAAAAACAAAATTTTGAATTATTCTTCTCCATGCATTCTACTCCTAACACTCCTATGTCTCCCCCCATCTCATCTCCTCCAGTTCCAAACAAATCTCCCCCATGTCAGCCTTATGTTTTTCAGGGATCTATTCCTGGCTGGAAAACACCACCAAAAGATCCATCAAATGTCATCTGTCAATCTTCAAAAAATGGAAAAAGCAAGAAGAATAAAAATTCAAAGAACCATAACACAAATTTCTCAAGAATCAACTCTCCCATTACGAGGAGCATGAAAGAAGGTGATCACACTACTATAGCATAATCATGACACACAATATTGGTGTATGGAACATCAGAGGATGTCATAATTTCCTCAAGCTTGATCAGGTTAAACAATTAATCATCAATAATCATTTGTCTATCTTTGCAATTCTTGAAACTAAATTAAACCTTCCCCTATCCTTATCTGCTGCTAAGTACATAAATCCATCTTGGACTCTGTCTCACAATCTTCATGAAGCTAGTTATGGGAGAATCATGGTTCTCCATAATCCTGTTCAGTTAACCCTTGATCTTCTTCTAGCAACACCTCAACTTATGCACTATCATGCCAAGTTCTTCAATTCTTCCTCTTCCTTTTATATCACATTTGTCTATGCATATAACTCTCCTTCTTCTCGGCAAACTCTTCTCAATCTTATTCCTGCTCTAAGGCAAGAATCTCACCCTTGGGTTATTCTTGGAGACTTCAACAGTTGCTTAACTATGTCGGACAAGCATGGTGGTCTCCCGCTTATGCCTAGGGATATCCTACCTTTGAACACTGCTATTAATGATTCTTCCCTAATCCCAATTCGCAAATATGGTTCCCTATATTCATGGAACAATAGATCTAGGAGTGGTGCCCGCATCTTTTCCAACATCGATCTTTCCTTCTCTAACTACAAAGCACTTACCTCCTAGCCTAACATCTCCACTTTTTTGCCTCATCCCATCCTATCAGACCACTCTCCTCTAATCTTGACCACTGGGAAGCAGCCTATTGGAGCAAGAAGAGGATTTAAATTCTTCAATGCTTGGGTCCGCGATCCTGAGTATAATAATATTATTAAAAATGCTTGGTCAGTTATGTTTTTTGGCAATCCAATGTTTATTTTTTGCAGAAAACTCAGAGCAGCTAAGGAAGACTTAAGAACTTGGGCAAGAACAAAGTTTGGAAAAGGCAATCTACAATCTACCAGTCTTATGGTCCAGCTAAAGATTGCTCAGGAACTTATGCTGGCTCATCCTGACAATGCTGAGCTAGCTGAAAAGGAAGCTGCCATAAACAATGAACTTAATCATGCTCTGGCTTATGAGTGTGATATAAAGAAGCAGCAACTAAGAATCAAATGGGCTGCTGAAGGCGATAGGAACACTAAATTTTTTCATGCATCCCTGAAGGTTAAAAACTCTGTTAATAACATCTCTTCCATTTTAGATGAAGCAGGTAACCGGTATTCTACCCCTGATTCTGTTGAAAAAGCTTTACTCCTGTACTATGCTTCCCTCTTTGGTAATGTGAACAACTTTGAACCGGAGCTGGATCTGTTGCCCAGCATCCATCTGCCTAATATTAATCATGATGAAGCTAGTTTTCTGGTGGCTAAAGTGACTAACGAAGAAATTAAGAATACCCTATTTTCAATGAATAAAAACTCCTCTGGTGGCCCTGATGGTTTCAACGTTGTCTTCTTTACTTCTAGATGGGACATTGTTGGTGGACATTTTTGCAAGGCTGTTCATAATTTCTTTGATAAGTTCAAGATGCTTAATTATGTGAATGCTACAAATCTAGTGTTAATCCCAAAGACCAAACCCGCTTCCTCTGTGTCCTCCTTCAGACCTATCTCCTGCTGCAACGTTGTTTATAAGTGCATTTCTAAGATTATCGCTAAGAGGCTTGTCTCTGTTCTGCAAAGAATTATTTCCAACAACCAGGTGGCTTTTCTGCCTAACAGAAATATTCTTGACAACATAATGCTAGCCCATGAGCTCTTAAAAGGGTATAGCCGTGTTAGTGCTACTCCAGGAGCCATGTTAAAGCTTGATTTATTGAAGGCTTATGATTCTATTCAGTGGAAGTCAATTGTTAGGATAATGTCTCTCATGGGCTTTCCTAAAGTTTTTGTTGCCTGGATATATGAATGTATATCTACTCTATCCTTCTCTCTGATAATCAATGGTACTAGCTCTAGTAACTTTGTCTCCAAGCAGGGTATTAGGCAGAAGGACCCTCTCTCTTCCTATATTTTCATCATGGTTATGGAAGTATTCACTTGCATGTTAAGACCGATGTTTCAAAACAAGAAAATACACTATCATCCCAAATGTAAAGACCTTCAGATAACTTCTCTCCTTTTCGCAGATGACATCATGATATTCACTAAGCCCAATTTCCAATCCATTGATTGTATTAAAGATGTTGTACATAAATTCTATATGATGACTGCACTGAAGCTTAATCTAAATAAATCAAGCATTCTATTCTCTGGGATATCTAGCTTGCAGGAAACGAATCTTACCTCCTTTGCTGGAATGCAGTCTATGGCTACTGACATGTCTTATCTTGGGCTCCCTCTATGTTCCTCTAGGGTTACTCAGGCCAATTGTTATCCTCTGTATGAAAAAATAACTTCAGTCATGGATTGTTGGGCTAATTGTTTCTTGTCTCAAGCTGGTAGATTGGTGCTTGTGCAATCTGTCAGTTTCTCTTTAATGGTGTATTGGGCAAGGACTTTTATTCTTCCAATTAAGCTATTGAAAATGGTTAGAAGAGCAATGATGAGAATTTTTTGGTTTGGATCCATTCATTCGAAGAAGGTGCTGCCATGTTCTTACTCTACTTTCGAGAAGCCTAAAAGCAAAGGAGGGCTGGGCTTGCATAGCATAGAGGTCTGGAACAAAGCTGCTTACAGTCACCATTTCAATGCTTTGTTACATACGCAAGACACACTCTGGGTGAGATGGACAATCAGGTATAACATTAGGGATAATTTTTTTTGGCTAATGGACATTCCTCAATCATGTAGTTGGATATGGAGGAGTATATTAAAGTTAAGAAACTGTTTCAAGCCTTATGTTCGAATTAAACCTTCTACAGCTAGCTTGTGCAAGTTTTGGTCTGAACCATGGATAAGCAAAGGTATCATTCTTGAACAGTGATTCACAACCCAGCAGAAGTTTCAATCTGGCATTGGTAACAATGCCCTGTCAGTTGATAACATTGTTAATGGTAAGCTTGTGCTGCCATTTTCTAGTAATCAGATTGTCAGATCATTTTGGAGACTTTATGATACATGTACATATGATTTGTATGATCATGACAAAGTTTTGTGGAATGGTCGGGCTCATACCATTTCCAGTTTTTATGAGGCCTTGCAGGGTCTGGACACTGTGCCTAAATGTAGATGGAGGAAGGTTACTTGGAATGCCGTCTCTAGTAGCAGTGACAACCTTATGTTCTGGAAGGTGACTAATAATGCTATGATGACAAGGGACAAACTTATTAGATATGGTTTGTCTGTGCTTCCCACTTGTGAGCTATGTACTCAACAATGTGAGAGTGTTCAGCACTTATACTTTGAATGTCCCTATGTTCTTAATATCTAGACTAAAATGGTTGGTAGTTTTCAGAGGGGTGTTGCCTCACCTAACATTATCAACCATTGGAATTTTATTGAGAGCGCTACTACGTGGCGGGATGACATTAGACTGTATTTTTTCTTCATTTTGAAAAAACTTTTGATGGTAACTTGGAAAGAAAGAAATAAGAGGTGTTTTGATGGAATTTGTAGAAGCAAGGAAGTTGTTTGGACTGTTTTAAGGCAAGAGATTTTGTTGGGGATGAGGGCCAGTGTGCACAAGTTCCTTGATTATCAGTTTGAGCCTTGGATTCCATAGTTCCCTCCTTGCTTGCCTTTTCGTTGTTGTTCCTGTCTCTTGTGTGTCTTAGTGCTTTCCTTTTCTCGTTTTCTTTTCCATGCTGTGTTTTCGATTTTCCTGTAATCTCTTTGTGCTTTAATAAACCTGGTAGGGGCCCAGTTTAACCCCGCTTAATCTGCAAAAAAAAAATTAATAACTTCTAAAATATTTACAACACTAATAATTTACTATTAAACCGTGTAGTATATAAATAAACAATATTTTAAACATTTTAAATTATTTAGAAAGAGAATTGATCAAAATATCCTTTATATAATACTTTATCAAAATACTTTTATAATAAAATACTTTTATATCGAAACAAATTTTCCTTTTTGAAAATACTTTTATAACTTGATGTCTCAACAAGTTTATCCTCATTCTTGCAGACTCTGGCCATGCGTTGATCAGGCGCAAAGCTAGATTTCTCCAAGTATTTAGTAGACTTGTTTCAACACCCAGTGAAAAAATTGGAAAAACTTTCAAAACCGATATGGAAAGAACAATCCAAAACAAATCAACTGAATCAAACCGAAACATGGATCGTAGATACACAATGGTTACGCTTGGATCCCCCAGGAAACATCTGTACCCGTAGGCCATCACAACCCCTGCGAATTACACCATGAAAACAACTGTAGACCGCACATACACAATGGTTACGCTTGGATCCCCCAAGAAACATCCGTACCCGTAGACCGTCACAGCCCCTGCGGATTACTCTACAAAATGACCATAGATCGCAGATACACAATGGTTACGCCTGGATCCCCCAGGAAACATCCATACCCGTAGGCCATCACAGCCTCTGCGAATTACGCTATGCAGTCGAGTTCATAAGACCATTGGTAACGCCATGGAATTCGATGGACACTCGAGTATCATATCCGGAAAACCCAAATAAGAGAGAATAATATCGATAGAATGAATCCACAATGTGGCCACAAAACGGATATCAGGTAGAAGGCACTTTCCATATCTTTACTTCAAAAATATGTATCATATAGTACCTTTTCAAATCAATTTCAATTATCATACTTATATAAAGTCCATTATATATAAGATTTCATTTCAAATCGAATACTTTCCAAAATCAATAGTATATCAAATCACACTTATATAGACTTCGATTATATAAGATTTTGCTTTTCAAATTGAGTACCATTCCAAATCAATAGTTTTCGAATCAACTTCATACTTATACAAATCAATTTTATATAAGTTCGATAACTCCCAAATCAAGTATTTAGAAAAATATGGTTCTAAAATTCCAATTCATTTCAATACCAGTTCAGTTTCAAAATCCTATACGATTTCACCAAATTAATTCTTCCAAACTAAATATCTTCAGTTTCAAAGTTTCCAAGGTAATAGGTTTAGAAAATAATCCAAGTTTGTTTCCAAATCATATTTTATGTCAAACAAATTCATTTCCAAAATCATAGTACTTTCAACGATATAATGCTTTCAAACCCAAACAATTTGAAATAATAATACTTTGGAAATCATAATACTTTGAAATTCAAACTTTGGAAATCATAAAACTTGAAATCATAACACTTTCCTTCAAACAGTTTAGATATTAATAATAGTATATAAAATAAAATAGTTTGTATAATAAAATATTTAAATAAAATAGTAATAAGTTAAAACAATTTATATTAAAACAATTAGTATTTTTAAAACAGTTTATATTAGAAGTAGTTATATTAAAAATAGTTTATATAAGAAAATAGTTATATTAAAAATAGTTTATATTAAAAATAGTTTATATTAAAAATAGTTTATATTAAAATAATATAAAATAGTTTTAAATATAATTTAAAATACTTTATATAATAAAAATAGTTTCCTCATATTTCACCAATCAATTCAAATTAACACGAGTTTCAAGATTCAAATTAAATTTAATCTCAAATCCTCAAATTTCAATTCAATTCAGCTTCTCAATAAACCATTTCAAATTTTATCGATTTCAAATACAGATGTGAACCACAAAATAAACCATTTCAATTTCAATATATTCCAAAGCTTTATATATTCAATATTTCAAAACTAAATTTGATAATTTCATTTATATCTCAAATTCACTTTACTATTATTTAGTTTGAAATATTTACTTAATCATTTCAATAACATCTAAATACAACCTCAATTTTCAAATTTAAATAAACAAAATATCCCATTCAAATTTATATAAATTTGAAATATGCATTTAAGTCACTTTTAATCTAATCCAAGTTATAAAAATCATATCTTTGAAATTTCAATTTTTAATAAATTTCAGATCAAACTTATTTAAGTATAATTCTTAAATAAATATAATTTCAAATCAATCTCAAATTTACCCTTCTAACCTGAATCATTATAAACTCTATATTTGAAAAATATAGATTTCAAATAAATACTGGGTTTTAAATCCCAATCTATTTTCGAAATCAAATCTTTTCCTCAAAATTAATTATACCCCAAAAATGATTTCCTAGTTTATACCCATCCCTTTAAATCCTTTAAACTATTTATTTTTATTTGAAAGATCCACTTTACCCTTTGAAAATTATTATTATTATTATATATAAATAGTTTTATAAAAGATGTTACTAAGTTAAAACATTTAAAACTAAATTTTTATTCAAAATATTTTAAAACTAAATTTCATATTAGTATAATTCAAAATAGTCTTATTCATTTACCTAACAAAACAGTTTCAAACTTATTTAAATCTTATTACTTCATACTTAAACATACAAAACTAAACTTATATACTTTATCAAATAATTTATACTTCCGAAATTTCTTAGCTTTAAAAAAAACTTTGAACCTCGATTTGGAAGTGTTCGAACATTTAAAATAGTCGGAGAAATCAAATTTCCAATCCAAGAGTTGGAAATCAGCAACAAATCAGTAAATCAATTTCAAAAGAAAGGGTTATACCAAATCAAATCCAAAACTCGAGGACTGAACACCGGGCTCGTTCAAACTGTTTCAAATATATATACATATATCTTTCGAATATCAAATCATACTTCGGAATTCGAAATCAAAATTGGTTTCAAAAAATCAATCGTATATCAAAGCTACTAAAGTGGCCTCTCCCCCACTCTGAAACTCGAAAATCAATGTCAATGATGCGTGCACTCATCACCGAAATCATTCTCCAGCGACATAAGTGTCTGGACTTCCATTTTCTTGAGAACTTCTTTGAAATTTCTTTGAAATCATTGGAACTCATTTAAAGTCATTTGAAACATTTCTTATTCGGAAAATACTTTCAAATCGTATTATTATATATTTTCAAAATCTTAAAACCAGTTTCAAAATGCCAGAGTTCAATCTCTCAAATTTCAAATTCAACACCCTTCAGTTATAAATCATTTTTATATAAATCTATTTCTTATATAATTTCCAAAATTTCAAATCATTTCGAAACTTCAAATTCTCGTTTTTAAAAGGTATATAATTCTTATATGAAACGTTTCACTCTTATATATAAAATATAATCATTCTTATCAAAATAATAATTTCGATATATAAATAATTTCTAAAATACAAGAAACACAAAATTTTCAAGGGATGATTCAAGAATGGATTTCAAAACAAAGATAGAGATTCAAATTAGAGGAACTCTAATCAAATAGAATTCTGTTTCGAAGATAGACTCGAACGAAGATGAGATAATTAATTACAAAATAGTAGATGGACATACTTATATAAATCGCGGGCGACCTTAACCGGGTCAACCGTGACTTCAGGAATATGATCGATGCAGGATTCTAAGGAAAATCGACATTCGATCGCCGGAGATAGAATTCAGCATAGTAAAAGATAGAAGCATCTAAACCGAGGGTATAGAAATCTCCGGTGAATCAATGCCAATTGTAAGGGAGTTTCACCCCTTTACAAATCATTCAAAGATTGGCGGGATCGCCGAGTTTTATAGAGGTCATTAGAAGTGGAGTTATGGAATGCTCCAGAATCAAAGGAATACAAATAGGGTAAGACAAGAATGGATTTCAGAGCAAGTGGGAGCATTCCAAAATTCAAAGGAATCCTAATCGATGAGAATCCTAACCAAGAAATTACCAACAAGATGGACAAGGAAAGGAATAAGGTCTAGAAAAATTTTGCTTTCAAAACAAGAAAATTTATATCAAAATAATCTTTGAAAAATCCTTTGAAAATCATTTGAAAATCATTTTATACTTTGAAAATACGTTCTCTCACAAAGAAATGATTCTAAGATTGATTTCACTCATTCTAGGGTATTTCTACCCTATCTCTAATGAGTTTTTGCTCCGCAGGCTAAGGTTTGCCTAAAACCAAAGCTCTAATACCAAATGTAACATCCCACTATTTTGGACCATTTAAATCGACAATAAATCCACACATGTCGGACTCGAATACTTCAAAACAGTGGATTGTTAAGAAAATTTGGAGCAAATAAAATCAAACATAGTATCACAGACACAAAATATTAGAATAACTCGCAGCAGAAATAAAATACCATAGTAGTTCATGAAGCTACACATAAATAATCTCAAAACAGATACAAAATATCATAGTCTGAAAAACAAATACAACAGAAGTCTGAATACATAAGTCAACTAATACAAAAGCAATACTGAATAGGAAATAATCGAAATGGAAATGGATGACAGATAGATAAATAAGCTCTAGCAAATCTCTAGCTCTAGAAGGTGAATCAGAGCTGTGGTACTCAGGCTGACCCGAGCATAAAGAAAAACACAAAACACTCGAGTCAGGACATACATACTTATCCAATGTAAACCAACTCAAGTGAACTGTAATAGAGATGCACAAGTAACTTAAAGGATGTCTGGGATCACCCATCCTTTAAGGATCCGTTAAACCATCTACTATGTAGTAATGAACGCTGTCATAGTAATGTCTAAAGTAAAGCAAACTATGCAAAATAATAGTGATAATGTGACTGGGGTAGCGCAAAGCTGCAGCAATTGCCCACCTCTAGCCACACTTTATAACATCCAACCATTATTATAACCCGTAGTTATAATTTTCAAAATGGTTTATATTTCAAATCAAAACAATTCATTTAACCATTTAAAATGAAGTCATTATACTTTCAAATGAAATATTCAATTCCCAAAATTTCAACATTTTCCGAAGTTCGTTTATTCAATTGTAATAATCCAAAGCATTGTATTTTCAGCATTCGCAGCACTTAGAAAATGCTGCTGTAAGTATAGTGGTAAAATTGGAAAACAACACAATTCAAAAACAGTAGCACTTATAAACTGTTACAGTAGATACAGTGTTAGTTTGAAAACAGTTCATTGTTGGAAACAACTACACTTATAACTGCTGTTGTAGAGACAGTAGTAGATTTGAAAAACAATACACTGAAACCACAGCATTTCTGGAATGCTACAATTTCTGTTATAAGTTGTACTATGACATTTTTAAACAATATATCTTCCACTTTTATCATTTTTAACTTATCAAACTTATTCCACTTTTCAAAATTATTTATCAGGATATCATTTAACTTATAAATTTAATAAAATAACATTTTATTAATAAATATCCAATTAAATTATAATTCATTTACATTAAGTCAAAATTCACTATAAGTTGCTTAAATATTATTTTAACAAATAACTTGATATTTTCTTTTACTTTAAAAAGGTATCCATTTCATAAATAAATATTTTAATTACTAAGTTAAGCTTAAAATTTCCATTCTAACTCAAAATTCAATTATTAAGTTAAATCAAATTTTAAATTGCAATTTAAACCATTTATCAACTTATAAAATTGTAACTTTTAGGAAATCACTGTTGAAATCATTTAAATCCAATTTAAGTCAAAATTTCACATTTTACATTTAAAAATACTTAATAATTTCTAAAATCCCATTTTTAATCAAATTTCAATTATTAAGTTAAATCAAATTTTTAAATTTCAATTTAAACCATTTATCAACTTATAAAAATTTAACTTATAGAAAATCACTATTTAAATCATTTAAATCCAATTTAAGTTAAAATTCCATATTTTTTTTAAAATTTAAAATACTTAAAATTTTTAGAAAAATCATTTTAAAACTTAACCACCGGTCGGTATAATATTTTCTAACCTAGGTCAAGTGATACAGATAATATATCATTTCAATCCGTAATAAATTAAAATTCCGGGTTTTATCATTTCAAACCCGTAATCCCAAGTCAAATAAAAATCGCTCGAGCCTATCATTTCAGCTCGTAACGACTTTTCCCTATTCTAAAGTCTATTTGGGTATGTATCATTTCAACCCATAGTGATTCTATACTAACAGGGAACTTGCAGTGTGAGAAACAGAAAATAAATAAACTGTAAAACATATCATATGATGTCAGGTGATGCAACATGTATATAATCAGGTAATATCATCATATAATGTCAGATAACAGGCATATGTGAGCATATAAAATAGCATATCAACTACTACAATTCAAGTGACATTGTTTCACATTTATATAAGTACGATTTGTCGAGAGTGATAAACTCACCTTTGAAAGCTAGAGACGACAATTCGAGACATACGAACAAACTTCGCAAAGCACGACAAAGCACGAATAGATTTGAGTGGATGAAAAGCCAAGATCCAAGTCTTGTAACAACAAAATAAAACAAATATAAGTATAGACTAATCACAAAAGAAATATAAGAATTAGATAAGCAAAAAAGAAGGAACAAAGTGGAAACAAAAGATTTGACCAACAAAGTGGCTCGGCCACATCACAAATGGCTTGACCACTATCAACATGGTTCGGCCATGATCAGATCTGAAGCAAATAGGTTCGGCCATGGTCACAAAAGCACAGCTAGGAAATGGTATGCGAACAGATGGCAAGGTAAAACTCATGTAGAAGGTAAAAGGTCAAAGGAGATGGAAGGTCAAGTGGGTCAAGTGGTTCGGCCTAGTGCAAAAGTGGTTCGGTCTGGTGTTCAAGCAAGGGGTCAGGTGGTCTGGTGGTCAGGCTATTATCATGTCAGGTCGGAAGGTGGCGGCCAGAAGTCATGTCAGGCTGGAGGAGGAGTATATGGTGGTGGTGGTCGAGGCAAACAAGGTGGAGATGGTGAATAAATGAGTTCGGCTAGGGGTTTTACATTGTTTTGTGGTGGAGTGGTCACGACCTGGCTGGGGTGATGGTGAGGGGTGTGCTGGCCGTGGAAGGTGGTGGTGGATGAGGTGAAGATGGTGGAGAAGTCGGCAAAGGCCGTTGATGATAGGGTAGAGGCCGAGCCTAGCATGCAAATGAAAGAGGAACAAAACAAAAGAAAAAGAATAAAAAGAAGAGAAGAGAAGCCATAGAACTTACCGTATTTTCTCAGGTGAATGCAAAAATGAAATGAGAAGTTGAACAAAACTTTGTACGTGAAAAATGACGAGAACGTGAGGAAGTTGAAATGTTTTGTACGGCAAAGAAAGAGTGAATGGCTAGGAAGAAAGTGAAGAGGCAAATATAGAAAAATAACTTATGTCTTTTGCATTTCCAAGCCCAAAATCACAAGCCCGTTCCAAACAAAATTAAAACAACAAATAAAATAAAGCCCAAACAAAATAAAAGATGGAAAAATAAAATAGAAAATAAACAATGAAATACTGAAAATAATTGCGTGTAAAACGCTGAATTTTATCACATTTAAAAAGTATAAAACAGAATTTAACAAAACAAAAAACAGAACAAATATCAGAAACAAATACTGTTTCAAAGAAAAAGATTAGAGTAAAATTTTAAATTTACAAATTTCAATTGAAAATCAAAGTTTGAAAAAAATTGAACAAAATATAATATTTCCAAAAAAATCATTATTTTATTATATTTGGAAAATAGAATATAAACAAAATCCAAAATTATATTGAAAAACCCCAAAATTCAAATTTAAAATGATTTAAAAATCAAAGTTTCAAATAAAAATTAATTTAAAATATTTGTTAAAATATATGGGTTGTTACACTTTGCTTCCTCATGCACCAACGCTGCATCTAATGATGAGTCAATATTGCTAAACAAATATACAAACCTTCTCTTTCCAAGATTTTGATAAATAGATGGTTTTCGAAAATGTTCCAATAGCTGCTGAAATAAAGCTTCCCACTCATTTGCCCATCGAAACATTCTCTTTTCCTTTTAGAGGGCATCAAAGAATGGTATACACTATCGGTTTCTTTAATGTTGAACCTGCTTAAAGCATCAACCATGTCATTTGAGCTCTGCGTTTCCTTCCTAGTCCTCAAGGGGGTGGGGCGGTAACTTGCTTCAATTCTTTGATCTACTCTAAATTAGCTTCTATGCCCCTTATGTTCATAATGAACCCTAATACCTTCCTAAATATGACTCCAAAAGAATATTAAAGGATTAAATCCTATTTGTACTTTCAAAGCACATCATACATTTCCTATAGGTGCTCCATGTAGCCCAGTGTTCTCCTTGACTATGCTAGCATATCATCCAAATACACCTCCATTGCCCACCCAGTATGTTTCGAGAATATTTTGTTGACCAAATGCTTGTAAGTAAATCCAGTGTTCTTCAAACCGAATGATACTACTTTTAGCAATGCAGTCTTAAATTTGTGATGAAACTTGTATGCTCTTGATTTGGAACATGCACTGCAACCAAGTTGTAGCTGGATTAAATGTCTATAAAAGATTCTTGTCGTTCTATCCACGAGTTTTTCAATCCAAGGAAGCAAAAAGCATTCCTTTATGCATGGATTGATGCATGTCAACCACTTTCCATTAGGCTTCCTATCCATCGTAAGATTTACTACTTTGGTAAGGTAGAGTGCTTAACGGATAAAATTATTTGCCAATAACTTATCCACTTCTTCCATCAGTGCAGCAGATCTCTCTAATTTGATGATGCACTTCTCTACTTTAGAGGAATAAATGTTGGGTTGACATTCAATGTGTGACATGCAAACTCAGGCAAAATCCCGCACATGTCAAAACGAGTCCATGTGAATATATCACAGTTCGCCCTTAAAACCCTATTAATTCTTTTTCATCCTTAAGCCGGGTTGAGAGCTAATTTTGACAATCATTGCAAGATCATCTTTATCCATTTGAATCTCATCCATCTCCTCCATCGGTTCCGCCCTTGCCTCGTCCCGCTCTTTCCATGGATCCATATCTTTATACTGATAATTGTTGGACCTAAGCCAATTCTCACTATAATTACTACATGTCTTGTGCTTTGATGCATAGAGCCATCTCTACATGTTTCCCCTTTTCTTTACATCGTGCTTCCCTTAGCTCCACGACGTAGCATTCCTTCGTGATACTTTGGTCAACTTGAACTACCCTAACTCCGCTATTAGTGGAAGTTTCATAATCGAGCACCTCAGAGCAAGGGAAATTTTGAAAATAACATGGAATAATCGGCCCAAAAATGTGTTATATCTAGAATACCCATCCACAATTACAAAGCTTTCTATCTACACAATCAATGGGGTTTATCTTCTAGTTGAACACATAGCTTAATGCATCAAATAGTGGATGTTACATCTCCGGTAAAACCCTGCATATAGAATTTATAGGCCAATAAATCCTTCCCATACAAGTGCATCACACCAACTTCCTTTTCATTATGATTCCGCTATCAACTAGCACTCAGCGAGCAGTAGTTGGCTCAATCTTAGCCGCAATCATCATTGGATCAAAGGAGGTGCTTTGACCCTATTAACGTCCCTACTTTGAAACATTATGTCACTATTTATTTGCTTCAACTTCTTTGCAAGAGTGCTATCCTACATTATGTAGCATGTCTCTTATGAGACATGCTTCAAGGAAATCCCATAACATTCCATTTCATACCATCTTTTCTTCATAGGATGCCAACCCCCAAAAATATATTTATTATCAAATCACCACCGATTGCACTTGGTCCTTCTCCACTTGTTCTTTCACTATTTCCTCAAGACATCTGCCTCAAGGAATGATTGTTTCTTTCTCCGCCCTCCTACGGACTATTCACATACAGATGTAATCGTTTCTTCTAATTAATCCTTTAATCATATCCTTTAAGTGTTTACACTTTTTCATAATGTGTCCATGTGTCCTATGGAAATGACAGTACTTGTTGTATCTCTTTTCTTATTACGTAGCCTTTTTTTGGAGTAAGCTTATGATACCTTACAGTGCCTTGGGTTGAAAGATAAATATTTTCTACGAAGTCATTCAACTTCGTATATTTTACCATTCTACAAAAACTGAAAGCGTTTTTGGCAGCCTTCCTTCTTGCTCTCAACGTTGCTATTATTCCTTTTATTACTGTCATTGATGTTGTTATTTTTGTTGTTACTATCCTTCTTGATAGCTTTATTACTCTTCACTATACTACTCTATTCTACTAATCCTCCAACATTCAATATCTTCTCCACTTATGTCTCTTTCATGCACAAAAATTGATTAACCTTTTTATAAGTCATTCAAAGAAGCTAGATTTTTCAGAGTCAATCACTTTCAAAAGTCAGAATCTTTATCCACTCCACTAACCCGAGCCATCTGCTCTATGTTGTCCTCTGGGTTCCTTACTTCTATAACTTTAACATTAAACCTCTTTAAATAATGATTTAATGATTTTGCTATCTATTTGCCTTACATTTGCCAATGAAATTGCATCATTGGGTTCCACTGAGTGAAACTTGAATTAAGATCATTTTGCTAGTTGGTCATAAGACCTTATAGATCCCAGCTCCAGCCTGGAGAACCACAATAGTTCCACTCCCTCCAAGAACAAGAGAAAAACATCTATATATCACTTGATCATAAGCTCTTGCATCGTCCATGTGCCGATGGTACCTCAGAAAATGTTGTCAGCATGAATAGCAAAGTAAACTTCTTTAGGTACTCAGCCACGTTAATCTCTATGGTAAATAGATTTTGAATAGAAGTGGTCGCTCTATCATTATCTTGATTTTTCCTTTTGATGTAACATTCTGATATTCTCGCTTATCACATCATTTATTCCCTGATCAGTTAGACCTTAACGGAAGTCGTGGTCGCATCACCATATGCTTGGCTCTACGAGTGATCATGATAGTCCTTTGCCAAGCAGCTGCGACAAGCAGGCCAATGCTTAGGTCTCCTTGACTCTGGGGAGTCCATTCAACTTGGCTCTTTATTTCTAACATGTTGTTTATCTCGACTACGCCCTCTAGAATGCTCTCTCCTCTGAGCATTTCCACTACCATTTCATTCATATTTTCGATCTATAAGGCACAAACATAATCCGTAACAACATCACGGCGATTGTTATCGAATCATTATTGATCCATGGTCAATCTTTTTCGATCAGTCTTCTTGGAGCAGTTGCTCTAGGTAGATCATTTCATTCCTGATTTATTGCATTATTTCCACTCTTTCCTTACCTTCTAATCACCTTTCAATAAAACTTACTTCATCAGATCGACTTGAAGATCCTTCTAACTCCTTGATATCTTGAATGAGATCCACCTCCTTAAGGAGTTTGTATTTCGAATTTCCTAGCCAATTCCTCTATGACTGTCCACCGCAGTCCATTCTTCGATTCACACCGGCCATCATCCTATGTAACTCCTCTCTAGTAACCAAATCTAATGGAAGTTGAGTAGATCCATCACTTAGCATTCCTGTCATTCCCTCTATTAGATTCCTCAATAACTAGCTTTCCTATGTTCTTCTTTGGTCCCATATTATCTGGTCTCCTTGTAGATTTAACCAAATCATATTAACCATTGAAATATGGTCTAGTCTTCAACATTCTTAGTGAAAGCACCAAAAAATTATTAACTAATTTTTTTATCTTACACCACCAAATGACTGTTTTTGTACAGATATCAAATCTATTCCGTAGGATCAGATTATACAGTAGCGATTAAATGAAAAAATAATAAAATATTGAGAATAAAGTAAGGAAAGCAAGAGATAACAAGTTTTACAGTGGTTTGGTCATGCCCATGTCCATTTTGAATGATATTTATTTCCTTGTCCATACTAGATCTACGTCATTTAATATTACATCTCAAATTTCTATCTCAATATTGATAATGGTTGCACGTCCTCTAGGTTATGAAAAATCAAAGAAGGTCCTTTTTCTATTGCAAGCAGCCCACTATTATAGATCGAGTGGGCTATAATTAGGTTACTAGGTCATCAGCCCTTTATTTATAGTTAGATCCAAATAGGAGAAAGATCAAATAACCACTACAAGAAAATCTATTTTTCGCAGCAGGAGTGCGCAACGTTTTAATAAAAATGCTGCTATTATCTGGTGGATTATTAAAAAAACAATGCATAAAACACTGCTTGTAGGAAGCGGGCTAGGTCAAAACATGAAGCGCGGGGAAACTAAAATTTTACCGCTTCACATAAAATACTCAATCGACATCTCTCCCTCCCACCTAACCCTATACCAAATTTAATTAAAAATCAACCTTTCACCATCGATCACTAGTCTATCCCCAACATCGCTCAACATCAAACCTTTCACCGTTGATCTTCAGTCATCTCCAAAGTTGCTCAATAGCAACCTTTTATCGTCGCCCAACATCAACCTTCCACCGTCGATCTCCAGTCCAATACAGCCATCGATTCAACCTGTTATGATCGTTATCAACCTGTCGCGATTTGATTTCGATTTGTAAATCAACTTTGTTGAGCCACAACTTCCCCGCTATGGAGCATATTTTTTGGATCTTTAAGGTGCGTCCCTAATTTGAATCTGCAAAATGTCCCTTTTTTCTGCATTGCTGGGTATGCTATTGAGGAAAATCATATACTTTATAGCCCAATATAAAAGGCATTAATGCTACACTGAATCACATAGTAAAATGATTTTTTTTAAAATGTTTATCCTTCATATTATAATTGAGAACAGTTCATACCCTTGAACCATTAGTAATGCAATCACGTGGTACCTTAATTCAATCTTATATCAATTATTTGTCACATGGCTTTGGTTTGTGAGAAGAGGAACTGCCATGCTTTCTTTGAATATTAATTCACCACATCCTTGTGCAAATTATTATGCTGTACTATTATCAATTGATTATTCGCAGTGCTCGAGTTAGATAAAATATCATCTTCTTTATCAGAGAAAGTTCAGGACTTTTGTGGCTTTTAAGCATTGAGTCTCTTACTTGACAGGTATAAAGAATATTGCTTGAGCAGCACAAAACAAGTATGCCTAGTGACACAACTCAGAAATTCGCCGTTATCACTTAAATTTTGTTCCAAACAGAAGCTTATCTTAGTAAACTTGGAGGAAAAATTACGGCTTCAAAAACTAACGAAAAGGTTGAAGAGGCAGCTAATGCTGTAGCCAGAACTGCACGTGCCTAGGTACAAGTTTTCCATTTAGTTTATATTAGGTTGAGAAAACATTGAAATGGACTAGCTTACCTAACATGTATAAACGAAAGACAAACATGTATCTTTGATCTCCATGTTCTGCATCAGTTTGTGCACCAAAATTTCAGAATGTTCTTCTTGTATCTTTGAGCTCCATGTACTTTGCTCGTTACAAGCCTTTGTCGCACTGTCACTACTTGAATGCAATTTGCCTTTTGCTTTTTTGCTGCTAGTTTTTCTCATATGTATAGTTTGGTAAAGTTTAAGGTGTTTTTCTCAGTTGTATTACTTTCATGCACAGTTTCATAATCTATTTTTAAGACTCTTGTGCTTATATTTGAATGATTTTATATAATTGCCTGCATATGCAGGTCTCATGCCATCATATATGATTTAATAATAAGGCCATGAGTTCATACCCTTTGGTAGAATGCTTTTCAAAATATGTTAAAGTGATCTTAAGAAACTTATTTAAGCCTTCTGATTACAAAATGATCTTCATACATGGTATTCCATTCAAATATTTAATAAATGAAGACTAGCTTGTATATCTAATTTCCCACTAGGTTAAACATCAAACTAGCTTACCTAAAATATCCTATTTGTAGTACACATTTCAAAAATTGTCTGGTGAAATTTACATGATTGTACGACTTTGGAAGGACCATTTTTCCTTGAGCCATAACCCAATAACTCCATTTGCATTCTTGCCTGTGCCAAATCTTTATTTTATTATAATCAATCACTATATCATAGATAAGTTAATGTTTACATGATCACACTTATTGGCATGTACATATAATCTATTTACAGTAGTATAAGCAAGTATATATAGTTTAGAGGCACCTATTCCATTGATGTACATGGAATAAAATTCTCATTATATTCTACGCAGATGTATATGGAAATTGTTTTATGAATTACAATACCTTTATATATAAACAGTTTTGATTTATAGCCTGCATCATGGTGGATACAGCCGTGCTTCATTCATAGTAATATGCTTCAAAAGATAACAAAAATTCTCATTTTCATTCTGTTATTAGTTTAGATCATACTGCACAGGTCATCATTTAGTTATAGGCTTCTACGGGTAATCTCAAAATAGAACAACCCACCTGCTTCTTATTAGATTGCACAAGTCATCATTCTGTTATCAGTGTAGGTTCATGCATCTTATTAAACTGTGCACTATCACTCACCTGCTTCTATCCTCATCATATAACAACTCATATGCAAACAACTTCCTAACCTCAGATGGTGATTTAATGCTAGAATGTTAGCAGTTCCTTGAGTCCAACTCAGTGCAGCTGCATTAAGTCAAACTCAGCGTAGTAGCAAGTCAGTGTAGCATCACCGAGTTAAACTCAATGCATTGTTGCAATGAATCTTATAGCAGTCTTTTTTTAATATGTAATACATGTTTGTCTTTTAACTATCTAATACATGAAATGAAGAGGATTGCTCAAAAACAAAAGAAACACCAAAGAATTTGAAGTACTTAAGGAGTCTAATGTACAAAACAAGCATATCGAAGAAAACAATGTTCAAACGAAGACAACCCATATGCAGTTGAAGACAATTCAATGCAAGTCGAAGAAATTTTTGCAGGTAACAATCATTAAAAAAAAGACAATCCACATGCACTCGAAGACAATGAGACACAAAATGAACAAAGTTTGGAAGCCATGATGGAAAATAATGGATCTATTCAAGATGTAGATGCAAATCTACTAAGGAAAAGAAAACCTAGAGGTCTTACTTGATGTAATTGCTTATTGTATTCTACAACAACCAGCCTGGCATCAACACGGTTTTGCTCCTTAAAATATCTTCAACTTCAGGTAATCAGTTTTTAACGACTCAACAACATAACATTGGCTGAATTTTCATTATATACAACATTGGCTGAATTTTTGTTATGATGCATTGAACGATTACACTCTTTATTATCATTCATATAAAACCGTATTTTTTACAGTTATAATTGCTAATCAGCTGAGACAACAAAAATCATGAATAATCCTTTAACAAAGTTTTAAAATTTTGTCTAAGTTTTATAAAATTCAACCAAGTTTTATAAAATTCAACCAAATTTTTAGATTTTCATTAAGTTTTATAAAAATTAAACAAGTTAAAGTTTAATATAAAATAAATAGAAATTAAACAAGTTAAAGTTTTATATAAAATAAATTAGTTCATGAAAATTACTATGTTTATAAAAATTCGACCAAGTTAATAAAGTTTCTAAAGTTTACAAATTTTGATAAAAATTTAACCACCATAGTTTGGTTAATGAATTAGAATTTGATAATGTGTTAAGTAGTAAAATGTTGAATCAACAATCGCACGTATGATCAACTAAACCTGAGTTTTCATGTTGGCCTATTATATGCAAATAACATCTAATCTATGAGTCAGATTAGTTGCGGTTAGGTTTCAGATATGTTACATTCATACTTACCTTAACATTCATCTTTTGTACATATTGTCAAAACATTGTACTAATTATTACACTTCATTCTATGTTTCTTTATGGTCATTATTTCGTTGAAATTTGAGTAGTAAATTTCTTATTTTCAATCTTTATCCATATTATTTATCTGTAAGGCCTTTTTTGTAGTAATTTGGGCATCAGAAAAATTATAGCTCATAGCCTTATATACTTTTTAAGTCAAAACGGAACATAAGCAGGGTTTAACAAAGATTTAGACTAGTTAAAATATATTGCAGAATTAAGTTACTACAAATAAAGTTACGATTTAAAAAATATATGTATTTGTGAGTATACTATATATCCATATTTATACATATATGTATATGTATACTAGAATTAAATTTATATTTTAGTTCCACAAATTTTGATACTTATTATAGAGTCCATGTTATAAACCATGATATGTAATGCCAGTACTGTCGAGTTAAACTTGCATCAATTGTCTACACGCTGTAGTAGATGTTGTACTTTCGAGTTATTGAATTTTGGATTGCTTAAATTCAAATGGATGCTTTATTAACATTTTATTTATTTGCAGCACTCGTATATCTAATGAATTGGGCGTAGGAAACTCAGAAGCAACTAGAAGATCAGTCCGAGTGGTTATGTTCATAGCAGTAGCACAATCATTCACAGTTGCCATAACTCTATTTCTACTACGTAGAGTTGTAGGATATGCTTATAGCAATGTGGAGGACGTCGCAGATTATGTTACACAAATAATTCCTCTTCTCTGCGTCTTTGTGGTTATGGATAACATCCAAGGAGTTTTATCAGGTTATTTATTACCTTTTCTTTTCAAATGGAGGTTTCATCACTTAACAGATTTACCCTATCTATTTTAGAGCTAAGTCTTAAAGGATCAATACATTTGTAGTCTTTTACCATGTTCATAGATAGCTTTATAAATATGTATATATGATTATTAAGGCTTGGTGATATACATATAAGGTGTTGCAAGAGGGTGTGGTTGGCAACACATAAGCGCGTAAATAAACCTTGGTGCATTTTATATTTTTGGAATTCCAGTTGCTGTTGCTTGACAATATACCATGTTCATGTAATCGTGACTAGTTGTACCAATTGGCGGCAACATGTATGATCCTCCTTGTTACTTCATTTTGCCTAGTCAGAGTACTACCCTTTATAACCATTTATGCAAACAGAGCACATTTCTACTTTTGCAAACTTAGCAAAGCCCAGTTGAGCAAGCTGAGCATGAGCACAACTCAGTTGTGCAAACTGAGCTCGGCTCACTCGTGCAAATTGAGCAGAGCATAGTTTAGGAAATTGAGCATATGCTTAGTTAATCGAAACTGAGCTATGCTCGGTTAATCGAAACTGATCTATGCTCAGTTATGCAAACTGAGCTATTTGGTGATATTGTTCCAGTTCCATATAAAGCCATGGTTAAATTTGCATTACTTTGCCGCCTTTTCTTTTTGGGATAACTAGTATAATATTTATAAACTAGTTATTTATAAACTTGTTAGCATATAAAACTTGTTTAATTTTTAAAACTTGTTATATTGGGATGCTCTTACAAGGCTGAGAACCACTTGTTTCAAATTAACAACTATATTAATGTGCAATCCGAATCTAGTCCTTGCTAAGGTTTACTTTGCTATAGCAGACCTCTTAGTTAAAAAATTAACGAATCATTCTACACTACCCCATAAACTGCATGAGGTAGTTACTACATATAATAATGGCTTACAGGTGTATTGGAAAATATCACACTAATGCAATATGAACTAACATACTAAGTCATCGTGTATTTGAAACAAGTGTGTTGAATAATCTTTAACTATGCCGAATTTAACTAAGTGAATCATACATGTATTACAGGCGTACAAGTGGTGCTGTTTAGATTCACAAACAAAGTGAGGATATTTTTTGTAGTTCTTTTCTAGATTTCATTATTCTTTTAGGGCATCCCAATATAACAAGTTTATAAATAATTTGTTTATACTAACAAGTTTAATTTTTATAAGCTAACAAATTTATAAATTTTCACTTATAAGAGCATCCAAATATAACAAGTTTATAAATAACTAATTAACTATGTTTTATAAAAATTAAACGAGTCAATAATAATAATGGTAATGATAATAATAAATTAACCAAGTTTATAAAAATTAACTAAGTTTTATAAAAATTCAATAAGTTTATAAAAATTAACTAAGTATTATAAAAATATAACTAAATAATAATAATAATAAATTTTATGAAAAATTAACTAGGCATAATAATAATAATAATTAAACGAGTCTATAATAATAACAATATAATAATAATAATAAATTAACTAAGTTTATAAAAATTAACTAAGTTTTATAAAAATTCAATAAAAAATAAAATTAACTAAGTATTATATAAATATACAATAATAATAATAAATTTTATAAAAAATTAACTAAGTATAATAATAATAATAAATAATTTTATAATAATTAACTAAGATTTATAATAATAATAATTTAACTAAGATTTATAATAATAATAATTAAACGAGTCTATAATAATAATAATATTAAATTAACTAAGTTTATAAAAGTTAATTAAATATTATAAAAATTCAATAAGTTTATAAAAGTTAATTAAGTATTATAAAAATATAACTAAATAATAATGGCAAGTCAAAAAGGAGGCTATTGATTTGGAATAAAGATGCTTATAATACTTCTAGTACCCGAAAAATCTTAGCTGGTGTTGTACCAGCTATGGTAAGTTGAATATCCTAAAAAGAAGACTGTTATTATCTTATAACAAATGAAAATTTCCTTTTGTTGCTTAATTTTAAAGTCCTTAGATGGTAGTATATTACAAAGAATACATATTTTCGAATTCCCTTTGTCTTTTACAGATAATCATAAACTAAATGTTCTTTTGGTATTTGTGATATAGCATAAACAACTCATTGTGTTTCAGATATATCTGTCTTAAAAATTGAATTGTGTTGATACTCAATCAGTAAATAATCTATTTTTGCGATAATTGGGAAAGGTTCCACTTGTGTCAATAAATAGACTACATCAGCTGCATATTTTCATATTTTTATATTTCATGTTGCGTATAGTGCTATCAACATGGCTCTAGGAAGAGCAAAGGTAATTTCAACTTCAATTTTATATGTTAGTTTATAAATTTCTAGGTAATTTATTTGTTTTATGTTTTATCATCTAGATTTGCAGATGGAAGGAGTGGGAAAAGGAAACCCAATATGATGATTATGAGTTCTCTAATGGTAATTTTCTTATTGCAATTGTATCATGTAACTTGAGTATGATATAACTTGTGATGTATTCTGTTATATATTTGTTTCAAAATTTCATCTTTGTTTATGTTATGCAGATCCTTTAAGATTCAGATTCGCCAACAAGACAACTTTTGTGAAACTACATACTAGTATCTGGAACAGAAACCCCATCTTCTTGTACATAGTAAGATTTTAATAAGTCATATGATTTCAACAACATGAATGTGAAATAATGTTTAATTATCAAATAATTTTGTTTAGGAAAGTTTCTTTCCCCGGTTCTTTAGGTCTGTTCGAAAAACAGACTACTTAGCCATACATCATGGATTCATAAATGTATGTTTTTAGCATCATAGACATATATTGTAGGCATTTCTACAGGAAAAACACTGTAATCAGAAATTGTTTACAGGCACATTTGGCTCCTGGAAGTAAATTTAACATTTGCAAAGTGACCTAATTTTAATTGGGTTGTTTGTTCGATAATTAGGGATAGGATTTTCTACTGTTTGAGCTAGTCAAATTAACTTGAACTTGTCACATTTGATGCTAAATAAATTCATATTTGTTCTCTTCTATCGCTGATCTCTAATTGTTTTTTTTTTCTTATAGGCATATTGGACTTTTGAAGGAGGCGAGCTTGGACTTTTCACGATTTATATTTTCTCTTTTAGGAAGCTCTTTTTGTAACATTTTATGTCGCTAACATTTTTCCTTAAAACATTGTTCATGAAATATTGTATATGACTAAATTTTATGATGTATGAAATTGATGCAGCTTTGATTGTGTTTAATCATCATAATGCTTATAATATCATATTATATCTATTAGTGTTTTATAAATTAAGCAGTTCTTTTGAATATATTATACATGGTTTTAATAATTGTTTTAAAACCGCTATCATGGGTATAAAATATTTTAAAAAGGTTGATATACCGTAGCATTTCAAAAATGCTACAATTAGTGTAACATGTTGCAAAAAGGTGATATATTGTAGCATTTCAGAAGTGCTACAATACTAAAAAGTACAAAAACGCTGCAAAAAAACAAACTGAAGCATAAAAGAAAATGCTGCAATAATCAAAACATAACTGCTAAATGAGTTTTCATCGTTTAAGAAATGCTGCAAAATTAATTTACTGCAGTGTTTTGCAAAGCTTCCATAGCCTTAGTGTTAGCAACATTTTTAAAACGCTACGGTATTTCCTCACTCTATTGCAGCATGACATTAGGCAGCGTTCTTCAAAACGCTGCTAATGTTAATGGCGGCATTTTTAGAACGCTGCGAAAGATCTTTTTTGTTGTAGTGAACTTCCATATATGGATCAATATCGATCGATAAACTTCATAGTTTCTTGAGTCATCTTCCATTTTCCCAAAGAATTATTGCTTTATTTTCAAGTTGATATTTCCCTGATGCTTCTTAGCTTATCTATCTATGTATTCACCGAGAATATTGGCTTTTTGAAGGGAATCTATGGATATGTATCAATTCATAGACTTTGCCAAATTTCTCGGTTTTCTCTCTTGCTTTGATACTCGGTTCATAAAGAAACGAGAGAAAAGTGACAATTTTATGGATCGGTATTTATCCATCTAGGGAAAGTACCAATCCATGGACTTGGCCATTTTCCCATCTTTTAGTTTGTTGCTTTTCATATTCAGTTGTCTTCAAGTCTAACATCCATTTCTTCATCATTTCATAGTCCAATATCATCAAAATGTCATTGTGAAAAATAGAGGATAATAATAAACATATACTATTTTTTGAAAGTACAAAACACTAGCTTTATCATTTAATATTAGGTTTAGTATCATTTTAAACAAAAATAAATTCTAATTGCTTAGGACATTCATCAAATGAAAGCTTGACAATCTAGCATATTGGATGCTTTTGTTAACATGATGACTATGTAATTGAACCATTTAACCGTTTCATAGTGGGGGAGGTCTAGAAAATATAATGGAAATATGGTAAGGATATAATAGAAAATTCCGAATATATACAAAACCTATATTGAAGATAAACTTCAATTGGCTAAATGTATTTATTATGTTTTTGACATTTAGTAAAACTATTACTTATATACAACAAAATCAATGAACCATCATGATTTGCACAATTCGAACTTCAAAAATAGAAATTATCTCATATCGTGTTTAACGTTCGGTCCCCAAACTATGGTCTATATCCTTTTTTTGTTGATTGAGTTTAAAATAGTACCAATGAAACTAATTTTTCTATATTAATATTGCTAAATCTAATGCTAAATCAAAATATCGAATAAGTATAACATATTGTTGCATACATAAATAGCTAAGGTTGTCATGCATAAACCGAGATAGAAATATATAGGATCGATCTTCATGCTCCAAAATCTAGCTATCTAACTAACCTATCTCCAAAAAGATCTTGAATCATAGGTTACTCAAAAGAGGAATCGAAATTTGTACGAAATGGAAAGTTAAAATCATGAAAACGAAGGTCAAACGTAAGACCGGTGAAGAGAACTAGCCTTAATATACTGTATAGAAATAAACATTTACGCATACTAATCCGAGTAAAGGTTTGTGTGGTTTTACAAAAAAATACCCTATCTCACTCTTTCCCTATATTGGCAGGTCATGATAATATACTACAGTGATTCTACTATTAAAAATATATGCATTATAGTAGCGTATGTTACTAATAACATGATAGACTAGTATACGGGTACTACACTCCAAAGTCAATGGTGTCCAAGGTTCCCCTAGTGTAAGTTCTACTTAAAACACAAAATGAATCATAACAATACATTTATGCTAACACTAGCATCCACACCAACACCTACATATAAATCATATACAATGATAAATAAGTATAACGATAGTTGGATTCCAAGAAGGATATCCATGTAACTCTACTTCATTTGCTACCTTTTAGAGAACCATGAACAATGAGGAATATTCGAAGACTCCAGTAGGCCCCATCCATTCGACTTATCTAGACGAGCATCCTTTTCTCTCTCAAACCTTAGCCACAAGATATGTAATAGGTTATGACATTCTCACATGGTATAATGGATTATTATCTCATAACCGTCCATCTAAGTCAATGGATTTTTGGTCAAATACCGTGTCATATGGTTCGTCTACATAGCTATATGCAACCTATGCCACATGTAAAATTGTCTCCTAATGCATACACACTAACATACAACACAAGAACCTACCCTAATCGTCTTGTTGCGCGAACTACACAAGTCCGCGCTCGTACCTCTTGTATGAACCTAGTAGCTATAGCCTTACCCATTGCTATGATTCATTTTCGGACTATGTAAAGTAGACGTAAGTGCTATCAATTCTCTACAAACAAGTCCCGATGGCCTAACACCTTCGTTCCTGGTAAAAAAACACCCAGAACTAAGTTTATTGGGCATTTCTTCCCATCACTGGTCAAGTTGTGCTCCATGTACAGGTTGTCTTGTACAGGGTATTCATGGCCAGAATGGCCAGGAAACCTGGTGTTATGCCTTTTCTCCATCCTTAAATCAATCTCTAGCATGAATCCTTTCGCGTAAATAGTCTTAATACCCCACTCTACTTCTACCATCAATCAGTTATCAATCAAAGTTGATCCGATGTTGTTTTCGAGTGGTTTCATAAGGTAATTTTCAATTTTATACACATGAACACATACACAACTACTTCTCTAAATCAATCCACATACACTTATATACATACAAACAAACTTAAATCAACCTACTTACTCAATCATTCTAGCATGAAAATCAATCCACAGTTAAACAATCTCTTTACCAAACATACATACGTACGTACATACATACATACATACAGACATACCCTGTAAATACACATACATGCATATATACACTTCAAAACCTACTTATTAAATGTTGAATATTTCTAGAATATGCAAGTAGTTTACTACTCTCTCTTGCCTATCTCTTAAGAGTCTTCAACCATTATTTTAATTCTTACTTATACATTAAAATAACTCTCATTTTGAATATACATTCATGTGTATATTACTAACCAAAATAAAGCCTCTTTCAAAGCTTCTTTAAAAATCAATTCTTGGACAATTAAATAATTCATTCATCGGCAAATTTATTTTAGTACAACTTTTGGTTTCTCTATTTTTGTTTTCCCCTTGGACAATATTCGATTACTCTTTTGAGTAAGTTGAGGGTCAGGTTCTTTTGGAGATACACTAGCTGGATAGCTAGATTTTGGAGGCATGACGATCTATCGTATGTGTTTGTATTTTAGTTTTTTTTATACATTTAGTTATTTGTGTATGAGCTTATATATTGTATTTATTTCAGTACTCTGAACACATGGAGTTGATGCACCCAGATTATATATGTTTATAACATTATTAGTTATTTAATTCCCTTGTGAAATTATATCAATATATCATTGTAGGTAGTTCCGGTTAAATTTACCCATATGGTTTATCATTTGCAGCCTTCGAAATTACATGTGATTATTTTTGCATTAATTTAGGGTATTGAAACGAGTAAATTTACAAATATCACTTAAAAATTAAATTTAGTATATACATATTTATTATCTCGTCTTTTGATCTAGCAGTATACAGACGAACCCAATGAGTCGAACTTCGAAGTTATCAAGGCAAGATGCCCAGAGAGATGACCATTATGCTCACAAATAAAAGTACAACTAAGATCATAACTCAAATACTAGCTTGCCACAAAAATATGAAGACCCGAGACCCACAACTGTGAGGTTGGCATTGACCTATCCCCATGGGTCGATACTTACGCACATATTCTTCTCCATGTGAGCCCATCTTCTACCTAGGGGTCCCACTTGGTGCCAATAACGCATTCCAATCTTGTTTTGTTTGCTTAATGCAATTTTCTATCAATCTCCACGAACCCCTGAATCTGCAACTCCATTATTTGGACTCCGAAACAAGCTGATATTGGTACAAATAGCTATGGAATCATGAAGTTAACCACAAGGCGATCCGAACCAAAGAGTTTAAAGCATACGATTTGGCAATTTTACGGGTCGGTACCGAGCCCTACCCATAGAGTCATATCGACCCGTAGCTGGCTTATGTGGCACCTACTTTCTTAGCGGAATTGGTCTAAATCTTGAGTAACAACTCGGAGATATTTTGTGCGAGATATTAGGCTCCTTACCTTTATAAATAGGAAGGCAGGGCTCATTTTTTAGGATTTTTTGGCTCTACATCTACTCTACTTTATATTCTTGTAATTCTGAAAATCTAATTGCTGGAGTTGTACCAACCCCTAAGAACTTCTATCCTAAGTCAGAAGTAAGCAATAAAATCATTAAGTGGATGTAGGCTAGAGATTGTCGAACCGCTATAAAATTTTATGAGTTCATCTTTTACTCATTTCAATTTATTTTTCTTCACCTTTTATTCTCTTCTACTTTTTATTGAGTGTTTATGCCATTTTTAGTTCAAACATTTTGGTGCTTTCACTGAGAAATACTTGCACCCGCTGATTCAGAAACCTGGAGATTGAATATGGCTAGACAATCAACTTGAAGGACTGTTACCACTGGAAATCAACAAGGGGGCAGCCAGGAGGCATCTCATGATCTTGCCCCCATCAATCTACATAACTAGGGATGGGATGGAAACTATGATGAACGGACTATAGGAGACGATGATGGCTTATTAGGAGGAGACGATGGAGAACTTCTTCAGGAGGATGGGACATGCAGGAACGAGGTTATAGAAAATCAGAATCAAAGACCAAAAATTAAAGCATAAGAGGCTTGAGTTGGAATGGGACGACCCGGGGCCAACCTTGGGCCAAATGAAGGGGTCAGTACCGACTCCCAAGGGCATGGGGGTAGGGGTCGTCCTGACCTTGGAAGGAATGATGCAAACCTTGGAGCTGAACCTAAGTGGTTAAATGCGGATCAGAATTCTAGAGCACAATCGGAGGAGTACGTACCGGAATTCCCTTCCAAAGTCGGGGGGGGGGGGAAGCTAAAAATGCAAACTGGAGATTATTTCTAGATGACAATAATATATTTGCTGAGATGATAAGGCGAGCTATGAGAGGAGAATTGTCTAATCAAAGCTTGGAAGATGTGAATAGGAGTCTGTTTACTCTAAACATCCAATATGTTAGGAATCCATCGGAATTTAAACTACCGACATTAGAGACATACGATGGAAAGTTAGACCCTACAGTTCATTTGATGAGATATATCTCGCACATGAAGGTGCTGGGGCATCTGAGGAAGTTATAGGATGGTGTTTCCCTCTGTATTTGATAGATTTGGCTGCACTATGATTCATGCAGCTGTAGAACGGTTCCATATGCACGTGTAATGAGTTAGTGGATAGATTTATGAGGCAATTTTGGGTTCATATCTCACTACCCAAGAATGTGATGACTTTATCATCTATGAAATAGAGGGCTAGATAGTCCCTTAGGAATTTTCTAACAAGATTTAATATGGCTGTTGCCTTAGTAGATAGACCGGATCCATCAGTGGTTCTGATGGAAGCAGTTTCTGGAGTGGCAGACAAGACTGATTTTAAAAACACTTTGGAACGGGATCCATCGATGGATCTCATAGAATTTTATTATGAGGCTAAAAGGTTTATACGATAGGAGGATAAGGAAGAGGTCAAGTTCTGGATGGTGGAGGACAGCCTGGGGTAGGATCAAAGATAAAGGAAAGCGAAAAATGGATGATGGCTATGATGGTTCAAAGAAAAAAAAGAAGGGAACCGAAGTTCTCTCCCTACGTGAATTTGAGCGAAACCCTGGAACGAATCTACTTGGATACTAGAGGCAACTTCCCTACTGAAGCCGGAAGGTGAGAACCCATAGAGCGTGAAAGGACATCTATAAAATACTGCCTATTCCATGAGTTAGATGGGCATAAAAAAATGATTGCAGGCATCTGTGGGATCTGATAGAGGAACATGTCAGATATAACCGGTTACAACAATACATAAAAAAATCGAATTGCGGTGATTGAACGAGAGCAGCCGTCATCCTCAGCGAATAGAAATGGCCCTGGATCAAGGGAAAGGATGGCCATCTCTTGATCGGACTGTTAGGGAACCAAGTCTGGTTTAACACTCCTTTCCCTCCTTTTTCAATAAACCATGCAATAATACAGTCTAGACACCTACTCACGTATGGGATCCTGAACGGTCTATAGACACACTCTAAGCTGGATGCTAGACCACAATGCCCATCCAGGCAGTTATTTGGATGTTAAATTTTATGTTGTTTTTTGATATTTGAATTTGATTATTGAAATCCAAATGTGATGACCGATATTAATCCCTATAAAGTCCCATATGGAGGGACAGGACCGGAGAGCAAGAAGTGAGTCCTCTCATTAGAAAGTGAGTGGATGGGTTTGCTTGTTGTCAAGTCCCTTCATCAGAGAATGAGCAGATTGGGCTCGGTGAGGGTCCAGAGAGATCATGGATTTGATCGTGCTATGTTCTATCTGGAGAAACAGAACCGGAGTGCAAAGAGTAAGCTACCTCGCCAGAACGTAAGTGGATGGGCTTACTTTTCATTGAGTCCCCTCATCGGAGAGTGAGTGGATTGGGCTCGGTAAAAATCACGTTATGTCTAGACTGGAGAGTCGGGAATAGAGTGCAAGAGGTAGGTCACTTCACCGGAGAGTGATTGGATGGGCTTGCTCGTCTTAAGTCCCCTCATCGGAGAGAGAGAGAGTGGATAATGCTTAGTAAAGATCTGAAGAGGCCATAGATCGGTCTGGAGAGACTACGAAATTGATCATTGGTCTTGAATGACCGTGGATTTGATAACTGGTCCTGAACGACGAAGGATTTGGTTATCGATCCCGAACGACCACAAATTTGATTACCAACCTCGAACGGCCATTTGCCTCGAATGATAATGGATTTAACTATCGACCCTGAATAGTCACAAGTTTGGTACTGATCCAAAGAGATCGCACATTAAACTAAATATAAAATGATCCAAAGAGATCGAAACTAAGAATGAAAATAGATCTAATTTTGATAAAATGATTTGAATGCCTTGAAATTAAAATGGACCAGATAAATCCCAAACGAACACGGGACGATTTTCATATGTAATAAATCTGAATGAACTCAGAATGATAATGATGTAATTCCTGAGTGAACACGGTATGGTTTTGATATGTGATGTAATGACTCCGAATGAAATCAGAATTGTGATGATGTATAAATAACACTTAAGCAAAGTCTAGAGTCTTAGGCCGTAACGCGTTTTGAATGGCCCATGATTAACCAAAATCTAAATGAACCGGATGATTCACAAAGATTGAGGTAGCCAGAGAGCTCGATTGTCGAAGAATTACTTCACAGTTGTTCTTGAACAAAGAACGCCTTCCATTCTTAAGGCATGGTTTGGGGGGCAAATGTTATCCCGCCTTTTGATCATGCAGTATATAGAAGAACCTAACCAATCAAACTTTGAACTTATCAAGGCAAGACGCCTGGAAAGATGACCACAAAGCTCACAAATCAAAGTACAACCAAGATTGCAATTCAAATACCAACTCATCACCAAAATATGAAGACCCTAGACCCATAAGTGTGGGGTCGGTATTGACCTATCCCTAAGGGTCGGTACCGACTCACATAAACTCCCCATGGGAGTCCATCTTCTAACTAGGAGTCCCATATGGTGTTAATAACCCATTTCCAATGTTGTTTTGTTAGTTCAATGCAATTTTCTATCAATCTCCACGAACCTCCGAATCTGCAACTCCGTTCTTCTACAACTCCATCATTTGGACTTCAAAATTGCTGATATTAGTACAAAAAACTATGGAATCATGAAGTTAACCACAAGACGATCTGAACTAAAGAGTTGAAGGCAGATGATTTTTGGGGCCAATACCGAGTCCTATCCATGGAGTTGTACCGACCCGTAGCTGGCTGATGAAGTGGCACCTACTTTCTTGGAGGAATTGGTCTAAATCTTGAGTAACTGCCTGGAGATATTTTATGCGAGATATTAGGCTCCCTACCTCTATAAATAAGAAGGTATGGATCGTTTTTAGGATCTTTTAGCTCTGGCTCTATTCTACTCTATATTGTTGTAATTCTGAAAATCTAAGTGTCGAAGCTGTACCAACCCCTAAGAACTTCTGCCCCCAACTTAGAATTAAGCAATAAAATCATTAAGTGGACGTATGCCAGAGTTTGCCAAACCACTATAAAACTCTACGTGTTCATTTCTTACTCATTTTAATCCATTTCTCTTCACTTTTTATTCTCTTCTACTTTCTATTGGATGTGTGTGCCATTTTTGGTTCAAACAATACTAAAACCCATTTTCATCTCTAAATTATTTCAAGACATGTCTAGTTCATTTCCAAATGACTTTCAGATAGTTTTAAAATGACTAAGTGGTCCTAAGCTATTTACTTGTCATCTACATGAATTATTATAAACCATCTCAAATTCTAATCCATTTAATAAATTGCTTACTAAATTTCTCATGCAGCATTTTCTTTAGCTTCCAATCCACAAGCTACCTGTTATGTGTATATGTTCTCTATCATTAATATCACAATAAAAATATGAAGTTATATACCAATCCTTATTGCTTACTAACTTTCTCAAAGTACATATTTTTAGCTTTGATCCAACAAGTCAATTACTTATTCATGTTTTGTACCATCAACATACTCTGTATGATCAATAAGAAGTTACTAATCAAATTAATGCTTAGTAACCTTCTTTCAAATGATAGGATTAAAGCTTTAAGGTAACGAATACATAGTCATGTTTCATACCATAAACATTACTTAATGCAATCCATATCCATATCATATCTTCAAAAATTTACTTCATGGACATAAGTATTGAAAACAATATATATATATATATATATATATATATATATATAAGTAAATAACGAGCATATATTTCTTACTTCAACTCACTAAAATCAAGCAAAGAAAACTAAAAAGCTCTAAACTTCTTTCTCAAAGCCTCTAGCAAACAGTTAGTAACCACTTTGTCTTCCAAATAATTTAAGGTGAAAAGGGTTTCTCTAAATCCTCTAACTATATTTATGGTGATTTTATGAGAAATTATGTGAATTTATAAATGAGTTTAGTGATGGATGTGAGCGAAATTTTAAGTTATTACATAATAATTTCTCTAGAAATACAATGTAATGTTTTGATGGAGAAAAGAGGGTGACTTTTCCCAAAACTAATGTACAATTTTGTAACTTCTCTAGAAATATAGTAAAATGTTATCCTATTATAAGCATGGAGAGGTTTAAAAAATAAAGCACTATCTATCTCATTTTCTCAAATCTCATTTCATGCATAATTCAAAATCCCTAACTCCAATTATATTGTTGTTTATACTCAAAAAGCTTAGAAATGACATTCTGGACGCAATAGAAATGGTCCTAAAGCTAATTCCATTATCTCCAAAAGTTGTCTTTTTAGGCCATTTACAAATCGACTTCTAATGTCTAACTCAAAATCTGCAATCCAAACATGTTGATGTTTATACTCAAAAATTCGAAAATGATGTGTAAAGCATAATGGGTCTCTAACCCTAATTCCATCGTCATCAAAAGTCGACATTTTAAATGACGATTAGTTATCTTTTTAAACTTAAATAAACTATTTAAAATTTATATTGTTCAAAATATAGTTGTTAAAGTAAGCTACCTGAGTAAATGAGAAGCGTTGTTGTGTAAGCACCGAGATGAATGACCATAACCTTCGTGTGCTTAATTTACCCAAACAACAATGGTAAACACCAAGGTAGTGGTAGTAACCTTTGTGAGAGCAATTTACCAAGACAAGGAAATAAACACTAAGGCGAGTGATAGTAATCTTCATGAGGGAAATTTACTATGGTAAGGTTGGTAGACATCGATGTGAATGAAAGTAAACCTTTGTGAGAGCAATCCACCAAAGTAACGAGGATAAACACCAGTACAAATGATAGTAATCTTCATGGGGGCAATTTGCTAAGATAGGTATTAATATTAGAACAGACATTGAAACTAATGCTAGGGGGCTTCATGAGAAAATATATTGGGTGAATGATAATAAAATCATGAGAAATATGAGAAGATAAAGGAATGAGCCAAGGTGAAAGATTGTAAAATTTGCAAGAGTAAATTCAGAGGTAACCAGTGTTATACCTACGTAGAATTCTATTAAACTATGTAAGTACTAAACATTGTAATGAATGTTTGAATACCATAAACGAATGGTAATAACATCCATAAGCTTTTTGATACCAAGGTGAAAGCTAGGTAATCCTAGGATAGGTAAATTATAGAATGTGTAATTAGTAACCTTGAACACAATATACCTTTATATAAAGGTAGGATTTAACTTGGGTATCTTATTACAAAAAGGTCCATACCTAACCATAGATTGAGACCTTTATAAAAAAATTACTCATCTATAATGTAAGCATACTTATGAGGGAAAACCATTTCTAATATGTGGTGTTGTCTCATTGTACATCGACTATATATGAATTATCGGGACCAACGTTATTCGTAGCAAGCTTATATCTAACTTGAAGTTTATATTTTCACTTAAGCCATCAAATGCTCACTTGAGTAGGTTAAGGGTTAAAGGATTAGTAGGTTTTGCCGAATAATTGAAGTAGATGACTGCAAGAGGCAGATCCGTTAAGTTAATTATTTTGTCATGTATAATTATATTACTGCTTGAGTTTCCATGTTATACTATAACCTTCAATCATTCATAGTTGTATCATCATATATGGACCATGTATTATTTATGTTGCATATTATGTTTTTCTCTATGATAGAAACATTTAGGCAGTTGATATGAATTGAAATAATGAAGTTAAGTTGTTTATGAACTATGCTCATTATCGTTTTATTGTATTTTTAAAATGACCTTATACTGTCGCTTGAAAATAAGATTACAGTAACTACAAATCCTTATTTTCAATTTTTACGTCTAAAATAAGATTAATACATTTGATATCAAAGCCATACATTAGCAACAGTTAGGAAAATTTAAGTTAAATGACTGTAAGGACGAGAAAAATTGAACACTCTAATGACAGACATTGGTTGAGGGATAACACAATAGTAATGTATTTATTAATTTTATAAGTACATATATGTAACTCCCAATTGCCCACTTCTTATGTGTTAAGTTCCTTATGCAAAAATCTATGAACAGAAAGCATAAGTGGAACAAATTATGTACACAACAGTTGGTTGAATATTAGAGTGGGGATTACAACTAATAATAATGAAACAATGACAGTGTTTACCATCGAGAGTAATGCATTGACACCTTTAGGAGCTAGTGATGTTGGCGTCTTATTCAAAAAAATGATAAATATGTCGACAATTTAGCATAGAGCATATGTTCTTATTGTAACCAATGAAGTCTTGACAATGAAGCTGAGAGAGGAGCATGCTTAAAGGATTTGACAATTCCATAATTTTGGAAGTAGTTCTGTAGTGGCACACCGTCAACTATTGAAGTGTAAGAGTGGAATCAGACATGTGATAGGATTTTAATGGATCTGACTTTGAATTATGAACAAAGGAGAACTTTAGCCTTTCGACAATCGAAGGGGGCAATGAATGATTGGTGTGATATGATGATTGCTACATCCCCCAAAGAGAACATTACTTGAGATATGTTTAATGATGTCTTTGAGACACGCTTCATCCCAAAGTCTCCTAAAGAGTTATGTTCTAAAATTTTGTTAAAATAGCATAGAGGGAGTCTCAGGAGTTCTTAATTGCTTCAATTTCCTGTAACGACCCAGTATTTTCAACCATTCGCATCCATTATAAGTGTATAGGTAAACACTCATGCCGGAGTTGAATTGCTCAAAATACTGCGTTGTAAATAAAATTTGGCAAAACTCAGTATATACAGTAAATAAAATAATTACAGATCACAGACACAGAGTAATATAACAATACTGCAGCGGAAACAAAGGATAGTAGTTCATGAAGCTACTATATATATAACAGAGTTAAACAAGATACAACAGAGGTCTCGAATACAATAGATGTCTCAATACAATAATCAAATACCAGATCTGAATACATCACTGGATCGACGGAATAATTGAAAGCAGGATCGATAGATAGCTGGATCTCCAAGCGAAGCTCCAACTCCAAAGGTGAGCCTCAAATGCTGTATCACTCAGTCTGACCCGAGCGTAAAGCAAAACACAAAACACTCGAGTCAGGATTAACATTCTTATATTAATAAATCCAACTCAAGTGAAATATCAACTGAAATACAAGTAACTTAAAGGATGTTTGGGATAACCATCCTCTAAGGGTCCGTTAAACTATTTACTATGTAGTAATATACGCTATATACAGTAGTGTCTAAATAAGTAAAGTATAATCATATCGGAAAATAGCGTTAAGGGGATGGAGAACCTTAACGCGGTCGGATCTTAAAATCATAATCGTAGTAAAGCTCGGTATGGTAGGTGACACGGCACAACTAGGCAATGCCAGGATAGATATACCAATTACGCACACGGACTGATGGATACGCATAGCAGCCACTACCGTTCCACCTCGAACAACATTCCCAATCGGAGGATGGCCATCTAGTCAAATCACAAGTAAGAGTATAATATCGAAGAAATGCGTCCGAGAAGAGGTGCTACCTCACTGGTCCGAGATCGCTCCTGTTTTAGCCACCTTATTGCCAACTCACGGGAGTTGGGTCCACGTAACATACCTTAAGAACGTCGCCACCATCCTACTTCATTCTGGAATCTCCACCGTGTACACGGTTGTCAAAGTGGTTTTCGGTATCGACAGAGAGTATGTCCATATCCGATCCCGGTCTCTTTGCCAACCAATCGTTATTATAACACCGTGGTCATTTCAAAATAGTTTATACTTCAAAACCGAAATGTCATTATCATTTCAAAATCCAATTTAATACGATATCATTTCACTTCAAATATATCCATTTTCAAAATCATATTACTTTCCAAAGTTATAATGCTTTCGAAATCATAGTCTGGAAATCACAGTATTTGGAAATCATAACACTTTCCTTTTAAACAGTTTAGATAATAAAATTTCGTTATAAAGTAAATTAGTTTTCCTCAAATTTCACAAATCGATTCAAAATAACTTGAATTCCAAAAATTTAATTTAATCAAATCTCAAATCATCCGTTTCAACTCGATTTAGCTTCTATATAAACCATTTCAAATTATCGATTTCAATTACATATCTGAACCATAAAATAAGCCATTTCAATTTTTAATATATTTCAAAGCTTTAAATATTCAACATTTAAAACTAAATTCGATAAATTTATATATATATATCAAATTCACTTTACAATTATTTCGTTTTGAAATATTAACTTAACATTTCCATAACATTTGCATACAATTCCATTTTTTTACAATTCAAATAAACAAGATATCCCATTTAAATATTTACGTTTGGAATATCCATTTAAGTCACCCTTTCAAATTTCAAGTTGTAGATCACTTCTTTAAATTTCAAATTCAATACATTTCAAATCTAACTTATTTAAGTATAATTCTTAAATAACTATAATTTCAATCAATTTCAAATCATTATAAATTCTATATTTGAAAATATAGATATTAAATAAATACTTAACATATTATTTATCAACTTTATTAATCAACTTTAATAAATCTTAAAAATCAATATTTATCAAAACCATATATTTCTTTTCAAAACCATAGAAATCATTTTCAAAACGTTTATATATAGACCAACGGTGCCTGTATATAATTTTCTATCCTATGGTCAAGTGATACGGATATTTATCATTTCAATCCGCAATTTAAAACATATTCGGGTATATATCTTTTCAACCCGAAATCCCAAATTCAATTCAATGAAAATCGCTTGGGTTTATCATTTCAACCCATAACGATTTTCTCCTATTCTACAGATCGTTCGGGTATGTATCATTTCAACCCATAGTGATTCTATACTAACAGGGAACTTGCAGAGTGATAACAGATATGATAATAATATAACAACAGTAACAGGCATATAACATCAGTATAAATAACAGATAATGGTGTCAGATGTCACAGGTGAACAGATACAGATAATGACATATATATAACAGTGTTAATAACTAACAGCAGCATATTTCAATTGAAATCAAATTTAATAAATATAAGAACATTAATCGTGAGTGATTGCTCACCTTTCGAGGCTAGAGATATTTGACAACAGTACAAGCTACAAATTCAGGCGCGAATATGGAAGCAAAGCACGATGGACTCGATTTCGAAGGATAAGTTGATAAAGGACAACCGATGAGAATGACAAAAATCAGTAAATATAAATTGAACTAAATATATATTATTTTTCTAAAATCAATTTAAAACATATCTTTATTTTTTCAAATTTATATTAAATCCTATACTCAAAAAAAAAAAAAATAATAATAATAAAATATATACCTTTATATAACTTATAATATATATAACTCAGAACAATATACATATACTATATAACATCAGATCAACTTATACTACATACTATAGATAAACTATATAACAGTACAAAAACGAAACTCTTAAACAAATATGGACTGTATAAATTCATATAATGCAGGCAACTACCCAACTCACATGCCAAATAATACAACAGAACATTCGTATGCAGACAACTAATTATATATGTGCATATCCCAACTCACAATTATATTTGTACTCGGACAACCAAATATGCAGACTCATTCTAGTTATATAAATGTATATTATATATATCCAAATTATAACAACATGCCTATTTCAAAACTCTACAGAATATTTATTAACTAATATATATATATATATATATAATAGATCACCGCCTCAAAACTTACGTAATATTAATAATAGATTAGTGTCCTAAACTCATAAAACTATAAACATATATATACTGACATATATGGATTGTCACACTATTATATATACTCAACATGTTTTGAAATTTATGTGGACTACCAAAATGAATCTATAACATAAACATATAGACTAACCCGGGCATACATACTGATATGAACAACCGAACTTACACAAATAAGTCAAGTAAGAATGAAAACGACTTATAAATATGCTATCCTATAACTTAAAACTTGCATACATTATACCTATTGAAATGATACTTATATATAAACAGATCTGGTATATATATATTTCGAACTGTTCCAGCTATTAAACAAAGTATCCTACATATTTATAAAACTCTGCCTATAAATAAATATGTATAAATATATACTGTTTTATACTAACAAAATATATACACATATATACTATTATATACGCATGTAATCAAAATAACATCAAAAGCTATATATATTTACCTAATATAAAACAGGGAGGCTCGGTGGGGTAGTGGTTGGTCTTGTGATGGTTGCTGGGTGGGTGGTGACGTGGGTTCTCTGGCGTGGGGTTGGAGGCAGGCATGTGTGTTGGTTGGAGGAAGGCTCGGGCGAGGCTGTTAGGGGTGGAGGGAAGAGGTGGGAAGTCGAACGAAACTTGGAACTGGAAAAGTATGGGCAGGTTCATGAAGAAGAAACATACATATACTATTATTATAATTTTTTTTCGTTTAACATGAACAGAAAAAGAAATTGGCAGAGAGAAAGCAGAGTGATGAAGAGTTTTGCAAAAGGAAACGAGAGGAATGAGAAGTGACAGCCAGGTAGAAGAATAAATTAAAGGAAGAGGACAAGGTTTCAGAGAGAATAATAAATGAAACAGGTTGCAAATAATAGCTTCCTCATCTTTGAAGCAACCGTAAATGTGAATAGACAACGAAAGAACCGGTCCACAAATACTGAACAGTAGGAATAGAATTGGTCACCCCTTGATTTCTGGAAAATTATTAAACCAATTAATTGTTGTTGGGCTGCACGTTATAGATTTGAAGTCTAAGGGAAAATGTAAAGTCAAAATTTCGGTACCGTTACGGTGAACCGTTTATTCTTTTCGATGCGTGCCGGATCTCAAATTGCAGAGTTGAATATACCGTGGAGGTCAGCACGACGAGACGATTAAAACGGTACACAGATATTAGTGGCACGATCATCCGGTCAAAAGTCGATAATCGGTACCAAAAATGCTGCTATTTTGTCAGAAATAAGATCGACGGAGCAATAGAAGTCCAAATTTGACGAAACGAAAGATGACGTTTCACTCAGAAGATGATTTACAAATTTTCTATGTAAAATATTTAGGTTTGGAAAACATTTTATTATCACCTATTTTTAACTGATTAAATTGAAGTAAATTTACGCGCGAAATAAATTTTCATATTTTCGGACGAAAATTTACCAGTTGTTATGTTTAATTAGACGCATTCCAAATATCAAATTTATATTTCAAAATTTTATTGTTTAAAATTTCACACAATTTCAATTAATTAAATAAATAAAACCACTAAAATTTACGGGTCGTTACACTCTCCCCCACTCAAAACTTTTCGTCCCCGAAAAGGAAGGAGGTAGGAGAGTAGAAGCAACCAAAAGAAAAATAGATTAAAAGACAAGATAAGACAATTAATTTATACCATATAATTTCAAATTAAACTAATTAATATGTAACGTCCTGGATTTTCGCGTTCGAAAATCGACATCCATACTTTACATCGTACTCAAATGTCGTAGATTCGAGCGTTCAAATCCGAGTCGCCGGAGCTTATAACACAGTTAAGTAAATAACACAGCGGAAGAAATGAATAATACATTGATATACAATATCTGATACAACAGAATGATACAATGAATATCAATATACATCAGAGATATGATACAACAAATAGCAGCGGAAAAAAAACGATAACATCAGCAGCGGATAATCTCCATCTTCAAAGTACTAAGCCAGAAATAGCTTGAACTCCCAATAACGATACACCAAGATAAGCAACGTCAGTCCATGAACTCCAAGAACTGAACTAGCTCCAGATAATCTACTAAACCTGAATATCTGAAAAACCAAACTCTAGACTGCCCGTGTGGAAAATAGTGGGCACCCAGAGTTTAGGAAGGGAACAATAAACTCCGGATCAGTCATGGGACTGGTGTGAGCAACAAAAACAGTTTATCTTTAAAACGAACAACAAAAGATTTTAAAGTCAATTCGCAATGCTTTTTGAAAATGAGACTACCATAAGGCCTCCGGCCACACACACAATGCAAACGCAGAATTGGAGGAGATTTCTCCTTATGATAGTCAAAGATGCTTACTACGCAAAAAATCAAATCTTTTTGATATTATTATTAGTGCATAGTGTAGAAATCATTTCGAAAGTATAATATTAATCTTAGCCAACATACGACCAGTATCGTATGCCTACTATAGCTACTATGTTCAATAGCAGGTTACCGCCACATTCCATAGCAGGTAATAAAACTAAAACCGTACACGTCGCGTATTGTTTCTTTGGATTTCCAACAAATGGTCAGGCTAAGGAACTTCCTCTTCCACGATGGGTACGTCCCTGGAATAGACGACCCGAGAACCTAACCGGATCTCTGCCAACACAAGGCCGGGTTACCTCTGCAAAAATAGGTAACTACTGACACGCATATGCCATCCCCCGATCGTAACCGATCTTCCCGAGGATCCTCGATTCGCAACAAACCACATAATAAGCGGTATCAACATAGGTTAAGTATCTGGGCTCCATACCATGATACCACCTCTATCCAGAAGGAATGACATACACTAAGGGGCGCTACTCCCTAGAACCTTGCTGCATCCTTCCTGTTTTGACCATTTCCGGGGTGTGAGGCTCGACGAAGTCTCGTCCACAAAGCTACACTTTGTCACAAAGCCATGCTTCGGGTCAAACAGATGATCAACCTATGATCACAAAGATATAAGATCAAACAAATGATCATATCACAAATGATCAAACACTGATCATCACACAGCAACACTCATCATGCCACATTACCAAATTGGGATATATCGCTGATAAATTTCAACTACATAACCTCTGAGCTCGTACGTCTCAGAGAAGGGTGTTAAGCTAAGAGAATAAATTCTCCGCCACCAACAGATATGTATTTGAAAGAAATCAGCTTTATATCTCAAAGTGTAATGTCAGACATGTATCCATACAAGTCTGTTCCGGGTTCGAACAGAACCGAAGGCACTTCTCACGAAGCCCTTGCAAATCCGGATAATTTTCAAATCATGTCCAGACTTCCCATCACAAAAGAGTGATATAAATCTCTATACCGGGAGCTACCCAGTGCAGAGACATTCGACAGGTTGTCCTTTCATTTTCGAAAATATCCGGTCGTCAACACCGATCTTCAAATGCTATCCATATACGACGTATCACTATTCGGAATGGGTTATATGACACAGATGTCTTTTCCCGGCTAACCCGAATAGCGAGCGCAATATTCAAAAACAAATGGATAATGGGATTTCAATTAAGTCACAATTTAAACCCAAACTTTCTTTTCAAATGGTTTAACAAATTACCATTTTAATCTTTTTTAAACAAAAAGATTTAATTCACAAAGTTCACTTAATTTCACAAAGATTCATTCACAGATTTTCCAAATCGATTTCCATTTCAATTTAATTAATTCGTTGAATCTTTAAATCAAAGATTTAACTAATAGCTTTCAAAACAGTTTCATTTCAAATGGGTTAAACAAATCATCATTTTAAATCTATTAAAAATAAACAGATTTAATTCATAGCTTTCGAAAAGAATTCATTTATAACTTGGAAAACCATTTTTCAATTAAATCTTGAAATTCCTTTACCTAAATTGGAATTTCATTTCTTATCTAAAAGCTTTTATTCTTTGAAAACAACAGTTTTCAATTTGGAAATCTGATTCATTCATACGAGTTGAAATCCTTGGTTTAAATTCAAATTCCCAAATTAATACTTTAAAATGGTTTACTTCATACAAACACATTTATATCATCTTTTATCCCTAGTTTCCAAATCATAGATTTAATTTCAAACTTAAATTCAAATTTAAATCTAATTATTTAAATTTTCAAAACTCGCTTAAATTATTCAAAATAGCTTTTATCGTTGAAAATTCCGTTTCAAAAGCTTTGTACTTTAAACCCAAATTTCCCATTTCAAAATCAATTGAAATTAAAATTTCAATTTCAAAAACATCAAATTTAATTATCTGTGACTTAACCGATTTCCACGTGAAATCCATATTTGTGTGTGCAAAGGTGTAGTCCAGGGGTTTCACACACCATAGTGCAACATCAATCATCACAGATATATCGATAAGCGATATAATCGATAACGCTTATCTTCATTCACAGATCACAGATATAATAAACTTATCGGTCACAAAGATTCACAATTACAATTCGATGTGGGTTTCGGATAACCAACTGGAATCCGACTCCCTGTCGCATCGAAATTCAAATGCCTTTTTACGGGCAAAGGGTTTCATATTCACATAACAATATACACATCACAGATAAGTAAATTACAGATCATAACAAAATCAGGGTATATCACAAAGTATCAATAACAGGGGTATCAAACAATTCACATTCAGTCCAATCTAACATTCACAAATAAGGTCAGTTAATATCTGATTAATTCAAATCAGATTAATTTCTTATGAATAAATTTCAAATCCTGGTTAATCAATTATTAATAAATTACAAATTATTTTGATTAATTATTTCTTAATTACTCATTAATTTAAATTAATTATTCCATAATTAATTATCTCCATTAATGTTACTAAGTAAATTCACTTATCCAATTACCCAATGATTTCCTTAAATTAATCACCATTTCATAACTACCTTAATTGATTAACCACATTCATTAATTATTCTTTTAAAGTAATTAACCCTTCTATCTACTTGATTAATAAATCTTTAATCATAAATTGGTCCATCATAATTACTTCCATTTAAGTGATCATCTTAAATTAATCATTTATTAGTTTCTTGATAAATTAACTTGAACTATTAATAATTTTTTTTCAATTACTTTCATTAAGTAATTTACTTCAAGTAATAAATTTTCTTTAACAAATAAATTTTAGCTTAACCTCGAAAGGTAAATTTACAATTATAAAACACCCTTAATATTAACTTCTTGAAATATCCTTAAATTTGTTTGAAATAAAAATAAAAGCTATGTTCATTAGAAACCATTTTAAACTAAGCTAATTAAAACAATTTATTCGGAAATCTTTCTTAACTGATTCTTAGACTTGATTATCATTTAAAATAAGAAAGAAATTTGATTAACTTAAGCTTTTAAAACTGTTTTTCTTTTCTTTTTCCTGCAGACAACCACTCCGAGCAAAACGCCCATCAGCTCGAGTTCGAACCCGAGTAAAACCACGCTTCAATTTGCTTCGAGCCAGATCTTCGTTTTCGCGTGTTCGACCTCGAGCCCCCGTCTTCTTCCCCAAATCCACTTACCCAGATATTCACGCGACCCCAAACGTGTACGTGTACACCACCATGGCGACGCTCCGGCCATCACCACTAGCGTCGACAAGTCGACTATCAGCCTCGCACACCATTCCAACCACCAGTTCCCCTCCGATTCCTCTTGAACTCGAATTCGAATAAACGAAGCCTGGAACACAGTTTCGCGACCAACTTAAATCCCTGTCAACGCCTCGTCTTCGCAGCCCAGTCCACCAGAACTCCTCCTACTCCGATCACGACCTCGACTAGGGCCTAGCTACCCTCGCCCAAAACCCGAAGGCACTCGATCAACCCACTTGGTCGCGGCGATCGTTTCTTTAAACCCAGTGAAAACTAGGGTTCAAAAATAGAATTCGTCACCGCTCTCTCCATCATGATTTCCATCACCATCCATGATTTTTCTCGGCAACTCCTAACACTTCTCTACTACCAGAAAGAAACTCGAGTCTCCACAATACAGAGATCACCAGATTTTGCTAAAAATTCATTTTTAGTTCAATATCAAACTGCAACTTTCACTCAATTCTAAAAATTCCAATTCTTGATCTAAAAATCAAGTTTTAGTTGAGGCTTTTAATTTGTGAAACTGAAATTACAAAATTTGTATGTTTGGATTTTGGTAAAGATTATCATGCACTGATATATCTCATATTCCAGTGACAACATCTAATATTAACTCCTTAAAATTTTAAATATCACTTGAGATATTTAACAACTTCATTTTTATAAACTTCATTTCCTCAGATCCTTATTTAGATGATGAGCATTTAAAATGAAGGTTGTACCTGGGAAAAATCAAACAGAACAGGCAAATAAAGAAAGCAGTATGCACACAGATAACTCTTAATTACATCAGGTAGTTACTTGTAATAACATGAAATGCTTATTCGACCCAACAATAAATCAAGCAACCATATTTAGTTTTTGTTTGTAAAAGGTTACCCCCAGACATTTCAAAACAGAGAAGGTGAAGTTTGCTCACAGTTTAGAAAAGGAAGAACAGAGAAGCTTTTATCTGGAAACAACTTTGAACATGCTTGCTGAAACTTCTTTCCTTGATTCTCTGGTTGATCTTGTTTATTGTTGTTTAATTGAATTTTGTTTTCGTTCAGTTTTGAAATAGATGAAATGATGAAGACGAAATATGTGCAAATGAAGTGTACGAGTTAATAAATATAAACAAGTTGCAGGTGAAAGTATAGGCAAGTATAATACTTCTTTTTATATTGTTTAACCCATGCTTGAATTGGCTGATGTGATTCTTATCTATGGGCTAAGGTATGGCATTAATTGCTAAAGATGGAAGCATGTTATGTGTATGTACTTTTGTTTATTTTCAGCCATACTTGCTTCGGCTGAGAAAATGATTTGTGGTGGCTGATGTAAGTATGTTTCATTTTAAATGTGTTTTTGTTTTGTTTACTTTGTTCTTGTTTTAATGTTGTTTATACTATTTATATTGCTTTGTTACTTGTATTTGTTATTTTATTACTTTATAATTTATCTTTTATATATATATATATATATATCTATTTGAATTTGTCAAATTTATTTTCTATTCCTAGTTTCAAATATTAATTATCATTATTTACTTAATATTTATTGTCTCATATTTATTTTATAAACTCAAACCATCTTTAACCATAATTTCAAATATATATATATATATATTAAATTTGCTCGTATATACCTAAATATATATATATACATTCAATATATACACATATACTCACATATACACTATTTATAATATTTTAATCTCAAATGATTTATACAGAATATACTTGGATATCGGGGAAACTCGCTCCATTTAATCAATTTAATTTCACAATTTTTATTCAAAAATTTATTTAATTACCCCATTTAATTCAAAAATTTATTTAATTATAAATTTAAATAAATTTAAATTTCAGGGTCGTTACAAATTTCCCCCCTTAAAAGAATTTCGTCCTCGAAATTCGCAGGCATGAAAATAACGCAGAGATAGATAGATCCGATCTCCTATAACTTCTCGAACACAAGATATGGATTCCGAATTCAAATCAGAATATCTCAGAATAGATAACCATTTATCCCTCTTCAAACTTCGGTATTCAAAAGAAATTACAATAGAATTTTCAAATTTGGTTTTAAACGAAATCGTTTTATCGATATAATTCAATTTTTAGCTTCATATTCTATTAATCAATTTAATTCAAATTAAAATTTCCAAATTCAAATTCATTAAGGTTTAAATCAAAAAGCTGATAAGAAACTGATTAAGGTACAAAGTAAGAATTTCTACAACGATTCGTAGAGCCATCATCACATCGAAACTTCTCCTGGAGCTGTCACGAAGCAATCAAAAGAATTTGGAAACGAATCAAAGAAAATTGATAGAGAAAGATTGTTTCCACTGTTGCAGGGTATTTACCATTTATAGTCGTATTCCCTTGTCCCCTATCTCGTCCTCTTCTTGCACTCATATCTACTATCAGTGGATAGTAAGAGAATTTACTGAGACGTTCAGACGGATATCTGAGAATACTCATTCTAGAGTTTACTTCACTCTATCTCTAATGAGCTACTTAATGTGTTACACTCCTGAGCTAAAGTTCAACCTTAGCTCTGATACCAAATGTAACGTCCCGGATTTTCGCGTTCGAAAATCGACATCCATACTTTACATCGTACTCAAATGTCGTAGATTCGAGCGTTCAAATCCGAGTCGCCGGAGCTTATAACACAGTTAAGTAAATAACACAGCGGAAGAAATGAATAATACATTGATATACAATATCTGATACAACAGAATGATACAATGAATATCAATATACATCAGAGATATGATACAACAAATAGCAGCGGAAAAAAAACGATAACATCAGCAGCGGATAATCTCCATCTTCAAAGTACTAAGCCAGAAATAGCTTGAATTCCCAATAACGATACACCAAGATAAGCAACGTCAGTCCATGAACTCCAAGAACTGAACTAGCTCCAGATAATCTACTAAACCTGAATATCTGAAAAACCAAACTCTAGACTGCCCGTGTGGAAAATAGTGGGCACCCAGAGTTTAGGAAGGGAACAATAAACTCCGGATCAGTCATGGGACTGGTGTGAGCAACAAAAATAGTTTATCTTTAAAACGAACAACAAAAGATTTTAAAGTCAATTCGCAATGCTTTTTGAAAATGAGACTACCATAAGGCCTCCCGCCACACACACAATGCAAACGCAGAATTGGAGGAGATTTCTCCTTATGATAGTCAAAGATGCTTACTACGCAAAAAATCAAATCTTTTTGATATTATTATTAGTGCATAGTGTAGAAATCATTTCGAAAGTATAATATTAATCTTAGCCAACATACGACCAGTATCATATGCCTACTATAGCTACTATGTTCAATAGCAGGTTACCGCCACATTCCATAGCAGGTAATAAAACTAAAACCGTACACGTCGCGTATTGTTTCTTTGGATTTCCAACAAATGGTCAGGCTAAGGAACTTCCTCTTCCACGATGGGTACGTCCCTGGAATAGACGACCCGAGAACCTAACCGGATCTCTGCCAACACAAGGCCGGGTTACCTCTGCAAAAATAGGTAACTACTGACACGCATATGCCATCCCCCGATCGTAACCGATCTTCCCGAGGATCCTCGATTCGCAACAAACCACATAATAAGCGGTATCAACATAGGTTAAGTATCTGGGCTCCATACCATGATACCACCTCTATCCAGAAGGAATGACATACACTAAGGGGCGCTACTCCCTAGAACCTTGCTGCATCCTTCCTGTTTTGACCATTTCCGGGGTGTGAGGCTCGACGAAGTCTCGTCCACAAAGCTACACTTTGTCACAAAGCCATGCTTCGGGTCAAACAGATGATCAACCTATGATCACAAAGATATAAGATCAAACAAATGATCATATCACAAATGATCAAACACTGATCATCACACAGCAACACTCAGCATGCCACATTACCAAATTGGGATATATCGCTGATAAATTTCAACTACATAACCTCTGAGCTCGTACGTCTCAGAGAAGGGTGTTAAGCTAAGAGAATAAATTCTCCGCCACCAACAGATATGTATTTGAAAGAAATCAGCTTTATATCTCAAAGTGTAATGTCAGACATGTATCCATACAAGTCTGTTCCGGGTTCGAACAGAACCGAAGGCACTTCTCACGAAGCCCTTGCAAATCCGGATAATTTTCAAATCATGTCCAGACTTCCCATCACAAAAGAGTGATATAAATCTCTATACCGGGAGCTACCCAGTGCAGAGACATTCGACAGGTTGTCCTTTCATTTTCGAAAATATCCGGTCGTCAACACCGATCTTCAAATGCTATCCATATACGACGTATCACTATTCGGAATGGGTTATATGACACAGATGTCTTTTCCCGGCTAACCCGAATAGCGAGCGCAATATTCAAAAACAAATGGATAATGGGATTTCAATTAAGTCACAATTTAAACCCAAACTTTCTTTTCAAATGGTTTAACAAATTACCATTTTAATCTTTTTTAAACAAAAAGATTTAATTCACAAAGTTCACTTAATTTCACAAAGATTCATTCACAGATTTTCCAAATCGATTTCCATTTCAATTTAATTAATTCGTTGAATCTTTAAATCAAAGATTTAACTAATAGCTTTCAAAACAGTTTCATTTCAAATGGGTTAAACAAATCATCATTTTAAATCTGTTAAAAATAAACAGATTTAATTCATAGCTTTCGAAAAGAATTCATTTATAACTTGGAAAACCATTTTTCAATTAAATCTTGAAATTCCTTTACCTAAATTGGAATTTCATTTCTTATCTAAAAGCTTTTATTCTTTGAAAACAACAGTTTTCAATTTGGAAATCTGATTCATTCATACGAGTTGAAATCCTTGGTTTAAATTCAAATTCCCAAATTAATACTTTAAAATGGTTTACTTCATACAAACACATTTATATCATCTTTTATCCCTAGTTTCCAAATCATAGATTTAATTTCAAACTTAAATTCAAATTTAAATCTAATTATTTAAATTTTCAAAACTCGCTTAAATTATTCAAAATAGCTTTTATCGTTGAAAATTCCGTTTCAAAAGCTTTGTACTTTAAACCCAAATTTCCAATTTCAAAATCAATTGAAATTAAAATTTCAATTTCAAAAACATCAAATTTAATTATCTGTGACTTAATCGATTTCCACGTGAAATCCATATTTGTGTGTGCAAAGGTATAGTCCAGGGGTTTCACACACCATAGTGCAACATCAATCATCATAGATATATCGATAAGCGATATAATCGATAACGCTTATCTTCATTCACAGATCACAGATATAATAAACTTATCGGTCACAAAGATTCACAATTACAATTCGATGTGGGTTTCGGATAACCAACTGGAATCCGACTCCCTGTCGCATCGAAATTCAAATGCCTTTTTACGGGCAAAGGGTTTCATATTCACATAACAATATACACATCACAGATAAGTAAATTACAGATCATAACAAAATCAGGGTATATCACAAAGTATCAATAACAGGGGTATCAAACAATTCACATTCAGTCCAATCTAACATTCACAAATAAGGTCAGTTAATATCTGATTAATTCAAATCAGATTAATTTCTTATGAATAAATTTCAAATCCTGGTTAATCAATTATTAATAAATTACAAATTATTTTGATTAATTATTTCTTAATTACTCATTAATTTAAATTAATTATTCCATAATTAATTATCTCCATTAATGTTACTAAGTAAATTCACTTATCCAATTACCCAATGATTTCCTTAAATTAATCACCATTTCATAACTACCTTAATTGATTAACCACATTCATTAATTATTCTTTTAAAGTAATTAACCCTTCTATCTACTTGATTAATAAATCTTTAATCATAAATTGGTCCATCATAATTACTTCCATTTAAGTGATCATCTTAAATTAATCATTTATTAGTTTCTTGATAAATTAACTTGAACTATTAATAATTTTTTTTCAATTACTTTCATTAAGTAATTTACTTCAAGTAATAAATTTTCTTTAACAAATAAATTTTAGCTTAACCTCGAAAGGTAAATTTACAATTATAAAACACCCTTAATATTAACTTCTTGAAATATCCTTAAATTTGTTTAAAATAAAAATAAAAGCTATGTTCATTAGAAACCATTTTAAACTAAGCTAATTAAAACAATTTATTCGAAAATCTTTCTTAACTGATTCTTAGACTTGATTATCATTTAAAATAAGAAAGAAATTTGATTAACTTAAGCTTTTAAAACTGTTTTTCTTTTCTTTTTCCTGCAGACAACCACTCCGAGCAAAACGCCCATCAGCTCGAGTTCGAACCCGAGTAAAACCACGCTTCAATTTGCTTCGAGCCAGATCTTCGTTTTCGCGTGTTCGACCTCGAGCCCCCGTCTTCTTCCCCAAATCCACTTACCCAGATATTCACGCGACCCCAAACGTGTACGTGTACACCACCATGGCGACGCTCCGGCCATCACCACTAGCGTCGACAAGTCGACTATCAGCCTCGCACACCATTCCAACCACCAGTTCCCCTCCGATTCCTCTTGAACTCGAATTCGAATAAACGAAGCCTGGAACACAGTTTCGCGACCAACTTAAATCCCTGTCAACGCCTCGTCTTCGCAGCCCAGTCCACCAGAACTCCTCCTACTCCGATCACGACCTCGACTAGGGCCTAGCTACCCTCGCCCAAAACCCGAAGGCACTCGATCAACCCACTTGGTCGCGGCGATCGTTTCTTTAAACCCAGTGAAAACTAGGGTTCAAAAATAGAATTCGTCACCGCTCTCTCCATCATGATTTCCATCACCATCCATGATTTTTCTCGGCAACTCCTAACACTTCTCTACTACCAGAAAGAAACTCGAGTCTCCACAATACAGAGATCACCAGATTTTGCTAAAAATTCATTTTTAGTTCAATATCAAACTGCAACTTTCACTCAATTCTAAAAATTCCAATTCTTGATCTAAAAATCAAGTTTTAGTTGAGGCTTTTAATTTGTGAAACTGAAATTACAAAATTTGTATGTTTGGATTTTGGTAAAGATTATCATGCACTGATATATCTCATATTCCAGTGACAACATCTAATATTAACTCCTTAAAATTTTAAATATCACTTGAGATATTTAACAACTTCATTTTTATAAACTTCATTTCCTCAGATCCTTATTTAGATGATGAGCATTTAAAATGAAGGTTGTACCTGGGAAAAATCAAACAGAACAGGCAAATAAAGAAAGCAGTATGCACACAGATAACTCTTAATTACATCAGGTAGTTACTTGTAATAACATGAAATGCTTATTCGACCCAACAATAAATCAAGCAACCATATTTAGTTTTTGTTTGTAAAAGGTTACCCCCAGACATTTCAAAACAGAGAAGGTGAAGTTTGCTCACAGTTTAGAAAAGGAAGAACAGAGAAGCTTTTATCTGGAAACAACTTTGAACATGCTTGCTGAAACTTCTTTCCTTGATTCTCTGGTTGATCTTGTTTATTGTTGTTTAATTGAATTTTGTTTTCGTTCAGTTTTGAAATAGATGAAATGATGAAGACGAAATATGTGCAAATGAAGTGTACGAGTTAATAAATATAAACAAGTTGCAGGTGAAAGTATAGGCAAGTATAATACTTCTTTTTATATTGTTTAACCCATGCTTGAATTGGCTGATGTGATTCTTATCTATGGGCTAAGGTATGGCATTAATTGCTAAAGATGGAAGCATGTTATGTGTATGTACTTTTGTTTATTTTCAGCCATACTTGCTTCGGCTGAGAAAATGATTTGTGGTGGCTGATGTAAGTATGTTTCATTTTAAATGTGTTTTTGTTTTGTTTACTTTGTTCTTGTTTTAATGTTGTTTATACTATTTATATTGCTTTGTTACTTGTATTTGTTATTTTATTACTTTATAATTTATCTTTTATATATATATATCTATTTGAATTTGTCAAATTTATTTTCTATTCCTAGTTTCAAATATTAATTATCATTATTTACTTAATATTTATTGTCTCATATTTATTTTATAAACTCAAACCATCTTTAACCATAATTTCAAATACATATATATATATATATTAAATTTGCTCGTATATACCTAAATATATATATATACATTCAATATATACACATATACTCACATATACACTATTTATAATATTTTAATCTCAAATGATTTATACAGAATATACTTGGATATCGGGGAAACTCGCTCCATTTAATCAATTTAATTTCACAATTTTTATTCAAAAATTTATTTAATTACCCCATTTAATTCAAAAATTTATTTAATTATAAATTTAAATAAATTTAAATTTCAGGGTCGTTACATAATATTTAGCAATTTGATTTAATCCACTGAGTTCACTTAAGTTAAACCAATTCATCTATTTCTAAATTCATTATCTTATTATCTAGTCATTCTAAATTAACTATTTCTAAACTATCAATTTGTATAATCATTTATTATACTCATATTTTATTCAACAAATTTAATTCTTTTATTCCAAATCATTATTAAGTTTATTCCACTTAATATATCCTATCACATATATTTAAACCATATAAATTAATTTAAACCATACAGATTTCAATTTAAATTAACTTATATTCAGTAATTGATTTTTAATTCAAGGTATTTCCATACTTTAATCGAATTTCAATTTATTAATTCCTTCAAAACAAATTTTATTTGTCTTATCTATTATTCAATTGAATTATTATTCTATTTCTCTCTACAAACATCTTTATAATAAATTTAAGTATATAACATTTATTATAACCACTTAAATTTTTTTTTTTTTTTTACTTATAAATTTCTTTATATTGTATATTATCCAATTACATTTTCCACTTCTGAAATTTTTAGGTAAGTTATGCTAAGATGTAATTGAGTATTATACAAATAAGATTTTAAATTTAATTATTCCCAGTTAACTATTTATCCAAGAATTTTTTTGACTTTAGTTTATAATTGAAATCATCTTTAATCTAAAATTTAAGAATTTAAATCTCCGATTTACTTCAAACAATTTTGAGATATATATAATATATTTATATCAAATCGAATTAAATTTTAAAATCAGATACCTGTATATATATATACATCAAATTATACTGAAGAAATTCAAATCGAATATTTTTTTTTCTCAAAACAAAACCGTAGAAAAGCTACAGAATGGTTTCTCCTCTTCGAAACTCGAAAATGAATGTCGATGATGCGGCCGTCATCACCGAAATTATTTTCCAGCGACAACGAGAAGAACACTAATTTTAAACATTTAAAATTCTTTGAAAACCATTTTATTCGAAAATACTTTAAATAACATACATTTTAAGGCTTTAAACAAAGTTTGAAATCACCAGAAATTTAATTCTTAAATTTCTCAATTTAAATTCATTTCAATTCCAAATAAATTTATAACCAATAGTCATTTTGCAATAGTCAATGACTTACAAACAATAAAATGAAAATCAAATATTGTCATTTTCAACAACCAAATTATTTAGCTTTTAATTCCAGAAAATTTTTCTTATATATTTATAATATAATCATACAAATTTATTTCATTTATCAAATTTGAAAATTATATTGTGTCAGTTTGCTCTGTTCAAGTGTTTTGGAAATCCTATCGATAGCGTTGATCAGACGAATCGATCGAAAACCCAAATCAACATCAACAACTCAAACAACACAATATATAAAACATTTTAATATTTTATATTGATTACAAATACACTCCCTCACACGATGATTCCAGAATTGGATTCCGACAGAAGGATAGAGATCCAAATATAGAGGGACTCTAATCCAAGAGGATTATAATCTAAAATAGATACACTCGAAACGAAGGTTAGATGATTGCATTTCAAACAGGAAGATGGATAAAGTTGTATAAAATCGCGGGCAACCTTAACCGGGTCAACCGTGACTTCATAGATAAGATCGATGTAGAATTCTGAAGCAAATTGTAATGACCCGCTTTTCCGTACCCCTTGAATAGACACTAATCTCCATCTATTTACTCAAGGTGAACGAAAAACCGAACCATTAGGGTTTTTTAAAAGAAGAGGTAGAAGAAAAGATAGAAGAAAAGAGAAAGAAGAAACAACAGAACAACATCAGAAACAGAAACAATATCAGAATCTCACATATCGCAGCGGAACAATATACAATAGATAATTACTAGTCTTTTAAAACAAAGAACTATATCAGTTTATACATACATCAATCATCAGAGTCAATATACAACAATGGACAGTTATATAACTTGTCCTCATACAGAATACACAGCGGAATAAATATATCAGATACAAATACTACGTCTCGCCATCCAGCTTGCTTCCAAAGCTCCAGAATATCCAGAATATCCTGATAATATAACTCTAGACTGCCCGTGTGGAAAATTTGTGGGCACCCAGAGTTTAGAAGGGAAACAATAAACTCCGAGTCAGTCATGATGACTGGTGTGAGATCGTAAAACAGTTATTTTCACAAAGAAAATAAAACAGATTCGCAATGCTTTTGGAAAATGAAACTACCATAAGACCTCCCACCACACACACAATGCAAACGCAGAATTGGAGGAGATTTCTTCTTATGATAGTCAAAGATGCTTACTACGCCAATCATTGGATATTATTATTAATGTCTAGTGTGAAAAACATTTCGAAAGTATAATATTAATCTTAGCCAGCATAGACATTTCGAACTATGCCTACTATAGCTACCATCTAAACAGTGGGGCGCCACCATAAGTAAATGGCAGGTTCTACAACTAATACCGTACAAAGTTCGTATTTGGAAGATGGATTTCCAACAAATGGTCAGGCTAAGGAACTTCCTTTCCTTCTGCCGAATAGGATCGCCTCTGGCTGGACGTCCCGAGAGACAAACTGCTCTCTACCAAACAAGGCCGGGTTACTCCTGTAACAAGTAACTCACGAATATGTCATCACCCGGTCCTTTGGGACCTTTATCCGAGCGCTCGATATCCAACATCACACATCATAAAGAAAGTGTATCCACATGAGTAAGTATCTGGGCTCCATACCATGATACCACCCCTTTCCAGAAGGAAATGACATACCCTAAAGGGCGCGACCCTCATAACCTTGCCGCAACATTCCTGTTTCGACCATTTCCGGGGTGTGAGGCTCGACGAAGTCTCGTCCACAAAGCTACGCTTTCTACAAAGCCCTGCTTTGGGTCAAACAAAATGATCGACCTATGATCACAAAGATATAAGATCAAACAAATGATCATATCACAAATGATCAAACACTGATCATTTCACAGCAACACTCAGTATGCCACATTACCAAATTGGGAATATATCGCTGATAACTTCAACTACATAACCTCTGAGCTCGTACGTCTCAGAGAAGGGTGTTAAGCTAAGAGAATAAATTCTCCGCCACCAACAGATATGTATTTGAAAGAAATCAGCTTTATATCTCAAAGTGTAATGTCAGACACACAACCCATACAAGTCTGTTCCGGGATCGAACAGAACCGAAGGCACTTCTCACGAAGCCCTTGCAAATCCGGATAATTTTCAATCACGTCCGGACTTCCCGTCACTAAGGGTGATAAAACCTCTAAACCGGAGATCAGCCGATGTAGAGTAACTCGACGGTAATCCTTCCGTTTTCAAAAATATCCGGTCTTCAACACCGGTCTTCGAATGAAATTCATAACGACGTATCACATATTCGGAATGGGTTATACGACCCCATGGTCCTTTCCCGGTTAACCCGAATAGTGAGCGATTATTCAAAAATAAGTGTGGCATTCAAATTCATCCAATTCACAACAAATACCTATCTAAAGGTAATTATTGATAGTCGGTTATTTAACTATCAATAAAGATGCGCGACATCATCAGATCCCAAATAATTTTCCCAAATTATTTTATCTTCCAAAATATCTTTTACTAGATATAAAATTTCCACACTTAATCATTTGAAAACAATTTCAAATCAATTTCCACATTTCATTTTATCTTTGAAGATAAAATCTCAAAACAGTTCATTTCATATTGGAAAAGCAATTCCATACTTATTAAATAATAAGTATTCCACAAATCTATTCATTTTCAACACTTAGAAAATATTCGATATACTTAAATCAATATTAAGTATATATTCATTCTTTAAGGAAATCATTTTTTTTTTAAACACATTTATTTGAGTCAAAACGAATGTTACGTAAAACATCGTTACGACGACTCAAAATCACTAGTATAGGGATTTGGGATTTAGGTAGATATATGAATCCCAATACTAGATAAAAACATTTCCTTTCGGAAATCATTTACTATAACAACAGTGTTATAGTCCACCATTTCCTTATTTCTCGAAAACGTCTATTTCAACAATAAAGGTTGAAATCTATGATTTCGATATTTATCACGTTTTAAAAACATCTTTTAAAACAATTACTTCATTTTATAATATCGCTTTCCCAAACATACTATTTTTCCAATAATATATTCACTGTCCAAAATCGTGAATATACTTCAATAACCAAGTTTCAATCCCTTTTTACATATTTATTTCAAGAATCATCCACTGTCCAAAATCGTGGATAAAATTCCCTTAATAATCTCTATATTTAAAATCAATCAAATTTGATTTATTTCAAATTTATAAAACAACGTTTATAATTTCCATTTTCTATTTTCTATAACAACTCCGGTTTATAAATCTCATTTTATTAACTTCAAAAATTCACTTATAAGAATAAGTGATTTCGGATTTATAAAACAACGTTTATAAATCACATTTGTACTTTATAACGATTTCAACTTACAGAATCATTTCATTTAGCAATTTCTATTCATATCTCGTCTAAGTGTAAAAGTCAAATTTATAAGTAAATTTCTTATAAATCCGTATATTCTACAATATCTATTTACCTTATAACTTCACGTTATAAATCTATTAATTTCATTCACTTATACTTCTTTTTAACACTTATAAAAAAGAACGTTTTATAAGTCCAATATTTCGATCTATAAATTATCAAATTTATAAACCTTTTTATACAAATCATTTATAGTTATTCAAAAATCCCAACTTAAACCATTTTATAAATAAATCGACTTTTATTTCAAAAACGACACTTCGGTTACATTTCACTAAAAATTATAACTTTAAAATTTTACGTTTATAAATCGATTCAAAAATTCCATAAAACGTATATTTTCAAAAATCACCTTAAAAATCCTTTTAAATTAAAAGTCGTCATTTTTAAAGTTCAAAACTGAATCCGATGATGCAACAACACCAATCAGTCCATCACAACAGTCAATATCATATATCATCATATGATAACAGAATATATCTAAATATCTGTAAATAAATAATACGGTGAGGAATCCAGTCGGATCCCTCCAACCTGTTTTCCTGCATCCACAGATGTTAGCACAATACCAATTCCGCTCCAGTACGGAATTATCGCGGTATATAGGTTTTTACAAATCCGCTTACTAACGGCGCAATAGGGTCTCATCCGCTATACGAGGCGGGAAATCAATCAATCCAATATATACATATGCCAATATGTATATACTGCTATATATAGATATATATCCTACTATATCTAATATCACATCCAATATAGCAATCATATCAATCAATAATAACTGCAAAAATTCCACATTCATTTGAGTGAGAAGATCTCACCGTGATTTTTAATTCTGATTCCAGCGTTTATTTTCGAATAAAATTAAACGGCGTTTAATTTTACCCGAAATTCAAACTAGCTCCAAACGATTCCAAACCAATTGCATCGCGTAGTGTTCGACGATACGATTCCAACGCAACTGATTTCGCCATTTTCTGACCTCGTAAGACAAAGTTACGGCATTTTAAACTTTATACAATTAATATATATTCAATTTACAATTTAATTTATTTTCCAAACCCTACAATGCACATCTGCCGTTCGTTTTTGAATCTCCAGATCTTAGCCGTTATTGCTTTTCTTCCTCCAGGCCTCGTTCATGAAGAACAAAACCCAACTGCACGCAACAAAATCTGATGGTCGCGCCTCCTATCGGCGACGTGACGTCGATCAAGACTCGTCAAATGAAAGAGCATCACGAACCCTATCATCGCCTGGAACCTCAGGCAGCTCGGTCGCCTATTGGCCTTGGAAAACGTGGTCGACTCGAGCACGAACGCGGGCTGCTATAGCCTTCACACGACGACATTACGCAAGATCCACCGTTGGATTTGTTCGTCTCGACAAGCCTAACAATTTTCTAGTTGGTGGTTTCTGACAGAAGTGAAAGGATGAGGAGAAATCTGGAGGTAAAGGCGAGAACATATCGGCCATTGATTTTTGAAGTGGCGGCCTGGGCTGAAGAGAAATAGGGTTTCGTTTGTTATCACGTGTATATATATATACGTAGATAATAATATTAAATTCATTAAAAAATGACTTTTTCAAACGATCTTCAAATCACACGTGCCGCCTGGCGTTCGTAAGGTTTACCCCACGTTCCGAACACAATGGAACAGGTTTCGAAAGCAAATTCGGACATCTGTGCGAGATACGGAGCAAAACGATCGATTTAAAATTAAACCGATTTAAATCGATTTCGAGACGTTTTAATTTGCACCGGACAAACGGTAAATCCAAAAATTACGAAATTTGAAATCTTACAATAATATCACATTACGGATCCGATGAAACTGGTTTCGTCGAAATCCGACACTGTTTGAAAATTGGCTATTTTTACAGTCGATAATTAAATATTAAAATATTCAATTTTCACAAATTAACTCCAAATTCGATTTTAAAAGTTCTATAACCTTTCTATAACTCCAGTATGATTAAATAAAATTTCCCAAATCATTTTCAATCATTTTAAACTCAATTTTCAATTATCTCTGGAATCTCAATCATTAAATTATCGATTTAATTGACCAAATTAAATCCAATATTCGAAAAATAAATCATTCGACTTATTAAATTCATTTATTAATATTTAAAATCAATTAAATATTCGAATTTTAATTATCAAAAATTCTGGGTCGTTACAGACTTCCCCCCTTAAAAGAATTTCGTCCTCGAAATTACAAGTTAGGAAGAAGATACAAAATCCGTTAACTTTCCAAAACAAACCGTTCAAATTAGATTTTCAAATCTGTTAAGTGTTTAACTTCTCTAAAATTCATAGTTAACTTCTCACAAAATCTTTACTAAGTTTTCAAATCATAACTTAGTTTTCAAAATTTTCAAATTTCTCTAAAATATTCCAACGCCTTAAATTTTCAGAAAATTTCGCCAGCGTCTCCTTTGCGTGGCTCGATCCGAAAAAAAAAAAAAATGACAGTGTATATATATCACAAATATACATCCCATCAAGTGATGAGGCATCCCGTAGGGAAAAAAGTGTAAAAGTACGATATTTAATCCGAGATATGTACCTTATTATATTTTTAGCGAGCGTATACGGCTAATATAGCGCGAAAGCGAGCTCCAAATGCGAAGCAACGCCATCCGCACCTACTAAACACTCAACAAACCATATGAGAACACGTAGATATGAAAATATAGTCAATATACATCATATAGCAACATAATACTACATATGTCAACATAGCAAATGCAACAAACAACAAATGCATTCAGAAGCAACAATGCAACCATCAAACCATCATCATCCAATAAACATCCAACAAATCCATACCGAATCAATATTCATTGAATTGGTTTTCAATTTACTCACATTTGATTCGTTAATATTGGATTTAACTAACATTCATTCATTTGTTTCCAATTAGTTTACATTCACTAATTTACCTTCATGTTGGTTCATTTTCAATTTGAATCAAATTCATTTCTATTCAAATTTACATATTATCAATTTGAATTTAATCACTTTGCTTCCAATTTGTCGATTCAATTTCATTAACCCTTAATGAATTACACGAAATCAACTAACAATCAATCTAACAACCAATGTATAACCAATCATAACCAAATTTATTCAATTTACATTTCTTTACATTCAATTTGGTTCAACACTTTAAGTTTCAATTTGTTGATATTAAATTGATTTCCATTCAATTATTCAATTCCTTTAGCTTCTAATGAATTAACACTTATATTCATTGCTTCATATCAATTATTTATATTCAATTGATTGACATTCAATCCATTTATTAATTCAATTGCTAATTCATTTTAACAAATACAATTGAATTTCATTTATACAACTCAAGTTCACACTCATTTAATAAATTCACTTTATTAATTTACTTTGATATCAAAATAAACTTCACTTCAACATCACTTAAGTTATTTTCCATTTCAAACATCATTTGTTCAACTTAACTTAAGTTTCCACTTATAAATCCAATTCAGATTTTGTTTTTCTTAACAAAATTCATTTAACCTTTTACCAAAATCAAATTTCATCAATCATTCAAATTTATATCACATTTGACTTTCTTTTAGTTAAATTTCACATCATATTTCATTATGCTACTCAAATTCATTAACTTTACCAAAGTTAAATCTATTATCTCATATCATAAGTATAAATCTTATTTCACTTATATTTACCATATTTAAATTTGGACTTTAATTTTCAAATTTGTTTATCACAACAAAACCTCAATTTCCAATTTACTATGGTAGCAAATCAATCACACAGAAACTCGAAAATGATACTGATGATGCTGCAGTCATCACCCTTATTATTTCCCAGCAACAATAGTGAAATCAGTGCTTAAATTCTTTCAAAAATTTCCTTGATTTATAAATCTCATTACAAATCTTTTTACTTATAAAATTTCTCTATTTATATATAAGATTATTTTACCATTGTAAATCATATCAATTATAACTTCACCCTTTATAATTCATTCTTTTATACAATTTACTCTTTCACAATTGTTGTTTTAATTCAACTTATTCAAACAATCTTAACAATCAATTCATATACACTTTAATAATTCTTAAAAATTATTTCTTTATATACAAAATATAATCAAGGTAAAATTATTTCATTTACCCAATTTAAAGCAATATCGTGCCGAATTGTTCTATATAAGTGTTTAGAGATCCCTATCGATAGAGTTGTACGGACAATACCGACCAGAATCCATATACCACTCAACAAACCAATCATCACAATATAAAACAATTTTATATTAACTAACAAATACGCACTCATATCTATTATTACACTCAAACTCATTCTAGAGTACTACTGACTCTATCTCTAATGAGTAACACCCAACAGAGCAGGGTTGTCGCTTAACCATATGCTCTGATACCAAATGTAATGACCCGCTTTTCCGTACCCCTTGAATAGACACTAATCTCCATCTATTTACTCAAGGTGAACGAAAAACCGAACCATTAGGGTTTTTTAAAAGAAGAGGTAGAAGAAAAGATAGAAGAAAAGAGAAAGAAGAAACAACAGAACAACATCAGAAACAGAATCAATATCAGAATCTCACATATCGCAGCGGAACAATATACAATAGATAATTACTAGTCTTTTAAAACAAAGAACTATATCAGTTTATACATACATCAATCATCAGAGTCAATATACAACAATGGACAGTTATATAACTTGTCCTCATACAGAATACACAGCGGAATAAATATATCAGATACAAATACTACGTCTCGCCATCCAGCTTGCTTCCAAAGCTCCAGAATATCCAGAATATCCTGATAATATAACTCTAGACTGCCCGTGTGGAAAATTTGTGGGCACCCAGAGTTTAGAAGGGAAACAATAAACTCCGAGTCAGTCATGATGACTGGTGTGAGATCGTAAAACAGTTATTTTCACAAATAAAATAAAACAGATTCACAATGCTTTTGGAAAATGAAACTACCATAAGACCTCCCACCACACACACAATGCAAACGCAGAATTGGAGGAGATTTCTTCTTATGATAGTCAAAGATGCTTACTACGCCAATCATTGGATATTATTATTAATGTCTAGTGTGAAAAACATTTCGAAAGTATAATATTAATCTTAGCCAGCATAGACATTTCGAACTATGCCTACTATAGCTACCATCTAAACAGTGGGGCGCCACCATAAGTAAATGGTAGGTTCTACAACTAATACCGTACAAAGTTCGTATTTGGAAGATGGATTTCCAACAAATGGTCAGGCTAAGGAACTTCCTTTCCTTCTGCCAAATAGGATCGCCTCTGGCTGGACGTCCCGAGAGACAAACTGCTCTCTGCCAAACAAGGCCGGGTTGCTCCTGTAACAAGTAACTCACGAATATGTCATCACCCGGTCCTTTGGGACCTTTATCCGAGCGCTCGATATCCAACATCACACATCATAAAGAAAGTGTATCCACATGAGTAAGTATCTGGGCTCCATACCATGATACCACCCCTTTCCAGAAGGAAATGACATACCCTAAAGGGCGCGACCCTCATAACCTTGCCGCAACATTCCTGTTTCGACCATTTCCGGGGTGTGAGGCTCGACGAAGTCTCGTCCACAAAGCTACGCTTTCTACAAAGCCCTGCTTTGGGTCAAACTAAATGATCGACCTATGATCACAAAGATATAAGATCAAACAAATGATCATATCACAAATGATCAAACACTGATCATTTCACAGCAACACTCAGTATGCCACATTACCAAATTGGGAATATATCGCTGATAACTTCAACTACATAACCTCTGAGCTCGTACGTCTCAGAGAAGGGTGTTAAGCTAAGAGAATAAATTCTCCGCCACCAACAGATATGTATTTGAAAGAAATCAGCTTTATATCTCAAAGTGTAATGTCAGACACACAACCCATACAAGTCTGTTCCGGGATCGAACAGAACCGAAGGCACTTCTCACGAAGCCCTTGCAAATCCGGATAATTTTCAATCACGTCCGGACTTCCCGTCACTAAGGGTGATAAAACCTCTAAACCGGAGATCAGCCGATGTAGAGTAACTCGACGGTAATCCTTCCGTTTTCAAAAATATCCGGTCTTCAACACCGGTCTTCGAATGAAATTCATAACGACGTATCACATATTCGGAATGGGTTATACGACCCCATGGTCCTTTCCCGGTTAACCCGAATAGTGAGCGATTATTCAAAAATAAGTGTGGCATTCAAATTCATCCAATTCACAACAAATACCTATCTAAAGGTAATTATTGATAGTCGGTTATTTAACTATCAATAAAGATGCGCGACATCATCAGATCCCAAATAATTTTCCCAAATTATTTTATCTTCCAAAATATCTTTTACTAGATATAAAATTTCCACACTTAATCATTTGAAAACAATTTCAAATCAATTTCCACATTTCATTTTATCTTTGAAGATAAAATCTCAAAACAGTTCATTTCATATTGGAAAAGCAATTCCATACTTATTAAATAATAAGTATTCCACAAATCTATTCATTTTCAACACTTAGAAAATATTCGATATACTTAAATCAATATTAAGTATATATTCATTCTTTAAGGAAATCATTTTTTTTTAAACACATTTATTTGAGTCAAAACGAATGTTACGTAAAACATCGTTACGACGACTCAAAATCACTAGTATAGGGATTCGGGATTTAGGTAGATATATGAATCCCAATACTAGATAAAAACATTTCCTTTCGGAAATCATTTACTATAACAACAGTGTTATAGTCCACCATTTCCTTATTTCTCGAAAACGTCTATTTCAACAATAAAGGTTGAAATCTATGATTTCGATATTTATCACGTTTTAAAAACATCTTTTAAAACAATTACTTCATTTTATAATATCGCTTTCCCAAACATACTATTTTTCCAATAATATATTCACTGTCCAAAATCGTGAATATACTTCAATAACCAAGTTTCAATCCCTTTTTACATATTTATTTCAAGAATCATCCACTGTCCAAAATCGTGGATAAAATTCCCTTAATAATCTCTATATTTAAAATCAATCAAATTTGATTTATTTCAAATTTATAAAACAACGTTTATAATTTCCATTTTCTATTTTCTATAACAACTCCGGTTTATAAATCTCATTTTATTAACTTCAAAAATTCACTTATAAGAATAAGTGATTTCGGATTTATAAAACAACGTTTATAAATCACATTTGTACTTTATAACGATTTCAACTTACAGAATCATTTCATTTAGCAATTTCTATTCATATCTCGTCTAAGTGTAAAAGTCAAATTTATAAGTAAATTTCTTATAAATCCTTATATTCTACAATATCTATTTACCTTATAACTTCACGTTATAAATCTATTAATTTCATTCACTTATACTTCTTTTTAACACTTATAAAAAAGAACGTTTTATAAGTCCAATATTTCGATCTATAAATTATCAAATTTATAAACCTTTTTATACAAATCATTTATAGTTATTCAAAAATCCCAACTTAAACCATTTTATAAATAAATCGACTTTTATTTCAAAAACGACACTTCGGTTACATTTCACTAAAAATTATAACTTTAAAATTTTACGTTTATAAATCGATTCAAAAATTCCATAAAACGTATATTTTCAAAAATCACCTTAAAAATCCTTTTAAATTAAAAGTCGTCATTTTTAAAGTTCAAAACTGAATCCGATGATGCAACAACACCAATCAGTCCATCACAACAGTCAATATCATATATCATCATATGATAACAGAATATATCTAAATATCTGTAAATAAATAATACGGTGAGGAATCCAGTCGGATCCCTCCAACCTGTTTCCCTGCATCCACAGATGTTAGCACAATACCAATTCCGCTCCAGTACGGAATTATCGCGGTATATAGGTTTTTATAAATCCGCTTACTAACGGCGCAATAGGGTCTCATCCGCTATACGAGGCGGGAAATCAATCAATCCAATATATACATATGCCAATATGTATATACTGCTATATATAGATATATATCCTACTATATCTAATATCACATCCAATATAGCAATCATATCAATCAATAATAACTGCAAAAATTCCACATTCATTTGAGTGAGAAGATCTCACCGTGATTTTTAATTCTGATTCCAGCGTTTATTTTCGAATAAAATTAAACGGCGTTTAATTTTACCCGAAATTCAAACTAGCTCCAAACGATTCCAAACCAATTGCATCGCGTAGTGTTCGACGATACGATTCCAACGCAACTGATTTCGCCATTTTCTGACCTCGTAAGACAAAGTTACGGCATTTTAAACTTTATACAATTAATATATATTCAATTTACAATTTAATTTATTTTCCAAACCCTACAATGCACATCTGCCGTTCGTTTTTGAATCTCCAGATCTCAGCCGTTATTGCTTTTCTTCCTCCAGGCCTCGTTCATGAAGAACAAAACCCAACTGCACGCAACAAAATCTGATGGTCGCGCCTCCTATCGGCGACGTGACGTCGATCAAGACTCGTCAAATGAAAGAGCATCACGAACCCTATCATCGCCTGGAACCTCAGGCAGCTCGGTCGCCTATTGGCCTTGGAAAACGTGGTCGACTCGAGCACGAACGCGGGCTGCTATAGCCTTCACACGACGACATTACGCAAGATCCACCGTTGGATTTGTTCGTCTCGACAAGCCTAACAATTTTCTAGTTGGTGGTTTCTGACAGAAGTGAAAGGATGAGGAGAAATCTGGAGGTAAAGGCGAGAACATATCGGCCATTGATTTTTGAAGTGGCGGCCTGGGCTGAAGAGAAATAGGGTTTCGTTTGTTATCACGTGTATATATATATACGTAGATAATAATATTAAATTCATTAAAAAATGACTTTTTCAAACGATCTTCAAATCACACGTGCCGCCTGGCATTCGTAAGGTTTACCCCACGTTCCGAACACAATGGAACAGGTTTCGAAAGCAAATTCGGACATCTGTGCGAGATACGGAGCAAAACGATCGATTTAAAATTAAACCGATTTAAATCGATTTCGAGACGTTTTAATTTGCACCGGACAAACGGTAAATCCAAAAATTACGAAATTTGAAATCTTACAATAATATCACATTACGGATCCGATGAAACTGGTTTCGTCGAAATCCGACACTGTTTGAAAATTGGCTATTTTTACAGTCGATAATTAAATATTAAAATATTCAATTTTCACAAATTAACTCCAAATTCGATTTTAAAAGTTCTATAACCTTTCTATAACTCCAGTATGATTAAATAAAATTTCCCAAATCATTTTCAATCATTTTAAACTCGATTTTCAATTATCTCTGGAATCTCAATCATTAAATTATCGATTTAATTGACCAAATTAAATCCAATATTCGAAAAATAAATCATTCGACTTATTAAATTCATTTATTAATATTTAAAATCAATTAAATATTCGAATTTTAATTATCAAAAATTCTGGGTCGTTACACAAATCGACATTCGATTACCAGAGGTAGAATTCGGGTATAGCATAATATAGCAGCATCGTAAACCGAGGATACAAAAATCTCCGGTGAATCAATACCGATTGTAAAGGAGTTTCACCCCAGTACAAATTATTCGAAGATTGGCGAGACCGCCGATTTATTATAGAGATCATTCGAAGTGGAGTTATGGGATACTCCAGAATCACAAGACACGAATAGGGGAGACACGAATGGACTTTGGAACCGAAGTGAACGTCCCAAAATTCAAAGGAACCGAGTCAAAGAAGAAGGAATTCAAGCTCGAACGAAAGTGATTTTGTAATCGAATTTACTTCATATGCTGAGTTTTGCCTAAAACCAGAGCTCTGATACCACATGTAACGACCCAGTATTTTCAACCATTCGCATCCATTATAAGTGTATAGGTAAACACTCATGCCGGAGTTGAATTGCTCAAAATACTGCGTTGTAAATAAAATTTGGCAAAACTCAGTATATACAGTAAATAAAATAATTACAGATCACAGACACAGAGTAATATAACAATACTGCAACGGAAACAAAGGATAGTAGTTCATGAAGCTACTATATATATAACAGAGTTAAACAAGATACAACAGAGGTCTCGAATACAATAGATGTCTCAATACAATAATCAAATACCAGATCTGAATACATCACTGGATCGACGGAATAATTGAAAGCAGGATCGATAGATAGCTGGATCTCCAAGCGAAGCTCCAACTCCAAAGGTGAGCCTCAAATGCTGTATCACTCAGTCTGACCCGAGCGTAAAGCAAAACACAAAACACTCGAGTCAGGATTAACATTCTTATATTAATAAATCCAACTCAAGTGAAATATCAACTGAAATACAAGTAACTTAAAGGATGTTTGGGATAACCATCCTCTAAGGGTCCGTTAAACTATTTACTATGTAGTAATATACGCTATATACAGTAGTGTCTAAATAAGTAAAGTATAATCATATCGGAAAATAGCGTTAAGGGGATGGAGAACCTTAACGCGGTCGGATCTTAAAATCATAATCGTAGTAAAGCTCGGTATGGTAGGTGACACGGCACAACTAGGCAATGACAGGGTAGATATACCAATTACGCACACAGACTGATGGATACGCATAGCAGCCACTACCGTTCCACCTCGAACATCATTCCCAATCAGAGGATGGCCATCTAGTCAAATCACAAGTAAGAGTATAATATCGAAGAAATGCGTCCGAGAAGAGGTGCTACCTCACTGGTCCGAGATCGCTCCTGTTTTAGCCACCTTATTGCCAACTCACGGGAGTTGGGTCCACGTAACATACCTTAAGAACGTCGCCACCATCCTACTTCATTCTGGAATCTCCACCGCGTACACGGTTGTCAAAGTGGTTTTCGGTATCGACAGAGAGTATGTCCATATCCGATCCCGGTCTCTTTGCCAACCAATCGTTATTATAACACCGTGGTCATTTCAAAATAGTTTATACTTCAAAACCGAAATGTCATTATCATTTCAAAATCCAATTTAATACGATACCATTTCACTTCAAATATATCCATTTTCAAAATCATATTACTTTCCAAAGTTATAATGCTTTCGAAATCATAGTCTGGAAATCACAGTATTTGGAAATCATAACACTTTCCTTTTAAACAGTTTAGATAATAAAATTTCGTTATAAAGTAAATTAGTTTTCCTCAAATTTCACAAATCGATTCAAAATAACTTGAATTCCAAAAATTTAATTTAATCAAATCTCAAATCATCCGTTTCAACTCGATTTAGCTTCTATATAAACCATTTCAAATTATCGATTTCAATTACATATCTGAACCATAAAATAAGCCATTTCAATTTTTAATATATTTCAAAGCTTTAAATATTCAACATTTAAAACTAAATTCGATAAATTTATATATATATATATCAAATTCACTTTACAATTATTTCGTTTTGAAATATTAACTTAACATTTCCATAACATTTGCATACAATTCCATTTTTTTACAATTCAAATAAACAAGATATCCCATTTAAATATTTACGTTTGGAATATCCATTTAAGTCACCCTTTCAAATTTCAAGTTGTAGATCACTTCTTTAAATTTCAAATTCAATACATTTCAAATCTAACTTATTTAAGTATAATTCTTAAATAACTATAATTTCAATCAATTTCAAATCATTATAAATTCTATATTTGAAAATATAGATATTAAATAAATACTTAACATATTATTTATCAACTTTATTAATCAACTTTAATAAATCTTAAAAATCAATATTTATCAAAACCATATATTTCTTTTCAAAACCATAGAAATCATTTTCAAAACGTTTATATATAGACCAACGGTGCCTGTATATAATTTTCTATCCTATGGTCAAGTGATACGGATATTTATCATTTCAATCCGCAATTTAAAACATATTCGGGTATATATCTTTTCAACCCGAAATCCCAAATTCAATTCAATGAAAATCGCTTGGGTTTATCATTTCAACCCATAACGATTTTCTCCTATTCTACAGATCGTTCGGGTATGTATCATTTCAACCCATAGTGATTCTATACTAACAGGGAACTTGCAGAGTGATAACAGATATGATAATAATATAACAACAGTAACAGGCATATAACATCAGTATAAATAACAGATAATGGTGTCAGATGTCACAGGTGAACAGATACAGATAATGACATATATATAACAGTGTTAATAACTAACAGCAGCATATTTCAATTAACATTTCAATTGAAATCAAATTTAATAAATATAAGAACATTAATCGTGAGTGATTGCTCACCTTTCGAGGCTAGAGATATTTGACAACAGTACAAGCTACAAATTCAGGCGCGAATATGGAAGCAAAGCACGATGGACTCGATTTCGAAGGATAAGTTGATAAAGGACAACCGATGAGAATGACAAAAATCAGTAAATATAAATTGAACTAAATATATATTATTTTTCTGAAATCAATTTAAAACATATCTTTATTTTTTCAAATTTATATTAAATCCTATACTCAAAAAAAAAAATAATAATAAAATATATACCTTTATATAACTTATAATATATATAACTCAGAACAATATACATATACTATATAACATCAGATCAACTTATACTACATACTATAGATAAACTATATAACAGTACAAAAACGAAACTCTTAAACAAATATGGACTGTATAAATTCATATAATGCAGGCAACTACCCAACTCACATGCCAAATAATACAACAGAACATTCATATGCAGACAACTAATTATATATGTGCATATCCCAACTCACAATTATATTTGTACTCGGACAACCAAATATGCAGACTCATTCTAGTTATATAAATGTATATTATATATATCCAAATTATAACAACATGCCTATTTCAAAACTCTACAGAATATTTATTAACTAATATATATATATATATATATATATATATATAACAGATCACCGCCTCAAAACTTACGTAATATTAATAATAGATTAGTGTCCTAAACTCATAAAACTATAAACATATATATACTGACATATATGGATTGTCACACTATTTTATATACTCAACATGTTTTGAAATTTATGTGGACTACCAAAATGAATCTATAACATAAACATATAGACTAACCCGGGCATACATACTGATATGAACAACCGAACTTACACAAATAAGTCAAGTAAGAATGAAAACGACTTATAAATATGCTATCCTATAACTTAAAACTTGCATACATTATACCTATTGAAATGATACTTATATATAAACAGATCTGGTATATATATATTTCGAACTGTTCCAGCTATTAAACAAAGTATCCTACATATTTATAAAACTCTGCCTATAAATAAATATGTATAAATATATACTGTTTTATACTAACAAAATATATACACATATATACTATTATATACGCATGTAATCAAAATAACATCAAAAGCTATATATATTTACCTAATATAAAACAGGGAGGCTCGGTGGGGTAGTGGTTGGTCTTGTGATGGTTGCTGGGTGGGTGGTGACGTGGGTTCTCTGGCGTGGGGTTGGAGGCAGGCATGTGTGTTGGTTGGAGGAAGGCTCGGGCGAGGCTGTTAGGGGTGGAGGGAAGAGGTGGGAAGTCGAACGAAACTTGGAACTGGAAAAGTATGGGCAGGTTCATGAAGAAGAAACATACATATACTATTATTATAATTTTTTTTCGTTTAACATGAACAGAAAAAGAAATTGGCAGAGAGAAAGCAGAGTGATGAAGAGTTTTGCAAAAGGAAACGAGAGGAATGAGAAGTGACAGCCAGGTAGAAGAATAAATTAAAGGAAGAGGACAAGGTTTCAGAGAGAATAATAAATGAAACAGGTTGCAAATAATAGCTTCCTCATCTTTGAAGCAACCGTAAATGTGAATAGACAACGAAAGAACCGGTCCACAAATACTGAACAGTAGGAATAGAATTGGTCACCCCTTGATTTCTGGAAAATTATTAAACCAATTAATTGTTGTTGGGCTGCACGTTATAGATTTGAAGTCTAAGGGAAAATGTAAAGTCAAAATTTCGGTACCGTTACGGTGAACCGTTTATTCTTTTCGATGCGTGCCAGATCTCAAATTGCAGAGTTGAATATACCGTGGAGGTCAGCACGACGAGACGATTAAAACGGTACACAGATATTAGTGGCACGATCATCCGGTCAAAAGTCGATAATCGGTACCAAAAATGCTGCTATTTTGTCAGAAATAAGATCGACGGAGCAATAGAAGTCCAAATTTGACGAAACGAAAGATGACGTTTCACTCAGAAGATGATTTACAAATTTTCTATGTAAAATATTTAGGTTTGGAAAACATTTTATTATCACCTATTTTTAACTGATTAAATTGAAGTAAATTTACGCGCGAAATAAATTTTCATATTTTCGGACGAAAATTTACCAGTTGTTATGTTTAATTAGACGCATTCCAAATATCAAATTTATATTTCAAAATTTTATTGTTTAAAATTTCACACAATTTCAATTAATTAAATAAATAAAACCACTAAAATTTACGGGTCGTTACATTTCCTATCCACGTATGGGATGGATTTTGTCAATACTTCAAGGAAGAAAGTCATGAAGGTCATTAGATATTTGAAGTTGGATTGAGTGAAAAAATTATGGATTATGTCAATAGATCAATTAACAAGATCGTTAACATGACATGGATATATGAATAGATGGAAAGGGAAAGACTACCACTATTACTATTGAAGTTACTTTAGTAGCTTAAAATTATTCTATCAATAATAATATAACGAGAAGGGGCTTTGCTAGTAAGGTGCAATGACCCCTCCACCTTTAGTACCCAAAATTAAAAAATTATGCATTGTATAGTACCTGATTGATGGAGGGTTCACCATGGGTAAAAGAAAATAAACCAATAACCTATCATATATCTCGCAACACATTGATAAAATATAATACAAAACAAATATATAAAATAGGTGAGACAATAGTACGATCAGATGAACCAAACCAACCATCATCAGAATGCAACACGGTTCATGAGGTCATACATCATAGAATATATATGAGTCAATACATCATAAGTACATCATATATTGCATAAAGTAATCTCTTTAAATATGTATGCACAAACGTTGATAACCCAACAAGACTAGGAAGTTGAACAGTGGTTCCTTATAATAATAATATGAGAAAAGTGTAAGACTTCTACTCATCTTCCATATAACACACTATCTGACTCCCATTCGACCCATAAAGAGTGCTCGATAATTATAAGAAACACAAATACAAATAACCTATGATCAGAAAATAGTTTGGTATGATGATTCATAAGCCCAAAACAATAGAAATAAGCTCGACATATCACAAGGTAAGAGCAATATGGTATGGAATGTAATGCCTCACCTGCTAATGCATCCAATAAGTTAGCACATATAAACATATTATGATGCTAACTATCGTTAGTAAGGGTACACTAGACTACCAGTATATACTATGATTTGGGGTATTAGACTCCATAATACTTAACATCAGCAAAAAAAACTGTAGCAATCATCAATCAAGCATCTCTCATACTTATAGTGCACTTGGATTTAAGACGACACGAATGACCACCATTGATAGGTCAATGACTACTTATATCACAACTTCATCAACACTCAACTTCTAGCACACTCAAACGGTTGGGAATCTAGAACCACTTAGAGGGTCCAGAATATGGACCTAGTTAGATGGTTTTTGGTGAGCATCCTAACTTACTCCTTTTTTACGTGCATACATCAAGCCTTCAGTCATCAACACACCCTTGGAATATGTAGCTATAGTATAACCACTACAACAAAAAGTGTCTTTTATAGTGGCATATAGCCACTATTAATCACAACCATAGCGGTTTGATAAGCGATGTATATCGACATGTTATAAAAAACTGTTGAATATTTATAACACAAAATATGCCGCTATGGTTGAGCTTAGTTTTATAACGCAAATTCGCCGCTATGGTACGTTAATTCAATAGCTCATTATAGCCGCTATAATACAGCTAAATCTCAACGGAACTGGAAATCTTTATAACACCATTTTGCCGCTATAAAATATTTATTCAATAGCGATCATTTCACGCTATTAAATCAACATGTTATAGTATTGATAAATTCTTTTATAGCTCATATATGCCGCTATAAAAATCGTAGATACACTTTTCAAGAGCTATGCCTATATATTACATTTTAATAATAGCAATCAAACTAAATCTTCATAAACGAATAAAGATTATGATCAACAAATATAACACAAGAGCATGCTCAGAAAGAAATGTGATATATTTTTCATTATAGTGTACAAACATTACAGAGTACAAACATTAAAGCAATCCTTCCAAATATTACAGAGTACAAACATTACAGAGTTCCAACATGCAAGATCTGATCTAGTTGCGTACTAAGGACCTTGCTTCCTTCCAAATAAGCCTGCGAAGTTAACACAAAGAAACAAAAAATGTTAAAACAAGTGCATGCTCAGATAGAAATGTGATATATATTTTTCATTACAGTGTACAAACATTAAAGCAAGTGCATGAACTTCATGAACTAGAAACTACAATTGATTATTTCTCCAGCTTACCACACGGGTCAAATAGGCTGATCGCCAAATAAACCAACTGACAAAACCTGCTAGTGCAAGCCCTTTTGTTTCCTGCATAATTATCAGCTTTTAATCTACTTATTCTTCGAAATTGACGAAATTAAATAATATACAACCTTGCTTTGTCTGAGATCAACGAGAGCGTTATATCTCCCTACTGTTGCCATGCTACCCATATGTTTATACACAAATGACTCATTCAACTCAATGTTATCGCAATTGTTGGCATAACCTCCCCCTTCTTTACCTACTCGGTTCAGTAACTCTGCCAAGTATTTTCCTTGCCTTTCTGCAACCTACTCGATGATTAAAGACAGGCGACATAAATCTATATTTAAAAGGAAGAAAAGCCACTGCAAGTCTGCAACCTAATTACATCGAGAACAATTAAGGTAAGACGAACCTGGGCTAAAGCTGGTAGCGTATCTTTACCAGTACATTCAAGGTATCCACTGCAATCGCCAATGGAGAATACATCCTTTGCGGAAGGAATACGTAGCCACTCATCCACACCAATTCTGAACTCATTAATACATCACATGTATCTTCTTATATTATCCATATATTTAACTGGAGGATAAAATAATATTTTACCTTCCACCTGGTGCTTTTGGAAACTGCAGAGAGTGTACAAAAGGTGAAGGACCGACTCCGGTCGACCATACTAGAAAACCATATGGAACTTCAGTTCCATCATTAAGAATTATTTTTTCAGGTTCCACGCCTTTTACAATGCCTCGAACAAGGTGTACTCCAGACTGAATACAATGTAAAGAGCATAACACGTTTTGACAAGTTATAAATGAAGAAAACTTGCATTACATGAGTAGCTAGAATCAATCACCTTGGTCAATTGCTTTATAGCGTATTGTCTGAGATGAACATCGAATGATGACAATATTTCATTTGCCTATCATAAAACAACATGTTTATATTTTAAAAGTTATCGACAGGATGTTTTCTACAACCGTAGGTCGATAAAATAACTAAACATACCTCAATTAAAGTGACACGAATGTAATCTTTAACATGAGAATACTTCTCATGGACATCTTTAACAATGAAATCACTAAGTTCTCCACTGAACTCCACACCAGTAGGACCACCTCCAATGACCACACAATGAAGCAACCTTCTTCTTTCTTCCTCAGATATACCTGAGTCCAATTGCATTATTAGTACATAATTTTTAGTTCGATATATACAGAATAAAAAACAGAAGAAATGTGTATAAGCGCACACTGATAATGTGCTTTATTACCAGGCACATTAGAAAGCATTAAATTAAGGAGCAACCGCCTGCGTATCTCTTGAGCATGGTACACTTCACGAAGAAATATTGCATGTTCTTTTACACCTTTAATTCCAAAAGTTGAAGCCTCAGCACCAGATGCAATAACTAGCTTGTCATATGCCACGTTAAATTTCCATGGCTCTAATGTGTTAGTCTCACTACTTCCATCAGTAACAGTTTCACAATGTACCTTATACATTATAAGTTTTATGAATATCGGCACTTATCTTAAAATAGAACGTTTTCTAGATTATTATAAGATTATCAAAACTTTCTTAGATTCATGGATTTTGATCGCACGCTTTGGTTGAATATCAAAGTAGATATCCTTTATTTTACGCTTTCAGATAAAAAAATATATAATTCCCTGGATCAAGTAGTATATTTAAAGAAAATTGAAATTGTTTGTACTAGATTTTTGAATAGAACTTTGCTTTGGTTTCAACCAGAGTAGATGATCTAATTTATTTCATCAAATCTTTCCAATAACACACGTGTACATGAGATGAAATCCTCTGTCCCTAAATATCATGTTCCCCATATCCCCACTCAATCACAACCATTTATTTTATCAACCAACCTAATTAATTCAATTAATTAATAAACAATGAATGATTTAGATTGCACGGGGACATGAAGCATATGAGATTGTGGGCGCACACATACATTAACAAAATAATCTATGTAAAATTAGCAATTGCATATTTCCTAATCGAAGTGAATTTTGTAGATATGTATATCCATAAGCAAGATAAATGCTAGTTAAATTGCAATGACCGCTTTATATAAACAAAATAATTAAACTATCATGGCTGAAAAAAAATGCACTACAATACTAATCTAAATTCTCATAATATATTCAACATCAAGGCATATTGCTTGAGGGTTTACTACCTCATATGCAACACCACACATGAATTCACACTCTCGCTCACACTACTAGAGGCATACGCACTAATGCACAAATACCCAAATACTCTTAGCTAAACACATCACATTAACACAAAACACATACTCACATTACTCTGTCCACACACGTAGTTATCAAAGAAGAAAGCACCCAAAGCTAAAAAGCTTCTCCAATATCATTAGGTATATAAAAAAACATAAAACAAAACAAAATGAAGATTATAGAATCAGAGTAGCTGATTTGTCTATAGGGAAAGTACCTGGTTTCGATTGCAGATATCCAATTGCGTCTTTCCTCTACATGCTCAAAGATAGTCACGTGTCTCTTGGTCAAGTCGCTGGTCAAGTCGGCTACCTATGTCGCTCGACCTTGCCTCAAATCACCACTTGCTCCCACTCTGCTCAAGAACGCACTCACATGGCTCTCCAAAGACAGAGCGAAATTTGAATTTGCTTCAGAATATAGATGCCCATTGATACTGAAAAGTACATACTGAAATTTCATTAATTTCGATAACTTATTCTCCTTGATTTTTAATTTATAAGACGATGGAAGTTTGTTTTTAATTGCTTGCCAACATTTTTCCATACATTTAATAAAGGACATGACCATAAGATTTGCGTATAAATACTTATCTTTCTCTTCTGTAGTTTAGATCTTGGTTTCTCACTTTAAGTGCTTGGTCAAAATTTTGGCTACTCATTCTTGGCACTTTCAATGTGAACACATTCAAGACTCATTTTCTCCCATCTATGCATCCTTTCATCATATTTTTCTCACTCCCAAAATGCCTCTCGCAAGGATCTATGAAGTCTTGCACCATGGAAAAAATTATGCTCGATAAATCTTGGTTCAAAGATCTAATTCAAAAGAGAAGAAAGGAGTCTTCTTCTTACATAGAACAAAATGTTAAAAAATTCAATAACCTAAATATAAAAACTAAAAAGGAAAGGAAGTGGTTCTCACATCTCCAAGTCATTAGAGTCTAAACGATATTCTTGTTGGAACTAAACAATTATTCACCATAGCTCGAGCATTTGATGAGTTACAGAGTCAAATCATACGGTAAGAAAAGTTAATACGATTAAGGAGAGCCATTTGGTCATGCGAATGATCTTCAATTCTTAAGCTGAAGGAATCATTTTCAACACTAATTGGCACCACAAACTAGATAAGATCCGAGAAGGTAAATGGTGCAGAAGGCTGGAATAATAAAGGGAGACATGGACTATTATTTGAAGAAAATAGGGCAAGATTATATCAATTCATGTGTGCAGTGCACTGATAAATTTTGTTCAAGTTCTAATAGACTGACCTTTGGGAACATTGAAACAAAAGAGGTAAGATGATGCATTTCAAGTTCAAGTTGATTTGTATTTTTTTCTTGAATCAAAATTCGACTCACCCTTAGGTTATTATTTTTCATTTCACGTTAGCTGATGTATTGTTTTGATTTATGAAAAAAATGAGATTCACCTTAAGCTTGGAGTGGGTCGTAATACCTGTTTTGTATAATCCAGGCTGCACTGGCCTACGACAACCTAAGTGGGTTGCTTTAGCCCTTCAAATATCAATGTTTTCGGTGCGCCCTATAAATTTCTAAATCATACATGTTGAATATGTATAGAACCTAAATCGGAAATATTAACAAGATAATAAAGTAAAGTAGACGATAATTTTGAAGGTACAAATGTACCAGTGTTGATTGTTGGCATATATAATGGGAACATTGGAAGTAAACAGGTAAGGTGATGCATTTGAAGTTCATGGTGATTTTTTCTGGATGTACTCTTGCTTATTATGTTCATTTCACGATGATGTATCATTTTGATTTATTGAATGAAAAAGGAAGAAGTTGAATTTGCTTACAAGCACCGTAATGAAACCAGGATCAGCATGCTTGCTCGTTCCAAGTGTTAAATGTGGCTCTCGGCATGCTGGGTAATAATGCATCAATAAAGAAATACCATCTGCACATCCCAGTTTTCCAAGTAATCACTGTTCAGTCCCAATGCTTCAGAAAGCAATCCTAATATTCTCTTACTTAGCTTTTGCACTTCATTTGTGTACTCGATCATTATATCCCTACATCAACCACAATCGATGAGGAACTGAATTTGTATAAACCATAGCTTACAAAGTATAAAGTTTGCAGTACCTGCATGAGTAGGGCAACTCTTCGGGTTTAGGGCCATCAGGTGCCATGGTACAGAACAAAGTGTCTCGCCAGTTCGTTGAATCAACCCTATAGAGATCGAAATTACTGCTGAACAGCACCTTCTTGCTAGGATCGCGTGTATAGAACTTCTTTCTGGTTTCCGAATCATCCTCGTTGAACTTTTTGAAGTCTCCGTGTATTCGATTGATTACTGATTGATTGATATGAATTATAAAAAGGAGCAAGAAAATTTATAGCGAGATTACCAGAATCGAAGATTATATCGCTTACCAGAATCAAAATCGAAGATTATATCCAAAACGTGAAGCCCTAGCTTCGACAAATCGGAGCTACACGCAAAGCCCTAGCTTCGAAATCGAAGGAGTTTGCTTTCTTCGACAAAACTTGAGAGGGTTTCTGCTTTCTTCGAATCGCTAACGTAATTTGGAGCAGGGAGCTGCGCGCGTTTTGGAGTCTTCGAATCGCTAACGTAATTTGGAGGAGGGAGATGCGCTGGTTTTGGAGGGAGTGGGAAAATAATTTGGGAAGTTGGAGGGAGTTGTTTTGGGGCAGCGTTACACGTGAAGGGGAAGGGAGATGCGCGCTTTACACCTGTAGGGAGAACAAAAATCAACCGGTAACTAGATAATTAAGGGTCAATAATAACGCTTCAGAATAACGCGTTATTAAATAGCGTTATTAATATCATATTTTGTTGTAGTGAACCTCTCATGTTACTGTAATAACATGACATTGAGAAGCAAGTAATTAAATTTAACAAGGAAGTTATGAAGTGGTTAAATTAGTTTTTGAATAAAATATGAAAATTGAGATTGGTGATAATTTGGAAATATATAATTTATTTAGGATTTAAAATAAAGGTTTTAATTAATTAATATAGGTTTTAATATTTAAAATGTGGATAAATGGAATTAATTGAGAAATTATATTGGAAAATGTTTCATAAAGTAAGAAAATAATTTATTTGAGCAACTTTTGATTTTTAAAACGAGGTAGGAAATTTTTGTGGGTCAAATATTTTTTTAAATAACTAAAAAGGGTAAATAATTTTGTAAAGTTAAATAAGAAGTAAAGAATATAAAGAACTTATTTTTAAAGAAAGTGAATTTTTATTTCACTTATAAAATGAGACTATAAATTTATTATTGAAATTAGGCTTTAAATGGTAAATAAGGAAATAATTATTTAATATGTATAAATTATAGAAATAATTATTGGACAATTATGAAATGGTAGTAAAATAACTATGGAGTATGAATGTGAATCTTATTTGGAGATTTGGGCTAACTTGCCATGATAAATAAATAGATTAGCAAGGAAGAAGGAAAAGAAAAGGAATTAAAACAAATAAAGAAGTAAGCCCACTATGCCCATTTTGGCACTTAGGAAAATATCCTATAGTTTGTATTATCATAAGGAGTCTAGAACAGTCCATCTTACTTACAAATCATCTCCTATATACTCTTTTGCTCAGAATTTTCAAGAGCAAAAATAATTAAAACCTTAATCTACTTCTTTAAAAATTCATATAAAATCAAATAAATTTCTATTTCATGAAATTCAAAACTAAGCTTCTCAACAGGATCTCCACCTTTAGGTATCTTCAAAGTTGGATATTGAGCGAGTTGGTGCCTAGTTGCATTTTTAGGAAAGAGGAAAATTGGGTTTTAATGTTGTTATGAAGTGTTATAGGATGATTGGATATTGGAGCTTCTCTTAGCTAAGGTGAGGGTTTTCCATTCATAAATCTTTTTCTAGATATATTGATTAAATTGAATTGTTGGCTGTGTTTGAAATGAATTTTCTTGAAACCTATTTACTAGAAATTTGAAATCCCCCTTAATGCCTCAGATTCATGATGATATGTTGGATTCTTGAGTTTATATGCATATATGATTGTAAATGGGTGTAGCATTAGAAGGGAATTCGATGGTCCAAGCAATTGAAAGAGCAAGGTGGATAAAGGCTCATAGCCTAGAGCAGATACGTGCTCCTGGTCGTGGCACCAGTGCACCGGTCCAGGCGGACCGGTAGGGACCTAGAGCACGTATTTACTCCAGGTTAGTGTACATCTTATTTTTTTGTAAAAATATTATATTCTATTAAATTGAATAAAGATTGGAATTTTAAAGTATAAAATTGATGCATTGCAAATATTAAATTATTTTTATGAAATTGTTTTATTTAAATTAATATTAAAAATATTATTTCGAATATATATTTATTAAATGAAAACATGATTTTTGACTTTAATCGATTATTTAAACCTATAAAATTCTAGAAAAAATAGAAATGGTTTCTAATTAATATTGCATGGGTTTAAAATTGTATCTCATAATCTTTGAGTACAATCGAGAGTTTTGTAACATATTCTATGGATTTTGAAATAAAAGGAAATTGGTGTAGAGCTAATAAATTTATTTTTAAATTGTATTTGACTAACAGAAAATTATAGAATGATTTTTATAAGTAATATTTGGTTATAAGATAGATTCCTTATGATTAAAATATAAAAGAGCTTTCAAGTTATTTTCAGGATTAAAATCCTTATTTATGGTTTATACAAATGGGAAGAAAAATACGATTTTAACTTTTAATCGTATCTAAAGGCTTTTGGTACATCTAAAATATTCCTCTATACATCAACTTCTTTTCTAAATGAATTGTGTGCTTTGTTTGATTATATTTTCTATGTGATGATAATATTGAATTAATAGAGTATAGTACCGTCTAGTATGAGACTTTAGGTATATCTTTCCAATTATTCTTTAAACTTATTGCATGGAATATTATTGAGCGTAGATTACGAGTGTTGAGTAAATGAGTGAGTAATACCAGGTGGTGTAGAACGCTTGGGTTGATAGTTTTTAATTACTTCTTGTATGTAAATATCACTTATGTTGCATCGTGGGTTTGGAATTTATGATATCATATAGGGGTGACTCTCTTATAGAGATTAGTATTCGAGAGTCCATATCTCCAAGGGCTACAAGTTGGAGTTATATTGGAATTTACAGATTTATTCTCTATTTATTGTGTTGAAATACTCTCGTTTGAATGCTTGGAGTTAAGAGTACTTATTATTACTCTCATTAGAACTCATCTAGTTGAGAGTATTAATTGGGAATCTATGTAACGACTCGCCCTGAAACAGACCTAAATTTTGACCCAGAAAATGGCCCATCGAAACTTAGACCCATTTTAAAGCTGGCTTTTGGTTCATATAAAGAACAATACAAAGCTATTTAACTACACATTCAGAACTCACAGTGGAAGGATAAAATACAATAACAAAAATCATACCCCTTTCATTTAAAATTCCAAATGAGCTAAAATCCAAAACATAATACCAATAACAACTGTCACATATCCGTAGTACATCATTTTCAAAATACACCATTATTCTTTAATGGGTACATAAGAAAATAACATAAGTAGATAAATAGATAAACTACCACCAGTCTCCTCCTTGCCTTTGCCTTCAGCATCGCCTTTTCTAACCTACGTTGTAATGAGGAGGGATTCAAAACAACATATGTCAAGTGAATAAAAGTCTTGGGCATTGCTATAATTATACTTGGGCAGTATAATTTAAATAGGAATATTACTTTTGTATATTAGCTTTATTCCAAGTCTTTCCAATTATAAGCCCTTGCCAATTCCAATTTCATAACCATTACTCTTTCAATCCAATAACCAATATTTATCGTCATTAATGTCCTATCAATGTCAGAGATAGTACATAAGTCACTTAATACTTTTTTAATGTGAATTAGGCAAACTCCGACCATTTAATACCTTATTTAAGGCAAGTCCCCATAATTTAATACCAATCCCAAGGCGGACTTATAATGACCCGAATTTTCGAACGCTTTATATTTAAAAATCTAAATTATTTAAATATTTAAATCATGGATTTAATGTGAATAAGAATGATTTCGAAAGCTTATTTAAATTCCTTTTAAATAATAAATGGTGATGGTAAAATTTTAATTTTTAATTAAAGTGACTAAAATTATTTTAGTAATTTATTCTATTTAACAACTTGTGAAATTATCATCCCTTGGCACTATCTCAGATTTTGATGAAATTAGTGCCATTGGATCCGAAATAATGAGTTGTTATGCGTAGACAGTTTCACGACGATCGGACATGCTGTGTGGCAAGCGAGCTTGAAACGCGTTGCGATTTTATTAAGAGAATAAAATATATTATTTATTTTTCTATAAATAACCCCATTACTCAACCTAATTATTACTTCTCCTCTTTCTTCCTTTCTTCATTTCAGTAAATAAATATAGAGTAGCTGCCATTAATTTTCCACTTCAATCAATTAAATTGCGAGCGTTTTTCAACGAAAATCCAAATCATTTGATCCATTGGCCTCGTAGGAGAGAGATCTTCTTCAATTTGGTGTTTTTGTGTATGCGACGAGGCTTGGGGTTGCTCGACAGTAGTAGACCGAGCTAGGGTTTGGGCTAGGAGGAGTTCAAGATGATGTTTTGATGAGTCAATGGTGGCATTGGGCTTGTTGAGCGAAGGCGAACTTGGGAAACAAATCGGTGTGGTGCGACTTTAGGTAGCAAAACATGACATCTTAGGTGTCATGTTATGATGCCTAGGTCACTAACTAATTAGGGACGTCGGAGGTCGATTTGAAGATAGTGTCTCGAGGTGTGAAGAGAGATCGATTGGTGGTGTTTGTTGCTGCTTCGATGGCGCACAGTGAAATACGGCCTTGATGTGGTCGATTAGGGCAAGAACGGTCGAATTTTGATACCACTGATCGAGTTGGATGTGGTGAAGCTCAAGCGGAGAGGAGTTTGTTGGCACGAATGACATTGAGTATCGTCGAGCAATGCTTCATATCAGTGCATGTATGTGCACGGCCTTAGATGGGTAGGATGTCCATATCACTATGCAAGTGAAGAAGAAGAGAGGGAGTAAAGATGACTGGTAAGTGTGGGGATTAGTGAAGTTAATTATAATTAATTAATGTATTATAATCCAAATTTCTTATAAAATATATAACTTTTGCATACGAGGCCCAATCGAGGCACCGTCTTCGCCGTTGCACTCGTATCAAGAATATCTATGTCTGGGATTGGTTTAGGCTGGGTGAGTTTACTCACCAGCTAATTGTATATAATTGTTGTTGTATTAAAATATAAATAGTAAAACGAACAATGCAAATTATTGTTTTTGGATCCCTCCTTGTCTTGTAAAACAAGTGACAACATTACAATGTAGTAAAATCTCTCTTTTAATATTCTACAACATGTATCATGGCCCAAACTACTTGTTTACATGTGTGGTATTATTATTTGATTAATTTGGAATTGTGCGTGAATGGTTAAAGCGAAATTGTCGCTATAAACGCACTTGAAATCCCCTGTATTTATCGTTTGTTAAATTGGTTAAATGTGAATATATTGTGAAATATATATTGGAAGGTTTAATGTACATGTTTGGTTGTGTTTGACATAAAGCAATTGGTTTGAAAAGTTATAGAATTATGAAAGGAAGTTGTGATAGTTAAATAGAAAAGGATGGTATGGATGCACTTTGAAATCGCTTTGTGTTCTTTGATTTTAAAGTTAACTTTGAAAGACATCCTAGGCCTTCTTCATATTATTAATACATACTATAAGCGTACTTATTTCTGGGAAAATACCAAGATTTAATATATTACCAAAGTTAATTATAGATTTTAATAAATGGTTTTAAATTATAAAACCGTCTTTTTATGGTTTTTATTGAAGTATAAAATAAGCAATTTTAATTGATATTTTAGATAAATGTTTTGAACCATAGTATAAGTATTTTAAAGTATCTTTAAGTAAAAAAGTTTTTAGAAAATTATTTTAATATTTTATTAAAGTATTTTAAAGTTTATATAAAGTAATATCCTTTGAATTGATTTCAGTATTCTAATATGTTTTTATAACTTGGAAAAGTAAGTTAAGTCTCGAATGAAAAGATAAGAGGAAGAATTAGATTATAACACTTAAGTTATGATGAATAAATTTGTAAAGTAAAGTTAAAGTACTAACTTTTCTAATTTGGGATATAATTGGATCTTTTAAAAAAGAATGTTTTTAAGAGATAATCATAAAGGGGATGATTTGGGATTGTTGTTACATTGTTTGAATAACAATTGACTTAAAACCATATAAAAGGAATATAATCTTTAAAAGAGAGTTTCAAAGAAATGTTTAAGTGTAGAGTGTTTTGGGTTCGTTGTAAACAAAGTTTTAGTAACATTTGTTTTTAAACTCTTGAATAATATTTTAAAGTGGTAAAAGTTGATAAATAATTTTGGAAAATACTTAGATCTTTAACAATGGAATTTTAATGATAATAAAAAGTACGTAATCTTTGGAAAAGGATAGAAACGTACAAGTTTTAAAGTATAAAAGAGAGAAGGGGTCAATAGTAACAATGTTTGAGTGACATTTGTTTTTAACCTCTTTGACTATGTTTTAGGTAAGTAAAACTTGTCATTGATTTTTGAATATACTTATATGCCGATGAGATATGCATATGAACAATTTTGAGAGTACTGAATTGTGTAGAATTGAATAGGGAAGTGTTAATTAAACAGTGAAGTATAAATAACGAGTGAAGTTTCATTTAGAAAGAAGTTTATTGAGTAAAAATGTAACGTCCCGGATTTTTCGCGCTCGAAAATCAACATCCATACTTTACATCGTATTCGAATGCCGTAGATTCGACCGTTCAAATCCGAGTTGCCAGAGCTTATAACAACATTAAGTAAATAACATAGCGGAATAAATGAATAATACATTGACATACAATATCGGATACGATATCTGATACAACAGAGTGATACAATGAATATCAATATACATCAGAGATATGATACAACAAATAGCAGCGGAAAGAAAACGATAACATCAACAGCGGATAATCTCCATCTCCAAAGCAGCAATCCAGATATAGCTTGAACTCCCAATAACGATGCACAAAGATAAGCAAGTGCAGTCTGATCCAAAGACTGAACTAGCTCCAGATAATCTACTAAATCTGAATATCTGAAAAACCCAACTCTAGACTGCTCGTGTAGAAAATTTTGAGCACCCAGAGTTTAGGAAAGAAACAATAAACTCCGGATCAGTCATGGGACTGGTGTGAGCAACAAAAACAGTTTATCTTTAAAACAAATAGCAGAGAATTTTAAAGTCAATTCGAAATGCTTTTAGAAAATGAAACTACCATAAGACCTCCCGCCACACACACAATGCAAACGCAGAATTGGAGGAGATTTCTCCTTATGATAGTCAAAGATGCTTACTACGCAAAATCAAGTCATTTTGATATTATTATTAGTGCATAGTGTAGAAAACATTTCGAAAGTAGAATATTAATCTTAGCCAACATACGACCATTATCGTATGCCTACTATAGCTACCATCTAAACAGTGGGGCGCCACCATAAGTAAATGGCAGGTTCTACAACTAATACCGTACAAAGTTCGTATTGGAAGATGGATTTCCAACAAATGGTCAGGCTAAGGAACTTCCTATGCCACGAAGAAACGTCTCTGGAATGACGTCCCGAGAACCTAACCGGATCTCTGCCAACACAAGGCCGAGTTACCTCTGCAAAAATAGGTTACTACTGACACGCGTATGCCATCCCCCGATCGTCACCGATCTTCCCGAGGATCCTCGATTTCCAACAACCACATAATAATAATAATGCAGTAACCACAGAGGTTAAGTATCTGGGCTCCATACCATGATACCACCTTTATCCAGAAGGAATGACATACACTAAGGGGCGCTACTCCCTAGAACCTTGCTGCATCCTTCCTGTTTTGACCATTTCCGGGGTGTGAGGTCCGACGAAGTCTCGTCCACAAAGCTACGCTTTGTCACAAAGCCATGCTTCGGGTCAAACAAATGATCAACCTATGATCACAAAGATATAAGATCAAACAAATGATCATATCGCAAATGATCAAACACTGATCATCACACAGCAACACTCAGCATGCCACATTACCAAATTGGGATATATCGCTGATAAATTTCAACTACATAACCTCTGAGCTCGTATGTCTCAGAGAAGGGTGTTAAGCTAAGAGAATAAATTCTCCGCCACCAACAGAAATGTATTTGAAAGAAATCGGCTTTATATCTCAAAGTGTAATGTCAGACACGTAACCATACAAGTCTGTTCTGGGATCGAACAGAACCGAAGGCACTTCTTACGAAGCCCTTGCAATTCCAGGTAATTTCCAATCACATCCGGACTTCCCGTCACAAAAAGAGTGATATAAATCTCTATACCGGAGCAACTCAGTGCAGAGACATTCGACAGGTTGTCCTTTCATTTTAGAAAAATATCCGGTCTTCAACACCGGTCTTCAAATGCCATCCATATACGACGTATCACAAATTCGGAATGGGTTATATGACCCAAATGTCTTTTCCCGGCTAACCCGAATAGTGAGCGCAATATTTAAAAATATATGGATATTGGGATTTCTATTAAGTCACAACTTAAACCCAAACTTTCATTTTAAATGGTTAAACAAATTACCATTTTAATCTTTTAAACAAAAAGATTTACTTCACAAAGTTCACTAAATTTCACAAAGATTCATTCACAGATTTTCCAAATCGATTTCCATTTCAGTTTAATTAATTCGTTAAATCTTTAAATCAAAGATTTAACTAATAGCTTTCAAAACAATTCCATTTCGAATGGGTTAAATAAATCATCATTTTAAATCTGTTAAAAATAAACAGGTTTAATTCATAGCTTTCAAAAAGAATTCATTCATAACTTGGAAAAACATTTTTCAATTCAAACTTGAAATTCCTTTAACTAAATTGGAATTTCATTTCTTATCTGAAAGCTTTTATCATTTGAAAACAAACAGTTTCATTTCAGAAAATCTGATTTATTCATACGAGTTGAAATCCTTGGGTTAAATTTAAATTCTCGAAATCATGCTTTTAAAATGGTTTAACCCATATGTAACTAGTGTAACATCTTTAATCCTTAGTTTCAAATCACAGAATTCAATTTCAAATTTTGAATTCAAATTTAAGTCAAATTATTTAAATTCCCAAAACTCAATTTAAGTTATTCAAAATAACTTTTATCTTTGAAAATCCCATTTCAAAAGCTTTTCATTTTAAACCCCAAATATCTAATTTCAAAATCAATTGAAATTAAAATTTAAATTTCAAAAACATCAAATTTAAATTATCTGTGACTTAACCGATTTCCACGTGAAATCCATATTTGTGTGTGTAAAAGTGTGGTCCAGGGGTTTCACACAGTAGTGCAACACAATGAATCATCACATATCAAAATACAGGATATAGTTGATAAACGATATAAACTATATCGCTTATCGTATAGATCACAGATATATATCACAGATAATAGATTACATCACAGATAATTTATCACAGATCACAATACAAGTCAGGGTGTATCACAAAGCATCATATATCGGAAAATATCAAACAATCAAGTCATCCAATAGAATCCAAACATCCATAAGTAGGATCAATTTATATTTGATTTTAATTAATCTATAGCAGATTAATTACTTATGAATAAACTACAAATCTTGGTTTATTACAAATCATTTTGATTTATTGACCCTTAATCTTTTATTAATTAACCTTTAAACCAATTACAAAATTAATTGACCCCTTAATTTCTTTTACGAAGTAATTAACAATTTACAATTGATTGTCTCAATTAATTACTCTAATTATCTATCAAATTTTATCACATAAATTTGATTACTTAATAACTTCTAGTTAATTAACTTCATTAACTAATAACATTTCTTCAATTGTTTTCTTGAGAAATTATCTTAGATTAATTCATATTAAATCATTTCCAATTATAATTTAATCTAAATCATTAATTTACTATTAATCATTCTTTTATTAACTTAAGTAGTTAATTACCATTTATCAATCACTTAATCATTACTTAATTCAAACTCCAATTACAATTATGATTTAATTAATTGATTTAATTGTTCAGCTAAATTAACACTTAGAAGTCTCTTCAAATTTTGAAAATCAATTATAGTATTAACTACAAATTAAAGCAATTCCTTTGTATGAAAGAATTTTAAATCAAATTCCCTTAAATTCAAATTATTTAAACTTATTTACATTATTTCAAATTTAAACTTCTTTCATTTCAAAACTGGAATTTAAACATTCCTTTGGACTCAGTTAAACCTGATTTCAATTTTTAAACCATCACAAAAAAAAAAACTATGCACTGGTTCCAGGTTACACTTGGAAACAAAACTACTCGTGCCCCCCCATATTTTACTTCGAGAAAAACGCATTCGCCTACGACCACTCTACGCATCCCCAAACACGGGTCGAACTCGATCCCCTGTGGCATTCGAACGAGACCAAAATGTACCTATGTCAAAAACTAGGTTTATAGAAAAGATCTCGTCGCCGTTGCCACCACGACGAACTACAACGCCATCCACTATTTTTCCCGGCCTCTCCGTTCACTACTCCATCATCACAAAGAATGCCACGCATTCCAGTCGACGTGATCACCGAAAAATGGACGAAAACACAATTTTGTTCTACCCAAAACTGCTCCTTAAATACTATCTTAAAAATGGTGATGTTTGTTTTAAAAATCATGTTACAGTGTAGAGATTCAATCTGTGATCCTGAAACAACAATTTAAAATGTTTGAATTTGCTCACTATTTAAGTTTTCCTGTTGTTTGTAAGGTTCCAGTGATATTTCTAAGTCGTTTAAATCCTGACTAAATTTATAAACTTAGTTTATGATGATACGAACATCTTTCGTTTGAATTTGAAGTTAAATCATCCACTAGAAAAAGAGTGATTGATTTTTGAAATCAACAGGCCTGAGTCTATGAACTAAGAACAGAGAAAATTTAAACAACAGCATAAATAACATGTTCCCAGCTTCCATATATATATAGATGACTATATATGCACAAACACACACATATCTCGGATATATTTGCACAGTTTAAACATTTAATTCTTTTTTTTAAAGAAAATTGTTACTCACATGGTCAAAACAAAGAAGGCTAGAAAAACAAGGTTGCTCACCTGGAGTTGGAAGTAAAGAACTGAAAGCTTGAAACTGGAAAGAAATTTGATCACTGGAAGATGATTTCGATATCTTCAACTAAATGTTTGCTGAGATGATCTTAGGCTTCAAGTTGTATTTTATTTTGAAATTGCCTTAAACTTTCAAATTTTCTTTTCAGTTTTGATGGATGAACTGAAATGGTGAAGAGTTTAATATAAAAGAGAGAAGTTGATATATATAAGAATTGTACAGGTAATATTGTTTTTGTTTATAAAGCAGGGTATGGGGCGAGATGTTTGTATGTACTTAGGGATGGTATTATTATGACTTTATTTCGGCTGGTAGATGATTTGTTTTCACGACCCGCCTTCCTATGCCCAGGAAAACGCATCGTTATGAAGAAAGAAAGGGATAGAAGAAGAAAAGAAAAGAAGAAAGAACAACAACACATCAGAAATCTCACAGCGGAACGAGAAATATATTATATCACATAAGATATTACATAGTATCATATACATCAGAGTACACAATTTATACATCACAGAATAGACAGTTATAAACTTCTGTCTATTATACAACACAAGTACATCTATCATACACAGCGGAAACTCTATATATCTATTCGCTGAAGCCTCCTGCTCCACAGCTCCTCCAGAATTCGTCAAGACTAACCTGAATTCCCTTGACTACTCATACAAATTTGAGTACCCAAGAGTTTAATAAAACAGAAAATAAACACTTGGGTCAGACATGGGTCTGGTGTGAGTAAACGGTTAAATTGCTTAACTTTGAAAACCTTTGAAAACAAAAGTATCACGTAAGACTCCCCACAAATAAACATGGGTAAGTTTTTACCTTACGCTAACTAAAACATTTGATAGGAAATCCAGTTATATTATAATAGGGTCTAGGGTTTTCAAGTAAAATACAGAAATAGCTGAAATGCTTACATCTCACATTCCAACATAGTTGGGCACAACTAATACGTACGGCACTTATTGGAGTTTGGATTCCATACAATGGCAGGGCTACTGGGGTACCACCCGTCACAGTACGTGGCCTAGATCACCGTACCGAGGAGTACGCCCGCTCCCCTGCAACACAAAGCCGGAACCATCCCTTACTGGATAATCCCAAACAAGATAACCCCGTAGTTGGCGCGACCAACCACACACTAAGCCGAATGAAAAGAAAAGGGACCTCTAGACAGGGATCTATCTTGCTCTCAGTGGGTGCTACCCACGAAACCTTGCTGCACCTCCCCTGTTTTAGCCATTCCCGGTTGATGAGTCTTGAGGTTACGATTACCTTTAATCAGAACATATCACTTAGAATGCTCATCGTCCGCCTGACGATGTGCTGAAAGCATTCAATCCATATAAGTTCGTTCCGGGTTCGAACGAAACCGAAGGCATTATCTCGTTACACTCGTTTTGGAATCACCCTCAGAGTTAACGACAATAACCCTTGCACTCTGAATCTTCATCTTCACTTGAGATTCACGACCTATCGTAAATTTGGATCGATGTGGTATTCGGGTCTCCAGACCTGGAATTCCGGTATACGGAAACCCGATCCCGGTCTCATCGAAATCCAAAACGTATCTTTTAAGGCCAAGTTGTTTAAAGGTTTAAACAATTCAACTTATCTATATTCATACAGAAGATAATTCACAAATCACAATTGATAATCACATTATCAATAACCAAATGATTTATAACAAAATAGGTAATCCATATCAACATCACAATAGTTAATCTATATTACCATCATAATGCAACCAAGCATTCATACCACACAACATTACTTATCTCATTTCTGAGATTACATCCATTCAAGACAAATCAATGTCATCCATTCATACATAAGCAATGATTTACTTAATCACAACATAATTAATTTAAAATGAATTAAATTAATTATCTCTATCTTTAATTAATTTAAAGTGAATTAAATTAATTACTTCATCTCTTAATTAATTTAAAATAAATTAAATTAATTACTTCATTATAAATCTTACTTATATAATCATTAATTAATTATAAATTAATTAATTATAAATTAATTAATTAATCTTCCTCTAAATTTCCACTTTAATTAATCACCCTGATTAATTATACTTTAATTACATTTAAGTAATTATCCTTAATTAATTTTCCAAATTAATTATCCTTAATCCAATATAGTAATTAACTTTTAATTACTTCATTAATTAATTAATTAATTACTTATCATTTGATTAATTTATCTTAATTAATCAACTCTTAATCACATCATTAATTATAAACTAATGATCCCTAATTACACCTTTAATTAATTATTAATTACATTAAGTAATTAACCTTTAATTAAACCATAATTTATTAATCACCTTTGATTAAACTTAACCAGTAATTAACTCTAATTAATTATCTTCCTTAATTAATTATTTTTAATTAATTACCTTAACAAATAATTAATTACCTTATAATTAATCTTAATCCTTTAATTAACTTAATTAAATAATTTATTTAATTAATAACACTAAGTAATTAACCTTAATCACTTCTTATTTAATTACTTTCATAAAATAATTATCCTCTAATTATTTTATTAAATAACTTTCCTTTACTTAATTACATTCAGTAATTATTCCTTAATCACTTCATCAAGTAATTATACTTAACTTAATTTATAAGTGATTATCTCAAATTAATCACCAATTAATTACTTAGTTAATTATTAAATTAATTATTTAAATTTAATTAAATAATTTCTTAACTATTTATACTTAAAAATCTTAATTAAGAAAAATCATTTATCTTAATTAAATTAAATAAATTGACCAACAATTTAATTATCTCCCCATATTAATTATCTTTAATTAATTAAATTTCTTACTTACTTATTATAATTGATTTACTAATCTTATTTTTAAACTTATCTATTTAAATATTAAAACTTGTTTAAAAACAATTAATTTTGAAAACAATTTATTATACAATTTAAAACTTGTTAAACTTTGTCTTTAAAACTCAGAACATTACAAATATCAAACTTCTTTAACTTAAAACAATTACTGTTCCATTATCTTAAAACCAACTTACCACTAACCCGAGTAAAACTCGTAGAAAACTCGAAGCAACACTCGCGTATCCCCACTATTCCCTGCTTCGAGTAAAACTCGAATATACTCGAACGAACACCCGAGCCAAAGCTTTCTTCCCCAAACTCGAAATTCAGATGCATGCAAACGTACTCGTGCACGTGCACACACACGCTGGACGACGACGAACTCCGACCTGGCCTTCGACAACTCGCCTTTCATCACGACATCACGATCGACCACTAGTTTCTCTTCGATTCGAACGAAAATCGAATTGAGCTATCTAACCCATTTCTTGGAAACAACATCACCAGAAAAGTATTCGCCTCTGATGATCCATGCCACGAGGAACCTCGCCATCTTCCCCATAGCTTCGCCTCCTCTACCATCACTCATCACACGCCTCGCGATTGCCTCTGGTCAAGTCACGAAATCGCGAAACTCGTTTAAACACTCACGACAAACACAGAGTACTAAACCCTATTCCAATGATCTCCGACTATCACGGTCAATGATAAATTACCATACCATTTTTCCGATGAACCCCATCATCCCCTCTACCTTCAAACCCAACCACGACTTCCAGTTCGACGTTGATCGATGGGAATCGACCAAAACAACCCAAACGTTCATCTCGACAATACTCAACCATTTCAAAACTAAAAATCGTGATTTACATACTAAAATTCGTGATTTCCCATCACGAATCCAACCATGCAATTTAATCTTAAAATTGAATCAATAAATTTTTACCCAAATTACAAATTTCACTGTATATTATAAAATTTCGAGACCAATTTTAAATATAATTTCCTCAGATGATTTTTAGTAGAGATATTGTATGGATTCAAACACTTTTTGTTTACAAATCATAAACTAACTATGATTCAATGATGAGATATTTGATTTTAAAAGTATTCAAACTCAGATAAAACAACAGGAACTATATCATAACTATACAGGCATTTTATCACACATATTCATACATGCATTCATTTTAATCCAAGCATTTCAGATAACAACATGATTTTCATTCACAACATCAAAATGAAACCAGGATTAAACTGTTTTTAAAATAGGTTTACTCACCTTTTTTATTGTTGAACAGAGAAATTATAACTGGAAGCTTTTCGAACTGCACTTGCTTTTGATTTCTTTTAAAACTGAAAACTTGTTTTGAAACTTTAAAAACAGGAAGGCTCTTGAAACTCCAGATTCACTTGCATGCACTTGGAATGGTGCCAGACTTGATTTTGAAACAAGAACATGGTTACAGGTCTTTTGATAAGTGTTGATTATAGACTTTGTTTACAGGCTTGAAGGAATATATGGTTTCAGGCATTTGAGAAGGGTTACAGGTTTGAAGAATAAATGGTTTCAGGTTGTAAATTTGTTTTGATTTTTGGTTTGAGATGATTTCAGTTTTTGTTTGAGAAGATGATTTCGGTTTGAACATTTTCTGGTTTGAGAATTTTTGTCTTTGCAAATGAAAAAGATAAGAAAAGAAAAAGAAGAGAGGAGGTGAAAGTTTATATAGTTAATTTAGATTTTATTAAAATTTAAAGAAAATAACATTAAAGGATGACACTTGTCTCTACCCTTATTTATCTTGTTAACACATGTATTTAACATGTTTAGAAATTTAACACTTGTCATTATTTAATTTTATTTGTTTTTAAAATTATTTAAAAGCCTTTATATGTATTTCCTAAATAGATAAATACATATCTTTTTAAATAAATGCTTTTCTATATTATAAATAAATAAAACCTTTAAAAGAAATACAATAAAACTCATTTATATCCTAATAAAATTATATACAATATTTTTAATTCATTTTTAAGTGTAAACATATCTTTTGTATTTATTTACTATTAAATAAACACTTTCTAAATTTATATGAATAAAATTCCTTTTAAAGAAAATATTGTAAAACAAATCTTATTTTAAATAAAAGCCTTGTTCATATATTTTATAACCAAATATATTAAAATATTTATCTTTAAAGATTCAAATCTAAATCTAGATTCAAATTCAAATTTGACTTTTAAAATCCAATTTAAAAATCAACTCAACATTTATATTTTTAAATAAACATATTATTAACTTTGAAATTGATATAAAACTACTCAAGACAATATATATATATATATTTAAACAATACTATTAAATATTGGAAATGATAAATCTATTTTAAAATCAAATTTATAAAATAACATAATTAAATAATTATCCTTATTATAATTCAATCTATATCATAATTAATACATCACATTATTATTATTTGGTTATTTATATTTGAAATAACAATATTATCAATTAAAATAATTTAAATTAAGAGATTATCACATTTTAAACTTCTCGAAATTCCGGGATATCACATTTGTTGTGGAGGCTAAAGATATTTGTCTTATTTTATTTGCTAGGCTGGTAGTAGTTTCCAGGTTAATAGCTTGCTTTCACTCCTCTTTTCAAAAACTTGTGCATATCATTTTCGGCTGATAGGTATATGAGATGGTTTGCATACTTTATTTTGTTATGTGTGTACATAGATTTTTATTTGCTATGCTTTTGTTTAATTACATATGCTTTGATTATTTTGTTTGTAAATATTTTATCACTTTATAATGTTATTAGATTTTATTTTGCCTTATCTCAATTGTTATAAGATGAGTAAACTCCTATATTTAACATGTTGTTAAATTTTATCTAATTTATTTACTTTATAGTTATCTTATATTTCTAACTTAAGTATTTATTTTACTTTTAAAACTTATTATTATCATTTATTATTATTAAACCATTTATTTAATATTAAATTTAACTCAAAAATTCAATAAATTATTAATTTAAATTAAATTAAATTTCGGGGTCGTTACAAACTTCCCCCCTTAAAAGAATTTCGTCCTCGAAATTCGCAGGCACGAAAACAAGGATAGAGATAGACAGATTCGATCTCCTATAATTCCTCGAACTTAAGATATGAATTCCAAACTTAAGTCGGAATATCACAAAATACATACCGATTTGTCCCTCTTCGAACTTTGGTATTCACAAGAAATTAGAATAGAATTTCAAAATTTGGTTTTTTAAACGAAATCGTTTTATCGATTTAATTCAGTTTTAGCCTTCATATTCCATTAATCAATTTAATTGAAATTAAAATTTCCAATTTTAAATTCATTAAGGTTTAAATCAAAAAGCTGATAAGAAATTGATGAAAATACGAAGTAAGGATTTTCTACGACGATTCGTAGAACCATCATCCCACCGAAACTTCTTCTTGTAGCTGATACGAAGAAATCAAAAAAATTTGGAAACGAATCAAAGAAAATTGATAGAAAGTTGTTTCCACTGTTGCAGGGTATTGACATTTATAGTCGTATTCCCAGTCCCCTATCTCGTCCTCTTCTTGCACTCATACTTACTATCAGTGGATAGCAAGAGAATTTACTGAGACGTTTAGACGGATATCTTAAGGATTACTCATTCTAGAGTTTACTTCACTCTATCTCTAATGAGCTACTTAACGTGTTATACTCCTGAGCTAAAGTTCAACCTTAGCTCTGATACCAAATGTAACGTCCCGGATTTTTCGTGCTCGAAAATCAACATCCATACTTTACATCGTATTCGAATGCCGTAGATTCGACCGTTCAAATCCGAGTCGCCGGACCTTATAACAACATTAAGTAAATAACACAGCGGAATAAATGAATAATACATTGACATACAATATCGGATACGATATCTGATACAACTGAGTGATACAATGAATATCAATATACATCAGAGATATGATACAACAAATAGCAGCGGAAAGAAAACGATAACATCAACAGCGGATAATCTCCATCTCCAAAGCAGCAATCCAGATATAGCTTGAACTCCCAATAACGATGCACAAAGATAAGCAAGTGCAGTCTGATCCAAAGACTGAACTAGCTCCAGATAATCTACTAAATCTGACTATCTGAAAAACCCAACTCTAGACTGCTCGTGTAGAAAATTTTGAGCACCCAGAGTTTAGGAAAGAAACAATAAACTCCGGATCAGTCATGGGACTGGTGTGAGCAACAAAAACAGTTTATCTTTAAAACAAATAGCAGAGAATTTTAAAGTCAATTCGAAATGCTTTTAGAAAATGAAACTACCATAAGACCTCCCGCCACACACACAATGCAAACGCAGAATTGGAGGAGATTTCTTCTTATGATAGTCAAAGATGCTTACTACGCAAAATCAAGTCATTTTGATATTATTATTAGTGCATAGTGTAGAAAACATTTCGAAAGTAGAATATTAATCTTAGCCAACATACGACCATTATCGTATGCCTACTATAGCTACCATCTAAACAGTGGGGCGCCACCATAAGTAAATGGCAGGTTCTACAACTAATACCGTACAAAGTTCGTATTGGAAGATGGATTTCCAACAAATGGTCAGGCTAAGGAACTTCCTATGCCACGAAGAAACACCTCTGGAATGACGTCCCGAGAACCTAACCGGATCTCTGCCAACACAAGGCCGGGTTACCTCTGCAAAAATAGGTAACTACTGACACGCGTATGCCATCCCCCGATCGTCACCGATCTTCCCGAGGATCCTCGATTTCCAACAACCACATAATAATAATAATGCAGTAACCACAGAGGTTAAGTATCTGGGCTCCATACCATGATACCACCTTTATCCAGAAGGAATGACATACACTAAGGGGCGCTACTCCCTAGAACCTTGCTGCATCCTTCCTGTTTTGACCATTTCCGGGGTGTGAGGTCCGACGAAGTCTCGTCCACAAAGCTACGCTTTGTCACAAAGCCATGCTTCGGGTCAAACAAATGATCAACCTATGATCACAAAGATATAAGATCAAACAAATGATCATATCGCAAATGATCAAACACTGATCATCACACAGCAACACTCAGCATGCCACATTACCAAATTGGGATATATCGCTGATAAATTTCAACTACATAACCTCTGAGCTCGTATGTCTCAGAGAAGGGTGTTAAGCTAAGAGAATAAATTCTCCGCCACCAACAGAAATGTATTTGAAAGAAATCGGCTTTATATCTCAAAGTGTAATGTCAGACACGTAACCATACAAGTCTGTTCCGGGATCGAACAAAACCGAAGGCACTTCTTACGAAGCCCTTGCAATTCCAGGTAATTTCCAATCACGTCCGGACTTCCCGTCACAAAAAGAGTGACATAAATCTCTATACCGGAGCAACTCAGTGCAGAGACATTCGACAGGTTGTCCTTTCATTTTCGAAAAATATCCGGTCTTCAACACCGGTCTTCAAATGCCATCCATATACGACGTATCACAAATTCGGAATGGGTTATATGACCCAAATGTCTTTTCCCGGCTAACCCGAATAGTGAGCGCAATATTTAAAAATATATGGATATTGGGATTTCAATTAAGTCACAACTTAAACCCAAACTTTCATTTTAAATGGTTAAACAAATTACCATTTTAATCTTTTAAACAAAAAGATTTACTTCACAAAGTTCACTAAATTTCACAAAGATTCATTCACAGATTTTCCAAATCGATTTCCATTTCAGTTTAATTAATTCATTAAATCTTTAAATCAAAGATTTAACTAATAGCTTTCAAAACAATTCCATTTCGAATGGGTTAAATAAATCATCATTTTAAATCTGTTAAAAATAAACAGATTTAATTCATAGCTTTCAAAAAGAATTCATTCATAACTTGGAAAAACATTTTTCAATTCAAACTTGAAATTCCTTTAACTAAATTGGAATTTCATTTCTTATCTGAAAGCTTTTATCATTTGAAAACAAACAGTTTCATTTCAGAAAATCTGATTTATTCATACGTGTTGAAATCCTTGGGTTAAATTTAAATTCTCGAAATCATGCTTTTAAAATGGTTTAACCCATATGTAACTAGTGTAACATCTTTAATCCTTAGTTTCAAATCACAGAATTCAATTTCAAATTTTGAATTCAAATTTAAGTCAAATTATTTAAATTCCCAAAACTCAATTTAAGTTATTCAAAATAACTTTTATCTTTGAAAATCCCATTTCAAAAGCTTTTCATTTTAAACCCCAAATATCTAATTTCAAAATCAATTGAAATTAAAATTTAAATTTCAAAAACATCAAATTTAAATTATCTGTGACTTAACCGATTTCCACGTGAAATCCATATTTGTGTGTGTAAAAGTGTGGTCCAGGGGTTTCACACATTAGTGCAACACAATGAATCATCACATATCAAAATACAGGATATAGTTGATAAACGATATAAACTATATCGCTTATCGTATAGATCACAGATATATATCACAGATAATAGATTACATCACAGATAATTTATCACAGATCACAATACAAGTCAAGGTGTATCACAAAGCATCATATATCGGAAAATATCAAACAATCAAGTCATCCAATAGAATCCAAACATCCATAAGTAGGATCAATTTATATTTGATTTTAATTAATCTATAGCAGATTAATTACTTATGAATAAACTACAAATCTTGGTTTATTACAAATCATTTTGATTTATTGACCCTTAATCTTTTATTAATTAACCTTTAAACCAATTACAAAATTAATTGACCCCTTAATTTATTTTACGAAGTAATTAACAATTTACAATTGATTGTCTCAATTAATTACTCTAATTATCTATCAAATTTTATCACATAAATTTGATTACTTAATAACTTCTAGTTAATTAACTTCATTAACTAATAACATTTCTTCAATTGTTTTCTTGAGAAATTATCTTAGATTAATTCATATTAAATCATTTCCAATTATAATTTAATCTAAATCATTAATTTACTATTAATCATTCTTTTATTAACTTAAGTAGTTAATTACCATTTATTAATCACTTAATCATTACTTAATTCAAACTCCAATTACAATTATGATTTAATTAATTGATTTAATTGTTCAGCTAAATTAACACTTAGAAGTCTCTTCAAATTTTGAAAATCAATTATAGTATTAACTACAAATTAAAGCAATTCCTTTGTATGATTGAATTTTAAATCAAATTCCCTTAAATTCAAATTATTTAAACTTATTTACATTATTTCAAATTTAAACTTCTTTCATTTCAAAACTGGAATTTAAACATTCCTTTGGACTCAGTTAAACCTGATTTCAATTTTTAAACCATCACAAAAAAAAACTATGCACTGGTTCCAGGTTACACTTGGAAACAAAACAACTCGTGCCCCCCCATATTTTACTTCGAGAAAAACTCATTCGCCTACGACCACTCTACGCATCCCCAAACACGGGTCGAACTCGATCCCCTGTGGCATTCGAACGAGACCAAAATGTACCTATGTCAAAAACTAGGTTTATAGAAAAGATCTCGTCGCCGTTGCCACCACGACGAACTACAACGCCATCCACTATTTTTCCCGGCCTCTCCGTTCACTACTCCATCATCACAAAGAACGCCACGCATTCCAGTCGACGTGATCACCGAAAAATCGACGAAAACACAATTTTGTTCTACCCAAAACTGCTCCTTAAATACTATCTTAAAAATGGTGATGTTTGTTTTAAAAATCATGTTACAGTGTAGAGATTCAATCTGTGATCCTGAAACAACAATTTAAAATGTTTGAATTTGCTCACTATTTAAGTTTTCCTGTTGTTTGTAAGGTTCCAGTGATATTTCTAAGTCGTTTAAATCCTGACTAAATTTATAAACTTAGTTTATGATGATACGAACATCTTTCGTTTGAATTTGAAGTTAAATCATCCACTAGAAAAAGAGTGATTGATTTTTGAAATCAACAGGCCTGAGTCTATGAACTAAGAACAGAGAAAATTTAAACAACAGCATAAATAACATGTTCCCAGCTTCCATATATATAGATGACTATATATGCACAAACACACACATATCTCGGATATATTTGCACAGTTTAAACATTTAATTCTTTTTTTTAAAGAAAATTGTTACTCACATGGTCAAAACAAAGAAGGCTAGAAAAACAAGGTTGCTCACCTGGAGTTGGAAGTAAAGAACTGAAAGCTTGAAACTGGAAAGAAATTTGATCACTGGAAGATGATTTCGATATCTTCAACTAAATGTTTGCTGAGATGATCTTAGGCTTCAAGTTGTATTTTATTTTGAAATTGCCTTAAACTTTCAAATTTTCTTTTCAGTTTTGATGGATGAACTGAAATGGTGAAGAGTTTAATATAAAAGAGAGAAGTTGATATATATAAGAATTGTACAGGTAATATTGTTTTTGTTTATAAAGCAGGGTATGGGGCGAGATGTTTGTATGTACTTAGGGATGGTATTATTATGACTTTATTTCGGCTGGTAGATGATTTGTTGTGGAGGCTAAAGATATTTGTCTTATTTTATTTGCTAGGCTGGTAGTAGTTTCCAGGTTAATAGCTTGCTTTCACTCCTCTTTTCAAAAACTTGTGCATATCATTTTCGGCTGATAGGTATATGAGATGGTTTGCATACTTTATTTTGTTATGTATGTACATAGATTTTTATTTGCTATGCTTTTGTTTAATTACATATGCTTTGATTATTTTGTTTGTAAATATTTTATCACTTTATAATGTTATTAGATTTTATTTTGCCTTATCTCAATTGTTATAAGATGAGTAAACTCCTATATTTAACATGTTGTTAAATTTTATCTAATTTATTTACTTTATAGTTATCTTATATTTCTAACTTAATTATTTATTTTACTTTTAAAACTTATTATTATCATTTATTATTATTAAACCATTTATTTAATATTAAATTTAACTCAAAAATTCAATAAATTATTAATTTAAATTAAATTAAATTTCGGGGTCGTTACAAAAAATGAGTTTTACTAATAAAAGAGGTTTTTAATTAATAAAGGAAGATTAATTAAAAAGTGGTTCAAAGTCATTTCTATGACTTGATCGTACTTTGTGTGTGTGAATCATACTTGTGTGATTATTTGCTTATGGAAAGTATATGGGACTTAGTTTCCCTTATATGATCATTCTCATTATTATTGAAATTGCCAAATATAATTTTGGAAATATCTAGAAGAAACATAGAAATTATATGATACAATTATCTTTGAGGATGCTATATTGTACGTATAAGCTCATTTTTCCCTTCTAGGACAAATGATAAGGAAATCCATCTGCTTAAACTGTTAGAAGGTGATCTCCGTCTTGTGTATTGTCTGTTTATTTCCCATAGAACCGTAGTTGAGTTTACTGAAAATCGATTGATTGGTTTTGGAGTGCTCGGTAAGTAGAGGAATATACTTATATGAGATGACATGAAACGTAATCACTCCAAAACCATATACGTATGATTTGGAAAAGGTTCGTTATTGGTTCGAGATGTTGGAATCTATGCGGAGATTCGAGATCTATTTGAGAGTTCGAACCCATGTAGAGGTTCATGATCTATTTTGAGATATGGGAATCCATGTGTTGGGATGTCAAACGTGACTTCACCATCGGAACCAGAGATATGAGGAGTAGCCTATGAGGTTTAGCTAACTTAAAGGGAGCATGCACTCCATTCTAGTGTTACTTACGGATATGCATGCATGAGTGATGTGACCTGGTGCCACGTGTTCGGGCGAGTACCATCTATGTTTTTATATGGTATATTTTATCTAGAGAAATATGATGCTCGGAAGGATATCTATGATCCTTGTGAAGGGGGACCGTTCTCGAAGTACCGAAGGAATGTCCGTGTAATCTACACAATTAGCGAACGCGTCTTAGCGGTTGTGATTGTATACCTATTATTGTTGTGATGTACACTCACATGCATCATAGCTACGTGATTATTTATATTTTACACCTTAGACATTATTATAATATAACTGGATTTTATAATAGAAATGATTTGGTTATTGTAAGGTAAAGACTCATTCGTGTTTATTTGCGGCGTGGTCTTATGAGATACCTTTATTTCTGAAAGATTTATAAATATAAAAATCCTTATGATTTGAGTTTCTCATGATGGTTTACAAAACTTATCTGGGTGTTATTTTCTTATAATGCTTGGGTTAGTCCATGTATATTTCTAGATTTAGCTGTCGTTCGTTGGAGCTTTTAGAGAGGAGCTGGATGATTTTCTACCGTATTTATTTTCCACTGCATTACTTGTTTGTATCTATCATCATTTGTGACGACATGCCGTTATAGCTGTCCAGGCTGATGATATGTTAGTTTACTATGATTGTTGTATGTATATCAAAGTTTTCTTTTGGTAAAGCACTTTTGAGATAATATATATTATCGTTCTGCATGTTAGATTCTAATATTGCATTCTTCTTCCTTGTTATGTTTCCTTTTCGTTTTCTTTTACTCTAACGTTCTGTCTTTCCAACACTTGGGTGCTCGACATGTGAATACCATTTATGTATTAGTGTCGACATTCAAGAGTCAAAGAGGTTGGCTGTTACATGTGGTATCAGAGCTGAAGGTTAAGCGAGAACCTTGGCTTTGGTGGGTGTAACTCATTAAGAGATAAAGTAATAGAACGCCTTATTATAAGTTGGGTTTATCATATATACGAGAGTGCGTATTTGTTATTGTTATAAAAATGTTTTTTATTGTATTGATTGGTTGGTCTGTTGAGTGGATTATGAATTCTTGATGTGTTGCTAACATTATTGATAGGGACCTCTAAACACTTAAACAAGACAAACCGACACAACATTGTTTTTGAAATTGGTAAATTAAATAATTATACCTAAGATTATATTTCATACATAAAAGAATAATTTTCAAAAACCGATATAGTTATTTATGATGTGTGTGTTTATTAGGAAATTATAATATTCAATTATTATCATTTGTTATTTGATTAATTGTGCTCGACCAGTTTATGAGCAGTTTTACCTTTTTACTGCATGTGTTGGGTAGATAGTGACTTATGAGAACATTGAAATGAACAACTTGTGAATTAAGTTTCACAGTTTGACTATAAGGCATTCAGTGATAATGTTGGGTTCAAATTTAATTTTAATAAAAGTTATTTATTATAGTCTTTGAGTAAGATAAGATATTTTATAAATAAATGGTTATAAATGATTTTATATAAGAAAGTGACCTTGTATAAATATGGTTTGTAAATATAGTTTATAAATAAGAAGGATTTAAACTAAGAATTTGAGAACTTAAATCCTAGCATTTTTAAATTGGTTTTCTAAGGTTTTGGAAAATAATATAGTATTATTTGAAAGTATATGTTTAAGAAATTGGTTTATGTAATTGATATTATGGTACTTAGTAATATTTATGAAATATTTGATAATGCTTTTAAAACGATTTTGGTTATGTGACGAACCGGATTTTTGACCCTCGAAAATCGACATAAATACGTCCACTGTATAGAATGCCGAGCAATCGAGTGTCAGAAATACTAGATCATTAGGGATTAAGAAGAAAAAGATAGAAGAAGAAATAGAAACAAAAATACAGATAATCTCACAATCGCAGCGGGACAAAATATAATATATAAAACAGATTTTTATACAAAAGAAATAGTAACTATTAATATACATACAATTATCAGAGTACAACTATTAATAATCAAACTGGACAGTTATAATAACTTTTCCTCACCAGTGCTGACTATACAGCCTACACACACAACGGAATAAAATCAAGTACGTGGAATACGCTTGAAATCCTTCAGTACGTCTACTGTGCTCCATAGCATCCTAACATGAATATGTAATACTCGGTCTGACCCGAGCATTATAATAAAATAACACCCGATTCAGTCTAGAAAACCAACGTGAGAAAACACACTCAACTTGAATTATTAAAGTTATCAAAATCCTTTGAAAAACAAAGGTATCTCTTAAGACCACGTCACACATAAACACGATTGGTTTTTACCTTACGGCAACCAAATTTTTTTATATTAAATCATCCGATATTATAATAGTGTCTACAGAAAGTAAATTAGAAAATAGTCGAAATGCTTGCATCTCATGTTTCAGCATAGTTGGGCACAATTAAAACCATACGGCGCTTATTGGAGAAGGTTTCCATACAATGACTGGACTACTAGGGTACCGCCCGTCACAGTACACCTCTAGAAAAATGTACCGAGGACCTCGTCGGGATCCCCTGCCAACACAAAACCGGCCTACCCCTAACCTGGATAGTACCGAATATGTTATCACCCTGGGTGTTCCCACCCTTAATCGAGTGCTCACTTTTCCATGCACAACCATATCCATAATTATAATATATTCCGAGGGTATTTAGAAAGGTGATAACATAACCTAATTGGGTGCAACCCACTTTGCCTTGCTGTATCTCCCATGTTTTAGTCACTCTCGGTTGATGAGGCTTGAGGCTACGTTTACCTTTAGAATAGCATTCATACTTGGAATGCTAACACTGCCTTCACGACAACGATGCAATGATAGCATTCATCCATACAAGTTGTTCTGGGTCTGAACAAACCGAATCACCGTCTTTACTATCTTCACGATATCCATTTGTAACGCTCAAATCGGATCGAAGTGGTTTTCGGATAATTAAATCCGATACTGGTCTCTTCGAAACGATGAATGAAATTGGCCAATATTTGATAGTCGGTTATTTAACTATCAATATAACATCCAAAAGTAGTCACTAGGCCCACATTATAAATCTTTCAAAATATTCATTTAAAAATATCTTTACAAAAATATATATTCATCTCTTTCAATGTCACGGACCGGATTTTCGACCTCCGAAAATCGACATCAATGCATCCACTGTATTACATGCCGAGCAATTGAATGCCGGAAATACCAGATCGTTAGGGTAAGAAGAAAGAGGTAGAAGAAGAAAATAAAAATAACAACACAGAATCCCACAATCACAGCGGAACAATATATAATAGATAACAACTGGTCTTTATACAAAAGAACTATAACTGTTTTTATACATTACATCATCAGAGTACAACACAAATCAATAGCACAAAACTGGACAGTTATAATAACTTGTCCTCACAAAATCCGAATATATAGCCTACAATACATGTAACGACCCGCCATTTTGGACCATTCGCATCCATTATAAGTGTATAGGTAGACACTCATGCCGGAGTTGAATTGCTCAAAATACCGCGTTGTTAATTTAAATTTGGCAAAACTGAACATATACAGTAAATAAATAATCAGAGATCACAGACACAGAGTAATAAGTGCAGCGGAAATAAAAGAGATAGTAGTTCATGAAGCTACTATATGAACATATAAAATACATCAGAGTTTACAACAGAAGAGTAATACGATACATCAGATACAAATCAGAATACATCACTGGAATCATCGAATACTGAAAGCAGAATAGATGGCTGGATCTTCAAGCAAAGCTCCAACTTCAAAGGTGAGTCTCGAATACTGGTACACTCAGTCTGACCCGAGCGTAAAGCAAAAACACAAGACACTCGAGTCAGGATTAACATTCTTATATTAATAAATCCAACTCAAGTGACATAGCAATTTGAAATACAAGTAACTCAAAGGATGTTTGGAATAACCATCCTTTAAGGATCCGTTAAACTATCTACTAGGTAGTAATGTACGCTAAGTAGATAAGGTCTATCAGTAATATAAAGATATCAAAATAGCGTTAAGTCATGGCCCATTCCACCCTTAACACATTTTTATTCCCAAAAGCATATACAAGACCGTAGTTTCTCCAAAACCGGATGTCACCAGAGGGCAATCCATATACTAAAGGTACAAATCAAAATCGTAGTGGTCGCGCATAAATGGAATACAAGTATGACAAGGCACATGAGGCTATACCCAAGGTAGTGATACTACCGTTCGCCTGATCCGGACTGGTGAGAACGCAACGCCGCAGCGCCCGCAACACCGTGAAACAACACTCCCAAAATCAAGGGTGCACCAATCGACAACAAGTATAAGTAGTTCGAAGAAGTGTGTCCACTTGAGGTATCAATCCTCCATTGGCCCGGCACAGCTCCTGTTTTAGTCATTTCCAATTTGACACAAGTGTCAAGGCTATCCATTATCGTTCTCTTTCTTCAATCATCACGAACATCATTCCAACCACTTCATTCTGGATCATCACTCCGCGCATAGTTATTAAAGTGGTTTTCGGTTTAGATAGAGAGTATATCCATAACCGAATTCCGGTCTCTTTAATAACTTCCGTAATTATTTCACCGATTGGTCGTTTGTATATTTCAAAAACCAAATCAATTACAATTTCAATCAGAGTTTATAAATCAACACTCATTTATCTCTCAAAACCAATTTCCAATAATTTACGTTTCAAAACTTCCAAATTATCATTTCAAAATCTTATAATTCAATTTCAATCTCTTTTAAAATCAATTCAAATATTGGTTCAAGTTCGCACAAAGTTTCATTTCGAAATCATTAGAATCAATTTAGTTTTAACATTCAAATCAATTTACATTCATTTATAGATTTCATTCAATATCGTTAAGTTACTTTATCATTCAAAACAATTTCTATTAAATTTCCAATTCATTAAATCCGTTATTTAAATTCAACTTCCTTATTTCAAAACTTACAATTTGAATTAAATTAAATTCATCAAATCAAATCCTTTAATTTTCAAGTCTTACATTAATTTCAATAAATCACATTATATTTCTTGTTAAAGAAATTCAATTTCACTTATTTACTTACTTAAATAATTTCCAAAACTTAGTTAATAAAGAAACTCAATTTCAATTATTTACGAAGTAAAATCCACTTATTCAAAAGTTCAAAATTTTCTTATTAAAGAATTTCAAGTCAATTTAATCATTAAATAATTCAATCTTATTTAATTATTGAATCATTCAAACTTAATTATTAAATAATTTCAAGGTTTAATAATTTCAAACTTAATTATAATTTCAAACCTAATTATTAAATCATTTCAAAGTTTAATAATTTCAAAATTAATTCAATAATTTCTCAAATTAAACAACATTCTTCCATCAATTACATTGTTAATATTTTATTTCATATTTTTAAATATTAACATTTTCTTTCATAAAAATTCCAATTTCAACTTAATTTCAAAACAATATTATTTATTCAAATAAAATCTTCGTTTATTTTTAAATCAAATTATTGACCAATCGGGTTTTATTTAATTTTCTATATCCAAGGTCAAAGTTCAATTTGGGTATTTATCATTTCAACCTGATTCCAATTTAATTCAAAATCAAAACATAACAAAGGGAACTTGCAGTGCGATAACTGGGATGGTGTCAAAGTAAATAAACAAGCAATAACAACAATCAATAACAATCCAATAATCAATTCAAATAATCCCGAAATAACCGTATTAACTCGTATTGTTATTTGTACGAATTAATATAATTATTTCTAGAATCTACACTATCATTTCATGTAGATTAAAGATTATTACATTACGATTTTCACTTGTCACCTATTACAATTTCATACATCATCAATTTAACAACATACATTCAGTGGTTCACAATGTAATTAAACAAATCCTACGTATCGATAAATTTAACAGTTAAAGGGGTCATATTATACAAATGTCATTTAATCAAATTTAACACATATATCAAATCTAACTATCCTACGTCAATTTCAATTTCAAATTATTTATCACTTACATCATTAACAATTTAACGTCCAATATAAACATCAAACAATCAATCAATTATCAGCCAAACTGTATTATCATCGCATAAATAATTAACAGATAATGGTGTCAGATGTCACAGGTGAACTGATACAGGCAATAGCATATATAACAGTGTAATTAACTAACAACAGCATATTTCAATTATCGTTTCAATTGAAATCAAATTTAATAAATAAAAGAACGTTAATCGTGAGTGATTGCTCACCTTTTGAGCTTAGATCGATTTGACAAAGCCCTGAGCTACGAATTTGAAAGCGACTCTGGATGGACATGATTCGACGGAGAGAACAGGCACGACGGACAAAGCTGATAATAGGGATCGATAAAACGAATCAGAACCCAATTGATAAGGATAGATGGTATAAATAAACTTATGTGTATAACTATATATAACTATTTTATGCATAAAACATTCTAAAATACATAGCATTTAAATTGAATATATATATATACCTTTTAAAATCATTGTTTAAATCACAACACATAAATAAATCAAATAAAATTATAAAGTCAATACCTTCTTGAAACCAATATATATATTAATTATAGAAGAAAACTACAACAAAGCTTTATAACTCTTACATACAAATGTATATATATATATAACTAGCTGAAACCTATATATCTATACTTACCTATAAAACTGATTGTATAAAATTTTACTTAAAAAGAACAAAACAGAAATCAAAGGTACAAGATATACATAATACCACTTAATATAAATGTTCATATAGACTTATCCCTTATACAATCTTATAAAATTATGTATAAATTTTATATATATATATATATATATACTAAATTCATATAAACAAAATATATGTAATATGCACGCATGAACGAAATAAATGAACCTAGGCTTGTATCTAAATATGCAGACTATGTCCGTATATGAGAAATGAATGAACGCAGGAAAAATATGCGAAACAGTCTATAGGTAAAATATGTACATACTTTCTATTTTAATTTATTTATATTTATATTTTTATGTACTTTTACAAATGTCTGTTAAATACAAAAGTCGGTAGTATAAACTTAAATATTACAAATCTCTTTTAATACAACAAATTTCATAAACTATATATATAAAGTATATATCTTCTCTGGACACAGGAATGATAACACACGCCATGCATAGATAAAACATAATTCTTTCAAAACATTCAACTAAACATTTGAATATGGTATATAACTAGAACTTTACAGCAACTATAAAACTAACTTTACAGCCAATATACGTATATAATATCTTATATGACTAACTTTACAACTATATATATACGCAACAAACATATACTTTTAGTAAATCTAAGTTTTTGAACTTACCGATTTTACACTTCTATTTTAACAAATATATATAAACCTTTACAATATAACACTTAAACACCCATTCAAACACAGTTGGATTTATATATGTAAACAGAACATATTATAAAGTAACAGGCAAACCTTATAATAAAATATACCCTACCTACACACGGCTAATAATATATATACAAACGAATCGTTGCCAGTAATATTTTCGCAAATTATATATAAAACTAACAAAAAAAACTTACTATAGATGAAATGTATTATATATATAGGTATAACATTTAACTATATAAATACTAAAATATAAGACTTACAGATATATGAACGCAGGGAGTCTGGCTTTCAAGGTGGTGCATGCTGTGGGAGGAGAAAGAACAGGAGAAGTGGCGGAGGTCTTAGAGGGTCGGGAAAGATGGGTAGCTGTAGGCGGTACCATAGGAAGGAGAGGAAGGACGCGAAGAGTAGGAGGAGAATGGGTTGAGGCTTGCGCTGCTATTCCATGGCTTCGGATGGAGGGGGATGTGCACGAGACGGTTGGCTTCGGAGCTGGAGATGGGAAGGGGAGTAAGGTCGGAGGAAGGATGTTAGAAGCGGTTTCATGGAGGGTGGAGGAAAGGAATAGCATGGCTTCGGCCGATGGGTAGGTGAACGTGAGGGAGGGAAAGGAAAAAAAAGAGTAGAAAAAAAATATGGAGGCTGAATATAAGGGGAGGAAGAGAACAAAGCACGAGAAAAAAAAAAAAATAATGGAGAAAATGGGTGGATCAGGAGGAAGGAAAAATAAAAGGAGGAGGAGGAAGGCAGTAAATGAACAGTCTATTCTAACAAAGGAATATAGAGATATTATTTTTCCCAGGCTTCAAAAATGAACGGACCAAAAATCAAAAAAAAAAAAAAACGAAAGTCATCAATTGAACAGCTGGTAGCCAATACGTTGAATTCAAAAATAATTAAAGTTAGGTGTTGCTTGGGTTACACGGTTGACATTTGAAAAGACAAGAAAACAAAAGGGTTCAAAGATGGTACCGATACGGTCAGACGTTTATAGATTCCACCGCGTACCGGACTTCAAAATATAGAATTGAATATACTGCAGAGATCAGCACGACGAGATGATCAAAACGGTATATAGATATCAGTGGTATGATCGAATTATAAAAATTCGAAATTTCTAAGAGCGGAAAATGCAAGAAAAACGCTGAAAAATAAGATCGACGGAGCCAAAGATGTCCGAGTTTGGAAGAACGACAAACTGATGTCTTGCTCAGAAGATGGTTTAGAATTTTTCTATGTAAAAATATTTAGGTTTCGGAAACATTTTATTTTCAACGCTTTTTAACTGTTTAAATTGAAGTGAATTTACGCGCGAAATAAACTTTCATATTTTCGGACGAAAATTTACCAGTTGCTATGTTTAACTAGAAGTATTCCAAATATTAAATTTTTATTTCAAAATTTTATCGTTTAAAATTTCACAAAATTTCAACTAATTACGTTATTAAAACGGTTGAAATTTACGGGTCGTTACACTCTCCCCCACTCAAAACTTTTCGTCCCCGAAAAGGAACGAGGTAGGAGAATAGAAACAACCAGAGAGAAAAACAGATTTTGAAATACAAAATAACAATTAATTTAAACCATATAAATTCAAATTTAAATTAATTGATATTCAATAATTGATTTAATCCATTTGATTTCACTAAAATCAATCTCACTATTTCTAAATTCGTTATCTTATTATCCAATTATCTTAAATTTAAAATTTCTAACCATAAATTTGAATAGTCCTTTATTATAATCATTTTTTTATTTTTAACAGATTAAATTCTTTAATTCCAAATTATTATAAATTTTATTTCACTTAATATATCTCATCACATATATTTAACCCATATAAATTAATTTAAACCATAAAAGTTCCGATTTAAAATTAATTTATATTTACCAATTGCTTTTAAATTCAAGGTATTTCATAAATTGATCAAATTTCAATTTATTAATTCTTTCAAAACAAATTTATTAATTCTTTCAAAAATAAATTTATTTCATTATTAACTGAATTTACTTATTATCTTATCTAGCCCTATTAACATCTTTATAATCAAAATTTAGTGTATAACATTTATTATAAACACTCAAATTTTATTTATAAATTCAATATTATCCTACATATTATCCAATTACATATTCAACTTCTGAATGATTTAGGTAAGTTGTATTAGAATGCAGTTGAACAATCTACAACAAAAATTTTCCAAATTCAATTATTCAAGTTTAAATATTTATTCCAAATTTGGTTTTACTTATAATTAAAATTATCCTTTAACAAAATTTAAGAACTAGATTTTCCGATTAACTTTAAACAATTTAGAGATATGTATAATATATTTATATCAAATCAAATTAAATTTTAAAATAAGAAACCCATATATATATATAAATCAAATTATACTGAAGAAATTTAAATCAAAATATTTTTCAAAACAAAACCGTATCAAGGCTACAGAATATTATCTCCACTTCGAAACTCGAAAATGAATGTCGATGATGCGGCCGCCATCACCGAAATTATTTTCCAGCGACAAAGAGAAGAGCACTGATTTCAACATTTTAAAATTCTTTGAAAACGATTCCTATTCGAAAATACTTTCTATACTATATACTTTAAAAATTTTAAAAACCAAAGTTCGAAATCACCGGAAACTCAATTCTCAAATTTCTGAATTAAATTCATTTCAAATTCGAAATCAATTTATAACCAAGTTTATGAATTCATTTATTTATATTATGCAATAGTCAATGGTTTACAAAACAATAAATGAAAATCAAATATTATTATTTCAGACAACAAATTCATTGACAATTTAATTTCAGAAAACTTATTTTTATATATAATATAATAATCCAAAACTATTTTGTTTACCAAATTTGAAAACAACATTGTGTCAGTTTGTTCTGTTCAAGTGTTTTGGAAATTCTATCGATAGCGTTGATCAGACGAATCGATCGAAAACCCAAATCAACATCAACAACTCAAACAACACAGCATATATTAAAACATTTTTAATATTAATTTACAAATACACTTCTTTGCTCGACGATACAAGAATGAATTTTCAAAATAAGGATAGGAATTCAATTTTGATAGAAATCAAATCAAAGAGAATTTTGATTCGAAAATAAGTTTGAAACAGAAGATAAGATAATTCAATTACCACAATCGGGAGATGGATGAGTTTATTTAATTCACGGGCTACCTTAACCGGGTCGTCCGTAACTTCAAGAATAAGATCGTTGTAGAATTTTGAGGCAAATCGACATTCGATCTCAAGAAATATAATTCAGGTATAGCAGGAAATAGATAGCATCGTAAACCGAGGATACAGAAATCTCCGGTAAATCGATGTCTATTATAAAGGAGTTTACTCCTTTACGAATCATTCTAAGATTGGCGAGACCGCCGATTCATTATAAAGATCATTCAAGGCGGAGTTATGTGATGCTCTAGAATTGAAAGGAGACGAATAATGAGGGACACGAATGAAATTTGGAACCGTAGGGAACGTTCCAAAATTCAAGGAATCGAGTCAAAAGGAAGAGATTGGAACTCGAATGAGAGTGATTCTGTAAATACATTTACCCTATATGTTGAGTTTTGCCTAGAGCACCAGAGCTCTGATACCAACTGTAACGACCCGCCATTTTGGACCATTCGCATCCATTATAAGTGTATAGGTACACACTCATGCCGGAGTTGAATTGCTCAAAATACCGCGTTGTTAATTTAAATTTGGCAAAACTGAACATATACAGTAAATAAATAATCAGAGATCACAGACACAGAGTAATAAGTGCAGCGGAAATAAAAGAGATAGTAGTTCATGAAGCTACTATATGAACATATAAAATACATCAGAGTTTACAACAGAAGAGTAATACGATACATCAGATACAAATCAGAATACATCACTGGAATCATCGAATACTGAAAGCAGAATAGATGGCTGGATCTTCAAGCAAAGCTCCAACTTCAAAGGTGAGTCTCGAATACTGGTACACTCAGTCTGACCCGAGCGTAAAGCAAAAACACAAGACACTCGAGTCAGGATTAACATTCTTATATTAATAAATCCAACTCAAGTGAAATAGCAATTTGAAATACAAGTAACTCAAAGGATGTTTGGAATAACCATCCTTTAAGGATCCGTTAAACTATCTACTAGGTAGTAATGTACGCTAAGTAGATAAGGTCTATCAGTAATATAAAGATATCAAAATAGCGTTAAGTCATGGCCCATTCCACCCTTAACACATTTTTATTCCCAAAAACATATACAAGACCGTAGTTTCCCCAAAACCGGAAGTCACCAGAGGGCAATCCATATACTAAAGGTACAAATCAAAATCGTAGTGGTCGCGCATAAATGGAATACAAGTATGACAAGGCACATGAGGCTATACCGTGATACTACCGTTCGCCTGATCCGGACTGGTGAAAACGCAACGCCGCAGCGCCCGCAACACCGTGAAACAACACTCCCAAAATCAAGGGTGCACCAATCGACAACAAGTATAAGTAGTTCGAAGAAGTGTGTCCACTTGAGGTATCAATCCTCCATTGGCCCGGCACAGCTCCTGTTTTAGTCATTTCCAATTTGACACAAGTGTCAAGGCTATCCATTATCGTTCTCTTTCTTCAATCATCACGAACATCATTCCAACCACTTCATTCTGGATCATCACTCCGCGCATAGTTATTAAAGTGGTTTTCGGTTTAGATAGGGAGTATATCCATAACCGAATTCCGGTCTCTTTAATAACTTCCGTAATTATTTCACCGATTGGTCGTTTGTATATTTCAAAAACCAAATCAATTACAATTTCAATCAGAGTTTATAAATCAACACTCATTTGTCTCTCAAAACCAATTTCCAATAATTTACGTTTCAAAACTTCCAAATTATCATTTCAAAATCTTATAATTCAATTTCAATCTCTTTTAAAATCAATTCAAATATTGGTTCAAGTTCGCACAAAGTTTCATTTCGAAATCATTAGAATCAATTTAGTTTTAACATTCAAATCAATTTACATTCATTTATAGATTTCATTCAATATCGTTAAGTTACTTTATCATTCAAAACAATTTCTATTAAATTTCCAATTCATTAAATCCGTTATTTAAATTCAACTTCCTTATTTCAAAACTTACAATTTGAATTAAATTAAATTCATCAAATCAAATCCTTTAATTTTCAAGTCTTACATTAATTTCAATAAATCACATTATATTTCTTGTTAAAGAAATTCAATTTCACTTATTTACTTACTTAAATAATTTCCAAAACTTAGTTAACAAAAGAAACTCAATTTCAATTATTTACGAAGTAAAATCCACTTATTCAAAAGTTCAAATTTTTCTTATTAAAGAATTTCAAGTCAATTTAATCATTAAATAATTCAATCTTATTTAATTATTGAATCATTCAAACTTAATTATTAAATAATTTCAAGGTTTAATAATTTCAAACTTAATTATAATTTCAAACCTAATTATTAAATCATTTCAAAGTTTAATAATTTCAAAATTAATTCAATAATTTCTCAAATTAAACAACATTCTTCCATCAATTACATTGTTAATATTTTATTTCATATTTTTAAATATTAACATTTTCTTTCATAAAAATTCCAATTTCAACTTCATTTCAAAACAATATTATTTATTCAAATAAAATCTTCGTTTATTTTTAAATCAAATTATTGACCAATCGGGTTTTATTTAATTTTCTATATCCAAGGTCAAAGTTCAATTTGGGTATTTATCATTTCAACCCGATTCCAATTTAATTCAAAATCAAAACATAACAAAGGGAACTTGCAGTGCGATAACTGGGATGGTGTCAAAGTAAATAAACAAGCAATAACAACAATCAATAACAATCCAATAATCAATTCAAATAATCCCGAAATAACCGTATTAACTCGTATTGTTATTTGTACGAATTAATATAATTATTTCTAGAATCTACACTATCATTTCATGTAGATTATAGATTATTACATTACGATTTTTCACTTGTCACCTATTACAATTTCATACATCATCAATTTAACAACATACATTCAGTGGTTCACAATGTAATTAAACAAATCCTACGTATCGATAAATTTAACAGTTAAAGGGGTCATATTATACAAATGTCATTTAATCAAATTTAACACATATATCAAATCTAACTATCCTACGTCAATTTCAATTTCAAATTATTTATCACTTACATCATTAACAATTTAACGTCCAATATAAACATCAAACAATCAATCAATTATCAACCAAACTGTATTATCATCGCATAAATAATTAACAGATAATGGTGTCAGATGTCACAGGTGAACTGATACAGGCAATAGCATATATAACAGTGTAATTAACTAACAGCAGCATATTTCAATTATCGTTTCAATTGAAATCAAATTTAATAAATAAAAGAACGTTAATCGTGAGTGATTGCTCACCTTTCGAGGTTAGATCGATTTGACAAAGCCTTGAGCTACGAATTTGAAAGCGACTCTGGATGGACATGATTCGACGGAGAGAACAGGCATGACGGACAAATTTGATAATAGGGATCGATAAAACGAATCAGAACCCAATTGATAAGGATAGATGGTATAAATAAACTTATGTGTATAACTATATATAACTATTTTATGCATAAAACATTCTAAAATACATAGCATTTAAATTGAATATATATATATACCTTTTAAAATCATTGTTTAAATCACAACACATAAATAAATCAAATAAAATTATAAAGTCAATACCTTCTTGAAACCAATATATATATTAATTATAGAAGAAAACTACAACAAAGCTTTATAACTCGTACATACAAATGTATATATATATATAACTAGCTGAAACCTATATATCTATACTTACCTATAAAACTGATTGTATAAAATTTTACTTAAAAAGAACAAAACAGAAATCAAAGGTACAAGATATACATAATACCACTTAATATAAATGTTCATATAGACTTATCCCTTATACAATCTTATAAAATTATGTATAAATTATATATATATATATATACTAAATTCATATAAACAAAATATATGTAATATGCACGCATGAACGAAATAAATGAACCTAGGTTTGTATCTAAATATGCAGACTATGTCCGTATATGAGAAATGAATGAACGCAGGAAAAATATGCGAAACAGTCTATAGGTAAAATATGTACATACTTTCTATTTTAATTTATTTATATTTATATTTTTATGTACTTTTACAAATGTCTGTTAAATACAAAAGTCGGTAGTATAAACTTAAATATTACAAATCTCTTTTAATACAACAGATTTCATAAACTATATATATAAAGTATATATCTTCTCTGGACACAGGAATGATAACACACGCCATGCATAGATAAAACATAATTCTTTCAAAACATTCAACTAAACATTTGAATATGGTATATAACTAGAACTTTACAGCAACTATAAAACTAACTTTACAGCCAATATACGTATATAATATCTTATATGACTAACTTTACAACTATATATATACGCAACAAACATATACTTTTAGTAAATCTAAGTTTTTGAACTTACCGATTTTACACTTCTATTTTAACAAATATATATAAACCTTTACAATATAACACTTAAACACCCATTCAAACACAGTTGGATTTATATATGTAAACAGAACATATTATAAAGTAACAGGCAAACCTTATAATAAAATATACCCTACCTACACACGGCTAATAATATATATACAAACGAATCGTTGCCAGTAATATTTTCGCAAATTATATATAAAACTAACAAAAAAAACTTACTATAGATGAAATGTATTATATATATATAGGTATAACATTTAACTATATAAATACTAAAATATAAGACTTACAGATATATGAACGCAGGGAGTCTGGCTTTCAAGGTGGTGCATGCTGTGGGAGGAGAAAGAACAGGAGAAGTGGCGGAGGTCTTAGAGGGTCGGGAAAGATGGGTAGCTGTAGGCGGTACCATAGGAAGGAGAGGAAGGACGCGAAGAGTAGGAGGAGAATGGGTTGAGGCTTGCGCTGCTATTCCATGGCTTCGGATGGAGGGGGATGTGCACGAGACGGTTGGCTTCGGAGCTGGAGATGGGAAGGGGAGTAAGGTCGGAGGAAGGATGTTAGAAGCGGTTTCATGGAGGGTGGAGGAAAGGAATAGCATGGCTTCGGCCGTTGGGTAGGTGAACGTGAGGGAGGGAAAGGAAAAAAAAAGAGTAGAAAAAAAATATGGAGGCTGAATATAATGGGAGGAAGAGAACAAAGCACGAGAAGAAAAAAAATAATAATGAAGAAAATGGGTGGATCAGGAGGAAGGAAAAATAAAAGGAGGAGGAGGAAGGCAGTAAATGAACAGTCTATTCTAACAAAGGAATATAGAGATATTATTTTTCCCAGGCTTCAACAATGAACGGACCAAAAATCAAAAAAAAAAAAAATGAAAGTCATCAATTGAACAGCTGGTAGCCAATACGTTGAATTCAAAAATAATTAAAGTTAGGTGTTGCTTGGGTTACACGGTTGACATTTGAAAAGACAAGAAAACAAAAGGGTTCAAAGATGGTACCGATACGGTCAGACGTTTATAGATTCCACCGCGTACCGGACTTCAAAATATAGAATTGAATATACTGCAGAGATCAGCACGACGAGATGATCAAAACGGTATATAGATATCAGTGGTATGATCGAATTATAAAAATTCGAAATTTCTAATAGCGGAAAATGCAAGAAAAACGCTGAAAAATAAGATCGACGGAGCCAAAGATGTCCGAGTTTGGAAGAACGACAAACTGATGTCTTGCTCAGAAGATGGTTTAGAATTTTTCTATGTAAAAATATTTAGGTTTCGGAAACATTTTATTTTCAACGCTTTTTAACTGTTTAAATTGAAGTGAATTTACGCGCGAAATAAACTTTCATATTTTCGGACGAAAATTTACCAGTTGCTATGTTTAACTAGACGTATTCCAAATATTAAATTTTTATTTCAAAATTTTATCGTTTAAAATTTCACAAAATTTCAACTAATTACGTTATTAAAACGGTTGAAATTTACGGGTCGTTACAATACGCAGCGGAATACAAATCAGATACGAAAAATACGTCTTTGCCATCCAGCTCATTTCCTGAGCTCCATAGCATCATATCCTAAATTTATAATACTCGGTCTGACCCGAGCATTATAATAAAATAACACCCGAGTTAGTCTGGAAAACCAACGTGAGAAAACACACTCGATTTGAATTATTATTGTTCAAAATCCTTTGAAAATCAAAGGTATCTCGTAAGACCACGTCACACATAAACACGATGGGTTTTTACCTTATGGTAACCAAATTTTTTTATATTAAATCATCTGATATTATAATAGTGTTTACAGAAAGTAAATTAGAAAATAGCTAAAATGCTTGCATCTCACATTTCAGCATAGTTGGGCACAATCAAAACCGTACGGCACTTATTGGAGAATGATTTCCATACAATGACAGGGCTACTGGGGTACCGCCCATCATAGTACACCTCTAGAAAATTGTACCGAGGATCTCGTCGGGATCCCTTGCCAACACAAGACCGGCCTACGCCTAACCTGGATAGTACCGAATATGTTATCACCCCGTGTGTTCCCACCCTTAATCGAGCGCTCACTTTCCATGCACAACCATATTCATAATTATAATATATTCTGAGGTTATCTAGAAAGGTGATAACATAACCTAATTGGGTGCGACCCACTTAGCCTTGCCGCATCTCCCCTGTTTTAGTCATTTCCGGTTGATGAGGCTTGACGCTACGTTTACCTTTAGAATAGCATTTATACTTGGAATGCTAGCACTGCCTTCCCGACAATGATGCAATGATAACATTCATCCATACAAGTTGTTTTGGGTCTGAACAAATCGAATCACCGTCTTTACTATCATCACGAAATCCATTCGTAACGCTCAAATCAGATCGAAGTGGTTTTCGGATAATTAAATCCGATCTCGATCTCTTCGAAACGATCAACAAAAGTGGCCAATATTTGATAGTCGGTTATTTAACTATCAATATAACATCCATAAGTAGTCACTAGGCCCACATTATAAATCTCTCAAAATATTCATTTAAAAATATCTTTACAAAAATATATATTCTTCTCTTTCAATATTTCAATATTCGAAAACAATTTCAAATATTTATATCCATAACAGGATAATTTTAAACCATCTCAATACTTATAAATATTTTCTTCCAATTCCATTTATAATTCAACACTTTGAAATTATTTCTATAATAATAATCTCGCAGTTAAAATATTTCAAATCCATCCAGTCTAATACTTAGAAAATATCTTTAAGTATAACTTCCCAAAATCATTTATTTTTCAATACTTAGGAAATATTTTATTTATTTCCTATTTGCTCAAATCCTTTACAATTCACCTATAAATTCTTTATCTCACTTTTAACAAATTCTATAAGTTCCGGAATCCATTAATTAATTTCCTTTAAAATCGATTACACTAGTCTATAATTCCCACCACCCATTTCTAACTTCCTTTATGGATTCTAATTCATTTTTTGAAGTTCTCTTATTTCAATGATTAGGAAATTTTCCTTAAATTTTTCCAGAATTCCACTATAAAATTTCTCTTTTAAAAATCATAAGCATTTAACACACTCCATTTACGAATCTCGAGAGCATTTATAAACCAATTCCAATCACTTCCCAAATCTCAAAATATATAAAATACATATTTTTAAAGAATAGTAATTAATTTCAAAACTTGTTTAAGTAATTTATTTAAAAATCAAAACATTTTAAATAAAACATCAAAACTCATTTCTAACTCATTTTAATATAAACTAATCGGTTTACTAAACTGAATATAAAATTTTGAATTTTATTTCAATTAATATTCGGTATTTGAAAAATGCACTTTTGAAATATTCCAATAATAACTAGCTTTTAATTATATAGTTTAATAAATAAAATTTCCTTTTAAAACAAAACTTAGTTTCTTAATAATTTTTTATAAAGAAAATACCAATAACCAATTTAACTTATAAATCCCCCTTGATTCACAACACATCAATTCCATTCTGATACCCTAACCATTTTCACTTTTCAAAATAGAATCCACTATTTTTCCCAAAACCTATTTTCATATCTCAATATGAATTCACACCGTGGAATTTTATTCCAATTTATCAATTGGTATCCTTTTTCCTTATTTATAAACATCGTATATAAATTTATAAACTCCTTTGAGTTTTTCACTTATTTATAAAACTAATCCCATTTATAAAATCTCATTTTATAAATCCATTTCTTAGTAGATTCCATTTATATCACAAATCTATGTAAAATATCGTTTTCAACTTCTTTTCCTATTTTTCAGAAAATATCATTTAAAAATTCTTCATTTAAAAATCCTCTATATAAATATTTTTAAAGTCTTTATTTTAAGTGTTTTACAAATAGATAAGTACAACCCCAATATCAAATCATTTATTTTATCCAAATCAACTTCCTTCAGAATAATCCAAATTTCGATATAAATATTTTTATATTCAAAATCTCCTTTTAAATTCCTTCAAATTCTAAAATAATATTTATGGTATTAAAATACCAAAATTCAGGCCAGTGCTACTATAGCATCAAATAATTCACATCACAACAATAATCTATAACAGATTATTCTAACACTTCTTATATTAGTATACATAAAAACAATCAATATAAATTTGACGAATCCAACTACTAATTAATCATGAACCTCTACATAGGGTCTCATCCGCTCCAACCAGCGGGAAATATATCCAACTACTAATATATATACTACTATATATATAATATAACATCCAACCAATAATAATAATCATCAATTCATCCAATCAATCAATAAATGATTTTTAATATTTCAAATTAAAAACTAGCAATCCAAATGAGTGAGATTTACTCACCTGGATTTTTAATTTTTCTAAAATCACAGCTGGCTCTTGAAAAATCCCAAACCTACTTTGTTTCGTAATCTACGTCATTACGAATCCAATGCCACCTATTTCATAATTTTTCGACCTTGTATGAGCTGTATACGAATAATTAAACATTTGAATTTATAATTTAATTAAACCACTAATAAAATCCACTAATTACCTATTCACAGTAAAACTTTCTTCCTTAACGAACGCCTAGCCACTGCTCACGACAAGCTGCTGCCTTCCCCACTGCTCGTGCTCACCTCCCAATTTCGAAAACCTTAAACTGCTCGGCTTCGACACGCAGTAATAGCCGCCTCGACCTTCCACTTGCCACGACTTGTCCACCGTAACCCAGTCCATCGCGACTTCACCTTGCCAGCACCACCATCATCCACTCGCGTGCAATCCATCACCCTAAACCCTAAACGCACATCGACGCCGAGCCCTAAGCCACGGCCCCTCAAAACTCGTGTCGCGCCTTTCCCCGGACATCGCGATTTCCATCTCAAGCATCCCTTTCTTTTTTTATTGTCGAACAAATTCAATTTCACTTTTTTTTACATAAACGAATCGTTTCAAGGAAGAGAAATAAAGGAATGCGGTTTTAATGAAGGAGCATAGGCCGGCTAAATAAGATAATAGGGTGGCTGTATTGGGTTTGACTTTAGGATTTTTAAAAATTAATAAAATTAAAAATATCTCGTTTAATAGAACTTAAAATCCCAAACTTCTATTGAGGTGTGCCGCCTGGCGTTCCTAATGTTATACAGCTATTCCGAATGCAATGGAAGAAGTTTCGAGGCCTAATTCGATCGTATGGAGAAGATAGCTTTTTAAATCGACTATTTATGTTAAATTTAATTAAATTATTTCTAGGCGTTTCTGTTCTGTACAATCAAACGGTAAATCCAAACGCTATGAAATTTGAAATCCGATAATAATACACCATTATAGATCCAATGGAACTAGGTTCGTCGAATTCCAAGACTGTGCCCCGAATCGCTATTTAACGTATCGATTAAATTGAAAATTTCCAAAAATTAACGAAATTGCATGGAATTCCAGTTTTAATATCTTACTAACTTAATTAAAATCCCAAATCCAATTCTAATTTAAAAGAAGATGTCTCTTCTCTTTTCTTTTCTGTGTAAAACTTCGGTCGTTCTTTCTTTGTTTCTCTTCAATAATTAGGGCTTTGTGAAATTTGAATCGCCGATTCAAAAATTGATCGATTGAGCGATGAATTCACTTCGGCTTTGCTTCATCAATTGATCCTGGCTTCGATTAATATATGGCGGCGTCAAGTTGCATCGAGCTTGAATGCTATGCTTTGGTACATGATTTTCTTGTTCGATTTTGAATTTGCTCGACTTCGATTCGAGTTATAGATTTGTTCGTTATTTAGCTAGCTCTGGATTTGCTTGAACTCGAATGAGATAATTGCCGAAGATGAATAGGGTTTATATAGGGAACGAAGCCCTTAATTTTCGTTCGTATTTTCGATTTGAATTCTTCAACTAATTTTGTTTGGCTGTTCGATGATGATGATTGCACTAACTTGTTCAATAGTTGAATATTTTTCTGATTTTGTGATAATTGATTGGTTCCATCTCGTACGTATAATCCTTTGATTTTGACATTTGAATTTGCTGGCTTTTTCCATCGTATACGAATTAATCCATGAATTCGAATTTCTCCGTTCTTTTTTTATTTGACTTTGGCATTTAAAATTGTGATAAACTTTTGTTCATTTTGAAATTCACTGCAACGTTGTTTGAACTGTGACTTGCAACTATGATTGCTGTAACCGTATAAACATGTATATACTTACTTATATGTATGTATATATGTGTATGATTTTTATGCCTATCCACTTGGTTGGCTTGATGTCTCTACTGTGTTGAGTTTTGTGATTTGGTGCACTTGTCGTTGTGAGACTGGCCAGTGATTATTCATGTAGTCATGTCTGGTCTAGATCAGTCTATTGATCAAGTTCACCACTTTGAGTCTTGTTCCACTGGCTTGTAAATTGCTGTGTCTTCTATTTCATATGTTTGTCACTGTATATATGCATGTATATGTGTATGCTCTGTTACTCCATTCAATGTGCGTCTACACTTGTTTCCATCTTCATGTATTCATGTGTGTGTTGTGGTCTACACTTGAATTCTGGTCTGGTTGCACTTGCTCGTTCATTTCTTCATTGAGTTCATATTATCATATTTTACTGTGTTGATTTAGAGAGCTAGTTGTTATGTTTTGTTGAAGCATTTCATGTGTGAGTTGTTCTTGCATACTGTTGAAGCTACACTTGTGCTGCTGCTTTTATGTGCAATGGTTCATTTTTCTCCTATTTGTTTTGGAGTCTGATGCCTTTTTACATTTGTTCTGGTGGTTCTTTTTGTTGAGGTTGACATGTTTCTTTGCACCAGACCATGTTTGTTGAGCATGTTCATGTTTGATCTGGACTTCATAAGTCTACATTATGTTGGTGGTGATGTCTGGTGTGTTGGTTGAGGCTTCATCTGCATGTATGCTGGTCTATTTTTAACCAATTGATCAAGATGTTTATTTAGTTCTATTAAACTATCTCTTTGTGATTCAATTTTAGCGTACTTCTCCCTAAGTCGTTCAAAACATCCATTTACTTCATGACAATATATAAGTAATTCCGAGTGAGTAAGTTTTGATACCTTGTTTGGCTCGTCATCATCGCTGTCATTTATTTCTCCTCGAAGACACAGATTTGCTCTTTCACTCTCAATGCCAGTGCTTTTATCATTTTCATCACTTTCATCCCAAGTTGCTACAAAGCTTCTCCTTTTCTATTTCTTTCCTTTGCTGAATTGATTTTGAGCACAATTTGGCTTGATATGACCAGGTTTATTGCACTTGTGACAGATGATCTCCTGCTCTTCTGAGTTGTCTAGAACTTTGACAATTTTGTTCTTCGGTTGTTTATTTAGGGCAGGATTTCCATATTTGCGTTTCTACCTTTTGAATCTCTTTATTATCAGTGCCAGTTCAGCTGCACCATCATCATCTTCACTTTTAGTTGTTCCTCTGAGAGCTATTGATTTCTTTCGAGTATTACCTCCTTCACGTTCTTCCTTGAATTTCATTTCTAGCTCATAAGTGGTGAGATTTCCGATGAGTTCTTCGACTTTAATTTGTTTCAGATCCTTTGATTCTTGAATGGCAGTCACTTTTGCTTCAAAATTTCATGGAAGAATTCTAAGGATTTTTTGAACTATTTCCAACTCTGTGTATGGTTTTCCAAGGGATTTTGATATGTATACGAGATTAGATAGTCGTCCATACATTTCTTTAACACTTTCATCCTTTGCCATCGTGAAGTTTTTGTATTCGCTACTGAGCATGGCAAGGCGAGATTCTTTGACTTGGGAGGTTCCTTCGTGTGTCACTTCAAGTGTGTGCCATATTTCCTGCGTAGTTAGACAATTTGGGGCACGATTAAATTCAATTTGATCCAATGAACATATAATAGAATTCATAGCTTTAACATTAGCAATCTGTAGTTTATTTTCAAGATCTGTCCATTGATCCATCGATTTTTCAATTTCTTGATTATCTACCACTACAGTTGGTGTCCTATATCCCGTCTCAACAATATTCCAAGAAAAAATGGTTTTCAGAAAAATTTTCATTCTATTTTTCCAGTAAGCATATTCACCATTGAACATAGGTGGTCTAACTATGGGCCGACCCTCAGCAAAAGCATTATTAAAAGAAGCCATTTAAAAAATCAAATTTTTAAAACAATAAATGGTTTTTGTTCCTAGCTTTGATACCACTTGTAGGATCGATTTCACCCTAGAGGGGGTGAATAGGGTGATACTAATAACAATAAAAATTTATGTGGAAATATATATAATAATTGCACCACAGATAATAGCAGAATAATAAAAGAAGAAATAGAACAACATAGATTTACCCAGCTTCGGGAAAACCTTGCCTACGTGCTGCCCCCAAGGTTTCTACTAGAAATTAAGTAGTCAGATGCTTACATACGTAAACTTATGACACCCGCTAATGACTAACCTAATTCTACACTCAAAACCTTGCCACAACTCAGCCACTGAATTGCGAATTCTCGAACTACACCACCGTAGTTCGTAACCTAGTCACACGACTAGAAAGTAACACAATTTAAAATAGAAATTACAAAATAAAAACAAAATTAAACAAAACCCTGTTATAAAAATTATAGCCCAATAAAAATTGGAGACAGGCCCAATTCTAATTTAAAAGAAGACGTCTCCTCTCTTTTCTTTTCTGTGTAAAACTTCGGTCGTTCTTTCTTTGTTTCTCTTCAATAATTAGGGCTTTGTGAAATTTGAAGCGCCGATTCAAAAATTGATCGATTGAGTGATGAATTCACTTCGGCTTTGCTTCATCAATTGATCCTGGCTTCGATTAATATGCGGCGACCTCAAGTTGCGTCGAGCTTGAATGCTATGATTTGGTACGTGATTTTCTTATTCGATTTTGATTTTGCTCGACTTCGATTTGAGTTATAAATTTGTTCATGATTTAGCTAGCTCTGGTATTTGCTTGAACTCGAATGAGATAATTGTCGATGATGAATTGGGTTTATATAGGGAACAAAGCCCTTAATTTTCGTTCGTATTTTCGATTTGAATTCTTCAACTAATTTTGTTTGGCCGTTCAATGATGATGATTGCACTGACTTTTTCAATAGTTGAATATTTTTCTGATTTTGTGATAATTGACTGGTTCCATCTCGTACATATACTCCTGTGATTTTGGCATTTGAATTTACTGGCTTTTTCCATCGTATACAAATTAATCCATGAATTCGAATTTCTTCGTTCTTTTTGTGTTTGACTTTGGCATTTAAAATTGTGATAAACTTTTGTTCATTTTGAAATTCACTGCAACTTTTTTTGAACTGTGACTTGCAACTGTGATTACTGTAACCATAGAAATATGTATATACATACATATATGTATGTATATATGTGTATGATTTTTATGCCTATCCACTCGGTTGGCTTGATGCCTCTACTGTGTTAAGTTTTGTGATTTGGTGCACTTGTCATTGTGAGCCTAGCCAGTGATTATTCATGTAGTCTTATCTGGTCTAGACCGGTCTGTTGATCAAGTTCACCACTTTGAGTCTTGTTCCACTGGCTTGTAAATTGCCGTGTCTTCTGTTTCATATGTTTGTCACTGTATATATGCATGTATATGTGTATGCTCTATTCCTCCATTCAATGTACGTCTGCACTTGTTTCCATCTTCATGTATTCATGTGTGTGTTGTGGTCTATACTTGAATTCTGGTTTGTTTGCACTTGTTCGTTCATTTCTTCATTGATTTCCTATTATCATATTTGACTATGTTGATTTACTGAGCTAGTTGTTATGTTTTGTTGAAGCATTTCATGTGTGAGTTGTTCTTTCATACCGTTGAAGCTACATTTGTGATGCTGTTTTTATGTGCACCGGTTCATTTTGCTCCTGTTTGTTTTGGGGTCCGATGCCTTGTTCCATTTGGTCTGGTGGTTCTTTTTGGTTGAGGTTGACATGTTTTGTAACGACCCGTATTTTTACGGATCGAAACATCGTAAAACTGTTGTCATTAGAACGATAGTATTGATAAATCGTTTGAAGCTTGAGTCGAGTGGTAGCTTAAGTCGTGGAGCAACTTAAGAGATAGAAGACACCTAAGGGGTTTGTTCATGTGGAGCTTAGGTCGTGAAGGAGGTTAGGTTGTAGACGACTTAAGGAATTGGAACGGCTTAAGGAAAGTTGGCGACTTATAGGATTTGCGACTTAAGATAGTGGCGACTTAAGATAGTGGCGACTTAAGAGTTAGCGGCATAGGAAACTAAGCGGGTTAACGACCTAGGGAGTTTGAGTCGTTCGAGCGACTTAAGGAGGGTTGTAGTTAGGACGTGAGCGACCTAAGTCTAGCAGTTAAGTCGTAACCCAGTTAAGTCGTGTAAAGGTGATAAGTCGTAACCTAGCTAAGTCGTGAGGTTGTTGAGTCGTAGAGTTGTTAAGTCGTTAAGGCGTATCCCAGTTGAGTCGTTAAGTCGCAAGGAAGGTTTAGTCGTTGAGTCTTAGGTCGTGCCAAAGGGTTAGGTCGCGCGTATGTGTTAAGTCGCGCAAGTGGTTGAGTCGAAGGATTTGCTAAGTCGAAGGTCTTAAGTCGTGGGGTTTTAGGTCGTAAGCTTTCATGAGTCATAGGTCGTAGGATCTGATGAGTCGTAAGTCATGAGGTTTCTATGAGTCGTGGACGACTTAAAAGCGAGCATACGACTTAGGGATTTCAGCCTATAAATACCCGGTTTCTATTCACTTTTTGGGATCCGGATTTTGAAGCGACAAAGTGCTGCTATTTTGAGAGCTCGAGTTCTACACTTCTTCACTTCTTTTCTCCACTTTAATCTTGTGCTTCCTTCCATCCAAATCGAAGATCCAAGAGCTTAGACTGAAGATCTATATCCATCGAAGAGAGATTTCATCGTTTGAAGCGGGATTTTAGAGAATCAAGTTAGATCCTTCGCTGTCCAGATCTGAAGTGTGTTGCTTTTGAGGTGTTTAGGTGATTCGGTGAGTGGTGATTATCTCTCACACGGATCCAAAGGAGTATATCAGATTGTTGGCTTGATTTGGTGTTAAAATAGTGATTTCCATGCATTTTCATAAACTTAAGTATAGATCTATTGTTCATGATGATTTGACATCCATTTTACTATATGTTAACCTATGCAAGTTCATTCATCAAGTTGTAAAGATATTGCTCATGATTCATGCTTGTTAGATTTAGTCTCTTTAATTATAAGATTGCCATTATTGTTATAATTGTTTATTTGATCATGTTTGAATGCTTGATTACTTGGATTAATGTTTGACTTGATTGATTGTTGTAAATTAGTTGATTGATGATTTGATTTGGACAAGTTAGTCGAAGATGATTCAAAAGCTAAGGGAAAGGCTCTTGAATTTGAAAAGCTGCTCGTGGCATATGTGGCGGATGTTGAAGCTCATATGGATAGTTTTGATGATGTTGATGTTGAGATGAGGCTTTGCTATGATGAGATGAAGCGAGGCATGGTATGATATAGCCTTGGTTTAATCCAGACGGGATCATTCCAAGCATGTTGATAACTCGGTGAAATGGTTCGAGTTGAGGTTAATGGTTTGCTCGAGAGGCGCTTGAGCTAGTATGGAAATAGTCGTCGAGGAGGATGACTAGAAGGCTGAGATTTCATCGTTGTTGAAGGTTCTAGCATGCTCAAAGCAAGAGTACGCTGGGCAGATTCGATAGTCCCTAAAGACTACTGATTGGTAGTCGAGTACTCTGGGCAGATTCGATAGTCCTAGGCACGGGCTGCGATGACGTGCGGAGTTATGTCTAGAATCGGGGTTTCCATTAGCCCTTGACGGACGGCTGAAAGAATGTGCCGGTCATTCAATTAATAGTGGTATCGAAGCAATGATAACAGTGATAGCCAGAGTCATGGATGTTTGGTTGTATCGTCATTCGGTCTCAATAGCGGTATTTTCTAGGTGCTTATCTGATCTTGGTTTAGGCCTTATGGGTTTGTAATTGGAAAACATCGCCCTTGACTCGAGTGATAATTACTTTACTTTAAATGTTTGCTTTGCTATGTTTACTTCTGCTTAGTGTGTCTGGGGGCTATCACTGAAGAAAGAGGTGGAGTGGGAGGGTTGGATTCCTATTCCTTTTTCCTTTATGCTCTTTTTGTAACGACCAAGACTTTCTCTCCATAGAAAGTCGTATCGCTAATAAGAAAGAAAGGGATAGAAAAGAGAAAAGAAGAGAAAGAGAGAACTAAACAATATCAGAATCTCACAGCGGAACGAAACAAAATATAATATATCACATAACTATTACATAGTATCATATATATCATCTAACAGAGTTACACAGATTACACATCACATACTAGACAGTTATAAACATCTGTCTAGTTATTACAACTCAATACAAAACAAAGATCTAAACAAGATCAACACAGCGGAAACTACTATCTATATCTACAACGCTGAAGCCTCCTGCTCCATTGCTCCTCCACAATTCGTCAAGGCTAACCTGAATCCCTTGGCTACTCGTAAAAATTTGAGTACCCAAGAGTTTATAAAACAGAAATAAACAACTTGGGTCAGACATGGGTCTGGTGTGAGTAACAGGTTAAAATTGTTTAACTTCAAAACCTTTTGAAAATAAAGGTATCACGTAAGACTTCCCACACATAAACATGGAAAAGTTTTTACCTTACGCTAACCAAAACATTTGATAGGAAATCCAATTATATTATAATAGGGTCTAGGGTTTTCAAGTAAAATACAGAAATAGCTGAAATGCTTACATCTCACATTCCAACATAGTTGGGCACAACTAATACGTACGGCACTTATTGGAGTTTGGATTCCATACAATGGCAGGGCTACTGGGGTACCGCCCGTCACAGTACGTGGCCTAGATCACCGTACCGAGGATCACTCCCAATCCCCTGCAACACAAGGTCGGAACATCCCTTACTGGATAATTCCCGCACAAGATACCTCACGGTTGGGATCAGCAACCGCACCACTAAGTCGAAAATAGAAAGGGACATCTAGACAGAGGTAACCTTGTCCTACTTGGGTGCTACCCACTAACCTTGCTGCACCTCCCCTGTTTTAGCCATTCCCGGTTTGTGAGGCTTGAGGTCACGATTACCTTTAAAAAAGAACACATCACTTAGAATGCTCATCGTCCACCTGACGATGTGCTGAAAGCATTCAATCCATACAAGTTCGTTCCGGGTTCGAACGAAACCGAAGGCATTATCTCGTTACACTCGTTTTGGAATCACCCTCAGAGTTAACGACAATAACCCTTGCACTCTGAATCTTCATCTTCACTTGATTCACGACCTATCGTTAATTTGGATCGATGTGGTATTCGGGTCTCCAGACCTGGAAATCCGGTATACGGAAACCCGATCCCGGTCTCATCGAAATCCAAAGCGTATCTTTTAAGGCCAAGTTGTTTTAAAGTTAAAACAATTCAATTCAATTATCTTTATACACATAGAAGGATAATTCACAATAGATAATCAACATTATCAGATAATCCATATTATCATCACAATTCAACTAAACATCCATATCACACAGCATATATCTCATCAGAGATATCAATCAATGCAAAGCATTCAATATTATCATCTATTCTTAAGTAATGATTTATACCATTTCTAATTAATTTAAAATGAATTAAATTAATTACTTCATTCTATAAATCCTGCTTACTTAATCATTAATTAATTACAAATTAATTAATTATCCTTTAATTACCCTTTAATTCCATTCAGGTAATTTATCTTTAATTAATTACTTAAATTAATTATCCTTAACCACTTATAGTAATTAACCTTTAATTACTTCATTAATTAATTTACTAAAATTAATTAACTTAATCAACTATAATTAATTACATTAATCCTTAATTAATTACATTGATTAATTACTTCATTTATTAATTATTACTTAATTAACCAATCTTAATTACATCATTAATTATATTAATTAATGATCCTTAATTACAACTTAATTATTAATTACTTAATTAAATTAATTACATTAAGTAATTAATCTTTAATTAAACAACATTTATTAATCACCATTGATTAATCTTCAATCAGTAATTAATTACCCTTAATTACTTTCATTAACTAAATTAATAACTCCTTAATTAATTTCTTAATTAATCCCTTGATTAATTATTCAAAGTAATTAATTCAAATTACTTCTATCAATAAAATCATTTATTCAACTAATTACTTCCAGTAATTATCTTATTATTTACTTCTCTAAATAAACTTACCTTAATAATTACATTAAGTAATTATTATCAAATCATCTCTTGATTATTCTAAATTAATTAAACTTAATTAATTAATTTAACTAAATCAAATTAACTTCAATTAATTACAAATGAGTAATTAATTCTTAATCACTTCCATTAAGTAATTCATTTAAACAATTTCATAAATGATTATTCTTAAATTAATTAAACTACTTAATTATCAAAATTAATCCTATTAATTAATTATTTAATAATCCATAGTTAATGACTTCATTAACAATTATTTAATTACTTTCCTTAAGTAATTATATATTAATTATTATTAATTCTAAATTAATAAATCTTAATAACCAATTAATCAATCTCTAATTTATTTTAAGATAAAACTTTGTTCTTATAATAATCAAGTTATCATTTACAATTACATTTGAAACATTCATTTCAAAATTTACTTATAAATTTCATTTTAAATTCAAGCTTTAAAATGAAACCCAATTTATCTTCAATAAAATTTAAATCAATTTAAAACCATTAACTTTAACTTATAAAGAATACTTTCTCTTATAAAAAGAATTTTACAAGAGTTTAAACCAATTTCCTTTAAAATTCAAAACCTTTAAATATAACTAACATTTTAAACTTATTTAAACATTTAAATTTATAAAACTTATTTATCTCAAACTAAGATATAAATTCAATTTGAGTCCATACTTCGAAATCTTATTTTAACTTTGTTTAAAGTCTTATTTTACATTTTAAAATCCATTTTTAATTTTAAAAACAGACAGGTTATCTAAAACCTGGCACACTAAAATACTCGAGATTCCACTAAAACACTTCGAGTTGCACACTCTAAAAACCCGAGTCTCCCTCGAAATAACTCGAACAAAAATGCGAGACCTTCCTCTGTTTAAAACCCAGACTTCACCAGAATTTCTATTGCACCGTGCACGTGCACCAATGCTGCAACCATCTCCGATCTTCCGCGACGACACTCACAAGTCAGCGACCATCACCCAATACCATTCCGATCATCAATTACACTGCAGAACCCCTAAATCGAAATCAAGCATTCGAGTTCAAAACTGGAACACATCAGAAAACTGGAACCATCTCGTACTCGCTTCTCCAACCACCGGAGTTGCTGAAACTCCAGTCACGACTTCGCCTATGCCCTATCTACCATTCCCCAGAGTTCGGTTGAACTCGATCATCTCTACAGGTAGTACTGACCAAAACGAACTACCTAGCTTAAACTAGGGCTACAGGTAACAATTCATCACCACTGTCTCCATGTTGATTTACATCAACAACAATTATTTTTCCAATCATCAATGGTTACTCTTCTACCCACAAATTGAACCCCGATCCCTCAATATAGATAGATCATAAGAAATCCTTTAATTCCCCTTTTCTGTTCTTCACAGAACTGCACCATACCCCCTTAACTAAAAATCCTAATTTTTGTTCTAAAAATCATGTTATCATTTATGTTTTCAATTTATAAACCTGAATTTATAAATTACAAAGTTTGAATTTTTACTTTTATACAACATGCACTGTTATTTTGGTTACAGAGGCACTCAGACTAAAAGTTTGACTTAATTAAACTTTTTAACATGAGTATATGATAAATCAATCATATTTTGTTTAAATATTAAATCCAATTCAACTCTAGATCATGTGATAATGATTTTATATCAAAAACAGGAGCCTGGAATTAAAGAAAACAGAGACACATTGATACAAAACAACATGCACACCTATATACATTCATGAATATGCAGAATCATCTATAAACATTCACACCACAACACAATTATCATAGAATTAAGCATGCAAACATAATTATACTTAAGTTATTTTAAGTAAGAATGTTACTCACCTATTTAATGTTGAACAGAGAAGTGATAGACTGTAAGCTTTGAAAAACTGAATTTGCTTTGAATTCATCTGCTTGTTTTGAAAACTGAAAACACTTGCTTATGTTTTGAAACTGAAATGCTTCTTGCTCTTGACAACTTGAAAATGACATGCATGCTTGCTTTAGATAATTTCCAGATTGGAAGAAAATGCTTGCAGTTGCATGCACTTGGAAAGGATCCAGACTTGAAGAACATGGTTACAGATCTTTTGAACTTGAGACTTAAGCCAGGCTTTTGGTAGATTTCAGGCTTTTGAATATTCCAGGTTTGAGAAATTTAATCTATAGATTTTTTTGTTAAACAGGCTTGCAAGAACAAAGGGTTACAGGTCTGATTGTTTTACAGAGCACTGATTTTTGATTAGAGGAATATTTTCAGGTTTGAGGAGATTTTCAGGTTGAAGATGAAATGATCTCAGTTTGGTTTGAGGATTTGATTTTAGTTCCGGTTTGAGATGATTTCAGTTTTGATCTTTGTTTTTGAAAAAATGGAATTAGAAAAGAAAAGAGAAATGAGAGATAGGCTTATATAAACTAAATTGATGGTTTATTAAAAATCAAGGAAAATGAAAATAAAGTTGACACTTGTCTTCATCCATTCTTATTATGTTAACACATGTATTTCACATGCATATAAAATTAACACTTGTATTATTTATTTTTATATTATTTTTAAAAAGATTATAAAAGCTTTTATATGTATTTTCTAAATAGATAAATACATATCTTTTTAAATAAATGCTTTTCTATATTATACATAAATGAAACCTTTGAAAGAAAAATAAAATAAAAACCCATTTATATTCTAAAATCATATACAATGTATTTCATTCATTTTTAAGTGCAAACATATCTTTTGTATTCATTTACTATTAAATAAACACTTTCTAAATTTATATGAATAAAATTCCTTTTAAAGAAAATATTGTAAACAAATCTTATTTTAAATAAAAGTTTTGTTCATATATTTTATACCCAAATAAAATAAGATAATTATCTTTTAAAGATTCAAATTTAAATCCAGATTCAAATTCAAATTTGACTTTTAAAATCCAATTTAAAAATCAATTCAACATTTATATTTTTAAATAAACATTTTATTAGGTTTGAAATTGATATATTTCATTTAAAAACAACTCAAGACAATATATATACTTATTAAATTTGAAAGTGATAAATCTATTTAAAATCAATAATTAAACTTAATTAACTAATTAATTATTCTTATTATAATTCAATCTATACCATAATTAAAACATCCTATTATTATTATTATTTGGTTATTTATATTTGAAATAACAATATTATCAATTTAAAATAATTTAAATTAAGAGATTATCACATTTTAAATTCCTCGAAATCCCGGGATATTACACTTTTGGTATGTTGTTAGTTAATTTACCGCTCACTAAGACTGTTGTCTGACTCAAGGCTTTATGTTTAACTCTTATTGCCTTGGGTTGTTCATCCATTTTGGGATGGGCAGACTAGGTAGCAGGTGACAGGTGCTGTTCTTAGTTTCCGACGATGCTGATGATGAAGTCGAGCTGGAGGCTTGCATATTATTTTCTTACTATATGTACTGGATGTTCCGCTGCTTTGTATAATTCTCTGAGTGATATGTAGTGAGGCTTGATGTATTGAATATTCAGATGTTTGTATTCAACTATTATGAAGCTTATATGATGAGAGTCTATTTTGTAAAGCTTCACTATACATATTCTCTATTGTATTTTATCCATGCGATGTGAGTAATACGATAGATTCTACTGCTTAAACTTAACCTTGGCAATCGTCCATGGCTGCCTGGCACACTTTACAGCGCACTATTTCTAGGTTTAGCGCAGGGGTCATGGGAGGTCGTCACATTTGGTATCAGAGCCTTGGTTAATCGATTTTACCCAACGCTCGCTGACGTAACTACGTATGAGAGACGTAATTGTATTTTGATGGATGATTACTATATATAATATAGTAGCTTAGAAGTATGTGAGTCCTTTATGCAGTTGTTTCTCAAGGTGTGTTAATCATTCCTTTTTATAGATATTAAGAATGAGTCGAAGAGGGAGACCAGCTGCTCGGGAAGGCCGTGCTACTAAGGGGGCTGCTGATTATGCTGCTATGTTCGAGGCTATGATGACCTCGATCATGAGAAGGATGCCAGCTCCGGGGCCATCAGTAGATGTTGGAGTTCAAGTTCAAACTCCAAAACCGGTGGATTTTGCTAAGTTGTGTAAAGATTATACTGCTCTTGGATGAAAGGTTTTCTTGGGAACAGAGTCAACTATTGAAGTCCAGAGGTGGATAGATGCTTGTAGAAGAATCTTTGGTGATTTGGGAATTGAGGATGCAACTAAAAAGAAGCTAGCATCAAGACAGCTTCAATGAAGAGCTTTTGATTGGTGGAACTCTATCACCATTGATACTCCAGAGGAAGAAATTGCTTGGGAGGAATTCCAAACCAGATTTGAAGCTAAGTTCATATCTACAGCTCAGAAGTCTGTTCTGTTCAAGAAATTTGTGGAGCTCAAGCAAGGAGGAAGACCAGTTCTTGAGTATGTTTCTGAGTTTGAAGCTTTGTCTAAGTATGACCGGTCGTATATTGAATCTTCATACCAGAAGAACGAGAAGTTTGTGACAGGCTTGGACAGTTATCTTGGGAGGCAGTTGGTGGATCATTTGGACAATCCATTTGAGAAGCTTGTGGAGAAGGCTCTCAGGCACGAGAATCTGTTTCCTAAAGAAGGATCTGTTGTTGCTGTGACCAAGGAAGAGACTAAACCACAGCAGGTTGGAAACAAGAAGAGGAAGCAATAGCAGCAAAAGGGTAAGGATGGCCAGAAGAAGCCAAAGGGCGAAGTGACCTGCTACAATTGTCAGCAGAAGGGCCATTTGTCCAGGGATTGCAGGAATCCGAAGGTGCCGGTGAAGTGCCACAACTGTGACAAGCCGGGGCATTTTAAGAAGAATTATCCAGAACCGCGGAAGGACAAGCAGATTGTGCAAGCTTATGCTTTAGGGGCTGTTCCATCATCTTCGAAAGCTCCTACCGCTGAAGAGAAAGGAAAGAGTGTAGTGGTTCAAGGTACTCTTTCCATTTGTGGTGTTCCAGTTAGAGTGTTATTTGATACTGGGGCGTCGCATTCTTTTGTTTGTAATGAACTTGTAGGCCGGTTGGGATTAGAACCGGATATTGTTGATAGGCCATTGGTTGTGACTAATCCAGTTGGGGGTTCGTCTTGTTTGTGTATGCTATGTCGTGGTCTGATTGTATCGAGTCATGATTGCTCTTTTGTTTGTGATTGTTTTTTTCTGAACTTTGCGGGGTTCGGAATTATTTTGGGTATGGACTGGCTTAGGAAGTATGCGGCAAAGGTTGATTGTGATAGGTTGGAGGTGACAGTCAAGAATGTGGAGGGGCGAAAGGTTGTGATACGATGTAAGCATGAGGAAGGCGTCTTCATGAGCTTCATGTATTTGCTAGTTGTTCCACGGGATGGACTGTCATCTGTGCCAATCGCTAATGGATTTGAGGATGTCTTTGATGAGGTCAAAGGGTTACCGCCGCATAGAGAGATCGAGTTTCATATCGATCTAGTTGAAGGAGCTAGACCTGTTGTGATGCCTCTTAGGCGGATGGCGCATAGGGAACAGTAGGAGTTGAAGGTGCAGGTTGATGATCTTTTACAGAAAGGATTTATTCGGCGTAGTGTGTCCGAATGGGGTGCACCAGTTGTGTTTGCAACCAAAGCAGATGGATCATTGAGGTTGTGTGTGGATTATCGTGAGATGAATAAGTGACTAAGAAGAACAAGTATCCATTGCCGAGAATAGATGACTTGTTTGATCAGCTTCACGAAGCTAAGGTGTTTTCTCAAATGGATTTGGAAACGGGATTTCACCAGTTAAGACTGGCTAAGGATAGTGTGCCGAAGACTGCTTTCAGGACACCATCCGGTTTCTTTGAGTGGCTGGTAATGCCGTTTGGATTGACCAATGCGCCAGCATATTTTGTGGATCTTATGAATAGAGTGTTCAAAGATCAGTTGAACAAGTTTGTACTAGTGTTCGTGGATGATATTTTGATTTATTCCAGAACTGAAGAAGAGCACAAGACGCACTTGCGTATTGTTTTGGAAATCTTACGGAAACATCAGCTGAAGGCTAAGTTTTCAAAGTGTCACTTCTGGAAGAGCGAAGTGAGGTTCTTAGGCCATATTATCTCTGGAAATGGAATAGCGGTTGATCCCGCTAAGGTGGCAGCAATCCAGGATTGGGTTAGACCTAAGAATGCATCTGATGTGAGAAGTTTTCTTGGATTAGCAGGATACTATCGTCGATTTATCAAAGACTTTTCCAAGATAGCTGCACCATTAACAGGATTGACGAAAAAGAACCAAGTATTCAGATGGGATGCTAAGTGTGAGCAAGCTTTCAGAATCCTGAAAGAGCGATTGACAAGTGCTCCTGTTTTGACTATTCCAAGTGGAAATGATGAGATGGTGGTTTACACCGACGCATGTGGTACTGGACTTGGAGCAGTGCTGATGCAGAAAGGTAAAGTTGTTGCGTATGCAAGTCGACAACTGAAGCCACATGAAAGGAATTATCCGACTCATGTTTTGGAGTCGGCAGCGATTGTTTTTGCTCTGAAGATGTGGAGACATTACCTATTGGGAGTTCGATTCGAGTTGTTTACAGATCATAAGTCGTTGAAGTATCTCTTCTCCCAAAAGGATTTGAATCTTCGGCAGCAACGATGGCTAGAGTTTTTGGCATCATATGATTTTGGTATAGCCTATACTCCGGGAAAGGGTAACGCAGTGGCAGATGCGTTAAGTCGAAGACATGCAGGATTGGGAGCCATGTTTTTAGAATGGAAGAGTCTCGAGTATTTAGCTGGATTTGACTTCAGGCCCAGATGTGAATTAGAACCTGAGATGTTGGCAAACTTATCGATGAGACCGACTCTTGTGGAAAGAATTGGCAAGAGCCAAAAGCGAGACGATAAGCTTGCCAAGATTATCCGTGATTTGGAATCTGGGTTGGACCCAGAAAAGGATAAAGGATTCGAGGTCGATCGAGAGGGTTGGCTTCGGAAGCAAGGACGACTAGTTGTTCCCGATATAGATGAATTGAGGAATGAAGTTCTGAAGGAAAGTTATCGCTCGAAGCTGACAATTCATCCAGGTGGAAATAAGATGTATCGGGATATGAAGAGAACTTATTACTGGGAAGGTATGAAGAAGGATGTTGGAAATTTTATTTCCAAGTGCATGAACTGCCAGTTGGTAAAAGCCGAGCAAAAGAAGCCAAGTGGATTGCTTCAGCCATTAGAAGTTCCTACATGGAAGTGGGAGCAAATATCGATGGATTTTATTGATGGGCTACCTAGAACAAGAACCGGAAATGAAGGGATTTGGGTCATCGTAGATCGTTTGACTAAGAGTGCAAGATTCATTCCTGTTCGATCGACTAGGACTGCATCAAAGTTGGCTGAGCTGTATGTTAAGTGGATAGTTCGATTTCATGGTATTCCGAAAAGTATAGTGAGCGATCGAGACCCATTGTTCACTAGTAGATTTTGGAAGAGCTTCCAGGAAGTTTTGGGAACCGAGTTGTGTTTGAGTACAGCTTATCACCCTCAAACATATGGTCAGACCGAGAGAGTCAACCGAGTTTTGGAAGATCTCCTCAGAGCTTGTGTTTTAGATTTCGGAGGATTATGGGAAGATCATCTTCATTTGGTGGAATTTTCGTATAATAACAGTTACCAGTCAAGCATTGGTATGGCACCGTATGAGTCATTGTATGGAAGACCGTGTAACTCTCCGACATGTTGGTTGGAAATAGGGGAAAAGTTGATACTTGGGCCAGAAATGATTCGACAGACTTCAGATTGCATAGAGATCATTCGGCAACGAATGAAGGCAGCCCAAGACCGTTAGAAAAGTTATGCCGATAAGCGTCGTAAGGATTTTGAATTCGACGTAGGTGATATGGTTTTTGTTAAGATTTCTCCACTGAAGAATGTTATTCGATTCGGGAAGAAAGGAAAATTGACTCCAAGATTTGTTGGACCATTCCCGATCATCGAGCGAATTGGAAAGCTCGCCTACAGATTGGAGTTACCAGAAAAGATGTCGAGTGTGCACAATGTTTTTCATGTATCGTATCTACGGAAGTATGTGCACAACTCGAATACTGTGGTTTCTGCAGATAGCTGTGAAGATTTTGAGGTAGATCCAGTCGATAAGAGACCTCGTAAGCCGCTTCGTGATGTGGAAATGGACACGAAACAGCTTAGGAGGAAGGTAGTTAGGTTGCTCAAGATACAATGGAGTGATGATGATAACGACTGTACATGGGAGGTGGAAGAGAGGATGAAGGCAGCTCATCCTGAACTCTTCGAGGTATAGCCATAAGGTGTCGTGTCATCTCACGACATTGTAACTTGTTCTAGTTTTAGAATTATGCATGCTAAGCTAGAATTGGATGCATGGTTTGTTGATTGCTATGGATGATAGGCATGCAGGATAGTCTTTGATTGCTCTTGTTTGTTTGGAATTTCGGAGGCGAAATTCCTAAGGGGGAGAGAATGTAACGACCCGTATTTTTACAGATCGAAACATCGTAAAAATGTTGTCATTAGAACGATAGTATTGATAAATCGTTTGAAGCTTGAGTCGAGTGGTAGCTTAAGTCGTGGAGCGACTTAAGAGATAGAAGAGACCTAAGGGGTTTGGTTATGTGGAGCTTAGGTCGTGAAGGAGGTTAGGTTGTAGACGACTTAAGGAATTGGAACGGCTTAAGGAAAGTTGGCGACTTATAGGATTGGCGACTTAAGATAGTGGCGACTTAAGATAGTGGCGACTTAAGAGTTAGCGGCATAGGAAACTAAGCGGGTTAACGACCTAGGGAGTTTGAGTCGTTCGAGCGACTTAAGGAGGGTTGTAGTTAGGACGTGAGCGACCTAAGTCTAGCAGTTAAGTCGTAACCCATTTAAGTCGTGTAAAGGTGATAAGTCGTAACCTAGCTAAGTCGTGAGGTTGTTGAGTCGTAGAGTTGTTAAGTCGTTAAGGTGTATCCCAGTTGAGTCGTTAAGTCGCAAGGAAGGTTGAGTCGTTGAGTCTTAGGTCGTGCCTAAGGGTTAGGTCGCGCGTATGTGTTAAGTCGCGCAAGTGGTTGAGTCGAAGGATCTGCTAAGTCGAAGGTCTTAAGTCGTGGGGTTTTAGGTCGTAAGCTTTCATGAGTCGTAGGTCGTAGGATCTGATGAGTCATAGGTCGTGAGGTTTCTATGAGTCGTGGACGACTTAAAAGCGAGCATACGACTTAGGGATTTCAGCCTATAAATACCCGGTTTCTCTTCACTTTTTGGGATCCAGATTTTGAAGCGACGAAGTGCTGCTATTTTGAGAGCTCGAGTTCTACACTTCTTCACTTCTTTTCTCCACTTTAATCTTGTGCTTCCTTCCATCCAAATCGAAGATCCAAGTGCTTAGATTGAAGATCTACATCCATCGAAGAGAGATTTCATCGTTTGAAGCGGGATTTTAGAGAATCAAGTTAGATCCTTCGCTGTCCAGATCTGAAGTGTGTTGCTTTTGAGGTGTTTAGGTGATTCGGTGAGTGGTGATTATCTCTCACACGGATCCAAAGGAGTATATCAGATTGTTGGCTTGATTTGGTGTTAAAATAGTGATTTCCATGCATTTTCATAAACTTAAGTATAGATCTATTGTTCATGATGATTTGACATCCATTTTACTATATGTTAACCTATGCAAGTTCATTCATCAAGTTGTAAAGATATTGCTCATGATTCATGCTTGTTAGATTTAGTCTCTTTAATTACAAGATTGCCATTATTGTTATAATTGTTTATTTGATCATGTTTGAATGCTTGATTACTTGGATTAATGTTTGACTTGATTGATTGTTGTAAATTAGTCGATTGATGATTTGATTTGGACAAGTTAGTCGAAGATGATTCAAAAGCTAAGGGAAAGGCTCTTGAATTGGAAAACTGCTGGTGGCTTATGTGGCGGATGATGAAGCTCATATGGATAGTTTTGATGATGTTGATGTTGAGATGAGGCTTTGCTATGATGAGATGAAGCGAGGCATGGTATGAGATAGCCTTGGTTTAATCCAGACGGGATCATTCCAAGCATGTTGATAACTCGGTGAAATGGTTCGAGTTGAGGTTAATGGTTTGCTCGAGAGGCGCTTGAGCTAGTATGGAAATAGTCGTCGAGGAGGATGACTAAAAGGCTGAGATTTCATCGTTGTTGAAGGTTCTAGCATGCTCAAAGCAAGAGTACGCTGGGCAGATTCGATATTCCGTAAAGACTACTGATTGGTAGTCGAGTACTCTGGGCAGATTCGATAGTCCTAGGCACGGGCTGCGACGACGTGCAGAGTTATGTCTAGAACCGGGGTTTCCATTAGCCCTTGACGGACGGCTGAAAGAATGTGCCGGTCATTCAATTAACGGTGGTATCGAAGCAATGATAACAGTGATAGCCAGAGTCATGGATGTTTGGTTGTATCATCATCCGGTCTCAAGAGCGGTATTTTCTGGGTGCTTATTTGATCTTGGTTTAGGCCTTGGGGGTTTGTACTTGGAAAACATCGCCCTTGACTCGAGTGATAATTACTTTAATTTAAATGTTTGCTTTGCTATGTTTACTTCTGCTTAGTGTGTCTGGGGGCTATCACTGTAGAAAGAGTTGGAGTGGGAGGGTTGGATTCCTATTCCTTTTTCCTTTATGCTCTTTTGGTATGTTGTTAGTTAATTTACCGCTCACTAAGACTGTTGTCTGACTCAAGGCTTTATGTTTAACTCTTATTGCCTTGGGCTGTTCATCCATTTTGGGATGGGCAGACTAGGTAGCAGGTGACAGGTGCTGTTCTTAGTTTCCGACGATGCTGATGACGAAGACGAGTTGGAGGCTTGCATATTATTTTCTTACTATATGTACTGGATGTTCCGCTGCTTTGTATAATTCTCTGAGTGATATGTAGTGAGGCTTGATGTATTGAATATTCAGATGTTTGTATTCAACTATTATGAAGCTTATATGATGAGATTCTATTTTGTAAAGCTTCACTATATATATTCTCTATTGTACTTTATCCATGCGCTGTGAGTAATACGATAGATTCTGCTGCTTAAACTTAACCTTGGCAATCGTCCATGGCTGCCTGGCACACTTTACAGCGCACTATTTCTATCAGGGTCATGGGAGATCGTCCCCTGTGCTAAACCTAGAAATAGTGCGCTGTAAAGTGTGCTAGGCAGCCATGGACGATTGCCAAGGTTAAGTTTAAGCAGCAGAATCTATTGTATTACTCACAGCGCATGGATAAAATACAATAGAGAATATATATAGTGACTCTTTACAAAATAGAATCTCATCATATAAGCTTCATAATAGTTGAATACAAACATCTGAATATTCAATACATCAAGCCTCACTACATATCACTCAGAGAATTATACAAAGCAGCGGAACATCCAGTACATATAGTAAGAAAATAATATGCAAGCCTACAGCTCGTCTTCGTCATCAGCATCGTTGGAAACTAAGAACAGCACCTGTCACCTGCTACCTAATCTTCCCATCCCAAAATGGATGAACAGCCCAAGGCAATAAGAGTTAAACATAAAGCCTTGAGTCAGACAACAGTCTTAGTGAGCGGTAAATTAACTAACAACATACCAAAAGAGCATAAAGGAAAAAGGAATAGGAATCCAACCCTCCCACTCCACCTCTTTCTACAGTGATAGCCCCCAGACACACTAAGCAGAAGTAAACATAGCAAAGCAAACATTTAAAGTAAAGTAATTATCACTCGAGTCAAGGGCGATGTTTTCCAAGTACAAACCCCCAAGGCCTAAACCAAGATCAGATAAGCACCCAGAAAATACCGCTCTTGAGACCGAATGACGATACAACCAAACATCCATGACTCTGGCTATCACTGTTATCATTGCTTCGATACCACCGTTAATTGAATGACCGGCACATTCTTTCAGCCGTCCGTCAAGGGCTAATGGAAACCCCGATTCTAGACATAACTCCGCACGTCGTCGCAGCCCGTGCCTAGGACTATCGAATCTGCCCAGAGTACTCGACTACCAATCAGTAGTCTTTAGGGACTATCGAATCTGCCCAGCGTACTCTTTCTTTGAGCATGCTAGAACCTTCAACAACGATGAAATCTCAGCCTTCTAGTCATCCTCCTCGACGACTATTTCCATACTAGCTCAAGCGCCTCTCGAGCAAACCATTAACCTCAACTCGAACCATTTCACCGAGTTATCAACATGCTTGGAATGATCCCGTCTGGATTAAACCAAGGCTATATCATACCATGCCTCGCTTCATCTCATCATAGCAAAGCCTCATCTCAACATCAACATCATCAAAACTATCCATATGAGCTTCAACATCCGCCACATATGCCACGAGCAGCTTTTCAAATTCAAGAGCCTTTCCCTTAGCTTTTGAATCATCTTCGACTAACTTGTCCAAATCAAATCATCAATCAACTAATTGACAACAATCAATCAAGTCAAACATTAATCCAAGTAATCAAGCATTCAAACATGATCAAATAAACAATTATAACAATAATGACAATCTTGTAATTAAAGAGACTAAATCTAACAAGCATGAATCATGAGCAATATCTTTACAACTTGATGAATGAACTTGCATAGGTTAACATATAGTAAAATGGATGTCAAATCATCATGAACAATAGATCTATACTTAAGTTTATGAAAATGCATGGAAATCACTATTTTAACACCAAATCAAGCCAACAATCCGATATACTCCTTTGGATCCGTGTGAGAGATAATCACCACTCACCGAATCACCTAAACACCTCAAAAGCAACACACTTATGATCTGGACAGCGAAGGATCTAACTTGATTCTCTAAAATCCCGCTTCAAACGATGAAATCTCTCTTAGATGGATGTAGATCTTCAGTCTAAGCTCTTGGATCTTCGATTTGGATGGAAGGAAGCACAAGATTAAAGTGGAGAAAAGAAGTGAAGAAGTGTAAAACTCGAGCTCTCAAAATAGCACCGCTTCGTCGCTTCAAAATCCGGATCCCAAAAAGTGAAGAGAAACCGGGTATTTATAGGCTGAAATCCCTAAGTCGTATGCTCGCTTTTAAGTCGTCCACGACTCATAGAAACCTCACGACCTACGACTCATCAGATCCTACGACCTACGACTCATGAAAGCTTACGACCTAAAACCCCACGACTTAAGACCTTCGACTTAGCAGATCCTTCGACTCAACCACTTGCGCGACTTAACACATACGCGCGACCTAACCCTTAGGCACGACCTAAGACTCAACGACTCAACCTTCCTTGCGACTTAACGACTCAACTGGGATACGCCTTAACGACTTAACAACTCTACGACTCAACAACCTCACGACTTAGCTATGTTACGACTTATCACCTTTACACGACTTAACTGGGTTACGACTTAACTGCTAGACTTAGGTCGCTCACGTCCTAACTACAACCCTCCTTAAGTCGCTCGAACGACTCAAACTCCCTAGGTCGTTAACCCGCTTAGTTTCCTATACCGCTAACTCTTAAGTCGCCACTATCTTAAGTCACCAATCCTATAAGTCGCCAACTTTCCTTAAGCCGTTCCAATTCCTTAAGTCGTCTACAACCTAACCTCCTTCACGACCTAAGCTCCACATGACCAAACCCCTTAGGTCTCTTCTATCTCTTAAGTCGCTCCACGACTTGAGTTACCACTCGACTCAAGCTTCAAACGATTTATCAATACTATCGTTCTAATGACAACAGTTTTACGATGTTTCGATCAGTAAAAATACGGGTCGTTACATGTTTCTTTGCACCAGACCATGTTTGTTGAGCATGTTCATGTTTGGTCTGGACTTCATAAGTCTTCATTATGTTGGTGGTGATGTTTGGTGTGTTGGTTGAGGCTTCATCTGCATGTATGCTAGTCTACACCATGTATTATATGATCTGGCTATGTTGTTGGCCTTGGTTCTGCTATTTACTTGTTGCTCCATTTGTTTGCCTGTACTGTTTTCAGACTTCGAGTCCATCCTTTTTGAATCTACACTATTTTGGTTCCTACTGCTTTTAATTGTGTTGATAGTATCCATACATATATATATACACACACAAACACACACACATATATGTATGTATATATGTATGTGATTGATTTGGTTGCTTTCTGATTCTCTGGCTTCATGATATATTTGCATTTGAGGTTTGGTTATACATATTTGTACATACCTTTGTAACTGGAATCTTTGGTTGCAATCCATGTCCAGTTCCTTGTATCCACTTGAGTCTGTCTGGTGTGGTTGATCTGGTTGTGTACATTTGAGTCCGGCCATTGCATTGGACTTTTATTCATGTTGGCTGACCATTGACTCTCGTACTTGACCATCCTATTTTAGTTTTGTATTGCACCTGAGTTGAATCCACCACCATTTGGTTGGGTTTGACCTTGTGCTCACCTGTCCCTGCAATTTTATCAAGTGTATATCGGTGTGCACGGCCTTGTGGCATGTACAGTGATACACTATGCATGTCACAAGTTGTTCGTGTATGATGGATTCAAATGAAAATGATGACGAAGAACCCAAATAACTGAGGCAAATAACATTTTCAAAAACACACACTTTAATTGCACACTTCAAAAATATTTCTTTTTAAATTTTACTACGTCAGTGTTTATTTTCCAAATAATTTAGATGCTGGATACAAGTTGGAAACAAAGTTGAAGATCAAATACGAGTGAATGAGTGATATGTAGTGAGGTAAACATTGTAAATTGAAATTTGCGATGTAATCGAAATTGTAATGTAATTGAAAATGAATTGTAATTGAAATTGTGTAAATGTAGTGAGAGCTGAAGTTTGTACTATTTAAATTTGTAATAAAATATTTGTATGAATAAAATATTCGTTTGAATATGAATTCTGTGTTATTTATTTTATTCATCAAATATTTATTCAATTATGTGAAAAATAAAATAGTACAATAACAAATACGTTTAAATGAATATATATATATATATATATGTTTATTATCATCAAATAAAAATCATATACTGGCATATTTAACACCTTCTTATACCTGTACTTACTGAATTAAACAACGTAAGTTCCATAAATATGAAATGTAATAGCAGTTTGTTTATTTAACTAGATAAACACATAAATTTCATAAACAATGCATGCTAAACATATAATTATACGAAATTATAAGGTTCCATCATCCTATTATTCATTTCAATCAATTTAATACCATTTATTTGATTTCTAAAAATCCATAAGCAATTTATTTGCATTCAACACATCATTGCACACATTATATTCATATCCATTTCAAATTGATTCAAAAATCAATTTATTCACTTTCCATTGATTCACAGAATTTTATTTACTCCCGTTTGTGAAAAACGACAATATTTCCATGAGAATTCGGGAATATTCATTTAATAAAATAATCACTTAAGCTTATAGACCATTTAAATTGGTTCTAAATCAATTTATATTCAATTTTATTTCATTTCAAAATTTTCTCAATCAATTTAATTGCCTTCCATTCATACCCACATTCATTATATTCAATCCATTTTATTAAGCTCGGAATCATTCCATGCTAATTTATTAAATAACCATTTCACAATTTTATTTGATCAAATTCAACATATATTTAATCAGCTTATATATAAGTCGAATTTTATTTATTACTCAAGTTCCATATTCATTTTCAGTTTCAGTCCACAATCCATTCTATTTAATCAAGTTAAATTAAAATCCCATATTCAATTAACTAATTAATTAATCTGATTAGTTCACTTCCATTTTATAATTCAATATTTGATTTTTTATTTCAAAAATCCCTTCATTGAGTTTAAACTCATCTTACAATTCAAGTTTGGATTTTTATTCCTCCACTAAAATATTAAGTTATTTTTATCTTGTTTTTACCATTCCATTTTTCCCATTTATAAATTTGACAACTTTTTTTTTCTCATTTTCATTAATTCTTTACCCGAGTACATTCACATTTTTATTTTTACCTTAAGATAATATGTCACTTTGTAGCTTAAATATATTTTTATTCCATTAACTCCAATTCTTGTAAGCTCTTCAACTTGTTTATTCACAAATCCAAAATTTTCACTTTAATTTTTATGTCATTCAAATTTTATAACTTATAGTTATATAGTCACTTTACAATTCAAGTTCTATATATAATTCCATTCGATATCATTTCTAATTCCAATTCAATTTTTATTTAACTTAACATAAGTTAAATTCCAATTTCATACCATTCATTTTAATTTAATCAAGTAAGAATTCAAAGTTCAAATTCAAATTTTTCCATACTTCCTTACTTATATTTATTTGTTCCATTCACTTATACACATTCATATGCACTTATATTTAGTTAATTTCATTACATTCTATTCAAATTCAAATCAATTTTATTTTAAAAATTATTTTAATTAACTTAAATTGAATTCTAGTTAATTTCATATCTCCACTTTTAGATTTTCCTTTCTTACCTATCCCATTTTTCAAATTATAAGTTCAAAAACTTATTCTCCTTAAAATTTCCAATTAATACTTGAATAACAATTTCATATTTCAAACCCGGTTTCATTTCAAATTATTTTGAAATCGTAAATATATATATTTTTGTACACAAAATCATACTCCTCAAATTTAAACCGAACAAGGTTTTTATCCAAACAATTTCTTCTGGAATTTCTAAAAACAACACTTGTTTTTCATAAAATCTCCTTATCCAATTATTTCGATAGTAATCTGTAATTTAGAAACTCGAAAACGAACAACGTTGATGTCGCGATCATCATCGGAATTATTTTCCAGCGACCGAAGTGAGTTTAGTGCTATACCACTTCCAAAATCCATTTAAAACCATTTTTATTCCAAAAATATTTTCAAAATAATACCATTTTTATCTTCACAACACTTCGGAAAATATTTTCCAAACCCTCCGAGATTTTAAATTTCCAATTCTGGCTTGATAACATTTTTAGTTTTAACTCATTTGTATAATTCATACTTATACAATTAAATTTTGGTTTTTATAAACCATTTTAATTTTTAAAATCTTGTTGGATTATAATATTATCAACCAAACACTCCAATGTAATTTCAAAAAATTATTTCTTTTCTATCAAAATATATCCATGGATAAAATTATTTCATTTACTCCATTTCAAAACAATACTGTGTCGAATTGCTCTATTCAAGTGTTTAAAAACCCGTATCGATATAGTTGTACAAACTATGCCGACCAGAATTTATAAGCCACTCAATAAATCAAACTACACAATATAAAACAAATTTTATTCATTAACAAATACGCGCTCATATCTATTAATACACTCATTCTAGGGTACAACTGACCCTATCTCTAATGAGTAATCCCTACCAAAGCCAAGGTTCTCGCTTAACCTTCAGCTCTGATACCAACTGTGACGAACCAGATTTTCGACCCTCGAAAATCGACATAAATACGTCCACCGTATAGAATGCCGAGCAATCGAGTGTCGGAAATACCAGATCATTAGGGGTTAAGATAGAAACAAAAATACAGAGAATCTCACAATCGTAGCGGAACAAAATATAATATATAATAACAGATTTTTATACAAAATAAATAGTAACTGTTAATATACATACAATTATCAGAGTACAACCATCAACAATCAAACTAGACAGTTATAATAACTTGTCCTCACCAGTGCTGACTATACAGTCTACACACACAACAGAATATAATCAAGTACATGGAATACGCTTGAAATCCTCCAGCATGTCTCCTGTGCTCCATAGCATTCTAACATGAATATGTAATACTCGGTCTGACCCGAGCATTATAATAAAATAACACTCGATTCAGTCTAGAAAACCAACGTGAGAAAGCACACTCAACTTGGATTATTAAAGTTATCAAAATCTTTTGAAAAACAAAGGTATCTCGTAAGACCACGTTACACATAAACACGATGGGTTTTTACCTTACGGTAACCAAAACATTTTATATTAAATCATCTGATATTATAATAGTGTCTACAGAAAGTAAATTAGAAAATAGCCGAAATGCTTGCATCTCACGTTTCAGCATAGTTGGGCACAATTAAAACCATACGACGCTTATTGGAGAAGGTTTCCATACAATGACTGGACTACTAGGGTACCGCCCGTCACAGTACACCTCTAGAAAAATGTACCGAGGACCTCGTCTGGATCCCCTACCAACACAAGACCGGCCTACCCCTAACCTGGATAGTACCGAATAAGTTATCACCTTGGGTGTCCCCACCCTTAATCGAGCGCTCACTTTTCCATGCACAACCATATCCATAATTATAATATATTCCGAGGGTATTTAGAGAGGTGATAACATAACCTAATTGGGTGCGACCCACTTAGCCTTGCTGTATCTCCCATGTTTTAGTCACTCCCGGTTGATGAGGCTTGAGGCTACGTTTAATTTTAGAATAGCATTCATACTTGGAATGCTAACACTGCCTTCACGGCAACGATGCAATGATAGCATTCATCCATACAAGTTGTTCTGGGTCTGAACAAACCGAATCACCGTCTTTACTATCTTTACGATATCCATTCGTAACGCTCAAATCGGATCGAAGTGGTTTTCGGATAATTAAATCTGATACTGGTCTCTTCGAAACGATCAACAAAATTGGCCAATATTTGATAGTCGGTTATTTAACTATCAATATAACATCCAAAAGTAGTCACTAAGCCCACATTATAAATCTTTCAAAATATTCATTTAAAAATATCTTTACAAAAATATATATTCGTCTCTTTCAATGTCACGGACCAGATTTTCGACCTCCGAAAATCGACATCAATACGTCCACTATATTACATGCCGAGCAATCGAATGCTGGAAATACCAGATCGTTAGGGTAAGAAGAAAAAGGTAGAAGAAGAAAATAAAAATAACAACACAGAATCTCACAATCACAGCGGAACAATATATAATAGATAACAACTGGTCTTTATACAAAAGAACTATAACTGCTTTTATACATTACATCATCAGAGTACAACACAAATCAATAGCACAAAAATGGTCAGTTATAATAACTTTTCCTCACAAAAGCTGAATATACAGCCTACAATACGCAGCGGAATAAAAATCAGATACAAAAAATATGTCTTCGCCATCCAGCTCGTCTCCTGAGCTCTATAGCATCTTATCCTAAATCTATAATACTCGGTCTGACCCGAGCATTATAATAAAATAACACCCGAGTCAGTCTGGAAAACCAGTGTGAGAAAAACACACTCAATTTGAATTATTATGGTTCAAAATCCTTTGAAAACCAAAGGTATCTCGTAAGACCACGCCACAAGTAAACACGACGAGTTTTTACCATAGGATAACCAAAACATTTCAAATCAAATCCTCTGATATTATAATAGTGTCTAAGTACAAATACTTATTCAAATAGTTGAAATGCTTGCATCTCATGTTTCAACATAGTTGGGCACAATCAAAACTGTACGACGCTTATTGGAGAATGGATTCCAACTGAATGACTAGGCACTGAGGTACCACCTGTCACATTACATGTCTAGAACAGCGTATCGAGGACCACGCCGGGATCCCCTACTACACAAGACCGGACTATCCTTGACCTGGATAGACCGAATATGCTATCACCCCGGGCGTTCCCACCCTCTTTCGAGCTCCTTCCATACATCGTAGTAATAAAATAATATCCGAGGTTATCTAGAAGGGTGATAAACATACCCTACTTGGGTGCGACCCACTTATCCTTGCTGCATCTACCCTGATTTTCAGTCATTCCCGGTTGATGAGGCTAGAGGCTACGATTACCTTTTAAGGAATTTTCACTTAGAATGCTCATTGTCCTCCGACGACAATGTTCTGATAGCATTCATCCATACAAGTCCGTTCCGGGTCCGAATGGAACCGAAGGCACTACTCTACTACATCCATTTTGGAATCACCCTCAGGATTAGTAGCGATTAGCCCTTGCACTTCACTGCTCCATCTTCAACTCCATGCTCTTGTCTTCATTTTCGAAAACGTACTCGTTGGATCGAAGTGGTTTTTGGATAATAAATCCAATCCCGGTGTCTTCGAAACAACGTTCGCTATTTCTGGTAAACTCAGCCCCGGTTCTTTAGGAAATAAACAGATGAAGTAAGATCGGAGATCACCTCCTAACCGTTAGTGGACGGATTTCCTTATCATCATCCTAGAAGAAAGAAACGAGCTTATACGTACAATATAGCACCTCGAACGGTAACTGTACCATATAATTCCCATATTTCTCCTAGATATTTTCAAAGTTATATTTTGGTCCAGATTTAATAGTCGGTTATTTAACTATCAAATAAACAATCATTCGACCAAATATTCCATTTTTCACTGAATAACTCCAAATCTCTTCTTAATTAAATTTTATTAAATTAAATATCTTCATCCAAAATATACGCTTATATAATTGCGTTAAGTAAATTCACCAAAACTATTCTTTTAAATATATTTGGAAAACTTTAAATAATTTGGTAAGTACCACTGCGGCATCAAACCATGGCTTCACAGTTCAATGGTTATGTCTCTATCCCAGAGAAATTCAAGACTTAACTACAGACACTCACTGCCTTCGATTTACGCCACGTGAGTATACCAATACTCTCCGGAAACTTTATTTTAAAAAAATTTCTCAAAATAATTCTTGTAAATTCTAAAATAAATTTCAAGTTAACTTTAAACAAAAATACTTTTAAATAAAAGTTATTAAAAATAATATTAATATTAAATAATTTATTCCTTTGGAATAATAATATTGATTACTTCTTAAATAATAATTAATTTAATATAACTATCTTAATTCATAATTTTAAAATATACCTAAACCCATTTTAAACAACTAAATAATTTGTTTCTGAAATATTCTTTAAACACTTTAAATTTTCTAGTTAATACTTCAAAATTCCTTTTTTAAATAACTTAACTTCTTAGAAAACATATTTTCAACTTCCATATTGCGAGTCCAATATTAATAAATCCTTCTCGATTTATTTCCAATTAATTACGTCCCAATTCCGTAAATTCCTTTTTCACATTTCTAAAAATAAATCTACCATTTATTTTTAAACCGATTTACCCATTTCCTTATAAATCCTCATCGTGAGTTTATAATTCCCATTATCCACTGATAATTCACTCTACTTTATTTATAAACTTTGTTTATAAATCCCATAGTCTCATTCCCTGTTTTATCATTGTTTCACAACACATAATCGATTTTAAATCGATTTTCTGAATTAAATTCTATTTTTTTAAATTGATCTCTCGAATAACCCAAAATATTCCAAAACAAAACTAAATTCAGATATCCCTTCCTTTTTATACTTTAAACTCTTATTTAAATCTAGAACATCAATTTCACATCGTATTTTAAAACTCCCTTTTTATTTTTCCTAGAAACAATTTCTTACCTCAATTTAAAAAAAAAATCTTTTTTTTACACTTTAACAAATCACTTAAGTTTTATTATTAATACCGTTTTGTTTATATTTTTTTATCCTAAAATTTATCAAATGTAAATTTTGAAACCAAACTATCCATTTTAACAAAAATTCATTTCTTTTAACAAATCCAAATTTCATCAAAAATACTTTTACTTTGGATTTTCTTTTTTTATTCTTTTCTAAATTTTTTTAAACACTCATCATTTGTATTTAAAAATACCAAAATCTAACCAGTAATTCCATAGCACCAAATAAATTCAAATCGCACTATAATCCATCACAGATTATCCAATGTATCATATTACTGAATATGAAAATAAATTCAACATTTTTGAGGAATCCAGTTAAATCCCTCCAACCCGTTTCCCTACATCCACAGATGTTAATACAATATAAAAATACCAATCCCACTTCAAGAGGGATATCGCGGTATATAGGGTCATCCGCTATTATGCGAGGCGCATAGGGTCTCATCCGCTATATAATGCGGGAATCTCAATCCCTCCAATATATATATATACACACACACACACTATATATATATAAATATCACAGCCAACAGATAATAATTTATCAATTTTATCAACCAATCAATAATTAATTTTTCTATTTAAAATTAATTACGGTAATTCCAAAATTGAATGAGATTAACTCACCTTGATTTTCTGTCGCTTTCGCGTTCCGTTTTCAATTGAATCCGGACTCGTTTTAAATTTTTTGAAATTTTCAGAAGCTCCAAATTCGTCCAAACTGATTCCTATGCGTAGATTACGACATCACGGTCCCAACGAATCTTGAATCGTCCGAATCGGACCTCGTATGTAGGAGTTATAAAATTTATAAATTCACAAGAATTTTAAATATAAAATTACAAGTCTTTTATTTATTTTTTATTTTTTTAAACAAGCCCGTTACCATTTTCGGGCCAAACCAACTATCTTCTTCCCCCTCCTCTTCCTTTTTGCTATGCACGATACACAGAGGACCCAACGTAGCCACGTGCATGTTCTGGTGATACGATGCTCCGACGCTTGAAACCAAAATCGGCCAATGCCGATATTCTTCTTTTCAAAATCTCTATCCATACTTAATAACAATTTCACCTCCGATGCCTCGGAGTAACTCGCGACCTGACATGGTCACCATGCCTCCCCTGTCACCATGCGACTCCCACCAAGCAACCGCACCTTCAAGAAAACACATGCAGAAGCTAACTTCGATGACGAACTCCAATATCACCTCGTAATCCCCCATCGAGCTCTTAATCGACGAGAAATGCAAACCATAGACAAAAACAACAGTTCGACCTCACAGTCGAGACCCATCCCACGACGCCGCGCTTCAAGACCAACACACCAGCTCAAAGCACAGGCGAAAACAAGAATATAGAAGCTTGTTTGGAATTTTTTTATTAAGTATTCGAGGAGAATTTTTTTTAGAAGTTGCCATTTTCTTCTTTCCGTTGTTACTGTGTTCGACTATAAAAAAAAGAGGGATCGTGATTTGATAAGGTGGGAAACGTGTTTGAATATGCTTGCTATAGTGTTTTGAAGAGAAAGCAAAAGGTTCTGATGCGAATTTGTTTGACTGGTCAATATACAATTATATTATTTAAATTTTAAATCGTCTCGAATTCGCAGCTTAAAATCTTGACCTCCTATCGAGGCGTGCCGCTAGGAGTTTATAATGTTATACCCCTATTCCGAACGCATTGGAAAAGGTTTCAATTCCTAATTCGATCGTATGGAGAAGATAGCTTTTTGGACCTAATTTTTATATTAAATTTTCGATCTAAATTTCAGCGCGTTTATATCCCGTACGACCAAACGATGACTCCAAACGCTACGAAATTTGAAATCCGATAATAATACACTATTATGGATCTAATGGAATAGGTTTCGTTGAAATTCGAGACTGTGCCTCGGAAGGCTATTTTTAAATGTCAATTTAAACGATATATTTTTTAAACTAAACAAATCATTATTAAATTCAATTTTAAAACTTTTATTATCTTCGGTGTTATTAATATAAAATTTATAAGCCTTTAAATTAATTTAACAAGCTTGAAACTCAATATTCAATATTTTAACCAATCTCAGTTATTAAATTCAATAATTTAATTACCCAGTAAATGATTATATTTGAAATTCAAGTTAAAAATTAACTTTTATATATTTAAAATCAATTAAATATTCTAATTTCAAATATCCAAAATTCTGGGTCGTTACATTCCTTCCCTCTTATAAAAATTCCGTCCTCGAAATTGCTAGGTAAGAAGAATGGTCCAAACCCGATAACTATTTCAAAAACCAAATAGTTTAAACAACTTTCCAAATCCATTTATTTATTGAAGACACACTATCACTCTTACTAACTTCCCAAACTCATTCATAGATTTCAAATAATATTATCCCCTCAGTCATTCAAATTAAAAATTTTAAAACCAAATTTTAAATTATCAAACTTTTCTCAAATAACTCCTTAAATTTTCGAAATTTTTTGCTAGCGTCTCCTTTGCGCGACTAGATCGAAACAACTACAAAACTGCCTCTACGGCCCCAAATTTTCAAAAGAAAACAAAAGCCAAGTCGCTATATCAGAAAACCATCAATTTCATACAGTAATTTTAACACATACCTTTTGTCGGGCAATCAAATTTATTTCCAAAATCGGAGACATCAATTTATCCTTTTGCTTTTAATCACCTGCACCTTATTTACCAATAATATCCGATCATTTAATTCCAAAATCATTTTATTTATTCCTTTTCAAAATTTTCAAGATTTGTTTTACTTAAGGCTGTACAATGTACATATATCATCCGTACGCAATATCAAATCTGATCGCTCACTGGATCACACAATTTCACTTCCGAACTAGTATCGTTCACACGACTCATTAGTGCAGACTCAGATCTGGTTCCTTGATCAAAAACCGTCATTCTCCTTGCATAGCCATTTACTATGATAGAGAACTCCAGAATCAATCAAAAATCCATATCCAGGGTTAGCCTTCGAAAATCGAGTGAAAAATCCCAACTCGGATCGATATAACTATCTTGAAATTCTGTGCTCGAATCTGGATCAAATCGTTATGCGAATACACAACATATGTACAACTTACGTATTAATTTCCAATTGACTATCAGCTATATCAATTTTTTTATTCTCACTCATTTTAATTTCCATTCACTTATTCATAATTATCCTTTTACACAACTTTTATTAAACCTTCATTCAAATACTTACTCAATATATTTTTCCAATACCAATTTTACTTAAGAATTCACCATTAACCTTTTTAAGCCCATTATAAACATTTTATACAACTTCTTATATTTATTTCCACTTCACCCCTTAAGTTTATATCCATTTTTATTCAAATTAAATTTTCAAAACCATTTGAATTCAATTTGCCTTCCAAATCTTTAAATATTGAATTTTATCAACCATCTCTCAAACCATATTTGATTCACTAATCAAACCTTATTTCCAACTTAATGAAATTTATTTCAATAACCAATTCATTTTGCCTACCTAGGCTTATTCCTTCAAAATTCACTTTTATTTAACTTAATTCAGTTAAATTTCCACTCCACAAAATCAAATTTCAAAATTTCTTAAGTTATCCAACTTACTAATATTCTATTCACCAATTTTCCAATTCACTTCATTTAATTGATTTACTTTACTAATTTATTTCATTATCGCACTTGTTTCCATTTAACTCTTCTTAAGTTAGATTTTATTCCAATAGTCAAATTCCAAGTTTTTTAAGTTTCCCAAACCTATTTATATTCCATAAACATCTTTAAAAATACTCCAAGAGTTTTAACAATTTCTTAAGAATTCCAAAAATCATTTTGAAATTATATACACCAAAATTCTTTTGTATATCAAATTATTCCTTTGAATTTCAAATCAAATCAGTTTTGAAAACAAACTCCAATTCAAAATATTCATGTAGCAATTCTCCATTGGAAACTCGAAAATGGAAGTCGATGATGTTGTAGTCCTCACCGAAATTATTTTCCAGCGACCGGAGTGAGTTCGGTGCTTTTCCCTCTTTTTTTAACCATCTTAAATAATTTTATTCCAAATCTCAATAGATTTCATTTCCAACTCAAAAATATTTCCAAATAATATTACTATTATTTCCCAAGACTTCGAAAATCATTTTCAAACCCAATGGGAAATTAAATTCCCAATTTTCCAAATTCCATCTTTTAAGTCCTTTAAATCTATATTTAAATATCCCCTGGAATTTCATTCCATTTCAAGTTATAAATTACATTCATAACTCATATTTACAAATTCCATTATTGTCATATGGATTAATTTCTTAACTTTTGGTTATAACATTAATTTCTTATTCAATTTCCACAACAACAATGATAATAATTTAATATTATAATTTCCTAACAACCAAGCACACCATATAAACTATAATAATTTACGAAAATTATTCCTTTTATATATAGAAATAATTTGGGTAAAATTGTTTCATTTACCCCATTTTCAAAATGATACCGTGTCGAATTGTTCCGTTCAAGTGTTTAGAGATCCCTATCAATAACGTTAATTACTCGTATTGACCAGAATCCATAAGCCAATCAACACAATAAAAAAAAATTATATTCTATTTATACGCTCAAACTCATCCTAGGGTGCTACTGACCCCATCTCTAATGAGTAATCCCTAATAGAGCCAAGGTTGTCGCTTAACCTTCAGCTCTTATACCAAATGTCACGGATCAGATTTTCGACCTTCGAAAATCGACATCAATACGTCCACCGTATTACATGCCGAGCAATCGAATGCTGGAAATACCAGATCTTTAGGGTAAGAAGAAAGAGGTAGAAGAAGAAAATTAAAATAATAACACAGAATCTCACAATCGCAGTGGAACAATATATAATAGATAATAACCGGTCTTTATACAAAAGAACTATAACGGTTTTTATACATTACATCATCAGAGTACAACACAAATCAATAGCACAAAACTGGATAGTTATAATATCTTGTCCTTACAAAAGCTGAATATACAGCCTACATTACACAGCGGAATACAAATCAGATACGGAAAATACGTCTTCGCCATCCTGCTCGTCTCCTAAGCTCCATAGCATCCTATCCTGAATCTGTAATACTCGGTATGACACGAGCATTATAATAAAATAACTCCCGAGTCAGTCTGGAAAACCAACATAAGAAAAACACACTCAATTTGAATTATTATGGTTCAAAATACTTTGAAAATCAAAGGTATCTCGTAAGACCACGCCACAAGCAAACACGACGGGTTTTTACCTTACGATAACCAAAACATTTCATATCAAGTCCTCTGATATTATAATAATGTCTAAGTACAAATACTTATTCAAATAGCTGAAATGCTTGCATCTCACGTTTCAACATAGTTGGGCACAATCAAAACCGTACGGCGCTTATTAGAGACTGGATTCCAACCGAATGACTAGGCACAAGAATACCACCTGTCATAGTACACGTCTAGAACATAGTACCGAGGACCACGCCGGGATCCTTTGCTACACAAGACCGGACTATCCCTGACCTGGATAGATCGAATATGCTATCACCCTGGGTGTTCCGACCCTCTTTCGAGCTCCTTCCATACATCGTAGTAATAAAATAATATCCTAGGTTATCTAGAAGGGTGATAAACATACCCTACTTGGGTGTGACTCACTTAGCCTTGCTGCATCTCCCCTAATTTTCAGTCATTCCCAGTTGATGAGGCTAGAGGCTACGATTACCTTTTTAAGGAATTTTCACTTAGAATGCTCATTGTCCTCCGACGACAATGTTCTAATAGCATTCATCCATACAAGTCCGTTCCGAATCCGAATATTCCACCAAATATTCCATTTAAAATACACACACACTACTATATATAATATCACAATCAACTGATAATAATTTATCAATTTTATCAACCAATCAATAATTAATTTTTCTATTTAAAATTAATTACGGTAATTCCAAAATTGAGTGAGATTAACTCACCTTGATTTTCTGTCGCTTTCGCGTTCCGTTTTTAATTGAATCCGGACTCGTTTTAAATTGTTTGAAATTTTCAGAAGCTCCAAATTCATCCAAACTGTTTCCTATGCGTAGATTATGAAATCACGGTCCCAACGAATCTTGAATCGTCCGAATCGAACCTCGTATGCAGGAGTTATAAAATTTATAAATTCACAAGAATTTTAAATATAAAATTACAACTCTTTTATTTATTTTTTATTTTTTTAAACAAGCCCGTTACCATTTTCGGCCCAAACCAACTATCTTCTTCCCCCTCCTCTTCCTTTTTGCTATGCACGATACACAAATGTAACGACCCAGAAATTTTGAACATTTGAAATAGAATATTTAATTGAATTTAAATATTTGAAAGTTGATTTAACCTGAGTTTCAAATGTATCTGTTTATTTGGCAATTTAAATAATTGAATTTAATAATTGAAAAATTGAATAAATTTCTGAATTGCTAATTTCGGACATGTTAAAAATATTTTCAAGGCTTAGAAAATTTATATTGATAATTCTGAAGATACTGGAACTTTCGGAATTGAATTTGAAACTGTTTTGTTCAGTTTTGAATTATATCGTTTAAATCGATATTTGAAAATAGCGTTCCGGAGCACAGTCTTGGATTTTGACGAAACCAGTTCCATTGGATCCGTAATATGGTATTATTATCGGATTTCAATTTTCGTGGTGATTGGAGCTGTCGTATGATCGTACGATAAGCAAACGCGCTGATATAATATAACGAGATATTTTTGAATATAAAAATATAAATTTTTAATCAACTTTTCAATGCCGACTTACTTTCTGCCAAATCACGTTCTCTTGTTCCTCTTTTTCAGCTGATAATCGCGTACTCTTTGTCCTCCCATTTGTATATGAATCTCATACAAAATCATTTCGTTCAAAACAAAATCTGCTCGTCTTCATTTCCAAATAAAATAAATGGCCGAAGCCTGAAAGAAGAAAATCACGTTCCTCATTTTGAAATAAAATCTGTCCCCATCTCGTTTAAAAATGGTCTGGACTCAAAATCAAATAGCCGCGAATTAATCTTGCTTCTCCCCAAATTCCTCTTTATTCACGAAATCAGTTCGTCTTAGATTAAGCCACATCCTCCTCGTTCGATTCAAATCAAATCGAAGTGGAGCTCGCGAGCACGAGGCCGCGTTCGATCTTATGGGGTTTCACGATGTGTTTGCAGGCAAGGCCAAGCGTAGATCGATTGTAATCAATCTCGAGTCGCGATCGTCGGTGCTAGGCAAGGTCGATTGATGGTCAAGCTCATGTTCGAGCTAGGGTTGCAAGCAGGGTTGATTTCAGAAGGGTAGTCGCGTACGACAGTGGAGCTTGGAGGCTCGGAGTTACTGCAACTAGTGTTTGAAGTCGTTATCGTTATTCGTGGGATTGGTGAAATTAACGATGGGTTCAGGGAAGTTCGCGACTGCGATTCTCGATTTTGGGTATGATTTTTTTTCTTCTGTTGTTTGAAAATATATAAAGTTTAAGCAGTTTTAAATTTTTATGTTAATCTTAATTTAGTTGAATCTGAAATCGTATATATACGTGCAGAAAAAAAAATAACATTATTTGATTTTACAGTAAATTTTATAAGATAAAAATGTTGATTTTGGAAAAGATGATGAAGGCAGCTCTGTTCTTTTCATATGTATATATATATATATATATATACAAAGTAAACCATACATATAATTTTAGATAAGACTTTGGAAAATAAATATATGTATGTAGATGAAACAGAAAAAAATTATAGATATATTTGTTTTAGCCTACTGTTCTTTTAGAAAATATTCAGAAGATAAATTTGTTTAATTTATTGACTAAGGATTTTTTTAAAGTAAAGTTTAGTTTAAATTAAATAAATAAGTAGTAATAAATGGTCCACTTATTTCAAGGTATTAATAAATTGTATAAATTGTTATACAAGGTTTATGAATGGAGAAAGACAAACTGGAATTGGAAATGAATTGCAAATAAAAAGCAAAGGTGAGATCTTGTCACTCAAAAGGAAAATTTGATTTTTGCAGTTATTGATTGATTGCTATTTGGATGTGATATTAGATATAGTAGGATATATCTATATATATAGCAATATATATATATTGGCATATGTATATATTGCAGTTGTGATTTCCTGCATTATATAGCGGATGAGACCCTATTGCGCCGCATAATAGCGGATGATATTTTTATAAAAATCCCATATACCACGATATTCCACCTCGAAGTGGAATTGGTATTGTGCTAGCATCTGTGGATGCAGGGAAACAGGTTGGAGGGATCCAACTGGATTCCTCAAATTGTTTGAATATTATTTCATATGTAAATGATATGATTTATTGATAATCCGTGAATGATTTACTGATAATTGAAACTGTTGAAGGCTAAATTTTAGCCGAATGTATTTTTGGTATCGTTGGATACCAGAAATGAATATAAATTGGATTTTGAAATTAAAGTGGAAAATTTTAAGTGTATTTTTTTTAAATTGAATTTATTGAAAGAAGAAATTTTAAAACATAAAAAATTGATTTTCGAAATCTTACCAAATAAATTCCAAAATATGGGAAAAGATATTAATAAATTAGTTTTGAATAATATAGTTCAAAAGTTGAAGAATTCATTTAAAAATGGAATTTTGAATAATTTGGAAAGAACAAAGGAATTTATTTAAAAGTGATAAACTTTTAGAAAATCAATTTGAAATTGATTTGGTATTGGAAAATGAACCTTTGAGAAATCGATTTGGAAATTTATTTGGAGTTGAAAATAAATTTAGAAATCAAATTTGTAATTAATTTGGTAATGGAAAATAAATCATTGGATAATTTATTTGAAATTGATTTAGTGTTTGAAAAATGAATTTGGAAGTCAATTTGCAAATGGTTTGTTATTTGGAGATAAACTTAGAAATAAATTGCAATGTTTTGTTCTATTGAAATAAAACTTAGAAATCAATTTGTAATTGATTCGATATTGAAATAAAATTAGAAATCAATTTGGAATTTGATTTTGGGGTTAAAAGTGAATATTTGGGAATGTAAATTCAAAATGGAATTTATGAAATGGAAGTGAAATTTGTTTAAAAATAAACGCTGATTTATTTTTAAAATGTGAAAGTAAATTTACAGATTTGAATGTAAATTTAAAATAAATCGATAAGGATTTGTTTAAACTGGTTTAAATGGACCATTTTGAAGTGAAATTATATTTTCACTATAAAGCCGAGTATATTTTCCAAAGTAGCTTTTTAAAATATAAATTAAAAGTTCTAAGTGGGTTTTTAAAAGATATATTTGGAAATATATTCCGTGTAAGGAAATTGATTTGAAATTTATTTTCAAAAGTTGAAAGGTGAAAAGTGATTTGAAATTGGTTTTCAAATGTTGAAGTGTGGAAATATATATATATATCTTTCGAAGATATTAGAAAATAAATGATTTGGGAAAATTATTTAAATTGGATGATTGTGGTGAATATTGTTGATAGTTAAATCATCGACTATCAATATTGCCTTTGAAATGGCACTTGATTTTTTTTTCAAACAAATGCTTATTATTCGGTTTAGTCGGGAAAGGACCTTTGTGTCAGATAACCCATTCCGAATAATAATACGACGATATGGATCGTATTGAAGACTGGTGGTGAAGACCGGGTATTTGTGAAAACGATAGGATGACCTATCGATTTTCTCTGCACCGTTAGCTACGGTATTGAGATTTCCTTTGTGATGAGAAGTTTTATCGGGATTGTGAATATTTGGATTGCAAGGGCTTCTTTGGAAGTGCCTTCGGTTCTGTTCGAACCCGGAATAGACTTGTATGGTTACGTGTCTGACATTACATTTTGAGATGTAAAGCTGATTTCTTCCAAATACATTTCTGTTGGTGGCGGAGAATTTATTCTCTTAGCTTAACACCCTTCTCTGAGACGTACGAGCTCGAGTCGCAATCGTCGGCGCTAGGCAAGGCCAAGCGTAGATCGATTGTAATCAATCTCGAGTCGCAATCGTCGGCGCTAGGCAAGGTCGATTGATGGTCAAGCTCATGTTCGAGCTAGGGTTGCAAGCAGGTTTGATTTCAGAAGGGTAGTCGCGTACGACAGTGGAGCTTGGAGGCTCGGAGTCACTGCAACTAGGGTTTGAAGTCGTTATCGTTATTCGTGGGATTGGTGAAATTAACGATGGGTTCTAGGAAGTTCGCGACTGCGATTCTCGATTTTGGGTAAGATTTTTTTCTTTCTGTTGTTTGAAAATATATAAAGTTTAAGCAGTTTTAAATTTTTATGTTAATCTTAATTGAATCTGAAATCGTATATATACGTGCAGGAAAAAAATATATAACATTATTTGATTTTACAGTAAATTTTATAAGATAAAAATGTTTATTTTGGAAAAGATGATGAAGGCAGCTCTATTCTTTTCATATGTATATATATATACAAAGTAAACCATACATATAATTTTAGATAAGACTTTGGAAAATAAATATATGTATGTAGATGAAACAGGAAAAAATTATAGATATATTTGTTTTAGCCTACTGTTCTTTTAGAAAATATTCAGAAGATAAATTTGTTTAATTTATTGACTAAGGATTTTTTTAAAATAAAGTTTAGTTTAAATTAAATAAATAAGTAGTAATAAATGGTCCACTTATTTCAAGGTATTAATAAATTGTATAAATTGTTATACAAGGTTTATGAATGGAGAAAGGCAAACTGGAATTGGAAATGAATTGCAAATAAAAAGCAAAGGTGAGATCTTCTCACTCAAAAGGAAAATTTGATTTTTGCAGTTATTGATTGATTGCTGTTTGGATGTGATATTAGATATAGTAGGATATATCTATATATATAGCAATATATATATATATATTGGCATATGTATATATTGCAGTTGTGATTTCTCGCATTATATAGCGGATGAGACCCTATTGCGCCGCATAATAGCGGATGATATTTTTATAAAAATCCCATATACTGCGATATTCCACCTCGAAGTGGAATTGGTATTGTGCTAACATCTGTGGATGCAGGGAAACGGGTTGGAGGGATCCAACTGGATTCCTCAAATTGTTTGAATATTATTTCATATGTAAATGATATGATTTATTGATAATCTGTAACGACCCCAAATTTTCTATATATTTAAATTAATAATTAATTGTATTTTTGAATAAAATTGTAAAATAAATGGATTAAAGTGATGCGAGTTTCCCCGGGTTCAAGTATATTCTGGATAAATCATTTAAATTATTGTATATATGTGTATATGTGAATATATATGTGTATGGATATATATATATATATATATATGTGTAAATCTGAAATTAAATATATATATATTTGATTTGAATTTAAATCTTTATATAAATGGTTTAGAAATGAAAATATATCAGATAGATAGACAAAAATAAATACGTTGAATAAAATCTAGCAACAAAATTAAAATAGAAATTTAATTATATTATAAAGTAATGTTGTAAAGGCAAGAATATAAACAAAGTAAAATAAGTATTATGTGTAACCTGTAAAAGTTTAGAATGCAATGGTAAGTATAAACAAAGCTAAGTAGTAAAATATCTAGACATGAAAAATAAAATAAGCTAAGTAATAAGACACAAACCAGACAAGTAAAAGAAATATCAGCATACCAAATTGGATAAACATGAAACATAAGTACATACAAAATGTAAAGTAAAAGATAATTTGTAGACATAAAGGACATTGTCATTAAATGCTAATATCTCTAGTGTACATTGTATAGATCACTTCAGCCCCCATAGTGATAAAAATCTCTGAAACATGTTTGTACCAAAAGAAAGAATAACCTGTATATTTGTTCACACATATCTATCTGCCTCATTTCATTTTCATTCACAAGAAACAATGCCTGTAAAACATCTTTCTATCTATTTATCAACTTGCTTTAGCTTTTTCATTTCATCTCGTTTACATCTCGTTTACAAAAGAGACTGAGCATTCAAGTTTTAACAAGGCAAAGTTTTCAAGAAAATCAGAACAGGGTAGCAACTTTCAAACACCTTCCAGTTTTAAAGTATCAAAGCTTGTTTTCAAAATGATGCTCTGTTCTTCCCTTTTTTATAACTGGTGAGTAACTTTTAAAACTTAAATAAATATGGTTGCTTGGTAATCTCTGTTATAAGTATATGTAAGTGAGTATCTGTATATATATTGTGAATATATTTGTGAATATATTTGTGTGCATGCTGCTGTGTATCTGGGTTCTCCCAGACTTTGTTTCTAGGCCTAAGTTGTAAATCAATATTCATTATCTCATTTCTAGTCTAAGTTAGATATTAGTTCTAAACAAAATTTGTTGTTTCTCAAAGATTTAAGTTATGAGAATTTATTCAAGATACCATAAACTTGAAATGGTTCTGGAAATAAAATAACAGAGTAAACTTGTATAAAGTGAAAATTCAAACATTCAAATTTATAATTTCAGGCTTGTGATCTGAAACCATAGGAAAAAAACCAGATTTTTAAAACTAAAAGCAAAAATTTTAGTTTGGGATTGGATTTACATTTCTGGTTTGAATAGAAATGGAGTTTTGGTTCATCTCTGGGGATCTGAATGATCTGGAGGTTCGAGTTTTCTTCTGGTGACAGTAGGATGATCGGAGGATCATGGAAAAATGTCAGGTGGTGGATTAAGACGATGTGACGGCGGCGGTGAGCTTTTGTTTTTCGTAACCCTAGTTTTAGTGTGCGATACTTATTTCGATTCGTGCGTGGTCCTCTGACGATCGAGCGTGGCGAGAGTTTGGGGAATGGTAGAGGAGACGTAGTCGAAGCAGTAGCCGGAGGAGGAAGCTCTCAGGTGGTCGGCACGTGGTGGTCGAGGCAATGTTGACAGGGTTGGTCGTGGTGAGTTCACTGTGTTGCCAAGTTTGGGGTCGAGCTTCTCGAATTTGATTTCGAGACAATTGGGTAGTTCAGGTGATCAGAAATGGAGGCGAGGTTGAACGTCGACGTGTTCGACGACGTGGGGTAGGCTGGAGATGAACGTCGGCGAAGTACACGTGCACGTGCACGTTTTCTCATCTCTGTTCTTTTGGGGAAGGCGAGATTTTTCACTCGGGTTTTACTCGAGTCATTCGAGTATATTACTCGAAGTAGGAAGGGATTGACTCGAAGTCATTTTAGTCTGGGCTCGGAGCAGTTTAGTCCATTTGAGTATGTTGTGTTCCAGGCTTTTGTAAAAATATAGCCTGGCAGTTTCTTGATTTCAAAATGCAATATAAAATCTGAAACAAATTTAAAACCCAGTTTAAATTAAGATTTTAAAAACTAAATTCAATTTGAGATTTGAATCTTAGGTTTTGAAATTAAACAAGGTTTATAACTTTAAATGATGTAAATAAGTAAGAGTAAAGCATACTTTAATGATTTGAAATTTAAGAAGAAATTTTGTTAAAAAATCCTTAAGTTTGAATTTAATGATTTGGATTCACTAAATTAATAAGTTAATTAAAATGGACTGATAAAATTAATTAATAATTGGATTAATTAAGTAATTATGAGATTAAACCAATTAATAAAGGTTTAAGTTAATTATTAATTAGGAAAAATTAATTTGTGATTAAAGATCATTAATTTGAATAGATTAGATTTTAAACTAATGGTTAAATATTAATTAATCAAGTAATTAAGGTTAAATTAAGTTACATTTGAAGACTTGAATTGATTAAATAATTAATGGTTAATTAATGGATTATTAAAGATAAATAAAATTGAAATTAATATTGATTGATTTAGTTTAATTTCTTAAGAAAAGAAATTAGGAATTGTAATTAATAGTTAATGAAGGTCCTTAACTTAAGACTATTAAATAATTGATATATTAATGTGATTTATTTTAGTAATTAATTAGATAAATTAATTAAAGATAAACATTTATGAAAATGTTTAAGTGTAATTACTAAATGAAAGTAATTAAGAAATTAATTACTTAATATGATTAATTGAGTTAAATATGATTTGTTTAAGTTGATTAATTTAGTTAATTGATTTAAATTAATCATAGGATGATTTGATAAGTATAATTACTTAAATGTAATAAATGAAGTATAATTACTTAATGAAGTAATTAATGATAATTACTGTATGTAATTGGTTGGAGATGATTTGAGTATGATAGTAATTTGGATTAAATTACTTTGCGAAATTAATTAACCAAGATTTATAGTTATTCATTGTTTCCTGGGGATTTTACCAGGCAACTAGTACTCGGCAATAAGTGCTCGGCATCAGAGAGTGACCGGCATCAAGGAGTGTTCGGCGAAGCACTGGCCATCCAGGAGTGTTCGGCGAAGCAACTGACATCCATAAGTACCAGGCATAGTACTCGACATCCATTAGTGTCCGGCGTCCAGTAATGTTCGGCGTACAAGAGTACTCGGCGTCAAGGCTGCTCGGCATACAGGAGTACTCGGCATCCCATGGTGTTCGGCGAGGCACTTGACAACCAGGAGTGTTCGGTGAGGCACCCAACATCCAACGAGTGCTCGGCAACGAGAGCGCTCGGCGTCGAGACTGCTCGGCATACGAGACTGTTCGGCATCAGGGAGAACTCGGCAGCATCTGTGGTTCGGCATACAGGAGTACTCGGCGTAGTACCCGGTGGGATTAGAAGTACTCGGCGTAAGGGCACTCGGCGTCTAGAGGAGCGTTCGGCTTCAACTGACTAACACCTTACACTTCCCAAACATCAACCACCTCGTTCGGCATAGAAGGGACCATTCGGCGTCAGAGCGTTCGGCACATCTGTGGTTCGGCGTACAGCGCTCGCTATACTCGGGCTGGAGTGTTTGGCCAACAGCCCACTTGGGAAGTCCAGCCCATCTTTGCCTATAAATAGAGGGGCAGGGTCACAATGAAAGGGATCCTTTTTTGGAGAGAAAACACCGGGGAGACTCTGCCATTTTCAAGACTCATCTTCTCTACTTAACAACTTCACTCAAGCATTTGATTCACGAATTGTATTTGTAATCGATTATAAAGGAAATCAATAAAGTTGAACAAAGTGGACGTAGGCAATTACGCTGAACCACTATAAATTTGGTGTTCTTACTTTCTGCATTTAAATTAGCATTGTCTTCTCTGTTTAATTTACTTTCATCACTTATATCTCTTCACAATCTTCTTCTACGAGGTTAGTGACCAATTTTGGTGCTAACACTTTGGTGCTTTCACTGAGAACTGAACTCAGGACCTCAAGGATCTGCTTTGAAGCTACTGGATTGAACAAATCCCCCAAAGAAGATCCGACTTACTGATAGGACATCCGTTGATTCTACTCAGAGTTCATACCAATAACTCTACAATGGCAAGACCACGTACCAGGTCAGCTTCTCTTAATGCGGATGCCCGAGAGACTGCTAGCGTGCAACAAGCAGGACCTAGCAATCAACCAGCGATCCCGAGTGCAGGGATTGCCGCTCAAGAACAGACTCCAGTTGTCACCAGAGTGGAGTTCAATGACTTGATGAGAGAACTTAGGGAAAGCAGGAGACAACTGGGAGAACAGATGCAAGCTAATGCCAACCTGATGGCACAACTCACTCAACAGCAGCAACAGAATGCTGGGGGCAATCCAGCTGCTTATTCCTCATCTGACAGCTCTACTTCTTCTGATGAACCACCCAGGCGTAGACGCCGCAAGACTGAAGCTGCAAGGGCGGATGCTGCTGTTCGAACAGATGGAGACCGCGACCAAGCCAGAACTGGAAGCTTCAGAACCGGAGTACAGATGGAGGATGGAGCTCCAGATCATCAAAATGCTAACAATGTTGGGCCTCAAGACGCACGATTGGCAGATCGCCAGGAAAGGAGGCAACAGCATGGGCAGGCGCGTAGAACTGACTCCAACCTCCCAGCTTCCATACAGACACCCGATCTGACGGCCATGATCAGGCAACTGATGAAAGAAAATCAGGGCTTATCAAATGACGACTGGGGAGTGTCAAGAAGTCATACTCCGTTCACGGATGTTGTGCTGCAAGCGGCGTACCCCAAGAAGTTTAGCATGCCAACTATTCCTGCATACGAAGGAAAGACTGACCCCAGACAACATGTAATGAGGTATGAATGGATGATGGATTCAGCCAGAGCAAATGATGCCACCAAGTGTAGGTGCTTTCCGATTACTCTATCTGGGATCGCTACTATGTGGTTCACCCGACTTCCTCCGCGATCCGTATCAAATTTCGAGGAGTTGGCAAAGAAGTTTATTGAGCAATTCAGGATACACACTACACGCCCGAAGGACGTGATGTCTCTGTCAAGTGTAATCCAAAATCCCGGAGAGTCGCTGAAGGAGTACTTACAAAGATTCCACGTTGCGGCAACTGAAGTCAGTAATCCCAATGACCATGCAATTCTAATGGCTGTAATGAGAGGTGTAGATTCGGATTCTGAATTCGGAGACTGGCTGGCAGGAAAACCTCCGGCTATGCTAGAGCGTTTCTACTCCAAGGCACACCAGTTATAAAGAAGAGAGGAAGCTAGGTGGGTACGACAAGATAAGGCACCAGGACCTGCCCAAGAGTCAATCAAGAGCAACGTTGCTGTGAAGCAATCTGGAGACAATTCGGGAAAGGTCCAAGTCAATATCCAGAGTAAGCCTGTGCAGCCCAAAGAGTCCGGAGGAAGAAGTCAAGGAAAGAGGAAAGAAGCGGGAAAGTGGAAGTCGAGAATTCCAAGCTATAGCGAGTACACTCCGCTAAACGCCCCACTTGAGAACATTTACCTATCCACATGCAATACTTTTCAGTACAGAAAACCATGTCCAAAAGAATCAACTGAAGAACAGAAGCGGACTGGGAAATATTGCCGCTTCCATGAAACTTATGGACACAACACGGAAGAATGCAGACACCTGAATGACGCTATCGAGAAATTGATCAGACAAAAGAAGTTGCAAGAATTTGTAAAGGATCCACAGGAAGGAGGACAGGGAACGTCAAACCCAGGTCGTGCACCAGCTCCACGTCATCCTGAGGAGCCTGCTCGAACTGTTGGAAGACTGGTCATAAATACAATTATCGGCGGACCTCATCCCGCAGATAAGAACTGGCAAGAGATGGAACGATATGCAAGCTCCTTAAAGCATGCAGATTTTGAGTGCTGTTCGAACGTAGAGGACGGGGCCCCTGCTAAGCAGCAGCGCGTGATGACAGACGATATTGTGTTCAGGAACAGAGACGCTGATCAGGTAGAGGCTCCGACCATCGATCCCATGGTCATATCTGCAACAATCGGACCAGCATATGTAAAAAGAATTTTGATTGATTGTGGAAGTTCAGTCAACATCATTTTCAAGAAGGCCTATGATCAAATGAAGCTAGAGATAAAGGACTTGAAACCATCCAAAGCTCGTATCCACGGCTTTAACGGCGCTGCGACTGATGCAGTAGGATATGTCGAGTTACCAGTTGAACTGGGACAAGGCGAGTGTCGGAGGGTACGAATTCTACCCTTTGTAGTTTTGGATGTGGACTCTCCGTATAATGTTTTCTTGGGTCGGCCGGCCCTGGCTGAATTTAGGACGGCATTAGCCCCGTGGTGCTTGACTTTGAAGTTTCCGACTGACAAAGGAGTAGGCATTGTTCACGGTGACCAAGCAGCTGGTCGTTCTTGTTATGTGGCCGAGCTCCGAGAGGCACACCGGAGGGAGAAAGGAAAGGTAGCGGACAACCCCGTCCGCATCCTCAATGCGGATAATTGACAAGTAGTGCCCGAGCCCTGGCTCGGGCATAGTTCTCGGATCTACGGAGATATAGATCCGAGAGACGACGATGAGAAACCCAGGGAAGAGAAGGCGGCACCGGCTGAATTAACAATTGACATTTCAGTTAGCCGTGACGACCCCTCGCGAATACTGAAGATCGGATCACAGCTTGGCCCCGCAATGACTGAAGACCTTAGCGACTTCCTCCGGGCGAATCTTGATGTTTTCGCCTGGACGCATTCTGATATGTGTGGGATTTCTCCCGCCATCACGAGTCATATGTTGAACATAGACCCGAAATACGTCCCAGTCAAGCAAAAAAGGAGAGGAATGGATCCGGAGAGATCCGCCGCTCTTGGAGAGGAGGTGGACAAACTCAAGGCGAATGGGTTCGTCCGCGACGCCCTCTACCCTGAATGGGTATCCAACCCCGTGCTAGTAAAGAAGGCGAATGGCAAATGGAGGACTTACGTAGATTATTCCGACTTGAACAAAGCGTGCCCAAAGGACAGTTTCCCGTTGCCTAGGATCGATCAGCTGGTCGACTCCACCGCAGGACAAGAGCTGTTGTCATTCATGGACGCGTACTCAGGGTACAACCAAATCCCAATGCATATTCCGGATCAAGAACACACCAGCTTCGTTACAAATGTCGGACTATATTGCTATATAGTGATGCCCTTCGGATTGAAGAATGCTGGAGCGACTTATCAACGTTTGGTGAATCGAATGTTCAAGGACCAGCTAGGCAAAACCATGGAAGTCTATGTGGATGACATGCTCGTGAAATCACGACGGTCAAACGACCACATTCAAGACTTAGCTGAAATGTTTAACATACTCAGGTTTTATGGAATGAAGATCAACCCGCTGAAGTGTTCTTTCGGCGTTGCATCAGGGAAGTTTTTATGATTCATCGTCAACACTAGGGGAATCGAAGCCAACCCAGAAAAGATCCAAGCTATTCGAGATGTACAAGCGCCCAGGACTATAAAGCAGGTACAGAGCTTGAACGAAAAAGTAGCTGCGCTGAGTCGATTTATATCCAAGGCAACTGACAAGTGCATTCCGTTCTTTGACATAATAAAGAAAGGAAAGAGAAATTTTGAATGGACGTCTAGCTGCGAGGAAGCATTCCGGAATCTGGTAAGACATCTGGAGAGCCCACCAATGCTATCTAAACCAGTTGACCATGAGATGTTGTACGTTTACTTGGCTATATCCCCTCATGCGATAAGCGCGGCTTTGGTTCATGAGGAGGATCGAGTCCAGAAGCCGGTGTATTATGTTAGCAAGCGTTTAACGGGGGCAGAGAAGAATTACCCTAAAATCGAGAAATTGGCTTATTGCTTGGTGATTGCATCACGCAAGCTGCGCCCATACTTTCAAGCGCATTCGATCGGTGTCTATACCGATCAACCCCTGAGGCAGGTACTTCAACGACCGGAAACTTCTGGAAGATTGCTAAAATGGAACATCGAGTTGAGCCAATTCGATATCGCGTACTTACCACGGAGAGCCATCCGAGGGCAAGCGTTAGCAGACTTCATCGTTGAATTTACCATACCCATCAAACCGGACGATCACGACATCATTCCCCCCATTCGATGGAAATTATACACCGACGGTGCATCAAACGACCGTTGCTCCGGCGCGGGCATAGTTCTTATAACTCCGGAAAACCGATCAATCTGTTATGCCCTGAAGCTTGATTTCCCGGCTACGAACAACGAAGCTGAATATGAAGCACTGATCGCTGGCTTGAAGCTCATCAAAGAACTCGGGATCGAATCAGTCGAAATCTTTTGTGACTCGCAGTTGGTGGTTTACCAAGTACGAGGAGACTACCAAGCAAAAGGACGAAAGCTTGCTCCGTACCTCGTTCAGGTCCAAGAAGTACTATCAAATCTTGAGCGTTATGACATTTCACATATCCCGCGAGAACAGAACAAAGAAGCCGACTTGTTGGCTAAGTTCGCAAGTACCGACGATGCTCAACAAATGGGATTGTATCCCGTTGAAGTCTTGCATGCCCCGAGCGTGGACGAGATGAAAATCGATCGCGTGTTGGAAACAGAGATCGAGAAGGACTCGTGGATAACCCCATTCAAACTGTACCTGACAACCAGGGCTTTACCAGAAAAAAGAAGCGAAAGACGACAGGTCCTTTGAAAGGCTGCGCGGTACGTAATGCAGGGTGGATCCATGTACCGAAAAGGATTCTCAGTCCCATTATTACGGTGCATCGCTCATGATGAAACAAAGCGAGTCTTGAGGGAAGTTCACGAAGGGGAATGTGGCGACCATACTGGGGGGAAAACGCTAGCAAAAAAGATCCTCCGCTATGGATATTACTGGCCCACCGTAAACCGGGATGCCGCGGACTACGCAAGAAAATGCGACAAGTGTCAAAGATATGCAAAAATCCCGAGGGCTCCACCAACGGAACTCACACAAATGATCAGTCCTTGGCCATTCGCGATCTGGGGAATCGACATAATCGGCTCTTTGCCTCTATCCAAAGGTGGTGCGAAATACGCAATAGTTGCAGTCGACTATTTCACGAAATGGGCTGAGGCAGAACCTTTGGCCACTATCACCTCTAAGAAGGTCATTAACTTCGTTGTACGAAACATTATATGCCGCTTTGGCCTTCCACGCACCATCATTACAGACAACGGAACGCAATTCGAAAGTAGAGAGTTCAAAGAGTTCTGTTTAAAGTACGGCATCGAGAAAAAGTTCGCCGCCGTTGCACACCCAAAAGCTAACGGACAAGTCGAGGCCGTTAACAAAATAATCAAGTCCATACTAAAGAAGCGTCTGGAGAAGGTTGGAGGCAAGTGGGTAGATGAACTCCCGACAGCATTATGGGCGTATAGAACTACCCACAAGTCCGCGACCGGCCACACTCCATTCGCCTTGGCATACGACTCTGAAGCCGTTATACCCGTGGAACTTGAAGTTCCATCGCACCGAGTGACATACTATGATCCCAAGACGAACCAAAACCTCTTGCTGGAATCACTGGACTTCATCGACGAAAAGCGTGAAGAAGCTGAATTGAGGGCGGCGGCGCACAGACATCGAGTCAAGCGTTACTACGACGGCAGAGTCCGCCCAAGAATCTTTGATGTGGGTGATCTCGTTCTGAAACGAGTCTTCCTGGTACCATCACGCATGAATCCCAGCTGGGAAGGTCCATACGCCATTGAACGGAAGCTTGGAGAAGGAACATTCAAGCTAGTGATCGTTGATGGCGCGACACTCCCCCGAGCATGGAACAGTGAACATTTGCGGCACTATTACATTTAGCATGTTTTCCTTTCTTGTTGTAGGCACTGTTATTTCCTGCATGTTTCCATTCAATAATGACTTAGTTTCCTTGTGAAAGTTGTAATCAAGCAATTCAGTTGATTTTCGTTAATAAAGGCTTGAAGCCCTATTTTCTATGAAGTTTCTATGTCCCTTAATTGGATAATAAATTACGTTATCATTCACAACATGCAGACTCGTACGAACGATTTCAAAATCTCCGAATCCCCAGAGTGCGGAGCGGAGTACTCTAAGTCCCCAGAGCGCGGACTAGAGTATAAACGATTTCAAAATCTCCGAATCTCCAGAGTGCGGATCGGAGTACTCTAAGTCCCCAGAGCGCGGACTAGAGTATAAACGATTTCAAAATCTCCGAATCCCCAGAGTGCGGAGCGGAGTACTCTAAGTCCCCAGAGCGCGGACTAGAGTATAAACGATTCAAAATCTCCGAATCCCCAGAGTGCGGAGCGGAGTACTCTAAGTCCCCAGAGCGCGGACTAGAGTATAAACGATTTCAAAATCTCCGAATCCCCAAAGTGCGGAGCGGAGTACTCTAAGTCCCCAGAGCACGGACTAGAGTATAGACGATTTCAAATCTCCGAATCCCCAGAGTGCGGAGCGGAGTACTCTAAGTCCCCAGAGCGCGGACTAGAGTATAAACGATTTCAAAATCTCCGAATTCCCAGAATGCGGAGCGGAGTACTCTTAGTCCCCAGAGCGCGGACTAGAGTATAAACGATTTCGAAATCTCCGAATTCCCAGAATGCGGAGCGGAGTACTCTTAGTCCCCAGAGCGCGGACTAGAGTATAAACGATTTCAAAATCTCCGAATTCCCAGAATGCGGAGCGGAGTACTCTTAGTCCCCAGAGCACGGACTAAAATATAAACGGTTTCCAATCTCCGGATCACAAGAGTGCGGTACAGAGAACTCTAAGTCCCCAGAGCGCGGACTAGAGCCTGAACAGTCTCAAGTCTCCGAGTCCTCGGAGCACAGTGTCAGTAAACCAAATAAAGACAAGAGAATCATTCGAGCAAAAAGAAACTAAAATTTTATTCGATAAGTCCAAAATGGAGATACAAGATCACTCCTACAAAATTTAGGCCTATACAAACTACAAGTAGTGGAAGATAAAAACAATTACAAAACTTAATCAGGAAACTTGTTGAACAAGTGCATCGATTATTTCTTCGACTTCTTCTTCTTGTCTGCCTTTGGTGTTTCCGACGACTCCTCTCCCTCACGCTTTTTCTTGGACTTTTTGCTTGATAGAGAGACGGAGTCAGGAGTAGGAGATGGAACATCTAGCGGTTTGGACCTGCCCGGAAGAATGATTTTCAAAGGTCTGTTCCGCGGGTCAGTAAGTTCCAGTACTTCAGATTCAACTTTGACTTTGACCTTTTTCTTATCCTCGTCGGCGAGACGGTCCTTCATGCTCATCTCTGAAGTATGTTCAGAGGCGCCAGTGATTTTAACTTCATCGCTTCCTTCGGCAGGAGACGAAGTATCAAGTTTGTCATCATCAAGCGCCCCAATCACTTGAGCGCCTGGATCGGGAGTTACCCCTGCGTGAGCAACGTCGCTTGTTTTCCCTGCTTCCTCCTCGGCGTCATCGCTCCTCGGAGTTAGCTCGACGTCAGAACAACCTGCACAAAAATATAAGAAATGGGCATTAGAACGAATAACCATTGCTGAAAAATGACGGGATCTCTTCGACTTCTAGAGAAAGAAGAATTTCCTACCAGGATCCGGTTGGCTATCGGTGGCGTGCGGGGTTTCACCCTCCAGGATAGGTGACAGCACATGAACGCCGAGCCCGGGATCTTCAGGATCATAACTGGCATGCTGCTCGAATGGATCAAGCGTCGACCGACCGGCCGATTGAGCAGCATAAGGAGCGGCGATGTGAGGAGTAGTAGCGTCGGCCTTTGACGGGCCAGCCTCGTCGTTCTTCTCTTTCGAAGGGGAAGAGCCTTTGCCATAAAGAGCCAATGCTGCGGATAAATCCGATGGCTCATTCCCCCTCAGGAACTCCTTCACCAATGCATCCTCGTCGATCTCTTCGGAGCCTGACTCGACTTTCTTGATCTTTATCATAGTTTTCCATGCCTCAGCCAGGGATTCGTGGTAGCCGTCGCCCAAGAATGTTAGGTCGCGGTGCATAAGGACGCGAGCTCCGTACTCGGCGATCAGCGGGTCAAACATACTCTTGACCTCTTCCCTACCGGCCTCTGCGGCCGCCTCAAGGCGAGAATCAAGCTCCTCCACAGCCATTCTTTTGCCCTCCTCATGGGCCTCATCCTTCATTTTCTCGACCCCGGCAAGTTCGTTGTCGAGCTTTGTCTTCAGGAGTCGGGTAGCAACAATCTCATCACAATATCGTTGCGATTCTTCCTGAGCAGCTATTTTGTCTTCTTTCTCCTTGGAGAGTTGTTCTTTCAGCTCTTTGACTTGGGTAGCGAGCGCATCCCTTTCTTTTTGGACAGAGTCTTTTTCTAGGGCAAGGGCGCCGCTGCGCTGAACTGCTTCGTCAAGCTCCTTTTTGTGAGCCACCTCTAAGCAAGCAACTGCCTCAGCAGTATCTTTCGCTCCTTGTTCAGCGGCTTCTAGCTTTGACTTATACGAAGCGAGCTCTTCGTCTTGGAGTTTGATGATTTTCTTATCGCTGTCAGCCTCCAGATTCAGACGGTCAATCTCGTGTTGACGCTCGACGGACACTTCCGAGATCTTTTCCACCAAGTGCACGAACGCGTCATGTTGAACATAGACGTCGTTGTTGCAGGCAATGGCACTTTGCTTCACGTGCCCAGGAATGTGATGGATGGCTGGGAGGAATTTCAAGCCGTCAAAGCAGATTTTCGGAAACTTGGCCTTAAGGTCGACCATCTTTTCCGCAACAGTCGGGTCCACTGCAGGAGTAGGAGGAGGAGGCTTTGAGAATTCCGTTCTTTTACGTTGCTCACGAACTTGCCTCGTACTCGATGAACTGGAGTGTTGTTCTCGAGCAGCATCAGACTGATAACCCTTCTGCGAAGACTTCTCCTTATCCGGCTCAGTTGGAGGAGGAAGATCGCGGGACTGAGAAGATTGAGAGTGTGCTTTCTTGCGGTGAGACGACTCGCACGGACGATTGTCCCTATCTTCATAATCACCTCGGTCCCTGCGTCTGCCTGAACCGGAATCCCGTCCTGAGTGATGGAATATAGAAGACCCCTGAAGGCGATCAAGTCCGTGAGAGCGGCCCATATCACCTGCGAAGAATGGAAATAACAACGAGTTAAGGAGAATACACGAATTAAAAAGACTTGAAGTATATTATGGAATGCGCATGTGCGTGTGTGTCCTAGTGTTCCCCCCGACGGACCCGTTCGTTTATCTTTGCTAATAGGAGTGTTGTCTCCTTGAGCCGGGAGTTGAACTCCTACATTGCCTCTAGCGGGCGAAGAGAATTTGAGAGCTTCAGGATCATCGAACCCGTAATTAAGTAAATCATCGGGGATGGACAGGTTGGACAGACCCCTCAGAGAACTTTCCAGGTGCTGCGAAGAAGCCTCTTTCTCAGGAGGGATAGGCGTAACTTTTGAGGTGCCACCAACTTTCTCCTTTTGAACCGTGTATTTCAACTTCTTCTTTCCCTTCGAAGGGGAGGATGATGTCTCAATATCCTGAACTTCGATTGCCGGATTCCAAGCGGGACCCACGTTCTCGCCCTGAGTTTCGGGGGCATCATCCTCTCTGCGCTCGCCTTCTTCGTGCGTGTCGGGAGCGCGACGCGACGACGGTCCGGCAAGTTTTTCCCCTTTACCAGATGGAGGTTTGGGAATTGTAACACCTTCTGGAAGGCTGATCCGACGACCAGGGGCTAGCAAGTCGAACCCCGACAGCGATTCATTTGAAATGATAGCTCGGATATCTCGATCCTCGGCCGGAAGAGCTCTAATCGCATCGACAGCATCAGAATATCCTCGGCCTTCCGGGCGTGGGCTGATACCTAAAAAGATGAAACATAAAGTTAGGAAAGACATGCTCGGGTTAAATACGAATAGTCACTCGCCAGAGAGACTTACTGCCTTCAACCCATCTCCTAGCGCAACCGGAAGGGCAGCGCACATAGAACCATTCCTGTTTGTACAGGGCAAATTTGCTACAGGCCCCTGTTAAGATCTGGCACTTGTGGTATGGCTCGAGGAACATGAAGGAAGGGCTATCTTTCCGTCTCTTGAACATATAAATGTATCGGATATCACCGGGGGTTGGAGGTCTGGAGAAGACGGCCATGAAAAGTAAATAAGTCCCATATAGAAACGCATGGCCATTCGGGTGCAGCTGCGACGGAGCTATGTCTATATACTGCAGCACATCCCGGAGAAATAAATTGAATGGAGGCACGATGCCCATCCAACACATGAACTTGTTGCAGGCTGTGTACCCGACTGGGGGCAGATGAGGGCGGTCGTGTCTCGAAGGAACTAACACGTCAGCAAAGGGAATCCCGTGAATGGAACATATCCGTCGCAGAGCGGCCTCGTTGATCTTCGAGGCTTGAGAATCGATCGGATTGTCCAGTAAGATGGTTGACTCCAGAGCATCGGGCGCCAAGTTATGAGCGGGAGAGATTGACGGGTTGGAAGTATCTGCGGCTCCTTGCCTCGATGACGGCCCAGGCCTGTCGGATATGGTGGCGGAGCTAGATTTTCTCGACATCCCGAATAAATAACTAAATGCTTGAGAAAGCTATACTTGAAAAACGTTGAACGTTAGAATTAGCAACACGAGTTCCCCCCCCCCCCACGTGGTGTGTGAACTAGTGCAAGCAATTGTGTACAGACAATAAGAATGTTTTCAAAGATATAATAATTAGCTTCGAATCATCGCCTTCGAAGACCGTCATCGCTGACCGTCTCAAAAAGCCCGCCTTGAGGTAATGTTCGGCATTCAAGATTATTCGTCCTAAGTATAGTGTTCGGCTGTGTTTGGCCCGGTTTAAAGAGTGTTCGGCAATTGTATTGTTCGGCATGTCAAGTGTTCGGCAATTGTATTGTTCGGCATGTCAAGTGTTCGGCAATTGTATTGTTCGGCATGTCAAGTGCTCGGTAATTGTATTGTTCGGCATGTCAAGTGTTCGGCAATTGTATTGTTCGGCATGTCAAGTGTTCGGCAATTGTATTGTTCGGCATGTCAATTGATCGGCATTTAAGTAATGTTCGGCATGTCGACTGTTCGGTCTGGGTTATCATTCGGCTAAAAGTGGCTCTCCACCACGATGTCAACTTCACCCTACACCATCTCCGTCTGTGCCGAACGTCAGGAACAGATCGCTCGGCGAAGACTACACCATTCAGCATCCCATCTTTCTTTTCCTTCCATTCTTGTTCGGCGCAAAGGAGCTAGCCCTAACTAGACAACTCCAAGCATGCGAGCCATTTCTGCTCGACGCTTATTATACGATCATGGAAAGGTCACGTTTCCCATGAAAACAACCTAAGTCTTGTGTTGAAGTAATCTAAATCACAGAAGGATTGATACCTAATTCGACGATCGAAGTTGAGAATGGATTATATAGGCTTTATATCTGGTAGGATGGGAAGAGTTGAAAGTCTCTAAGGAATGGCTGAAAAGAAGGCGTAAAGGGAAAAGAGACGGTGAGGACCTGGTTATATAGAGGGAGGTAGAAGTTGAAGAGGCTATACCCGGTAGAACCGGTCAACACCGAAGGGTTCGGCATCGTAACAGTATGACGTTCGGCACACGAGGTACGTTCGGCTTTGAGCGTATCGTTCGGCATCTAAATCTCGTTCGTCTTGCACCTCCTTCGCTAGCATTCTCGAGAAGATACCTCCGAGGTAGATTGTACCAGATTCAAAGCGCATCACGTTCGGCCACGCAATACACTTTAGGGGGCAAGTGTTTCCTGGGGATTTGACCAGGCAACTAGTACTCGGCAATAAGTGCTCGGCATCAGAGAGTGACCGGCATCAAGGAGTGTTCGGCGAAGCACTGGCCATCCAGGAGTGTTCGGCGAAGCAACTGACATCCATAAGTACCAGGCATAGTACTCGGCATCCATTAGTGTCCGGCGTCCAGTAATGTTCGGCGTACAAGAGTACTCGGCGTCAAGGCTGCTCGGCATACAGGAGTACTCGGCATCCCATGGTGTTCGGCGAGGCACTTGACAACCAGGAGTGTTCAGCGAGGCACCCAACATCCAACGAGTGCTCGGCAACGAGAGCGCTCGGCGTCGAGACTGCTCGGCATACGAGACTGTTCGGCATCAGGGAGAACTCGGCAGCATCTGTGGTTCGGCATACAGGAGTACTCGGCGTAGTACCCGGTGGGATTAGAAGTACTCGGCGTAAGGGCACTCGGCGTCTAGAGGAGCGTTCGGCTTCAACTGACTAACACCCTACACTTCCCAAACATCAACCACCTCGTTCGGCATAGAAGGGACCGTTCGGCGTCAGAGCGTTCGGCACATCTGTGGTTCGACGTACAGCGCTCGCTATACTCGGGCTGGAGTGTTCGGCCAACAGCCCACTTGGGAAGTCCAGCCCATCTTTGCCTATAAATAGAGGGGCAGGGTCACAATGAAAGGGATCCTTTTTTGGAGAGAAAACACCGGGGAGACTCTGCCATTTTCAAGACTCATCTTCTCTACATAACAACTTCACTCAAGCATTTGATTCACGAATTGTATTTGTAATCGATTATAAAGGAAATCAATAAAGTTGAACAAAGTGGACGTAGGCAATTACGCTGAACCACTATAAATTTGGTGTTCTTACTTTCTGCATTTAAATTAGCATTGTCTTCTCTGTTTAATTTACTTTCATCACTTATATCTCTTCACAATCTTCTTCTACGAGGTTAGTGACCAATTTTGGTGCTAACATTCATAGGTAATTAACCTGGTATAACTTAATTATAATCAGACAATTAACTGACCTTACCTATGGATGTTTGGATTCTATTGAATGTTGAATTGTTTGATACTTCCTGATATGTGATGATTTGTGATATACCCTGATTTGTGTCTTAATCTGTGATGTAATTTATTATCTGATATATATCTATGATCTGTACGATAAGCGTTATAGTTATATCGCTTATCAACTATATTTTGTATTCTGATATGTGATGATTCATTGTGTTGCACTACTGTGTAAAACCACTGGACTACACTTTTACACACACAAATATGGATTTCACGTGGAAATCGGTTAAGTCACAGATAATTTAAATTTGATGTTTTTGAAATTGAAATTTTAAATTTCAATTGATTTTGAAATTGGAAATTTGGGTTTAAAGTCAAAAGCTTTTGAAATGGAATTTCAAAGATAAAAGTTATTTTAAATAACTTGGTAAAGTTTTCCAGTTTAAATAATTTAATTGAAATTGAATTCAAAATTTAGAATTAAATTCAATGATTGGAAATTATGGTTAAAGATGTTATAAATGTGTCTATATGAATTCAAACCATTTTGAAAGCATTGTTTGAGTATTTGAATTTAACCCGAGGATTTCAACTCGTATGAATGAATCAAATTTTCTGAAATGAAACTGTTTGTTTTAAAGTAATAAAGGCTTTCATATAAGAAATGAAATTCCAGTTTAATTAAAGGAATTTCAAGTTTGAATTGAAAAATGGTTTTCCAAGTTATGAATGAATTGTTTTTGAAAGCTATGAATTAAATCTGTTTATTTTTAACAGATTTAAAATGATGGTTTGTTTAAATCATTTGAAATGGAATTGTTTTGAAAGCTATAAGTTAAATCTTTGTTTTAAAGATTTAACGAGTTAATCCAATTGAAATGGAAATTAATTTGGAAAATCTGTGAATAAATCTTTTGTTTAAAAGATTAAAGTGTGGAAACAGTTTAAACCGTTGAAGGTTGTTAAAATAAATCTTTTTGTTTAAAGATTTGAAAATGGTAATTTGTTAAACCATTTGAAAAGGAAGTTTGGGTTTAAGTTGTGACTTAATTGAAATCCCAATATCCATATTTTTTTGAATATTGCGCTCACTATTCGGTTTAGCCGGGAAAGGACCTTTGTGTCACATAACCCATTCCGAATAAGTGATTCGACGATATGGATAGCATTTGAAGACCGGTGGTGAAGACCGGGTATTTGCGAGAGCGATAGGATGACCTATCGATTGTCTCTGCACTGAGTAGCTACGGTATAGAGATTCCCTAAGTGATGGGAAGTCCGATCAGGATTGTGAATACCCGGATTGCAAGGGCTTCTTTGGAAGTGCCTTCGGTTCTGTTCGAACCCGGAACAGACTTGTATGGATGTGTGTCTGACATTACACTTTGAGATGTAAAGCTGGTTTCTATCAAATACATTTCTGTTGGTGGCGGAGAATTTATTCTCTTAGCTTAACACCCTTCTCTGAGATGTACGAGCTCAGAGGTTATGTAGTTGATGGTTACTAGTGATACATTCCCAATTTGGTAATGTGGCATACGAAGTGCTGATGATCATTTGTTGGTCAAAGCGTGGCTTTGTGAAAAAGCGTGGCTTTGTGAAAAAGCGTGGCTTTGTGAAAAAGCGTGGCTTTGTGAAAAAGCGTGGCTTTGTGAAAAAGCGTTGCTTTGTGAACGAGACTTCGTCGAGCCTCACAACCCGGTAATGGTAGAAACAGGAATGTTGCGACAAAGGTTTGTAGGGGTAGCGCCCCTAGGGTATGTCATTTCCTTCTGGATAAAAGGTGATATCATGGTATGGAGCCCAGATATTTTATCTATGTTGATTATATTTTGTGGATGTTGCTTTATGATCGAGGTACCTTGGATAAAGGTCGGTAACGACCGGTGGATGACATGACTCGTGTGTTAGTTACCTAGTTACAGCTGTACAGCGTGAGGTAGCGTCAGTGTGTTAGTTACCTAGTTACAGCTGTACAGCGTGAGGTAGCGTCGGCCTTTTGTTTGCAGAGATCCGGTTAGGATTCGGGGCGTCTTTCCAGAGGCGTTTCTATTTCGGTAAGGAAGTTCCTTAGCATGATCATTTGTTGGAAATCCAAAGAAACAATACGAACCCTGTACGGTTTTAGTTGTATAACCTGCCATGGAATGTGGCGGTAACCTGTTATTGAACATGGTAGCTATAGTAGGAATACGATGAAATGTTGTATGCTGGCTAAGATTGATATTATACTTTCAAAATATTTTCACACTATGCACTAGTAATAATATCAAAGGAGTTTTGTTTGCGTAGTAAGCATGTTTGACTATCATAAGAAGAAATCTCCTCCAATTCTGCGTTTGCATTGTGTGTGTGGCGGGAGGTCTTATGGTAGTTTCATTTTCGAAAAGCATTGCGGATTTCAATGTTTAAAAGCCTTTGTTGCTTGTTTAAAGATAAGCTGTTTTTGTTGCTCACACCAGTCCCATGACTGACCCGGAGTTTATTGTTCCCTTCCTAAACTCTGGGTGCCCACTATTTTCCACACGGGCAGTCTAGAGTTGGGTTTTTCAGATATTCAGGTTTAGTAGATTATCTGGAGCTGGTTCAGTTCTTTGAGTTCAGGACTGCACTTGCTTCTCTTTGTGGTTCGAGCTGATATTGGAGTTATTGGAGTCATTCTCTGATTGATCATTTGGAGATCTCTTCCATTTGTTGTTACTTCCGCTGTATCATTTTTTGTTATCTCTGATATTGTTGTATCATATTGATATCATTGTTGTATATCATACTGGATATTGTATTCATTGGAGTTGTATATGATATCATTTATTTCTCTTTATTCCGCTGTGTTGTTATACTTAATGGTGTTATAGCTCCGGCGAATCGGATTTGAACGGTCGAATCTACGGCATTCTAGTACGATGTAAAGTACGAATGTTGATTTTCGAGCGGGCAAAATCCGAGTCGTTACATAATCTGTGAATGATTTATTGATAATTGAAACTGTTGAAGGCTAAAATTTAGCCGAATGTATTTTTGGTATCGTTGGATACCAGAAATGAATATAAATTGGATTTTGAAATTAAAGTGGAAAATTTTAAGTGAATTTATTTTTTTTAAATTGAATTTATTGAAAGAAGAAATTTTAAAAAATAAAAAATTGATTTTCAAAATCTTACCGAATAAATTCCAAAATATGGGAAAAGATATTAATAAATGAGTTTTGAATAATATAGTTCAAAAGTTGAAGAATTCAATTAAAAATGGAATTTTGAATAATTTGGAAAGAACAAAGGAATTTATTTAAAAGTGATAAACTTTTAGAAAATCAATTTGAAATTGATTTGGTATTGGAAAATGAACCTTTGAGAAATCGATTTGGAAATTTATTTGGAGTTGAAAATAAATTTAGAAATCAAATTTGTAATTAATTTGGTAATGGAAAATAAATCATTGGAAAATTTATTTGAAATTGATTTATTGTTTGAAAAATGAATTTGGAAGTCAATTTGCAAATGGTTTGTTATTTGGAGATAAACTTAGAAATAAATTGCAATGTTTTGTTCTATTGAAATAAAACTTAGAAATCAATTTGTAATTGATTCGATATTGAAATAAAATTAGAAATCAATTTGGAATTTGATTTTGGGGTTAAAAGTGAATATTTGGGAATGTAAATTCAAAATGGAATTTATGAAATGGAAGTGAAATTTGTTTAAAAATAAACGCCGATTTATTTTTAAAGTGTGAAAGTAAATTTACAGATTTGAATGTAAATTTAAAATAAATCGATAAGGATTTGTTTAAATTGGTTTAAATGGACCATTTTGAAGTGAAATTGTATTTTCACTATAAAGCCGAGCATATTTTCCAAAGTAGCTTTTTAAAATATAAATTAAAAGTTCTAAGTGGGTTTTTAAAAGATATATTTGGAAATATATTCCGTGTAAGGAAATTGATTTGAAATTTATTTTCAAAAGTTGAAAGGTGAAAAGTGATTTGAAATTGGTTTTCAAATGTTGAAGTGTGGAAATATATATATATCTTTCGAAGATATTTGAAAATAAATGATTTGGGAAAATTATTTAAATTGGATGATTGTTGTGAATATTGTTGATAGTTAAATCATCGACTATCAATATTGCCTTTGAAATGACACTTGATTTGTTTTTCAAACAAACGCTTATTATTCGGTTTAGCCGGGAAAGGACCTTTGTGTCAGATAACCCATTCCGAATAATAATACGACGATATGGATCGTATTGAAGACCGGTGGTGAAGACCGGGTATTTGTGAAAACGATAGGATGACCTATCGATTGTCTCTGCACCGTTAGCTACGGTATTGAGATTTCCTTTGTGATGGGAAGTTTTATTGGGATTGTGAATATCCGGATTGCAAGGGCTTCTTTGGAAGTGCCTTCGGTTCTGTTCGAACCCGGAACAGACTTGTATGGTTACGTGTCTGACATTACATTTTGAGATGTAAAGCTAATTTCTTTCAAATACATTTCTGTTGGTGGCGGAGAATTTATTCTCTTAGCTTAACACCCTTCTCTGAGACGTACGAGCTTAAAGGTTATGTAGTTGAAATTTATCAGCGATATATTCCTAATTTGGTAATGTGGCATGCTGAGTGTTGCTGTAATGATGATCATTTATTGATCATTTGTGATCAAAGCGTGGCTTTGTGAAAAAGCGTAGCTTTGTGGACGAGACTTCGTCAGGGCCTCACAACCCGGAAATGGTCGAAACAGGAATGTTGCGGCAAGGTTATGAGGGTCGCGCCCTTTAGGGTATGTCATTTCCTTCTGGAAAGGGGTGGTATCATGGTATGGAGCCCAGATACTTACTCATGTGGACACACTTTATTTATTATGTGTGATGTTGGTTACCGAGCGCTCGGATAAAGGTCCCAAAGGACCGGGGGATGACATATTCGTGAGTTACCTAGTTACAGGGGTAACCCGGCTTTGTTTGGCAGAGAGCAGTTTGTCTCTCGGGACGTCCAGCCAGAGGCGATCCCATTCGGCAGTAGGAAAGGAAGTTCCTTAGCCTGACCATTTGTTGGAAATCCATTTCCCAATACAAAATTGTACGGTTTTAGCTGTAGAACCTGCCATTTACTTATGGTGGCGCCCCACTGTTTAGATGGTAGCTATAGTAGGCATAGTTCGGAATGTCTATGCTGGCTACGATTAATATTATACTTTCGAAATGTTTTCTACACTAGACATTAATAATAATAATCCAATGATTGGCGTAGTAAGCATCTTTGACTATCATAAGAAGAAATCTCCTCCAATTCTGCGTTTGCATTGTGTGTGTGGCGGGAGGTCTTATGGTAGTTTCATTTTCCAAAAGCATTGCGAACTAATTTTATTTTCTTTGTGAAAATAACTGTTTTACGATCTCACACCAGTCACCATGACTGACTCGGAGTTTATTGTTCCCTTCTAAACTCTGGGTGCCCATAATTTTCCACACGGGCAGCCTAGAGTTATTTTTATCAGGATATTCTGGATATTCTGGAGCTTTGGGATAAGCTGGATGGCGAAGCGTACTTCCGTACTTGTTATTTATTCCGCTGTGTATTCTGTATGAGGACAAGTTATATAACTGTCCATTGTTGTATTGAGTTATATATTGACTCTGATGATGTATTGTATAACTGATATGGGATAAGCTGGATGGCGAAGCGTACTTCCGTACTTGTTATTTATTCCGAATGTGAGATTCTGATATTGTTTTTGTTTTCTATTCTCTTTTTCTTCTGTCTTCTTCTACCTCTTCTTTTTAACCCTAATGGTTCGGTTTTCCGGCATTTGATTGTGCGGAATTTGATATAGTGGACGTATTAATGTCGACTTTCGAGCGTCGAAAAGTCGAAACGTTACAACAGAGGACCCAACGTAGCCGCGTGCACGTTCTGGTGATACGATGCTCCGACGCTTGAAACTAAAATCAACCAATGCCGATATTCTTCTTTTCAAAATCTCTATCCATACTTAATAACAATTTCACCTCCGATGCCTCGGAGTAAGTCGCGACCTGACACAGTCATCGTGCCTCCCCTGTCACCATGCGACCCCCACCAAGCAACCGCACCTTCAAAAAAACACATGCAGCAGCTAACTTCGATGACAAACTCCAATATCACCTCGTAATCCCCTATCGAGCTCTTAATCGACGAGAAACACAAACCCTAGACAAAAAATGCAGTTCGACCTCACAGTCGAGACCCTTCCCACGACGCCGCGCTTCTAGACCAATACACCAGCTCGAAGCACAGGTGAAAACAAGAATATAGAAGCTTGTTTGGAATTTTTTTATTATGTATTCGAGGAGAATTTTTTTTAGAAGTTGCCATTTTCTTCTTTTCGTTGTTACTATGTTCGGCTATGAAAAAAAGAGGGAACATGATTTGATAAGGTGGGAAATGTGTTTGAATATGCTTACTACAGTGTTTTGAAGAGAAAGCAGGTTCTGATGTGAATTTGTTTGACTGGTCAATATACAATTGTATTATTTAATTTTTAAATCGTCTCGAATTCGCAGCTTAAAATCTTGACCTCCTATCGAGGCCTGGCGCTAGGCGTTTATAATGTTATTCCCCTATTCCGAATGCATTGGAAAAGGATTCGAGTCCTAATTCGATCGTATGGAGAAGATAGCTTTTTGGAACCAATTATTATATTAAATTTTCGATACGCGTTTATATCCTATACAACCAAATGATGAACCCAAACGCTACGAAATTTGAAATCCGATGATAATACTTATTACGGATCCAATGGAACTATTTTCGTCGAAATCCGAGACTGTGCCTCGGAAGGCTATTTTTAAATGTCAATTTAAACGATATATTTTTAAAACTGAACAAATCACTATTAAATTCAATTTTAAAACTTTTATTATCTTCAGTATTATTAATATAAATTTTATAAGCCTTTAAATTATTTTTAACAAGTTTGAAACTCAAGATTCAATATTTTAACCAATCTCAGTTATTAAATTCAATAATTTAATTACCCAATAAATGATTATATTTGAAATTCAAGTTAAAAATTAACTTTTAAATATTTAAAATCAATTAAATATTCCAATTTCAAATATCCAAAATTCCGGGTTGTTACATTCAATATTTCAATATTCTAAAATAATTTCAAATATTTATATACATAACAGGATAATTTCAAACCATCTGAATACTTAGAAATATTTTCTTCCAATTCCATTTATAATTCAACACTTTGAAATTATTTCTATAATAATAATCCCGCAGTTAAAATATTTCAAATCCATCCAGTCCAATACTTAGAAAATACCTTTAAGTATAACTTCCCAAAATCATTTATTTTCCAATACTTAGGAAATATTTCATTTATTTCCTATTTGCTCAAATCCTTTACAATTCACCTGTAAATTCCTCATGTAACAACCCTGTATTTTGTGATTATTTTAATTGTATATTTTAATTATTTTAAATTGAATTTCCTGATTTGAAAACTTTATTTTATTTTATTTATTTAAATGGATAATTTTTGTTATTTTAAATATAAATTTTGATTTTGATGTGAATTAGAATTCCAAACATGACTAAATAGAATATTTTTCTAGAAAAGTGAATTTTGGTCGATATGGTCAAACTCTGACTTTTAAATTTAAAAATTTGAAAGTTTAAAAATTTGAATTTTATCTTTTATTATGAAAGTAAATAAAATTTTAAGAATACTGCTTTTCGTTTCGTTGAAATCCGATTTATATTGTGAAAGTTATGCCTTTTTAACTATTGAGTGTAATTTGCCGTATTTAACAAAATTGTTTATTTTAAATTATATAAATAATATTTTATTTGGTCATGTAATGTTCTAATTTATATTTATATGGGTAAAATAACATGTTATGTATATATTTTGGTTTTAAAAACAATTTTTAAAGTGTAATTGACATTTTCCAATGTCAGTTGTATTCTATTTATAATTTCTAATTTCCAGTTTCATTTAATTAAAGAAATTCTTTGTTTATTTTCTATTTTCTTCAGACTTTATTTTATTTTCATTTACACTTCATTTTGTTCAGCATTTATTTTATTTTACTTGACTTTTATTGGTTTAGAAGTAAAGTTATAATTTTTTCTAAAACTAGTGATATTCTATTTGCAATTTTTAAGTCCTATTTTGAATTTTTAAACAATTTCTTTAATTCCTTTTCTATTTTCTCTAAATTTAATTATTTATTTTACTTTATAAATGATAAATGAATTATTTATTTCAAATTTTTGCTTTAGAATATTTTTAAAATGAAGTAGATATTTTTCCAAAGCCAATGATGATTTAATTGTAATTTTTGAACCCTGTTAATTTTAAGCAATTTCTTTAATTCTTTTCCATTTTCTTTAAAATTTATTATTTATTTTTATTTTATATTACTTTGTTCCAGTTTTTAAAAGTAAATTACTGATTTTATTTTTGTTTTAAATTGAATTAAAGAAAGGAAATATGAAAGGTTTTAAAAGCTTTATTAACTTAAGTCTTTTCACCTCCAATGTCCTTTCACTTGCCATAACCCCTCCTTTATGCTTTTGGCCATGTAATCTTTTGAGTAGCCGTGTATTTTCATTATTTTTCACGCAAAAAAAATTCTCATCTCCATTCTATTCACGGCTAGAGCAAAAAACATTGGGTAATGGCTACATTTTTTTCTTCTTTTCTTCTTATTTTTCATGCTTTTGCCTTGTTTTCTTGGATTCTTTTGTACTTCCTCCACCTCATAGCCACATCCACCACCTCCTACACCTCTTCCCAGCCATCATCACCAGCTACTCCTCTGGTCTTGACCAAGACCGAACCCTCCATGGTGACCAAATCCACTAAAAATGCAACCTATAGCCTAAAACATGGAATTTGACCACTTTGGCTTCATCCACTTCAACCACCACCTAGGCCGCCTCCACCACCTCTGACCAGACCACCACACACATTTTCTCCCACTGACCTGACCCATGCTCCTCTGTCCAAGCCAAACAAGCCCATGACCGGGCCCTATGTTGAACCAAAAACCCACTACTTGCCTTAAAACTCTTCACATTCTCATGTATAAAATTTCTCCCTATGTTTCCACTACCTTGGCCATGCCTTTACATGACCAAACCCAAGCCATTCCCTATTCAAACTAGAGCCAAACAACATCCCTAGGCTGGAAAAAAAATAGAGGAAGCAAGGCAAAAGATTTGGAATTCATATCTCTTTTCATTTAAAAGTTATTTCATTTCAATTTTATGTTGAAATGTTAATTTATTTTGGTTTTTGTTTTGGGTTGTAACACAAGACCCTTAGCTTGGTTCTCATCCAATTGAATCCATTGTTGTGTCATCGTGCCTTTGGGAATCGTTGTGTCATTTGTATTGCAATCTCCAACCATAGAGGTGAGTAAATCTCACCTGACATTTTATACTTATGCAAATGTGAATTGACAACAATTGAATGTGTAGTACTATTATATGCTATAACTGCCTGTGATTATTTATGTATGATGTTAAACCTGTAAATTACATGTCATATCATCTGTTACTGTTATATAATGCTATTCTGTTTATTTATATCAGTTTATCACACTGCAAGTTCCCTGTAGAATAGAATCACTATGGGTTGAAATGATACATACTCGAACGGACTTTAGAATAGGGAAAAATCGTTATGGGCTGAAATGATAGGCCTGAATAATTTTTATTTATTTCATTTAACTTGGGATTGCGGGTTTGAAATGATAAAACTCATATTTTTCCTTTGTAAGTTACGGATTGAAATGATATATTATCCGTATCATTTGACTTAGGTTAGAAAAATTTATATACAGACCCGTGGTTAATATATATATTTTCTTGAAATTATAAAATATGTTAAAAAATGTAAATATTATGATATTTTGATTTAAATTTAATTAAAAATTATTTTTACAAAATATTAGTGATTTTCTATAAATTAAATAAGTGAATTAAGTAAATGGTGAAATGGAATTTGAAATATAAGTTAATTTTGGAATTTATGATTTTGTTTATAAATAGAATTTATGTAAAGTAAGAAAATATGACAATTTTGATTTAAAATGAAATTAAATGATTTTTATAAAGTGTTAATGATTTTTGTATAAATAAAATATGAAATAAATGGATATTTAAGTTGAATTTTGAAATATAACTTAAATTGGAAATTTGTGAATTTTGTAAAAATGTGAATTTTTAATTAAGTAAATAAAATGAAAATAGGTTATATTTTGAAATATAAACTTAAATGTTAAGTTAAAATATTTAATTATAAAGGAAAGAAATTAATGCTGGAATTTAATAAGTAAAATTATTATTAAATTTGATTTTGAATGCAAATTTAACTTTATAAAATCATAAATATAACGGTATTTCAATGATTGTTTTAAAGTGTGAAATTATATGATTTTATAAGTTAAAAATGATTTAAATTAAAATTTAATTGGTTATTAAATTGTATTTAAATTCTTGAATTTTAATTGGCAGCCTTTTTGAAATGCTATCATTTCTAATATAAAGGATATTATAGCATTTTTGTAAATGCTGTAATTGATATAAATGAACTAAATGGCTAAAATGAACTTAGGACTATTACTGCACTTTGTAGGTGCTATAGTTGCTGAATTTAACTAAAGTTTTATTTGAATCTTAACCTATTACAACATCTAAATGCTGTCTTTTGCTAATTGAATTATTTTTAAACATAACTTTCCATAGCATTTTCTAAATGCTGCAAATGTTGAATTTTCACTGTTTTAATAAATTTAAGTGAATAAATGAATTCTGAAATGGTAAAATTTTGAGAATTGAATGTTGACTATTAAATATAATAACTTCATTTTTAAATGATTTAAATGGAATATTTTGATTTGAAAATATTTGGATATTTTGAAATGGATTTGAAATGATATTGAATTTTGAAATGATATTTGATTTATAAGTATAAAATACCAATTTTGAAATTTTAACCACGGGATGTATTTAATTTATGGTTTAACTGATCCTTAGAGGATGGGCGATCCCAAGCATCCTTTAAGTTATTATGCATTACTGCTACAGTTCACTTGAGTTGGTTTACATTATATAAGTATATATTGTCCTGACTCGAGTGTTTTGTATTTTGCTTTATGCTCGGGTCAGCCTGAGTATTTACAGCTTAGCTTTGGATCTCTTTCTGGAGCTAGGAATCGTTGGAGATTCTGCTTATCTAGTTATCTATCCATTTCAGTTTCAGTTGTTCTATTTCAGCTCTGGTATTATAAACTTCTATGTATTTGAGATTTCTATTGTATATGTTTTCAGACTGATATTATGTATTTTGTTTTGAGAGTTTATTATAGTAGCTTCATGAACTACTATGGTATTTTAATTTCCGCTACGAGTTATTCTAATATTATGTGTCTGTGATTCTGTATTTGATTTTATTTGCTCCAAATTTTATTACAATCTGTTATTTTGAATTATTCAAGTCAGACATGTGTGTATTATTGTCGATTTGAATGGTCCAAAATAGTGGGTCGTTACATTTGGTATCAGAGCTAGGTTTTAGGCAAACCTTAGCTACGGAGCAAAAACTCATTAGAGATAGGGTAGAAATACCCTAGAATGAGTGAAATCAATCTCAGAATCATTTCTTTGTGAGAGAACGAATTTTCGAAGTATAAAATGATTTTCAAATGATTTTTAAAGAATTTTCAAAGATGATTTGATATAAATTTTCTTGCTTTGAAAGTAAAATTTTCTAAACTTCATTCCTTTCGTATCCACCTTGATAGTAATTTCTTCGATTAGGATTCCTTTGAATTTTGGAATGCTCCCACTTGTTCTGAAATCCATTCATGTCTCCCCTAATTGTATTCTTTTGATTTTTGTAGCATTCCATAACTCCACTTTGAATGACCTCTATAAAGACCGATGATTCCGCCAAACTTTGAATGATTTGTAAAAGGGTGAAACTCCCTTATAATTGGCATTGATTCACCGGAGATTTCTGTATCCTCGGTTTACGATGTTTTCTATATTCTGCTATATTTAGATTCTATCTCTGGCGATCGAAGGTCGATTTGCCTTAGATTTTCGCATCAATTATATTCCTGAAGTCACGGTTGACCCTATTAAGGTCGCCGCGATTTATATGGGCTTATTCATCTTCTATTTGGTAATTTGAGTATCTTATCTTCGTTTGAGCTTATCTTCGAATTTGAATTCTATTTGATTAGGGTACCTCTAAATTTGAATCTCTGTTTGTTTTGAAATCCATCCTTGAATCATCCATTTGAAAACTTGTGGTTGATTGTCTTTTTAAAGTTGTGTATTCATCGAAGTTGTTGTTTTGATAAGGATGACCATATTTATATATAAAAGTGAAATGTTTTCGATAAGGATTATATACCATTTTAAAATTGAGAATTTAAAGTTTTGAATGGATTTGAAAATTTCAAATTTATATAAGAAATGGTTTCATATAAAATAATTTATAACTGAAGGTTTTTGAATCTGAATTTGAGTGATTGAACTCCGGCATTTTGGAACTGGTTTTAAGATTTTGAAATAATAAATAATATGATTGAAAGTATTTTCCGAATATGAAATGTTTCAAATGATTTTAATGAGTTTCAAATGATTTTGAAGAAATTTCAAAAGAAGTTTGAGAAAATAGAAGTCCAGAACCCACTTATGTCGCTGGAAAATAATTTCGGTGATGAATGCATGCATCATCGACATTGATTTTCGAGTTTCAGAGTGGGGGAGAGGCCACATCGGTAGCTTTGCTATGCGATTGATTTGTGAAACCAATTTTTGATTTCAAATTCCGAAGTATGATTTGATATCCGAAAGATATATGTATATATGTTTGAAACAATTTGAAATGAGCCGGTGTTCAGTCCTTGAGTTTTGGATTTGATTTGATATAACTCTATCTTTTGGAATTGATTTACTGATTTAATTGTGATTCCCAACTCTTGGATTGAAATATGATTTCTTCGACTATTTTGAAGGTTCGTGCACTTACAAATCTAGGTTAACTTTTCAAAGCTAAGAAATTTTGAAAAGTATAAAGTATATAAGTTTGGTATGTATGTTAAAGTATGTAGTACTATGATTTAAATAGGTTGAAACTGTTTTGTTAAGTAAATGAATAAGGCTATTTTGAATTTTTCTAATATGAAATTTAGATTTGAAATGTTTTGAAAAGAATTTGGTCTTCAATATATTTTGAATAACATTTAGTTTAAATGTTTTAACTGGGTAACATCTTTATAAAACTATATATTGAACAAGTTGGAATAGATACATAAGTTGTACGTATGCTGTTTTATTCGCATAATTAAATTGATCCAAGTTTGAGTACACAAGTTCGAGGTGAACTAGACCATTTCGTGTTAGGATTTTTCATTTGATTCTTGATGGCGAATATTTGATGTGGATTTTGGACTTGATTCTAGAAATCTCTATCATAGTACATGGCTATGCAAGGAGACTGATGGTTTCCAGTCGAGAAACCATATCGAAATCCGCATTAGGGAAGTCGAATGGACAATACTAGTTCGAAAGCGAACTTGTGTGATCGAGCAAGCGGTCGAATGTGACCAAGGTTTCAAATCTCGGATTTTGGCCAATATCTCGGGCAAATATCTCGGCTGTCTCGGGCGATATTTAAAAGACTTATAACTAACCAAGCTGCCAAATCTCGGATTTTGGCTAATATCTCGGATTTTCATCTCGGCTGATCTCGGGGAGATTTAAAACCTTGAATGTGACTTTGCGAAATGATGACATATGTACATCTTATTTCCAAATATCATTGATACTTGCCGCTGAAATTGGAAGTTGTTGGGTTGGATATCTTTGTAATTTAATTGGAATTTTTCTTTTATGAAAAACTACTATCAATTTAAAACCATTTTTCTTTTATTCTTCTTAAACAAACTGTTTTATTCTATTTTACATACAAACTATTTTATATACAAAACTATTCTAAATTAAAAATCTTATATAAAGCAAAGATGTTCAATCCCATATGGCTCTTCATGCAGCGAAATTTATTTTTAAAATTTTGATTTTGATATAAGATGGACCTTATGCAAATATAAAATGATTTTGAAAACCATTGTTTTGGAAATGAACTGTTTGACTTAAATTATATTGATTTGGAAATTTGGATTTATTTTCTAAATTTATTATTTTGGAAACTTTGGAACTAAAGACATTTGATTTGGAAGAATAATTTGGTGAAAGCGTATATGATTTTGAAAATTATATTGATATTGAAACAAATTGAAATTTGAGAACCTTGTGTTACTAAATACTTGATTTGGGAGTTATCGAACCTATATAAAAATTGGTTTGTATAAGTATGATGTTGATTCGAAAACTATTGATTTGAAAAGGTACTCAATGTGAAAAGTGAAATCTTATATAACCGAAGTCTATATAAGTGTGATTTGGTATAATTTTGATTTGGAAAGTATTCGATTTGGAAATGAAATCTTATATATAATGGACCTTATATAAGTACGATATTTGAAAGTGATTTGAAAAGGTACTATATGATACATATTTTCGAAGTAAAGATATGGAAAGTGCCTTCTGTTTGATATCCGCTTTGTGGCTACATTGTGGATTCATTCTATCGATATTTCTCTGATTTTGGTTTTCCGGATATGATACTCGAGTGTCCAACGAATTCCATGGCGTTACCCATGGTCTTACGAGCGCGACTGCATAGCGCAACTGCCTGGTTGAGATGGCCTAGGAGTACAGATTGTTTCCTGGGGGACCCAGGCGTAACCATTGTGTATCATGCATCTATGTAGGTCGCATTAGTAGAGAAACCGCCTGGCTGAGATGGCCCAGGGGTACGGATTGTTTCCTGGGTGATCCAGTCATAACCATTGTGTATCCTGCATTCTACTAGTCATCATGGCGTAACTCGCAGGGCTGAGAAAGCTTACGGATATGGATTGTTTCCTAGGGGATCTAGGCGTAACCATTGTGTGTCCGACAACCATGGTTAGACAAAGGTTTTGTTTGTTTTTTTTTGGATTGTACTTTCCATATCTGTTTTTTTAAGTTTTCCAGTATTTTCACAAGGTGTTGAAACAAGTCTACTAAGTACCTGGAGAATTCTAGCTTTGCGCCTGATCAACGCACTACCAGAGTCTGCAGCAACAAGGATAAACTTGTTAAGACGTCGAGTTATAAAAGTATTTTGATAAAATATTATATAAAGGATATTTTGATCATTTATTTCCTTTCTAAAGGATTTTAAAGTGTTTTAAATATTTTTACCTCTTTAACCAACAATTTTAATTAATGGCTCATCCTTGTCTTTCGTCCTATTTTCCCTTCTAGCTATTCCTATTCTCCACCCTGTTAAACTTACTTATAACAACAGTTATCAGGCATAAATTTTAATCTTCTTGTCATCTTGTCTTAATCCTATTCCATTCTATCTTTTCTATGTTTTCCGTACCTCATTCCTTTTCGAGGACGAAAAGATTTGAGTGGGGGAGAGTGTAACAACCCTGTATTTTGTGATTATTTTAATTGTATATTTTAATTATTTTAAATTGAATTTCCTGATTTGAAAACTTTATTTTATTTTATTTTATTTATTTAAATGTATAATTTTTGTTAATTTAAATATAAATTTTGATTTTGATGTGAATTATAATTCCAAACATGACTAAATAGAATATTTTTTTTGAAAAGTGAATTTTGGTCGATATGGTCAAACTCTGACTTTTAAATTTAAAATTTTGAATATTTGAAATTTTGAATTTTATCTTTTATTATGAAAGTAAATAAAATTTTAAGAATACTGCTTTTCGTTTCGTTGAAATCCAATTTATATTGTGAAAGTTATGCCTTTTTAACTATTGAGTGTAATTTGCTGTATTTAACAAAATTGTTTTTTTTTTAAATTATATAAATAATATTTTATTTGGTCATGTAATGTTCTAATTTATGTTTATATGGGTAAAATAACATGTTATGTATATATTTTGGTTTTAAAAACAATTTTCAAAGTGTAATTGACATTTTCCAATGTCAGTTGTATTCTGTTTATAATTTCTAATTTCCAATTTCATTTAATTAAAGAAATTCTTTGTTTATGTTCTATTTTCTTAAGAATTTATTTTATTTTCATTTACACTTCATTTTTTTCAGCATTTATTTTATTTTACTTGACTTTTATTGGTTTAGAAGTAAAGTTATAATTTTTTCTAAAACTAGTGATATTCTATTCGCAATTTTTAAGTCCTATTTTGAATTATTAAACAATTTCTTTAATTCTTTTTCTATTTTCTCTAAATTTGATTATTTATTTCACTTTATAAATGATAAATGAATTATTTATTTCAAAGTTTTGCTATAGAATATTTTTAAAATGAAGTAGATATTTTTCCAAAGCCAATGATGATTTAATTGTAATTTTTGAACGCTGTTTTGAATTTTAAGCAATTTCTTTAATTCTTTTTCCATTTTCTTTAAAATTTATTATTTATTTTTATTTTATATTACTTTGTTCCAGTTTTTAAAAGTAAATTACTGATTTTATTTTTGTTTTAAATTGAATTAAAGAAAGGAAATATGAAAGGTTTTAAAAGCTTTATTAACTTAAGTCTTTTCATCTCCAATGTCCTTTCATTTGCCACAACCCCTCCTTTATGCTTTTGGCCATGTAATCTTTTGAGTAGCCATGTATTTTCATTATTTTTCACGCAAAAATAATTCTCATCTCCATTCTATTCACGGCTAGAGCAAAAAACATTGGGTAATGGCTACATTTTTTTCTTCTTTTCTTCTTATTTTTCATGCTTTTACCTTGATTTCTTGGATTCTTCTGTACTTCCTCCACCTCATAGCCATGACCACCACCTCCTACACCTCTTCCTTGCCATCATAACCAGCTACTCCTCTGGTCTTGACCAAGACCGAGCCCTCCATGGTGACCAAATCCACTAAAAATGCAACCTATAGCCTAAAAACATGGAATTTGACCACTTTGGCTTCATCCACTTCAACCACCACCCTAACCACCACCTAGGCCGCCTCCACCACCCCTGACCAGACCACCACACACCTTTCCTCCCACTGACTTGACCCATGCTCCTCTGTCCAAGCCAAACAAGCCCATGATCGAGCCCTATGTTGAACCAAAAACCCACTACTTGCCTTAAAACTCTTCACATTCTCATGTATAAACTTCCTCCCTATGTTTCCACTACCTTGGTCGTGCCTTTACATGACCAAACCCGAGCCATTCCCAGTTCAAACCAGAGCCAAACAACATCCCTAGGCTGAAAAAAAAATAGAGGAAGCAAGGCAAAAGATTTGTCATTCATATCTCTTTTCATTTAAAAGTTATTTCATTTCAATGTTGTGTTGAAATGTTAATTTATTTTGGTTTTTGTTTTGGGTTTTAACACAAGACCCTTAGCTTGGTTCTCATCCAATTGAATCCATTGTTGTGTCATCGTGCCTTTGGGAATCGTTGTGTCATTTGTATTGCAATCTCTAGCCATAGAGGTGAGTAAATCTCACTTGAAATTTTATACTTATGCAAATGTGAATTGAAAACAATTGAATGTGTAGTACTATTATGTAATGCTATAACTGCCTGTGATTATTTATGTATGATGTTAAGCCTATAAATTACATGTCATATCATCTGTTACTGTTATATAACGCTATTCTATTTATTTATATCAGTTTATCACACTGCAAGTTCCCTATAGAATAGAATCACTATGGATTGAAATGATACATACCCGAACGGACTTTAGAATAGGGAAAAATCGTTATGGGATGAAATGATATGCTTGAACAATTTTTATTTATTTCATTTAACTTGGGATTGCGGGTTTGAAATGATAAAACCCGGATTTTTCCTTTGTAAGTTACGGATTGAAATGATATATTATCCATATCATTTTACTTAAGTTAGAAAAATTTATATACAGACCCGTGGTTAATATATATATTTTCTGTAAATTATAAAATATGTTAAACAAAATGTAAATATTATGATATTTTGATTTAAATTTAATTAATAATTATTTTTATAAAATATTAGTGATTTTCTATAAATTAAATAAGTGAATTAAGTAAATGGTGAAGTGGAATTTGAAATATAAGTTAATTTTGGAATTTATGATTTTGTTTATAAATAGAATTTATGTAAAGTAAGAAAATATGACAATTTTGATTTAAAATGAAATTAAATGATTTTATAAAGTTTTAATGATTTTTGTATAAATAAAATATGAAATAAATGGATATTTAAGTTGAATTTTGAAATATAACTTAAATTGGAAATTTGTGAATTTTGTAAAAATGTGAATTTTTAATTAAGTAAATAAAATGAAAATAGGTTATATTTTGAAATATAAACTTAAATGTTAAGTTAAAATATTTAATTATAAAGGAAAGAAATTAATGCTGGAATTTAATAAGTAAAATTATTATTAAATTTGATTTTGAATGCAAATTTAACTTTATAAAATCATAAATATAACGGTATTTCAACGATTGTTTTAAAGTGTGAAATTATATGATTTTATAAGTTAAAAATGATTTAAATTAAAATTTAATTGGTTATTAAATTGTATTTAAATTCTTGAATTTTAATTGAAAGCCTTTTTGAAATGCTATCATTTCTAATATAAAGGATATTATAGCATTTTTGTAAATGCTGTAATTGATATAAATGAACTAAATGGCTAAAATGAACTTAGGACTGTTACTGCACTTTGTAGATGCTATAGTTGCTGAATTTAACTAAAGTTTTATTTGAAATCTAAACCTATTACAACATCTAAATGCTGTCTTTTGCTAATTGAATTGTTTTTAAACATAACTTTCCGAGCATTTTCTAAATGCCGCAAATGTTGAAATTTCACTGTTTTAATAAATTTAAGTGAATAAATGAATTCTGAAATGGTAAAATTTTGAGAATTGAATGTTGACTATTAAATATAATAACTTCATTTTTAAATGATTTAAATGGAATATTTTGATTTGAAAATATTTGGATATTTTGAAATGGATTTGAAATGATATTGAATTTTGAAATGATATTTGATTTATAAGTATAAAATACCAATTTTGAAATTTTAACCACGGGATGTATTTAATTTATGGTTTAATTGATCCTTAGAGGATGGGAGATCCCAAGCATCCTTTAAGTTATTATGCATTACTGCTACAGTTCACTTGAGTTGGTTTACATTATATAAGTATATATTGTCCTGACTCGAGTGTTTTGTATTTTGCTTTACGCTCGGGTCAGCCTGAGTATTTACAGCTTAGCTTAGGATCTCTTTCTGGAGCTAGGATTCGTTGGAGATTCTGCTTATCTAGTTATCTATCCATTTCAGTTTCAGTTGTTCTATTTTAGCTCAATATTATAAACTTCTATGTATTTGAGATTTCTATTGTATATGTTTTCAGACTGATATTATGTATTTTGTTTTGAGAGTTTGTTATAGTAGCTTCATGAACAACTATGGTATTTTAATTTCCGCTGCGAGTTATTCTGATATTATGTGTCTGCGATTCTGTATTTGATTTTATTTGCTCCAAATTTTATTACAATCTGTTATTTTGAATTATTCAAGTCAGACATGTGTGGATTATTGTCGATTTGAATGGTCCAAAATAGTGGGTCGTTACACCTTATCTCACTTTTAACAAATTCTATATGTTCCGGAATCCATTAATTAATTTCCTATAAAATCGATTGCACTAGTCTATAATTCCCACCACCCATTTCTAACTTCCTTTATGAATTTTAATTCATTTTTCGAAGTTCTCTTATTTCAATGATTAGGAAAATTTCCTTAAATTTTCCAGAATTCCACTACAAGATTTCTCTTTTAAAAATCATAACCATTTAACACACTCCGTTTATGAATCTCAAGAGCATTTATAAATCAATTCCAATCTCTTCCCAAATCTCAATATATATAAAATAAATATTTTTAAAGAATAGTAATTTGTTTCAAAACATGTTTAAGTAATTTATTTAAAAATCAAAAAAATTTAAATAAAACATCAAAACTCATTTCCAGCTCATTTTAATATAAACTAATCGGTTTACAAAACTGATTATGAAGTTTTGAATTTTATTTCAATTAATATTCGGTATTTGAAAAATGCACTTCAGAAATATTCCAATAATAACTAGCTTTTAATTATATAGTTTAATAAATAAAATTTCCTTTTAAAACAAAACTTAGTTTCTTAATAAATTTAAAAAAAAATCCTAATAACCATTTAACTTATAAATCCCTCTTGATTCACAACACATCAATTCCATTTCGATTCCCTAACCATTTTCACTTTTCAAAATAGAATCAACTATTTTTCCGAAAACCTACTTTCATATCTCGATATAAATTCACACTGTGGATTTTTATTCCAATTTATCAATCGGTATCCTTTTTTCTCATTTATAAACATCGTTTATAAATTTATAAACTCCTTTGAGTTTTTCACTTATTTATAAAGCTAATCCCATTTATAAAATCTCATTTTATAAATCCATTTCTTAATAGATTCCATTTATTTCACAAATCTATTTAAAATATCGTTTCCAACTTCTTTTCCTATTTTCCAGAAAATATCGTTTAAAAATCCTCTATATAATGTTTTTAAAGTCTTTATTTTAAACGTTTTACGAATAAATAAGTACAACCCTAGTATCAAATCGTTTATTTTATCCAAATCAACTTCCTTTAAAATAATCAAAATTTTGATATAAATATTTTTATATTCAGAATCTCCTTTTAAATTCTTCAAACTCCAAAATAATATATATGGTATTAAAATACCAAAATTCAGGCCAGTGCTACTATAGCATCAAATAATTCACATCACAATAGTAATCTATAAAAGGTTATTCTAACACATATTATATTAGTATATATAAAATCAATCAATATAAATTTGAGGAATCCAGTTGGATCCTCCAACCTGTTTCCATGCATCCACCGATGTTAATACAAACATAAAAATACCAATGCCACTTCGAGGTGGATATCGCGGTATATAGGGTCATCCGTTATTATGTGGGGGCACATAGAGTCTCATCTGCTCCAACCGGCAGGAAATATATCCAACTACTAATATATATACTACTATATATATAATATAACATCCAACCAATAATAATAATCATCAATTCATCCAATCAATCAATAAATGATTTTTATTTCAAATTAAAAACTAGCAATCCAAACGAGTGAAATTTACTCACCTGGATTTTTAATTTTTCTAAATCCCTACTGGCTCTTGAAAAATTCCAAACTAAGGTTTCGTAATCTACGTCATTACGAATCCAACACCACCCATTTAATAATTTTTCGACCTCGTATGAACCGTATACGAATAATTAAACATTTGAATTTATAATTTAATTAAACCACTAATAAAATCCACTAATTACCAATTCATAGTAAAACTTTCTTCCCTAACGAACGCCTAGCCACTTCTCGCGACAAGCTATTGCCTTCCCCACTGCTCGCGCTCACCTCGCGATTTCGAAAGCCCTAAACTGCTCGGCTTCGACATACAACAACAGCCGCCTCGACCTTCCACCTGCCACGACCCGTCCACTATAACCCAGTCCATCGCGACTTCACCTTGCCAACACCTCCATCGTCCACTCGCGTGCAATCCATCACCCCAAACCCGAAACGCACATCAACGATGAGCCCTAAGCCACTGCCCCCTCAAACCTCGTGTCGCGCCTTTCCCCCGACATCGCGATTTCCATCGCAAGCATCCCTTTTTTTTATTGTCGAACGAATTCAATTTCTCTTTTATTTACACAAATGAATCGTTTCGAGGAAGAGAAACAAAGGAATGCGATTTTAACGAAGGAGCATAGGCTGGCTAAATCAGATAATAGGGCGGCTGTAGATATATAGGGTTTGACTTTGGGATTTTTTAAAGATTAATGAATTTAAAAATATCTCGTTTAATAGAACTTAAAATACCGAACTCCTATCGAGGGGTGCCGCCAGACATTCCTAAAGTTATACCGCTATTCTGATTGCAATGGAACAAGTTTCGAGGCCTAATTCGATCGTATGGAGAAGATAGCCTTTTAAATCGACTATTTAAGTTAAATTTAATTAAATTATTTCTAGGCGTTTCTATTCCGTATGACCAAACGGTAAATTCAAACGCTATGAAATTTAAAATCCGATAATAATACACTATTACGGATCCAATGGAACTAGTTTCGTTGAATTCCTGGACTGTGACCCGGATCGCTATTTAACGTATCGATTAAATTGAAAATTTCCAAAAATTGACGAAATAGCTTGGAATTCCAGTTTTAAAATTTTACTAACTAAATTAAAATTCCAAATCCAATATTTAAACCATTTAAATATTCAAAATCAAACGACGAAAAATACGGGTCATTTCAGGTTAAGTCCAAAAGGCATGAGTTAGAAGTTTTGAACTCACTTCTGTCGCTGGAAAATAATTCTAGTGGTGACTGTAGCATCATCGACATTTATTTTTGAGTTTCTAAGTAGGGGATGCTACTATAGTTGTTATGCTTCAAAGTTGTTTTGGTTAGATTTTAATTTAAATCCCAAAAGTATGATTTGGTATACAAAAGTTATAAATATATATTATTTTAGAATGATTTGAAATAAACCTGGTGTTTAGTTCTTAAGTTTTAGGTTAAGTTATATTATGGATGCATGTGTCCTATGCATTCGGGTAGTTCGGTTGTGCGTCTTGTTTGATCTGTTAATTGGTTGTGTTCATTTATTGAAATTAAATGGAAATTTTAACGGTTTTGGACAACTGAAAACTTTGGAATTAGTTGAGAGCTTGAAGCTAAGGGTTTTTGTAAAAATATAAAAGCTGAGTTTTTGTAACACTTAAATTGAAAAGGTAGTAAGTAAAAACAAGTTTTAAATTGCTGAACATACTTGTTAACTAAAACAGATCAGATACTTTTGTATATATTCTTAGGATGTAGTGAAGTATTATACGAGTATGAACTTAAGTTATATAATTTTATTAACGTGAAGTAAAGTTTTATGAAATGATTTTAGTATTAAATAAGGAATACTATAAGTGATAATGAACATGAATTAAAATGAAAAGTAATTTTTATAGTTCAAAAACCAATTGGAATTAAGTACGTAACATAGATCATTTTATTTGCTTGGCAATTTTTGATCTAGGATTCAAGTACATGATTTCGAGGTGATTCACACTGACCTGAGTTAGGATTTTTCACTCGATTCTTGACAGCAAACACTTGATATGGATTTTTGGATATGATCCTAAAATTTTCTATCATAGTATATGACTATGTAAGGAAAACGGAGGTTTCTAATCAAGGAACCTGATCGGAGTTTGCACTAGAGAGGTCAAGTGTTCTATACTAGTTTGGAAGTGAAATCTTTGTACTCAAGCTAGTGATCAAATTTGATATTGTGTATGGGTGATAGATGTATATCGCATGGGCTTTAATAATATTTGTATGCTATGTGTGTTGGCTTGTGAAGAGTTTGGAAAAATGATTCTTCGAATTGTTTGGGGTAGTATGAGTGATCGACTAAGTAATAACCTGAGGCTATTGAGCATAAGATGTGCTTCGTAGGTTGTTTATTGTCCTTGTGCGATGAGAAGGTTTTTGAACCTAGGCAAACCGTGAGCTTTGGTTGCTAGTGATTGCAATATTTGTAGTATTGTTATGTGTGTTTCTTTGGTTGCCAGTGATTGCAATACTGTTAGGAATTGATGTGTGTTGCTACTTTTATTGCTTGTGTCGGTATTTCGAGGACGAAATATTCTAAAGGAGGAGACTGTAACGACCCGGATTTTTGAACACTTTATATTTAAATATCTGAATTATTTATATATTTAAATTGTGGATTTAATGTGAATAATAATGATATAGAAAGCTTATTTAAATTATTTTTAAATAGTAAATGGTGATGGTAAACTTTTAATCTTTATTTAAAGTGATTAAACTTGTTTTAATAATTTACTCTGTTTAATAACGTGTGAAATTATCATCCCGTGACACTATCTTAGATTTTGACGAAACCGGTGCCATTGGATCCAAAATAATGAGCTGTTATGCACAGACAAGTTTCGTGATGATCAAACATGTTGTGTGGTCGTTCGAGCTCGAAACGCATTAGATTTTATTAAGAGAATAAAGTATATTATTTATTTTTCTATAAATAACCCAATACTTATTATAATTTATTACTTCTCCTCTTTCTTCCTTTCTTCATTATTGTAAACAAAAATGAGTAGCAACCACCAATTTTTCACTTTAATCAATTAAATCGTGAACATTTGTCAACGAAAATCCAAATCTTTTGATCTCTTGGCTTCGTAGGAGAGGCATCATCGATTTGGTGTGTGTTGTTTTATGTGTGATGAACTTGGGGTTGCTCGATAGTAGTAGGCCAAGCTAGGGTATAGGCTAGGGGGAGTTAGTAGTGGTGTTTGGATGAGTCGATGGTGGCGTTGGGCTTGTTGAGTGAAGGCGAAGTTGTGGAAGCTAATTGGGGAGGTGTGGCTTCAGGTAGAAAAATTACAACATCTTGGTTGTTGTGTTATATTGCTCGGGTCGCGATCTAATTGGGGATGTCCGAGGTCGATTCGAAGGTAGCGGCGAACACGGGGTATGAAGAAAGGTGGATTGATGGTGTTTACTGCTGCTCTGGTGGTGCGCAGTTAATCGCGACCTAGACATGGTCGATTATGGAAAGAACGGTCGAATTTTGATATCGATGGTCGAGTTAGACATGGTGTTGACTGGGGTGAAGCTTGGGTAGAGAGGAGTTCTTTGGCGTGAACGACGTTGAGTATCATCGAGCGATGCTCCATATCAGTACGTGTATGTGCACGGCCTTAGATCGGTAGGATGCACAGATCATTATTCAGATAAAGAAGAAGAGAGGGAAGAAAATTAGTGGTAAGTGTAGGGATTAGTGACGTTAATTATAATTAATTAAAGTATTATCATCCAAATTTCGTATAAAATCTATAGCTTTTTCATACGAGGTCCAATCGAGGCGCCGTCTTCGCCATTGCGCCCATATCGGGATTATCTACATCTGAGATTGGTTTAGGATTGGATGAGTTTATTCACCAACTGATTGTATATTGTTGTGTATAAAATTGTTGTTCTATTAAAATATAAATAGTATAACGAACAATGCAAGTTATTACTTTGGACCCCTCCTTGTTTTGTAAAACAAGTGACAACACTACAATGTAGTAAAATCTCTCCTTAAATCATCTATGATATGTATTGTGGTCTAGACTACTTTTTTACATGTTTGGTATTGTTATTAGATTAAGTTGGAGATTGTGTGTGAAAGATTGAAGCAAAATTTTCACTATAAACGTACTTAAATCCCCTGTATCTAACACTTGTTAAATTGGTTAAATGTGAATATATTATGAAATATATATTGGATGGTTTTATACATGTGTTTGGTTGTGTTTGACATAAAGGAATTGGTTTGGAAAGTTATAGAAATTGTGAATGGAAGTTGTGATGGTTGAAGCAAAAATGTTGCAGTGGATGCACTTTGAAACCGCTTTGTGTTCGTCGATTTTAAAGTTAACTTTGAAAGACATTCTAGGGCTTCTTCATATTTTTAATAAGTACTATAAGTTTACTTACTTTCGATAAATTACCAGGGCTTAATATATTGTTGAAGTTAATTATGGATTCTTAATAAATGGTATTAAATTATAAAACTAGCTTTTTATGATTTTTATTAAATTATAAAATAAGTTATTTTAATTAGTATTTTAAATAAATGTTTTAAACCATAGTATAAGTGTTTTATAGTATAAATAGTTTTATAAAATTAGTTAAATATTTTATTAAATAATTTAACCATTATATAAAATAATGTCCTTTGAAATGATTTCAGTATTCTAAAGTGTTTATATAAACTTGGAAAAGTAAGTTAAGTCTCGAATGAAGAGATAAATGGAAGAATTGGATTATACACTTAAGTTATAATGAATAACTTTGTAAAGTTAAGTGAAAGTAATAACTTGTCTAATTTGGGAAATAATTGAATCTTTTAAAAGAGAATTGTTTTAAGAATAATTATAATGGGGATGATTTGGGATTGTTGTGACATTGTTTGAATAACAATTGTCTTTAACCCGTATAAAAGGAATATAATCTTTAAAAGAATATTTGTTTTAAAGACAATGATTAAGTGGGAAATGTTTTGGATTCGTTGTAAACCATGTTTTAGTAATATTTGTTTTTAAACCCTTGAATAGTATTTTAAAGTGGTAAAATATTGTTAAATGATTCCGGAAAATACTTAGATCTTTAGAAATGGAATTTTTAAAGATAATAAAAGGTATGGAATTTTTGGAAAAAGATAGAAAAGTGTAAGTTTTAAAGTATAAAGGAGAGAAGAGGTTTATAGTAACAATGTCCGAGTGACATTTGTTTTTAATCTCTTTGATGGTGTTTTAATTAAGTAAAGCTTGTCATTGATTTGTGAATATAGTTATACCAATGAGATAAGTATGAATTCTTGTAAGAGTATTGACATGTGTAGGAATGAATAGGAAGTGTAAATTAAATAGTGAAGTTTCATTTATAAAGAAGTTTATCGAGTAAAAATGAGTTTTACTAATGAAATAGGTTATTAATTTGTTATCTCGCCTTTTGGCAAGGCCATGACACCAAGGACTTGACTAGAAACTAAAGACAATCTGTCTCGAAGATCGTTTATACATAGGTTCATGATGGATACAGGCAAATTTGGTTCGAGTTCGGATCGAGCTACAATTAGCATGGTATGACTAACAAGGCTATGAAAGACAACATTCCAATTTTCAGGTCAATCAGAGTTCATATGCCTAAGTTATGGATCGATCAAGTTTAATGTGAAACATGTTTGTTTCATATCCATCAACTCCACATCCATCCCCTTCGTATCCATCGGCTTCACATCCATCCGTTTCATATCCATCAGGCAATAGCGGCATGCTTCGTATTGATCATCCACTTAATCGATACGAAAGGAAGAACCAGTTATCGATACAGAGGGATGACTTTGGCATCGATACGAAATCATTAATCAATCGATCGGTATGAAACCACATGCAAGCATCGATACGAAGGAAACCAACAAGCATCGATACGAAGGAAGTAGTCTAACCAAAGGAAGCGGTCTACAAGCATGAAGTATGGATCTTCGCGAAATTCTCGCTCCACGTCATCAATGCACAACCTATCGATACGAAGGAGCATCGATACAAATGTATCGATACGCAGCCATCAGCCTACCTGAAACACCCCACATCCCTTTGTATTCCCAAAAAGGACGCACCAAAAGATGTGGTGCGCTATAGGTATAGCTAAAGCATCACAGAGACTAAGATTCACAAGATAAATAAGTAAAAACAATGGAAACATTTAAAGAATAAATTATCATTTAGAATTAAACTTCATCTCAAAATAAGTCATAAAAACATAACATGTCTCAAAAACTCAAAATCTCTCATGTCTTACGAAAATACATCTCAGTCTCACATAATCAGAGTAAAAGTAACAATAATAATAATCCCTCTCACAAGTGCCAATCCATCATAAGCCAAATGAAAAAGATGAAAAGTAGAAGAATACATTTGAAATGAGAAAAATCCGAGAATGAATCTCCAAGCAACCTAAATCAACTATCCTCAACTCTGCTGGCCTATTGGGGGAAAAGGGGAAAGATAGAGGAGTGGGTCAGACAATAAGTCTGGTGAGTGAAAGTAATTACTAGCATTTCTAAGCAAGATAAAGATAATAGACTAAGCAATAGTTCTAGCTTGAAAGGAAAATACAGAAAAGATAAAACTCGGATAAAATAATGTTTCTAATTCTGTTTGACTGTTTGCTTTGATTGTTCGATTTGCATTTGTCTTAAACTGTTGTGATTAGGCTGAAACCCTAATCCTATCTCAATTGCTAACTTGATTAGGCTGAAATCCTAATCCTACCCATTGATTGGAATTTCCTATCTCTGTTGTGCCGCTGTGAACCAATCCCGTTGGTCACAACAAAAGACACCTCTTTAGCACTTAGGACGCAGTAGCGAATTATTTACCCTAATCGATGTCGCATGCTCGATCATCGCCGGTACACACTAACTATCGCCTCCTATTTGACCCTTTATTTACCCTAATCAGCATAAGCATGCCCAGCCTTATCTACGTGTGAGACATCAGTCCTAAACCTGAAAGGGAATGCTGCTGGTACGGGCCCTACTTCTATATTTGCTTATTAACTTAATCCAAGATCTAAGTTTTAAAATAAGTCTCTTCTGTTATTTTTGCTATATTTGCTTATTAACTTAACTCAAGATCTAAGTTTTAAAATAAGCCTCTTCTATTATTTCTTTCTTTCTAATTATAACCTATGTGTTATAATTTTTCTTGCAACTATTACTCTTCTATTTTCTCTTTATAGTTATAACCTCTTGTTATAATCATACTTCCAAATATCTTAAATTTGCCTATTTCAATCCATCTCTATCTTATAGTTTTTCTCATTTTACATCTGATTTCTGTAAATTTAGTGTTTTTCTATTTTAATCCATATTAGCGAATTCTTCTCTTTTTAATATTTTATTTGCGTCAAAAAGGATTAAATCTTTATAAAAAGAAAATAACATTACAAGCTAAATTCCAACTTAAAACAGATGTAAATAACTATAAATAACTATAATTAACTGTAAATAACTGCAAATAACTGAATAATATAGCTGAATAAAAATAGACTGAAAAGAACTTCTGAAATTTACTTAAAAACTGACTGTAAATAAATTTACATAAAAACTGTCTCAAAATTGTAGAAAAACTACAGCTATTGAGAACCCTACTATTTTAAATTGCTTACAAATCTAAAATAATTACAAAAAACTCACCTGTGGTCCTTTGCTCTAGTCCTGGGCCTTCCTGGATCCACTTCTAGGTCGTAGAATATTTTTATCAAAAAGATTTCCTCCCTAGAAAATTTTTCTATTTAGGGTTCAGCCTCAGGCAATGAACCCAATTGGAAGAAAATCTGAATGAGAAAAATAGCCAGGCCTAGGGTTCTATTTATAGTGTAGCTTAGGGATCTCAGGCCATTGGATTTGAAGATTAAATCTGGTGCAACCACGTCATAGGCTCACTAGGAACCGTCGGATGCAAGCACGAACGCACAGGATTAACCAAAAATCAAATTTTAAGGTGTTCGGCACGTACCTGGATGTTTTTACGTCCAGGAAGAAGTGTGGGTCGACCTAAGTTCATTGGGGGTCGACCTGACCGTAACATGGGTCGACCCTTATGGGTCTTTTTTTTTTAGTTTATTAAATTCCGATTTCTTATTTCTCTCGTAACTTCTTCATACTAGCTCAGATTTCGACAAGTTATATATGGAAATTGATCGGAAATTTACTAGAGACCCAATGGTGCAACTTCTGTGGCTCGATTTTGACAATTTCACAAACTATTCAAAGTGGACGTAGGCTATGACGCTGAACCACTATAAATTCTTGTCTCTTTCTATTTCTGTTTGATTTTATTGGTGTGATTGTTAGATTAGCCTCCTTTTCCATTTACTTTCTTCATTCTAATCTCTTCAATTACATCTGAAGAGTTTTGTGCCCAATTTAGATACGAATACTTTGGCGCTTTCACTGAGAAAACTCCATTTTTCTCCGATTCAGTAGATCTACTGCCGTTGTTGGATTGCTAAAATCTAAGGAGGAGATCTAGATCTGTCTTCCAGTAGTTCCTTCCATTCTACTCAGATTACTCCAGATCTAGGAAAGAGCTACATCAATCATGGTGCGTACTACCAGAACTGCTTCAAATGCTACAGATCTAAAGGGAAGGGATATGAAAAATCCCAAGCAGCTGACCACAGCAGGCCAGACATCAGCTGGAGCTCCAGATCCACAAGGCCCTGTGACTAGGGAGGAGTTCCAAACCTTCATGTAAGAGCTTACTCAGAACTGTCAGGAGCTCACTCAGTAGATCCATGCCAACATGGAGCTCGCAAACTAGCTGAACAAGGAAAGGCGAAGGAGATCTAGAAGGGATCATGTCTCTCGTTCCTCAACCGAAAGCTCGGCTTCATCTAACTTCAAGCACAGATCTACACGCCGTCGGCTGGATGGAAATTATGCGAAAGCCTTCGGGCATCTATGTGCTTTGAATCTCGGACAAGCTAGGATCGGTCTTTCTACAGGACACCAAGCTGGACCCTCCTCCAAAGGAGGGGCACTTCCTTATCATACCATTCATGACCACGCAGCTGCTGCCTCTATAGATCTGGAAGTTGAGATCCAGAACCAACCAGGTCCAGCCCTTCGTCAACACATTCACGCTTAGGATCCTCATTTCCTTGAAGATCGGGATCCAAGAAGGCGAGGAACAGACCGTAGACAACGACCGGACCATCCCCGCAACATGGAACCCGACCATGCCTTAGCCCCGAACATCCAAATGCCTGACATTCAACCATGATATGCCAGATGATCAGAGAAAGTCAAGGCCTTACAAATAATAATTGGGGAATCTCCAAAAGTCAAACTCCATTCACCGATGACATTCTTTATGTAGAGCCACCCCGTCCGTTCAGGATGCCGACTCTACTGGTGAACGAAGGAAATTCAGATCCTAACCAACATATCTAGAAGTATGAATGGCTCATGAATGCCGCTCAAGTTGATGATGCGGTTAAGTGTAGAAGCTTTCCTATTTCCTTAGGGGGTATCGCAACTGTGTGGTTCACTCGATTACCAGCCAGATCCATCTCCTGTTTTGATTAATTGGCCACTAAGTTTGTTGAGCAGTTTCGTATGCATGCTACTAGACCAAAGGATGTCAACACCTTGTCCAATGTTACTCAAGCTCCAGGAGAGACTCTTAGACGTTATTTGGAAAGGTTCTATGTTGCTTGTATAGAGGTCAGAAACCCCAATGATAATTCTATTCTGATGGCATTGACTAAAGGGATCGATCCCGATTCCGAGTTTGGTGATTGGTTGGCTGGGAAACCCCCTGCTTCGTTGGATCATTTCTATGCTAAAGCGGCCCAGTTCTTGAGGAGAGAAGATGCTAGACGATCTAGAAAGCACGATGTAGCGGGGCCCAATGGTAAAGGCATTCAAAGTAATGTTGATGTGAAGCAGATCGGTGAGAACTCCGGCAAAGTGCAATTGAATATTCAGAATAAGCAAGGTCAACAGAAGGGTGACGGAGGTCAGGGAAAGAAGAAAGACCCAAATCGCGGACCGAGACACAAAGCTCCCATGTTTGACCGATATACTCCCATAAACACATCGCTAGAAAATGTTTACCTTCAGACTTGTAATACCGGACATTATAAGAAGCCAGCTCCGAAACCATCATCTGAGAAACAAATTCAAACCGGCAAATTTTATAGGTTCCACGATTGTTACGGCCATAATACTAATGAGTGCCATCATTTACAAGACATCATCGAGAAGTTGATTAGAGATAGGAAGTTAGAGCAGTTTATTCGGGCTCCGCGGGATGGAGGTCCAGGCCCATCTAATTCGAATCAAGGATAAGGCCAAGTTAGGCCCGAAGAACCCGTGCGTACTGGTGGGAGGTTGGTAATAAATACTATGAGTGGTGGTCTTCATCTGGCTGATCGGAGCTGGAAGGAAATGGAGTCATATGCCAGTTCGATTAGGCATGTGGATTTCGAGTGTTGTAGTAATTCTGGTGAAGGGGCCTCAGTAAAACAATAGAGGATGATGATAGACGACATGGTTTTTAGAAACCTGCTGATAGAGTCGAGGCCCCCACTATCGATCCATTGGTTATATCAGCCCAGATAGGTCCTGCTTGGATGAAGAGGATCTTAGTCGATAGCGGAAGTTCTGTCATTATACTTTTCAAACGTGCGTACGACCAAATGAGAATGGAGGTGAAAGATTTAAAACCATGTCAGTCATGCATACATGGTTTTAATAGAAGTGCAACCATACTAGCTGGCATGGTAGAGTTACCTGTTGAATTCGGTATTGGAGATCGTCGAAGTGTCCGGATGTTGCAGTTTGTGGTGTTAGACATACATTCCCCCTACAATGCTTTCTTGGGCCGACCAGCCCTCGTAGAATTCAGAGCAGTGATTCCCCCGTGGTGTTTAACCCTGAAGTTCCCCATTGATAACGGGGTCGGAGTAGTACATAGTGATCATGCGGCCGAACGCGCCTGTTATGTGGAAGAGCTACGGGATGCGCAGCAGAAGGAGAAAGGAAAGAGCGTAGAGGAATCTCTTTGTGTTCGTTTTTCAAAAAATGGACAACTAACGCTTGGGCCTAGGCTCGGGCGCCACAACCAGTTCCTTAAGGACCTCGATCCCAGGGATAATAATGATGAGGAGGAAGTCAAAGATAGTCAAGCTTCCCCGGCGGAGTTGACGATCGATGTTCCGATCCACGACGACGACGATTCCAAAATGGTAAAGGTTGGATCTCAACTCAGCCCCCAGATGAGATAGAAATTGGTTGATTTTCTCTGGGCGAACCTTGATGTGTTTGCTTGGACTCATTCAGATATGTGTGGGATCTCGCTGGACATCGCGAGCCATGCATTAAATATTGACCCGTGGCACGTCCCGGTCAAACAAAACAGGCACGGTATGAATACAGAGAGATCTGCCACCCTGATCGACAAAGTAAATAAACTCAAGTCAAATGGATTTATTCGTGATGCTTTATACCCGAAGTGGGTATCTAATCCAGTGCTTGTCAAAAAGTCAAAAGGGAAATGGCAAACATGCATGTACTACTCAGATTTGAATAAAGAATGCCCTAAAGACAGTTTCCCTCTTCCCAGAATTGATCAATTGGTGGATTCAATGGTCGGACACGAGCTCTTATCATGGACGTGTATTCTGGCTACAATCAAATGCCGAAGCATTTACTTGACTAGGAACATACTAGCTTCGTCACTGATTTGGGGCTCTATTGTTATAAGGTGATGCCGTTCGGACTCAAGAACGCTGGGGCAACTTATCAAAAGCTCATGAACCGAATGTTCGCTAACCAGATCGGAAAGACCATGGAGGTGTTTGTGGACGACATGCTCGTGAAGTCACGACTGTCCATCAACCATGTCAGAGACCTGGAAACGATGTTCAACATACTTCGACAGTACAGAATGAAGCTCAATCCGTTGAAGTGTCATTTCGGGGTAGCATCAAGAAAATTCCTTGGATTCATCATCAATGCCAGAGGAATTGAAGCCAACCTCGAGAAAATCTAGGCGATTCAGAATCTCGAAACTCCTAGAACCATAAAGCAGGTGCAAAGCCTCAATGGGAAGGTGGCAGCCTTAAGTAGATTTATTTCCAGATCCATAGACAAGTGCATTCCTTTCTTCAATCTGATCAGAAAAGGAAAACAGAATTTCGAATGGACAGAGGAGTGCGAAAGCGCATTCCAAGCACTAGTTCAGCATCTGGCGACACCACCTATATTGTCGAAACCGGTCGATCATGAGAGATTATACATCTATCTGGCGGTTTTAGCAAACGCATTTAGTGCTGCGTTAATTCGAGAAGAGGATCGGATCCAACGACCGGTCTATTACATCAGCAAGAGATTGACTGGAGCAGAAAGAAACTACCCAAAAGTGGAAAAGCTGGGTTATTGTCTCGTCATAGCCTTGAGGAAACTCCATCCATATTTCCAGGCTCATCCGATCATTGTCTATACTGACCAACCGTTATGATAGATCCTAACATGACCTGAGACATCTGGTAGGTTACTTAAGTGGATCATCGAGTTGATTCAATTTGATATTGCTTATGCACCGAGGCGAGCCATTCAAGGACATGTTTTAGCAGACTTCATAGTTGAATTCACCATACCGGAGGACTTTCCCAAAACTAGTGAATCTTCTAAGCATACATAGAAGCTATACACTAACGGTGCATCGAACGACTGTTGCTCAGGCGCTGGAGTAGTGCTCGAAACCCTAGAAGTTGATCCATATGCTATGCTTTGAAGTTTGACTTCCATGCAACTAACAACGAAGTCGAGTACGAAGCTTTGCTTGTTGGACTAAGGCTCGCTAGAGACTTGGGAATCATTGCTGTGGAAATTTACTGTGATTCACAATTGGTCATACGCCAGGTTCGAGGAGAGTATCAAACCAGAGACCGGAGATTGGCTACCTACCTTACTTGGGTTCAATAAATGTTGAATCGGTTTGACTATTATGTTATTCATTGTATACCCCGAGAGCACAATTAGAAATCCGATTCTTTAGCAAAACTGGCCAGCACCGGCGAAGCATAACAGATGTGACTCATCCCCGTCGAGACACTTACTGCTCCAAGTATCGATTAAATGGAGACAGACTGGGTGCACGAGGCAACGCCTGAGAAGGAGTCGTGGATGACTCCTTTTAGAAACTATCTTAAGCACGGAACTTTACCCGAGCACAGAAGTGAGAAAAGACAGGTTCTTCGAAAGGCTTTGCGATTTATTACCCAGAATGGGGTCCTGTATAGGAGGGGATATATTGTTCCTTTACTTCGGTGTATCGCCTACGGTGAGATCAAACGAGTGTTACACGATGTGCACGAGGGAGAGTTTGGCGATCACACTAGTGGGCAAGCTCTTGCCAAAAGGATACTCAGATATGGGTATTACTGGCCGACAGTGAACCAAGACACATCAGATTTTGCCAAGAAATGTGATAGGTGCCAGAAACATGCCAGAATTCCAAGAGCCCCTCCTACAGAAATTACTTAGATGGTCAGCCATGGCCGTTCGCCACATGGGGTATTGATATAATAGGGTCTCTACCTTTAGCCAAGGGCGGTGCGAAGTACGCCATCGTTGCAGTTGAATACCTTACTAAATGGGCAGAAGCTGAGCCCCTTGCCACTATCACGATGAAGAAAGTGATCAACTTTATTGTGCACAACATCATCTGTCGCTTTGGCCTCCCACACACCATTGTAACTAATAACGAGACCCAATTCGATAGTGTCGAGTTCAAAAATTTCTGTCAACACTACCGCATCCAGAAGAAGTTCTCAGCAGTAGCTCACCCTCAAGAAAATGGACAAGTCAAATCTATCAACAAAGTTATCAAGTCCATTCTGAAGAAACGACTAGAGAAGGCTGGAGGCAAGTGGGTCGATGAACTTCCCATGGCCCTATGGGCATATCGAATTACCCACAAGTCCACGACCGGACATACTCAGTTTTGCACTTTCCTACGGCTCTGAAGCCATTATTCCAGTTGAATTAGAAGTACCTTCTCACCGTGTGACTTATTACGATCCAAAGATGAACGCCATCCTACTTGAAGAATCATTGGATTTACTGGATGAGAAGCATGAAGAGGCTGATTTGAGGGCAGCCGCACACCACAGTCGAGTCGTCCGATTATACAACGCTAAGGTCCGACCCAAAACCTTCGAAATTGGCGATCTCGTACTTAAAAGAATTTATCGGGTCCCTTCACACATGAAACCGACATGGGAAGGACCATATGTCATTAAATGAAGACTTGGAGATGACACATTCAAACTACCAACTGTTGACGGTCTCAATTTACCAAGGGAATGGAACAGTGAGAGTCTCCATCGCTATTTCACATAACTGGCTTTTATTCATTTTAGTCTGCTTTTCCTTTGAAATTTGTTTATGCATCTTTTGAATTTGAACTTGTAATAAGGCAACTGACTTTGTCGTACTTTCTTATTTCAGCAATAAAATATAGACTCATCAAGCCAGAATGGCAATTCTTGAAATGCATCATGTGACAGTCATGATGTACAAAGAGCTAAGTCTCGACCTACGGTGGGAATCATTCAAGTAAGGAGTAATCGCGATTCGACCGGTCACTCGCTAAGTGAAATCCCGAGCTTGGGGGAAAGCAACAATAAAGTCAAGTAGGATTGAAACACGACAATAATCTAACGAACTCCAGCTCCAAGAGTGCGAGTTAAAGTACAAAACTCTAAAATCTGGGCTCGAGGAGGATGGATCCATCCATCCACGACCTTGCCTTCATTCTTCCAAGTTCGAAGAGGATGGATCCGTCCATCTACGACTTCGCTTGCCGAATCAAGGTGGATGTGATCTGACCATCCACAACCTTGATCAACTCCTTGTTCTCGAAGTGCGAACGAGATCCTAATACTTAAACATATGTGACTGACCGTCTGTCAATCGACTCCAGATTCTCGGAGTGCAAACTGGAGTATAAACATCAAATGGGCATGATTGACTGCCCATCGATCAACTCTGGTCCCGAGAGCGCGGACTGGAGTTTAAACACCAAATGGGTGTGAATGACCATCCATCAACTAACATTGGTCCCAAGCACGCGGACCAGAGTATAAACACTAAACGGGTGTGACCGACCACCCATGAAACAACTTATGTCTTCAGAGTGCGGATATAATCCTAAATGTTAGATGGATGTGACCGACCACCCATCAAATGACTCTGGCCCCGAGAGCGCGGACCAGAGTGTAAGCATTAAACGTGTGACCAACCGCCTGTAAATTAACTTATGTCCCCGGAGTGTGGATATAATTTTGAATACCAAACGGGTGTGACTAACCGCCCGTAAATTACCTCATGTCCTCAGAGCGTGGATATGATTCTAAGCGATAAGCAAGCATTACCGACCGCTGGCATACAAGTTCAATCCCCAGAATGTAGATACAAATACTAGTAGATGAACGAGTGTGATCCGACCACTCAAACTCATTTCACTTTAACTTTGTTCCGACTTAGTTAAATTAAAATTAGCAAAAGCAGAAAATGATTGCCGAATGACTACTTCAATTCTCCCCAGGACCGGGGGCATAACTCAAGTACCAGCCGTTGAACGAGACGGTGCAACGTTAGGATTCGACTCGACGTTTGATTATGACTCAAAACCATGACTTAAGGACTTAGCGACCGGACTCATGTTCGACTCAGAAACTAAAGCATCACAAGTACATTGAATGGAAAAGCGAGTGCTGAAATAATTAAACGAATAAACACAGAGTTATGCTGTAAAAAACAAAAAGAAGTTCTATTTCCACTATTCTTTGAAAAAGATAAGTATAAAAATATGTTCGATGAATTCCTATAAGCAGAGGCCAAATCCGCACCTATACATGGCCTACAAAAGCAAAAGGAAATCCTATTCCAAGCTATCTATGAAAAAGCAGAAGAAAAAGTGCAAGTCTATGCCTTTTGATTTTTTATCTTTCCTGCTTTTCTTCGACGTAGACCCGCTCGAGCTACCGCTCCGATGTCTCTTTGAGCCTTTCCCTCCCCGGCCTACTCCAGCTGGCTTGTCTTCGACCGGGGGAATCAGAGCACTCTCTTCCTCAGAACTCACAGGGATTGGAATGTCCTCTGTGTGCGGAACTGGAGGAATAGTGGCACTCTCGATGTTAGAAGAAGGAGCCGCGCTGGTATCAATGATAGTGCCGCCCGGAGAAACGACAAGTATCGAGACCGAACTGGGACCCGCCATACCACCACCAGCTCCACGAGCCTGCTCAGCTTGCTTGATTTCGGCTTTTATTTCCTCCATTATCTGCTCCGCCCGGTCCATTCGTATGCTCATCAGAATGCTGCTGGTCGGACCCGAGGAGCTCATAATGACCACATCTTCATCCATATTGAACGACATTTCAAAACTTGGATCGCTTTAGTGGCCAAGGAGCGCTTCCATTATTTGGTCATCAATCACATAACTGCCGTCATGTGTCTCCCCGGCCGAAGTGGTAACCATTGCGATCGTAGCCTCTGTTGTAAGCGCCTCCTGCTTGTGATACATTTCTTGAGTTGTAGGACGATCGATTGATGCAAAATCTAGAGCTGAATAAAGATAAGAGAATATATTAGTAACGTCTTCTGACAGTGCTCCTACATTTGGATGAATGGAAGAAGTGTCTAAAATACCTTCCTCGGGTTGACTCCCATGTTAAGCTAATGTGCCTTCCGAGCTGCGTTCATGTATCGGAGAAAGGTGCGACTTATCAAGGTCATATCCTGGGACAACTGGAGGATCGATAGAAGAAGTAGGCTCAGATTGAGAGACTGGGAGCGCTTCAAAACCTACTTCATGATGCTCAACTCCAAATCCTTCTCCAGCATCCGGATACTTGGCAACCAACTTTTCTTTTTCAAGAGCGATGATTGTTTCGTGGAGGACCTTTGGTTCATCTCCGACAGGTATTTGAGCTTCCAGTTCGAACTCATCGATAATCGTAGCATCACGGATCACCTTTTCGTCAATTACCAAATGACTCCAGGCCTTGTATAGTTGAAAAGGATAATCCTCGCCGAGCCAGTTTAAATTGCAGTTTCTTAAGATGTTGGTGTTGTATGTGTCCAGGAGATCTTCGAATTCATTCTCCAACCTGGCCTCCACCATTTTAATTTCATTTTCAATCCTGGCATCGTCTTCCTGAGCCTTTAAATTCGCCGCATCCCTCTCATTCTTAAGCGCCACCGCCTGTTCACATGGTTCTTGGACGGCTTTTTTGGCCTTATCATTTTTCTTGATGGCTACGACTAATTTCGCCTATAACTCCTCGAGCTCTTTCTGCGCCTCATCCCTTTCCCGAGTGATAACAGTGTTATGGTGGCCCATCTCCTGCACCAGGTCCATGTGAGTTTTTTTCCATGTTTTCCACGGATTGCCTGGCCTCTTCGGCTCTCTGGTCGGCTTCCATCTCTGATTTCCTTGAAGATTCAACTTCGTTATTAAGCACTCCTATTATTATGTCTTTCTGAGCAAGGACGACCTCCATTTTCTCAATTATTTTGGCTCGCTCGAAAGCTAACGCAGAAGCCTTTTCTGCAGTTTTAACCCACTCTCGGTACTGGCTGTACACGTCATGCACGTAATCCTGTACAAGTTTTTTTGCATCATTGGAAATTCTTTTCAAGTTCGGAGGGAAGTGGAAGCCATCAAAACAGATAGTCGGAAAAATTTTCTTTAACTTAGCAATTTGAATGGCTCCCTCCCCGTGGGCTCGATAGCGGCTTGCTCTGTAATGATGGGAGTTTCCATTTCAGTTTTACGACGTTGATCGCTGGATTTCGAAGTATGAGGAGGCGCTACTTAAGTAGATCCGTTCGCTTAAACAATTAGGAAGTGATCTCCGCTCTTAAGTATTGTTTTTTTATTTCCCATAATCAAAGTTGAGTTTACTGGAAATTGATTGATTGGTTGTGGAGCGCTCGGTAAGCAGGAGAGTGTACTTATACGAGATGACTTGGAACCGTAACCACTCCAAAACTGTATGCGTGTTTTATGCTTTGGAAGAGGTTCTTGATTGGTTCGAGATGTTGGAATCTATATGGAGATTTAAGATCTATTTGAGATGCTTGAACCCATGTAGAGGTTCGTGATCTATTTTGAGATGTGGGAATCCATGTGTGATTCCAAGACCTGTTAAGGTATGTGAATTCATGTGTAGTTCCAAGATCTGTTCAAGTTGGAGCTCATGTGGAAGATCTGTTCGAGTGGTGGCTCTTAGGCTGGGATGCTGAACATGACTTCACCATCGGTAATGATCGAAACCAAAGATAGAAGACATAGCCTATTGGGTTTAGCTAGCTTAAAGGGTACATGCACTCTATTCTAGTGTTACTTACGGATATGCATGCAGGAGTGTTTGACCCGATGCCATGCGTTTGGACGTGGACTGGTTTTGTTTTTCTTATGGTATATTTTTTCTAGAGGTATATAAAGCTCGGAAGGATACCTCTGATTGATATCTCTAATCCTTTTGTTGGGGGACCATTCTCTAAGTGCTGAGGGCACCTCCGTGGAATCCTATAAAATTAGGGAAAGTGCCTTAGCGGTTGTGATTGTATACCTATTATTGTTGTGATGTACACTTACATGCAGCACAGCTACGTGATTATTTATATTTCACACCATAGACATTATTATACCATCACTGGATTTTATAGTAGAAATGATTTGGTTATCGTAAGGTAAAGACTCGTCCGTGTTTATTTGCGGTGGTCTTACAAGATACCTTTATTGTGAAAGATTTATAAATATAAAAATCTATATGATTTGAGTTTCTCACGTTGGTTTAACAAATTGATCGAGATTTTATTTTCTTATAATGCTTAGGTCAGCCTGTGTATATTTCCAGATTTAGCTGTGGTTATTGGAGGTTTTGGAGTGTAGTTGGTTGATTTCCTACCGTATTTATTTTTCACTACATTACTTGTTTTGTATCTATCAGCATTTGTGAGGACAGACTGTTGTAACTGTCTAGGCTAATGATAGGTAAGTTTACTCTGATTGATGTATGTACATCAAAGTTTTCTTTTTGGTAAGGATCTTTTGAGATATTATATATTATCGTTTCGCTTGTGGGATTTTGATGTTGTGTTCTTCTTCCTTGTTCTATTTCCTTTTCCTTATCTTTTACCATAATGTTCTATCTTTCCAGCACTTGGGTGCTCGGTTCGTGAATACAATTGATTGTATTAGTGTTGACATTCAGGGGTCAAAAAGTATGGCCGTTACAGGACTCCTCACTGGCAGTTATCTAGCTGACATTGCATGGAATCCTTTCGGTCATTTAATGCTTTATATTAAAGCGGACCCTTTTCAAGATATCCACTACCATGCCTAACCCTTAACCTTAACCCCAACCACTTACTATTTCCTACATAGGGAAGAGGCGAGCCCTCACATAGCCACTTAATACCTTCAATTCATGAAGTAGGCCCCTTGCATTATAACCCATATCCCAATATGACATCTCACAATAGTCCGACTATTCATAGGTACTGGTAGGCAGATTAGCTGGGAATATTTACCCTACAGAATTAGGGACTAACCTCGTGTCATCTATAGTTACTTATTATAGGTGATATCTCATATCAGTCCCAAAGTCAAACTGTTGGTAGCCAGATTAGCCGGACAGACTTCGGTATGCTTTTGACTGACCTAGAATCCCGATAACTTAGTCATAATTTATAAAACTCTCTTAATATATTATCACACATATCACTATCCATAATTAAGGCCATATAAGAAATCTTCTTATTTTGCTAATTACTTGGCTAAGGGGAATTCAATAAAAATTAATAACTGATTAACTGTGCAATTAATATGTTATAATTATATGTTATTCATGCTAATGTATATATACACACACGTTCCTAGTAAATTTCTAAACGTGTGGAGATTACACCCTAAAGTAGCGTTTAAATGTCAAATCATTATAAATTATACAAGTCCCATTTCCATATTAACAAATATACCATAAACCCAATATTAATCAAACCAGTGGACTTGTATAAAAACAAAATCCAAACCCACTAAATTTACATTAGAACAATGGAATAAATCAATAATAGAAACTTACAATTTATATACTTTTACACTATATTCAACTTCTTTTTATATGAAATTAGACAAAGGGAATTTATATTCAAATTTTGGAAACAGGCGGTATAAACTATGAATAAGAATTCGTACTTTACACAATATTTCCTAATCAAAATAATCAGATCTAGAAAAAGATAAGAAGTGGAATAGAAGGTAAAACATTAACATTACAAAATACACTAATTCCATTATTTCAATATAAAATAATCAAGATCCAACCTAAGAATTGACATTTTGCTTTGGGGGAATTTTGGGGGTTTTAATGTGATGTTTTCATAAACAAAATTCCCTAAGACATATATCAAATCCGAACTACACTATTCAATTACTAAAACAGAAAACTAAGATTTTAACTCATAACAGGTCCTTAGCTCTTCCTCTTTTTGGATTTATCACGCTTTCAGTAATCTTTTTCAGATATCCCCTTTTAGATATATAGAACAAGGTTTTTGTATATATAAATTAGATTCAAAAATTAAGGGATTTGAGGAGAATAGAAATAGAAAATAAAATAATAAACATCTAGCATATGTTACCTGAAACCCTAAAGAACTTTTCTGAACGTTTGAAGAGAGAGACTGACAGAGCTTCGCTAGGTTCCCCAAAATAATGTGTGAATAAAAGTAAGGGGCTAGTCCCTTATTTATAGTGGTTGAAATGCACCAGAACCATCAGATTTAAGTCAATTAAAAATAATAAAATCCAAAACGTTCGCTGTGAAAAAAAAACCCAAGCCATCAGTTGCTTATCGATCGACCGCCCCACCCTACCGGTCGACCGTCACTGGGTAGGCGATCAACCGATTCATTTATTTCAAGGAACATTTTCAATTTTCATCGACCAATTTATTTTATGCCTTAACTTTTTAATGTAAACGTTAATTTCAGTGACTACTTAACCTCCAAAGTCCAATTACTATTATTTTTCAAATTTGTTAATTATTTAATTACTTGAATTTGAATTCCATTTATATTGTTTTGAATCCGAAAACTTAAAACATCCATAACTTTTCTCTTTGAGCTCCGGTTTCAACATATTATATTTGAAAATTGATCAGAAAATTGACATGAACGCAACGTCATTACTTCCATAGTCAAATTCCTACTTTTGCAAAATTATCATTTTTAGCCTTATCTTGTTTAATTTATTTATCTTATTTTATTTACTTTTTATTGATTTTTGATGGGATGTTACATTCTTCACTCTTAAAAGGATTTCATCCCAGAAATCTTTCCAAGGGGCGGACAGCGTAACGCACAATGAACATCCATGTTATACAACCACTTTACCTACTCAACCAAAAATGCAATGTGTTTATGTATGCAGGCATACTATAAGTAAGCAGAACCCCAGCGTGAATGCAAGTGTCGTCACATATAGGCATGTATGCAAACATCCTAAACATGCAAAAAGTGGTCTATATGAGAAAAAAGTGATAGCAAAAGTGTAGCAACCATATTCTACCATCCAATTTAGCAATCACGATGCAACCAAAACCTAAATTTGGAAAGAAAAGTTTGCTAGTGAAAAGCTTAGGACAAGAAGTCCTCATACTTTCCATCGGGCTTTCCCTTCATTGTACTCGAACCAGCCTAATTTTTTGTTGTTGCGGAGCTTCCTAGTTCCGTGCTCCATAATGCTTGTGGTGGCACGAGATGCTAGTGGCTCCATCTCAATATCTTCCAACTGATCATGATCTATCATAGTGGTTGTGCTATGAAGGCATTTTGTCAAGTGTGAAATGTGAAAAATGTCACGAGCACTTGCCAACTTATCCAGTAGCTCCACATGGTAAGAAAAGTTTTCCTATTCCATCTAAAATTTGGAGAGGCCCAACAAACTTTGGTACCAACTTTCTCGATTTCCAAATCTCACAACATTTCTAAGAGGGGAAACTATGATAAACACCATGTCCCTTACTTCAGATTCCAATAATTTTCTTTGCTTGTCTGCATAGGATTTCTGGCAATCTTGTATGGCCTTCGTTCGCTGCCTAATCGATTCTACCTTTTTCTTTTTGGCACGTCAAACATCTAGTGGCAAATTCTGCTACCTTCTTCTTCATCTTTGTCTAATGGAAAATTCTCTTCCTATCCATATTCATCTTATCTCCTTCAGGGTGAATGGTCTTCTTTGAATGGTGTCACTTTGCAAGCTAAAATTTATTTTCCAAAAATCCTAAAACCTTTCTGGGTTAAAGCATTATTTTATTTTTGGTTGCTAACATAATTTCCTCATTAACTTCCACTCTTACCAACATTTTATCGCTAGTTAAGTGTCCTTATGAAATTTCTTTATTTACATTGTTCATCCATACATAATATATATATGGCAATTTAATTTCATCCATAAAATCAACCAATGATTAAACATTAACATATCTTGGACAATATTATATGTTTTTCCAATAATCTAAGGGAGACAACTAATGATTACAACCCAAAAACTCTAAAAGAAATTTTTTGCTGGAAGCTGCCATTTATCATCCACTACTTTAAATAATGTTAGGGACCTAATACTCCTTACTAAATTAAGATGAACATTCTTAATATGTCTTTCAACTGAATTATCGATCTTCCTTAATTCTCGTTTTTGGTTTCCAATAAATGCAGTCCATCCATTACTTCAATTAATGTACCCTTAATAATTGATCACTTTTGTCAAAATTGGACCATCTCTAATAAATCCTCATCTAAATCTTTTTACCAATTTCCAATTCCATCTATGCTACCGATTTAGTTCCTCCATAAATGTCATATTAAATTCCCTAATCAGTCTCCATTTAATTCTTTATTAATTACAAATTTATTACCCATTAAATCTATAATTAATGTCCATAAATACTAGTCCTATAATTACTAATATAAATATCGTTGTAAATGACGCTATTTAAATATTTTTATTTTTATATGTTAAGCATAGTTATATGTGTGTGTGTATTTCTTATTTCTAATCATTAATTTCTAAACAAGAGCATTCCTTTCCATGTTTTAATTTATTAAAGCCATCCTTCTAAAAAGGATTATTGTTATAATTTTCCATAAATTAACCCAAGTGAGATCTTTGCTTCGTTCGAAATCATAAGGAGTTATTTCTTTCCTATTAACAAAATAGACAGTGTAAACTATGGAAAATAATATCCATACCTTACAAATTTCTTTTCTTTTTTGGTATATTCCTTATTTATTCAAATACCACACTTTTATACATATTTTGAAATTGGAAAATTTATCAAAGTTACATGGAAACCGTTCCAAATAAATCAAAACATAGAAATTCATATTCCAAATCAACTAGGATAACCTATCTTACAACCCAATTATAAATCAAGAATATCTTCACAACTTTACTAGTATTTTATAATTAAGTATCTCGGACTGATTTAAAATTCCCAGATCAGGTTGTACATGTTATTCCTCTTTTATTCATATTCTAAACCCTTTACCATACCTTACGTAGGTAGTGCTCCCTATCTACTCTATAAAAAAAAATTGGTTTTGTCCTTGCCATTCTTACAACTAAAATTTCACAATTACAAAGCACCTTATCCGAAATCTTTATCTTTAAAAATATAAACTTGGAAACTCTTTTTGTCAATTTCAAAAATTGTTTAGTTCCCAAAAGATGCCATGAATTTTTTTCCTTTTTATAACCAATTTTTCCTTTTTAAGGACTTTCTACAACAAATATTTATTCTTTAAATGTTGGAATTTTAATTCAAAACATTTAAAACTCATTTATTAAACCAAGCTATTATTAAATCAAGAGCTCCGAAATTGCTTAATTCATAAAGGTGCAAAATCATTTCCCTTCTCAAAAACCTTCTACAACATACAACATAATTTTTAATAAATTATTTTCAAACGGATAAACTTATTGCATTAAATTCGAAATCGGCATTTATTACTCCCTGAAATTATGGCCTATATTTATGAAAAGCTCATTGACTTCCATTTTAAGGATATATTGTCATTATTTCTCAAATTTAACTCCTTTTAAATCTATTGCAAAGATTATAACTTCAAAAGCATTCCAAAATAACAGGTTTTCATTTATTAGATCATTATTTCAAAGACATCTCTAGTTACAAGACAATTATTTTAGTAGACCACATGCATACCAAATTTCTGATTTCAAGTTGTTATATTATCCTAAAATTATACATCAACATCTAGTGCTTTATTACTCAAAATGTACTGTCAATTAACTAATACTTTTTATAATTTTGTTTCAGTCTTATTTAAACTTCTATAATCTTTTACAATCATTTTCTTATCAATCCCAATTTATTTCTATTCATTACCATTTTAAATTCAATACTATTTTATTCTTATTCTAACAAGTTCTAAATAGAAAAATGTATATATAATATTCTCATCCTCACATAAATGTTTGTCCTTATAACATTCAAAAAATTATCCCAGCTCACTTACTAATTATCATAATTTAATTCCATCCAAGTGTAATTTTTTTTTCAAATACATCTTCTATAATCTAAAACAATGAAAAGTGAAGTAGTTAAGGATAACTTCTATCCTATTAATTTCTAACTAGATTACTGATCTTGTTTTATATAAATTTCTAATGCTATTTCTATCCAAATCTCCTAATATTGCCTCTATTTATATTTCTCCTAACTAATTGGCTCCTACTTCAACTGTTATTCCCCGTATTTTCCTTATACGGAAATTTCCTCCTTTTCTTGATATCCTTATCCTTCTATTCTCTATTCTTAATTTAATTAAGTTCCATTCTCATTTATTCTCCTTTTTTAGAAAGATTTTTTTAAGAAGGAAGTTCCAAATTTATGAAATAGAACAAAAATCATCAAGTCCAAGCTACACTCTGTTTTACATTTATTTTAAAAACGTAGAACCACTTTCTTAAAAAATCGAAAAGTTTTTGACTCAACCAATTTTGAACTAGAATTTCAAAAATGAAAATTCCACTTTAATCACAAACTTTTGACTCAACAAAATTTTAAATTATGAATTTTCTTGCTTTTTCAAAACCACAATTCCCAGTAAATCCATTGAAAAATTTATTCAAAACATTTAAGGAATTTTTAAAAATCTTTATCAAATTCTTTTTCATGGGATTAGATTTAGAAATTGACTTTAATAGCCCTTTCTTTTGAACTTTCTTTCTTTCCTACTCAATCTTTATAAAAATCTGATTATCTCCTTGTGGTTATTACTGTACACCTTCTTATAGGAACTTGCTCCACTCCTTCTTCACGTCTTGCTTCATTCCTTACTTTCGGTTGTTAACAACACATAGATTCTTATCTCCTATCTATTTTTATTTATGGTGCTAGACCCACTAATATTTTGTATAATTAGAGCTATATAATTTACCATAATGATGATTATACTGCCTTATAATATTTAATTACTACCCAACATGTTTATTTGCTATTTCTATAAATGCAATTATCTGTAATAAATGATTGTTATTCTAACGGACAACTCTTAAAGACGTTTATTTATTCATTCTAATTATTTTCTTACGTGCCTTCCTTATCTTCCCATAATTACCCTAATAATATCTTTAGTTAGTCCATTTATATCCTTATCAAATTCTTGTGACTCTCTATTTATCACACATTTACTGCCTTATTAATTTTGGAGTTACAATCTTTTCCATCTACATTTCCTAAGATAGTATTACATGATGAAGTAAAGATTTTCTTAGTGTTTTTGCGTACGTTTAAAGTAAGTGTGTACATACACACATATTTGTATATAGTAGGATTTCAAAAAATACTTTCAAACATAATAAGTACACCACTCATATGTATAACTATCCCTGTTGATTGGCTAACCTAAGCTCTGATACCAAATGTAACAACTCACACAGAAAGAGACCTAAATTCCGACCTAGAAAAATGCCCATCGAAACTTAGATCTATTTCAAAGTTGGTTGCTAGTTGGTATAAAGAACAATACTAAGCTATTTATCTACACATTCAGAACACACAGCTGAAGGATAAAATATAATAACAGAAACAGTACACATCTCATTTAAAAATCCAAATGTCATAAAATCCATAACATAATACCAATAAAACCCTTCACATATTTGTAGTATACATTTTCAAAATACATCATTATTCTTTAATGGTACATCATAAAATAACATAAATTGATAAATTGATAAACTGCCACTAGTTTCCTCCTCGCCTTCGCCTTCTGCATCGTCATTCCTAACTTGTGTTGTAATGAGGCAGGAGTCAGAATAACATATGTCCGATGAATAAAAATCTTGAGCTTTGCTATAATAGTACTTGGACAATATAAACTTAATAGGAATATATCATTCATATATTAGCTTTGTTCTAAGTCTTCCCAATTATACTCCCTAAGGCTTTTCCCAATTCCAACTTCATAACCATTACTCTTTCAACCGAATAACTCATATTTACCATTAACGTCCTATTAATGTAAGAGATAGTACCCAAGTCACTTAACACCATTTTAATGGGAATTAGGTAGACACTGGCCATTTAATCCCTTTTTTAGGCAGGTGCCCCTCATTTAATACCTATCTCAAGGCAGACTCCTCACTGATACTCATCTAGCTAACATTGCATGGAATCTTTTCGATCACTTAATACTTCATATTTAAGTGGACCCTTTTCAGATTTCCACTACCGTGCCTAGCCATTAAATTTAACCCCGATATTTACTACTTCCTACATATGGAAGAGGGCCCTCACACACCCACTTAATGCCTTCAATCCCTGAAGTAGGCCCTTCGTATAATGCCCCGTACCCCACAGCAATATCTCATATTAGTCCAACTATTCATGGGTATTGGTAGGCAGATTAGCTGGGAAGATTTACCCTATAGAATTTAGGATTAACCTCGTATCATTCGTAGTTATTTATTACATGTGATGTCTCATGTCATCCCCAAATTCACACTGCTGGTAGCCAAATTAGCTAAGCGGACTTCTATGTTCTTTTGACTGACCTCGCATCCTATAACTTAGTCATAATTTATAACATTCTCTTAGGTTCTTGACATATTATCACACATCTCAATATATCCATAATTAAAGCCTTATAAGAAAACTTCTTATTTCGCGTGTACAATTAATTACTTGCCTAAGGGGGATTCAACAAAAATTAATAACCTATTAACTACGTAATTAATACGTTATTTACGCTAATACATACATATACACACACATGCAGCTAGTAAATTTCTAAGAATGTGGAGATTACACCCAAAAACTAGCATTTACATGTCAAATCTTAAAAAATTATACAAGTCCCGTTTCCATAAACAAATATACCATAAATCCAATATCCAAAATCAATTAACAGACTTGTATAAAAACAGAATCCAAACCCACTTAGTTCACATTAGAACAATGGAACACATCAATAATAGAAACCTACAATTTACATACTTTTACGCTTTATTCAACTTCATTTTTCATGAAATTAGACAAAGGGAATTTGTATTCAAATTGTGGGAATATGTAGTGCAAATTACGAATAAGAATTCGTATATTACACACCATTTTCTAATCAGAACCCTTAGTTAAATCCAAAGAAAAATAAGAAGTGGAATAGAAGGTAAAACATTGAAATTGTAAAATACATAAATTTCATTATTTTGATATAAAACAATTGAGATTCCAACCTTAAAAATTGACATCTCACTTAGTGGAATCTTGGGGGTTCTAATGTGATGTTTTCGTGAACCAAATTTTCCAAGGCATATGTCAAATCCAAACTACACTATTCAATTACTAAAATAAAATGGCTAAGATTTTCACTCACAACAGATCCTTAGCCCTTCCACTTTTTGGATTTGTCACACCTTCAATAATCTCTTTCAGATCTCCCCTGTTAGATAATATACAATAAGTGATTTATATATATATATATATATTAGATTCAGAAATTGAGGGATTGGAGGAGAATAGAATTAGAAAATAAAATTATAAACATCTAGAATCTTTAACCTGAAAACCTAAAGAACATTTCTGAATTTAAGAGAGATACCGACAGAGCTTTGCTAGGTTCCCCAAAATAGTGTGTGAATAACAGTAGCGGGCTAGGCCCTTATTTATAGTGGTGGAACGCACCAGAACCGTTGGATTTAAGTCGGCTTAAAATAATAAAATTTGGAATGTTCACTATGCAAACAAACCCTAGCCGTCACTTGCTCATCAGTCGACTGCCTCTACCCTACTGGTCGACCGCTAGTGGTCAACTGGCCCAAGGTAGGCGGTCGATTGGTTCGTTTATTTCAGGAAACATTTTTAATTGTCATTGATCAGTTTATTTTATTCTTTACTTAACTTTTCAACGTTAATCCCTAAGTATATTTACTATTACTTTTCGAATTTCAAATTTGGGAATTATTTAATTATTTGAATTTAAATTCTATTTAAATTATTTAGAATCCAAAAACGTCAAACGTCCATAACTTTTCTGTTTGAGCTCTGTTTTCAACATGTTATATGTGGAAATTGATTAAAAAATTGCCACGAACGCAACGTTTTCCATAGTCAAATTCTAATTTTTTCAAAATTTCCATTTTTAGCCTTATCTTATTTTATTTATTTCTTATTAATTTTAAAGGATGTTGCAATCCACGTCATAGGGTTCATGTTACTATGGAGAACATGCAATTAGGACACAGTAGATATGCTAGTATCCATTTTAGCGGTCCTGATTGCGGGTCGTGCTTTGGATCTGCAATGTCTCTTTTTTTAGAAAGAGTATTACTTCCATTAGAGCCATTGGCCCAAACGACACTTAAGGACAAACAGGCTACGGTCAATAGCATTTCCTGGAGCGGTATTAGTATACCACCTTTTGATAAGGCAGTATATCATAAAAGTTGGCTAAATGGCTTCTGTGATCATCAAGGCAGGAATCCCAGAGAGACGGTTATCGGGCTTAGAAATCGATGATATTTGAAATTATGGACAATAGTTGGGTGGACTCCGATTGGCTCCGAATCAAGAGGAAATCAATATGAAGTGACAAGGAAGGCTCCATGAGGCCACATTTCAAATTTCAAGTCAATTGGAGTTCGTATGCTCGAGTTATGGGCAAAGGAAGAATTTATATGGATCGATCGGGAATGATTCATAAAATAGCGTAAACCGACGAAGATCGATCAATATCTCAAAATCTACAAAGCCAATGCGCTTGAAAATTTTAGATCACCAATATTTTGAAGAGTGGAGCCCACAAAAATTGTCGTATGAGAAAACTCCCAAATCTTGGAAAAAGAGGCCGATTGTTATTTGAACAATCGTACAAATCAGCCAAAATGATCCATAGCCTCACGAAAAATGCGATATCTCACAAATTACATCAGAATTGCACAAAAATTGGTGAGCAAGTATCTTACATCATGAAGCACCCCCATTATTGATCGCAGCTCGAAACTCCAAAAATCTTGGAAAAATAGGTCAATCGTTATTGGAACAATTGTACAAATCAGGCAGAATGATCCATAGTTTCATGGAAAATGCAATATCTCACAAATGGTACGTCGGAATTGCACATAATTTAAAGAGCAAGTATCTTACTTCATGGATCACCCACATGATTGTCACAGCTCAAAATTCCTAAATCTTGGAAATAAAGGCCGATTGTTATTGGAACGATCATATAAATCAGCTAGAACGATCCATAGTTTCACGGAAAATGCGATATCTCACAAACGGTACGTCGAAATTGTATGAAATTTGGAGAGCAAGTATCTTACATCATGGAACACCCCCATGATTGATTGGAGCTCAAAACTTCCAAATCTTGAAAAAAATGGCCGATCGTTATTGGAATGATCGTACAAATCAGCAAAACGATCCATAGTTTCATGGAAAATGCAATATCTCACAAATGGTACATCAGAATTGCACGAAAGTTAGAGAGAAAGTACCTAACATCATAGGGAATCCACATGATTGATCGTAGCTCAAAAGGTTGAAGCATGGAATGATCTCATATGATCCAATTTCTAGTAAAAACAATGAAGATCGATCGATATCTCACAAACGGTAAGTCGGAATGGCATGAAACTTTGGGAGAATGGACTAGAGGCATGGGAGACCCAAAAACTTATTGCAGCCCCATTGGAGTTATTATGGAACGATCATCCATAATTATTTTTTGGTTTTCGATCGATCCCAAATTTTATGGACCGGGTCGTATGGGCCTGGAGGTTCTTCTACCGAAATTTCAACCCTATCCATGTACGTCTTCACCTATAAATATAGTGGACTTGGCTCATTGCAAAGGACTATTTTCAGCTGGCTCTTCTTTATCACCTCTTATCTCCTCCTCCATTAATTTTCTAAGGAAAAAACAATTGTGCTTTAAACTTACAGTATAAATAAAAGATTATTGGGGTGGATGTGGGCCGGAGTTTGCCAAATCACTATAAAACTTGCGTGTTCATTTACTTTTCTACAATCTATTCTGTGATATGTGAATCTATATTTCTATATTTAGATATAAATATTGGACGTTTGTGCTTACAACTGGGTGTTTGTGACCATTTTTGGAGCAAACAATTTGGTGCTTTCATCGAGAGGGACTTGCACCCGCAGATTTGGGAGCTAGGATCTTAGATTTGGAAGCTTGGATACTTGGATCTAGGAAGCAATGGCTAGGCAGTCAACAAGGAGACCATTAGCAAATAGGAGCCATCATTGAGGGAGTCAAGAGGCTTCTTCTGGAGCTTGAGCAAATCAGACATCTATCTACATCACTAGAGATGAAATGGGAACAATGATGAATGCTATGAAGGAGAGGATGCTAAAGAGATAGGAGGAGCTGATGTAGAATCTACTCTGATAGATTGGACAAGCTGGAGCGCAAAACCAAGAAATGGAGTAGTAGGAAACGTTGGAAATATGGATCATAGAGTTGGAGCAGCAGGAGCCGAGGAAAACTAGAATCAGGACTTGGAGCGAAACTAGTTGGCTTGATATGGATTGGAAAAACCTAGGGGCAAGCCCCGACCGAGGAAGATGGATCAACATGCATCTATTACCATGGATCGGCATTACTCCCCATGGAACCGGGGGCACGGATATGGATGGCTTTGTAAGGAAATGGATATCGGTGATGGAATAGGAGCAGCCATCATCTGCCACAAATTGGAGTGAACCCGGCTTAAGGGAACAGGTCGTCGTCTCTTGATCAGGATGGCATGAAGTAAAATAAACTCCACATTAAAACGGCTAAGTCACTTACACATGTATGGGATCGAGGTCGGTCCCTAGGCATGCTCTGAGATGGCGATAAGCTTCCATAATAAATGATTCTGGAACTCACTTGAATGTGAAAAAAAATTATTTCGCCTCGAACGAAACTCGATCTCGAATGATCACATTTCTCCTCAAATGACACTGATTCTCGAACAATTACATTACGCCTCGAACAGGCACTCGAGCTCGAACGAGCACATTTCACCTCGAATAGGCACTCGATCTCGAACGATCATATTTCACCTCGAACAGGCACTCGATCTTGAATCGAACATGCACTCGATTTCGAATGATCACATTACGCCTCGAACAGGCACTTGATCTTGAATGATCACATTTTACCTCGAATAGGCACTCGATCTCGAATGATCACATTATGCCTCAAACAGGCACTCGATCTCGAATAATCACATTTCGCCTTGACGAGAGACTCGATCATATTTTGCCTCGAACAGGCATTCGATCTCAAACGATATTATTACGCCTCGAACAGGCACTTGATCTCGAACGATCACATTTCACCTCGAATAGGCACTCTATCTTGAATAATCACATTACGCCTCGAGCAGGCACTCGATGTCGAACGATCGCATTTCGTCTCAAACAGGCATTCAATCTCGAACGATCGCATTTCACATCGAACAGACACTCAATTCCGTGCGATCATCATCAGCCTAGGATGGCTACGAATTTGATTAATGGTCCCAAACAGCCGTTACTAACAATCAGGGAAGATTATAGATTTGTTCATAGGTCATCAACGGGTTTCGAACATTGGACTTAAGGCAATTCAAAACATGCCTTCCTACCGTAAGGCAGTTTTGGGGGGCAAATGTTATACCACCTTTTGACCAGGCAGTTTATCATAAAAGTTGGATTAATGGCTTCAGTAATCATCAAGGCAGGAAGCCCAGAGAGACAGTTATCAGGCTTGAACAAAGAGGCCGATCGTTATTGGAATGAATGTACAAATCAGCCAAAATGATGCATAGTTTCATGGAAAACACGATATCTCACAAACGGTATGTCGGATATGCACGAAATTTTGAAAGAAAGTATCTTACATTATGGTACACCCCATGATCAACCGCAGCTCAAAACTCATAAATCTTGGAAAAAGAGGCTGATCGTTATTGGAACGATCATACAAATCATCCAGAACGATCCATAGTTTCACCGAAAATGCGATATCTCACAAACGGTAAGTCGGAATTGCATGGAATTTGGAGAGAAAGTAGCTAACGTCATGGGGAACCTAAATAATTGATCGCATCTCAAATGGATAAAGCATGGAATGATCTCCTATGATCTAATTTCTAGTCAAAACAGCGAAGAATGATCGATATCTCACAAATAGTAAGTCGGAATGGCCTGAAACTTTGGGAGCATGGACTAGAGGCATATGGGATCCTATATAAGCAAGCATAGCCCCATTGGAGGTAGTATGGAATGATCGACCTAAATTATATTTTGATGTCCGATCAATCCCAAATTTTGTGGGTCGGGTCGTATAGGCCTGGAGGTTCTTCTATTGAAATTTCAACCCGATCCACGCACGTCTTCACTTATAAATACAGCGGACTTGGCTTATTGCAAAGGACTTTTTTCAGTTGGCTCTTATCTCTTCCTCCTTTAATTTTCTAAGGCAAAACAACCGCACTTGTAATCTTACAGTATAAATAAAAGATTATTGGAGTGGACGTAGGCCGGGGTTTGCCAAACCACTATAAAACGTGCGTGTTCATTTACTTTTCTACAATCTATTCAGTGATCTATGGATCTATATTTCTCTGTTTGGATCTAAATATTGGACATTGGTGCTTTCACATATAATTGGGTGTTTGTGACTATTTTTGGAGCAAACAAGTATTGTAGTATGTCAGTCTAAAATTTGGATGACTTAGGTATCCATTGCCTATGTGATATTTGATGATTATCATCTCACTAGAAATGATGATTATTTGACATTAGAGACTGGTTGTGTGTTCGTCTATCATTTGAGATAGCTTAACCTGAGACAACTACATGTTATTTATCTACAAAATTGAAGACTTCCTGTTTGCTTGTCTATCATTCTCTCTTAGAGCCCCTGGCTGAGAGAACCATTGTTGTATCACATTTTTTTTATATCTTATAGGGTCATTAAGTTGAGGGTACTTTCTCTCATTAGAAATATTGGTCGAATAAATCTTTCTATTTGATTGTGCGTTATGCTATGTTTATATGTTATATTATAAGTCTTTATATATATATATATATTATTTTTATATCTCTTAAGGCAATGTAGTCGAGAGTTATTGTCTCTCACTAGGCTACAAGATGTACATTATAGATCTTGTAGTTGTTAGATGTTTGATTATTGGTCGACGTTTCACCCCTTTCATTCTTATGCCATCGGATGTGATGATTGATTGTTTGTTTTGTTGAGTGACATTTTATGTGCATGGTTATGGATGATGTGAATACACTTGAGAAACATATGTTATGTGATATACTTATATACACCATGCCAATAATTATTATAAATTGACATCTACATTCTAGATATACTCTGACACTCGAGTTAGTCTGAGACATTTCAGGTTTAGGGACGAAGAGACTAATTTATGATTGTTGGGCTTAGCTGGAGTAGATTATTAGCAGTATTGTGCATTGCCGTATATTTATATGGTCTTGTGTATGTTTATGTTATTGAACTATATGCATTGGAACTATCTTGTATATTTTTAGAATTAGTGGGCATTTGTCTTTTGTAGACCCACTTAGCTTTGTACAATTTGCTTATTATATTTTATCGTTGCATTATGACTAATCTTTATTTCCTACTTTATTTTGTGCATTATTCTATCCTACAAAAGCAGGTGCTTATTGCTTTATGCTGATATCAAGTACGTAAGTTTGTGTTTTTTAAGATTTTAAATACCTGTCGGTGGTCCAAGGGAATATTCACGTGTGACAAACCAATATCAGCTCATTCTTCATATTATCTGATGGTATCCCTATTTATACTCTTTGGTAATATGGATATAGAGGTGGAGTGTTATAATTACACTCCATAAATCGCCTCAAGAAATAACTTGCCAGCTCAGTGACCTCAAGATGATCAAATCAAGTCGATATGCATCATTCGCCATCGATCGATACTGATCAATATGGATTAGTACCAATCGATGACTTAGTCAATTTCCTACCACTAAATCCTTGAGTCTCAGTCACCTTCTCATACACTAACTCTAGGCTATCTTTATTTGTTTGGTCATCGATTTGTATCGATCGATTATGGATCAGAACCAATTGATGTATTTATCTCAGTCTCCTCCATGTTTTTCTACACTTGATCTCTCATCTTACCTGGCTCTCTCATCATAAATCTATTAACAATCTGTACTAATCGATATCAATCGATACTAATCGATAACGATTGGTATGGATCGATGAGCTTAGAAGAAATTCCTTTAAATTTTAAGCCTCATTTCCTATGATCGATCCATCTCTTGTACTTGTCTCGATCTGTGGATGCAAACTCCTAAATTGGATTGATTAGGTCTCAACTCCAAAGCTAGCTCATCGAATTGCTATATGATCCAAACTCCGTCACCATGTAATTATGAAAAAAGCCTCCTCAATATTGTCCGCTCCATGTGCATACAAGAGCTCCTCATAAATAAAATCATCATTCTTCATCTCAAATAGCTCGAATTGTGTGAAATTACCATTCAGACATACATGTAATCAAAACATACAAGAACAATATTAAATTAAGCACAACATGTCGTTCAGGCATTTCAACAAACACATAGACTACATATATAAGCCTATATCATTCTAATACATGTTTAATTCCATTTAAGCCAATAATTCTTTAAATCTGTTTTTAAATAAAGTCAAAAATGAAAAATATGGTTTTTAAGTTGAAAAATGGATACAAAATATTTTTTAAAAAGATATTACAGCACATAAAAGTAAAAGGCTATAAACCCGCATCACCTGATGGTTACATCTACAAATAAACTCCAAATCAACCCATATAGGTAGTGAGCAACGAAATTTCCTTCCAAAATAGAGTTTATTAGTTTGGTATACCGAGCCTCTACGAAACGAAACTAATAGTATTGGGATGAGGGAACCATTGACTTGACGTAGGCCTTCTACCGCTGAGATCGATACTCGATTCTTACTGGAATGCCATGATTTGACTATAATCAATTGGAGCTTTCATATTGAAGATCGACAATATTCTCAAGTTGAGAGAACTATATAAATTAGTCACATCGATATTTTCTATTTGATCTTAGTTATATTAACGAACAGAAAATTATCGAGTGAATCATTCCATAGTTATCCAACAATTATCAATACATAACCTCTAGGTGCCCCCAACTGCCATGAGTAATACAATGCCCAACATTTGGAGAGGGTTACGTAGTCTAGTCTCAACTTCAAATTCGATTCAACGATTCGATTCAATGGTTCAAATTTCAATTCAATTCTTATTTTAAACCATTTCAATTTATATAAATTTCAAGTCCAATTTCAATTTCCCGATTTAAATTACTTAAATCAAATTTAACTTCAATGTTCAATTTAAGGTTCAAATCTTTAAAATAATTAAATTCTGAGCCCAAATTTGAAATATCCATTTATATCACTTTTACTTAGATAAATTCGAAGTTCAAGTAAAATTTCAAACCTTTAAAACAATTTCAAGGTGATTCTAATGGTCTCTCTATGCTCTAATCTCCAACTCTATCAATTTCTCATTAAATAGCAATATTTTTGGTTGATTTTGGATTAAGATATGTTAATGGAGGTTTTGAGATATTTTTAGATCTTAAACAAATTGATATAGTGGCTACTCTAACCTTTAGCTGCCCATAAATCTCAAAATTAAGGAACAAGCCAAATTTATGGGCTTGCGGGACAAAACAGAAATCGTACTTAAAATTGTCTATTCAAGCTATAAAAAAATAAAATTGTCATAAATTTCAGATATTTGGCCGAATCATTAATATTACCACTCTTAGGAAAGGGAAACCAATAACTTTTTCATATGGAATAAGAATAAACCCCTAATTTGACTCATATCAAAAGTCATGGTCTCGATAAGGGTTCAGTGTCTAAAACTTACATAATTTAGCCTAAAGTTGAAAACTGTCAAATTACACTGGTTCTATTTAAAATTGTAGGTCAATATAGTCTTCCCCTATTAAAAATTCCATGCTATCAAATTCCATCACCAAGGAAGTTCATAACCAAAACATCTAAGCAACCATGAAACCAAGCATGCATAACATATAATCATAGCAATTATTATATATTACTGTCCTATCATACATAGAATACTATCAAACAAACAAAACAAAGAAAACCTTCCAAACGAATGCTCTGGTTATACATCTCTCATACTCTCCTCGGCTCCAAAGGAATATTGCCTTCATGATCGCTCCATTAAACCCTCGTTAGCGTTAGGGTCCTCTACCTATGATGTTTTGTAATATGCTTAACTAAAAATAAACCTACTAGCTTTTGCTACTTTAGATTCAACTCTGGTTCATCAAGTCAATCCTGTTCAACTACCATGCTCGAGTCATACAAACTTCCTAAGATGGAAAACATGGAAGAAGTTGTACACACCTTCCATCTTTTGAAGTGAGTTTACATGTACATGCAAATTTTGCAATAATCCCTAGTATTGGAAAAGGTCCTACAAATCTCGGTGCCAACTTCCCTTTAATACCGAATTGAGCCACGTTCTTAGTGGATGAATATTGACAAACATCGTGCCCCCAAAAAAGAACTCAAGGACATGGCATTTTTTATTTATCATTATAGCTCTTTTGATTGCCTTGGGCAGCTTTCATTCATCTTTAAATGGCTCTATTTTCTCCGAAGTCTCTAATACCACATCTGGACTAATTATCAGCTTCTCCACCATTTCCTACCAACATGATGGAGTATTGCATGGTTGATCATACAAAGCCTCAAATGGTGCTATACCAATGCTCGATTGATAACTATTGTTGTATGAGACTTCACTAAATGCAAATGACCTTCCCACGAGCCTTCAAAGTTAAGTATGCAGGTTTGTAAATGATACTCAAGCATTTATTTCACCCTCTTCGTCTGACCATCTGTTTGGATTGAAAGATGTGCTCAAATTCAGCTCTAACCCCAATGCATTTTGCAAACCTCTCCAAAATCAACTAGTGAGCAAAGGATCTCTATCTCTCACAATGCCCTTTGGTACTCCATGGGAACACGCTACCTAACGCACATACAACTCAACCAGTTTTGCTTTCGTTCAAATAGACATTAAAAGTATGAAACATGCACTCATTTTCGATCATCGATGATATCACACAATGGACTGGAAGGGGTGATTTCAAAAATATTTCCGTTTAATAAATTTACATAAGGACCATTGTGCTATTATGAATAAATACTTTACTACATTAAAACATATTTAATATAAATAATAATAGTTTTAGGATAATATTATTTTAAATTATTTGTTTATTTTTCTCTGCGATTAATTAACATATGTGAGTATCAATATTCTCTACATATTGTATACATTTATAATATATATATTTGTGCGTGTGTGTACATGTCAAAAGTAAATATGAGAGAGATATATATAAAGTTATTAAGATGTATAACCACACACATGTATGTTATTAGCATGCGCTATATGCATGTATATTTGGTATTTAATATACATATGCATTACAAATGATATGTATAACACATGTAATATAATTGGCTTTTTCTTAAATACTTATCTAATTTATTTTATTTAATATGAAAACAATAATTATATTTATATTTATTAATTTAAATAGAATATATATTCATATTAATTCATAATATATATATATATATATTTAAAACAACATAAATAATTTATAAATTGTTCTATGGATAGTTTTTCATAAAAATAGGATTACAATGATATATATATATATATATAGGTCAATGTTTAATTTCTACAATTAAGGGATTGGCCTTTTAATTTAAATTTCAAATCTTGTAAATACTAATTGATTATTGTCGACAAAAATTTGAAATAAACAAAAATACTTATTAATCACGTTTTGCTTTAAAAATAGTTTTTCCGAATTGAAAATAGATTAGTAACAAATATATCTCTCTATGTAAGTGTGACATCAATATATATATAAAATAAAAAGTAATGGTGGGTGGGTTTCCTGAAATTACCAACTCTAGATATGAAACCGATGACCTTCAACCACTAGACAGGTGAAAGTAGTGAGCATCCTTTGACAAATCGTATGCAAATGCAGTTAAGTAGGAGGGCAAAAAGGAAGAAAGGGTCAAGGTGGGAACAATTAGAGAATACAAATTGCACTTCATCCTGAAAATGATGTGGTATTTATGCATGAAGAAGACAACCCAAGTTCCAAATCTTAATGGTAGCATATGATAACTGTAAATGTGGTTGGATTCAGCATTCTATACTTCAGATTAAAAAATTATATTGATCTGGTTTGGAAACCTAAACAATGTTTTTCTATTCTTAAAACTAGCAAGATTCACTTCGTTGTGAAGTTTGAAGATGACTTGGTTTTGAAAGAATTATGAATAGAAAAATCTATCCCTGCTTTTGAAAAATTCTTGCAGAAGAGTGGAATCCTAGCTATGCTTTGAAAGAATAGAACATGAAAAAATAAGTATCTGGTCTAATATTTTCTATCAGGACATGGAATTATGAACGAATATAGTAATTTCAAGCAGTGCAAGTTATATCGTGATTCCCCAACAACTAGATCACATTACAACACAAAAGAAGTTTAAAAAGCATGCAAAAGTCCAAATAAAACAAATAAAACATGGCTTTATTTTGGGAGAAAATACCGCCCAATTTGGTAGGTATTACTAATAACTTACTGAATGTAAATGAAGAGTTCTATTAATTTAGGACTCAAATGTCCAGCAACTTGTACCTGACCTACACACGATAGTACAAGCAAGCAATTCTGGTTGTTTGTAGATAGCTTTTCTATAATCCATGCAAGCAATTTTCAGAACAATAGAGAATATCTATGGCAGCAACTATTAGCGGATAAATTTGCTAACCCAAAAGTGCTTGGAAATTTGGTTGCTCAAAATGAGGCATTGTCGAGGCTTGACAAAGTCCTCGAGTCAATAAGAACCTTCATAGTATCTCTTGATGTCATGGTCATAATTAAAGCCATATGGTTAGTTCAAAGTAGTATATGCAAGATTTGATTATGTTCGAAGTCACTAGGTCGAAGTCAATTATGTTATGCCAACAACAAAGTCACAACAATTCGAATATGCAATATGCCAAGTCACAAGTATGTTCAATTCACAAGTCGAATCGATTACACATATGCTATGCTATATCCTTGTTTAATATTCAAGATCCTATGTGTAAAATGTTCTTGAATTACAATATGCTTTGAAATCCCCAAATCGATTTAGGGTTTATAATGTAAGAAATAAGAGAGGAGAAAATCCCGTCCTCCAAATGGCATCCCTAGGGTCATATTCATAGAGGTAGGCGGCCACCACTCCGCCTCCATATCTTCGACTAGGACCGATTTCAGCAATGCTTAAAACCGACCCATCCGCTAGCATGCTCTTGGCAGGGTTAACCTTGGCAGGACTTGTCCTCGACTATGTCAAGTTGGCACTGGTCTTCGCATCTAAATTTCACATGTAAGAGGCAGCATTGCCTCATACATGATGTCATCAACGTTGTCGTCAATTGGTGCTAGTATAGGTTGGTATCCCCGAAATGATGTGACATGCGAAGCTACCTTATGGTCTTCATGATGGCTGGTGATGGGCTCATTGCAGTTATTTGGGGTCTTCATCATAATTCAACATTGGTTTCGACAACAACAACTTCGATGTCCTTCATGGATATCGATGAAGTTCGCCATTGCACTGCTGGTGTATACTTGTGCAATGTCTTCGAAGTACTTGCAAGGTGTAGGATGGGCATGGCTTCGCTTGTGAGGTGAGTTACATTTGACCTCTTCGCTTGTTTCATCATATGCGACATTATGTTCACTCTATTGCAGTTGAGGTGCGACATTCTACCTCTTCAAAATTGTCCCATAAGTACAATGATGGCTATATATCTTCGACAATGGTTATAACACATGAAGTGATCAAGGAGTAATTACTAACACTAACGTCATCGCCATACTACTGCTTATTAGCAGCACTTCGAACTCCTTCAGTGAGATTTATTGTAGTACATCTACCCCTAGTGTAAAGGAGTCCTTGGCTTTTCAAGCCAACAATATCGACGACACACATTCCTGCCTTTTGGTCTTCTCACGTCGATCTTAACTGTTAATTAAAAATCGATCTAGTAATTCCAATAAGCCCATCTTCCCTTATAAATCATGAGCTTCCTTTTCGTTCCCTTTTTACCTGCAATTCAGATACTCAAGCAAGAATCAAACTTTAAAAAATTATCAGGAAATCCTTATTTTCTAACCACAACTTAATTTAAATCACAATCGTGCTTAATGATTTAGTTTCAATCTTCATATTTCATTGCTAAATTCTGTTTATTAACTTCATTGGTTGTTTAATGCATAACGTTGCCTCATAGATCTTAAATCGATTGATTACCTACTCATTGATTTCGAAATTTAGGGGATTTCACTATTTGTATCAGTTTGATTTGAACCTTATCGGTCCCATGTATTAAGGTTTGGATTAAATCTTTAAATTTTAATGTTCATCGGTTTTAATGAAGATGAATCTAAGTTGGATTTCTAGCAGCTCTTTCACCATTAATTGGAGTTGGCATTTCACCAAACACGTTTTAGGCGAGGTAGCGAGAGAAACAATTCATTTAACCCACAACCCATTGAACAGCCTCGACGACACTTATAGTTTTATCATGGCTGTCAAAGTCAATATTCCTTATTACCTTGTTGGTTTATTCATTAATGATTTTAGTAGGTGAAGTGCCGATTCAAATTCATAGACATCGTTGATTTTTGGTAGTCTTTTATACTAGTCGATCAAGGCTAATAGTGCTGGAACTCTCTCACACCTTATCGACTAAGTCGAAGTGCAATACCTTTTAACTGAGAATTTATGGGTTATTGAATGTGTTTGTTTCGATTAGGCACAATGTAAATGACTTTGATGTCAATCAAGTGCGAAGCCATATATCATCGATGTTTGGATACACATATAACTTGATAACAAATGACCTTGTCATTTTCCATCGCCCTTTCACAATTATGCTAAACGTTGTAAGTAGGGTTTTATATGACTTCCATTACTTTTTTAGTGTTATGAATCATTTAACCAATAATTATATTTTTGATCAACATTGCCACCACTCGTTAGTGTCGACGTCCTTATCATTTTGGAATTAAACATGGTTATAAGGATCATTTGTTATAAGTTACAATATCAATGGGGTTCTACTTTACATCACTACTCACGGCGTTACCATCCTGATAAGTTGTAAACTTTAAACTTACACATTTATGAATTGCATATGCTAACCCATGTGCTATTGCTGTTTTCATAAAGTCACTTATTGAGATTATAAGTTTTGTGCTCTAAAATATTTACCGTATGTTATCGAAATGTTACTGCTTTGTGATTAGTAATTTCTTTGTTACTTTGGAAATTGTAGACCATTTAAGAAAAAAGACATTGTTTCCAAGCCATCATATATCACTTGGCAAGAAAATAGAAGGTAAATAGTCTGAAAAGAAATATTCAAAAAGAGGGGCCAAAGAGTCCAAACCTTGACCCTTAGGGGATAGGAAAGAAGACATTGTTTCCAAGGCATCATATATCACTTCTCAGGCCGAAGTAGATTCCATTCATAGCCAATTTGGAATAATAAGGGTGGAGGCTATCCCAGCAGGATCTTCAGACAACATCTACAACCCTAAGGAAGGATATTTTGCTTTCTCCACTATCCATATCTGGCATATGGGTTATCCCGCCTTTCTAGAATTTCTTCTCAATTATTTGAAGCATCTAGATATCACATCGATCCAGCTCCTACCAAACATTTTTACATACCTGACTTGTTTGGAAGTCTTGGTTCAAGAAGCTGGTCTTCCCACTCTTAGTCCTGACATCCTTCATCATATTGCTAGCCCTGCTAAGGTTGGTAATCAACTGGACTGCCAATTATACTGAATCTGTCATCATTAAGGTCTAATTTCTAAGATTCTCTATAAAGCCAAAGTATAGAAGACTCAATTTTTCTTCGTGAAATGCTTTTCTAGTCTAAGAGGAACCTTTTCTACTGTTGGTGAGCTTCTCTTTTTCTTTACTTATTTATATTGGTTCATCATTCTTTACTGATTGGTACCACTTTTTCAGAAGCTGTTCCCAAAAGGCTAAACTCAAAAGATCAAGGACTAGTACAGTTGTTGACCGATGCAGCGGTTGTGATTGGAAACAGGCTCAGTCTACTAGTTCCGTCTAAGCTTCTTCAACACTCTATTATCTCACCTGAACACAAGGTCCTAGGGGAATCCCCACCAGTAAAACGTAACTCCAAAGGCAATGGCTCATTGGTAATGGGTAAACCCCAACTCTTCTCTTCAACTCTCATGTTCAGCCTAGGATACTTGGTAAGATATCATTGTAATCATTCAAAATTTAATTATAACGTCATCTCATAAGTTTATCTTTTTGGCTCAGGCCCGTTTTCTTTGGTTATTACTATTAGGAACTGGAGATAGTGGTTTTGATGACAACAACCTTTGTAACTTATTTTATTATAACTTATATACTAACAATATTGTCTAGATATATATGAATGTTATTATGCAGGATATATATAAGGCAGGTACTGATTATTGAAGACTGTACAGTATAAAGATCAAGCATGAAGAAATCAAGTTTGAAGACTCATGAGTATCAAGATTTCAAGATAAGTGTCTAGTTTATTGTCAAAACTTCATAATAGCACGGAAATCTTCATTCCATATTTCATTTGGGATGGAACCCATTTCTATCTTCTTAGTGGCTTACAAACCCATGACAAGTAGCTTACAAACCAACAACAAGTGGCTTACAAACCCACGAACATCCTAGTTTTGTACAAGTTCTCGAGTCCTGATGTGATGAGATATTCTGCAGGAAGAAGCTTGCAAAACTACTTCAAAATGGTTTTTCAAAATGATTTTCAAAATTGCTTTTCAAATTATTTTAGCCTTAAAATATTCTTTGTTTTTGTTTTAAATAAACCCTAGTTTTAAACTTCGTTTGTTTTTAAAAACTATCTTCTGATCTTTTATAACATATTTATATACTTGAGATTTAAAAATAAAATTATATATACATTCTAAAAATATATTTTTCTACTCTTCTTTATTTTAAAACATAGGAAAATTAGTTTATTTTACTGCAGAATCATTTCATCTTGTTTTCCTTTCAATACCATTTTCAAAACAAATTTATACTATTTTTAACTAAGGGATGTCGACATCATGGGATACCCCATGTTGACATGGTGGCCGTTAAATTCAAAAGTTTCAAATTTCAAAGGAACTGTCTATTCGCTTAAATCTCTTCACGAATGGTTATGACCGTTACTGGTCTATAAATAGCCTTCACAAACGAATTTTTTAACTAACTACTTTCTTATTTTCTTCACTCCTTCTCCACAAATCCATATTCTAAAATTTTCATATTTTTAAGATCGTGCCGAAATTCTGCCGAATTCTCAAGTGAATCAAATTAGAATCTCATTCTTGTTTGATTCTCTTCCCTCTCTCGAAGATCAAAGTGCTATTCAGAGTTATAGGATCAATTTGTAATCAAAAGTTTATCGAGTCTCTCTATAAGGTGTGGTTGTGCCTGGAAATAAATTGGGTAATCTTGTGGCCCGTAAATCAAGAGAGTTTGCCCCGGACTCGTGAGACAGGAGGGTACCACAAGGCCTTTAGAAACCGAGGATTGTAATCTCGACTTTGGTATAATAAAAATCTGTATGAGGTGTTATGCCTTGGTACAGCACTGGATGTAGGGTAACTTCGAACCAGTATAAAATCTGATGTGTTCTTTCCTTTTACTGCTTTTTATCTACTTTCTGCATCTGTGTTTGGTTCTGTGATTGTTCTATGTTTAAGTTCTGCATTTGTTTGTGTCATAATTTTAATTTAGTCCATATAAGTCTTAGAATCCATTAAACACTATTCACCCTCCCCCCTCTAGTGTTAAATTAGCCTTAAGATCCTTAATCCGCACTCCATTTCAATTACTCCCGCCAAGAAGGAAGTTGTGGATACTTCCAAATATAAATTAAAGAAAGATGTCACTTCTGCTATAGTTCAAGCTCCAAAATCTCGATCTCTCAAGGATGCTATCTCTAGTTCATTCTCTTCTGCTAAAAGAAAACTAAGTGACGGTTCTACTGCTGCTCCCATCCCCGGCAAGATGTCTAAGATTGGAGATGCACAGACTCTAGTTGTTAGTAAAGAGGAGGAACTAGTCAACGTTGGTGCAAATCTTAAGTCCCATGATCTTGATTCTATAGCTGAAGAAGTCTGATTTTAATGCTGTTGTAGACAAGACAGAGCAGATGGTCGAGGTAGAAACTTCTTAAGACATGCTTCACCATATTACTATCTCGAGCTCCCTCAAAACCTTAAACTGTATTTGTAAAGAGCTTGGGTTCACTTTCACTCCGAAGGATTACTTCCCTTTTAAGTCCCAATCGTCAGCTCTTGTCAGTGAATTCAATTACCTTCTTCAATTGGTTATTCAATCTCTTTCTTTTGCTGCTTTCCAGCTATTAAAAACCTTCTTCCTACACCCAAGACTATCAGTTTTCTCTCCTTAGAAAACATTTGCTGATACGTACCATTTTTTTCCAATTGCTTCAAACTCTTAATATCTTACATATCCAAGTTTCATTATCCATTCCAGATCGCCAAGCATCTGCTTTCACTCCAAGATGAGGCTTCAGAGTCATCAAGTGAAAATTTTAAGCTCAATGAGGAAAACTCCTTGCTTAACAATCATATTATTGACTTGACTACTGAAAGAGATGAAGTTATGCAAGAGAAAGACAAGCTAGCCGCCTCTCTTGAAGAAACGTAAACCCTACTTCAAACTTCAAATAATAGGGTGATGTCTTTATAACTTGCTCTTAAGGAAGCTGAATTGAAAGAAGCTAGGCTTACGACAGAGAACACATCTCTCAACAAAAAGCTAAAAAGGAAAGAGGGTCTTATAGACAAGTCAGTAGTAGTGATTAAAGATGTAAAATAAAAAGTGTCCCGTTTTCTTGGCACGTCTCTTGACATTATCATTGAGAGATCGTACAAGAAGGCACTCTTCATCACTTATGCTGATAATGCTTAAAAGTGCTTCGACTTTGGCTTTCCCTCTCTTCTTTCAGAATGGAATGACAGGTTCATGAGAAAATTTAAAGAGATGTCACAGGGATCTTATGTTCCTGAGGAAGAGGAGGAAGTTGATGCTGCCAAGTTATTGACTTTAGATGATCCTCCAGTTAATGAAGATACTGATTTAGACGGGGAGGAGAAGATGGTGACGGGGATAAGGATAAGGGTGATGATGATAATGATGGTCCTAAAGACAATGATGATAATAACGACAATGATGGTGGAGGTGGTGGAAATGGCATTTATGGACCATCGACTGAGAAGGATGGATCAAGAGATGCTAATCTAGATCCATCTTAACAAGGTGCGGGGGTATCGAAATTCTTGATCCTCCCAGGACAAGTTCTCCCAAGGAAGACAATACTTCCCCAGGCTTAAATCCCAATAACAAAGAGAAGATCTCATCATCTACTGTCCCGCTTGCTTAGGTATGGATCTCATTACACAAATATTTTTAACTATCAAATAATCTTTAGTTAAATTATTAGCTACTTTAGTTAGAGGGAGAGTCAAAATACCTTTACGATGTTGTGCTCGAGAAGAAGCAAACGGACATAGATAGTCTTAATAGAGAGTTGGACAAACAAATAAAGGATTATAATAAGTTATCTAAGAAGTATAAGAAGCTGGCCGAGAGCGCATCGAGATTAAGGTACTTCACGGAGAAAGAAGTCGCTCCTCGAATGAAGAATACTTGCCATCACCGGGATATACTCTTGAAAGAGAATGCTGAACTGATGACCCTTTTTTGGATGTTATCTATGTTGCACAGATAAAAGACTTCACGTGCAGTCCGGTCCCTTAGGATGTCTTGAGTAAATTTCTTAAGTTGAGGAAGGATTTTAAAGAGAAATCTTTAATTCTCAAATCAGCTCAATTGGCAAGATACTTTTTCCTCAGAGATTTGCAAGAAAGTTACATGTGGTTTTCCCATTTTCGCTTTGACTTTCTGGGTGATGAGAAGGAAAAATTACTTAGCAAATCCAAGCCTTCTGCACAAAATTCATATAAGGTCATGATAGCCCTCCAGTTGGGGAATGGGATTATCATCGTTTTTCACCAATTTATACTCCAGATGGGATCAAAGCTTCTTTTGATTCTACACTTACTTTGTCTGCTGGGTGGTTTGAAAAGGCTAAAGCCGCTATTTCAAAACTTTGAACATTAATTAAACATTATTGAAATGAAATTGCAATGTAATCTTGATTCCTGATATTGTTTGTAAACTTCGTTTGTTATTAATGGAAGAGTTTGTCCTTCATGTATTGATTTTTGTTTTTGTATATTTAATAGGACGTCCAATTAGCACATAAATTTAATTCCTTAGACACCTCATGAATTATTGAAGTTAAAGATCGACTGTTTGCATATATGGAGGAGAAATGATCATCTCGACACGACTCGACTTTACAATTCCTAAATAACCCCGAGGCACTAGAGTGGCATAAGAACTATTTTTTATTAAAATCAGCTTTTAGTGCTTAAAAAGGAATGACTGCTCTCATGGAGGTAGAACTTAAAGAAACAAAGAACGAGCTTTGGTTGCTGAAAAAGAGAAAGGAAACAACTCATGGATCTAACTTCTCCGTTGAAGCTGACATTGGGATAGCTAAGCTTTATCAGAAATTAAGTGATCTCAAATTAAAGCTAACAAAAAGCCAAGTACCATGCCAATCTTTGGAGCTTATTGTAAGTGGGGGTGATTCTAGCCTTCCCACTCCTACTCTAAGACGAAGAACAAGATCCACATCCTCGACTAATCATGAATTTTCTACTTTCCTAAACCCTCCTCTAGGTTTGAATAACGCAGCGATCTCTAAGTGTGGTAATCAAGTCAAATTCAAATTGATGCGGTATTTAAATAAGAAGTGGGAGGAAAAGATACCCAACGCATCAACGAATATGAAATTAAGGTTCAAAAAGTTGAACGCGAGAAGTATGATCTTAATCAAGAAATCAAAATGCTGATGAATATGATTCGGACTTTGCGAGGAGCTAATAAGACTCCTTTTCATACCTCGAAAGAGTAGATCAACTCAATTAATGATGCATACACCATTCATAACAAGTAAAAGAAACTCAAGGAACTCGTGAACGTGTCCATTCGTCACATCACCGATCCCCTAATTGCCAAGGGCTTGGATAAATCGACATAGAGTCTTGGGCTGTAACAAGAGCCGGCCTTAATTAGATTTTCTTTTTATCTATCTTTTGTGCCTGCAACTGTGTGAATAATGTATCAAATTATAAACAATTTGTAATTAAATCAATATTTCCTCAGATATGTCATCAAGAACTGAATTTTGATTCTGACTTGAAACTGCATGATGCTTAATATTTCACTTTTCTATACTTTAGGTTTTTGAGCCCACTTTCTACTTGTTTGTAAAATTAAGATTGTTGCTGATTGAGCCTTTTATAACTCAATGTGGATGTTTAATAATGGAGATTCCCATTTAAACAGTACTAGATCCGGTAATAATGTAGAATATCATAAATCCATATTTGGAAAGTCAGAAACCTATGTGTGGAATAATAGAAGTCCAAAAATCCACATATAGGACAATAAAAGACGAAAATCTATATCTGGCAATAGCAGAAAATCAGAATCTTATATCTGGCAATGGAATACTTGAATATCTTTTCATCTTTGGGTCAGATAGATTTGAAGTACTGCTTGGCTTGGATTTCGTTAGATCTTCCTTTGGAAGATTGATCGGTCGAGAGTACTACTTGGTCAAACTTTGTTAGACTTGAAAGCACTACTTGGTTGTGATTTCGATTGATCTCGGAGCGCTTCTTTGGCTCAAATTTTGATAGGTTTGAGAGCTCTACTTGGCTCTGATTTTGACTGATTTGGGAGCACTGCATTGGCTCGCACTCCTTATCACCAACTTAGGTGATGGTTTAGGTCTGTTGTCATGTGTGTTTGGTAAGCTATCTTAAGCAAGACCAAAGATACCCAACCTCCCCCTAGGAAGCGCTTCAGTAAGGCTGTTGATGGCAGGCACTGAAGGCTAGTTCAGTACTTTAGTGAGGCCTTTAATGACGACACTAAAGGCTTACTCCATCCTCCATCTAGAAGGCACTCCAATCAAGCCACGTATGCAGGGGTTGAAGGATTGTAGAAACTTTGGACAGGCCCTTTCAGACGGGACCAAAGGATTAATCTAGCTTCACTCTAGAAGGCGCCTTAACTAGGCCTTTAATGATGGGGTTAAGGGCTTATACCCTAGCCAGGCCACGTAGGCGGAACTGAAGTCTTAGTCGGTGTTTTGGCCATGTGGATGGGTCCAAAGGCTTACTCCATCATCCCTCTAGGAGGTGCTTTGCCTAAGCACGTGTTCGTTGGAAACATGGGCTTTAGCACCTTACTACAATCTTAGGTAGTGATTTAGATTTTCCATTATACTAGGAGAATTTTACTTCTCAACCATGTAGAATTACTTATTTGAAGAACTTCTTTTATTATCGAACTTGTCTAATATCTTTTTACAAAGTCACATCTTTTTACAAAGTCATTGAGCTTGCCTTGCCCTAAAAAATTGATGTTCATTCCTTCTAGGCTTCTGCACTGATTGGTTTCATGTCCATTTGTAAGGTGCTAGTAATAATACGAGCTTCCAAGATTTCTTTCGAACTTGGGCCTTCTCTTATGCGAAGGCCAATAATCAAGCTTATCTTTAGTCAAGATATAAATGTTTTCAAGAGAATTGGTGAAAGTGCAATCCTTTAGAAGTCGAGATTTTAATTATAGCCTTCTTGACGGTTGTTTGGTTCTTTCGCTGCTTGGTATATCATCCTCCATAACCAACTTTCTTTTCAATGTCCTTTGAACTTCATTAGTGGCCAACGAATGATTCATAACTCTATGACATTTCTGAGCGAAAATATCAAAATCATTTGTTGTCTCTTTCTCGAGTATAGTCCCCTTGGCTGGAGATTGGATAGCTCTCCTTATCTTTAGGAACAAATTATCCTTCCTTAGGGCATGTCTTTCTAAGGCAAAAATTGGAGTAGGGCCCATGTGAAAGGAATTTATGCTCCAATTATTCGGATCATAAGGGACCGGCTGCTTCTTTTCATTTATGATTTGCAAGGTCTTCAGTCTCAATAATTGTTCTTCTTGAAATCATGGGTCATTGGTGATTTGATAAGTGGGCCTAATTATTCGAGGCTCAAAAGGCCCTTGCTCAGACTTTTTAACATGATTAAGCAGCATGGTGTTGGGGATTAAGGTTGGTTATCTTTGGATTGGTATATGCATGGAATGAAATGTTCTTTATACCCTAATATGCAGACTAGGAAAGTTCAATGCAAGTTGAATTGGTTCCACTTATTGTTTCAACAAAGTCGGAGGTTCGAGCCCTCCTTCCAGCACCAAAATGTTGGCAAATAAATTTTCTAACCCCGAAAGTGCTTGGAAATTGGGTTGCTCAAAAAGAGGCCTTGTCGAGGCTTGACGAATTCATTGTGTAACAACCCGTATATTTGGACCATTTAAATTGAAAATAATCCACACATGTCAACTTAAATAATACAAAACACGAATCATTATGGGATTATAAATACATAAATGTAAATGAGAATCAATACAACATCACAGAACAGTCACAGAATAGTGCAGCGGAAAATACATCGTCATAATAGCAGTTCATGAATCCACTATATAATATACAACAATGTCTTAACATCAAGTGACTAATACCAAAAATGTCCAACAGACTAGGACATCAATACAGGAATATAAATAGACTGATAAAGATAAATGCTAAGCCTTCAGCATCTTCAACCAACCTTGATCAGCAACTGGATAGCTTCAGACTGACCCGAGCATATGCAAAAGAAACACTCGAGTCGGGACTCAAAATCTTATGCAATTAAACCAAGTGCAAGGGAATAGTTCATAACTTAAAGATGGATAAAATAACATCTCTAAGGATCCGATAAACTATCTATATATACAATAGAATACGATAGATAGATAATGGCTAATCAGTAAAGTACGATATTAAAATAGTGTTAAGTCATGGCCCATACCACCCTTAACACATTTTTATTCCCAAGAGCATATACAAGACCGTAGTTTCCCCAAAACCGGAAGTCACCAGAGGGCAATCCATATACTAAAGGTACAAAACAAAACGTAGTGGTCGCGAATTGGATAATCAGTATGACAAGGTACATGAGGCGATACCAACTAGGATACTAGTAGTTGCGTGATCCGGACTGATGTTGAGCATAGCAGCTACTATCTCAACATCGCGAAACAACACTCCCAAATCAAGGGGTGCACCCAAATCGAATCACAAAAGTAATAGATATGGTATCGAAGAAGTGTGTCCGCTAGAGGTGGCGAACCTCAATGGCCCGGCGCGGCTCCTGTTTTAGTCATGTCAGGGGTCGTCCAATATCGTTCTCTTTCTTCAGTCAACGCGTTCACCAAACCATCCACTTCATTCTGGATCAACACTTCGCGTGTGATAGTTATTAAAGTGGTTTTCGGTATCGACAGAGAGTATGTCCATATCTGATCCCGGTCTCTTTAATAACTACGTATTTATTACCCAATGGTCGGTTAACTTAACGTTTAAAACAAATCAAAGTCCGGAAGTCAAGGTGCAAATTTGACTTCCAAATTTTGACATTTCACGATTCAATTTATTTCGGATATTTAAAATCATATTTCCGAAGGAAATCTGTAGTTCAAACATTTGAATTAACAATATAATTAAGTATTCGAGTTAAATTTAATAACTCACTTATTAAATTTAGTTCAAATCAATTAATTCAAATTTACCGGTTAACTAAGTTCGAATCGTTAAATCAAATTCTATTTATCTCAATTCATATTTACATTCATCATTGCATTAAATATAATCATAAATTTGATTAAATCAATTTCATTAGATTTAAAAATCATTTACCTTTAAATTGTCGCTAAATTCAATCCATAAACTTTAGTTAGTTCCGTATTCCATTTTAAGTCAAAATTTCCTAAATCTAAATTTATTTATAACAAGTTCAAATCTATTTAATTTAAAACTCAGTTTAAATCTAAATCTACCAATTTAATAAATTAAATTATTAAATTCTAAACTCACTTGTTTAAATCTTATTTCAATCAAATTTTCCAATTCATTTTTCTTCAATTAAATAGATTTATTAATCCGTTCAATCTAATCCATTAATTTATTCCAATTAAATCCATTAATTCATTTTAATTAAATCCATTTATTTATTTCAATTAAATCCATAAATTTATTTCAATTAAATCCATAATTTTATTTCAATTAAATCCATTAAGTCGTTACTTAATTTCCAAACAAATTATTAAGTTCATTTCTAAATTTCAAATAGATTTCAATTTCAAAATAATTTTTTTTGTTGACCAATCGGGTTTCTTATTTTTAATTGTCTATCCTAGGCCAAGTTATTTAAGTGGGTATTTATCATTTCAACCCGATATCATTCAATATAAAACAAGGCATAGCAAAGGGAACTTGCAGTGTGATAACTGGGATGGTGTCAAAGTAAATAAACAAGCAATAGCAACCATACATAACAAATTTTACAATTTATTCAAATAATCCCGAAATAACCCTATTATCTTAAATTTGTTATTATGCAAATTAATACAATTATTCCTAGAATCCTACGGATTAAAGATTATCACATTTATATTTTTACTTGGTGTCCGTTATCAAATTTCTACATCAATCGTACTTATCAATTTTTAATGTCACTATTATTTACTCTAATTAACATCGTATTACAGTTCAACATGTTTAAACAATATATGGCGTCAAACTTTTAGAAATTAACAATTCATTTCGACCAAATTTTAACAATCAACAATTTAATATCCAGATTAATATTAACAACAATTATCACTTGATTATCACAGCATAATAGATTGAGTCGTGAATATAAAATATTCACCTTTCGTGGTTGGAGAAGATGGCGCGGCACGAAGATGAATAGATAAAATAGACTCTAATAGGCACGACGCAAAATGAACACGAACTGCAATCAAAATAACAATTAATCAATAATTCGTTTATTGCAGTATATACATTGATTGAATATATATATATTAAATCATACCCACGACGAGGCAAGATAGATTCGGCGGCGGGATGGAAATACTTATACTTCCGGATCAATAGCAGGAGCTGAAACAAAATGCAACAGACTATATGTGAGCAACCCAACATTCAAAGTATAAACTGTTATATAATAACAGTTATATATATCTACTGATATATAAAAAACAGATGCACAGAGCAAAAACAGATGCACAGCAGAATTCTGGCCACTGAGAGGCACGATTGGCGGAGCGGGGTTGCGACAGCGGAGGGGTTCGGGTGCGGGGCTGGTGGGTTCGGGTGCGGGCTGGTGGGGTTCGGTGCGGCTGGTGGGGTTCGGTGCGGGCTGGTGGAATGGGGGGGGAGGCGTGGGCTGCAGGCGGGTGGCAAGTGGGGTGCTGGGGCGGAGGGGGCTGGCGGGTGCTGGAGCGGAGGGGGCTGGCGGGTACTGGCAGCGGAGGGGGCTGGCAGCGGAGGGGGCTGGCGGTGCGTGCAGGTGGAGAGGTTGGGTAGTGGGCGGAGGAGGCGGGCTGGACTGTTGGTGGCGGAGGGCGCTGGGGCGGAGGGCGCTGGGGCGGAGCAGTGGGGCGGAGTTGGTTGGCGCGGAGACGTGGGTTCTGGCAGTGGGTAGGCGGAAGAGCGCTGGGCGGAGGTAGGCGGAGCGGAGGTGGCTGCGGGCGGAGTGGGTTGCCGGGCGAGTGCGGGCTGGTGGTTGCATGGGCGGAGGCGGACTGCTGGGTGGAGGGACTGCTGGGAGAGCGAGGTGACGGATGCTGGGTACGGTGAAGGATGAGGTTGCATGGGCTGATGGGGTCGGTGTGCGTGGGTAGTAGGAGATGCGTATGCATGGGTTTGAAGTTTTGAAGAAAGGAAGGAGAGGTTGGTTTCATGCTGGAGAGGAGAGAATAGAAAAATATAAAAGAATGATGAGAGGAGGAAGAAGTTACGTACCAGAGAGAAAAGCTGAAATAAAATGGCAGCAAATGAAGTGAGCTGTAGAGTGCAGAGGATAGCAGATATAAACAGAGAATTTAGAGTCCCCGTGCAAATGAAATGATGATTTGTCACAGTGGCTATTGGGTTTCTGAAGGGCCATTTGAATTCTGAGCAGGAAAGGTAGGGTACCGGTTTGTGTGGCGTAACGGACCAGTTTGTACTCCGTTAACCAATTAATAGCTTGCAACGCCAAACTCCGATTGACACAAACAAATATACCGTTTTGATCAGCGCGACGAGGCGATCACAACGGTATAAAGATATTGATGATTTGACGTTGTTTGCGAAGTGGTAAATCTTATTGAACCATTTGCACGAGTGAACATTTTAACTAGCAATTAAAAGCGAAATTTGACGAAACGAAATGCGCCGTTATGATCAGAATATTTTTCTTATGCAACATTGCGAAAAATATTAAAGTTCGGACGATAGAAAATTTACACATAAAATTAAAACTAATATGTAAATTTGACGAGCGAAATTTACTACAATATTTTTCGACGAAATTTGGCGTACACCTATGTCTATCTAGGCGTATTCCAAATGTGAAGTTTGAACGGTAACGGAAATCGTTTGTGAATATTTGAAATTCCTATTACAGGGAATGCAGCAAAACACCGAAGAATAAGATCGACGGAGCTAAAGATGTCCGAATTTTGAAAAACGAAAAATGAAGCCTTTGTCAGAAAATGATTTAGAATTTTTCTATGTAAAAATATTTGGGTTCGAAAGATAAAATTTTCCACGTTTTAAAATGAACTGATGTGCAGTAAAACGCGTACGAAGTTTACTGCGGTATTTTCCCACGAAACTTTACCCATATCTACAATCATCAAGGCGCAATTTAGAAACAAAGTTTGGACGTTGATTGAAATCGTATGTAAGTTTCACATTTTTAATTACAATAACGGTTCTAAAAATTTTAAATTGGGTCGGAATTTCAGGGTCGTTACATTCTCCTCTACTCAAGACTTTTCGTCCTCGAAAAGGAACAAAGTAAAGAGTGGAAGAACAGATAACAAGGATACAATGGATTCAGAATAGATCATTGAATATAGTAAAGAGTAAAGAATGGGATTTACCTTCAACAAACAATTCTGGATTAGAATCCCGGATACTCTCCTCGGTTTCCCAAGTGCAATCACGATCATCGGGACTCCATTGGACTTTGACTAGGCTAACCGACTTCCTTCTAAGTTGCTTTGTATCCCTATCAACAATACGAAGTGGTCTCCTCTCTATAGTCAAATCCGGCTCAATATCAACCTCATCTAACTGAGCAATAGGAATGGTCATGGATGGATCGTGTACAACTTTCCGAAGATGTGAAACATGGAAGACGTTGTGTACGCCCTCAAATTTCTCCGGTAGTGCAACTCTGTAGGCTAGTGTACCAATTCTCTCAGTGATAGTGAATGGTCCAACAAATCTAGGAGCGAGCTTCCCTCTACGACCAAATCGAATAACATTCTTTAAGGGTGATACCTTAAGGAATACCTTATCCCCAACCAGGAATTCTAAATCTCTTCTACGCCTATTAGCATAGCTCTTCTGTCTATCCTGTGCGGTCTTCATCTTCCTTCTGATTTCATTTACCTTCTCGGATGCTTCTATAATCATTTCTGGGCCAAGAATCAATCGATCACCAGGCTCAATCCAACAAGCTGGCGATTTGCATGGTCGTCCATATAAAGCTTCGAACGGTGCCATATCGATACTTGCCTGAATGTAAAGGTGGTTAAATTTCAATTCAAATTTACTTATTCAAATTGAAATTTTGATTTACCTGATAACTATTATTATAGGTGAATTCAACCAAATGGAGATGGTCTTCCCAAGATCCACCGAAGTCAATAATGCAGGCTCGGAGCAGATCCTCTAAAATCTGATTCACCCTTTCAGTTTGGCCATCTGTTTGAGGATGATAAGCTGTGCTCAGATTCAGTTTAGTGCCCAAGACGTCCTGAAATGCCTTCCAGAATTTACTAGTGAATAAAGGGTCTCTATCGCACACAATACTAGATGGAACTCCATGAAGTCTAACAATCTATCTCATATATAGCTCGACCAAACTCAAAGCAGTACGGGTGGCCTTAACAGGAATAAAGTGAGCAGATTTTGTCAACCTATCAACAATCACCCATATACTCTCGTTACCTTTTCTGGTCCTTGGTAATCCATCAATGAAGTCCATAGAAATCTGGTCCCATTTCCAACATGGAATCTCTAGGGGTTGAAGTAATCCTGCCGTCTTCTGGTGATCGGCCTTAACTTGTTGGCAAGTGGTGCATCTACTGACATATATAGAAATATCCCTCTTCATCCAACTCCACCAATATAAACGCTTCATATTTCGGTACATCTTAGTGACACCAGGATGAAATGAAAGTGATGACCGATGGTTTTCTCTAAGCACTTCTTGTCTCAATCCATCAACATTAGGAATACAAATACGGTTGTCAATCCTCAGAACTCCATTACTATCTATCTGTGCTCCCATTTTACTGTCGGTATTTCCTACTCTACCAAGAACTAACTCCTTCATGCGATAGAGCAAGGTGTCCTCATATTGCTTGTCTTTGATGCGATCCACAAGAGATGGGGAGATAACAAGCTGAAATAGCATGCCTTCTACCAGATTACAGCATGACAATGCTTTTCTACGGCTCAAAGCATCAGCTACAACATTTACTTTCCCAGGAGTATAATTGATATCGAGATCATATGCAGCTAAGAATTCAAGCCATCGAACTTGTCTCTGGTTCAAATCCTTCTGAGAAAAGATATATCTCAAGGACTTATGATCGGTGAATAATTCAAATTTAATTCCCAAAAGATGATGCCTCCACAGTTTCAAAGCAAATAAAACTGCAAGAAGCTCTAGATCATGAGTTGCATAGTTTACTTCATGGATCTTCAACTGACGGCCAGCATAAGCAATAACCTTTCCGTTTTGCATGAGAACAGCGCCTAAACCTTCTCGGCAGGCATTTGTATAGACAGTTAATTCTTCACTTCCATCAATTACCGCAAGAACTGGAGCTGAAGTTAACTTATGCTTCAATTCATTAAAAGCTGATTCGCACTTCTCACTCCAAATAAACTTGACATCCTTTCGGGTTAAAGCAGTGAGTGGGGCAGAAATCCGAGCAAAGTGCTCAATAAATCTACGATAATAGCCGGCTAAGCCCAAGAAGCTACGGATATCAGTAGGAGTTTTGGGAGTCTCCCAATCCTGTAGATAAATTTCAAATTAGAAAGGGATAAGAGGAATTGAATAGAAATAGCGAATAGGATAGAACTTACATTGATTACGGCGATCTTAGCTGGATCGACCGAAATCCCATTTTCAGAAACTATGTGGCCCAAGAATCTCACTTCGTCTCGCCAGAAGTGGCATTTAGAGAATTTGGCCTTAAGTTGATGATTTCGGAGAGTTTTCAGAACATAAGCAAGGTGTGTCTCGTGCTCCTTCTCGTCTTTGGAGAAAACGAGAATATCATCAATGAAAACAAGAACAAACTTGTTAAGCACATCACGGAAGACTCGATTCATCAAATCGACGAAATAAGCAGGTGCGTTGGCCAAACCGAATGGCATAACCAACCATTCATAGAATCCGTTCTCGGTACGAAAAGCTGTCTTATGAATACTATCTTCTGCTACTCTGAGTTGGTGGAACCCAGTGGCAAGATCAAGTTGGGAGAAAACTTTAGCTCCATGGAGCTGATCGAATAAATCATTGATGCGAGGCATCGGATAGCGGTTCTTGAGAGTGCGTTTGTTCAGTTCCCTATAATCAACACACATGCGAAGAGACCCATCCGATTTGGTGACAAATACAACTACGGCGCCCCATTCATAACAACTTCTCCTAATCAAACCTCTAGTAAAAAGATCATCAATTTGAGTTTTAAGTTCAGCCTTTTCTTTAGGAGCCATCCTTCTGTGAGTGAGAACTACAGGAGTAGCTCCAGGAATAAGGTCAATGCGAAAATCGATTTCCCGTTTAGGTGGTAGGGAGTTGACCACTCCAAATACATCGGGAAATTTCTGAACAATTGGGGTAGTACTAAGATCATCCGGGTGAGCATCAAGAGAAAATATGAAGCTTCCGGCATATTTCTGCGGTGATTTGCATTCAATGACAAGCGGTAGGCCCTTGTCATTGACTAGAGAAACAGAACGGGCCTTGTAAGAAATAACGGCATCGAATTTCCTTAACCAATCAGCACCTAACAAGATGTCAAATGCTGCGAAGCCAAGAACATAAAAATCCCAAGTGAATCGATATCTTCCATACAAGAGCACAACCTCTTTACAAATTCTACTGAGGTTGGAAAGTCCTCCAATAGGGTTGGAGACGCATAAGGAAGTAGTAGCAAGAGTAGGTTCTAAGTTGAGCTTATTGCAAAGATCAATAGATATGAAGCTATGAGAAGCACCAGTATCGAATAATACCCTAATAGGTAAATCATGTAAATGAAAAATACTTCGTAAGGTACCTTGGTCATCCTGGGTGGGTGGTGCAGAGGGTGAAGGTGTGGTGATAGCAAATACTCCAGACGGTGTGCCACGCTTATACAGTGGGCAGTCTTTCTTGAAATGACCCGGCTGGAGGCAGACATAGCATAAATCTTTCCTAGTCGAAGAAGGTGGTGGAACAGCAGCTCCGGTAGATGGACAACTATTAGCATAATGGCCCTTCTTATCGCATTTGAAGCAAGTGATATTAGCAAGGTCGATTGGGCTTTTCTGAGCATATCCCAATCCTGTAGTCTTCTGCCAAGCTTTCTTTTGTTGATCAAAGTTCATCTTCCTCTTCCCGAGCTGGCTAGAGGAGGGCTGAGTAGGAGCAGCCTTGGCAGTAGGCCCCCTAGGCTTTGCCTCATATCTAAGAGCATAGTCAACAAGCTCTGTGAAGGTGCAGTGAGTGTGGCCAGTAAGCAAGTCATAATACTCTGGTCTAGCTCCCAAAATGAACTTCTCGTTCTTTAGAAGCGGTGTATCAATCAATCCCGGGCCAAACTTGGAGAGTTCGTTGAATTTCCTCTCGTACTCAGAAAAAGTCATACTGCCCTGCTTAAGATCCATAAAAGCTCTATAAAGTTGGGTTTTCCCAGCAGCGGGCATCCATTGTGCCGAGAAAGTATCCCTAATCAAAAGATAGACTAAATGAATAACATTCCAAAGATTTTAAAAGAAGAATTTAGACTACGAAATCCAAATAATTTTATACCTAAACTGGGCCCAAGTGATGGTGTTCTCCTCGATACGCGAAGTAACTGATTCCCACCAATCTTGCGCGGCATCCTGAAGTTGCCAGGCAGCAAGCTGATGCTTCTGAGCATCAGTGATCTCCAGACCAGAAAATATCTTCTCTAAACCTTTAAGCCATTGCTGAGCCTCAATAATGTTCTCGGATCCAGAAAACTTAATACCCCCCAGTTGTGAATACTCCTTACTAAGAATGGTGAATTTGACAGGAGCTGGAGCGACAGGTGCAGCCTGAGCAGGACCATGGCCCCTACCTCCCCTATGGTTTCCTCTAGTACCCATCCTGAAATACCAAAGAGATTGTTAAAGCCAACGGATAGAAAATCATAGAATTTTATGGAAGGTCTAATCAACGAATCAAAAGAAGTTTGAAATGAAAGGATTTGGATATTGAACCGATTCTCCTCATTCTAGGGTATTGCTACCCTATCTCTAATGAGTTTTTATATAATCCCGAACTAAGGTTTTTAGGGAAACCGAAGCTCTGATACCAACTGTAACAACCCGTATATTTGGACCATTTAAATTGACAATAATCCACACATGTCAACTTAAATAATACAAAACACGAATCATTATGGGATTATAAATACATAAATGTAAATGAGAATCAATACAACATCACAGAACAGTCACATAATAGTGCAGCGGAAAATACATCGTCATAATAGCAGTTCATGAATCCACTATATAATATACAACAATGTCTTAACATCAAGTGACTAATACCAAAAATGTCCAATAGACTAGGACATCAATACAGGAATATAAATAGACTGATAAAGATAAATGCTAAGCCTTCAGCATCTTCAACCAACCTTGATCAGCAACTGGATAGCTTCAGACTGACCCGAGCATATGCAAAAGAAACACTCGAGTCAGGACTCAAAATCTTATGCAATTAAACCAAGTGCAAGGGAATAGTTCATAACTTAAAGATGGATAAAATAACATCTCTAAGGATCCGATAAACTATCTATATATACAATAGAATACGATAGATAGATAATGGCTAATCAGTAAAGTACGATATTAAAATAGTGTTAAGTCATGGCCCATACCACCCTTAACACATTTTTATTCCCAAGAGCATATACAAGACCGTAGTTTCCCCAAAACCGGAAGTCACCAGAGGGCAATCCATATACTAAAGATACAAAACAAAACGTAGTGGTCGCGAATTGGATAATCAGTATGACAAGGTACATGAGGCGATACCAACTAGGATACTAGTAGTTGCGTGATCCGGACTGATGTTGAGCATAGCAGCTACTATCTCAACATCGCGAAACAACACTCCCAAATCAAGGGGTGCACCCAAATCGAATCACAAAAGTAATAGATATGGTATCGAAGAAGTGTGTCCGCTAGAGGTGGCGAACCTCAATGGCCCGGCGCGGCTCCTGTTTTAGTCATGTCAGGGGTCGTCCAATATCGTTCTCTTTCTTCAGTCAACGCGTTCACCAAACCATCCACTTCATTCTGGATCAACACTTCGCGTGTGATAGTTATTAAAGTGGTTTTCGGTATCGACAGAGAGTATGTCCATATCCGATCCCGGTCTCTTTAATAACTACGTATTTATTACCCAATGGTCGGTTAACTTAACGTTTAAAACAAATCAAAGTCCGGAAGTCAAGGTGCAAATTTGACTTCCAAATTTTGACATTTCACGATTCAATTTATTTCGGATATTTAAAATCATATTTCCGAAGGAAATCTGTAGTTCAAACATTTGAATTAACAATATAATTAAGTATTCGAGTTAAATTTAATAACTCACTTATTAAATTTAGTTCAAATCAATTAATTCAAATTTACCGGTTAACTAAGTTCGAATCGTTAAATCAAATTCTATTTATCTCAATTCATATTTACATTCATCATTACATTAAATATAATCATAAATTTGATTAAATCAATTTCATTAGATTTAAAAATCATTTACCTTTAAATTGTCGCTAAATTCAATCCATAAACTTTAGTTTGTTCCGTATTCCATTTTAAGTCAAAATTTCCTAAATCTAAATTTATTTATAACAAGTTCAAATCTATTTAATTTAAAACTCAGTTTAAATCTAAATCTACCAATTTAATAAATTAAATTATTAAATTCTAAACTCACTTGTTTAAATCTTATTTCAATCAAATATTCCAATTCATTTTTCTTCAATTAAATAGATTTATTAATCCGTTCAATCTAATCCATTAATTTATTCCAATTAAATCCATTAATTCATTTTAATTAAATCCATTTATTTATTTCAATTAAATCCATAAATTTATTTCAATTAAATCCATAATTTTATTTCAATTAAATCCATTAAGTCGTTACTTGATTTCCAAACAAATTATTAAGTTCATTTCTTAATTTCAAATAGATTTCAATTTCAAAATAATTTTTTTTTGTTGACCAATCGGGTTTCTTATTTTTAATTGTCTATCCTAGGCCAAGTTATTTAAGTGGGTATTTATCATTTCAACCCGATATCATTCAATATAAAACAAGGCATAGCAAAGGGAACTTGCAGTGTGATAACTGGGATGGTGTCAAAGTAAATAAACAAGCAATAGCAACCATACATAACAAATTTTACAATTTATTCAAATAATCCCGAAATAACCCTATTAACTTACTGTAACGCCCCACTCCGAGACCCACTGTAACAAAGAGTATTACGGGAGTAATACTGTCTGTTAAAGCGGAGAATAGAGTATAGTGGAAGCGACCATCTATAATCAAGCTATAACTATCTACCGAATACGTCGAAAGGTGGAATCTATTTAAATTTTTCTCAATCAAGTGGTTCGACATATTCGGTAAATACTTATAACGAAATTACAAATGGCTAAAGATCTATCAGGACAAAGCATAATAATAAATGATAAAAACATCACAGAACAGAATCACATAACAGATATAAAATCCCAGAACAATACATCATCAATACAGATCCAAATATCATAAGTGGGTACAAAGCCACTGCTCACACATGTGAGTCAAAAATATGTACATATCAGAGTCTGAATAATAACAGAGTAGCGGAATAGTGGACAAATAAAAGCGCTATCTATCAGCATAACAGATAATGTCCAAGCGGAAGCACAGAAGCTAAGTCCAGAGACCTAACCTGAAACAACTCGGTCTGACCCGAGCGAAAACACTCGGGTCAGGCTAGCTAAACAATCAGTAATAACTGAGATATATAATAATGCGGTACATAAGTAAAACAGTACTTATCCAAAGAGAAGTATATTATGAACCACATGAATATAATGACGATCCCCAATCATCAATAAACAATAAAAATCTCCAAAGAGAAATCAACACCATAGTGTAGAATAAATAAAATCGCCTCATATCATCGGCGTAGCCAAAGCTATAAAAAGATGCCCATAGGCAATAATCCCAAGAGTGACCAGAGTCTGTAATCAATGCCCAAGCAAAGATCGATGCTCCAAAGAGCAATGGGGATATACTGAAAAATCAATGAAATCAAACACTGAAAAGCAGTGTCCAGAGACACTGTGAATCCATAAGGTAATCGCACTTACATCGTATGGTTCCATAGAACCAACGCCAAATGGCGGTACTCGAATGGATATAAAAATCATCAGATAATACAAGTTTTGCACGTGCACCGACCAGAGTCGTTGTTGCCAAGTACTGTAAAGTTGTGATCGATCACTCGCACCGATGCGAAACGCGCGAGACGGCGAGATCCTTCCCAGAAGGATAAAGGCCCAGAGGCACACGCCGAAAAATAAACTGCTCCATAGAGCAGGTGTCCAGAGACGGTTGCCCAGAGGCGTGGTGACCCAGAGGTCCAGTACTGGCCGCCCAGAGGCTAATGTGTCACTAACTTCTTGAAGAGGAACCCGCAAAGTGTTAACAATGAGTCCCATACCCCACGTTCGCACTAAACGGTTTCCTAACCAATAGCAAGCTCACACTCCAAACAATAAAAAGTCTACCTCATATCATCGGTAAACTAGACCCAAAGCTCAAAACGATCAATCGAATAGGTCGGGGATTAACCGGAAAGAAAATACACGCGGTTTCCATAGGCCGGAGATTACCTAACCGTTTAAGCACCTTTCCACTTCGCTCGACGTGCTAAAAGTGAGTGTGAGATTTTTATTATAGAAAATGATGGTGTAAAACGAATTTATAATTGATTTTCGAAATCACTTTTAAAACGGTCTTTTGAAAGGTCTCCTATTATGGAGTAATTAATTTAATAATTAAAATAATATTATATAATAATTTTCAAAAGCCATTTAGGAGTGAAAAATCTTATGAAAATGATTCATAAAACCCGTGTACGAAATCTAGAGACAAATCTCAAAGAAATCAATGAAAACCAGAAAATCACTGAAAATATTCCAAGTGTTTGTAAACATTCAAAAACAGCTGTGAACCCAAGTTCGGCAATTTATTTGGACCAGCAAACAGTGTCCAAATGTCATGAACATTTGCAGGCATGTAGTTCAACATCCCTACTTTAAGATGCAAAAATAATTTCTAGATTCAGAGTTGAGACGAAACGGCAGCGACGTCTCAACGTTGGACCCAGAACAAGATTCACACTGTTTACCAACAGCGACCAGAGTTCAACTTCGACACGAAATTCGAAGTACCAAACGAATGCCGATGATGCATAAATTTTATAGAGATGGAGTTCGAAACTCCACCTTTCCAACGAGACCAAAAATGTCAAATTCCGACTTCCGATGCGAACGTGGCGGCATCACGGAGTGGCGCTCAAAAGCTGGAAACAAAATGGATATTTGATTTTCATTCTAAGTGTTTGACCATTCAAAAACTGCTGCAAACCCAAGTTCGGCAATTTATTTGGACTAGCAAACTATGTCCAAATGGCATGAAAACTGGTAGGCATGTAGTCCAACATCCCTACTTTAAGATGCAAAAAGAATTTCTGGATTCCGAGTTGAGACGAAGTAGCAGCGACGTCTCAAAGTTGAACCCAGAGAAAGGTTCATATGATTTTCCAACAGCGACCGGAGTCTAACTTTGGCACAAAAATCGAAGTATCAAACGAACTCCAATATTGCCCAAATTTTCCAGAGATGGAGTTCGGAACACCACCTTCCCAACGAGACCAAAAACGTCAAATTTCGACTTCGGATGTGATCGTGGTGGCATCCCGAAGTGGAGCTCAAAAGCTGGAAAAATACAGAGGTAATTTGATTTTTTTTTTTTTCGCGGGCCCGGCCCGCGTCAGCCTGCCCCAACCCAGGCGGGCTGGGTGAGCAGCAGCCCCAGCCCGCCTGGGCTGGGGAGCACCAGCCCACGCGGGCTGGGTGTTTTCTACCCAGCCCACGGGGGCTAGGAGGCACCCAGCCCGCGCGGGCTGGGTGTTACACCACCCAGCCCACGCGGGCTGGGTGCAGTAATGCCCCAGCCCGCCTGGGCTGGGGTTCAATGTATGTGGCCAGCCCCTTAGGGGGCTGGCCTGCTTTGGGCTAGCCCAGCTGGGCTAGCCTCACCTGGGCAGAGCCTGGGTGCAACCAGGGCATGTTTTGGCTCTGTTTTTCAGCCTGCACATATCAGCCAACATTTTTTTGTGTTTTTTGGCATTTAGGTGTGTTTTTTTCAATTTTGGGCATCAAAATTATCACCAAAATTAACTAGCAATAATCATTAATAATTAGTAATTATCAAAATTACAACTAGCATTAATTACTAATCAATAGTAATTACCAATATTACAACTAGCATATAATTACTAATCAATAGTAATTACCTCTACCAATCAAGCAAATAAGCAAACACTTCAAGTGCAACTTTCCAAAGCAAAGAGGATGTGGATTAGAGAGCTTCAAAATTAAAAAGAGAACAAAACCAAGGATTACAAAGAGATTTCAAAGATTAAAATAAAGATTAGAAGGTGATTAGGCCTAGGATTGCATTACCTTGCTAGAATTAAACAAGTCTAATTATGAAGAGATGGAGATGGGTCTTCTAAAGGGAGGCCATTATTTTTGCTTAGATTTAGGTTTAGGAATTTATGAAGAGGAGGAGGGTTAGGGTTATGGGTTTAAGATATTATATAGGAGGGGGTTAGGCTAATGGGTTATGGTAAAGGGGTTTTAAACCCATTAGGACTTAGTTTATTTTCTAAGTTATCATGTGAACAAAATCCTAATAAGCATCCTAGTTTTTAATTAAACCCATGTAATTGTCTCATTTGGCCCATTAACCCATAATCACTTTTTATTTAAAAATTCCCCATTTCAACCCAAAATACTTTAATTTACAAACCAATTGCAAAATTTAAATTCCCAAAATTTTGTTTAGCTCCCTTTTCAACTTAAAATCATAATTTTAATTTATTATTCGGTAATGCAATCTCAGGGTTGTTACACTTACATTTGTTATTATGCAAATTAATACAATTATTCCTAGAATCCTACGGATTAAAGATTATCACATTTATATTTTTACTTGGTGTCCGTTATCAAATTTCTACATCAATCGTACTTATCAATTTTTAATGTCACTATTATTTACTCTAATTAACATCGTATTACAGTTCAACATGTTTAAACAATATATGGCGTCAAACTTTTAGAAATTAACAATTCATTTCGACCAAATTTTAACAATCAACAATTTAATATCCAGATTAATATTAACAACAATTATCACTTGATTATCACAGCATAATAGATTGAGTCGTGAATATAAAATATTCACCTTTCGTGGTTGGAGAAGATGGCGCGGCACGAAGATGAATAGATAAAATAGACTCTAATAGGCACGACGCAAAATGAACACGAACTGCAATCAAAATAACAATTAATCAATAATTCGTTTATTGCAGTATATACATTGATTGAATATATATATATTAAATCATACCCACGACGAGGCAAGATAGATTCGGCGGCGGGATGGAAATACTTATACTTCCGGATCAATAGCAGGAGCTGAAACAAAATGCAACAGACTATATGTGAGCAACCCAACATTCAAAGTATAAACTGTTATATAATAACAGTTATATATATCTACTGATATATATAAAACAGATGCATAGAGCAGAAACAGATGCACGGCAGAATTCCGGCCACTGCGAGGCACGATGGGCGGAGCGGGGTTGCGACAGCGGAGGGGTTCGGGTGCGGGCTGGTGGGGTTCGGTGCGGCTGGTGGGGTTCGGTGCGGGCTGGTGGAACGGGGAGGGGGGGGAAGGCGTGGGCTGCAAGCGGGTGGCAAGTGGGGTGCTGGGGCGGAGGGGGCTGGCGGGTGCTGGCAGCGGAGGGGGCTGGCGGGTGCTGGCAGCGGAGGGGGCTGGCGGTGCGTGCAGGTGGAGAGGTTGGGTAGTGGGCGGAGGAGGCGGGCTGGACTGTTGGTGGCGGAGGGCGCTGGGGCGGAGGGCGCTGGGGCGGAGCAGTGGGGCGGAGTTGGTTGGCGCGGAGACGTGGGTTCTGGCAGTGGGTAGGCGGAAGGGCGCTGGGCGGAGGTATGCGGAGCGGAGGTGGCTGCGGGCGGAGTGGGTTGTCGGGCGAGTGCGGGCTGGTGGTTGCATGGGCGGAGGCGGACTGCTGGGTGGAGGGACTGCTGGGCGAGCGAGGTGGCGGATGCTGGGTACGGTGAAGGACGAGGTTGCATGGGCTGATGGGGTCGGTGTGCGTGGGTAGTAGGAGATGCGTATGCATGGGTTTGAAGTTTTGAAGAAAGGGAGGAGAGGTTGGTTTCATGCTGGAGAGGAGAGAACAGAAAAATATAAAAGAATGATGAGAGGAGGAAGAAGTTACGTACCAGAGAGAAAAGCTGAAATAAAATGGAAGCAAATGAAGTGAGCTGTAGAGTGCAGAGGATAGCAGATATAAACAGAGAATTTAGAGTCCCCGTGCAAATTGATGATTTATCACAGTGGCTATTGGGTTTCTGAAGGGCCATTTGAATTCTGAGCGGGAAAGGTAGGGTACCGGTTTGTGTGGCGTAACGGACCAGTTTGTACTCCGTTAACCAATTAATAGCTTGCAATGCCAAACTCCGATTGACACAAACAAATATACCGTTTTGATCAGCGCGACGAGGCGATCACAACGGTATAAAGATATTGATGATTTGACGTTGTTTGCGAAGTGGTAAATCTTATTGAACCATTTGCACGAGTGAACATTTTAACTAGCAATTAAAAGCGAAATTTGACGAAACGAAATGCGCCGTTATGATCAGAATATTTTTCTTATGCAACATTGCGAAAAATATTAAAGTTCGGACGATAGAAAATTTACACATAAAATTAAAACTAATATGTAAATTTGACGAGCGAAATTTACTACAATATTTTTCGACGAAATTTGGCGTACACCTATGTCTATCTAGGCGTATTCCAAATGTGAAGTTTGAACGGTAACGGAAATCGTTTGTGAATATTTGAAATTCCTATTACAGGGAATGCAGCAAAACACCGAAGAATAAGATCGACGGAGCTAAAGATGTCCGAATTTTGAAAAACGAAAAATGAAGCCTTTGTCAGAAAATGATTTAGAATTTTTCTATGTAAAAATATTTGGGTTCGGAAGATAAAATTTTCCACGTTTTAAAATGAACTGATGTGCAGTAAAACGCGTACGAAGTTTACTGCGGTATTTTCCCACGAAACTTTACCCATATCTACAATCATCAAGGCGCAATTTAGAAACAAAGTTTGGACGTTGATTGAAATCGTATGTAAGTTCACATTTTTAATTACAATAACGGTTCTAAAAATTTTAAATTGGGTCGGAATTTCAGGGTCGTTACACATTGAGTCAATAAGAACCTTCATAGTATCTCTTGATGTCATGGTCATATGGGCAGTTCGAAGTAGCATATGTAAGATTTGATTATGTTCGAAGTCACTCGGTCAAAGTCAATTATGCTATGCCATATTCAAATATGCAATATGCAAAGTCACAAATATGTTTAATTCACAAGTCAAATCAATTACACATATGTTATGCTATGTCCTTGTTTAATATTCAAGATCCTACGTGTACAATGTCCTTGAATTACAATATGCTCTAAAATCCCCAAATCGATTTAGTGTTTACAATGTAAGAAATGACAGAAAAGAAAATTTCATCCCCCAAATGGCACACCATGGTCATATTTATAGAGGTGGGTGAAAACTTGTTCGTCGACGGAAATTCTATCGGTTTAGAAAACCGTCGAACGAATTTAAAATTAAAATAAACCGCAAGCGCACGGCGTACACTTGTAGTACGTGGCGAATACGGGTCGATCCGCAGGGAATTGATGATTTTAAAAATCTATTCAATCAAATTAAACCAAAGTCGACTGAAAGTTAAGCTAGAAAATTAGAGAATGAACTAACTAACTAAAAGAAAAGAGATGCAAATATAAGAGTTAAATGACAATTTAGAGAATAAGTCCACTCTCTAGATCATGTAGTTCAACACATATGAAATAATAATCTCTCTTTTATGGTCATTAGTGCTTTAATTGATGTGCCTATCATAAGTATGGCATATTTGTGCTATTAATTAGCCAACATAAGCCATCAAACTTTGACACACCCCTTAAACCACTTACTAACTTTCATGAAACTTGACAATGAAAATGAAAATGAAATCTATTTTAAGTATGGCCTATTAACTATTGATTAGAAATATAGACCATCAAATTTTAATTTCAAATCACTTTCTTTTGCCATAATCATATTTTGATGAAGAGGCAATTAGTGTTAGTGATTGTTTAAGCATAGCCTATTTGATGTCAACAATATAGGCTATCAAATTCAAGGCAAAAACAATAATTAAACCACTTCAATCATCGTCATTAAGCGTAAAAAGAGAGCATGAATTAACAAATAGTTGAAGCTACATAATTAGAGAGCTTCATTACCCCTAAATTAAAGGGGTTTAGCCTCTCATATTTGTCATTTGATTAACAAATGTAGCTAGCAACATGAAAGCAAAAAGAAAGGAAAATGAAAGCTAATGGAAAAGAGAAGCTAATTAACAAGAATTAAAACTAATCTACTTTGCATGAATGTAAACTACACTACTAACATAAGAAGAGAAGAAGCATGTAAATAAAAGAGAATTAACATTGCATAAAAGAAAGAAAAATTACATGAAATAAAATGGCTAAGTAGCCATGGAAAAAGAAGAGAGAAAAACTTTGATTTATTTCCTAAGCTAAAAACTAAGTAAGAGAGACTAAGGGAGAAGGTTACATGAAGATATGGGGTATTTATACAAGTGTTAAACCCTAATTCATATTTTTTGGGAATGCCCAAATTGCCCTTGAGGTAGTGTGGTGGCCAAGTAATCATTAACATCCACTAATCCCCACTTAAATGTACATGAAGCTTTAATGTCCTTTTATCATGTGCTTAGCTCCTAATTTGAAAATCAAGGTAAGTGGGTGGGGTCCTCCATGATCACCAATTGAATTATTTCCATCTTCATTTGTTCTCTTCACTCTTGTGCATGCATATATTATCATGAAGCCACTTGTAAAATTTACCAAATTTCCTACAAAACAACATAGAAAATTCCAAGTAAATTTTCACAATTTAATAAATACACAAAAATGACCGTTTTACCCCTATATGAAGATGAATATGTGACAATTTGAAAATAATTTGAATTTTGGTTTAAACAAGTTAAAATACCTGATATGATCGTTTATTTAATTTAAATAGATTAAATATGGTGGTAAAAATATGCATATTTACGTGCACATCAGTGGGCGGCCACCACTCAGCCTCCATGTCTTCGACTATGACAGATTTCAGCAATGCTTAATACTGACCTCTTTGCTAGTATGCTCTCGGCGGGGTTAACCTCAATAGGACTCGTCTTCAACTGTGTTAGGTTGGCCTTGGTCTTCACATTTGGATTTAACATGTAGGAGGCGACATTGTCTCATACTTGACGTCTTCGACGTTATCGTAAATTGGTGCTGATATAGGGTGGTATCCCCGAATTGTTGTGATATGCAAAGCTACCTTAAGGTCTTTGTGATAGCTGGTGAGGGCTCATTATGGTGCTATGGAGTCTTCGTCATACTTTAGCATATGTTTCGACAACACTAACTTCGATGTCCATCATGGATATTGATCATGTTCGTCATCGACATCACTGGTGTAGAATTGTGCAATGTCTTCGAACTATTTGCGAGGTGTAAGATGGGCATGGCTTCACTTCAATGGAACATGTTGTGATCACTTTGCCACCTTCTAATATCTTGCGAGGTGAGTTACATTTGACCTCTTTGCTTGTTTCATTATATACGGCATTATGTTCACTCTATTGTAGAAGAGGTGCAACATTACCTCTTCGAAATGTCCCACAAGTACACTGACGGCTCTATGTTTTCGACAATGGTCATAGCATGCGAAGTGATCAAGTAGCAATTACTAACACTGATGTCGTCGCCTTAATACTGTTTATTAGCGGCATCTTGAGATCCTTCAATGAGATTTATTGTAGTAGCAGTAACTAATAACCGAATTACAAAAAATTGATATGGAATGGCTATTAATGGTTACTACAATAATGCACTATCATCAACGGAGAAGAAAAGGGGACTTCCTATCCCATTTCATAAAATTAGAGCATTATGGCCTTACAGAAATCAAAGCATTGGGGTTCATTTACACTTAGAGAAGGAGAGCAATTGCAATAATATTGACAAGATATTGGTTAACCAGAAACATCTATAAAAACTTGCTTATTTGAAAGCCTTAATTCTACCTAATATGTCTAGTGATCACAAGCCTTTGCTGGTTCATTTAATTCACACAACTATAAACAAGGGGACACCTTTTTGATATGACAATTCTTCGCACTGTTATGAAGGGTATGATACTTGCACTGAAAGAGGGTTATTTTCACAACCTTGGGGATTTTATAGCTATATTTTTCTATATAAATTAAAAGAGTGCAAAATATTGCTAAAAGAATGGAGTAAAAATAGAGAAAGAATACTTGCCTACCACAAACTGAGCAGGAAAATAATTCTATATTAAAAGCAGTAGATGAAATCAGTGAGAATTTTGAACTGTATTACAATATGTTAGCAGCTACAAGAAATTTTTAATTACAGCAAAATAAGACATTTTGGACCAATAAACAGAAACCAAAAGTGCAGTGGTTACGACTTGGTTATAGTAACATAGTTTTCTCATGTGAAAATGTCAAAAATGAAATACATAACAATATTCAAGTATTAATAAAACCGAATGGGCAAACAAGAAGACGTTGAGCAAGAAGTTATCTCATACTATACTGATTTATTTAATGGACAGCTAAATTCACCAATTTTCCCAATACCAGATTTTCATTCTCTAATAAATGCAAATGGTAAGGAATTTTTACTATAGCCTATTAGTACGGAGGAAATTAAAATTGCAGTTATCTCAGTACAAGATGATAAAAGCCCGGGGACGAATGGTTTGAATTCTAAATTTTTTGAATCAAATTGGAATGCTATTAAAGATTATTTGCATTTGGCAGTATCAGATATGTTTTTATCAACAAATATTTCTTATCGTGTTAATTATACCTTTATATCTCTTATTCCTTAAAAGGATGGAGAGTATTTCTCAGTATAGGCCTATAGCATGTTGTAAGATGCATTATAAGGTATTAAGTAAGGTACTTCACAACAAAATTAAGCATATTAAGCCTTTTTTAATTTTTTAAAATCGAATTACTTTTATGGAAGGTAGAAATACAAGGGAAAACATTTTACTTGCAAACTACTAAGTGATTTCAATAAAAGCGAAACACAAAAGATGTGTATTAAAGTTGATCTACAAAAGGCTTATGATAAGATTAATAGAGAATTCTTATGCCATATACTGTTTACTATGGGCTTCCCTACACACTTTGTTAGTATGTATACTTTTTCAATTTTATTGTAAGGGATTCCTAAGGAATATCATACTAGCAATAGGGGTATTAGACAAGGGGACCATTTATCCTCCAATCTTTTCTCAATTTCTGGGGAATTCTTCACCTATTTAATGAACAAAGCATGTAGAGATAATGTTACTACAAACCATAATTCTGAAGCTATAAAAGCATGTCAACAATAAGGATGTCAAAAAAGAGGCAAGAAAACATACAAGAGGAGATAACTGATACCGAAAGCATGAATACAACATATTGAATTCCATGATGTCGAAGATAAAGTAAAGAATCATACGGCAAATGATAACGCATCTCAGGGCACCTTGAAAGGATCCCAAAAGCTCACAGCTAGTGATAATGCCGCATACCATTGATTCTGCACTTCACCAATGAAATAAAAGATGTTGCATTCCATCAAAATAAGGAATGGAAGCATATCACAAATCACCAACAGACATCATTTGTTATCAATGCCACACCTTATCAATGCCGTGCCTTATCAATATCACCTCTCATCAATGTCAAACCACATCAATAAAGAAAGGGGGATGTTGTAAATTATCAATGAAAAGCAGATGTCGCATGCCAGCAAGATGATAAAGAGATTAAATGGCTGTAGTATGACACTGATATCATAGATCAGCAGTGTTATAGAAGGATTGACGCTTATTAAATAATATAAAAGGTTATCGTATGTCATTGACTCGGAAAGGATATCATGTTTCATCAATACATAGGAGGTTGAGGTATGTCAATAATATGAGGGGATATCATAAATCATTAGCCATCACAAGGATGTCACAAGTCATCAATACTTAAAGGAAGGTCGAAAGCCATTGAAGCAAATAATGAAGCCGAATGTTAGGCATCTCAAAGGTGACACGTGGAGTCATGTCGCCCATCTTCACCCCTATAAATATGAATCCAAGGGCATTCAAAAGGGGGCAATTCATTCTTTTCTCTCTCTAATATTTTTAAAGTTTGTAACTCCAAATCAATTTGGGGATTATAGTGCCAATTGTAATTTATGACCTTTTTGCAAGTAAGGGCTTGTACAATTGCAATCGCATAGCATATTCAATAAAGAGACTTGACTCTTGATTTATGTTGGACTCTTAAACGTGCGGCATGACTTTGGTTGATTCTTATGCATATGAAATGACTTGGAATACCTCACATACATACGACATAGCCAATACTTATGACATGAATGCATATTTCTTGCATACTTCTTTGAGGTTAACAAGATGTTGGCCAAGCCTATCGTTAACTAAGACTCAGCATACATTGAGGTTAGCAAGAAATCTTGAAGGCGAGACCTCTTCAATAGCTACTCATTTCTCTTTAAAGTTCCTCAAGCGTTTAGCAAAAACAGAAAGATGCTATTACTTATCAGATAATTCTTTATGCTCCTTAATTACCCTTTCAAGTTCTCTATTCAGTCAATGCACTTCTCTCCCGCTCTTTTCATATAAAGTCTCATAGTAATATTTGGATTTCTTCTTTAACTAAAGTAACAATTTATTAACTAGAGGTCGACAGATAATTTTAAATGTTTAAATAATGAGTTTCGTACCTGATCTGACTGGAACTTGACAAGCTAGAACTCAAACCTTTTTCTTCGGTTGTGAACTAGGAGGAGTAGCGTCTTTCGAAGGAATATTTTTTTGTGAACCACCCTAATGGTCGGGTAAATCTAAAAAATCTACATCATGAGCAGAAAAGCCAAGATCACCTGATCTATTATTCCCGCCCGCTGGTCCTCCAGGACTCTTGCACTAATACCACTGTCTTGATCATCGCCATCATTACCATCATCCTTATCATCATAATTACCATCATTATCATCATCACTATCTTCATCATTATCCTCCTTCTCTTTGTTAGAATCTCCACCTCCTTCGAGTGTAGGGTCATCAAAAGATAATAACGTCCTGGGATTGATTGTTTCTTCTTCAGAAAATTCATCCGGGAGTGATCCCTTGGCTCTCTTCAGTATGAGGTCAAACTTTCTTTTAAATCTAGTATTTAGCTCTGGAAGGGAAGGAAAATCCAAGTCTAATCAACTGTCAATATTGTAGCTGTATGTCACAAGAAGAGCATCCTACTTTTCTGTAAATGTAACAAAAGCTTCGTCGAGGAAGAAAGTGACTTTTTCCTGAGCATATTTTATTGTATGCTTAGCTTGAACCAAAGTGGCATCTTTACTTTTGAGCTGGTTCTCTAGAGATTTTTAACTTGGTAGCCATTTTGGTCTTCTCTTTATTAGCATGCTCAAGTCTGTTTTTATCTTCACTTCGAGTTGTAACTTATCTTTCTTCTCCTCATTAAGGGAGGAGGCAAGTTTCCCCTTCTCAAGCATAGCATTATCTCTCTTTGCAGTAATGTCGGTCATTTAAGTCGTAAGAAAGGAGATTTGCTCCATAAGTTCTGCAATTTGATTAAATGGGTCTTGATAAGCTTATTGCATGAGAAACATGTGCTTGGCCACCTAAAACACATGATAAACATAAGTTAAGATATACAAAGTCAAAATATAGATTAACCAAGTAGGGAAGAAATTGTACGAGTAAGACCCACTGAAGGATAATGTAAAGATCATCTTTCGAGAAAGTTGAAGACTGCAATGGCATAAGAGAAGCCATAGTCGGGGACTGGGCAGCCAAATGAAGAAGACCCTTAAAGTTAGTTGTGGGAGTATGAATAGGAATATAACCTTTAGCCTCCTTCTCCTTAGAAGCAATAACAAGTGTAGATGAGCCTAAATAAAAAGGAGAAATTTTATGAGATAACAACACATAGAATTCTATTTATGTTATAATGAAATTTAATAGGAGATTCAAGTTGAATAGGAGAGTTGACAGAGAAAGACTTTTGATTACCAATGACCAATGGTCGCTTTTCCTAAGCATTCCCCTTCATCATCAGGGGTTCTCCTAATATCCTATGGTGGTCCAGGATCAAAGAATAATTACAGAGATTTGTTTCCATCAAAAGTGTAAGTCTATCACCCATACTCTTGGATGCCTAAGTCTGGGACTTAATAGTATTTTCAACAGAAGGGCTTGGCTATTTAGAAGCAGGATCTAAAAGAAAATATTCATCATAAGAGGATGAAAAACATAACATAAATAAAGAAAATATAAACTTACTGAAAACAGAGAAGGTTCCCTAATTTTAGAGGAAAAACATCTAATGTAGAAGAATTGGTTCTCTCACTCCTTCGTCTTGTTAATTGGATGGGTAATTAAGCTTTTCAGGACTGGACATAGGCAGTATAACGGACTATCTAGTTGTTCACTTATTCTCACAAGGTTGACCAAGATATGTAGAGTCTCAGAACTCGAAGAAGGGAGTTTAGCTTCTTTAGCGAGGAGTTCTAAGCAGCTCAGATATGTATATAAGTTGGGGGTCGGTTGAAGCAAAGCGACATTCAAATGCTCTAAGAATCACAAAAGAAAATCTGGAAAGGACAGATACCTCAAGTTCCAAATGTGGATAGGTGTTGTTATCCCGCCTTTTGGCAAGGCCGTGACACCAAAAAGTTGACTGGAAAACTAAAGACAGTTCGTCGTAAAAGATCGTTATACACTGATTCGCCATGAATATCGATGAATTTTGCCCAAGTCCGGATTGAGCCACAATTGACAAGACATGATAAGCAAAGCCGTAGAAACCAGCGGTTCAAGTTTCAAGCCAATCTGAGTTCGTATGCTCAAGCTATGATCAATTCAAGATAGAGAAAATGACCTTACTTCGAATCCATCCTATGAATCCATCCTATGACCTTACTTCGAATCCATCCTATGACCTTGCTTCGAATCCATCCTATGACCTTACTTCGAATCCATCCAATAAATCCATCCTATGACATTACTTCGAATCCATCCTATGACCTTGCTTCGAATCCATAGGCCGAGCCTTAGTTTGAATCCATAGAACGAGCCTTAGTTCGAATCCATAGGCCGAGCCTTAGTTCGAATCCATAGGACGAGCCTTAGTTCGAATCCATAGAACGAGCCTTAGTTCGAATCCATAGAACGAGCCTTAGCTCGAATCCATAGAACGAGCCTTAGCTCGAATCCATAGAACAAGCCTTAGCTCGAATCCATAGAACAAGCCTTAGTTCGAATCCATAGAACAAGCCTCAGTTCGAATCCATAGGCCAAACATATGGATTCGACCCTACCGATTCGATCGAATCCATATGACGAAGATCATCACTTGAATCGATCATAACTTGAGATCTACAAGTCCAAATGCTATGAAATTTTCACAGAAGCTTAAGCGCATGATGAAGAATGTTCACACCAAGTTTCATCTCAATCGGAGCAAATCTTGATCGATTCGAAGCAAGGGTCGAATCGATCCCAAAGTAGGCCCGGATTTCCTAAAAGCGGGTATGTGGGCCTCCTCACGTACCAGAAGTGGTCTCCCCGGATTTTAGGCGAAATATCAGCCTCCTACACCTATAAATAGAGCCCCTGGTCATTCAGAAAAGGGGTCGGACAATTCTAAGAGCTAAAGAGCGCCCAGACTTTGCCATATTTACTTAGAATCACCACTGCTTCCCTAGATTCAGATTATAATCTTAAAATCAGTTGTATTACATCAGAAGAAATTGTAATCATCAAGCGAATATCAATAAAATCATCAACTTCAGAGTGGACGTAGGCAAGATCGCCGAACCACTATAAATCTCGTGTTTCTGTTCATTATTTCTGAATTGTGATACTCTGTTTGCTTAGATTTGAGATTTGTGTGTGAATATTGTTGATTTATATTCATACACTGGTGCTTTCACAACATTTGGGGTTTGTGACCAATTTTGGCGCAAACACTTTGGTGCTTTCACTGAGAAGGACTAGCACCCGCTACACAAGATTTGAAAATTTGAAAGACAATGACTCGACAAACAAGTAGAAGGCAAAGAGCCGAGAGAAGTCAGCACGAAGGAAGTCAAGAGGCTTCCTCAGGAGCAAACCAAGCTTCAGCCTTCGTCACCAGGGATGAGATAGAGGCAATGATGAGAAGACAAGAAGAAATGATACAGAACTTGCTTCAACAGATTGGGCAACTTGGAGCGCAGAATCAAGGAACAACCAGAGTCCAGAACGAAGCAGGACCATCCAACGCAGCATCGGAGCTGGGGGGCACACACTTAGGACATGTTGATCCGAACCCGGGAAGAGAGACAAGGACATCCGAGCAACCTGGCAGCGATAGAGGGATGAACGCTCAGCCAGGGGGGCAGACACCCGAAAGCTCACAAGGACTCGGGGGGCAGATCGAAGGTAGTGAACGAGGACTACAGCTTGGAGACAATGATAGATTGGCAGAGATGGTCAGGCGAGCCATGAGAGGAGGATTAGTAAACAGAGATCTTGAAGACGTTAACAGGAGTCCCTTTTCTCCTGCGATTAGGTTGGCTAGGAACCCACCAGAATTCAAACTGCCAACAGTAGAAAGGTATGATGGGAGGACGGACCCTGCGGTCCATTTAACGAGGTATATAAGGCACATGGAAGTGTTGGGGGCATCACAGGAAGTCATGGCCCGGTGCTTCCCATTGTATTTGACAGACATAGCAGCTTTATGGTTCAGACAGCTAGAGAGCGGCTCCATTGGGACATGGACCGATTTGATTGAGAAATTTATGAGGCAATTCAGGGTTCACATTTCAAGACCCAAGAATGTGATGAGTTTGGCAACGCTAAAACAGAAAGCCGGGGAGTCTCTGAGGAATTTCCTGATGTGGTTCAATGCGGCAGCAGCATCGGTGTATCGGCCAGATCCATCCATGGTTATGATGGCAGCCGTGTCCGGAATAGCTGATGGCACAGAATTCAAAAATTCATTAACTAAGGATCCACCTATGGATCTAGGAGAATTTTATCATGAAGCAGAAAAGTTTTTACGATTAGAGGATGCTCGTACAGAGAGAGAAGAAGAAATCGATGTTTACATAGTTAGAGGTGGTAATTCACCTAGAAAGGGTGCAGAGACTGATAAAGGGAAGCGAAAAGCTGAAGAAAATGACGATAGGTCAAAGCGGCAACGGAGGGAGCCGCGATTAACCACCTATTCAGAACTAAACGAGGGTTTGGAGCGAATCTACCAAGACACCCGAGAGCAAGTTGCCTATCGTAGGCCAATACGACAAGATCCAACTACCGACGAGAGAAAATCAGACAAATATTGCTTATTCCACGAGCTGAATGGACATAGCACAAATGATTGCAGACACCTGAAGGATGAAGTAGAAGGGCATATCAGGAACGGTAGGCTACTTCAGTATGTAAGGAGGCGAGCTCCAATGGTGGAACCAGAGCGACCACCGTCTACATCAGCTAGGGGTGATCCTGAACCAGGACACCGTTTGGTTATCAATTGATTTGAATAACGATGAACGAGTCATAAATTTCTCACTAACAACATCAAACCATTTACACATGTATGAGATCGCGAACGATCCACAGGCATGCTCTGAATGATTATTGATCATCTCGTAGTGAGAATTTACACTTTGACATCCTTGCTTTGCTTTTGTTTCATGTTGATTTGAACATTTAGACTTTGTTTGTTTGAATATTTCTGTAAACGTTAATTTGATATTTGCAATTCTGTAGAAGAAGTTACTCGCGTATGCTTTGGATCGCGAACGGTCCACAAGCACACCTTGTATGGCGACGAACCGCCACAATCGCTGATTCAGAAGTTCACCCGAACGTGAACCTAACATTGATAATACTAAGTCCCCCTCCCGGGCACACTCATTCGCCTCGAACGGCACCCGACCTCGAACGGTCACCATTAGCCTCGAACGTCACCCGACCTCGAACGGTCACCATTAGCCCCGAACGGCACCCGACCTCGAACGGTCACCATTAGCCTCGAATGGCACCCGACCGTGAACGATCACACTTCATCTAGTATAACATTCGATCACGAACGATCACACTCTGCCTCGTACGGCACTCGACCACGAACGGTCACAATTCACCTAATATGACATTCTATCGCGAACGATCACATTTTTGCCCCGTACGGCACACGATCGCGAACGATCACATTCCTCTTTCCACGTCACCTGACCGCGAACGGTCATAGTTCGCCTAGAACGACACACGATCACGAACGGTCGCAACTCGTCTAGAACGACATTCGACCGCGGACGGTCCCATTTCTTTATTTGCCACGAACGGCACCCGACCACGAACGGTCCCATTTCATTATTTTCCATGAACGGCAACTGACCTCGAACGGTCACATATCATCTCAAATGACATACGGTCGTGAACGATCGTCATTCATGGTCAGGAAAGACTATCAATTTCTTTACAGGTCATCAACAGGATATGAACATCCGGCTTATGGCATTACAAAACACACCTTCCAATCGCAAGGCATGTTTTGGGGGGCAAATGTTATCCCGCCTTTTGGCAAGGCCGTGACACCAAAAAGTAGACTGGAAAACTAAAGACAGTTCGTCGTAAAAGATCGTTAAACACTGATTCGCCATGAATATCGATGAATTTTGCCCAAGTCCGGATTGAGCCACAATTGACAAGACATGATAAGCAAAGCCGTAGAAACCAGCGGTTCAAGTTTCAAGCCAATCTGAGTTCGTATGCTCAAGCTATGATCAATTCAAGATAGAGAAAATGACCTTACTTCGAATCCATCCTATGAATCCATCCTATGACCTTACTTCGAATCCATCCTATGACCTTGCTTCGAATCCATCCTATGACCTTACTTCGAATCCATCCTATGAATCCATCCTATGACATTACTTCGAATCCATCCTATGACCTTGCTTCGAATCCATAGGCCGAGCCTTAGTTCGAATCCATAGAACGAGCCTTAGTTCGAATCCATAGAACGAGCCTTAGTTCGAATCCATAGAACGAGCCTTAGTTCGAATCCAGAGAACGAGCCTTAGTTCGAATCCACAGAACGAGCCTTAGTTCGAATCCATAGAACGAGCCTCAGTTCGAATCCATAGGCCAAACATATGGATTCGACCCAACCGATTCGATCGAATCCATATGACGAAGATCATCACTTGAATCGATCATAACTTGAGATCTACAAGTCCAAATGCTATGAAATTTTCACAGAAGCTTAAGCGCATGATGAAGAATGTTCACACCAAGTTTTATCTCAATCGGAGCAAATCTTGATCGATTCGAAGCAAGGGTCGAATCGATCCCAAAGTGGGCCCGAATTTCCTAAAAGCGGGTATGTGGGCCCCCTCACGTGCCAGAAGTGGTCTCCCCGGATTTTAGGCAAAATATCAGCCTCCTACACCTATAAATAGAGCCCCTGGTCATTCAGAAAAGGGGTCGGACAATTCTAAGAGCTAAAGAGCGCCCAGACTTTGCCATATTTACTCAGAATCACCACTGCTTCCCTAGATTCAGATTATCATCTTAAAATCAGTTGTATTACATCAGAAGAAATTGTAATCATCAAGCGAATATCAATAAAATCATCAACTTCAGAGTGGACGTAGGCAAGATCGCCGAACCACTATAAATCTCGTGTTTCTGTTCATTATTTCTGAATTGTGATACTCTGTTTGCTTAGATTTGAGATTTGTGTGTGAATATTATTGATTTATATTCATACACTGGTGCTTTCACAACATTTGGGGTTTGTGACCAATTTTGGCGCAAACAGGTGTAAAGGAAAAGAATCCCTTTGGAGGGTTGTCTATCCTGCCAGAGGGACCGGCAGGCATGGCCTATATGTTCATGATCCCAAATGGACGAAGAATGGTGTCTACTTCTTCCTGAGTGGTAATGTATGATTTGTTAAGACGGATATCTCCTTTCCTAGCAGAAGGAGAAGGCTTAGAACTCATCCTTGCTTTCTTTCTTTCTTTCCATTTTACTTGCTAAATGATATTACACAAAGTTAGGAAAGTAATGCATATTTTACTAAATTTAAAATGCTTATGAGTTCAACATAGATAATTAAATGTCTAAACAAAGGGTACATAAGTAATTAAAAAATTACCCAAGCCATAATGTTAAAATGTTAAAGTGCATATCTAGTCATTGCATTTGCGACAAGTCAATGGCCATTGAATGATCCATGACGAATCTATGAAATGCTTGAGTTTATAACCGATTGAAGATATGTAAACAACTGTTAAGTCCAAGGTAAGGAAATAAATTTCTAATTAGTCAAAAAGAATCCGATTGAAGTATCCCCCTTATAGCATCTTAAAGAGCATGTTGAGTCAATAAACTAATGTCAAATTCATGGGACATCGCATTAATAGCTAATATTGAAAACCCTAATATGATGTCATAACAATGACCTAATGTCAAATTGAGAGATGATCGAGATTATTGAATTTTATCGGAGCAGTTTATACACTCTAACCAATTGTCAAACTCATAAAGACATCAAGTATATAAATAATTTATAAGTCTGCTATACGATAATTGCATAACAAATTAATGATGTCGTATAAGATTAGAACAATAATATTGAATTATCAACACTTTAAATAGTTGTCTAAAAAGGGATGACAACTCATTACAGAGTTATCAAATTTATGCGATAATCCTTTAAAATGCATGTCGAATTCCTGGATGGTTATCATACTCCTAAACAGATGTTGGCATCATAAGGATCTCATATTTTAATAATTTTTGAGTTTTGGACTAATGGTGGAAATGATGGTTAAAGAAAGAAGCCATATTAACGTCGAACATTAGGTTGAATATGTAATCTCATAAGGAATTAACATCGAAATCAAATAAGTTAATAAATTCTATAATAGATTTCGGGTCCATCATAAACAACCCATTCTGTAATCAAGCCACAAGCTCCCAGATTTTTAAATCAATACCTCCTATCATTAATTAATCAACTAAATCTCCAAAAGTATGACAATTCGAAGCTAATCTCACCCTTAAGCAAAACAAATCGAGAATTTAACCTATAGTTTCAAGATTAACATATAAAATCTCGAACGTCGATTCGAAATTGAAAACCCCCAAATAAAACCCTAGTTGTAACTTGAATGTAAAATTCTTAATCTAATTTGTCAACTTGATTAACTAAAACCAAAATTGTACCTTGATTTAAGCTTAAATGCCGAAGGATTGAAGATTCTTGAATGAAATATGAGAATTTAATAATTTTATCTGGAGTTTTGAGTTTTAGGTAAAAGATAAAATGATGAAAAAGGATGACTATTTGTAGAGAGGAAGAAAAGGCAGAGGAGCCACTGATCTAAATTTAAATAAATGGCTCAGAATCAGGAAGAACACCAATAGGCAACAAGCACAAATATCGAGAAATTAACTTGAAAAGTCAATATTTTCTCTACACTAGGGGCAAATGTTACTACTAACCATGATTCCAAAGATATGAAAGCATGTCGACAATAAGGATGCCAAAAAAGAGGCAAGAAAACATACAAGAGGCAATAGCTGATATCGAAAACATGAATACAACATGTCGAAGTCCGTGATGTCGAAGATAAAGTAAAGGATCATACAGTAAATGATGACGTATCTCGAGGCACCTTGAAAGGATCCTGAAAAGTTACAGCTAGTGATAATGCTGCATACTATCGATTTTGCACATCACCAATGCAATAAAAGATGTCGCATCCCATCAAATAGGGAATGGAAGCATATCGCAAATCATCAACATGCATCATGTGTTATCAATGTCGCACCTTATCAATGTCGCACCTTATCAATATCGCATATCATCAATGTCATAACACATCAATAAAGAAAGGTGGATGTCATAAATTATCAATGAAAAGCAGATGTCACATGCTGACAAGATGATAAAGAGATTAAATAGTTGTAGCATGACTCTTATATCGTAGATTAGAAGCGTTATGGAAGGATTGTCGCTTACTAAACATTATAGAAAGATATTATATGTCATCGATTCAGCTAGTATATCGTGTTACATCAATACATAGGAGGTTGTCGTGTGCCAACAATATGAGGGGATACCGTAAATCATCAGCCATCACAAGGATACTGTAAGCCATCAACACTTAAAGGAATGCCGGAAGCCATTGAAACATATAATGAAGCAGAATGTCAGACATCTCGAAGGTGACACGTGGCGTCATGCCCTCCATCCGCACCCCTATAAATACGGATCCGAGGGTATTCAAAAAGGGGGGAGATATTCTTTTTTATCTCTCTCTTACATTTTTAAAGTTTGTAACCCTAAATCTATTTGGGGATTTTAGTGTCAATTGTAATTTACGACCTTCATTCAAAAAGGACTTGTACAATTGCAATCGCATAACATATTCAATAAAGAGACTTAACTTTTAATTTATGTTGGACTCATAGATGTGCGACATGACTTTGGTTGACTCTTACGCATACGAAATGACTTGGAATACCTCATATACATACGACATAACCAATACTTATGTCATGAATGCATACTTCTTTGAGGTTAAACAAGCCTATCGTTAACTAAGACTCAACATACTTCGAGGTTAGAAAGAAATCTTGTTAACATATAATAAATTCAAACCTTTACCGTAGTTAAGCCCCAAATAACATTTGTTATATGCAGATGACTTGATGATTTTTGGCCAGTGTGATATACCAAATGCAAGTACAATTAAAGATATATTTATGAAACTTGAATTATTCATTGGTCTGGCCATGAATAAAATGAAAGTAGAGTGTACTACAAAAGTGAAGCAATGAATAGATATATGAGATAAGAGAAATATTACAAGTGGAGGAAGGGTAATTACAAGTTAAATATCTAGGAGTTCTGTTGTCATCCACATACTTGCATTATTCTCAGTGTAACAGTTTGATAGCAAGAATTCAATAGAGAATCGATGGTTGTGATTCTAAATATTTAACTATAGCTGGAAGGGCGCAGTTAATACATCCAGCAATCACACCACTAGTACTCTACTGGCTATTAGTATATCAACTTCCAAAACACACTATCGGGAAAACAAATAAAGTTTATGAAGATCTTTTTGGGGATGGAAAAAGCAATAAGATAGATTAGTCTGCACTGTGCAAACCCACAAAAGAAGGTGAGGCAGGGTCAAAAACTTCAATGACCTTAAAAAAACTGCTTATTTGAAATTAATGTGGAATATTTTAACAAAATATAACTTGCAGTCTAAGTGGATGAGAGACTAGTACTATAAAAGAGATGATTTTTGGTATATGGCGATTGATAATAATGCTTCTTATTCGTGGAAAAACATCTTTAGATTATGAAAAACAGACAAAAAATATTTTAACGAAGTGATAGCTGACGACGCTACTATAAACCGGTGGACTGAACCATGCATTAATAGCAAAAGCATAATTGATCTGCTCGGCATTGACAGATTTTATATAATTCGGTCACCATCTTTAAGTGTGTCATATATAATCAGAGATGGTAGATTAACTCTTAGTCTAAATCCGGATACTAATGAAATATCATCTGTTGTAACACAAGTTAACACAAGTGTGGATTATTATGAATGGTTTCAAAGGGGGGCTTCAGTTTTTGTGCAGAAGTTAAGGCTTATACTTAAAGCTAATTACACCTTGCTATGTGAGATTGAACATCCACTAGCCCTTTTTCTAACACGAATTCAAATCCAAGATGTAGCTTTCCCCACTATAACAACATCAGTGTATCATATCGGGCATGCGATAAATATTAGAATTTTCAGAAATAAACGAATGAATAGGATCGACAAAGCTAAAATAATTAGCAAGATTAGGACATACTACACAGTGGGTTTTCTTTAGTACTGGGGAATCGACCTTATTGATACAGGATATGAAAGGCTGCCATTGATGCTCTTATGATAATTTCGGGTTTGTGGCGGCGGGTTGAGTACCAGCTGAAGTATGTTATGCTAGTTTCTGAAGTAATAGAATGGGCCGAATCAATAGTTGGAGCTTCTTAGTAGGCTGGGTCGTAGCATGTTTATTATGATCTAATATTTATGTACATAATTGTATCTATATAATGCAAATTTTGTACGTGAAGATATGGAAGTAATATATACTATTTTTTCTTATAAGGCACTCATTTAAGTTACGGGATTATAAAGTTTTGATGAGGCATATTACTGAAGTATATGTTGCTATTCGTTTGCAATAAAGTACCAATTTTCAAAAAAAATATTTGCATGTGTGTGTATGTGTTATATATTAATCAATATTCTTTTAAAAATTGGACAAATAAATTTATATATAAATAAAAAATTAATTGTTTTCCATAATAATAAAAATTATAGAATATTAATTTTTTTCGCCACATATAATTTTTTTCTCTAAAATATATAGGTTAATAATTTTATTGCCTCAAAATATGATCGGGCTCAAAATCCATAGTTACAAGACAGTCGTATAAGCTCTTTAGCTACAGACAGTAACTCAAACATTTCCTTTTTCATCTCATAATCTCAAACCTTCCACTTCATTGCGGATCCCAAGAGTCTCGTAGATTTCCTGAGTAGTCTACCTTCATCTTCAACCTCTCTAGCAGTTATATTTCTGGTACCGTTAGGCTGGTGAGCTTCTTTTTGTTAACCCGATTGATTATCAAGTTCACGTCTCTATTAATTTGTGAATTTACTAATTGGGGTTCCTTTCTCTTATTCTTGAAAGCTATGTGGTTCCTTTCACTCCAGATATGCCATATGGAAGTTGTGAGGCTAATTTTGAATACTTCTTACAACAAGTGCGAACTGTTACTCCTATCGTTCAGGTAAAAGATTTCTTCTTTCAGCGTTTTAACTTCATTTGAGCAGATGCATTTCATTTTCTGTAAACTCCATATAGTTTTGGTATAAGTACATTCAAAAAACAAATGGTCATGACTCTCTGCTTTTTCACTGCATAGATTGCAAGTAGTTTCCTCTATTATCCCCCATTTCTGTAGTCGGTCTTTAGTTGGAAGTCTACCTAAAATGGCCTTATAAGTAGTATGAGCCATCTTAGGGTTAACCGATTTAATCCAAACAATATGATACCAGTCAACCTTCTCATGTCTATTCCTAGTCTCTTCCCAGACTTTTTGAAATAAGAATTGTCCTTTATTTGAATTTTTCATGCACCATACATCATCAGTTTTATCACTATAGATTGGTACCCTATGTATCTCTTCGGCAGAATTCCTTGTTATAAGCTGATTTTCACATCTCCACCTGCCTCCTTCTATAATGCTTGATACAGCGCAACTAGGATTACCATAGTCTGAGAAGCCTTCCCATCCCACTCTTTCAATCAAATTTTTATTGCTAAACCATGGGTCTTTCCAGAGATCTGTTTTAAGACCATTTGCTATTTTTCTTTCAATGAGAGGTTTTAGTTCTTCCCTGAATTTCAATATATTTTTCCAGATTACTGATGCGTTATTGTCTGGTGGGTCTGTCCAAAAATTATTTTTGATATACTTTGCTCTCATCCATTTGGGCTATAAGTTATCAGAAGATAATATATTCCAGGCCATCTTGATACCATAAACCTTTTTAAGTTCGAAGAGGTCTTTTAATCCAACGCCACCTTCTTTCTTTGGTTTGCACAATTCTTTGTAACTGATTTTGTGTAGTTTTCCCCTCCATATAAAGTCCGCACAAACTGAGTTAATCTTGCCCAAAGAACAATTTGGAATTTGAAAAGTTTGGAGCCAAAATCTGACTTTAGATGTGATCACTGTGTGAACTAGCTCTACCCTACCAGCAAATGATAATAACTTAGACCTCCATCCTTGTAATTTCTCTCTTACATTGTCTATGAGTTTAGCACATTCTCTATCTGTAATAGTATTCGTAGACAGTGGAATCCCCATATATTTGACTGGTAGCTCCCCTTCTGATACTCCTATTCTTCTAAGTAATCTTTGTCTGTCTTTACAATACTTATTAAAGTAACATTTTGTTTTCCCTTCATTAAGTTTCAGACCTCCATACAACTCTAGATGATAAAAAATTCCTTTGAGGGTATCAATTGCATGTGTGGAGGCTTTCATGACTATGATAAGATCATCAGCATATATCAGATGAGATACTTTTGGTGTTATTTTGTGCACTGGGACTATTTTATTTTGATGACATGATATCTCCATTTGGAGGGTAAACCACTCCATTGCTACTGCAAACAGATAGAGGGAGAGAGGGTCCCCCTGTCTTATTCCCCTGTTGCTTGAAATGTATCCTTTAGGGACTCCATTAACAAGAATTGAAAATTTTGGGGTGGAAATACAATATTCTATCAGCTTTAAGAGCTTTACCGGAACCCCCATAGGTTTAAGCATATGTATAACAAATTTTCTATTCACTTTATCATATGCCTTATTTAAGTCTACTTTAAGACACATTTTATCTACCCCTGGTTTATTAAATCTCTGATAAGCTCATGTGCTAGAAGTGAATTTTCTGATATGTACCTACCCTTTATAAAGGCATTTTGATTTTGGGAGATTAAATCTGGTAGCACTTTATTCAGTCTCGAGCAAATGATTTTACTAAGAATCTTATAAGAAACATTGCAACAAGATATAGGTCTATAATCCTCCATCATGTCTGGCTTTTTGATTTTAGGGATTAGGGATATAAAAGTATGATTTATTTCTTGTAAGAACTCACCATTGTCTAAAGCTTCCTGATATGCTTGTAACATGAGGCTTTTCAGGTATATCCAGTGCACTTTAAAGACAGCTGCCCCCATTCCATCTGGGCCAGGACTGGAGTCAATATGAATGGACTGAATAGCTTTCCACAATTCCCTTTCAGTAATCCGAGCTGTGAGCATGGAGAAGCCTTCTTGAGAGATCTTCCTTCTACAATGGACAACAGGTAATTCTTGTGTTTCATTTCCATTATATAAGTCCATGAAATAGGATAAAGCATTGTCTTCTATATCCTTCAAATTTCTCACAACATTCCCTTTCTCATTCAAGCAGTTCAACAGATTATTGTGATGAGTACGTTGAGACATTTTGGTGTAAAAGAATTTAGTACACTCATCTCCTTGGGTTAACCAATTTCTTTTGCTTTTTGTTTGATCTCTAAAGCCTGTTTATGGGGTTCTTCCTTCAATTTTCTATGTTTTTGGTAATATAAGGAGTTGAGATTCTCATTCGTTGGATCCTTATCAAGGTTTTCTTGGATATCCCCTAGTTGATTCTGAATATTAAGAATTATGTCTTTGTTTTTGGGTCTCTTTATGTTCCACTCCTTTAATCTGTTCTTCATGGTTTTGAGCATCATAATAAATTTATACATGTAATTCCCAGAGGGGAGAAGAATGTTCTCCAAGTTTAAGGCCTCATTATATCCTTCTAGCTGGTTCTAGTGATTAGCATATCTAAATGGCTTTCCTTTATGATTACTGCTTTCTTTATTGAATTGAATAAGTAAGGGACAATGATCACTGGTTGAACTGTTTCGCAACATATATACTAAATATATATATATATATATAAGTTTTTCTTTCTGACTTTTAGTATACATACATACATACATATACATATATATATATATAGTTTATTTTGTAAAAATATTTCTTTAATGTTATATAATTATATATTAAAATACATTCATGCATGCATATATATATATATTGTTTATCTATTACATACTTATAATTGTTATAAATGCATGTATTTTCCTAATATAAAAATACGATCTAAACTAAAATGTGTATATATACATAATTCGTTTTTTATACTAAAAATAGTAAAAAAAAATATTTTATTAATAATCGGTGACAAATTAAAAGCTTAAAGAAGGATTTTACCTTAATGAATGAGTTTAGTTTTGTATACATCGAAAATGTAAATCGACCTTTAAATTTATTTTCTCAACTTAAGCTACGATTTGCAACTCTAATACAACCCTAAGACATGAGGTAGCTTTAATAAAGGAGATGTGTTTTGTTAAAAGAAAGTTTTCTAATAAATGAGACCCTAAGGTTCTTATTTATAGTGGAGAAAGAATGTCAAAGTATCTTGATATTTCATAATACTTCCCCACTTGAGTCTAAACATTATCTAACTTTCTTTTTATCAATGGCCCAACCTATATACGTATTCAAAACATTTGCCCATTAATAAATATAAATCATGCATACATATACATACATACATATATACTTACATATATATATATATATCCCTTTTACTTATTGATTAGCGCTTATAAATTAAATAAATACATATAACACTTATAAATATATTGAAATAATTTATTTTCAATTAAAATGTTATATTTATCTATATAGTAATTATATCAATTCATTTCATAATGATCATATAACACTTATATAAATTCATCTCCATAATACTTTATACTAATTTTATAAATTATTTTATTAAATCATTTTTGTCCATCGCTGCACATCTCAATTGTGTGACTCATGGGCATGACTTGGTCCATGATTAATGTTTAAATTAATCAAATATCTAAACATGTGACAACTTTGGTGAAGCATAATATAGGGCTTAAAGTTATATGCTTATTTATCATCTAGATAAGGTCCTACTTTATAATCGTTTCAAAGTGATACCCTCAAACAACGATATTTGTACATGTTTATCTCTTTACCAAAACTATGTAACTTAGCCCTCTAAGGATAGCTCGTTGGTTGAAATCCTAAGTATATCCTTATTTAATTTGAAAAGGTAAGCTCTTAAGTTACCTTGATTAATCAATTGCAATTATTGATCAATCGAAATTACTCTAGCCAGAAATTTCTAATTTTGAGTCAAAATCTAATTACGATGACATTTACCTTCTATATCAAAAGAGATGAATTCTCTCTTAAGTAGCGTTTCACTTTGAATATTTCATCTCGCACCATACTATAATCTTAACATAAATTCATTTCATGTGATTGACCATAATCAAAGTAAGGGCTCACTATATAAGTTCAACGATACTCTCAAGTCAAAAGATCACTGCACATTAACACGTGAGATCCTTTGTTTTTACATTAATATAACTAACCTATAGAAGACTCTCAGTGAGTCGTTCTGTAATTGAGCCACAACATATAGAAGTATATAACCTCTTGGTGTCCCAATGGTCATGATAAAATAATTGTCCACCATATGGATAGCATTGTGTACACTAGCCTGGTAGGTGAAACAATATCCCTTTCTCAGATCACCTTGACTACAACACCTAAGGATAAGTATTTATATATATACACACACAAGATTAAATAAAACAGATTCATAATTTCAATCAGTAAAATAGTTATTCCTAGGGATTTCATATTTGTAATTCTAAACACACACACACACGCACGCACACACACACACACACACATATATATATATATATATATATATATATATATATATATATATATATATATATGCATGTACAATTGAAACAAAAAACAGAAAAACATACTTTCATTTCAAACAAGATTCATGCATAAGAGTTAATTGTTCAATTTATATAATCAAAATTACATAATTACCACTAGGACATATCATAAACCACGTCAATCTGCTACTTGCACTTGAGGACAATTATGGTGTCTCGAACCATGCCTTTTAATCTATTTCCTAGAGTCAAATGAGAAAGTATCTAAGTGAGCGATATGCAATATCATTCTCAGTATTTAGTTTTTCGACAACCACTTATCCACAACTGATAAACTCTTTTATCATGTTGTGCTTACAGTGAATGCTTCTCAATTTATGTGACTATGGTAGTTCCTTTTATAATCCAACTGCATTATTGAAATTCTAATAGACAAGTATTAGATCATCAGTAGTTAGAATCTCCTTAGATTTCTTATAAATTTGCATAAAAACATACTTATTACTTCACAACATTATTCAAGGCCATGTACACAACCTACACAGTTGAATATGCTATAACTTCTTATTTATAAACATTCCAAAAAGTATTGCATCATATTGAATATCCCATCATATTGCAATTCATTGTTTTCGTAGGAATAGATCTCTATTATCTCATAAATAATTAAGATAACTCCTACTAGCCATAGCGTGATTTTCATTTTGGTATCATGCAAAGTGCATATGCGATATGGGATTTAGTAAAATATGGCATACATGATGGATCATGTTGCTAGTACATAATGCATCCTTCTTACGTGCTCTCACTATCCTCACTCAGAACATTGAGTCCTTTCTATGAATGATAAATCTAACTCATATAGGAAACATTTTCTTTCTTAGAATTTTATACTAAACTTTTTGTATGGTATTTTGCACTTAGATTGGGACAATCCTAACATCCAACTTGATCCATCTTTATGGATCTTTATACTTCGTATATAGGATACTCTGCCTAAATCCTATATCGATAAATTTTGTGCATAACTTTACTTTTACATATTGTAACATAGGTATATCATTACCAATTAGTACTAAATATTAGCATACATTTTTATTTAAATTATCTTAATAACTTGTTTCCTCCTTTCTTATATGCACATGCTTCCTTTGTGTTTTGGCTCTAATCAAAATATTTGGTTGCCTTGTAAATAATACTCGTTTGAACTTCTAGATGCTTGTTTAAGATCATGAGAGGATCTTATGAGTCTACAAGTTTTATTGCCACTCCCATTGAACTCGAGAATCTTTGGTAGAAACATTCAAATAGTCTCTCCCAAATCATAATTTAGGTAGACCATTTTAACATCCATATTGGATGTCGCATAGTCATTCCATGCAACAATTGCAAGTTGAATCCAAATGGATGAGAATCGGTGAAAAGGTTTCATCACGATGAACATTTTACATTTGATAAAATAATTTTTCCAAAAACCTTGCTTTATGAGTCTATACTCTTTCATCTACACAAATTTTCTAAATGAAGATCCAATTGTAGTCGATGGGTACCATCCCTTCAAGTACATTCCAAAGTCCAATAATTGTTAGCGTACACGGAATCGATTTCAATATCATGGCATGAAGCCACAAGATAAATTTTATACTATCCATGGATTATCAATAATTTAGGTAGTTTCGTCACAAATGATATAATTCTCTTTATTGTCATTGATGAGAAAATCATTGTTTCTCACTAGTGTAGAAGCTTTGTATTAGACCTTTTAATAGGGTGTTTCTCTCAGGGGTAATTAGTATCATCTACATGATCATTTTGCATGTTAGAATCTTGCATCTTATCATAGTATATCATACTGCCACCAATTTCTATAAATTGAAATTCCTTCTTTTAGAAGGTGTGTAACAATCCACCCTGAAATGGACCTAAATTCCGATCCAGAAAAGACCCATCGAAACTTAGAACCATCTTAAAGCTAGCTGTTGGTTGGTAAAAAAAACAGTATAGAGTTATTAACCTACACATTCAGAATCTCACAGCGGAAGGATATGATATAATAATAATAACAGTACTCATTTATTTAAATTTCAAAATATCATTGAAAACCGTAACAAAATATCCATAACACGAGAACCCAACATTAGTCATAACATATCTGTGATACAATATCCAAAATTACAACATTGTTTTTATTTCATTGGTACATCAAAAACTATAGAAAATAACAAGTAAATAAGTAAACTACTGCCACAAGTCTCATCATCGTCTTCGCCTGCAGCATCGCCCTTCCTAATCGGTGTTGTATTAAGGAGGGAGTCAGAACAACATATGTCTAGTGAATAAAAATCTTATGCCTTCCTATATTAGTACTTAGGCAGATATGTCTCACGTTACCTACATCATAAGTCTTTTCAAATATAAGCCCAAAGGCTTTTTGAAAACATAAATAAAAAGGCTTTACAAATATAAGCCCATAACCAACTTGCTATCAATCCAATAACCCCTTTTTACCGTCCAGAATGTCCTATCAATGTAAGAGATAGTACTCAAGTCACTTAATACTTTTAATCGGAATTAGGCAGACTCCGACCATTTAATACCTTACTTAAGGCAAATCCACATCATTTACTACCTAATATCCTAAGGCGGACTCCTCACTAGTAACTATCTAGCTAAAATTACACCAAATCTCTTCAGCCACTTAATACTTCCTATTGAAGCGAGCCCTTTCCTGAGATATCCTCTACTGCGCCTAACCCATAATCTCGATCATTAGCTACTTCCTACAAGAAAAGAGGTAGACCCTCACACAACCACTTATTACCTTCAACCTCTGAAGCAGGTCCTTCGTATTATGACCCGTACCTTGCGGTGATGTTGAACATTAGCCCGACTATTCATAGGTACCGGTAGCCAGATTAGCTGAGCAAATTTACCCTATAGAATTTGGGACTAACCTCACGTCATCGTAATTACTTATTATAGGCGATGTCTCACATCAGTACCAAAGTCACACTGCTGGTAGCCAGATTAGTCGGGCAGACTTCCGTGTGCTTTTGACTAACCTTGCATCCCTATAACTTAGTCATATTCTATATCACTCTCTATGTATATTATCAAACATCTCACCATTTCCATAATTAAGGCCTTATAAGAGATCTTTCTTACTTAGCCTTTAACATTAATTACCTTCCTAAGGGAGATTTTAATAAAATTAATAACCTATTTAACTGCAATTATCATTATAATTATACATTAATTATGCTAATATATATATATATATATATATATATATTCCTAGCAATCCCTAAGTGTGCGAAATTTACGCCCTAAATGTCAACTCATCAATAACTATACAAGTCTTATCACATATTATCAACAATACCAAAATTCCAATATTTATATCCAATTAATGGATTTGTATATAATAAAAATTTAAACTCAACTTATTACATCAAAATAATGGAATATATTGATACTAAAAACTTACAATTCCAATTTTCATGCTCTGTATAACCCATTTTTCACATAAAAATAAACATAGGAATTCCTATTTAATTTATGAGAATAACCAATGCAGAATACAAATAAAATTTATTTAATCAAAATCCTATAACCTATTTCAACAAAAAGAATAATGAATGGAATAGAAGGTAAAAATATAAAACTGCAAATCTACACTAGTTCCATTATTTTCCATAAACAATTGAGATTCCAAGATAGAATTGACAGTTCACATTAAAGGAGTTTTGGGGGTTAATAATATGATGTTTTCGCAAACCAAAACTCCCCAAGGCATATTCAAACCTAAATTATACTAATCAATTACTAAAATAGAGAAGCTAAGATTTCCATTCATAGTATATCCTTAGCTTTGCCTCCTTTAGATTTGAAACGCCTTTGATAATTTTTATCAGACCTCTTCCTTTTGATATATATATAGCAAGATATTTGTATATACGTTAGATTTATAAAATTATAGGTTTGGAGGAAAGTAAGTTGAGAAAGTAAACAATAAACAAAAATAGATGTATAGGATTCCTTACTTGAAACCCTAATAGAGTTTTCTGAATCTACGAAGAGATGAACTGACAGATATTCGCTAATGTTCCTAAAACATTTGTGAATAAAAGTGAGGATTCTAGGATCTTATTTATAATGGTTGGAATGTATCGGAATCGTTGGATGAAGGTCAGTTGGAAATTATATAATTCGAAAAATTCAAATTTACAGATCCTAGCCGCAACTTCACAGGTAATGGTCGACCGCTCAGTCCTAGGGAGCGGTCGACCGTGACATCTGTTTTGGAAAAAAAATTATGCAGTTGTTTTTATTTACTATATTCCTAATTATACTTTAACATTAACGTTGATTTTAATATTTACTTAATCCCCAAGTCTAACTACTATTAACTTTTGAATTTCAAATTTTAAAAATTAATTATTCATTTGGATTTGAATTCTATTAATATTATTTTAAACTCAAAAATTTCAAACGTCTATAATGTTTTCGTTTGAGGTCCTCTTTAACATATTATATATGGAAATTGATCAGAATTTCTCCACGAATGCAACGACATAACTTTCATCCTCAAATTCCAATTTTAGCAAAAAAATTATTTTTACTCTATCTTATTTAATCCAATTTATCCTATTTATTTATGGTTGATTTTACGAGATGTTACATTCTTCCCCTTTTAAAAAGGATTTTGTCCCCGAAATCTTTTCCAATGGGTGAACATCATAACATGCACTAAATATCCATGTTATAAAACTAATTTATCTACACATCCAAAAGTGCAATGTTATTATTTATGGCTAGCACAATATAAGTGAGCTCAATCCTAGCGTGAGTGTATGACTGTGACATATAAGTATGTATGCAAAACACCCTAAACAAGCATAAAAATTTCTACATGAGTGCAAAGTGATGGTGAAAAGTGTAGCAACCATCTTTTACCATCCAATTTAGAAACCATGATTCAACCAAAATTTAATTTTAGAGAGGAAAGTTTACTAGAGAAAAGCTTAGGATGAGAAATCCTCATGTTTTCCATCGGATTTCCTCCTGATTATATTCAAACCAACCTAATTTCTTTGTTGCGGAGCTTCCTAGTTCCATGCTCCACAATGTGTGAAGTGGCATGTGATGCTATTTGCTTTGTCTCAGTATCCCCCAATTGATCATGCTCTACCACAGTATTTGTGCTATGAAGGTATTTCCTCAAACGTGAAACGGAAAAAAACATCATGGGCTCCTACAAACTTATATGGTAACTCCACACGATACGCTAGTTTCCTATTTTTGCCAAAACTGGGAAAGGCCTAACAAACCTTGGTGCCAACTTTCTAGATTTTCCAAATCTTATAACCTTCACATGCTGCCTGATCAACTATATCTTTCCGAAGTCTCACAAATTAAATCCGGTTCGAGTAGAATTTTATCGATGGTTTCCTATTAATAATTTGGCAATTTGCATGGCCTCCCATAAGGCACTTTGGAGGGTGTCATACCAATCATCTATTGGTGATTTTTATTATACGCAAATTCTACAAAAGGTAGTGCCACTCTTAGTGTCCTCCAAAGTCCATGATGCAAGCTCTTCAACAAATCCTTCAAGATCATATTCACTCTTCCAGTTTATCCGTCGGCCTGCGGGTGGTAAGCGGTGCTAAAGTTTAACGAAGTTCCTAAAGCTGTCTACAAACTCTTTCAAAATTCAGCAGTAAATAATGGGTTACTATCACTAATGATGCTAACCAGAATTGCATGAAGTCGAATCACCTTCTTGATATAAATCTGTGCTAGAGATGCCGCGTTCTTATTGCTCGGAACGGAAAATTCTACTTCCTTCTTCTTTATCCTTATCCAATAGAAAATTCTCTTCACATCCTTGTTCATTCAATCACTTTCTTGAATGGTGACATTTTACAAGCTAAAATTTATTTTTCCCGAAATCATAAACTTTCTAGGATTAAAGCATTCTTTTATTTTTGGTTGTTTAACCTAATTTCCTCTTTAACTTCAAGACTTATCTATGGTTTATTGATGGGTAGGTGTCCCTATAAAATTTCCTTATTTACGTTGCTTCTCAATATATGTACATATACACATACACACACGTGCGCGTGCGCACACACACACACAGATATATATATATATATATATATATATATATATATATATATATAAGGCGATTCAATCCCATTCAAAACAATCATAGTGATAAAACTGGGATATATCTTATACCATATCTTACGCCTTTCCAATAACTAGGAGAGACGACTAGCGATTATAACCTAAAAATTCTAAAAGAATTTTTTACTGGAAGCAGCCATTTATCATCAACTGATGTAAATGGTGTTGAGGTCCTAACACTCCTTACTAAATCAAGATAAACATTCCTAATATATCATTCCATTATCACCCACTTTCCTTAATTTACCTTCTTCATTTCTAATAAATGCAGTCAATCCATTGTTTATTTAATATACCCACTATTGTCAAAATTGGACCATCTCTAATCAATCCTCATCTAAATCTCTTTAATCTTTTTACAAACTTCAAAATCCATATATCACTCTGATTCAATTCCTCTATAAATGCCATATTAAATTCCCCTAATCGGTACTTATTTAATTCCTTTCAATACTCATTAATTACAAATTTATTGCCCGTTAAATTTGTAATTAATGTCCATAAATCTTAATCCGCTAATTACTAACTGTTATCCGAGTTTTTAACCTAGCAGAATCCAAAGGAAGTTGGAACAGCTTGGTCGAATCAGAATAGCTCAAGAGCGAACCAAAAAGACGAGAGCATTTAACCAAAAGAAATCAGACGAAAGAAAAGCAAAAAATATGCAAAGGTAATATATCGCTAGCGATCCATCATTTATGGATTGCCAGCGATCCATGATCTTGGCTCGAAGATTCTTTAGTTCACTTGCGTCATGGTCAAATGGGTAGTCAAAAGACAAAGCTCCGAAATACACTAAGTACATGGACCGCTAGTGATCCATGCACTAAGGATCGCTAGTGATCCACACCATTTCGCCAGGTCGCTATAGACTTCAAAGCAGAGGGTTGGGGGAAGTATCTCAAGCCATTGGGTTGTTATCGAGCTAGAAGCTATGGATCACTAGCGATCCATCAAGTTAGCTCGGTTCGTGAAGCTTTTTGTAGTGCGTCTTCCTACAGTGATTTGCAAGCATCTGGCAAGAAGGCCTAGCCCAGTAGCTCTCCAACCTCTATAAATACTCACCTATCTGCAACATAAAGAGGATCCTCCTGACTGGCTACCGAAACTCTGTAGAAACTATTCTTCACTCTTCTCCTTCCTCCTCACAATAGTCATCCAAGGGGTTTACTATGATTTTCCAGTGAACTCCAGTATTGGGAACATAGTCTAACTCAGGATATTCAATAACTTTGTAATCTAATTCACCTTGTAACATCAGTAAGTCAATAATAAAAGTTATAAAGTGGACGTAGGGTGCATTAACAGTGGGACCACTATAAAAATCTTCTTGTCTTCTTACTATTTCTACTTTTTTCTGCATTTATTCTCTATATTATTGCTCTGTAAGAACAGGGTGGTGCTTTCATTCTCAATCTAGGATGTTGATCTAATTTTTGGGTTAACATTTTGGTGCTTTCACTGAGAACCCAACTCAGGGTCTAGATCTAGCTGTTTACTTTGGATCAGATAGGTTCAGAAGTTAGGTCCTCAATCTTTGCTTAAAAAATCCATTGCTTAGAATCAATGGTTCCGGGAAGGAAAAGAACTGCCTTTGGAAGATCCATAGGGGCAGTAATAGCCAGAGAGAAGATGAATCATCAGCAAACCGAAGTAAATAGCTATAATGTAGGAGATCAGGCGCCAGGATCCTCCATTCAACGTGAAGTCGTTACAAGAGATGAGTTGAATAAAGTGGTTGACAAAATCAATTAGAAAATGGAAAGTAGTCAGAGAGCTCTGATGGATAAGCTTAATGCCCTCTTGACCTTACAAGCACATCCTGCTCCAAGAACTATGACCGAACCTGTGGTTGTCGTAGAACAAGAAAATTATTCAGTTTGTAGTCTAAACAGAAGAAATGGAAAGCAGCCGCCAAGAGGAGTGATAGTTGGAACCATAAGAATCAACGTGGAAGGAAACACATGTACTTCACCAACCGCAAGGCAACTAGCTATGAACCTGAACCAAGGAGCGAAGACCCCACAAGAGGATATAGTCATGGACCTTTTCGACTCGGAAGATGGAGAGCAATTTAACGATGGAAAGTTGGAAGGAAACACCAAATGCATTCGATAATGCCAAGAATGTCCAAACTGGCCCAATCAGGCCAACCGCAACCCAACGGGACCCTCAGGGAGTGCCTTTTCCGAAGATAAGAGAGCCTAGGCTTCAGCCTACTCACCAAGACCATTTGCAAAGCCAAACGCTCGGGGTGGTGACTGACAGCAGACCCCAGACTACCGGACATCAGAGGCATTTATCGCTGTATGGTCAAGCGGTTGATGGATGAGAATAAGAATAGAAGAGATGGTGAATGGGGATCCGCTCCAAGTCGGACTCCTTTCACTTATGAGATCTTGAATGAGCGATATCCAGAAAAGTTCACTATGTCAACTATTCAGTCCTATGATGGAACAAAAGACCCAAAACCCCATTTGTATAATTAAAGTTGGTACATGGACGGAGCGAATGCTTCGGACGCTGTTCGGTGTAGATGTTTTCCCATTTTTCTAGAAGGAACTGCTTCCATGTTGTTCACTAGGCTTCTGCCAAGATCTATCCCTACTTTCGACCAGCTAGCAATGAGATTCCATGATCAATTTAGACTTCACACCGCAGCCTAAAGACTTGATGTCCTTGTCCAGCCTATTCCAAGGACGAAATGAATCTCTGAAGTCTTTCATGAACCGGTTTAGTACCACAGTGACAAAGGTAAGAATTTTAATGAGGATATGGTTTTCATGGCTTTGGTCCACGCCATCCACCTCGAAACTGAATTCGGAAAATGGATCAAGATGATATAACCTACCACTAGGAAGGACTTTAATTGTAAGGCAAGCCAATACTTGAGATTGGATGATGCGCAAGAGTTGGAAAGAAAGCCTACTGGCGTACAACCGATGAACGTCGGGTAGAGTGACATGGCAATGAACCAGAACATAAATGCCTTCGGGATTATTGAAGGAAGTGCAAGGAAAGACGGAAACCAAAAAAGGAAGAACCAAATTCCAATAAAAGAAATGAAAACAATAAACGACTTAAAGGCTTTAGCCCGAGGATTACACCTCGCTCAATGATACTTTCGAAAACATCTATCTCGCAACACAGGGGATAGAGGAGTATAAAAAACCCTCTAGGAAGGAAGCAACTGAACAACAAAAGCGCTCGGGGAAGTTCTTTTGCTTCCACGAGATGCATGGTCACAACACAAACGAGTGCCGTCATCTAAAGAACTTGATTGAAGAGCTGATCCGGGAGAACAAGCTTCAACAATACGTGAGAAAATCACAAAATCCTGACCAACCCGTGGCTCCACAGGCTCCTAGGGATCGAAGAAGCCAAGCCGGAACCAGCGAGGAGGGATCAAAGCGAACTGACCAGAGACTCATTATTGGAACGATATCTGGAGGACCACATCCCGCATAGAGAAGTTGGGGAGAAATGGAGCGGTATGCGAGTTTGTTAGAGCATGCTTCGAACGAATCGTGCCTCACAATCGAAGATGGAGCTCCAACCAAGCAGCAAAAAAAATTAAATGATGATATAGTATTCTGAAATCGGGACACCGAAGGGATTGAAGTTCCAACTCTCGATCCCATGGTCGTGACAATAGGGATTAGACCCACCGTGGTCCGATGAGTATTGGTTGATAGCGACAGTTCTGTGAACATCCTTTTCAAGCGCACCTTTGATAAAATGAAGATTAGCATAAAAGATGTATCTGCCTGCCAAACAAAAATTCAAGGATTCAACGGCGAGCCTAAACAACCCGTCAAAACGATTGACTTACCTGTAGAACTTGGGGAAGGTGACCGAAGAGTCACCATCACCCAAACCTTTGTGATGTAAACGAAATGTCGGCGTACAATGCCTTCTTGGGACGACCCGTAATGGCGGATTTCATAATTGCTTTAGCCCAATAGTGCTTACTATGAAGTTCCGAACAGAAAATGGACTTAGAGTAATCAAAGGAGACCAAAGTGTCGCCAGGGAATGTTATATCGCAGAATTTCATGAATCCAAAAGAAAAGAAAAGGGGAAGATTGTGGGGAGAACTCTTCACATTTGCGAATCTGCCGAATAACAACTACAGAGCCACCTCTGGCTTGGGGACCATAGCCGATTCGACAAGGCTTTGGACCCTAAAAAGAAGAGTTCAGGGGAGGATCGGGCAGCACCAGCGGAATTGACAGTGTCTGTTCCTTTCGATATGGATGACCCGACACGGGTCTTGAAAATTGGATTGCACCTTGGAAACAAGATGCGATTAGAACTCACCAAATTTCTTCGTGCCAACTTGGATGAGTTCGCTTGGACACATTTCGGTATGTGTTGGGTATCGTCAGAAATTGCATGCCATGCGCTCAACATTGACCCCGGGTTTACACCGGTAAAGCAAAAGAGGCGCAGCCTGGGCCTCGAGGGGTCTAAGGCATTGAGAGAAGAAGTAGACAAACTAATGGGCAATGGTTTTATCCGTGATGCGACCTACCTCGAATGGGTATCTAACTCGGTTTTGGTCAAGAAGTCAAAGGCAAATGACAAACTTGCATTGACTACTCAGACTTAAACAAAACCTGCCCGAAGGATAGTTTTCCACTTCCAAGAATTGATTGGCTTGTGGAAGGAACGGCTGGGCATGAACTACTGTCATTTATGGATGCGTACTTGGGCTACAATCAATTCCTGATGCACTAGCCCGACCAGGAAAACACCAGCTTTATCACCGACCTTGGATTATACTACTACAGGGTAATGCCATTCGGTTTAAGGAACGCAGGGGCAACCCACCAAAGATTAGTAAATGCCATATTCAATTGTCAGATCGGAAAAACCATAGAAGCCTATGTAGATGACATGTTGGTTAAATCGCGAGTAGCTGCCAACCACCTGGATAATCTCGCTGAAATGTTTGAAATACTTCGAAAATATGGAATGAAACTCAACCCACTCAAATGTCACTTTAGGGTAGCCTCCAAAAAGTTCCTTGGATTTATAGTTAGTGCCAGAGGCATTGAAGCAAACCTAGAGAAAATAACTGCCCTACGAGAAGTCCAAGCCCCGAAGAACAAGAAGGAATTACAAAGCTTGAATGAGAAAGTCGCAGCGCTGAGCCGGTACATTGAAAGCCACTGAAAAATGCATACTGTTCTTTGATGTATTAAAGAAAGGAAAGAAGAAATTCAAATGGAATGAGGCTTGTCAAACCGCATTTGAAGAATTGCTGCGGAACATGGAAGCTCCGCCAATCCTATCAAAGCCAGTGGATGGAGAGGACTTGTTCATCTACTTAGCAGTCTCACCTCATGCGTTGGGCGCTGCTCTTGTGCATAAAGAAGCAAAAATTCAGCAACCCATATACTACATTAGCAAGCGGTTTACTGGAGCCGAGAAAAATTACCCGAAGTTGGAAAAGCTAGCGTATTGCCTCTTAATCGCATCTAGGAAGTTATGACCATATTTCCAGGTACACCCGATCAACGTACAGACTGATCAGCCTCTGAAGAAAGTATTGTACCGACATGAAAACTTCCGGGCGACTCCTCGAATGGAATATCGAATTGAGCCAATATGATATCACTTACCATTCGAGAAGGGCAATCAATAGGCAAGCACTGGCAGATTTCATCGTAGAGTTTACCATACGGGATGATGAGGAAGAAATACCATTGGAAATTTAAACGCGATGGAAACTCTTCGTCGATGGCACGCCTAACAACCTTTGCTCAGGGGCAGGGGTGGTGCTTGAAACCCCCGAGGGACAAGCCATTTGCTATGCCCTATGCTTGGAATTCCCCATGAAAAATAACGAGACGGTATATGAAGCGCTGATAGCAGGTTTGAAAGTTGTGAAGGAACTCAGAATAAAGTCCGTTCACATCTACAATGACTCTTAACTAGTCGTTTGTCAGGTAAAAGGCGAATACCAGGCTCGAGGGGAGAACCTTGCCTCATATCTATCTAAAGTACAAGAGTTGCTGAATGACATCGAACATTACACTATAAATCACATCCCAAGGGAGTAGAACACGAAAGCTGACTACTTAGCTAAACTGGCCATCTCCGGAGAATCTCAATTGTTAGGACTAGTCCTGGTCGAGACCCTGAATACTCCAATTATAAGCGAAATAGATGTCGACTGGATTTTTGAAACCACCATCGAACCGAAAACATGGATGACACCAATCAAAGACTACTTGCTTACAAGGACTCTTCCAACAGATAGGAACCACCAGAAAAAGCTCCTTCGAAAGCACCGCGATTCGTAATACAAGATCGAATACTCCACCGAAGGGGATTCTCTACCCCCTTGCTCAGATGCGTGACCGACGACGAAGCTCGATGGATCCTAAAGGAAGTTCACGAAGGCGACTGTAAAGAGCATACTGGGGGGGCAAACCCTTGCAAATAAAACCCTCCGGTATGGATATTTCTGGCCAACGGTAAATCACGATGCAACAGATTATGCCAGGTGGTGCGATCGATGCCAAAGATTCAGCTGATTAAAAGAACTCCCTCAATAGAGCTAACGCAAATGGTCATCCCATGGCCACTTGCAATATAGGGAATTGACCTAATTGGCATATTGCCGATAGCTAAAGGAGGGGCTAAATATTCTATAGTTGTCGTTGACTATTCCACAAAATGGGCCGAAGCGGAACCGCTGGCCACCATTACCACAAAGAAAGTTATTAATTTTGTTACTAAAAACATCATTTGCAGGTTTGGCATGCCATAAAAAACATCACTGATAATGGGACCCAATTCGAAAGCGCTAAGTTCAAAGACCTTTGCAAACGCTTCTGAATCGAGAAGAGCGTTTCCGCGGTCGCTCATCCGCAAGCAAACGGGCAAGTGGAAGCAATAAACAAGATCATCAAGTCCACTATCAAAAAGCAACTAACTAAAGCAAAAGGAAGCTAGGTTGATGAACTTCCACTCGCACTATGGGCCTATAGAACAACACACAAAGCAGCAACCGGGCATACTCCGTTCGCCTTGGCATATGGTTCAGAAGCAATGATTCCCGTTGAACTAGAAGTCCCCTCTCACCGAAGGCAAAATTTCAATCAGAAACAAAACGAGTAGCTCCTACTCGAGTCGCTTGATGCGATTGATAAGAAGAGGGAAGAAGCCGAGTTGAGGACCGCTGCTCTCCAAAAAAGGGTCGCATGGTACTTCAAATCCAGAGTTCACAACCAAACCTTCGAAGTGGGAGACCTCGTCCTCAAATGAGTCTATCCCATGCCGGGTGCCTTCGGACCAAACTAAGAAGGGTCGTATGTGATCGATAAAAAGCTAAAAGACGGAACTTTCAAACTGATAACCGTTGACGGAATCCAAATTCCCCAAGAATGGAACAACGAATCATTGAGTCGTTACTTTATCCGAAACTATCTTATGTATTTGTTAATTTTCAGCAGATAAGCCATCCCAGGATACTGGGGGCATTATAAATAGGCAGAACTTGCCCAACTTTTCTTAATAAAATTGGATTGCTTTATGAACCAATAAAAACGCGTTCATAATAGTAACCTGCTGAGTCGATGGGGTCAAATCGACTCAAAGCCATTCAAGTGCTGCTTAAGGTAATGGAATCAAGCTCACGTATGCCTCACTTACCCGCCAGGTCGATGGAAGCAAATAGACTCAAACCATTGTATCGGCGGAAGCCGATCCCCGCCTTCTAAGAACCGATGTTGCTCTGGTAGAATCGGGAAGGCTCAAATCAAAAGCTGCACATCCTATAAGCCATGCACTACCTTTTCGAACCATGGAATCACACTCTTAAAGCATAAAATCCTCACGTCGCCCGAAGATTGGCAACATCGAGAAGTTCCGAAACCATTCTGGATCGACGGGTCATATCGATCCCAAAAGCCGTGCATCCCATAAGCCGTGCACTACTTTTTCGAGCCGTGGAATCACGCTCTTATAGCAAAAGTCCTCATGTTACCCGAAGATTGGCAACGTTGAGAAGTTCCGAAACCATTCTGGATCGACGGGTCATATCGGTCCCAAAAGCCGCGCACTTACTAAGTCGTGCACACTTTTAAGTACCAGAATTGCCCCAGCGGTACAGGGAAACTCATCCATTGCAGGTATAACAAGGATCAACCCGCTCCTATTATCAGGAGTAATGGGCATGATTTCAATAAAATCAAAGTGCTAGAAATTGGAAGGAAATTCCAATTGTTGACCAATAATAAAGTTGTAATTAAGCCGCTCAAATCATAAGTTCTCAAGGATAGGAACCATAAAGCAAGTTCGGTGATAATGAAGACAATAATAAACAAACACTTGGATCAACCGGTCGTTTATTAGGTGTTTGAAGTAACAGCCCTATGAACTGGGGGGCATACACAGGTACTCAAATAGAAATGCTCAAGAACAAAGACACTTCACAAGTTCTGTTACTCCAAACAAAGAATTTTGGCGGTAATCACAGGACTAAATAAAATAAGAAAAGCAGTAAATGAAATAGACATAAGTACATAAAACACAGATAAGTAGACAGGTAAAGTTACAATCAAAATGTCAGCATTGCATTATTTATAACCTTTTCTGTACAAGGTCAAAATGTGGCGGCCGTGCCCACACAATACCGGCCAACAAAAAGAAAAAGTACACACGCTACAATATAAGCAGTAAGTGCAGACTCTGCACTTGAATAAAACAAAACAAAATGCCTTAAAATTCAGCTCCACTGTCATCCGGGCTCCTCGACGTCTCTTTCAGCCACTCCCCTTCTTGCCTTCGGTTGAAAGTTTTTGGTTCCCCTTAGAATCCTAGCCAGGGGTAGTGTCGCTATCGGTGATATCGACTATCTCCTCGGTGCCGACATCTCCTCCCTGCTCTTTAACCTTCTCGGAAGTCTCCCCTTTCGTCTTGCGCTTCCAGGATTTGTGAGGGCTCTTCAAGGATTTTACCGCTTCAACCTTTTCTTTCTTGATGGCAACCAGTTCCTATTTGGATTTGCGCGGCTGCTCAATCTGGACCTCCTACTCCCGAGCTTCGCTACCGTAAAGTCGCCCTCTAAAGATACGGAAGGGTCATCTAAGCCATTTAATGTGGCGATCTGCTCATACTCCGACTCTGGCTGCGAACCGGACACAGACACAACAACCAGAGCAGCTACAGAAACGAGTACGGAAGCGGTTGAAATAGCGACGGGTCCGGGTACCAGAACCGGCGTATCAGCGGGTAAGGAAGACGGACCTATAAACTCAAAAATGAAAGCATTAAGTTCGTCTTGCTCCTGCGTCGTGAGTTGAAAATTCTCGAACTCGGGAGAAATAAGGAGGTTACTTGCATCAGAGGAGTGGCCGAGAATGTCGATTTCATATTCACCGCCTTCTCCTTCTTTGGATGGTTACACTATCTACGGAGAAGCTTCAGGCCCAAAACTCGTCAATTGATCGCGAGGCTGTCTCAACGATTTTCCTGGTCCGGAAATAAGAGGCTCTATCATTGTTTTGGCAGTAGCTACCATAGCAACATCGGCAGCTTCCCATTCCTTCTCAATTCGCAGAATTTTCCGGCCCTCTATCAGCGCTTTCTTTGACTCCTCGTTCAGGCAGGCCTCCTCTAGCTCCCGCTCAATATAGACATCCCCACTATCTCGAAAACATGTCAAAATTTCCTCCCAAACCACGGCGAGAGTGCGTGGGAACTTGTGGCCCAAATAACTGAGACTCCCTTGATGAAACAGGGAGTTGATGTAGAAGTTTAAGATGGTATCGTCCATCTTCTCCATCTTCTCCATCTTCCTCTCAAAAGTGTCTTGTAGCTCCAAATAATCCGCTGTAACATCGGCCTTTTCAACTTCGATGCGAGTTTTGTCGGCACTAAGCTGCACAACTCTTTCCTGGAGCAAGTGTAACGCCCCACTCCGAGACCCACATTAGCAAAGAGTATTACAAGGTAACACCGTCTGCTAATGCGGAGAATAGAGCTGGTTAGGAGCAACCATCTATTACCTTGTCTTAATTATCCATTGAATACGCCGACAATGCCACTTCTTACTTAGATGGATCGACATATCTAATAAATACTTAATACAAAGCCATAGGTGGCTGAGGATCTATTAGAATAAAATATAACAACTCAAATGTAATACACATCACAGAACAGTAGATCATCACATACATTTTCACATATACAGATACATTACAGAGTTTACAAAATGATACTCGACAAGTGGTAAAGCAAACCACAATATACAGACGAGTCAAAAGAATACATATCAGAGTTACAGACAAAAAGGACTACACAAAAAGCTATAAGAAAAAGGAGCTAGCAGAATAGTCCATGCGGAAGAAAAATAGGCTAAGTCCAAAGTACCTAACCTGAAACATCTCGGTCTGACCCGAGTATAAAATACACGGGTTAGTCTAGCTAAACAAATCAGTTAGATATACTAAATGATAATGAACATACAAAGTCATAAAGTACCACAAATATCTCCAAAAGAGATAACCAAATCATCGAACATAAGATGAATCATAACAAGTCTCATATCATAGGCAACTCAAATAAACCAAGGATATCATATCCCAAAACAAGCCAAAAGGCAAATAACAAATACCAAAAAAGGTACACAAGTTTCCACAAGGTAATCGCTATATATCGTGTGGTTCAATGAACCTACACCGAAGGGCGATACGCTAGGGAAATATAATAGTCAAAGAAACAAAAGATGCTCGAGCTCAGTACTGTATAACAAGGATCCACAAACCCGAAGGCAACAAACCCAAATATCACTCGAGCGGTGACGAATGACCAACTCCAAAAGCGATACTATAGGGCAACAAACCCGAAGGCACAAACCTGAAGGTACAAGCCCGAAGGCAACATACCCGAAGGCAACAAACCCCGAAGGCTCAAGCCCGAAGGCAACAAACACCGAAGGCAACAAACCCCGAAGGCTCAAGCCCGAAGGCAACAAACCCGAAGGCACCAAACCCCGAAGGCAACAAACCGTAGTGGTGAAGGTCCGAAGGCCCAGTACTGAACACCACTAACTGGCGGAATATGTCGCAACTCTTAGAAAGGAACCCGAAAAATGTTAACGTGAGTCCCATACCACACGTTCGCACTAAACGGTTTACTAACCGTTAGTCAATTTCACACTCAAAGCAGTACAAAGTTCACCTCATCTCATCGGTAAACCAGACCCAGAGGTCAAAACGGTCAAACGAATAGATTAGGAATTAACTGAAAAGATAAACGCACGTGTTCATAGCACGCGTTTTATTTAATCATTTAATTCTCCTCCCTCTTCGCTCGAAGTGAAAAATTGTGTGTGTGTGTGTGTTTTAAATAGAAATTATAAATTGGAGAAACGAGCTTTTAATACAATTTGAAAAGATCATTTTATATAAAAACCCCGTGTATGAAATCTAAAAAGAAGTCATCAAAGTCAAAAATGCGATAACAACCATCCGGATCAACAAAAATCGATTAGAATAGGAAATCCACACAAACCAGCCTTAATAGGCAAAAATAAACATTTCCAGACGTCTTGTTTGGAATCCAGACATCTGGATTTGTTTTCTGAAAAATAGTTCAGAAAGCCACCCAGACATCTGGAATTATCAAAACAGATGTCTGAGCCATGTCCAGACGTCTGGTTTTGAATCCAGACGTTTGGTTTTGTTCTCTGGAAATTATCCAGAGAACACCCATACGTCTGAAACTTCAAGTCAGACGTCTGAGACTCATCTAGACGTCTGATCTGAGATTTCAGACGTCCGGAATTAGTATCTGGTCTTTTTTTATAAAGTCTGCGTGCATACATTTTTGCTCCAGGTCCAAACCAGACGTCTGGACTTGATCACCAGACGTCTGGTCACCTGGTTGGGCAACAAATTGCCTAGGCCAAAGTGGCCAAAACGTATCGGAAGCGATCGGACGAGCAACGACGACTAAGGATTTACGCCAAGCGACAACCCATCTTTAAAGGCTCTTCGATACACTCCGAATGTCAATGTCCAAATATCCATAGAAGGATTTTCATAAAATTGGACCAAAACACCAAAAATTGGAATATTCCCCAAATCAATCCAAATCAAAATCAAATGAACATGTAAGGATGTTAGGAATTCATACCTAACAATCAAAGATAGTTATAGAGATAGACGTGAGATAAAAATATCACCTTTTAACTCAAAAACAACTGATAAGAAGCTCAAACACAAGGAAAAGATCAACCACTCTTCACTTTAACTCCACAAGCTTTAATCTAAGATCAAAACAAGTATTTCCTAAATTAGGGTTTAGGAATTTTCTGAAATCGAAGAGGAATTGAGATGGAGAAGGAGAAAAGAAGGCTTACCTAAGCTTCTCTTCGAATTTGGAGCAAGAATTGGAGTTTGCAATTGAATCTAGGGCTTGGAATTTCTAATTCCTCTTCTCTTCCCCCATTTTCAGTTGAGCTTGAGAAAAGGAAATGAAATGAGAATGAATGGATGAAGAGAGGGGCCGAGTTAGAGTATATGATGAGTTGGGTGAAACCCAAACCCAAAAGCCCAACAGAAAAATAGCAAAATTCAACTTACTCCAAACATATCGAAGCTTATACTCAAAAAAGTCGCAAACGCCATTTTGGACTCAATGGAAGTGGTCCCGAGTCCTAATTCGACTGTTTGCAAAAAGTGACATTTCGGACTTAAATCCGACTAACGATGTTATATTTAAATAAATTATTTAAAATATAAAATCATAAAATACGCGGGTTGTTACAGATCTCCCCTCCTTAACAAAATTGCGTCCGCGCAATTCCTAGAGAAGAATTTGTAACAACTACATACTTACACCCAAAAAGAAAAGAAAATAAGCTTGAGATGAAAAGATACTCTCACCATTTCTAAGCAAAGATAGAAAACTCGGATAGGATCACTCTATAAACTCTCTGGTTTCCCAAGTACAGTCATTGGAATTAGCGGACCATTGAACTTTAATAAGCGGCACATCCTTGTTTCGAAGGTGTCTCACCTCCGAGGCAATTACGCGAATAGGCTGCTGTACAATAGATAAATCTGGTGAGATCTCAAGCCCTTGCAAATCAAGAGAGTCGATAACAGAATCTGATTCTCGAAGACACTTCCGAAGCTGAGAGACATGAAACACGTTGTGAACTCCGGATAGATGAGCTGGAAGTGAAACTCTATAAGCCACAGGGCCAATACGTTCAGTAATAGGAAATGGTCCTACAAAGCGAGGAGCCAATTTCCCTGTCGCACTGAAGTGCATAACCCCTTTCAAAGGAGAAACACGAATAAAGATGAGATCATCAACCGAGAACTCGAGAGGCTTCCTACGGTTATCCGCATAGGATTTCTGGCGGCTATGTGCCTCTTTCATTCTCTGACGAATAAGAACAATCTTCTCAGAAGAATCATGAACAAACTCTGGGCCAAGAATAAGCTTCTCCCCAGATTCCAACCAACATGAAGGTGATCGACATGGCCTTCCGTATAAGGCTTCGAAAGGATCCATACCGATACTGGACTGAAAACTATTGTTGTAGGAGAACTCCACAAGGGGTAGATGATCCTCCCAACTACCTCCGAAATCAAGAATACAAATACAGAGGAGATCTTCCAAGATACGATTCACCCGTTCAGTCTGTCCATCAGACTGTGGATGATAAGCTGTGCTGAAATTAAGCTTTGTTCCCAAAACTGCCAGAAATGACTGGTGAATAAAGGATCACGGTCACTCACAATCGAACTAGGAACGCCGTGAAGTTTCACGATTTCCTTGATATATAACTTAGCCAAAATAGAAGCAGTCCTATTAGATTTAATAGGAATAAAATGAGCTGATTTGGTGAGGCGATCAACAATAACCCAAATGCTAGAATGGCCCGATCTCGTACGAGGTAGGCCATCAATGAAATCCATCGAAATCTGATCCCATTTCCACAATGGAATCTCTAGGGGCTGAAGGAGACCAGAAGGGCACTGATGTTTGGCTTTAATACGTTGACAAGTCATGCAATTACTCACATAACTCGCTACATCGCGCTTCATGCCTTCCCAATAATAAAGGCGATGCATATCAGCATACATCTTACTACTGCCAGGATGAATGGTATACTTAGAACGATGACAATCATCAAGAATGTCATGCCTAAGTGCAGAATCAAAAGGACCAAGAAGACGGTCCTTTTTGCGAAGACACCCATGAAAATCAATGATAAAGTCCCCCAACGCCTTATCATAGGATTCGGTCTCACAAAGCTGTATAAGATGCACAAGATCAGGATCACGCCGCTGAGCTTCGGCAATACGATCCAATAGAGAGGGTCGAGCTTCCCAACTGAATAATACTATCGGAGAATCAGAGGATGGAGCTCGATCACGAATATCACAAAAGATAGAGTCTCAAGAATATCCCATTCGCATCATAGAAACAACAGCCGAATGTTTGCGACTAAGCGCATCAGCAACATGATTACCCTTACCAGGGGTATATTGGATATCAAAGTCATAGGAGGCAAGAAACTCGAGCCAACGTTGTTGCCTCATATTGAATTCCTTCTGAGTGAACAAATACTTCAAGGATTTATGATCGGTATAGAGAATGAAGCGCTCTCCTAATAAATAGTGTCGCCAAATCTTCAAGGCAAAGACAATGGCGGCTAACTCAAGATCATGAGTGGCATAGCGAACTTCATTCGGACGCAGTTGCCTAGAAGCATAAGCAACTACCCGATCCTTCTGCATAAGCACGGCACCGAGACCACTACCACAAGCATCGGTGTAGACAACAAGATCATGATTCCCCTCAGGAACCACAAGAATAGGAGCATTAGCGAGAAGTTCCTTTAATGTCTGAAAGGAAGCTTCACACTTGTCATACCAAATATAACGAATGCCTTTCCGAGTAAGGCTGGTGAGAGGAAGCACAACACGGGAAAAATCCTTAATGAACCGACGGTAATAACCCACCAATCCAAGGAAACTACGAATCTCATGAACATTCTTAGGCCTCTTCCAATTTTGGATAGCTTCGATCTTTGAGGGATCGACAGAAATGCCGTCGGAAGATACAACATGGCCTAAGAACTTAACCTTATTCTCCCAAAAATGGCACTTTGAGAATTTGGCTTTAAGCTGATGGTGACGAAGAGTACTCAAGACAATTCTCAAGTGATTAGCATGCTCAGCTTCAGATTTAGAATAAAAAAGAATGTCGTCAACGAACACAAGGACGAACTTATCGAGATATTCCCGGAATACTCGATTCATAAGATCAACAAAGAAAGCAGGAGCGTTCGTAAAACCGAACGGCATAACGAGCCACTCGAAAGAACCATATCGAGTGCGGAAAGCTATAAGAGGTATGCTATCTTCCGCGACTCGGAGCTGATGAAAACCAGTGGCAAGGTCGAGCTGAGAGAAGACCTTAGCGCCACTCAATAGATCGAACATATCATCGATCATAGGCAATGGATACCTATTCCTGATGGTCAACTCGTTAAGCTTGCGATAGTCGATGCAGAGCCTAAGAGTTCCATCGGACTTCTTCACGAAGACAACCGCAGTACCCCGCGGTGAAAAACTGGACTGAATCAACTGTTTGGACTCAAGCTCTAAAAGCTGCTTCTTGAGTTCCTCATTTTCTTTTGCAGACATCCTCGTGTGAGGACGACCAACTGACTGCGCGCCTGGAATGAGATCAATGCGGAACTCGATCACCCGCTTGGGTGGCAAACCCGAAACCGGCTCAAAAACATCAAAGAAGTCACAAACAATAGGAATACGAGATATATCATCATCATCTCGTGAGTCAAGAGAATATAAGGCCATTTCGAAATTATCCACATTCCAAAGAACAAGTGGTAGCTGAGTAGACGGATCTGGGTGTCGAAGATATAAAATTCTTTCCGAACAAATAATCCTGGCATCGTATCTCACTAGCCAGTCCATACCCAAAATAATATCAAATCCCAAATAAGAAATAACGTGCAGATTCGCACGAAAAGAAAAGCCAAATAAAACAATCTCAACATCATCACAAAGCATGCTAAGGGTTGCGGATCCCCCAAATGGATTCACAATCCTCAACGAAGTAATCATACAAGATATCCAAAGACAAATCATCGACGAGATCTTTCTGTACGAAAGAATGCGAAGCACCCGTATTGAAAAGAACTCGAATACTATGGTCATGAAATAAAATAGAACCTTCCAAAATAGATGGAGATATACCTCTGGGCTGAGAAGAACCTCCAGAAGCTTTAGCAACATAAAGCTTGCCAGACTTGGCATTAGGAACAGTAGGGCAGGAGGAAACATGATGACCTTCCTTCTTGCAATAACGGCAGAAGAGAGGCTTAGTACAAGCTCGAATCATATGATCAGGAGAACCACAATTGAAACACTTCCGAATGGAAGGTGTTCCAGCAGATTGAGAGTTAGAACTAGATTCAATAGGCTTTTTCTTCTTGGAAGGAAGAAATCTCTGCTTATGAAATGGAAACATCTTCTTAAGATATTTCTTAAAACCAGAAACAAACTTCATATTCTTCTTATAAGAAGTGCTAATGAATTCAAGACCATACTTAGATAAGGCCTCGAATGATGCAACATACTCAGAAACGGAAGACTTCCCTTGCTTCAACTCAAGGAAGCGACGGGCTAATAAAACTTTCTCAGATTCAGGAACAAATTTAAGTTCGAATCGTTCCCAAAACTGAGTCCAAGAAAGAATAGACTCATCAAGTTCGGATATAAGAAGCTCGTACCAATCAAGGGCACGCTCTTGCAATAAGCTAGAAGTTACAAGAACTCGATCATGGTCAGAAAGATCCATGCGAGAGAAGATACGCTCACATGTGCGAATCCATGCTTGGACCTCAAGAACGGACTCGGAGCCTTTAAATGGCTTTCCACCAAGATCAGAAAAATCACTGCACAGGCGTGCAAAGGAAGACTTGCATGGAGGAGATGCTTGGAGAGGAGCTGGAGGCTAAGTGCTCCTAAATAACTCCAAGAATTGATCGGCAGACATATAAACGCCGTCCGGATGCGAGCCACTGGATTGCCCAGCATCTGTGCGTCGTCCTCGGCCTCTTCCAGCCATTAGCTGAAAGATAAGATAAGAAAAAGATTATTCACAGGGTAGATACCATTAATTCAAATATGGAATACTATGGAATAAAATGCATTCCTAGACGTATTCCCAAAATTCTATCTACCCCGAAGGCACGGAAAGAAATAAGGCACGATGATTCAAAGATTCGTAACATTCGTACAACACTTTAATGTACCGTAATATGTGTCTCTGTTCTATGTTTATCATATTTTGTTCTGAACTCAGCTCTGATACCAAGCTGTAACGCCCCACTCCGAGAACCACATTAACAAAGAGTATTACAAGGTAACACCGTCTGCTAATGCGGAGAATAGAGCTGGTTAGGAGCGACCATCTATGACATTGTCTTAATTATCCATTGAATGCGCCGACAATGCCACTTCTTACTTAAATGGATCGACATATCTAATAAATACTTAATACAAAGCCATAGGTGGCTGAGGATCTATCAGAATCAAATATAACAACTCAAATGTAATACTCATCATAGAACAGTAGATCATCACATACATTTCACATATACAGATACATTACAGATTATACAAAATGATACTCGACAAGTGGTAAAGCAAACCACAATATACAGACGAGTCAAAAGAATACATATCAGAGTTACAGACAAAAAGGACTACACAAAAAGCTATAAGAAAAAGGAGCTAGCGGAATAGTTCATGCGGAAGCAAAATAGGCTAAGTCCGAAGTACCTAACCCGAAACATCTCGGTCTGACCCGAGTATAAAATACACGGGTCAGTCTAGCTAAACAAATTAGTTAGATATACTAAATGATAATGAACATACAAAGTCATAAAGTACCACAAATATCTCCAAAAGAGATAACCAAATCATCTAACATAAGAAGAATCATAACAAGTCTCATATCATAGGCAACTCAAATAAACCAAGGATATCATATCCCAAAACAAGCCCAAAGGCAAATAACAAATACCAACAAAGGTACACAAGTTTCCACAAGGTAATCGCTATATATCGTGTGGTTCAATGAACCTATACCGAAGGGCGATACGCTAGGGAAATATAATAGTCAAAGAAACAAAAGATGCTCGAGCTCAGTACTGTATAACAAGGATCCACAAACCCGAAGGCAACAAACCCAAATATCACTCGAGCGGTGACGAATGACCAACTCCAAAAGCGATACTATAGGGCAACAAACCCGAAGGCACAAACTTGAAGGTACAAGCCCGAAGGCAACAAACCCCGAAGGCAACAAACCCCGAAGGCTCAAGCCCGAAGGCAACAAACCCCGAAGGCAACAAACCGTAGTGGTGAAGGTCCGGAGGTCCAGTACTGAACGCCACTAACTGGCGGAATGTGTCGTAACTCTCAGAAAGGAACCCAAAAAATGTTAACGTAAGTCCCATACCACACGTTCTCACTAAACGGTTTACTAACCGTTAGTCAATTTCACATTCAAAGAAGTACAAAGTTCACCTCATCTCATCGGTAAACCAGACCTAGAGGTCAAAACGGTCAAACGAATAAATTAGGAATTAACTGAAAAGATAAACGCACGTGTTCATAGCACGCGTTTTATTTAATCATTTAATTCTCCTCCCTCTTCGCTCGAAGTGAAAAATTGTGTGTGTGTTTTAAATAGAAATTATAAATTGGAGAAACGAGCTTTTAATATAATTTGAAAAGATCATTTTATATAAAAACCCCGTGTATGAAATCTAAAAAGAAGTCATCAAAGTCAAAAATGCGATAACAACAATCCGGATCAACAAAAATCGATTAGAATAGGAAATCCACACAAAACAGCCTTAATAGGCAAAAATAAACATTTCCAGACGTCTGGTTTGGAATCCAGACGTCTGGATTTGTTTTCTGAAAAATAGTTCAGAAAGCCACCCAGAAATCTGGAATTATCAAAACAGACGTCTGAGCCATGTCCAGACGTCAGGTTTTGAATCCAGACGTCTGGTTTTGTTCTTTGGAAATTATCCAGAGAACACCCACACGTCTGAAACTTCAAGTCAGACGTCTGAGACTCATCCAGACGTCTGATCTGAGATTTCAGACGTCTGGAATTAGTATCTGGTCTTTTTTATAAAGTCTGCGTGCATACATTTTTACTCCAGGTCCAAACCAGACGTCTGGACTTGATCACCAGACGTCTGGTCACCTGGTCTGGGCAACAATTTGCCTAGGCCAAAGTGGCCAAAACGTATCGGAAGCGATCGGACAAGCAACGACGACTAAGGATTTACGCCAAGCGACAACCCAGCCTTAAAGGCTCTTCGACACACTCCGAATATCAATGTCCAAATACCCATAGAAGGATTTTCATAAAATTGGACCAAAACACCAAAAATTGGAATATTCCCCAAATCAATCCAAATCAAAATCAAATGAACATGTAAGGATGTTAGGAATTCATACCTAACAATCAAAGATAGTTATAGACATAGATGTGAGATAAAAATCTCACCTTTTAACTCAAAAACAACTGATAAGAAGCTCAAATACGAGGAAAAGATCAACCACTCTTCACTTCAACTCCACAAGCTTTAATCTAATATCAAAACAAGTATTTCCTAAATTAGGGTTTAAGAATTTTCTGAAATCGAAGAGGAATTGAGATGGAGAAGGAGAAAAGAAGGCTTACCTAAGCTTCTCTTCGAATTTGGAGCAAGAATAGGAGTTTGCAATTGAATCTAGGGCTTGGAATTTCTAATTCCTTTTCTCTTCCTCCATTTTCAGTTGAGCTTGAGAAAAAGAAATAAAATGAGAATGAATAGATGAAGAGAGGGGCTGAGTTAGAGTATATGATGAGTTGGGTGAAACCCAAACCCAAAAGCCCAATAGAAAATAGCAAAATTCAACTTACTCCAAACATATCGAAGCTTATACTCAAAAAAGTCGCAAACGCCATTTTAGACTCAATGGAAGTGGTCCCGAGTCCTAATTCGACTGTTTGCAAAAACTGATATTTCGGACTTAAATCCGACTAATGACGCTATATTTAAATAAAATATTTAAAATATAAAATCGTAAAATATGCGGGTTGTTACAGCAAGGCAATCATCTAGGCCTGATCGGAAATGGTCTTATCACGCAACTTCACGACCTCCTCATATTCCGCGATTATTTAGTTACGCCCTTCAACAATCTTGTCGTGATCAGCAATGGTCTTCTTCTGGGCTTCAATAATCGTGTTGCGAGCTTCGAGCTCCTCTTTTAACTTGACTTCTACTGCATGGGCCTTCTTAATTTCATCTCTATAGATGATCTCCATTTTCTCATGGGCCTCTTTCAATTCTTTTAGCAAGCCGACACTATTTTTACTCTCTCGGAGCGCCGCGTCCCTTTCTTGTACAAGTTGTTCAATTCTAGCATCGCGTTCCGCCAAAGCCTTCTCGAAGTTATCCTTCTCAGATTCAAAGGAGAGTATCTCTTGGCAATTATTACGGTTCGTATCAGCTAGCTGCTTGCATAGTTTTTCCTATCCCTTGGCTTGCTCCAAATAACTTTGGATCACTTGAAGGTGGGGGCATATATGAATCTTTGCAGACTGGGCGAAGGTCGCGGTCAAACTTAACCCCTTTCAAAAACCACCAGGGGAGCGTTGCTTCAAGTCTAGGAGGACCAGATGGAAGAACGTAAGCTGATCTTCGGTGAGGGCGCGAAGAACCAGAGGCAAGCACCACATGGAAAAATGGAACTTGGGATGAAGATGGAGCTTGAACAGAAGAAACTGGAACTTTGAGACCGACCGAAGCTGGGGTCGGGATAAAGGTTTGTTGCTTTGAAGGGTGAGAACTACGATCGACCTTTGACTTTTTGGTCGGTTCCTCTCGCTCATCAAAGGTCATTTTCTTCTCTTAACCGCTTTTATATGTACGACTCTGTTCCCTCTCGTCCCGGCGATGAGCTTCAACCTTTGAATCCTTCTATCTTCTCCATTCCTCCTCAATCTCACGAGGCTGATGAAGGTTGGTGGATCGTTTCGACCAGCGTTGCGAATCAGTGAACTCCTCGAGATCGTCATAAAGACCACATCCTCTTATAGTACCTGACATAAAGAATAGAGAAAGAGCTTTAGTAAAAGAAAATAGGCTTGAATAATGTGTGTGTAAGTGAATGTGACCCTAATGAAACGTGTAATGTGTTCGGGGGGGCCTAAAATGACATCACAAACTAGATCGGGCAGCCATTGTGGTAGAAATCAGACTTATTTCGGGCGCAACATGGCTCGGACGAGGAGACGTCTCTTCAAATCTGAAATCTTCCCCCATAAGTTCGTCAAAATCGACGTAGACGTTGCTCGGATTCCCGAAGTCTACGCTAGCATCTTTAATCGAGGAATCCCGACTTCGCTTGACTTCTGAGGCAACATCTTTATTGTGGGTCTCTTAGGGAGGCGAGTTTGGAATAACTGGACTCATCCTCGGAGTCCCGTCACATGATTCAGAGTCTTCGTCGCTAGAACCTGCGTCAAAATCATCATCACTAGAGGAGGAATCATAGCTGCTGCTACTCTCAACTTCACCCTCCTCTTTTTCTATTGCCACTGCAACCTTGCCTTCTCGTTGTTTTAACTCTTCTTCCCCTTCCTTTGGAATCGAGGGGATTCTGGCTGGGAATCTGGCTTCGGTCGCAACATCTCTTCCCTAATGAGTCTCTTCAACCGACTCGCCAGACAAGCCTTCCTTTCCTTGAAAAACTCCCTCTTTAAAACCATGCGACGAAGAAGTGGAGCGCATTCATATTCTGGAGCAGGAAGGAGGTGGAGTTTCAACCGCAAAGACAGATCTCCTTGGATGCAACAGTCCATACCGAAGCAAGTTCTCATATGTCAGCAAGAATCTAATCGACCTTTCCTTGGCATCTATAGCCTTTAGAGTATGGAAAATTTGGTCAAGCGATAAGTCTTTATTTGGTTTTGGAATAACTACAGGAAGCATTTGACTTGTTAGAAACTCCACAGCGACATTTTGAAATTCAATGAGTAAAGAAGAGAACTTACCTCCAGTTGTCCAAAGGCGATTGGACCCTTCGGGACATCTAATGAAGAAGTAACGAGTCTTGAACGGGGACAAATTGCTTTAAAGCTGCAACACGATCTTGCGATTCCTCTAGGCCTCAGTGACGACAAGGGAGGGACACTCGTCTCTTCTCTTAAACGAGAGGAAATATCTCAACTCGACGAAACTTGGAGCATGGTTAAATGTCCGCATAAACAGAACATGCAAGCAAGTCAAGATCGCATACCCATTAGGATGGATTTGGAACGGGGCAATTCCTAGGTTAAAAAGAGTTTCTCTCAAGAAATCATTGAGGGGAGGCACTGCTCCGTTTAAGAACATATATCGATGGCAAGCAGTGCAGCCCGGAGGTGGCATATTGGCGAATTCATCCTTCTCCGGCAGGCACACGTCATCCTCCGGAATGCCATGTTGCAAGAAAATGTTATGCAAAACCTTGGCGGAGATTACGGAAGAACCTCTCTCCGACGGGTTAAGAAAAAATTTGAAATTCGGTGGAGTTCGGTCCATAACCAGACCAACTGGGACTAACTGACAGTATTCATGTCGTGAAGCGGAAGAGGAAGGGGTGACATACGATGGTTCAGCTTTTGAAAGTGCTGGGCTTCCTCCGCTGGACTTACGGCGAGAAGACAGATACTTCATTCTAAACAACAACACTTGTGTCCAAAGCGGTCAGTAATTCTATCTTTAACTAAAAACTCCCCTATAACACTTGAATTTTGAAAGGAAATCGATTCACGCCGACACGTCGGATTTCAAGTATAAACCGAGGAAACTGCAGTGTGTTATCTATGGGGGGTGAGCTCGGTGTCCTGAACACTACAAATGCTCTATCCCGTGTAGATAGCTCGCTCGTAGTGGAAAAGGAAAAGGACTTTTCATAACATTTTTCGGAATTTCTTCTGCTACACTTACCCATTATCGATCAACGATCGATAACGGATCCGTTGTCTGAAGCGGCGTGGAAAGTTCTTCCCAGTACAGGTACACCGAGTGTGCAAAAAAAAGACAAATCCGAATCCTCCGGAATGGTAAAACCAATTCGAGATGCGTCGTGCGGTATCGGCAATGTAACTTAGTACAAGTCAATTTTAGTTCTATGGACGAAGACGGCAAAACATGTCAGGCACCAAGGCAAGGCCCGAATGTCGTTCCATGAAGAACTCAAGACTTGATTTACTATCTTCCTCCATAAAATCACAATCAACTCGGACTCCTTGCTATAATCATCACCAATACACTTCGTCGTCAAATCGCTAAACGAACGTCAGAATCATCATTACCCACCTTGAATCAAGAATCGAAAGGAAAGAATGGTCGAAGTTTTCAACCCAGCGATCCAAGCACGGTGGGTCAGTGGTGATCCAAGAAAGGAGATGATAGAGTTAGGGTTTGGTCGGTGGTGATCCAGAAGGAGCTAAGGTTTAGATCAAAGCAATAGCGAGCTTTAGGTCGGTCAAAGGCGAGAGGCTCTGGTCGGCGACGATGATAGAATATGGTTTGGTCAAAGCTTAAGATGAATCGTAGGAAGTAGCTCAAATTGCAAGAGAAGGCTCGAGTCGCAAGAAGAAAGTAAGAATGAAGATGGATCGACTCGAGGCATTTAAACAGGAAATTATAAGAAAAAGCTGTCTAAGTCATTGGGTCGCTAGAAATCCATGTATTATGGATCACCAGCGATCCACCAAATAGAAGCTAAGGATCACTAGCGATCCATCAAATTGATCATAATCAATTTTGAAATTAGCCAGTATCATCCACGTGCTATCTAAAAGCATTCTGAAAGTTTTGGGGCCAAACTTAGTTTGTTATGACAAGCAACAACAATCCATGTCAAAACTTAACGGGCAACTGAATAGTCGAAGTCAAATTCACATGGTCCTAACACGATTACCTGAACCTCGCCAAGCAGAAATGGAAAGCAATTACTTCCAGAGCACACCTTGTTTTCAACGAAGGCATACTCTGGAGGGGTGTGGGGGGGCAAATGTTATCTGGGTTTTTAACCCAGCAGAATCTAAAGGAAGTCGAAACAGCCGAGTGGAGTCAGAATATCTCAAGAGCCAACCAAAAAGACTAGAGCATTTAACCAAAAGAAATAAAATGAAAGAAAAGCGAAAAATATGCAAAGGCAATGGATCGCTAGCGATCCATCAAGTTAACTCGGTTCGTGATGCTTTTTGCAGTGCATCTTCCTACAGTGATTTTCAAGCATCTGGCAAGAAGGCCTAGCCCAATAGCTCTCCAACCTCTATAAATACTCACATATCTGCAACATAAAGAGGATCCTCTGGACTGGCTGCTGAAACTCTTCAGAAACTATTCTTCACTCTTCTCCTTCCTCCTCACAACAGTCATCCAAGGGGTTCACTGTGATTTTCCAGTAAACTCCAGCATTGGGGACTTAGTCCAACTCGGGATATTCAACAACTTTGTAATCCAATTCACCTTGTAACAACATTCAGTCAATAATAAAAGTTATAAAGTGGACGTAGGCTTCATTAACAGTCGAACCACTATAAAAATCTTCTTGTCTTCTTATTATTTTTGCTTTTTCTGCCTTTATTCTCTGTATTATTACTCTATAAGAACAGAGCTGGTGCTTTCATGCTCAATCCAGGGTGTTGATCCATTTTTTGGGTTAACACTAAATAATTTATATCTAATCGTAAACTATGCTATATATATATAATATTTTTAGTCGTTAAGTGGTTATACATGTATACTAGTTTCTATCTAGAACATTTATTTCCACATTTTTAATTTATCAGAGCTATCCTTCTAAAAAGAATTACCATTAAATTTTGCATAAATGAGATTTTTGCTTTGTTTGAGATTACAAGGTATTATTTCTTCCTTTTATTGAAATAGACGGTGTAAACTACGAAAAGAACATCCATATCTTACATATTTTTTTCCATTTTTGGTGCAACCCTAGTTACTTCAAACAACGCGTTTTTACACAAATTTTGGAATTGGATAATCTATGGAAAGTACACGGAAACCGCTCCAAATAAATCAAAACATAAAAATTTACATTCCAAGTCAAACTAAGGTAACCTAACTTACAATCCAATTATAAATCTATAATATCTTCATAATTTACTAATATTCTACAATTGTATATTTGGGATCGATTTCAAATTTCCAAATCAGATTGTACATATTATTCTTATTTTATTCATATCTTAAAACCTTTACACCACCTTACCTAGGTAGTGATCCCTATTTGCTCCATAAAAAAAATTTGGCTCGGTTCTCATTGTTCTTTCAAACTAAAAGTCAACAATTATAAATTACCTTTTCTGAAATCTTTATCTTTAAAAATATAAACTTGGAAACCCTTTTTGTCAGTTTAAAAAATTGCTTAGTTCCCAAAAAGAGTAAAATAATTTTCCTTCTCAAATACTAATTTTCATCAAAGATTTATTCTTTCAAAAGTTGTACTTTTCATTCATAAAATTCAAAAATTGCTTGGTTTTCAAAAAGGAACAATGAAAAGTTTCCCTTTTTAATTACTTCCCATAACAAAGGCTTTCTTCTTTTGAAAGTAGGATTTTTAACCCTAAACATTCTTAAACTCAATCATTATATTGGGTGATCATTCATTTCAAAAAAAACTCAAAAAAGATATTGTATAACTTGAAATAATGAAAAGTGGAGTAGACAATGATAACTTCAATCTTATTATTTTCCTCTTATATTATTTCTAACTAGATCACTAATCATTCTTTATATAAATTCCTAATGTTATCACTATCTATCTCAACTGTCATTTTCAGCATTTCCTTATACGGGAATGTTCCTCCTATCTACCTTCAACTCTTTCTATCCTATTTTAATCAAGCGTCGTTTCCATTTATATACCCCTTTTAAAAGAATTTTAAAGAAAAGAACTAATTTTATAAAGTAGGAAAAATTATCAAGTTTAACCTACATTCTACTTTACATTTATTTCAAAAACAAAAATCCCTTTATCAAAAAATAATTTTGACCAAAATAATTTTGGCTCAATAAATTTTAAACTAAGAATTTTAAGAATGCAAAATTCTTTTAGTTAGAACTTTTTATCCCAACTAATTTATGAATTATGAATTTTCAAAATTTCTTGCTCTTTCAAAATACCAACTTCTAAATTTATGAAGTGAAAAAAATCATTGGATCCATCATATGCCCTATTTATTCCAAAATTGAAGAATCCCGAAATTGAAAACTATTTAACTCAACTAATTTTTAAACTAAAAATTTCACAAATGAAAATCCATATTCTATTACTCTTTAAAATAACATATTTTCACAAAACAATTAATTGCATATTTCCAAACTCGACTAAAATCACTAATAAAAGAATTTCAATTTATGATACATAAGATCTTCATTTAATAGTCCTTTGAAAAGCCCATTCAGAACATTTCAAGGAATTTTCAAAAATCTTTTTACTAAATTCTTTCTCAAGGGGGTTGGATTTAGAAATTAAATTTAATTGTTTCTTCTATTGAACTTTTCTACTCGACCTTTAAAGAAGTCCAGTTATCTTCTTGTGGTGATTAGTGTACACCTTCTTTACATCTTACTACTAGATGTTTACAAGTATTTTGCCTTATAATATTTAATTACTACGTAACATGTTATTCATTATTTCTATAAATGCCAATTGTCCATAATAATTGTTATATTCTAATGGACAATTCTTAAAGACATATATTTATTCATTCTAATTTTACCTATTATGCCTCTCTTATCTCTCCACAATTTCTACAATAATCTCTTTAAATAGTCCAGTGATATCCTCATTAAATTCTTGTAACCACCTATGTATTCTACATTTATTGCCTTATTTATCCTTAGAGTTACAATTTTTTCCATTTACATTTTCTATCCCAGTTATTTATTAGGCGGTTTATGTTAATGTTCTAATTACATCTAATGTGAACATCGATGTGTATTATGCTTATAGAGTTCACAATTATAAGGAAATCTAGGTCAACAAAGGAATCAAATACCATTCAGCTTCTAGGGGTGCTTCCACATGCTGTGCTCATGCTCTTTTTAGTCCACTCCTTACGATGAGGCCTCCGTCCATGGATAATCGGGGCAGGAGCATAAATTTAACTCTATTTATTTTTCCCATTCATAGTCGCTTCGCCCATCCTTTCGGAATACAGTCGCAACTACCCTTATAGTTGGAATTTATAGAGTTAGGCATATCTTCAAGATAAGTGAGTGTATGTGTACGTATATAGCAGGGTTTTTGAAAAATACTTTTTCAAAAATAACAAACACGTCACTCATTCTTATACCTTTTCCCCGTTGATTGGGTAACCTAGGCTCCGATACCAAATGAAACAACCTGCCCTGAAATTAGCCTAAATTCTAACTCAAAAAAAGCCCATTGAAACTTAGAACCATCTCAAAGCAGGCTGTTGGTTGGTAAAATGAACAATACAGAGCTATTTATCTACACATTCAGAATTTTACAGTAGAAGGGTAAAATATAATTATAACAACAGTACCCATTGTATTCAAATTTCAAAATGTCATTCAGAACCATAACAAAATATCCCTAATAAAACCCAACAATAGTCGTAACATATATGTGATACAATATTCTAAAATTACTACATTGTTTTCATTTCATAGGTACATCAAAACTATAGAAAATAACAAGTAAATAAAAAGACTACTTCCACAAGTCTCACCATCATCTCCGCCTACAGCATCGCCTTTCCTAACCTGTGTTGTAATAAGAGGGGAGTCAGAACAACATATGTTTGGTGAATAAAAATCTCGAGCCTTACTATATTAGTACTTGGGCAATATAATTCAAATAGTAATATATCTTACGTTTTCTACCTACATTATAAGTCTTTTCAAATATAAGCCCAAAGGCTTTTCTCAAACATAGATAAAAAGGCTTTCTAAATATAAGCTCATAGCCAACTTCCTATCAACCCAATAACTCATATCTACTGTCTAGAATATCCTATTAATGTAAAGATAGTACTCAAGTCACTTAATACCTTAAAGGAACTAGGAAGACTCTGACCATTTAATACCTTATTTAAGACTGGTCCACGTCATTTACTACCTATAATCTTAAGGCATAACTATCTAGTTGATATTGCATATAATCTCTTCAGCTACTTAATACTTCTTATTGAAGCCGGCCCTTTCTTAAGATATCCTCTATCACGCCTAACCCATAATCTCATCCATTTACTAATTCCTACTTAGAGAAGAGGCATGCCCTCATACAACCACTTATTACCTTCAACCTCTGAAGCGGGTCTTTGTATTATAACCCGTACCCCACGGTGATGTCTCACATTAGCCCGAATATTCGTACGTAGTAGCCAGATTAGGTGGGTAGATTTACCCTACATAATTTGGAACTAATATCACGTCATCGTAGTTACTTATTATAGGTGACATCTCACATCAGCCCTAAAGTCACACTACTGGTAGCCAGATTAGCTGGGTAGACTTCTAGGTGCTTTTGACTGACCTCGCATCTCTATATATAACTTAATCATGATCTTTATCACTCTCTACATATATTATCACACAGCTCACTGTTCTATAATCAAAGCCCTATAAGAGATCTTTCTTATTTCTTCTTTAACATTAATTACCTTCCCAAAGGGGATTTTAATAAAATTAATAACCTATTTAACTACACAATTATACGTTAATTACGCTAACACACACATATATATGTGCGCCAATTAATTTTTAAGCATATGGAATTTATGCTCTAAACTAGCATTTAAATGTCAACTCTTTCAACAATTATACAAGTCTTATCCTATATTATCAACAATACCAAAATTCCAATATTCATGTCCAACATTCCAATTAATAGACTTGCATACAATAAAAATTTAAAATCAACTTATTACATCAAAATAATGGAATATATTGATACTAAAAACTTACAATTCCAATTTTTACGCTTCATTCAACTCTTCTTTCACATAAAAATAAACAATGGAATTTCTATTTAATTCATGGGAATAAACAGTGCAAACTACGAATAAAATTCGTACTTTACACACTATTCCTTAATCAAAATCCTTTAACCAATTTCAAAGAAAAGAAAGTAAAATTATCAAAACAAAAAATTCACACTATATCCATTATTTTGGCATAAACATTTGAAATTCCAACATAGAATTAGCATTTCGCATTGAAGAAGTTTTAGGTGTTCATAATGTGATTTTTTGCAAACCAAAATTCTCTAAGGCGTATTCAAACCCAAACTATACTAATCAACAACTAAAATAGAAAACCTAAGATTTGCATTCACATTATAACCTCAGCTTTGCCTCCTTTGGATTTGACATGCCTTTGATAATCTTTCTCATATCTCTTCTTTTATATATCTAAAGAACAAGGGATTTGTATATACGTTAGATTTAGAAAATTATAGGTTTGGAGGAGAATAGGTTGAAAAAGTAAATAATAAACAAAAATAGATGTATATGATTCCTTACTTGAAACCCTAATGGAGTTTTTTGAATCTATGAAGAGATGAACTAATAGAGTTTCGCTAATGTCCCAAAATATTTATGAATAAAAGTTAGGGGTCTAGGGTCTTATTTATAGTGGTTGGAACGTACTGGAACCGTTGGATGAAGGGTTGGAAATTATAAAATCCGGTTCGTTCAAATTCACAAACCCTACTCTTTACTTCATAGTCAACGATCGATCGCCCTACCATACCGGTCCACCGCTAGCAGTTGACTGGTCCTGGGGAGCGGTTGATTGTGATGTTTGTTTTATGAAGATTTTTATGCTATTGTTTTTTATTATTATATACTTTAATTATACTTTAACGTTAATGTTGATTTTAGCATTTACTTAATCCCCAAGTCTAATTACTGTTAATTTTTGAATTTTAAATTTTAAATTTAATTATTCATTTGAATTTGATTTCTATTTAAATTATTTTAACCCGAAAACTTCAAACATCCATAACTTTTCCGTCTAAGCTCCGTATTTAACATATTATATATGGAAATTGATCAGAATTTCGCCATGAATTCAATGACATAACTTTCATTATCAAATTACAACTATTGAAAAATTTCAATTTTTACCCCAATCTTATTTAATTTAATTTGCCCAATTTATTTATGGATCTGATTTTACAGGGTGATAAAAGGTGACTCATTTTGGAACAAATTTTTTGTTCATCGGTATAATAAAATAGGTATCCATGTATAAGCTATAAAATTATGCAAAACCAATCTAGCATTGGGTTCATCGTGGCTTATGTTCTTTAATGTAGGCAACATAAATCTATCTCTTTAATGATGTAAGATATGGTTTCTTCCTTGTCCATGTCTACCATGGAGCCGCAAGTCTATATTTGATGACACTATATCCTATATATCTACTGCAACCATTGGCGCATATGGTTCCAATTTTGTTGTGGAGCACGAGTATGACTGACCTGAGAGAATCAAAGTCTCTTTTAGGTATTCCTCGGATCGTATCCAAGATACTTACCTCTTTGATCTGATCTAAATGTTTTACTCTTTTGCATGTTATGTTTTCTACTTTCATCTTATATTTTCTGAATTTATCATAGAAACTAATTTATGTTTCATAAGGTACAACTATCCATATCTAAGGATCATCGGTAAATGCAACGAAGTAATTTGATCCTCCTTCGGTGCTTATAGACATTCGACTACGTACATCTATATGTATATGTAAATTTAAAACAATTTTAATTTTTTTTACAATTTTTATAAAATTTTAATTTTTTTTTAAATTTAACAATTTGAAAATTAATTTGTAATATTCAAATATGCATATTTGGATCAACCCAAGGCACAAAACAATTTTGGGCTTTCCACTAAGGGAATTCCCTTGAAATAGACCATTTCTATAAGCAAGGTAACGACCAGGAGATGGGAGGTAAGCTACTCATAAGAATGTTCTTTAATTGGAGTCATTATTGCCTTAGCTAAACACAATTTCCTTGGACACCCATCTAATTGGATATTTCAAATGAATGCCCCACTTGTTGGTTAATTATTCATCTTAACAAAATACAAGTTCTGAAACCATTATAAGATCAACTGCATTGGTAGCGTGGTAAAATGGGAAAATTTCAAAAAAAATCCTTTTATTAATTTTACACTGTAGAATATAACAGTTTATGATTTTTGTTTGATGACAATAAACACACACACACACACACACACACACATATATATATATATATATTTAAATGAGTTTGACACGATACTATTGTATAATCACAGAATGAAATAAACAAATATAATTTTATTTTCAACAAATGTTTTATTTCAATACAATTTCAATAGTACGCAAGATTACAACGAAAGCTTCCACAACAATTGCAACAACATTATTTTTGAAGCTGTAATGCTAAACTAATTTAGTTAAAACAGAAGAGTTTGAATTCGATTTTTGACAATTATTATTTTTGGAATCAAATTATTATTCAATTAGTCTATTTAATAAAGGATTTTGTTATAATAAAATTGAATTGGTTAATAAATTCCTTTTTGGATAATATGTTAAAATCAAATGAAACGTTCTAATAAATATAAAATATTTTAAAGTGCCAATAATTTAATATACTTGAAATGGATGAAAAAAATATTTCTTTGGTATTCAGTAAAATCAATAAATCGACGAAGATGAACAATTTTGTTTATATCAATTCAATGGATAATTAAATACAATGAAATAACTAAATTGAATAGAATTGTGTATATCAAATATTATTGCATCGAATGAAGTGTAAATCAGTTTAAATTAAACGGATATATAATTATACACAATTTAAAAGAGTTCCTTGAAAAAGAAAACAATAATAATAGTAAAACAAAGGGAAAATAGAAAAGAAAGAAATTTGAATTAAGACCCAAATCAACCAGCCCACAACCCTATACCCAAACCAACTAGCTTATTATCCTTTATTCCAAAGAACACAAACCCATGCCTATTATTATTCCATCTCATGGCTTGTTAAATTTCATTTTTTCCTAGACTTCAATTCTCAAATCGAATTAGGAAAAAAAATCAAAATCGAAATCAAAGTTGGAATCGTCGACTACATGGGGGAAGACCGCGACTTGGGCTCTTGATGGAGGTCGCAACAACATTCGTTGGTGGCGTTAGGTGCGAGGGTGGAGGTCAATTTCATGCATGCAAACGAGTGTCGATGGTGGCGAGCAATCTGGGAGGCAAAAGGATTGGAGGGGCGACTTTGTGAGTCGCGATCTAGGCGATGAAGGCTATGACTAAAGCGACTTCTAGTGGTTGCGGCTGGAGCTTCGTGGTTGGGGCAGGTTTTAACAGCGAGCTTCGAGGATACTTTTCATGATGAAATGACGTGGTGGCTGCACCTAGGGCCGAGGTCGATTTCTGTTAATGGTGCAATCTCGACAGCGTCGTCAAGATCATAATGGGTAGAAACAGATGATTAGGTGAGTTATTTTTAACTCACACTTCTATATCTACATAAATGAATATCTGTCGTGATATGGTAGCTTGGGTGCTAATTATTGAATTTTAATTATTGAATTAGTTAAAGTATAAATGCATAAGATAAATTATTCTATATTTTGCACATATTTGGATAAACTTGATTGGTTTGGGATGTTAATTCTTGAATGGCTTGATAGGGTAAATCTATAAATGTAACTCCGTTCGTTTGTGAATATTTTTTTTTATAGTATGTCGATATTTGTATATTGCCATGTGATCGAAGTTTTCGGAAAGCAATTCAGATCTCTAAGAAATTTTATATTATGGAATGATATTTTATAGAGCGATATTGGCTCTAAAAGATGCAGTTTTGATGGATTTATTGTTTGAATTGTTTAACTGTTTTTAAAAGATTCTTAAAATGAGATTTTATCTATTTCGATACTTATTGGAATTTAGTTTATAGAATATATAGTTAAATCATATTATAATCTTAGTTATTTCGTATTTTAAAATTTATATTCAAAGCTTTTAAAAATGGGTAATATTCAATTACAAAACCTTTTTGAATTTACTATTTTGAGTATAAAATTTTGGAAATGTTCTAGAGGCAAAAGATAAAATATGATATTATTTTATAAAAGCGATTAGGAAAGTAATAATTTTAATTTCATGTGATTTTGTTATAAAAGAGGTTAAAATGATTTTGAAAGAGTTCAAAAGCTTTCGTAAATAAGCAACTGTTCTTTAAAATGAGTTATGGATTTAAAAGTGATTTTGGAAACTTATATCTTTGTACGTACACAATTAATATAAAAATCTTTTATTTATTTATTTATTATGGATTTGAGATTTTAATAAGATTTTGTGTTTCTCTATGAAATAAAGAATTTTAATAAACAATTGAATTGTCGGATTGGCATGGGACATTTCATACAATTCTTTCGCTTATTATTATAATTTATTAAATCGAGTTTGAGTGGAATTTACTAGCTTTTAGTAAATACTTGAAATGACTTATTTTGTATATTATTTAGTAGTTATTCTATATCTGATACGATATCATGGATGTGATGTAAATATTTAGGTGGGTCTAGTACTGATATTGTGTAGACTCACATTTTATTATGTATATGATGTATATTATTTCGCTTTGATCTGTGGCTCCGATTCTGATTCATTTATATTATATATTGTTTTGAATAATTTCAAATCTATGTGTCTATTACTTTGTATTGACATAATACATGTTAAAATTTTCAATTTAGATCCTCAAAAAGGTAATAAAGATGTGTTAGTGTTAGTCCAAAGATATAGTCACATTAGGTCTCCCCTAAACTAGCTATATTCTCCATGTTATTAGACGACATTACTTGTAATATTCTTTAATAATATGGGTACAGCGGGGGGTTGTTACAATAATGTAATATTCATATACAACATAATTTACACTTTTATATACAACATTACGGTTTTTACTTTCAAATACAATCACTCACTCACTCGAATTCAATCTTTTCTATCAACTTGCTCCAACCGTATGTTCTCCAATCATCTACTTTGCCTTTCAGATAACAACATGGTAAAAAAGCAAAAAAAATAAATTCAAACTGCAAAAATATAAATAGTTTTTAAACTCAACATTGCATCAGTCTATTGGTTTTGTTTTTTTTCATATTTTGAAAAAGTCTCCAAAATATCAATAATGTACATGAGCAACCTACAACATGTACATCGTATCCTTGTACATGTCGTAAGGCTGAGCACTTACACAAAACACATTGGCACCAAATTCAATTTCAGGGACAAAAGCAAGGTCAAGCCCAAAGGCCCAACCCAAGCAGTGCAAGGTCAAGCTAAATAGCTCAACATAAGTAAAAGTAAAACAAAATAGCAAACAAGATGGTGTACAAATATGGAGGTACATAATCAAGTGCACATATAGACATAAATACACAAGTTCAAAACCAGCAAAAAGATGCACATGACAAAATAAAAAAAGCAGAAATGCAAAGCACAATACAGCAACAAACCAGGTGCGCCAGGGGTGCAACCAGACAGGTAAAAAATGCAAGTGTACAAAGCACACAAGGTGCACCAAAAAGAAGGCAAGCATGATTGTTTTAGCAAAAGCAACAAGCATATATAGGAACTACAACAAAATTTACATGAAGTTTAATAAGTATGCGACATAGGCTTGTACAATAGCCAAATAATGCACATAAAAACACATACAAAGACTTAAGTCATCATCTCAGTGGCAAAGCAAGGCAGCAACAACCATCTTCACAAAAGTGAAGCAACAAGGCTACACCGTTGGTTTCATTATAATGCAGTATAACATTAACCATAATAGAAACTCAAGGAAATGTCTTTGGAATAACCAATCAGGTTAAGCAACATCGTTTTCAAACTGAGCATCATCTCACTATCCGAATAATATCACAAAGTGAAAAACAGTGATTTATTTTACCAACCTTCAAAACTTCAGCAATCTCACAAACTACAAAATAAGCACAATACCATCTTACTCAAGTGATCAAGTCAACAATAAACTCACAAGGCAGATTTCATATGCACAGCAACAGATTCAAGGCAAATAGCAAGTACACGGCGAAAGTGTATGCAAGAACACAGTGAATAGTTACATAAGTACATAGTGAAATAGCAAGTGCACAGGCAAGGATAACGGTAGAAGCAACAGAGGCCATAAAATAGAATATTCGAAATATATCACAGTAATAATCAATTCAAGAAATTCAGGCCAGAACCATACGATTGTAAATAGTCACAAAATAGCAAAAGGAAAAGATATATAGTCTGTTGAAATATTCAACTAGAATTTCGAAATATATGAGAGATCAAAATACCATTAACTAGAAAATTGACAGCCAAACATATCAAGTGGAAACATTCCAATCGAAAAATCAAAGCCAGAAATATTTGAAATATATGGAATCGCTCCATTATTAAAACCTAATCATCATGGAAAAATTGGTCGTCAAGTTCAAAGTAGCATAAAAACCCAAATCGAAAAAATCATGCTAACTCATTCCAAATTGAAACTTTGAAGAACCCGGCCAAAGGGAGTGATCGAATTCATATGACAAGGCACTCAATTAATCGAGACAAGAAGGCGTGAATTCATCAATTAAATTTTCGGTCGCCATCTTTAGGAGCTGAAGATAAAACCCTAATTCGAGAATGAAGAGAAAAAGAGGATCGACATTGAAATAAAAAGGGATATGGGCTAAAATATTATACTTGTCATTTATGAAATTTGGGCCATTTTTTCTTTTGTGCTAAATTGTCAAAAATTATTGTAGAGTTTTTATTTTGTTTTCTTTATTGTAATTTGTATTTAAATTCTATAAAAATCTAGTTTTAACTAGGATCAAACTACGGGGCGTAGTTCAAGAAATTCTCAACTTGATAATAATAGAGTTGAGGCAGGGTTTAGACCATACATTTGGAACAATCAGTTAGCGATAGTTGCAAGTTTACAGGGTCTGTAAGTGGTCGATTATTTAACCTTAGTAGAAAACTTAGGGGTAGCAAAAGGCACGTATTGCCGAAGCTGGGTAAATATTTATGCTATTTTTATTTCCGCATTTACTTTGTTGTTATCTATGCCGCAATTTTTTATTATTTTGTGAATTTATTATAAACCCAATTCAATCCCCTCTATGGTTAATTCAATCCTAAAACTGGTATCATAGCTGGGTAGTCAAATTCACTTTTTTTAACAATGGCTAGTTTTAATAATGATTTTTCTGAAGGAAATTCTATTACTAGGCCTTTCATGTTTAATGATACTGATTATTCGTATTGGAAAAGTAGGATGAAAATTATTTTAGATACTATAGATGCATGTGATATAGTTGAAACTGGTTATAGTCTGCCTACGGTAAATACAGACGGTCATGAAGTTCCTAAGCCTAAATATAAGTGGGATGCAAAAGAAACGACCCTCCTATTTCTACTCAAATTTCATAAGGAATTTTTTTTTTTTAAGGTAAAGAGGATATATAAATATATAGATATATCATCCATTGCAAATATAATTCTCAGGGTCAATATCTTTCTCCAATAAACCAAAATATATCCAGGATCACAATAATCAACCAATATAAATATATCAGTACATTCACAAAGGTAAGCACATACATGTGAGGATGTATATGCCTCTCTTGTTTGAATCAGAGTTCTGGAAAACAAGAGGATGTTGGATTGCTAATTTATTTTTATTTTATTTTTTGACCAAACAATCCACTGGAAACATACACATTAGTCTGTTTATACTAACTAAGAAGTGATCAAGTAATAATCAGTAGTAAACAAGCTTTTAATATAGATGTTTGTGTTAAGCTCTGAATAGTGACAAAATCAAGCTAAAAAGAAGTGGATCCTAAGTGAACACAAGCAACATCTAGGCGTAATGGAAACGCGCCTAACTTATACACAAGAGATCACGAGTTCGAGTACTATGCTGGTTGGTTCAAACACAATTTTTGTTTTTTTTTCATTTTTCTTCTGTGCAGTTTGGAATCTGTTATCTACCTATCTGCACATATATATATTTTATTTTTGCCTAACTTCCATCATACAAAACAATAATTCTTGCTTAATCATTTTTGAAACCCATCCCTATAACCTGGAAGGCTTCAGGATTGATATGAATTAAGAGTATGGTTCTTGGGTTTTGAGGATGATAAAAATGTTTATCATTATTCATGTTTGTATTTCTTCTTATAAGATCTGTCTGGCATTTTAAAATGCATTTGGTTAAAATCTGAGTGAAATTCAGATTCCTTTTACAAGTGCAAAGGAAAAGGTGTGTTGATATTTGCACAAAACATGTTTATGTGCATATATAACTGCAACTATTTGAATCTGGCCTACAATTCCCTTATTACAAATCCTTTCTTCTTCTTTTTTTAAAAATATAGGACATGAGACATTTGTATGAAACCAGTTTAACTAAGGGAACTTTGCAGCCATATAAAACATTCAACCTATGCCTATTTCTTTTGTATACATATGCCATAGTAGAAGATAAAACCCTTTAAATTTTCTGAGAATCAACTATCCAGATTTTCCAAAACTTAAATCCTTTCCAAAGATTCATGATTTACTAATGCATTTAAAAAAAAAGGTAATCATTCAATTTTAACATGGTGTTCTTGCTAAATCCACTTACAAGATTTCGATTAACTTTTAAACATATCAGAAATTTAACTAGGTTCATAGATTCCAGATACAAGTCAAATTCTTAACAAAATACTTAACAAAATATCCCTCCAATATTCAACACTTAGTACAGTAGCAATTTAAGTTATCAATACATGCAGATTTCAACATTTAGGCTCTTATCTAACTAAGTTTAGCATGCTATATCTTCTTCTCAAGGCCTTGCTCCTACTTCTATTTAGTTGCTGCAATCCCTGAAAAAGCATTTGAAACTGCCTCATTTTAAATGAGACACCCCAGATGCCATTAGCACACTAGGGTCAGACACATGTCTGGTATGAGAAAATTCACAAAAGCAATTTGATAATTAGGTTAAAATCAAGTTAAGTACAAATACATAAGGTTCTGTCCTTTGGAATCAGGTAAATACTTGTGTGCATGCTCTGTGTCATTGTGCAGGTGCACACTTTAACTTTCTTTCCAGAGACTACACATATGAATATGACATATACATTCAAGCACACAACTCAATCATAGACAAACAATCATTCATACCAAACAGGAAAATAACTAATATGAGTTAAATCATTTATTCAATTCTCATATTTCAAATCTGGGAAAAACTCTAGTTTTCTCATCTGCTCAAGTATTATTTCCTTGGTATATTTATCTATCCTTGGTCTCATCTGCAATATTTATGAATCAATGGACACACTGTAATGGACTAATTCACTCCATTACACAAAGATCTCAGGACTTAAACAAGCCATGTGTCAACTTATGTTACTCAAGCACACAAGTCATTCCTGCAGTGTTCTTGACCCACATTTCCTAATCAGATTTTAGTTAATAATAACCCCTTTTGATTATTCATGACAAAACCATTCAGTGATCCAATAACTGAAAACATCTATATCATGGTATCTCATATTATTCATGACCATACAGAAACAACAAGCAAACAACCATTGGTGACTACAAAATAAGGTTCTGTATATATTTATATAGATATTCATCCTGGTATATTTTTCTTTAAAGGAGTTTAGGCAGCTAACATTGGTTTATGGCTTCTGGGGGAGTTTTTCTTTTTGCAACCATTTGTGCTTGAGTTAAACTCAGAATAATCTGGTTTCACTGAATCACAAAATTTTGTTTGCTATGCATTTTATTGAATCAGGAGCATCAGCACATAGGCAACCCTATTGCACCCCTAATTCCTTTCTATTTCAAGCCTCAGCACTTATACATGAGGATATTGCAGCTCAACATTATTTACATCTTTCTGGGTTGAGCCAAAACCAATACTACTTGCCTATTCTCAACATTTTATTTTCTGGGTATTTGTTTATATCCCTAAACATTAACATATCAGAGATCTGAGTGTATAAGCAAGATATGTATACCAACAACACATGAAACTTTGTTATAATAAAACAAGTAATCAACCAAAGAAAATCAAAACATTTTCAGATTTAAATTCATAGATAAATATTCATATGTGAAAATACTCTTTTAAGAAAATACTTTTAACTGGCTGCCTACATTAGGACTTATTGCCTTAAATTTTTGAGTGAGTTTTCTCACCTAGCTCTCTCCTTTGTTTCCTTAATTAACTGATGAACTCCTGCTCTTATCCTCAAGCTCTCTTTCTTCCCTTGTCTTATGATTTCTGTGGTATTGTTTTTTTTTTTTTCAAAATTCTTTTCTGAGGAGAAGAGGAGGCTGCTGCATATACATGTATATATATACAGGGTCTCTCTTAGGGTTTTGGGTATTGGCTAAGTCCATTTTTGCCCACCAGAAAAATCATGTTATCTGCATTTTAAACCCAAAGTTTTACCCCTTCCCGGCTTAATTTGGGTGAAGAGAAAAGTGGTTACACATTTTTTTTTCAGAAATTTGCTTTTCAGAAAATACTTTTCCCCCTTGTCTACAATCATGCTAAAAATGTGACTTGGTTTTGTTATTTATTAAATACTCTTTTCTATTTTTAGCTTTCATGCAAATGGTATGTACTTCCTTCATTTATTTATAAGAGAATTATTCCTTTTTATATCTCCATTCTTTTCATTTCTGCTTATATTAAAATGTGTCTGTATATTTTATTTCACTAGTTTAAACTCTAGTATTTTATTAACACATATATATTTGTATATAAGTCTTTCTGAAATAATTAGTATACCCTCCTATATATCCCTACATCATTCTATACTGACACACACACATATGCACATGTACACTCTAATTATTCAGTAGCACTCATATATACATTTACTTATGCATACTACTTTTAAGAATTTAATCTACATATATATATATATATATATATATATATATTTCCATACACATCAATATGTATGTATTCTTGGAGTTCAGGGTTTTAGCTTATATTCATGTGCATTTCCTGTGCACTCATGTACACACACTGATACACTATCAAGCTATATCAATTCCTCCTTTAAAATTTATTTAAAAATTATTTTAAATTCATTTATATTTTTCAGGATAAATTCCTAAAATCTTGGGTCATTACATACACCCCTCCTTTTAGAAATTGTGTCCCACAATTTTCCTAAGCTTAAAATAAATTTTAAACTTAATTCAGAGAACAAGTATATTCTCTACTAAATAGATTCTTAGTTCTATACTAACTAAAAATATATTCATCCAAAATAAAGAAAACAATCAAAAATCAGAATTACCTTAATCTGAAAATAGCTTAGGATAATTCATCCTAACTTTGTCTTCTAATTCCCATGTGCAATCACTAGGATCTAGACTCCACTGTACCTTCACAAGTTTCAGAGACTTATTCCTCAACTTCTTCACATCTTTTGCCAAAATTCCCACTGGATCCTTTTCATAAATCAAATTAGGATTTATCTGCACTTGGGTTGGGGTTTCAAGAATTTCTGCCTTGTCATGGACCCACCTTCTCAATTGTGATACATGAAAAACATCATGTATGCCTTGCATGTTTTCTGGTAATTCCAACTTATATGCCAAGGGACCAATTCTTTCCAGAATTTTGTATGGTCCAATATATCTTGGGGTTAATTTGCCTTGTTTTCCAAACCTCAACACATTTTTCATGGGTGAGATTTTGATGAAAACAAAATTTCCCACTTCATATTCTACCTGCCTCCTTCTCATGTCTGCAAATTTCTTTTGCCTATCTTGAGCTGTTGTCATTCTTCTTCTTATCAACTCAATTTTCTCCTTGGTTTCTTGTATGTACTCAGGTCCTAAAATAGACCTTTCTCCTGCTTCTACCCAGCAAACAGGTGACAAGCAGGGTTTACCATATAAGGCTTCAAATGGAGCCATTCCTATGGTGCTTTGGTAGCTGTTGTTGTATGTAAACTCAACTAGATGAAGATAATCTTCCCAGTTGCCCCCAAAATCCAGTATACATGCCCTCAACATGTCCTCCAAAACTTTGTTTACCACCTCAGTCTGCCCATCTGATTGAGGATGGTAGGCAGTTCTTAAACATAGTTCACTCCCCATTGCTTCTTGAAAGCTTCTCCAGAATTTTGAAGTGAAGATGGTATCCCTATCACTCACAATGGTTTTGGGAATGCCATGTAACCTTACCACTTCTTTCATAAAAATTTGAGCTAGTTTTGGTGCAGTTCTTTCTGACTTGACTGGGATGAAGTGTGCTACCTTGGTTAGCCTATCAACTATCACCCATATGCTTGTATTACCTCTCTTAGATCTAGGCAGTCCATCTACGAAGTCCATAGATATGTCTTCCCACTTCCACTGTGGTACACTAAGAGGTTGCATCAACCCTGATGGTCTTTGAGTTTCAGCCTTGACTTGTTGGCAAGTCATACATTTGGCAATGTACTTGGCTATATCAGATTTCATCCCCTTCAACCAGAAGTCTCTTTTCAAATTTTGATACATTTTTGTGTTACCTGGGTGTATGGAGTATTTACTCCTGTGATATTCATTCAATATCTCCCTCTTCAATTCTATGTCCTCTGGTACACACATCCTATTCTGGTATCTCACATAACCATCTTTATCAATGTGGTGTTTCATTACTTCCTCCCCTCTTGAGAGGAGCATTCTCTTCTCTAATAAGTGAGCATCTTGTTCTTGCATTTTTCCTACCTTCAGAATTAAATCTGGTTGAAGTGTCATTAAGCTTAACTTCCCTTTATCTTCTTGTGCACCATGCATCTGCACACAACCATTCTCCTCAATCTCTAACTCAGTTAGCAAAGACAAATCTTTAAATTCTGCTATCATCATCATAGCCAATTTAGCATGCTGTCTACTTAGAGCATCTGCAACTTTGTTTGCTTTGCCTGGTGTATAGAGTATGTCAAAATCATAGGCAGCTAAGAACTCCACCCATCTATGTTGCCTCATGTTCAAATCTTTTTGTGAAAACAAATATTTTAGAGACTTGTGGTCAGTGTAGAGTTCAAACTTTGTGCCTAATAAATAATGTCTCCAAAGTTTTAAAGCATATATCACAGCTGCTAATTCGAGATCATGTGTGGCATACCTTACTTCATGGGGTTTAAGTTGTCTGGATGCATATGCAATGACTTGGCCTTGTTGCATCAACACTGCACCCAAGCCAAATCCACTAGCATCAGTATATACCACTAATTCTTCATTTCCATGTGGTACCTTTAGAATTGGAGCATTCACCAATGCCTCCTTCAATTGTTCAAAAGACTTTTCACATTTTTCTGACCAAACAAAAGCTTGGTTCTTCCTGGTTAGGTTAGTGAGTGGTGTAGAAATTTTTGAAAAATCTTTTATAAACCTTCTATAATACCCTGCCATCCCCATAAATGACCTCACTTCACTCACAGTGCTTGGCCTCTTCCATGCTTGAATAGCCACTACTTTATTGGGGTTCACAGAAATTCCTTTGGCAGATATAACATGGCCAAGAAAATGTACTTCCTCCTTCCAAAACACACATTTTGAAAATTTTGCCTTTAAATCTTTTTCCCTTAGCCTAGACAAAACCAGGTGCAAATGATGCTTATGTTCTTCCACTGTCTTGGAATAAATCAAAATGTCATCTATGAAAATAAGCACAAACTTGTCTAAACAATCTCTAAAGGTTCTGTTCATTAAATCTACAAAGTAAGATGGTGCATTGGTCAAGCCAAATGGCATAACCAAAAATTCATACAACCCATACCTAGTGTTAAAGGCAGTGTACTTGATGCTTGATTCTTCCACCTTCATTTGATGAAAACCAGATGCTAAGTCTAGTCTAGAAAATACTTTTGCCCCTGCTAATTGATCAAAAAGATCATCTATTCTTGGCAATGGGTATTTATATTTAATAGTTACTTTGTTTAATTCTCTATAATCTATGCAGAGTCTTAAGGAGCCATCTTGTTTCTTAACAAATACCACTGGTGCTCCCCAGCAAGAATTACTTGGTCTTATAAAACCCTTTTCTTCCAATTCTTCTAACTGTTTCTTTAATTCTTTTAGTTCATTTGGCCCCATTCTAGTTGGCTTTTTAATCACTGGGCTTGCTCCTGGAACTAGATTGATCTGGAATTCTACTGGTCTATGGTGTGGAATACCCTTGACCTCACCAAACACATCCAAATATTCATTGACTATGGGAATTTCTTCAATGGTTAGTTCACTGAAATCTTTCTCTGAGTCAACTAAATGATATAGTTTTCCTTCCTTAGCTACCTCACATAAAACTGTGATTCTCTGGCCTCTAGAATTTTGCAATGATATGGTGGATGAGTCTAAATTAATTATGGCTTTAAATTGCCTTAACCAGCCTACCCCCAATATAACACCTATATTTGGGTAATTCAAAACATATAAATTGGAAATAAAAATATTTCCTCCTATGTTTAATTCCACATCCACACAAATCATATTTAAAACACTAGAACTCCCCAATGGACTGTGTATATGCAATGGGGTTTCAACCAATATGCAATTCAGTTTTAGCATTTTAACCAATTCATAAGAAATTAAAGAGTGAGTTGCCCCAGTATCATATACTACTGTTATGGGTATGGTACAAATAAGTAATGTACCTTCCACTTGGCTATGGTTTACAGTGTTACTTTCCACTGTGGCTTTGCCTTTCCCTTCTAAATTTGCCAATTTGCCTTGCTGTTTATACTCAGGACAATTCCTCTTCATATGCCCCTCTTTCCCACATAGATAGCATTTGAAAGCTCCTCCTTTCAATTCTGGACATCTTGGTTTGATATGCCCTTCCTTTCCACACTGATGGCACACAATTTTTTTCTTGTCTTCCTTAGCTTTGACATCTCCAGTGCTTTTGTTACTAGCCTCTTCTTTCTTCTTATCATAAGGGTGATACCTCCCCTTACCTTTCTTGTTATTATTGCTCTTAAAATTTCTGAACTTCTCCCTTTCCTTGTCATGCTGTTCCAACCTCAAAGCTAAGTCTATCACATGATCAAAAGTCTTGTCTGCATAGGGTAACATGGCTCTGCTAAGTCCTGGGTTCAGCCCTTTTATGTACCTATCATTTTTAGATGCCTCATCTGCCACAAGCATTGCTCCATATGTGGAAAGCCCCTCAAACTTTTGAGTGTATTCTGTGACAGTCATGGTTCCTTGTCTAAGTCTAATGAATTCTTCTAGCAAGGTAGTCTTTGCTGATGCTGGTACAAACCTTGCTTCCAACATCTCTTTGAATTGATTCCAAGTGATTTCATTCTCATTTCTTCCTGCAATGATTACTTCCCACCAGCCTAAAGCTACTCCTTTTAGCTGTCTTGAAGCCACTTGCCTCTTTCTTTGATCATCAAGTTGCATGTCATTGAAAATTCTTTCCAATGTTCTCAACCATGTTTGAATTTCCATGACACTCTCTGTCCCTTCAAAGCTTTTGCCTCCTAAATGAGTATATGTCTTAAGTAATTTTGAGAGTTCTTCATAGGGATTTTCTTGCCTTTGCCCTGCCCCATCCCTAAATGCTCTCACCAAGTCTTGCAGATTGACCATTGGTGGTGCATGGGAAGATCCTGCTCCCTGATTTGGTGGTCTCCCTACCATAGTTTGCTAATAATAATTTACATAGCTGGTTAGTTTGATTAGTAATTTTATTATTTCAGTGGGTTTTTTTTTTCACACTGAGCACATTGTTATATATATATTTAGTTCCTTTTAATTTTATTTCTATCTAAGAACTTGATCCTTACTTCTTCTATGTTAAATAACATAGCTCTGATACCAACTGAAACGACCCTCCTATTTCTACTCAAATTTCATAAGGAATTTTTTTTAAGGTAAAGAGGATATATAAATATATAGATATATCATCCATTGCAAATATAATTCTCAGGGTCAATATCTTTCTCCAATAAACCAAAATATATCCAGGATCACAATAATCAACCAATATAAATATATCAGTACATTCACAAAGGTAAGCACATACATGTGAGGATGTATATGCCTCTCTTGTTTGAATCAGAGTTCTGGAAAACAAGAGGATGTTGGATTGCTAATTTATTTTTATTTTATTTTTTGACCAAACAATCCACTGGAAACATACACATTAGTCTGTTTATACTAACTAAGAAGTGATCAAGTAATAATCAGTAGTAAACAAGCTTTTAATATAGATGTTTGTGTTAAGCTCTGAATAGTGACAAAATCAAGCTAAAAAGAAGTGGATCCTAAGTGAACACAAGCAACATCTAGGCGTAATGGAAACGCGCCTAACTTATACACAAGAGATCACGAGTTCGAGTACTATGCTGGTTGGTTCAAACACAATTTTTGTTTTTTTTCATTTTTCTTCTGTGCAGTTTGGAATCTGTTATCTACCTATCTGCACATATATATATTTTATTTTTGCCTAACTTCCATCATACAAAACAATAATTCTTGCTTAATCATTTTTGAAACCCATCCCTATAACCTGGAAGGCTTCAGGATTGATATGAATTAAGAGTATGGTTCTTGGGTTTTGAGGATGATAAAAATGTTTATCATTATTCATGTTTGTATTTCTTCTTATAAGATCTGTCTGGCATTTTAAAATGCATTTGGTTAAAATCTGAGTGAAATTCAGATTCCTTTTACAAGTGCAAAGGAAAAGGTGTGTTGATATTTGCACAAAACATGTTTATGTGCATATATAACTGCAACTATTTGAATCTGGCCTACAATTCCCTTATTACAAATCCTTTCTTCTTCTTTTTTTAAAAATATAGGACATGAGACATTTGTATGAAACCAGTTTAACTAAGGGAACTTTGCAGCCATATAAAACATTCAACCTATGCCTATTTCTTTTGTATACATATGCCATAGTAGAAGATAAAACCCTTTAAATTTTCTGAGAATCAACTATCCAGATTTTCCAAAACTTAAATCCTTTCCAAAGATTCATGATTTACTAATGCATTTAAAAAAAAAGGTAATCATTCAATTTTAACATGGTGTTCTTGCTAAATCCACTTACAAGATTTCGATTAACTTTTAAACATATCAGAAATTTAACTAGGTTCATAGATTCCAGATACAAGTCAAATTCTTAACAAAATACTTAACAAAATATCCCTCCAATATTCAACACTTAGTACAGTAGCAATTTAAGTTATCAATACATGCAGATTTCAACATTTAGGCTCTTATCTAACTAAGTTTAGCATGCTATATCTTCTTCTCAAGGCCTTGCTCCTACTTCTATTTAGTTGTTGCAATCCCTGAAAAAGCATTTGAAACTGCCTCATTTTAAATGAGACACCCCAGATGCCATTAGCACACTAGGGTCAGACACATGTCTGGTATGAGAAAATTCACAAAAGCAATTTGATAATTAGGTTAAAATCAAGTTAAGTAAAAATACATAAGGTTCTGTCCTTTGGAATCAGGTAAATACTTGTGTGCATGCTCTGTGTCATTGTGCAGGTGCACACTTTAACTTTCTTTCCAGAGACTACACATATGAATATGACATATACATTCAAGCACACAACTCAATCATAGACAAACAATCATTCATACCAAACAGGAAAATAACTAATATGAGTTAAATCATTTATTCAATTCTCATATTTCAAATCTGGGAAAAACTCTAGTTTTCTCATCTGCTCAAGTATTATTTCCTTGGTATATTTATCTATCCTTGGTCTCATCTGCAATATTTATGAATCAATGGACACACTGTAATGGACTAATTCACTCCATTACACAAAGATCTCAGGACTTAAACAAGCCATGTGTCAACTTATGTTACTCAAGCACACAAGTCATTCCTGCAGTGTTCTTGACCCCAATTTCCTAATCAGATTTTAGTTAATAATAACCCCTTTTGATTATTCATGACAAAACCATTCAGTGATCCAATAACTGAAAACATCTATATCATGGTATCTCATATTATTCATGACCATACAGAAACAACAAGCAAACAACCATTGGTGACTACAAAATAAGGTTCTGTATATATTTATATAGATATTCATCCTGGTATATTTTTCTTTAAAGGAGTTTAGGCAGCTAACATTGGTTTATGGCTTCTGGGGGAGTTTTTCTTTTTGCAACCATTTGTGCTTGAGTTAAACTCAGAATAATCTGGTTTCACTGAATCACAAAATTTTGTTTGCTATGCATTTTATTGAATCAGGAGCATCAGCACATAGGCAACCCTATTGCACCCCTAATTCCTTTCTATTTCAAGCCTCAGCACTTATACATGAGGATATTGCAGCTCAACATTATTTACATCTTTCTGGGTTGAGCCAAAACCAATACTACTTGCCTATTCTCAACATTTTATTTTCTGGGTATTTGTTTATATCCCTAAACATTAACATATCAGAGATCTGAGTGTATAAACAAGATATGTATACCAACAACACATGAAACTTTGTTATAATAAAACAAGTAATCAACCAAAGAAAATCAAAACATTTTCAGATTTAAATTCACAGATAAATATTCATATGTGAAAATACTCTTTTAAGAAAATACTTTTAACTGGCTGCCTACATTAGGACTTATTGCCTTAAATTTTTGAGTGAGTTTTCTCACCTAGCTCTCTCCTTTGTTTCCTTAATTAACTGATGAACTCCTGCTCTTATCCTCAAGCTCTCTTTCTTCCCTTGTCTTATGATTTCTGTGGTATTGTTTTTTTTTTTTCAAAATTCTTTTCTGAGGAGAAGAGGAGGCTGCTGCATATACATGTATATATATACAGGGTCTCTCTTAGGGTTTTAGGTATTGGCTAAGTCCATTTTTGCCCACCAGAAAAATCATGTTATCTGCATTTTAAACCCAAAGTTTTACCCCTTCCCGGCTTAATTTGGGTGAAGAGAAAAGTGGTTACACATTTTTTTTTCAGAAATTTGCTTTTCAGAAAATACTTTTCCCCCTTGTCTACAATCATGCTAAAAATGTGACTTGGTTTTGTTATTTATTAAATACTCTTTTCTATTTTTAGCTTTCATGCAAATGGTATGTACTTCCTTCATTTATTTATAAGAGAATTATTCCTTTTTATATCTCCATTCTTTTCATTTCTGCTTATATTAAAATGTGTCTGTATATTTTATTTCACTAGTTTAAACTCTAGTATTTTATTAACACATATATATTTGTATATAAGTCTTTCTGAAATAATTAGTATACCCTCCTATATATCCCTACATCATTCTATACTGACACACACACATATGCACATGTACACTCTAATTATTCAGTAGCACTCATATATACATTTACTTATGCATACTACTTTTAAGAATTTAATCTACATATATATATATATATATATATATATATATTTCCATACACATCAATATGTATGTATTCTTGGAGTTCAGGGTTTTAGCTTATATTCATGTGCATTTCCTGTGCACTCATGTACACACACTGATACACTATCAAGCTATATCAATTCCTCCTTTAAAATTTATTTAAAAATTATTTTAAATTCATTTATATTTTTCAGGATAAATTCCTAAAATCTTGGGTCATTACAGCAAATGAACTTAGTCAATATCAGGCAAATGCTAAAGCAATGAACTCTGTTTATGCCTTATATAAAACTGAATGTAATCGTGTTTCTCATTATGTGACTGTGCAGGAAATTTGGCATATGCTTGAAGTGACTCATGAAGGTACATCGCAGGTCAAGCAATCTAATCTATCTATGCTCAACAATGAATACGAAATTTCATGATGACAAAAGATGAGAATATAAAGGAGAAGTATGGACAATTTTCAAATATTGAATTCAATTTCAAAACATTGCGAAAAGCTTACACGGAACTGGAGATGGTCCGAAAAATTCTGAGGATCCTCTTGTTGAACGGCTATTTTCTATCGGATTAGAAAATAGCCAAAAAATTATAATAAAAATAACCGCAAGCGCACGGTGTAAAATTTTAGTACGTGGCGAGTACGGGTCGATCCGTAGGGAATTGAAGTGATTAAAAATTCTACTCAATCAAATTAAACCAAGAATTTGAGATATGCTAACTACAAATTTCTAAAAACTAACAAAAAAGTGAGTAAAAATATGAGAATAGAAGGCAATTTAGAGGCAATTTCCTTCTCATGATCAAATAAATCAACATAATGAAATTATTATCTCTCTTTTTTGGTTATTAGTGAATTTAGTTGATGTGTTTATCATAAGTATAGAATATTGGTGCTATTAATTAGCCCAACCTAAACCATTAAACTATGACACACCCTCCAAACCACTTGTTAACTCTCATGAAAATGATAATGAAGTTAAAAATAAAATCTATTCTAAGCACGACCTATTTACTATTGATTAGTAACATAGACCATCAAATTTTGATTCTAAACTCCACTGCATTACCAACATCATATGTAGATGAAGAGGTAATTTGTGTTTGTGTTTGTTTAAGCATAGCCTATTTGGTGTCAACAACATAGGCTATCAAATTCAAAGCTAAACAACAAAATTTCTACCACACCAAACATTCTATTAAGCGCAAAAAGAGATCAAATAAAATCACTAAGTTGAATCTATATGATTAGGAGAGCTTCATTACCCCTAAATTGAAGGGTTTAGCTTCTCATATTTGTTATCATTTCAACATATTTAGAGTTCAACATAGATATAAACAAGAGGAAAAAAGAGAGGCAATTAAAATAAAAAGAGAGCTAAACTACTTGCATAAATTAAATCTAAGCTACTAACATAAAAGAAAAGAAACATAAAGAGAAGAACATGAATTAAAATTGTATGTAAATAAATTTCATAAAGAAAATTACATAAGAATAAAAGGCTAAAAAGCCATGAAAAAGAGAGTTTTTGTTTATATTTGTGGATATCACTAAACTAACTACAAAGTGGTGCTAAGAGCTTCATTACATGAAACATAATGGGTATTTATACATGCCTAAAACCCTAATCTTATTTTAGGGGACTACCCAAATTGCCCTTGAGGAAGTGTGGCCTCCAAGTTATCATTAGCATATAATTAATCTCCACTAATATGCCTTTAAACTTTCATGAACATGTGCATGTGCTTTTAATCTTCATTAGCTCTTAATAGTGGATCATGGTAAGTGGGTAGATGGGTCCTCCATGTTGCATGAGATGATTTATTTCCATCTTCATTGTTTCCTTCTCTTATGCATGCATATTTTTATAAAGCATCTCCATATTTTTCCATCCAATTCCTATAAATAAAAATAAAATGTGCAAGTGAAAATTATCAAATTAATTCACACACAAAAATGACCATTTTTCCCCTATATCAAGATGAATAAATCATGATTTGAAAACAATTTAAATTTAATCTAATTTAATAAATGAGCATATAGTGTATTTTAACACGTTTAAACTAAATTTTTAATTGTTTTCAAATCATCATTTATTCATCTTCATATAGGGGCAAAATGGTCATTTTTGTGTGTGAATTAATTTGATAATTTTCACTTGCACATTTTATTTTTATTTATGGGAATTGGATGGAAAAATATGAACAGCTTTAATGAAAATGTGCATGCACAAGAAAAGGAAACAAATGAAGATGGAAATAAATCATTTCATGCAACATGGAGGACCCCACCTACCCACTTACCATGATCCACTATTAAGAGCTAATGAAGATTAAAAGCACATGCACATGTTCATGAAAGTTGAAAGGCATATTAGTGGAGATTAATGATATGCTAATGATAGCTTTGAGGCCACACTTCCTCAAGGGCAATTTGGGTAATCCCCTAAAATATGATTAGGGTTTTAGACATGTATAAATATCCATTATGTTTCATGTAATGAAGCTGTTAGCTCTTAGCACCACTTTGTAGTTAGTTTTGTGGTAGCCACAAATATAAACAAAAACTCCTCTCTCTCTCTCTTTTTCATTGCTTCTTAGCCTTTTATTCTTAGGTAATTTTCTTTATGCAATTTATTTACATGCAATTTTAATTCATGTTCTTCTCTTTTTGTTTCTTTTCTTTTATGTTAGTAGCTTAGATTTAATTTATGCAAGTAGTTTAGCTCTCTTTTTATTTTAATTAGCTCTCTTTTTTCCTCTTGTTTATGTCTATGTTGAACTCCACATTTGTTGAAATGATAACAAATATGAGAAGCTAAACCCCTACAATTTAAAGGTAATAAAGCTCTCTTAATCATTTAGATTCAACTTAGTGATTTCATTTGATCCCTTTTTGTGCTTAATGGAATGTTTGATGTGGTAGAAATTCCGCTGTTTAGCTTTGTATTTGATAGCCTACGTTTTTGACACCGAATAGGCTATAAATAAACACAAACACAAACACAAATTACCCCTTCATCTACATATGATGTTGGTAATGAAGTGGAGTTTAGAATCAAAATTTGATGGTCTATGTTACTAATCAATAGTAAATATGTCATGCTTAGAATAGATTTTATTTAAAACTTCATTATCATTTTCATGAGAGTTAACAAGTGGTTTGGAGGGTGTTTTATAGTTTGATGGTTTATGTTGGGCTAATTAATAGCATAAATATTCAATACTTATGATAAACACATCAACTAAATTTACTAATGACCAAAAAAGAGAGATCATAATTTCATTATGTTGATTTATGTGACCATGAGAAGGAAATTGCCTTCTACTCTCATATTTTTACCCACTTTCTTTTTGTTAGTTTTAGAAATTTGTAGTTAACACATCTCAAATTATTGGTTTAATTTGATTGAGTATAATTTTTAATCACTTCAATTCCGTGCGGATCGACCCGTACTCGCCACGTACTAAAATTTTATGCCGTGCGCTTGCGGTTATTTTTATTACAACTTTTCGGCTATTTTGTAATCTGATAGAAAACTAGCCGTTGAACACCTCCCAAAAAGTTTTGAAGAAAAAGTGACAGCAATTCAAGAATCCAAAGACTTGAAATAGCTTAAGTTGGAGGAGCTAATAGGAATCTCATCACTTATGAGATGGAGCTGAAAGTCAAAGAAGAAAATTAAAGTGGTGATTAGAAAATGAAATATATTGCTTTAAAATGTTTAATTGATAATGAGGAAGTAGATAACGCTGCAGCTGAATTAGCACTATTGATGAAGCAATTAAAAAAGAGGACCCAAATGCATGAAAATCCAGCAATAAATCAACATATAAAAACCAAAATTTTCAAAGTTCTGGATGATTCTAAAGAGGAAGAAATCAAGTCATAGATGTAAGAAGCCTGGTCACATCAAGTCAAATTGTCCACTGAATCGACTCGACATAGCAAATAAGAAGAATAGAAGAATTTTTGCTGCCACTTGGGATGAGAGTGAAGAAGAAGAGAAGGAGAATAATGATAGTGAGAAAGAAGCGAATTTGTGCTTGATGACAGAATCAAGTGACAGCGACGATGAACCAAATGAGGTAACACACTTATCCCATGATGATTTGCTTTTGGTGTACCACCAGTTAAATGCAACCATTGATAGACTTCAACAATGATATAATAAACTAGAATCTGAGAAAAGTTGTCTACTTGGTATAAATAATGAGTTAGAACTAATGATAGAAAATGTTAAAAAGTTTAACTCAAAATGTGAGGAAAGTGTCAGTCTCTAGAGGAAGAAATTAATAGGTCTAAGACTAAAATTGAAATCCTCAAAAATGAAATTTTAATTCTAAAAAATAAAAATGAAACTAAAAGAGAAAATTGAATTAAAAGATGCACCTCACTTTTAAATGAAAATAATGCTCATAGATCTAAGGTTCAACAACTTGAATCAACAATTAGAAGAAAAAAAATTAGGGAGAAAAATCACTGAATATGTTGCTAAGAAGTCAGAATATCATCGAAAGTAGAAAAGGACTTAGATATGATAGAGTTGAACAAACTAAGAGAAAGAACTATGATAATATCAAATTTCAAAAAGGATTTTCAAAGTGTTTAATTTGTGCAAAAATTGGGCATAAACAAAATAAATGTTGGAATAGAAACAAAAACAAAACCATTAGAAAAATTTGGATTCCAAAAGGTAAAAATGAATTTTTTTGTAAATTTAAACAAGTTTGGGTCCCAAGGGTAAAACCGTAAATGCTAACGGTTTGTTATATAGATGAATTTGTGTACTAAAGGTTCCAAACGAAAATAAGAGTGGTCCTACATCCTTTGTTAAACCACTAGCTTCCTCTAACATTAGGTATAGAAATGGGCTAAGGAACAACTATGATAGAGATAACTTCGAGTTATTCTATATATAGTTGAAGAGCAATAATTCCAACGTTCTTTAGCCTAGAAAAATGAGGAGGAGATCAACAATATAAATGTAGAACATGAACACGACATTGAAGATAATTAAATGTATGATCTCTAAACCCTATTTTCTTTTCTTGTTGTTAATTCTATTTTGTTCACACTGCTTTTGTATAATTGACATATCTTGAACTTCTTAACTCCGATTAAAAAATTAAAGATGTTTCGGAAAATAGATTGAAAATTCTATAAGTTTTATACTCTGTGTTTTTCCAAAATCTGAGCTTAAACCATTGAAAAACTGCAAATCATTCGGAATGTTGTTTCAAAACCGTTTCAAAATTTCTTAACATAGTTGTAGTAGTTTGATCATAATTTGAACATCTATACTCTAAATTTTGAAATATTTGAATTTTTGGAAAGATGACTGATAGTACTATAATTTTATTATTTTGACTTTTTGCAGATTCATTTTGGAAAATCTTGAAAAACAGTACATCACTTGCTAAGTATCTTTGATTTATGCAAACAAGTTCTAGTATTTTAGATAACTGATTTAAGAAAAAGTATCTCCGATTTATCTCTCTTATAATATTTGACGCAGCGGATATAACACTTGACGACGAATTGAAGTATTCGTGTCGAACAAATCGATAAACGATTCGATGAAACAATAAAAAATCGATGGATTGATGATACCGAACGCCCAAATCCGTTGATCTTGGAAGATACCGGATTCTAGCTATCTCCAACACGTTGATCGCGCACGGTACCGTGTTAAATGATCTACGATTCTTCTACGTTGATCTTGCGCACAAGATTCCGTGAATCGGCTTCAAAATCGTTGATTCGAGCGCACTCGAATAACTGAAGATGGAGAAAGGAGCTCACACTCAACTTCCAATTTCAAGTGGTACAAAGCACACAAAACAAATTTTATTCAAAATCAACTAACTTTTTACAAATGACCCAACGTCCCTATTTATAGGGTTACAACATACAGGACTGGCGACCTAACACAGGTTACGCGACCTACGACTTAACAGTAAACAATGACTTACGACCTACGACCTAACAAAGGTCGTTAACGACCTAACATCACAAAGCACAACACGATACAAGTCCTTCACGACCTAACAGATTCAAGTTACAACATATATGCGACATAAAAACACAGTACATTACAAATGACTTAAGAAAATAAAAATACAAGCGACTTAGCAAACCATGCGACCTAAGCAATTAACACGTCTTCAGCGACATAAGCTTCAGCGGCTCAAGAACGAATGACTTAAGAAGATAGCGGCCTCAGATATCAGCGGCATAATGCAAACGACCTAAGAAAAATGTGGCATAAGAATCCAGCGACTTAATAAATCTCAACGACCTAACATAGGTCGTTGCTCGGCAAGGTCGTAGCTCGGAAGGTCGTAACGACCTAAGGAAATGCGCCCTGGGTTGCTTAATTCGCTAGGTTGGTCAATATAGCCCGCTCGCGACTTAAGGAATATCGCGTTAGGTCGCTTGAATGGTTTAAAACATAACTCGTTAGGTCTCTCCTCTACTGCAGCATCTATCTTGTTAGGTCGCGTACGACTTAAAGCATTCGAGCGACCTAAAGCACCTGAAGCATTCGAGCGACCTAAAGCATGTGACATATCACCGCGCGCTGCATCAATATTTGAAGCCATTCATTTCAAATGTGTGGTGGTTACCTTCATAATAAGCAAAATAATTTGAAAAGCAAGCGCTTCTTTGTGACACAATCGATGGGATTCACCCATGATGACTCTCTGGATGCAAGTCCTATGTTTTGAATTTCAAATTTCATGTCACTTGTCGTCACTTCAGTCGGATCTCTCACTTATTTTTCCCCTTATAATATACCATAAAGGGTTAAGATGATAATTTAAAATGCAACCTTCAAGACATCCTAGAACTTGAGCATTGTACTTCTTTCCTTCTCATGGACATGCAACTCCATCAATTCCGCCTAATATATAATGGATGTTTAACCTTTTTTAAGCATTCCGCACTAGGGACCTAAAGAGCTAGGTACCAATTACCTAAGCAAGCACAAGCTAGTGCTATACAACCAAGCCAGAGCCTAGCTCAAAGATGAGTTGCCGTAGACGAAGAAGATGAGGAGGAAGAAAAGAAGACTCTAGAATAAAGTCAATGCGGAGTACATCAATATTGAGGAAGATGTTATTTTGACTCCCCGGTTATAGTGTTTTAGAAGAGGGCTTCCTGAAGTTTCCCACGGTCTATCTTCCAATAGGACCAAGGATGCAACCCGAGCCACTTATATGGATAAAGTTGCTGGCCCATCTAGTTATTCGAAACTCGATAACTTAAACTACATGGACTTTGGTTTTGTCAACTCCGTGGAATACAACAAACTTCTAACTGGAATAAGCCCTATTCAAATCACATTATAGAGTGTGGTCTATAGTTCGTACATAAACTAGGACTATATCCACTCATGTAATACCTATCTTCATATTCCTTGAGTTTATTGTAACCCATTTAATTTTCTATTTCCAAGTGTCATGGGTCCTCATAAACTCTATGGAATCTCAATAGGAAATTAGATAAGCACTTATTTGTTTCTCCGCCATGTGGCCCATCTCGTTCTGTAAAGGAGACCATGCTGGGGAAGATTAAAGAAAGTCTTGGAAGGATAGGGAAGACAAAGGGAAGATAAAACGTCATGACCAATATAAACGCTTGCACTTCCCATGCGGTCCTAATTCCTACCATCCTAGGCATCCATCTCAACCTTCTAATTTGTATGGCTCCCGTTCTGACAAAAGTCACTCTCCACTAAGGCACTCTCTTTTGCACCATGACATTCCTTCATATAGTCACTATGTAAGCTCTACTTTTGCTCATTCCTCTTCTATGGTCCCTAACTACAAAAGGAAGCAACACTCCGACCCTCTTGCGTAGCCACACCAACCGACTACTTACATGATCCCAATTCGACTTCCTCAACTGATTGCCCCTAGGATCATGGTACGGAGGTTGCTCTCCCCATGCTACTTTATCTACTGGTCTACTATCATCTACATCTACCGCTTCAACAGGTTTGCATTGTTAGCTCATCCTGAAACTTATCGATCTTAAATTTTCGTACAATTTAGCCAAGATCTCGGTCGATATGGCCAAAATTCACATATGGCCTTGGATGTTCTAAAGGACAAGTATGAGTCCTATTACAAAGTGGCAAAACATCTTAGTCGGATCACTACCATAAACCACACTATACTCGATAAGAAAGATGGCCAACTAAAAGAAAATGAAAAACTAATACCCTCCTTAGATAAAGAGATTTCTGAACTAATGACAAAAGATAAGGGGAGAAAAAGACTTAGGCTGAAGTGAAAGGCGCTCTAGGGAAAAAGATCTTAAAGCGCAGCCTCTTGATTGAAATGATAGAAAAGTAGTTGAGCAAGTGCACTCTCGCAATGGTGGCCTGATTAAAGAAATGAAAAAAATTAAAGCCAGTGCCGATCGATTCAATGCCGAGCTTGTTGTGACAAAGAAAGAAATGACCCATCTTAAAACAGAAATCTAATTATCCAAATCAAAGGCCAAAATCCCTAGCTTGAGTCAAAGGTTTAAAAAAATCCATGTCCCAGTAGACATTCATGCTAAGAATACAATGGATGAATGGAATAGGGAAGGCGGTAAAGGACATCTATTTCTAGAATCCAACTTTTTTGTTGAATTCTTCGATCTGCAATATCTTTCTACTCGGGAGAAAGGATGTAAATAAAAAGTTTTTGAGTAAGTGCAGATGTTAACCAAGAGAATTCCCCTAGATTTTGTGCCAAGGAGTCGGTGTAAGCTTTAATCGATGAACTATGTGAAGAATCTCTCCCGGTTGAGTCCACTGTTCTAGCGACCAGCTCTACGGTCGTTGATGTTTCATTGCCCCATCCTCAATTGCCCAAGGCTTCCTCCTCTGAAGCCATCAAAGAATATTTTATTCTTTTGCTTTTTGCTCCTCCTCCTGGACTCCAGCTATTTGAAAGTGAGCAGGACCTATACAAATATGGATCTTAGTACTTATATATATATAGGTAGATAGTTAAGTAAATAATAACAGTAAACAAAAAGATAAAATACACCGGGATTTTATACTAGTTCGGACCTCCCATTCTATGTCCAGTCCTTAAGCTCCATTTAGAAATTCACTATCAACAATTGGAACAGGTTTACAAACACCGTTGGGTACATAATCGGGACTTCCACCAACTATAAAGCAAAAGGCTTTATTCACTAACTTTGATTTGTTCTCAATACCATGAATAGGCCACACTTTAGTACACCCTTTCTACAATATCCTTCAATGATGATGTTCAGTGTTATAGAAAGCAAATATTGAAAATTTGATTGCTTTTGAAATTAGAGAGTAATAGATAGGATAAAGATTTGAGAGCAAGAATATGATTGTTGCAATCAATAGAGTAGGTCTATATTTATAGAGAAGAAAAGAACTGTCGAAAAGTGATGATCATTCAAGAGATCACAACTTTATACAGACAGACGCTCCTTTTAAGAAATAAGTCTACATTCAAAAATACAATAGCTTTTATTTCTCAGACATCTGAGCTTAAAAATCAGAGGTCTTGTCTATTTATAAAAAAAATTGTTTAAAATAGAGTCAAACGTCCCTCAATTTTCATGGTTATACGTATGAATGTATTCTAGAGAGAAATGCGTTCCTTGTAGACCTATTTCAGACGTCTAGCTAAGTATTCAAGAAGTTTGATTTTTTGTTTAAAAAATAAGATTATAAAGGGTCAGATGTCTGAAAGGTTTAACCAAATGTCTGGTACCCTCATCAGACGTCTGATTTAGTTTAGGAAGATATAAAATATAAGACGTTTGACTAATTTTCAAACGGTTGAATCTATACAGGGTATCATCCTAAAACTTTCTAGGATAAATTTATTTTTCTTAGATATCTGGTGTAGTAAAAAAATTATTCTATTTACATACCCAGACGTTTGTTATCATATTTCAGACTCCCGAGTTCTGACAATTATGAAAACAAGATTTTGCCTTTTGGGGAAGTGATTTTCTTTTTAGAAAATATTTTCAATCATGCTTGAGTATGTGTAATCATCAAAGGATAATGGATATATATTCTAGACTTATAATGATAATATTACTTTGATGATTTGATCTTCAATCCTTGGTTTTAGCAACAAGTCATCTACTCATCCAAAATATCCTGAAAATATGGAGTTGTGAAATATATATAGTTGTGTCATCAAAACTTCAAAAAAGCGGTTTTGTACATTATCTCCCATCATTGAGGAGGGTTGGACATTTACTTCTAATGTTCCACCCTTGGAACATGCTATTCCTACCGGTATTGACCTGCCTTCAGCGGAAGGTATTCCATTACACTCTACACTGCTTCAAAGACTTCGGTTATCTCCAACTAAAGTGTTTAACTTATACTAATATATCTTTAATCTTTCAAGACCCATTGGAGCTCTATTTATTACTCATCTGCCTACCACGGCTCCTGTTTAGGTTATTACTACTAAGGTTGTAGTCACCACCACTATCGGATCCAGTCTAGATTGTGAGGTTGAAAAGATTGAAGTGTTGCTCAAAGATACGATTTGAACATCGAATTGTAATAAGAAAAGAGGGAGATCATTGTTAGACCCACCTCTAGTGCAGAACCTACCCTTGTTGAAACACTTGCTGCCTAGAAAGTTACTCTGTGAGAGATGTGACAAAGGTGAAGGTGGATGAACTCCTTGCCCGGTGATCTATAGTTTACCCATCTTCTTTCGAATATCTTACACACTCTCTGTCAAACACCACTACCAAACCTCCAGCCTCTTAGGAGACTGGAAAGATGAAGAGAAAACCACGCATCTTTTTTTGACAAGCCTTCCCCTCTCGAAGAGGACTATGACGACCACCCTATACCTCCAACAACCAATATAACTACATAGTGAGCTGAAGTGGTATCCGACTGATGTAGGACGATTATCAAGGTTGAAAAGTAAATAGAACATCATAGAACCTATCATATATCTCACAATGCATCGAATAAAACATAATAATCATCATAGATATAGAACATGGGAGACAATAATAACTAAATAAACCATAAATATCAAAGTGCATAGGTTCACAGAGTTATATAAAATAATATTAGGTTTTATACAACTGGAAATAAACTCTAGATAATTGTCTATAGATAAAATAACTAACATCGTCTAGGATCCATAGCGTCGCAAAGTGGAATTAGAAATAGTAAACCCAAATTTAATATTAGAAAGCACCATCTCTTGCTCGTCCTCTACATAGCGCTGCGTATCATCCAAACCTGCTATCGAGTTTACTCATTTAAGAGTACCTAAGATAATAATAAGCAAAACATAAACCTCGAGTTAGACAGCATTCTGGTGTGAGTGATAAGAACATCTCCAAATACTGTACAACTTGATGTAGAAATAACAATGGTGTGAGATTTATACCTGACATGTCTTTACATCCAAAGAGTTAGCACATAACAACGTAATATGCTACTCTACTATTATCATAAAGTATACAAACATTCAGGTATACTATCAAGTGTCTACATGTCGGTCTCCTGGACACCTATGTCATGTGACACCCCTAGAGAGACCAACAACAAGTATAGCAACCATATCAAACATAGTTTCCACCAAACAAACAACACTGTCACTCAATGTGCATTGGATATAAGTCAGCTCTAATGGCATCCACATAAGCCAAAGACTTGTGGAAAAAACTTGATTCTCGGTACTCACATTCCATCACACTATATAGTCAAGGATAACTACGCCTCATGCCTAACATCCATGAGCAAACATATTAAATATCAAACATGCACACAGAAGCAAGTAATGATATCTACGCCTACCCTAGCATGCAAGATACTAAACTATCATACATGATATCTAAAGTGAAAGTAAATGCGAGAAACAAAAGTCTCACAAAGTAAAGAGCTCCGAATAAGCAGTCGTCATGCTCTCTTCGATCCCTCAAGTACAATCGCCTTCATTCTCACTCCATTAAACCTTCACAGCTCTACCGTCTTCCTCCTAAGCTGCTTCGTATCACGTCCGATGGTATGAATAGGCCTATGAGGTCTCGATGCCACTGGTTCAGTCTCTATATCATCAAGCTGATTCAGTTTAACTATCACGCCTTAGCCAGGCACAAACTTCCACAAGAGAGACGTAGAACACGTTGTGCATGCCCTCCATCTTTTGAGGTAAGTCGACTCTATATGCTAGATTTTCGATCCTCTCAAGTATCAAAAAAGGACCAGTGAATCTCGACGCCAATTTCCCCTTAATACCAAATCGAATAACATTCTTCAATGGAGAGAACTTAACAAACACCATATTGCCAATGGAGAATTCTAAGTCATGTCTTCTCCTGTCAGCATAGCTTTTTTGTCTATCCTAAACAGTTTTCATTCGTTGCCGAATGATCTCGATTTTCTCCGAACTCTCACTAATCATATCTGGCCCAAGTATCAGTCTCTTGCCCGCTTCCCACCAATGTGAAGCAACGTTGCACGGTTGCCTATATAATGCCTCATACGATGCCCTACCGATGTGAGACCGATAACTGTTTTTGTATGCATACTCTGCTAAGGGTAAATAATCGTCCTACAAGCTCCCGAAATCGAGAATGCTAGCCCATAAGAGATCTACCAAGATACGATTCACCCTCTCGATTTTCCCATCTGTTTGTGGGTGATAAGATGTACTGAGATGCATCTCCTTCCCCAACACCCCTTGTAAGTTTTTCCAAAACCTGCTTGTGAACAAAGGGTCTCGGTCACTCATAATGCTCTTTGGCCTGTCATGGAATCACACAATCCACTTTAATACAACCCGACCAATTTGGATGCCGTTCTACTAGACAGAAGGGTATAAATCAAGCACTCATTGTCAATTTATCTGCTATGACCCAAATGCTATCGTACTCTCCTCTGGTCCACGGTAATCCATCGATGAAGTCCGTCAAAACTTGTTCCTATTTCCACTTGGGAATGTCAAGAGGTTGCATAGGCTTCTTTTGCTCTGCCTTTACCAACTGTCGATTCATGCACTTCAAGATGAATATCCCAACGTCCTTTTTCATCCCTTCCCAATAAAATGTATGCCTGTATCATGTTTATTGTCACCGGGATGCATAGTCAATCTCGAATGATGGCACATGTGTAGCACCTCATCTCTCAACCCATCGACATCAAGAACAAATAATCTCTCATCCTTACGGAGACAACCACCACGGTCGATCCTATACTGCTTTATCTCCTTGGTCTCTACTCCATCCTCTATCTTCGCTATGATTTTTGCTAGTCTAGCATCTCACCTTTGACTAGTAATGATCCGCTCAATCAAGGTAGGTTTGATCGTCAATCTAGCCAACACTTCTGACTCTAGCTCATATCGGGGTCTAAAATCATAACCCACGGTAAACTCCAATTGTTTCCACTCTAAGAACATCCCTCCCAAATTGGCATGTATACTACTCAAAGCATCGGCGACTGCATTTCCCTTTCCGGGTGTATAAGCAATATCAAAGTCATGGGAGGCTAGGAACTCTAACCATTGCTATCGTCAAAGGTTAAGGTCCTTTTGGAAGAATAGATACTTCGAAGATTTGTAGTCCTTATACAACTCGAACCTCTCTTCAAGTAAATAATGCATCCATATCTTCAAAGTGAATACTATCGCTGCCAATTCCAAATAATGAGTCAAATACTTTCTTTTGTGCAATTTCCATTGTCGACTAGTGTAGGCGACAACCTTTCCTCTCTACATCAACACCATACCTAGTGCAGTACCACAAGCGTCTGTGTATACTGTCAGCTCCTCATTCCGGCTATAAATGACTGACATCGATGTGTTCATCAATCTCTACTTTGGACTCACGAGCACGTGTTCGCACCTCACGTTCCAAATAAAAGTCTAATTCTTCTTCATCAAGTTGGTTAATGGCACCGCTACCTTACAAAAGTCCTTGAAAAAACATTTATAGTATCCTGCCAATCCAAGGAAATTTCTCATGTTTGTAGCGATCTTATCTAGTCCTGTACTACCACCACCCTCGTAGGATCTACAGCAATACCCTTCTCGGAAACAACATGACCCAGAAATCACACTTTTTTCCTCCAAAAGTGACACTTCAAAAACTTCACCTTCAATCAGTGCTTCCTTAACACCTTTAGCACAATCCTCAAATGCTCCTTGTGTTCTTCCTCCGTGCTCGAATAAACAAGGATATCGTCTACGGGTAAAATTACAAACTTATTTAGCTGATCCCTGAAAATACGATTCATAAGATCAACATAGTATGTCAGTGTGTTGCTTAGCTTGAACGACATAACCAATCACTTATAGAACCCAGACTATAACAACCCTGGATTTTGAGAAGCAATTGATTAAAGTTTATAATTGAGATTTAATTACTTAAAATGGAAATAATATATTATAAATTTTATAAAACTACTTTCTTCAATTCGAAACACTTTATCAAAAGTATTTTTTCAACACTTCTCTCAAAACTCAAAATCTGAATTCATAAAATATTTATTACCTTGCTTTTTCTAAAATTTTACATCACATAGGTTATAGTCCAACTTAACACACATTTTTATTTTCTTTTTCTAGAAATCAATCTTTATTCAAATATTTGAATAACACATATATATTATTAGAGTTACTTTGAATTAGAAATTTATATGTGGATTTTATATCTTAATGCATTTTATTACAACAAATATATTAATATCACTCATTCAAGTCACAAACAAAAACACTATGGCAGACATACAGTCACAACAACATAAACCATATAATTTCAAATTCCAATACTTAAATATAAATATATCAATGATGCCTCGTGCCTTACTTCGCCGTTTAGCTTCAATGTTAACTGTGTGATCAACATTGTCTTGTCATCGACTTCAGCTATCCAATGATGTTCATTTGCTACAATCATCGTATCAAATATTTAAATATAGAAAAATATTTTTATTATTTTTCAAAACAATAAATCTCCATTTTCCAAAATATTTCTATATTTTTAAAACTTTAACTATAGCTCCTTGAAATTAGTTTAAAAGATAGCTTAAATATTTGACTTCTTCCCAAAACATTTTATTACTTCTAAAAGTTTGTGTCCATAGATAGTGTTTATGAATCCTTGTCGATAAAGTTGATCAAGCACATCGATCGGAATTCTTTTATCACTTAATGGACAAATTAACATGAAATCAACATCAAAAATTTCTTTAAATGGATATGTTTAAATATTTGTATATGGAAAATAATTATTTTCAAGAACCCAAACAATTTCTAGTATTGTACAAAAGTAAGTACTTATAATAGAAAACGTTCCAATCGCAAAATATTCTTGCTTTAAAATATTATCTATCCAAATTTTTTTTCTTAAAATCATTACTAGTATTTATCATTTGAAATTTCAATTCCTTTCAAATAAATATTCAACTTATCCCAAACCATTAAATTTTTTTCAAAATCTCAAATATTACCTGAAAATATGATTTTTCACTTTATAAAATGATATCACTATTTTGTTAAATTATATGCTTGTTTGAATAAAAATATTTATTTTCAAACTCGTATAAACATTCCATTCAGCAACCACTAACAACAATACAAACCATCACACATCATATATCCATAATATCAAACAAGCATTATCAATAATGCACGCATTACAAATAAGCAAACAAATGCCTTCAGCAGAAAACTATCAATCAGTTTCCACTGTGCAACTCTAATCCTTACTGGATTTCTTCATTCATATTCAAGCCATATAGAGGTCTAAAATTCATCATTTATAACGAAACTACTGACCGGAATATCCACTTCTACCTTCATGACTTTCATCAACTACTATGTATCTCATAGAGAGACTACACTTAGAAATAAGTAAAAGAAATATATTATATATAATAGTAAAAATACAAATACGTCCCCAGATGATTACCCCAGGAATCACCTTATACTCCTATTATCATTTGAGTGTAAACATTAATCTACCACACACCCACGATGACAGAGACTCTAAGTCTCATCTAAACCTGCTCTGATACCAAAAATGTAACGCCCCACCTCTATACCCATATTACCCAAGAGTACTGAGTAATACTATTAAGTAACACGGAGAACGAGACGACATGGGTGCTTTTAGGATAGAACAATGCAAAAATAACATCATCACATATAAATAATCTCATTGTACTCTAACAGAAGCAAATAATGTATATTACACATTTTAATATTTCGTAAAATATCTGAATTTATTTAATATATTACAATCCATATAATTTAAATATACAAATATAACAATTTTAATACATCTGTATACATAAATACATTAACCCGGGAAATCCATCACATCATACCCAAGAGTATATCAGCTAAACCTGCAATTAATCCTCAGTCTGACCCGAGAATTGTTGAACAAAAACTAATCCCCGAGTTGGGCTAATTCCAACTGTGTTTCATAGACAACAATAAAATTTATAATATTCATCATAACATAAGAAGTCACAAAGTAAACCAAAATAATATTTTGATGATTAAAATGAACTAGAGCAAAGGTAAGAATGGAAATATTCAACTTAAAAGAAAATAATAATCATTGAGCATTTTCAAATAATTTGGCAAGGAAATAACCTATGTACGTCCACTATATGGAGGATCTAATTAAAATATTTTTAAATAACTTTTTTACTAATTGTTTGAAAAGGAATTGGGATTAAAATATCTAAACTTTAGGATTTATGGAATTTTCAACAATTTATTATGATTTTCAAACCAACATGCGTGCCCCGGACTACATTTAACCCATAAAAACTCAATGAAAATTCAAGAAATTTAGAACATAGGTGCTGGAACATATTTGGAAAAACATCTCATAATTTGGGAATTTTTAAACTTCATATGAACTAAATACAAATTTTATAGTGAAGAGGGTTCAAAATCACAGAATTTGTCAAAACACAACTACATCAACAAATATCATCGCTAATCATGTTTGCACCATACAAACATAAGATATTCATAAAAAAAAAGTTAAGAGCTCTATGGAACTCACTTGAAAATTTAAGTCAAAATAGTTTGATTTGATACTTGAAATCATACTTTGAATTAGTCCCTTTCATCTTTTATAAACCAGAAAATAAAACTCAATATATGTGATGCCCCACCCCGAGACTCACATTAACAAAGAGTATTACTCGGTAATACTGTCTGCTAATATGGAGAATAGGACTGGTTAGGAGCGACCATCTATAGTCTTGTCATCAATATCTATTGAATACATCGATTAGTGCTCTATATTTTTTTCTTTGATATCTCATGTGGATCGACATATCCAATAAATGCTTAATACAAAACTATAGGTGGCTATAGGATCTATCAGAACAAAATACAACAACTCAAATGCATAATGCATCACAGAACAACAAACAGATATATATACATATATACTGATACATCCCAATACAATACAAATAATACATCATAAGTGGTATGACGACCACAATATACACATGAGTCAAAACAATATACATATCAGAGTAGCGACAAGAAGACTACAACAAAAAGGGCTAGCAGGTAAGTCCATGCGGAAGCAGAATAGGCTAAGTCCATAAGGATACCTAATCTGAAACACCTCGACCTGACCCGAGTATAAAATACATGGGTCAGTCTAGCTAAATAAATCAGTTTATAAGGATAAGTGATAATATGAGCATAAGGAAAGGTGATAATCTTCTCAAGTGAGAAGGAATAATTCAAGGGTATATGGTTACTTCACATGGCATAACTATGTAGGTATAGTAATTTCAAGTGATATAAGAATATCACTAAATATGAATGCAACTCAAAGGCGGTAAAACTCTATAACAAATCTCACAATAAAAGCATGCCTCATCTCATCGGCGTATCATAAAACATCAAATATGGTTTAGGAGAAAAATATAACTCCAAAGAGGAGAAATCCCAAACCCGCCATATCGGCAACTCAAAACAACCTCAAAGAAATTACCATCTCAAAATACGCCATAAGGCAATCAAATGTAAATCTCCAACATAGGAGATTATAATCCCAAATAAACGCCAAAAGGAAAATCTCATATAATACACCAAAAGGCAAATCTCAAATAACGCCAGTGTAGGCAAACCCAAATCTCAAATATAAAACTCGATAAGGAGTTTAATTTCCAAATATGTAATCGCCATATATAATATCTCGAACGGCCCAAATGGACAATAATGTAAAAAGGCGATACACTTGGAAAATCACAAGGAAATCAATGAAATCATCTCAAAGATATAGCACGTGCTTATGGCCGAAGCCTGTCAAGTACTGTTCTCCCAAAATAAGGCGCCACATCTCTTAGACAAATGTCCCGAAGGACAAATAAATATGTCTCATAGACAAACATCCCTAAGGACAACATCCCGAAGGGCAAATACGTCGCAATGACAACCGTCTCTTAGACAAACATCCCAAAGGACAAATGACCCGAAGGTCCAGTACTGGCAAATACGTCTCTTAGACAAATGTGTCACAAACTCTCGGGTCAGAACCCGAACAAAGTTAATGTGTGTCCCATACCACACGTTCGCACTAAACGGTTTACTAACCGCTAGTAAATTTCACACTCAAAGCAGTAAAAAGTTTACCTCATCTCATCGGTAACTCGACCCGAGGGTCAAAACGATCAAACGGACAAGTCGGGAATTAACCGATAAGGTAAAAGCACGTGTCCCATACCACGTGTTTTACCAAACCGTTTAATTCTCCTTCTCATTCGCTCGAATAGTGCAAAAACGTGTATTTTATATATAAAATAATTTTTCTTGAGAAAACATGCTTTTAAAACCATTTTTCAAAATCAATTTTGAAAACAAGATTTGAAAATTCCTTTATTATAGAGAATAAATAGATTTTATAGCTTAAAATAATTAAAAAATATATAATAATTATTTTAAATGCTAATTTATTTAAAAAATATTTCAAAATCGATTGGAAAAATCCATGCTTGAAATCAAAGAAATCGCTCAAAACCGTCATTCAAATTCAATTTAAATTCAATTCAAAATTGAATTTCAAATTCATCAAAACTGGATTAGCCTATTGATAGGTATCATAGCCCTCAAAACAATTCAGAAATATCACAAAAACATGAAGTAAAAGTCAAAAGTTGGACGGAAAAAGAACATAAAAAGCATAGGCAAAATAATATCCAGGTCTGAAATCTTCGCTGGGCTCAATTTTCGGACATGAAATAGATGGCCAAACGACCTCTGATTGAATAAAAAATTGGTATGCACATAGTAGAAAACTTCAGCTTTCAGAGAAAAGAAAAATCGATGAATTCCGACAGGAAATGAAAAAGTTACGTTATCTCAAACATGGACTCAGGCCATGTTTGCAACAGTTCAAAAACAAAAATATGCCCAGGCCTGAAAACCATCTTGGGTTCAAATTACAGGCCTGAAATAGAAAAAAAAAACTACTTCAAATTGAGCTGAAAATTGGTATGCACATACTAGAAAACTTTATATTTCAAACAAAAAAAGAATCAATGAATTCCGACTGGAAATGAAAAAGTTACACTGTCTCAAACATGGACTCAGGCCATGTTTGCAACAGTTCAAAAAAAACAGAAATGTACATGCCTGAAAACCATCTCGGGTTCAACTTTCAAGCATGAAACAGAGGACAAACGACTTCGGATTGAGCTAAAAATTGGTATGCTTATAGTAAAAGACTTTATCTTTCAAACACAAAAAGAATCGATGAATTACAGTAAGAAATGAAAGAGTTATGATGTCTCAAACATGGACTCAGGCCATGTTTGGAGCAACTCGAACACAATATGCCCTGGCAAAAATCTGGGTTTTAGTTGATTTTGCAGCAAAATTTTGAACATTCAAATTACAATATTTTTCAACCAAATTTTATAGAGATGAAGTTCAACATACAGGCTACCAAATCCAAGAAATCCAGTAGCATTTCGTTGACGGAATCAAAAGTTATAAGGTTTCAAAGTAGCAACAGAAATCAGATTATCAACACAAACAAGTACAGAAAACTTTGTACAAAGAGCAATAATTCATGGTTTTAAGCGATTTGAGCTTTCGTTTTTGCTAGATTGTGAGCTTATTCAACTCACCTTGTTGTAGTTGTGCAAATACCCGGATTTAAGCAAAAAGATTGAAGCTTTGGTGGAGAAATTGGCCTCTAGGATCCTGTAGAAGGAAGATACAATACATGCAAGCAAAAATATATAGTAAATTAGAAACTCTTTCTCAAATCAGAAATTTGATAAAATTATTGAGTTTGGAGTTTGATTACCTTTAGATTAACACTCTAGGTTGCAAAAGATTTCAGTTTGTTGAATTTATTTGAAGAAATTAGCTTGAAATTGGAAATTTTTGAAGTGGGTTTACATTTTTCTTATTTCAGAAAAGAGGAAGAAGGAGAAGTGAATGAACGTACTGCCAATGTTTTCCTCTTTCACAATATCAGGTTAAGTGTACTAATGGGCCTAATGGACTCAAAAATAAAAGAAAAATCAAATCAAATGGCCTAAGGAATTAATTCGTGTACATATACAATTATGCACAAGTTACATAATATTACCAAATAAATTACATTTTTCTTTCAAGTTTTAATCAAACAAAATATGTAAACTTATATATACAAGTGAAATAAAACATTTTACATCATATAAAAAGATATTTTATATTTTTAAAACATTTTTATTATTAAAACCCTTAATTTACAAAAATACACTATTTCCACCAAATAAATGAATAAAACCTTGTTTTTAACTTCTAAAATTCACCAAAAATACTTTTCTTACTTACAAAAATATTTCAAACCCTTTCCAAACATAATTTATGACCAAAACTCATTTTAAAACCAAATTCCATCTTTTTATTTAAATAAACACCCTTTAAAAATCAAATACCTCTTTTAAAAATTATTAAAAGAAGTAATTGGCAATAATTAATGAAATTATTGCATTTTCACTAAATAAAACCCATTTTCCATCTATTATCAACCTAAACAAAATAAAATAAAGTTCCAAATTTTATTTTCACAATTTAATTCCAAAATTCATTGTTTATTCCAAATAAACAATATAAAATTTCCAATTTTATTTTAATTTACAATATTAAATTATAACTACTGTTATAATTTAATATTAAGAGGTAATCTCCAAACAAGGGTTGTTACAATCTATCAATTCTTTAACCATCCAAACTTGATCAAAATGCAAATTTCTTAATGATTAAAGGTGTAGTATAGTATTGATACTCATTTATTTTAATCTAGGGATTTTAGGGATTTTATTTCTGCTTATTTTGATTTTTAGAAGTGGGAAGGGTTTATTTTCATTTTTGCTTTAGGAAATAAAAGAAGAAAATAAAGATAGAGAAAGAAACGTGAATCATTCTCATGTGCTCGGGAATTACCTAGACTTAGAATGGTCTACACATGATAAAGGGAAAGTTGGGTATGCGATTTGGGCCTTGCACAATTTCTGAACCATTCTATTTCCATTTTCTACACAACTCAGAACACTTTAAAACTTCAAATAAAAATTATATTTATATCGCTAATGTGTTCAACATTATGAAATTTTTATGGAATTTATTTTCCATAAATTCTTTTATTTTAATCACTTATATCAAAACTACCATAATTTAGCCCACTTTAATTAAATTCATTTATTAGTCTAAAACTAAATCAAATTTCCACTTAAAATTAATTTCTTACTCAATCTCTATTAATCATCCATTACAAAAAAAAATTATTTCCATTTTAAGCAATTAAATCTCAATTATAAACTTTAATTAATTGCTTTTCATAATCTAGAGTTGTTACACCGACGGCGAAAAAATGCTATCATCGGCACACTCTTTTCGCCACTCTCAGTTGATGAAACCCTGTTGCAAGGTCCAACTGAGTGAACACCCTAGCACCATAGAGCTGATCAAACAATTCATCAATATGCTGGAGTTGATACTTGTTCTTCTTCGTCACCATTTTCAGCTCACGTTAGTCTATACATAACCTCAGAGAGTCATCCGCCTTGGCGGCTAATGTTATAGGTGCACCCCACTTGGATATGCTCCTACGAGTGAACCCTCTCAGTAGGTCATTTAGTTACACCTCCAACCTTTTCTGCTCTCTGGGTACCATGCGCCTCAAAAGCACAACTATCGATCTGAAAACCTTCACTATGTGGAACTCAATCTCTCGGTATGGCAATAATTCGATCACCTCCTCAAACATGTCCGAATACTCTCTCATGATAGGCACGGAGAACAACCCATCCTATGGAAAATCAAGGAAATATAGAAAGTTAACCATAACTGCATCCTCCAACAGGCAGCCAATTACTACCGTCTACCCCTCCACAGCCCCAATCGTCACCAACAACCTCTTGTAATCCACCACTACCGCATACTTCTTCAGCTAGTCCATCTCCAGCATAATAACGAACCCTCTAAAACCCAAAACAAAGAAATCACAAGCAAACTAACATCCATGACTCGATAAAGTCAAGTCTCGACAAATCATACAAAGGTCGGTAGAGCCCCTAACAGGGTTTGTCATAATTTAAGGTTAGTCTAGTATCTAGGGTCCCCATCCTAATCTATCTATCAAATCACTAGATATAAAGGGATGTAAAGCTTTTATATCGAATAAACGATGTATGGAAGCATCATAAATGGAAAGCATACCTCATACGGTAATGCCCTTTCCCTTTTTTTGCTGATGGAGCATTTGACGAAACGTGAATGACAATCAATGCATATTCCATCACGGTCTACCCTTACTTAGCTAGTTCAAGATAGCCCCTCTACACTGGGTACAGTCCCTCACATCATGAAGCCTTCTTGATTAACTTCTTGAAGCTCTCGTCAATATGACCAATCCGTCACTTTCCAACATGATCGATCCACCCAATGATAAACTCTTCATTCCTTCTAAGTGGATTATCAAGGAAGGATATGTAACACCTCACCTCTATACCCATACTATCCAAGAGTATTATAGAGTAATACTGTCAGATAATACGAAGAATGAGGTTGTAAGGGGCATATGAATATTTCCTTGGACTAACACTAGTACGTATTAAAACATCAAATATATAACTTACCTATACGTACACAGTATCAGTACAAAGTAATAGACATGTGTGCCTCCATGAGAGAACAATACCTAATATACAGTACATAACAGAGAACACAGAGTCAATCACACGATAGCATATAATATATTTACAATAATGTTATAAGAATACAATTCAATGTCAATTATAAATATACATACAGTGAATCAATATCATACAAATATCAGGTAATCATCCTAATATAATGCTCCTTTAAGCCTAATAAAATACAAGCTGGTCATACCATCCCTGTACCTGAAATTTCTCGGACTGACCCGAGTATTATAAAAAAACACATGAGTCAGACTATGTCTAATCAAGGGTACATAATAATGGAAGCATAATATAATCAAGGAATATATATATATATATGTAACCATAAGTAGTCATCAAGGCATCACATTACCCAAATAACATAAATCTAAATGAAATAGTCAATACTGATTTCAAAGATGTCATCACCCATACAGAAATACATCGAATCATATAATCACAGGATCAATACAAATGGGTGAATCATATATATCTAGAAATCTTCATCAAATCCAAAATAATCAGTAATGAGAAATCCTTAAGTGAAGTTGGGCAGTAATAAAGCAATGCCCACTATCTCTCTCATCTCATATTATAAAATATCAATATCATATCAATAAATCAACAAGAAAGATTTGAGCTAGCTCATAATGATGCTGCAATATACAAAATCATATATCTTGACCTACAGCCCTTGGAGTGGCAAAACTCTCAACTGAAAGGTCCTAAGTGATAAAACAACAAATTAATAATAAGTAGGTCGTCTGCCTGAGAAAGCGTAACATCCTCCACTTGGAAGCCCAAAACTAACGGCTACGGATGTTGCAGTCATCCATAATTATTAATCCTCGATGATCAAATACAGTAATGTTAGATACATTAATATAATAGAAACACATGGATATGGAAAAAATTTCAAATTATTAAACAACTTTCTCATTCCATTTCAAATCATTTCAAATTCATTACATAATCCAAAATTTCGAGAACCACGTTCAAAGAAAATATAATTATTACAACATACGCCAAGAGCGACATATGAAGATGCCCCATTGGATGATCAAGAGTCTACGTGTAGGCAATTAAACAATTTTGCCTTTACAACAAAACACAGTGGAATCAAAAAAGAAAAGCACTCCTACTAGCTAGCTTGTCTCCTGCACGTCTCCGGAAGCTTATTCGTCTAAGAGGTACCTGCAATCCTCGACTCTCAAACTACTCAAAGTTAATTGAGCACCCGAGAGTTTAAGGGGAAAACATAAACTTTGAATCAGACAGAAAGCCTGGTATGAATAATAACCTACCATCTCGAACCATTTAGATATCTAGTGAGACCATGCCGTTTAGCGGAATGGGTTTTCCCCTCACTAGTATCTTATCCAAAAAATTTAAGAACCATATACTGTGCTCTTGCATCCACAATGGTTAAAACATGGGAATTGAAAATATTATGGTGATATGCAACAAGTAAATTATTCTGGATTTCCCATCCTCACTCATTTGACTATCTTTCTCAGTTATAGTTTCTAGGGTCACTATTAACCTATTAGTTTTCATAGGCTAACTACTAACATGTTCAAGTTTGTGGACTACCTACCCTATTTCATAATTTTCATGGGATCACTAAGAACCTATTGGCTCCTGCCAATAACTTCATTCAATTATTTCATGGGTTCTCCCTGAACCTATTGGTATCTCCAATAACTTCTCTCATATCATAGTTATCATGGGTTGACTATGAACCTATTGACTTCTGTTAATAACTTAATCTGGATATAGTTGTCATGGGTTCACTACAAACCTATTGGCCCCTACCAATAACTCTTTCTAAACATAGTTTTCATGGGTTTACTATGAACCTGTCAATTTGACAATTTCTTTAATCGGTATTTAGGAATCCTAAATTTTAGTCTTCCTGACCTCCTGGATGCAATTCTACTTATTTAGGAGTTAACTCAATTTATATTCACTACTGGGTCAACTTAGCTGGTTATTCTGCTCTTATTCCCCAAAATACAGTATGGGTCCATTATATTGTGAATATATATATTAGAAGAAGCAAACATAATAACATAATAACACCAACACCTATGGTTTAATGTCCTTGAAATCATTTTCATATGAAACATGGTTAATCCCTTTAACATATTATTTTATCAAGAAAAGCTTCTTCAAAAACTTCATACTTAAAAGCCATTTTAAAACTCCTTTATTTCTGCCATGGATTGTCCTTTAAAAATGAGATTGGGTTCTTTGTTTTGAAAACTAAGGCTTTCGAAACCTTAAACCGTTACTTTTGAAACCATTGGATAACCTCCTTCGAAAGCATTCAAATCTTCTTTTCAAAACACCAAGCATATGCCTTTCAAAACACTTTAAAACATTTCTTTCAAAACCATCAAAGCATACCTTTCGAAAGTACTAAAGCATCACTTATTAACTCATAGAAGCATAGCTTCGAAATCATTTGAAAGTTGATGCAGCAGCGGAATAACAAAATGATGATTCTGTGAAAGTAGCAATCGATGGAATGAGAAATACTGAATGGCTCAAATTCGTTGATCTGAATATACCGAATTCTAGCTATCTTCGTCACGTTGATCGCGCACGATACCGTGAAAGAAGATCTGCAATTCTTCAGACGTTGATCAAGCGCACTTGATACCGTGAATTGGCTTCTACGATCGTTGATTCGAGCACACTCGAATGCCGAAAGAGGAGATAGGAGATTGCACTCAACTACCAATTTAATGAAAGCACAAAGCTAACAAACAAAGTTTTTATTCAAATCAACCAACCTTTACAAATGACATCACCCGCCTATTTATAGGCTTACAACGCACACAACTGAAATCTGGACAACACATAGGTCGTGTACGACCTAACACCCTGCGACCTAAAACAGAGCCGCGACTTACGACTTAACTCATATGACCTAAAAACAAACAAATACAATACAACACTTTACATCACAACAACATTACAACACATAGGTCGGGATCGACCTAAAACAAACAGCGACTCACGACTTAACATATTTACAACACAACATATACGAGTTACAAACATAACGACTTAAGTATACAACCCACACGACATTAGCTTCAGTGACATAAGAAGAATTAGCTTCCAGAACATCTGGTGCGACCTATAGGATGAGCGATCTAAGGAACTGAGCGACCTAGGCTTGAGCGACCTAAGATTGATGCGGTTTATGCCCTTGAGCGACCTAAGGAGCTGAGCGACTTAGGCTTAAGCGACCTATCATGAAGTGGTATTGGTGAACGACCTAGTATAGGTCGTAGCTCGCTCGTCCGTTCTGAGCGACCTAATATTCCTCGCATAGGTGAGCGACCTAGCATAGATCGTAGCCTTTTAGGTCGTGACTTTTTAGGTCGCGGCTTGTAGAGAGAGTTAAGTCGCAACTCCTTGTCTCGTGACTCGTTAGGTCATTGGCGACCTAAGTTAGGTTGGTGGGTTTCGTTTGAGCGACCTAACTCTTCACGCGACCTAAGAATTAACTGGTTAGGTCGTAACTCATTTAGATCGTTATTTGTTAGCTCGCTTGGCGACTTATCATAGGTCGCTGACCTGCTCTTTCTCGCATAACTCGCATCATTCTTCCCCCTGTTAGGTCGCACACGACTTAACGTCTTCTTAGGTCGTTCGCAACCTAAGACTTCATCAATCTGGCCTACATCATCCTCCCCCGGTTGAGAAAAATTCATCCTCGAATTTAAAATTTCTTCGTCTTCGACACTCTCATCCTTGTGAAATAGCACCAAGTGTTTGATATTGTCAACGTTAGCACTAGGGAGATGATCAGGAAAATTCAATTTACAATCATTCTCACAAATTTCCTTCACAGCTTCCAAACGACCAATCCTTCCAGTATCTAGCTTGTTGTAGGTATTAACAAGAAATCGTTCAATCATCAAGTAGATAGATTCGTTGCCACTTTGCGTCTCCATCAAACCCAAAACAGTGTCCATACTTTCCTCTACCCATAATCTAGTATGTATATGTAATGGCATATATAATCCTGACTTCGTCGCGGTTTTCTTTGAAATTTGATAACTCTGACTCTTCTGAACAAACTTTTCAACCCCCTTCCTTAGTGACAGCCCCAAACAAGATGTTGTAATCAACTGCATGTTACGATCACAGTCCTCGTGTCTTTTCACATGTAAGTCTTTGATAATTCTTAATCGCCAATTGTAATCAGGAATATACAATTGCCTTCCTTCGAACAGAAACCCATCAACCAGCCTTCTCAACTCTTCCTACTCTGTCGGACACATATGTTTACGTGACATATATGGTACAATAGCACTTGACATTTTATTAACATGAGGTACGTTCCTCAGTGGCAGTAATTCTTTGAACATTCCTACAGAAACTACATCTTCACATTCATTCACCATTGGCTTAACCACTTCGATAATTTCAACACTTTTGCTGGTTTCAATTTCATTCAACAAGAATACTTCTGCACTACCCTCCACTTCTTTAACAAGCTCTTTTGTAGATTGTAGACTAGTCGAATCCACCCCCTTCATCAACAAATTTCCCTCTTCATCTCCTGACTTACTTTCTTCACCCTCATCCAACTTTGCTGACTGTGAATTTCAACCTCATGTTCATCAGATTTCGTTGGCTGAAAATCAACAACTTCATCTCCGTCAAACTTTGGTGATCTAACACTATCAACTTCATCCTCCATATCAACAAATTCCTTTAACGACAACAAAGTCTTTAGCTCCTCGACCTCCTCCAATTTGTTTTCACTCTGTTGACGTCGTTTAGGAACCAAAATGATTCGTGTATCCTCGAACATAAAACTGTAACTGTTTGCGCGTCCATCGTGTTGCACAGCCCTATCGTATTGCCATGGTCTTTCCAACAACAGATGGCATACATCCATGTCAACCACATCACACCAAATTTCGTCTTTGTATTTCTTCCCAATGGAAAAATTAACACAAGCTCTTCGATTAACCTTCACCTCCCCTCCTTTCCTCAACCAAGCTAATTTGTAGGGAGTTGGATGTTTCTCGGTTTTCAATGACAGCTTCTTTACAGCTTCTGAAGAAATAATGTTGTCACAACTTCCTGCATCAATGACAAATTTGCAAACCCTTTCCAAGATAGTGAATGTTGATTGAAAGATGTTACTCCTTAACCCACTTGAATTATCCTCTTGTTTTGGGGTCAAACAAGATCTCCTCAACAACAAACTACAACCCTCATCTCCTGTCAATAATTCCTCTTCTTCAACAGGTAATGAATTGACACCATCTACTTCTGCATCTTCATGTTCAATCTCCGCAATCATGGCTCGCTTCTTGGGCTTTGTACATTCATTGCTTTTGTGGCCCAACTCTTGACAATTAAAACATTTGAAATGACTATTGACCTTTGCTTTGTTGACTTCCTTCACCATTGACTTACTGACGACTTTAGAAACATATGTACTGTTACTAACATCCCTGTTCTGATTGTTGGAATTCGTAAACACTCCACCACCTCTCCTTCCTTGTTTCTCCCAAGCAAGTGCTTTCTGATGTGCTTCAGCGACAGATCTTGGATCAAACATATTCAACATGTCCTGAATTTGCGTTCGCAACCCGCCAATATACCTAGCTGTTAGTTGCTCCTCTGTTTCCATAATATCATTCCTTGCAATCAATTGGTAAAAATCATCTGCATACTCATTCACTGATCTTGCCCCTTATCTTAGGTTCTGCAAGCGTTGATACATAAGAGATTGATAGTTGTGCGGCAGGAATGTAGCTTTCATCAACTTTTTCATTTTCTCCCAAGTGACAATTTTAGATTTTCCCATTCTCTCCCGTGTAAGTTTAGTCTGCTGCCACCACGCCATAGCTCTCCCTCTTAATCTCGTAGCAACCAACTTCACTCTTCGATCCGCGGGAACTTCTTTGAAGTCAAAAATTTCTTCAACATTTGAAACCCAATCTAGAAATTCCTCCGTTACCATTCCACCCTTGAATTCTGGAAGTTCAGTTTTCATCCCCGACTCCCATCGACGATCATCTTCAACATCCCGATATGCATTTCGTCCTTGGTCTCGATCTCGATAATGGATATTACTTCTATCACTCTCTTCATCATACTCACGTGTACTTCGATATCGATCTCGACCATTAACATCTCTTCGATCACGCATGTCTCTTCTACTATGTCGTTCTTCATCATGATATGGCTCATACTCAAACTCACGTTGAGTTCTTCTTTCCTCATCTCGATACTCATGGTGATCTCTTCTCATCGAAACTGATGATTCTCTTCTTCCTCGATCAGATTGTGGCGATACCCTTCTCGCTTCCGTAACCGATGGCGAAACTCGGTTTCCTCCATGGTTCGAGATTGGCGACCTCCTTCTTTGACCTTGATTCATGTCATTCATCAATTTTTCTAACCTTCCAATACCTTCATCTAACTTCTCATTGAATTTGTTACTTATGCGTTGTTCCATTTGCTCGACATCTTCCCTCTTGTAAAAATCTTCAATATTTGATGTAGATTAGCTCTCCTCGGCGGCATTGTTAAATGAAACAAACTTCAACTCTAGGTGTGAACAAATATGATGCACGGCCTTCACTTGCTCTCGGCTCTAACCCCAAATACTTCACTTAGCTCGGCTTTGCTTGATGTAGCTCGGCTTCACTAACTCCTCAAACTTCTTCAATAAGAATTGGCTCCAAGACTCGGCTTAGCTATGATTGGCTAAGTCTAGCTTTGATACCAAATGATGCAGCAGCGGAATAACAAAATGATGATTCTGTGAAAGTAGCAATCGATGGAATGAGAAATACTGAATGGCCCAAATTCGTTGATCCGAAGATACCGAATTCTAGCTATCTTCGTCACGTTGATCGCGCACGATACCGTGAAAGAAGATCTGCAATTCTTCAAACGTTGATCAAGCACACTTGATACCGTGAATTGGCTTCTACGATCGTTGATTCGAGCGCACTCGAATGACGAAAGAGGAGATAGGAGATTACACTCAACTACCAATTTAATGAAAGCACAAAGCTAACAAACAAAGTTTTTATTCAAATCAACCAACCTTTACAAATGACATCACCCGCCTATTTATAGGCTTACAACGCACACAACTGAAATCTGGACAACACATAGGTCGTGTATGACCTAACACCCTGCGACCTAAAACAGAGCCGCGACTTACGACTTAACTCATATGACCTAAAAACAAACAAATACAATACAACACTTTACATCACAACAACATTACAACCCATAGGTCGGGATCGACCTAAAACAAACAGCGACTCACGACTTAACATATTTACAACACAACATATACGAGTTACAAACATAACGATTTAAGTATACAACCCACACGACATTAGCTTCAGTGACATAAGAAGAATTAGCTTCCGGAACATCTGGTGCGACCTATAGGATGAGCGATCTAAGGAACTGAGCGACCTAGGCTTGAGCGACCTAAGATTGATGCGGTTTATGCCCTTGAGCGACCTATAGGATGAGCGACCTAAGGAGCTGAGCGACTTAGGCTTGAGCGACCTATCATGAAGTGGTATTGGTGAACGACCTAGTATAGGTCGTAGCTTGCTCGTCCGTTCTGAGCGACCTAATATTCCTCGCATAGGTGAGCGACCTAGCATAGGTCGTAGTCTTTCAGGTCGTGACTTTTCAGGTCGCAGCTTGTAGAAAGAGTTAAGTCGCAACTCCTTGTCTCGTGACTCGTTAGGTCGTTGGCGACCTAAGTTAGGTCGGTGGGTTTCGTTTGAGCGACCTAACTCTTCACGCGACCTAAGAATTAACTGGTTAGTTTGTAACTCATTTAGATTGTTATTTGTTAGCTCGCTTGGCGACTTATCATAGGTCGCTGACCTGCTCTTTCTCGCATAACTCGCATCATTCTTCCCCCTGTTAGGTCGCACACGACTTAACGTCTTCTTAGGTCGTTCGCGACCTAAGACTTCATCAATCTGGCCTGCATCAAAAGTACTCCTTTCGAAACCATTGGGTTTATCTTTAAAAATATCTTTTGCGTCAAAGTGAATATAAATGAAAGTACCCCTTTCAAAACCCTTAACCTTTAAATAAAAGTGATTGGGGAAAAACCGATGGCTTCGTAACCAAAATTTTGAAAGCATTGATCAATTAAGCAAAACATTTGGAAGGATAGCTTCGAAACCCCTTTCAAAGCCATTGCCTTCGAAACCATTAAACCCTTTCGAAAGCTTTATGAAGTGGCTTATTATATTTATAAAACAAAAGCTACCTTTCAAAAGCATTGATGACGTCAATCCATTCGAAAGGCATAAGGTCGGCAGCATGGTTTCGTCTGGGTTTAAACTACCCTTTTGAAAGCATTGATTTAAAAATAAGGCAACTCATTCGGATGCTATCTTCTCAAAACAAAAAGGTGGCGACTTCTTTGAAAGCTATAGTAAACCCTTTCGAACACATTCTTTTTAAAACAAGGCAAGCGCATTTCTTTGAATAGTAAAACGAAGGTTTCGACCCCTTCGAAAGCTAGGTATCGACTTCATACCTTCCACCTTTCTCCAATCCACTATATACTAACTTATTGATACCTTGTGTATTGGTTTCGACTTGGTTGGTTGGTTGAAGCGGAAGTATAAGGTCGAAAGGTAGCGTTTGAAAGAGGCAAAACATAATTTCTGGGTTAAGACTATTTTAATGCCTTTTTAGGTAATTGCTTTTTAACTAACCTTCCTATTTATAAACATTTAACTGGTTGCTATAAACATTTCAAATTCTTTCCAAAATAAAACTGCCGCGTTAATTTCAGATCTAAATAAAATAATTTAACAAATAAGTCCTTCCTTAAGCAAAACAAATAAAACATTGAGTCCTCCACTTAAAATAATTTAATTTTCCATAGTAAATTACTTAGGAAAAATCCAAATCATAGAAATATACTTTTAATACGTTATCCAACGGTTATAAATTTCAGACCCAAATTCTTCATAATATAGCCGAAATTAGTTTCTAAACCCAATTGTTCATATTTTTCTTTGAAAGTTCATAATAAATTTACAATAGCTTCGAAAATTATAAAAATTAAAACTCATCTCCAAAATAATTTTTTACATAACATATAAATTCTTTATGGCATTTGAAACACAATATAAACGATTTTAGCTTTTAAACAATATATAACATTTATCAAACAAACTTTTTGAATATAAAATATCATGAAAACCAAGCATATCATCATCAAAAATTATCTTAATGGATTTAAACTCAAACCCGAAACCAAATGATCATTATAAATAAAAATAGAGATGGTTTTGATTATTATTCACCTTGATTAGGATAAGGAACTTGAGATTTGATTTTTGCTTAATTCCCCTTGCTTGATTGTTTAGCTTTAACTTGATTTTTCCCCTTTTCTTCCGTAGGTAATGGCCGGCTTGCTTTTCGTCTTTGATTTACGTTTTTGGTGTTTTGAAAATGATCGTGCAAAATAAAGGAAACGAGATATTTAAAGGTAATGGGATTATGGTGCGGCAATTACCATTAAGCCCTTGCCTTAATTGTTTTTTTATTAATCGACACATGAAACCCTTCATAACCCATTTTTGTATTTAATTAAGTACGACCTTAATTTAAATTTCAAATCTCAATCCCCTTATCACTCTAATATTTACATTATTCTATTTAATTTATCTAATTAAATTTCCTGAATAATGTTATTAAAATTAGGGGTGTTACACGCTCCCCTCCTTAAAGAATTTCATCCTCGAAATTCAGTAAGGACTAAATACTAAACATACAATCATCTGTAACAGCTCCTAGCTACCATACTAGCATACCTGACTAGTAACAGACCATATAAAACAAATATAGAACATACCATCACAGCAGATCAGGATAAGTATCTTTAATCTTGTCTTCTATCTCCTAAGTACAGTCCTTCTCGTTGTCGCTCCACTGAACTTTCACCAACTTGACTATCTTGTTCCTTAACCTTTTCTCATCTCTTGCCACAACCTAAACTGGTTGTCTAACAAAAGTCAAATTCGGCTCTACTATCAACTCTTCCAACTTTATTGGAGGAATAGAAGTCTCTGGATCATGCACATACTTGCGAAGATGAGACACATGAAACGCATTATGGACCCCCTGCTATACTGCTTGGCAACTCTACTCTGTATGCGAGCTTTCCGATCCTATTTATAATTTGGAACGGACCAACATATCTCGGTGCTAGTTTCCCTAAATTTCTAAATCATACCACACCCTTCATCGGTGATACTTTAATGAAAACTCTATCTCCAACTGAGAACTCCATATCTTTACGCCTCTTATCTGTGTAACTCTTCTGTCTAGACTGAGCTTCCTACATCCTTTCTCGGATCAACTCAATCTTCTCTGTCGCTTCTCTTACCAGATCTGGACCCAAGACTAATCTATCTCCAATTTCTAACCAACATGCTGGTAATTTGCATGGCCTTCCATAGAAAGCTTCAAAAGGCACCATTCCTATACTAGTCTGATAACTGTTATTATAGGAAAACTCCACTAAGTGTAGGTGATCTTTCCAATATCCGCCAAAGTCCAATGCACAAGCTCTTAACAAATCCTCAAGTACCTTATTGACTCTTTCTGTCTGCCCATTCGTCCGAGGGTGATACGCCATACTCATCTTGAGCTTGGTACCTAACACATCCTGTAGACTCTTCCAAAATTCACTAGTAAACAAAGCATCTCTGTCACTGACTATACTACTAGGCATCCTATGTAGTCTAACTATGTTCTTCATGAATAACTTAGCTAAAACAGGTGTCGTCCTGGTTGACTTAACTGGAATGAAATGGGCAATGTTGGTCAACCTGTCCACTATGACCCATATACTTTCATTTCCTCTATTTGACCTTGGCAACCCATCTATAAATTCCATGGATATCGAATCCCAATTCCAAACTGGAATCTCTAAAGGTTGAAGCAATCTACTCGGCTTTTGATGTTCGGCCTTCACTTGTTGACAGTTTGCACACTGTCTAACCCACAAACCAACATCTCTCTTCATACCTTCCCAGTAGAAGCTCCTCTTCATATCTTGATACATCTTAGTTCCTCCAAGATGAATCATAAATTTGGATCAATGACATTCCTTAAGAACTTCTTTCCTTAAGCCCTCAACATTCGGAACACACAATCGTCCCTTCTTTCTCAACCATCCTCTTTGGTCAAGACTAGAATCTTTAAATCATCGATCTCAGTTCCAACGTCAAGCCTTCTAATCTTCTCGGCTAGTACTGGATCCTCTTTCTCCTTAGAAGCAATACTTTCTATTAACCTTGATCGAACTTCTAAATAGGACAACCTGGCAGTGCTCTGACTAGAACTAGCAGTCGACCTTAACTGCACACTACAAGTAGTCAAAGCTTCTAAATCTTTCCATTCTGCCAACATAGCTAACACCACATTCTAATGTCTTCTGCTAAGAGCATCCGCTACCTTATTTTCTTTCCTATGTGTATACTCTATACCAAAATCATAAGCAGCTAAAAACTCTAGCCACCTCTGATGTCTCATATTCAACTCCTTCTGAGAGAATAAATATCTTAAGGACTTATAACTGTGTATATCTCAAATCTCTCTCCTAAGAGACAATGTCTCCAAATCTTCAATGCGAAGATCACCGCAGCCAACTCCAAATCATGAGTAGGATATCTTACTTCATATAGTCTAAGCTGTCATGAAACGTAGGCAATAACTTTACCCGTTTACATCAACACAGCTCCTAATCTAGTCCTACATGCATTGGTATACATCGCCAACCCTTTGTTTCCTTCTAGAACTACTAACACGGGTGCATTGGTCAACAAATGCTTTAACTTAAGGAATGCTTCCTCACATTTGTCGGACCAGCCAAACTTTACATCCTTCCTGATTAACTTAGTCAAAGGCGCTGCTATCTGCGAGATATCCTTAATGAATCTTCAGCAATAGCCAGCAAGTCCCAGAAATATTCTAATCTCAGTCACTGTCTCTGGTCTCATCCAGTTATTAACTGCTTCGATCTTATCTGGATCGACTGACAAGCCTTTCTCTGAAACCACGTGACCAAGAAACTTAACCTCTTTCTTCCAAAAATGACACTTGGAAAACTTCACTTTCAGCTGATGCTGCCTCGGCGTCTCAAGCACTACTCTAAGATGATCTTCATGCTCTCCTTCATCCTTAGAGTATACTAATATGTCATCTATAACACCAACACGAACCTGTCTAAGTACTCTCGAAAAACTCGGTTCATCAAATCCACGAAGAAAGTTGGTGCATTCGTTAACCCGAATGGTAGTACTAACCACTCGTACGAACCATATCTAGTCCGAAATGCAGTCAACGGAATATTGTCCTCTGCCACTCTCAATAGATGGAAACTTTTCGTCAAATCCAACTGGGAAAATACTCTGGCTCCACACAACTAACCAAATAGATCATCAATTCTCGACAAACGATACTTATTCTTAATCGTCTTCTCGTTCAACTTACGATAGTCGATACACATCCTTAACGACCAATATGGTTTCTTTACGAACACCGCGGCCGCTCCCCAAGGCAAACTGCTTGGTCTAATAAAATTTCTCCATTCTAGATCCACTAGCTGCACCTTCAATTCCTTCATCTCGGTCGGTGTCATTCTGCTAGGTGGTTTACTTACAGGTTCAGCTCTTGGCACAAGGTCTATCCGAAACTCAACACTCATTTTGGTGGTAGTCCTGTAACCGGCTCAAAAACATCTGCAAATTCTCTTGCTATACGAACCTGACTTAATTCCTCTTCCACTTCCATAGCTCTCAACAAAGCACAAGCACTTCAGTCAGAATTCTCCACTGAGAATATGATTCGGTTATAACGATCAGGGTGTCCCAACGATATTTCCCAATCCTGGCAAAATATCCTAGCCTCATACTTACCCAACCAATCCATACCCAAAAGATCCCGAAGTCTACGAAATCAAAAACATACATACGACATGCAAACTTATGACCTAACAAATCAAGTTCTAATTGGTCACATCTCATCCCTAGAGTTGCATACCCTCCTATTGGATTCGCAACCCTTAAGGAAGTAACAAGGTATGTGGGTTCTAAGCATAACCTATCAACTAAACACTGAGATATAAATGAATGTGATGCACCGGTATCAAATAGTACACTAACTGGTATACTCTGAATCAAAAGCATACCTTCCATCACAGTCTTCCCCTTCTCAGTAGTAGTTGGCCTAGCAGTTGATGGTCCAACAGCAAAAATCTTTCCCTTGTCCGCCCTGACTGGTTCTGAACACTGATTCTTATAATGCCCAACTTGATCACGGTTAAAGCACTTCACACTCTTCTTTTTTGCAGTCTTCTTTCCCTTGCCTGTCCGGCATTCAGGACCATAATGACCCTTCTTATCACACTTGAAACAAATTAGATCGGACTTTGCCTTCTTGGCAGCTTCAACCTTCTGGGTTCCCTTCTTCTTAAGAACTTCCGCTTCTTCCCTTGAGACCCCGGGTCTCAACTGGCTTTTCCTTCCCATAAATAGCAAGCATATCCTCATGTCGGATTTCCATCTCCACAACTACATTACAAGGATCACGGAGATGTGGCAGGGTCGCCCTAGTAATCTCGGGCCTTAATCCCCGAATAAACTTCGAATTCCTCTTAATGATGGTATCAATGGTAGCATACCCATATCTGGACAGCTCATAAAACTTAGTAGCATACTCAATTACTGACATATCTCCACGCACCTAATCCATGAACTTTCTCAACATTGTTGACTTAGCAACTTCAGACAAAAACCTCTGCTCGAATCTCCTTCGAAATTCTGCCCAAGTTAACTCTTCCTCAAAAACTCCGGCAGTAACACTATTCCACGAATGAAGCGCTGCTCCCTGCAACTGCCTAGAGGCTAATTTCCTCTTTTGCTCATCATTCAATCCCAAGTCAGCGAAGATTCTTTCGCAATGCAAGAGCCAATTCTCAACTTCTATGGCATCATTTGTTCCCACAAATAGCTTCCTACCAAGACTGGTGTAATCTCTGCTCAACTTAGCATAGTTGTTCCCAATTGGAGCCGTGGTATTAGCTCCTCCAACATTCCCAACTACTCCAGCAGTTGCTTCTGCTTGCACCCGATTGACAAAGAACTGATACATCACCCCCATATCTACTGGCGGATTTCCAGCACTGACATTGGCATCTGCATTTTGATTAGCATTAGCATGTCGACCTAGGTTCCTCCTGGTGGGTTTAACATTTCCGTTTGTTGTGGTGCTTCCTCCACTGAGATTTCCTCTTCCGTTTCCTGACTCCATGTCTTCCTTTCTCGTAAATCTGCATGCGAGCCTTAGTAAGATACAGAAGAACAGTCTAAGAAAGAGGGGAATATGTACTTATATATATATATATCAAATACAAGTATGTTACTATAGTGTTAATTCAAACCCCGATCTTATTTTATGATTCATTGGATTATGTTTTGAAAAATCTTTTAGGTTTAATTTCTCTTAAGTTTTCATAAACCCATGCTCTGATACCAACTTGTAACATCCCCCATTTGGAGGCCCAAAACTAATGAATACGGATGTCGTAGTCATCCATAGTTATTAATCCTCGATGACCAAATATAGTAATGTTAGATACATTGATATAACAGAAACACATGGATATGGAAAAAATTTAAAATCATTAAACAACTTTCTCATTCCATTTCAAATTCATTAAATAATCCCAAATTTCGAGAACCATGTTCAGAGAAAATATAACTGTTACAACATACGCCAAGAGCGACATATGGAGATGCCCCCTTGGATGATCAGAGTCTAAACATAGACAATTAAACAATTTTGCCTTTACGACAAATTAAACACAGCGGAATCAAAATAGAATAGAACTCCTACTAGCTAGCTGGCCTCCTGCACATATCTGGAAGCTTATTTGTCTAAGAGGTACCTGAAAACCTCAACTCTCAAACTACTCAAAGTTAATTGAGCACCCAAGAGTTTAAGGGGAAAACATAAACTTCGAGTCAGACAGAAAGCCCGGTATAAATAATAACATACCATCTTGAACCATATAGATATCTAGTGAGACCACGCAGCTTAGTGGAACGGGTTTTCCCCTGACTAGTATCTTATCCAAAAATTATAAGAACCATATACAATGCTCCTACATCCATAATGGTTAAAAAATGGCAATTTACAATATTATGATGATATGCAAACAAGTAAATTATTCTCGATTTTCCATCTCCATTCATTTGACTATCTGTCTCAGTTATAGTTTCTAGAGTCACTATTAACCTATTAGTTTTCATGGGCTAAATATTAACATGTTTAAGTATGGACTACCTGTCTTATTTCATAGTTTTCATGGGATCACTAAGAATCTATTAGCCCCTGCCAATAACTTCATTCAATTATTTCATGGGTTCTCCCTGAACCTATTCGTATCTCCAATAACTTCCCTCATATCATAGTTTTCATGGGTTGACTATGAACCTATTGACTTCTGTCAATAACTTAATCCAGATATAGTTTTCATGGGTTCACTACAAACTTATTGGCCCCTGCCAATAACTTTTTCTAAATATAGTTTTCATGGATTAACTATGAACATGTCTATATGATAACTTTTTCAATCAGTATTTAGGCGTCCTATATTCTGGTCTTCCTGACCTCCTGGATGCACTTCTATTCATTCAGGAGTTAACTCAATTTATATTCACTATTGGGTCAACCTAGCTGGTTATTCTACCATTTCTCCCCAAAATACAGTATGTGTCCATTATATTGTGAATATATGTATTAGAAGAAGCAAACATAATAACACCAACACTGGTGGTTTATTATTCTTGAAATCATTTTCATATGAAACATGGTTAATGCCTTTAACCTATTATTTTATAAAGGAAAGCTTCTTTAAAAACTTCATACTTAAAAGCCATTTTAAAACTCCTTTATTTCTGCCATGGTTTTTCCTTTAAAAATGAGATTGGGTTCTTTGTATTGAAAACTAAGGCTTTCGAAACCTTAAACCATTACTTTCAAAACCGGTGGATAACCTCCATCGAAAGCATTTAAATCTTCTTTTCAAAACACCAAGCATATGCCTTTCAAAACACTTTAAAACATTTCTTTCGAAACCATCAAAACATACCTTTCGAAAGTATTAAAGCATTACTTATTAACTCATAGAAGCATAGCTTCGAAACCATTTGAAAGTACCCCTTTCGAACATCTTTAAAAATAACTTTTGGATCAAAGTGAATATAAATGAAAGTACTTGTTTCTAAACAATTAACCTTTAAATAAAAGTGATTGGGTAAAAATCGATGGCTTCGGAGGCATCCTTTCGAAAGCATTGATCAATTAAGCAAAACATTTAGAATGATAGCTTTGAAACCCCTTTCGAAAGCTTTAGGAAGTGGCTTATTATATTTATAAAACAAAAGCTACCTTTCAAAAGCATTTATGACTTCAATCCATTCGAAAGGCATAAGGTTGGCAGCATGGTTTCGACTGGGTTCAAACTACCCTTTCGACAGCATTGATTTAAAAACAAGGCAACTCATTCAAAAGCTATCTTTTCAAAACAAAAAGGCGGCGACTTCTTTGAAAGCTATAGTAAACCCTTCCAAAAGAATTCTTTTAAAAACAAGGCAAGCGCATTTCTTTGGATAGTAAAACGAAGGCTTCGACCCCTTCAAAAGCTAGGTTTCGACTCCATACCTTCCGCCTTTCTCCAATCCACTACGTACCAACTTATTGATACCTTATGTATTGGATTTTGACTTGGTTGGTTGGTTGGAGCGGAAGTATAAGGTCGAAAGGTAGCGTCTGAAAGAGGCGAAACATAATTTCTGGATAAAGACTGTTTTAATGCATTTTTAAGTAATCGCTTTTTAACTAACTTGCCTATTTGTAAACATTTAATTGGTTGCCATAAACTTTTCAAATTCTTTCCAAAATAGGTATGCCACATTAGTTTTAGATCTAAATAAAATAATTTAGTAAATAAGCCCTTTCTTAAGCAATACAAATAAAACATTTAAGTCCTCCACTTAAAATAATTTAATTTTCCGTAGTAAATTACTTAGGAAAAATCCCTAAAAATCATAGAAATTCACTTTTAATATGTTATCTAACATATAAATTTCAGACCCAAATTCTTCGTAATATAGCCGAAATTATTTTCTAAACCCAATTGTTCATATTTCCTTTGAAAGTTCATAATATATTTTCCATAGCTTGGGAAATTATAAAAATTAAAAGCCATCTCCAAAATAGTGTTTTACATAACATATAAATTCCTCATGGCATTCGAAACACAATATAAGCAATTTTAGCTTTAAAATCGTTATAACATTTATCAAACAAACTTGTTTGAATATAACATATCATTAAATTCAAGCATATCATCATCAAAAATTATCTTAATGGATTTAAACTTAAACCTGAAATCAAATGATCATTATAAACAAAAATAGAGATGGTTTTGATTATTATTCACCTTGATTAGAATAAGTAACTTGAGATTTGATTTTTGCTTAATTCCCCTTGCTTGATTGCTTAGCTTTAATTTGATTTTTCCCTTTTTCTTCCCTAGGTAATGGCCGGCTTGCTTTTCTTCTTGATTTACGTTTTTGGTGTTTTGAAAATGATCGTGCAAAATAAAGGAAACGATATATTTAAGGGTAATGGGATTATGGTGTGGCGGTTACCCATTAAGCCCTTGCGTTAATTGTTTTCTTATTAATTAACACAAGAAACCCTTCATAGCCCATTCTTTGTATTTAATTAAGCACGACCTTTAATTTAAATTTTCAAATCTCAATTCCCTTATCACTCTAATATTTACATTATTCTATTTAATTTATCTAATTAAATCTCCTGAATAATGTTACTAAAATTAGTGGTGTTACAAAAGGTTACGGGGTTGATCATACTCTGGACACTGTCTCAAGTTTAATCTCATCTTACATAATATATATCTATCTACCGCACACATATATACACCCACATTGGAACCAGACGGGAGACTAGCAGCACGTCTGGTTGCCCTAGGAGCCACACGTGGTCCATATGACATGACTCCTATAGTCATCGGTTACCATTACCACTCCCCTCTCAGTATCGTGACAATGATCCACCATAGGCTCGACAACGCATAGCCACGACTACCGACCTATGCCCCTCTATGGTAACTGACTATTGGCTTATGCGACACAAAAGGCAACCAATACCAATCTTGTGATGTGGATCGAAAATCATAAACAACAATTATGTCGTGGATCTGGGGCGCAACCCCACGATCAGGCCGCCAGGGTGGATACTGGCCAATATGGTTTATTTCTGAAACATAAAGGAAGTCGGACAAAGATAGACAGAACTATAATATATACGAACTATGTGGCTAACCAGTAACCTCCATATGTGATTACCCCAGTGAGTCATCCACACAACATACCCCCGTATGATTGTCATCCACGAGCGGAGAATAACCGAATTAATAACACAACGGCGTCTCATACCACCATGTGTTACTAGTCCATTTATTTAGTGCTCATACATCACACTCACCTTTATTCTATATAACGAGTCCAAAGAATAACCGGAAAAGTGTTACCGAAAGTCCTATACCCGACAGTATCACTAATTCGTTTATTTAGTTTTCTCGCCACATAGAATAAATATCAAATAATCAAGAAAAAGATGTCATCACTGCATCATCTCAAATCATCAATCAAATCCATATCAATGGTGAATCACTCGTGTCATTAATATCAGAATAGAAAAGATGAGAAATTGGAAACTTAAAACTAATATAAAATTATATTATTCAAATAAATGTAAATAAACAAATCAATATATAATACTAAAACACACACGCTTATATCTTTTTTTATATATAACAACGTAAATACTATAAGATAGTTTATATATAAATGCCAAACCATTGAAAAGAACATTGTCCATGTTTCCAAAATATATGACAGCAACAAGGAAACAAGATGATAGGCCACATATTCACCTACAGACACATACACTAATTTATGCAACATAAATGCAGTAACTCATAATATATATTCTTAGAGGCATGTGCATAAGGAAACAAATACCCATGAGAGCCGTAACTCATTTAGAAAACAAAAGTGGGCTAATCCATTCAATTCATAATAGATGGTTATAAAAGTAGGGATAGGCAAGTGAATTTATGCAAATGTACCCATAATCGCATGCACCATACCCTGAAACACACGAATGACTCACGTGTGCTAAAAAAATAGGATGTAGCAGCTCTAGTGCATACTCTCTCTCTTACTGCCGCACACGCTCACAAGCTCAAACATACAGCATGCACACACTCTACATATGCAGACCCAATGACATAATAATTCCTATGCTTTGCTTGTGTTCTGGAATATACTTCGGATTATGATGGGCTCCAATCTGGCAACCCACATCCACGTTTCTTTCTTTTCATTTTTTTGTCTTTTGGGCCTGACTTGTATTTAGCCCAATACTCATTTTCTGCATTATAAATATAGATGTAATGTGAGATGTAAAGATCAATTAAGCAGAAGCATAATAATAATATTTCGAATTATCTTTTATGGTATCAGAGCCACCATTGCCAAACGACAGATTTTTCTTTTCGAGAAATTGATTTGTTGTGGGGCTCCCCTCAGAATATTATCATCATAGGGGAGGCTACCCTTCTCAAGATCATTGTAGTGATCGTGTTCATCAGTTCTTACTTCCCATTGTGCCATCCTAGAGGTAGATCAGATTCAAGATCCTCACTTCTACCTCTGGTTGCACTTTTCCGACTCAGCCATCCGAAGGTACATTAGTTCCTGTACACATATTACCGTTTTTCGATAAAACAGTAATACATATAGCAGTTTACTTCCCTACACCTTCTTCTCTATCATTTTTGGGACATTGCTTGGCTACCAGAATCTGTTTCTTGATCAAGAAATTAGATTCTCCAAATTTTTGATCCACCATGGCCCTCGGAGAAGAGGATGTTACTTCAGCAAACACTAGCAACAAATCCAAGGATAATTAAAAATCTGAATCTGTCTTGATCAGACCTAAGAATCAAGCAATAAACACACCATTAGATGAAGACAATTATATCACATGGAAATATCAAGTAGAAATTGCTTTGAGAGGGTATGATCTACAAGATTATGTCAAAGGAACCAAGGTGATTCCATCAGTTAACATCACTGACGATAAAGGCAATATAGTTAGCAACCCAGAATATATTTTATATCAAAAACAAGATAACTTGCTTGAACCTTGGCTCCTATCTCCTATCAGTCAAACCTTATTGTCACAACTTGTTGGATGTTACACGTCATATGAAATATGGTCATCCATTGAAAGAATTTTCAACTCCTAGTCAGCAGCAAGAATTATGCACTATAGAAGAGAATTACAAAATACAAGAAAGACTGATATGAGCATGAGAGAATACCTTGCCAAAATCAAGAATCTGTGTGACAGATTAAAGGCAGTTGGCCATAATGTTTCAAACAGTGAACAGATTCTCATTATTACCAATTGCCTTGATCAAGAGTATGAATCTCTGGTGACTTTCATTGCCACACAACCAACCCTACCTGATCTTGACTATGTCTACTCAGCCCTTCTTGCACATGAAGGTAGAGTAGAGCAGAGAAGACCTATGAAAGAAGATTATTCAGCAAATTGTGTTTCAACCACAAAGAACAAAAGTCAGAAAAATAGTCAGAACAACCAGAATCCAAGAGGAGGTTACAGTCAAAGGGGCAGGGGTAGAGGAAGGTTTTCAAACAACAATAGAGTCAAATGCCAAATTTGTGAGAAATTTGGTCACATGGCAAATAAGTGCTACTTCAGATTCAAAGAGGATTGCAACCCATCACAACAAACACAATCAAGCAGGCAACCAACAGTTAATATGGCATAAACCAATCATCAATCAAGAAATAATTCAGATAAATCAATAGATGATGCTGCCAAGACTGATGACATCAACACAGAGGATTGGTTTCCAGACTCAGGAGCTACAAATCATATTACCAACAACTTAAAAAATCTCAATTTGGGGAACAAAAGCTATAATGGTAAAAATTTAGTTTCTATGGGTAATGGTGAAACTGCAAATATATCACATGTGGTGACAGGCACTATACAAGGTACAAGGCTGCTCTATCTTAATAACTTATTAAGAGTGCCAAGTATCAAAAAGAATTTAATAAGTGTCTCACAATTTGCTAAAGAAAATCATGTATATTTTGAGTTTCACCCTAAATTCTGTCTAGTCAGAGATATGCTAAGTAAAGACATATTATTACAGGGTAAACTAGAACAGGGTCTGTACAAGTTCAGCCATATGAGAACAAAGAATATCTGTAATAATGTTGTCTGGTGTAATAATGCTAGTTTGAATCATAATAAGTGTGACAGTGTATTTCATATGTGGCATTGCAAATTGGGACATCCTAGCTATGATGTAGTAAAACAAGTATTGAATGAAAATAAAATTTCTTTCTCACCTTTGCACAATTTATCAATATGCACCCACTGTCAAATTGGTAAAAGTCACAAATTACCTTTTCAATATTCTGAAACTATCTATGAAAAGCCACTTGAGCTTGTGGCATCTGACTTGTGGGGATCATCACCACATAACTCAACAAAGGGGGACAGGTATTATCTATCACTTGTTGATGCACATACTAGGTATACATGGATATATTTTTTAAAGGAAAAGTCAGATACATGCAGTGATATGAAACATTTCATCACTTGTGCTGAAAAACAACATAATAGCAGTGTGAAGATTGTACAAACAGATGGTGGGGGTGAATTCAAACCCCTAAAGGAGTTTTTTCAGTACAAAAGGGATTGTGCATAGGACTACATGCCCCCATACATCTGAACAAAATGGTTTGGTTGAGAGAAAACATAGGCACATTGTGGAGACATGATTAACACTTTTGTCTCAAGCAAGTCTACCAATGAGATACTGGAGAGAGGCATTTGCCACAGCAGTATATCTCATTAATAGAATGCCAACCAAAGTGTTAAACTATGTGTGTCGTTTTGAGAAATTATTTGGTGTTAAACCGAATTATGAATATTTGAGAACTTTTGGGTGCTTGTGTTTCCCTGCCTCAGACCATACAATAAACATAAATTAAGCCTAAGGTCTAGTCAATGCACCTTTTTAGGATATGCACATAATCAAAAAGGGTACATATGTCTAGACAATCAAGGCAGAGTTTATATTTCAAGGGATGTTGTTTTTAATGAAAATGTTTTTCCTTTTGCAGAAAAGGAAATGCATATGCAAGGAACTGATGTAAACAAAGCAAGCACTAGTCACATATCAGACTTGTCAGAATGGATAAGTGCAGAAGTTCAATCACACAGAGAACCAACAAGGAATGAGCTTAATGATCATTCTAAGCAAATAATAACAAGCAGTTCTTAACATGATGAACAACAAGAATCAAACACACAGCAAGATCATATCAGCAGAGAATTAACAAATGAAACTTCTGATGAGCATACTGAGGTTCATTGTGAACCACAGCCAACTACTATTCAGCATCCCATGATTACTAGATCAAAGAGTGGGATTTTTAAACCCAAAGTATTAAACACTCAACTCAATAAGGTGGAACCAACATCATATGAACAGGCAGTAAAAGACAAAAGATGGAGAAAAGCCATGGATGAAGAGTATAATGCTCTAGTTAAAAATAAAACATGGACACTTGTTGATTTACCAAGGCACAAAAATGTTGTAGGAAGTAAATGGACATACAAAATCAAAAGAGATGCTGATGGTAAGATCACTAAATACAAGGCTAGACTTGTGGCAAAAGGTTATACCCTGCAGTTTCGATTTGACTTCAATGAAACCTTTTCTCCAGTCATTAAGCCAGCAACAGTTAGGATAATTCTAACCATTGCTTTGCATAAAAACTGGAGAATAAGGCAATTAGATGTGCATAATGCCTTTTTAAATGGAGAATTAATGGAGGAAGTGTATATGCAGCAGCCAAAAGGTTACAGTTCTGAAGCAAGTATCAATCAAGTATGCAAATTACATAAAGCAATTTGTGGTTTAAAACAAGCTTCAAGGGCTTGGTATGATAAATTAAAGAGCATCTTAGTTAAACTGGGATTCACTGCCACTAAGTCAGACAGTTCTTTTTATACAAGAAAAAAGGGGAAAACAGTATCTACATTTTAGTTTATGTTGATGATATACTCATCACATGAGACAATCAGCATGAGATCGAACTAGTCATGAAATACTTGGACAAGGAATTTGCAATAAAAGACATGGGTGAAGCAAATTACTTTCTTGGCATACATATTCAAAGGAATGCAGACTCAAGCATCATTTTATCGCAAAAACAATACATATTAGACATACTTGTCAGGTCAAACATGGATAAAGCTAAGCCACTACCTACTCCCATGACAAGTAATCTCAATTTATCTAAAGAAAGGGGTGAACCTATTGAGAACATCAAACAGTACAGGAGTATTGTTGGGGCACTTCAATATGCTACTATTACTAGACCGGATATCTGTTTTAGTGTAAATAAAGTTTGTCAATACATGCAAGCTCCTACAAGTGAACACTGGTGTGCTGTGAAGCGTATTCTATGATACTTAAAAGGGGCAGTCAACCATGAATTAAAGCTCATATCAAGCAAAAACTTATACCTACAAGCTTACAGTGATTCTGACTGGGCAAATGATCTGGATGATAGAAGATCTATCACCAGATATTGCGTTTACCTTGGTAGAAATCCCATCTCGTAGTGCATGAAAAAGAAAGCCACCATCTCCAGATCGAGCACCAAAGCCGAGTACAGGGCCATTGCCAGCACCACGGTGGAGATTATTTGGATTGAAACTTTACTTCAGGAATTAGGGTTCATGCTAAATCGAAAGCCAACGATCTAGGTTGACAACTTGAGCGCTATTTCTCTATCTATGAACCCTATCCAGCACTCGAGAACGAAGCACTTGGAAGTGGATCTCCACTTTGTTCGCGAATGAACAGGAAGTGGGAAACTCCATATTCAACACATTCCTGCCTTTTATCAGCGTGCTGATGTATTGACTAAGGCTATTTCGACTAAGAACTTTGATCGATTTAGGGATGAGCTCAGCGTTTTCTCCGCCGCCATGAAAGACAAAGAGAAATTGGAACCCTAGTTTTATTTGAGGGGGCGTAATAATGCCTATGCTTTGCTTGTGTTCTGGAATATACTTCGGATTATGATGGGCTCCAATCTGGCAACCCGCATCCACGTTTCTTTCTTTTCATTTTTTGTCTTTTGGGCCTGACTTGTATTTAGCCCAATACTCGTTTTCTGCATTATAAATATAGATGTAATGTGAAATGTAAAGACCAATTAAGCAGAAGCATAATAATAATATTTCGAATTATCTTTTACGACATAGCACAACTAAATACTAATGCACACTTACATATATACCCATAAGATTTAACAGACAAATATTTAAAAAGGATTTAAGCATCATATATATGCAGCTCTAAGAAATATATTCAAGCAAAATTGGTATAGGAAAAATATATAAAATTTTACTTGGAAAAAGAAACAAAATTAAAAGTGAACCCATATGTATAACATACTATTTAATACCCAAGACAAAGAATGGAGCACAAAAAATGGAATACTCTCTCACAATTATACCTTGTCAAATAAATATATTTATATACTATAGTTTTAAGTAAATATTTAATTAAATTTATATAAAATTTAAACTGACACATGGTTCTTGCAACCTATAAACGTAATACATATATGAAATGAATATATGTATATATATATATATAAAACTTGAACAAAAGATACAATAGAAGTGAAAGGTATATGTATACTCCAGATGGCATATAGCATGCGCCCACCAACAAAACAAGATTGTGGAATAAGTATTAGCTCATGATAGTGAATAAGAATGCCCATAAGAACAAATGAAATGGGAATATACTATATGAAAGGGTGCAACCATGTTGATTGATAACACAGTATTCCGGCTACAGTCAACTATAGTACTTAAGGGGATGAAGTAAGACTTGCGCAATATACAAACTAGATAAAAGATCAGACAATTTAATAAAGTGTTTAAATATATTTATACATGAACAGAGCAAGACAGGGCATTAGAATATGAAAACAATAAGACACCAATACCCATACAAGCAACATAATGTATATATATAATAATGCTAAGTATGTTTAAATTTCTTTGTTCCAAGTATTATAATATATATGTGTGTGTAAATAAAAGTATTCTCCTTCTGAGTATAGAAATACATGTGAATATATATATACATATATATACATATATATGCATATAGATACACACACACACACACATATATATATATATATATGTATATACTTTGATAAAATCTTGCATATATGTATGTACTCAGGGGACATAACCACCCTTTGGGTGGGGTGGGCAGCTGCCCCACCCAAAAAAATATAAGTAGCGATTCAGTTCAAAACCCCATTCGCAGACTAAGGTAAACTTTCCACCTTTTGTCTTTCGTCTCGATGTCATAATTTTTAGTTTTCAAATTTGCAATTGTTCAATTAATGTATGCATCACGGCATCTTTCCATATCGCAGTTTCTTAACGGTCCTTACGCAATCGTCAAAAGAATCAAAACCCTAGCATAGGCTCAAACTGTGGTAATGGAACACAATCGAAAGTAATTGCACTCTAAAATTAGCACTGCACTAGAAGTGTTGCACTTTTTCTACGTTGCATTTCTGACGGGATGGCATGTCGCATGAATTTAGCTAAGCAGTTAGGTTGGTATTTCAATTTTATTTTTACAATTTGTGATACATCAGTTCATCATTTTTTGTTACGAGACCAGTGGTAGTGGGCTAGACAAGGATGATTCTCAGCTGGATAAGGATGATTCTACTAATATTCTTGGCGAGATTAAATAACCGAAGAAGATAAAATTAGGAGTTAGCTTTTTTAATTTTATGGTTTCATAATTCAATTATAACCTATTGTTTAGTGCTCATTTAATGCAACATTAAATTTAGCGTTAATCGAAAATTTACCATACTAGCATGTCATTGTAGTTTGTATATAAAGAAGTTGGTATGTTTATTTGAACGGTAGTTTGCCAAAGCTATTCATAGTGGTGCAATTTATTTGAAATTTTATATTATTATGTGTGTGAATACGTCCAAATAATATATACTAATGAAAACTAGTTAAACCGTTATAAAAACTTCCGCAAAATATTTGAACATCTATATTATTATGCCCACCCAAATCGAAATTCTAGAAACGTCACTGTATGTACTTAAATTCAAACTTTCAAAGCGTTATATAAAAGTTTCATATTCTAAATTGATGAATTTGTTCTTCGTCGATGATAATATATGATCTTTATGCAATGACAATTGAAGGCAGAATGAGATGAAACAAAAAATGAGCTACTGCTATTGGGTTCTTAATGGAGCAATGAGCATCTGCATGAACGAAACAAGATAAAGGTGACTTGAATTCTAAGAGTGGCTGCTGCCTTAATCAAAATGCAACTAGCAAAGACAAGTCAGAGAAGGAAGATGACTTGATCGAACATCGAGACGAGTAACAAAACAGGGAAGCTGCTTATTAACACAAAGTTACATACATATACATGTACACATATATATACACACATATATATATATACATATATATATAGACACACACAGATATGCACGCTATTACAATTTTGAAACTCACACACATATGATCATCACAGCATATAAGAAAAGATGCTCACACCATAGAATCACACACACGACAACAGACAAAAAGGTAGGAATGCCGACCGGTTGACCGGTGGTAAAGATAGGTGACTAATGGAGGCATGTCACAAGTGAGGTTGGTCGCCTACTAATGGCGATCCCTCCTCCACTCAACTCTCCCTTGATCCATTTAGGATTTGAAGCTCACATGAATTCAATCAAACACTAGCATAGGGAATTCAAAGATTGAACGTTCTAGACATAGGCGTGTGATTGATTTACTCAACTTTATATTTGCTTTCATCACTACCTTGCTACTTCCTCATTCTTTTCGATCGCCACACCTCATATTCTTCTCTCGCGAACGCATTTCCACTGTCATGCACTGTACCTTCCTAATCTCTCATCAATTCCCTCACTTTTCTATCACCATATGCGTCCATTGGTGTTGAGATAAATATTCTCGAGTTTGGTGATTTATAGTAATTTATAGGATTTGATTTTTAATTTTTGAAGTTGAGATATCATGATGCTTTTTGGCTTCTGGGTGAAGATATTGAAGTGTAGATGCGTGAATAGTTTCATGAAGTAAAATATGCATAGTTTTGAAAACCGAACCGTCAGTCGAACCGTGAAGACTTAAGGTTCAAGGTTCCAATGGTCCGACCGGTCGAACCAATAGAACCTTGCACTTTTTTCCCTTAATAATCACCCATGCAGCATAAAATGAGAGTAGTTTATTATAACACATTTGCGTAAATTAATAAGAGCAACCACTTGAATGAATATACATAATAAAGTCTAACCACTAGCATTCATCCAGAGAATTATACCGGCGGCTCACTTTGTTAATATGGGACTAGCCAAGTCCAATTACTATAGAGTACAATCAATAATGACAGAACTATAGAGTACAATTAATAATTACACTGTAGCAGTATCATCTTAAAATACAAACTATAGTTCAGTGAACCCATTTTACATTCATCAAACTTCAAAACAGTAAGCATCAAACAAAAAGTATAATTATTCATAAAAAATATTCGGAAAATTAAAATTTGATATCTACAAGTAATGGTGCATGAAGTTTTTTGATGGCAATTGCTTGCGGAGATGTTTTTACCTATCAATTTGAAGGATTATTATTTAGGGTTTCGAATTTTGGGGCAAATAGGCTGCTGCGATGCAATTTTCTAGAGGAGGAGGAGATTCAACGTGGTCCGACTCAAGGGTTCGATTCGCGGTTGAGAGGTCGAGCCTCCGGTTGAAGCATCTGCGAGGTTGAAAGCACCTCCGGACCTCCATGACTCATGTTCCACGGTTAACCGTGGTCTGACCGTGGTCGGGTTGGGTTCTCAAAACAATGAAAATATGTGAGTGAAGAAAGATCCAGAGGAAGAAAATTCTAGAAATGAATTTGGGGTTTTGGCTAAACATACGTAATATATTTGTATTTCCTTCTTTTGCTTTGTAATTAAATTCCATTTAATTTAGATAAAAATAATTCCTATTATAAGTCACTTCTTTATCAAATTAATATTATATTCTAATTTCATCACTATTTTACAGGATTATTATTATTATTACATTCCAACTTATTTAAGTTAGATATCACATTTTTCACAATTTAAATCCTTTCGTTAAACAAATTTAAAAACTCATCTCCAAATAAAATATCCAAATGCTTATTTACTTAATTAATTTACTATTATTAACTCAAATTAATTATTACTTAAAAACTATGTTGTTACAGGATATACCGTATTTGACTACGCGTTGAATTCGGCTACATACTCAACATAGGTATAGCATCTCACTTAAGTCAGCGAACTTCATAGACAACACAAACTTCTGAGTTTTCGAGATAAATATATCTTCAAAGTGAACTATGAACTGATCCCAAGTAGAATGATCCTCGATGGTCGCTACTCTAAGGGTGTTTCACTAGTTCACTGTCCGTCCCTGGAGTTATCTAGAGGCCAACCTATACCTCATAGTGTTGTCTAACTCCATGTCATCGAAGACCCTCTCACAATTATCCATCCAGTCTTACACCTCAACAGCCTACTATGTTCCAAGGAACGATTTGCCTCCTAGACTCATGCAGTCTTTATATGGCTTGGCAAAGTCGACTCTTAGTGTTTGCACTTAAGCACCAATAACATCGGGAGTGACTTGGGCATTCCAAACCACATTCTGCATCATCTTAGCGAACATGCTCTATAGATTAGGGTTAGCAATCCCCGATCCTACCCCCTCCTCGGCTCCAGAGATGGAGTTCCTAACAGCATTTCTTATATGTCGAATCATTCTTAATCTATAACAAGAATGATTTATCTGTCATAAAGAAAGCTGCATCAATAGTAATCATGTGTGTAGTATGACTTATGTACTATATATATAATACTATATAGTTTTGAAAACCAAAATATATAAGTATGTTCTCTCATATATCGCTTGATCCATTCTAGGGCGATAACTCCTTCCTTTTTTAAAGGATCCAAGTATCAACTTAGGTCGTCTATGCAACCTAAGCTCTAATGCTAAATGTGATGACCGCCCTACACCTCTGACATCCGATATACCTATATAGTGCGATAAGGAGGTACCCGACCGATGCAGGACGGTAGCTAAGAGTGTAAAGTAACAAAAGTCAAAGCATAGAACCTGTAGAATATCTCACAGTGCATAGACAAAATATAATATAATAACATAGATGCAAAACAGATGAGATAGTGATATAATCAAATGAAGCATAAATAAGAACATAAGAGTGCAACAGGTTCATAGATTATACAATAATCAAAATAATAGAACATCCCAAATCTCCAAAATAAACTATATAACTGTCTCTAAGATAGTATAAGTACTTGTATAGCTCCATAGTACAGCACAACGGAATATAAGAGATAGTAAGCTCTGAATATAGATATATAAAAGCGCAGCCTCCTGCTTGTACTTCGTATAGCTCCATGCGCTATCCAGACTTCTTATCCCAAATCTACTCATTTAAGAGTATCCAAGATAATAAGAAGCAAAGCATAAAACCTCGGGTCAGACAACAGTCTGGTGTGAGCGATACATCATCTCAAAATACTATAAAAACCATATATAGTAAATAGGGGTATAGAGTATGAATAGCCATATCAGATATGTCCCTGCATCCAAAGAGTTAGCACATAAACATAGTATATGCTACATTACTATTATGAGTGAAAAATATGGGGTATAAGGGTATCACATAGCAAACATAACATCAATGCAACAGCCTTGCATCTCTCACTCAAGTGCATCAGATATAGGATAACTCTTACAGATGCTCAACCCATTGCCTACGCATATGGATAGGGATTAGACACATGCAGAGGTCCAAATATATGGGTACATGTAGATTATCCTGGGTACACGCAGACTACCCTATCCCAATAATGAGCATCATAATCATAGAGTCATCCATCAATCTCTTAGCACACATACTGATAGTAGAAGTACCTCACAAATGCTCAATTCAAACCCATGCAGATGGCTAAGGACTAGACACACGTAGACATCTCAACACATGGGTACACGCAAACTACCCTGGGTACACGTAGACTACCCAATCCTATCCACGAGCATCACAACCTCATGTTCTAATCTACGAGCTATCATGTAGAACTCGTCCTTTTGATCCATCACCAGAAGCTATAGTCACTCGCTGCATCAATATAATAATAATAATAAATGTTCACTTTTTAATTATTAATTAGAACTCAAAATAAAATAATAAGAACTCATTATATTATAAGTAATACAATAGTGTTTGCTTTTTTTATTATCAAAAATATATGTATTTGTGAAGACCCAAAATTATTGAGATAAGAATAATTTAAATAAAGTCAGAAAAAGGAGAATTTTCAAGGAAGAAAGAAATAATACAGCCTGAAAATAAATAGTGAGAATAAGTTAAAAATATAATGAAGGGAATAGTTGTTTTCAGTAAAACAAAAATGAAAATGGTAATTAAATATATGGAATACATTTGTACATCAAGAGAAAATAAATAGCTTGAAGCATTAACAAGGAATCAATTCATAAAAGGATATACATGTATACATTACAGTTTAGCATAAAGAAAATAAACAATGCAAGAAAGTCACATGAGAATAAGGTGTGTGTATGAAACATGCAAATAGCATGCAAATCAGAAAAGAAAAGAAAAGTTAAAGCAACTGAAAATACCCGAATTGGAAATCAGAAAGAAAATGGCATTTCTAGCCATGACATCATATGTAAAATTCTCTCAACTGTATGGGGATAAGATGGGCTTTTCACTCTACTAAAACCCTAAACAATGTTTTAAAAAATTAAAGGGGAAGCAGCAGTCTCACTGCAGAAAAACAGAAAATATTAAGAAAAGAAAGGAGAGCAATCCAAAGCCATTGTTCAAGTTAAAGAATTCTCAGGGAAAAGAGGCAGGAAGGTGAGTGATTAATCAATCTATGAGGCTTAAGGCATTAAGACCCAAGTTAAGGGCAGCCATATTATTTTATAAAAACCATATCATGTTTGTGCTTGATCTATTTTTCAGTATAAATGAATGCTGAAAATGGTAGGTGTTTTGATAAATCTTTGGTTGATGCTTTGGTTTGCTTTGTTTGATTGTTTGATAAGAAAAAGATACCATGATCACTGATATAGATCCAGCACCTTAAAACACCAGTTTATAAATATGGTTAGTAAGATAAATACATTTTTATTGTGAAGTAGGGTATTACTGAAAAATGAACTAGGCAGTGTGAATAAAGGAGGTTCATGCTCATGTCTGGATTGTTTTAAACTTAAGGTGAACAATGCAATAAATCATTTATGTGCTGATTTGTTCAGATCTTAAGCTAAAATGTTTTATGGGTTTTTCTCAAAAACCTTACCCTATGTTCACAGTAGAATCGAGTATAAGAATTTCTATATGATTTTACAGGATTTGTTTAAGTGATCATGATATTCCTGAATATAGAAGATATGCAGTGTTAAAACAAATTTTGAATAAAACAACTGGAAAATGAGATGTGGTATTCTTTTCATGAATGTTTACTATGGTTAGCTGAAATTCCTGAGTGAGTTAACCCTCTCTGATTAAAAAAAAAAAGAAAGAAGAAAATAATATAGCAGCATTTCAAGAGTTAATAAATTTTTCTGAAAGAAAATGAGAATGGTCTCTAGATTATAAAAAACTAATCTAGGAGTAAAGCCTTGATCTATCCATCATAAGGGGGATGATGGGTATGTGCATGACTTGTTTAAGTCCTATAGGCCTTTGTGCAAGGGTTAACAGAATTGAGTCCCTTGCAATGCACACATGGTGTTCAATGGCAAAGAGTTAAGACCAAATTAAATTTTTAAATTGAGATTGAGAGCTGAGCTATGGAAATTAAAATGAGTTAATTCCATAGGAGTATGTGTACATGTATACTGTATGGGATGGATGAATGGATGCTTGTGTGCATATGTGTTAGTAGGGGCTTATACATGTTCATATACCCAGTTTACATTATGAATCCAAATAAGCATCAAGCACATAAATTCTCTGCACAATAATTTAAATGTCAAGTTATTATATTTTGATTTCACTCATACCAGAATTTTATTCTGACCCTATTTGTTGCCTTGCAATAATTGGGGTGTCTCATTTTTATGGAGGCAGTCCAAAATATTGCTGCAGGAAAAGATGTTTAAGTGGCTTGCTTGCATGGATATTTGAAGATCTTCATGAATTAAGGAAAAATAAATGCTTAAGGAAGTAGCAGTACAATCTGTAATAGATAATCTAGGCAAACTTCCTTTTATTTTGTGTATTCTCAGCAATGATGCTTATTTTGTTCACTTGAAAAGAACATGTGAAAACTTAAGTATTCTGTGGGGTTTGTGAGTTACTGATTTAAGCAACTTATTTATATGATTTCTGGTGAAAAAGTGATGAAGGAAGTATGCCATATAATATGATATGTGGACATACATCCCTTGGCAAGGTTTAAGTGATTTTAAATTATAAAGATAAGGCTGTTATTGAAAAGTATGCTATGAATTTTGTTAAGTGGATAGGTTGAATCTGGTCCTGGCTAACCAGTAAGGCTTGACCATGACTTATAATTGATATAGGTCCATGCAAAGGCTGGAAGGCATAGCCTGTAATCTGGTTTTGGGCATTTGATTTTTCCCCAGCAAAAACTTGTATTGCTTGGTGTAATAAGCTCATATGTATGCTAGATACTTGTAGGCATCACTGCAAATTAGACTTATCTAATTCTTGTTATCTGGATACTTAATTCAAATCTGGTAATATTGAGTCATAGTCAAAACCAGTAGTAATTTGTAGAGGCATGTGGTCTTGTTTGTAATGAGCATCTCCACCATTCAATAGAATAATGACCACTAACATTTGTTATCTTTCCTAGAAAATCATCAGTTGTTTTCATTATAAGTTCACCGGGAAGTCTTGCATTTTGTCAGGTCATTTTGCCTTTAGACACACTGTCTGCACACATGTTCTTAGTCTCCATTTAGCATGATAGTTTGAGTTAGCACTCTAGTCTGACTGTATTGTTTTCCTCTGCTTAGCCTTTAAATCAGTTTGTAATTTCAGTGTTCACCTGATTATTGCAACTTAATAAATTAAAGCATGGGTATTTCATCTGATATAAAAATTGTTTGAAGTTGAAATGAGTAACACAAGCTAAACTAATAAGCATGGGTTAGGTTGAACACTTTTTACTTAATATAGAACAATAAGTATCATATTACAAAATCCCAGGATTAAATTGTATGGCTTATAGATTCAGGGATCAATTAATAGGTGAGATAGGATAAGAAAACAAGAGAACTAGTGGTATCTAATCCTAAGGTTAATCAGGCTTGAGTTCTAAAAAGAGAAAAAAAAAAGTGAAAAACAAAAATTGTGTTTGAACCGACCAGCATAGCACTCGAACTCGTGACCTTGTATGTATAAGTTAGGCGCGTTTCCATTACGCCTAGATGTTGCTTGTGTTTCCTTAGGATCCACTTTATTTTATACTGATTTTGACACTATTCAGAACTTAACACAAACATCTATATTAAAAGCTTGTTTACTACTGATTATTTCTTGATCACTTCTTAGTTAGTATAAACAGACAATGTGTTTGTTCCCAGTGGATTGTTTGAAAAAAATAATAATATAATATAATATATAGGAATGGCTATGTGACACCAAATCTCTTAAATATGAGAAATAAGGTAGGAATGAGTTGCTTTGCTATTTTAATCACTTTGATAAGCAAAGAACCCTTTATATATCTTCACATATATAAATGATAGGATTTATTTTAAATACTGATATATTTATATTAGTAAAATTCAGGATCTTGGGAAGAATTAAATTAAGGGTAGTGATCCATTGACATGTATATATATGTATATACAGTGTGAAAAAAAAAAAACTCAACAGAAAATTCACTAAAAATAAATCATGAAGAAGTGGGTCACTTCAGTTGGTATCAGAGCTATGTTGTTAAAACATAGCATAAATATATAGTAATGATAGAAATAAATATTCCCAGTAGAAATAAATTGCAGAAAATAATTGAATTAGAAATATGACTAATTAGCTATGCAATTGAATAGTGAATCATGGTAGGAAGACCACCAAGTCATGGAGCAGGACCCTCCAATGCAACACCAATGGTCAATTTGCAAGATTTGGTGAGGGCATTTAGAGAAGGAGCAGTGCATAGAGAAGAAAATCCTCATGAGGAATTATCTAAGCTATTGAAGACATTTTCAAATTTAGGAGGCAAGGATTTTGAAGGCACTGAGGGAGTTATGGGAGTGCAGACATGGTTGAGAACTTTGGATAGGATATTTGCAGATATGCAAATAAATGATCAAAGGAAGAGGCAAATTGCTTCCAGAAGACTCAAGGGAGCAGCACTTGATTGGTGGGAGGTCATTATCACAGGGAGGCCAGAAAATGAGATAACATGGGATCAATTCAAGGAGATGCTTGAGGCAAGATTTGTCCCAGCAACAGCCAAGGCAACACTGCTGGAGGAATTTATAAGGCTGAGGCAAGGGCCAATGAGTGTAACTGAATACACACAAAAATTTGAGAGCTTATCCAAGTATGGAACCATGCTCATAGGGAATGAAGAATTAAAGAATTCCAGATTTATTCAAGGACTTAATGCTAATTTAAGTAGAGCAATGCTACCCTACAAAGACAAAACCTTTGATCAAGTCATAGATCTTACTCTCTCTTTTGAACAACATGATAATGCCAAAGAAAAATTCAGGAGCATGAGGGCTAACAACAACAATAAAAAAGGGAAAAATAGAACTCACCCTTATGATAAGAGAAATTCAAATCAGAAGGTTGAAGGAGCAACCAGTGGAGAAGTCAAGAAGAAGATTATTTGCTACAATTGTGGTAAAGAAGGACACATGAGTAATAGGTGTCAGGCAGCTAAGAAAACCCCATTCAGTTGCTACAACTGTGGGAAAGAGGGTCATATTAAAAAGAATTGCCCAGAATTCAAAAAGGGAGCAAAGGTAGGAGCACTTGAGGGAAAAGCAACTGCAGTGGGAAGTTCTGGACAATTGGAAGGTATACTTCTAATTAAAGATCATCCCATCTCAGTTATATATGACACTGGAGCAACACATTCACTAATATCCCAAGACATAGTGAATAAATTAACTCTCACATGCTATTTAGTTGATAATCCCTTGTCTATCCAAAGTCCCCTGGGTAGCTCTTGTTTGCTAGGATTGAAATGTTTGGGAGTAGAATTAAACATAGGAGGAAATGTGTTTAAATCTGATTTGTTTGTATTAAAATACCCTGGAATAGGAATTATTTTAGGGGTAGATTGGTTGAGCAAATTCAAAGCAATTTTGAATTTGGAAAATTTTACTATTTCTCTGAAAACAGAAAATGGTAAAAATATTATAGTCATGAGTGAAATTGCTAAAATCAATTACCTTAACCAAATATGTAGCATGACTGAGAAAGAATTAACACTTGAAGACATAAAAATTATAAATGAATACCCAGATGTCTTTGGTGAAGTCATAGGTGTTCCAGAAAATAGGCAAGTAGAATTTCAAATAAGGCTAATCCCAGGAGCAAGCCCAATCATCAAGAAGCCTACTAGGATGGGTCCTAAAGAATTAGTGGAATTGAAACATCAGTTGGAAGAACTGGAGCAGAAAGGCTTCATAAGGCCTAGTAGTTCAAACTGGGGTTCTCCAGTTGTATTTGTGAAAAAGCATGATGGTACTTTGAGAATGTGCATAGATTATAGGGAATTAAACAAAGTCACCATTAAAAATAAATATCCACTTCCCAGAATTGATGATTTGTTTGATCAATTAAATGGAGCAAGGATTTTCTCAAGGCTAGACTTAGCCTCTGGATTTCACCAAATGAAGGTTGAAGAGGAAAGTATTAAATACACAGCATTCAACACAAGGTATGGGCTATATGAATATTTAGTAATGCCTTTTGGATTGACAAATGCACCATCATATTTTGTAGATTTAATGAATAGAACATTTAGAGATTTTCTAGATAAATTTGTGGTTGTCTTTATTGATGACATATTAGTGTATTCAAAATCAGAAGAAGAACATGCAAAACACTTGCATCTGGTTTTGTCTAGACTGAGGGCACATGATTTAAAAGCCAAATTCTCTAAGTGCACATTTTGGCAGAAGGAAGTAAAATTTTTGGGGCACATAGTATCACAACAAGGGGTTAGTGTAGACCCAAATAAGGTGATGGCAGTGCAATCTTGGAGCAGACCCAAATCAGTAACTGAGGTGAGGTCATTTTTGGGAATGGCAGGCTATTATAGGAGATTTATAAAAGATTTTGCAAGGATAGCTATCCCATTGACCAAGCTAACTAAAAAGGAGCAACCCTATGTGTGGACAGAGAAGTGTGAACAAGCTTTCATATCACTAAAGAAGGCACTGGTAGAAGCTCCAGTTTTACAAGTGCCAGAAGGCAATGAAGAATTAGTAGTTTACACAGATGCTAGTGGATCTGGATTGGGGGCAGTGCTTATGCAACATGGTAGAGTCATAGCTTATGCATCAAGGCAACTCAAGCCAAATGAAACTAGGTATGCTACACATGACTTAGAACTAGCTGCTGTGGTGTATGCATTGAAACTATGGAGACATTATTTATTGGGTGCTAAGTTTGAATTGTTTACTGATCACAAGTCACTTAAATATTTGTTTTCCCAAAAAGACTTGAACATGAGGCAACATAGGTGGGTAGAATTTCTAGCTGCCTATGATCTTGATATATTGTATACCCCTGGAAAAGCTAATAAAGTAGCAGATGCATTAAGTAGACATCAAGCTAAATTGGCAAGCTTAATGATGGCAGAGTTCAAGGATTTGACAATTCTTAGTGAGGTGGAAGTGAAAGAAGAAACTAGTGTATCAGATAAGACACACAGTAAGATGATTGAATATGGTAAATTAAGCCTCATATCCTTAAATTCAACACTGGTTGATAAAATAGGACAAATGCAGAATCAAGATATAAATTTGAAGGAGAAAAAGAACATGATATCCCAAGGCATGACAGTGGAAAACTATGAGGTAGATGGTAAAGGATACTTAAGGAAAAAGGGGAAACTCTGCATACCAAATGTAGAGGAACTAAAGCAAGAAGTTATGGATGAGCATCACAAAACAAAGTATACTATCCATCCTGGTGGTACAAAAATGTACCATGATCTCAAGAGAAATTATTGGTGGCCAGGAATGAAAGGGGCAGTAGCAAAATATGTGGCAAATTGCTTAACATGCCAACAAGTAAAGGCAGACTATCAAAGACCCTCAGGCCTATTGCAGCCTTTGGAAGTGCCTACCTGGAAATGGGAGAGTATATCAATGGATTTTGTGGATGGTTTGCCAAGAACAAGAAGGGGAAATGATAGTATTTGGGTAGTGGTTGATAGACTCACAAAAACAGCACACTTCATCCCAATAAGTTCAAACAGAAATGCTCACAAGCTAGCTCAATTGTTTGTAAAGGAGATAGTAAGATTGCATGGCATCCCCAAGACTATCATTAGTGATAGAGACACTTTGTTTACTTCAAGGTTTTGGAGTAGCTTTCAAGAAGCTATGGGGACAGAATTAAGCTTAAGCACATCCTACCATCCACAAACTGATGGGCAAACTGAGATTGTTAATAAAGTTTTAGAGGATTTGTTGAGAGCATGCATACTTGATTTTGGAGGCAACTGGGAAGATCATATTTATTTAGCTGAGTTTGCTTATAATAATAGCTACCAGTCCACTATAGGAATGGCTCCATTTGAGGCTTTATATGGGAAGCCTTGTTTATCTCCTGCATGTTGGATGGAGGCTGGTGAAAGGGTGTTGCTTGGACCAGACCAGGTAAAAGAAACTTCTGCAAGAATTGAATTAGTGAGGCAAAGAATGAGAGTGGCTCAAGAGAGACAGAAAGCTTATGCAGATAAAAAGAGAAGGCCAGTAGAGTTTGAGGTGGGAGACTATGTGTTTCTCAAAGTTTCACCAATGAGGAAAATATTGAGATTTGGAAAAGCAGGGAAACTGTCACCAAGGTATGTAGGACCATATGAAATTGTTCAAAGAATAGGGACTTTAGCTTATAGGTTGAAGTTACCAGAGGAATTGAGCAAAATACATGATGTATTTCATGTATCTCAATTAAGAAAGTGGGTGCATGATAAGAAAACTATTCTTGAATCCCCTACACATGTTGAAATTCAAGAAAACCTGGTTTATACAAAGGAACCAGTGGGCATAGTGGCTAGAGAAGAGAGGAAATTAAGAAACAAAATAATTAAATTGGTAAAAATTCAGTGGAGTCTGGATGAGAATGATTGTACATGGGAGGCTGAAGATAGAATGAGGGATAAATATCCTAATCTATTTTCTGCTTAAAAGGTATGTTTAAAACTATGATGAAACCTTAAATTTTTTCTTTTTGTGTGTTTGATTGATTTAAAATGAATGAGTTTCTGAAAATTCATTCAATTGAAATTATGCTTTGTATACATTTGGATGGAAATGTATGAGAGAATAATTGTGGGACACAATTCCTTTTAGGAGGAGAGTATGTGAAGACCCAAAATTATTGAGATAAGAATAATTTAAATAAAGTCAGAAAAAGGAGAATTTTCAAGGAAGAAAGAAATAATACAGCCTGAAAATAAATAGTGAGAATAAGTTAAAAATATAATGAAGGGAATAGTTGTTTTCAGTAAAACAAAAATGAAAATGGTAATTAAATATATGGAATACATTTGTACATCAAGAGAAAATAAATAGCTTGAAGCATTAACAAGGAATCAATTCATAAAAGGATATACATGTATACATTACAGTTTAGCATAAAGAAAATAAACAATGCAAGAAAGTCACATGAGAATAAGGTGTGTGTATGAAACATGCAAATAGCATGCAAATCAGAAAAGAAAAGAAAAGTTAAAGCAACTGAAAATACCCGAATTGGAAATCAGAAAGAAAATGGCATTTCTAGCCATGACATCATATGTAAAATTCTCTCAACTGTATGGGGATAAGATAGGCTTTTCACTCTACTAAAACCCTAAACAATGTTTTAAAAAATTAAAGGGGAAGCAGCAGTCTCACTGTAGAAAAACAGAAAATATTAAGAAAAGAAAGGAGAGCAATCCAAAGCCATTGTTCAAGTTAAAGAATTCTCAGGGAAAAGAGGCAGGAAGGTGAGTGATTAATCAATCTATGAGGCTTAAGGCATTAAGACCCAAGTTAAGGGCAGCCATATTATTTTATAAAAACCATATCATGTTTGTGCTTGATCTATTTTTCAGTATAAATGAATGCTGAAAATGGTAGGTGTTTTGATAAATCTTTGGTTGATGCTTTGGTTTGCTTTGTTTGATTGTTTGATAAGAAAAAGATACCATGATCACTGATATAGATCCAGCACCTTAAAACACTAGTTTATAAATATGGTTAGTAAGATAAATACATTTTTATTGTGAAGTAGGGTATTACTGAAAAATGAACTAGGCAGTGTGAATAAAGGAGGTTCATGCTCATGTCTGGATTGTTTTAAACTTAAGGTGAACAATGCAATAAATCATTTATGTGCTGATTTGTTCAGATCTTAAGCTAAAATGTTTTATGGGTTTTTCTCAAAAACCTTACCCTATGTTCACAGTAGAATCGAGTATAAGAATTTCTATATGATTTTACAGGATTTGTTTAAGTGATCATGATATTCCTGAATATAGAAGATATGCAGTGTTAAAACAAATTTTGAATAAAACAACTGGAAAATGAGATGTGGTATTCTTTTCATGAATGTTTACTATGGTTAGCTGAAATTCCTGAGTGAGTTAACCCTCTCTGATTAAAAAAAAAAGAAAGAAGAAAAGAATATAGCAGCATTTCAAGAGTTAATAAATTTTTCTGAAAGAAAATGAGAATGGTCTCTAGATTATAAAAAACTAATCTAGGAGTAAAGCCTTGATCTATCCATCATAAGGGGGATGATGGGTATGTGCATGACTTGTTTAAGTCCTATAGGCCTTTGTGCAAGGGTTAACAGAATTGAGTCCCTTGCAATGCACACATGGTGTTCAATGGCAAAGAGTTAAGACCAAATTAAATTTTTAAATTGAGATTGAGAGCTGAGCTATGGAAATTAAAATGAGTTAATTCCATAGGAGTATGTGTACATGTATACTGTATGGGATGGATGAATGGATGCTTGTGTGCATATGTGTTAGTAGGGGCTTATACATGTTCATATACCCAGTTTACATTATGAATCCAAATAAGCATCAAGCACATAAATTCTCTGCACAATAATTTAAATGTCAAGTTATTATATTTTGATTTCACTCATACCAGAATTTTATTCTGACCCTATTTGTTGCCTTGCAATAATTGGGGTGTCTCATTTTTATGGAGGCAGTCCAAAATATTGCTGCAGGAAAAGATGTTTAAGTGGCTTGCTTGCATGGATATTTGAAGATCTTCATGAATTAAGGAAAAATAAATGCTTAAGGAAGTAGCAGTACAATCTGTAATAGATAATCTAGGCAAACTTCCTTTTATTTTGTGTATTCTCAGCAATGATGCTTATTTTGTTCACTTGAAAAGAACATGTGAAAACTTAAGTATTCTGTGGGGTTTGTGAGTTACTGATTTAAGCAACTTATTTATATGATTTCTGGTGAAAAAGTGATGAAGGAAGTATGCCATATAATATGATATGTGGACATACATCCCTTGGCAAGGTTTAAGTGATTTTAAATTATAAAGATAAGGCTGTTATTGAAAAGTATGCTATGAATTTTGTTAAGTGGATAGGTTGAATCTGGTCCTGGCTAACCAGTAAGGCTTGACCATGACTTATAATTGATATAGGTCCATGCAAAGGCTGGAAGGCATAGCCTGTAATCTGGTTTTGGGCATTTGATTTTTCCCCAGCAAAAACTTGTATTGCTTGGTGTAATAAGCTCATATGTATGCTAGATACTTGTAGGCATCACTGCAAATTAGACTTATCTAATTCTTGTTATCTGGATACTTAATTCAAATCTGGTAATATTGAGTCATAGTCAAAACCAGTAGTAATTTGTAGAGGCATGTGGTCTTGTTTGTAATGAGCATCTCCACCATTCAATAGAATAATGACCACTAACATTTGTTATCTTTCCTAGAAAATCATCAGTTGTTTTCATTATAAGTTCACCGGGAAGTCTTGCATTTTGTCAGGTCATTTTGCCTTTAGACACACTGTCTGCACACATGTTCTTAGTCTCCATTTAGCATGATAGTTTGAGTTAGCACTCTAGTCTGACTGTATTGTTTTCCTCTGCTTAGCCTTTAAATCAGTTTGTAATTTCAGTGTTCACCTGATTATTGCAACTTAATAAATTAAAGCATGGGTATTTCATCTGATATAAAAATTGTTTGAAGTTGAAATGAGTAACACAAGCTAAACTAATAAGCATGGGTTAGGTTGAACACTTTTTACTTAATATAGAACAATAAGTATCATATTACAAAATCCCAGGATTAAATTGTATGGCTTATAGATTCAGGGATCAATTAATAGGTGAGATAGGATAAGAAAACAAGAGAACTAGTGGTATCTAATCCTAAGGTTAATCAGGCTTGAGTTCTAAAAAGAGAAAAAAAAAAGTGAAAAACAAAAATTGTGTTTGAACCGACCAGCATAGCACTCGAACTCGTGACCTTGTATGTATAAGTTAGGCGCGTTTCCATTACGCCTAGATGTTGCTTGTGTTTCCTTAGGATCCACTTTATTTTATACTGATTTTGACACTATTCAGAACTTAACACAAACATCTATATTAAAAGCTTGTTTACTACTGATTATTTCTTGATCACTTCTTAGTTAGTATAAACAGACAATGTGTTTGTTCCCAGTGGATTGTTTGAAAAAAATAATAATATAATATAATATATAGGAATGGCTATGTGACACCAAATCTCTTAAATATGAGAAATAAGGTAGGAATGAGTTGCTTTGCTATTTTAATCACTCTGATAAGCAAAGAACCCTTTATATATCTTCACATATATAAATGATAGGATTTATTTTAAATACTGATATATTTATATTAGTAAAATTCAGGATCTTGGGAAGAATTAAATTAAGGGTAGTGATCCATTGACATGTATATATATGTATATACAGTGTGAAAAAAAAAAACTCAACAGAAAATTCACTAAAAATAAATCATGAAGAAGTGGGTCACTTCAGTATTCTTCGATGAAAAACGAAGACAAAGACTCGAGTTTCATGAAAAAAGACCTTTATCGGATTTGATTCGAATCATCGAAGTTGTCGTACTTCCTTGGTTGCCATCCTACATTCCAAGGTCATCCCAAGTCATCTTGGAGTCGTCCATCCTACCTCCCTGTCAACTCGTTAAAGACCCCAAACTCTGCCCTAAATTATGTCCATGCCATGCCTGAAGCCAACACCTCAAAAACTCCATTCTATGCTCTGTCTGATCCTGCTTCCTTAGCTAAATCAATTGCCAAACGAACAACATTTCCTATCAGGTCATCAGACAGAAGTAACTACCGAACAGGATTTCCTTTCCGGTTCCCCCATCATCGAACCGAATTACTACCAGATAGGATTTTCTGTTTGGTCTTCCACAGTCGGACCAAGTGCTATTGGACAGGATTTCCTATCCGGTCTTCTATCATCGAACCCAAGCATACTGGACAAAATTTCATGTCTGGTCTTCCACTGTCGAGCTAACATAGATCAAGACCAACGCTCCCAATTCTTGAAGCTAATCACCGAGCCATACTTCCACAGGATCGACCATGCCGAACCAAAACTTATAGCTCCTTCAATACATCAACATCGCGCTAATTCCATTGCTACACTCAACACCTCGACCCTTACGTATCGCTTATTCAATGGTACGACCCCGAACGCTCTAGAGCTTATCCGTCAAAGCCCGATTTCACGGTTCCTACCTCTAGTTCGCTCTAATGAGTATTTTCAACTATACAAGCACACAAGCAAACACCATTTATCCACCAAACAACATTCCAACATGTAAATCACACAGTCAATCACAATAATCATCATAAATAGTGTTTACAAAGTAGCCTAACATCTATCATGGCAATCACATATCCAAATAACATGTCCAGAACACCAAAAATCCATGTATTCATGTTTTTACTACAGATCAGGTTTTAAAACTACATTAAAACTTAATTTTGACTCTAAAAATGGATCCAAAACATGCTAAAATCTATAGATACATATATAGTAAGGTGTGAGATGATAAATCACTCACTAAAACCTCCAAAATTCAAGTTTTGCATGCAAATTCAAAAATTAACAGCCAAGACCTAATTTTCCTTCCTTAAAAATGTAGATTTGAAGATCTATAGTGAATCTCCAAGCTAATCTACCCTTAATCTATGATTTAGATTGATTTGGAGGAGTAAAGAGAAGTTTTGGATGAAGAATGGGTTAATGGGAGCTTAAATCTATCTGAGGAGTGGTAAAAATGATTTGAGGATGATGGTTTAGCCTATTATAGCCTCCAAACTTGAAATGGTTTAGTGGGCTTGCCCCCAAACCTCACTAATTACCCATTAAGCTATTTCAAAAACTATCAATCTTCAAATAGCCATATCTCCTAGCCAGAAAGTCCAGATCACTGTTATGACCACTCCATGGAAAAGGAAAACATCATATCTTTCCAATGGAAGTGGTTTCAAATGCTAATTCGACTTCTATCGGAATTTATAGCCATTACAAGTTTCCAGGGGTAAAATTGTCCTATAAAATCCTAAATATAGGAAATGTCACAAATAAGCGTTTCCCAATGTTATAGAGTCATAAAACCTCATATAAATTCGAAAATAATATTTTAGGATTCTCTGATACGTTAAATATGGGTCGTTACACGATTATTTACTCAATTTCCCTTCATCAAAACTATATCACATTAGGACTTATGGAATTTGATTTTGGTCAAAATTTCAATATCGTCCACATTCAACTTGTATAATCCAAACACAAAATCCTTGGTTTAATAATAACAATTATTATTAACCGAATTGCTCTGCTCAGCGACTTTGACTTTGAGTTGCCTACGGTTGATCGTGATACTAACCTCATATAACCAAGTAAAGGAATTTTCCATTGTATAGTATTTCACTTCCAATGCTTCTACTCAGACCCAACTATAGTCGTTTGATGGATTTCGTGCCATGATTTAACAATAATCGAAGTGGAGTATCCACATTAAAGTTCAACAGTATTCTCAAGTCAAGAGAACTGTGTAATATTACACTTTGATATTCTTTTTTTGACTGTATATATATTAATCAATAGAAAACTATTAAGCGAGTTATTCAATAGTTATCTAATAACCATCAGTACATAACCTCATGGTGCCACCCAACAGTCGTGGGTAATACACTGCCCAACATTTAGAGAATGTTACGCACTCTAGTTTAAATGGATGCATCAATATCCCGTCTCGAAATATCTTGACTACGAATATTTAAAACAATATGCTATTTTTATTGTGATAAATTTCTTTTGATTATAACACATTGTAGTTGCTATCACACAACATATTATTTAGAGATTTTCTATTTAAATATACTTAAATTAAATAATTGATTAACATAACACATTATTACAAGCATATAATAGAAAGAAAATACCTTTTATTTCGAATGATATCTTATTATATAGTTAAAATTTTACAATAAATTACAGAATTGCCCCTAGGGCATACCCCTAACTCCATCACTTCATGCAGGCTTTGTGGTTTTTTGTTGCATGTCTCACATTGATTCAGACAAATTTGCCTCTCTAACTCAAAATTGAGAAGACCTTACATTCTCTACCGTTTTTCCAAACAGTTTATACAAATTTTCACTTCCTCATTTGTGTGCCTAGCACTTCCCTATTTGCCTTCTAAACCTTTATAATCCTACCTCGAGTTGAAAAGTTGCAAAAATTTTCTTCCGTCTCCCCTACTGTAATAAAACTATGGTTAATTTCTGAAACATGCCTAACTTCCATGAGTTTTTCCAACTTTCCATCATGCATTTTTGGCCTACTTGAGCTAGTTCCTTCTATTTTCATATCATAACCAATAGTTGGTTCCACCTTGTCCTTTTGCTCTTTATAGTCAATGAATGCCTCCTTATTTTTGCATATATGGAAACATGAACCTTAGTTAAGCACCCAATCTTTGTTTTTTCTTTTACCTACACATTGGATATTGACATCAAATTCCTCACCAAAATGCATCTCATCATCACTATTATTATTTTGTTTCTTTTGGTCTTCTTCCAATGCCTTCATACTTTCCTTATCCCTCATCATCTTGTAGTAGGATTTCAATAGATGGCTTGGTTTATTGTAATAATAGCAAATGATATTCCTTTCTATATTTGGTTGCTTACTCCTTCTTACAAGATGCTCATCTTCAATCAAATTTTTATATTCTCTTTCTCCTTTAACCTTTCTTTCCATTAAGCTCATCCTTCATTTATCCTCGTTAAGAAAGCTACTAATCATCAATCCTACTGGAACAAAGTCGTCTAGATTTAGTTGTTTACTATCACCATAAGTGTTTTCCAACTATCGAGTAATGAACTCATCAACATCGAGGTTTCTATCTCATAATCAACCTTGTAATTCACGATTGCCAATTGATCCATAATTTCTTGAAAATGATTAAGGTGCATCCAATTGATCCACCTTTCTTAAGTTTTAGACTTTCCAATCTTCTCATGAGAAGTGCATTGTTTGTTGCACAGTTCTTTGCGTAAATTCCCATGTACAGATTCCAAATTGCAAAGGAGGATGTTTTACTAGCGATAATATAAAATGTTGTATTCTTCAAAAAGCATTGAATAGCCATCGCAACCTTCTTATCCAAAGTTTCCCTTATTTTATACTGACGGGTCTCTCCCCTGTGTTCTTCAATGGTTGGTGAAGATTGTTAAGATATAAGAAATTCTTCATCTTCGCTTTTGATAACCCGGGTTTCATCTATTAAGTTTTTCAACACTATCTTATCCATAACTAAACTCTATTTCAGAAAAATTTATGTAGTTGACTCTGATACCAATTGCTTGGGTTATTCTAAGGATCCCTACATAATTAGATTTGAAAATGGATAAAAAATGAAGAAAAACAACATACAAACAATTTCTTTCAAACAAAATTTATTAAATTCATCAAAAGATTACAAAGAAACTGGGAAATTATGAATTAATCTCAATCCCAAAACTATAGAACGATAACTCTACTACTCATAATGAACCATATACAAGCCTATTTATAGTAGTCTGATATAATCTCTGTCGTTGGGATCGAAACTTTGCAAAAATACATGGTGAAAACCCCAAAACACCCAGAAAATGAAGAAATTGATTCTGAGAACTCGAACCCAATTCGTTCTATAAAATGATGATCTGTCGACTTGAAGAACCCATTGGTCGACTAGTACTATTCGACCGGTAGAGGATTTCAGTCGATTGGAAACACAAGTGCACTCGGGTTCAAAACAACATGAAATTTTGGCGCCTAGATGGTCTATCAGTCGATTGGAAGGGGTTCTAGTCGATTGGTAGCCTTTTTCTAGTCAATTGGATACTTATAGCTTATGCTACAGGCCTCCGGTGCTCCTCCTTTCTCCTTTGTGTATTTGATGTTCCATTTCAGCTTATCCACACGACGACTTTTTATTTCGTTTTGGTACTATTATATCATCATCGATTCCCAAAATCTATACTTGAAGCCGTATGAGATCCAACATTTTTGTAAAGTATCCATTTGGTAAATAAGTATTAATTATATGGCGTTGCTGTTGCTGCGACTATTTTGTTTTTTTTGTTAGACAAAAACTAATGGTGTGAATGCTCTCAAATAATAAATATTAATTAATTAAAGGACGTAAAACACTCGGCCTAGAGAATGCCAATCTTCTATTTATTATATATAAAAGAGAATATATGACTATCTATATACTTATTTCTAATTCAAACTGAAGTCATATACTCATCCCTGCTTGATTTGAGTAAACAATTTGCAATAATCCCCTCCAATTCTTTTGTAATTACTTTCAGTCTAACTATTTTATTTGGTCCTTATTTTTATTCTTGGTTCATATTTGTATTATTCTCCTTCATGCAAGTAATTATTATGCATTAATTCTTTTTCTCTATACTCCTTAGTTCATGCCTATATATTTTTTCATGTTTATTTCTCCTTTTATTTCTCTTATACTCAACCTTAAAAATCATTTATTTCATATTTCTCATCAAATCTAATTCGTTTCAAGACTCAAATTTCTTATTCTCTTAATATCCAAAGTTTAAACATTGAGTAATGAAGTGGATATGTTAAGAACATCTCAAGAAAAGATTCAACTATTAAATTTATTTATTTTGGATTTTGTTTAACTTTTTAATTGTTGTTCTTAAATTCTTATTTAAGAACAATTAAAGTATATTTATGAATCCAAGACTTTTTGTTTTTCAAATTTGTATATTTTGTTATGTTCACGTTCTCTTTAAAAGTAATTAAGTGAATATCTCGTAAAAATGGTGTGTTGCTATTGGCACATAGAAAATAGCTTCTGGCTGCCACAAATTTTTTAATATATATCAATTTTTTTATATGCTACATAATACCAAATTCAATTTTTCCATTCGGCCTTAAAATGATGTGGGTCTTTGATTTCCAATGGCTATTCATAGCCGTACGGTGATAAATAACCATGTGCCTTTAATTTTCGATGGTCGTTCACTACCATACATTTATAACCGAACAGTATTTGAGTGCTTAGTTGATAAAAAAAAAATATATGGTATTAGTAAGCATGTAAGTAGAGTTTGTATGGTGGCCGTTAGTTATGAGAGCTAGAAGTAATTTTCTGGGTAATTATAGTAATACACTGAAAATAAATAACTTAAATGATAAGTTTGTGAGTCCAACCATTTATTCTTGGTTTATGGCATGAATTTTATAAACTGATAATTTTATATCGAAATATATTACAATTTAGCGATTGTATTTCATCCTCTATCATATACAGAATTAGGTTGTTGACTTTTCTATTTGTTTCTTTATACCTACTTTTAACTATTATCCATTTATGTTTATCTTATTTGGTTGTAGTAGGTGTCTAAAATAGCTCCTTCGATTTTGAAATTATTTTTTCATATATTCATTATGAAAAGTAAATTTATAAATCCAAGGTTACTTTTTCAAAATTTGTAAATTTAGTTATGATCACTTTTTAATTTTTGTGAAACCAAGTGAAATTTTTTTTATAAGTGCATCACTTGATTTTTGTGATTTTCTATTGCAATTTATTATTAGATTTATTCACGAATGTGTTTTGCTTTCATATCAGCTACTCAGATACATAATCGGCTTTGTTATTTCTTTCATGTTAACCATTTTTTAACTATTATGCATTTTTATTTAACTATTTAGTTATAACCAGAAATATATCTTGGTGGTAATAGATGTCTATAAATACTAATTGCTCATAAGTTGTGTGTTATTTTAATTTTTATATTCAAATTTTGTATTTTTGGTGTTTATCATATAAATTTTGATAATCATGTTAAGCGACAAATTACTAATTGTTGTGGTCTATTATTAGATATATAAATGATTTATTCTTACTACAAATACTATCCAATAATGTATACGATTAAATATTTTTCCCAAGACTTTTTCCAATTTAGGTTGTATTTGCTAATTTTTTATTTTATTATCGATTTCTTATTCAAACCTTTGTCTTAACTTCTTTTTTACAATAAGGTTGGTTTTTCACCAATTCCACGTTGGTTGATTCGTTAAAGGTAGAGATAGAAGGTAACAGTAGAGAGAATTTGTATAAATTGCACGACCATTACTATTCATGTTAACTTATTATAATTTAATTTATTTATTTCATAATACATATACTTGCTCGGTCTTATTGTAATAAATACTTATATTCCATAATAAATGGATCTATCCATCTGTTCTGATTTAATCCAACTAAGGTCTCTTCCTTTTCTTAGCACATTCAATGCTAGAAAAATTCTTATTTCCTCAATTTCTCTGTTTGTGCCAAAATTGGTCACAAACCCCGAATGTCGTTGAAAGCACCAGTTCGCAATCGCAATTCACAGATAACACATATGTTGAGAAATAAGTATGCAAATCACTATGGAAACTCAATAAAAACAGTAAATGACACAGGATTTATAGTGGTTCGGTGATCTTGCCTACGTCCACTCTAAAGTTGATGATTTTATTGATGTTCACTTGATGATTACAATTTCTTCTGATGTAGTACAACTGATTATATGATTATAATCTGAATCTAAGGAAGCAGTGGTGATTCTGAGTAAATCTGGCAGAGTCTGGGCGCTCTTTAGCTTCACAAATTGTCCGACCCCTTTTGCTGAATGACCAGGGGCTCTATTTATAGGTGTAGGAGGCTGATATTTCGCCTAAATCTCGGGAGACCAGTTCTGGCACGTGAGGGGGCCCACATGCCCGCTCTCAGGAAATCCGGGCCCACTTTGGGATCGATTCGAAGTCCATTCGAATCGATCAAGAAATCATCCAATCGAGCTGAAATTTGGTGTGGACATTCTTCAACATGTGTGCAAGCTTCTGTGAAAATTTCATAGCATTTGGAATTGTAGATCTCGAGTTATGATCGATTCAATGTTGCATTTCCGGTTGATGTGCTCTGTTCGAATCGATCCCCTTCGAATCGATAGGGTCGAATCGATGGTTTGCGCGTGTGAATGGTGACGTGTCGCGTGCACTTCTCGGGTTGATCCATCTTTTTCTCCGAGTTTACTGGGTCGACTCCATGATTTTAGCTGCCTTGACCTAATGGATTCGAAGCAAGGGTTGGTTCGTATCGATCGTTGTGGACAGTAGTTGATCGATACGAAGCTATCTTAGTGGAACGGATTCAAGGCAAAATTACTGGATGGATTCGAAGCAGGGAAACTTGGTGGATTCGAACATGTGGCTTCGAGCGATGGATACGAAGTTTGGCCATCTGATGGATTCGAACATACCTCTGCTGATGGATACGAGGGAAATATCATTGATGGATTCGAACAAGATGGTTGTGGTGCTAATGTGATGGATTCGAACATGCTGAGGCGATGCCATTTCGATGGATACGAACTTCATGGATTCGAATAGTGGCTCTCCTATGGATTCGAACATCGCATCTTCCCTAACTTGCATCGATCATATCTCATTCATACGAACCCCGATTGACTCGAAATTTGGAACGCTGGTTCCCATGACTTTGCTTGATGTGTCTTATCAATTGTAGCCCGATCCGGACTCTGACAAAAATCATTGATATCCATGGTGAAACAGTGTATAACGAACTTTTACGACGAACTGTCTTTAGTTTTCCAGTCAACTTTTTGGTGTCACGGCCTTGCCAAAAGGCGGGATTACATTTGCCCCCCAAAACATGCCTTGCGATTGGAAGGTATGTTTTGTAGTTCCATAAGCTGGATATTCATATCCTGTCATCGACCTGTAAAGAACTTGGTAGTCTTTCCTAACCACAAATGACGATCGTTCGCGACCGTATGTCATTTGAGGTAATATGGGACCGTTCGAGGTCGGATGCCGTTCGCGGCAAATAAAGAAATGGGACTGTTCATAGTCGGATGTCGTTCTAGACGAGTTGTGACCGTTCGCGATCAGATGTCGATCTAGACGAATTATGACCGTTCGTTGTCGGGTGTCGTGGAAAGAAGAATGTGATCGTTCGCGATCGAATGTCATATTAGGTGAATTGTGACCGTTCGCGGTCGGGTACCGTTCGAGGCAAATGGTGACCGTTCGAGGTCGGGTGCCGTTCGAGGCTAATGGTGACCGTTCGAGGTCGGGTGCCGTTCGAGGCGAATGGTGACCGTTCGAGGTCGGGTGCCGTTCGAGGCGATTTGTGACCGTTCGCGGTCGGGTGCCGTTCGAGGCGAATTGAGTGTGCCCGGGGAGGGACTTAGTATCATCGATACCAGGTTTCACGTTCGGGTGAATTCCCGGATTGTTTGTTGCAACGGTTTATCGCCATCTCAGAGCATGCCTAGGGACCGTTCGCGATCCCGTACATGTGTAAGTGGCTTAGCCGTTATGAATTCACAAGTAGCACTTTTTCATTGAAAATAAGTCTTTAGCAGAAATGTTAAACAGAATCAAGTTCAAATGTTCAAATCAAGACGAAACAAAAACAAAGCAAGGATGTCAAAGTGTAAACTCCCACAACGATAAGGTTAATAGTTATTCAGAGCATGCCTATGGACCGCTCGTGATCTCGCACATGTGTAAATGACTTACCCGTGTTGGTGAGAGGTTTACGACTTGTTCATCGTTATTTCAATTAATTGATAACCATACGGTGTCCCGGCTCAGGGTCACCCCTAGCTGATGTAGACGGTGGTCGCTATGGCTCCACTGGTGGAGCTCGCCTTCTCACATACTGAAGTAGCATACCGTTCCTGATGTGCCCTTCCACCTCATCCTTTAGATGTCTACAGTCGTTAGTGTTATGACCGTTTAGTTCGTGGAACAAGCAATATCTGTCTGATTTCCTCTCGTCAACAGTGGGGTCCCTTCGTATTGGCCTACGGTAGGGAATTTGCTCTCGTGTATCTCGGTAGATTCGCTCCAAACTCTCATTCAGCTCTGAGTAGGTGGTGAATCGTGGCTCTCTCCGCAGTCGCTTTGGCCCGTCACCACTATCCTCAGCCTTTTGTTTTCCTTTATCCTTGCCTGAGTCCCTTTCGAGAGGCTTTTTGTCTTTAATTGCATAAACTTATATTCCCTCTCCTTCTTCTCTTTCAGCATTAGCGTCTTCCAATCGCAAAAACTTTTCTGCCTCGTGATAGAATTCTCCTAGGTCCATAAGCGGATCCTTAGTTAATGAATTTTTGAATTCTGTGCCGTCAGCTACTCTGGACACAGCTGCCATCATAACCATGGATGGATCTGGCCGATCCACCGATGCCGCTGCCGCATTGAATCGCGTCAGGAAATTCCTCAAAGTCTCCCCAGCTTTCTGCTTTAGTGTTGCCAAACTCATCACATTCTTGGGTCTTGAAATGTGAACCCTGAATTGCCTCATAAATTTCTCAATCAAATCGGTCCATGTCCCAATGGAGCCGCTCTCTAGCTGTCTGAACCATAAAGCTGCTATGTCTGTCAAATACAATGGAAAGCACCAGGCCATGACTTTCTGTGATGCCCCCAGCACTTCCATGTGCCTTATATACCTCGTTAGATGGACCGCAGGATCCGTCCTCCCATCATACCTTTCCACTGTTGGCAGTTTGAATTCTGGTGGGTACCTAGCCAACCTAATCGCAGGAGAAAAGGGACTCCTGTTCACGTCTTCAAGATCTCTGTTTACTAATCCGCCTCTCATGGCTCGCCTGACCATCTCTGCCAATCTATCGTTGTCTCCAAACTGTAGTCCTCGTTCACTACCTTCGATCTGCCCCCCGAGTCCGTGTGAGCTTTCGGGTGTCTCCCCCCCTGGCTGAGCGTTCATCCCTCTATCGCTGCCAGGTTGCTCGGATGTCCTTGTCTCTCTTCCCGGGTTCGGACTAACATGTCCTAAGTGTGTGCCCCCCAGCTCCGGCACTTCGCTGGATGGTCCTGCTCTGTTCTGGACTCTGGTTGCTCCTTGATTTTGCGCTCCAAGTTGCCCAATCTGTTGAAGCAAGTTCTGTATCATTTCTTCTTGTCTTCTCATCATTGCCTCCATCTCATCCCTGGTGATGAAGGCTGAAGCTTGGTTTGCCCCTGAGGAAGCCTCTTGACTTCCTTCGTGCTGGCTTCTCTCAGCTCTTTGCCTTCTACTTGTTTGTTGGGTCATTGTCTTTCAAATCTTCAAACTTTCAGATCTGAAATTCAAATCTTGTGTAGCGGATGCTAGTCCTTCTCGGTGAAAGCACCAAAGTGTTTGTGTCAAAATTGGTCACAAACCCGAATGTCATTGAAAGCACCAGTTCGCAATCGTAATTCACAGATAACACGTATGTTGATAAATAAGTATGCAAATCACTCTGGAAACTCAATAAAAACAGTAAATGACACAGGATTTATAGCGGTTCGGCGATCTTGCCTACATCCACTTTGAAGTTGATGATTTTATTGATGTTCACTTGATGATTACAATTTCTTCTGATGTAGTACAACTGATTATATGATTATAATCTGAATCTAAGGAAGCAGTGGTGATTCTGAGTAAATCTGGCAGAGTCTGGGCTCTCTTTAGCTTCTCAAATTGTCCGACCCCTTTTCTGAATGACCAGGGGCTCTATTTATAGGTGTAGGAGGCTGATATTTCGCCTAAATCTCGGGAGACCAGTTCTGGCACATGAGGGGGCCCACATGCCCGCTCTCAGGAAATCCGGGCCCACTTTGGGATCAATTTGAAGTCCATTCGAATCGATCAAGAAATCATCCAATCGAGCTGAAATTTGGTGTGGACATTCTTCAACATGTGTGCAAGCTTCTGCGAAAATTTCATAGCATTTGGAATTGTAGATCTCGAGTTATGATCGATTCAATGTTGCATTTTCGGTTGATGTGCTCTGTTCGAATCGATCCCCTTCGAATCGATAGGGTCGAATCGATGGTTTGCGCGTGTGAATGGTGACGTGTCGCGCACACTTCTCAGGTTGATCCATCTTTTTCTCCGAGTTTACTGGGTCGACTCCATGATTTTAGCTGCCTTGACCTAATGGATTCGAAGGAATGGATTCGAAGCAGGGGTTGGTTCGTATCGATCGTTGTGGACAGTAGTTGATCGATACGAAGCTATCACAGTGGAACGGATTCAAGGCAAAATTACTGGATGGATTCGAAGCAGGGGAAATTTGGTGGATTCGAACATGTGGCTTTGAGCGATGGATACGAAGTTTGGCCATATGATGGATTCGAACATACCTCTGCTGATGGATACGAAGGAAATATCATTGATGGATTCGAACAAGATGGTTGTGGTGCTAATGTGATGGATTCGAACATGCTGAGGCGATGCCATTTCGATGGATACGAACTTCATGGATTCGAACAGTGGCTCTCCTATGGATTCGAACATCGCATCTTCCCTAACTTGCATCGATCATATCTCATTCATACGAACCCCGATTGACTCGAAATTTGGAACGCTAGTTCCCATGACTTTGCTTGATGTGTCTTATCAATTGTAGCCCGATCCGGACTCGGACAAAAATCATTGATATCCATGGTGAAACAGTGTATAACGAGCTTTTACGACGAACTGTCTTTAGTTTTCCAGTCAACTTTTTGGTGTCACGGCCTTGCCAAAAGGCGGGATAACATTCTCCATCTTCAATTTGTTTTCCCTCCTTTCACAATTGTGTTTATTCCCGTCTCCCGTTTCACGTAAAAAAATTCAATTTTAAATTAGAAATAAATTAGGGATTCTTCCAAATAGTTTATTTATTTATCTTATATGTTTTTAATATGATTATAATTTAATTGAATACATCAATAGTTCTTCACCTTTTGTATTCACCTTAATTGTCTTTTATTTTATTCACATTATGCAATGGTTGTATTTCTTCTATTTTCTTTAAGGATAAGATTCTTATGGACAAATTATCTAAATATCACCAAAAGAGCTTGGCTTACTAGATCAACAAGCTCGATCTAATGGTGAGATATTTATTTATTGTATGTCTTTTCTTTTAATTCAATTTTTAACTTACCTATTTTATCCTAAATTTATAATTTTACATCTTTGATTCGAATTTTATGTCCAAACTTTTGTTTACCTCTTAATTTTGTTTCGATTAGTATAGTTACAAATTTAGGTTTCTTCATTCATTTTGTATGAGTTTATTGGATTTCTTAATTCATACCATAGAAGCTTTTATTATTTTATAAAATGTAGTATAGGTAATGTTGAGTTGTTTCTTATTTCTCATATTTTATATCAATTATATTTTTGTTATGACCCTAACAATAACCTCCAATATAAGGTGATACCATATAAAGGGAGTTACTATTAGATGATAATTTGGTCTCTTTCCTTTATTTATTTTGTAGGGATTTATTGGCCTATTAATTGTAATACAAAGATACTAAAAGAATCTTTATTTTTTTTATAACCAAATAAATGTAAAGTTGATCCTTATCTCATGCTCAAACATATACATACAAGAAAATCAAGTTGGAAGAATAGCATGATTTTGTTAAAGGAATTTTCATATAATAAATTTTGCACTGTATTACGAGGAGTAGTACAAATGTATAAGCAACAGTTCTGTTCTGCTTCCAGTACACAATTCTTGTTAAAAGTTTAGTGTTAAATACATGTTTTAAAAACTTATTTATTGTAAATGTTTTATATATTTTTAGTCAATCTGAACTATGACGACCCACCCTTTTGGATGGTTTAAATCGACAATAAACCACACATGTCTAACTCAAACTATTCAAAATGGAGGATTGTCAATGGGGTAAATAAGGAAATAAGAGAAAAGAAGGAAAAACAAAACACAGAATCTTGCAACGGAATAACAAAATATAATGATCAAATAAACAGTTCATGAAGCTTATAATATACATTTGATTACATAATTTTTACAACATAATCAGAGTACAAACAACAACATACCGATAATGATGCAGCGGAATAATACTAATAATTACGATCTAGCAACTCCATCTTCATCTTCAAGGAATAATGTCTTCAAATACTGAAATGCTCAGGCTGACCCGAGCGTAATGAAAAGACAAAACACTAGAGTCGGAACTAAAAGTTCTTATGTAAGATAAATCAATAACAAGTAAATCTAAGTGTAATAGCTTCAGAGATGTTTACGGGGTTTTCCATCTCCTATCCAGTGTACAATGTGAGTGCAATAACTTAAGAGATGTTATGGGATTTTCCATCTTCTAAGGATCAGTCAAACTATCTGTACGTAGTAAAATACGCTATATATGTAGTATCTATCAGTAATGTAAAGTATTAAAATAGCATTAAGGCTTTACATTGATCCCCCTTAACACATTTTTAAGCATCGTCCTACAGTTTGCCTTAGTAGCATCACTAGTAACGTCGGTAGCCACGGAGGTTCCGTGATGAGACAACACTAAAACAAAATCATAGTGGTCGTGTATAAAGATAAAAGTATGACAAGGAACGTGAGGCAATGCCAAGGTAGGATACTATCAATTCGGGTCGTAGGGTTGGTGGTAACGCATCGTAGCCACGACCGCCCACCGCGTCCAACACCCCCAAAATCAAATCAAGGTGCACCGATCGATCCAACATCAATATAGTAATACGAAGAGGTGTGTCCGCTAGGGATAGCTAGCCCACTTGGCCCTGACAAGCCATCCTATTTTAGTCGTTTCAAATTGGCACAAGTGCCACGGTCATACATCATCATTCTCTTTCATCAAATCCAGCAAACGCCTCCAATTCAACCACTTTATTCTGGATCATCCACCACGTACATAGTTGTTAAAGTGGTTCCAATATTGATAGAGAGTATGCCAATAATAGGCCCCGGTCCCTTTAACAACCAAACGTCATTCTTCACGCCGGTTGGTTCTTTTACATTTCGAAACCGATTCATATTTGATATCAAAATATCATATTCAATTCAAAATATCCTTCATTTCAAAATACCATATTTACTCAAAATATGTCATTTTCACTTGAAAGTATCATTTCAAATTTCAACTTAGGTTATAACCTCATTTAACCACATCCGCATTTAAATCAACGATTTAAATATAAACATTCCAACTTTGCACAGTTTGAAATTTTAGAAAATAGTTTGAATAGTTATAAATAGTTTAGAGATTTAAAACAGTTTAATATAAAATGGTTTGAGTATAGAAAATGGTTTATATAGTAAAATAGTTTGGAAAATCAAAATAATTTGAGCATAAAAAAATGATTTTAAACTATTTATATTAAAATAATTTATTTTAAAAATAATATCAAATCAAACTGTATTTTTTTCCATTTCAACAAATCTGGGCCCATGTCCAAATTTGAAATCAACAAAGCTCAATTTTCAATCTTTCAATTCAATTGACTCAATTTCGATTCAGTTTCAAACCAACTTGATTTCAATTTCAATTCAAAATAACTTCAATTTTCGAAACATTCATTTTTAGCTTCAAATTCGATTCAACAATTCAATTCAATGATTTAAAATTCTAATTCAATTCTTATTTTAAACCATTTCAGTTCATATCGATTTTAAGTCCAATTTCAATTTACTGATTTAAAACACTTAAATCCAATCAAAACCTCATTGTTCAATTTGTGGTTCAACTTTAAAATGATTAAATTTCCAAAATTGAAGTCATATATCCATTATACTTCACATTTCAATTTTAATTCTTTAAAACAATTTCCTTTTTAACCAATTTCAATTTCAACATTTGAAAGCTTGAATTAGAAATAATTCAATTCATATAAATCCACAATTTATTTCATTTAACACAATATCATTTAATCAAAATCCAAATTCAAGATTTTAAAACCATTTAATTTAACCAATCTGGCATCTGTATATAGTTTTCTACTCTTTGATCAAGTGATCAGTTATTTCAATTTTAATTTCAGGGATGGATATACATCATTTCAATCCAAATCAAAGTGTCATAGGTATATATCATTAAACCTATTTCTTAATTTGTTCAAAATAATTTAAATAATAGTTTATATGTTGTCACTTAATATACAGAGTGATAACATGGATATATAAAAATAAATAAACATCTAATCATCCAAAATGTCAATAAATAGACATCCATCACAAACAACATCCAAACCAGCCAATAAATCACAACAATTAACTAGTTATCAATATCAGGCATTTAACTAACAATTCAATTTCAATTTCAAATTTAACTATTAATTTAAATTCTTATCAGTTCAAACCAAATGTCAATTTAAATGTCAGTTAAATTACTAAACAACAGTCAATAAAAATAAATAACTTCATGATTTACATTAACTAACATCAGAATCATTTTAGTATTTGTGAGCGTATTTAATCACTCACCTTTGATTTAAAGCCCATTAAAAATCCAATAAAAGCCCAAAATTTGAACAGTCTTCAAATTCAACCAAACCAGTTTCATATTGTCCGGAATTTCGATATGAGTCCAATGAAAGAAACCGCGCATCAATTGGAGTTCATATGCAGAAGGTGTTCAAGTTATGAGAATATTATGAAATGAAATATAAAAACATGTACACGCATTTTAATAATAAAATAAAACAAATTAGTTACTCGCGTTAAGAATTTTGAAGCCTGCTCATGTTTCTAAAACCTGGAGAATCAACGGAAAAAAATGACATGATGACTCACGCATGTAAGAAGGAGGATTTAGGAAATGGATTTGTAAACAAAAGGAAAAGATTAGCTTCATGAAAATAAGTTGCTCACATTTGTTTTGGTTTTTTTAGAAGAGAAAGAAAAGCTTTAGACAAAATAAATAATGCCAGCACATTTTGGAAATGAAAGTTAGAGGAAGAGATTTATGACATAGGAAATGAATATGAGTAAAGCACGTTTAGAAATTGGAATATGAAAGGAAGGATACAAGAAGATGTAAATTTGCAAAATGAAAAGAGATTAACATGCAGGTAATTAACAAAGGATGAAATACACATGTTGGAATTTGAGAAGACATGTTTAAGGCAAGCAAATCTTTTGGTATAAAATTTCTAAAGTTGTGCTACCTCAATTAATTTCATTAACATGCAGGAAACGTTTCAAGGCAAGGCTCACGTGTAAATAAACAAAACTTAATGGAAAACCAAAAGAGGCATGTATTTAATAAAATAAAGCAATAACATAAAATAAATGAGAGTAGTGATTTAAATTTGAGAAGGTGGACGGTACATGGAAAGCAAAACTCTAATATACTCAAATTTAAAAACGTTCATTATAACCTATTTTATTATCCCCAATACACTCATATTTACACCTTTATATATCTTTATTTAGTACACAGTAAATAAAATTAAACACTGCGATTAACGTAATGGGGACCGCCGCTGCACACAATAAAAGATGAACTGGGACTCCACATTCAAATTTGGAACGAAATAAATTTCCTATGAAAACATGCTAATTATTCCAAATCAAAATTTTAACCCAACCTTCAAGTTGTTTTCTTACCATTTTTTTATAAATTAAATTAAAATCAAGTTTGAATATTTAAAATAAATCGAATATTCCAACTAGAAACGTGCAACAAAATTCAATTTTAGTGAAATTAAACTTATATTCACAAATGAAACATTCACTTTATTTGATAAAAATGTTCTTTTCATTAAGTCAAACTTCCCTTTTGTTTTCACGAAACCTAAGCTACGGTTAATTACACCTATTAATTTACAATTTAATGTTCTCTCACTTATTAATTGAAATTATTCAATTACATTAATTTCAATTGATTACAAAGGTGACTATTAAAATGGACTAAATAAATGTAAAGATAAATAAAACAATTATTTCCTATCTAATAGTAATTTAAACATATTCATACATTATTGGATACAAATAGGAGTTATAGATTTCTTACTAAATAATAGTTTCTCATCCCTATAATTAATCTGTAAGCTAAAATACATTTTAAACAAATAAACATATGTTTACTCCTTTGCTAAACTTATTCATTTTATTCATTTTATTCTTTATTAAATTAACACTTATTAATAATAATTGATTTCTTATTCATATAATAAATCTTTCAACTACCAAACATTCCAAATAAATAACATATGATTTCATCTTTAATAAAGGAACATTTATTATTATTTATTAATATTTATTATTCCAATCAATTGGAAATTTACATTCAGACCGTCATTTATTTCATTCAATCAATGTCATTAAAATACTAATTAACATATGTTATCATTCTTACCTTATTGCAAAACATATCTCATTAATAGAAATTTAAATTAAGTTCATACCTTATATTATAATTTAATTTGTATCAATATAATCTTAAATTCTTTTTTGTTCTAACAACTTTATTCAAAAACCTTATTTGATTTATTATTTTTAACTGTTAAAAATACGGGTCGTTACAATCTCCCCCACTCAAAACTTTTCATCCCCGAAAAGGAACAAGAAAGAATCAAGAAATTTGATATATTTATTCAAAATAGTCCATTTATAAACAATTAACTTACATATTTAAGCTTATGTAAAAATTTGAAAATAACTTAACATCTATGAAAAAATTTCTACGTCCTAAATTTACGAAAAATTTCGACAGCATCTCCTTTGCACGGCTAGGTCCGGAAAAACAACAATATCAATAATTACATTATATATATCATATTTCAATAATAAAATATCTCAAACCATGGGAAAAATAATAAAATAACTTTCCAAAAACTGTAATCCGAAAACGTACCTATTTGTCGGGCAAACCAACTTTATTTATGAAACCAAAAGCAACAGCTATTGCTTCCATAAACCTGCATTTCACTTATGCAATCCAAAAGAGTTAAATTTATGTAAAAAGAGTAATATATTAGTTGTTTCAATTAATAGCACAAGTAACATATGTTTGTACCAAAATTGGGCACAACACCCTTCGGATGTAATTGAAGAGATTAGAATGAAGTAATTAAATGGAAAAGGAGGCTAAACTAATAATCACACCAATAAAAGTATGCAGAAATAGAAAGAGGCAAGATTTTATAGTGGTTAGGCATTGTAGCCTACATCCACTTTGAATAGTTTGCTATTTATTGATGGTTCTCAACTGATTACAACAATACAAATCACTAGCACTCAAGTTACAATGGAGTTTCAGCGGAGTAACGACATAAGAGAGCCAAAAGTCCTTTTTCAGTAGGCGTAAGGGTGCTATTTATAGGAGTAGATATGGAAATATCTCCCTCAAACCTCGGAATACCTCTTCTCACACGTGGGTGTGCCCACCAGATCGATCAGGGGTTGTTTGGGATCGATCCCTGATCGATCCATGTGTACTTTGTATCGATCAAGGAATGGCCCAATGGAGCTGCAATCGATCATGGTGGTTCTTCAGTGAATAAGCATGCTTCTGTGAAAATTTCATAGCATTTGGACTTGTAGTTTTTGAGTTATGATGGATCCAAGATTGAGTTTGCAAGTTAGCTAATGGATTCGTGTCGATGCTTGCATATCGATGGATTTTGTATCGATGACGTAGAGCGAGAATCATGGGGAGATCCACATTTCATGCTGAGAGGTCGCTTTCTTTGGTTAGACCATGTCTTTCGTATCCATCTGGCACATTGTCCTTCGTATTGATGCTTCGTCTTTGCCTTCGTATCGATGCTTGGTTTGTGGCTTTGTATCGATGCCTGGCTCCTTGCTTCATATCGATCGATTGGTTGATCGATACGAAACATGCTGAAGTGGGATTGATACGAAATGGGTGAGTATGAAATGGATGGATACGAAGTACATGGATATGAAGGGAATGTATTCGAAGTAGATGGATATGAACTAGACACGTTTCATATGGATCTTGATCGATCCATAACTTGAGCATACGAACTCCGATTGACCTGAAATTTGGAATGTTTCCTTTCGTAGCTTTTCTTGTCATACCATGCTAATTGTAGCTCGATCCGGACTCAGACCAAGTTTTCCTATATCCATCGTGGACCTGTAGATAACTGATCCCCGGGGCGGATTGTCTTTAGTTTCTAGTCAAGTCCTTGGTGTCAAGGTCTTGCCAAAAGACGAGATAACATTTGCCCCCCAAAGTACGTCCTATGTGAACATGACGTACTTTGAAAAGCTGCCATCTTTATCCTGAAAAAGTTCTATCTGATTTGTTGAGCAGTTGTCATCTTTTCACCAAGAGATGTAACCTTTGTTTAATTTCCAGTAATATAAATGTCGAGTCGTAGACTGTCAATGATCATACAGTTTTATGTTGTAACTGAAGGTCGAGTGCTAGCAATTTGTTGTCCGTTATTCTGGTTGTCACCAGGTAAGCATTCAATTCCTGCTAACTTTGAAAATCAAATGATAATATGACATACATGCAATTAAGTTAACCTGACTCCCGTTCATGTTTGCTCGTTCACGGGTCATTGTCAAGTTCCTTTGTTCTTGTTTGGATCGAGTTTTGTATCGATCCTCTCCTGGATCGATGTGAAATTCGAGTTGTAATAACGATTGATAGTCGATTTGATTCACTCCTTCGTATTGATCCTCTCCTAGATCGATCTAGGATGTATGAATATAGGCTTCGTATCGATGTCTATCGATACAAGATTGATGGTCTCTAGGAGTGCTTCGTATCGATGGATATGAAGTTTTGGGTCTCGAATAGATGGATACGAAATCGATGTTTCATATTGATGGAGTTGAATGGTCCAAACATGATCTTGCAGTGACTTTCATATCGATGGTTACGAAACAGCGGGCTTCGGATCGATCAGTATTGATGGATACAAAACACTGATGGATACAAAAGTTAAGCTTTGGAATGTCTTGCATTGATGGATACGAAATCCAATCTTCATATCGATGGATGTTGACCATTTCTCTCGGTTTAGTGACTGGGATACGAAGCTATTTCTTTTGGATACAAACCAATATAAATAGTTTTTGTACTTAAACAAAATTTTCACTTGCTTCCGTTTTTATTTTCACTTCGTATCGATCGGAAACACGAAAAATCTATAGAAGCTTTCGTCTTCATGCCATTCCGTCTCGGGCTATGGCCAACTCCGATGTCGTTGGTGCCAGAGCATGCCTAGAGTGAGGTCGAGTAAATGCTTTAATGGCGCCTTGGAGGCTTGGGGAAGAAGGAGAGCGATCAATTGAGTCACTTACTCCAAATCCCTCCCTCGAACTCGTATCGATACAAGACATGGATCGATTAGAATACTGTGAAGTAGTCTGTAGATGGAGTAGTTTGCTGATCGATTAAGGATAAAACAACTTGTATCGATGGAAGAGGCACGGTGATCGATCCGAAGCCAGGGTCTTTGGATCGATACGCAGAGCTTCAATGCTTAGAGTGATCGATACGAAGCCAAGGTCTTTGGATCGATATGAAGTGCAGTGATGCGTGGTTTGATCGATACGAAACCTAACTCCTCGGATTGATACAAACACAGGCTTTAGAGGAACGATCTAAGTTGAACCACGATGGATATGAAACATAGCCTTCTGCATATTTGAACACTTAACTCTGACGAGATTTAGCCTTGCATATTTGGACTTGGTTAAAAAAATGCGATTGAACTATAATTTGACAAACATAACAAACTGTAACATTGATCGTTCTTCGAAGTCAGGATGGCACGGTTGAGACGGTCAGTGATGACGATCACTTCGGTCGAATCTCGAAGTCTTGTCGCTTTACCATCTTTTAAACTTGTAGAAATTTAAAGTTTTATGCAGCACTTCACTACACAACATGATCACTCACTTTATACTAGGGGGAACACGGGTTTCTTGCCATCTAATAATGGTTTTTACTGAGTTCAATAGATATGGATCCCGGAAGCTCCAAGCAGCAGGGAGTTCAGAGTCCTCCACTTCCTAGAATCGAAGTGCCAGACACCGAGGTAGATGTAGTAAGTCCTGCTCCGGATGAACTGCCGGGTGCAGCGTTGGTTTTGAATCTGGAGGGCTCGGTCTGTTCCAAGATCTTTGAAGATATGCTAGGCAGAATTTGTCTCGGGCATGGTCTATCTCTAGAAGACGTTCTATTACTGGGGCCGGAAAACAGAGCGCACAATCCCCAGAAAGGGTTTACTACTTGTAACAGATTTATGTGTGTAGATGGAACATTGCCCCCATTCAACCAATTTATTCGGGATGTGCTATTCTTCTTGAGGATTGCGCCTTCTCAACTGCATCGGAATGGATATGCACTTCTCAACATCTAATATATCATCTTCAAGGAGCATCTTCTCCGACCCTCGACCGTTGATGAAATCAGATACTTATTCAATGTCAAGAGTCGCAGGGATAACCCTTCGTTTACTTTCTTAGAAGCAGTGAGGAACTGCCAAATCCTGGCAGGTGCTTGGAGTAAGTTAAGCTACTTCAAGACAGAATGGTTCTTTATTAGGTTTCCACTAAGATTTGCTAGACGGTGGTTAGTCATATGTAAGTGCTTTAACTTCTTCGTCAATTAACTGGGTAACATTAGTTGACGTTGAATCAATTACTGCATTTCTTTTTACAGCTTCACTTCCACGGCCTAAAGGAGCACAATTCAAGGAGATAGTGAGAATGCTTCAGGTAGTTCCCATTGAGCTTAGGGAAATAGATGAAGTCCTTACTGATGAAAATTTGATCGTCATTGGGCTCATAGAGAGAGGTCAAAGTATTAGGCTAACAAGAGTTCCCAGGGTAACTCCGGTAAGGCAAAGAGGAAGAAGGGCTCATATCGTGCCCCCAGTCGGGGGTGCTCAAAGTGCGCCTGGAATTACAATTATCAAAATGGGTGATGACGAGAGTATGGTAGCTAGGCATGAGCCCGCGGTTGTGCCTTTGTAGGGCCTTCGATTATCAGAATCAAAAGGAAAGGGCAAAACTCTCGCCCACAAAGCCAAGAGGCATAAGACTGTTCTAATAACTCAGCCCGTGGCAACTTCCACAGGTCCGAAGACCTCTTCTTCACAAACAGAAGGTTCATTAAGAGGATTGTCAGATATTCCTATTCCAAATGACATATCTTCGTTCTAGGGTCTTGGACTAGAGGGGATCCCTTCCCCACCACGAACTGGCGCAGGTCTAACTTCTTTAGACATATGGGAGCCAACTCCTACGAACAAGGCTACCACAATCGGTCGGTTGGGGGGTTTGCACATGCATACACACACTTTCGGCACCACATAACTTCTAATCACATGTTTTCTAATCTCTGAAGATGACTAATTCTGCTTCTCTTTTCATTTTTCAAACACAATGGTGAAATAGGGGTCTATGCTCAGCAAGCTTCGCTCTTCATGCCATTCTTCTAGTTCATACTCGGAAGCACATTGGCGGGAAAGTAATAGAGACTACGGCCGCGGCTATCACTCTAGCCAAGAGCGCGAGTGTTATGATAGGGAGAAGGAAAGGTCACACCAAAGTAGGCGCCGCTCTCGGTCACGATCTCCACCATCTAAAGGACCCTCAAAACCATCCAGCTCTGGCAGGAAATCTTCTAAAACTGCACACTAAATAGTGCCACCTCACACTTCGAAATCCAACGATCAACGTTGTAGAACTGAAACAAAAGCTCCCATCATCACCGAACAAACTGCTATAGAGCCCATAGGGGAGGGAGCCATCTGAATCGCCAAGTTAAAGAAAGACCCCGAATATTTGTTTTGATGGCTTCCACTTCCCTCCAAACTTGAAAAGAATCCCCAACGACATAGAAAAACTGGTACAAGATTACATGCACGATGCATACAACCTGTACAAGGAATGGGTTAAGACAGCTGAGAGGGTGTCGGCAGTATCTTTCGAAGGGGCTAAAATGATTGAAAAATTGGAGAGCGACCTTTCTCAAAAAGACAGAATAATAACGGCGCTTACCAATGAGCTCGAATCTTTGAGGAAAACCGAGGTGGAGGCCGAACAAAAAGCTAAGGAGGCCAGGAAGTCCATGGAAAACATGAGTAAGACTCATATGGACTTAGTGTAGGAGATGGGTTACCGTAACACCGTCATTACTCAGGAAAGGGACTCTGCACGGGAAGAGGTTGAAGAGCTAAGGGCGAAGCTAGCCGAGGCCATCAAGGAAAAAGACGAGGCCAACAAAGCCGCCCATGAGGCATGTGAACAGGTGGTGAGACTTAAGGAGGAGAGGGATGTAGCGAATCTGAAGGCCGAGGAGACTTATGCCAGGATTGAAAGGTAAGTTAAAGCGGTTGAGGCCAGGATGGAGAGCGAATTTGAAAATCTCCTGGTTACTTACAATGCTAATGTCTTGAGAAACCGTAACTTAAACTGGCTCAGCGAAGACTATCCTTTCCAACTATATAAGGCATGGAATCACTTGCTCGATGACGAAAAGGCTATCCGTAATGTTGTACTGTCGACGCTTTTGAACTAGAAACTCAAGTGCTGGTCGGAGACGAATCTAAAGTCCTCCATGATACAATTGTCGCTCTTGAGAAAGAAAAACTGGCCGCCAAATATCCGGAAGCTGGGGAAGGATCCGGGACTGAACATCACGAAGTCGGATTTGAAGCGCCTCCAACGTCTCAAGCTGAGCTCACTTCTTCTATCAATCCTCCAGCTGTTTCGGGGTATGACCCTGATAAGACACATCTCTCTCCGATAACCGAACGTGGCTCGGAAGGCGCATCAGCTCAACATGGGAGCCAACCCGAGGAAGGTATTCCGGACACTTCTCCTATTCATTCAAACGTAGGAACATTGTCAGAAGATATTACTAATATTTTCTCCTATCTTCATTCAACCCTAGATTCTGCATCGATTGATCCTCCAGTAACTCAAGAAATGCATCACGAGCAGGAGGCGCTAATAACAGAGGCTACAACCACGACGATCACCGCATCGGACGGGGAGATGCACGAAAGTAGCTGCGTTCTTGATGATAAATTGATGGAAGCACTCCTTAACCAACAAAGTGATCCGAGCATCGAAATGCTTTTCAACATAGATGAAGATGTGATCATCATGGGCTCCTCGGGTCCGACCAGTAGCATTCCAATGGGTATATGTGCGGACCGGGCTGAGCAGATAATGGAGGAAATCAAAGCTGAGATGGAGCAAGCCGAGCAGGCTCGTAGTGCTGGTGGAGGCATGGCAGGTCCTGGTCCGGTCACTATACTTGTTGTTTCTCCGGGTGGCACCATCACCGATACCAGCGCGCCTCATTCTTCTAGCATTGAGGGTGACACCATTCCTCCAATTCCACCCATAGAGGATATTCCGGTCCCTGTGAGTTCCAAGGAGGAGACTGTTTCAATTCCCCCGGCCGGAGACAAGCCAGCTGGAGCAGGTCGGGGAGGCAAAGGCTTAAAGAGACATCTGAGTGGCAGTTCGAGCGGGTCTACGCCGAAGAAAAGCAAGAAGGACAAAAAACCAAAGGCGTAGATTCACGTTTTTGTTTCCTCCCTTTTGTAGGTTGCTAGAATAAGCTTTTTCTTTTGTTTTTATAGGCCATGTATAGATGCGGGTTTGGCCCCCACTTATAGGAATTCTTTGGACAAATTTTGTACTTACTTTCTCAAAGAATAGTGGAAACAAAATTTCTTTTTGTTGTCAGCATAACTCCGTGTTCGTTTTCTAAGTATTTTAGCACTCGTAGTTCCATTCAATGTACTTGTGAGGCTTCAAATTCTGAGTCGAACTTGAGTCCGGCCGTTAAGTCCCGAAGTCATGGCTTCGGGTCACAATCAAACGTTGAGTCGAGTCCCAACATTGTGTTGTCTCGGTCAGGGGCTGGTACTTGAGTTATGCCCCCAATTCTGGGGAGAATTGAAGTAGTCAGTTGGCAGTCGTCTTCCGCCTTTACTAACTTTAATTTAACTTAGTCGGAACAAAGTTAAAGTGAAGTGAGTTTGAGTGGTCAGATCACACTCGCTCAATTGTTGGTATTTACATCCACACTCTGGGGATTAAACTTGTATGCCGACGGTCGGTCATGCCTGCTTAATGTTTGAAATCATATCTGTGCTCTGGGGACATAAGTTAATTTATGGGCGGTCGGTCACACCCATTTAATGCTAAGGATTATATCCACACTCCGGGAATATAAGTTAATTTACAAGCGGTCGGTCACACCCGTTTAATGCTCAAAATTATATCCACACTCTAGGGACATAAATTAATTTATAGGTGGTCGGTCACACCCATTTGGCGTTTGTACTCCAGTCCGCGCTCCCGGGACCAGAGTTAGTCGATGGGTGGTCAGTCACACCTATTAATGTTTATACTCTAGTTCGCACTCTGGGAATCTGGATTCGGTCGACATACGGTCAATCACATTTGTTTAAGTATTAGGATCTTGTTCGCACTCCAGGAACAAGGAGTTGGTCGAGGTTGTGGAAGGTCGGATCACATCCATCTTGATTTGGCAAGCAAAGTCGTAGATGGACGGATCCATCCTCTTCGAGCTTGGAAAAATGAAGGCGAGGTCGTGGATGACGGATCCATCCTCCTCAAGCCTAGATTGAATGAGGGCGAAGTCGTGGGCGGGCGGATCCACCCTCTTCGAGCCCGTATTTTGGAGTTCGTACTCCAGCTCGCATCCGGGAGCTGGAGTTTGTTAGAGGATCGTCGTGTTTCAATCCTTCTTTATTTTATCTTCGTTTGCCCTCGAGCTCAGGGTTTCACTTAGCGAGTGACTGGTCAGATCACAGTCACTCCCTATTTAAATAAGTCAAACCGTAAGATGGAACTTAGCTCTTCGTATATCGTGACGGTCGCACGATGCACTTCAAGAATCGCCAATCTGGCTTGATGAGTCTGTATTTTATTGCTGAAATAAGAAAGTGTGGCAAAGACAGTTGCCTTATTACAAGTTCAAATTCAAAAAATGCATAAACAACTTTCAAAGGAAAAAAGCAAACTAAATGAATAATAGCCAGTTATGTGTAATAGCGACGGAGACTCTCGTTGTTCCATGCCCTTGGTAAAGTGAGACCGTCAACAGTTGATTGTTTGAATGTGTCATCTCCAAGTCTCCGCCTGATGACATACGGTCCTTCCCACGTCGGTTTCATGTGTGAAGGGACCAGATAAATTCGCTTAAGTACGAGATTGCCAACTTCGAAGGTTCTGGGTCGGACCTTAGCGTTGTATAGTCAGGCGACTCGACTGCGGTGTGCGGCTGCCCTCAAATCAGCCTCCTCACGTTTTTCATCCAGTAAATCTAGAGATCCTGCAAGTAGGATGGCATTCGTCTTTGGATCGTAATAGGTCATACGGTGAGAAGGTACTTCTAACTCAACTGGAATGACGGCTTCAAAGCTGTAGGAAAGTGCAAACGGAGTATGGCCGGTCGCGGACTTGTGGGTAGTTCGATATGCCCATAAGGCCATGGGAAGCTCGTCGACCCACTTACCACCAGCCTTCTCCAGTCGTTTCTTCAGAATGGACCTGATAACTTTGTTGACAGCTTCGACTTGCCCATTCGCTTGAGGGTGATCTACTGCTGAGAACTTCTTCTGGATGCGGTAGCATCGACAGAAATCTTTGAACTCGACACTATCGAATTGGGTTCCGTTATCAGTTACAATGGTGTGTGGGAAGCCAAAGCGACAGATGATGTTGCGCACAACAAAGTTGATTACTTTCTTCATCGTGATAGTAGCAAGGGGCTCAGCTTCCGCCCATTTAGTAAAGTAGTCAACTGCAATGATGGCGTACTTCGCACCACCCTTGGCTATAGGTAAAGACCCTATTATATCGATGCCCCATGTGGCAAACGACCATGGACTGACCATATGAGTGATTTCGGTAGGTTGGGCTCTTGGAATCCTGGCATGCTTCTAGCAACTATTGCACCTCTTAGCATAATCTGATGCATCTCGGTTTACGGTTGGCCAGTAGTATCCGTATCTGAGTATTTTCTTTGCAAGGGCTTGCCCCCCAATGTGGTCGCCACACTCTCCCTCATGCACATCATGTAACACTCATTTGATCTCATCGTGGGCGATACACTGGAGTAAAGGAATAGAATATCCCCTCCTATATAGGACTCCATCCTGGATAATAAACCACGAGGCCTTTCGGAGAACTTGTATTTTCTCACTTCTGCGTTCGGGTAATGCTCCATGCTCAAGATAATTTCTGAATGGAGTCATCCATGACTCCTTCTCGGGTGTTGGCTCGTGCACCCAGTCCGTCTCCATTTGATCGACACTCGGAGCAGTAAGTGTTTCTATAGGGACGAGTTCCATCTACTGTGCTTCACCAGTGCTGGCCAGTTTCGCTAAAGAATCGGTTTTCAAATTTTTCTCTCGGGGTATACAGTGGACAACATAGTAATTGAACTTATTCAACACTTCTTGAACCCAAGCAAGGTAAGTGGCCAATCTCTGGTCTCTGGCTTGATACTCACCTCAAACCTGGCATACAACCAATTGCGAATCACAGTAAATTTCCACAACAGTGACTCCCAAGTCTTTGGCAAGCCTTAGTCCAACAAGTAAAGCTTCGTACTCGGCTTCATTGTTAGTTGCATGTAAATCAAAATTCAAAGCATAGTATATGGATCGACCTTCTGGGGTTTCAAGTACCACTCCAGTGCCTAAGCAACGGTCGTTTCATGCACCGTCAGTGTATCGCTTCCATGTGCATTTGGGAGATTCACTAGCTTCGGGCAGGTCCTCCGGTAAGGTGAATTTAGCTATGAAATCTGACAGAACTTGTCCTTGAGTAGCTCGCCTTGGTGTATAAGTGATATCAAATTGACTCAACTTGTGTTCCACTTAAGCAATCTACCAGACGTCTTAGGTCGTGTTAGGATCTGTTGCAACGGCTAGTCGGTGTAAACAGTGATTGGATGAGCCTAGAAATATAGACGGAGCTTCCTCGAGGCTATAACAAGGCAATAAGCTAGCTTCTCTAACTTTGGGTAGTTCTTTTCTGCCCCTGTTAATCTTTTGCTAATGTAATAGACCGGTCGTTGGATCCGATCCTCTTCTCGAATTAACGCAGCGCTGATTGCATTTGCTGAAACCGCCAGATAGACATATAATCTCTCGTGATCAACCGGATTCGACAAAATAGGAGGTGTTGCCAGATGTTGAACTAGTGCTTGGAATGCACCTTCACACTCCTTTGTCCATTCGAAATTTCGCTTTCCTTTTCTAATCAGATCGAAGAAAGGAATGCACTTGTCTGTGGATCTGGAAATAAATCTGCTTAAGGCTGCCACCTTCCGGTTAGGCTTTGTACCTGCTTTATGGTTCTGGGAGTTTCGAGATTCCGAATTGCTTGGATTTTTTCAGGATTGGCTTCAATTCTTCTGTCGTTGATGATGAATCCAAGGAATTTTCCTGATGCTACTCCGAAATGACACTTCAATGGATTGAGCTTCATTCTATACTGCCAAAGTATGTTAAACATTGTTTCCAAATCGTTGACATAATTGACGGAAAGTCGCGAATTCACAAGCATATCGTCTACGTACACTTCCATGGTTCTTCCGATCTGGTTAGCGAACATTCGGTTCATGAGCCTCTGATAAGTTGCCCCAGCATTCTTGAGTCCGAACGACATCACCTTGTAGCAATAAAGTCCCAGATCAGTGACGAAGCTAGTATGTTCCTAGTCGGGAAGGAGCATTGGGATTTGATTGTAGCCGGACTACACGTCCATAAAAGATAAGAGCTCGTGTCCGGTTGTTGAATCCACTAGCTGATCAATTCAGGGAAGTGGAAAACTGTCTTTGGGGCATGCTTTGTTTAAATCTGAATAGTCCACACATGTCCGCCACTTTCCATTTGACTTTTTGACAAGCACTGGATTTGAAACCCACTCCGGGTACAAAGCATCACGAATAAACCCATTAGTCTTGAGTTAATCTACTTCTTCATCCAGGGCGACAGATCTCTCTGGATCCATACCGTGCCTTATTTGTTTCACCGGGACATGCCGCGGGTCGATGTTTAATGCATGGCTCGTGATGTTCGACGAGATCCCACACATGTCTGAATGAATCCAGGCAAACACATCAATGTTTGCTCAAAGAAAATCAACCAATTCCTGTCTCATCTAGGGGCTGAGTTGAGATCCGACCTTTACTGTCTTGGAATCGTCATTGTCGTGGATCGGAACATCGATCGTCAACTCTTCCAAGGAAGCCTCATAATCTTTTACTTCCTCCTCATCATTATTATCTCGGGGATCAAAGTCATTAAGGAACTGGTTGTGGCACCCGGGCCAAGGCCCAAGCGTTAGCTGTCAATTTTCTGAAAAACGGACGTAGAGAGATTCCTCTACGCCCTTTCCTTTCTCCTTCCGCTGCGCATCCCGCAGCTCCACAACATAGCAGGCATGCCCAGCCGCCTGATCACCACGTACTACTTCGAGCCCGTTATCAGTGGGGAACTTCAAAGTTAAAAACCATGGGGCAATCGCTGCCTTGAAATATGCGAGGGTTGGTCAGTCCAAGAAAGCATTATAACGGGAATGTATGTCTAACACAACAAACTGCAACATCCGGACTCTCCGGCGATCTCCAATACCCAACTCAACAAGCAATTCCACCATCCCAGCTGGTATAGTCACGCTTCCGTTAAAACCATGAATACGTGATTGACACGGTTTCAAGTCTTTCGCTTCCATCCTCATTTGGTCATAAGCGCGCTTAAAAAGAATGTTCACAGAGCTTTCGATGTCTACCAAGACCCTCTTCATCCAAGCAGGACCTATTTGGTCTGAAATAACCATCGGATCGATAGTGGGGGCCTCGACTCTATCAACATCACGATTTCTAAAAATGATGTCGTCTGTCATCGTCCTCTGTTGTTTTGCCGGGGCCCCATCATCAGAATTACTACAACATTCAAAGTCCACATGCCTAATTGAACTGGCATATGACTCCATTTCCTTCCAGCTCCGATTAGCCGGATGAGGACCACCACTCGTAGTGTTTATTACGAACCTCCCACCAGTACGCGTTGGTTCTTCGGGCCTAGCCTGGCCTTGACCTTGATTCGGATTAGACGGGCCCACGCCTCCATCCTGCGGCGCCCGAACAAACTGTTCTAACTTTCTTTCTCTGATCAATCTCTCGATGATATCTTGCAGATGACGACACTCATTAGTATTATGGCTGTAATAATCGTGGAACCCACAGAACTTCCCAGTTTGAATTGGTTTCTCAGATGACAGTTTCGGAGCTGGATTCTTTTACCATCCGGTATTACAAGTCTGAAGGTAAACATTTTCCAATGACGTGTTTAAGGGAGTGTATTGGTCAAACGCGGGAGCTCTGGGTCTCGGTCCGCGATGTGGGTCTCTCTTCTTCCCCTGACCTCTGTTGCCCTTTTGTTGACCTTGCTTGTTCTGCATGTTCAACTGTACTTTACCAGAATTCTCACCGGTCTACTTTACTTCAACATTGCTCTGAATGCCTTCACCACTGGGCCCCGCAACGTCCTGCTTCCTAGATCGTCTAGCGTCTTCTCTCCTCAAAGCTGGGCTGCCTTAGCATAGAAACGATCCAACGAAGCAGGGGGTTTCCCAGCCAACCAATCACCAAATTCAGAATCAGGATCGATCCCTTTAGTCAATGCCATCAGAATAGAGTTGTCATTGGGGTTGCTAACCTCAGCACAAGTAGCATGGAACCTTTCCATATAACACCTAAGAGTTTCTCTTGGAGCTTGAGTAACACTGAACAAGGTATTGATATCCTTCGGTCTCATAGCATGCATACGGAACTGCTCGACAAACTTAGTAGCCAATTGATCAAAACATGAGATGGATCTGGGTGGTAAACGATTGAACCATATGGTTGCAATGCCTCCCAAGGAGATAAGGAAGCTTCTACACTTAACCGCATCGTTAGCTCGAGCAGCGTTCATGAGCCATTCATATTTCAAGATATGCTGGTTAGGATTTGAACTTCCTTCGTACACCGGCAGAGTCGGCATCCTGAATCGACGGGGTGGCTCTGCATAAAGAATGTCATTAGTGAATGGAGTGTGACTTCGGGAGATTCCCCAATCATCGTTTGTAAGGCCTTGACTTTCTCTGATCATCTGACGTATCGTGGTTGGAATGTCAGGCATCTGTATGTTTGGGGCCAAGGCATGGTCGGGTTCCATGTTGCGGGGATGGTCTGGCCATTGTCTACGGTCCGTTCCACGCCTCCTTGGCTCCCGATCTTCAGGAAAGTGAGGGTCCTGAGCATGAACGTGTTGACGAGGGGATGGATCTTGCTGGTTCTGGATCTTGGCTTCCAGATCTATAGCGGCAGTAGCTGTATGGTCATGAACGGTGTGATGAGGAAGTTCTCCTCCTCGGGAGGATGGTTCAGCTTGATGCCCTGTAGAAGGACCAGTCCCGGCCTGTTCGAGATTCACAGCATGCTGATGTCCAGAGGCTTCTACATAGTTTCCATCCAGCCGACGACGTATAGATCTATGATTGAAGTCAAAGGATGCTGAGCTTTCAGACAAGGAATAAGAGGCATGCTCCCTTCTAGATTTCCCTCGCCTTTCATCGTTCGGCTGGTTTGCAAGCTCCGTGTTGGCACGGATCTGCTGAGTGAGCTCTTGACGGCTCTGAGTAAGCTCTTGCATGAGGGTCTGGAACTCCTCTCTACTCATAGGACCTTAAGGATCTGGAGCTTCAGCTAACATTTGGCCTGCTGTGGTCAGCTGCGTGGGATTTTGCCTATCCATTCCTTCTAGATCCGCAGCATTTGAAGCGGTTATGGTAGTGCGCACCATGATGAATGTAGCTCTTCCTAGATCTGGAGTAATCTGAATAGAATGGAAGGAACTACTGGAAGACAGATCTAGATCTCCTCCATAGATTCGATTTTAGCAATCCAACAACGCCAGGGGATCCACTGAATCAGAGAAAAGCAGAGTCTTCTCAGTGAAAGCACCAAAGTGTTTGTACCAAAATTGGGCACAACACTCTTCGGATGTAATTGAAGAGATTAGAATGAAGAAATTAAATGGAAAAAGAGGCTAATCTAATAATCACACCAATAAAAGTATGCAGAAATAGAAAAATACAAGAGTTTATAGTGGTTCGGCGTTGTATCCTACGTCCACTTTAAATAGTTTGTTATTTATTGATGATTCTCAACTGATTACAACAGTACAAATCACTAGCACTCAATTTACAATGGAGTTTCAGCAGAGTAAAGGCGTAAGAGAGCCAAAAGTCCATTTTCAGTAGGCATAGGGGTGCTATTTATAGGAGTAGATCTGAAAATATCTCCCCCAAACCTCGGAATACCTCTTCTCACACATGGGTGGGCCCACCAGATCGGTCAGGAGTTGTTTGGGATCGATCCCTGATCGATCCATGTATACTTCGTATCGATCAAGGAATGGCCCAATGGAGCTGCGATCGATCATGGTGGTTCTTCAGTGAATAATCAAGCTTCTGTAAAAATTTCATAGCATTTGGACTTGTAGTTTTTGAGTTATGATCGATCCAAGATTGAGTTTGCAAGTTGGCCGATGGATTCATATCGATGCTTGCATATCGATGGATTTCATATCGATGACGTGGAGCGAGAATCCCGGGAAGATCCACATTTCATGCTGAGAGGCCGCTTCCTTTGGTTAGACCACGTCTTTCGTATCCATCTGACACATTGTCCTTCATATCGATGCTTCGTCTTTGTCTTTGTATCGATGCTTGGTTTGTGGCTTTGTATCGATGCCTAGCTCCTTGCTTCGTATCGATCGATTGGCTGATTGATACGAAACATGCTGAAGTGGTATCGATACGAAATGGATGAGTATGAAATGGATGGATACAAAGTACATGGATACAAAGGGAATGGATTCGAAGTAGATGGATACGAACTATACATGTTTCATATATGGATCTTGATCGATCCATAACTTGAGCAAACGAACTCCGATTGACCTAAAATTTGGAATGTTGCCTTCCGTAGCTTTGCTTGTCATAACATGCTAATTGTAGCTCGATCCGGACTCGAACCAAGTTTGCCTGTATCCATCGTGGACCTGTAGATAACTGATCTCCGGGGCGGATTGTCTTTAGTTTCTAGTCAAGTCCTTGGTGTCACGGCATTGCCAAAAGCCGGGATAACAACATACAATATATAATAATCATATGCAAACAAAAGCGGTACAACCATTATATGCAACCAAAGAATCGATCACACATCCATAGCAACCAAAAATTAGTGGGTTTCCAGGTTCAAAAACTTTTCATCGTACAAGGGTGATAAATAAACTACCAAGTGTACCTTACGCTCAACAGCCTTAGATAATTACTTAATAGATTATTTATACAACCTTAAACAATTTGAAGTATCATTTCCCAGACTTCCCATAAGCCAAACAACGAAGAATTTAAATATTATTTAAGTTTATTCTATTCGTTTCTTTTTACACATTATTTACTTTCATTTATTTTATTTCACTCGTACAAGGTCCTATTTTATAAATTTTCATTCATTCATACAAGAACATCTTTTATTAATTTACATTCATTACTTACATGAATTATTTTCCATTCAATATTTGAAATCATCAATGAATCCATTATTGAATTATTATACACATTTCATTGCAGTTTAATTCACATTTATTATTTACGTATATACTTGATTTCCATTTAATATTAATATTCATTAATAAATCATTTCATACTCAAGTTTCTTTACTTTTAAATTCACATTTATTTCTTTCATATATGGTATCATTTAATATTAAATATATTTATGAACCATTTTTGTTACTTAAGGTTTCACTTGTATAATATTCTATTACATATTCATATTCAACATTTCAACTTTTTAACATTTCTCGTAAGTTTTATCTATGTTTTTAGAATGTAATTGAGTATTATACAAATTCATCTTATTCATTTTAGTTAGCAAAAATATTCAATAATTTACAACTATTAATGTTTATCTTCTCATATTTCATTTAAACACTTAGCTTCAATTTCTTATTTCTCATTTTAGAAGTTTCCAACTATTATAATTTCACTTTATTTCTACGACTGAAAATCATTAATTAACAGGAACCTAAGAATTCAAATACCGGGTTCATTTCAAATCATTTTGAAATAATATATATACTCATATCTTTTATATTTTTCAAATCATATTTAGAAATTTTAAATCAAAATCTGTTTATCAAACCAAATGCGTAGCAAAGCTACTACAGCGGTCTTCCCACTTTGAGACTCGAAAATGAAAGTCGATGATGTTGCACGGTTATCACCGAAATTATTTTCCAACGACAAAAGAGAGGAGTACATAACTTACTTCTTTTTTAAAAATTCTTTTAAAACATTTCTTCCAAATCCCATTGAAAATATTTCTATCCGAAAATACTTCCAAATAATACTAATATATAAATATAAATATATATATATATACATATATTTATTTATTTCCAAGAATCTTTGAAAACCAAATTCAAAACACCGGAATTTAAGTTCTCAAATTTTCAATTTATATTCATTTTACTTGTAAATCATATTTTATACCATATTTATAAAATTTTCATTTTCTTATAACATACAATAGTTAATAGTTTAAGAACCTTGACTAACCAAACAATAAATGACAATAATTGAATATTATCATTTCCTAACTGTAACGACCTGCCATTTTGGACGTTTTAAGTAGACATACATGTCTGGCTTAAACCATTCAAAAGGGCAGATTGTCAAAAGGGCAGATTGTCATGGGGTAAATAAGAAAAAGGAGAATGGAAAGAAAAACCAACACAGAATATCGCAGCGGAATGACAAAATATAATAATCAAATAAACAGTTCATGAAGCTGTTTACAAATAACATTGATTATACTTTTATAATACAGATCAGAGTTACATAAAACATGAATAAATAAATAAATGCAGTAGAACAACACGATGCAGTGGAATAAATATAATAGGTAATAATAGTACAAATCTTTGTCTTTGTCCTCCAGGAATAAGGTCTTCAACCCTGAAATGCTCAGGCTAACCCGAGCGAATTGAAAAGACAAAACACTCAAGTCAGAACTAAAAGATCTTATGTAAGTTAAATCAATGGTAAATATGAGTGCGATGGCGTCAAAGATGTTTACGGGGTTTGACATCTCTTATCCAGTGTCTAACATGAGTGCAATAACTTAAGAGATGTTCGGGATTACCATCTCCTAAGGATCCGTTAAACTATCTACTATGTAGTACAATATGCTATTATAATATGTCTATAGTAAAGTAGAGTATTAAAATAGCGTTAAGGCGTTACCCATATCCCCCTTAACACATTTTATATAATACCGTAGTCTATACAGATACTGTAAACTCCACCCGCGGGTGGGCTATCAAGGAGCACTCCATAGGTACGACACAAAACAAACTCGTAGAAGGCGCGATAGGGCATGTGACATGGTACTTGAGGCAATGCCAGGGTAGATATACCAATTGCACTCCCGGACTGGTGGTAACGCATAGCAGCTACTACCGCCCACCTCGGAACACACTCCCAGATCAAAATCAAGGGTGGCCACCAAATCAATCACAAAGTCAGAATATAGTATCGAAGAATGTGCCCGATCGGCGGAATGACCTCACTTGGCCTGGTATAGCTCCTGTTTTAGCCACATCAAGCTGACTCACGGGAGTCAGGGTCACGTAAATACCTTATACAGAATCATTCGCCAAACCATCCTACTTCATTTCTGGAATCTCCACCACGTACAAAGTTGTTAAAGTGGTTTTCGGTATTGGCAAAGAGTATGACAATATCCGATCCCGGTCTCTTTAACAACCAAACGCTTATTTCACACTGGATGATTCTTTTACATTTCAAAAGGTCAATTCACAATTTATATCAAAATATCATATTCGATTTCAAATCATACCACTTTCGAAATCATATTCACTTTCAAAACTACGTTCACTTTCAAAGTCATATTCACTTTTGAATTTATCGTAAGATAGGTTAATTAAATCCTAGTTCCAAAATCATCAAATTTACTCAAATATGTCAATTCAAAAAAGGTATCAATTCCAAATTCCAACTTAGGTTGTATCATCATCAAGGATTTAAATATAAATACTTCAACTTTACACAGTCTGAAATTTTAGAAAATAGTTTAAATAGTCATAAATAGTTTTAATAGTTTGAAAATAATATAAAATAGATTAAAATAGTTTTAAAATAATAAAATAGTTTAAATAGATTTAAATTTGAATAATTAGATTTTTTTAAATGATTTAAATAGGTTAAATATAGATTTAATTAGATGTCAAATGATTTAAATAAATTAAATATAGGTTAAATAAATTCAAATTATATTAAGTAGGTTTTAAATAGATTAAATATATTTAAAATAGATTAAATAGATTTAAATTATATTAAATAGATTTAAAATAGATTAAATAAATTTAATTAGTTGAAAATAGGTAAAATAGATTAAATTGGATTAAATAGGTTATAATAGATTAAAATAAATAAATTAGTTTTAAATTGATTAAAATAGTTTAAATTAATTAAAATAGTTTAAATTAGTTTAAAATAAATTTCAAAGTTATATCCAAACATTTTCAGTAACTCAATTCCGATAAATTCATTTATATTTGACACTTAGACTTTAAAATTCAAATTTAAATCCGTTGAACAATTCATTAAATCAATTCTAATTTCAACAATAACACTTGGATTATCGAAAATAATTCAGTTTATATAAATTAGATTCTATTTCAAAATGCCAGTTAAATGAATTCCAAATTTAAGGAATTAAGAATCATTTAATTTAACCAATCTGGTGTCCATATATAATTTTCCTACCCTATGGTCAAGTGATACGGATATTTATCATTTCAAAGCAAAATTTAAAGATTTACGGTTATATATCATTTCAAACCGAATCCCAAATTAAATAAAATCCATAAAATCGCTCGAGTCTATCATTTCAACCCATAACGATTTTTCCCTAATCTATAGATCGGTCAGGTATGTATCATTTCAACCCATAGGGAACTTGTAGTGTTATAACAATATAAAAATATAACATCTAGTCATCCAATATCAACAATCAAACATCCATCAAAATCATCATCCAAATCAATCAATAAACATCAATAGCTAACTGATTATCAATAACAAGTATAAACTGATGAATTAAAATTTAATATTAAATTAAGTGACGATTAAATGCAATAAAAGTCATATTTAACTGGAATGACAATTTAAACATACCAAACATCAATCAATCAATTTCTATTCACATCATAAATTTAATTTAACCAACATAAGATAATTTAGTAGTTGTGGGTGGGTTAAAGCACTCACCTTTGATTTTAGCCAATAAAAATCCAAACAGAAGCGCAAAAACTCAACAGTCTCCAAATTCAACTAAATTAATTTCATGTTGTCCGGAATTTAAATATGAATCCAACAGAAGAAATCGCGCGTGAATCAAAGTTTATATGCAAAAGATATTCATGTTATAAGAAATATTATTAAAATAATAATTAGTACGCAAAAATAATTAACAAATTTTAATACTTACGTTTCTCTCAAGATGAGGCTTAAGGAAAAGATTGAAGAACAACTAAGATGAGGACAGGACGTGTACGGAAAAATGAAAAAAAATCATGTTTCATAAAGAAAGCTTTTGGATTTGCAAGAATAAGAGCTTCTGAATAGAGGTGTCAGGAGAAACAAAACGCAAATGAAGAAATAAGCTGCAGGTTATTTATAATTAGGAAAGGAAGGTGGAGGGACAAAATAAATGTCACGTTTTATTTTGAAAGCTCCAGACATTAATAATGCATAAGAAAATGTACGTAGGAATGGAAAAGTTTGCAAACCAAATAAAAGTAAAACTTTGTATACGTTAAAATGAGGTCACAAGAATTAAATACAACCTAAAAGTCCAAGGTCGAGCATTAAATAGAAGGAGAAAGGAACGGATCAAGTACTAATAATAAGGTAACTATTTTAAAACGTTCATGCAACAATTAATTGCAAAAGAAATGAAAGGACCATGTACATCGCACAACCCTTTGAAATTCAATTTTTTTGAAACGTAACCAAATTAACTTCATTGACTCAAATAATATTCAAATTCGTACACATTTAGGATTTTATCTACACATAATAAAAAATTTATACTTACCTTAAAAATGAAAACGTTCTATTTGGTTTTTCCAAAATGATCTTTTATTCCCATTGAAACGCCTTTTTTGTTTAACACAAAACGTGCGTTTCTTTTATTAAATTTATTAATTGCAATCGTTTTCTTTCCTTTTAATTGAAATATTTGAATTACATTGATTGCAATTACTTACAAAGTTAAATTTCAAAACAGACAACTAAAATGGATGAAAAATAGAACAATTGCTTATTTAAACACGTTTATAAATTTGTTGTTTATACACAAGAGTAATAAATAACTTTGGAATATATTATTTTCCTATTCTTGCAATTAATCTATAAGCTAAAACACAGTTCAATAAACATATATTTCTTCCTTTAAAATCAATCATTCTATTCTTTATTTTAATGAAATTAAACCTACATTCACAAATGAAACATTCATTTCATTTGATGTAAATGTTCTTTTCATTAAATCAAACTTTCCTTATATTTTCACAAAACATAAGCTACTTTTAATTACACCAATTAATTTACAATTTAGTATTCTCTCTCCTATTAATTGAAAATTTTCAATTACATTAATTTCAGTTGATTAAATTTCAAAATGGGCTAAATGAATGCAATGAGAAGTAGAACAATTATTTCCTATCAAATAGTAACTTAAACATATTTATACACTATTTGATACAAATGGTAATTACACATTTCTTACTAAATAATAGTTTCTCAATATCTACAATCAATCTTTCAGCTACCAAACATTTCAAATAAATAAACATATGTTTACTCCTTCACTAAAGTTATTCATTTATATTCTTTTATTTTGATTTACACTCCTACTATTAAATCAACCAATACCTTATGAAATTGTTAACATAGGTTTCTTTCTTGTTACCCTCAATTTCTACAATTGACGCATTTTCTTACATTAACCACAATATTTAATTCCAATAAATTGGTTTAATTTGATTCCAATCTTTATATTCAATTAATTATTACCCTAAGTATAAAATTAACGTTAGTTTATCTCTTACTACATTAATATTTTACAATTTCATCTTAATTTCTATTAACGTAGTATTTAATTACATTTAATTGCAATAAATCCATTTATTATAGCTTAAATTCCAATAAATTGATCAAACTTGATTTCAATTCTTTTTTATTCAATCAATTATCATATTATGAGTAAAATTTACATTGGTTACATCTTATTGAATTAATATTCTACAATTATCAGTTTAATCTACATTAACTACACTAATTAAGTGAATTAATTGCAATTGATTTCCGATTAAATTTAACAGGCTAAATAAATAGATAACATATAATAATTGTCACCATTAACCTTCAGTTACATTTGTATGCTTGTTATCTACTCACAAATGTTATAGTTATTCATGCAACATTCAAATTTTCTCCAATTTACAATTTATTACATGCTATTTAATTAATACAGCATTTACATTATCAATTGCTCTTTTAATTCAATTATCAATTAATACATTCATTATTACAATAAATTTATAACCGATTATAACCCTTTAAATCCTTTTAATTAATTGAATTACATTTAAAGTGGTTATCAGTTTCCTTTAATTAATACTATTACATTACATTCCAATTATATTCTTATTATTGAATCAAAAAATTTCATTTCTTCCAACATTTCATCACAAACCTTATTGAATTAACAATTTTTAATTATTGAAAATTTCGGGTCGTTACACTAACAGATAACACACCAAAAAAATATCAATTTATGAAAAATTATTCTTTTAAATACAAATTATAATACTATGTAAAATTATTTCATTTACCTATTTTCAAAACAATATTGTGTCGGTTTACCATGTTTAAGTGTTTGGATACCCCTATCGATGTCATAACGTCCTACGTACCGACTAGAATTTATAAATTCTCAACAGAACAAATTAACACAATATAAAACAAATTTTTATAGCACTAACAAATACGTACTTTCATAAATATATACACTCAAACTCATTCTAGGGTATTACTAACCCTATCTCTAATGAGTTAACCTCAATAGGCTAAGGTATCTCTAAACCAAAGCTCTGATACCAATTGTGACGACCCACCCTTTTGGATGGTTTAAATCGACAGTAAACCACACATGTGTAACTCAAACCATTTAAAAGAGAGGATTGTCAATAGGGTAAATAAGAAAATAAGGGAAAAGAAGAAAAAACAAAACACAAAATCTCGCAGTGGAATGACAAAATATAATAATCAAATAAACAATTCATGAAACTGTTTTATAATATACATTTGATTAAACAATTTTTACAACATAATCAGAGTACAAACAACAACATACCAATAATGATGCAGCGGAATAATACTAATAAATACAATCTAGCAACTCCATTTTCATCTTTAAGGAATAATGTCTTCAAAAACTGAAATGCTCAGGCTGACCCGAGCGTAATGAAAAGACAAAATACTCGAGTTAGAACTAAAATTTATTATGCAAGATAAATCAATAACAAGTAAATATAAGTGTAATAGCTTCAGAGATGATTACGGGGTTTTCCATCTCCTATCCAGTGTACAACGTGAGTGCAATAACTTAAGAGATGTTACGAAATTTTCCATCTTCTAAGGATCCTTCAAACTATTTATATGTAGTAAAATACGATATATATATTGTTTGTACCAAAAATGGGCACAACACTCTTCGGAAGTTTTTGAAGAGATAAACGCGCAGAATGAAAATTAAAACTGTGGATTATCTAACAAAAACTCCAAATAACAGAAAGTAAATTGCAAAGACAAGCGATTTAGAGTGGTTCGGCGTTTTGCCTACGTCCACTATGAAGTTTGATGATTTTATTGCTCGATTACTTGAAGATTACAGTAGTTGATAATGTAATACAACTGAATTCAAATGCTAAGTGTCAATCTAAAGCAGCGGCGGTGTTCTGGAGTAAATCTGGCAGAATCTGGGCGCTCTTCAGTACTTAGAATTCTCCGACCCCTTTTCTGAATGACCAGGGGGTCTATTTATAGGTGTAGGAGGCTGGTATTTCGCCCAAAATGTGGGGAGACCAGTTCTGGTACGTCAGGGGGCCCACATGGCCGAAATTTAGAGACCCGGGCCCACTTTGGGATCGCTTCGACCCTTGGTTCGAATCGATCAAGAAATCATCCAATCGAGCTGAAATTTGGTGTGTACATTCTTCATCATGTATTTGAGCTTCTGTGAAAATTTCATGGGATTTGGACTTGTAGAACTCGAGTTATGATCGATTCAAGTTGGTGTTTTTCGTATTCTGGAGTCGTTCGAATCGATATGCTTGAATCGATTCGTTCGAATCGATCTTCCTGCTTGTGAAGATGGTGACGTGGTGCGCTTTCTTCGAATCGGTCCGCTTTGCACTCCGCTTTGACTGGGTCGAATCCATGACTTGGATTCGAAGATGGTGGAGTTGAGAGCAAGCCGTGTCTCCTGGATTCGAAGTAAAGATATGTCTCATCGATTCGAAGTGAAGCTTGGTCTTATCGATTCGAAGTGAAGCTTCCATGATGGATTCGAAGCAGACAAAAAGGGATGGATTCGAAGTTCTTTTGATGGATTCGAAGTAAGAGGGGGTTTCATGGATTCGAATGATCTATCGATTCGAACGAAAGCTATGTGAGGATGGATTCGTGGTGAGGCTCTGGGCCGATGGATTCGAAGCAATTCTCTTTTGATGGATTCGAATTATAGAAGGATTCGAACCCAAGCATATCGATGGAGTCGAACCAAGGCATGTTGATAGACTCGAACTGAAGCACGTCTCCCTTGTTCTTCCAATGGCGATAACTCGAGCATACGAACTCGGATTGCTTCGAAATTTGGAACGTTGGTTCCTACTGCTTTGCTTAGCATATCTTATCAATTGTAGTCCGAACTGGACTCGGACAAAATTCGTCGATATCCGTAGCGATCCTCACGTGTAACCGACTTCCGAGACAATCTGTTACCGGTATCTAGTCAAGTCCTTGGTGTCACGGTCTTGCCAAAAGGCGGGATAACATATATATATATATATATAGTGTCTATCAGTAATGTAAAGTATTAAATCAGCGTTAAGGCTTTACATTGATCCCCCCAACACATTTTTAAGCATTGTCCTACAGTTTGCCTTAGTAGCATCACCAGTAATGTCGGTAGCCAGGGAGGCGCCATGATAACACAACACTAAAACAAATCGTAGTGGTCACGTATAAGGATAAAAGTATGACTACGTATGTGAGGTAATGCCAAGGTAGGATACAACCAGTTCGGGTCATAGGGATGGTGGTAACTCATCGTAGCCACGACCGCCCACCGCGTCCAACACCCCCAAAATCAAATCAAGGTGCACTGATCAAGCCAACATCAATATAGTAATACGAAGAGGTGTGTCCGCTAAGGGTAGCTAGCCTACTTGGTCCAGACAAGCCATCATGTTTTAGTCATTTCAAATTGGCACAAGTGTTGGGGTTATCCATCATCGTTCTCTTTCTTCAAATCCAGCAAACGCCTCAAATTCAAGCATTTCATTCTGGATCATCCACTACGTACACAGTTGTTAAAGTGGTTCCAATATTGGCAGAGAGTATGCCAATATGAGGCCCCGGTCTCTTTAAAAACCAAACGTCATTTTTCACACCGGTTGGTTGTTGTACATTTCGAAACCGATTCATATTTGATATCAAAATATCATATTCAATTCAAAATATCATTCATTTCAAAATACTATATTTACTCAAAATATTTCATTTTCACTTGAAAGTATCATTTCAAATTCCAACTTAGGTTATAACCTCTTTTAACCACATTCGCATTTAAATCAACGATTTAAATATAAACATTCCAACTTTGCATAGTTTGAAATTTTAGAAAATAGTTTGAATAGTTTAAAATAGTTTAGAGATTTAAAACAGTTTAATATAAAATGGTTTGAGTATTGAAAATGGTTTATATAGTAAAATAGTTTGGAAAATCAAAATAATTTGAGCATAAAAAAATGATTTTAAACAGTTTATATTCAAATAATTTATTTTGAAAATAATATCAAATCAAAATGTTTTTTTTTCACATCAACAAATCTGGGCCCATGTCCAAATTTGAAATCAACAAAGCTCAATTTTCAATCTTTCAATTCAATTGACTCAATTTCGATTCAATTTCAAACCAACTTGATTTCAATTTCAATTCAAAATAACTTAAATTTCCAAAACATCCATTTTTAACTTCAAATTCGATTCAACAATTCAATTCAATGATTTAAAATTCCAATTCAATTCTTATTTTAAACCATTTCAGTTCATATCAATTTCAAGTACAATTTCAATTTACTGATTTAAATCACTTAATTCCAATTAAACCTCATTGTTCAATTTGTGGTTCAACTTCAAAATAATTAAATTTCCAAAATTGAAGTCATATATCCATTATACTTCACATTTCAATTTTAATTCTTTAAAAAAATTCCTTTTTAACCAATTTCAATTTTAACATTTGAAAGCTTGAATTAGAAATAATTCAATTCTAATTCAATTCATATAAATGCACAATTTATCTCATTTAAAACAATATCATTTAATCAAAATCCAAATTCAAGATTTTAAAACCATTTAATTTAACCAATCCGGCGTTCGTATATAATTTTCTACCCTTTGACCAAGTGATTAGTTATTTTAATTTTAATTTTAGGGATGGATATATATCTTCAATCCAAATCAAAGTGTCATAGATATATATCATTTCAACCTATTTCTTAATTTATTTGAAAAGTCGCAGCCTCTCACTGGACAGCTATGACATGCTTTGTCGAGAATTGTCTTCTTTGTTGTTGTAATCAATCGTCGTACGATCACGATCGACTGTTAGGCTTTTGAGTCATGACGAGATGAACAGTTGATTCCTGTTGATGATAAAGACCAAAACATTAGTCAAAAAATACGTGCATACGTGTACTATCTTGACCTGGGTTAACGTTGCGTGATTGCAAGTTGTTGTCCGTTTGGTTCGCTATCGAAATCTGCATCGGTCCTCTCCTGAACCGATTTGAGATCCGAGTTAAAACACTGCTTTTATCATTGTCTACGATCATCCTCTCGTATCGATCCTCTCCTGAATCGGTATAAAGAGTAGACAAGCAACTTTTCACATTGGAACGGTTCGTCCATTTGACCAATGGTATTTGACGGATGCGAAGCTATGTTTTTTGATCCACTTCAAGTTGAGGGTTTCGAAGTGGGTACTTCGAATCGATGGTTCTCCGAATCGATATTGCGTGGATTTGAATTTTTCTGAGTTGGTGGATTTGCAATTGAGGGATTCGAACTTGACTGTTCGAATCGATGGAGTCGAACGTTCTCCCTGGCTCCTCTGATGTTGTGCCTCGAATCGATGAAGCTTCGCTTTGATATTGTATGGATGGATTCGGAGGAATGGATTCGAAGATGATTTGTAACCTACGTACCCCTGAGTTCGAATCGATGAAACCATTTTGTCAGTTTCGAATCGATGGAGGCTTCTTAGTGATCGACTCGAAGATACTCGTTCGAATCGATAGGCTGGAGCCATTTTCTCCGGTTGCATCTGACCGGGATGCAAAACGTCTCGCAATCCCCTATATATACCGAGATCTCTTTTCACTTTCATTTTTTACTTTCTTACTGTTGCGAGAGCCCTTTCTTCGAATCGATCCTTCAAAGTTCTGCGTTTTGCACGAGTTGATCAAATTCCTTCAAGTTTTCATCTGTAATCGAATTCAACCAGGTAACCAAGGGATCGATTCGAACAATGAAAGATAAAACTGGAACCTTTATCACTAATCTCGACTCTTCTCGAAAATTATGAGGAACTGTGCAGTCGGGAGTGGGTCGACTCGATGGATCTGAGGAACGAGTTCATTCGCGTCGAATCGATCTTGAGTGCTAAAATGGAGGAGCGTCGTTACTTCGACTCGATCAATTCGATGCCCAGCTAATGTCATCCTGATCGATTCGAAGGAATCGACTGCTGATCGATTCGAAGCTACGCGGAGCTTATGGATTCGAAGCGCTCTTCCATCTTAAGGCTTTACCGAGTCGACCTTAATGGAGTCAAGGCGTATGGATTCGAACAGCATCGATTCGACTTATGTCGATTCGAATCGATCGATTCGAACGTCCTAACACTTGTTCTTCTGATTTGCTCCAACATCTGAGCTGCGACCAATCTCAAGTTGAACTTTGACGAACATAATGAACTCTTAGCATACTTGACTCCGACGAGCTTCGGCCTTACATAGTCGAACTTGGCCGAAAGATTTGACCTCCTTTTTGAGGCTCGTTGATGGAACTGTGACTTAACCAACAATATAACTGACTTGTACACGAGGTTGGTTCGTAGTGTTCGGATGTTGTGGAAGTGACGGTCAGCGATGACGGTCATTCTCATTCTCAAATTCCCAAGATATGTTGTACGAACATCTTGTTTTATTCTGTTAAATTTGCTCAAGTGATGCATATCATTTGTACTGCACGACACGTTCACACACACACTATACTGGGGCATGTATGGGCTGGTTATGAACTTAACGTTGCTTTCTGATGAGTTAGCTAATTATGGAATCTTCGAGCTCCCAACAACAAGAGGTGCAGAGCTCGACTCCTCCTGTGCTTGAGATTCCTGACATCCCTGCCGACGTAATCGATCCGGCTCCAGATGAATTGCCGGAGGCGACATTTATCGAGGACCCTGTTGATTCGGTTCAGTCCAACATATCTGAATCCTTGTTGGGACGAATATGCTTAAAGCATAACATATCTTTGGGTGACGTATTATTGCCCAGCGCTACCGATAGACCGCACAATCCACCTGAAGGATATACAGCATTCTACCGTCATGCTTGTGCGGCTGGAACTCTTCCTCCCTTCAATCAATATATCCGAAGGATGTTATCATATTTAGGGATCGCTCCTTCACAACTTCATCCCAACGGGCACGCGCTGCTGAATAGTGTCTTCATAATATTCATGGACTGTCTTTTTCGCCCGCCTAGGCCCTTCGAGATCAGACACATATTTAACTTCAAGAGCAGGGGTGATAGCCCGTCGTTTACATTTTTGGAGGCAGTTAGAAATTGCCAAGTTGTAGTTGGAGCTTGGACGCGCCTGAGTTATTTCAAGAACGAATGGTTCTACGTTCGATGTCCTCCGGGTTTCGCTAGGCGATGGTTGTCTAGACGTAAGCGCCTTAACCTGTTTCTTTGACCAATAACTTTTCGGTGTTAAAATTGACATTTCATTCCTTTTTCAGCTATTATTTCTAGGCCCGATGGAGGGCGTTTCAAAGGTACCGTCCGGAGTCTTCAAGAAGTTCCGAGCGAGCTGAGGCACATTGACTCGGTGCTGAACGACTACAACTTAAGAGTTCTAGGTTTGATCGACATTAATCAAAGCATAGTTGTTGAGGGATTCTCAAAGTCCGTCTCCAAGAAGGAAAATAAGAAGAAACCCAAGAAGAGAAAAGCGAAGAGGTCACTCGGGATCAGAATAATCGAGGCGAGTGACGAAGAAAGAACTCAGACGGATTCAGAGCCGATGGCTGACCTTTCGGGAAACTTGGAGGAATCGGGAGAAAAACGGAAAGGCAAGGCCGCCGTTTCCAAAAAACTTAAGTCAAAAGGGGGAAAATCTGTAGATGTGTTTCTTCCCGCTTCCGGAGTTATGATTTCTGAGGCCGCCCCTTCTCATTCGAGAGATTCTCTCAAAGGGCTTGACGATATTCCTATCCCAGATTATATATCAATCTCTCATAATCCTGGGTTGGAGGAATTACAAGATGTCTTAAATATGAACGAGCCCTTTCCTTTAAGTGCGGTCAACACTTCCGGTCGGTTTGGGGGTTTACACATTTACACACACTTTCACGGCACTTCATGATTTCTGCATAGTAAACATTGCTTTATGGGATTTTAATCCGTAATTCTTTCTTATTGCAGGTGAGATGTCAGGACGCGGCTCCACTTTAGATAGGCTTCGGAACGTGCGTCAATCTTCTCCATTCTATGATTCCCGTAGGAGAGAGACAGATAGGGACCATGGGCGAGGCTACTCGAGTCAGGAACGTTATGATAGAGACAGAGACTACTCGCGTAACCGTTCTGGTTATGATTACTCTGATAGAGACCGGGGGTATCAGCACCGACCCCGATCTCGTTCTCCTCCGCCTCCTAGGGCCCCAGTAGACCTCCCAGGGCCATCTCATCAGCAACAATTGCCTTCCCAATCTTCTCGGCCTGACGCTCAACGGCCTAGAGTGGAACCAACGGTAGCTGCTATAATTGAACAAGCTCCGGCTGAGTTGACAAGCGAGGGAGCTGCTAAACTTGCCCAAATGAAAAACGACTATCCGGAAATTTGCATGGATGGCTACATCTTCCCTCCTAACTTCAAAAGGATTCCTCCGGAAGCTGAGACCACCGCTCATAGTTATATTCACGACTTCTACGCTCAGTACAAGGAGTGGTACAAGGCAGCCGTGAAGGCTTCTAGAGTAGCTTTCGACAGGGCGAAGATTATTGTGGAACGCGATGCTGAAATTGCTAAACAGAAACGCATCATTGAAGTTCTTCAATCTGAAATGGAGACGTCCCGGAGCTCTGAACTTCAAGCTCTCCAGAAACACGAGGACGCCGTGGCCAAAATGGCTAGGATGCAACAGGAACATTGTGCCACGGTAGAAGAGATGGGCCACCGCAACACCACCGTTGCAGCTGAGCGAGACTTAGCCGTTAAAGAGCTGAACGAGCTCAAGGCCAAATTCGCTGAAATGGTGAAGGAGAAGGATGACGCAAACGCCACCGCACAAGAGGCTTGCAACCAAGCGGTATCTCTTAGGGCCGAACTTGATGCGGCGGCAGTCAAGTCTAAGTCTGCGGAAGCAGAAATCCAGGAAAAGATTTTGGAGGAGAGGTCCAGGCTGGACGCTGAGTTCGACGATCTCCTTGTCACGTACAACGCTAATGTGCTGGAGCATAGAAATTTAGCGTGGCTGGGAGATGACTCCATGATTTTGTACAATGCCTGGACCCGGCTGGTGAATGAGAAGAAGGCAGTGCATCCAGATGAAACATTTGACGACTTTGAGCTGGAGATGCGTTTGCTCACTGATGATGAGAGGAAGACTCTTCATGAGGTGGTGATCTCCATGGCGAAGGAAAAGCTTGGCGTTCAATCTCTAGAGACAGGCGAAGGTTCGGGGACCGCGCATCACGAGGCAAGTGTTGGAGCTGTACTCCCAACATTGCCCGAAACCACTGGTGCGGTTGGCGCCCAATCTGTTCCTGCATATAATCCTGACCAGCCGTTATTATCTTCTGTCGATGATTTCACCCATGTTTCGGTCCAGACCAAGGAAGGTATTTGAACGCTTCTCGTAGTTTAGTAGTGAAGGACCTTAAGCAACACACTTGGCTAACAATCTCCGTTTTGTCGTATTTCAGTGACCGAAGTTATAGTTTCTGCGCCCCTTACTTTATCAGTTCCTCAGCAAACACAAGGGGTGGTTTTTTCTGAAGCCATCACGACTTCTACTTTGATTGGCGAGGAGGGAGATGCAAATATGTTCTCTTTCAGCGCTCAGATGATTGAGGAGCTTCTCAATGAACCCATCGATCCCTCTACCAACCCGTCCGATGTTGTGAATGAGGCTGCTCCGGCCGCTAGTTTATCTACGCCAGCCATTGGCACATCTGATGCGGCCCAAGCATCTTGTGAGGACGACGTTTTAGCTGAGATTGCTGCCGAGATGACAGCAGGGAATGTTGGTTCTAGTCCACCCGGGCCTGCCCCGTTAATGGTGATTTCGCCGGGTGGTACTGTGTTGATCGAGACCGCTCCTGTCCCTCTTCCTGCTACTACTCCTATGCCCCCAGCTCGTCCTCCTAGAAGAACTTCTGTCGCCTCCAGCTCTGAGGAGGATGTCGACATCATATCGCTGCCGGAGGGCAAGCCTGAAAAGAGCAAGCGATTGAGGAAGAAGTCGGGCAGCGGATCAGGTGGAGCTACCCCAAAGAAGAAGATAAGGAAGAAGAAAGAATGAACTTCTTTCCCCAAATCTTTGTTGCGTAGGGTAGCATTTTGTTGATTTTTCTATAGCCGTGTATAGATGTGGATTCGGCTCCCACTAGCAGAGTTTTCCATAAACACTTTGTAATCAGATTCTTTTTGTTGATAATGGAAATGAAAATCTATTCCCTTTCTGTCTTCAACTTGTTGTGTGTTATGGTTCTGCCCCCAGTATTGGGGATTAGTGTGGAGTTGACGTATGTTTATACCCCGTCTCGCGCTCCGGAGCACGGAGTAGAATGGATGTTTATACTCCGCCTCGCACTCTGGGAGTACGGAGTTAGATGAATGTTTATACTCCGCCTCGCGCTCTGGGAGTACGGAGTTAAGTAAAAAGCTTGTGCCCAGCTTGCGCTCTCGGAGTACTCGGGGGTTTAGGAAAAATGTTTATACTCCGCCTCGCACTCTGGGAGTACGGAGTTAGTTAAAAAGTTTTGTACCCAGCTCGCGCTCTCGGAGTACTCTGGGATTTAGGAAAAATGTTTATACTCCGCCTCGCACTCTGGGAGTACGGAGTTAGTTAATGTTTATACTCCAGTTCGCGCTCTCGGAAGCTGGAGTTTGTTAATGTTTATACTCCGGTTCGCGCTCTCGGAATCCGGAGTTAGTTAATGTTTATACTCCAGTTCGCGCTCTCGGAAGCTGGAGTTTGTTAATGTTTATACTCCGGTTCGCGCTCTCGGAATCCGGAGTTAGTTAATGTTTATACTCCAGTTCGCGCTCTCGGAAGCTGGAGTTCGTTGATATTTGTACCCAGCTCGCGCTCTCGGAGTTCTCTGGGGTTTAGGAAAATGTTTATACTCCGCCTCGCACTCTGGGAGTACGGAGTTAAGTAAAAAGTTTTGTACCCAGCTCGCGCTCTCGGAGTTCTCTGGGGTTTAGGAAAATGTTTATACTCCGCCTCGCACTCTGGGAGTACGGAGTTAATTAATGTTTATACTCCAGTTCGCGCTCTCGGAAGCTGGAGTTAAGGAAAAAGGTCATCGTGTACCAACCCATTTCTGGCCTGACGTGATGGCTTGCCTCCGAGCTCGGGTTTCATTTGGTGAGTGGTTGATTGCTTCATAGCCACTCCCTACTTGAATAGATTCCATTGCGTGATGGAATTTAGCTCTTCGTGCATCGTGATGTTGTACATTGTATTTAATGAATCACAGCTCTGGCTCAAAGAGATGGCATTTTATTGCTGAAATAAGAAAACATGGCAAAGTCAGTTGCCTTATTACAAATTCTAATTTCGAAATGCAGAAACAAATTCTAAAACAGAATTGAAACTAAATAGATAAACACAGCCTGTTATGTGCGATGGCGACGAAGTCTTTCGCTATATAAGGCTTCGGGTGAAGCTAGACCATCTGCGGTCGTCATCTCATATACATCATCCCCGAGCTCTTGCTTAATCTCATGTGATCCCTTCCATGTTGGTTTCATGTGCAGCAGTGCTGGGTATTCTTTTTTAATGACGATCTCATTGCGTTCAAAAGTTTTAAGTCGGTCTTTGGCATCGCGTAATCGGGCGATTCGTTTTCGGTGTATGACTGTCCTCAAGTCAACCCGATCGCCCTGGACGACTCCAACTCCGTTGATAGTGGGAAACTTTAAGGTCAAGCACCATGGGGCAATTACAGCTCTGAATTCAGTAAGGGCAGGTCGTCCTAAGAAGGCGTTGTATGGCGAGACTATGTTCAACACAGTGAACTGTAATGTTCGAACTCTCCAATGTTCCTTAGATCCTAACCTAACTGGTAACTTCACCACCCCAATAGGTACGGTAGAGCTACCGTTGAATCCATGGAGGTGAGTTTGGCAAGGTTCCAAATCTCTGGGATTCATCCTCATTTGATTATAAGCATGTGTAAAAAGGATATTCACGGAACTCCCGCAGTCAATTAGTATCCTCTTCATCCAAGCTGGACCTACTTGTGCCGATATCACGAGTGGGTCCGTAGTTGGGCTTCCGACATAACCAGTATCGTTGTCTCGGAAAGTGATGTCATTAATTGTCGCTCTCTTTCGTTTGGTCGAAGGTTTATTGTCTAAGTTATCATCGTACTCAAAGTCTGTTCGTCTAACCAAGTTGTTATATGATTTCATTTTTCCCCAGCTTTGCTTCGCTGTACGAGGACTATCACTCACAGCATTAATCACCAGTCTTCCTCCGACACGACCTGGTTCTTCCTGTCTTTCTGGGTTCTGTACATGATTTTGATTTGAGGGGCCCGCCCCTTCGGACTGCGGTGCCCGCACAAACTGATCTAACTTCCTTTCTCTGATCAACTTCTCAACGAGGTCTTGCAAGTGTCGACATTCATTGGTGTTGTGGCCATAACTTTCGTGGAATCTACAGACCTTTCCTGTTTGAATCTGCCTCTCCGACGATTGCTTCAGAGCCGGTTTCTTGTATTGCATAGTATTGCAAGTCTGTAGGTATACATTTTCCAAAGATGTATTCAGTGGTGTGTAATTATCGAACATTGGGGCCTCACGTCGTGGACCCCGATTTGGATCTCTTTTCTTATTCTGACCATTGTTTCCTCTTGGCTGCGTTTGCTTGCTTTGTATGTTCAACTGAACGTTTCCGGAATTGTCACCGGACTGTTTTACAGCTACATTGCTCTGTACCCCTTCACTCTTGGGTCCCGCATCGTCTGGCTTCCTGGACTGTTTCGCGTCCTCTTGTCGTAAGAATTGCGCGGCTTTGGAGTAGAAACGGTCCAACGATGCGGGCGGTTTTCCAGCTAACCAGTTCCCAAATTCAGAATCAGGGTCAATCCCCTTCGTTAATGCCATTAAGATTGAGTTGTCGTTGGGATTACTAATCTCCACACATGCCGCATGAAATCTTTCTAAGTAACGCCTTAGCGTTTCCCCTCGAGCTTGGGTAACACTGGATAGGGTGTTGACATCTTTGGGTCTAGCGACATGCATGCGAAATTGTTCCACAAATTTCTTAGCCAGTTGATCAAATGAAGAGATAGACCTAGGTGGCAATCTTGTGAACCACATCGTTGCAATTCCACCTAGAGAGATGGGGAAACTTCGACATTTTACTGCGTCATCAGCCCTTGCGGCGCTCATTGACCATTCATATTTCAAGATGTGTTGATTGGGATCAGAATTTCCTTCGTACATAGGAAGGGTTGGCATTCTGAATCGCCGGGGAGGTTCAGCACTCAGTATCTCGTTTGTGAAGGGAGTGTGACTACGGGAAAGTCCCCAGTCATCGTTGGTAAGGCCTTGGCTTTCGCGGATCATCTGACGTATCATAGTCGAGATGTCTGGCATTGCTACATTTTGAGCTTGCCGAGCTAAGGTGTGGTCGGGTTCCACAGCGCGAGTTCGGACCGGGCGCTGTCGACGGTCCAAGTTTCGCCTCCTTGGCTCAGCGTCTTCCTGGATGTATGGTTCAGAAGTACGTCCTTGCTGTTGATCACCCGAATCTGGAAGATATCGGGCATCGACCCTTGTTTCCGCGGTTGCAGCTGTGACATGATTGTCCGCGGTATGCTGGGTAGTAGGGCCTCCTTGCATGGAGGGCCCGGCCTGAAAGCTGGTCGACGGTCCTGCCACCAACTGTCCAATAGTTAAAGCGGGTTGATATCCGATCGTTTGTGCATGACTCCCGTCTAATCGAGGACGGGTAGATCTGTGATAGTAGTCTGATGAAGCAGAACTTTCAGTGGATGAGCGGGAAACAACATCCCTTCTGGACCTCCTACGGCCCTGGCGGTTCAGTTGGTTCGTCAATTCGATATTGGCACGCAACTGTTCGGCTAATTGCTGCCGACTCTGAGTCAGCTCTTGTAGCAATACTTGGAATTCTTGTCTAGTGACTGCCCCAGACGGATCTGAGTGGGCAGTGTTGTCTTGGTTGGATGGCTGCTGTTGAGTAGGATTCTGTCCATCCCTACCTTCCTGTCCAGCAGCTGTAGAAGTGGTTCTTGTGCTAACCATTTCGAATGATGAATCCTTTTCCTAGATTTTACGCAAATCTGAGTAGAATGGAAGGACTGTGAATCAAAGATCTGGATCTTCCTCTTGGATTTGTGCAATCCGGTATCGATGGTAGATCCAAGGAGCAGGAGAAAAAAGCTGGTTTCTTCTCGGTGAAAGCACCAAAGTGTTTGTACCAAAAATGGGCACAACACTCTTCGGAAGTTTTTGAAGAGATAAACGCGCAGAATGAAAATTAAAACTGTGGATTATCTAACAAAAACTCCAAATAACAGAAAGTAAATTGCAAAGACAAGCGATTTAGAGTGGTTCGGCGTTTTGCCTACGTCCACTATGAAGTTTGATGATTTTATTGCTCGATTACTTGAAGATTACAGTAGTTGATAATGTAATACAACTGAATTCAAATGCTAAGTGTCAATCTAAAGCAGCGGCGGTGTTCTGGAGTAAATCTGGCAGAATCTGGGCGCTCTTCAGTACTTAGAATTCTCCGACCCCTTTTCTGAATGACCAGGGGGTCTATTTATAGGTGTAGGAGGCTGGTATTTCGCCCAAAATGTGGGGAGACCAGTTCTGGTACGTCAGGGGGCCCACATGGCCGAAATTTAGAGACCCGGGCCCACTTTGGGATCGCTTCGACCCTTGGTTCGAATCGATCAAGAAATCATCCAATCGAGCTGAAATTTGGTGTGTACATTCTTCATCATGTATTTGAGCTTCTGTGAAAATTTCATGGGATTTGGACTTGTAGAACTCGAGTTATGATCGATTCAAGTTGGTGTTTTTCGTATTCTGGAGTCGTTCGAATCGATATGCTTGAATCGATTCGTTCGAATCGATCTTCCTGCTTGTGAAGATGGTGACGTGGTGCGCTTTCTTCGAATCGGTCCGCTTTGCACTCCGCTTTGACTGGGTCGAATCCATGACTTGGATTCGAAGATGGTGGAGTTGAGAGCAAGCCGTGTCTCCTGGATTCGAAGTAAAGATATGTCTCATCGATTCGAAGTGAAGCTTGGTCTTATCGATTCGAAGTGAAGCTTCCATGATGGATTCGAAGCAGACAAAAAGGGATGGATTCGAAGTTCTTTTGATGGATTCGAAGTAAGAGGGGGTTTCATGGATTCGAATGATCTATCGATTCGAACGAAAGCTATGTGAGGATGGATTCGTGGTGAGGCTCTGGGCCGATGGATTCGAAGCAATTCTCTTTTGATGGATTCGAATTATAGAAGGATTCGAACCCAAGCATATCGATGGAGTCGAACCAAGGCATGTTGATAGACTCGAACTGAAGCACGTCTCCCTTGTTCTTCCAATGGCGATAACTCGAGCATACGAACTCGGATTGCTTCGAAATTTGGAACGTTGGTTCCTACTGCTTTGCTTAGCATATCTTATCAATTGTAGTCCGAACTGGACTCGGACAAAATTCGTCGATATCCGTAGCGATCCTCACGTGTAACCGACTTCCGAGACAATCTGTTACCGGTATCTAGTCAAGTCCTTGGTGTCACGGTCTTGCCAAAAGGCGGGATAACATATATATATATATATATAGTGTCTATCAGTAATGTAAAGTATTAAATCAGCGTTAAGGCTTTACATTGATCCCCCCAACACATTTTTAAGCATTGTCCTACAGTTTGCCTTAGTAGCATCACCAGTAATGTCGGTAGCCAGGGAGGCGCCATGATAACACAACACTAAAACAAATCGTAGTGGTCACGTATAAGGATAAAAGTATGACTACGTATGTGAGGTAATGCCAAGGTAGGATACAACCAGTTCGGGTCATAGGGATGGTGGTAACTCATCGTAGCCACGACCGCCCACCGCGTCCAACACCCCCAAAATCAAATCAAGGTGCACTGATCAAGCCAACATCAATATAGTAATACGAAGAGGTGTGTCCGCTAAGGGTAGCTAGCCTACTTGGTCCAGACAAGCCATCATGTTTTAGTCATTTCAAATTGGCACAAGTGTTGGGGTTATCCATCATCGTTCTCTTTCTTCAAATCCAGCAAACGCCTCAAATTCAAGCATTTCATTCTGGATCATCCACTACGTACACAGTTGTTAAAGTGGTTCCAATATTGGCAGAGAGTATGCCAATATGAGGCCCCGGTCTCTTTAAAAACCAAACGTCATTTTTCACACCGGTTGGTTGTTGTACATTTCGAAACCGATTCATATTTGATATCAAAATATCATATTCAATTCAAAATATCATTCATTTCAAAATACTATATTTACTCAAAATATTTCATTTTCACTTGAAAGTATCATTTCAAATTCCAACTTAGGTTATAACCTCTTTTAACCACATTCGCATTTAAATCAACGATTTAAATATAAACATTCCAACTTTGCATAGTTTGAAATTTTAGAAAATAGTTTGAATAGTTTAAAATAGTTTAGAGATTTAAAACAGTTTAATATAAAATGGTTTGAGTATTGAAAATGGTTTATATAGTAAAATAGTTTGGAAAATCAAAATAATTTGAGCATAAAAAAATGATTTTAAACAGTTTATATTCAAATAATTTATTTTGAAAATAATATCAAATCAAAATGTTTTTTTTTCACATCAACAAATCTGGGCCCATGTCCAAATTTGAAATCAACAAAGCTCAATTTTCAATCTTTCAATTCAATTGACTCAATTTCGATTCAATTTCAAACCAACTTGATTTCAATTTCAATTCAAAATAACTTAAATTTCCAAAACATCCATTTTTAACTTCAAATTCGATTCAACAATTCAATTCAATGATTTAAAATTCCAATTCAATTCTTATTTTAAACCATTTCAGTTCATATCAATTTCAAGTACAATTTCAATTTACTGATTTAAATCACTTAATTCCAATTAAACCTCATTGTTCAATTTGTGGTTCAACTTCAAAATAATTAAATTTCCAAAATTGAAGTCATATATCCATTATACTTCACATTTCAATTTTAATTCTTTAAAAAAATTCCTTTTTAACCAATTTCAATTTTAACATTTGAAAGCTTGAATTAGAAATAATTCAATTCTAATTCAATTCATATAAATGCACAATTTATCTCATTTAAAACAATATCATTTAATCAAAATCCAAATTCAAGATTTTAAAACCATTTAATTTAACCAATCCGGCGTTCGTATATAATTTTCTACCCTTTGACCAAGTGATTAGTTATTTTAATTTTAATTTTAGGGATGGATATATATCTTCAATCCAAATCAAAGTGTCATAGATATATATCATTTCAACCTATTTCTTAATTTATTTGAAATAAGTTAAATAACAGTTTATATGTTGTCACTTAACATACAGAGTGATAACTGGGATATATAAAAATAAATAAACATCCAATCATCCAAAATGTCAACAAACAGACATCCATCACAAACAACATCCAAACTAGCCAATAAATCACAACAATTTACTAGTTATCAATATCAGGTATTTAACTAGCAATTCAATTTCAAATTTAACTGTCAATTTAAATTTTTATCAGTTCAAACCAAATGTCAATTTAAATGTCAGTTAAATTACCAAACAACAGTCAATAAAAATAAATAACTTCACGATTTACATTAACTAACATCAGAATCATTTTAGTATTTGTGAGCGGGTTCAATCACTCACCTTTGATTTAAAACCCATTAAAAATCCAATAAAAGCCTAAAATTTGAACAGTCTCCAAATTCAACCAAACCAGTTTTATATTGTCCAGAATTTCAATACGAGTCCAACAAAAGAAATCGCGCATCAATTGGAGTTCATATGCGGAAGATATTCAACTTATAAGAATATTATGAAAATAAAATATAAAAACCTGTACACACATTTTAATAATAAAATAAAACAAATTAGTTACCCACGTTAAGAATTTTGAAGCCTGCTCATGTTTCTAAAACCTGAAGAATCAATGGAAAAAAATGACATGATGGCTCACACATGTAGGAAGGAGGCTTTAGGAAATGGATTTGCAAACAAATGGAAAAGATTGGATTCATGAAAATAAGTTGCTCACATTTATTTTGTTTTGTTTTTTTAGAAGAGAAGGAAAAACTTTAGGCAAAAGAAATAATGGCGGCGCATTTTGGAAATGGAAAGTTAGAGGAAGAGATTTATGAAATAGGAAATGAATAAGAGTAAAGCACGTTTAGAAATTGGAATATGAAAGGGAAGGATACAATAAGATGTAAATTTACAAAATGAAAAGAGATTAACATGTAAGTAATTAATAAAGGATGAAAGACACGCGTTGGAATTTGAGAAGACATGTTTACAAGGAAAGCAAATCTTTTGGTATAAAATTTCTAAAGGCGAGCTACCTCAATTAATTTCATTAACATGCAGGAAACGTTTCAAGGCAAGGCTCAAAATAAAACTTAATGAAAAACCAAAATAGGTATGTAATTAATGAAAGAATGCAATAAAATAAAATAAATGAGATCAATGATTTGAATTTGAGAAGGTAGATTGTACATGGAAAGCAAAACTCTAATATACTCAAATTTAAAAACGTTCATTTTAACCTATTTTATTATCCCCAATACACTCAAATTTACACCTTTATATATCTTTATTTAGTACATAGTAAATAAAATTAAACACCGCGATTAACATAATGGGAACCGCCGCTACACACAATAAAAGACGAACTCAGACTCCACATTAAATTGGAACGAAATTAATTTCCTATGTAAACATGCTAATTATTCCAAATCAAAATTTTAACCTAACCTTCAAGTTGTTTTCTTACCATTTTTTTATAAATTAAATTAAAATAAAGTTTTAGTATTTAAATAAATCGAATATTCCAACTAGAAACGTGCCACAAAATTCAATTTTAGTGAAATTAAACTTATATTCACAAATGAAACATTCACTTTATTTGATAAAAATGTTCTTTTCATTAAGTCAAACTTTCCTTTTGTTTTCACAAAACCTAAGCTACGATTAATTACACCTATTAATTTACAATTTAAATTAATTAAAATTATTCGATTACATTAATTTCAATTGATTACAAAGGTGAATATCAAAATGGACTAAATAAATGTAAAGCGAAATAGAACAATTATTTCCTATCTAATAGTAATTTAAACATATTCATACATTATTGGATACAAACAGGAGTTATATATTTCTTACTAAATAATAGTTTATCATCCCTATAATTAATCTATAAGCTAAAATACATTTCAAACAATAAACATATTTTTACCCCTCTACTAAATTTATTCATTTTATTCTTTATTAAATTAACACTTATTCATTTTTTGAGAGAGACGGGTGTGTAGCATGATACTACACAGCCGGTTAAGTAGTTATATTAAATATTTATAAGAGATCGATCGACAAGCCCGATCGATGGCCAAGATAGAGTCATAGAGCAACAATATCCAACTAAAGTACTAGAGTAACATAGTCAAGAGATCACAAATGTTACAAATATCAGTTAACTAAGAGCCCTCGAGAGGCGAAGTCTACCTGCGCGGTGTTGCGCTAGTGCTACCCTGGGATTCTACTGGCTGTGAGCTGCGGGGCGGGAGGCTCAGTCGGAAAGGTGCGGAGGAGCTCTGACCTGTTAGGGAGGAGAAAAAGTGAGAGATACTTCTACAGGTACCGCCAAAGTGGCGTAAAGGTTTCCCAAACACATGTGCATTTCTTTCTTTCCAAATGCACCAACTGAAGATTGATAGGTAAGTGTCCATCAGCACGTTCTGCTGGTTATACTGCCAATAATCGAAGAAGGGGGTCGGGGTGGGGATATACCCCAATAGATAAGCGCTGGTTGCAGCCCAAATTGAGTAGGTGAAGTCACAATCGAAGAAAAGGTGGGTGATAGATTCATCATGAGTGGAACAAAAGACACAGCGTGGGTCGACAGGGATGTTGAGGCGGTTGAGTCTATCTTTGGTATTTATTCTTCCAGAAATTAGGCACCATTGAAAAAAAGCTATGCGAGGTGGAAGATTGCAATGCCAAATCCTGGGAAAGGAGAAAAGGCGGCCGGGGTTATTTAGGTATTGATAGCAGGATGAAACTGTGAAGCCCTTTAAAGGTGCAAGGGCCCAGAGGAATTGATCTTGACTGTTGGAAGGGTGGAGCGATATGAATATATTTGTTGCAGTGAGGAGTTCAGGAACCAGATCTACATCGAAAATGGTGGGTGGGCAAAGGTGCTCAAGGCCAAGGGCGAAATATTATTCGACTGTTGCATTAGTGAGGGTGACGTGTGAGAAGAGGTTGGGCAGGAGCTTAGATAAGGGCAGTTGGCCAAACCATGTGTCGTGCCAGAAGAGGCAGTTGTTACCACTTTCAATTCTCACCTGGAAAAGTGCTTTGACTCTAGGAAGTGTTTGGAGGACCCCAAACCAGAAGGGGGATGGCCGGAAACGGGTGGGGGTGGAGCGCCAGGTGGGGGTTTGAATGATAGTGTAGGCAAAGGATCCAAGTTTTCCAGATGAAGTTTCCAGGTGTGAGCAATCGCCAAAGCCATTTGGACAGCAACGCTTGATTGAAGGTGTGGAGGTCCGTAATTCCTAAACCCCCATAGTTGCGGTGAAGGCAGGCCGTCCTCCAGTTGACCAGTCTTTTTGCGTTGCCTCCATTCCAAAGGAACGAACGCCCGATTGAGTCTATTTTCGTGATTACCCAGGATGGAAGGGTGAGGAAGGACATCCGGTATGAGGGGATGGTTGATAGGACTGATTTGACTAGGACGAGACGACCTGCAGAGGATAACGAGTGTGCCTTCCAAGTTGAGAGTCGGGATTCAATTTTGGAGATGAGGGGGAGCCAATCTGCACGGTGAAGTTTGGTGGGGCGGATGGGAATACCTAAGTAAGAAATGGGGAAATAGGCTATGCTACAGTTGAGCAAAGATGATATGTGAGGGCCGAGATGGACGGAGTTGCCAAGCATGATGATGGAGCTTTTATTAAAGTTGATGGAGAGGCCATAAATTGCTTCGAAGACATACAGCGCAACCTTGAGACTATGGATATGGTTGGTTTCGGTGGAAGCAAATAAAATCGTGTCATCTGCAAATTGAAGGTTAGAAACTGACAAATCTGAATCTTGAAGCTTGATACCTTTGAATAAATCATTGGATGAGGCGAGCTTGATCATCTGATTGAACACATCTGCTACTAGGACAAAGATTAAGGGTGAGAGCGGGTCTCCTTGTCTCAACCCCCTAGCTGATTTGATGTGACTCCCCGAAGAGCCATTGATTGAGATAGACGAAATACTTGTGCTGAGTAACCCTTCGATCCAGCCGCACCACTTAGGTGGAAAACCCCTGTGCTTCATTAGGTCCAGGATGAAGTTCCAGTGAACCGTGTCAAAATCTTTGGAGAAGTCTAATTTTAGTAGGGTGCCGGGGGTTGATGTTCTATGGAAATAAGAGACAACTTCTTGAGTGGCGGCGACACAGTCCATGATGTTTCTGCCTAGAATGAAGGCTGACTGTTCCGCCCCCACTAGGGGATCGATGACTGACTGTAGTCTATTAGCAAGGACCTTTGTGATGATTTTGAGTGTGGTATTGAGGAGACCAATTGGTCTGAAAGCGGACAAAGTGTTTGAACCGGGGGATTTGGGGAGGAGGATGATGTTGGCATAGTTGAGGCGGGCAATGGAGGTGGGGTCAGTTTGGAATTCCATGCACATGTCTAGCAAATCAATTTGATAGTTTCCCAATAGTGTTTGAAAAAGAATGGGCCGAAACCATCTGGGCCCGGGGCTTTGTCATCCGGCATATCTTTGAGCGCGGCCCATACTTCTTCTTTAGAAAAAGGGTGGTCTATAGGTATGGGGGAACAATTTGGGTAGAGGAGGTTCCAGTCTATGGGGGGTAGAGCCGGGGATATCTTGCCGAGGATACTTCGGTAATAATCAGTGAAGAGGCGGAGGTGGTCAGGCAATTCGGTGAAGGTGGAGTTGTTGTGAGATAGCTCCGTGATGCTGATAGGTCTGCGTCTGCCATTGGCCATCCGATGGAAGAAGGAGGTGTTTCTGTCTCCCTCCTCGAGCCACTTGGCCTTAGATCTTTGCTTCCAACCAATTTCCTCCTGTTTGGTAAGTCTATCTAGATCTGATTCTAGCTCCCTAAGTTGAGAATATTCCATTGGGTTTAAAGGTCGAGATTCTTCAAGGATATTGAGCTCTAGGATAGCATCTTGGGTGGAAGAGATGCGCGAACGAAGGGAACCCCAAATGTTTTTAGCCCAAGGTTTGATGATCTTTCTGAGGGAACGGAGTTTGGAAACTACCCTAGCGGTTGCGGAATTAGACACTACTGGTTGGGACCACGCGAGCTGAATGAAATTGTCAAAGGAGGGTTCCAGAGACCAGAGGCGTTCAAAGCGGAAGGGACGTTTGAGGTTTAAGGATGAACCTGAATCTAAGATTAGGGGGCAGTGATCTGAAATAACCGAGGCTAGGCCGGAGACGATGGATAGGAGGTGCAAGTCATCCAAATTGACATTGAAGAGGAATCTGTCTAGTTTTGCTAGTGTCGGGTCAGATCTACGATTTGACCAAGTGAAGAGTCGATTGCTAATGGGTGGGTCAATTAGGGAACCGGAGTTGATAAAGGAGTTGAATGAATCCGAGTCTTGTGAAATGTTGCCTGAATTTCTTTCATGGGTGTTTCTAGTGGTGTTGAAATCTCCCCCTAACAAGCAGGGGCTATTGAGGTGGGTGGCAAAGGTGAGACAGTTATTCCAGAGTGCATTTCTATCGGACGTGTTTTGTGGGCCGTAGATATTGGAGAAGAAGTAAATGGTATCAGTTTGAATGTGGCGAAGTGAAACGTGGAGGACAGAAGGATGGAGAATGGTTTGACAATGGGACCATATGGATTCATTCCAGAGGGTGATTAAACCACCATTGGAACCTACAGCATTCGAGTGGGCCCACCCAGAAAGATGAGGCCCACCTAGCTGCCTAATCTGGGTAGGAGAGGGGTCCACGAGTTTGGATTCTTGGATTAGGAGGATATCGATTTTATGAGGGGACAGGATGAGATTTAGAGCATTTCTTTTGCTGGGGTCCCCTAAGCCCCTGACATTCCAAGTGATAATTTTCATTGGGAGAGGGGCAAATGCTCCAATTCTAGTGTTTGCATGGCTGTGAAGTGTTCATCACGCAAACTCACACCCATGTAACGTGCAATTTTTTATTAAGATTTTTGCTAGTAGAGGAAAAAACTACAGGTTTGAGAAAGCTACCAGGGAGAGACGCCGCTTTATGGAATCTAGCGCTGCGTCTGACAACTGTGGGAGTGACCAAGGGGGACTGTTGAACGTCCTGGAACGGTGGCGCTGCTGCTTGAAAGTCAGAGGGAATGAGGGTGATGTATTATTTTTAGTGAATTATGCTAAAATTTTTATTATTCAATTATTATGGTGGTATGATTATTTGAAGCAAAAGAAAAGGTTATTTGGTTATTCCAGAAATTAGACTATGATGTCTTTGAGTGTTAACTTATTGACTAATGACATTAATGATAATGAAGATGCAATGATTGATTCCCAACGACAACATTAAATCGGTTTGTTAATTATCCAGAGTACATGAACTCAATAACCTACTCACTTAAGAGTTGTGAAACTTTCGATATAACCAGGTATTCAAAAAATAGCCCATAAGATGTTTATGGTTTACATATATTTTTTATGGTATGTTATGCTATATGTTAAAAGTATAACTTTTCAAGCTACTTACATAATATTCTAATTCACTTAGTAGTTAGTGTTAGATAGTGCAAAATACTGTGGTAATGTAAATGTTAGAATATTGTTTATTCAAACGAGTGTTACGACATGCGCATCGCGCGTGAAGATAGCACATGCTTTGTGAGTAAATTGATTTTTTTACAAATTATATGTGTTTAACATATTTAAGAGAAATGATTTCTTAAATATGTAGCTAAGTTTTTGCATTGGAATCATGTGTAATTAGTTTAAATTTTACTTCTAAGTTGGAACATTTATTTTTTTGTTATGTTGAATTTTTGTTTCTATTATCAATTAATAAAGAGTGAAAATGTATATGATATATCACCATCCATAAGCATTACCATCCATTTTTCTCCATAAATTTTACCTGTAAAACAGAAAGATAAAACCGAAAAGATAATAAAATTTAATTATATTATTTTTCGTATTTTTTGAATGATATATCACTTACCATTTCAGAAGTAAATTTATCATCGCAGCCATACTCATCTTTTAAGAGGGATTTTTTTTTAGCATTTGTTGATTTCTGCACATGTACACTATCTTTCATTGAAGATGCTTTTAGAGACATATCATCTTTTGAGTCAACCTTTGCTTATCAGAGTACTTAGTATCCATTGGTTGGCTGATAAATTGTGTTGTATGTCAAAATTAATTTTTTAATATATATAGTAAAGTAATAATAACGTGACGACTAACATGCACTTTGAACATTTTTTATAAGAAGCATAATCTTTATGTATATTTAAAAACAAAAAATAACATGAAAAAAAATTCATCGATCATTTGATTTTATGTCCGTAAATAACATGAAATCATGATATTATTTTAAAAACGCACAGAGCAATGCACTTAAATAAACAATACAAACAAATTCTAAAATGTGCAAATTACCTTTTTAATATAAAACAGAAGTGCAGAAGTTACAGAAATGTTTATTTTCCTGTAGAATAAGATTGCAATATATTTAAAAATAAACAATAACATGAAAAAAAGAATAAATTTTCATCGATCTATTGATTTTATGTCCGTAAATAACATGTAATCATGATATTATTTTGAGAATACACAGAGCAGTGCACTTAAATAAACAAAACAAACAAATTCTAAAAAGTGCAAATTACCTTTTTAATATAAAACAGAAGTGTATAAGTTGCAATCATAGAAATGATTTTTTTTCTCGTGTAGAATAAGATTAAGATATAAAAGTGCAAGATAGGGCTATAGTGTAAAGCATATTTTCAATGGTATAATTACACTAAATTGAAACTGTGATATCGGAGATTAACAATGGTGAGTAACTCAAACTCAATGTAGTGTATCCAAAAGGAAAGGGTGGTGGTGAGTGATCTGAATGAAGATGACAGGAGAGAGAAGTGGAAAAGGAATAGGGATGAAAAAAGATGTGAATATAGATGGATAGAGTGAATGGCATTATTAGGATTTGATAGATATTTCTAGAATGCTATATTTGTGTTATGAAGTTTGAATATTTCTATATTGGACCAATTAAGGATTATGGATATGCATGCCACGTTTATTTTAACTCATCTGTGGTATCTTAACTCGTTCATTGATTTAAAAAAATTTGGATCACGGTGGGAATTTTTTTTACAGTCTATAGAAATCTTAACTAACTGATATGGTCAAATGTTACCTAACATTATACATGGTATATGCTACCGAGTGATATCTAATGGTCATAAATATTCTAGTAGGTTTTTTATTGAAAAGTTAATAGGGCGATATCACCGCTATACATATAACATGTTATACTTTTCAGTTTATAAACATAATTATATAACATTACTAGTGTGAACCCATGCTTCGCACACGGGTGTGGTAAACACACTGTAATGTGACATTTTGTAGAAAAACAGATAAACTGGGTATGTAAATTTGATTACCTACAGAAATATCATTATTATAGTAGTTTACTTAAGCATTTCAGTCGATACTCTTTTCATTTTGATTAATTCTCATTGAAATGGAGACAAACATAAATATTTAACCCTAAAAGGTGCACACAATTCACTCATTTTATAATTGTTGAATGAAATGGACATGTATTATATATAATACTTTGGACCAGTTTCACTGAAGTAACAACACATATAATTATTTAGCATTCCGATCGTGTAAAGTGGATCCAACATGAGAATTACTAAAACAAAGGGAAATCCCAGGTTAATTGGAGAACAAATATAGAAACTCATAGCTTCATAGATTCATTTGTGCAACATACATCTAGATTATTCATACCTTGTAGTTTCGATTCACAACCCCGAATAATAGTAGCAGCTATTGAAAAATATATTGAATACACTATACATCTTGACACATGTCATAAGTATATAAAAAGTATAATTATTTAATAACCACATAAGGCATATATGAAGTAATCTTGGGACGGAAAAAAGGAACTCATCATAAGCATGTCCTATCACAACTTGAGCTTTTCTTTCTATTTACCAACGAACCTGTAGTAAAAAAAATTGAGTTCAGAACCTAAGAATGTCCAAATACCTCATTGTGCAGCAGTATCGAAGAAGCTCTTTATTTGATTGGTACATCAAGCTTAATCCATTTTTGGGTTCGACTGGCTTATCAACCAAATTGGGAAAGCTCACTTCGACAGTCAATCACCTTAGAAATATGTGACAAATCACTTAAGAGTACCAATAAAATAAAAAAAGACTCTATATAAATAATCAGCAAATGCTTTTTAGATTGGTTGGTTGTGCTGCTGTGGTTCATTAGCAATGCGATCAACAATTCAATTTTAGGTTTCAATAGAAAAAATTATAAATAATGGTTCGGTGTCCATAGATTTTCCATTATTTTTTCGAACCATGCTTAGTGGAACATTCGACGTAGAGCCAATCCTGAATGCACTAACCATTTTTGAATCCATGTTTACTTTCTTCTTTAATACATGCCCCCATAATTTCATAAATACAACAAAACACCATAATTAATACTACAACAAAACATATATAGAGCATGACATTTTACTCTATACATGGATAAAATAACATTCAGAAGTTATAATATTTTGTGACATGATGCACTTGCATTTTAAAAAAATTATAATATTTGCCTTCAAAATATATGTCGACATCACACAATATTTTAACATTTACAGTTTATTACAGAGATTTAAAGACATAATATTTATTATTTACAATATTTTGCAGACATTATAAACTAAAAATTGAACATTTAATTTATTAAAATATTCATAAATGATATAATTTTATCAAAACGAAAATCAAATGTTGACTTTGAAATGGATCCAGTTTTAGAGTACATAGGAACTTCCAAACACTTCAGGAAAAGTGTGAATAAATTATGCGGAGAATGCAAACTTTCGACGAAAGGAATTGAATTGTCACGCATGTCTACACAACTATTTTCATTTTATTAAAGTTGAACTTTCAGCACAACAAATAACGTAATATGAGTTAGATGTAATACTTATTTCCAAGCTAGAATTTTAAAATTTTCAAGAGACAATTGCATACTCTATATAGTAAACTATAACTTCTTGTGTTACCTACTTATTTTTCCTTATGCTTGATGCTCGCTCTCCAAGCTTGTAGATAATACTGAGTAAGAGAATATCTCATATCTCGGTATGTGTTTAGCAATAAATAGGTAAATAAAAGTAACAAAAGACATTATAAACATCCAAGATTCAAAAATCATAGATTTCATGTATTTAATACTAATTGAATGTTCCCAACTTCACAATTAACATGACAATTACCTTAAAACTTTCAAAATATAATCAATAAGATCAACATAGTTTTGATTTTCAAAAATATTCAACGATGCACTAAGACATTTCGAACGAATGAAATATAAAAAAAATCAAGATTCCTATTGATTGATACCTTAAAGAAAAAAAAGAACAAAGGCATTAACCTATTCCAAGTACCACGACTTTGTGCAAGGTAGGAAAGGTTTTGCCACATTGCACAGATTCAATAAATGTATTAGCTGAAACATAGATACTGTTAGATTTTTATATGCCATATGAACTATTATATATTTATTAGGTCCAAATACTTGGTTTCTTATTAGGCACTTATGTTTGGTTAAAGAATAAGATCAATTCATAATACATACCAATATAGTTGTCATCATATATAAAGTGAAGAGTGCATTATTTACCAGTGCAAAAACATGTGCTTCTTTTAAAATATTTTTATCAATTTCCAATCAAGCAGTGGGAAGCTTCAAAATGTGTCTAAACTATTTCCTACTCAACAAATTACCAGGTCCGCTTAGCTTAGCATGGGAGTAGCAAGAAGTATTTGTGCCTCTCTAAATATAAGTTTCTTCAAAGCTTCATCTTCAACTTCAGTGTACATATGACAACTCCGTAAGCTATACTAATAATACACAAAATTTCTTGCATATAGCTTCAAACTCTGCTCTCGTCATTTAGAGTTGAGGCATCTGATTCCTCTATTGTATCAACCAGTATAGATGATACACCTTCACATCATTGGAAAAGCTTTCCAATAGAACCAATAAAGTTTTGCCAAGTCTATATACAATATTAAATTTATTAAAAAATTGAATAGCCATCAACGATTGCCACATATGATTATTGTGTACACTGCCACTTCCTCTTTACTACATTCCCAACAAACTGATTTACATAGTTAACATTTATCCCATATTTTATGTACTTACTATCAACATTAGAGAAATTACTGATATATTATTTTATGTACAACTACGTTACATTTTTTGAATATGGTAGCCATGAGTATAAAGTACACTAGTTCAACCTATATTTATAGAATGAACTATTAAGTTTGAGTGCACACACAATACTTAGGGATCACAGGCATTGTTGTTATTACAATATTGATATTGAATTGCATGCGATTAAGGATAAATAGAGCAAATATTATGCCATATGTCATTATTGGTGCTATTAAACACTCAAAGTCACACTCATGCAATTAAGTTACATTATTTAGATATATGCCAACTTTGTAAATTTTCCTGTTTTAGTTGCTGGATGGCGAACATTCGATTTCCTTTTTTATGCTTGTTTTTAAAGTTTTAATTACATATATTTTCCTAATAAAAAGACCAAATATAGTACTTAAAAATGCATAGATCAGGAATTAAATAAATGCTACATTCATTTCATGATACCAAACTGTCTCAAATGGTTACAAAATAGTAGGTGAAAAAAGTTCCAAACAAATGAAAAATGGTCAATGATATAAGGTATACTTAAATATGTCACTTTAAAATTGAAAAGAGTTCAAAAGTATGTACGGATGATAAATTTGAAAAAACTGCAAGCATACACTATAAAAATTCAAGGCTGCACCAGAAAAAGGAAATTTAGGAACTACATCTTTTTAAATCATATAATTCTGTGTACAAATTAAAGTTTATGTCAATAAGTGTATACCTATTTTGTTGAAATATAATTTGATTCAACTGAAATGTCAATTTGAGAAGGAAAAATGAACTTCATAGTAAAGCCTAGAATGTAGCATGCATTTCAACCAAAAATTTATTGAACCATTCTACGTATGTAAAAAACAAAATATATTGTGTCGGTGAACTAGGAAGAAAAAATTTCATGACTCGGGTAATGGTTTTGAAACATGGGTATTGGAAAATCTTTTAAAGGAACACAATCATTGTTTTAATTTATAACAAATTGTTCTCAAAGAAAATTATGTTAGCAAACAATTTGATGGATAATCATAATTTGAAGGGTTAGAAAACTATAAGTTCAATTCTATTGTAAGGGTTAGAAATTCTCACCATGTAAGAGCTTCTTATGTGGATTTAATTTAAAGCAGTTCAAAGAAAATGATGTCAGTCTCACATCACATTTTGGTGGTTTAATATATTTGTTAGGACTAAAATTTATTTCAAACTACATAGTAGAAGTGAATTACATTATAAGGATATACAGGAAAAAGATTATTGTTGTTAAATCAATAATCTCAGACCAAATGAGAAGGTTCCAGAAAGGGTAAATATGCAACCAATAGCAAAAATTAGTAAAATTATATAGAGGGAAAAGGTATGTTATATATTTCCTAATACAAACATCAAATACAGTCCATTAAAAATGCACAAATGAGGAATTGAATAAACATTTTCATGAAATGAAATGACTCGAATGGTTACAAAAGCAAGTGAAGAATTTTTTAGAAAAATGGAAGAAGCAATCGATGGTATTAGTCATAATTAAATTTGTCACTTTAAAATTGAAAAGAGGCTGAAAGATATGCAGGAATGATGAATCAAATTTTTTTTTGACTTTATAAAAATTCAAGGCCTGCACAAAAAAGGAAACTGAGGAACTATATCCTTCAGCTGGTCGTTTGGAAAAAATGTTGCAACGCTTGAGTGTCGACTCCATAATGGCATGGAACCAACAATCCTTTAGCTTTTGATTTGGCAGTTTATTCTATACCCGTTATATTACAAATAAATTGACCGAGATGAGGGAGGCCAGTGATGATATAGGAGAAAATTTTCAGCACTAAACAAAGGAATAAGAAAAATAAAACATCGACTGATTTAGATAACAATAAAAACTTCTATCATGATAAAAAAGATTGCACATAATAATCAATCGGATGAACAAATAAGAATATATAAGAAGTTGAAGCTATAACAGTAAAAGACTATTGTTGCAGTTTTCAAGGCGTATTTAATCTATAGATTTTCAAGATTTAATGTTTCATGCTTTCAAGAAAAATAAATAGGACATAGTGAAATTTCAGAATGATGAACAAATATATGAAAAAAGACTGCACCCAAGAGCCTAAGTAGTAATTATTTTTTCTTCAACCTTTCACAAACGTTTACTTGCCAAAATAAGCAATGAGAACATGATTATTCATATATGTAAAATAGAATATGTAAACACATAAACCATAGAATACTTTAGACAATGAATCCTTATTTTTCTAGCCTTAAAATTCAGTTATTCTATTTCATATCTAATATATCTAACAGTTAATATAGTGAAAACCCAACTAAAATTAAAAAAAAATTAATATAGTAAAATAAACAAAACATAGCTTTACAAACCCATATGCAAGATGATAGTTAATTAAGTGGCATAATTTATCGTTTGTTATCATTAGACAATTTTTTGTAACCAAAATACTAAGACCATTCTAATTTGAAATTCAAACGAACAAAGTCAATGTCAGTTAAGATGAACATATACTCTCCAGTGCTAAGTGTACAAATTGTTTATCATTTATATTCCAAAATCAAAAAGTAGATAGTAGGGACATGGTTACATGAAAAAGCAAGTTCAAAAGTTTTTTTATATATTGAATATAATGAATAAAATTTAATTTAAATGCCTCAGTAGATAATAATTAAGATACTATACTTTAGTTGTTCAGGAGCCTGTTTCGGTTCTTCAACCGTTTGAGTAATAAAAGTGGACGACACACTTTAAATGCCGGCTAGCTTTGCAAAAAAAATTATGACACTATACTTATAGAGAATGGTACAAACAGTTACTATATCATTACTTATGGGACTTAATACATACTTTATTGACAAAGATCTTTAAAGCATGAATGAACATTTGACCACATATAATTTTATTAATTTTTGAGCCCTTTAGAAATTCAAATTGACTTGAACATTTGAATTTTACATATATTCCTATTGCACTATGTTTAGAATTGTTTCATGACGGGTACTCTTTACTTGTAAATACAGTACGCAAAAAAAAGACAAAACGAACCAATATTTTCATAAAGACGATTTGAATGTGGAGAAGAAGAAATATTAAAATGTTAGGACATGCTTAACCAAGTTTAGTGCTTTCTCCTTTTGCAATCACTTTCATTTAACTTTTTAAGAATATTAAATAACAAAAGTTACTATCAATTTCTTCTTCACCCAGATAAGCTAAGTTTTAGATTCGACTCTACAAAAGAAATAAATATTAAATATCTTATCTTAATATTCGTTGGACCTAAATTTCCTTTACACGCAAAACCAAAAGGCATAAACATATATCATGTTTTATAAACATTTCTTTCATTTTTAACGAGTGTTAGGGCACGTGACAATACTACACCCTTCGCGGATAATTTGATTTTTTTACAAATTATATATGCTTAACATATTCAACAAAAATAATTTTCATACATATTTAGCTATGATTTTACGTTGGAATCATGCGTAGTCAGTTTGAATTTTTATTTTTAAGTTAAATCGTTTAAATTTTTTATTAGTTTGAATTTTTATTTCTAAGTTGTATCGTTTAATTTTTTGTTAGTTTGAATTTTCTTTTCCATTATCAATTAATAAAAAGCAAAAATGTATAGAAAGTTTATTTATTAGATCATATTTTTAAACGATATTAAGTTTGGTAATATATATGTAAATGGGCGTTATGTTATGAATTTGCAAAAAAGTATATTTGCTAGATCCTATTTTTAAGTGATATTAATATTTGTTAATATCTATAGAGAGACGTTTTTGTAAGTTGACGTTGATATCTGACAAATATCATGCTTTCACTTAAACTCAGGAACAAAAAAATTATAATAACAGTTTATTTATTCCCTATTTCAACCTGTTTTGAATCAACGTATAATAAAAGGTTGAGCTTCTTAAAGCTACTCACCATAGTATGGTGTTGCTAATAATATTACACATAATAAAAGTGCAGTGCTATATGCATGAGTTTAGAATCAGGTATGTAGATGTTATTTTTTAGGACCAATTAATAGATGCACTGAGTTTAGAAACAGATATGTAGATGCTATTTTTTAGGATCAATTAGTGGAGAATTTTTTAAAAGAATTTTATATAAAGGGCAATTTTGAAACTTCGCGGTCGAACCAAAAGATTGCGCTTCCAAGACAACTATTAATAAAGGTGTTGGTGCAAAGCGCAAATGTATTAAAAAGAGTTGAGTATCACATGGTATATCCCTAATCATCTTTACATATTTATTACTAACTTAGCATAAACTAACCTATAATGTACATAAGTATATGAAAACTGAAAGAATGGTAAGCTAAGTCCATTAGCAAAGGAGACGAGTAAACTTGATTAGGTTACTTATCATTCCTTGTTTCCTCTAAAATCATAAGCATTTGTCAGTAATACAATATTCTACTTTATATAATAAAATATTGCTCAAATTATGCTAGAGGTGAAGATTAACTCAACCTCGAACCCAGAGTGAGAAATGCATGTAGAATTAATAGCATATAATACGCTTGGTACATAATATCGTAGAAGAATCCTATATACAGTACACAACAATAAGTAGATAAAAAGTGCTATACAATAACTAAGAAAAAGAATGCTACTCTAAAAGTGAGGAACATTGCAAAAATAAACAAACAGTGGTACCTCATTTGGATAATGGTTCACAAATTCAATTCATTGAATAAAACCAGCTTTCCTTATGCTCTTTCAATGAAACCTTTAAACTATTGTAGCTCAAATACCTATCAAAGCAACAAATATATAACTAAGACAACCACTGTTTATTGATAAAAATCAATCATGAAATATTTACAATTCAGATAACTCTAAGTCCTCTGTAAACTTACTTGCATATGGAGAAAAACGAAAAGTTGCAAAATGACCACAGTTAAATTAGAGCAACATTGTGGTTTGTCGCAAAACTTCCATCTTCCTAATATAATAATTCAATTGCACTGGTCTTTGCTGAGAATGTAGATAGATGAAAGATTTTTGGTAACTGATGCATAATTGTATTTTCTTAGGATCTTCCTATTTGAGCATGCAAGAAATGAATGATCAGTATAAAGAAACAACAGAAAAGAGGCAAATAAAACAGAGGAAACTCAAATAGCAAAGCAATGGTAATAGAATGGATGCATCAACAAAAATTAGGTTTTTTTTACCTCTAATAGGATAGATGTTTACAATATAGCAGGCTGCCTAATGGAATCACGCTGAACAGGTGCAGAAAAGTCGCAAGGAAAGAGCATTGAGGAAAGACGGGGAACGACCGATCTTGCCGCGAAGAAAAACCACCCAAGACATCGACTCACGACGATTAGCAGTGCTCCATTTTCTATTCAAGGTTCAATTTGACACGGTCTCAAACTAAAATTAGGGTTAGGCAAGAAAGGGTTATGAAAGACATGGACAAAGAAGATGGAAGTCAAATTTGACGGAGGGAGGAAGAACAAAAGAAAAGGGATACACCAAAGAAAAGAAAAAAAAAACGTCGTTTAAGGCGAAGAGCTTTTCTATATAATTTTTAATTAGGAGGAGAAAAAGAATGAAAAAAGGGCAAAAAAAAAAAGACTGCCCATTTTATAAAATACCAAGGAGGCTTGTAAGTTATTAAAACCCAACTCAGTAATAATATTATAGTATAGATTTCTATTTAATTTTTAATTAGGTGGAGAAAAAGAAAGAAAAAAGGGAAAAAAGAAGACTATTCATTTCATAAAATACTGAGGAGACTTGTGAGCTCTTAAAATCCAACTCAGTAATAATAGTATAGTATAGATATGGTTGCTGCTCTTAATTTTTCTATGCGTTTATTCTCATGATTGTTTAACGTTGTATCACTGCTTGATGGTGCATTAAATTGATATAATAACGACATTATTGAATTAATGTTTATTAATTTCACTTTCCAACATTTTATTCCTTTTCCCTTAAATCTAATTTTGCACTCATTAAGTTTCTCATACATATACGTTTTAATATTTATATCATTTATTCACAGTTTAATGCATAACCTTCAAATTCATACATCTCCAAATATGGTATACAATAAATCAAGATATATTCATTTGATTAAATTAACCAATAAGAATCACTTAATTAAATCGTTTCCAACATTGTAAAATCATTTCCGTTTTGATATTTGTATCATTTATTCACAGTTTAATGCATAATCTTGAAATTCATAAATCTCCATATACAATAAATCAAGATATATTCATTTGTTTAAATTAATTATATATTAACATATATTTTTTACATGTTCCATATAAAAAGGCAATTTTGTAAGTTCGCGGTCGGATCAAAAGTTTGCGTTTCCAATCCAACTATTACTAAAAATCGGCTTTGAAACGTTATTTTTCATTTAGCATGATTTCTTTATGTCATATATGAAACACTACTATGACATTAAATGTGTACATATTTGAATTTATATTCAATATAAGATGAATCTATGTTATGCTTATGCGTTATTTAAATCAATAGACATGTTCTCTGCTGTAATACTTAACAAGTAAGGGATAAATGACAGTTGAAATTGGTATTTTTTTTGTATGTCTATTATTCTTTAGAAAAACAATTATATTTTTTACGCATTGTAAGTACTTATGTGGATATTTTAATGAAAACATGCCAATGGTGTTCAAGAAAAGTACTAATATAAATAATTTCAGTCCATAAACACACGTTCTCATTGTTATATTACTAAAAATATCAAAAAATGTACTCTAAATAAGTTATGTTGTGAACACGGTGTGTTTAACGTGGGTTCATATTATTTCACCTAAAATTTGGATCTAATAATTTTCTAGCTTTGACGTCGCTAGTAAGTTCAAAAATGAACCATATATATTGGCAAAAGAATTCTCATGAAAATTCACTTAATGGTTTCACATGGACAAACTTCTGTTAGCTCGCTAAGCAACAAGAGCTCATTAATAATCACTCCAAAAATTATCAAAAGCTCCAAAATAAATAACTTATTTTCCTTATGTTGACATTAATGTGACATTGATTTTGCTGCCAGTGTTAGCTGCAAAGTCAAACAGAATGGAAGGAGAACCTCTTGATTTCAAAACTCAAATATCGATTTACACACAAAAAAATGGTCAAAATCCTTCATTCATTTACCTTTTTCTTAATACTATTAATCTATTTCTTAATTCTACCTTAATACCAGCATGCAATCAATTCCATAGTTCATTTAATATTACTATTTTGCTGGCTTTCCATTTATTTCTCCACTCATTAAGGATCCATCTTCATTTCTTCTTCTCCCAATTCAATTTCTCTTATAATAATCTTTTATGTTTTAAATCTTCGTGCTTTTCTTTCTTTATGTTCTTGCTTGCTCTTTAAGTTAAAAAAAGAAGAGAGAAAAAAATGAAGTTTCCAATACATGAAACTACACAAACAGCTATATTTCCTTCACCCCCGCCTCCAATTTTAGAATCTTCAAATATAGAAAACAAAATCAGTCCAACAATTCTTCTTATGATAGTAATTATAGCAGTCATATTTTTCATTTCAGGAGTTCTTCATCTTTTAGTCAGATATTTACTAAGACCAAGTACTAGAGAACCCGAAAACTTCGACAATGTTACATCACTGCAAGGCCAATTACAACAACTATTTCATCTTCATGATTCTGGAGTAGATCAATCTTTCATAGATACACTACCAATCTTTCTATACAAGGCAATTATCGGCCTAAAAGATCCATTTGACTGTGCAGTGTGCTTATGTGAGTTTGAAGGCGATGATCAGTTAAGGCTACTGCCTAAGTGCAGTCATGCATTTCATATCGATTGTATTGACACTTGGCTTTTGTCTAACTCGACTTGCCCACTTTGTAGAAGTAGCCTTGTTCAGGAATTTTCTCCTAGAAACAGTTGTAGCCCTGTCATGCTCATTTTGGAAGCCGGTGGTGAGAGTTTTAGAGACGTTGGTGCTTCACAAAGACGAGATCTTGATTCTATTTCGAACATGGGTTTTCATCAAGAAGATAACTTTGAAAAGCTGAAAGATGTAGAGGTTAAAGATGATGCAGATGGTAACGATCTCGGTGTTTTGGAGACGAAAGTAGTTCAAGTTAAGCTGGGAAAGTTCAAAAGTTCTGAAAAGAGTGAAGGTGTTGTTGAAGGAAGCAGTAGTGGAAAAGGTACTTTGGATGAAAGGAGATGTTTCTCAATGGGTTCATATGAGTATGTTATGAATGACGCTTCTATACTTCAGGTAGCTATCAAACCTTCGAAAAAGAAGCCGAATCGATTCAAAAACCCCGGGTATGCAATGTCTGAGTGTGATTGTTATTCAAGGAGGGATGGGTTTAAAGGATTTGATTCGTTTAAGAATTTGCAAGCTAGTGAAGTCGGTGGAAGTGCTAGGATAAGTAGTAGTAAGAAAGATAGCTTTTCCATATCGAAAATATGGCTTAGATCGAAGAAGGAGAAGCCTGTAAGCGAAAGGAATGGTGATAGTTCGAGACGGGCATTTTCGTTTAGGTTGCCACTGCATAACAATGAAGCGAGTAAAGAAAAAACTGGTGTTGGTTCTAGGAATGTATCGATTTCTGAGTTTGAAATTGGAAGTGAAATAGATCTTGATGTTGAGATTGGGAGTTGTAACAATAGCGTTTTGAGCAATATGGGACCTCAAATTGAAGAAACACCATCATTTGCAAGAAGAACATTGATGTGGATTGTTGGAAAACAGAACAAGGTTGGGAGCCATGCATGATGATGAATTTGGATACCTTGATCACTTTTGTAAGTTTTGTTTCAGGTTTTTGTTCATCAATTTCATAACTTTTATTCATATTTGTTCCTATTGTGATCTTGTATTTTGTAACAGAAAATCAATAGATGGTTAGACAAAAAGAGCAAGTACGTAGTTATCCTATACAAATATACATACAATATTGGGAATGGCAAGTTTTAGATTGACATCTTCATCATTTTAATTCGATTGTAACTTCTTCATAGTCTTACATGTTCATATTGCTTGAAACATAGCGTATATTCCATATCCACATATATTACATACTTTGTTTTCTGTTTTAAATAGTTGGAAATTCACAGATGAGTTCTATACGGACACTCTATGCAAATTTACATAACATATGGAATTTCATAACATGAATTCTACATAGATTTTTTTGAAAGTTAGTCCTAGCGGAGAAAACTAATTTTGATAGGAAAATATCACTTTATATCTCTTGGAAAATTCAAATGTTCTCAACAAGATTTAAAATAGCTCTGGAGTACCATAAATGCTGTGCTATCTATCTATTACAAATAGCGAATCACATCGATTCTGGTTTGTACATCACAACATGAGAGGGATATCCTAACAACCCTACCATTGAAACATTCATGGGCACATTTAAGGTTAAGAGTTACAAATTTTTATATCACAATGGCCCCGTTTCTTAAATGTAAAGAAAATAATTGTAGAATATCTTATATTTCCTATACCGACACAGGGATGCTGCCAGGATCACAAATGTCCATCTAAGACAATCAAAAGCGAACTTGCTTCTGCTTTTATTTAAAGAGGTATTTTTAGAAAGCTAACAAGTAGAAAATCAATCTATGGAAATATTGGTTACTCTGGTTATTTGTTTTTTAAATAAAGTTAAAAATATAGAATCAAAAGTCCTTATTTTCTCGTATGAAAATTAACAGTTTAGTTTTTGCTGTTAAAAAGCAGAAGGTTTACATTGTTGATATTTATCCAAATGGACCCCAAACGTTCAGAATGCAAAATTTGAAAATATTTACGAAATCGAAACAATATGTTTGGTGGTTTGGTTGTTTTGCTGAGAGTCATGGATAAAAGATCACATCAGAGTTGGATGTTGTATGAATACAGGCTGTATGGAGTTAATGCACACTTGTTTTTCTACTCTTGAGTTGCGATCCTCATTTATTCATGAGTTTCCAAACCAAGAAACCCTTCTTTAATGCTACTCTCTTATTTTATTTCTTGGTCAATTGACGTTATAGTATATGTTTTTGTTTATAGAATAATTGACATGATTTATGGATTTTTGTGTATGTTTTAGAACAATTACACATGTTCGTTATAGTAAATTTACAACATTATAAAGTTTAATTAACTATTAGTTTTTATTTGAATTAAATTGGTTAAAAGTTTGGATGACTCTAGCTGAACGTTTGGTACAACAATTTATTTTTGCTTACACATTTCTTTCTGAAAAAAATGAAGACTAGGGGTTGATATTCACTGAAATAATATATTAACTTATCTTCCATTTTTAATAAGACAAAACCAATGATGTATTAGTTGCATAGGATGATGACCCACGAATGAATATATAGTAATCGCATATCTGCCCCAGAGTTCATCATATTTTCTAATGCGTTGACAGGTTCAGTTTATTTACGAACTTTGAACCTTTTATATATATATAATAATACCAATCAATTTTTGTGTTCATGTGTTGCTATTTTTATCATAACAAAGCTCACATGCTAACAATGTTATCTGGTCCAGAGCATTTAACACATGAGTCCATATCTGTGATGTGTGATTAAACCGATCACAGACTTACGGAACAAAATTGCCAATTTATTTCTAAAAGCATCATTGTCATTTTCTTTTAATGAGATCAGCCACATCTATCTCTATTTTATGTTTCGTAGATTTTAATCCTCCAGCAGAATAACACAAATAAATCTATTTGACTAGCCAGATTTCTTAGATTATTTCAAGCATTATTTGGATGGACGATGTTTTTAAAAATAGATTAGAAAAAATAAACAAAACATGCCATTTGATGCTTTTTATTCTCTCTTTTTACGATTTATCACAGTAAGTATAATATTTCAGGAGGTATAACTTAAAACAAAAAGGAATTAAAACTTAAGATTCAAATCTTGTGTGAAATTCTTTTGGGCACAATATATTTCACAGATTAAAAGAGTTTCAGAAAAAAAAAATGATGAATAGCACTTAACAAAGTCCAATTTGGTTAATATATTTTGCACAATATACACAATATTCATCCATGTTATTATGAAATATGAACTGCGTGATAATGAGACAGTTCACTGTTGTTGTGCTTGACATCTGTTTAAATTATAAATTACATTAAGATCAGATTTAGAACATATAAGTTCATTAGTAAGACAATAATTTGTCTTCTCTTCGGGTTTTTTTTCTTTTGCAGACAGATGTATATTTATCTGTAAAATACATTGTGCATAAAGGTGGTAAATTAAGTGTGGTTTTATAAAGTATAAATAAAGAGTTGTGACATACTTGGGATATTAGTATGGCCCGCCCAAGTCCAACCCTAGTGAGATCTTGGGCTACCAACTATTGGAGCAAGTAGAAAAAAAATGTATATTACTGCTATATATAAATATAAGGACCGGATACTGAACACAAATGGTGATACAAAAGATCTGGACCATTGGATCTTTTTGTCTTTATATGAAAATTGAAATTGAGGAGACAATCCAATTGTAGAGATCCATTATGTCACCAATTGTATCATCAAATTGTATTTGAATAGGCTTTCCCTTTCTACATAGGGCCAGCTATTTGGACACAAATTGATAGCACAAATGGCGACACAAAAGATCTGCACCATTAGATTTTTTGTCTTTATATGCAAGGTAGAATTTAGGGGGTAATTCAATGGAGTGTGTAGGGGGAAGTCTATTTGAACACAATTTGATTACACAATTGGTGACATAATGAATCTCTAACATATAGAATTAAGTGTGGTTTTAATTTATTTGCTAACTTTGAGCAACATTTTAAAATTTGTTTTGACATTCTATTTCTTTGTAAATGTTTTCATATTCTATTTCTTTGTAAATGTGAAGTTTTTGTTTTCTCATTTTAGCAATATTTTTTTCGTTGACTATTGCAATGCTGTTTGACACTTCATGGAAATTTACCTCTTTTTTTTTTACATGCAAGTTTAATAGGTTTTAGCATTAATAATTTTTAGTTTAAGATTTTGGCAAGTTAAAAAAACAGCAATTTCATTTAATTTGCCTATTCAACAAGTTATTCCTACAAATACAACTATTGAAAATGTTACAAACGCTTAATTTAAGCAACAAAGCGAACTCGTATTCAATGTGTCTTCCAAACTCTCACTCATTGGAGAAATCACTGTTTAAACAAATGACAAAATATTAAGTACTAGTCTGACCATATTTAAATGTTGGCCAACCGTTCTATTATTGATGTAAATGATTAAGGTTTTCCCTGAGGGTGGAATATAGATAAGAGATCAGTGTTTGTGATGAAAATTGAGCAGACATGTGTATGCATTAGAATGCAACAACAAGCCTAGTTTACATGTTAAGTAAACTGTTTAAAATATAAAATATTCGTTATTTATTAGTGATGTCCTTGGTTTTTGATTTGTTTGGTTTTTGATTTGTAATATGTGATGGATAGTGATTGACAACATGCAACTCCCACAGTCATGTGGTAGGTTATCATCTAATTGACTATTAAATGATAAATACAACTAGATCAAAGCGATAATGACATTGTTTAGTTCAAATTACGATTGTTAACTGCTCATTTGTCCCAGAAATCACTATAAGGCCATCTCACTAAATTAGGACCTTAATATTAAGGGAACTTAATTTACTTCGTCCACCTGGGAACACACCCACACACACCCCCCCACCCACCCACCCACCCAACCCTGCACAGACGTCTTTAAGTTAATGTTTGCAATTCACTTAATTAATTTACTTTCTCCAGCTGGGAATTATATTGTATTCAGTCATGTACGTTTAATGTCCCGCTATAACCCTGCTATATCTTATAACGGATTTCTATCGTTACGATTTTTCCATATGGTACCAAATATAGCTTTTCCGCTTTAAAGCACGCTATTTCCGCTATATTCTGTTATTCCCTCTATATTCCACTATTTCCGCTATATATTCTTTAAAAGAAATGAATTGAAAAATGATATTTATACATTATAAAAATTATGAAATTAATTTATTTAATTGAATTTCTAATATAATCAGAAATGAAAATACTTTAATATTCTACTAAATTCAATTATGTTACATAACAGTTTTACGTTTATTTACAGTATATTCGCACATTTTTTTATTTAAAATTATTTATGTATTAATTATAATTCAAATGAATTTTAATTTTCCATTTAATTACCATTTATAAATTTGTAAAAACATTAGGTACGAGTTTTATATGCTTTTTAGATTCATCTGCCGTATCCAACTATATCCTCGCTGTATCTCCGCTGTGACTTTTTGCACCTCCGCCGCATTTAGTTTGCCGAGCGCTTTAACTGCACAGATTCAGTCCGAACTTAATCATGTGGTTCTATCACTAGAACTATTTTTTTTACATGCGAGTGGTGTGGCAATCTAAATAGAGGGTCTGAAGGTCATGCGTTCGAACCTCTAAGTTATCAAATTGAGTGTTTTGCTTAAATAAAGTATCACTCTCTTTATATAAAAAAACTATTTTTTTTTCAATTTTTTTGAAAGTACGGATATACTGCAAATATTCGCAGTTCAAGAAACTGCAAATGTTTGCATTTTTGACCGAAACGAAAAATATTGATGTTTTCTAAAACTTGTTTTTGAAAAGGGACGACAGTGCATTTTGAAACTAAAAAAGAGTATATAAGCTTGGTTCTAGAGCCATGGTTTTAATGAGTTTAAACAACTATATTTTCAAATTCCAAAGGTTATTTCTACCTCTCTTCATATATACACTACACCATTCAACCCACATTTCAACAATTATATCACATTCCAAACCATTTCTTACACTACAAAAATGTATTTACCATTCCAGACAAAACCTGAATTATCTAATTTAAATGATTTCGTTTTCAAGAAATGTCTCGAGTAGGGCGGAAGCGCTATTAGCCTTCATTCAACTTCCACATGGCAAAGCAACCAAGATTTCTATCTAAGATACATATGGGCACATTATTCTAAAGACTTGGAACTGATCAAGGAAAAGGTTTTTTGACAAAAAGCAATAGCTGGCTAAAACAAAAGGCATACCCATAAGGCACGACCCGTCTCAGCAATTAGCGGCTGTTTCCAAAAAATTAACCTAGTTTTGTCATCTTCCATTTTGTGCAGCTTTAAAAAAATTCATGTACGTCTTCGGTTTTTTTCTTTTTTCGTGTGTAGCATAAAAGAGCAAATGTGGAATTCATTAGATTGTATCCAGCTGAAATGGAATTCGGATAACGCAAAAACAATGCGATCAGCATGTTGGTATATCCTGCTAATAAAGTGGCAAGGTTGAAGTTGTTGGAGTTTGCCACATCAGCAAGGAGAGGCTCATTTTCTATTCGACCACACAAATTTGAGATCTGCAATACTATTGGTCCAAGTGGATATTTCAGTTTCTTAACATTTTGTATATATATATGTTTTAGTTAGAAAACTGTAGAGTAGATTCATTTTCTTCTCCTTCTTTTCTTGTTTTGTAAATAATAACAATGTCGAGCTGCTTCTACTGATTTTGAATGCTTTCATCAATCTAGTTGAATTCCAATTCTATCATGGTATCAGAGCTCAAGTTTAATCCTAGCTCATTCTTCCGCGCAATTTCTCTATTCCTTATTTTTTTTTCCTTTCTCTCGATTGATTTGTATTGATTTCGTAACCCTATTTTTTTAATCATGCCTGAAGTTGCACAAAATAGTTCCACTCTTCCTTTTAATCAAAATCCAAGTAGTATTTACTACATACATCCCTCAGATGCCAACTCAATTCAACTTGTCTCTTTCAAATTTAATGGTGAAGGTTTTACTAGCTGGAAAAGATCTATGTTACTAACATTATCTGCAAAAAATAAAGTAGGTTTTGTCAATGGAGTGATAAAGAAGCCAGTTGATGAAAGTTGTGCAGAATTTATGGCTTGGGAGAGATGCAATGATCTTGTATGTTCATGGATATTGTTCAATCTAGATGAAAACATAGCTGGCAGTGTCATGTTTAGGAGAACTGCTAGACAAATATGGCTAGATCTAGAAGAAAGATATGGATACACGTCATTGGCTCAGATCTATGCTCTCGAACTGAAGCTAGCAGAAATTACACAAGGAACACAATCTGTATCTGATTTCTTTACTGCAATTAAGTCTATTTGGGATGCTATTGATGAAGCACATCCATTACCTTATTGCACTTGTAATAACTGCACATGTAATCTTACAAAGAAGATCTATGATAGGCACCAAGAGAAAATGGTGATACAATTCATGATGAAATTGTCTGAGCAGTATGCAACGATCAGAGGCAACATGTTAATGATGCAGTCTTTACCAAAAGTCACTGATGCTTACAGGTTGTTTGCACAAGAAGAAAAGCATAAAGAGATTTCACAGATGCATTCACAAACGGAGTTTATGGCCTTTACTGCTGAAAAGAGACGTTTTAATGAAAATTTTCAAAGCAAAAATGCTAAGAGCCAGAATGTTAGCAACACTCAGAGACCGACCAATTATCAAAAACAAGCTACTTACAAGCAGGCAGGGAGTTCAACTAAAACTGACAAACCTGGTTCTAAATATTTTTGTACTCATTGTGAAGTTCCAGGGCACAGCATTGATAGATGCTTTAAAATTCATGGGTATCCACCTAACTTCAGAGGATTCAAAGAGAAAAAGGTTGCTGTTCTAGCCTCTAATGATGCAAATGATGTGAAAGCTGACAAGATGCTTTCTGCTGAACAGTATAATCAACTGATGACTATCTTGAATTCACAGCAAATGGACAACAAAGGTGAATCATCCAGCAAACATGCACTGATGGCAGGTAAGCTCTGTCTTTTGTCATGTTCAAATACTAAATGGTTATTTGATAGTGGTGCTACTGACCACATTTGCTCTGACTTAACATATTTCTCTGAATACAAACCTGTTAGCGATATTGCTAACTATATAACCATTCCTGATGGCACAAAAGTTCGTGTTAAACACACTGGTACAGTTAAGCTGAACAATAGTATTTTGCTACATGATGTTCTACATGTACCTGGTTTTAAGTTTAATCTGATCTCAGTTCATAAATTATGTAAGGATCTGAATTGTGAACTTCATTTCACTCATGATCAATGTTTTGTGTATTATCAGAAGGAGACTTTGATTCCAGTTGGTAGATTGAAAGCAGGTCTTTACAATGTAGAAGCACAGAAGAATAATGTTCAGAATTCTGGATTACAGCATTATAATAAAGTTTGTCTTGCAGCTGTTGAAGATGCAAAGTTATGGCATCTTAGATTAGGACATTTACCTTTTGATCAATTGAAGTTAGTTCATTTTAATCCTGAAATAAAGTCTTCTTTGAAAGATACCATTTGTCAAGTATGTCCTAAAGCTAAGCAAATTAGGTTAGCTTTTCCTAATAGTACTATAAAAACTACAAGTCCTTTTGAATTGATACATATTGATGTATGGGGTCCTCATTGTGTAAAAACTCCATCTGGTTGCAATCAATTCTTAACTATTGTGGATGATTTTAGTCGTTTTACTTGGATACATTTGTTAAGGAACAAAAGTGAATCTGCTTGTATCATGAAATGTTTTTTGAAAATGGTGCAAATTCAATTTAATACTTCTGTAAAATGTATTAGATCAGATAATGCTAGTGAGCTCTGTGAAGGAGAAATGAAAATCTTGCTTCAAAATAATGGGATATTGGCTCAACAAAGTTGTAGTGACACTCCACAACAAAATGGAGTAGTTGAAAGGAAGCACAAGCACTTGTTAGAAACTGCTAGAGCATTATACATTCAATCAAGGATTCCAGATAGATATTGGGGTGATTGTATACTCTGTGCAACATATTTGATAAACAGAATGCCATTAAAAGCTATTCAAGGTGATACTCCTTATTTTAGACTATATGGAAAAGAACCTAAGCTAGATCATTTAAGAATTTTTGGATGTCTTTGTTATGTGACTACATCAAGAATTCAGAGGTCCAAAATGGATGAAAGAGCTAAACCATGTGTATTACTAGGTTATTCTGACAATAAGAAAGGTTACAAGATTTTAGACATTGATACAAATAAGGTTAGCATCACCAGAAATGTGAAGTTTTATGAAAGGCACTTTCCTTACCATCTTTTCCACAGATCAAAATCTCCACATTCCAACTATTCTAATGCCATATTTCTACCAGCATGTTCTGCACCAATCTTTCATGAAACACCTGATTTTTCTTCTCCAAATACAATATTTCCATCAAATGATACTCCAACAGTTTCAGATTTGCCAGAATCTACTCCTACCACTGCAACACACCCTGCACTAATTGTTGACATAACTGATCCAGTTTCTGTTACACAATCTCTTCTTAGAAGATCAACAAGAGTTCATAAACCACCATCTTATTTAGATGATTATTCATGTAATACAGTAACAACCAGCTCTGTATCCGATCACTGGTGTAATTTAGTTGCATACACCTTGTTTCCTGCAGAACATAAAGCTTTTTTGGCTCAGACCTGTGACATAAAGGAACCTGCAAATTACAAAGAAGCAGTAACACAACCAATTTGGGTGGAAGCAATGCAAACTGAGTTGAAAGCTCTTGAAGCAAATAATACATGGGATCTTGTAGAACTTCCAAAAGAAAAAAAGGCAATTGGTTGCAAATGGGTCTTCAAAGTAAAACTGAAATCTAATGGAGAATTGGAGAGATGTAAAGCAAGATTGGTTGTGCAAGGGTTCAATCAAAAGTATGGTATTGACTATGCTGAAACTTTTAGTCCTGTAGTCAAAATGAGTACTATAAGAACCTTGATTGCTGTAGCAGCTAGCAAAGGTTGGCCTTTATTTCAATTAGACATCAATAATGCTTTCCTTCATGGTGATCTTAAAGAAGAAGTATATATGAAAGTTCCTAATGGTGTTTCAAATCCTGAAAATAAAGTTTGCAAGTTAAAAAAATCCCTTTATGGTCTCAAACAAGCTTCAAGACAATGGCATGAAAAATTAGCAAATTCATTGAATAAGTTAGGATTTATTAAATCCCACCATGATCATAGTCTGTTCATAAACAGATGTATTAACAAAATTTGCATTGTTGCAGTATATGTAGATGATATCATAGTAACAGGCACTGATATAGACGCTATTGAAGCCTTAAAAGTTCATCTTCATAATGAATTTAGCATTAAAGATCTTGGTAGATTGAATTATTTTCTGGGCATTGAAGTGGGTTATTTGCCTAATGGAATAATTTTGAGTCAAAGAAAATTCACAAAAGAATTACTTGCAGAATTTGGGTTTGATCTGACAAAGAAAGCCTTAACTCCTCTTCCTTTGAATACAAAATTACAATCAGATTGTGGTGAGCTACTTACTAATGCTGAAACTTACAGATCATTGGTTGGTAAGCTAAATTTCCTTACAAATACAAGACCTGATCTAGCTTATGCTGTGCAAACTTTAAGTCAATTCATGCAATCTCCTAGAACTTCACATCAGTCAGCTCTGCTTCATACACTTAGATATCTTGCTAATACTGAAGGACAAGGAATTTTATTAAAAGCTTCAGATCAACTTTGTTTACAAGCATATTCAGATTCAGATTGGGCTTCTTGTGCAGATTCTAGAAAATCAATAACTGGTTTTGTACTTTTACTTGGTGGTTCCCCAATCACTTGGAAGTCAAAGAAGCAAAGTACAGTATCTAAATCATCTTCTGAAGCTGAATATAGAGCGATGGCAGCAGCAGCATCTGAAGTAACTTGGATTGTGAGGCTACTGGAAGATTTAGGAATCACAACACTCAAACCCGTTGCTCTGCATTGTGATAATCAATCTGCACTACATATTGCTCAAAATCCTGTTTTTCATGAGAGGACTAAACATATTGAAATAGACTGTCATTTCACTCGAGAAAAAGTGCTTGAAGGCTTACTTCAACTTACGTATCTTCCAACTCAGCATCAATTAGCTGATGTATTTACAAAAATTCTACCTTCAGCGCAATTTAGAGAACTTTTGTCCAAGTTGGGTATGTCTTCTTAGCCATTCCAACTTGAGGGGGGGTGTTGGTATATCCTGCTAATAAAGTGGCAAGGTTGAAGTTGTTGGAGTTTGCCACATCAGCAAGGAGAGGCTCATTTTCTATTCGACCACACAGATTTGAGATCTGCAATACTATTGGTCCAAGTGGATATTTCAGTTTCTTAACATTTTGTATATATATATGTTTTAGTTAGAAAACTGTAGAGTAGATTCATTTTCTTCTCCTTCTTTTCTTGTTTTGTAAATAATAACAATGTCGAGCTGCTTCTACTGATTTTGAATGCTTTCATCAATCTAGTTGAATTCCAATCTAATTTAAATGATTTCGTTTTCAAGAAATGTCTCGAGTAGGGCGGAAGCGCTATTAGCCTTCATTCAACTTCCACATGGCAAAGCAACCAAGATTTCTATCTAAGATACATATGGGCACATTATTCTAAAGACTTGGAACTGATCAAGGAAAAGGTTTTTTGACAAAAAGCAATGGCTGGCTAAAACAAAAGGCATACCCATAAGGCACGACCCGTCTCAGCAATTAGCGGCTGTTTCCAAAAAATTAACCTAGTTTTGTCATCTTCCATTTTGTGCAGCTTTAAAAAAATTCATGTACGTCTTCGGTTTTTTTCTTTTTTCGTGTGTAGCATAAAAGAGCAAATGTGGAATTCATTAGATTGTATCCAGCTGAAATGGAATTCGGATAACGCAAAAACAATGCGATCAGCATGGACTAAAAACAAAGAAAAAGAGAAGAAGAAAACACAGATTTAAAATGTTGGCTCTAGTCCAGACCATTTTGAAAGTGGTAGAGGTCATAATTTTGAAGCTAGAAATGAAGGCGACGTATGGACCGCGAGGCGCAAATGAGGATTTTGGATCGATGGGTGTGAAGGTTGGGAAGTATAAAAGCACAATAACTACAGCTTTGGATCATTGAATAGATGCTTCATGCGTAAGGTACGAGAAAGATAAAAAAGAGAGGATGGACGAACAATCAGTAGCATTTTGGATGGATTTAAAACGTACGTCAAACTTCGGGCCGTAGTTTTCGACAGCCTTAGATTATTGTATTCCACCAAGTTGTATTTTTGAACTTTAGGTTTTTATGCGTAGCATCATAGTGTTTGTATTTTCTAGTTGTTGAACACTGTACCTTTCCTGTTAGTTAGAATCATTTCTCCTATTTTTATCATACTCTAAAAAAAACTAGTGGCCAGTAAATATTACATGAACACAAAAGGACACATGAGTAAAAAAAGGATTCATGAATTTCTAGTAAAACTTTACAAAGATGTACAATATTTAATATGCATAAGCATGTAAATTAGCTACTGATTACTATAAATATTCCAAATATGATCCATGAGGTCCTTTTGTAGTCTATCTTGGATCCAAATGAATGTTGTAATCTTCACCGATTAAAAAAATGTCCTTTCAAACATCAGTGCTCCACTTTTGTAACAATGATGAAAACTTTTGATATATCTTTCCGGTAGAGTGAATGGTGTGTACTAAGGACAATTATATAATTTATTATATAAGCTTAACTCTATAAATAATTTTGTTTCTAATAGAGTATACTTTTGGTTTTATTTTCCATTATATGTGTTGTTATATAGTGATATGTGTGTGGTGTGTGTATAATGAATTAATTAAGCTAAACATATATAAGTAAAAAATCCTTAAAAGATGTATTTTATCGATTGAAGTTGCGAGCACATAACCATTAATATTGAATCAACATATATACAAAATGCTAACTTCTTAAATGTTCCTAGTCAAGATGTAAATAAAAAAGAATATTGATACATCCGCTGAGACTGGTGTACGTTTATGCAGTTAAAGCCCACTAAAGTCTTGTTCATGCCTCACTAAAGTGCTTAACACACTTCGACCACTATGCCTTTTCAATTTAGCACTATTAAATTGTTAATCCACTTAAATTCCCACTGTTTTTCGCTATGCGCAGTAAATCAAGGGTGTATAGTACCTCCTTTAGTAACTTTAATATAGAAAGGTTAATTTAACCCTTTCACTTATAAACCAAATCAAGAAATTTAGATATTGGTCTAAATTTAAGGTCTAAGCGCTCAACATAAATTAGAACTTTATTCTATTCACTAAATCAAAACTAAATGGATCATAATATTCTTTGGTTTTGTTATATAGGAATAAACAATGTTTCTTTTTTCTACACAAATGATGCGGAAATGAGAATAAATCAATTTTGGAGATTTGGTTTTATCTCCAATAAAGATATTTAAATCTCTGCTATTTTCTGATACATCCTCGCTTTATCCTACTATATCTTTTTGTACACCCATTACTCACTAAGCGCTTTTACTGCACAGGCATACATAACAATCTCCATATGATAGATAGTTTTTACTCGTGACTATTGGGGACACCAAAGGGTTACATATGTGTAGTTGTTTGGAACAATCACAAAATGAATCGACGAGAGACTTCTATAGGTTAATACAATTAAATCAAAATAGAAGATCTCATGGTAATGATGTGCAACAATCTTTGGACTTGAGGTTACTTTCGCTCTTAAGTAGGTAGGCTATTCTTTGATTATGGTTAAATACTAGCACGACGACCTTGTAATGACCATAGTTGGGTATACCTTGTAATCACAGGAATCAGTGTTCGACTTAAAAGTTAAAATATATAGCCAGGGTAAATCCGCTAGTTGATGAATATTAGCGAATTGAACAAAAACTTCAAAGTCGTGTACGCATTTAAATATGGATATTGATTAAGGTATTGACCTTAGAACAAACTCTAGATATCTAAGCGATACAGTGGCGACGAAAAGAATACGTGCACAAAAGGTCGTTACTAAGTGAGCTTATTATAGATTAGAAATTAGATTTTGCTTAAACGATCTATAAGCGTTGAACTTATGTCCGATATTGTACTTTCGCAAGGTTTGTATGGACTCCAGTGCTTAAGTTGTTTAAATATTGACTAAGGACCATGTTCACACTATAGAATCAACACAACTACGTTGTTAGTTATTTTTGAATTCAACCAATGTTAAAATTAATTTACAAAGTAATAATAAATTAATACAATTGTTAGTTTAATATTATATGGTTACATTAGTATAATTGTAAATGAGCTCATATAAAATAATTAAAACATCGATTCAAATTGAAGTCAAAGGGATTTTCACCATGCTTGGTCAACAATAGTGGCAGACCATACGAGAGTGGCTTGGAAGACCTAGTTATCTAGAGTTTGAGAGAATAGTGCAAATATTTTGATATTTGGAGGCCTATAAATAGAAAACCTGCATTCACTCTCTCTCTCTCTCTCTTCACTTTCTCAATAGATCTCTAGCCCCCATTATTCATTGATAAAGGAAAGGTGTCGGCATTGCAAACTAAAATCAATGAGGAGAACGAAGGTTCGACGAGGAAACAACAAACAAACAACTTGTTCGAATGTCACCTTGATTACAATGGTGAAAAGTATTAATTTTTAAATATAAATTCAACTTATACATATGCATACAATGGTGAAATTATTTATTTTAACATTAAAATAATGTTTTAAACACACACACACACACACATATATATACATATATATATATATACATATATACATATACACATATATACATATACATATAGATATACATATAACATTTATTGGTAAAGTTTTCTGTAACAACCCGCATATCTATCGATTTTATATTTAAATATTTTATCGTTAGTCGGGTGTTAGTCCGAAAAGCTACTTTTTGCATACGGTCAAATTAGGACTCGAGACCACCCCCATTGAGTTCAAAATGACGTTTGCGATCTTTTTGAGTGTAAACTTCGATATGTTTGGAGATAGTGAAATTTTCGACACTTTTTCCCGCCTTTGACTTTGGTTTGGACTGCACCCCTTTAGTTCAGCCCAACCCTCTTCCTCACTCTATCAAAACACTTCAAGCTTTGTCAAAAATGGTGGTGGGAAGTGGAAATTAAAACTCCAAACACAAATTCTATTGCAAATCCGAGATTCAACATCAAATTCACGTGAAGAACATTGATTCAAGCTTGTTGGTGTTCTTGCTTTGCTCTCAAATCTCCATCTTCATCAAATTCCGTGAAAAGGTGAGATTTTTGATCTCACATCTTGCCTATAATCGTCATTGGACTGTTGGGAATGATTCCTCATCACCTTAGCATGTTTGTTTGCATTTGGTTTGGATTGGATTGGCGAAAAACTACAAATTTTGGTGTTTTGGTGATTTTCTGGCGTTAGGTCGTTCTGGCCATCGCTAGGTCATACGCGAGTTAGGGCTTTAGGTCGCGCGCGTTGAAAAGTCTCCGCCTTCGTATTTCTGTTCGCCTGCGCTAAGCCTTAGGTCGTCCACGAGTTAACACCTTAGGTCGTCCACGAGTTAACACCTTAGGTCGTCCCCGAGTTAAGAGTTAAGTCGTTGCCTTCTGCTATCTCGCCCTGGCTTAGGTCGTACTGAGATAAGTCGTTAGGTCGTATAGACCTTAGCTCGTAGCTCGTATTTGAGCTTAAGTCGTTAAGTCGTATCGACTCTAGGTCGTTGGGTCGTATACCCTCTTAAATCGTAAGTCGTTCGCGAGTTAAACCTTTAAGTCGTAGGTCGTCTCCGACCTAATATTTCCCCTGCTATTTCACTAGGTCGCTTGACCTTAAGTCGTAGGTCGTCTCCGACCTATGCCCCACTAAGTCGCGAACCCACTTAGGTCGCTCCATCTTCCACCACTAAGTCGTAGGTCGCCTCCGACCTTATCCTTAGGTCGTATGACCTACTTTTCCTTAGGTCGCTTGACCAGCTCGCCTTCACTAGGTCGTACCGTGACGGGGCGATGCCCCCTGGACCCCCATGACCTGACCGGGCAGGTCGAACCCCGTATTACTCTGCGTAGGCAATCTTATCTGAAAAGCATTCATCAGAATTTCCACTTTGATGCATTTTGAGCTGATTTCCTTGGATTTTGTTCACGTCTTCGAATGTGAATTTTTGTGCTAGATTGTTTCTACAATCGTTTTATGACTTGTCACTTTAAAGATATATGAAGGTTTCAATACTAGTACTAAATATCAAAACTCTTTCATCAAAGCAATTTCAACACTATTTTAAATATCAAAAGTTCGTTTTCTCAAACCGATTTCCAATCTACTAGTATATACAAGCCTTTACTTCACTCGAATGAGAAATCGACTTAAACGACTTAGTAAAACGAGTGGTATGAAACGCTTGCGTTCACTTTGTCGGTTAGCTCTTGGACTTGTTCGATTGAACCTTTTTGTGACAATTTCCTAGTGAAGATTTACAGCTTGTTCGTAAATATTTAAGTTAAGCAAGTGGTTATGGGACATGAAGCTAAACTCATATATTTACTAGCTTGGTGTAATTGACACTTCTCGTTTATCATGACGATCATTTTATGATTTAGACTAGCAATTGTGCGATGTCTCTTTGTTTGCAAGGTTAGACTAGACCGAGTGGTGTGATTCCGACTCACACATATCTCTTTGTCCGCAAGGTTAGTCTAGACCGCAGTGGTGTGATTCCGACACACACATACCTTTTTGTTTGCGAGGTTAGGCTAGACACCACTTGTGTGATTCCACTCACACATACCTTTTTGCTTTTTGGTTAGCCTAGGCCTCAATTAGTGTGATTCCGACTCACACATATGGGGTAGCGCCCCATGGTCTTCGGACCATCATGTGATAGGCCTCTTTCTCTTTTTTATGATTTCTGGATTTCTTGTTTTGATTTCTGGATTTTTATGTCATTGACTTGTTATGAGTACAAGTTTAGGGTATGATGCCCTCTTTGGATCTTTGAGAAGATTCTCGTGATATTGATCATTTCTCATCGGTTGATCTCCTGTTGATCATCATTTTCATACTTATAGTAGTATGTCAGTATGGATACTTTACGTTTATGCCATATCTCTTATTTTATATCATGTCATCTGATATTTATAGTTAGACTGATCCGTTTATTATTTTCTTAAATAATACTCGGGTCAGACCGAGATGTTACAGGTGCTTCTGCTTGACTTCCTTCCGGGATTTGCTACTCTGACTTTTGGCTGACTATTTAGTTTAGCAGTTTTTGTTGTATACACTTGAGATGTGGACTCATAGTTGTATTCTTTTGGTATAGCACGTGTTGCTATTCTTTTGTATTATTGTGGAACTTTTTGACCACTACTCTGATGTACACTTTCATGTGTTAGTTATATATTCATATCTTCTTCCGCCTTTGTGATATGGATGTCTGTGACTGCTTTGTGTTATGTTTATTTCTATGTTTGTTTCCGAAGATTATTTTATAGCCACCGTGTGATAATCAATTACATGGATGGTCGCTCCTCAACAGCCTTATTCTCCGTGCTAGTTGACAGCACTACATCGTTGAAATTCAAACTTATCATTGAAAACTTCCTTAGAATTATTGTTTCAAAATCAAAATGGCGATAAATCTTCCCCTTCGAAATTTAACAACTCATCTTCAAAAAGTCCATAGAAATCGTGTTCACTGAATTCGTCTTGCTTTATTGAATTATCAACAACTTTATTACATGTGTCAAGTTCAAAATCCAAAGTTGTTGTGTTCAAAATTTCAAAATCGGGAAAAGAAAGATCGAATCTTAAATCGAGTTTGTCACCCTCAAAACAATTGAAATCCAACTCAATTACCGTGTATTCAACAACTTTATTAAGATCATCATTTTCAGTTTCAAAAGTTGTTGGAAAATCGTCGATTTGGGTAAAAGATGGATTATCATTTGACTCATCACACGTTGGGATTTGGTTTTGTTTCTCACATTGTTTCATATATGTTTCGAACAACAAATCCATGTGATCATTGTAGATTTCGTCTATTTGTTCAACAAAATCCAATTTATAGTTATTAACTGGAGAATTTTCAATTTGGATTTGTTGAGAACAAAAAGTTTCACTCGTATCGCAGTCGAGATTATTACCATTGCCAAAATTATTTGAAAAGTTGATCACATTTTCGTTTTGATTTTGAAATTCATTTTGGCCTTCAAATTGAATCGGCATGGGTTATACTCAAAATCGTTTGCATTTTCAAGTGAATTCAAATCTTGATTACTTTGAAAATTTTGACTTGAGTTATCACACAAATAAGAATTACACAAATCATTTATCATTTGATTTTGTTGTATAGAGATTTCAAGTAAAGACGAAATGTTATTTTCAAGATTTGAAGGTTGGTCATCATTTTGAAAATTTTGTGGTTCAAAATTTGAATCGTTTAAACAATAGTTGTTGTTGAAATATCCATAAGAATTTGGTGTGAAATTATATGGATTATATTGTTTTTCACAACTATCGTAGAATTCATGTGAATATGGAAATTTGGACATTTTCAAGAATATTTTTGGGTTTTTTATAAAGAAAACATATTTACCAATGGAATTTATTTTTCAAAATGGAAAATTGATTTTTGTTTTGTTTTTCAATTTTTTTTTGGATTTTTGTTTTTCTAATAAAAATAACTTAATTTTTTTTTGGATTTTTGATTTTGAAAATTTTCAAAGGAAAAGGATTAAAAAAAAGTTAAGAAATATTTACAAATTTTTTTAGTTTTGGATTTTGAAATTATTTTTATATGCATGAACTAATGCAACTAAATGAATGCAAAGATTTAATTACTAATTTTTTATCCTAAGTAGCTCCTAACCCAAAATTGTATAATCACACTTTGTCTTAAATCAACAAGATAGTTCTCGACCAGGTAACGGGCGGATTTATCGGTGCCCCACGAATCACCGTAGCAATGCAGCCGAAGGTTTAAGTATCTTCAAGGAAACAACCAATATAATATTTACGAATCACCGTAATATTTATTAATGGTTATTGCTCTGCTGTGGCCTAGACACCAAGAAATTAAATTGTCGAAAAGGACAAATTGTCAATATACAATTAAGTGTTATCAACGTCTAACCATTATTATTAACAAATTCTAAGATGATATGCAAAACTGAAATTAAATGTGTATTAACAACGCAACTACGAATGAATTTTTTTTAAATGCAAGCAAACAAAAATGTAAAACAATAGATAGGGGTTAAAAACAACAAATTTTTTTTAAGCAAGCAAGCAGTTATTTTTTTGGCAAGCTAAGCGAAGCAAGCAACTACTCCTATCTGCTTTGGCAACCTAAAAATAAAAACAAGATATATACAGTTTTTTTGTATATATATCAAAGAAGAAACTCCAATAAATGAAAAACAAAACAAACTAAAACAATTGAAAACTGTTTGCACAAAAAATGGACAAACACCTCAAAGTTGTATGATTTAGTAAATCTTATGTTGTTCTTAGCGATTTTGGAGGTTTATGCAAATATGTAAAAAGCAGGGACTAAACTGTAAAAAGACACGCAAGTTTATAGTGGTTCAGCCAGAATGTGCCTACGTCCACTTTATATGTTATTTCACTTCTCTAGTTTTGATTACAAGTACAAAGCTTTGATACGAATAAAAGAAAGTTGTTTTAAGAGTTCCTTCCGTGCTTGAGCTCTCAAAACTTGTCCCCATTGTTGTACCCCTGCCCCTCTATTTATAGAGTGAGGTTGGGGGCAGGGGTCTCGGATGTATACAGCTGCTGGTGGGCCTGGGCTGAAGTGATCTGGCCTGGCAGTCTGGTTCGGCATCTTCTTGGTTCGGTCATGAGGTGGTTCGGTGATGGGTGGAGAGGTTTTGGTCCAGTTGTATTTGGTTCGGTGGTAGCTTGGATCGGTGGTGGCTTGGATCGGTGGTAGCTTGGATCGGTGGTAGCTTGGATCGGTGGTAGCTTGGATCGGTGAAGTGTGGATCGGTCTTGGTTTGGTCCGGTGAAGTATGGAGTTGGCTCGGTGGTGAAGTGTGGATCGGTCTTGGTTTGGTCCGGTGAAGTATGGAGTTGGCTCGGTGGTGAAGTGTGGATTGGTCTTGGTTTGGTCCGGTGAAGTATGGAGTTGGCTCGGTCGAAATCATATACAACACTTGCCCCCCAAAGTAGGGCGTGTGCGTGTGCATGTCCTGCTTTGTTTTTCGACAATCCCATTTTACCATCTTCATCCGGTTCCCACTACCGAACCATCTGATCCGGTATTCTGCTTTCCCTTATAAGTAGGGGACTAGGACCTCCATTTTTTCTATCTGCCGAATCGCTTCGAAAGTATTAGCCGAATCAAACCTCTAGCCGAATCAAGTGAGAGTTTTAGCCGAACCAAGTCCTTAGCCGAATCAAGTGAGAGTTTTAGCCGAATCAGGTACTACTCCTTTTGCCGAATGAAACCGAAAGGTTGTTAATGCCGAATGTTTCTTCATATCATACTACCGAATGGACTATTGACTTGTTGCATCTGCCCGCCGAATGAACTGTTGTATCGAGTGAACATGTGTTTCATACTTTGGATTTTTAAGCGAAATTCCAGATTACGCTGCTGGTATATTCTAACGATATACTTTTCCCATGTTTGCAGATAAATGTCTCGAAAAGTTGAAACCCGATCAGATAAGAGGAGATCCGGGGGTGAAGGAGAACCCTCGGCCGTGCCCCCAGCTCAATCAGGATCGGAGCGTCATGGGCCCGCCCCGAGGTCATTAGTGGATGGATATGGTCCCCAGGAGCTGCTGGATTCCCCGCCTGACTGCTTTCCTAGCTCTCTCAAAGAGGAGCAGCTCGATGTTATATCTCGTTCCTTTGGGATCGATAGAGCCCTCATGCTGCTGCCGGGCCCAGGAGTCATGCCATATAGTCCTCCCGAAGGATACTTTGCTTATAGTAGGTACCATTGCATGTGTGGTGCTATCCCGCCTCTCAATGCTTGGGTAGTCAGCTTCCTCACGTATCTGAAGGTGGCCCCATTCCAGCTTCAGCCCAACTCTTATGCCATACTGGTGAGCCTTTTCGTTATTTTTCGGAGGAAGTATGGTCGCGCTCCCTCCAACCGGGAGATCCGGTACTTGTATAATTTAAGGGGCTATAAGAAGGGGTCCCCATATATTAGCTTGGAGTCCGCTGTGACCTTCAAGCCGGTCCTGGACCTGTACTCTAAATTCAGCATGTTCAAGAAAGAGTGGTTCTTTGTTAGGGACGACTCCGTCTCCATACGACGCTTTACCTCTGGATGTAAGTTGATGCTTTTACTTATAATTTCCATTCCGATTGCGATGCTTCTTCTCATACTTTCTCATTTTTGCTAGCGACAGGTGGCTTTCCGGTTGTGGAGACTGACCGCTTGGTTCAGACGGCGGCTGAGATAGAAGCCATTCTTGGGAAATACAGATCATCTGCCTTCTTGATTAGAAATGCGATTCTTCTGGAATATAACTTGATCCTTCCGCAGCAGTCTGTAGTTAAGTTGAGGGAAACGGCGGAAGAGAGGGCGGCTGCTCAGGCTAAGGGAGGCGTTGCGGCAGAGGGTGGAAAGAGAAAACCATTCACGAAACCTCCAGCCGTCGGAGGTAAGAAACTTAAGAGGTCGGACGGTCCTTCTCCCAGCAATTGTCCACTTACTCAGGGGGAGATAGATGCGGAGGAAGAAAGAGGTGAGGCGGAGGGCGGAAGTGACGTTGAGCGTCTTGGTGATGATGGTGGCGATGGACAGGGTGGTGATGGTTCCAGGGCTCTGTCTTCTGGGCAAGTAGGCGAAATGCAAGAGTGGACGGATGATGCTTTCCGCCGAGCTTTTGAGGGGTTGGATGATGATCCGGCTTTGGTAGAGAAGACCGGGAAGGCGGACAAAGCCGGGACTGGTGCAAGTGAGTCTTCTTCGACCATTCCGGCCAAGGTGGCTCCGACGATTCAAGGTGAACTCTTGACTCCTGCATGCTTCACTAATGATAGGGACTTAGGAATATTTTATGACCCGCTCCCGTCCTGGAATGAAATCCAGGACTTATTGCAGTATCCCACTCCTCCCCAGGGTTTGTACAATCACAGCTGTGTTTCTTTTCCCCCCCTTTTTTTTTAACTTGTAATTTACCGCGTTTCTCGAATCGTATAGTAATGTAAGATTGTGACACTTGTTCTTTATATCAGGAGCAGGCAAGACGCCCAAAGCTTCAGATCTCCGACACAGGCTTGAGCAATATAAACTTTCCAAAATTTCTGCTAAGCCGAAGCCCTCAACCCAACGCTCTGGGGATGTAGTCGGATACCGTCCTCTTCTTGGGGTCATCGAAGAGGGTATTCAGCAGAGGAAGAGGAGTCATCCTTTATCCGAAACTTCGCCCGGTCCTCAGCCTCCGGCTCAGCCTATTCATGATATTACTGAGGAGGGTAGCGAGTTTGTACCTTCTCCGCACCCGTCCGGAAACCCTTCTGTTATTCATATCGACCGTCCCGACTTGGCCCGTAATCCATTTGCGGGTCATCCTGATCTGGATCCAGGTTCTCATGATATTACTTTTGACGAAGTCACTGGTGAACACCTTCTCCCCCGTAACCCCATGGTACGAGTACTTGATGAAGCCAAGTCCTTAGATCTCGATCTACTCACTACTCGTATAGTCACTATGGGAGACGAGGCCAAAGCTAATATTGATCGGGTGGCAGAGGAGACCAAGAAGCTGATGGGGCATCATGCTCGGCTGGTTAAGGCCGGTGAGGAGATTGGGAGCGCCAATATCCGACTTCGATTGGTGGTCTCGGATCAGGCCAAGCAGCTTGCGGATCAGGCTATCCAGATTTCTCAGCATGAGGCTGCTACTGGGCGATTGAGGAGAACCATGGAAGAGGCCAGTCGGGCCGAATTGCGGAAAATGGAAGCTGCTTGCAAAGAGCGGATTGACATGGCTATTACCACGGTGGATGAGGTTCGGAGAGCGGATCTCGAGCAGGTGGAGGAATTGTCCGAGAAGCTTGAGGCTGCAGAGCTTGCTCAAGCTAAGTTGAGGGAAGAGATGGAGGTGATGCGGAGGTCCCTTCAGGCTGATTGCTCGAGACACAGACTGGAGAGAGATGCTGCCGTCGAAAGGTTGTCGGCTTCCGATGCCCGGATGAGGGAGTTTGAGGAGAATGAGGGAATGATGGATGACATGCTCCAGGACATGTATTTCCGGACTTGGAAGCAGGGCAATCTCTCTTGGATGGATGATTATCCCAGGGTCATGGCCAAGATCTATCTTCGGGCTTTGGAGGAGGCTCAGGCTGACGCAGATAAAGAGGGTGGGACGGTCTTCAGTATGGATGTGGTCACTGCCCAGTTCACCAAGGAGGAGAAAGTGGCGGTAAAGGAGGGTATGCGGCTGCTTGCTGCTGAAGAGGCAGGTGTGCAGGTAGAGGATGACGACCAGGACGGTCAAGAAGCAGGTGCTGGTAAGTCTTCCTTTCTAGTCTTTCCGTTAACTTGGTTACTCATCCCTAATGAATCCTTTTTATGACCGGACAGGCGGGCAAAAGAGCAAGGACAAGACTTTGACGCAACCGGCTCCCTGATTGGACCTGGAAAATTCTTTTCGTAGGCTTGGCATCGTTGTATCTGTTAGTCTTAAGACAGTAGAGTAACTTCTAAGTTGTAATTCTTGCTACTTGTAATAACATTATTCTTGACGTGTAATTTTTTAGCTTAAGCTGATTTTGTCGTTTCTTGAATATTTGTTGCTATTTCGACGTATCGTATGAGAAATGTAGCCATGTATAATTCTTGTAATTAAATTGTGTTTGATGTCAGATTCTGGTTTTAAATCATAATCTCATGACTTGCAATGTTAGCGTGTGGTGTGAAAAAATTAAATTACAGTCATGCATCTGCACATAAAGGAAGAAAATACCGCCTTTCATGTTCTGTTTGTAAATGGCAGTTTCGAATATCTTGTATGACCAAGCATGGAAAGCAGTTGAATGCCCTGCCATCTGATTGTGAATCTCTGCACCCATTGGCGGGTATCTCTTACCCTGCATCCTGTACTTTATGGTTTGTTATAGAGGATAGGAGGAAAGTTTTTTAAGTAAAATTGAAATATGTGAAATAGTAAAACTTCCAGTCACGGAAGGCCTTCGATGTGCTTAAGTTCGTGGCAAACGGGTTTTGTAGTCACTTTCCCTAGCTGTGGGTCTTGGAGACATTTGTCACCCATCTTACGCCTCCGCGGGGAGTTAATTCTTTTTTACCACAGCCGCACTTAAGACACACCGGAGCCGAGATCGCGCACAGTAACTACCCGGGCCATTATGGCCCGTACTCATGGGTATTATTCGACTTACTGTGGCCGGCTAGCGTGGGTGCCGATCGTCAACTGTGAACTGCCCCTGGCTGGCCATACCTTATGTTGGGGCTTACAATCGGTTCACAGTTGCCGGCGAGCCTAACGCCGTAATGAGCTGCCTCGGCTATAGTCGGCCTTCTCGGTGGCTTATGATCGGCTCATTACAGTTGGCTTTAAGGGCCGTCGCGAGCAATGAGTTAACCCGCAGCAGAGGGATGCTGGAGCAAAAGTGTCTCATTGGCGAGGGCATAGATTCGCATAGTACCTGTTGGGTCTTGTCCACGTGAAGTTGCATCGTGGAGTGCTTTGAATAGAAATGCTATATGCTCAGGATTTTGTTCAACAGAAAAGGATAAAGTTAACAAGCGGCCAAGATACAAAGGAACAAAAAAAGAGACAAGGCTTTTTTAAAGTGGTTCGGCACGAAAAAATGCCTACGTCCACTGATTCTCTTTGTTAATTCACTTCATATGGGCAATACAAGTTAAGAAAAGTATCGACGGAGGTGTTGGATGTTCCATGCCCTCTGGAACACCTCTCCGTCCACTGTTGACAAAATATAGGCTCCGTTGTGGAGATCTTTATGAATTACATATGGTCCATCCCAGATTGGGTCTAGTGCTCCGGGGCGAGGGAAGATTCGCTTGAGGACAAGATCCCCTTCTCGTAAGGTACGATGCTTGACTTTGGAGTTGTATTGTGCTGCCACCTTTTGCTTGTGGGCTGCTGTTTTTAGGACTGCATCATTCCTTCTCTCCTCGACTAGATCCAAAGACATGTTGAGGACCTCTTCGTTCTCTTCTGGGTTATAGTGGATCCTACGGTGGGAAGGCACAATGGTTTCAACTGGGAGCATAGCCTCCGATCCGTATGCCAAAGAGAAAGGAGTGTGTCCTGTTGATGTTCTGAAAGATGTGCGGTAGGCCCATAGTGCCGTAGGGAGTTCATCCACCCAAGCACCCTTTGACTTTTCGAGCTTCTTTTGATCAGAGTTTTCAGAATTTTGTTGACTGCTTCGACTTGTCCGTTTGCTTGGGGATATGCTACGGATGAGAAGCTTTTGTGAATTCCGTGTTCTTGGCACCAGTTGGCGAATTCCTCGCTGTCAAACTGAAGTCCATTGTCCGATATGATTTTTTGTGGGACTCCGTACCTGCACAGAACATTTTTGATTAAGAAGTTGATAACTTTCGCTGAAGATACTTTATTTAGAGGTTCTGCTTCCACCCATTTGGTGAAATAGTCGACTGCTACTATAGCATATTTGGCGCCGCCTCGACCCATTGGCAGTTCACCGATTAAGTCAATTCCCCATACTGCAAAGGGCCAAGGGCTGGTCATCTGAGTAATCTCGGTTGTTGGTAGCCGAGGGATCTTAGCAAACTTTTGGCATCTGTCACACTTCTTGACGAAATCTAAGGCGTCCTTGCTTAAGGTGGGCCAGAAATATCCGTATCGGAGTATCTTTTTTGCTAACGTTTGCCCTCCGGTGTGATCTCCGCAGCTTCCTTGATGAATGTTGGATAAGATTTCCTTGGCTTCCCTTCCGGCGACACACCTTAACAATGGGTTAGAAAACCCGCGTCGATAGAGGATGTCTCCTTGTATTGTGTAGCGGGACGCTTTCCTCAAGATTTTCTTGACTTCGTTACGCCCGTCGGGTAGTGTGCCATTTTGTAGGTAGTCTCGGATGGGAGTCATCCAAGTTGCTTCTTCGGTTGCAGCTATCAGATTCACTTGCTCAAAACTTGGGATCGTTTGCCTTGAGACAGTTACTGCCCCGAAGATGGCGACGCCTCTTATACTTGCTTGCTTTGCCAATTCGTCGGCCTCTTGGTTCTCTTCCCGAGGGATGTGTTTGACTAAGTAGTGGTCCAATCGGCTGAGAAGTGACTTGGTCTTCTTTAGATATGCTATGAGTCGCTCTTCTCGAGCTTGGAATTCCCCTAGTATTTGATTAACAATAAGCTGAGAATCGCTGTGAAGACACAAAGAATTGGCTCCGATCTCGATAGCAATTTCTAATCCGGCTATTACGGCTTCATATTCTGCATCGTTGTTGGTGGCAGCGAACTCCAACCTTATAGCATAGTGCAGTTTATTTCCCCTGGGAGTGATTATTACCACGCCTGCCCCCGAGCCTTGTTCGTTAGATGCACCGTCCACAAAGAGATTCCACTTGATATCTTCTGTTATTTCCAGTTGCTCCTTATCCTTGTTGGTAGTGAATTCTGCAATGAAATCAGCCATGGTTTGTCCCTTGATGGCGGTGCGAGGGTGATAGGTGATATCATATTGACTCAGCTCAATACACCATTTAAGTAGTCGCCCGGAAGTGTCGGGACGATGGAGTACCTGCCTCAGTGGTTGATCGGTCAGAACTTTGATGGAATGGGATTGGAAGTAGTGACGTAGCTTTCGTGAAGTGATTAGTAAACAGTATGCTAACTTTTCAAGCTTAGGATATCTGACTTCTGCCCCAGTAAACCTTTTACTGACGAAGTAAACTGGTCGTTGCGTGCGGTTGTCTTCCCTTACCAAGGCAGCGCTTAGAGCGTGAGATGACACAACAAGGTATAGGTATAATTCTTCGCCTTCGCTTGGGGTCGAGAGTACCGGTGGTTTCTGGAGGTGTTCGATTAGGTTAAGGAAAGCGGTTAAGCATTCGTTCGTCCATTCGAACTTTCCTTTATCTTTCTTTAGAGCTTCGAAAAAGGGGACGCACTTGTCCGTTGCTTTGGAGATGAATCGGCTTAGGGCAGCCACATTTCCATTTAGGCTTTGCATTTCCTTTCGGGTGGAAGGTATCTTGATGTCCCTTAATGCTCGGACTTGTTCAGGGTTTGCTTCTATCCCTCGGGCATGGACGATGAATCCTAAGAATTTTCCTGATGACACTCCGAAGGAGCACTTTAGTGGATTCAACTTCATTCCATACTGTCGAAGTACCTGGAACATTTCGCCCAGGTGGCTTACGTGATCTTTGGCTTTCCGTGATTTTACCAGCATGTCGTCTACATATACTTCCATTGTTCGTCCTATTAGCCCTGCGAACATCTTGTTGACGAGGCGCTGGTAGGTGGCTCCTGCATTTTTAAGTCCGAAGGGCATCACTTTGTAGCAGTATAAACCCCGGTCGGTGATGAAACTAGTGTGGTCTTGGTCGGGAGCATGCATAGGAATTTGGTTATATCCTGAGTATGCATCCATAAAAGACAGGAGTTCGTGCCCGGCTGTGCTGTCTACAAGTTGATCGATTCTGGGAAGCGGGAAGCAATCCTTTGGGCAGGCGTCGTTTAGGTTGGAGAAGTCAATGCAGGTTCGCCACTTTCCATTAGCCTTCTTTACTAGTACCGGGTTGGCGATCCATTCTGGGTAAATAGCTTCTCGTATGAAGTCATTGGCGAGTAGATTCTTTACTTCTTCATCGAGGGCTGCTGATCGCTCTGCCCCCATACTTCTCTTTTTTTGTTTTACAGGGGCCTTGGTAGGATCAATTTTTAATACGTGGCACGCTATGTCGGGGGAGATTCCGGTCATGTCAGCGTGTGACCAAGCGAATACATCCAAGTTGTGGCGGAGAAAATCAATGAGTTGTGCCTTCAATTCAGCTTTCAGCTGGGACCCAATTTTAAGTAGCCTACTTGAGTCGTGCTTGTCTACAGATATAAATTCCATAGCCTCTGCAGGCTCGGCGGTGGCCTCCTCCTCTTTGTCCCTAGGGTCTAATTCATTGAAAGGGTCGCTGGTGTATCGAAGAGGAGGGGCTTTCTTTAGTTGCTATGCTTCAAGGCTTTTTGTGCAGAGGGCAATCTCTACACCTTTCCCTTTATCTCTCCTGTGGTTGTTGCGAAGTTCGGTTACATAGCAGTCTCGTGCAATATCTTGGTCTCCTTCCACTTCCCCTACCCCATTGTCTGTTGGAAATTTCATTTTTAGGCACCATGGGGCTAGGACAATCTGGAAGTCAGACAGGGCTGGCCTTCCTAAGAAGGCGTTGTAGGCCAAATGGTTCTCTACCAGCACAAACGTCTGTTTCCTTACCACGGAGCGGGGATGACTTCCAATCTCAACAAAGAGGTCCAGCTGCCCGAGGGGCATCTTCGCATCTCCAGTGAAACCGTGTAGTGGTTTATCGCAGGGAGATACATCCTTTATTGATAGCTTCATTTTGTCGAATGCGTGTTTGAACAGGATATTTACAGAGCTTCCAGTGTCTACCAGGATTCGGTAAACTTCGGCGGGACCGAGTCAGGCAGAGATAACCATGGGATCCATGTGAGGGTACTGTCTTCCTTCTAGGTCGCGTTTACTGAATGTGATGTCATCACTTTCTTTCCGCTTTGGGTGGCGCTCTTCTATAACCGTATTGACACAGTCTCTATTGTCTCTAAGCGACTTTCCATATCTTTCCATCTCTCTCCAACTTCTGTCTGCGATGTGCGGACCTCCTGAGATGGTATGGACCACTATCTTCTCTTGACTAGAGCTGCTAGCGTTGCGGTCGCCTCTGCCGGTCCCTGGTGAGGGTAGCCTTGGGTTTTCATTGGCAGGAGCTGGAGTCCTGTCTTGACTTTTTACATAGCGTTCCAGTTTCTTCCTTCTGACGTGTTCCTCAATCAGATCTCGGAGATGATGGCATTCGTTGGTATCATGTCCGTGAGATTCGTGGAAGCGGCAGAATTTTCCAGACTTCTGTGCGTTATCTGATTCCTTCTTGTATGGAGGGCGTTTGTATCTAACTTCGCCTTGGGTGGCAAGGAAGATATTTTCGACGGTCTCGTTCAAAGGGGTGTAAGAGTCGAATCTTGGTCCTGGCCGATATAGGCGTTTTTCTACCTTCTTGCCCCCAGCATTGTCTCTGGAGTCATTTCTTCGAACGTCCCTCGCCACAGCAGGGGCGTTGCCATGGGTCGTCTTACTTTGCTGTCCTGACTGCCCCTCAATGGCAGCATCCTCAAGCCTCATGTATTTCCCGGCTTCATGGAAGAAATCGGGTAAAGTAGCTGGTTTTTCTTTTGTCAATCTTCTAGCAAATTTAGTGTCCGGATGCACCCCACTGCAGAGGGCCATTAGGATAAGCTTCTCATCGGCATCTTGAACTGCGGCTGCTGCGGCGTTGAATCTGGTTAGGTATTGCTGCAGCTTTTCTCCAGGTTTCTGTTTGACGCTGGATAAGGAATAAGCGTCCTTAGGTTGCTCCACATGAATGCGGAACTGACTGATGAATTTTTCTTTCAACATTTCCCATGAGCTGATGGATCCTTGGGGTAGATGACAGAACCAGGAGGTAGCAAGATCTGCTAAGAAGAGCGGAAAGCATTTGCACAGTACTCCCTCTGTTGCTCCACTCATGAGCATATGCTGTGTGTACCTCTGTAAGTGTACAACGGGATCAGAGGTTCCTTTGTAGGGTTCCATTGTCGGCATCTTCCATTCTCGGGGGGTGATAGCGATTTCGATATTGCGGGCGAAAGGGCTGGTTACCCTAGCGCTTATCCCTCGATCTCTTTGCTCCCGTTGGACACACTCTCTGAATAAGCGCGCCATCCTTTCATCAGAACTTGGAGCAGATAGAAATGAGTTTGGTTCTGTTCTGTGGGATTGATTCCGTCCAGATAACCTGTAGGGATGGTATCGTCTATCATTCCTCATATTTTCCAGTGGCTGCCTTTGATCTTCTGGGAGCATGCTTGGGTCAGCTACAGTTGGCCCTTGCCTTGATCTCCCCCTGTTGGGTTCTGATCTAAGCACTTCCTCGGGTCCAACTTCGGGCTGAACTCTAGCTCGGCCCCGTTCACTGATGTTTCCGTGGTTAGGCAGCATGACAGGCTCAGCTACAGTTGACGTTCGTCCGGTACCTTCCCTGTTGGGTTCGGTACCAAACGTTTCCTCAGGCCTAACTTCGGGCTGTGCTCGGTCTCGGCTCCTACCACGGCTACTTCTGCCGTTAGCTCCTTCGAAGAAGGAAGATCTTTGCTGTCTCTGAGATCCTCCAGACTGGGACTCGCCCCATGATTCAGTGTTGCGGTTGGATTCTTCAGCGTCCCTCAAGCGTGACATGAGATGGTCCACCAAGGCTTCCTGCTGGGACGTGAAGCGGTTAGTTACTTCAACAACAACTCTGTCCAAATCTGCCCTAGTAATTGCTGCAGGCTGTTCTGTGGCAGGAGTGGTTGGGTTAGCCTGTCCTTCATTTGTTACCGTTGCTGGAGGAGGACGATTTACTTGATTTGCGGCAGCTGGATCAGGAAGACTGCTGGATGCGATGTTTTTTCCTTTGTTAACATCTTTTCTCTGTTTGGGAGGCATGTTTTCCAAGTGGCGAACGATGCTGTCAGGAAAACTTGTTAAGCGGATGAAGCTGAAGCTTCGAGCCTTACTCTCAATGAAAGCACCAAAAATGTTTGCACAAAAAATGGACAAACACCTCAAAGTTGTATGATTTAGTAAATCTTATGTTGTTCTTAGCGATTTTGGAGGTTTATGCAAATATGTAAAAAGCAGGGACTAAACTGTAAAAAGACATGCAAGTTTATAGTGGTTCAGCCAGAATGTGCCTACGTCCACTTTATATGTTATTTCACTTCTCTAGTTTTGATTACAAGTACAAAGCTTTGATACGAATAAAAGAAAGTTGTTTTAAGAGTTCCTTCCGTGCTTGAGCTCTCAAAACTTGTCCCCATTGTTGTACCCCTGCCCCTCTATTTATAGAGTGAGGTTGGGGGCAGGGGTCTCGGATGTATACAGCTGCTGGTGGGCCTGGGCTGAAGTGATCTGGCCTGGCAGTCTGGTTCGGCATCTTCTTGGTTCGGTCATGAGGTGGTTCGGTGATGGGTGGAGAGGTTTTGGTCCGGTTGTATTTGGTTCGGTGGTAGCTTGGATCGGTGGTGGCTTGGATCGGTGGTAGCTTGGATCGGTGGTAGCTTGGATCGGTGAAGTGTGGATCGGTCTTGGTTTGGTCCGGTGAAGTATGGAGTTGGCTCGGTGGTGAAGTGTGGATCGGTCTTGGTTTGGTCCGGTGAAGTATGGAGTTGGCTCGGTGGTGAAGTGTGGATTGGTCTTGGTTTGGTCCGGTGAAGTATGGAGTTGGCTCGGTCGAAATCATATACAACAAAAACAAACTAAAAGCATTTTCATTTCCTTTTTTTTATGTTTCCCTTTTTTTGTAAACTATTTGCAAATGAAAACAAAACCAAATTGAAAACAAACAAATTGAAACTTGTGTTTTTTTCTTTTTTTTTTCAAGAAAGAAACTCTAAAATAAAACTCAAAACTCAAAACAACTAACTAAACATCTTTAAATAAAATCACCATTACCCAATCAAACAAACCCAAGAATTCTCTTACCCAGACCAAACATTTATCCAAAATCTCATTCCTCTTTTTTTTATACGAATCAAACTGCTTCCACTTCGTCACAAAATCGATTTTCAATTTATAAAATCGCATCTCAATTTGAATTCTCAATATATATATATATATATGAAGTCGAAATCGAGATCAAAATTAGTTCTCAAATTCAGTTGCGGATTCGAGGGGGTTGGATATGTCGAGTTTGATTTGGCGACTGTAGAGGTGAGTTTTTTTGGTTTGGTCAAAAGAATTGATGGAGGTAGTTGCAGGCGCTGAAGGCTGTGGTAGTGGTCTTGATGTCACGGCGATTTTGGGTGTTCGAATGAGGCAGTGGTACGTTTGAGGCGATTGTAGAGGTCGAGGATGTTGCGGTTTTGGCTCGTGATTGAGTATTCGATGTCATGGTGGATTCTCGATTGGAGTTGAAGTAGTGGTGGGTTGATGTGCATTGATGTCGTGATGGGTTCTGGAAGCGGTAGGTGGTTCGTGGTGGTTGCTGTCAGAAGTAAGGCTAGAATGGCAGGTGAGGTCAGTGTAGAGGCAGTGGTGCAGTAAGGCTGTGTTGTGGTCAAGAAGTATTAGTGATTGGAAGTTCAGGTAATTGTATATGATGTTGAAGTTAGAAGTAAATGTGTGCTGTGCACATGCACAGTTGAAATGGTGGATGAATTGTAGTTGGTTGAATGGCACTGTGATGAGGCAGTGGCCAGAGGATGAATTTGGTAGGAAAAGCATTGTTGTATTGGTTGTTTCTTTTGGTTGGCGACTGTTGTAATGTTTGTTGTGACAGTAGAGAGGACGATGTGCAGTCAGTGGTGGGAAGAGATTGATGGTATGAAGGTGGGTATGTTGGGAACATGTGAGGGGAGAGTCTGTTGCACAGAGAGTTGACAGGCAGAGTTGTGTGTACAGAAGTGGAACAGTGACAGGGGATGGTGCAGACACAGTAGCGGTGGGATTTGTGATTGGCACTGTTGTGTTATTTGTGATGTGCACAGAGGTGCTAAGTGTGCACATTGGTTTCTGGTAATGGTTATATGCAGAGCAGCAAGGGGTTTGAAGCAGGGAACAACAAACAGAGAGGCAGAATTTTTTTTTAGTGAAAATTGTAAATGTCTAAATGTGAATGTAAATGAAAATGGAAAATAATAAAGGAAATTTGTTTTGAAATTGTGATTTTATATATATATATATATATATATATATATATATGAAGAGATGCAAATGCAAAATAGAAAGAGAACAAGAAAACAACACACACCCAAAATGCAATTAAAAATCACACAAGCGCAATATTTTTTTTAAATGCAAATGAACACACAAAACAAAACACACAAAAATCAAAAGACAATAATTCGAAGAATAGAAAATAAAATCAAAACTATTCCCCGGCAACGGTGCCAAAAACTTGTTCGTCGACGGGAATTCTATCGATTTAGAAAACCATCGAACGAATTTATAATAAAAATTACCGCAAGCGCAGGGCGTACAATTGTTAGTACGTGGCAAGTACGGGTCGATCCGCAGGGAATTGTTGATTTTAAAAATCTATTCAATCAAATTATACCAAAGTAGAGAGAGTGTTAAGCTAAAAATGTAAGAAACTAACAAAAAGAAAGTGATAAAAATATGAGAGTGTAAAGACAATTTAAAGGCAATTTCCACTCTCTAGATCACATAAATAAACAAAATGAAGTTATGATCTCTCTTTTCTTGTCATTAGTGTAGTTAGTTGATGTGCTTATCATAAATATGGTATATTTGTGCTATTAATTAGCCCAATATATACCATCAAACTATAACACAACCACTAATACACATTTAACTCTCATGAAATATAACAACAAAGTTGAAAGCAAAATCTATTTTAAGCATGGCCTAGTAACTATTGTTTAGAAATATAGGCCATCAAAATTTAATTTCGACAATCACTTCATTACCATCATCATATGTAGATGAAGAGGTAATTATTGTTTGTGATTGTTTAAGCATAGCCTATTTGGTGTCAACAATATAAGCTATCAAATTCAAATAAAAAACAACAAGTTAAACCACTTCAAATGTTTCATTAAGCACAAAAAGAGAACATAAACATCAAAATATTGAATATACATACTAGAGAGCTTCATTACCCCTAAATTGAAGGAGTTTAGCCTCTCATATTTGTTATCATATCAACAAATGTAGAAAGAAACATGAAACAAAAAGAAAATGAAAGTGCAAGCTAAGGAAAAGAGACTGATTAACAAGAAATAAACACTAATCTACTTGCAAGAAAGATAAATCTACACTACTAGCATGAAAGGAAATAAACAAAAGAAGAAAAGAGCATGTATTAAATTGCATATAAAAAATTACATGAAATAAGAAATGGCTAAGTAGCCATGAAAAGAAAGAGAGCTCTCATTTTATTTTTGATTCTAAACTAAACTAAGAGGAGAGAGCCTAAGAGAAGAGACTAAAGAAGAGAGAAGTGTTACATGAAACATAAGGGGTACTTATACAAGTTAGAAACACTAATCCACATTTTTGGGGAATTCCCAAACTACCCCTCTAGGAAGTATGGCCACCAAGCTATCATTAGCTTCAAATAATCATCCATTAAGTGTGCATGAAACTCTAATGGCCTTTTAGCATGTGCATTAGCTCTAATTTGTACATTAAGGTAGGTGGGTAGGCGGGGTCCTTCATGATTATGACTTTGAATTATCTCCATCTTCATTCCTTTGTATCTTCTTTGTGCATGCATATTTCTTCATGAAACCTCTTCTATTTGAGTATAAATTCCTTCAAAAATATAGAAATTTCCAATTAAATTTTCTCAAATTAATATATGCACAAAAATGACCATTTTGCCCCTATATGAAGATGAATATATGATGATTTGAAAATAATTTAAATTTTGGTTTAAACAAGTTAAAATACCTAATATGATCATTTACTTAATTTAAAAAGATTAAATATGGTGGTAAGAATATGCATATTTACATGCACATCAGGAGGTCAACTAAATCAGTGGACCGCCTAATATTTTGCATTAGGTAAGAACATTTACACTACACTAATTGCATAAGTATCATAAATCGCATTAGAAAAACCTAAGGACAATGGATGAATCGTTGATGATTGAGTAGTTGGTTGTAGAATTGGATAGAAACATTTAGTACATTCTTTTATCCTTAGAGATTTCGAGGACGAAATCCCTTAAGGAGGGGACAATGTAACAACCCGAAATTTAACCCGTGATAATTAATTTATTTATTAATTAAATAATAAAATAACTTTGTGAAATTATCAGAATTGAGCCACGGGAGTTGCACCATTATGTCTGTGGTAATTTTCTGGTCAATTTCCATATATAGAATATCAGAATCCGAGCTAAAATGAACGAGATGTGAATTAAACAAAATAAGCAGAAAAAAATATAGGCTAGGTTGACCGGCCGGGCGACCTAGGCACAAGGACGGTCGACCGCCCGGTCGACCCGCCTTGTTTTTTAGCGAACGAACGAATGTTCGTTCGAACGGTAGTGACGTATTTTGTATTCTTCAACTCGATATGGTCCTTCCGTTTCTGCATCCGATGGCCCCTATTCAGTCTATGATGTGGTTGCATCCTATTCAATCTGCAAATCCAACGGTTTGAGATCCACTTCTACCCTATAAATAGAACCCTAGGCCTAACACTTTTTCTCATTCTAATATTTTCTCCAATTGGGTTCACCTATTTAGGAAGGACCCTAAGCGGAATAATTTTCCAAGGAGGAAATCGTTTTAAATAAAAATATTTAACAACCCCAAGAGGATCCGTAAAGGCCTAAAGGGAAGAGCTAAGGATCAGAGGTGAGTGATTGTAATTATTTTAAATTTCTTTAAGTAATTTAAAATAATAGGGTTTCCAATAGTTGTAGTTTAACTACGATTTTTGAAGTACCTTTTTTTAGTAATTTATTTACAGTTTTTAGAATTATTTTCATTCTATTCCTTCCAACTATTCTTTTCAGGTAATTTTAGTTTATTTCTGTTAATTATAGCTTTTTCCATTTAATTTCAGTTTATTTACAGTATTTTAATTTATTTACTGTTATTTATGTGTTATTTACATCTTTTTCCTATGCCTTCGATTTCCTTCTATTTTCAATTTTCTTTTATTTCTCCTTCTTCTTCTTCGCGTATGGATTAGAATAGAATTAATGCGAAATTGGATTAAATTATAAGAAATCTGAAATGATGGAATATAATATGTAAATTATAAAGACTGTAATATAAATGGAATTGGACTGAAATTATGCCTAATTATGATATTAATTGGACTGAATTAAGAAGATTGGCCTAGTTATAACTTAGAATTATAACTAAAAAGAACAAAAGAAGAAAGAAGCTTATTTTCACACTTAAACCTTGGGTTAAGTAATAAGCATGATTATAACGTAGGTTATAATAAGAAATAGAACATAATAAGGCTTATTTTAAGACTTAGGATAAATTAATAAGCCAAATAGTAGGAACAAGAGTAAAGGCTTATTTAAATAATTTATCTAAGTTAATAAGCAAAGAATTAATGTATGACCTATACCAAATAACATCCCCTATTATTTTCTATGGGTACGGTGTTTCACATAAGCCTGAAGTGAGACGAGGGGCACGCATATGCTAGTAGTGGTAGTAATTGGTCAATATAGAGATGTTTAAATCACAGGGGAGTTGGACAAGGGTGCTATTAGATATTGTTTAGATGACGGGCCAGTACCGGCAGCAGTCCCCTATATTTTCTTTGGACATGGTGTTTCACATAATCCTGAAGTGAGACGAGGAGCAAGCTTATGCTGAGTCGAGGTAATAATATGACCCAATAGGTGGAGCAACAAGTAGCATGAGCATAGTGGTAGTTACGCATGCGACTTCCATTTCGGTGCTCAGTAATTACTATGAGTTCCAAGCGCTTAGTATGTGTGTCTTTCGTAGACACCGTTGCCTTATGTGTAGGGAGCTATGTATCGTCTAGTCCATAGTGGGTGCTTTGTGTATCTTTCGTAGTTACCATTGGCTGATGTGTAGGGAGTTACATAGCGTCTAGTCCGTAGTAAGGTCTATGGAGTAGTCGGCCGATCAAAGGGTAGAATTAGGATTTTAGCCTAATTATAGGATTAGGAATTCAGCCTAGTTAAGCAACTATCAAAGACAAGTGCAAAAAAATCAAAGTTGACCTACCTTATCAATTGTAATAGTTTAATCGTATTTCCCAGTTTATCTCTTTCCTATTTCCACTGTTTTCTTTTGTATATACTAGAACTATTGAAGAGTCTATTACATTTACTTTGCTTAAAGATTCTAGCAGTTACTATCACTCACCAGACTTTTAGTCTGACCCACTCCTCTATTTTCCCCTTTTCTCCCCCATAAGAAATCAAGGGAGAGGGCAGTAGATTGCAGTTGCTCGGAGGTTTCTTGGAGAAGATTCTGCTATGTATTTCCCTACTTTTATTTCCGTTTTTCTTTCTTTGTATTGGCACTTGAGAGGGATATTTACACTCTGATTTTTGTTGAGACTACGAATTTTTATTTCATGAGACATATTGGGTTTTGAGACATGTATGTTGTATTTGGTATTTGACTTATTTAAGTTTTTGTTTTAAATAAGTTATTATTTTAGTTTCCGCTATTTTTACCTATTTTTGTCTTGTGAATCTTAGCCTCTGTTAGTTTCAGTTATACCTACAATGCACCACGCCTTTTAATGTGTCCTTTTGGGTATATTAAGGGGTTTGGGGTGTTTCAACAACACATTAAATATATAGAATTTCATTTCAATAACTGTTATCGCCAAAATCTTCAAAACTGGTTATTTCAAAATATTATTAAAGTTCATATTCAATAAGTACACTAATAATTCATTAAATTTTTATTTCTAACCATTTTATCCAATAATCATATTAAATTTAAAAGTTTAAAAATGGTTAAAAATACGGGTCGTTACATTCTCCCCCACTCAAAACTTTTTGTCCTCGAAAAGGGGTTAAGTAGAGAATTTAACATTTGATATATTTTCTCAAGATAATTAACTTATAAAACATAAACATCTTATTTTCAAAACCATTACTACGCTTCTACTATGTCACTCGGATCGGCTTACGGAAATTACAACTTACATATAAAACAAATTTTAAAATCTCAAAATCTTTCTAACACCCGGATTTACGGAAAATTTCGTTAGAGTCACCTTTGCACGGCTCGATCGGAAAATTTTTACAATACAATATATAACCCAAATATATATCAAATATACATCTCATCTCAATGATGAGGCATCCCGTAGGGAAAATATAAAAGTGCGGTATGTAATCCGAGATGTGTACCTTATTATTAATAATACAAGCGAGTTCACTCGTATTAAGCAAGCAAAAGCAAAATAAACCCGCGTATACATTCAAACAGCCTTCGTATGTACCTATCTCAACTCAAATTAGAATATTAGTCACTTATAATAAGATATAAAACATGTATGAGTGAAATAGAACCATAGAGCATGAATTTTGAATCCAAATCATAAACACAAGCACAAATACACAACATACCACAATCATATGCAATCAAAAACACTACTAACAGTGGTTTGCTACAAAAGAAACCATTCAACCACCAATATTCATCCAATTAATTCATAACTATGTGAATTTTCATTATCCCATGTCAATATTTAATTTATACACTTCATTTCTTATTAACATCCAATTTTATTAACATTTAATTGGTTTGCTTCAAATTTGTTCACATCTAATTCATTTGCCTTCAATTTATTCAATTAAATTTGTTAAATTCCAATTGTTTCACTTTTTGTTTAACATATTTCATATAAATTCATTTATGAACCATTTATAAAATTATTCTATATAACCTTGTTTAAGTTAAATTTTATTTCACTATCACTTAGTATATTCTCTTTAATACTAATATCATTTATAAATCATTTCATAAAACCATCTATATTTATTATAAACATTTTATAAAATGCTACTCATTTTTATTATTATTTCATAGCTTAAGTTCATATTAATCCATTGGTTCACTTCTTTAGTTTATTTCATTCATTCAAGTTTATAGTAATAATTTTACTTAAGTAAATTTTATTTTATAACTCAATTCATATTAATAATTTTCTTTTTATCAGAATCTATTCATTCAACTTCTCTTAAGTTAACTTCAATTTTAATTTATTCCATTAACTTATTTCATATTCAATTAGTTACCATTCAATTTTATTGAAACTCATTATATTTTCATTTAATTTATTTACATCCAATTCAAATTAAATTCATTTACTCATATTAATTTTACTTACACTCATTTATTTTTATTCAATTTCTTTCACAATTCAAATTGCATTTCATCTTATAATTCAAGTTCGTATTCATTTTATTAATTCATTTATAGCTTAAGTGGAATTAATTCACTTAACTAATTTATCTAGTTCAATTCAAATTCAATTTACTCCATTAAACCTTTATTAAGTGAAATTTTATTTCATTTAATCCATTACTCATCTTATTTAACTCTATTTTTTTCTTATCGTTTACATTCAGCAAATTTAAATTTTTTTTGGCTCAATATACTCAAACCTATAAGTTATACAACTTGATTCACTTAAAATTTCATTTCGTTATTTTATTTAATTCATTTCAAATACAGTTCATTTTTATTTAAGCTTTCTTGAGTTAAAATTTATTTTATTATTTTCATTTTAGTAATCCAATTTATTTAACATTTCTTAGATTAATTCTCTTATTTCATATCTCAAATTCGAATCTTCTTTTGTTTGCTTAACCAAAACATTCAACATTTTTAAATTTTAATTTTTCTTTCCTGTTCAAATATATAAGTTATAAACTTATTTTTATCTATACTATTTTCATTTATAAGTTCAAAACTATTTGATATATTTATCAAATCATACTTGGAATATTTTTCACAATAAAACTTGTTTGATCGAAATCAAATTTCTTTTGGCAGCAATTCTCACCCAGAAACTAAAAAATGAATACTAGCGATGCTGCAGTCATCCCCAGAATTATTTCCCAGTGACCAAAGCAAGTTTAATGCTTTTATTTCTTTCAAAAATCTTTTCAAAATATATTTATAGTCAAAACTCTTTCAAATAATATTATTATTAACTTTGAAGGCTTAGAAAACAAATTTGAAAATCAATGGGATTTTTATTTCTAAAATTCTTAGCTTTTAAATCCTTTCTATTTATAAACTATATTATAAATAAATTTATACAAATTTCATTACCTTATAACCAAAACATTTCATTAATTTACAAATTTGTTATTTTAAACAATCCTTGTTGTAATTAAATTTTAATTCAATTTAATTATCGAACGCTTCGTGGAATAGAGTTCACAAAGTATTCGTTTTTAATTTAATTTAAACAATAATCGATGATAACTAAATATTATCATCTCCTAACAACTAACATCCATTGAAAAGTATCATTTTGTATATATAAGATATAATTTAGGTAAAATTATTTCATTTACCCGATTTTAAAACAATATTATGTCGACTTGCCTCGTTTAAGTGTTTAGAAACCCCTACCAATAACATGGCATCCCACGCACTGACCAGAATTCATAAACAACTCAACGGATAAGTAAACACAATATAAAACATTTTATAACACTAACAAGTACACGCTCTCGTATATATACGCTCCAACAAACTCATTCTAGGGTATTACTACCCTATCTCTAATAAGTCAAACTCCACAAAGCTAAGGTTATCGCTAAACCAAAGCTCTGATACCAACTGTGACAACCCACATTTCAAAGGGTTTGAATTGACAAAAATCCGCACATGTCCAACCCAACCAATCCAAAACATAGATAATCAATGGGGTTAATAAAGAAAAATAAGAAAAGAAGAACAAAACAAACACAGAGTCTCGTGGCGGAGCGATAAAATATAATAATCAAATAAACAGTTCATGAAGCCATTTATATTATACATTTGACTATAATTTATACAACGTTTATCAGAGTTATATATACAACAAGGATAAATAAATTAATGCAGCAGACAACATGATGCATGAATACTAATAGTAATAATACCAAATCATCCTCTTCGTCCTCCAGAAAAAAAAATCTTCAATAAGCTGAAAACTCAGGGTTGACCTGAGTGAAATGAAAAGACAAAACACTCGAGTCAAGACTAAAATATCCTTATGTGAGTCAAATAAATATCGCATATAACATGAATGTAATAGCGTCAAAGATGTTTACGGGATTTCACATCTTCTATCTAGTGTATAACGTGCGTGTAATAACTCAAGAGATATTACGGGATTTTCCATCTCCTAAGGATCCGTTAAACTATCTATATGTAGTAAAATATGCTATATATATGTAGTGTCTAGCAGTAAAGTATAATATTGAAAATAGCGTTAAGGGGTTAACCATATTCCCCTTAACACATTTTATATAAGCATGGTAGTCTATACAGTATTGTAAACTACACCGTAAACGGTGGGCTATCAGGGAGCACTCCATAGGTACAACACAAAACAAAGTCATAGTAGGCGCGATTAGGGATAATATAATAAGACACACGAGGCTATACCCATGGTAGGATTCTATCGAATTACGAACCAGGCTGGTGGTAACGCATAGCCATAGCTACCGCCCACCTCGAACAACACTCCCATAATCAAAGGTTGTGACGCCCCACCTCTATACCCACGCTAGCCAAGAACACTACGGTGTAGTGCTGTCAACTAGCACGGAGAATAAGGCTGTTGAGGAGTGACCATCTATGTAATTGCTTTGTGAAAGCACTGATATGTCAGATAATAAAACATTGCATTTCATCTTTAGAGGAAATCCGACATATCGATACAAACTCAAAGCTACTACACAGTGGCTAGAATAGTTTAGGACAATAGATATAAAAATAACACAGATAACATAAATGCGGAATAAAGGTGGAACAAAAAGTCTCATATACATAATAACTGATATCAGTTACAATACATTTGACACAATACAAATGATACAACTACAACTGTCGACTCAAGAATTTATATATACAAGTACATTATCGACTAATATACATGAATACATTATCATCTTAAAACAGACACACTGACTACTACAACAAGACGAAGACCACTTCAAATGATATAAAAAGTCTTCATAGCTCTAGCAGCAACCCAAAGCTAAAAATCTACAACCTGAAAATACTCGGTCTGACCCGAGTATTACATTCAAAAAGAAAATAATACCCGGGTCAGTCTAATTCAAACTCAGTTATTAGCGCATAGAAGCAATAATAATCAATCTCAATATAGATGATAGTCACAGAAATCTCGTATATCCAACTCTCGATACGAGAATTGGATAACGGCAGATATAACACTAAACAGTGTTAATCCACAAAGCAGGAATCCAAAGCAGTTTAAGCAATTGAAATGTCAATTTAAAAACATCAATGCTAATTGGCTGCAGTACACGCTAACGTGTACTGCCTCGCCAATACAGCCTACGAATTACGCAACAGGTCGATGAATCAAGAACAAAAGAAATATCGATTAAAATCTGTCAATTCGGTGTGGCTGCAGTGCACGCACGTGCACTGCCTCGCCACAACCGAATATAAAGTCACCACAAGGGACAAGGGTAAAACTGCTACGAAAATGCAGCCACCACTTGTATTTAAGGGCAAGGCTGCATCAGTGAAACGAAACAGTGTATCCAGTGAAAGAGGCAACGAGTGGTGCCCAAATGGATACATCATTAAACAAAATGGATTACCAGTCAAGTACCATCATAAAAGACAGCAACTAAAAGTGATATAGGCATATGTACCCAAACCAGGACAATCATTTCCAGAGAGAAAAATGCAATTCAAATATGCATATATACATATCAAATGATGTATATACATACGGGACTGCATATATATATATATATATGAAGACCGAAATGCAACTGGATGCAAACAGTCTCAAAAACATGAGTGTATGAAAGGTAACAAATATAATACTGTAACTGGACAGTATTTACCTCATAGTCTAGAACAAGACAAAATGCCCAAGTCGAAGCACATAGGCGAAAACAACAAATACATGTTCAGACGAACAAATGTCACAAATGCAGACATGCCAGAGTCAAAGTACGCAAGTGAATCCAGAAGCAACATGGGCAAGTACAAGACTATGTTCAAGTGGATCAAGTAAACAATTCGAGTTGATACAAATATCACAAGTGTCAGTGCAACTGGACAACAAACAGACTCAACAGATATCACAAGAGATACAAGAGAAGCCACAACATGAAGCACTGCAATTCAAATAGCAGTACAACTGGAAGTGATCAGGTGAACACAACAGCTACAAGTGTAACAAAGAATAGATGGCCAGATACAAAGTTCACAGGGGCCAGAAAAAAACTCAAGTCTTAACTCATAGTGAAGCTACAGATCAACAGGGAAGAACTCAGTGATTAAACTATGAAGGAAACATGCAAACTCGACTAGCAGGTGAATGTGCAACATCAACAAGACAAGTACAAACTGGACAACAACGATCAAAGTGTACTGGAACTAATCGCACAATATCAACATGGATGCAAAACAAATGCAAGCAGGTCAAGCATATATGGATATGCAGTGACAAAGTGGATCCAAACAAATACAAAATGAGGTAGTGCAATGCAGACACTTCAACCACAGTGCGACAAGTAAGACCTCACAAATTCAAGGCAGAGGTGCAGTCTACAAATATGAGTCAAGCAAATGTATACAGTTCAGACAACAAGCCAGAGGTGGGCAACATGAATTAATGAACTCATAGGGACAGTGCAATCAAAAGCACCTATATGCAGCAGCTACAAACAATATCTCAAGTGTACAGTAATGCAACAGTGACATGCACATCAACCAAACAACCTACAAGGTCAGGGAAGCAATGACCGGACCAAACGAAGACCAGACAGTACAGGCTGAAGCAACATGCTATTGCTACCAAGTGAACCAACTCTGCAAGGTCAAAACTGCATATATATATGAAATGGATACACCATCAGTGCAGACCAGAAGTGAGACCAGACCAACCAATCAACAAACAAGGTACACCAGATCAGACTATGATGATCAAAGTCAAAAGTGTCAATATGATCAAGTGTACCAGTGAACGAATGCAAACAGACCAGATACAACAAAGTGCATCAGAGAAACCAGAAGTGCAGAAACACTTCAAAGAGCATGGGAATGGAATCACATAAACGAGAGGCCGAAGTCACAGACTCTATGAACAACTGACTAGAAACAAAGGGACGAAAATCGATTGTTTCAACGTCAGTAACATCGAAACAATCCAGGGCTGTCACGAAAACAGTTCGAACTATAATGAACAAACCATCATCCAGTCATATGAAATTGGCAAAGTCAGAGAAACCATCACATTTCAACGAAATTAGGAAACACGAAATCGACTGCAAATCAAGTCGTGACAAGCAACAAATTATACAAATCGAAGAAAGCAGAAAGCATTAGAATTGAAATAAATGTGAGTGATAAGAAATCACTCGAGTTCATTCACGAATAACTAGGTTAAATTAGATGTGAGTATAAACACTCACCTTAGCCACGAATGAAAGGCGAAGCCGTAGCGATGAGGAGGAGGAACGAAGTTACGCCGAAGCCCCATCGAGCATGAGCACGTCGAAGCAGCCACGAGCAAGATGAAGGAATCATTGACGTTGGCGCCTTTTTCCCCGAAGCAAAAGGAAGAGCTCGCCTGAGAGGAGCTGCGAAGATCGACACGAAATCAAGAAGCCCTAATTCACGATCGAAGAAGAAGGACGAAAACGAGATGCCGCCATTTTTGTTCGTTTTGATTTAGGGTTCGTGAAAGTGAAAATTGAATGGAGGGAACGGGTTTAATTTTCACACGGGTTTAAAACAAAGGATAGGCTCCATTTTTAAATATCATCAACATTTAACCAACCTTTTATAAAGGAATTTCACAAAAATCTAAAAAGGATTTAAATCGATTCAAATCTGCAATAGCACTAAACAATCGATTTAATCGTCTAGAGACGAAAATTAATTGATACAAAATACCGGGTTGTTACAAAGGTGGCCACTAATCCATCACAAAAGTAAGAGAAATGGTATTGAAGAAGTATGTACGATCGAAGGAGCGACCTCACTTGGCCTTGTTATGGCTCCTCTATTAGTCATTTTAATTATGACCCGAAGGTCAAGGCTATCCATCATCGTTCCCTTACTTTATTCTAGCAGCATTCTCCAATCCATCCTGCCTCATTCTGGATTCTCCACCACGTACACGGTTGTTAAAGTGGTTCCGATATTGACAGAGAGTATGCCAATATTCGGCTCGGTCTCTTCAACAACCAATCGTTATTTTTTTCACACTGTGGTTATTTTATAAAAACTTACTTAAATAATTTAAGTTACATCAAATTCTAAATATTAACTTCAAATATATTTATCATTTGAGATCACTTAGCTTAAACAATTAAATTTATTGATATTAACAAAAATCAAGTTATTAAGTTTTATTTTTCAAATCAATTTATTAAATGACATAATTATATGCTTGAAATTGCATAATAATAAAACTTAATAAAATCTTAAACTTAAACTTATCTTTCTTAGAATATATTTATTAAAGTTATAAAATAAATCTTTATATAATTAAATTTAAATAAAAAAAATTTCTAAATAAATTTTAAAACTTATACCAAAAACTAAATTTTAAAGTTAAATTATTTATTAAATTAAGTATTTAAGTTATATTATATAAAAATATTTTAGAATAAATTTAATTAAAACCAAATTATTTTATTAATAAATTAAATTATATTAAAATTAATTTTTAAAACTAAATAAAATATTTAAGTTAAATTCTTAAAATTTAAATTCAAAAATCCATATTTATATTTAAACTTTAAATACATAATTAAATCTTAAACTTAAATTTTAAAAACTTTTTATTTGAGCAAATTAAACATAAATTAAAACCTAATTCTTTAAAAATCAAATTTTTATTTATCAAAACATTTCATATAGACCAACGGCGTCCGTTTATAGGTTTCTATCCTATGGTCAAGTGATACAAATATATATCATTTCAACCCGCAATAATTTATATTTTCGGGTATATATCATTTCAACCCGCAATCCCAATTAAAATTCAAATTTTTTTATTTCCTAAACCTATACAATCGTTCGGGTATGTAGCATTTCAACTCATTTCTTAATTTATCCGAAATAATTCGATTTTCAGTTTTGTATACTGTAAATAATTTATAGGGTGATAATAGGATATATAAAACAAATGAACATCCATATCATCCAAAATCTCAACCAATAGCATCCATCACAATCAACATTCCTAAAACAATCAATATATCACAACAATTAACCAATTATAAATAATTGGGAATTTAACTATCATTTTAATTCCAGTTTCAATTTAACTGTTAGTTCAAAATTCCTAACATATAAATTTCTATGTCGATTTCCATATCAGTTAAATTTACCAACAACAATCAATAAATTTAAATCACTTCGGGATTTCAATTTAACTAACATAAAAAAAATAATTTAGTCATTTGTGAGCATTTAAAACACCCACCTTCTATTTGAAACTGAAATTTCCTCAGCTTCAAATAAATTTCAAACCAAATCCACAATGTTGCCTTAGTCGATACGATTCCAATGCCACTTGTTTCGCTCGAATTGGACCTCGTACGGAGAAGTTATGCAATTTATTAATATACGGTATAATTTTAAAAACTTTAATTAACAAAATTAAAAATAAAATAATAAAAACGTTACCAATCTTCATTACTAGGCTCGAACCCGTACCCCGCTCGCAAAACCCATCGATCGCGACCAAAACCAAGACGCGCCCATCCACAAGAGACAACCTACCACCGATCCATCCCTACCACTGCGCGCGCTTGCTCGAGAGCCACCACCACCTCAGGAGCGGCTGTGCCCGCCCCCGCCATTTCCTCGAAAAAGGCGAAAATACGCACAACATTCAAAGCCAGATCCTAGCGAATCCGAGACGCTACGCACAAACCCACCGTTGGATGTGTAGAGCTCGTCGAGCTCTACAACTTTGCTTTTGGAAGATTTTGAATTCGATGAACGGATAAAGAGAAATCGAAGGAGGAAGGTGGCGAATTTTCGGCCATTAAATTGATTTTGAAGGCGGTTGAGAAATAGACTAGGGTTTTGAATGAAAGAATGAAATGATACGATCTATTATATAAATATCCAACCCAATACACACCTAAATCTTCCGAACTCCAAACAAAGCATGCCGCCAAGCGATCTAATGTTATACCCCCATTCAGAATGCAATGGAACTAGTCTCGAGGCCTAATTCGATCGTATACAGAAGATAGCTTTTCAAAATCAAATAATTTTAATCGAATTCCTTTAAATTAATTTCTATACATTTCAAGCTCGCACGGCCAAACGACAAGTCCGATCGCTACAAAACTTGAAATTGTAATGACCCGGTATTTCGAACCATTCACATCCGCACATGTCGGACTTGAATTGCTCAAAACAAAAGATTGTAAATTTTATATTTGGCAAAAACTCAGCATATACAGTAAATAAATCAATCACAGAATCACAGACACAAAGTAATATAACGATAAACAGCGGAATAGATAAATAGTAGTTCATGAAGCTACTATATAAACAACAGAGTTTGAAATAAAATACAATAGAATATCTCAAATACTATGTAGTCTCAAATGCAAACAGATGACAAGTCTGAACAAAACAACTAGATAGCTGAAAGCTGAATAGATAGATCTTCAAATGAAGCTCCAAACTCCAATGGTGAGTCTCGAATGTTGTGACACTCAGTCTGACCCGAGCGTAAAGCAAAACACAAAACACTCGAGTCAAGATTAACATTCTTATATTAATAAATTCAACTCAAGTGAAATGTCAACTGAAATACAGGTAACTTAAAGGATGTTTGGAATTTCCATCCTCTAAGGATCCGTGGAACTATCTACTATGTAGTAATATATGCTATTATAATATGTCTATAGTAAAGTAAAAGTATTAAAATAGCGTTAAGGCGTTTCCCATATCCCCCTTAACACATTTTATATATTCCCGTAGTCTATAGAATGTCGTATGCTCCACCAAACCGGTGGTTTACACAAAGGACACCACATAGGTACGGTACAAAAAAAACTCATAGAAGGCACGATAGGGCGTGCGACAAGGCACTCGAGGCAATGCCAGGGTAGATATACCGTTTGCGGATCCGGACTGGTGGTAACGCATAACAGCTACTACCGCCCACCTCGTGACACACTCCCAAGTCAAAGGGTGCAGCCAATCAAATCACAAAAGCAATAGAATGGTATCGAAGAAATGTGCCCGATCAGAGGAATGACCTCACTTGGCACGGCGTGGCTCCTGTTTTAGCCGCATCAAGCTGACTCACGGGAGTCAGGGCTACGTAAATACCATATAGAATCATCACCAAACCATCCTACATCATTCTGGAATCTTCACCACGTACATAGTTGTTAAAGTGGTTTTCGGTATTGGCAGAGAGTATGACAATATCCGATCTCGGTCTCTTTAACAACCAAACACTTATTTCACACCATGGTCATTTCAATTCAAATAGTTCATACTTCATATCAAAATATCATATTCAATTCAAAACCATATAAATTCGATATCATTATTCACTTTAAATAATATTCATTTCCAGAATCGTAACACTTTAAAAATTTTAACACTTTCGAAATCATAACACTTTTGAAATCATAGCACTTTTAAAATCATGACAGTTTTGAAATCATAACACTTTGGAAATCATAACACTTTTGGAAATCATAACACTTTTGAAATCATAACACTTTGGAAATCATAACGCTTTTGGCTTAAACAGTTTAGATATTGAAAATAGTATATGTTAAAATAGTTATAAATTAAAATAGTTTATATATTAAAATAATTTATATATATTAAAATAATTTATATATATTAAAATAATTTATATATATTAAAATAATTTATATATATTAAAATACTTTATATAATAAAATTAGTTTCCTCTAATTTTACAAATCGATTCAAATCATTTTATATTCCAAAAGTCAATTTTAAATCAATTCCAGTTTAACCATTTCCATTTTAAAGTTCAAAGATTTTAGTTTATATATTCAAACATTTACAATATAAATTTCATTTATATTTCAACATTTAACTTTAAATCTATTCAAATTGGAAAGTATTCACTTAATCTTTTCAATAACAATTTATTCAATTCCCAACTTATAAATTTAAACAACTATTAAATATTAAATCTCAATTTTAAAATTGAGAATATTCATTTAATCACTTTTATCAAATCAATTTATATTGCGTCCGCGCACATGTCGCAGTTGGCAAGAGCAACGGCCTCCCTCGTATGAGGTGAGGAGTTCGATTCCTGGCAACTGCTTCAAGTATACCGTAAGGTCTGGTCTAAATGGGGGCACGGCTATGGCGGGCCAGTTGTGTCGCCCCAGGTTTACTGTTCAGGAGTCGCAATGTCGGCGGTGATAGAACAGGTTTCCCTGGTTGCCAAAAAAAAAGTTATAAATCATAATTTCAGGATCTAAGAATCAATAAGTTCAAATAAATTCTTATTTAAATTCAATTATTAACCAATTTAAATTACAAGTCGACATTAATTTATTTTCCCCACCTTTATTATTAAAGTTAAAACTCCATTTTTAAAATATTAATATAAGTTAAAAAATATATTTAAACATATTATATACTAATTAAATTAATTTTTTATTCAATTAAATCTTATACTTAAATGTATATTTGTGTTAAATATATTTTTATATATTTTAAAAACAAAAAAGTTATAAGAAAATCTTAAAAATGATAATTTCAAAATTAACTTATAAATTAAAATTTCGAAAACATATTATTTAAAAATCTAGATTTTTATACATATATAAAAATAGCCTATATATATATTATATTTTAAAAAATCAATATTTATTAAACCATATATTTCCTTTCAAAACTTTGGAAATCATTTTTCAAATTATATACCAACGATGTCCGTATATAAAATTTTCTATCCTATGGTCAAGTGATACAAATATTTATCATTTCAATCCGCAATTTAAATTTCTACGGGTATATATCATTTCAACCTGCAATCCCAAATTCAAAGTCAATGAAAATCGCTTGGGTTTATCATTTCAACCCATAACGATTTTCCCTTATTCTACAAAATCGTTCGGGTATGTATCATTTCAACCCATAGGGAATTCTATACTAACAGGGAACTTGCAGAGTGAGAACATATATGATAATAATATAACATATTAACAACAGACATATATCATTAGTGATAAATAAAATAAAATATAAACAACAGGATATGGTGTCAAATCTCATAGGTGAACAATTTAAGCTAATAGCATATCATATATAACAATTATATAATTAACAGTTCAATCTAGCAGCATATTTCAATTGTCGTTTCAAGTGAAATCAAATTTAATAAATATAAGAATGTTAATCATGAGTGATTGCTCACCTTTCGAGGCTAGAGAAACAAGAAGATGACATGAACACAAATACGCATACTGAACAGCGACAAGCTAGGGATTGCTGCGACAAATTCGATATTGAAAGGGTAAGTCAAGATGGGTAAGATATCGATGAAACAAGATAAAAAAATCAATTTAAAACATACATTAAAAATAAAAATAGATATATTATTTTTGAAAACCAACTCATGCATATATATATATATATATGTTAATATGAACTTACACACACACACACACATATATATATATTCATCTATATATATCACTACTATATATATATATATTTAAAACGATGTATATAAACTAACATATAATATAACTAATATTTTATAAAACTAACACATAATATATATATATATATATATATACTAAAATGAACATAATATATATAACTAATATAAACTTATACTCATCTATGAACAATAGATTTCTGTATATATATACTAGTATATAACTTATGTACATCTTATATAAAAATGACTTTATATATAGGAATAACATCAAAATATCTACATAATATATATATTAAAAACTCTATATATACACCTTTCAAATATCCTTATATGCTAACATACATACATACATACATACATACATACATACATACATATCAAAATCAGAAGATAACAGATTATACAAACCTATAATCTAAACAATATATATATATATATAATATATATATATTATATACTGTAACAATATATATAATACTGCCTTTATATTAAACTGAGAGTTCAACAATAAGTAGTGAATATACAAACTGTATATATAAACTAAACTTATATAAACTTATACACTACAACATTATTTATATAGCAAACAAATTTATATATATACATAATATATATGCGTATATAACTTAATATTTTATTATATACTATATATACATATATACATACAAACTTTATAAACTTAGAAAACTTTCCATATAACAGATCTTATATAAGCTAACCTATATAAAATTTATATAAACCTCATATAACTTTTCATATAACAGATCATATAGTTCATATATTTCATATAATCAAACAAAACCTTCACATAATAAATCGAGATAAACTACATAAGCTCATATATATAATCAATATATAACACAGACTATAACCAAAGTATATGCAATTTTTTTTTAAAAAAAGAAAAAGTATATAAAATCATACTATAAACAACTTATATGCAAAATAGGTTCATAATATATATATATATATATATATATATATATATCAATCAGGCTGCATGCAAAGCATGAAAGGAAGTGGACAAGTGGTTCCAGGCAAAAGGTATACAAACGTTTCGTGTGTATAATTTTTTTCTTCGCAAGAATGGCCATGTGGATGGGCTACGGAAATGAAGGAAGAGGTTGGCCGTGTTCTCAAAGAGGTTGGCGAAGCGGTCGAAGATCGGAGAGTGGAGGGCATATATTTAGTGGCGGCAGTGAACATTCATGGGAGGATGATCGGCAAGGCTCTCTCGGTTGTTTGCTGGGTGAAGGGTAATGGGAGATGGGTTCAGCCAAAGTTTTGAGGGCGATGGAAGGCGGACGGTAGGGGTGGTGAGTTTGTGGAAGAGGAATGAGAGAGAGAGGGAAGAGGGGGAGGATGAGAAAGTGGCGAGGCGGATCAAAGGAAGGAGGAGTGGTAGGGGAAAGAAGAAGACGCGGTTGAGAATTGGAAAGTGGAGGTACGAGCATGCTACAGGGAGAAGATGAACAAGCTTTACACATATTCTTTTATTATATATTTTCTTTCAAATGGAACAGTACAAAACAGTGAAAAGGCTTGTGAATATAAATAAAAGTTAGGGTAATGGCAATGGCCATACGTTATTCAGGCAAAAATAATTAGAGCAATTAATTGTTACTTGGCAGTCATGGTTCAAATTTTGAAAGCAAGGGAAAATCAAAAGGTCACGATTTATGGTACCGATACGGGCACCGTTATATCGTTTCCGTCACGTATCGGACCTCAAAATACAAAAATAAATATACTACAACGATCAGTACGACGAGACGAATAGAACGGTACACAGATATCAGCGATACAATAGAATTATAAAAAATTGAATTTTTACTACTGAAAAATGCTGCAAAATGCAGAAAATAAGATAAACGGAGCTATAGAAGTCCAAATTTTCCAAAATGAATTATAACGTCTCACTCAGAAAATAATTTACATTTTTATTATATAAAAATATTCAGGTTTCGAAAACATTTTATTTTCAACTAATATTAACTGATTTAAATTTAAATTGAAAATTACACAACAGGACTTTCTTACATATTTTCCAACAAAATTTTACCAGTTGCTATGTTAAAAAAGACGTATTCCAAATATCAAATTTTCATTGTCAAATTTGAGTATAAAATTTTCATCAAAATTTCAGTTAATTACGTTATAAAAATCGTTAAAATTTATGGGTCATTACAGAAATCCTATAATAATTCTCTATTACGGATCCGATGAAACTGGTTTCGTCGAAATTCGAGATAGTGGTAGAGATGGCTATTTTTACTCGTTAATTATTATATAAAATTTCCATTCTAATTATTCACTTTTAAATCCAATTTTAAATGTTAACAATCTTGATTCATATTTAAATAAAATTTAAATCGATTTCCGATATCATTTTCATTCACATTAATTCAAGATTCAATTATTTAAATAATACCAGTATTAAATTTTAAATAATTTAATTATCCAATAAATCGCCGTATTTCAAATATAAGCTATTTAACTTGTAACATTTACCTTTGAAACAAATTCTAATAATAAAACAACTATTTCCATTTCATAGTAATTCAACATTATTATTAAATTCAAGCTATTGATTACAACACATTAAATGTATAGAATTTCATTTCAATAAATGTTGTCACCAAAATCTTCAAAACTGGTTATTTAAAAATATTATTAAAGTTCATATTCAATAACTACACTAATAATTCATTAAATTTTTATTTCTAACCATTTTATTCAATAATCATATTAAATTTAAAATTTTAAAAAAGGTTAAAAATACGGGTCGTTACGAAGAAGTTGAAAAGAAGCAAAGTGATAAAGGTGAGAATATGATTTGAATGAAGAAGAAAAACATGATGAAGTAAATAAAGATGTTGAACAAAAAGATACAAGTGAACCAAAAGAAAGATGAAGATAAAAATGTTGCTAAAGATCCAAAACAAATAGATTCTTCAATCGGTAATTTTCCGAATTATTAATACTTTCTGAATAAAAGTGCAAAAATTAGAAATATTTGCCGATATATCTACACTTACTCATAATATTTGAGGAAACAATGAATTTATAAAGAATAAATGCAGATAACCCTGCAATAATTATCAATAAGTGCTGCATAGTCTGTAATTTTTCCTATTATTTGGAGAATAACAGCCAATATTCATTATATTTCAAAAGCACTAAATATTTAAATTTCAAATGTATTTTTCAGTTCAAACCACCGAAGGAAATAAAGATGAGATTGATTCTGCTACTAATAATGCAACTATTGAAGTTGAACGCAATCTTGAGAATGTCGATACAATTCCTCCAGATAAAATGAAATAAATCATTGTTGCAAAAGAATCAACAAAGAAAACCTCAAAAAAAATGGACAAAACTTTTGGAATATAACCCAAACTTTAAAATACTTTCAAGTGAAAGAAACAATGAATTCCAAGATCTTAGACGCAGCCAAGAACTTGATGATATCTTTAAAAAAGCACAAGAAGAGACCGAAAAAACAAAAAAACAATTGATCGAAAGCAAAGATGAGAAAAAAAGATCAAAATCAACTGGAGAAATTGAATTAGAAAATGAAAAGGAATTCAAAAAGGCAAAGAAAGAAAAAGAAATCTAGCCAAAAATGATGGAATAATATAAAACAGAACCAAGATCAAATGAGTTGCCTACAGATGCAAAAGTAAATGTCAAAAATTGTTTGAATGTCCAAAGACTAGGCAAAGAGAAAACCAAACTGCTTGAAGAATTCTTCAAAAACAATGGCCTTAGGTAAAAATAATTATAGACATATCAACAAAATACAAAATTTAAATAGTTGTTTTTAAATTGCTGTGTTGTCTGAAAAATAACCCCAATAATTGCTCTGTTATCTGAAATTATATCCAAAAATTGCAGACATATCAGCAAATATTGGAAATGTTTGTTGTGTTGTGAAAATTTCCCCAATAATGGCAGACATATCAGAAAATATTGGGAATAATTGCTTTATTATCTGAAAATATGCCTAATAATTGCTTTATTGTCTAAAAATATACCTAATAATTGCAAACATATCAGCAAATATTGATAATAATTGTTTTATTGTTTGAATATTGATAATAATACAAATATTCTTCAATAATTTGATAGCAAAAGTGCGTATTTCAATGTAGACAAAGATATTATAATATCTGGAACTGCCCTTGGTGAGTTAATTCTTGGAAGATTCTTCGACGGCCAGGTACGAAAGCTAGAAAATAATTTCATTATAATGTACACACAGGAATCTATAATTGTTCATAGTAATTGCTGTTTCTACTAAAATAATTCCAGACAAATCTACAATTATTCATATTATTTACCGACATATCATTATTTATTCATAATATTTGTAGGTTATTCTTCATAAATTCCCAAAAATTTATAAATATATTATTATTTAATGAAATAACTATTCTTGTAGATCATTAACTGGTACACACTTGAGTTGGGGAAAACTCATTCACAAATTATGTTCTTCAAAGTCTACGCTTCTTTAAGTTTTATAAACTTTTAATGAAATTATTTGTTTAAAAGTTTATAAATTAAATTTGCTATTTTTACATTCTTTCCTACTCAATAATTCGAAAAAGGTCACACAAGTTCTAATTGATGATGTGATCAAAAATAGTTTTACAAACTATAATGAAATGTTTTTCCCAATTCATCTAAAAGCACATTTCACTCTTCTAGAATTCATAAAAGAAGATAGACAATGGATTCATTATGGTTCGATAAAGCCAAGAAATGAAGGTCCACATGTCAAAGCTGCAAGAAAAGTGGTACGTAAATTAAAAAAAAAGAATATATTAATTAAACTAAAAATAATTTGTCTAATAAAATCTTTTATTTTATTTAGAGAGTTTATGTAATAAGTTTGTTAAAGAAATTGGAAAAGAAAGATCACAAACCTTTAAATTTAATTACATTGGCAGGCAGCCCATAATAACGTGGTGATTCGTAAGTACATCACAAAAAATAAACTTAAAACATTTACATATCATGCTGCAAATATTCTGAGCAATTTGAAAAGAATTTGCAATTATTGTAGGGTTGATCGTGGAATGTTTGTAATGAATATCATGAAAGCAAGAAGCGAAAACAAGATTATAAACAAGGAGGATATTCAATATGGATATGATGCTATTGAATTACAAAGAGCCGAATTAGCATGTCAAGTTCTCTCATGTAAACCATATAAATGGAGCATTGAAGAAAGTCTAACATGGCAATTTTTATTACCAGAAGCTAACCAAAAGAATTTGCAATAATTGCTGTTTAATCTAGAACTTATGAAATGTATTTTTTTTGTGCAAACTTATATGTTTGGAAGACAAAATTAAAAGTTTAATATGATAATTAGAATTTTGTTATCAAAATTGTTATATAAGCAATTTGTGGGATTGAATAGAGTTATCAGTATTGTTGAAGGAAAGTAAGAAAATATATTGAACAATTGTAGACATTTATACAATATTCAGAATACTTGCAGATATGTCTGCCTTTATTCTGAATAATTGCAAACATTTACGCGATTATTTTGAATACTTGCAGATATGTCTGCAATTGTTCTGAATAATTGCTGAGAAATATGGATATGAACTTCATAATTGAATTAGAATGATATTATTAAATTGAAAATAATTATATAACCAACTTCTAGAATTGAAGTGAATTATTAGAATGGTTGCAAAAAAGTAAGCAACAATATTAAAAAAGTGCAGAAATATACACAATTATTCAGAAAAATTGCAGATATGATAGCAATATTGCTCAACAATTGCAGAACATGGTGAAATTATTCTTTTCATTCATTGAAAAATAGTAAATATCCAATATAATTGCAGCAGAAGTACAAACAAATGGAATAAATAAAACATGATGTTTTATTAGTACATTAAAACTTTTCCAAAGGAAAAAACAATAATAATACATATATTTCAAAGGACAAGTCCTTTTATAGTGATCCAAATTCTTGCATAAACTGCATCTAATAGTCTTTGTAATTTTACTAGCAGATTTAATTCTCTTAGAAGCTTATGGATGACCAGACATTCTTCTACCTTTAGGAGGTGCTATATCAACATCTTCAGGCAAGGCATCTTCTTTTGTGAAGTTTATAACTAGATTGATTCGATGAGAATAAGCTGATCGAAAATACATAACTTTGAAATAATATTCATGTAATCATACACATTCAACTTTTCACAATTCAAATTATGAGCACACAACAAGATAGATTGAAGATCAGAATTAGTTTCAATATTCCTTTTCACACCATCTCTAGCATAATATAAATCAAATGACAGTGGACTTAAATCAGACCATTTACCACAAATAACATTTCTCAACATAACAACTGAATTATCAAAATGAACACGTAAAGGAAGGCTATTATGTCCAAACTTCAATAGCACTAGAACACCAATATTGCCAAGAACACTGTAAATTAAAATAAGAAAACATCATTACAAGTACAAAATAATAAACGATAAAAAAACTAAAAAAGAATGCATATCATTACAAGTACAAAACATATTATTTGATTTTATATGCAATTATTATAAAGAATTGACAAATCTGCAAATAATATGAGAATTTGCATTTAAAAATAGTATTATTACTGGGATTAATCTTTCACCTATAAACAATCATAAAAATCATAAAACAACCATACAACTGTTTACAATAATAGCATACATGTTTGTGTTTATTTACAATAATTGCAAACAAGTTTGCCTATGAACACTCATTAAATTCTGCAACTATATACAATAATTGCTGAGAAATCCACATTTATTTAGATTATTAGATGTTTTTGTGCAAACAACATCATATTTGCATAAATTTCTGACAAATATAACATGTAACATATTTCTAATTTTGATTGTAAAAAAACAAAACAAATTAAATAAACTTAGTAAATTATGAAACAATGTCGATTAAAAAGAAACAGTGTCGATTAAAAAATAGACCGAACATTTACCTAGAAGATGATGAAGCCATAACGAATTCGAAATCTGATTTCCAAAAATAGATCGAACTAAATCTGATTTGGAAACGTAGATTTCAAATGTTGACCGCCACTAAAATCACTACGAGAAATAAGCGAGGATGTTTATGGAAAGAATTTACGCTGAAACAAAAAATACTAACCCGGTTTACAAGTTTTGAAATGGAGGGAGTTTTGCAGATTAAGTTTGGTTTTAGCGATGTCGGCCTAATATTCACATTATAAAATTACTTTAAATATTTACTATGCTTTTCTCTTAAAAATTTTCTCCATAAAATACTTTTATTTACCTAGGTAATTCTCAAAACAATCAATCCTTTTCTCGAGTTCTAAAATATCATATTAGTTTCAAAAATTATTTTAAGTTGAAAACTTATACATATAAACTTCTTATATTACTTTGCATTATATCACAAACATATCGTAACATTCGTCCCAGCCGTACCCAATCATACAACATGTGATGCATACAATCTACAACATCACATACCGTACATTCTCAAATTCATAATTATTTATAAGTTTAATGACGTTGTCTTGCCATGAAATTTTAGTGACTCACTTTGCCGATTAGCTGTATTGCTGATTGTGCGACCAATATTGCCTCGCCATCGATCTCAACTATCCGCTAATGTTCGATAGCTGCAGCCATCATTTAAAATATCCAACTTAAGAATATATTATATCATTTTCCATCTAAATCTTTTCTTCACCAAATAACATATTCTTACATACCAAAATATTTTACAAATTTCTCAATCTCCTTCCAAAATGCAGTTTATACTATTTCTCAAAATATTGTTTTCTTCAAAACATTATTTAACATATCTCAAAACATTATTTTCTTCCTATAATACTATTTATAACACTTTCCAAAATAGTAATTCTACATTTTCCAATTTTTTTATTCATTTCAAAGTATTTCTCAAAACATTACCTTGTTCAAAATATTATATATATATATATATATATATTGGAAAAGATTAACCGCCTCGTTAAAAACCTGAACCTATAACTAGCGTGGATATAGGACATGGAAAAAGAGTGCGGCGCTTTATTAACAACTCATTAACAAAGCATATGGTACAATGTTCAACAAAATAGACACAAAGACCATAAAGCAGCCAACAACATTTGGTACTAGACCATACCCACATATAGGCTAAAAAAACATAAGACGCGTACATTCCAAGCCAGACCAAAATAATTTAAAAAAAAACACTATCTTCCCTCAAAATGACAGAAGCAGATGAAGAGCTAACTTTACCAAAATTAGCCTAAATCCAACAAATCAATTCCCCAACGTTCTAAGATCCGCTTACTTCTATTGGAAATCACCCTCTTCTTCTTCACTTTGTTCCCCAACAGCTTCAAATCCATTTCAATAAGCTTCCATCGATCCAAATTAGAGAAATTCCGACCATCGTGAAGCCTTCCATTACGTTCCTGCCAAATGTGGTAAACTATAGTTGAAAAGCTAGCAAAGGCCAACCCAGTAGCCTGGTCCGCTGCAGAGTAGTTTGCAAGTAAGAGCTGAACTCCCTCTTCCATTGTCAGTGTACTCGGCTGAGGTAAATCCATTTTTAAACAGCATGTGGTCCATAAGTAGGCAGAGTATGAGCAAGCAAAAAATAAGTGGGTATGATTTTCAGGGAATTGGTTATAGAGGAGACAGTTAATATCAGAATTATATCCCCATTCAGTTAATTTATCTCTAGTAGGCAAGCGATTATAAATTGCTTTATATGCAGTTAAGGACATCCTAGGATTATTGCATTTGGTCCAAATAATCTTGCCCCACTCAACAGTAGGATTTTGAGATCTAGCAGCATTCCATGCAGATCTCAAACTAAAGCCTTTTATATCCCTAGTCCATTTCCAGTAATCCGAGCTAGCCGAAGTATCTATTTGGATATTAGAGATCTGATTGTAGAGTTGTCTAGTGAAAGGAACTAAATCCAAATTAAAAACCCCATCTCGCATGATTGAAGAAACTTTATCATTAATGTGGCCATATAGATGTAAGCTATCCCAACCAAGAACAGAATCCATACATTCACTATTAATCCAAGGATCATGCCATAAAAGAGTATTTCTCCCATTAACAATGACTTTAGAAATATTATTACGAGCAATCTGTCTGTGTTTGAGAATAGATTTCCAAGTACAAGTGGAGTTATTTTCAATCTCCATAGTCCAAAACTGCTTATTATCGCAATACCTTTTGCTCATCCAGCGAGACCAAATATTTTTTGAATTAATAAAATGCCAAAGAAGTTTTAGACTAGATGCTTTCTTGATATCTGCAAAATTCCTCAAGCCAATTCCTTCTTCTAGCTTAGGATGACAGAGAGTATTCCAAGCGATTTTGTGCACTTTACCATTCCAAAAAAAATTAGCACATATTTTATTTAATTTGTCAATAGTAGCCATAGGGAGTTGGTATACCATCATCCAGTACAAAACCATATGAGTAATTACTAAATGAATTAATTCGATTCTCCCAGCCATGGATAAAAGCTTGCAATCCCAACCATTTAATCTATTGTTAATATTATAAAAAAGAGCCCCACAATCAGAGAAATGCAGATAGTTATGAGATAGAGGCACACCTAAATATTTGACAGGAAGCTTACTTTCTTGCATGTTAAGAATAGTCATAATATTTTGCTTGTCTGTTGTGCCTTTACTAAAATACAACTTAGATTTACTATTGTTAACATTTAATCCCACATAGGTCTTGAGCTTCTCCAAACATTTACTAATCACCTTAGCACCTTTAGTGGAAGCCCGAGCAAAAATCATCAAATCATCAGCATAGAGAAGGTGAGTAATTGCCGGTTCAAAATTAAAAGGAGGAATAATTTCCTTAGTTTTGTGAGCCTTCAACATCAAAATAGAAAAATACTCCATAGCCACACAAAACAAATACGGGGAGAGGGGATCACCTTGTCTAATACCTCTATTGCTAGAGATAAAACCTTTAGGATATCCATTAATCATTATAGAGAAAGTAGGAGTAGATATGCATTTGTAGATTAACTTCACCAGTTTATCAGGAAAACCCATCTTTTTAAGCATATGAGAAATAAATTCTCTATTGACCATGTCATAGGATTTATGTAAATCTATCTTCAAGCAAAACTTACCAGCACCTTTGCGATTAAAAAATCTTACTTGCTCATGAGCAAGTAAAATATTTTCAGAAATAACTCTTCCATGAATAAAAGCAGATTGAGCTTCAGAAATTAGAAGACTAAGAAAAGGCTTAATTTTGTTGCAAATAACTTTGGAAATTATTTTTTATATAACATTGCAACACGATATAGGCCTATAATCAGCAAGAGAAGTGGGATTATTAATTTTAGGCACAAGAGTTATAAAAGTATGATTCACACCTTTGTCTAATTTGCCAGTAGAGAAGACCTGATTTAACATACGCGTCAAACTTCTATCTAACTCATTCCAGTGGACTTTGAAATTTTTTGAAGAGAAGCCATCCGGACCCGGACTACTATTATCAGACATGGAAAAAATGGCATTATAAACTTCATCAGAACTAACACTGCAAGACAGGTACTCTCTCCCTCCATCATTAATTCGACAAGTGCAAATAACATTAGGTAAATTTGTGTTAATGTCATCTCGATTAAATATCTAAGTAAAATATAAAATGGCTTCATTTTCAATAGTAATGGGATCATGCACTAGTTTACCTTCAATATTGATAATGGAATTTAGATTAGATCTGTGTCTCCTCATAGACATTTTAGAATGAAAAAATCTTGTACACGCATCTCCTTAAGTTAGCCAGTCCACTTTATCTTTTTGTTTAGCATTGAGAAATTCAATATTATTTTGCTCCTTCCATTTTTTACAAGTTTCCATTAAATTATCAAAAGCTGTCGAGTTATCTGGGTTGTTGTCAACGCAATTGAGAGCTGATGCATACTCCTGCTCCAACTCCTTCATAAATTTACCGTCTAAACATCTGCTAGAACTCCAGGCCTTGAGGTAGAATTTACAAGCTTTCAGCTGTTGTCTAATAGTATGTAGATGAGAGCCCTCAAAAATTAAATTAAAAGCATTAGAAAAATATTCCCCATAACCATCTAATAAATTCCAAGTGTTCACATATCTGAATGGTTTTCCTACGGTAGAGATATGAGGATCCAATAATTTAAGACAAATAGGGATATGATCACTAATGGGATTAGAAGCTCCAAAACAAGCTAGATTAGGAAATTTGTTCATTAAAAGATCATTACATAAAGCTTTATCGATTTTAGTGGCCACTCCCTTTTTCCTCCATGTAAAATTGAATCCCAGAATAGGCAATTCAACCAGACCTGAATTGATAATGCAGTTTTTAAAACCTTCCATTTGGCTGAAAGGAACAAAATTACCCCCTTTTTATCTGTAGTAGAAAGAATATTGTTGAAATCGCCAATCAGGCACCAAGGCATATCAATATAGATAGATTCCTTAGACATAGCTGCCCATAAAAGTTCTCTGTCCTTTAGAAAATTACTAGCATATACAAAAGAAATTTTCATTTTGAGACCCCCAGAATTCACCACATTCAAAGAAATATGCTGAGAAGGCATATGAGTAGGCTCAACCTGCCAAGTTGAATTATTCCAAATAACAAGAATTCTTCCTTTACATGAACAAATATTATTATCCAAAGAAGACCAGCTATTATTCATCTTAGCCATTAGATTATGTATAGCATCATTACTAAGTTTGTTCTCTAGCAAACCAACCATGGATGGTTTATGAGTTGTTAGAAATTTAAAAACCGCCAATTGTTTTTCAGCAGCATTTAAACCTCCAACATTCCAAGCAATTATGGTCATTTAACTTTCGAATGGCTCCTTGTTTACCTTTTAGGAGGAGCAATGTTTATAGAATTAGCATTAGTATTCTTCTTTTTATTACTTATCTCACCAATTTCATCATCAATTTCCTTGTTTACCTCAACAAAATGTTCAACATTCATAACAGGTACCTGCTTTGAAATGGGGATATCATCCACAACAATATGGTTAATTAACTCCTCGTCTGAGTCAGATAAATCTTCGATAAGGCCTTCACCAGAACCTAGTGAAGAATCAGGTACTTCCTCTTGTTCCTGAACCTGTTGAGTATCATTTAAACTATTTAAAGAATTATACAATATCTTATCTTCTGTTGTAAGCTTAGGGTTTATATCTTTAACTGGGCATCCAACCAATTTTGGACTTTTACTTCGTGTCAAACTGATTTCAGTTCCTGGGGCAGAGGCATTACCAACTCCTATGTCTTGAAATTCTTGAATTGTCGAGAGACCAGCACCTATATCAGAAGTCTGATCTTCAGCAGCAGATTTGTCCGTTCTAGAATTTAGCGCGGTTTCCTCTACTTGGAGATAAGAAGAATGAGAATCAGGATCCATAGCCAACGGGTTGAAACGATTATCAGAAGCCTTGATGCCAGGATGTTGAATATTAATATTATCTTGCGCTTGTATATTGTTATTTCCATCTTGTTGTAATAAAGTATTATCAACATCCCTGCTACTAACATTGTTAAGCTATGATGTATCAGTTTCATTATCCCTGCTAACAGTAAGACTTTCATTTACAATATTAATTGGCGCAATATTACTATTAATATCATCTTCCCTTACAGTATGCAGAGATTCATTACAGGTTGAATTAGTTTTAGGAATCCATTTACTAGTAGGTTTGATTTTACAGAGTTCAGTGGAGTGTCCAAAATTTTTACATTCCTTACAAAATATAGGTTTATAATCGTACATAACTGAAACTTGAAGTTCTTCTCCATTATGCATTAACACATCAACATAGTTAGGAAACCCATCTTCAGCAGACATTTCAATTAACACCTTAGCATATGCAATCCTGGATTCATCCACCATGATTTTCTCCATCTTCATTGGTTTACCCAGAACACTACCTATAGCACTGATCGCTTCCTTATCCCGTAAGTCCAGTTCAAGGTTATGCAGCTTCACCCAAATCGACATTGTAGAGAGCAAGTCTCTACTAAACCTCATTCCTGCCTGCCACTTCTTGAGAATTATAATTCGATTATCAAACAGATACGGACCTCCCTTCAACACATTCTCACAATCCGATGCATCTAGGAATCTGATAATAAAAAATCCATTATCCCGAGCCAGTAAATTAAACCGTTTTTTCGGTTTCCAGATACGTTCAATATACGCTTTCAAATGAATATGATATGGTCTAGAACCATAAACATAAAAAATAATCGAATTATTCCACTTATCAGCAGCCCTCTTGTTCATTTCAGTATCAATTAAAGCCTTTTTTCTGATTATCAATTAACGGTTGTTTGTATGTTAGATCTACTAGCTCTTCTGACCCTCCAATTCCACCACCTGCAGAATTCCTCCATTCTTTATTTTGCCCTTCAGCTAAACTAGTCTTGATCCTATTCCAGTCAATAGTACGCTCAACGAAAGGTTTTCGATAATATTTAGAATTTGTATTTCCACTACCTCCTGGTTTACCAGTTGTGTCCTTAGTATTACGCACCCCTACTTGATCTGGAATATTAAGATTCCTCTGAATTCCATCTCTGCCTTTGGCATGAAAATTTCGATCTCTAGGCCAATTAGTCTGCGCCTGTTTGTTAACTACAGGATTATTCGAATTTCCAGATCCACCATTATCCCACCGATTGTTATTACCATATCTCTCCGAATTATCAGATCCATAATTTAGACCATGATTGCCAGCTACAAGAATCCCAGATCTCTCCGAGGTTTCTACTCGACTAGGATTCGTAACAGGAACCCCAGATCCGCCATTATTTAGATGGTTATTAGATCTAGAATTAGATCCATTATTCGGACCAGAATATTTATCAAAATCAGGACGATAAGGAAATATACTCGTTACAGGAACCCTAGCCTCATTCTTTAGAAACAGAAGGTGGCACGGAAACATTGTCTGCGTTGAATTCCTTATCCGGAGGACGAGATAGAGAATTGAAGCCGCCTTGAGAATTGTCACCACCAGAAGCCGCCATTTTTACCTGATAAATTAGATAATAATTATATGAAATTCATACTAGGTGTATTGTCTATATATATATATAACATTCATCAAAATATTATTTTCAAAGTATTGTCTTTAATATTACTCAAAATAATTTACTCCTTTTAAAACATTGCATTACTCTTCAAAACATTATGCCTAAATGTTTCATCCTAGTGTTTGGGAATCCTTATCGACAACGTTGATCGGATACATCGACTAGAATTCTTAAAGCACTCAACAGACAAATTAACTCAAAATTTTCTCTAAAAATTTCTTTAAATATTTACTTATGTATCTCTACTTTAATAAACTTGCTTTATAGAAATAATTTCTCTTGTTATATTAAAACATTATCTAATACCATACATATGCACTTTAACTAAAGGGATTTTAACTAAAATATATGCTTGCTTGTATTATAACATTTACTGGTGCTCTTTATAAATACATTAAAGCAATAAATCACTTCCAACAAATCTAATATCACTCATCAACCATCCATGCAGACAAACAAAGAAGATTCCATTTTAAGTTCATCTTAATCACATTTTAATTTTATATTTAATTTTAATTTTACATGAAAAGAAGTTCCCATTATTCCTTGCGATAACTTCACTATCGAAGACACTACAAGGTTCTTATATCCAAACTTGAGGTTGTTTCTAACTTTCAAGTGATGAATACTACTTAAAACTAATCCCAAACAATTCTTTCCGATAAATCATCAATTAATCATAGTAATCGCATAAAGATCCAAACATCAAGAAATTAATCAAAACAACCAAATGACCAAGACGCTTAGTAAAAATCAATCCTTCTGCTTCTGTTGTGCACTTTAATCACTACAAGACTAGGTTACTCCATTCAAAGCCGCACCGATGTCTAATATTCATCAATTAGGCCCAACACTACTAGTCATATGATCACTTCTATCTTCACTACCCTCATTAGCTACTTTGCATCTCATAAAGAGTCTAACACTAAGAAGATAGAAGAGATAAATACTATGTAGTAAGAAAACATAATATATCCCTTGATAATTACCAAAGTAATCATCGTATGCTCTACTACCAAACACACCCAAGGGAACGTGAACTCTAAGGCCAAGACCCATGTTTTTTATATGATGTATTGTCATGAACCTACTCTGATACAAACTGTAACTTCCCATCTCTATGACCATACTACCAAAGAGTATTACTAGGTAATACTGTATGATAATACAAAGAATGAGGTGATATTGGGCTACATTACATGAATATTCCGTTGGGCTAACACCAGTAAGAATTTCAAAATCATATACTACTCACATACATATACTCAGTATCGGCATAAAGCAATAAACATATGCATTTCCAGGATAGAATAATACACAATATAAAATAGATAACACAAAGTCAACAACACAGCAATAATATACAAAGGTTAAATATATAAGTTTATATGGATCTTCATAAGAGTTAAATGCTCACTATGATTCAATATACAAACTATGTCCAATGCATACATCCCATCAAGATAAATACATAAGAGGCTACATCAAGGTAATGGAACACCAGCGTACACCTATACTAGCCTCCAACTATGACCAACAACCACAAGTTGGTCACATCGTCCCTAAACCTGAAATGTCTCGGACTGACCCCGTTATTATATAAATAACGGGTCAGACTATGTCTAGAATATGGATGTTAATATATCATAATAACTGGCATGGTATAATAATATTTATCATAAGTGTCATATAAACATCTCAAAGGTATCAGCCTATACCATACACTCACATATATCATCAGCCAAATAAATAAATAGATCTATCATCTCATCACAAAGCTCATACTCAAAATGGGTGATACAACTATAGATCCATCATAGCAACATACATCATCATTCCAACATATAAATATCATCAAGTACCTCATGGCCTGCACTTAGTAATGCCAAGATTATCTCTTAGATATTAAATAGACACACCCGAGAGTACTCAACACATATGAAAACACAGGTAAACATCTAAACCATCCATACATATAAAAAAACATGGCATACACTTGGCACCCAAGGTTATCTATCAAATAACCATATAAAAGATAAGTATGTGGTATAACTCCTTGCTCTTAGCATCTATAACTATCCTCAATGGTTGTATAATAAATGTGCACAGGTTTACACTATTTCATGGTCATCGTCCTATGAATAATCCAAATAATCCATAATCACATAACTAATCATCGAGACTATCGGCCTCATAGTTAATTGGCTTGGCTCTAAGTCTCGTGAATATTCATATAGGCACTCTGCTTCTTAATAGTCAACAAACCCTCAGTTTCATATATATTCCTCTAGACTCTCACTCCTATAAGTAATAGTGTTATCTCCTAGCCTTGTAATAACTATTTTAACATCAGTCATACTCGATTATCAAGTCGGATCTCAGCGGCATACTTAATGATCTCATAAAGGTGAATAAGTATGTGTTTATAACATCTTATCAATAATCAGACAGAAGGCTGTCAGCTCTCAGCTTGCTCCAAGAGCCTTCTTCACACGCTCTCAGCACTACTACAATAGTCTTTAGTTACCTCAATGGTCATTGTGAGCCAATATCTATCAGATGCAAGTCTATACTATGCAATGATTGACACTACAAGTGCTCTAGATGGTAACAGAATGCTGGCCTATGTGACATGCCAGCCTGTGCTCTCATCCATACACATCAAAAGGTATACCACAGATTCGGGGCATGACCCTACAATCATGCCACTATGATGGATAGTAGCCTAATATGGTTTACTCCTCAACAAAATAATAGGAGTACACACTAAATAAGTAGACACACTTATGGCTCTCAGCCTTCTCACTCTTAGCTCACAACACCATACATATAAATACCCCATATAACTTAACCCTTTAAGGGTTATATCTACTTACAAAAAGTAAACGAACCAATATCAGCTTAGGCGTCCTATGCCACCTTGTGTTACTCGCTCATTTACTTAATGCTCATAAATTACACTTTCCCTACATGATAATATTCTATATAACGAATCCAAAGAATAACTGGAGAAATATTACTGAAAGTCCCATACCAGATGGTATTATAACCCCGTTTATTCGATATTCTTAACACGTAGAAAATAACTTAAACAAAGCATACATTTCATTTATAATGGTCATTTTATTTATAGAAAAACATATTAAAAGTTCTAAAATGCCTTTATATTATTTAAAAGTGAATAAAATATACTTTCTCCCATCTATTTGAACCCGAAATAAGGGTTTAAACCTTATAAACTATTTGTAATGTTCTTCTCTATCTTATTAGAATCATAGAAATCTCTTTAAATATCAAATATTAGTTATAAAAATCATCCTATTATTCCTATAATTAAATACAATTTTTAAATGAATTTATAAAACCCTAAATAAATTTTCATCTACTTCAATGTATAGAGTACACTTTAAAATCTCTTTCATATATTGAAAAATCATAGAAAACCCTTTTAAAGTCAAATAATCTTAATTAAAATTCATCCCATTATTTTTAATAATTAACTAGGATTTTAAATGAATATTTTGAGCCAAAAACAATTTCTAGCTATTTTTAAAACTCAACTAATTAAATAATTAATAATTAATCAAAATAAAAAACTTCACAAAAATAATTTCATATTCGGAATGGTCAAATTTTTACTTCAAAATATCAAATTTCATTGAAATTGGAGAAAATATTTTTTAAAAATAATAAGGGTTCACTGACTTGGAGCATCACTACGGTAGGCCAATTAGAGGTCGATCGCTCCCCAAGGGGAGGTCCATAGCTGATGACAGCCTAGAGCAGTGTAGCACCAGGCCATGAGCCATTTCTCCCCCTTGGACCCTCGTTTGATCGCAATGCATTTCTAGCTTCGAATACTACATTCCAACCTATTTTAACACCATAAATATACACAAACATCAACATCAAGAATCATATGTCGTAGAAATGATGTAGTGTTTGTAGTAGTTCATCCACATAGGGAATCATAAACATAATTCAAACCAAGCAACAACTAATATAATCAATATTTAGACATAGAATTTGCATGTGAAGAACACTCAACTTTGCTTTAGTAACACAAATATATCATTTGCACTTCATGATTCCTTCAAAAGCGTACTTTTCCACTCACTTTAAATTGCAACTTGACTCTATACTAGATCATTATCAACATTGATTGCTTCTGGAAGTGTAGATCCTTGTTGAGAAGCTTATATTTGAATGTCATAATTTATGGAATTTTATTTTATTTATTGAGAATATATTGAAAGAAGAGGGTAGGGAAAAGTTTTGATTCAGGAAAACGAAAATAAGATACAAGACAATAAAAATGAGATACGGGTAATTTTGATGCAAGGGATGGAAAACTTTAGGATGCCCAAGAGTAGTGGAGAAAGGAAACATAGTTTTGGACTTCTTAGGCTTCAAAAGAAATTATTTTCCATTTTATTTACACCATCCTCTTCTACAAAGCAATTACTTTATCGAATCAAAATAACTCCAACTTTCATTAAAAAAAATCTTATTTACTCAATAATAGTATTCTTAACATTGTATATTTTATAACAAATATTTTGCACAATTTTCCTTGATTTAAAATTAATTATCCCCAAATTATAATATTAGGCCCATTTAATAAAATCGTTCATTACTCTATATAATTAAATACAAATTCATTCTTTACTATTATAAATACCTAAACTCTTTTATTTATAGTTTAACTTTTAAAAAATATTAGATCATTTTAATCTATTTTGAAAAATCATATAGAGCTTAAAGTATTAACATTACTTCAATATACTCAATATCTCCATTATTAAAATTTATCGCTTCAAAATTATTTGATTACAAAATAATTCATATGGTTATCATTTTAACAGATAATTTCCTCCACTATAAACAAATATCTCCAGTTAAATCATCTTTCCCTCAAATCTCAATTATTAAGAAAATTCTCAAGTTCACAAAGTACTTCTTCATTTAAATCCAAAATAAATTTCTATATCTCCAATTTATCTCAAATTATAAAAATTTATATAGTTCCAATTCACTTTTTATAATTTAAATCTCATTTAATTATTTAAATCACTATCTTTATATTTAATTAATTGCTTCTCAACATGTGTTATTATAGAAATATTCCACCATGGCATGGAATTGTATTTTCTAAAAAGGGATTTACTATTTGTGGATGAGAAAAGGTAGTGTATGAGTTGGATTCCTTGTGCTTCGGCAATAGGATCGATCAAGTCGTGCTATGTACAAGGTTGGAATCACTTTTGGACTAGCAGCAGTAAGTCGATATCAAATAAATCTTGGATAAAATCATTGGACGATGGTTATGGTCATCCTTAAGTATTTTAAAAAATACCAAGGAACATTTTTTCGATATATGGAAACAACGAACTCCTTATGAAGGGTATTCGGACTCAAGTTTTAAACCAATATCAACGATACTAAGTTAGTTTCAATTTTTGTATTTACCCTCAATAGAGGGCATGTTAGTAGAAAAAGCTCCAAACAAGAAGTTATGGCTGGTTCTATCATGGAGGTTGAGTACATCGACTTAAACGATGCCACAAAAGAAGCAGTGTGGATGCAGAAATTCATTAAGGAACTAGAAGTGATCCCAAGCATTGAATGTCTAATGCTTTTGTATTATGACAATAATATGGAAATGTAGGTTTACAAGGGTCCGAAAGCTCATATGAAGTCATGACAGATCTTCCATAAGTAGCACTTGATAAGGCAATTTATCAATGATTGAGAGATCATGATCATGAGAGTTGATATAAAAGATAACATGAAAATTCTATTTATAAAGGCTCCATAATTGGACCTAAGACCAAGTTGGCATAAGGATGAGGCTCCATAATTGGACCTAAGACCAAGTTGGAGATTAATAGATTTAAGGATGCGTCCAAGAGAAATTATGTACTATGATATAAACTTAACAACATAAATAATATTATTCATAATAATGTATGGTTTTGGTTTTATTCCCTATAATATGTATTGCTGTATAGTGGTATAAAATAATAAATTAATTAAATTAAACATATATAAGTAGAAAATCCTTAGAAGGGTGATTTATTGGTTACAGTTACGAATGTTTTTGTAACCATGAGTATTGAATTAATATATACATAATACTAACCCCTTAAATGTTCCTAGTCAAGATATACTAAGAAAATAATATTGATACACCCTTGGGACTAGTGTACGTAATGCTCCCTATATGATGGACAATGATTTACTCATGACCGTTGGGGGGCATAAAGGGGTTATGTACTTGTGGTTATTTGGAACAACCATAGAGCGACTCAACAAGAATCTTCTTTAGTTAAGTCAAAATAGGAAATCTCATGGTAATGACGTACAATAGTCTGTTGACCTGAAGGTGCTGTCGATCTTAAGTAGCTAGGATATATTTAAATTATGGTTAAATACATGGCATGCCGACATTGTTACAACCATAGTTTGGTATATGTTGACTACTTGAAGTGAGACACTGTCCAAAAAAGGATTTGTTTCCTCGGTTGTAGAAGGTTAGTATCAACATAATTGGCATTCGACTTAAAAGTCAAGATTTCTGGCCAGAGTAAATCAATAATCAATAAATGTTGTTGGATTGAACCAAAATCTTTAAATTCATCGATGCAATTAAATGCGAATCTTAATGAAGTTTTTTACCTTGGACCAAACTCAAAAAATCTAAGTGATACAATGATGACTAAAATAATACATCTACAAAATTTCACTACCGGTTGATCTTGTTATAGATTGGAAGTTAGATTTCAACTAAATGAAATGTAAGTATTGATCTTATGCATGATACTATACTTTAGCAAAATCCGTTTAGGCTTCGTTATTTAAATTATTAAATATTTATTGAGCATTGAATTTACACTAGAGAGTATTTTCAAGTTCGGGCGATGTCAAAATTATTTTATAAATGTTTAAAATGAATACAAAGATTGTATTAATTAATAAGGCATTTCTAATTATTTATTTAAAGCTTAAAATCAATCAGAATGATGTATAAAAGTTGTACATTGGTTCGATTGAAGAGGAGCATGAATTAAATAATTAAAACATTGATTCAAATTAGAGGAAAAGGAATTTTAACCATTCTTGGTCAACGATAAAGGCTAGCCGTGTTATGAGAGCGGCTTGGGATATCTAGTCATTTAGGGTTAAAGAGAATAGTGTAGATATTTTAATATTTGGAGGTGTAAAAATAAATAGCCTCCATTCACTCTCTAGACAATTACTCAATAGATCCCTAACCACCATTGTTCATTTGCACCAAGGTGTAGACTTTGCAAACTGAAGTCATGGAGGAGAACGTAATTTCGATGAGGAAACAATGAATAAATAATATGTTTGACTATCGGCTTGATTACAATGGTAAAGGCATTAATTTTTAAATCCACATTTAAATTACATATTTGTATGTATTCTTGTTAAATCACTTAGGGCTGTTATGGTAATGGTTACCATTACCATTTTGTAAATACCGTTACCATACCGTTTTTACTGGTAACCTAAAATTGTTTACTGTTACCGTTACCGATTGACTGGTATACCGATGACTGGTATACCGATGACTGGTATACCGATAAAATGGTAACCGTTACACTGGTAATGGTAAATTACCGTTTGTCTAGAAAATTAATAAGTTGGTATATTTTTACACTGAATGATGCTTCATTATATATCTCATTGGGTCACTTAATAAAGGACATAGAAAAGAAGTGTATTTATCATCATTTGAGTTGAATTACTGAAATAAATTGAACTATTTTCTTGCTTCTAAATGCCTGTGATACAACACCTTATATGAATACCAATGTATTATGAATTGACTGATAAATTACCGTTACCGCTGGTTTTGAAAACCAATATTTTACCGTAAAAATTGGTAAATTTACCGTTACAGTACTGATTATGCTGGTATACCGACTTTACTTTAAAATGGTAACCGATTGACTGGTATTGGTATGGTAATGGTAAATTTACCATTACCATAACAACCCTAAAATCACTTACCACCTTGAATATATTTTCAGCTATAATAATTAAAAAAAATTATTTTCAAAATTATGTATCTACATTATAAATTTCCTATATGGAAATTTATATAACTTAATTATTTTTTCTACAGAACACTCTCGGACTTCAAAAAATTAATAAAGTAGAAATTTTTTGTTTATTTAAAAGTAAAACAGAAATTTAAAATTTAAAATTTAGAATGTTTAATATTTTTAGTCGCATTCAAATACGATGGATTTATAGAAAAAAGAAGAAAACTTATCTACATTTTACATATGGCTGTAATACATTTTCTTAGTACATATTTATTTTTGAAAAATTCAATTCCTTTAAAATTTGGATTTTAAACTTTTACTTTAAATTCAAAAATTTAATTTTGATATAAGTAATTTTAAATAATTTCATCTGTATAAAATTAAACATTTATATAATAATAATTTTTATTTTAATTAATAATAGTATTACGTATATATATACACACATGTATTTATTTCATTAATGGTTATTAAAATAAAGTGGATGAAAAAAATATGTTATCTTAGTGCAAGTATAAATTAAATTTCAATATATGTCATTACCCTTTTTGACATTATTTTAACATTTGTTCATCACATTGTATTGACCGTACGACACAACGGTCTTTCCTATTGTACCCTTAGGTTTGTTTAATCTTTAATATTGTCATGAGTTTGTAGTTTGAATATGAACATTTCAAAATATTATAATATGAAATTAAAATAAATAAGTTAATTTCAATTGAATAATAATAAAATGTTATTTTTAAAATTAACAAACAATGAAATATTTTAAATAAATTAAACAGATTAAAAAATTACTCCAAAATTTTATTATTAATAAATACTAGATTTGATCTAGTACAAATTAATTTATTTACATAAACACATAATAAGATCTTATGCAATTTAATAGAATGTTTTTTTTAATTTCCCATTTTAACCCTCTTGCCAATGCACCTGATCAAACACTTTCATCTTCATTGCTCATGTTGTATAGGGTTATACATGTTCCTCGTCATTTCTATTCGCTTCCATTACCTATATAGACGCTTATTATAGTAAATCTTGATCAATGAACTCTGAATACTCTTTATACATCCTTCCTTCTCCCTTTTTACATCTTAGCATAGTTTCTTTGTTTCAACATCAATGGATGTAAATACGTATTCATAATTATGCTTCATTTGAGATATATTTTCCATTTCCAAGGTAGTATTCATGTTTGTAATAGTTTTGTCCAAAGGTAATTCCATGGATGAAGAAATGCAAGATCGTTAAACGAAGTTGAACACTTGATAGCATTCAAATCATCATTAAAACCTAGGGAAGAAAAATATGCCAAATCCATAAATCGTTTGATGCCATAACTTCAAGAATAATTATTGTTTTTCTCCTTTATTGTTATGTTCCATGAAACTCTTTAGGACAATCATTTCACTCCTACTGCGTACAATTCTGGTTTCCTAACATCTTAAGCCATCTTTGGTTTTGTGCATTTCCAATGTCCTCACAACATACGCTTTATTTGGGTTCTTGAGGTATTTTACGCCCTTAAACATCCATAGTGGGTTGACAAAACTTCCCTAGTGTTTCCAATGTGGTACTCTATGATTCTTATTTTTTGGTCCTGAGCATCTACTGAGATGCCATAAGCTAACATTCTTAAAGCAACGATCATTTTTTGTTCACCCGATAGCCCTAAATAAAGTTATTGTTATAGCTTTTGATACTTGCCAATATCATGTTGAATAAAACTCACCTCATTTTGAGTCATCATTGAAACATAGAGGTACCGTAAGTAGGATGAAAGTGCATAAGAATCTTTGTATAATATGACTTATGTGTATACTAATGTATATAGTCTAAGCTAAGTAGAATTAAATGGCAGAGTATAAAACATAATAAATAAAAGCAATCACACTAAAAATTTATACTGGTTTGGACCTCCCATCCTACGTCCAGTCCCGAAGCTCCCATTCGAAATTTCACCAAGTACCCACAATTCGTCCGGAGGAACAGGAAATAATACAATAGAGTTTTCTGAGTAGACAAGCTTGTATTCTCACAGCATAGATTTTGACTGCTGGTAAAAATCTTCCTATAATCTCCTTGTGATTAAAGATGCGTTCTTTGTGATTATGGAAGTGAATCAAATGATTCTTGAGCATAGAATTAAGAATGAATGCAATAGAATAGGCGTGCTCGAGAAAGTAGAGATCTGAAGGATAGAATAAGAAAGTTAGAAAAGTTATAAATGAGTTTAGATCTTGATCTCTATGTATAGATATCAAAGATTTACGTTGACGTAACAACCTTATTTTCGAAGCTTGTAATATTGGACAAATTTATTTATAATAAAGTATTCGAATTCAATTTTGATAATTAGTATTTTGGAAAAGGTTTTATTTAATTGAAGTCCATTAACAAAAAAATGAAAAGAATAATTTAAATAGAAAGAGTGAATGAAAAGAGAAAACACAGTATTTACACACTTCAAGGTCTCAGCCCATGCAACCCAAACCCACCTTTTTGCTTATTCCTAAATTCCCTTAACCCGATTCACTTCTTTCTTGGTCCGATTCACTTCTTTCTTGGTCTAGCCTAATTCCCAAAATCAACAAATCAATACCTAAGTTCTCAAATTCTTCAGCAAAAAGAAAAATGAAAATAAATAAATAAAAAACACCAGCACATAAGCGAGTTTAAAAGTGATTTAGCATGTCGAATAGCGATGGCGACGCAAGGCTACCGATGTGCAATCTTGGAGGCTCAAAGTCTAGAGCAGATGAGGGCAGGTGCGAGTCTCGTATGAGTGTGATGCTATAGTCGATGAGGTTCGGCAAAGGCGAAGGCGTGTGTTTAGGCATATGTGTGGAGGTGTTTGGGCGTAGTGGAAGCAGGTTAGCTACCTAGGGCTAGTGGTGGGCATTCGATAGGATGGCTGGATGGTGCTATGGCAAAGATGATCGATAGGTTTAGAGGCACGATGGTGATTTCAAACCAGTTTCGAGATGGCTTCAAGCGTCGAAGGCAGACAGGCTCTGGCAAGGTGAAGGCACTGTGTAGTCTATGGTTTTACTGCTTCAATGCAAGGCAGTGAAGCTTATGCTAGGTTGAGTACAGGCTGAAAGAAAAATGGAATTCTCAACGAGTTATCGGTTAAGGTGAGTTGTTAAACTCACGAATTCTATCTCTAATTATTTGAATTCATATTGCATTCCTTGCTTAAATTATGAATTGCATAAACCTTTAGTAGCGATTGAATGATAGGATTGAAATAAAATTGCATGCTATAATTTTAATTGGGTTGGTGTTTGAATTGGTTGAATTATGTGTTTGAAATATTGGATTTGAATTGATAGTTAAAACATGAATCAAATGGTTAAAATAAGGTTACAAGTTAAGATTTATATTGTTTATTTTAAGTTGGGTTGATGACTGAAAATACTTATATTATTTGTATGATCGGAGTTTGCCGGAAAGCAACTCAGATTGATAAATAATTTCATATTTGGAATGACATATTATAGAGCGTTGTTGGCTCTAAAATTTGAATTCTTGATGGGTTTTTTGTTTGAATTGTTTAAATGTTTTTAAAAGATTTCCAAGATGAGATTTTATCTATTTTGATCCTTATTGGAATTTAGTTTACAGAATATAGTTAAGTTATATTATACTCTTAACTTATTTCTTATTTCAAAATTTCTATTAAAAGCTTCTAAAGGTGAGTAATATTTATTCATAAAACCTTTTAAAATTTATTATTATAAGTATATTATAACCTTGGAAATGTTTTAGAAGAAAAAGATAAAATATAGTATTATTTGATAAAAGTTGTGATAAAAGTAATAATTTCGGTTTCAAGTGATTTTAGTTATAAAAGAGGTTTAAATGATTTTAAAAGTGTTTAAAAGCCCTTGTAAATAAACAACTTTTCCGTAAAATGAATTTAAGGATTTAAAAATGATTTCAAAAAATTATAACTTTGTGTATATAAAATTTATTTAATGCTCTTTCAATTTATTTATTATGGATTTGAGATTTTATTGAGATTTCATGATTTTCTATGAAATGAGGAATTTTGATAAATGGTTGAATCATACAGATTGGTATGGGACTTTTTGTACAATTCTTCCTCTTATTTTTATAACTTGTTGAATAGAGTATACTGAGTGGAATTTACTAACTTTCAGTAAGTACTTGAACATTACTAGATGGTATGAGACATTTAGTGAAATTCTAGTAATTACTAAAATAACAGTAATTAACACTTTAGGGTTGTTCTGCCTTGGGGTTTGGCTATATGGACTGATAGATCCTTAAGGAAAATATAACTCATGATTTTGACGATCATGAATACCGTTGACGATCCGTTAGATCGTTCTTGATCCTGGTACTTACTAAACAGTTCCAAGATGCTATCCTCTTACAAAGATCAATTGATGGTCTCCATTGGCTTTTGAGGTTGGCTAGCTATCACCAATCCATGAGGGATTGTACCTCTATCCCGGAGGGGACTGTATCTCTATTTATGCACATTTTCGGGTTGTGCACTTAGTAGCTTACCAGTGGCAACATTTTTTGGGTTGCCCACGAAGAGATGACAATTATTGGTAGCTTTCTAGTAGCTACATTCTTTTTTCTGTGATTTGTCCAGAAGGGGGTCGTACCACTATGTTTTGTCTACAACTGGGATAGTACCTTTAATTTAGTGATTGTTATCCCGCCTTTTGGCAAGGCCGTGACACCAGGGACTTCACTAGAAACCAAGGACAATCCGTCCTGAAGATCAGTTATACACAGGTCCACTATATTTACTGGCAAATTTAGTCCGAGTCCGGATCGAGCAAAAATTAGCATGGTATGAAAAATAAAGCTATGAAAGGCAACATTCCAAATTTCAGGTCAATCGGAGTTAGTGTGCTTAAGTTATGGATTGATCAAGTTTCATGAGAAACATGCTTACTTCGTATCCATCAAGTCTACATCCTCTTCCTTCGTATCCATCAAGTGCTGGCATCGATCTGGATCCATCTGATCAACTGCTACCCACTTCGTATCGCTCCCCCCTTCTACACATTTTTGTATCCAACTGAGTATCGATACGAAACTAAGGGCCAGGCATCAATACGAAGACAATGGGGAGTCATCGATACGAAGGCCATGGGATTCCATCGATATGAAATAACAAACAAAGTATCGATACGAACAAAACCACATAGGACCGATACGGAGAAAGCCTGGTCAACCAAGAAAAGCGGTCCATTAGCATGAAAAGTGGATCTCTCCAGAATTGCCGCTCCACGTCATCGATACGCTTGGATCGATACGCACTGATCGATACGCACACTTCAGCCCACTTGCAAACAACCTTGGATCGATCATAACTCATAATCTACAAGTCCAAATGCTACCAAATTTCCACAGAAGCTTGCTTACCACCTCAAGAATGCTCATGATTGATCTCGGCCCAAATGGACACCGTTTTGATCTATACGAAGGAAATGAGGATTGATCCCGAATAACCCCTGATCGATCTGGTGGGCCCACCCACGTGTGAGAAGGAGTATTTCGAGTTCATGGGCAGGTATTTCAGACCTACACCTATAAATAGCACCCCTACGCCTATAGAAAAAGGACTTTTGATTCCACTACGCCGTTACTCTACCGCAACTCCATTGTAACTCGAGTGTTAGAGTGTTGTACTATTGTAATCAATTATCAATCATCAATAAATAGCAAAACATTCGAAGGGGATGTAGGTTACAACGGCGAACCACTATAATTTCTTGTCCTTTTCTATTTCTGCATGCTTTTATTGGTGTGATTGTTAGATTAGCCTCTTTTTCCATTTAATTTCTTCATTTTAATCTCTTCAATCACATCCGAAGAGTGTTGTGCCCAATTTTGGTACAAACACTTTGGTGCTTTTCACTGAGAAAACTCCGTTTTTCTCTGATTCATCGGATCTACTACCGTTGTTGGATTGCTAAAATCTAAGGAGGAGATCCAAATCTGTCTTCTTGTGGTTCCTTCCATTCTACTCAGATTACTCAAGATCAAGGAAAGAGCTACGTTAACCATGGTGTGTACTACCAGAACTGCTTCAAATGATGCAGATCTAGAAGGAAGGGATAGGCAAAATCCCATGCAGCTAACTACCATAGGCCAGACATTAGCTGGAGCTTCAAATCCATAAGGTCCTGTGACTAGAGAGAAGTTCCAGATCCTCATGCATGAGCTCACTTAGAGTCGTCAAGAGCTCACCCAGCAGATTCGTGCCGACACGGAGCTCGCAAACCAGTTGAACGTAGAAAGACAAAGGACATCTAGGAGGGATTATGTCTCACATTCCTCGACCGAAAGCTCGGCTTCATCTGACTTTAACCACAGATCTACGCGCCGTCGGTTGGATAGAAATTATGTAGAAGCCTTTGCGCATCAGCGTGCTGTGAATCTCGGACAATGCGAGGTTGGTCCTTTTACAGGGCACCAAGCTGGACCCTCCTCCCAAGGAGGGGCGCTTCCTTATCACACCATCCATGACCATGCATCTGCTGCCGCTATAGATCTGAAAGCTGAGATCCAAAACCAGCCAGATCCAGCCCTTCGTCAACATACCCATGCTCATGAACCCTACGTTCCCGAAGACCGGGAGCCAAGGAGGCGAGAAACGGACCGTCGACAGTGCCCAGACCATCCCCGCAACATGGAATCAGACTATGCCTTGGCTTTGAACATCCAGATGCCCGACATTCCAACCATGATTCACCAAATGATCCGAGAAAGTCAAGGTCTTACTAGTGACACTTGGGGAATCTCCCGAAGTCATACTCCGTTCACTAACGACATCCTTTTTGCTGGGCCACCTCGTCGATTCAGGATGCCTACCTTGCCCATGTACGAAGGAAGTTCGGATCCTAACCAGCATATATTAAAGTATGAATAACTCATGAACGCCGCTCGGGCTGACGATGCGGTCAAGTGTAGGAGTTTCCCTATCTCTTTAGGAGGGATTGCAACTATGTGGTTCACTCGTCTACCACCCATATCCATTTCAAGTTTCGATCAGTTAGCTACAAAGTTTGTCGAACAGTTCCGTATGCATGTTACCAGGCCAAAGGATGTCAACACCTTGTCTAGTGTTACCCAAGCTCCAGGAGAGACTCTTAGACGTTATCTGGAAAGGTTTCATGCTGCCTGTGCTGAGGTCAGCCACCCCAATGATAATTCTATTTTGATGGCATTAACTAAAGGGATCGATCCTGATTCCGAGTTTGGCAATTGGTTGGCTGGGAAATGCCCCACGTCGTTGGATCATTTCTATGCTAAGGCGGCCCATTTTTGAGGAGAGAAGATGCTAGACGATCTTGGAAGCAGAACGATGCAGGGCCTAGTGTTGAAAGCATTCAGAGTAATGTTGCCGTGAAACAGACTGGTAAGAATTCCGGCAAAGTATAATTGAACATACAGAACAAGCAAGGTCAACAGAAGGGCAATGGAGGTCAGGGGAAGAAAAGAGATCCAAATCGTGGACCGAGACCCAGAGCTCCCATGTTCGACCGGTATACCCCTTTAAACACATCGCTGGAAAATGTTTATTTGCAGACTTGAACTACCGGACAGTATAAGAAGCCAGCTCTAAAACAATCATCTAAGAAGCAAATTCAAATCGAGAAATTCTATAGATTCCATGATTGCTACGACCATAATACTAATGAGTGCCGTCATTTACAAGACATTATCGAGATGTTGACCAGAGAAAGAAAATTGGAAAAGTTTGTTCGGGCGCCGAAGGATAGAGGTGCGGGCCCATCTAACCCAAATCAAGGTCAAGGCCAAGCTAGGCCCGAATAACCCGCGCGTACTGGTGGGAGATTGGTAATAAACATAGTGAGTAGTGGTCCTCATCTAGATGATCAGAGATGGAATGAAATGGAGTCATATGCCAGTTCGATTAGGCATGTGGACTTTCAGTGTTGTAGTAATTCTGATGACGGGGCCGCAGCGAAACAACAGAGAACGATGACAGATGACATCGTTTTTAGAAACTGAGATGCCGATAGGGTCGAGGCCCCCACTATCGATCCATTAGTCATTTCAGCCCAGATAGGTCCTGCTTGGATGAAGAGGATCTTAGTCGATAGCAGAAGCTCTGTAAACATTCTTTTTAAGCGAGCTTACGACAAAATGAGAATGGAAACGAAAGGTCTAAAACCGTGTCAATCACGCACACACGATTTTAACAGAAGTGCAACTATACCCGCTAGGATGGTGGAGTTGCCAATTGAGTTAGGTATTGGAGATCGCCGGAGAGTCCGGATGTTGCAGTTTGTTGTGTTAGACATTAATTCCCCCTATAATGCTTCTTGGGCCGACTGGCCCTCGCTGAATTTAGGGCAGCGATTGCCCCTTGGTGTTTGACTCTGAAGTTCCCCACTGATAATGGGGTTGGAGTAGTACATGGTGATCAGGCGTCTGGACGCGCCTGTTATGTTGCCGAGCTGTAGGATGCGCAGCGTAAGGAGAAAGGCAAGGGCGTAGATGAATCTCTCTGCGTCAGTTTTTCAGAAAATTTACCGCTAACCCCTGGGCCTAGGCCCGGGCGCCAAAACCAGTTCCTTAAAGATCTTGATCCTCGAGACAATAGTGATGAAGAGGGAGTTAAAGACAATCAGGCTTTCCCAGTAGAGTTGACGATCGATGTTCTGATCCACGACAATGATGACTCTAGAGTGATAAAGGTTGGATCTCAACTCAGCCCCTAGATGAGACAGGAATTGGTTGATTTTCTCTTGGAAGACATTGATGTGTTTGCCTGGACTCATTCAGACATGTGTGGGATCTCGCCGGACATCGCGAGCCATGCATTAAATATTGACCCGCGGCACGTCCCGGTCAAACAAAAAAGGCACGGTATGGATCTAGAGAGATATGCTGCCCTTAAGGAAGAAGTAAATAAACTCAAGTCGAATGGGTTTATTCGTAATGCATTATACCCAGAGTGGGTATCAAATCAAGTGCTTGTCAAAAAGTCAAACGGGAAATGGCGAACATGTGTGGACTGCTCAAATTTGAATAAATCCTGCCCTAAAGACAGTTTCCCTCTTCCCAGAATTGATCGACTTATAGATTCAACAGCCGGACACGAACTCTTATCTTTCATGGACGCGTATTCTGGCTATTATCAAATCCCAATGCACCTTCCTGATTAGGAACATATTAGCTTTGTCACTGATTTGGGACTCTATTGTTACAAAATAATGTCGTTCGAACTTAAGAACACCGGGGCAACTTATCAATGGCTCGTGAATCGAATGTTCGCTAACCATATCGGAAAGACCATGGAAGTATACATGGACAACATGCTCGTAAATCGCGATTGTCCGTCAACTATGTTAGTGATTTGGAAACTATGTTTAATATACTCTGACAGTATATAATGAAGCTCAATCCGTTGAAGTTCCATTTCAGAGTTGCATCAAGAAAGTTCCTTGGATTCAAAGTCAACGCCAGGGGAATTGAAGCCATTCCTGAGAAAATCTGGGCGATTCGGAATCTCGAAACCTCCAGAACCATAAAGCAAGTGCAAAGCCTCAACGGGAAGGTGGCAGCCTTAAGCAGGTTAATCTCCAGATCTACAGACAAATGCATCCCTTTCTTCGATCTGATTAGAAAAGGAAAGCAGAATTTTGAATGGACAGAGGAGTGTGAAGGTGCATTCCAAGCACTAGTTCAACATCTGGCGACAACTCCCATTTTGTCAAAGTTGGTTGATCATGAGAAATTATACATCTATCCGACGGTTTCAACAAACGCGATTAGTGTTGTGCTAATTCAGGAAGAGGATCGGATCCAGCGACTGGTCTATTATATCAGCAAAAGGCTAACTGGGGCAGAAAGAAACTACACAAAGTTGGAAAAGCTGGCTTATTGCCTCGTCATAGCCTCGAGAAAGCTCCGTCCATATTTCCAGGCTCACCCGATAACAGTCTACACCGACCAGCCGTTACTGGTAGATTGTTCATTTGGAACATCGAGTTGAGTCAATTTGATATTGTTTATACACCCAGGCGAGCCATCCAAGGACAAGTTCTGGCGGACTTCATAGCCGAATTCACCATACCAGAAGACTTGCCTGAAGCCAGTGAATCTCCTAAGCATGTGTGGAAGCTATACACCGATGTTGCATCGAACGACCATTGCTCAGGCACTGGAGTGGTACTTGAAATCCCAGAAGGTCGATCCATATGCTATGCTCTAAAGTTTTACTTCCATGCAACAAACAACGAAGCCGAGTATGAAGTTCTACTCGCTGGACTTTTACTTGCCAAAGATTTAGGAATTATTGCTGTGGAGATTAATTGTGACTCGTAATTGGTCGTATGTCAGGTTCGAAGAGAGTATCAACGCAGAGACCAAAGATTAGCCACTTACCTTACTCAGGTCCGAGAAGTGTTGAATCAGTTTGACTACTAAGCTATCAATTGTATACCCTGAGAGAAAAATCAGAAAGCCAATTCTTTAGCGAAACTGGCCAGCATTAGCGAAGCATAACAAATAGGACTCGTCCTCGTTGAGACACTTTCCGCTCCAAGTATCGATCAATTAGAGACAGACTGGTGCATGAGGCAATGCCCGAGAAGGAGTCGTGGATGACTCCATTCAGAAATTATCTTGACCACGGAACTTTACCCGAGTGCAGAAGTGAGAAATGATATGTTCTCCGAAAAGCTTCCCGATTCATTATCCAGAACGGAGTCATGTACATGAGGGGATATTCTGTTCCTTTACTCCGGTGTATCTTCCACGATGAGATCAAACGAGTGTTACATGATGTGCATGAGGGAGAATGTGGCGATCACACTAGGGGGCAAGCCCTTGTTAAGAAGATACTCAAATACGGGTACTATTGGCCCACAGTGAACCGAGACGCATCGGACTATGCCAAGAAATGTGATAGATGGTAGAAACATGCCCGAATTCCAAGAGCCTCGCCTACCAAAATCACTCAGATGGTCAACCACGGTCGTTCGCCACATAGGGCATTGATATAATTGGGTCCTTACCTCTGGCCAAAGGTGGTGCGAAATACGCCATCGTTGCAGTTGAATACTTTACCAAATGGGCGAAAGCCGAGCCCCTTGCTACTATCATGACGAAGAAAGTAATAAACTTTGTTGTGCGCAACATTATTGTCGTTTTGGCCTCCCGCAGACGATTATCACTGACAACGGAGCCCAATTCGATAGTGTCGAGTTCAAAAATTTATGTCAACGTTATCACATCCAGAAAAAGTTCTCGGCAGTAGCTCACCCTCAAGCGAATGGACAAGTCAAAGCTGTTAACAAAGTTATCAAGTCCATTCTAAAGAAACGACTGGAAAAGGCTAGAGGCAGATGGGTCGATGAACTTCCCATGGCCCTATAGGCATATTGAACTACCCACAAGCCCGCGACCGACCACACTCTGTTTGCACTTTCCTATGGCTCCGAAGCTGTTATTCCAGTTGAATTAGAAGTACCTTCTCATCGAGTGACCTATTATGATCCAAAGACGAATGCCATCTTACTTGAAGAATCTTTGGATCTATTGGATGAGAAGCGTGAAGATGCTGATTTGAGGGCAGCCGCACACCGCAGTCGAGTCGCCCGGTTATACAATGCTAAGGTCCGACCCAGAACCTTCGAAGTTGGCGATCTCATACTCAAGAGAATTTATCCGGTCCCTTCACACATGAAACCGACATGGGAAGGACCATATGTCATTGAGCAAAGACCTGGAGACGGCACATTCAAACTATCAACCGTCAACGGTCTTACTTTACCAAGAGCATGGAATAGCGAGAGTCTCCGTCGCTATTACACATAACTGGCTTTTATTCCTTTAGTCTGCTTTCCCTTTGTAACTTGCTTATGCATTTTTTGAATTCGGACTTGTAGTAAGGCAACTGACTTTGTTGTACTTCCTTATTTCAGCAATGCAATGCGGACTCATCAAGCCAGATAAACAATTTATAAAATGCATCGTGCGACCGTCACGATGTACGAAGAGCTAAGTTCCATCTTGAGGTGGGACTTATTCAAATAGGGAGTGATTGTGATCTGACTGGTCACTTGCTAAGTGAAACCCCGAGCTTGTGGGCAAGTAACAATAAAGTAAAAAAAGATTGAAACACAACAATCCTCTAACAAACTCCAGCTCCCGGAGTGCGAGCTGGAGTGCAAACTCCAAAACATAGGCTCGAAGAGGGTGGATCCGTCCTCCCACGACTTCGCCCTCATTCAATCAAAGCTCGAAGAGGATGGACCCGTCCATCTACGACTTCGCTTACGAACTCAGGGTGGGTGTGATCCGACCGTCCACAACCCTGAACAACTCCTCGTTCCTGGAGTGTGAATGAGATCCTAATACTTAAACGGATGTGATTGACCATTTGTTTACTGACTCCAGATTCCAAAAGTGCGAACTGGAGTATAAACATTAACGGGTGTGATCGACCACCCACTAACTAACTCAGATCCCAAGAGCACGGGTCGAAGTATAAGCACCAAATGGGTGTGACTGACCACCCATCGAATAACTCTAGTCCCGAGAGCGCGGATTGGAGTATAAACGCTAAACGGGTATGACTGACCGCCCATAAAATAACTTAAGTCCCTAGAGTGCCGATATAATTCTAAGTATTGAATGGGTGTGACTGACTGCCCGTAAAATAACTTAAGTCCCTAGAGTGCGGATATAATTCTAAGTATTGAACGGGTGTGATTGACCGCCCGTAAAATAACTTCAGTCCCTAGAGTGCGAATATAATTCTAAGTATTGAATGGGTGTGAGTGACCGCCCGTAAAATAACTTGTCCCCGGAGCGCAGATATGACTTCAAACATTAAGCAGGCATGACCAACCGCCGGCATACAAGTTTAATCCCCAGAGCGTGGATGCAAATACCAACAAATGAGCGAGTTTGATCCGACCACTCAAACTCATTTTACTTTAACTTTGTTCTGACTAAGTTAAATTAAAGGTAGTGAAGGCGGAAAACAACTGCTGACCGACCACTTCAATTCTCCCCAGAACTGGGAGCATAACTCAAGTACTAGCCGCTAGCCGAAACGACGCAATGTTGGGACTCGACTCGATGTCTGGTTATGACCCGAAGCCATGACTTCGGGACTTAACAACCAGACTCAAGTTCGTCTCAGAGACTAAAAGCCTCACAAGTACATTGAATGGAAACGGGAGTGCTGAAATACTTAAACAAATAAATAGAGAGTTATGCTGGAAAAAAAATGAAGTTTTATTTCCACTATTCTTTGAAAAAGATAAGTACAAAAACTTACTCGAAGAATTCCTATAAGCAGGGGCCGAACCTGCATCTATACAAGGCCTATAAAAGCAAAAGGAGATCTTATTCTAAGCTATCTGCAAAAAGAAGGAGCAAAAGTGCAAGTCTACGCCTTTGAGTTTTTATCCTTCTTGCTCTTCTTTAGCGTAGACCCGCTCAAACTGCCGCTCAGCTGCCTCTTTGAGCCTTTACCTCCCCGGCCTGCTTTAGCTAGTTTTTCTTTGGCCGGGGGAATCAGAGCAGTCTCCTCCTCGGAACGTACGGGGATCGAAATACCCTCCGTGTGTGGAACTGCAGGAATGATGGCACCCTCAATGCTAGAAGAATGAGGCGCGCTGGTGTCGATAATGGTGCCACCCGAAGAAACAATAAGCATAGAGACCGGGCCGGGACCCACCATGCCACCACCAACACTACTAGCTTGCTTGGCTTGCTCTATCTCGGCTTTAATTTCCGCCATTATCTCTTCAACTCGATCTGCGCGAATTCCCATTGGCGTGATACTAATCGGGCCCGATGAGCTCGTAATCATCACATCTTCATCAATGAAGAAAGGCATTTCGGTGATCGGGTCGCTTTGATGACCGAGGAGTGCTTCCATCATTTATTCATTAAAAACACAACCGCTTTCATGCATCTCCCCAGCTGATGCGGCGACCGTTGTAGTTGTAGCTTTCATCAATGCCTCATGCTCATGTTACATTCCTTGAGTTGCAGGAGGATCAAGTGATGCAGAATCTAAGGCTGAATGAATATAGGTGAAAATATTACTAATGTCTTCTGACAGTGTTCCTACGTTCGAGTGAATAGGAGAAGTGTTCAGATTAAGACATTGCAGGCACTTCAGAACCTGCTTCATGATGCTCAACTTTGGATCCTTCTCCAACATCCGGGTACTTAGCAGCAAGTTTTTCCTTTTCGAGAGCAATGATAGTGTCATGGAGGACTTTCGGCTCATCTCCAACAAGTATTTGATTTTCTAGTTCAAATTCATCGATGGGTGTAGTGTTACGAGTCACCTTCTCGTTCTCCACCAAGCAGCCCCCGGGCTCTGTATAGCTGGAAGGGATAATCTTCACCAAGCCAGTTTAGATTATGATTTCTCAAGATGTTGGCATTGTATGTGACCAGGAGATCTTCAAACTCATCCTCGATCCTGGCCTCCGCTGCTTTAACTTCACTTTCGATCTTGGACTCGGCTTCCTAAACCTTTAAACTTCCCGCGTCCCTTTCATCCTTAAGGGCCACCGTCTGTTTGCATGCCTTTTGGGCAGCTTTATTGGCATCGTCTTTCTCCCTGATGGCCTCGGAAAGTTTTGCCTTTAGCTCGTTGAGCTCTTTCGCCGCAGCATCTCTCTCCTCCGTGACAAGGGTATTCCGGTGGCCCATCTCCTGAACCAAGTCCATATGAGACCGTCACATTTTTCCATGGACTGTTTTGCCTCTTCGGCTCTCTTATCAGCCTTTATCTCTGATTTCCGTGAGGACTCGACTTCATTATTGAGCACTTCTATTATCCAATTTTTCTAAGCAAGATCGGTCTTCATTATTGACCCACTCCCGTTACTGGCTGTAAACATCATGCACGTGGTCTTGTACCATTTTTTCTACATCATTGGGAATTCTTTTCAAATTTGGGGGAAAGTGGAAGCCATTGAAGCAGATATTTGGGATGTCTGTTTTTAACTTAGCAATTCTGATGGCTCCCTCTCCCGTGGGCTCCATAGCAGTTGCTGCGGTAACGATGGGAGCTTCCGCCTCAGTCCTACGGCGTTGTTTGCCAAACTTTAAAGTATGAGGAGGCACTGGTTGGTGGGCAGTCTCAGAAGGTTGTCTGCCAAAGCTAGAGGGTTTTGATGAACCCTTAGGTGGAGGCGATCGCAACCGCGAGCGGCGCCTAGCTTGGTAAGATTTTTCCTTCTCCCATTCATGGCACCCACGCTCTTGGCTGGAGTGGTGGCGATCGTGGTCTCTTTTAGTTTTGCGCCTATGAGACTCGGAGTAAGAGCCGGTAGAACGGCGTGAAAAACGAAGACTGCCAAGCATAGACCCTTACCTCACCATCGTATCTAAAAAATGAAAAGAGAAGTAGAATTAGTTATCTCCTGAAACTAGAAAACATGGGATTAGAAGTTGTGTGATGCCATGAAATGTGTGTATGCATGTGCAAACCCCCTAACCAACCGATTATGGTGGCCTTACTCATAGGAGTTGGCTCCCCTACATCCAAAGCACTTAAGCCTGCATCGGTTTATGACGGGGAATGAAGTCCCTCCAATCCAAAATCTTGGAATGAAGTCAAGTCATTGGGAATAGGGATCTCCCGACTTATAGCCGTAGTAGAAGGCAGAGATACTATGATAGTTATACATCTTCGGGATTTGTGGGCGAGAGCCTTGCCTTTTCTTTTCGACTCAGGTGATCGAAGACTCTACGAAGGCGCAACCGTAGGCTCATTCATAGCTCGCATGCTCTCGCCATCGTCTTGTTCAACGATTACGACTCCAGGAGCTCTTCTTCCTCCTTGCCTTACTGGAGCCGTTTTGGGAACTCCTACTAGCCCGATGCTTTGATCCCCATCTATCACCCCACATCGATTAAGTTTTCATCGGTAAGGACTTCATCAATTTCTCTGAGCTCGGCCAACACTGATTGGCGAATCCTTACTATCTCCTTAAATTGCGCTCCTTCGCGCCGCGGAATCGAAGCTGCAAAAGAAGCAAAGTATTAGATTCAGCATCAACTTGTATTATCCAATTAATCGACAAAGAAGTTGGGGCACTTACATCTAACTAGCCACCGTCTGGCAAATCTTGGTGGACACCAAGCGAAGAACCACTCGATTTTAAAGTAGCTTAATTTACTCCAAGTGCCTGCCACTACTTGGCAGTTTCTAACTGCTTCTAAGAAGGTGAACGAAGGGTAGTCCTCACGACTTTTGATGTTAAATAGATATCTGATTTCCTCGACATTTGGGGCCGGAAAAGATGCTCCATGAAGATGATGTATAAGCAGTTTAGAAGAGCATATCCATTAGGATGCAATTGAGACGGAGAAATCTTCAAGAAGAACAACACTTCCTGGATAAATTGATTGAACAGGGGCAACGTCTCGGCTGCGCACATGAACCTATTGTAGGCAGTATACCCTTCTGGGGGATTGTGGCTCTGTCTTCCGGCCCTGGTAACAAAACATCTTCTAGAGATAGACTGTGTCTAAGGCAGATCTTGCCTAGCATGTCTTCAGAAATTTTATAACGAACAGAATCCTCCGGGTTTAGAACTAAAACTACACCCGGCAGTTCATCCGGGGCGGGACTAACTACATATACCGCAATGGCTGGCACTTCGATTCCAGGGAGTGGAGGACTCTGAATATCCTGCAGATCGGAGCTCCAAGGATCCATAGCTACTGAACTCAATAAAAATCATTATTAGATGGCAATAAACCCGTGTTCCCTTGGTGTAAAGTGAGTGATCATGTTGTGTAGTGCAGCGCTACATAATACTTTAAATTTCTACAAGTTCGGAAAATGTTAAAACGAAAAGACTTTGAAATTCAACCGGGGTGACCGTCATCGCTGACAGTCACAACTGTGCCGACCTGACTTCGGAGAACGATCCATGTTAGAGTTTGTTAAGTTTGTCAAATTATGGTTCCATCAACGAGCTTTGAAGGGTAGTCAAATATGCAGTTTAATGGTCAAGTCCAATTATGCAGGGCCAAAGCTCGTCGGAGTCAAGTGTTCGAGTGTGCAAGAGTTTTGTATCTATCAAAGTTCAACATGGATCGCTCCTCCAAAAGCTCGGTTTTGTATCAATCTCCATCCATGATTTCTTATCGATCGACATCCATGGCTTCGTATCGATCGCCAGCTGTGACTTCGTATCGATCATCCCAGATCGATATGAAATTCCACATTCCAGATCGATACGAAGCTGCTCCCTCCATCCATCATTTCCAAATCGATGTGAGCTTCCACATTCCAGATCGATACAAAGATGCTTCCTCCATCCACAATCGATACGAGATTGAAACCAGAGATTCTTCCAATGACTACTTCGTATCCATCAATAGCTCTTCTTCTCCAAGCTACAACAACGCCATTACCACTTCCACGACCTCACTCTAACCAACTTCCGGCATCAACGGCACCGGAATTAGCAATGACTTTGGATGAAATGGCATTGAGAATCGAGTCTCATCATTTTAAAGTGGTTTCGGTCGATTAATTACCTAGTTCAAGTGAATTGGATCGAGGGTTAAAAACTAAGTGATTTGGAGACGAAAGCAGTTCTTTCTTCCCGTCTTCTCAATCGATATGAAGGCAGATAAGAAAACAATGGCAAGTGAAATTTTTTCTAAGTACAAAATTCTTTTATATGGATTCGTATCCCAGCAAAGAACATTTCGTATCCCAGTAGCAAGAACCGGTTGAAATAGTCAGGGGTCTATCGATATCAAGGGCGTTGAGCAAACATGCCAGGAGTGATTCCCTCCATCGATACGAAGACGTAGCTTCATATCTATCAGCCCAGAGCAATCCAAAGGTTAACACTTCATATCCATCAACGAGTTACCATCTGTTTCGTATCCATTAATTCGAATCTAATCGATACGAAACTTACAAGAAAGTCTTATTTGAATCACTGAATTTCATTGATACAAAACACCTATTTCGTATCCATATCTTCAAAGACCCAAGCTTCATATCCATCGATACAAAGCACCTCCGAGAACTATCTATATCGTATCGAACCATCGGTACGCAGCATGCATTCCAACATCTCGGATTGATCCAGGAGAGGATCGATACGAAAGGAGTTACCTAAAACGACTATCGATCATTGCTACAACTCAAATTTCACATCGATCCAAGAGAGGATCGATACAAAAATCGATCCAAACAAGAATTAAAGAACTTGACAATGACCTATGAATGTGCAAACGTGAACATGAGTCAGGTTAACATACGTGCATGTATGACGAACTAACATTCGATTTTCAACATTAACAGGAATTGAATTCTCACCTGATGACAAACAGGACAATGAACAACAAATTGCTAGCACTCAACCTTCAGTTACAACAAAACACTGCATAATCATTGGCAATCAACAATGCAACATTTATAATACCGAAAATCAATCAAAGGCTACATCTCTTGATGAAAAGGCAACGACTATTCAACGAATCAGATAGAGCTTTTTCGAAATAAAGAATGCATCTTTTCAAAGCACATCCTGTTCACACAAGACGTACTTTAGGGGGCAAACATTATCCCACCTTTTGGCAAGGCCGTGACACTGGGGACTTGACTAGAAACCAAGGACAATCCGTCCAAAAGATCGGTTATACACAGGTCCACTATGGATATTGGCAAATTTGGTCCGAGTCTGGATCAAGCTACAATTAGCATGGTATGACAAACAAAACTATAAAAGGCAACATTCCAAATTTCAGGTCAATTGGAGTTCATATGCTCAAGTTATGGATCGATCAAGTTTCATGAGAAACATGCTTACTTAGTATCCATCATATTCGTATCCATCAAGTCTACATCCACTTCCTTCGTATCCATCAAGTGCTGACATCGATCTGGATCCATCTGATCAACTGCTGCCCACTTCGTATCGCTCCCCCCTTTTACACATTTCGTATCGATCAACTGAGTATCGATACGAAACTAAGGCCCAGGCATCGATACGAAGACAATGTGGAGTCATCGATACGAAGGCCATGGAATTCCATCGATACGAAATAACAGACAAAGTATCGATACAAACAAAACCACACAGGACTGATATGGAGAAAGCCTGGTCAACCAAGAAAAGCGGTCCATTAGCATGAAAAGAGGATCTCCCCAGAATTGTCGCTCCACGTCATCGATACGCTTGGATCGATACGCACTGATCGATACGAAGCGATCGATACGCACACTTCAGCCCACTTGCAAACCAATCTTAGATCGATCATAACTCGTAATCTACAAGTCCAAATGCGACCAAATTTTCACAGGAGCTTGCTTACCACCTCAAGAACACTCATGATCGATCTCAGCCCAAATGGACACCACTTTGATCGATATGAAGGAAATGGGGATCAATCCCAATCAATCCCGAATGACCCTTGATCGATCTAGTGGATCCACCCACGTGTAAGAAGGAGTATTCCGAGTTCATGGGCAGATATTTTAGACCTACACCTATAAATAGCACCCTTACGCCTACAGAAAAAGGACTTTTGACTCCACTACGCCGTTACTCTACCGCAACTCCATTGTAACTCGAGTGTTAAAGTGTCTTACTGTTGTAATCAGTTATCAATCATCAATAAACAGCAAAACATTCAAAGTGGACGTAGGATACAAATCGAACCACTATATTTTCTTGTCCTTTTCTATTTTTGCGTGCTTTTCTTTGTGTGATTGTTAGATTAGACTCGTTTTCCATTTAATTTCTTCATTTTAATCTCTTTAATCACATCCGAAGAGTGTTGTGCCCAATTTTGGTACAAACAGTGGTATCCTTATATGGATTTATTTTAGTTTCATTGATTTAAAATGGATATATGTGAATCACCATATTTGCGTATGATTGTCTATGATAAATTTGAGTGTTTGATGAAATGGTAATTATTTTGTGATATATCTTTTGGGATTGATTTGGATTGGCATATTTTATATGACTTGGTAATTTTGTGTAGTCATGTATTATTGTGATATATTATTCTCACATCTTTAAATTAGAGATAGTCTGACTCGTTTATTTTCATAATACTCGGGTCAGGCCAAGATTATATAGGTACTTGGACTTTCTAATCTTGCACATGTGTGCTAGCATGGGGATAAACTAATTTTTATATTTTAAGTTTATCTAATGTATATATGTATGGATATATTTTGTATCGGATGTTATGTACATATTATATATGTGGGTCTAGTATTATCATTTTGTAAACTCATGCTTTTGTAGTTGTATATGATGTACATTATTTTGCTATGTTATGTGATTCTATGATAGATATTGTATATTGTTATAATTTATTCTAACCTATGTTTTTGTTGCTTTATGCTGAGACTGCACACGTCAATTTTCAGTCCAGATCCTCAAAATTTTGGTAAGAATGACGTGTCAGTGTTAGCCTAAGGTAATAGTCACATCAGGTCGCTCTTAACAAAGCTCATTCTCCGTATTACTATATGGTATTACATAGTAATACTCTTTAGTAGTATAGGTATAGAGGCGGGGTTTTACAGCTTGGTATCAAAGCTATGTTCCAGAACAATATAGAATATAATAGACATAAATCTTGACCTAAATAGACTTAAAGTCTCGTCCCTTGGGTGTGTAGGGTTGTATTAGAATTTATATTACTATTAGGATATAAATATAAATCATTATTGGGAATAATCATTGGGACGTATTTGTAAAAAAAAATTGAAGTACTTTACCAATTATTATTATGAAAATGATTCTAAATTTAGAACTCACTTCAGTAAAGAGTGAGATTTAATGGATAGCATAAATAAGACTTTAGATGGTTAAGGATCATATATTGTTGTGTCCTGATCTACTAATGATCGGTGTTGCGCAACGGGAGCTGATTGAGTGTCTTCTGCCGAGCACATTAATTAGTTTACCTTAAATATGTTTGATTGGTTGATGAATGCTTGATTGTTTTAAATTTTTAATACCAAATTAAATTTTATATTTAGTAGAAATCAACACTTGAGAGTTTGAAACCCACTCAATATTAATAATAAAACCTTGCAGCGTTCTCATTGGTGTAGCTACCGCAAGGGATATTGAATATTTGTTTCTTTTATAAAAATAGAATATTAATCCATATGTATGATTAATTAAATAGTAAGAAAAAATTAAAAAATTTAATGGTTTCTTAATGTATGCATGGATGAATGGATGTATTAATGAATTGGAAGATATAATTAACAAATAAAATAAAATAAGATAATAAAAATTGAATGGTTGCTTCCTGTTGTGAATAAATGGATGTGTTATGATGTATTGTTTTGAATATAAATGGTTAATGATGAACGTGTGCATATATGAATACATATGGGAAGTTAATATTTGTGTATAAGCAAGCAAATGAGTTTGTTAAAGGATGAGTATTAATTTATAAATTGATTGGAAGAATTTTAATACTATATTTTGTGTTGATTGGTCCGTTAAGTGGTTTATGAATTATGGTCGATACGAGTAGCCAACGTATCGATAAGGATTTCTAAACGCTTAAACGAGGCAGAATCAACACAATATTTTGGAAATGTAATAAGAAATGTGTTACTTAGAGATTATATTGTTTTATAAAATAATGTGTTAATTTAGAAAAATGAAAACATTGTTTCTTAAATTTAAATATTTTTGAACAACGTATGAAGCCATAGGATTAGTGTGAAGTTGAGATAATGGCGAGGCATTGTTGATATAAATTCTAGATAGTCAACATTGCATCCAATTGGTGAGATGAATCGCTAAAATTTTATGGCACGATGATGTTGTATATTTATTTATAAATTAAGTTTGGGAATCATGTATTTAATAATACAGTTATTAAGGTTGAATTCAGAAGTATTTTCTAATGACATTTCTTAGATGTAATGGATGGTTTTGAATTGAGAAAGAGAAATAAAGGTGAATTTTTCTAGTAGAACACACACGCACATCCATGCACACACTTTCAACCAAAATGGAACCTATACAAATACAAAAGGATATCAATTTCTCATGGTTAAATATCTCTATGATGATAATAAATGTAATTCTGATATGGTATATATTTTGTTCTTGGATTGTATGCTAAGTTTAACTACTACATAAATTGGTATATTTCTAGTCTATACATTTGAATAATTTACTAACTTATAACTTATATTGCTACAACATGATATAAGCAATTTCTAAAATAAGTTTAACTACTATATAAAATGCCTCCTTCAAAAGAAAAATGGTGCTAAGTTTATGTTCTTATTATACCTGAAAAAGAACACATACGAAAAGTTATGGAAATTTTCCAAACTAAGTTTGATAGTTGGTAATGACGCATTTGCACTCTTTCATAATCTTTGTATAATGAAACTTTTGGAAATCTATATAATAAAGTAGAATTTACCACTTAGTTCAAAATGAGTATTTGAAACAACTCATTTTAAATGTTAAAATTTACATTATTTCCATACAGATATAAGCACAACATATGTGACTGTAGACTTACAATATGTGAAATATGTAGAGGGAAAATTCCACAATATTTGAGCTTTGATGAACGGTCATAAGAATGACTATATTTTTGTTAAGATGAATGATAATATAAATGACTGTATTGTTATGAAGATGATGATGAGTTTAATAAATTATGAATTGCACATGGTTACTACATATGTTTGTTAAGAAAATGATTAGTTATACTTTTTACTAAACGTTCAGTAAACATGTGAGGCTTAATAAGCTTTTAACCAAATCATTTGTGATGACATCCATACCATTCACTTGTAAACTTAGAAAAAAACAACCATTACGTTATTATTTATATTTCTATCACAAAACTAAACCAACTAATAATTATAGAATGAGTGGTTCATATTTACATAACCATGTATGTTTGCTGAGAATAATCCTATATTAGGAAATCTATATAAATATATTTACATAACCATGGCTGTTTTGATTCTAGAAAATGAACATTTTAGAAGCATGTGGCAACTATAAACGATATTTGAAAATTTTGAAAACTTAAATATTGGTCGAGTTATGAAGAGAGTATTAAATTTTAATTTAAAAAGGAATGCTTTCAAATAATAAAAATATTGATAAATACACTTGGCTATTGCCTCGGAAACCCAAGAATTTTATTAAGAACATTTTGATGTAAATGATAAAAAATTTAAAGTCAAATTGAATTATTTAAATAATTTTTGATTTGAAATTGAATTAAAGGATGAAATCCTATTTAAATGGTTCAAAATGACTTTGGTTTGAATGTAATAAATATTGTTTGGATTTTATAACTAGAAAGGACTTAGTTCACAAAGTTAATTTATTATGAATTAGAATTGTTTTCAAATTGAAAATAATATGATTAAATTTAAGTTTGAATTTAAAACCTTTATGAATAATATTGTCATCCCAAAAATAAAGAACATCTTAAAAATAATAATGTTGTATTCATTTAGTCATAACTTTTAATTTTGTTGTCCGTTTTTTATGAATCTTCTTTTATTTGAAAGATATGTTAATAGGAAACAACTTTTGTGTTTATCGATTTTGAAAATTTTAAAATACATTAGGGTAAAAGTTGGATTGAATTTGACTTTGAAATTAGGCCAAAGTATGAAATTTTAGAATTTCAAAGCTTAACAGTTTTGACCATAAATTTCAAATGGTTGTTTGATTTAAACGATTTCCCGTTTTTGAAAAGCTAGGAATATAAGCGACAACTTTTATTTTAATTATTTTGCAAAATTTTGTCGTTTTATGGGCTAAAAAATGCGCGTTTTCTAAGTGGACCTGCACTTGGTTTGCTTTTTCATAATTTGATATCTTTAATAAAAATGATATAAGTTAAGTTATTCATGACATTTCTGCTTTTCGGAAGTTGTTTTGGAATGCTAACACATCATGTAACAATTTACTTTTAGAAACCATAATTTGATTTGGTAGTTCGACTTTTGAAAGTTGTCGAAAAGCGATTAAAGTGTTTTTACATTGCATAGTTGCATATTTATCATACTTTCTATTATATCTGCAACTAAGGTGACAATTGTGTTGAGAATAGGTACCACTGGAGCATATTTGGGTTAGTTGGTCACTTTGGCTTGCTTTTGCTTGCAAATAAGTTAAACAACTTGCTTTAAAATGCTAAATTAAAGGTACACCTACTGTTTAAAGTATAGAATTGCTACAAATATTGGTATATATTGTGTTTTCGACCGTATGGTCGATGTATGTTGTATATTTATATTTATTTTTTTGAGATCATGGGGAACCTTAAGATCATGGTATTCATTGATACTCACTTAAGTAAACCCCACGCCGTGTGTCTACCCCGCTTTTATTTAGTCGTCGCACACGGATGCGTAACGTTGAAACTCCCACTGATGGTTTGGCGCTGGGATTCGAACCTGCCCGGACACAGTCCTTTGGTTCCCATCTCCCATCTCCCAAACCAACCGAGCTACGAACGGCGGGTGTATATTTATATTTATGAAATTACAAACGGTCCTTCGTACAAAGGAGACTCTGTAGAAATTTTTCAAAAATTCTCATGCATAGAAAAATTTTCAATAATTTTTTTTCGTATGCGAAGGAATAAAAGTTAATAAATTAGTCTATTTCAATTTATAATGCGCAATAAGATTAGCTCTAGTATTAACTACTTAAAGAATTGAGCGAGTTTCAATTTGATTGTAAATTTCAAAAGAGGGTTAACGTTTAAGTGTGTGTGACGTCTTCCTATAAGGAATTGTGAGGATGCAATTTTCATAAGGGGGGAGGTCTGTAATAACACTGTTTTCGAATTCGTAATATTGGACAAATTTAATTATAATAAAAGTATTCGAATTTGATTTTGATAAGTAGTATTTTGGAAATAAGGTTTTATTTAATTGAAATCTATTAACAAACAAATGAAAAGAATAATTTAAAAAGAAAGAATGAATGAAAAGAGAAAACACATTATTTATACACTTCAAGGTCAAAACCCATGCAGCCAAACCTACCTTTTTGCTTATTCCTAAATTCCCTTAACCTAGTTCACTTCTTTCTTGGTCTAGCCTAATTCCCAAAATCCATAAATCAATAAGTAAGTACTCAAATTCTTCAGCAAAAAGAAAAATGAAAACAAATAAAAATAAAACACCTTGAAGATGATTTGGCATCGTCGAACCGCGATGGCGATGCAAGGCTATCGATGCGCGATCTAGGAGGCTCAAAGCCTAGAGCAGATAAGGGCAGGCGTGAGTCTCGAGTGGCTGTGATGTTGTGGTTGACGAGGTTAGACTGAGGTGGAGGTGTGTGTTTGGCCTACATGCTGAGGTATTTGGGCATAGTGGAAGCAGGTTAATGACCTAGGGCTGGTGGTGGGCGTTCGAGAGGATTGTCGTGCGTGCTAGGGCAGAGGTGATCGATAGGTCTAGAGGCTCGATGTCTTTGGTTATTTCAAAGCAGGTCTGAGATGGATTTAGGCATCGAAGGTGGGCACGCTCTAGCATGGTGAAGGCGCTATGTAGTCTTGGGTTTCGATACAAGACAGTGAAGCTTATGCTAGGTTGAGTGTAGGCTGAAAAAAATGGAATTCTTAACAAGTTATCAGTTAAGGTGAGTTGTTAAACTCACGAAATCTATCTCTAACTATTTTAATTACTATTGCATGCCTTGATTAAATTATGAATTGCGTAAATATTTAGCAGTGATTGAATGAAAGGATTGAAATAAAATTGCATGCTATAGTTTAAATTGGGTTGGTGGTTGAATCAGTTGAATTATGTGTTCGAAATATTGGATTTGAATCGATGGTTATAAAATGAATCAAATGGTTAAAATAAGGTTAGATGTTAACATTTATATTGTTCATTTTATGATAGGTTGATGGTAGAAAAAACATTTATTTGTACGATCAAAGTTTGCCCGAAAGCAACTTGGATTGATAAATAATTTTATATTTGAAATGACATTTTATACAGCGTTGTTGGCTCTAAAAGTTGCATTCTTGATGGGTTTATTGTTTAAATTTTTTAAAAGATTTTCAAGATGAGATTTTATCTATTTTGATCCTTATTGGAATTTAGTTATAGAATATAGTTAAATTATATTATTTTCTTAACTTATTTTCTATTTCAAAATTTCAATTCAAAGCTTTTAAAGATGAGTAATATTTATTCATAAAACCTTTTAAAATTTACTATTATAAGTATATATTATAATTTTGGAAATGTTTTAGAGGCAAAGGATAAAATATAGTATTATTTTATAAAAGCTGTTATAAAAGTAATAATTTCAGTTTCAAGTGATTTTAGTTATAAAAGAGGTTTACATGATTTCGAAAGTGTTCAAAAGCTTTTGTAAATAAACAACTTTTCCATAAAATGAATTTTTGGATTTAAAACCGATCTTGGGAAATTATATCTATGTGTATATAAAATTTATTTACAACTCTTTCAATTTATTTATTGCGGATTTGAGATTTTATTGAATTTCATGATTTTTTATGAAATGAGGAATTTTAATAAACGGTCGAATCATACAGATTAGTATGGGGCTTTCTACACAGTTCTTCTGCTTATTTTTATAACTTGTTGAATAGAGTATACTGAGTTGAATTTACTAAATTTTAGTAAGTACTTGAATATCACTAGATGGTATGCGACATTTAGTGAAATTCTAGTAATTACTAAAGTACAGTGATTAACACTTTAGAGTTGTACTATGTTAGGGTATTTGGCTATATGGGTTGATAGATCCCTTAGAAAAATATAACTCATGATTTTGAGGATTATGATAATCGTTGACGATCCGTTAGATTGTTCTTGATCCTTGTACTTACTAGACAGTTCTGAGATGATATCCTCTTCTAAAGATCAATTGATGGTCTCTATAGGCTTTTAAAGGTGACTAGCTATCACCAATCCATAAGGGGATTTTACCTCTATCCAGGAGGGGACTGTACCTTAATTTATGCACATTTTTTGGGTTTTGACTTAGTAGCTTACCAGTGGCTACATTTTTCGAGTTACCTACGAAGAGTTAGCAATTATTGGTGGCTTTTTTGTAGCTATATTCTTGTTTTTATAGTTTGGCCAGGAAGGGACAATACCTCTATGTTTTGTCCACAAAGGGGACAGTACCTTTGATTTAGTGATATCCTTATACGGGTTTATTTTAGTTTTATTGATTTGAAATGGATATATGTGAATCACCATATTAGCGTATGATAGTCTACGATAAACTAGAGTGTTTTATGAAATGGTGATTATTGTGTGATATATCTTTTTGGATTGATTGGGATTGGCATATTTTATATGACTTGGTAATTATGTGTAATCATATATTATTGTAATATAGTATTCTCACATCTTTAAATTAGAGATAGTCTGACCCGTTTATTTTTATAATATTTGAGTCAGACCGAGACTGTACAGGTACTAGGACTTGCTAACCTTGGACATGTGTGTTAGCATGGGGATAAACTAATTTTTACATTTTGAGTTTATCTCACCGCTTTGATTTGCGAATATTTAATTAATTTTAATTATTAATATAATAGGTTTTATAATTTGAAATAAAACTGTTTTTTATAATAAATAGAGATGGTAAAATAGTTTTGAGAATTAGTTTACAAAAATATTTAGTTTGAACAAAAATTGAAAATGTGACCAGAATTCATTTTTCGAATTTTTGACATTTCGTCGACTAAAAGTTGTCGGAAACGTTATGAGCACTTTAATATAAATACACACATTCATTTATATATAAGTAGGATTATATATATATTATAACACACACACATACACACACACACTTAAGCATGTATAAGAGTGATGCGACTTATTATGAAATTTAAATAAAATAAGGGTTGAAAAGATGCTTAAGTCATTAGAAAACACAAAGTACAAGTGAATAAATGCATGTTGGATCATAGTATGGGTAGAGGGGACAAGGACTTTCGTAAATTACATGGTGGAAGGAGACAAGCATGGTGAGGTGGCAATCATGTAGTGAGGGGCAAGGTACATAAAGGTATTTTGGTAATTTACAAAGTGCATTTTATATAAAAACAATTTCATAATTTCTTCTTCTCATTTTTCATTTTTTTCTTTGTTCTAAAACTTTATTTCCTCTTCTTTAAGCTTTCAAAAGGTTTTAATGGATTCCAAAAAATTTTAAAGTCTGTAAACCTTAGCTTTATTCACTTTTTATTTCTAAAACTTTGTTTAAAACCTCCTACTTCCTTTCCTACCTCTTCTGTTTCCATAACAAGCCCTTAAACCACACCACCAACCATGGTCGAGCCATGTATACCCTTAGCCAAACCATATTGTTCCTTTAAGACTCTCAAAGCTTCATTTTATCAAAAATGAAGTAAAGTCCTAGGTTCGGTTCAAATTGTAGCGTAGTTTGGGTTGAGTTAGTAAGCTTTTGGTGAGTAAAGCTCGCCTTTTTATTTAAAGTTTTAAACTTTAAAGTTGATAATAATTATGGCTTAACTTGATTAATAATCCGTTTGCTGTTTGGTTGTAAATTATGTTGGTTATGTATATGTACTTCGGTGAACTAGTTGTATAACATAGAAAAACTAAATTGAAAATGAAGTTGAATGTCAAGTTAGTTTGCAAGTCGAGAACTTTGCTTATGTTATGATGTTACAGCTATATATGTGCTTGTAAATATACATACAATGTTGTAGGTTAAAGGAAGTTAGCATTGAATTTGTGGTTATGTTGCAGCGTCGAAATCCCTTACTTGAAATTTGTTTTCACTTATGCGTTTTCGAGAAAGTAAATTAAGTTTTTAACTTTACTTTGTTTGGGTTTCAAAAACTTTATTCAACGTTTTAAAAAAAGTAAATTAAAATATAAAAAATATAATTTTGAAAGCTATTTGGGTATAAACCAAGTTTTGAAATTACGGATCATACAATGATAGTCGATATGGGTGCGGTTCATAAAAACGAACTCTTTTGAAGTCTAAAGTGTTTTTCCCTTAAGTATCTTTTGAAAAGTGTTTCCAAAATTATTTTAAGTATGAGTAAGTAGCTATTATTATTTAACTTAATTAATTAATTAATTAATTAATGATTAATCAATTAATTTAGGTAAGGTAGTTAGTACTTAATCATTATCTAACAAAAGTAATATGTGCTTAAGTATTAATCAAGTAAGATAATTTTTATTAGATAACTAATTAAAGGTTAATTATTATTTAATTATAAATTAAGTGTAACGACCCGGAATTTTGAACGAATTAAATTTAGAATATTTAATTAATTTTAAATATTTGAACGATGATTTAATTTGAATCCCCGATTTAAATTTGAAGCTGACGATTAAATTATAAAATTTAATCTATTGATAGTCGAATAAAAATTTGAATCTTCTATTTTTAGCTGAAGAAAAATATTTCAAAAGCTTTTAAAATTCATATTGATAATTCTGGAGGTAATAGAACTTTCAGAATTGAAATTGAAAGTGTTTCGTTCAGTTTTGAAATTTTATTGTTCGAATCGATATTTTAAAATAGTCAATTTTCAAACCGTCTCGGAATTCGACGAAACCAGTTCCATTGGGTCCGGAATGTTGTATTATTGCCGGATTTCAATTTTCATAATTTTCTGAGTTGATACGTGAGCACGCGATATATAAACGCGTTAAAGCTTTAACGATATTCAATTTAAAATGTGAAATTTAAATTTAAGTCAAATATCACACGTTCTCTTCCCTAACTTCAGCCTAAAATCACGCAGAGAATCACGAAGCCAAATCGTGCCTGCCATGCTTCGTTCGACTTTAACGTTATCTCGTCCCTCCCTCATTCATTTTCAAAATCAAGACAGTCGTTTCCCTTCCTTCACAAACGAAATATAAATGGCCACAATAATTCTCAGATTTGAAATCGAATCCCCTTTCAAAATATAAATCACGAGTTCGTTCAAGGGAAGAGGGGGGTTTCGCCATCATCAGAGAGGCGCGCGAGCGCCTGGAAATCATGATCGCGAGATTCGCGAGTGGGTGGAAATTGGTAGCGGCGGCGCGAGCGTGGGAGATGTCGCGGTGCTGAGAGGTTCGCTAGGGTTTGGGGGCGACTTCCGCGACTTCGCGATGGCATTCGCGAGGCCAAGGCAGGCGACGAGAAAAAGTTGGGTCGCGAAATCGAGCTCGAGTCGAGGAGGGATCGTACTCGCGTACGCGAGTATTTGGGGTGGTCTCCGATGCCACGTGGTCGACTGGGGGGTAGTTGCGATCTGGTAGTGCTGGCGATAGGCGTGAGCAGGTGGGAGGCTATGGGTGTCGAATTCATCGAGGGGAAAGGGGGTGTCGTAACCGCGATTCAAGATGAGTTCGAGCTGTAGCTTTGGGTCTCGATAAACTCGTCAGTTAGGTAATCAATTTATTAATTTATTTTCGATAAACCTAGGTAAATTTCTTTTGGATGAAAATTCGATAGTAAATTACTGCTTGTATTTACAGTAAAATAGAAAATTTTATATATATAAGAATTTTATAAAGATAAGATTTTTATAGCTTATTTTTATAAGCAGTTAGGAATAAATTAAATAAGTATATAAGTAAAACGTTTGATATATATATGCAAATGAGATTTTGTTTAGAGAAACAAGGAAGTTAGTTTGAAATTGAAAATACTTAGTTAAATAAATTTATTTAAAAAAATAATTTGTTTGAAATAAAAGTCGTTGGATAACTAAAATTACCAAACGAAAATTTGTTATTTGATTTATTCAATTATTAATCAACTGTATAAATTATTTATACAAGGTTTAAAAATCAAGAAGAAATGGTCAAAATGGATTGGATGGCAAAATAAAAGCTAAGGTGAGATCTTCTCACTCAAAATAAATGTGGAATCTTTGCAGTTATTGACTGTTGATTGTTATCTGGATGTGATATTAGATATTTTAGGATATATCTATATATATAGCAGTATATACATATTGGCATATGTATATATTGGATTGATGATTTCCCGCCTCGTATAGCGGATGAGACCCTATTGCGCCGTTAGTAAGCGGATTTATAAAAACCTATATACCGCGATAATTCCGTACTGGAGCGGAATTGGTATTGTGCTAACATCTTTGGATGCAGGGAAACAGGTTGGAGGGATCCAACTGGATTCCTCAACTGTATTTATTTATTTACAGATGTTGATATATATTCTGTTGTCATATGTTGAGATATGATATTGACTGTTGTGATTGACTAATTGATGCGTTGCATCATCGGATTCAAATTTTGAAATTTAAAAATAACGTTGTTGATTTTAAAAGTGATCTTTGAAATTATACGTTTATTTAAATTGTTGAATTGATTTACTTTAAAAAGATAAACGTTAAAACTTTTAAGTTATAAAAGTTGAGATTTTGTGAATTTTAACAAAAAAGTAATTTCTTTTGAAATAAAGAGTTAAGAAATTTATGAAATGGTTTAAGTTGAGATTTTTGAATTCTTGAACCAATGTATATAAAAAGATGTATCAAATTGATATTTATCAATTTAAGTTATTGGAATTTTAAAATGTGAAGATATGAAATTTATAATTATAAAATGTGAAGATATGAAATTATAATTATAAAATGTGAAGATATGGAATGTATAGAATTATAAATTGAAAAGATGAAATTTATAGGTTTATAAAGAATGAAGTTGTAGAATGAATGATTATAAGAAAATTTACTTATAAATTGGATTTCTGCTTTTAAATGGAATATTGATCGGATCGTTAATAAAGAAGATTTATAAATCAAAGTTGTTAAAAAAATATAGAAATAGGATTTATAAACGTTGTTTTATAAATTCAAAAAAATCGATGGAGTTTGATAAATTAAATATAGAAGATTTTTAAAGAAGATATATTCGCGATTTTGGATAACGAATCTTTATTGAAATAAAACGTGTAGAGATGGCTGAAATTTAGTTAAGTGAATTATATTCACGATTTTGGACAGTGAATATACTCTTAAGAAAAATGGATATGTTCTGGAGAAACGATATTATAAAATGAAGTAATTGTTTTAAAAGATGTTTTTAAAACGTGTTAAATATCGAAATCATAGATTTCAACATTTATTGTTGAAATAGATGTTTTCGAGAAAATAAGGAAATGGTGGACTATAACACTGTTGTTATAGTAAATGATTTCCGGAAGGAAATATTTTATATAGTATTGGGATTTATATATCTATCTTAATTCCGAATCCCTATACTAGTGATTTCGAGTCGTCGTAACGATGTTTTACGTAACATTCGTTTTGACTCAAATAAAGGTGTTAAAAGGATATTTTCCTTAAAGAATGAAATTATACTTAATTTGATTTAAGTATATCGAATATTTTCCAAGTGTTGAAAATAAATGATTGTGAAATACTTATTATTTAATAAGTATGGAAATGCTTTTCCAATATGAAATGAACGTTTTGAGAATTTATCTTTGTAAAGATAAATTGAAATTGAATATTGAAAACGATTTGAAAATCGTATATCAGTAGATATTTTGAAATATAAATTCACTTTGGAATTTATAAAAGAAATGGGAATTCGTCATAAAAATAAATGTTGATTTATTTCTGAAGTGTGGAAATTTTATATCTAGTAAAGATATTTTTGAAGATAAATAATTTGGAAAATTATTTGGAATCTGATGATGTTGCGCATATTTATTGATAGTTAAATAACCGACTATCAATAATTACCTTGAGTAGGTATTTGTTGTGAATTGGATGAATTTGAATGCCACACTTGTTTTTAAACAAACGCTCACTATTCGGGTTAGCCGGGAAAGGACCATGGGGTCGTATAACCCATTCCGAATATGTGATACGTCGTTATGAATTGCATTCGAAGACCGGTGTTGAAGACCGGATATTTTTGAAAACGGAAGGATTACCGTCGAGTTACTCTACACCGACTGATCTTCGGTTTAGAGGTTTTATCACCCTTAGTGACGGGAAGTCCGGACGTGATTAGAAATTTATCCGGAAATGCAAGGGCTTCGTGAGAAGTGCCTTCGGTTCTGTTCGATCCCGGAACAGACTTGTATGGATTGTGTGTCTGACGTTACAATTTGAAATATAAAGCTGATTTCTTTCAAATACATTTCTGTTGGTGGCGGAGAATTTATTCTCTTAGCTTAACACCCTTCTCTGAGACGTACGAGCTCAGAGGTTATGTAGTTGAAATTTATCAGCGATATATCCCAATTTGGTAACGTGGCATACTGAGTGTTGCTGTGAAATGATCAGGGTTTGATCATTTGCGATATGATCATTTGGTTGATCTTATATCTTTGTGATCATAGGTTGATCATTTTGTTTGACCCGAAGCAGGGCTTTTTGTAGAAAGCGTAGCTTTGTGGACGAGACTTCATCGAGCCTCACACCCCGGAAATGGTCGAAACAGGACGAATGCAGCAAGGTTCTAGGGAGTAGCGCCCCTTAGTGTATGTCATTCCTTCTGGATAAAGGTGGTATCATGGTATGGAGCCCAGATACTTAACCTCTGTGGTTACTGCATTATTATTATCTATGTGGTTTGTTGCGAATCGGGGATCCTCGGGAAGATCGGTGACGATCGGGGGATGGCATACGCGTGTCAGTAGTTACCTATTTTTGCAGAGGTAACCCGGCCTTGTGTTGGCAGAGATCCGGTTAGGTTCTCGGGTCGTCTATTCCAGGGACGTACCCATCGTGGATAGGAAGTTCCTTAGCCTGACCATTTGTTGGAAATCCAAAGAAACAATACGTGACTTGTACGGTTTTAGTTGTAGAACCTGCCATTTAATATGGTAGCTATAGCAAGCATACTATAATGGTACCTATGCTGGCTAAGATTTATATTCTACTTTCGAAATGTTTTTCTACACTATGCACTAATAATAATATCAAAAAGAATTTGATTTTTGCGTAGTAAGCATCTTTGACTATCATAAGAAGAAATCTCCTCCAAGTCTGCGTTTGCATTGTGTGTGTGGCGGGAGGTCTTATGGTAGTTTCATTTTCCAAAAGCATTGCGAATTGACTTTAAAATTCTCTGCTATTTATTTTTAAAAGTTAAACTGTTTTACGATCTCACACCAGTCACCATGACTGACTCGGAGTTTATTGTTTCCCTTCTAAACTCTGGGTGCCCACAAATTTCCACACGGGCAGTCTAGAGTTAGATTATTAGGTTATCTGGATATTCTGGAGCTTGGGAGGTAAGCTGGATGACGAGACGTAGTATTTGTATCTGATAGTATTTATTCCGCTGTATACTCTGTATGAGGACAAGTTATATAACTGTCCATTGTTGTATATTAACTCTGATGATTGATGTATGTATAAAATGATATAGTTCTTTGTTTTAGAGATTATTCATTTATCTATTATATATTGTTCCGCTGCGATATGTGAGATTCTGATATTGTCTCTGTTCTGTATCTGTTGTTGTTTTGTTGTTCTTCTTCTCTTTTTCTTCTATCTTCTCTTCCTCCTCTTCTTTTAAATATTAAAGTTTCGCGTTTTCGCCATCCGATTGTTCGGCAATTGCTACAGTGGACGTAGCAGTGTCGGGTTTTCGGAAGACGGATTTGCGGGTCTTTACAGTTGGTATCAGAGCATATGGTTAAGCGACAACCCTGCTCTGTTGGGTGTTACTCATTAGAGATAGAGTCAGTAGTACTCTAGAATGAGTTGAGTGTAATAATATATATGAGCGCGTATTTGTTAGTGAATATAAAAATGTTTTATATTGTGTTTGCTTATCCGTTGAGATGTTTGTGAATTTCGGTCGGTATGTGGGACGCCATATTATCGATAGGGATTTCTAAACACTTAAACGAGGCAAGACGACATAGTATTGTTTTAAATAGGGTGAATGAAATAATTTTACCCAAAACTATTTTTGTATAGAAAAGAAATCATTTTCTATGAATTATTATAGTGTATGGTTGCATGGATATTAGAAGTGATAATATTAATCTATTATCATTGAAATTGAATAAGAAATTCAAATCGTAACTCCAAAGTTAAGGAATGAATTCATATACCAATGAAATTGAGAATATAAATTATAAATGTGATTTATAATTTAAAACGGGATTCCAGAGAAGTTTTTGGAAATGTTTTGAAAAGGATTTGAAAATTTTGAAGATTTGGAGAGTTTAAATCTGTTTGATTTGAAGATGAATTTCAACGGTTTTGAAAAATGTTTTGAAGAGATGAAAAGCTCTAAACTCTTTTCGGTCGCTGGAAAATAACTTCGATGATGACCGCGGCATCGTTGGTGTTCATTTTCGGGTTTCCAAAGGAGCAATTGCTGCCAAATTGTTTTAAATGGAAGTTGTTTGGAAAATTTGGATTTTGTTTTTGGAGATTCGAAGGATAATTTGAATTGTTTTCGAATGATTTTGAAATGTTGGTAAGATTCTGGAATACCATATGAAAGTAAAATTGAAAGTTGAGATTCATTGCGAATCTGTAAGCGATAGAATTGAAATTGAAAATGAAATGAGACTTGAATCCGAATAAGCTACTTTGATAATTTATTAATTCACGAAATACAGAAATGGAAGTTGAATTAGTTAAATTGAAACTTGAATTGTGAACTAAATAAAAGAATGGTTCAGAATTGCAAATAAATTCAAGTAAGAAGAAATAAATTTCAAATGAATGGGATTTACAATTGTAAGTGAATAAAATTGAAACTGAATGTTGAAACAAATTTGAATTGTGTGAAATAAAATGAAGCTTTAAGATTAGTTTGAAGTGAACTAAAGATAATTGATGAAATTCAATATTCAGAAGTAAACTGAATCTAAATTAGATTGAAAGTGTAGATTAAATTCAAATGAATGTGAAATGTGAAATTGAATGATAATGGATATAACTTCTATAGTAAACTAGAAATGGTATAAGAAGTTGATATTAGAAGTTTGTAATAAAATTTTCAAAATAGTTGGATGTTATAACTAGATATTATGGCTAGTAGATATACAGGTATAAAGGGAATTGAATTTGATTTCACAGATAATTTGAATTGCTCAACAAAAGGTACGTATTTGAATTATAATATGAGTTTTTGATGATTTCTCTCTAGCCGCTTGGCTTTTTCTTTTTCTTTTTGAAATCTGAGAGTCCGTAGGGACGTTTTGTAGTCGTGCCGTATTAGCCGCGCAAAGGAGACGCTGGCGAAATTTTTCGAAAATTTCGAGTGTTAGAAAATTTTTGAGAAATTTTTGAAAGTTTAAATTTGAATTTGAATTTAAATTTGAATTTTGAAGTTAAACAATGTTGTTTGAACTTACAGTTGAAGTTGAAATTTAGTTGGAATGATAACGAATCTTTAGTAGAAAGATTTGTTTTGATGAATTGATAAAACTATTGGATTGTGAAAAATAGTAGACGAGTTAAGGACATTTTTTCCTAACTTGTAATTTCGAGGACGAAATTCTTTTAAGGGGGGAAGTCTGTAACGACCCGGAATTTTGAACGAATTAAATTTAGAATATTTAATTAATTTTAAATATTTGAACGATGATTTAATTTGAATCCCCGATTTAAATTTGAAGCTGACGATTAAATTATAAAATTTAATCTATTGATAGTCGAATAAAAATTTGAATCTTCTATTTTTAGCTGAAGAAAATATTTCAAAAGCTTTTAAAATTCATATTGATAATTCTGGAGGTAATAGAACTTTCAGAATTGAAATTGAAAGTGTTTCGTTCAGTTTTGAAATTTTATTGTTCGAATCGATATTTTAAAATAGTCAATTTTCAAACAGTCTCGGAATTCGACGAAACTAGTTCCATTGGGTCCGGAATGTTGTATTATTGCCGGATTTCAATTTTCATAATTTTCTGAGTTGATACGTGAGCACGCGATATATAAACGCGTTAAAGCTTTAACGATATTCAATTTAAAATGTGAAATTTAAATTTAAGTCAAATATCACACGTTCTCTTCCCTAACTTCAGCCTAAAATCACGCAGAGAATCACGAAGCCAAATCGTGCCTGCCATGCTTCGTTCGACTTTAACGTTATCTCGTCCCTCCCTCATTCATTTTCAAAATCAAGACAGTCGTTTCCCTTCCTTCACAAACGAAATATAAATGGCCACAATAATTCTCAGATTTGAAATCGAATCCCCTTTCAAAATATAAATCACGAGTTCGTTCAAGGGAAGAGGGGGGTTTCGCCATCATCAGAGAGGCGCGCGAGCGCCTGGAAATCATGATCGCGAGATTCGCGAGTGGGTGGAAATTGGTAGCGGCGGCGCGAGCGTGGGAGATGTCGCGGTGCTGAGAGGTTCGCTAGGGTTTGGGGGCGACTTCCGCGACTTCGCGATGGCATTCGCGAGGCCAAGGCAGGCGACGAGAAAAAGTTGGGTCGCGAAATCGAGCTCGAGTCGAGGAGGGATCGTACTCGCGTACGCGAGTATTTGGGGTGGTCTCCGATGCCACGTGGTCGACTGGGGGGTAGTTGCGATCTGGTAGTGCTGGCGATAGGCGTGAGCAGGTGGGAGGCTGTGGGTGTCGAATTCATCGAGGGGAAAGGGGGTGTCGTAACCGCGATTCAAGATGAGTTCGAGCTGTAGCTTTGGGTCTCGATAAACTCGTCAGTTAGGTAATCAATTTATTAATTTATTTTCGATAAACCTAGGTAAATTTCTTTTGGATGAAAATTCGATAGTAAATTACTGCTTGTATTTACAGTAAAATAGAAAATTTTATATATATAAGAATTTTATAAAGATAAGATTTTTATAGCTTATTTTTATAAGCAGTTAGGAATAAATTAAATAAGTATATAAGTAAAACGTTTGATATATATATGCAAATGAGATTTTGTTTAGAGAAACAAGGAAGTTAGTTTGAAATTGAAAATACTTAGTTAAATAAATTTATTTAAAAAAATAATTTGTTTGAAATAAAAGTCGTTGGATAACTAAAATTACCAAACGAAAATTTGTTATTTGATTTATTCAATTATTAATCAACTGTATAAATTATTTATACAAGGTTTAAAAATCAAGAAGAAATGGTCAAAATGGATTGGATGGCAAAATAAAAGCTAAGGTGAGATCTTCTCACTCAAAATAAATGTGGAATCTTTGCAGTTATTGACTGTTGATTGTTATCTGGATGTGATATTAGATATTTTAGGATATATCTATATATATAGCAGTATATACATATTGGCATATGTATATATTGGATTGATGATTTCCCGCCTCGTATAGCGGATGAGACCCTATTGCGCCGTTAGTAAGCGGATTTATAAAAACCTATATACCGCGATAATTCCGTACTGGAGCGGAATTGGTATTGTGCTAACATCTTTGGATGCAGGGAAACAGGTTGGAGGGATCCAACTGGATTCCTCAACTGTATTTATTTATTTACAGATGTTGATATATATTCTGTTGTCATATATTGAGATATGATATTGACTGTTGTGATTGACTAATTGATGCGTTGCATCATCGGATTCAAATTTTGAAATTTAAAAATAACGTTGTTGATTTTAAAAGTGATCTTTGAAATTATACGTTTATTTAAATTGTTGAATTGATTTACTTTAAAAAGATAAACGTTAAAACTTTTAAGTTATAAAAGTTGAGATTTTGTGAATTTTAACAAAAAAGTAATTTCTTTTGAAATAAAGAGTTAAGAAATTTATGAAATGGTTTAAGTTGAGATTTTTGAATTCTTGAACCAATGTATATAAAAAGATGTATCAAATTGATATTTATCAATTTAAGTTATTGGAATTTTAAAATGTGAAGATATGAAATTTATAATTATAAAATGTGAAGATATGAAATTATAATTATAAAATGTGAAGATATGGAATGTATAGAATTATAAATTGAAAAGATGAAATTTATAGGTTTATAAAGAATGAAGTTGTAGAATGAATGATTATAAGAAAATTTACTTATAAATTGGATTTCTGCTTTTAAATGGAATATTGATCGGATCGTTAATAAAGAAGATTTATAAATCAAAGTTGTTAAAAAAATATAGAAATAGGATTTATAAACGTTGTTTTATAAATTCAAAAAAATCGATGGAGTTTGATAAATTAAATATAGAAGATTTTTAAAGAAGATATATTCGCGATTTTGGATAACGAATCTTTATTGAAATAAAACGTGTAGAGATGGCTGAAATTTAGTTAAGTGAATTATATTCACGATTTTGGACAGTGAATATACTCTTAAGAAAAATGGATATGTTCTGGAGAAACGATATTATAAAATGAAGTAATTGTTTTAAAAGATGTTTTTAAAACGTGTTAAATATCGAAATCATAGATTTCAACATTTATTGTTGAAATAGATGTTTTCGAGAAAATAAGGAAATGGTGGACTATAACACTGTTGTTATAGTAAATGATTTCCGGAAGGAAATATTTTATATAGTATTGGGATTTATATATCTATCTTAATTCCGAATCCCTATACTAGTGATTTCGAGTCGTCGTAACGATGTTTTACGTAACATTCGTTTTGACTCAAATAAAGGTGTTAAAAGGATATTTTCCTTAAAGAATGAAATTATACTTAATTTGATTTAAGTATATCGAATATTTTCCAAGTGTTGAAAATAAATGATTGTGAAATACTTATTATTTAATAAGTATGGAAATGCTTTTCCAATATGAAATGAACGTTTTGAGAATTTATCTTTGTAAAGATAAATTGAAATTGAATATTGAAAACGATTTGAAAATCGTATATCAGTAGATATTTTGAAATATAAATTCACTTTGGAATTTATAAAAGAAATGGGAATTCGTCATAAAAATAAATGTTGATTTATTTCTGAAGTGTGGAAATTTTATATCTAGTAAAGATATTTTTGAAGATAAATAATTTGGAAAATTATTTGGAATCTGATGATGTTGCGCATATTTATTGATAGTTAAATAACCGACTATCAATAATTACCTTGAGTAGGTATTTGTTGTGAATTGGATGAATTTGAATGCCACACTTGTTTTTAAACAAACGCTCACTATTCGGGTTAGCCGGGAAAGGACCATGGGGTCGTATAACCCATTCCGAATATGTGATACGTCGTTATGAATTGCATTCGAAGACCGGTGTTGAAGACCGGATATTTTTGAAAACGGAAGGATTACCGTCGAGTTACTCTACACCGACTGATCTTCGGTTTAGAGGTTTTATCACCCTTAGTGACGGGAAGTCCGGACGTGATTAGAAATTTATCCGGAAATGCAAGGGCTTCGTGAGAAGTGCCTTCGGTTCTGTTCGATCCCGGAACAGACTTGTATGGATTGTGTGTCTGACGTTACAATTTGAAATATAAAGCTGATTTCTTTCAAATACATTTCTGTTGGTGGCGGAGAATTTATTCTCTTAGCTTAACACCCTTCTCTGAGACGTACGAGCTCAGAGGTTATGTAGTTGAAATTTATCAGCGATATATCCCAATTTGGTAACGTGGCATACTGAGTGTTGCTGTGAAATGATCAGGGTTTGATCATTTGCGATATGATCATTTGGTTGATCTTATATCTTTGTGATCATAGGTTGATCATTTTGTTTGACCCGAAGCAGGGCTTTTTGTAGAAAGCGTAGCTTTGTGGACGAGACTTCATCGAGCCTCACACCCCGGAAATGGTCGAAACAGGACGAATGCAGCAAGGTTCTAGGGAGTAGCGCCCCTTAGTGTATGTCATTCCTTCTGGATAAAGGTGGTATCATGGTATGGAGCCCAGATACTTAACCTCTGTGGTTACTGCATTATTATTATCTATGTGGTTTGTTGCGAATCGGGGATCCTCGGGAAGATCGGTGACGATCGGGGGATGGCATACGCGTGTCAGTAGTTACCTATTTTTGCAGAGGTAACCCGGCCTTGTGTTGGCAGAGATCCGGTTAGGTTCTCGGGTCGTCTATTCCAGGGACGTACCCATCGTGGATAGGAAGTTCCTTAGCCTGACCATTTGTTGGAAATCCAAAGAAACAATACGTGACTTGTACGGTTTTAGTTGTAGAACCTGCCATTTAATATGGTAGCTATAGCAAGCATACTATAATGGTACCTATGCTGGCTAAGATTTATATTCTACTTTCGAAATGTTTTTCTACACTATGCACTAATAATAATATCAAAAAGAATTTGATTTTTGCGTAGTAAGCATCTTTGACTATCATAAGAAGAAATCTCCTCCAAGTCTGCGTTTGCATTGTGTGTGTGGCGGGAGGTCTTATGGTAGTTTCATTTTCCAAAAGCATTGCGAATTGACTTTAAAATTCTCTGCTATTTATTTTTAAAAGTTAAACTGTTTTACGATCTCACACCAGTCACCATGACTGACTCGGAGTTTATTGTTTCCCTTCTAAACTCTGGGTGCCCACAAATTTCCACACGGGCAGTCTAGAGTTAGATTATTAGGTTATCTGGATATTCTGGAGCTTGGGAGGTAAGCTGGATGACGAGACGTAGTATTTGTATCTGATAGTATTTATTCCGCTGTATACTCTGTATGAGGACAAGTTATATAACTGTCCATTGTTGTATATTAACTCTGATGATTGATGTATGTATAAAATGATATAGTTCTTTGTTTTAGAGATTATTCATTTATCTATTATATATTGTTCCGCTGCGATATGTGAGATTCTGATATTGTCTCTGTTCTGTATCTGTTGTTGTTTTGTTGTTCTTCTTCTCTTTTTCTTCTATCTTCTCTTCCTCCTCTTCTTTTAAATATTAAAGTTTCGCATTTTCGCCATCCGATTGTTCGGCAATTGCTACAGTGGACGTAGCAGTGTCGGGTTTTCGGAAGACGGATTTGCGGGTCTTTACATTAAGGGTTAATTATTATTTAAGAAATTTTTTAAATATTTATTTAATTATTAATTAAGTTAAAATTTAATTAAGACTTGATTAAATTAATTTAATTATTAATGAAGTTTTAAATTATTATTTAATTATTAATTAAAGATTAATTATGGTTTTTTATTTATTTAAAGATTAAGTATTATTTAAATATTTATTTAAAGGATAATTATTACTTAATTTTTTTGTTTAAAAGTTAATCATTATTTAATTATCAATTAAAAGTTTTACTTTTATTAAGATAAAGAGTTAAATGTTATTTAATTATTAAACAAAAGTTTTAAACTACTTTATTTCTGAAAAGCGTTTTTTTTGAAGTAACTCTCTTTTAGAGGACGTTTTAAATCCAAGGGATTTCTTTATTGATTACCTTTAAGTAACCTCATTGAATATGAAACCCTATGACATCTGTTTAGCAGAATAACTCACCATTCCACTAATTAAGTTATATTTGGCATCTGTTAGCAGAACAAAACACCATTATGCTATTATAATAACTTGGACATGTGTTGAGCAAAACAAATCCCCATCTGTAATTAAAATAACTTGAACATTTACCTATATGTTGATTAATTTTTATTGGTTGATCCCTTTACATACCTACTTATTATGTAAATACCCATATTATAACTTGAAGGTTAAATTGAATTAAATAAGAACCATTGTGGTCACTAAGCCTCTTTCTGATTTTGTAAGGTCAAATATTTCATTTTATCCGTTTTAAAAATGGTTTAAAGTTTATTACCATTTTAAATAAGGTATTTGAAGGATAATTAAGTAATTATTTTATTAAAATGTTTTAAGTTAATTTGATAGTTTTTAAATGGTTGTTTAAAATCATTATTTTATTAATGATTTAAGGATAATTAAATGAAGGAGGTTAAAATAATAACTTGCTTATTTATCAACAAGTTTTTTATTGATTATAGTTTATTAAATAAGTTTTGTTTAAAACAAGGAAAGTTTATAAAAGGAGTTTTATAAATTAAAAGGGAGATCTTGAAATTTGGGGAGCGTTTTATTAATGATTGTGGATATTTATAAAAGAGTTTTATAAATGATTTTGGGTATTTATAAAAGGGTTTTATAAATGGTTTTGATATTTATAAAAGAGTTTTGTAATAAACTTGGATATTTATAAAGAGTTTTTACAAATGGATTTAGGAATTTAAATAAAAGAGATTTCATAAAATAAATGAGATTTAATTAAAAAGGATTTACATAATAAGTTTATAAAAGAAATTGAGATTTGATTTCCTTAAACTAACCTTCTTAATTATGATGGTATAATACATTCGTTCCACACCTAACACCGAAGGAATAGTGTTTAGGGTTATTCTTATCTCCATTTTCTTATATAACTTTTGTTTAATCCTTTAATATGATTTTGGAATAAGTAATCTTTCACAATGTTTTGTGAATATACTTATGCTAGTGAGATAAGTATATGAATATTTTGATAAATATTTTGGAAAGGGATTTAAGAAATGAGAAATTTATTTAAATAAGGCTAAGTGGTTGCTATAGGTAATTAAATCTCTGAATTGTTGTTGTTTGTTCATTCGATAGTTAAATAATCGACTATCAAATCTTGGCCAGTTTTCACTTAGGAAGTAAATAAGAGCTTCACGTGTTCATACGAGTTGAGTTCCCTCTTGAGAACTCATTCGGGTGAAACGTCTCTAGCTTTAAGGGATATATTAGATATCCTTTGGGACTCTGTTATAATCCGCTTACTTCTGAAAGAATTGGGAATGAGTCAATTGGAAATTATCGATTGTTGGTTCGGAGAGACCGGGATCAAATATGTTATCTGAGAACCACTACGAACCAACATATGGGTTCGAATGGAATACATCTTGATGATGTTTCAAAGACGGAGTTCTTTGAATTGAAAGTGCTACTTGCTACTAATTCTGAAGGTAATTCCAAAATAGATGTAGTAGAGGTAGTACCTTCGGTTTCGTTCAGACCCAGAATGAACTTATATGGATGAATGCTAGCATTGCATTTCTGCCTAGAGGGCAGTGTTAGCGTTCCATGTGGGAATTGCTAAAGGAAGGTAAATTGTTACCTCACGAGCCTTACATATCGGAAATGGCTAAAACAAGATAGATGTAGCAGGGCTATGTCACTCCCATAAGGGCATGTCAACACCTTTCTAGATTATCATATTATGAATTTGGTTGTGCATGAGAGCTCTTTATAAAGGTTGGAACAACCAAAGTGATGACATATTCGGTACTATCCAGTAAGGGTTAGGCCTGTTCTGTGTTGGCAGAGGTCAAAAGATTTTCGTCCTCGGGTACATTTTATCTAGAGGTGTACCATTTTTCGGAAGGTAGTCTCTTACCTTGCCATTTGTTGGAATCCATTCTCCAATAAGCACCTTTAGTTTTTGGTTTTATACCTATTATTGTTGTGATGTACACACATCACAGCTACTTGATTATTGATATTTTAAACCCATAGACATTATTATAATATCATTAGAATTTTCTAATAAAAATGGTTTGGTTATCGTAAGGTAAAAACCAGTCTGTGTTTATGTACAGCGTGGTCTTATGGGATACCTTTTATTTTGTAGAAGGTTTTTAAATGTAGGAATCTATATGATTTGATTGAGGTTTCTTATGCTAGTTTACCAGATTGATCCAGGCATTATTTTCTTATAATGCTTGGGTCAGCCCGAGCATATTTTCAAGATTTAGGTGGATGCTTTGGAGCTTTCAGGTGATGAGCTGGATTTTCCAAGACGTATTCATGTATCTTATATTCTTTTGCTATATTTTGTTTTGTTTTTGTCGGTATTTATTAGCAACTGTAACGACATGTTGCTATAACTGTTAAGGCTGGTAGTTGGTTAGAGCACTCTGATGTTGTGTACATAATAAAGATGATTTCGATTTGTAAAGACTTTTGTATATTATATATTTCTCGTCACGATGTGAGATTCTGTTCTATCTTTTTTCTTTAACCGTTAATGACCCATCTTTCGAACACTTAAATGATCAACAAATGAATAACAAAGATGTATTAAGTGTCATCTTTAGGCGTAAGAAAGTCAGATCGTTACAACGTGGTATCTGAGCTTAGGTTGAGGGAAAACCTAGGCCTTGGTGGGGTAAACTCGTTATAGTTAGGGTTAGTAACACTCTAGAATGAGTTTGAGTGTATATATGAGCGCGTATTTGTTAATGTATAAAAAGGTTTTATATTATGTTATTTGATCTGTTAAGTTTGAATATTGGATTCTAGTCTATACCAATAGCTAATGTTATTGATAGGGATCTCAAAACACTTGAACAAGGCCAATAAACACAATATTGTTTTAAAAGTGGTAAATAAAATAATTTTACCCAAGAATATATTTTATATATAAAGGAATAATTTTCAAAAATTTATATATTTATCCATGATGTGTTGTCGTTTGGAATTGATAATATATTTTTTTGGCAAAGCCAACAGGGTTGACTAGGCCCCTACCAGATTTTATTACACAACAATAAAATAATTGATTCAAAACAAACTTCGAATCAAGAAAAACAACAAGGAATAGAAGAAAAAGGAGAACAGACAAAAAAACAAAATAATATAGAAGAGTTAAGTAGCCCAAAGAACAACCAAATCATCCGGGATAACACTCCTCTTTAATTGCATGTGAGTTCTTTTCCTAACATCAAACCAAACAGTTTCCAAATGCCTTCTCTGATTTTCAAATACTATCAAGTTTCTTTCTCTCCAAATTTCATCCATATATATTTTCATGCTAACAACCAATCCTCTAGCTCTATCATTCCTCCACCTCGTAGCCTTATAAATTATGTTCCAGTCCATGAAAGATTGAGCAGATGTAACAACTCTCCCAGTTTTGCACACAATTCTTTCCATCATGAATAATAAAGCCGGGCAAGCAAAAAACAGATGATCAACAGTTTCTTCATGCAACTCACAAAATACACACTCATGGCTACAAGGTATACCATAGCTAGTCAACAAACTTATTGTCATCAAAGCATGAGTAAGTACCTTCCACATCATCAGATTTTCTTTAGGGGACGAATCCTTTCTCCAAATAACAGAATACCACTTAGCAGCAGGTAACATAACATTGCCAATGAGTTATTTGTACACAATAGCAACAGAGTGATGCTTCAAGTTCCAAGAAATAGAGACAGGAGAGTTGCTTGAGTAGTGAATACTCTGAATGATACCCCAAAGTTTCCTCATCATCTGGTTACTGTTATAAGGTAAATGCATTCTATTGTCAGATATGAAATCATAGGCTTTAACATCATAGTGAATACCAGATTGAACAATCTGAGCATGATCTAATACTTTAGACAGAATTTTGCCTTTACTCACCCAAGGATCATGCCAAAAACTAACAATTGGAGTTAATTGATATTGAATCATTGGAAGAAAAACATTCCTAAGCTTCAGCAAATTTCTCCAAGACCAACTAAAGTGTTGGGGTATTTCTAGACTCCAAAAATACTTATTCTTAATATTGTAATGCCATGTCCATTTAACCCATAGACTATCCTTCTTATTCAATAAATCATCAAGGTGCTTGCTAAAGCCGCAATATTCCACTTCTTAATATTTAAAATACCGAGACCACCCATTTTCAAAGTGGGCTCAAACTTAGAAAAGGAACAAGGCAACAACTTCCTATTGTGCATACTCCCAGTCCAAAAATATCTAGACATGGCAGACCTAACAAGCTGTAATAGCTTTCCCGGAAGAATTAGAGTGCGAGCCCAATAAACAAGTTTAGAAAACACAACAGATTTAATAAGAACAAGTCTACCACTCTGGGAGAGATGTCTATTTGCCCAACCATTCGTGACAGAAGTAATTTTATTAAACAGAGGAAAGCAATCAGCATTAGTAATTCGTTTAGTAATTAAAGGAAGACTAAGATAACACATATCAGCATCCATACTAGAGAATCCAAAATGCTGATACAAAGCAACAGCATGCTGGGCACTGACACCAGCAACAAGCATGGAAGATTTGGATTGATTTATAGAAAGACCAGTCATGCTTTTGAAGGTCTGCAGTGCCTCTAAAATTCCACCTAGAGATGAAATCTCAGGCTTAGTGAACAAAATAACGTCATCAGCAAACATAATAGAAGAAATTTGATGATGTGAGCACTTAGGGTGATACTTGATAAGATTTTGTGAGCACTTGGTTTTAAGAAGAACAGAGAAGACTTCCATAACTAGCAGAAACAAATAAGAAGATATGGGATCTCCCTTACGAATTCCCTTTTTACTTCTAAAAAGACCAATAGGCCTTCCATTAATAACAACTGAGAAAGATGGGGTGGATATGCAAACATAAATCCAAGACACAAAAACCTTAGGGAATCCCATCATGGCCATTATTCTAACAATAGAAGCCCAGTGTATAGAATCATATGCCTTGGAAATATCAATTTTAAAAGCAGCCACTGGAGTCACATTTCCTCTACTATAACCTTTTAATAACTCTTGGGCAAGAAAGAAATTATCAAGAATATTCCTAGAAGGGATGAATGCAGCCTGATTGTTAGATACAACAGAAGGGAGAACATTCACAAGTCTTGATGCAAGAATTTTGGAAATACATTTGTAGACCACATTACAGCAGGAAATAGGCCTGAAAGAGGACACACAGGTAGGTGGGTTAACTTTAGGAATTAATGCTATGTTAGTTGTATTGACTTCTCCCAATAATTTGCATTTATTAAAGAAGTTATGAAAAGCCTGACAGAATTCATGACCAAGCACATTCCACGTAGAGATGAAAAAAATAACATTGAGGCCATCAGGCCCTCCAGAAGAATGCTGATTCATAGAAAAAAGGATAGTCTTTATTTCCTCATTGGAGATAGGCTGAACAAGAGCAGCGGCTTCATGCACAGAAATTCATGGCAGGGCAAGGGAGGAGATTTGGTCTAGATCCGAGATGAAACCAGATGAATTGCCAAGAAGATCAGAGAAATAATCAATAAAGGCATTGTCAACAGATTCATTGGAAGAATATAGAGTAGCATGAACATCATAAATACTATTAATATTCTCTCTGGCATGCTTAACCTTCAGAAAATCATGGTAGAATTTAGTGTTCTTATCTCCTTCTTCATTCCATCTGTCATGAAGCTGTTGCCTTTTCATACAAGCTTCCAGTTTAAGAGCTTTATTAACCTCCATGTATAATCTTCCTTCCTCAGCAGCAGCATTTTCATCTTCAGGATGCTCCATCATGTAATCTTAAGAAATCTTCAGTTGTAACTTCAAGGCAGAAGAAAGCAGACTGCCAGAACCAAATGTAGTAGAAGCCCATTGCTTGAGAGATTGTTTGATGCATTTCAATTTCCTCTAAAACTTGAACATAGGGTTACCAAAGCATGAAAAATTAGTACTAGTAATAGAAACTAAAGCATGAAATTCTTCATGCTTGGCCCAAGCATTATAAAATTTAAAACTTCTCTTTTCTTTTCTTAATTGGGGACCAAGAGTCAGAATCAAAGGAGAGTGATCAGACAAAATGGGTTGAGGAAGAAAAACAGACAAGGAAGGCCAAAAATTGAGAGAAGGGATGTTACAAAAGGCATGGTCAATTGTTGTGAAAAATCATACACCACTTCTACTTCTGTTGTTTCAGAATACTTGGCTCCAGACTTGGTAATTAAAATTAGACCAGAATCAGATATGGCAAGATTTAAAGGTGCAAGATCTCTAGGAAGGAGAGGAGATCCACCAAATTTATCATCATAGTCAAGACAAGAATTAAAGTCTCCCATAATAACCCAAGGATGAGTATTTTGACGAAGAGGGGCCAAGGAATTAAATAGAAGACTTCTAAAAGGAACAGAGTTGTCAGCATAAATAAATGTAATGTAGAAGGATGTTTGATATTGAGAGAGATGGACATGATAGTGGATGAATTGACTAGAAGATAGAATAGGAGTTAAAGTTAAAACAGTAGGATCATAAAGAACAAGGATTCTACCATAAGAAGCAGAATCAAGATTATGATGATAGGACCAGGCTGGATTAATATAGGCAGCAGCTTTATGGGATAATAGGAGATTGAGTTTAGTTTCAAGAAGACCAAAAAGACAAATGTCATACTCAGATATAAGACTTTTCACCTGATCAAGTTTTAAATTGCAATGGGCACCTCTAACATTCCATGAAGCAATTTTTTTATTCATGGGAAAACTAAAGAGAATGGTGGGGCTTATTACCTCTCTTAGATGAAAGAGATCTTGTTTCAATTTGCCTAGCAGGCAGTGGGTTAGGGGAGGATGGATTTGGGATGGAAGGTGGAGAGATTGGTTCAGATGGAGAGATAGATTGAGGAGCATGGGAAGGAAGGTTTTGAGGCCAACCTGGAATTTCAATTGAGAAATTATAGTGAGGTTGATCAGCAACATGCATTGCAAGTTCAACTTCGGTAGCATGCATGGAAACAATAAATTGTCTTAATTGTGTCTCAAAGGACATACACCACATACTGTCATTTTCTGATACAAGTGTATCACCAAAATCATGCACAACTACTATACCTTTTGAAACTCCTTTATTACTGCATGTATCATTAGCATGTAAAGTAATTCGCTGTTCCACATCATCAGAAACTTCATCTGTTACTTTATCTCCATCAACATTATCTTCACAATTCTTTCCATGAAACAATATGTTCTTTTTGTCAATTACATCATTTTTTCCATCATAGTGTATTTCACCTTCCTCCAGAATAAAGTCTTCTGAATTGCCTTGATCAAAATCATCAATCTGAAGCAAATTAAACTTATTATTAGTTGTGACATGATCAGAGCTAGCATTGGCATTCTTGTGAGCTTTGTCTCATGTTACAATGGTTGAAAAGATATTCTCATTACTATTAGCAGCAGACTTATTTCCTTTCCCCTTTGACAAATTCAGATTACTGACTTCTATTGCTTCTCTTGAGTTTCATTTTTTACTTCTATTGTTATTCACTTTTTGCCAAACTTGTTTCAATTTGACTTCCTTGACCACCTTCTTATCTGCTTTCACCCTACATTGATCTACATCACTAACTTTGTGTTTCTCATATTTATCACAATCACTACCATTTCCTTCATCAGACATGTGGGCTTTCATGCAAGTTGCCACTGAATGCCCAAACTCCTTACATGTTATACATATTTCAGGTCTCCACAAATAGTCAACTTGTACAATCTGTTCTGTTCCATTAAGTAACTTCACAGCAAATTTATCAAGCAGCTCCTGATTAGGATTAACTTCAACTAAACATTTAGCAAATGATATCCTTTCAAATTTCTCAGTAGAAGCATCCATACACAACAGTTTTCCTACCCTAGAAGCCAGCCAATTTATGTCCAATGGAGACCAAGCATATAGGGGGATGTTTGAAAGTTTAATCCATACTGGAACTGCTTTGATACTACCACAACTATTTCCCATATTTTCATCCCATGGCTTCACAATAAAAAGTTTGCTCTTCATCACAATAGGATCAGATTCAGAAATTCTCCTCCTATCTTCCTCATTAGTGAATTTGAATAAAAACAGGAACCCATCAGATTTAACACTAATAGAGCCCTTCAATTTCCATGCTCTCTTCAGAAAGAAAATGGAAGTAGAATAAGGAAGCGAGTTGTCTAAAAAGAATCCAACAAGGTATTCCTTCCACATAGAATTTCCAGCATGAACAACTTCAGCAGGGGCACAATTGCATCTCCATTAAAAACAAGTTGGATGTCACGTGGTACATAGCAACCTGCATTAATGGGTTTAGCTTTGAACAAGGAATTCCAAGCATGGGGAGGATTGAATTGGGAGGGCAGAGAGGAAGAAAAGAGGACAGGTGCAGATGGAATGCAAAGGACAGGAGGAGCTACAGAAGAAGGTAAGGTTGGGACAGATACTGGAGGTACAAGGAGAGGGGCTGAAGGGCAAGGTTGATGGGAAGGAGAGGGCAGTGTAGGGTCGGCGGGAAAAGAAATTGAAGGGGAAGGAGGGGACCCCATTAAAGAAAAAAAGCATATTGTTAGGGTTAAAACTCTAGAAAATGAGTTGATAATATTTAATTATTATCAAATAGGGTTTGTCTAGCCTTGCTTATCCATTTTTGAACATTGACTATAGTTTGTTGATTTTCCTTTTTCCATCATAGGTTGGGTAGAAAGAATTTATGGGAACATTGAAACAAACAACTTGTGAATCAAGTTTTATAGTTTGACTATAAGGCATTCGATGATATGTTGTGTTAAAATTGGATTTTAATATAAGGTGTATATTAAAATTAAATATTTTAGATAATTTTATAAAAGGTTAATTTTATAAATTAGGATTATAAAATATATTTTGAAAATAAGATGGAATTTCAAAGAATTTCAAATCTGGTTTTTTGACAAAGTTTTAAAATTTTGAGATACTTTAGCTAAAGTCCTATTAAGTTTAAAAATACAAGAAACATCCTTGCTAAAAAAGTATGAAAATTAGGTTCCTCCTTTTTGAAAATCATCAAAAAACAAAGAAAAAAACTTCCAACTTTCAAATTTTATTTCAATTTATATTAATCTTCATATTTATGTCAAAAAAATAAAAATAAAAGTGGATGGAAACGAAAAAACAAAAATAGTATGCTCCAAGAAAACTTGTAGAAATGTATGCAATTATTCAAAATATTGCTAATATTCAAGCAATCATAGCCAGTAATTCCATACTTTTATGCAATGATTTGATGTATATTTCAAATTTTAAAAATTTATGTCAAATTATATTCAACATCATATTTATTGCTCAAAAGGCAAGAATAAGTTGATGGAAAATGAAAACAAAATTGACCACTTCCAGTTGAAAATTGCGGACATGTGTGCAATTTTATAGAATAATTGCACAAACATTTCTGCATTTTTTTGATGTCTGCAAATATTGGCATATTTAGTGAATATTTGCATATATGTCTACAATTATTAAGTGAATATTTGCTTATATGTTTGTAATATTTCTCAATAAGTGAAGACATTTCTGCACTTATTCTGTGTTTTTACCTAGTATCCTAGTTTTAATATTTCCAATTTTATGAATTTTCTTTAGGGAGTGGAACAAAAAAATACGAAACAAATTTGCTACAGTAAAATAATTATAGGGATCTGCTTTACATATGCGATTTGCACATGGATGCCATTTGAATTAAGTTTGATTTTAGGGATGTGTGCCTAATATTCACTAAAATTTTATTAATTTAATAAAGAAATTTAATAAACTTTGTTTTATTAAACCGCGTCTTTTGGGTTTAACATCTAGAAGTGAAATATTCGTTGATGCTATTGGGCCGGCTAATAAACACCTTTACTTTAGAAGTGTCTAAGAAAAAGTAGACTCTAGGACGGAGTTTGGATACCAACATCCGACTGTTCTTAGTTGCTTACCAGACCGAATGGGTAAAGAGGTATATTGGTCGACTTAGTTTTAAGACCCAAAATTAATTGGATCTACATCTAAATAGAAAAGATGAACATGATTTAAAATCAGATGTTTTGTTATACTCTTAAGATGTAGGAGAGTATTATACAAGTTAATAAATTAAAATGATTTTACGAGGGTTTCATAAATAAAGTTGTATCATTTTAAATTGTTTGATCCTAAGTTAGAATTTTGTGAAATTTCATAAATATTTTTGGGAGGGTAAAGGTAATTAGGTAGTAAAACCTCTACGATAAGTATGTAAGTTATACGTAGATTCTTCCTCCTTTTCACATAATTCTCGATCCAAGATTCAAGTATATGACTTGAGGTGTTTCACACCATTTCGAAGAAGGATCTATCACTCGATTTTTGATAGTGAATACTTGGTGAGGATTCTTAAAATGGAATCAATTTTTTCTATCATAGTATATGGCTATGTAAGGAGAGCAGAGGTTTCTAATTAAGTTGCCTGATTAGAGTCCACACTAGGGAATCGAGCAAGCGATACTAGTTTGGAAGTAAATCTATGTATTTGAGTAAGTGATCAAACTCAGATTTTTCATAAGTATGATCTATGTACATCATATAGACTAATGAGTAGTGTTAAGTGTTTCTGGAATAGGGTTGTGGTAAAATTTCGAGGTCGAAATTCTTTTAAGGGGGGAGTGTAGCGACCCAAAATTTCACCGCTTTGATTTGTGAATATTTAATTAATTTTAAATATTCAAATAATAGATTTTATAATTAAAATAAAACTCCTTTAAATAATAAATAGCGATGATAAAATAGTTTTCAAAATTAATTTACAAAAATATTTAGTTTGAAGAAAAATCGGAAATGAGATCGGAATTCGTTTTCTGAATTTTCATCGACTAAAAGTTCTCAAAAATGTTGTGAGCACTTTAATATAAATATACATTCATTTATAAGTAAGTAGGATTACATATTATAACATACACATACACACACACTTAAACACGTATATGAGTGATGTGACTTATTATGAAATTTAAATAAAATAAAAGGTGAAGAGATGTCTAAGTCATTAGGAAACACAAAGTGCAAGTGAATAAATGCAGGTTGGATTATAATATAGGAAAGGGGGCTAGGATCTTTGTGAATTACATGGTGGAAGAAGGCAAGCATGGTGAGGTGGCAATCAAGTAGTAGAGGGCAAGGTACATAATGGTATTTTGGTAATTTACTAAGTGCATTTTACATAAAAACAATTTCATAATTTCTTCTTTTCATTTTTCCTTTTTTTCTTCATTCTAAAACTTTGTTTCATCCTCCTTAATCTTTTCATAAGGTTTTAATGGCTTCCAATTTTTTTTTAAAGTTTGAAAACCTTAGCTAAGGAAAACTAAGTTGAAAGTCAAGTTAGTTTGCAGGTTGAGAACTTTGCTTATGTGATGATGTTATGGCTATATATGTTGGTTAAAGGAAGTTAGCATGTGAACTTGTGGTTATGTTGCGGCGTCGAAATCCCTTACTTGAAATTTGTTTTCACTTATGTGTTTTTGAAAAAGTAAATAAAGTTTTTAACTTTACTTTGTTTGGTTTTCAAAAACTTTATTCTAAGTTAAAAAAAAGTAAATTAAATCATAAAAGATATAATTTTGAAAGCTATTCAGGTATAAACAAGTTTTTCGGGTCATAGAGCAATAGTCGCTATGGGTGTCTTTCGTAAAACTGAATTGATTCGACAATGGAATGAATCTGAAAGCTAGAATATCATGCCCAATCCCATATAATCATCACAGTTTCATCACCAATTCAATGCCTGTAAAAGCACTTGCCTTGGATCCGTATCACCAATAAGCTGATATTTCATCCACTTGTGATTTTCTAGTTCAACATCATCTTCAATACGCTACAACCAATCCAAAATGCCAATGACCGATCCCAGTATTTGCAGCCACTCCACTTAATTTCCTCAACATGGACACCAAACAAATCCTAAAATTCGCATCCACCAACATGAAGTCAATTCATGACTATACTCATCACACAGTCCTATTCCAACTTGTATACGCCTATAACAAACCCACATATATGACATCATCCCGATCGTAATCCACCTACGTGAATAACAAGCAGATATCTTCATCTGATCCCATACTTCCTCCTACACGTTCTTCTCTTCAAAACAGCCATTGATCCCTATGCTTCTAACGTACTACCAATCCCCAAATCCAAGTCCATGTCTTTTTCTCCAAACCAATCCCCTTAATGTTGTTTTCACCAAATGCAAGTTAACATAGAAAGAGAGAAAACTAAAATATACTGACCCCTTCTCAATTCTCAATTCAATACGCATTCTTCTTCGCTATTCTACAATCCAATTTGTTTGCGCCAAAATTGGTCACAAACCCCGAATGTTGTGAAAGCACCAGTGTATGGATATAAATCGACAATATTCACACACAAATCTTAAATCTAAGCAAACAGAGTATCACAATTCAGAAATAATGAACAGAAACACGAGATTTATAGTGGTTCGTCGATCTTGCCTACGTCCACTCCGAAGTTGATGATTTTATTGATGTTCACTCGATGATTACAATCTCTTCTAATGTAGTACAACTGAAATTATATGCTAAGTCTCAATCTAAGGTAGCGGTGGCATTCTGGAGTAAATCTGGCAGAATCTGGGCGCTCTTTAGTACTTAGAATTCTCCGACCTCTTTTCTGAATGACCAGGGGCTCTATTTATAGGTGTAGGAGGCTGATATTTCGCCTAAAATGAGGGAAGACCAGTTCTGGCATGTGAGGGGGCCCACATGCCCGCTCTTTGGAAATCCGGGCCCACTTTGGGATCGATTCGACCCTTGCTTCGAATCGATCAAGATTTGCTCCGATTGAGCTGAAATTTGGCATGGACATTCCTTAGGTTGCCAGTTAGCTCCTGTCCAAATTTCGTAGCATTTGGACTTGTAGATCTCAAGTTATGATCGATTCAAGTTTGCATTTCTGGCTGATGATGGTGGTTCGAATCGACCCCTTCGAATCGATAGGGTCGGATCGATGCCAGGTGCATGTGCGTGGTGATGTGGCGCGCGCTTTTCTCGAGTTGATCCGGCTTTCACTCCGAGGCGACTGGGTCGAATCCACGTCCTTAGCTGCTTGTGACTTGGTCGACTTGAAGTAGTGGATTCGAAGTACATGGATTCGAACGTATGCTCTTTCGAATCAATCACGCTATATCTTCCCCACTCGATTCGAAGCTACTCTTGCAAGATGGAATCGGAGCAAAGTCATAGGATGGATTCGAAGGACTTCAACCTGAAGGAAACGAAGTGAGGTGGCATCATGGATTCGAAGTGGCTCGTCTAAATGGATTCGAATGAATGTTTCTCGATGGATTCGAACGTAGACTCTATGCCGATGGATTCGAAGCACGGTGACTTGGTGGATTCGAACATGTGGCTTCGGGTGATGGATACGAAGTTTGGCCATCTGATGGATTCGAACATATCTCTGCTGATGGATACGAACATATCTCTGCTGATGGATACGAAGGAAATATTATTGATGGATTCGAACAGGATGGTTGTGGTGCTAATGTGATGGATACGAACTTCATCGATTCGAACTTAGGGTAATTTCCTCCTATTAGCATTGATGATATCTTGAGCGTACAAACTCGGATTAACTTGAAACTTGGAACGTTGGCTCCCCAGGCTTCGCTTGTCATGTCTTATCAATTGTAGCCTGATCCGGACTCGGACAAAATTCATTGATATCCATGGCAAAACAGTGTATAACGATCTTTTACGATGAGCTATCTTTAGTTTTCCAGTCGACTTTTTGTGTCGCGGCCTTGCCAAAAGGCGGGATAACATTTGCCCCCCAAAACATGCCTTGCGATAGGAAGGTGTGTTTTGTAGTTTCATAAGCTGGATGTTCATATCCTGTTGATGACCTGCAAAGACATTGATGGTTTTATCTGACCTTAAATGACGACCGTTCGCGATCTAGCCATTTTGAGGTGGAATGCGACCGTTCGCGATCTAGTATTTTTGTATGACCTTAAATGACGACCGTTCGCGATCTAGCCATTTGAGGTGGTATGCGACCGTTCGCGATCTAGCATTTCTACATGGCCCCAAATGACGACCGTTCGTGATCAAGCCATTTGAGGTGAGGGGTGCCGTTCGAGGCGAGTTGTGACCGTTCGCGGTCGGGTGACGTGGAAAGAGGTATGTGATCGAATGTCATATTAGGTGAATTGTGACCGTTCGTGGTCGAGTGTCGTTCGAGGCTAATGGTGACCGTTCGAGGTCGGGTGCCGTTCGTGGCGAAGTGTGATCGTTCGCGATCGAATTGTGACCGTTCGCGGTCGGATGCCGTTCGAGGCGAATGGTGACCGTTCGAGGTCGGGTGCCGTTCGAGGCTAATGGTGACCGTTCGAGGTCGGGTTCCGTTCGTGGCGAAGTGTGATCGTTCGCGATCGAATTGTGACCGTTCGCAGTCGGATGCCGTTCGAGGCGAATTGTGACCGTTCGTGGTCGGGTGCCGTTCGTGGCGAATTGAGTGTGCCCGGGGAGGGACTTAGTGTCATCGATACCAGGTTTCACGTTCGGGCGAATTCCCGGATTATTTGTTGCAACGGTTTATCGCCATCTCAGAGCATGCCTAGGGACCGTTCGTGATCCCGTACATGTGTAAGTGGCTTAGCCGTTATGAAATCACAAGTAGCATTTTTTCATTGAAAATAAGTCTTTAGCAGAAATGTTAAACAAAGTCAAGTTCAAATGTTCAAATCAAAATGAAACAAAAGCAAAGCAAGGATGTCAAAGTGTAAACTCCCACAACGATAGGGTCAGTAGTCATTCACAACATGCCTATGGACCGTTCGTGATCTCGCACATGTGTAAATGACTTACCCGTGTTGGTGAGAGGTTTACAACTTTTTCATCGTTATTTCAACTAATTGATAATCATACGATGTCCTGGCTCGGGGGCACCCCTGGCTAATGTAGACGGTGGTCGCTCTGGCTCCACCACTGGAGCTCGCCTCCTCACATACTGAAGTAGCATACCGTTCCTGATGTGCCCTTCCACCTCATCCTTCAGATGTCTACAGTCGTTAGTGTTATGACCATTCAGTTCGTGGAATAAGCAGTATCTGTCTGATTTCCTCTCGTCAACAGTGGGATCCCTTCGTATTGGCCTACGGTAGGGAACTTGCTCTCGTGTATCCTGGTAGATTCGCTCCAAACTCTCATTCAGCTCTGAATAAGTGGTGAATCGTGGCTCTCTTCGCAGTCGCTTTGACCTGTCACCATTGTCCTCAGCTTTTCGTTTTCCTTTATCCTTGCCTGAATCATTTTCGAGAGGCTTTTTGTCTTTAAGTGCATAAACTTCTATTCCCTCTCCTTCTTCTCTTTCATCATTAGCATCTTCCAATCGTAAAAACTTTTCTGCCTCGTGATAGAATTCTCCTAGATCCATTGGTGGATCCTTAGTTAATGAATTTTTGAATTCCGTGCCATCAGCTATTCCGGACACAGCTGCCATCATAACCATGGATGGATCTGGCCGATACACTGATGCTGCTGCCGCATTGAACCGCGTCAAGAAATTCCTCAAAGACTCCCCAGCTTTCTGCTTTAGCGTTGCCAAACTCATCACATTCTTGGGTCTCGAAATATGAACTCTGAATTGCCTCATAAATTTCTCAATCAAATCGGTCCATGTCCCAATGGAGCCGCTCTCTAGCTGTCTGAACCATAAAGCTGCTATGTCTGTCAAATACAATGGGAAGCACCGGGCCATGACTTCCTGTGATGCCCCCAGCACTTCCATGTGCCTTATATACCTCGTTAGATGGACCGCAGGGTCCGTCCTCCCATCATACCCTTCTACTGTTGGCAGTTTGAATTCTGGTGGGTTCCTAGCCAACCTAATCGCAGGAGAAAAGGGACTCCTGTTCACATCTTCAAGATCTCTGTTTACCAATCCACCTCTCATGGCTCGCCTGACCATCTCTGCCAATCTATCATTGTCTCCAAGCTGTAGTCCTCGTTCACTACCTTCGACCTGCCCCCCGAGTCCGTGTGAGCTTTCAGGTGTTTGCCCCCCTGATTGAGCGTTCATCCCTCTATTGCTGTCAGGTTGCTCGGATGTCCTTGTCTCTCTTCCCGTGTTCGGATCAACATGTCCTAAGTGTGCACCCTCCAGCTCTGGCGCTGCGTTGGATGGTCCTGCTTCATTCTGGGCCCTGGTTGTTCCTTGATTTCGCGCTCCAAGTTGTCCAATTTGTTGAAGCAAATTCTGGATCATCTCCTCCTGCCTCTTCATCATTGTCTCCATCTCATCCCTGGTGATGAAGATCGATGCTTGGTTTGCTCCCAAGGAAGCCTCTTGACTTCCTTCGTGCTGACTTCTCTCAGCTCTTTGCTTTCTACTCGTCTGTCTCGTCATGATTCTCCGGATCTAAATCTCTTAGCCTTCTGATTCAACTTTCAAATGATAGAACTCCTGAGTTCAGCTCTCAATGAAAGCACCAAAGTGTTTGCGCCAAAATTGGTCACAAACCCCGAATGTTGTGAAAGCACCAGTGTATGGATATAAATCGACAATATTCACACACAAATCTTAAATCTAAGCAAACAGAGTATCACAATTCAGAAATAATGAACAGAAACACGAGATTTATAGTGGTTCGGCGATCTTGCCTACGTCCACTCTGAAGTTGATGATTTTATTGATGTTCACTCGATGATTACAATCTCTTCTAATGTAGTACAACTGAAATTATATGCTAAGTCTCAATCTAAGGTAGCGGTGGCGTTCTGGAGTAAATCTGGCAGAATCTGGGCGCTCTTTAGTACTTAGAATTCTCCGACCTCTTTTCTGAATGACCAGGGGCTCTATTTATAGGTGTAGGAGGCTGATATTTCGCCTAAAATGAGGGGAGACCAGTTCTGGCATGTGAGGGGGCCCACATGCCCGCTCTTTGGAAATCCGGGCCCACTTTGGGATCGATTCGACCCTTGCTTCGAATCGATCAAGATTTGCTCCGATTGAGCTGAAATTTGGCATGGACATTCCTTAGGTTGCCAGTTAGGTCCTGTCCAAATTTCGTAGCATTTGGACTAGTAGATCTCAAGTTATGATCGATTCAAGTTTGCATTTCTGGCTGATGATGGTGGTTCGAATCGACCCCTTCGAATCGATAGGGTCGAATCGATGCCAGGTGCATGTGCATGGTGATGTGGCGCGCGCTTTTCTCGAGTTGATCCGGCTTTCACTCCGAGGCGACTGGGTCGAATCCACGTCCTTAACTGCTTGTGACTTGGTCGACTTGAAGTAGTGGATTCGAAGTACATGGATTCGAACGTATGCTCTTTCGAATCAATCACGCTATATCTTCCCCACTCGATTCGAAGCTACTCTTGCAAGATGGAATCGGAGCAAAGTCATAGGATGGATTCGAAGGACTTCAACCTGAAGGAAACGAAGTGAGGTGGCATCATGGATTCGAAGTGGCTCGTCTAAATGGATTCGAATGAATGTTTCTCGATGGATTCGAACGTAGACTCTATGCCGATGGATTCGAAGCACGGTGACTTGGTGGATTCGAACATGTGGCTTCGGGTGATGGATACGAAGTTTGGCCATCTGATGGATTCAAACATATCTCTGCTGATGGATACGAACATATCTCTGCTGATGGATACAAAGGAAATATTATTGATGGATTCGAACAGGATGGTTGTGGTGCTAATGTGATGGATACGAACTTCATCGATTCGAACTTAGGGTAATTTCCTCCTATTAGCATTGATGATATCTTGAGCGTACAAACTCGGATTAACTTGAAACTTGGAACGTTGGCTCCCCAGGCTTCGCTTGTCATGTCTTATCAATTGTAGCCTGATCCGGACTCGGATAAAATTCATTGATATCCATGGCAAAACAGTGTATAACGATCTTTTACAATGAGCTGTCTTTAGTTTTCCAGTCGACTTTTTGGTGTCGCGGCCTTGCCAAAAGGCGGGATAACACAATTGTTAGCACCAAAATGGGTCACTAACACCCTTGAATAGAGTTGTGTAGAGAGATTAATGAAGAAGGTAAATTAAAACAGAGAAATAATGCAATCAAATGCAAAAAGAACAATAGAGAAGGAAACACCAGATTTATAGTGGTTCGGCGTAATTTCCTACGTCCACTTTGAATACGATCTTGATTACTTTTTCAATTACTTGAGTACAAATACAATCCGTAAACAAACAACTTGAATGCAAGTTTGAACAGAAGAGAAATGAGTACAAAAAATGGCAGAGTATCCTTGGAGTTCTCGAAAAAAGGCCCCTTCAACTGTACCCCTGCCCCTCTATTTATAGACGATGGTTGGCTGGTTCTCCTACGTAGAACCATGACCGAGACACTCCAGCCCATTACTAACAACTCCTGTAGACCGAACCGAGCATACCGAGTCTCCAATGCCGAACGGTGGTCGCTGACCCACTTTGGTCGGGTTCGGGTCTTCTAGTGAGTGACTCGAAGTAAGTGGTGGGTTGAGACACAGTGAAAGGAAACCGGCCGCATCTCCCTGATTTAATAACTGTGGCCAAACCACCGCTTCTTCATTCACCTTGACCGACCCGCTAAGGCCGAACCAACATGGCCGACCCACTTCCACTTCATCCACCCTGACCGACCCATCTTGGTTTCCCTTCCTTGACCGAGCGACACATGCCCTAATACTTCCAAAGCCGGATCACAATCAACCGAACACCCAGGGCCGACCTGATCTACACGGAGCCACTGGGACCAATTCCTTCTTGACCGAACCGCTCTGTCCTGTCTAACTTGGCCGACCCTCTGCGCCTATGCTCCAACCCCGACCCACCTTGGCCGAGCCATACAGATACACTGACACATGCGTATAGGCCGATCCAAACTTGAGTTACATCGGTCTCTTATATTTCCAATCCTCTCTTAGCTTGAGTCCCGCCTAGGTTCAACAATAGGCTCTACGACTATCGCCATATAGCCGGGCCAAAGTGCCGGGTAACATTTGCCCCCCAAAGTGCGTCGTGTGAATCAACATGATGTGCTTGGCCATTAGTTCTTGCTTTCATGAGCTATTTCATTCAGAACAATAATCAGCAGTCGTTTAGATCCTATTCTTAACTTTTCAAAAGTTGAATCTATACGATCTCTTGAAGGCTGAATCACATTGGGTTTCTCAAACCCACTCTTCTCCACATATCGGGTGAAATCCGTCTTTCCATTACGCTATCATCTTCGACTATCATTACATGCATATATATACACATTTTATTTTAATATCATTTTCATTTTTTTATATATATATTTTTTAAAAAACAAAGGGTGAATTAACATATACAGACCGACCCACATGTTCGGCTTACTTGACGAACCACACGATCGGTTTGTTCACTTACCGACCTACCAAAACACAATGACCGGTTCTCCAGGAGAATATCTGTTCAACTTCCCGTCTTCCATTTAAAAATCCACTCCTTTGTACCTTTCCTCCCACTTTTCGCTTCATATCTCATTTTTCCTAGTGCTGTTCCAAACTCTATCTCCTTCACTCCACCGAACTACCTTGTCCCTTCATCCTAACATTCTCCAGACGCGATTCCACCATACCTCGCGATTCTAAACTCCGAGAATCTCCTGCCCCCACTCCAAATTAACATACATATAAGTGAGCTTTCACATATTATTATGAACTCCTAGGCCATCCCCTTTTTAACAACTAGGTTTGAACCTTAAGCGCATACAACCATGCATAATAAAAAGGGAAGAGGAGAAAAACGTGGTGAGGCATGAGTGATAGGAGCAAACAATATAGTGTTTCTGGAGTGAGTTTACACTAGATTGAGAGGAATGAGCATAGGCGTTGATAGGAAGAAGCGAGTCGTGTTTCGTGAGAGAGACGAGTTCTGTACTTTGCATGGGAGTGAGCCAGTAGATCATCCAAGGAGGTTTGGGTTAGTAGGATTTCGTCGGTATAACGGATCGGTAGGAGTCTTGGAGAAGAGGAGGTCGACATAGATTGGGTGAGGCTGGTTCGATACAAGTTGATTGAGCGAGTGGTTCGGTACCTCATAGTTGAGTGGATCGGTAGGACTTGGTCTCGGTAGGCATTCAGTAGTCTGTAGGAGAGTGGGTTGGTGAGCAGAGAGAGAAAAAGAGCAAGTGAAGCGGGATAGGTTTTAAGATTTGGCACCGAGCGAGGCAGTATGGCTTGACATACATGCACTTGAATGGACGAACGGTCCTTGGTTCAGGGATTGGCATTGAAAAACAAACTTACCTCACCTCGACTCATAAAACATAATATCACTGCTTATTTCCATACCTAATCATATACTAATAAATCCATGATACAAACCTAAGTTCAAGGGCACATGAAACTGAGTAGGACTAATAACTTCACAATTTGAACCATTGTAAATATGGACTTAAAGCTTTTTAAAGATGACAACTTAAAGCTCGTCGCGCTACACTTTACTCTTTGGAACTCTAATTTATTTGTACTCTTTACTTGAACCATCGCACTAGCTCACACACCACGTGGGGGGGATATTTTTGTTATTATATCTGATATCTATTATCTTTCAAGTATAGTTTAAATAGGCATCTATTTACATTCGTCATTCTTGGGAGATGTCCAAAAAATAAGCTCTGCTATAGTTTCTGATAAGCCTGAGCCAAGTTCTCGGCAGGAGGTAGTAGGAACTTCGAATCCACCGACAACTTCTACACATGGCATTTCAGATCCATCTGCTATAGTTATAGGCTCGGCTCTTGACGCCGTAGATGGAGCCGTTGTTCTATATAATCCCATTGATTCACAAGCCTCAAAAATTAGTGAAACCGCTCTTCGTCGGTTGTGCTCAATCCATGGAATCCCCTTCGACGACGTTTTAGTTCCGTCAGGACAAGATCGGCCTCACCTGCCCCCAGTCGGGTATACACCATGCAAAAAATTTATGTGCTAGGTCGGAAGCATGCCACCTTTCAATTTATTTCTCCATGAAGTGTTGCAGTATATCGGGATTGCTCCGGCACAGCTACACCCTAACAGTCATGCGTTTATTCATGGCACCTATGTCCTTTTTATGAGTACCTTATTCAGACTCCCTACTCCCGAGGATATCTGTTATATACCGCTTCAAAAGATGGTCCGACAGTCCATCCTTCATATTTCTCGAGCCACATTCCAAATGTAAAATTCTAACGGGGGCCTGGAGTAAATTTTCTCAGTATAAGCAAGAGTGGTTTTACGTACGCTGCCCCCGGGTTTTACAAGAAGATGGCTGGAAGGGAGTAAGTTTCATTCCTAGACTAATATTTGTCTAAGGCTCGAAGTGCATCCTTTCTAAACTTGTTTCGACTTTTATAGGTATATGCCCATGACCTGAAGGCACTGGGTATTATGAGGCCGTCGAGGCCATTCGAGCTATTCATGTGAGAGACCGAGACATTAAATCCGTTATTTCCAATGAATTGCTTTTGAAGTTTGGATTACTGGTGGAGGGTCGTCGAACTTGCTTTCCAATTGTCGCTACTACAACTGGATCCGCTGCGGAAAAAGGCAAAGAGCAGGCCGGACCTTCGGTGCCCCTATAAGAGGTGCCCCCGATACAACCGAGGAAGGTAAAATCAAAGAAACCGAGGTGCTAGAAGCAACTGACGAGAATATAAGTTCTGACTCAACACCAGTAGCCGACGCACCCGGCATCGACGAACCGCCTCCACCTTCAAAGAGGACAAAGAGCCTAGCCTATAAGCTGAAAAAGAAAACAGTAGGAGGAACTTCAAAAGTTACAATTACTCCAGTTGAGAAAGAGTCGTCTTCCCAAAATTTAGAGGGTTCACTAAAAGGTCTATCAGACCTGACCATCCCTGACGACTTACTAAATTATGGCTTCAACGACCCAGAGGTTATGGGACTTAATTCGCCCATGAGAAGCGATGAAGGCGATCAGGCTCGTCATTAAGGAGAGAAAACTCCAATAAGTAAAGCAAAAAACACTGGTCCGTCGGGGGAAAGCACTAGGACACACAAACACTTACACTTCTCCCTAAACTTAAATTTTAGTCATCATATGATTCCCACTAACTCGTCCGTACTTGGTTTCTGTTCAGGTGATATAGGGCGTACACACGACAATTACTGTCTTCGCGGATTCTCTATCTTCTACCATTCCAATCGAGATTCAGGATCAGGTAAACGCCGAGATAGGGATGACAGCGGCGATAGAGACTACCATCCCAGAGATTCATCGTCTTCCCAAAGAAGAAATTATATCCATTCATTATATCCAAACAATCCTCCCCCTCAGTCAGAGCACGGTAGGGAGAAATATGCTCAAAAGGGATCTCAATTCGAAGCCCCCCGTGACCAACATTCTAGCTCGTCGAGCACCAAGCAATCCCGTGAGCCCCATAAGAAATCCGTGACTCCGGCTAGGCAGACTCCTCTAGCCTCCGCACATGACCCATCGACAGTAGACAAATTAGCTGAGCTTAAGGCTACATTCTCGAAAATATGCTTCGATGGATTGAAATTTCTCGCTGCGATTCATCCTATTCCCGGACATGTCAAACAAAGCGCCATCGCCTGCAACAACGACGTTTATGTCCAACATGATGTGTTTGTACACTTGGCGGAGAAAGTTTCAGAGGTTTCCATGGAACGTCAACACGAAATCGATCGCTTGAAACTTGAAGCCATTCATGACAAAGATATCATCAAAGCCCAAAATAAAGAACTATCCTCATACAAATCTCAACTTGAGGCCGCCCAGAAAAATGCCAAGGAAACGGCTGAGGTAGTTAGTCGCTTGGAGGCCGCTCACAAGAAGGAAATCGATGAGGCAGTCCAACGCAGTGGTGCTTTAGATTTAGAGAAGGACTCCATCCGGAAAGAAAAAGTTATTCTCGGTCGATGAGTTAAAGAACTAGAGGAGCTGCTTGCCAAAGAGAAAGAAGAGAAAACTGCAGCGCAGGAAGAGTCACAATGATATTGCGATGAAATTGTCGCAACACGACTCCTAAAGACGAAGCTCGATGAGGAACTTTCCAAGGTTGAAGCGCTAAAGGAGGCAGCTCGCGAGGAGGGTAAGAAAATGGCGCTCACAGAAGTCGACTCTCGTCTCGAGGCTGCTACTGAGGCCGGCAGAGAAGAAATTAAATGCTTATTTGATCCGCTCATTGCCGAGTATAATGCGCGAGTTCTCATGCACCGCGACCTATCTTTCCTAGGTGAGGGTTACCTCAAATCATTGGCCGAAGCGTGGGATACTTTGATAAAAATTAGAAAGGTTGAGCTGGGCGTCGAAGAGGTCGATGAGGGAGCTCTTGTGGGGGAAGTGCTTCGAGGAAATGAGCCTTCAGACTTGTCTGCAGCAAAAGGCCTTTTTGGTAGAGACTCCTCATCATCAAAGGGTGAGGATGATATTGCTGGCCCATTTGGCACTGAGTCTCCAGTTCCTCCTCCCGCTCAACCGGGCGATAGCTCGTTACTCGATCCTCTCGAGCAGCATGTTGGTTATGACTTGGAGAAGCCTGGGCTTAGTGTTCACATTCTATCCCCTATTCTTGAGGGTGAGACTCCCAAGACAGCTGTGAGTCAACTAGAAGCTGGTATGTAGCTTTTCCTTCTTAAGCTCAAGAAATCATCGCTTTTGGTGAGTAATAGATGTATTCTAACATTTGTCTTTCATGACTTCATGTAGGCCATTCTGATCCCGAACCAACTCCAAGAAGCGATGTCGCCATGGAGAGGGAAGAGAAAGTGGTTGAGGCACTCCACATTGGGGATAACCCTGGACCCGATGCTCAAGTGATCGGAGCGCTAGATGATGATAAATTTGAAAATCCCTCGCCTGTAGATGAACATGACGAGGTCGAAATCACAGGCGCCTCCGAACATACTTCGAAGCTTAGCATGGAGGAACAAATCATGGAAGAGGAGAAAAAGAAAGCTGAAGTTAAGGTTGAACCTCAGGTGGTGGAACTTGATGATCCTCTAAATAGGCCCCTGAAGATAATTTTCCCCGGGGGGACCACACCTCTGGATGTCCCTCTTCCTCCCCTAGATACCACCTCACTGGGAAGTAAAGGGTCCAGGAGAAAACGTTCTGCTGAGGAGCCTTTGTAGAAGCCGAAGAAGGAGAAAAAGTCAAAGAAGTAGCTATCATCTTGTCATACCTCGTTCAGCCTGAATAAACCTAAGTCATGTAGTTGTTTCTTCTTTCTTTTTTTATAGTCGTCGTAGATAGATTTTGGTTCTAGACTTCGGAAAAGTTGTAATGGAACTTAATTTTTGATTAGTAAATAAAATTGTGTTTCTTTGTATTCCATGGCTCTCATTGTTTAGCTTATTACCTAATCTTGTAATTGAAATTCAGAGTCTTGTGGGTTACGTAAGCTCCAGTCCGCTTTCATATGACTTGGAGATCTTCAAATTATTTGTACTCTAGTCCGCACTCCGGGAACTCAGAGTGCTCTAGTCCTTGCTTCGGGAACTTAGAGATTTTTTGAATCGTTCATACTCCAGTTCGCACTTCGGGGAATCAGATTACTCTAGTCCACGTTCTGAGGACTTAGATATTTTCGAATCATTTATACTCTAGTCCGCGTTCTGGGGACTCAGAGTACTGTAGTCCACGCTCCAGGGGACTTAAAGATTTTCGAATCGTTTATACTCAAGTCCGCACTCCGGGGACTCAGAGTACTCTAGTCCGCGCTCTGGGGACTTAGAAATTTTCGAATCGTTTATACTCTAGTCCACCCTACAGGGACTCAGAGTACTCTAGTCCGCGCTCCGGGGACTTAGAGATTTTCGATTCGTTTATACTCTAGTCCGCACTCCGGGGACTCAGAGTGCTCTAGTCCGCGCTTCGGGGACTTAGAGATTTTCGAATCGTTTATACTCTAGTCCGCATTCCGAGGACTCAGAGAACTCTAGTCTGCGCTCCGGGGACTTAGAGATTTTTGAATCGTTTATACTCTAGTCCGCACTCCGGGGACTCAGAGTACTCTAGTCCGCACTCCGGGGACTTAGAGATTTTTGAATTGTTTATACTCTAGTCCGCACTTTGGGGACTCAGAGTACTCTAGTCCGCGCTCCGAGGACTTAGAGATTTTTGAATCGTTTATTGATCGACTTTTAATTTTATGTGTGCGTTCATATGCCAGACGGATTAATGCAATTTAATTTTGCCATGGAATTGTAACACACGGAACATCAATAGTTCGTAGAAAAATAGCTTCAAGCCTTTATTAATTATAAAAAATAGGGACAAACTAAGTTGTCTTATTACAGGTCGGAAACAGAGAGCAACAAAAGGAAAAACATACTAGAAACAACTGCTATTAAAATGCAAAAGAAATAGACTAAGTGTAATATCGATGCAAATGCTCGCTATTCCATGCTCGGGGGAGCGTCACGCCATCAACGATCGCTAGCTTGAAGGTTCCTTCTCCAAGCCTCCGTTCGATGACGTATGGACCTTCCCATGTGGGGTTCATATGTGACGGGATTGGAAAAACTCGCTTCAAAACAAAGTCGCCCACATCAAAGGTTTTCAGTTGAACTTTTTCATTATAATATCGAGCGACTCGGTGCCGATATGCAGCCACCCTCAAATCAGTTTCTTTACGTTTTTCGTCGGCAAAGTCCAACGATTCCAGTAAGAGATCCTAATTCGTCCTAGGATCATAATGAGTCACTTGGTGGGAGGGAACTTCAAGTTCCACGAGTATAACAGCTTCGGGGCCATATGCCAAGATGAATGGAGTGTGGCCAGTCGCGGACTTGTGGGTGGTTCTGTAAGCACAGAGTGCTGTCGAAAGCTCATCCACCCACTTGCCTTTGGCCTTCTCGAAACGTTTTTTCAATATGGACTTGATTATTTATTTATGGCTTCAACTTGTCCATTGTCTTTAGGTGAGCGACTGCCGCAAACCTTTTCTCAATGCAATATTTTGGGCAGAATTCCTTGAACTCCCTACTCTCAAACCGAGTTCCGTTGTCCGTAATAACAGTTTATGGGAGGCCAGAACGACATATAATGTTTCACACAACAAAATTAATGACCTTTTTGGTGGTGATCGTAGCTAAGGGTTCCGCTTCTGCCCACTTGGTGAAATAATCGACCGCGACAATTGCATATTTCGCACCACCTTTGGAGATCGGCAAGGAGCTGATTATATCAATCCCCCATATTTCAAAAGGCCATGGACTAACCATTTGCGTGAGTTCCGTCGGTGAGGCTCTCGGGATCTTTGCATACTTTCGACATTTTTCGCATCTTCTACATAGTCTGCGGCGTCTCGATTCACCGTCGGCCAATAGTATCCATAGCGGAGAATCTTTTTGGCTAACGTCTGCCCCCTAGTATGGTTGCTACATTCTCCTTCATGAACTTCTTTTAAGACCCGCATTATCTCATCGTGGGCGATGCATCGAAGTAAGGGAACTGAGAATCCTTTCTGATACATTATTCCATCCTGCATTATATACCGCGAGGCCTTGCGAACGACTTGTCGTCTCTCATTCTTTCTCTCAGGCAGAGTCCCATGTAGCAGATATTCCTTGAATGGGGTCATCCACGACTCCCTTTCAGTTTCAGTCCCTAAAAAAAAATCTACTTCCATTTCGTTTATACTCAGGGCATGTAAGGTTTGGACAGAAACCAAGCCCATCTGTTGTGCATCACCAATACTTGTGAATTTTGCCAATGAGTTGGCTTCTCCATTTTGTTCACGTGGGATATGCGAAATATCGTAATATTCAAGGTCTTCCAACAGTTCTTGAACCCAGGCAAGGTATGGGGCAAGTCTCTACCTCTTTGCTTGATAGTCTCCCCGTACTTGGTACACCACCAATTGTGAGTCACAAAAGATTTCAACCGATTTTACTCCGAGTTCCTTGGTAAGTTTCAAGCCAGCAATCAATGCTTCATATTCGACTTCATTATTCATAGCAGGGAAATCGAGTTTCAAAGCATAACAAATTGATCGGTTTTCAGGAGTTACAAGAATAATACCAGCCCCAGAACAACAGTCGTTGGATGCCCCATCGGTGTATAGCAACCATCGAACGACGGGAACTACATCACCACCTCTTGGCTCGTCTAATATGGTGAATTCTGCAATGAAATCTGCTAGCGCTTGCCCTTGGATAGCCCTCCATTGCACGTAAGTGATATCGAACTAACTCAGCTCAATGTTCCATTTTAGTAGCCTTCCAGAGGTTTCTGGTCGTTGGAGCACCTACCGCAGAGGTTGATCGGTATAAACACTGACCGGGTATGCCTGAAAATATGGACAGAGCTTGCGTGATGCGATCACCAAGCAGTAGGCTAGCTTCTCAATCTTAGGGTAATTTCTCTATGCCCCCGTTAGAAGCTTACTAACATAATACACTGGCTTTTGGATTCTGTCCTCTTCACGAATCAAAGTCGCATTGATGGCGTGTTGAGATACGGCCAAGTAAACATATAACTCCTCATGGTCAACAGGTTTTGACAGAACCGGGGGCCTCTCCAAGTGTCCCACCAGAGCTCGGAATGCATCCTCACAGTTTGGTGTCCATTCATAATTTATGTTCCCTTTCCTTATCACATCGAAGAAAGGAATACACTTGTCGGTCGCTCTGGATATGAATCGACTCAACGCGGCAACTTTTCCATTCAGGCTTTGTACTTGCTTTATAGTTCTACGTGCTTGATGTCTCAAATAGCCTGAATCTTACTGGGTTGGCTTTGATTCCCCGCGCATTGACAATAAAACCCAAAAAATTTCCCGAGTCAACGCCGAAGGAACATTTTAGTGGATTGATTTTCATTCCATGGTACCTGAGTATATCAAACATCTCCGCTAAGTCTCGAATGTGGTCGTTTGACTGTCGTGACTTCACGAGCATGTCATCCACATAGACTTCCATCGTTCTACCAATCTAGTCTTTAAACATCTGATTCACCAAACGCTGATAAGTTGCTCCTGCGTTCTTCAATCCGAAAGGCATCACTACATAACAGTACAGTCCAATGTTCGTGACAAAACTAGTATGTTCCTGATCTGGAATGTGCATCCGGATCTGATTATATCCCGAATACGCATCCATAAATGACAATAATTCGTGTCCTGCTATCGAGTCGACCAACTGATCAATTCTGGGTAAAGGGAAACTATCCTTAGGGCACGCCTTTGTTCAGGTCTGAGTAATCAATATAGGTCCTCCACTTCCCGTTTTCCTTTCTCACCGGTACGAGGTTAGATACCCATTCAAGATGGAGGACGTCGCGGATGAACCCATTGGCCTTGAGTTTATCCACCTCCTCTCTGAGAGCAGCGGACCTCTCCGGGTCCACGCCTCTCCTTTTTTGCTTCACTGGCACATACTTCGGGTTAATGTTCAACATATGACTTGCGATGGTGGGAGAAATCCCACAAATATCGGAATGAGTCCAAGTGAAAACATCTAGATTCGCTCGTAGGAAATCGATAAGATCCTCAATCATCGAGGGGTTGAGTTGTGATCCAATCTTAAGCACCCTTGTTGGGTCATCATGGATAACTGGAATGTCAATCGTCAGTTCAGCCGGTGCTGCTTTAGCCTCCTTGGGTTCTTCATCTTCATCTCTCGGATCTATGTCTCTATAGATCCGACCATGTTGCCCGAGCCAAGGCTCGGGCATTACTTGTTAATTCTTGTGGACCTACTTTGCTATGACCCTGGCGAGGTGGTGGACCAGCTTCCACTTGTGCTCCAGATCCTATGTTTACCACTCCAGTTTGGGAGTGACTCCCCAGATGCAGATGAGGAGCCACGGTTCTATGTAGGGAACCTGGGCCATTTTGGTTGGTTTGTTCTTGGCGAGTCATCACCAACTGCTCTATTGCGTCGGTTTGTGCCATTTCAATCCTACGGTGTCTACGCCTGTGGTGTTCATCTAACGAAGCGAAGCTGTCGGATGATGAGTATGAAACTGGGCTTCCTCCAACGTTCAGACGCTACTAGTGGGCGATCTGGGTCATCGGGTTGTCTTTTGTTTGAATTTGCTCGTTAAGCTGTCTCCTTCTTTCCACGAGCTCCCTCATCAGCTCATTGAACTCTGCCCTGGTGACGACTTCTGGTTGGTTTGGGATGGTGGTGGGCTCTGCACCTGCATTAGCTTGCTGATTACTAGGTCCCACTTGCTAGACGCTGGCCGTCTCATTAACATCTGCGTTGTGAGAGGCGGATCTGGTACATGGTCTTGCCATCTTAGAGTTATCTATGGGAACTCTGAGTAGTATCTATGGACTCTTGAACACGAACTTGGATCTCCTTCGGGGGATTTCCTCAATCCAGTAGCAACAAAGTAGATCCTAACAGCCTGAGATTGCACGTTCTCAGTGAAAGCACCAATGCCTACCCCGTATGCTGAAGCACGACCGATCCTATATGTGTTCGGGTTTAAAAATTGAGGGATCTGAAGCCGATTTCAACAAAGGCCGTCAACTTTCTGATGGGTACTTGGACGAAGATGCTGGTCATGAACGACAGATGCAGCGAAGTCAGTTTTGAAGGGATGGGGTGTGATTTATGGACTTTCAATTTTGAAGGAGATAAGAAAGTAGGGGATCGGTGAGCAAATTTGTATAAAAAATGGAATAAATGCGAGTGAAAAAGAAAGCATGAGAAAAGGGAGATCGGATTGGTGAACAAATGAAAAATTGAAAAAGAAGAATGAAGGGATCAGTGAGCAGATGTAAAGAAGTGACCGGGTCGTAATTTGCAGGTGGAACACCCATACGAAGCCCATGTATTTTCTAATTCAGAATGATAAGAATATCCTAAGTATGCTATACGGGATCGGTTCCTACCTATTAAAAAATATATTGGAAATTGCAAACGCAACTTGACGGAGCTTGGCAACGACCTATACAAGTGAGTGTGTTTGTGAGCCGATGACAATAATGAATACTTGAACGAGTTTACATGCACACTCGACATTCTATTTCCTGAATCGACGAAAATTAAATTTCTACTTGGAATTTTATAAATAGAAATTAGTTCAGATAACCGAGGCCTACTAGCTCAATCGATAAGCTCAATGGAACCGAGCATAGACGAAAACTGAAAGATTACACTTTGGATTTATACTGACAAATTTCGACCAAGCGTCGCAACAAACAAAGAGAGATACGAATCTTCAGAATGTTCTGAGATCAGATCGTATTACTTCCGTAGGCAGGGGATCAGTTCATATTACTTCCCTAGACAAGGGATCAGATCGTATTACTTCCCTAAATAGGGGATCATATCATAATACTTGCCTAGAAAAGGGATCAGATCGTAATGCTTCCCAAGACAGGGGATCAGATCGTATTACTTCCCTAGATAGGGGATTAGATCGTATTTCTTCCCCTAGGTAGAGGATCTGATCATATCAGCCTAGCAGTTCAACTCATCAAAGATTCATCAATATCTCCAAAAAACATGTAGGCAACTATGCAAACAAACTTCAAAAACACAAAGCCAACATCAAGACAGGCCTACTAGAGTGATCGCATGGCCTCACATAACCATCTTGACCGATCGGCCTCAATCTCCCATACTTGGGAGTTGGGCCACATAAACTTTTAGGTGACCTCATCTATATCGTGAGATTCTAACTGTGAAATTTCAGGACGATATTCAATTGTCTTCCTCTATAAATAAAGTGATCATTCTCCATAAGAAGGATCTTCTTTTCTGTTGCTGAGCCTCTACCATTACTATTCTTTATTCTTGTAATACCAATCCCATCTGATCTAAACATTCTTGTAATCATAATCAAGTGCAAGATTAATAAAAATATAAAGTGGACGTAGTCCCAGATTGCCGAACCATTATAAAAATCTGTGTTTGATTTACTTTTTCTGCTATGTTTTAATTTTATTCTTCACTTAATCTCTACTAGAACTCTATTTTGTGTTTGTGACCAATTTTGGTGCAAACATACATACATATATGTATGTCTGTATGTATGCATGTATATTAAAAAATAAAACTAATTGTTTAATATGTCTGCTGAACCAAATTCGTGTGTGTGTGTCATGTATTTTTTTGAAAGTTAATGGGCTAAAGGAGCCGGCCCTTCAAATATAACTTAAAGGAAACAATTACATTTATGATAGCAAAAATGTCCAGAACAATATAAAAGGACACTAGTGGAGACAAAGGTGATAGGACAACTCAACATAGGACTGCACAAAAGCCTTTCATCTTAAATACTTTATTCTCAAGAGAATGTGACTATGAAGCTTTTGATTAAATGTTGGTACAGTTATTGAAACATTAGCAAAACCACTATTATTCCTCCCCTTCTATAAGACTGAGATAAAGCATCTGGGAATAATTAGGGGAATTTTAGTGTGAGCGGTTTTCCATCTCATGGCTTTAAAGATGTTATACCATTCTATCCTTGAGGAGGAAGTTGGTTTATGGAAAACACCATTTACGAGAAGATGACTCCAAAGCTGATGAGAGTAGAAGCATTCAAAGAATAGATGAGTGTTTATTTCAGATGCAGAGCCACATAGCATGCATCATTATTAATAACTCCAAGGTTGGCAAGTTCAGATTTCATGTACAACGCCTTAGCCATAACCTTCAATAGTAGTAAATTATCTTTTGTTGGGCCTCCCATGTTCCATATTCTAGATGACTATGGGAAGATAGATGCATTAGATCTATTGACAAGCTCACTTTACACCAAAGAAATATAATGTTTTTCAAGTTTTCTTGTCCATAAAATTGATAGACCTGAATGTGGAATGGAATAGATATGTTGTTCCAAATTTGTCTAACATGAGCTAAACTACAGTACGGGAGAACAATAGAGTAGTCTAAGACATATGAACTAGCCTTGGCTGAAAATGGTATACCAATCATAAGAATCTACGAGTAAGGTATATGATGCTCTAGAATCATGCCAGGCTTTGCCCAAGGAGATGTCCAGATCTTTAAATTTGGATTCTTCAGTTGCATTGTATAAGGGGAAGAAAATACTTCTTATCTTAAGGATATTATGCCAGCTCCAACTTGCGTTCAAGGCAATCTGCATAGTCCAGATATCTTTGTTCTTGAGAAGGTGATGGTTAACCTATTGGCTCCATAAATTATTACCGCTAGTTAGAAGCTTGTCAAAATATGTTGATATGGCTGCCTTATTCAATAGTTTCAGATTAGTTATACATAGTCCGCTAAATTTCTTAGGTAGCTGGACGTTATGAAGAGATATTGGAATTAGATTCTTCAAAAAAGGGTCTCCATATCATAAGAACCTATTTAAAGCACTATTCACCATTGATATGAGTTTACTTGGCAGGATAAAGTGCCTAGTCCAATAGGAGGTCATTGTAATAGCAATAGAATGCACTATCATCATCCAAATAACATGTGATAATTTGGAATTTGGATACGAATTAAGCTTTGCAGTTATCTTTTCATAGAGTGGAGGAATTTTGATTTAGTAATTCTTGAGCTGATTAGAGGGAGACCAAGGTAGAAGACATCATGGCTCATTTCATAAGGGCCTGACAGTCTTATTATTTCAGCCTTTGCACTTTCCTGTAAACTAGCTATAAGTATTTGAGATTTTTGTAAGTTGATCTTTAGGCTAGTAAGTGAGTGGAAAGTTCGTAGGATATTTAAGATAGTTTGAATGTTTTTTAAGGTCGGTTTGTGAAAATTATCAGGTCATCCGCAAAGAGAAGGTGAGTGGTTAAAGGTTTCTTACATTTGGGGTGGAGGTCTAGACTTTTGGCTTTAATTTTTCAACTATTATAGAATTCAAAACCTCCATGACTGTAATGAAAATATAAGCGGATACAGGATCCCCTGGCGAATGCCTTATTTGCATTTGATGTAACCATTTGGGCATCCATTACGTGATATGGAGAAGGAAGGAGTAGATATATAGGTTTAGATCCAAGATAGCATCGACTTAGGAAAATTCATTATAGAGAGGATTGCAATACTTGAACTCCACGAGATAGAGCCCAATGCTTTTTGAATATCAAGCATAAGCATACATCTTGGTAAAATATTTGCATTGTCATAACCTCTTAGCAGTTCCCGAATAAGACGAATGTTATCAATAATAGCTCTACGTGGAAGAAATGCAAGCTAATTATTAGAGATAATTGTTGAAAGAACCAATTGCATCCTGCTAGCAATGATCTTTGGATGGCCTTGTATAATACATTACAGTAAGATGTCAGTCTGAAGTCAGAGACTAAAGTTGGGTTCATATGCTTTAGGACTAAGGTAAGGGCTGTTGCATTGACTCTTATGGGAAGTTTGCTAGATGAAAAGATGTATTGTATATCTTTGATGACGCCCAAACCAATAGTAGGCCAACAAATTTGAAAGAAGCTGGCATTGTAACCGTCAGGACCATCGCTACTTGAATGGTTTAGTAACTTAATTGTAAGCTCTATCTCAGTCAGGGAGACTTCATTGATGAGGCCGACGGTTTGAGCATCAGATAGGTAAGGGAGTTGTAGATAGAAGAGAGAAGAGAGGTTTGGGATATGCGATAGAGGATTGGCTAGAATTGAAGAGAAGTATGCAAAACGACATTTGTAATGGCTTTAGCGGATGTATGATAAGAATTACTCATGTCAATGATAGATAGAACTCTCTCACTTACCTGCTTAATTTTCGTGGAATTATGAAAATATTGAAAGGGAGTGCAGATTAAGGATCTTAAGGCTAATTTAACACTAGATGGGGGGTGGATAGTGTTTAATGGATTCTAGGACTTATATGGACTAAATTAAAATTATGACAAAAACAAATGCAGAACTTAATCACAGAACAATAACAGAATCAAACACAGATGCGGAAAGTAAATAATAAGCAGTAAAAGGAAAGAACACACTGGATTTTATACTGGTTCGGAGTTATCCTACATCCAGTCCTATACCAAGGCAGAATACCTCATACAGATTTTTATTATACCAAAGTCGAGATTACAATCCTCAATTTCTAAAGGCCTTGAGGTACCCTCCTATCTCACGAGTCCGGGGCAAACTCTCTTGATTTATGGGCCACAAGATTACCCAATTGATTTCCAGGCACAACCACACCTTATAGAGAGACTCGATAAACTTTTGATTACAAATTGATCCTATAACTCTGAATAGCACTTTGATCTTCGAGAGAGGGCAGAGAATCAAACAATAATGAGATTCTAATTTGATTCACTTGAAAATTCGGCAGAATTTTGGCACGATCTTAAAAATATGAAAATTTTAGAATATGGATTTATGGAGAAGAAGGAGTGAAGAAAATATGAAAATAGTTAGTTAAAAAATTCGTTTGTGAAGGCTATTTATAGACCAGTAACGGTCATAACCATTCGTGAAGAGATTTAAACGAATAGACACTTCTTTTGAAAATTGAAACTATTGAATTTAGCGGCCACCATGTCGACATGGGGTATCCCATGACGTCGACGTACCCTAGTTAAAAATAATATAATTTTTTTTTTGAAAATGGTATTGAAAGGAAAACAAGATGAAATGATTCTGGAGTAAAATAAACTAATTTCCCTATGTTTTAAAATAAATAAGAGTAGAAAAATAAAATTTTAGAATGTATATATAAATTTGATTTTAAATCTCAAGTATATATATATTATAAGTTAATATTTAAAAGTCAGAAGATAGTTTAAAAAACAAACGAAGTTTAAAACAAGAGTTTATTTAAAAACAAAAACAAAGAATATTTTAAGGCTAAAACATCTTTTTGAAAATCATTTGAAAAGATAATTTTTAAGGCTAAAACATTTTGAAAAGCAGTTTTGAAAATCATTTTGAAAAACAATTTTGAAGTAATTTTGCAAGCTTCTTCCTAAAGAATATCTCATCACATCAGGACTCGAGAACTTGTACAAAACCAGGATGTTCATGGGTTTGTAAGCCACTTGTCGTAGGTTTGTAAGCTACTTGTCGTGGGTTTGTAAGCCACTAAGAAGATAGAAATAGGTTCCATCCCAAATGAAATTTGGAATGAAGATTTCCATGCTATTATGAAGTTTAAACAATAAACTAGACACATATCTTGAAACCTTGATCTTGATACTCTAGAGTCTTCAATCTTGAATCTTGAGTCTTGAGTCTTTATACTAAAAGTCTTCAGTAATCAATACCTGCATATATATATATATATATATATCCTGCATATACATATCTATCTAGACAATAGTGTTAGTATATATTTTATAATAAGATAAGTTAAAAAGGTTGTTGTCATCAAAACCAACATCTCAGTTCCTAACAAATATTTGGTGTTCCTATCGCCTTAACTTTCATGTTTAACATGCAGCTTTTCTCTGGTCATTGTGGATTCAGATTCAAGAGTTTGTTGAAGAAGATAACTGAACTCATGCTCCTAGGAAACAAGGGTAAGATCAAGAGGGTTGATGGACAGTGTTTGTTGAATGAGGGTAAGTAAGTATCTAATGGTGTTAGACCACTTACTTTCACTACCATATGTTTCCTTTGCCTACGCCTTTAGCTTTGCTTTAAGTTTCTTAAGCTTGGACTATAAAATGAACATTGGATTTCCAAAGCAGTTAGAATCCCAAACATGCATTAACATATTATGAAAGTCCGAATGGTTAGTCCAAAAGTTAAATTTTTTAAATATGAGATGAAAGTGAGAGGCTTCTTCTCCCTAAGTCAGCAACAAGGGGCTATGGTCAGAGATGGATGGAAGGAGGGTTTTACGTTAGGGATTATGCCATTGATTGATGGCTTTAAAGTTTTGAAAGGCATGGTCAAGCTTACAAAAATTTCAACACTCGATCTACTCTTATTATTCCAAGTAAAGTATGGACAAGAGTTTCGAATAGGAGTGAGGGATGCTTGTAGGAGAGATTGATTGAGAGGGAGATGTCTTTGAGAGAGAGGGAATCACTACTTAACTTCAAGGTAGAGAAATGCTTGTGGTTATAATCACCTATTGCAAGCCAAGGTATTGATGACTGGGACAAAGAGGGAAGCTGAGATAAGATGACTTGCTTAGATTCAAGGTGGTTCTAAGCATAAACAAGGTTGATGTAAAATAAAGAATTTGAGGAGGTAGCTGAGTAATGAATGAACTGATCAGAGGATGATAATTTTGTGAGGAAGAAAGATGATGGATTCCAAAGAACCATTATCCTTCCATATAGCGCATGGAGAAGGTTGTCATTGTAATTCCATTCAGGAGTAATGAGTTTACATGCTTGCTGAGTAAGAGAGTGATTAAGTTTATTCTTGCTAACCGCAATTAGGCGAACATCTTCATCTTTAATTAGCTTTTTAACTTCTAGTTTCTTTGAGGAGAGATGAGCTCCTCTTATATTCCAATATGCGATGTTGAACTTTAACATAGACTGAGGGGGGAGATTAGTGGGGAAAGGTGACTTCTAGTGTGGCCTTGATGTTGGTGAGTAGATGAAGATGTGGCATTATTAGTAACAGGTTGGACAACATCAATCAAAAAGTTTTACCAGAGTTCATGTCATCAGAAAAAATATTAGCTGGAGATGATTTTTTCTGGCCTTCCTGCCTTTTTTCTTAGAGAGAGATTGGGGAAAGAGAGGAGCAAATTGAGTTGATGAGGTTGGAGGCAGAAGAATAAGATGAGATGGTGGCGACAGATATAAGTAAGGTGAATGGGGTGCTAATGAAGAAGATTGAGAGGACAATGGTAAGTTATAGGCAGAGGGATGAGTGATCGAGTCTCTAAGAGTTGATGAAATGATGGGAGTGTATGTATTTGTTGTGGGAACAACTGTGTTGCCAGAGGCTGGGAGGATTGGCTAAGGATTAAATGCACCATATGTAGATCCGAGAGAGCTAATGGTAACTTGTTAAGATAAACTCATTTCATAATCAGAAGGCACTTGCATGAATGGAATTGCATAAGTAGAAGGAGATGACACAGGTTGTTCATTAATTTGAAAATTGATGGAATTGGAAGTAGGATAATTATTAGGAACTTTAACATTGGGTGCAAGAAATGAAGGTGAATCAAAGGTTGGTGATATAGGGATGAGAGGAGTTGCGATGGTTTTTTGAAGTAATATCTTTTGGTGATATGGATTTGGAAGCAATATGCATGTGTTTGCTAATGTCATGGAATGGGTCATTGTCATCAGCAAGAGTGGAGAGTATGTAGAAAGAATTTTCAGTGTGTAAGACTTCCAAAGCAAGAATAGGGTGCATGGGAGGATGCATAGAAGTTTGGGTGGAGCATGGAGTGAGAGGAGGTGTGGGCATTTGATTGGAGGAGGAAGTAACATTGCTATGCGAGGAGGGGACGGTAGCAATTATTGCATCATCATCAACACACAATTAATTATCAATTATGGATTAAAAACATATGCTTGTGTCTAGTGGAATAATGCCATTTGAAAGTTGGCCTGAAAGTGGATTGGCCGATGTGCTTTGAGAGACACACATACGGCCAGAGATGCTTGAATTGTTGTTTGTAGTGGTTGAGACATTAATAGGGTGTTGTACTAGGTTATGGTCTATTAGATTGTCAGAACTATTGCCATGATTGATATCACTAGATGTTTGACTTCTTTTCCTCCATATTTTCATGACTTTTGGAGCAGCTTCAACTGAGCATTAAAAGCAGTGACGTGATAGTGTTCTAGAGTAGGGTAGGCATTAAGAGATTGGTGAGTCATAGTAGGATTAATCCCATTGTTATCTGAAGAGGAATTTTTGTGATGCCATGGGAAGTTAGTTGCAGTGGTATATATGCAATTTCTAAACAATAATTTTTACCTGCACAATCTCATTTTCATGACCAGATACTCTACAAATGCTACAAATTCTTGGCTACCAATTGTAGATAATTTGAACATTCGAACAGCTATCACCAAGACCATCAATAGCATATAGCCAGGTAGATCTTGTTCGGGCGAAATTTCAATTATTGCCTTAGCATATTTAAATCACTTAAGCTTCTTAATAGTCTCATCAAAACAAATCGGAGTGCCAAGATGGCAGCCAAGCCAATTGATTCCAATAGGAGTCCAAGCAATAAGGGGTATCTTATAAATATGCACCCAAATAGGAACTTTACGTATTCGAGCTTGCTCATATCCACACGATGGTTTCCAAAGTGTTATGATAAACATTTTACCTTTGAAAAAGATGGGATCAGATCGTAGAATCTTAACCTTTTCTTGCTCGTTAAAGAAATAAAAGAAAAAAAATTGTTGTTAGATTTGATGTTTACATCGCCCAAAAGTTTCCAAGTGCGCTTCAAGTGAGTTACAACCATTAAGTAAGAGAGACTACCATCTAGAAAGAAACTGATAAGATGGTTGCTCCAATTTTTGCATTCCTCCTTCCCTGACTTCCAATGATAGTGATTTAGGGATGCTGTCCCTAGAAATATGAAATTGTTTAGGAATATATGTTCCATCGTTTTGGGTTTCCTTTTGAAGAGAGAGGTCTAGGCATTCATTGCGTTGCTTGAAGCTAGTTCTTTGGCTACCTGAATAGGGCTTTCTTATTGGAGACCATTACTAGGGTTTGCAAAGTGGAGATGGGGAAACACCGCATCATCAGGTAGATCCGGTGATAGGAAGGGCAGAAGGTTGTTAATAGTCGGCTTGGACGGAAGTGCAGGCAAAGGAGGAGGGATAGGAAATGGTGGAGGAGGTAAAAATGGGGGAGGTGAGGGAGGCAGTGTAGGCAGAAGCGGTTGAGACTGGAGATTGAGTTGGCCAAAGAGGAGGGGTGGACACAAAGGCAGGGTAGGGGGTGGCGATGGCGTGGAATAGGGTTTCAGATGATATAAGAAAGGGAAGGGGTTAGTTGGGAAGAAGAAGCCATTTTTATGAATGATATGATATACACACATACATACACACATATATAGTAAAGCAAAGTGTGTGTATATAAATAAACCATTCAATTGTTAAAAAAAAAATTAATTTTGTATATTATACACACACACATACATATAAGTTTAAGATGTTTTAAATGTAGGATAAAAGAAGATTAAATGAAGGTTGAAAGTTTTCCATCTATTCATCTCCTTAATTGTCACATAAATGTCTTTTACTCTTTCTTTTAATAACAATTTAAACGCACTTTTACCAACCCAAATTTGATTCCTTTTATGGATATAGTCAAATCTATTTAAATGTTTTAAATCGTTTATTTCATTTATTGCATAAGTTAATTTTTGAAATTCACAAACACACACACACACAAATATATATGTGTGTGTGTGTGTGTGAGTCTCTATATCTGTGTGTGTATGTATAAACAGTTGCATATATGTTTGAAATAAAACTACGCATACATATATTTGCACACAAGTTTAAAATGTTTTGAAAATAGGCTAAACAAAGGTTAAAAGAATGCCAAAGATTTCCTTCTTCACCTCTCAAATTATCTCACAAATTCCTTTTACTCATTCTTTTATTGTTACTTAAATGCACCATTACCCTTTCATAATTTGATTCATTTTATCAAATCTATTTAGGTAATTGATCTAATTAAAGAGAGAGAGAAAGGAAAGGTTTCTCTCCCTACTGTTATAGCCTTACCTTCCCTTAACTAGTTATGTATATTAAGAGAAGGAAACAAAAGATTTCCTTCTCTAAAATTTTACATGTTTAAGTTCATGTATATACACTGCATATTTGCCACACTTACACTTCACATATATGAATGTATATGATACATTCATTATAATACATATAAATTAAAAATAAAATTTAAACTTCCTTTTAACCAAATTAAATAAATATAATTTTATTTAAAGCTTTTTTAGATTAGATCTAATAATCTTTTAGACTTCATAGGCCTAATAGATCCAAAGTAGAATTTTTTTTGAAATCTACCTATTTCATTCGCTTCCGACTGGCTTGCTTTCTTCACACCCATTGCCATAGGTCAATGGTCAAAAGATCAAATATCAATACGGATCAACATGTAAAAAACTATACGAGTTACTCCCAACTCTGGGTCGGGGAAGTGAAAGTACGGGTGGTAGATCACCACCTCTCTATTAAAGTCTATAATAAAGCATGATCACATGACTGCATAAACCTAATTGTAAGAAATATGGCAAGGGAAAATTTTGGAAAATGTAGATAAAATCTACTATAATAAAATCCTAGCCATGGCTTCTTCCCACTAGACCTCCTCTCTAGCCACCACCCTTCCTTTCAACCTAGCAAATTTGATCGCAAACCTCCAAAAAACAGAGGTCGGGTTTATCACCCTTATATCAAGGAGAACACATAAGGGATTTAAGGTAAAGAAAAATAGGATATATCTAAAAGTTATGCAAAATTTTAACAATCTAAAAAACAGCCCGAATATGCAAGAAGCAGTTCCAGGATTTAGTCGAGCGAATGGAATTTATCATGTCGACAAAGAAATGAATGCCCAGTAGATGAACCAATAAAGAAACCCTAGCCTAAGTTGCACGACTATTCGTATGTGGAAAGATATAATAACAGGAAGTAGGTTCTAATTTCTACTCCAATTTCCTACTTCTAGCCGGTTGATAAGGCTAACTAAAATGCACTAAAATGTCAAAATCGACTGCTCTATCTGTGCATAAAAAATGGGATAACCCCATTATTATATGTATGTTGTTGGTTCGAAATCATATTACCCATACTTTAAAGCTACATCCCTAGGTTAGGAAGCCTATGGGTTATTTTCACATATTTCTAAAAGAAAATGGGTTCTACATAATTAAATATGACGTTAAAGAAGATTGTGATTGTGTACATAAAGGTGGTTGTATTCTGTTGTAAAAGACTAATTATAATGAAACGTTGCATCCTTGGACTTTGAATAAGCAGAGACATCCTATAAACGATCCATGTTTAGGTCAGATTCCCTGGTTCACCTCTTGGTTATTGGATGGAGGAATGTATTAGTCGAGTTCCATTATTGTTGAATTTCTCTATAAAATGGAAAAATACAAGGATGGAATGATCAAAATATCATATGCCCATATACTAGTCGTAGCTAACAACAATTCATCTTTCCCAAAAAATGTAGCCATATTAAATGAAAAATATCAACTGATAATGCGAAGGATATAGTACGAATGGAAACACTTTAAATGTCCTATTTACAATGGCTATGGTCACACTGACAAATACCGTTGTGACGACCGCCCTATACCACCAGCACCGATAGTATATAAACAGTGTGCTGCTGTCGTGCCTGGCCGATATAGGACGATCATCAGGGTCAAAATAAATCAATATATCATATCATATCTCACAGCACATGGATAAAATATAATATCATAGATATAACAGAAGAGATAGTAGTAACAACGGGAACAGACCATCATCACTAGAGTATAATATCCACATAGCTATACATTAATAGTAGAGTTTATATAATAGGAACAAACTCAAATAAACTATCTCAAGAAATAGTAATAAGCAAGCACTGTCACGTGCTCCACAACGTTTCTCAACGGAATAAGCATAGACTCCATATATGTATATAATACGAGATAGCTCCATCCAACTCATCCTTCGAACAGCTACTGCGTCAGCTAGACCTATTATCTAGTCTACTTATTTAAGAGTACCCAAGATAATAAGAGGCAAAGCATAAAGCCTTGGGTTAGACAACGGTCTGGTGTGAGTTGTAAATGAGTCTTAAAATACTAAACAGGTAAATATGGGAAGGAACAAGAGTACACGAACCAATAATGATATGTCCTTGCAACCAAAGAGTTAGCACATAACACTATAATATGCTACTCTACAATATCATAAAGATACACTACTAACCAAATAAAGGATATCAGTCTTCCAGGTATTCCTATCCCCAATACCTACTTCCCATGATATCTTCGAGTGATAGCCTACCAAAGAAAGCAACCAAAGCAATCATAGCAACCATAGTATCCATCAAGCAATCCTAACTATCACTCCACCCCTGTGCCCTAAATATATGACAACTCGTATGACTACTAAGTCGAGGACTAATGGAAATCCCGGTTCTCTGTTGTACTCTCGTACCTCACAGCCTAAAGCTGGATATGTACCTCATAGCCCAAAGCCGGACACTAGACCCAAAGCTACATGTCCCTCAATTAACCTATAGGCGTCTCCACTTACCATACCCCTACATCCAGTACAACTAAAAATTCTCCGAGTGTCAACAATTCCTTAGAACCTATAACCGAGCTCTCCTTTTATCCATTTGGACATCGAGCCCTTCTTGATCAATCCAATTTCCATTATTCATGAGGAATAACACCCACATTCCCCAATCCTACGGCTCCCTCCTTTACGAGCCGCCATATTTGGAACCCAGTCCCAACATGAGCCAACATCCAAAGACCATAGGTTTTCATCACGCTATTATATCATCATCCAACCTGATACGAATGAGCTAAAACTTCTAGCACGACCTACAGAGCACCCTCTTCCTGCCCGAAAGGTTCCACATCCATACCACTTAATGTGATAACTCGGCACCGACTTAAGCCCTTAACTCATCACCGAGTCAAACACTTATCAAATAATTGCCTATCTCCTCTTTCATTGTCTCAAGTACTCTTCCCTAGGTACCTTAGACCCCAAATCATCCCTCCTTGATAAACCGGCCCCCAATCCAAAGCTCCACTTCCAAGTTCCAAAGATAACTCGACCCCCACTCTAACACTTAGCCAAATTCCTACACCAAGCCATAGACAACCTCCTTTCAACAAGCTCTATCCATTCATAACAAAGACCGACTCATAGCCACCATTCCCCTAACTTGGTATCGAGTTATAGCCATAACTCGGTGCCGAGTTATCACTTTACTTCCAAACACCTTGCGAGTTATTATTTAGTCTCCTTCCATACTCCAGAGCCTATTTGCCAAGTTTCGTCCAACTCCGACCAACTTTGCCTTTGATTTGCTCAATTCTCTGATCTAACTTTCTATGCAGTCACAACACTAGCAAAAAATATCAAATCATATCATCCAAGCATAGAATAACAAGCAATTTCATCCATTCAATCATGTGATTCATAGAAATGAGATAAGCAAGTCAATTTCTAATAGAGATCCACATATAACATGAATATATGAGCATAAGCAATGGTGATTTCTAATCAACCTAGATCATATTCACAATTTAACATGGAATTAAAGTCAGAAAGGTTTTATGGCCAAAAATCAATTAAAACATGTTAAATCCTATAAATCTACCAAATAAACATGCACAGTATAGTGAGAAGGTATAAACCACTCACCAATTACCAAATTCAACCAATACTTGTATAGATCTAATCCGAATAGTGAAGATCCAATCTACACTACAAGAAAAATGGTCTTTCACAGCGTTTTAAAAATGCTGTCAAATCCTTTCGCAGCGTTATGAAGAACGCTCTCTAACGACAAGCTGTAATAGAGTCAAGACATATCACAGCGTTTCTAAAACGCTGCAAAATTAGCAACATATTACAGCGTTTTCTTATTACAGCGTTTTAATGATGGCTGTAATATGTCCTTACCCATTGTTTCTTCTTCCTTTAGACAACATTTTAAAAACGCTGCAATACTTTTTTACAGCGTTTTGAAAAGCTTGTAAATGAGCATTTAGCACCATAAAGCAAACGCTGCATATGGGTGGATGTTTCACAGCGTTTTCCCTTTGCCTGACATCTGCAGCGTTTTTCCTTTTTTACAGTGTTTTTAAAACGCTGTTAAATATGAAAAATACCATGCACAAAAGTTTATATTTACAATCATCCCACCAACTATAAAATTTTATATCTGATAATATCAGTTAATTAAAAACACAATAAATAAATATAATCTTCGCATGTTATATTAAACATAATAAAGTTACACTAACTCCATACTCAAAATAAACGATAATCGTATATTTCATACATAATGTTGTAAGCAAATATGATAGTAACATTGTTTTACATAAATAGCATATTAAATTAAGCAAAATATGAGTTGTGAGAGTCCAAGCTAATCCTCTTCAACAATTCAACCTCCACTAGCTAAGTCAGTCAAATTACATAAGCATGCTCACTTTGAAACTGCGAAGATGTAAGAAAAAATATGTTAATGTGTTAAACAATGACCACTCACATGTTGAGTAATTCCTTGCTACTTCAACTATGAAATCATACTTGACTGCCCACTGCCAAGTCCTAGCACACCATAAGTCGGAGTTCTCAAGTTAGGCCCCTGGACCTTGCTAGTCATAACTGCAACTGTTCAAACACAATAATTCATTAATCCAAACTATCTCTAGTAACATAATCCATAGCAGAAAATATGATGATGTTTGTATTGAGTGCACTTAATTTTGTGCAATACATATATTGGGCTATTTCCCTTTACTTTTTAATAGAGCATAATCTTCTGTAATCTTCTTTACAATTATGTAACAAATGTTTGAAATTTTCTATGATATGCCATTTTGGACCACCGTTTAAATATGTACAAGATACACACTAGTATTATATCCAGATGCAGAAAAAATTAAAGATTTAATGACTTCGAATGAATTCAACATTGTTAGCATCACCCATTCTAGTTACTTTTAAACCATATTAAGATATGGCTAGTGAAAACAAAATTAATATGCAAGAAACAAGTGTAGGTATTGAGCCATTTGTAACTATATTTCATTGGGATCTTCCTCAAACATTAGAAGATGAACATAGCGGTTTCCTCAGCCCACTAATTATGTAAATCTATATCAAAATATAACATGCTTAGTTCATATATTATGTCAAGAACTACAATCATTGCATTAAGCATGTTGATTTCATATGGTCCCTATATTATTTTTTAACTGTATGCAAATAACATATCAAACCTGGTATTTTTGCAGGGAGGACTTCCAAAATTATGCCAATTTATGCTTTGCAATGTTTGAGATAAAGTGTAAGAACTAGATCACACTAAATGAACCATGGATTTTTCAGTACGTGGATACTCAAGTGGCATTTATGCTCTAGTCGATCCTCTCCTTGAAAAAATAGTAGGTGCAGCATGGGCAATTCAGGAACTAACCCTGTATCACAGCCCATCATCAATTGTTAACTCATGTTGCTATTCTTAAATTATATAGAGATAACTACCAGGTAAATGTTCTGCAAATTTTTTTCTACACTGCCACCTCGGGTTTCAGAAAACAGAAGTTATATACATTTATCTTATTATTATATCAGGTAAAGCAAAATGGAAAAATAGGTATAACCTTAAACAGTCAGTAGCATTGGTATCGTTAGTGTACCAAGAATGTCAGAAACTGTGATCAATGGCAAACGTTCAAAGAAGAAATTTTGGTTATATTTAAACCTCCAGAATTGCAGACACCCTATGGAACATTGGCTAACTAAAAGTAGAAAACTGATGTCCTAGTGTATTTAAATAAATTTGAGTAGTTACTGGGATTAATTGACAAATTTCCACCTAGATTTCTTTTTGATAAATTCATTAAGGGTTTGAAAGAAGAAATTAGATATGATGAGCTAACTTCAAAATCAGTGGACTTTAAGATTTGTTTAATCAGTAGACAGAAATTATATTTAATCAGTACTTATGGTTGGCACTCCTCATCAATACAACTGCCAAATCTATACAAGTCTCGATCAATTGATTTTAAGTAACTCGAGTAGGTAAAGGTCTTGTGTCTCTGCTACCCCACCAACATGAGCAGCTTATATTTGCTTATATCCTTTCAAGCTAAGAACTTCTTCTTTTTTATCTTACTCTAACTAAGATTTTTTTATATATTCAAACACCTAGCTTTTCATTTAGCTATTATTTTAAACATGATAAAATATGTTGAAACTCCACATCAAATAATTCAACTTTAAATACTAGTCGTTTAGTTTGAAACATCTAAAATTTGCATTACCTTCAAGCTTCAGTTGTGATATATAAGTCTGTAGAAGAACATTGACTTTGGCACTTGGTTCTTCCAAGCTTTCTTTCACAGGAACAGGCGCGGTATCAATAAGCTTTGTCAATTCCATCTTTTCATCTTGCCTAAGTGACACACGCTTTAATTCTTAACAGAGGGAGACAATACGCAATAGTTCAATATCATCTGTTGTGGGCTTTAAGTACTCATTGTATGTAGCTACTGGTCCATGAGTTATATTGTAATTACTTGCAATTCTATCAAGGTCAGTAACTTGGAAATATCCACTCTTCCTATCATACTTGTTCAAATTGTTCTTGTCCATGATGCTAGCAGTAGAATGGATCTGCAATTGCCATACATACGGTAACATCAAAAATAAATATTAATACAAGTAATTAGAAAGACAGAATAGGAAAGCCGAAAATAATCTACATGTTAGTTTCCAAGAAAGGGAAAAATAATTTAGGCGCAAACAAAATACCAATGGCAGCATTCAATAAATATGAATTTCTTAAAAACCTGAACATACCAATATATGTTAACAAAACTTCAAGCTGGAAAAAAAGTATACAAAGTGTTTCATCTCCAGCCCCAGTAACAATAGTATGCATTGTATTTTTCAACTTAGTACTTGCCCAATTGTTATACAAGGGAAAATAATACACACATACGTCTATGTATGTATGAAATATGTCACAAACCTGGCCATCAGGAGATACGGTGAGGTACAGTACACGCAAGCTGTGCCCAGTTAATGTTGCTATCTGTAACAGTACATTAATTTTATTATATCACTTCAATGTTTATTCAACAATAAAGGAAAGAAAAAAACAGTGATTCTAACACAAAGTAAAGAAAGAAATGAAAAAGGGAGTAAAAGCAAAAAGAAAAAGAAACGGAAACTGTTGAAGAATTTTATTTTTCTACAGTGCTTCTGCATTGATGCCATAATAAATGTACATAAACTGTGTGCATGACATACCTTTGCCAAGGATGGATATTTCCAGACCATAATTTGATTCTGTGAATACCCATGAGTGCTCACTAATTCATTAACATTTTTAGACCATGCCAAGTTACAAACCTGCAAAATATATAGTAAACATACTGATATATAATCAATGATCTGGTAATAAAATTTTCTTTGTATATAACATTGTTCAGAATAATAATAATAATACCTGACTTCCAGTGTCAACACATTTAATCATGGTGCTAGTGGTTGTGTTCCAGAACCTGATACACCGATCAGCTGTACCACCCCCTGAAGCAAGGAGGCCTTGCTGATGTGGCGACCATGCAATGGCTTTAACAGCCGCTGTGTGTTCCGTGAACTTCAACACTGGGTTATTCGAGTGTTGGTTCCATAGCAGTAGCTGTACATAATTATAAACAGCATGAATGCAAAGCTATGAGCAGGTGCTTTGCAAGTTCTAAGCATAGATATTTCGGGAAGAGATTATGACGTGTAGCTGCCCACTGACCCCATTTTATAAATGCAGGTCCTGCCTTTTCAAGAGTCGTATATATGCACAATTCTTAAATCAACACCAACTGAATCTGCAAATGGGGCTAATGCAATGGAAGGTGAAAACAGAATTGCTAAATATATCGATCTGAATATCAATATAAAGAACTCAAATATCGAAAAAATATATGACAATAAAAGCTCATAAGTGTCTTCGGCTTGTGAACAAAATCCATCAGCCCAATATTTTTGACCAGTTGCTGCTTTTGCAAAAAATAAAGTAAGAATACCAGGAACCACATGATATCTAGTTAAGCATAAGCTCAAAGCGCAGACCAATTTATTATTCTTTGCTTGAGCATGAAAATTCTTCGCATAATTAACCCTCTGAGAATCATGTGTCTTTAAATGTGGAATTTTTCTATAGTGAAGAGTATTTACAAGATTTTGTGTTTTCGAAAATATGGTGCATAATGTGATGTGGATTTCTTTGCAAGAGTGTAAAAATTGTTAATGCAGTAACCGTTCCAAGAATATTTCATCGATCTATTGGGAGCCCTGAAGGGTGAAGGACCACGACGTCTTAATACTGAGTAATTATGGATGTGACTGGAATGTAACTGATGCCAATAATTCCTATCTCTATCGAGTTTAAGTACCTTGCTCATACAAGTAACATTCCTATAGCTGTCAGCATAGTTGAAAATGGTGACATTTCTTATGAAAGTTCGTGATAAAATGCTATATGACATAATATTACAACTAGATATCAGGCAACATAACAGGTCTAATATCAAATATAATCAAGAAAAAGGACATATGCCAATGGTAATTATAACACATGGATCTATAATAGAGCAAGCAAAAACTGAATTAAGGGTCAGGCATATATGTCAATTTTGCAGCTTAAAGAACTAAAACAATTTGTACAAAATAATACGATGCTGGACACAATTAGTGATACTTCTCTCCAAAATGTTTTGTGCATAAACAAACTCTGCACTATTAATAAAATCTAATAGAAGACACTGAAATGTGTTATGATCAAACTTCAATTTTAATCATTAAACTAGTTTCAAAAGATCCTTCACCAACATAAAAATCACGTCTGAAATCTCAATTTACTTGGAATAAATATAACTTAAAAACCAACAACTAATGGGTTATATTAGCTTAGAAACATCAAAATTGAATAACAAAATTGTAAATTAAATCAGAAACTTACATCCATACTGCAGAATAAATACGTCCTTATGATCTAGAGAACTTCTTTTTTTACATTTTCACGCTTTAGTTCCAGCTAAACAAGTTAAAATAAAATAATGATCACCTTTGTCGTTTTCTTAGCTCGCGAAGCATTGTAAAGTCTCATAACTATGCAAAGTAGGAAACTTATATACCAACCAGCTAGGTTGACCAAAAAATTTGAATTTTTCTTTGTGCGGTGAACAGGGTTCTGTAGAATAGTTGGGAACAATAGAAGGAAATCATGTTTGAGAGAAGAACGAATTATGAACGGTTAAGATTGATCATAGGAGAATATGAATGGCTAATATTAGTTGATATGTTCTTTGTCTGCTTCTCCAAGAAATATCAACCGCAATGCATCTTTGATCGAATCACAAAATTTCAAGCATTGATTTTACTAAGGTAATTTACCAACTTTTAATTTATTACCTATTTTCGATGCAAAGAACTTATGCATTTCATTTCATAATAAATTCTTTTATATTTCCTGTGACATGAGACAAAGGCCTGTATTGAAGTTTTCACAGCAGATCTAATAACAATTTTATGTATTTATTATAGGGAGTTTGCTACCACAAAATCAGACCCAACAACAATTTACTTAAATGGACATCATTTTAGATGCTAAGAATAATATCTAATGCATTAGATAAGCCAAATTATAAGAAATGTTTCACCTATCCTCCAACCTCGCCCTTATTGACTTCTCTTTTTACATCTGAGAACCCTTGACAGGGTCGAATGACCATGTCCTTGCTGTCAAGAGAAAAAAAAGAAAGAAAAGTGTTTCAGACTATGAAACAGCGCAGTATTGGAGAGTGGTGTACTTTGCTCGGAATTGTTAAGTGGGACTGTAGAACGCTTCATTTGTGAAATTGTTAAGTGGGACTATAGAACATAAAACTTCACATGACGATAATCCTTGTTTGATATTTTTATACATCACAAAAGGAGGTTATTATTGCGAGATTGAGCGTAAACTTCTTGTATATTAGTTCTTGTTCAGAGGAAGTCTCGAGAGAATCGTGTATTTTAAAGTAAGCAACTTTAGCAGTTTGTGTTTGTAATGTATATCTTGTTTGTTGATGGTCATTTTATTTTATCATGCTACATAATTATACTATATGATTACCTAGTTTATTTTTAAAGTGTATATAAACTAAACTTATTTCCTGTACACTTTTGAATTGTAAAAGACTTGCAATTTTCATAGATGTGGAGTTGTTCCTGAGAATCTTCTCTGTTTAAAATCGATTTTATTCCTCTTTATGGAATCAATTTCAATTGAATACATTCTTTTAGAAAATGGCTCTTTATACTTTTGAAATAAACTGTACAAGCAAAAACAGCCAGCCCAAGCGGCCCAAACACATACAAACAGCGAATGCTAGGGTGCATGCACCGGCTACTCTACCCAAATCTAATGAACCCTTTAAGCCAGCAACACAAAATGGAAAACCCCTAGATTACACCATGTATCACTCCATAACAATCAATACAACTCGTTAAAACTGAAACCCTTCCATCTATAAAACATTCATGGCGGTGCGTAGGTAAAAATTCCTCTTTTCCAGATAAAATTAGCATTCGAAAAACAGAGCACCATCGATTAAATTCACTTTTAGTTATAGTATTATGAATTAAAATGATTCTGTAAACTATTTTTACTAGCATTCAAGTAGTGGGAACAACTGTGTATATCTCATCAATTAATGATTTGGTTCATGAATCATATCTGACAATATTTTGTCATACCCGCTGATCATAGGAAAATGTTTCCCACTGACTTTAGTAACTAGAATGATGATCAAATTTCTATCCTGACGTAAAGACATCTATCTTGACATAAAGACAATGGCCAGTCATACCTGTTGATCATAGGAAAACGTTTCCCACTGACTTGTGCATTGCAGAAGATTGTTTAGAAAAGTTGCTTTAAATCCAATTTAAATAAAAATTTAGACTCCCATAATTACCAGAAAAAATATAGCTGTCTTACTAACATGGATAGGAAATTTACCTTAGCTTATTAAAACGATGATCAAAAGCTAGAACAATGAATCTATAGTCATTTAAAGAGATAATGTATAGTCATTAAAAGTTCAAGATTATTCATGCAAAATAAAGTTTATTCCAACCATCCAGTTTAGTATGTATGAAACCAAACATTTCACATGATTAACTAAAATTCAATCAATTTAATTTCATTAAATAAACCAAAGATCCAAACATATAATTTTAATTCAAAAGACATAATTAATTGGTACTCACAAGAAATGTAGCAGAAGTAGCAAGTGGTAGGTGAGGTCTTGACTCTTGAGGTGAGAAGCAAGGAAAGGTAGTCGGTTTTGATTTTCATTATCTAGAAGATACTAGGTAGCGTGAGGTTATGCACTAACACGAACTGTGGGGCAATTGCAGGTAGTGAAGCAAAACCAACACTGGAGCAGCACGAGCAAAGAAAAAGAGTGAAAATTGAGAGTGCAATGGGAAGAATTGGATCAGCATCATCGATCGGCGGTGAGTAGAATCGTTGGAAGTGAGGTGAGCAACATCGTGAGTGGGAAAGTGATGTAATTTTGGGAAAAATTTATTAGGTTTAGGATTTTTAGAGCGGGAACAAAAGATTGGGAAGCGAGAGGGAAGCGGGAATGAAATCGTTCCAAAACGAGGCGGGGTTTGGAGAAATACGGCCCTAATTGATTTAGTTAAGCAGCGTTTCATTGATATTTATTTAAGTTTAAAAATATATAAAACAACTCTTTGTATAAAACGTTGTAACTAAGTGCTGCAAAATGTAAATTTTCTTGTAGTGCTAGACAGTGAAGAAAAGTGCTCTAAATCAAGCAATTCGATTAACTTCTAGCCTCTAATTGAAATCTAATCTCTAATCTACAATCTAGTTTGATTTAGAGAGGAATTTGGATGAATTAAGGTGGATTTATGGCTAATTAAGTTTTAGACCTAATTTGGAATGACAGGAAAAAGTTTTAATCTAACTTCCACAGCCCCTGTTTATAGCATTATCTAATTAGACTAGTGGGCCAACTAATGGGCTTCACTAATTACACACTAATTTTGACCGGTAGTTTTTAAAACTTAAAATAGGCATGACTCCCTAACTGTAAGTTCAATTTTCTATTATAACCACTCTACGAAATAGGAAACCATCATCTTAAAGCAATAGATTCTGTTTGAGACCCTAATTAACTCCTATCAAAAATTTATAACCCAAACAAGATTTCCATGGTCAAAATAGTCACATAGAAATTCGGAAAATATCGAAGGTGTGAAAAAGTCTATAAGAGTCATATCCAAAAATTATAGAATCATACGACTTCATAAGAATAAAATAAAAATATTTTACGATCATTTGACATGTAAAATACGGGTCGTTAAATTCTCTCCCCTTAGGAATTTCACCCCCGAAATCCCCAAATAAGCTAAAGTAATAGCAATCGCAGTTATCGTGTATGCCTATCAATTATAAACGACCATAAAACATATCAAACATGCATACATACAATCGATAGTATAGTGACCTACCCTAGCATGTGGAATACTAACCTATTAGATATAACATACAATGGTGAAAGTAGATACGATCAGTGGATATTACCATTCAAAGAGCTCCAGACACGTAGTGTTCTTGCTCTCCTCCTCTTCCACGTACAATCGTCATCACTTCCTCTCCACTATACCATCACTAGCTTTACCATCTTTCTGCTAAGCTGTTTCGTATCATACCTAACAATACAAAGCGGCCTTCGAGGTCTAGAAACTTCTGGTTCTACCTCAACATCCTCTAGCTGATCTGGTGTAATCTTCACACCCGAGTCATGCACAAACGTTCATAGATAAGAGACATGAAGAACATTGTGCACGCCCGCCATCTTCTGAGCTAAGTCGACCCTATATGCTAGCTTTCCGATTTTCTCGACAATCGGAAAAGACCTACAAATCTTGGTGCCAACTTCCCCTTTCTACCGAATCAAACTACATTCTTTAAAGGAGAAACCTTTACAAACACTATATCTCCAACATAAAACTTTGACTCTCTTTGTCTCTTATCCGTGTAGCTTTTCTGTCGATCCTGAGAAACTTTCATTCATTGTTGAATGACCTTAATTTCTCCATAGTGGCCCAAGTATTAGTTTCTCTCCAGCTTTCCATCAACATGAAGAAGCATTACATGGTCGGCCATACAATGCTTCATACGGAGCCATACCAATACTCAAATGATAACTATTGTTGTATGCAAACTCCACCAAATGCAAATGACCATCTCATGATTATTTGAAGTCTATAATACATGCTCACAAGAGATCTTCCAAAATACGATTTACCCTCTCGGTTTACCCATCCGTTTGCGGGTGACAAGCTGTACTAAGATGAAGCTTGGTTCCTAATGCCTATTGTAAGCTCTTCCAAAACCCACTAGTGGACAACGGGTCTTGGTCATTCATAATGTTCTTTGACACACCATGGAATCATATTATCCATTTCACATACAACTCTGCCAACTTGGATGTCGTTCTACTTGACTTGACAAGTATAAATCTTGCACTCTTGGTCAACTGATCTACTATGATCCAAATGCCATCTTATCGTGCTTGAGTTCTAGGCAATCCATCTATAAAATCCATCGAGATTTGCTCCTATTTCCATTCAGGAATTTCTAGCGGTTGCAACAATCCACTAGGTTTCTTTTGCTATGCTTTTACCAACTGACAGTTCATACACTTCAAGATGAATGCCCCAACATCTCTCTTTATACCTTCCCAATAATAGGTTTGCTTCATATCTCGGTACATCTTATTACCGTCGGGATAAATGGTTAACCTGGAATGGTGACACTCTCTTAGCACTTCATCACGTAACCCATCAACATTGGGAAAAAACAATCTCCCGTCTTTACGAAGCCAACCTTCTCAGTCGAGTTCGTATTGCTTCATATCTTCAGATTCTACTCCTTCCTCTATCTTTTTATGATCTCTGCTATCCTAGCACCTCACTTCTGACTAGTATCAATCTTATCAATCAGAGTAGGTCTAATCAATAAGATGGCTTACATTTCAGGTTCTAGCATGCAGTGAGGCTTGAAATCAAATCCAACAAGATATTATATCTGCTTTCATTCAAAGAACATTGCTCCCAACCCAACAGGTCTTCTGCTCAATGCATCGGCGACTGCATTCCTTTTCTTGGAGTATAGGAAATACCAAAATCATAAGAGGCCAAGAACTCTAACCACTGTAGCTGACAAAGGTTGAGATCCTTCTAAGAGAAAAGGCACTTTAAGGATTTGTGGTCCGTAAACAGCTCAAACCACTCTCCCAATAGATAGTGCCTCCACATCTTCAAAGCTTAAACAATTGCCGCCAATTCCAAATCATGAGTTGGGTGATTTGTCTCATGCGGCTTTAACTCTCGACTTGCATAGGAAAAAACTTTCCTTTTTTGCATCGACACCACTCAATCTAGTACCATCGACATCGGTGTATACTGTCAACTCTTCATTTCCACTTGGAATGGTCAACACTGGTGCACCCATCAACCTCTCCTTCAGACTCACAAACGCATTCTAACACATCACATTACAAAGTCTAATTTTTCTTCATCAAATTGGTCAACAGTGCCACTACCTTCGAGAAGTCCTTTATGAAATGTCTATAGTATCTCGTCAATCCTAGGAAACTTCTCACATCCGTAGCATCCTTGGGCTGATTCCAATCTTGCATCGCCGCCACCTTCGTAGGATCCATAGTTATACACTATCCTAACATGACATAACCTAAGAATCTCACTTCTTCTCTCCAGAAGTGATACTTATAAAACTTCGCTCTAAGCTTGTGCTACCTCGATATGTTTAGCACAATCCTCAAGTGTGACTTGTGCTCCTCTTTAGTTCTGGAGTAGATCATAATATCATCTACAAACACAAGCACAAATTTATTCAACTGGTCTTTGAAAACGTGATTCAAGAGATCCAGAAAGTATGCTGGAGTATTGGTCAATCCAAATGGCATCACTAACCACTCAAAGAACCCCGATGGCATATGGAACAGAGTAATAAGCACACTCTCCTACACTAATCTAAGCTGGTGAAATTCCGTTGTCAAATCCATTTGAGAGAACACCTTCACACCGTGCAGCTGATCAAATTAGTCATCAATGCGTGGGGTGGATACTTGTTCTTCTTTGTTGCTTTATTCAGCTCACGATAATCCATACACAACCTCAAAGAGCCATCCGCCTTTGTTACGAATATTGTAGGTGCGCCCCACTCAAATATGCTCCTTCAAATGAACTATTTCCTTAATAGGTCATTCACTTTCACCCCCAAGTCCTTCTGCTCTTTGGGTGCCATACGCCTCAAAGGTATAACTATTGATCTAGATTACTTCACCAAGTCTATCGGAAACTCGATCTCTCTATGCAGTGGCAATCCAGTTACTTCCTCGAAGATATCCGGATATTCTCTAGCAATAAGCACTGATGAAAATCGTTCTTGTGGAACCTCAGGTGAATATAGAAAGCTAATCATCACCCCATCCTTTGGTAGGCAGCTAATCACTACTATTCGCCCATCCACATCTCCGGCTATCACCAACAGCTTCTTGCAATCCACTATGGTCGCATACTTCCTAAGCCGGTCCATACCCAAGATAATCCCAAACCCAACAAAGTTAAAAACAAAACAATCACAAACCAAAGAACATCCATGACTCAATAAAAAGCCATGACAAACCATGCAAAGCCTAGTAGAGCTTCCAATAGGGTTCGTCACGATTATTGTTCGGTCTACTATCTTAGGTTCCAATCCCAATCTATCTACTAAGTCACTATAGATGAATGAATAAGAATCACCTGTATCAAACAAAACTCGAACAGGAACATCACCAATAGAAATCATATATTGGATGATGACACCCTTCCCCTTTTCCTTTTTCGAGGGAGAAATCGACGAAGTTGGGACTACGTCCAAAGCATACGCCTTCACAACCTGCCTATCTTTCACTGGTTTCGGGCAATCCTTCTTCAAATGTTGGGGCTTATCACAGTTGTAGCATTTCCCCTTCTCACTCGCCTTGCAATCCTTAATCAAATGACCCCTTTTGTTGCATCCAAAGCAAGTAGTTTCCTATTTACCCTTTTTCTTACTAGCCTTTCCTTGGGATTGCTTTCTCTTCCCGTTCCACTTCTTCTTGCCTTCACCGCCTTGCTATAGCTTTGGCTCCTCTTTCTTAGTATAAATAGCAACATCAGTCTTAGCCTTAAGGTATAAACTTTCAGCATAAACTTTCATGGCGAAGTGCCTTCTCCACCAGCTACTCAAAAGGCTCTTCAATATGGTCTACTAGCTTTTCTCTAAGATAGTCGTCCAACCTAACGACGAACTTCTCATTCTTCCTTAATAAAGTGTTGATGAACGACATCCCATACTTTGACAAGGCATCAAACTCCGCAACCTATTTCGAGACTGATATCTCTCCTTGCCTTAGCTCGGCAAAGTTTCTAAACAAAACCGATTTCTAAGCAGTCGGAATGAACTTCTCCTCATATCTCATCTTAAACTGTCCTAACTGAATTGATCCTCCAAAGTAACAATGGTAACCGCATTCCACCAGTTTATAGCTCGCCCCTGAAGTGCCCTAGAAGCCCACTTCCTCTTTATAGCATCTTCTACATCCATACATCCGAAGATGTGCTCGCAAGTGTCCAGCCAATCTTGCAAATTCTATGGGTGACTCTATCCCATGAAAGGGCTTCCTTCCAAGAGTAGAATAATCTTTGCTTAGCTTGGCGAAGTCAGCCCCAAGCACTTGCATGGGAGCACCTCTACCTTTCACCACTCCAAAAGCATTCCTCATCATATTTTCCATCATAATATTGAACATGACTTGGACATTAGGTGCTGCAGCTCTTGAGCCCGCTCCTTGCTGTATTCGTGAAGCACAATTCCTCACAGTGTTCCTTGTATGCCAGCTCATTCTTATCTGTAACAAGAATTATCAGTCTCTCATAAAGAGAACCATGTCTATAGTGCTCATGTGCATGCAACTTATACTATATATTATATTACTATATAGTTTTGAAAACCAAACTTTTAACAAATACACTCTCTCTCGTATACATATATACTCTCGATCTAGCCTAAGGCAATAACACCTTCCCTATATCTACTGGCTCATGGTATCAACTCTAGTTAATCATATAACCAAAGTTTTGATACCAAATATGACGACCGCCCTATACCACCGACACAAATAGTTTATAAATAGTGCACTACTGTCATGCCGGCCGATATAGGACGATGATCAGGGTTGAAATAAATCAATATAACCTATCATATCTCACAACGCATGGGTAAAATATAATATCTCAGATATAACATAAGAGGCGGTAATAACAATGTAAATAGACCATCATCATCGGAGTATAATGTACATAGAGTTATACATCAATAATAGAGTTTATAAAATGGGAACAAACTCAAATAAACCGTTTTAACAATTAGTAATAAGCAAGCACTATCACGGGCTCCACAGCATTGCTCAGCAGAATAAGCATAAACTCCATATATGTATATAATACGAGATAGCTCCATCTAGCTCGTCTCCAAACAGCTATTGCATCAGTTGGACCTATTATCTAGTCTACCCATTTAAGAGTACCCAAGATAATAAGAGGCAAAGCATAAAACCTTGGGTCAGACAACAATTTGATGTAAGCGGTAAATGAGTCTTAAATACTAAATAGGTAAATATGGTAAGGAACAAGAGTATACAAACCATACCTGACCTGTCCTGCAACCAAAGAGTTAGCACATAACACTATAATATGCTACTCTACTATATCATAAAGATATACAATCAACTAAATAATGGATATCAGTCTTCTAGGTATTCCTATCACTAATACCTACTTCCCATGATATCTTCGAGTAATAGCTTACCTAAGAAAGCAACCAAAGAAATCATAACAACCATAGCATCCATCAAGCAATCCTAGCTATTACTCCACCCCTATGCCTTAAATATATAACAACTTGTATGACCACTAATCCAGGTACTAATGGAAATCCTGGTTCTTTGTTGTACTTTTGTATGCCTAAAGCTGGATACGTGTCTCATAGCCTAAAGCTAGACACTAGACCCAAAGCTGTAGGTCCAAGGTATACAGGTCCCTCAACTGACCCATAGGTGTCTTCACTTACAATACCCCTGCTTCGAGTACTACTGAAAACTCTTCGAGTGTCAACGATTCCTCAGCACCTATAACCAAGCTCTCCTTTCCTCCATTTAGACACCGATCATTCTTTCTCAATCCAGTTTTCATTATTCACAAGGAACAACACCCACATTCCCCGATCCTACGGCTCCCTCCTTTATGAGCCCTCTTCTTCAGAACCTACTCCCAACACGAGCCAAGATCCGAAGACCATAGCTTTTCATTATGCTATTATATCATCATCCAACCTGATACAAATGAGCCAACACCTCTAGCATGATCTATAGAGCACCCTCTTCCTACCTTGAAAGTTCCACATCCATACAACTTAATGTGATAACTGGGCATCGACTTAACCCCTTAACTCAGTACCAAGTTAAGCACTTAGCAAATAATTGGCTATCTCCTCTTTTAGTGTCTCAAGTACTCTTCCCTAGGTGCCTTAGACCTTGAATCATCCCTCTTTGATAACTCGGGCCCCAATCCAAAGCTCCACTTCCAAGTTCTAGAGATAACTCGGCCCCCACTCTAACATTAGCCAAATTTCTACACCAAGTCACAGACAAGCTCCTTTAGCCAAGCTCTATCCACTCTTAAAAAAGACCAACTCATAGCCCCCATTCTCCTAACTCGGTACTGAGTTATAGCCTGAATTCAGTGCTGAGTTATCACTTTAACTTCGAACACCTTGCAAGTTATCATGTAGTCTCCTTCCATATTCCAAAGCCTATCTGCAAAGTTTCATCCAACTCCGACCAACTTTTCCTTCGATTTACTCAATTCTCCGACCTAACTTTCTATGCAATCACAACACTAGCAAACAATATAAAATCATATCATCCAAGCATAGAATAACATGCAATTTCATCTGTTCAATCATGTAATTCATAGAAATGATATAAACAAGTTAATTTCTAATAGAGATCGACATATAACATGAATATATGAGCATAACCAATGGTGATTTCTAATCAACCTAGATCATATTCATAATTTAACATGCAATTAAAGTCAGGAAAGGTTTTATGGCCAAAAATCAATTAAAACATGTTAAATCCTGTAAATCTACCAAATAAACATGAACAATATAGTGAGAAGGTATAAACCACTTACCAATTACCAAATTCAACCAACACTTGTATAGATTTAATCCAAACAGTGAATATACAATCCAGACAGCAAAGAAAAGTGCTCTAAATCAAGCAATTCAGTTAACTTCTAGCCTCTAATTGAAATCTAATCTCTAATCTACAATCTAGTTTGATTTAGAGAAAAATTTGGATGAATTAAGATGGATTTATGGCTAATTAAGTTTTAGACCTAATTTGGAATGAGAGGAAAAAGTTTCAATCTAACTTCCACAACCCTTATTTATAGCCTTATCTAATTAGACTAGTGGGCCAACTAATGGGCTTCACTAATTATACACTAATTCTGACCGGTAGTTTTATAAACTTAAAATAGGCATGACTCCCTAATCGTAAGTTCATTTTTCAATTATAACCACTTTACGAAATGGGAAACCATTATCCTGAAGCAATAGAATCTGTTTGAGACCCTAATTCAACTCCTATCAAAAGTTATAACCCAAACAAGATTTCCATGGTCAAAATGGTCACATAGAAATTCAAAAAAAATCAAAGGTGTGAAAAATTCTCTAAGTCATCCAAAAATTATAGAACCATACGACCTCATAAGAATAAAATAAAAATATTTTACGGTCATCTGACATGTAAAATACGGGTCGTTACATTCTTTCCCCCTTGATGAACAATCAAATTTTCTTGACATGAAAAAATCTATGATGGACTTGGCAGTCCTGTTGATGTACATAGTTCATTCTCAGTTATACCAGAAAAAGTGATGAACTACCAAATTTCCTAAAAAAGACTAATATTCCGACAACGTAATATCAAAAATGTGCATGGAACAACATCAAGATGTAAATGCTGCAATTTAGGATACATAGGATGAAACACTACAAACAACATCAAATCTTAATGAAGACAACATCAACGTGGATCCAAATTCAATCAACACAAGAAACAAAGGCATCAGACGAATAAGACAAGAAGAAATACCTTTCGAATTCAAAGCAATTGAGCCTTAGAATGTCATCATGAGCCCTGCATGGTTTAATAAGGTGAGCAAAATGAAGGCAAAAGGTAGAGAAACAAAAGGATTAAAGACAAATGGGTCCACCTCTTACCCATAAACAAGGGGCGACTCAACCAGTAATGTCCATATTATTTTGGGATACAAGTGGGTTGAATGATGAAAGAGTTAGGGGTATGCCCTAGGGGCAATTGTATAATTTGTTACATATATCTAACTCTATAACTAATCTTGTTCGTAAGATAGGTATTTGATTTCTATTATATACATTTGTGATATAATTAATTAAGTAATTAATTTAAAGTATATTAAATAGAAAATCTTTAAATAATATGTTATGTGATAATAATTACAGAACGTTGTAATCATGAGAAAATTATCACATTATAGAACACCATATTATTTTAAACATTCCTGGTCAAGATACATTAAGAAACGATAACTATGCATACATTGAGACCGAAGTGCATAACGCTCTCTGAATGTTAGGTAGTTTATTACTCTAGGCTGTTGGGGGCATCAAGGGTTACATACTTGTAATTATCGAATAACTATGGAGTGACTCATCTGGAATTTCCTTTTTGTCAATAACAACTAGGTCAAACATGAAATCTTGGAGTGACGATGTTACATAGTTCTCTCGACTTAAGAATACAGTTGAGTTTCAATATGGATCCTCCACTTTAATTATAGTTTAATCATGGCTTAGCGACCATTGGGGGGCTATAATTGGGTATGAGTTGAAGCATTGGAAGTGAAACACTATCCAATAGAGAATTCTTCTCCTTGGTTGTATGAGGTTGGTATCACGGTCAACTATAGTCAACTTAGAGTCAAAATATCTGACTAAATAGTACGGTTAATAATAAATGTTATTGTTGAACCAAGGCCTTTGTTTATGGACTAATCGAGTTAAATATGGATGATAATGGAATTTTAACCAAAATTGAATTTCATCCATCCTAAAGTGATATAGTGTTAACAAAGAGATCGTGTATAATAAATACTAAAAGGTATGGCTTAAATTGTAAAATTGGATTTTACCGATGAGATTTGTAAGTAATGAATTAAGTCAAAATGTCATACCACTAGCTAAGTTGATGTGTGAACATCATCATTTGAATTGTTCGAATATTAATTGCTAGCTAAATTCGCATGAATATGAAAAAATTCAAATTTTTACATCTCATTTCATAGATGATATTTCGTATTCATTACATAATCCCATTCAAAAATCACGTTCAGGGAAAATATAATTATTACAAAATACTCCAAGAGCGACAAATAAAGATGCCCCCTTGGTTGATCTGAGTCAAATACTTTGCAATTATACAATTTTGCCATTACATCCAAATAGACAGAACCAAACTACATAATGAAAAAAGATAAAGCTCATAATAGCTAGATTGCCTGCTTCATGTCTCCGGAATCTTATTCGTCTAACTGGAATCCTGAGAACAATTACTCCCGACCTACTCAAATATGTACCCGAGAGTTTAAGAGGAAAAACAAAAACTTCAAGTCAGACAACAGTCTGGTGTGAATAATAACCTACATCTCCCTTCACACCTTCCTAGAAGAAACTTCTCTTCATATCCTGATGCATCTTGGTTCCCCTAGGATGAATCATAAACTTCAATTGATGACGATCCCTAAGAACTTCCCTTCTTAAGTTTCCAATATACGAAACACATAATCGTCCTTTCTTTCTTAACCATCCCCTTCGGTCAAAACTAAAATCCTTTAGATCATCGATCTTGGTTCTACCTTCCAATCTTTTTGGCTAACAATTGATCATCTCTCTGCTTAGAAGCAATCCTTTCGATCAACATTCGTCGAACCTCCAAGCAAGATAACATGGTTATACTTTGACTAGAACTAGCTGTCGATCTTAACATCACACTACGAGTAGTCAATGCTTCAAGATCCTTCCATTCTACCAACATATCTAACACCACATTATGATGTTTCCTACTAAGTGCATCTGCAACTTTATTTCCTTTCCTTGGTGCACACTCAATAAAATCATAAGCTACTAAAAACTCCAAGCACCTCTGCTATCTCATATTCAACTCTTTCTAATAGAATAAATACCTCAAAGACTTTTGATCCATATACAACTTGAATCATTCTCCTAAGAGGTAGTGTCTCCACACTTTCAATGCAAAAATCGCCACGGCTAACTCCAAATCATGAGTCAGATATTTAACTTCATGTGGTCTTAGCTGCCGAGAAGTGTAGGCAATCACATTACCCTTCTACATTAATACATATCCTAATCCCGTTCTATACGCATCCATATACATCACCAAATCTTGATTTCCATCTGGAACTATTAACACGAACGCATTGGTCTACAAATGCTTCAACTCAAGAAATGCTTCCTCATATTTATCAGACCAAATAAATCACGTCCTTTCTGGTTGGCTTAGTCAATGATGCTGCTACCCACGAGAAATCCTTGATAAATCTATGGTAGTAGCTAGCCAATCCAAGAAAAATTATTACCTCGGTCACTATCTCGGGTATTTTCCACAACTTCAATCTTGGCTGGATCAACTGACGACCCTTTCTCTGAAACTACATGACCAAGAAACTTCACTTCTTTCTTCCAAAAATGACACTTTGAAAAATTCGCTTTCGGTTGATGCTGCCTCAACGTCTCAAGCACTATTCTAAGATGAATCTCATTATCTCTTTCATCCTTACAATATATCAAAATGTCGTTAGTAAACACTAACACGAACCTATCCAATTGCTCTTAGAAAATTTGGTTCATTAAATCTATAAAGAAAGCTGGTTCATTAATCAATCCAAATGGCATTACTAACCACTTGCACGAACTGTACCTCGTTCGAAACGCCGTTAAAGGAATACCGTCCTCCGTCAATCTTAATTGATGGAACCTTGTTTCCAAATCCAACAAGGAAAATACTTTGGCTCCATTCAACTGATCAAATAAATCATTAATTCTTGGCAAAGGATATTGATTCTTTATTGTCTTCTCATTCAACTTACGATAATCGATGCACAAGCATAATGACCCGTTCGGTTTCATTACGAACACCACAACCGCTGCTCAATATGAATGTTTGGTCTAATAGAATTCTTTCCTTATAAATCCACTAGCTGCACCTTTAACTCCTTTATCTCGGTAGGTGTCGTCCTACTAGGTGGTCTACTTACGGGTTCAGCTCTTCGTGCAATATCTATTCGAAACTCAATAGCTTATTTCGATGGTAGTCTTATAACCGACTCAAAAACATCTATAGATTCTCTTACAATTAAAACCCGATTCCATTCATCTTCCACTTCTATGGTACCCAATAAAGCACAAATTTTTGGACTTGTATTCTCAACTATTCGGTCAATACTATCAGGGTGTCTCAATGATATATTCCTATCCTGGCAAAATATACTAGCAGCGTATGTACTCAACCAATCCATACCCATAATAATCCCAAAACCCGTGAAATCAAATACATTCAAACTGCAGGAAAAAGTATAACCTAGCAACTCAAACTCTAGATGGTCACATCTCATCCCTAGAATTGTGTACCCACCTATTGGATTAGCTGCCCTTAAGGATGTAACAAGGTATGATGGTTCTAAACATAACTTATCTACCAAACACCGAGATATAAATGTATGCGATGCATCGGTATCAAACAGCACCCTAACTGGTATGCTATATATCAAAAGCATACCTTCCATCACAGACTTTCCCTTCTCAGTTGTTGTTGGTCTTGATGTTGATGGCTCTAAATCAAACATCTTTCCTTTGTTAGCCTTGGCCACTTCTGGACATTTGTTATTATAATGCCCCACCAGGTTGCAATTAAAGTACTTCACATTTTGCTTCCCTACAACCACCTTGCCATCACCAAATTGACACTCGTTAGCATAGTACCTCTTCTTGTCACACTTGTAACAAACTATATCAGCCCTTTTTGGTAGCTCCACCCTTCTGAGCTTCCTTCTTCTTAAAGAACTTCCTCTTCTTTCCCTAGGAACCTTGAGTCTCTATTGACGTCTCCTTCCCAACAGTAGAAAGCATTTCTTCATTCTAGATAGCCATTTCCACCACTACATTTGATGGATCTTTGAGATGTGGCATAGTTGCCCTAGAATCTCCAGCTTCAACCCCTAGATAATCTTTTCATTCCTCTTGATAACAATGTCAATAGTGGCCTATCTATACATGGAAAACTCACCAAATTTAGCAGAGTATTCCAACACTAACGTTTCCCTCTATCCAACTCCATAAACTTCCTGAGCAAAATGGACTTAGCTACTTTAGACAAAAATCTTTCCTCAAATCTCCTTCGAAAATCCGTCCTAGTCAACTCCTCATAAGGAACTCCTACGCTAACTCCGTTCCACCAAAATAAAGCGGCTCTCCATAACTTTCTTAAAGCCAATCTCATTTTCCGCTCGTCATTCAATCTCAAATCAACAAATTTCTCTCGTAGTGCAACGGCCAGTTTTCAACTTCAATTGCATCTTCAGTCCCCAGAAAAGGCTTCCCATCCAAACTGCTATAATCTCGGCTCAGCTTAGCATAGTTATTACGAACTGGCACAACGAGATTAACTCCTCCCGCATTAGCAACAGTTCCTCCAGTTACCCCTACAACTGCTCATGCTTGCATCTAGTTGACGAAGAACTGATAATAGTCCCAATATCTACTAGTGGAGTTCCGACATGTAACATCCCCCATTTTGAGGCCCGAAACTAAGTGTTACGGATGCTGCAATCATCCATAGTTATTAATTTCCGATGGAAAAATGTAGCTATGTTAATCATTTTGATAATACCAGAAACAACATTGATATAAAAATTCAATATAATTTTTAAAATAATTTTTCTCATCTCATTTCACAATAAGATTTCAATTTCATTACATAATCCTAATTCGCAAACCACGTTCAGAGAAAATATAATTATTACAACATATTCCAAGAGCAACATATTAAGATGACCCTTAGATGTCGAGTCAAATATCTGGCATTTAATACAACTGGCCATTACAATGTAAAAGCAGAATCAAAACATAATGGAAAATAGATATATAGCTCCTATTAGCTAAATTGCCACCTACACATCTCCGGAAGCTTATTCGTCTAAAGAGAACCTGAAAACCCTTACTCTCGATCTACTCAAATGAGCACATGAGAGTTTGAGGGGAAAGACAAAAACTTTGGATTAGACAAAAAGTCTGGTGTGAATAATAACCTACCATCAAGGACCATCTATATATTTAGTGAGAACACGTCGCTAAGTGGAATAGGCTTTCCCCTCACTAGTATCTTAACCATAATACAATAACCATATACTGTGCACCTCCATCCACAATGGTTAAAACATAATAGAATATGATGATATTCAAAACTGCAATATGCCTTTGAATTTTCCATCCCAATTTATCTGACTATCTATCTCAGTTTATAGTTTCTAGGGTTACTATTAACCTATTAGTTTTTATGGACCGACTAATAACCTGTACCAATCTTACGGACTATTTGTCCGATTTCATAATTTTCATAGGATCACTAAGAAACTATTGGTTTCTACCAATAACTTTATCTAATCATAGTTTTCGTGGAATCACTATGAACCTATTGGTTTCTACCAATAACATCTTTCAAATCATAGTTTTCATGGGCTAACTATAAATCTATTAATCTATATTAATAACATATTCCAGACATAGTTTTCATGGGATCACTAAGAATCTATTGGCCCCTACCAATAAAATCTCTCATAACATAGTTTTCATCAGCTTACTAAGAACCCGTCTAACTCAAAAAGCTTTTGTTTAGTTCTGGGCATCCTATATTTTGGTCTACCTAACATCCTACATGAAAATCTACTCACATTGGAGTTAAGTAAATTTATATCCATTATTAGGTTAACCTAGCTAGTTATCCTACCCTTAACACCCTAAAATGCAGTTATGGGTCATAAACAAAGTGAATATGATAACAATAGCATACATAATAATTGGTCCAGTAAGCCCAAAACATAAACATCCATAATTAAAGTCCGTGTAATCATTTTTTATCCATAACTAAAGTCCGTGTAATCATTTTTTTAATGATGTATGGTTAATACCCTTAACCCATAATTTAAATAAGGAAATTATCTCTTTGTATTTTCAAAGTCTAATGCCATTTGTAAAACCCTTTTTATGTTGCTATGTGTTTGTATGAAAAATATTGGGTTTATAACAATTTAAAACATTTTTGCAATGATCAATGTCGACATCTTATCATGTCGACATCAAGACATAAGGCTCTCCGCCTCTATTGGAAAACAACGTGAACATGCGGCATCATGCGCTTCTTCTATAGTGACGACATTGATTCTCAACAATGTCGACACCATCTACTTTAGCGACGAGGCAGCTTTGTTGTGGCTTTAAAACAACGCGTATAGTGCATGTTGATGCTATTGTTTAGCGACAACATGGTCTCTCCACATCTATAGAAAAGCAGCGGCACAACTAATGCGGCACCATGAGAAGTGCGACGACACGAATCATGTCGACGCTATTAAGTATTAATAAGCTTGATGACCCTTCTTCCTATATTTTAGAACATGCATATGCACGATGAAAACACACGCGACATGCATGTGCGACGTGTCCTCGTCAATGCTATTAAACAACCTCTTTTACTTGAACTCAACGAGATTGAAACCACTACGCACTATTGATTGAAATAGTGTCCTGTGATTTCCTCTCGACGATGTCAATGAGATGATAAGCGCGACATCAATATAAAAGGTAGTGACATCATCGTAATTATCACTACAACTGAATTTTTTCCTTAAGCTTGTTCTTTTCAACAAATCACTTTTATATGTCAAAATATGATTGGTTACTAAAAATTTTCAACTTAATTACAGCTATGCTGCTGCACATTATCTCCCAGAGCCAAAAATATTTGTTTAGATGTTAATTTACATAATTAAATAATTAAACAATTAAACACTAATATTCTTATTTAATCCATATCTCTTCAAATATATTTGAGAAAAATCTCAAAAATTCACATAAATCCCAAAAGGGTGTTCTTTTCATTATATAAGACCTTTGGGCCGAAAAATCATTATTTAATGACTAAATTAAATTAAACCCGAATTAACATGTTTTCCACCTTTAAAAATTCATAAAATATTCCTTCGGCTTAGGAAAATTATGAAAATAAAAACCCATCTCTAAATGCATCTTCGAAACATCATACTCGAAAATCATAGCATTTGGAGAAATATATCTTTGATTTAATTCTTAGAACCAAAATAGTCATGTTCATAAATATTCTTATAACTTATCATTCATCAAACATGGAGAAAACAAATATGGCATATCATCAAATCATCAATACATATGCCGCATTAAATTCAACCCGAATCTAGGTAATCATAATACAATAAACATAAGATGATTTGAGCTATTATTCACTTTGTTTGGATAATGGATTTTGTGATTTGATTATTGCTTAATCTTCCTAGCTTTCCTTCTTGAATATCTACTTGATTTTCTGATTTAGATGGTAGTTAATGGTCGGCCTTTACTTGCAATTTCTTTTGATTTTTTTGTTTTTGTGAAGACGTGGATGAGAAGGAATAAAGGTTTAGGGGTTATGAAGTCTTATTTATTTCTATATTACCCTTTCCCTATTAAACTATATGCTTAAGTTATAAAACAATATGTATTTATTTGGTTAACGCTCGACCTTAATTATATTCAAATCTCAATTCCCTTATCAATCTAATCATCACAATATTCTATCTAATTTATCTAATTAAAACCCTTGAATAATATTAATTAAAATTAGGGGTGTTACATGAATCTCTCCTTAAAGAATTTCGTCCTTGAAATTCAGTAAGGACTAAATACTAAGCATATCAACCATGCAAACATTTGTAACATTACCTAATAATACTAGCATATCTAACTAGAAAACAATCTATATATATCAAATATAGAACATATCCTCATAACAGATCAGGATAAGTATTTATAATCATGTTCTCTGTGTCCCAAGTATAGTCTTTTCGTTGTCGCTCCACTGAACTTTCACCAACTTGACTATCTTGTTTCTTAATCTCTTCTCATCTTTTGCTACAACTCGAACTGGTTGCCTAACAGTAGTTTGATCCGGTTCTACTGCCAAATTTTCCAATGCAGTCAGAGTGATAGTAGTCTCTGGATCATGCACATACTTATGAAGATGAGAAACATGAAATACATTATGGACACTTGCCAAAACGCTCGGTAACTCTACTCGATGTGCGAGCTTTTCAATCCTCTCTATAACTGGGAACGGTCCAATATATCTCGGTGCTAACTTTCATGTCTTACCGAATCTCACCACATCTTTTATTGGTGATACCTTAATGAAGACTCTATCTCCAACTGAGAACTCTAGATCTTTACGCCTCTTATCTGCGTAACACCTCTGTCTAGATTGAGCATCTTTCATCCTACCTCGGATTAACTCAATCTTCTATATTGCTTCTCTCACCAGATCTTGACCTAAGACTAACCTTTCTCTAGTTTCCAACCAACATGCTGGTGACTTGCACGACCTTCCATACTGTTATCCCGCCTTTTGGCAAGGCCGTGACACCAAAAAGTTGACTGGAAAACTAAAGACAGTTCGTCGTGAAAGTTCGTTATACACTGTTTCACCCGGATATCAATGATTTTTGTCCGAGTCCAGATCGAGCTGCAATTGATAAGACAGGACAAGTGAAGCCATGCAAACCAACGTTCCAAGTTTCAAGTCAATCCGAGTTCGTATGCTCAAGATATAATCGATTCAAGATAGAGAAAATGACCTTACTTCGAATCCATCCTATGAATCCATCCTATGACCTTACTTTGAATCCATCCTATGACCTTGCTTCGAATCCATCCTATGACCTTGCTTCGAATCCATCCTATGACCTTACTTCGAATCCATCCTATGAATCCATCCTATGACCTTACTTCGAATCCATCCTATGACCTTGCTTCGAATCCATAGGCCGAGCCTCAGTTCGAATCCATAGGCCGAGCCTCAGTTCGAATCCATAGGCCGAGCCTTAGTTCGAATCCATAGAACGAGCCTCAGTTCGAATCCATAGAACGAGCCTTAGTTCGAATCCATAGAACGGGCCTTAGTTCGAATCCATAGAACGAGCCTTAGTTCGAATCCATAGAACAAGCCTTAGTTCGAATCCATAGAACAAGCCTTAGTTCGAATCCATAGGCCAAACATATGGATTCGACCCTACCGATTCGATCGAATCCATAGGACGAAGAACACAACATTGAATCGATCATAACTTGAGATCTACAAGTCCAAATGCTATGAAATTTTCACAGTAGCTTGAGCACATGTTGAAGAATGTTCACGCCAAATTTCAGCTCGATTGGACAATTTCTTGATCGATTCGAACATAGCTTCGAATCAATCCCAAAGTAGGCCCGGATTTCCAGAAAGCGGGCATGTGGGCCCCCTCATGTGCCAGAACTGGTCTCCCTTCAATCTAGGCGAAATATCAACCTCCTACACCTATAAATAGAGCCCCTAGTCATTCAGAAAAGGGGTCGGACAATTCTAAGTGCTAAAGAGCGCCCAGACTTTGCCAGATTTACTCAGGATCACCACTGCTTCCCTAGATTCAGATTCTAATCTTAAAATCAGTTGTATTACATCAGAAGAAGTTGTAATCATCAAGAAAATATCAATAAAATCATCAACTTCAGAGTGGACGTAGGCAAGATCGCCGAACCACTATAAATCTCGTGTTTCTGTTCATTATTTCTGAATTGTGATACTCTGTTTGCTTATATTTGAGATTTGTGTGTGAATATTGTTGATTTATATTCATACACTGGTGCTTTCACAACATTTGGGATTTGTGACCAATTTTGGCGCAAACACTTTGGTGCTTTCACTGAGAAGGACTAGCACCCGCTACACAAGATTTGAAAATTTGAAAGACAATGACTCGACAAACAAGTAGAAGGCAAAGAGCTGAGAGAAGTCAGCACGAAGGAAGTCAAGAGGCTTCCTCAGGAGCAAACCAAGCTTCAGCCTTCGTCACCAGGGATGAGATAGAGGCAATGATGAGAAGACAAGAAAAAATGATACAGAACTTGCTTCAACAGATTGGGCAACTTGGAGCGCAAAATCAAGGAACAACCAGAGTCCAGAACGAAGCAGGACCATCCAACGCAGCACCGGAGCTGGGGGGCACACACTTAGGACATGTTGATCCGAACCCGGGAAGAGAGACAAGGACATCCGAGCAACCTGGCAGTGATAGAGGGATGAACGCTCAGCCAGGGGGGCAGACACCCGAAAGCTCACAAGGACTCGGGGGGCAGATCGAAGGTAGTGAACGAGGACTACAGCTTGGAGACAATGATAGATTGGCAGAGATGGTCAGGCGAGCCATGAGAGGAGGATTAGTAAACAGAGATCTTGAAGACGTTAACAGGAGTCCCTTTTCTCCTGCGATTAGGTTGGCTAGGAACCCACCAGAATTCAAACTGCCAACAGTAGAAGGGTATGATGGGAGGATGGACCCTGCGGTCCATCTAACGAGGTATATAAGGCACATGGAAGTGCTGGGGGCATCACAGGAAGTCATGGCCCGGTGCTTCCCATTGTATTTGACAGACATAGCAGCTTTATGGTTCAGACAGCTAGAGAGCGGCTCCATTGGGACATGGACCGATTTGATTGAGAAATTTATGAGGCAATTCCGGGTTCACATTTCAAGACCCAAGAATGTGATGAGTTTGGCAACGCTAAAAAAGAAAGCTGGGGAGTCTCTGAGGAATTTCCTGACGCGGTTCAATGCGGCAGCAACATCCGTGTATCGGCCAGATCCATCCATGGTTATGATGGCAGCTGTGTCCGGAATAGCTGATGGCACAGAATTCAAAAATTCATTAACTAAAGATCCACCTATGGATCTAGGAGAATTCTATCACGAGGCAGAAAAGTTTTTGCGATTGGAAGACGCTAATGTTGAAAGAGAAGAAGGAGAGGGAATAGAAGTTTATGCACTTAAAGACAAAAAGCCTTTTGAAAAGGATTCAGACCAGGATAAAAGAAAACGAAAGGCTGAGGATAGTGGTGACGGGCCAAAGCGACTGCGGAGAGAGCCACGATTCACCACCTACTTAGAGCTGAATGAGAGTTTGGAACGAATCTACCGAGACACACGAGAGCAAATTGCCTATCGTAGACCAATGCGACGGGATCCAACTACCGACGAAAGAAAGTCAGACCAATATTGCTTATTCCACGAGCTGAATGGACATAACACAAATGACTGTAGACACCTGAAGGATGAGGTAGAAGGGCATATCAGGAATGGTAGGTTACTTCAGTATGTGAGGAGGCGAGCTCCAATGGTGGAACCAGAGCGACCACCGTCTACATCAGCTAGAGGTGATCCTGAACCAGGACACTGTTTGGTTATCAATTGATTTGAATAACGATGAACGAGTCGTAAACTTATCACTAACAACGTCAAACCATTTACACATGTATGAGATCGCGAATGATCCACAGGCATGCTCTGAATAATTATTGACCGTCTCGTAGTGGGAATTTACACTTCGACATCCTTGCTTTGCTTTCGTTTCATGTTGATTTGAACACTTAGACTTTGTTTGTTTGGATATTTCTGTTATGGCATTCATGTGAACGTTAATTTGGTATTTGTAATTCTGAAGAAGAAGTTACTAGCGTGTGCTTTGGATCGCGAACGGTCCACAAGCACACCTTGTACGACGACGAACCGCCACAATCGTTGATTCAGAAATTCACACGAACGTGAACCTGACATCGATAATACTAAGTCCCCCTCGGGCACACTCACCCGACCTCGAACGGTCACCATTAGCCTCGAACGGCACCCGACCTCGAACGGTCACCATTAGCCTCGAACGGCACCCGACCTCGAACGGTCACCATTAGCCTCGAACGGTACCCGACCTCGAACGGTCACCATTAGCCTCGAACGGCACCCGACCGCGAACGGTCACACTTCATCTAATATAACATTCGATCGTGAATGACCACATATTGCCTCGTATGGTACCCGATCGCGAACGATCGAATTTTCCCTCGTATGACACTCGATCGCGAACGATCACGATCCGTCTAGAATGACATCCGACTTCGAACAGTCACAATCCGTCTAGAACGACATCCGACTTCGAACAGTCACAATTCGTCTAGAACGACATCCGACCGTGAACGGTCCCATTTCTTTACTTGCCGCGAACAGCATCCAACCTCGAACGGTCCCATATTACCTCAAATGACATACGGTCGTGAACGATCGTCATTCATGGTCAGATTAAACCTATCAATTTCTTTACAGGTCATCAACGGGATATGAACATCCAGCTTATGGCATTACAAAACACACCTTCCTATCGCAAGGCATGTTTTGGGGGGCAAATGTTATCCCGCCTTTTGGCAAGGCCGTGACACCAAAAAGTTGACTGGAAAACTAAAGACAGTTCGTCGTGAAAGTTCGTTATACACTGTTTCACCCTGGATATCAATGATTTTTGTCCAAGTCCAGATCGGGCTGCAATTGATAAGCCATGACAAGTGAAGCCATGCAAACCAACGTTCCAAGTTTCAAGTCAATCCGAGTTCGTATGCTCAAGATATAATCGATTCAAGATAGAGAAAATGACCTTACTTCGAATCCATCCTATGAATCCATCCTATGACCTTACTTCGAATCCATCCTATGACCTTACTTCGAATCCATCCTATGACCTTGCTTCGAATCCATCCTATGACCTTACTTCGAATCCATCCTATGAGTCCATCCTATGACCTTACTTCGAATCCATCCTATGACCTCGCTTCGAATCCATAGGCCGAGCCTCAGTTCGAACCATAGGCCGAGCCTCAGTTCGAATCCATAGGACGAGCCTCAGTTCGAATCCATAGAACGAGCCTCAGTTCGAATCCATAGAACGAGCCTTAGTTCGAATCCATAGAACGAGCCTTAGTTCAAATCCATAGAACAAGCCTTAGTTCGAATCCATAGAACAAGCCTTAGTTCGAATCCATAGGCCAAACATATGGATTCGACCCTACCGATTCGATCGAATCCATAGGACGAAGAACACAACATTGAATCGATCATAACTTGAGATCTACAAGTCCAAATGCTATGAAATTTTCACAGTAGCTTGAGCACATGTTGAAAAATGTTCACGCCAAATTTCAGCTCGATTGGACAATTTCTTGATCGATTCGAACATAGCTTCGAATCGATCCCAAAGTGGGCCCGGATTTCCAGAAAGAGGGCATGTGGGCCCCCTCATGTGCCAGAACTGGTCTACCTTCAATCTAGGTGAAATATCAGCCTCCTACACCTATAAATAGAGCCCCTGGTCATTCAGAAAAGGGGTCGGACAATTCTAAGAGCTAAAGAGCGCCCAGACTTTGCTAGATTTACTCAGGATCACCACTGCTTCCCTAGATTCAGATTCTAATCTTAAAATCAGTTGTATTACATCAGAAGAAATTGTAATCATCAAGCGAATATCAATAAAATCATCAACTTCAGAGTGGACGTAGGCAAGATCGCCGAACCACTATAAATCTCGTGTTTCTGTTCATTATTTCTGAATTGTGATACTCTGTTTGCTTATATTTGAGATTTGTGTGTGAATATTGTTGATTTATATTCATACACTGGTGCTTTCACAACATTTGGGGTTTGTGACCAATTTTGGCGCAAACACATACAAAGTTTCGAAAGGTGTCATTCCTATACGAGTCTGATAACTATTATTACAGAAAAACTCAACCAAGTGTAGGTGGTCTTCCCATAATCCACCAAAATCTAGTACGCAAGCTCTCAACAAATCCTCGAGTACCTTATTGACTCTCTCTGTCTACCCATCTGTCCGAGGGTGATAAGCGATACTTATCTTAAGCTAGGTACCTAACACTTCCTATAGACTCTTCGAGAACTCATTAGTAAACAATGCATTTCTTTCACTGACTATACTACTAGGAATATCATGCAGTCTAACTATGTTCTTCATAAATAACTTAGCCAAAACAGATGCCTTCCTGGTTGACTTAACATGAATGAAATGGTCGCTCTTGGTCAATCTGTCCACCATGACCCATATACTCTCATTTGCTTGATTTGACCTTGGCAACTCGTCAATAAAGTCCATGGATATCGAATCCCATTTCCAAACTAGTATATCTAAAGGCTGAAGCAACCCACACGGCTTTTGATATTCGGTTTTTACTTGCTGGAAATTCAAACATTGCTTTACGCATAAGCCAACATCCCTCTTCATACCTTCCCAGAAGAAACTTCTCTTCATATTCTGATACATCTTGGTTCCACCAGGATGAATCGTAAACTTCGATCGATGACATTCCCTAAGAACTTCTTTCCTTAGGTCTTCAATATTCGAAACACACAACCGTCTCTTCTTTCTCAACCATACCTTCTAGTCAAGACTAAAATATTTCAGATCATCAATCTCAGTTTCAATCTCTAGCCTTCTAATCTTCTCGGCAAATAATGGATTATCCTTCTGCTTAGAAGCAATTCTTTCGATCAAAAGTGGTCGAACTTCCAAACAGGATATCATGGCAGTACCCTGACTAGAACGAGCAGTCAATCTCAACTGCAAACTACAAGTAGTCAATGTCTATAGGTCCTTCCATTTCGCCATCATAGTTAGCACCACATTCTGATATTTTCTGCTAAGAGCATCTGCTACTTTATTACCTTTCCCCGGTGTATACTCTATACCGAAATCATAAGTTGCTAAAAACTCCAGCCACCTCTGCTGTCTCATATTCAACTCCTTCTGAGAGAATAAATACTTTAAAGACTTATGATCCATGTACAACTCAAATCTTTATGCCAAAAGATAATGTCTCCACACTTTTAATGTGAAGATCACCGCTGCCAACTCTAAATCATAGGTCGGTTATCTTACTTCATTCGATCTGAGCTTTTGAGAAGCATAGGCAATCACTTCACCTTTTTGCATTAACACAGTTCCTAATCCAGTACCATATGCATCTGTATACACCACTAATTCTTGATTCCCGTCTGGAACTACTAACATTGGTACATGGGTCAACAAATGCTTTAACTTGAGGAACTCTTCCTCGCATTTATCGGACTGGGTAAATTTCACGTCCGTCCTGGTTGGCTTAGTCAAAGGCGTTGCTATCCACGAGAAATCCTTAATTAATCTTCGTTAGTAGCCAGCAAGTCCAAGAAAACATCTGATCTCAATCACCGTCTCGGGTCTCTTGTAACTGCTTTGATCTTAGCTGAATCGACTGATAACCCTTTCTCTGAACTACATGACTAAGAAACTTAACTTCTTTCTTCCAAAAATGACACTTTGTAAACTTCACCTTAAGCTTCTGTCTCAATGTCTCGAGCACTATTCTAAGATGAACTTCATGGTCTCTTTCATCCTTAGAACATACTAAAATATCATCTATGAATACCAATACAAACCTATCCAAGCACTCTCGAAAAACTTGGTTCATCAGGTATAGAAAGAAAGCCAGTGCATTAGTTAATCTGAATGGCATCACTAACCACTCGTACGAACCATATCTTTTTTGAAAAGTTGTCAATGGAATATTGTCCTCCGCTACTCTTAGCTGATGGGACCCTGTAGCCAAATGCCATTGGGAAAACACTTTAGCTCCACTCAACTAATCGAATAAGTCATCAATTTTCGGCAAAGGATACCTATTCTTTATAGTATACTCATTCAACTTACGGTAGTCAATACACATCCTCAACGACCTATCGGGTTACTTCACGAACACTCCTTAAGGTAAACTGCTTGGTCTAATAAAACTAATTCCTTCTAAGTCTACCATTTGCGCCTTTAACTCCTTCATCTTGGTAGGCGTCATCTTGTTAAGCGGTCTACTCATAGGTTCTGCTCTAGGTACAAGGTTAATTCGAAACTCTATAGCTCGCGTCGGTGGTAGTCCTGTAACTAGTTCAAAAACATCTACAAACACTCTTGCTACTAAAACCTGATTTAAATCTTCTTCTACTTCCATAGCATCCAACAAGGCAAAAACATTCACATCCGAATTCTCCACCAAGTATATGATTCGATTATGACTATTAGGGTGTCTTAATGATATTTCCCTATCCTTCCAAAATATCCTAGCATCATATCTATCTAACCAATCCATACCCAATATGATCCCGAAGCCCACAAAATCAAAGAAATACAAACTGCATGCAAACTTCTGACCTAACAAGTCAAGTTCTAACTGGTCACATCTCATCTCCAGAGTTGCATACCCTTCTATCGAATTTGAAACCCTTAAGGAAGTAAGAAGGTATGATTGTTTTGAGCATAACTTATCTACCAAACACTGAGATATAAATGAATGTGATGCACCGATATTGAACGGTATCCTAACCGGTATACTATGGATCAAAAGCATACCTTCCATCATAGATTTTCCCATCTCAGCTGTTGTTGGTCAAGAGGATGATGGTTTCGAAGCAAAAACTTTTCCCTTGTCCGCCCTGACTGGTTCTGGACGGTGATTCTTGTAGTGCCCTATCTGGTCAATGTTGAAGCATTTCACTTCTTTCTTATCAGCAACTTTCTTCCCTTTGTTAGATCGGCACTCATGAGCAAAATGTCCCTTCTTATCACACTTGTAGCAAACCAGATCAGCCTTTCCTTTCTTGGTTGCTCCTTCTTTTTGAGTACCCTTCTTCTTAAAGAATTATCTTTCTTTATTCTGGGATTCTCGAGTCTCCGTTGACTTCTCCTTCCAGAAGATAAAAAGCATTTCTTCATTTCTAATTGCCATCTCTACTACTACATTTGATGGATCTCGGAAATGTGGCATGGTTGCCTAGCAATTTTCGGCCTTAACCCCCGAATAAACTTCTCGTTCCTCTTAATGACAGTGTCCGCAGTGGCATATCCATACCTGGACAGCTCATCAAACTTTTTATAATAATCTAACACTGACATCTCCCCTTGCTCCAAATACATAAATTTTCTGAGCAAAGCAAACTTAACTAACTCGGACAAAGATCTCTCCTCGTATCTTCTTCAGAAATCTACCTAACTCTTCCTCTGGTACACCCACGGTAACTCCATTCCACCAGAACAATGTTGCACCTTGCAATTGTCTCGAAGCAAATCTTCTCTTCTGCTCATCGTCCAAACCAAGATCAGCAAAAATTCTCTCACAATGCAAAAGCCAATTTTCCACTTCTACAGCATCTTTAGTCCGTAGAAAAGGCTTCCCATCTAAATTGGTATAATCTCGACTTAGCTGGGCATAGTTCTTGCCAACCAGTGCCACGGGATTTTCTCCACCCGCATTCAGAGCATTTTCTCCAACTACTCCTATAGCTGCTCCAGCTTGCATCAGATTGACAAAGAACTAATACATCATCCCCATATCTACTGGTAGGGTTCCAGCACCTTCGTTGGCATTTGCGTTTTGATTAGCATTTTCCTATCGACCTTGGATTCTCCTAGTATTGGATCGAGCATTCCTATTAGTTATGGTGCTTCCTCCATCCAGATTCACTCTTTCATTTCCTGCCTTCATACTTTCTCGTAATCTCCATACAAGCCTTAGTAAGATACAGAAGGATGGTCTAAGAGAGAAGGGAACACGTGTGTGTGTATATCAAATATAAGTGTGTTACTATAGCGTTATCCCAAACCACAATCTTATTCTCTGATTCTTTAGATTGTGTTCCACAAACTTTTTAGGTTTAAATTCCTTTTAAGTTTACAGAAACCTATGCTTTGATACCAAACTATAATATCCCCATTATGTGGCCCAAAACTAAGTGCTATAGATGCTGCAGTCATGCATAGTTATTAATTTCCGATGATAAAATACGACTGTTTAATCATTTTGATAAAACCTGAAACATAAGAATATGGAAGTTCAATATAATTTTTAAAATAAATTTTCTCTTCCCATTTCATAATAAGATTTCAATTTCATTACATAATCCCAATTCGCAAACCACGTTTAAAGAAAATACAATTATTACAACTTATTCCAAGAGCGACATATGAAGATACGCTCATGGATGATCAGAGTCAAATATATAGCATTTAATAAAACTTGCCATTACAACACAAAAGTAGAATCAAAACACTACGGATAATAAATATATAGCTCCTACTAGCTAGATTATCACCTGCACGTCTCTAGAAGCTTATTCGTCTAAAGAGAACCTGAAAAGCCCTTACTCTCGATCTACTCAAATAAGCACCCGAGAGTTTAAGGGGAAAGACAAAAACTTATGATCGGACAAAAATTCTGGTGTGAACAATAACCTACCATCTCGGACTAACTAGATATCTAGTGAGACTACGCCAGTAAGCAAAATAGGTTTTGCCCTCACTGGTATCGTAACCATAATACAATAACCATATATTGTGTATCTGCATCCACAATGGTTAAAGCATAACATAATATGGTGATATTCAAAACTGCGATATGCCCTGGATTTCCCATCCCGGTTTATCTGACTATCTGTCTCAGTTTATAGTTTCTAGGGTTACTATTAACCTATTGATTTTTATGGACTGACTAATAACCTGTTCCAATCTTATAGACTATATATCTAATTTCATAGATTTCATGAGATCTCTAAGAACCTATTGGTTTCTATCAATACTTTATCAATCATAATTTTCATTGGATCACTATGAACCAATTGGTCTCTACCAATAACATCTTTCAAATAATAGTTTTCATGGGCTAACTATGAACCTATCGATCTCTATCAAAAACATATTCCGAACATAGTTTTCATGGTATCACTAAGAACCTATTGGCCCCTGCCAATAATATTTCTCATAACATAGTTTTCTAGGGATAACTAAGAACCTGTCTAACTCAATAATTTTTTGATCAGTTCTGGGCATCCTATATTCTGGTCTACCTGACCTCCTGGATGCAAATCTACTCATACAGAAGTTAAGTAAATTTATATTCACTATTGGGTCAACCTAGCTGGTTTCCTGCCCTTAACACCTGAAAATGCAATTATGGATCATAAACGAAGTAAATATGATAACAATAGCATACATAATAAGTGATCCAGTAAACCCAAAACATAAACATCCATAATTAAATTCCTTGTAATCATTTTCTTAATGATGTACGGTTAATACCCTTAACCTAGAATTTAAACAAGGAAATTATCTCTTTGTATTTTCAAAGTCTAATGCCATTTGTAAAACCCTTTTTATCTTGCCATGTGTTTTTATGAAAATGACATTGGGTTTATTGCCATTTAAAACATTTTGCAATGATCAACGTCGACATCCTATCACGTCAACATCGAGACATAATGCGCTCCGCCTCTATTGGAAGATAACGTGGACATGTGGCATCATGTGCTTCTTCGATAATGATGACATAAATTTTGAGCAATGTCGACACCATCTACTTCGTTCAGGAGGCAGCTTTGCTTTGGCTTTAAAACAACACGTATAGTCCATGTCAATACTATTGTTTAGCAGTGACATGGTCTCTTTGCTTCTATAGAAGAGCGGCTACACAACTAATGCGACACTATGAGAAGTGCGACGACACGAATCATATCGACGCTATTAATATTGATAACCCTTCTTCCTATATTTTAGAACATGCGTAAGTGCAACGAGAACACACGTGACATGGATGTGCGAAGTGACCTCGTCGACGCAGTGAAACTACCGCCTTTACTTGATCTTAACGAGCTTGAAACCACTTCGCACTATTGAAATAGTGCCCTGTGCTTTCCTCTCGACGACGTCGAAGGGATAATGAGTGCGACACCAATATAAAGGGAAGTGGCATCATCTTAATTATCACTACAATTGAAATTTTTGCCTAATAAATCATGTTCTTTTCAACAAATCTCTTTTATATGTTAAAATATGATTGGTTACTAAAAACTTTTCAACTTAATTACAGCTATGCTGCCGCACATTATCTCCCAAAGCCAAAAATATATGTTTAAACGTTAATTTACATAATTAACTAAATAATTAAATACTAAGCTTTTTTATTTCCATATTTCTTCAAATACATTTGAGAAAAAACTCAAAAATTAACATAAATCCCAAAGAGTATTCTTTTCATCATATAAGATTTTTGGGTTGAAAAATCATTATTTAATGACCTATTAAATTAAACTTGAATTAATAAATATTCCTTAAGCTTAGGAAAATTATGGAAATAAAAACCCATCTCAAAATTCACCTTTTAAACATCATACTCAAAAATCATAGCATTTAGAGAAATATATCTTCGATTTAAATCTTAGAACCGAAATAATCATGTTCATAAATATTCTTATAACTTATCATTTATCAAACATGGCAAAAACAAACATGGTTCATCAAATCATTAATACATACGTGGAATCAAATTCAACCCGAATCTTGATAATCACAAGACAATAAAAATGAGATGGTTTGAGTTATTATTCACCATGTTTGGATAATAGATTTTGAGATTTGATTATTGCTTAATCTTCCTAGCTTTCCTTCCGGAATCTCCACTTGATTTTCATGATTTAAATGGTAGTTAATGGCCGACTTTGCTTGCAATTTCTTTTAATTGTTTTGTTTTTATAAAAATGTGAATGAGAAGGAATAAGGGTCTAGAGGTTATAAAGTCTTATTTATTCCTATATTACCATTTCCATATTCAACTATATGCTTAAGTTATAAAACAATCTTATGTATTTATTTGGTTAAGGCTCGACCTTAATTAAATTCAAATCTCAGTTCCCTTATCAATCTAATCATCAGTGTTCTATTTAATTTATCTAATTAAATCTTCTGAATAATGTTAATTAAAATTATGGGTTACATGGCACCTACGTTGGCATTTGCAATTTGGTTAGCATTTGCCTGTCGACCTTGGTTTCTCCTGGTATTGGGCCAAGCATTTCCATTGGTAGTGGTGCTTCCTTCACCTAGATTTACTCTTACGTTTCCCGGCTTCGTATATTTTCTTTCTCATAAATTTGCATACAAGCCTTAGTAAGATACAGAAGAATGGTCTAAAGGAGAGGGGAGAATACATACTTATATATAAAAAATACAAGTACGTTACTATAGCTATATCCCATAATCCCAATCTTACTCTCTAATTCATTGGTACTATGTTTTCAAAAACTCTTTAGGTTTAAAATTCTTTTAATCGTAAACCTATGCTTTGATACTAACTTGTAACATCCCCCATTCCGAGGCCCAAAACTAATTGTTATGGTGTTGAAGTCATCCATAGTTATTAATTCACGACAACATAATGCAGCTATGTTAATCATATCAATTAATCGAAAGCACATGAATATGAAAACATTTCAACACGGTTTAATAAAAGATTTTCACATTTCATTTCACAGATGATATTTCATATTAATTACAAAATCCCATTCGTAAACCCCGTTCATAAAAATATAATGATTACAAAATACTCCAAGAATGACATATGAAGATGCCCCTTTGGTTGATCAGAGTCAAATACTTGGCACTTATACAGCTTTTCCATTACGTCCAAATAGGCAGAACCAAACTACACAGTGGAAATAAATAAAGCTCTTAATAGCTAGATTGTCTACTGCATGTCTCCAAAAGCTTATTCATCTAACCAGAACCTAAAATCCCTTACTCCCAACCTACTCAAATGAGTACCTGAGAGTTTAAGGGAAAAGACAAAAACTTTGAGTCGGATAATAGTCTGCTATGAATAATAACCTACCATCTCGAACTAAAACAAATATCTATTGAGACCATGCCGCTAAGCGGAATGAGTTTTCTTCTCACTAGTATCTCAACTAAAACATAACAACCATATACTATGCTCCTGCAACCACAAAGTTATCCTCATCAAGCCACAACCTTGATGTTTAGCTTCCCAACTGGTAGATGGTTCCTTTTCCCCCAGATCAATGAAGAAGGGAGAAGTCAGTGAATTCTTCCGAAGAACCGAAGGTTAGAACATAGAAAATAAAATTTATAATCATGCAACATATATTGGATTACCCATTCCAATTCATTAGATTATCCATCCTAATTTCAAATAATTGCCCGTCACAATTTAAACCGATTACTCGTCTTATTTTAATTTGACCACCCATCTTATAATTAAGTAGACTACCCATCTCACATATAAGCATATTCAGAATTATGTGGACTATCCATCTCACATGTACCTGGATTACCAATCCACTACTATATTGACTACCCATCACATATGGTTTAATTATTTAAAATTATATGGACTATCCATCTCACATATTCCATTTAACATAAAATGATGTGGATTATCCATCACACATCCCATAGTTTTCCTAGGATGACTATGAACCGTTCATTATTCTCATAGAGACTATCCATCTCCAGCATGATGTGGACTATCTATCTCACATCCCATAGTTTTCCTAGGATGACTATGAACCCATCATTTATAATTTAATTCATGTTACCCATATGCTTAACCGATGTCTATTGGTATCCCCAATTAGGTTATTTCTCCTTAAAGTTATAACATTTCAAAGTGACACACATTAGTATCCTTAATTGATTCATGTAGAAATTATTAAAAATAAACAATGGTATCCCCAAGGTTTAAAGTTGAAGCCAAAGATATATGGCTTGCTACCATTTAATAATTTAAATTTTAGATCATTGTCGAAGTTCATCTATATTTGTGTCCCCAATGATAATGTTGAAATTTACAATTTAAAATGGAATTGGTATCCCCAGCGGTGATGTCGAAGTTTATAATTTAAAATAGCATTGGTATCCCCAATGACTTCGTCGAACCAGTAAACATAAGGCTCTCTGCTTTTAATGAAGATAGGCGACATCCAAGCCACACTATACCTCATCGACCCTCTACCTAAGGTAAAACCAACTTAAATTTTTTTAGGTATGAATTCATGTCGGAGAAGACGTTGTCGACTTTCACAAACTATTGGCTATCCACCTATTAAACAAAACTTAAAACCTTTATAAGTTATATGGTTATCCGCCAAAAATATAGGGTTCTTGACCCACTTAAAACATATGCCTCTTTGCCCTTTATAACATTTTCAATTTATATAAAAGCAAGCCTCTCCGGCCTAAAAAATGAAGTGCAATGTCACCACTATGCGACATCGACAATAAAACCAAGTGTATAAGGTCGCCGACCATAATGCACAATTGCACCAAGACCCTCAATATCGTTATAAATCCTTTAAAATTTAGTTTACTTCGGTTACTATACCGCTTGGTTCGAGGACAAAATAGGCAGCATTACTGCCGAAGTAATGAAAACAGTCGAAATGGTTAGATGTGGCATCATTTAAAAAAGTGATGAAAACATGCAACGACATCTATGTCAACACTAAGCTTTTAAACGTTTAAATGAATCACGACAAGGCTATGCCGCCAACATCTTATGCCGCCTTAGTCCACTTCAATGCCATTGGAATCACTCCATAACTGCCTAATTTGTTATCATGTGCTTTCTTCTTCATTGACGTTGACCATCATGAATGCAACCTCATCTTTAAGCTCGACGACGTTATGGCTACATGGCATTGTCGTAATTCTCATAAAAACTATTTTTTTACTACTAAAAGTATTTTCTTTTCACCAAATCCAAATATTTGTCAAAATGTGATTGGTTTATAACAAAACCTTGCCTTTTCTTTTCAGGTTTTTTGCCGCATTCAATTTCCAAAGTCCGAAATGTATATTAATAAATTAATTAATATGCTTAATTAATTATCCTTTTAAATTCTCATCTGGCATAATAATTTCATAATAAATCATAATTACTCGGGAAAAATCCTAAAAATTCATAGAAATTAGAGAATATCCATATCTTTACCATATAAAAATTTTAGAGCCAAAAATCATATTTAATTATTTTAAATAATTAAAACCCAAAATTAAGTTATTTCCTCCTTAGGAAATTCATAAAATAGTCTTTATAACTTGGAAGATTATGAAATTAAAACCTCATCTCCAAAATAATGTTTCATACAATATATCATAAAATCAAAGCATTTGAAGAATTAAATCTTAGATTGTGCATATAAAACCTATTTAAATAATTCCACAACAAATCCATTAATTCATCATTATATCCAAACAACGAATATTCAACCATATCTTTGCAAAATCTATCAAAATGATTTAGATATTACCTATAGCCAAATTTAAAAAAGCAAATATAGAGATGGAATACTTATTATTCACCTTAAAATCACTTGTTGGAGTTGAGATTTGATTTAGCTCTTGAATCCCTAAGCTTGGGTTTGTGAATCTCCTTTGATTTCGCCCTCCTTAGGTAGATTAATGGTTGGCCTCCTTATAATTTTCTTTTGATTGTTTTTGTATGAATAAAGTGAGAATGATATGAGAGGAAGAGGATTTAAGGAAAATGAGAGGTCAATTTTCTAAATTGCCCCTCTCATATATTCTCTTTTATGTTAAGTATAAACAATCTTACTTAATTAATTAAGTATGATACGACCTTATTAAGTTTCAAATCACATTCTCCTTTACCCTTTACATTATTCTATTTAATCTATCCAATTAAATGTCCTGAATAATGTTTAACTAAAAATAGAGGTGTTACAGGACTTAGTACAATCGTTAAACTTTATAGGCCCATAAAGATCCAATTAGGAAAATTAGTTTGAAAATTAATTAATTAAGTACGGTATCAGAGCCAATTGGTCTATGCAGTCTAAATTAGATCCGTTTGGGCCAACTAATAGAGCCTACTTATCCGATGGGTGATGCAACGACCCATAATTTAATCACTTTGAACTTGAATATTTAATATATTTTTAAATATTTAAATAATGGATTTTATAACACTAATAAACATGTTTTGTGTAATAAATAATAGAGTAAAACTTGTTTTGAAATTTTGTTTACATAAATAAGTAGTTCGGAGAAAAATCGAAAATGTGCCCGAAAATTGTTTTTCTAATTTTCGACACTTCATCGATTAAAAGTTGTTGGAACAAATTATACACACTACTGTGCATATGACCGCACCTTTATACTTATCTCTATAATATTATATTTGAACTTATAAGAAGAAAAGTTGAATCTTTCCGCTCTTTGACTGGACCACACATTTTTGCTTATCCATATAATATTATATTTAAACTTATAAGAAGAAAAGTTAAATCTTTCTACTCTCTTATTTAACCAAAATGTTGTAACAACCCAAAATTTTGGACACTTGATTTTAAATGTTTAATTAATTTTAAATATTTAAATAATTGGATTTTGGAATTTAATAACTTATAACTCAAATATATGGAATGATTAAATATTTCAATTGTGAAATTGAATGTTAATTAAATCGATTTAATAATATTGTTAAGATCATTTTAATTAATAAATAATATTAATGAATTCAATATGTAGATTATTTTCAAAAATAAATAGATCGAATAAATATTAATAATTTGATCAAAAATATAAAACGATATTTAAATCTATGAAATTAGCCTTTCGGGCCATTATATTAGATTACAACGAAATCAGTCTCATTGGAATCGTAATAATGAATTATAATATGCCGTCGAATTTCATGGCGATCAGACGTATCGTTTGGTCGTGCGAGTTCGAAACGCGTAGAAATTAATTTCAGAAAGTTAATATAATAATCGGGTTTGAAAATCTATTTTCCACATATGATCCAAATAAGGCTCGGGACTAGTTCCATTTCATTTGGAATAGGGGTATAACATAGAACGCCAGGTGGCACGTCTTGATAGGAGTTCGAGATTTTTCCGAACGTATAATATCGGATTTTCTTGAATTAAATAATATATATATATATCGTCACCATACTCTCAACCCATACTCCACCCTATTCACTCCATACTTCAGCCATACTTTTTCCATGTCAACGCATAACTATCATTCCTCCATAAAATCATGGCAGTAATAAGAGATTTGAGACTGCAAAATTTTTAAATCAACATAGCCATAATCCAACGGCCCACATCAATCGAAACAACCAGAGGCCGATCTAGGGGATAATGCCAACATAAAAGTTGTGTGCCTCGATAAGTTGTAGATGTTGACCGATTGGATAATGCTAATTCATAACATGGTGGTGGGGAATGGCGTTTGAACGACGGTGATTTATAGTTCTCGAGCTACAGGTGATGGAAGGAGGTAGCACTGGTGGCATTAGGGATGTCCGGCGGAGCTACCCATAGTGGTAGAGCGGCGACATGAAATCACCTGAGGTAGCGGCGGCTTGCGATTGAAAGTCGATGTCGAGTTTTGTTTTCACTACACCAAAACAGAGGATTCCCAACGAGTATAAGCGTTGCCAAGAATTTCAGTAACACTTGTATGTATCGCTATTGGGGCATGGTCATTTATTTGCAACCCTTATAAGCGTTGGAAGATTTTTTTCGGCAACGCTTATAAGCATTGGGAAATAATATCTTCCAACGCTTATAAGCGTTGGGAAATAATTTCTTCCAACGCTTATAGGCAAATAAATACAAACAAATAAACGCTTATCGGTAATATGAATGTTGAAATATATAATGGTTTGAATGTTAAAAGAAATAATGTAGACTATATTTAATATGAAATATTGTCTTAATTTAGCAAAGTATAACCTAATCAATATCACTAAACAATATTCTTAATCGGTAATAAAACAAAGTATCAATTAACAAAAGAGAAGTTCAATACATGATTAAGTTATCAATACATAGTTTACCAATTTCATACTAATACCATTTGCAATAACAAAAGATAAGACATAGTTCATAGTTAAATTCTACAAATACCGAATACGAAACTCCGTATGCGGAGTCACCACATGATTTACAACATGCTTTTCTTGCAAATTAGGTATAAACTTCATAAAAGTTGAAGTAATTGATTGGATGGCATCATTAACTTGATTAGCTACTTGCCTTTCTATCTCCAATTTCCAAACGGACAAATCAACGGCTTGCCTTTTTTAGCTATAGCTTTTACTGCTTGATTCATCTTTACTTGTTTCATAGAAAAATTAGAACTAACTGCTCGACAATAATTTTTCTTTCTATCGGAACCAAAAACTTCCGCAATTGGATCATTTTCAAGATCTTCTACTTCACCATTACCACTAGAACTACCATCCAATTTCTTCTTTTCTTCTGCTTCTTCTATAAGTACCTACATGCATTCAATATCATACTAAATTCAAATTTATACTAAAAAGAATGACAAATAGTAATCAAGGTGATATCACATGATTTAACAATAAAAGGACATTAAATAAAAGTTTGTAATTTATTGCATATAATCCATTGTTTATAAGTACCTTTTGCAGCATATGTTAATTAATGGGTATGGTTAAAGATACTTCCATCTTTTTGAAGGTGAAAATGCGTAGATTACTATTATGGATGTTAATACATATGTTGCCACATTGGAAGTATGTTTGTTTCTTTAAATGGTTTTTCTATTAAGGTTTGTCATTATTTGTTATTGTTTGAATATGCACTCTGGATACATATTGCAAGATTTAGGGAAGAGAAAAGGATTACAAAATAGCAAAGGGAGGTCTGATTAAAAATAAAATTACACACATTTATTCTTTCTATGTGCAATGCAGGAAATTGAAATTCATACAAAAGTTGCCTAAAATGCCATAGTGGATGTGGTTGAAAGTAAGGAAGTGCGAAAGATGGATCATTTTAGTTAGATATTTATTGCATAGTAAAAAATAGTGGGTATTCATACCTGAACGTGCTTTGGAAAAATCACCATAATTGAGAAACAAAAAATCCCAAACGTGTATGCATTCATACTTGAACATAAACACATACCCCATGAGTTACAACAAAGATAACTAGAACATAACATAAAACCATGCAAATCTTCATACATTTTATAAAATAACTGGTCAGAACTGGTCACAATGGCCTCAGTTTTAAACTGAGGCCGCAATGGAACAATGGCCTCAGATTAAACTGAGGCAGTAATACCATTGATAATATGGACTCTCATGCATTGTATATAACGCTGTGGTTCAAATTTCACAACTGAGGCAGCAATGCCATTGAACATTGATGGACTCAAATTACCCACAGTTTGGCCATAATTTGAACTGAGGCAGCAATTCCATTGAACATTTATAGACTCTCTAACATGCATTGCATCCTTGGTCCCATAATTTGAACCACTTTATGTGAAATGATAATATTAATAAGGGAAAGGTTAGTTGGTTCTTGCTGAATCTTGCTTGCAGGAACTGTATATTCTGGTTCGTTATAGTCATTCGAAAATGTAATTAGTGGTATTCTAATAATGACGAGAAATTTAAATGGCAGCTCACTAGAAGTGATATGTACAAATGGAACGAATATAGATATTTAGTTGTTAATGCGTGCATTTCATCGTAGGTCAAATGTTGCATGCAACAGCTACTACGTGGACTTGAGTGTTGGCAAACCAAAAATATATGTGTTGGTAATTCCATGTTATGGTATAGTGTTTGGTGGCCTGGAGCTTTAAACGAGATTGGGAATTGTTGTTAATCTGGTAACTAGAGGATAATCTTGTAATTAATACTAATTATATTATTTAATTTCTAAACCTTATAAACCCAATAAATTTTCCATGCTAGGTCCAAATTGAACGCGATCAGTCACATTAGGTTCATAATAACGATGACTACTTATGGAATTAGTTTGTTTGGATTTGGAGCCTGTTGAAATTTATGCTAAAATCGAACGGCCGTTCAGTTTTAGTCCAAATCGGAACGTTTCAGCGAAAACGAAAATCAATGTGAGTTTAACTCACGTTAAATTTTACTATATCATATATATGACGTTATAAACTATTATTGATTGCATGGATATTAGTTAGATTGATTGTTTGGTTGAATTTCCATTTGGAAAATGGATGATATATTGATTTGGTCATTATGAACTCATATGATTATATATATATATATATATATAATCTATAACCATTGTTTTGTAGGGAAAATTCGTAGGGAGACCCTAAGGGGTTTCTTGCCAATAATTATTTATTTACATCCTTATGCAGTTATATTGACGGTTAATTGAAACAAAATCTTGATATTCCATTTAATTTGTTAAGTGTTGTTACAACGATTTCGCTATATCATCATTTATTAATTTTCATCCCCAAAACCCTATCGTATATTTTTGAACTTGAGCTTGTGTTTTCACTAAACAGAATGTTAAAATTCATTAATCATTTTGATTAATGATAATTTAAAATAATTAATCATTTTAACTAATGATTTTGAAATTAATTAACCAATTTAATAAATGATGTTTAAAGTTGGTTTATCTTTGATTTAAATTAGACATTGTTTAATTAGTCATTTTAACTAATGATTACTTGAGTTTAATTAATTATTTTAATTAATGATATTTGAAATTAATAATCATTTTAAATAATGTTATTTGAAAGTAATTAATCATTTTAAATAATGTTATTTGAATTTAATTTATCATTTTTAGTTAATGATGTTTTGAAATCTATTAATCTGTTTGATTAATGAGATTTGAATTCAATTAAGTCATTTTAATTAATGATTTTGAACTTTAATTAATCATTTTAATTAATGATTGTTTTAAATTTAATTAATTGTTTAAAACTAATGACTTTTTGAAATTTAGTTAATCATTTTAATTGATGATGGTTTATAGTAAGTTAATCATTTTAACAAATGGTGTTTTAATTAATCATTTTAACTAATTAGGTTTGAATTTAATTAACCCTATTAATTTGTGATTATTTGAACTTAATTAATTGTTTTAATTAACAGCATTTTAAAATTATTTAATCATTTTAATTAATGAATTTTGAGATTAATTATTCACTTTGATTCATGATTATTTGAATTTAATAAATATTTTTGATTATGATATTAAATTTAATTAATTAATTTAATATAAGTGATTAAAGTAAATTAACTAAAGATTTTAAAGTTAATTTACCGATGATATAAAATTGTTTGGTAATGATTAACTATTTTATTAAAGATAATGGATTTGTTATTTAAAAGAGATTATAAATGTGATTAATTTTCTTTCAAGATAGTTAATATTGTTTTAAATTTATAAAGATATTTAAATTGTTTAGGCTATAGGAGGTTAGGTAATTACTAAAGTACCTTCTCTTCACCTACAAATACTAAAGTCCATATCTCATTTTAATCCATTCACAAACTGAATAAAGAAACCAAATTTCATCTTTATTATCAAAGGCTAGGTATTCCAAGTCCCCAGCGAAGAAAATAGGAAGTGAGTGTAATCTTAATCTCTTTCCCTTGATTCATTATATTTTAATAAATGATTCTAAGTTAAAACTTCCTCTGCTTTTACATAACGTTAGCGAATATAACTGTCCAGGCTAATGATAGGATAGCTTAGTCTGATTGATGTATGTATATTATAGTTCTCTTTTATAAAGATCATTTAGATATTATATATTACACATCACGATGTAAGATTCTATTCGGTCTTTTCTTTTCTTTCACCCCAATAATATGTCTTTCCGACACTCGGATGCTCAGCATGTGAATGTCGTGTATGTACTAGTGTTGACTTTTGAGGATCAAAAAGACTGGTCATTACAGCTTGGCTTCATTTTGAACCGAGAGATAATACCGGTTTGAAATCGATGAGTGGTGGTAAAAATATGAGATTTGATTTCCATATATGATCGTTTTTGTTATCCTCGATAGTTGATATCTTGACTATCGATTTCGATTCCTTTTCTTTTTTTGATTAATCTAAGACAATTTGTTGCTCGTTTGGAGCATTGCTATCCTTTGTCGGAAATGACTAACTAAAGAGCGAGTAGGGGCCAAGCTATGTGGGGTTGCTTTCGAGATACTCGGTAAGGTTGTTGAGGTCCGGCTTGGATGTTTTCGAGAGCCATCGTAGTTCTCAAGTATATTTTCTGGAGGTATATTTTCGGTAAGGGGGGATGCACCCTCCTACTCATTGTTGAAAAAATTCCGTTTTCTTTTTTTTGATTCATACCGTTGGATCAATTCTTTCTTAATTGCATTGGGAAGCGTCATGCACTCTTCGCAATGTTTAATTATTTATGTCCATTCTTTTATGCTTGGATGTTGTTCTTGTGAAGGTAAACCCGTTCCATGTTTTGTGGCATGGTCTCACAATTTGTTTTGTGTGTTCCATTTTTATTTGGATTTTACTCATATCAGACTTATTATCTGACCCAAGTTGTTTGTTTTCCCTAAATTCTCGGGTACTCATTTATATTTGAGTAGTCCGGGAGTGATAGGTTTCAGGCTCTTTTGAAGATAGTGGACGAGCAGGAGGCTCCTTATCTATCTAGCTATCTATTTGCGTTGTTATGAGATTTTGGTTCAACGTATGTATATTTTGTATCAGCAAGTGTAAAGGCAGGTTGTTATAACTGCCTAGTTAATAGTAGTAATTTTGTTATAACTCTGATAACTCCATGTTAAGGAGTAACCTTATGTACTATCTTGTTGTTATATTATATATAACCATTCCATTGTGATTCCTCTTTTCTGTTCTTTTATTTTGCCTCATGACAACTCGTCTTTTGGATGCTTAGGCAACGACACACGAATACCGTGGATGTATTAAGTGTCGTTCGTAGTTAGTATCGGAGCTTTGGTTGAGCGAACACCTTAGCCTAATTGGGGAAAACTCATTAGAGATAGGGTAAGTGATGCCCTAGAATGAGTGAATTTTAAGAGAGCATATTTGTAATTTTTATAACAATAATATCTATCCTCTAAAGTCTAGTTTTAGATCCTTTGATGTTGTTTCCTTAAATCATTTTAATCCTATTTTTGTATTCTAAAGATACCTATGATTTATTTAGGTAATAGAAAATGAATACAAGAAGAGGAGGAAGGAGAGGATCAAGAACTATCATAGGTACCAATGGCATGGAACCTAGAAATGCTACTATGCCAACTGTAGATCTAGTAGAGGAAGTGGTAGTGCAAGTTCAGCCCCCAATGAACTTTGTGGATTTGTGTAAGAATTTTACCACTTTGGCCAGGAAACCGTTCTATTAGACTGAAGATATTCTTGGAGTGCAGATATAGCTCCAATCTTGTGAAAGAATATTTAGAGATCTTCGGTTGGAGGATGCGGAGAAATAGCTGTTCATATCGCGACAACTTCAAAATTCGACGAAGGATTCGTGGGGTTCAGTAACAGCTAATACTCCGAAGGACGATTTTTCTTAGGCCCGGTTCAAGGAAGGTTTTGAGGCACAGTTTATTCCAAAAGCCGGAAGAACTCGGCTGCTTAGAAATTTAAAGGATATAAAGTAGGATGATATGATGGTGTCACGGTACGAGCATAAGTTCAATGCTTTGTCCCATTTCAGACTTGGATTGATAGACACACCGCTCAAGAAAAATGAAATGTTTGTAAATGGGATGCGATCAAAGTTCCATCGTAAAATGACAATCATCTTATGGATACATTCACCAGCATTATCATCATGGCTTTGAGGTTTGAAGCTCTTGATATTAACAAAAAGACTATAGTACCAATAGTAAGTGCCAAGTCTTTATCAGTTATACCAGTTGAAAGCAAGCCAAACTTCAAGTGTAAGTTTAAGGGAAAGAAACAATGGGCAAAGAAGAAACCCAAAGATGGGGCTCTAGCACAGAAGAAGCAGACCAACTTGGCCAACATTATATGATTCAACTGCAACAAGATGGGCCAATTCGCAAATCATTACCAATTGCCACATGTTTCAATTGCAACAAGCAAGGACACATGAAGAATGAGTGTCATTTTCCTAAGAAGGGGTCTCAAGGATAAACTTTTACCATTGAAGAGATACCATCGACTTCTTCAAGTCAAAACGGGAAGCAAGTGTTTCAAGGTACATTATCCATCTATGATATTCCTCTAAGGATGTTATTTGATATAAGGGCTTCCCATAGTTTTATTTCTTATGATTTAACTAAACCTTAAATATGTTATTGTACGTAATCCTCTTTGTGTGTCGAACCCAATTGGGGGTCGACAAATCTTGACACTATGTGTCTAAATGTGTATTTCTTGTCAAAATCATCTCTTTCCTTTTGACTTGTTTATTCTTGGATTCATGGGTTTTGAAGTGTTGTTGGGAATGGATTGATTATCTAAGTTTAAAGCTATCTTTGGTTGGGGTAGAAGGATCATCAGAGTTACTGATGTTGGAGATGTTGGTGTTGATATTAGTTCTGAAGAGCCTAATAAGTTAATCAATAGTTTTCTCTATTCACTCGAAGTGGATAAAGCAAGCTAGGAGATGTACCGGTTTTTAGGATTTCATTAATATTTTTGATGAGGTGCAAGGTCTACCTCCTTACCGTGAAGTAGAGTTCCGTATTGATTTGGTTTCGGGAACCATACCTATTGTATAACCCTTATGAAGGAAGGCTCCAAAAGATAAGAGGGAGTTAGAAGGGCAGACTTATGAATTGTTGCAGAAGGGCTTAATCCGACACAGTAAGATAGGGATCGTTGGTCATCTTGTTACAAAGGTGGACGGTTCTCTAAGGTTATGCGTAGACTACCGGGAGTTGAACAATAGGACTATCAAGAATAAATATCCTTGTTAAGGATCAACGATAAGTTTGATCAACTCCAGCACGCTCGGATGTTTTGTCAATTGGACATTGCCATTGATTTCCACCAATTAAGGCTGGCAGAGGAGAATGTGCCCTTAACAGCTTTTCAAACTCCGGAACGAGTGGTTAGTTATGCCATTTGGACTGACTAATGTCCACTTATTTTGTGGACTCAATGAATTGAGTATTTCGAGATATTCTTAATAAATTTTATCTTGTCTTTATTGAGGACATTCTTATCTATTCAAAGATGGAGGAGGAGCACAAATATCATCTCTGTGTCATACTTGATACCTTAAGAAGCCATGTGTTGAAGGCTAAGTTTTCTAAGTCCATTTTTGGAAATCCGAAGTTAGGTTTTAAGGGCATGTTGTTTTAGGGGAAGGCATATCAATGAACCCAACTAAATTTGTTGCGGTTCAAGACTGGAAAAAGCCTGAAAGTGCAACGGAAGTTAGAAGCTTCTTCGGATTGGAAGGTTTTTACCATAGATTTATCAAGGACTTCTCGAAGATTGCTTCTCATTTGACGAAGTTAACAAAGAAAGATGTTGATTTAATTTGGACTTCTAAGTGTGATCAAACATTCAATGATTTGAAAGAGAAGTTGACTTGCGCTCCTGTTTTAACCATTCTAGACTGAAGCAAAGATTTAACCGTGTATATAGATGCTTGTAGAAATGGATTGGGAGTAGTTCTGATGAAGCATGGGAAAGTTAATGCCTATGCAAGTCGACAGCTAAAGCCGCATGAGAGAAAATATGCTATGCACGATTTGGATCTTTTGGCTATTGTCTTTGCACTAAAGATATGAAGGCATTATCTTTTGGGTGAAAGGTTCAAGTTATACATGGACCACAAATCCTTAAAACACCTCTTTATTAAGAAAGATTTGAATTTGAGGCAACAGAGATGGCTGGAGTTTCTCACTTCTTATGATTTAGAGATTCTTTTTACCCTTGGGAAAGCAAATGCCATTGACAATGCGCTGAGTAGGAATGTAGTAATGGTTGCAAACCTAGAAGTTAAGTCGGTATTGTTAGAGAGGATTGCATCTAGTCAAGAGGCAAATCATATTCTTAGCTTTGAGATTGATCCCCGGGGCATATTGAAAATGAATGGGTGTATTTGTTTTCCAGACTTTGATGGACTTAGGCCAGAAGTGTTAGCGGAATGCCACTTTTCAAAGTTACCTTTTCATCTAGGAGTGACCAAGATGTTCAAGGATATGAAGAGGGTATTTTGGTGGAAGAGGGTGAAGCAACATATTTCAATCTTTGTGAGTCATTAAATTGCCAACAAATTAATAGTGGCCAGCAGAACACAACTGGACTACTTCAGCCACTTGAGATCCCAAAGTGGAAGTGGGAGCAGATCTCTATGGACTTTATTGATGGGCTTCCTAGGTCGAGAAGAGGTAACGAAGGCATTTGCGTTATAGTCGATCGACTAACTAAGAGTGTCCATTTCATTCCTATTAAGCCGACTAGGACTGCTAGGAGTCTGGCAAGTTTGTATGTGAAGGAGATTGTGAGACTCCATGGGATTCCTTGTAGTATTTTAAGTGACCAAGACTCGATATTCACTAGCAGGTTCAGAGAGGGAGTGCAGACGGCTTTTTGGACAAAGCTAAGGCTGAGTACAACTTACCATCCCCAAACATATGGGAAGACGGAGAGAGTGAACCAGATCTTGGATGATTTATTGTGTGTTCGCATTCTAGACTTCAAGGGCTTTTGGGAAGATCATTTACCCTTAGTCAAATTCACTTACAATAACAACTATCATGAAAACATTGGTATGGCCCCCTTTCGATGCTCTTTATGGCAGTCCATGTCATTCTCCTTCGTGTTGGGTTGAATCTGGAGATAGACTTGTTCTTGGACCTGACATGATCTTAGAAGCTAATGAGAAGGTAGCTGATATTAGAAGAAAGATGAAGGGAGCGCAAGATCGGCAAAAGTGTTATGCAGATCAAAGGTTCAGGAATCTAGAGTTCTCAGTCGGGGACTTGGTATTTGTAGAAGTCTCTCCTTTGATAAGTATTATGAGGTTTGGGAAGACAGGGAAGTTAACCCCTCAATATATTGGCCCTTTTCCCATACTGGACCAGATTGGTAGACTTGCATAGTGGAGTTACCAGATGGACTATTAGATGTGCACAATGTATTTCACATATCTTATTTTCGTAAGTATGTAAATGATCCTTCGATGATAGTAGAACCGACACAATAAGATGATTTGGAGGTTCGGCCTAACCAAACCATTCTTGGGCGGTCTATTCATATCATTGCTTAAGATATAAAGCGATTGAGGATGAATGTTATGAATCTTGTTAAGGCTCAATGGAGTGGAGATGTTAAAGAGTGTACTTGGAAAACTGAGGACTATATTAGGGATTCTTATCTCGAGTTGATGTATTTGTTGCACGTATTTTGTTATTCTTTTAGTGTACTCACCAGTTGTGGCGAGGTCACTTTCCTTGTACCTTTGTGTGGTATATATGATATCATTTGGGTTTATTTGATATATTGAGTTTATGTGATTAATTTCGGGGACCGAATTTTCTTTAAGGGGAGGATGTAACGACATGTAATTTAATCACTTTGAACTTGAATATTTAACATATTTTTAAATATTTAAATAATGGACTTTATAATGCAAATAAACATGTTTTGTGTAATTAATAATAGAGGAAAACTTTATTTACATAAATAAGTAGTTCGGAGAAAAATCGAAAGTGTGACCAAAAATTGTTTTTTGGATTTTTGACATTTCATCAATCAAAAGTTGTTGGAACAAGTTGTGCATATTAGTGTGCATATTAGCACATCTATATACTTATCCATATAATATTATATTTAAACCTATAAAATGAAAAATGAATCTTTCCACTCTGTGATTAGGCTACACGTTTATACTTATCCATATAATATTATATTTAAACTTATAAGCAGAAAAGTTGAATCTTTCTACTCTTTTATTGGACCAAAATATGGTCGAATCAGGTTATACCACACGGATGTTTGTCATAGACCAAAATACGGTCTAATCATGTTATGCTATGCAGATGCTTGGACTAAAATATGGTTGAATCAGATTATGCCATGCGGCTGGTTGCCATCAGACCAAAATATGGTCGAATCAGGTTAAGCCATGTGGATGTCATTGGACCAAAATCTAGTCGAATCAGGTTAGGATATACAAGATTAGGTAATTGCTAAAGTACCCTTCTCTTCACCTATAAATACCAAGTCTATATCTCATATTAATCCATTCATAAACTAAAGAAAGAAACCAAATTTTGTCTTTATTATCAAAGGCTAGGTATTCCAAGTCTCCAGCAAAGCAAATAGGAAGTGATTATAATCTTAATTGTTTTCCTTTGATTCTTTATATTTTAACAAATGATTCCAAGTGAATACGTCCTCTACTTTTACATAAGATTAGCGAATGTAACTATTCAGACTGATGATATGTCAGTTTAGTCTAATTGATATATGTATGCTATAATTTTCTTTTATAAAGATCATTTAGATACTATATATTATTTGTCACGATGTAAGATTCTATTCTACCTTTTCTTTTCTTTTATCCTAATAAGTTGTCTTTCCGATGCTCGGATGCTTAGCACATGAATGTCGTGTATGTATTAGTGTTGACTTTTGAGGATCGAGAAGGCCGGTCGTTACAACCAGGCTTCATTTTTAACCGAGGGATAATACTAGTTTGAAATCGAAGAGTGGTGGTAAGAGTATGAGATTTAATTTCCATATACGATCATTTTTGTTATTCTCGATAGTTGATATCTTGACTATCAATTTAGATACCCTTTTTTTTCGTCAATCTAAGATGATTTGTTGCTCTTTTGGAGCATTGATATACTTTATAAGAAATGACTAAATAAAGAGCGAGATGGGGGCTAAGTTATGTGGGGTTGCTGCCATTCGGGTATTGTCACATCTACTCTACATTGGTTTCGGTGGAATATGCTTGGAGATGTGAAATACTCGGATACTCGGTAAGGTTGGCAAGGTCCAGCTTGGAGGTTTTCGAGAGCCATCATAGTGCTCAAGTATATTTTCGGTAAGTGGGGCAAAACCTCCTAATCATTATTGGAAAATTTCCTTTTCCTTGTTTTAGATTCAAACCTTTGGATTGATTCTTTCTTAATCGCATCGGGAAGCGTCTTGCGCTCTTCGCGATGTTTAATTATTTGTGTCCATTCTTTTATGCTTGGATGTTGTTCTTATGAGCAGATGAAGGGATACACATTCCGGGTTCTGAGGTGCGGTCTCACAAGTTATTTTGTGTGTTCCATTTTTATTTGGAGTTTACTCATAACAGACTTATTGGTTGACTCGAGTTTTTTTTCCCTAAACTCTCGGGTATTGATTTATATTTGAGTAGTTGGAGGTAACATGTTTTGTTAGGCTCTTTTGAAGATGGTGGACGAGCTGGAGGCTCCTTAGCTATCTAGCTATCTATTTCCACTATTACGAGATGTTGGTTCTTGTATGTATATTATGCATCAACAAGTGTAAAGGCGGGTTGTTATAACTACCTAGGAAGAGTAAGTCCAAAAGGCTGGCATAATTGCAAAGACCCAAATTGATTTGAGCCTTGGGCTAATTTTCAAAATTCAAATGAAAATTTAAAATATACTTTAATTTGAAATTTAAGTACAAAATATAAAATAAATTTTATATATTATTTTTTAATTTTGTTTAAAATAAATTTGTTATTTTTGAAAATTATTTAATACATGATTAATTAGATTAATTAAATGAACAATTAATTAAAAGCTAACTAATTAAAATGTGTGTATACATATATCTATGTATGTATGTATGTTTATAACTATAGATATTATAGTTCAATATATTATTTATCTTAAATTGTTTAACGTAAATTAAAATTATATTTCAAATTTATTAAAACTATTAAACTAAAATTGTTTAATCAAATAAAATATTTATTTAATAAATAAATCAGCTATATATTATGTGACGCCCCACCTCTATGCTCACAATAAAAAAGGTTATTATAAGGAATAACGTCTGCTATTGCGAAGAATAAGGCTTGTGAGAAGCGACCATCCGTAAGTTATGCCTTAGACGAGTATTGATTACATCGATAGGAGTTGTGTAAATTACTCCCAAAGATATATTTTCAATCCAAATCTAAAACGAAACTACAGTGGCTAAAGAAAAATTCAGAACAACTCATAATAACAACAACACTGATAGTATAATCACATCAGAACAGAAATATCAGATATATAGCGGAAGACAAGTCTGGAATACATGCTACAACAGTCGATGGTTCACATGAACCAAATGTACATAAACATATACATCAACATACATAAGATGAGAGTCAAATAACCAAAAGAATTCCTCGAAGGCTAGATAAAAGATGATGTGAGATCCCAAAAGCTGAAGCTGCTACTGAATCAGAGATATCGTCTATCCTGAAATAACTCGGTCTGACCCGAGTATTATTTAAAAGAAAATAATAAACGGATCAGTCTAATTTATTCTTAGAAGTGAATGTATCATGAATAACATCAAAGCAAAATAATAATAGTCTCGAATGAGGCTATTCAACATAAGAAATCAACATAGTTAAATGAAGAAATCACATCAAACTCCATCAAAATCAACTTTCAAATTCACAATTGAATTCAAAACAACAATTCACCAAAATCTAGAAATCAAAACAGATAACTAGAAAATCAACATAAAAGTGGATCGATCCCAACAAATGGCGAGTTTTAGCTACGCCGCACGTGCATCAACATATGGCCGAAGCCTACCAAGTACTGTCAACATAATTTTTGGCGCCCAACATATGACCCGAAGGTCCAACATATGACCCGAAGGTCTAGTACTGGTATTTGACCCGAAGGTCCAACATATGACCCGAAGGTCCAACATAGTGGCTCGAAAGCGCACAAAATCATCAAACAACAAATATTTCAATTAACGAGTCCGGATTTAACCGAAATAGTAAAAGTGTGGTTCCATACTCCGCACTTTTGCTAAATCGTTTAAATCTCTTCATCGTTTCCTTGAAAGTGCAAAATTGTGTATTTTATAAAAATACATTTTACGTTCTCAAATGGACAAGTCCGGAATTAAGCGAATCAGTAAAAGTAAGGGTTCATAGTCCTCAATTTTGCTGAATCGTTTAAATCGCTTTCTCATTCTTTTGAAAGCGCAAACTGTAAAATTTTTTGGAAACAATTTCAATTTAAAACCATTTTTAAAACACGTGATTAAATAGTAGCATCTGTAGCAATTTCGACAAGGAAATTGCGCTTCACAAAATACCGTAAAAACGGATACCAAATCAGCGTTGCGGGATAACCGCTTTAAAAATTCACTTTAAAATTGACGGTTGTTGAAGTCAAAACAACAGTAATTTTTATTCGTCAAAAATGTCACCAAAACAACAAGCTTCAAAATATTTTACCGGCGTACAAATTCCGTTATAAAAATAACGGCAACAAATTACGTTTTAAAACCAACCATACATTCAATGTAAATTAACCGGTAGGTTGCGCTACTATATTTGCGTCAGCTTATAGTACTGCCTGACAATAGACTTCATGCACGCACACTATAACATGTCCAACAAGTTGATGATGGTCAGGCAAATTTAAATATGGATATGCAAAAATCAATCTGTAGCCTGGGTTTGATTTATATTTTGTAAAAACATGCCCAATGTAAACAATGTAAATGAGATAAAGGCATGTAACACCTTTTGGCAAAATATATAAAGCTTTTGTCCAAAGCCTTAATGCTCACGTACAAACATATGTGAGCCTTATCCAAGCAAGCACGTGTCACAAAATGTGATCTGTACAATTTTTTTTTAAAAGCAAACGATGAGTCACGCATGAAAATTTAAATGAAGTCACACCTAAACAAATCTTGCCTAGCTAAAGGCACGCATATATGCAGTAAGATGATAATCAAATAATAATGTTTGTGAATGGAAACTTGCCTGGGCTACTACACTTATTTGGAAGAAATTTTTGTCTTTAAACAAGATCACACTTATTTGTAAGCAATTTTTTTCTTTAAACAAGATCACAAAGGACCTGGACAATGAAAAAAATATAAAACTTTATGCCTGGACACTTTACTATAACAAAGACCTGGCAATGCAATGTTCTCACGCATGAAACCAAAGGAACCATTTAATATGGCCTGCATGCAAGTTACTAAATGAAACTTGTATCATATTTATACACATGTAACTTGCAGTGCGTATGAAAAATAGATGGATTGGAAAATGCTTTAACACTTACGTAACTAAAGATTTAGACCGTGTTCACTTACTTCTAACTCAAGGCAACAATTTGACCACTGGGATCCATAAAAACAGAGTATTCAAAGGAATCCTGTATGTGACCGAACTTCAATGTGAAGTAATGGTCACGGTCAGATAAACAAATGCAAATTCAAGTGCATCAGTGAACAATGCGGCTAAAAAATGACAGAAACCCTGTTGAAACTTATTGATGCAACTTTGAGTTGAAATTAGTATACTCAATTCAATTGAACTGAGCTAGTAAGCAGTGTCAAAAGGAATAAATTAGCAGATGTGAGATTTTTCACTCACATATGTTTTAAAGTCCAACCCCTTTTATATCCAACAGAGATCGAATTTATGCTGCCATTAATGCTTCCCTTAACAGCTGAAATTGAGCAAGGAGAAGGTTGCAGATATATTTTCTTTTCTTTATATTTTTTTTTTCAAAATGAAGTATAAGTCAAAGCAACAAGGTTGGCCAACATTTTTGAGTACACTTTGCATTTATGGTAGACGTGCACTAGTGGAAATAAAAGGACACAGCTAGCAAAATTATGATGGCTGCAAGCAAAGGAAAAGTGTTCATAGTTTTGCTTTTGAAATGGACTTCTATTCACACGTGAAGGCAAAGGGGGTTATTTTTCCACTGACGTGGCAAACGTCTACCACTTATGTTCAACTGATTATGAAATCATTCTTTTTTTTTTTCCATTGTAAATTTATTTTTCAAATTTCTATTTAAAATATTCACTCCGACAGTAATTCAAAAATTCCGGTCGTTACCGATTTTAAAAACATTTATTACGAAGGTAATAAAATCACGGTCGTTACATATTACTTACTAATAAATATATATAATGATGCATGTATGTAGAACTATAAATATTGTGATTAATATTCATCCTAACTTGATTAGGATGAATAAAATAAAATTTTGAATTTATGTAAAATAATTTAATTAATTAGTTAACTAAATTAACAATTAGTTAAATAAGATTTAATTAATAACATATATATGAATATTATATGAGTTAATTAAATTTATATAATATAAATGTACACTACAATATAAGTGGAACTTTAAGAACCCAACTTAGATTTAAGGAATAAATACATACACATTATACATATTCCATGATTTCAGCTATGTCTGACACTTGAATCACGAGGATATTCCATAAGAAATATATTATTCCGATAAATCGATGTCACTTTGATAACTATATATTAAATATTATGAATCTCTAATATATATTTTGTCCTCTACCATGTATATATTAATAGATTACTTGCGTACTCTTTAATTGTTGAGCAAACTCAAGATATGGATGTTATGTATAGTACTATCAATATATTGATCAGGTAAACTAAGATGCATGCATGTATTTGTTTAGCAAACTCATGGTACATGAATTGTACTTAGGTTGTTGCGAAATGTTAGATAAGAGTGAATAATCTATCTCAACTCATTATGAAAACTCAAGGATAAGGTCGAGATTAGTGCAAAGATCACGGTAAGGAGTTGTATATTGTAACGACCCGGAATTTTCGACTCCGAAAATCCCGAATTGTTAAGATAGTTAGAGAAAAGAAGAAAGAGATAGAAGAAGAAGAACAAACAGAAACACCAAACACAGATTCTCACATTCGCAGCGGATAAAATATAATATCAAATAATAACATTTATACAAAGAAAAGCTGTAATTGTTACTTTACATTTAATACATCGGAGTTACAATCATTTATACATGAACTGGACAGTTATACAACTTGTTCCAGACTACAATCTATACAGACTACACAGTCTCAAATATACAGCGGAATACTCCATACGTTCCTGCCATCCAGCTCGTCACCTGAGCTCTAGAACGTCCTAACCTGAAAATCTGTAATACTCGGTCTGACCCGAGCATTACATTCAAGTAACACCCGGGTCAGGCTGGAAACCAGCGTGAGTAAACTCATCTAACATGGAATACAAAAGTATACAACTCATATAAACCCGAGGTACTTATATTAATTACAACTTTACAAGTTGTTATAAACTTTACTTATTTCACACATCAATTACTAAGTGCCAAACTTAGATTAAATGGTCCAATTCACTTAAATCATTCTATACCAACCTATTGATTTCACATATCAATCTATAAAGAATCGAAGTGGTTTCGGATATCGCTGATATCCGATCCCGATCTCTTCGAATCCAATGTTATTCTTTAAGCCAAAATGATTAAGTTTAAACAATACCATTTCTATTCAGGATTTCATGTTCACACAACAATTTATCTCAGATAGATAACCCATAATACCACAGTTCAACCCAGTATTTCATATCACAAAGCATCACAAATCACATATCAGAGATATCAAATAATCTAAGTCATTTAATATATCTAAATCATCTATAAGCAAGATAAACTAATTGTACCATTTCTAATCAAGTTAATTACTTTTAAATCCTACTTATCCAACATTAATTAATTTCAAACCAATCTAAATTAATTATCCATAATTACTTTCATTAAGTAATTTTGCCACTGGTTAATTATCCTTAATTAATTAACCTTTAATTATTTATTAATTATCCTTTAACTACTAATTAGTTTAATTAACCCTTAACAATATTAATTCTTTAATTACTTACATTAAGTCATTATCGTTTAAGTAATTAATCTCTAATTTCTTATATTAATTATCCTCTAATTACCAATTAATTAATCTCTAATTATTAATTAATTTCTCTTTAATTCATTAATTTAATTAATCTTTAATCACCAATGACCCTAATTAACCTTAAGATAAACCATTTATCTTTATTTGTTACTTAACTATCATTAACATATAAATTTAAACCATTTTACTTAATTATCTACTTAATTTACATTTAAAATTAAGTCTAAATAACTTAAGAATTTAACTTAATAAATTTAAGTTAACAAATCATATAACTTTCTTAAATCAATTATTTAAGGAAAACAATTATTATATGTAAAAGAATTTATTTAAGAAAGTTTTAAATCAAATTCATTTTTAAATTTCGAAACCTTTGTTTTAAAAACTTGTTTTAAACTCCTGCTTCGGGTAAAACCTGATAGTTACTCGAGTCCTGCTTCGAGTTCTCCTTCCTTCCTCTCTATTTTTTTTTACTTCAATTAAAATTTAAACAGATATGATAAAGCACTCGCGCGCACACGAGAGCAAACCCGAGCCCATCATCACTTCTCCCGAGCTTCAACCCGAGGCAAACGACCTCGTTCCAAATCTCAAACTCAGGTGCACAGGAAAAGTTGTGCACATGCACCGGCCCACGGCGGCGCTCCGGCGTCTACGACTTCCTCAAACAAATCGACTTCGACATCCACAATCCATCGAACCCTCAGCATTTCTGATCGAGCACAAAATCAAATTCGAACTCTCCAATTCAAACTGGAACAACAGCTCCGACCAAAACCCACCTCTACAAGACAACCCCAACCATCAGAAGGTCCACCACTCCGGCCACAGCCTCGTCCACGACCCTAACATCGATTCCCCTACGACCGGCCTCCTCCGGTGCTTCGACGTCAGAGCAGCAACCAATTTTCTGACCTCGACCAACAATGAGACGAAACCCTACTCTGACGATCCTACGCCATCACAACGTTCGAGAATTCCTCCTACCATTTTTGTCGACATCACCTACCTCCATACTTGCTTCACCCCAGAACTCGTGACCCCAAATCTTTCCGATCATCAGAAAAAGCTCAGAACCCAATTCATGACCAACTTACAATATCTCTTGATTTACAAATCTAAATATCATGATTTTATTTTTAAAAATCCTTGTTTTCAGTGATGAATCAGATTATAATCTTAAATCAATGAATTATTACCGTCGAGATTTTTATATAATTAAGATTTTACTGTAATTCTTTATCCTAGTCAAAACTATCTTCAATTATCACTAAGAAATATTTTTAAAACTTAAATCTTGTTGTTACAGACATAATTTGTTTATATATCTAAGCCTGAAAAGGATTAGGGAAATTGCAATTTGAGTTTTGAACATATTTTAAACCTATAGATGAAGGACAGAGTATATGTATTGATGTACAGTTATGCACACAAACATCTATATTCATATATACATGCATTCATCTTAAAAATAACATGCAACATTTATGCAAACATTCATTATGAATTTACTCCAAGATTCTACCATATGCACCAAGTTTAAACTGTTTAAACTTAAGTTTACTCACCTGTAAATTGTAAACAGAGAAGACTGGGATGATTTAAACTGGAATTTGGTTGAGATGATCCGGTTGAGTTGATTCCTTGAATTGTTATGTTGAATTTGCATCCCTGCCGAGTTGATCTTGCATGATGCATATGAGTTGAATTTTTGCTTAGCTTGATTCCAGTTTTAATTAAACTTCCTCAGATCTGTTTCTAGTCTTGATTTGTTTTTGATTTCTATCTGGTTTTGCTTTCCAGGTATTTGTTGTTTAATAATAATTTTTTTTCTTTTCAGAGCTGCTTTGTTTAGATTTTCAGATTTGAAACAAAGATGAGAGAAAGAAAAATATGAAAACTGTTTTTTTTTTTTAATTGCCACTTGTTATTTTTGCCTACATTTGTCAATGCATGTTATCCTAAGCTTCCACTTGTATTCTACATGCTTTATTTATTTACAAATGTTAAAACTTATTCTTATTTTATATGTATTTATATTAATGTGTATTATTTTTATATATAATACTTTTATATATACCACTTATGTATATTCTAAAGTATCATCCTTTATTAAATCCTCTTTATCAATATTCATGCAACTTAAAAGAAAATAAAATATATGAAACCCAATTATATACTAATTACTAACTAAATATTTATACATATTAGTTGTAAATATATTTTCAAGATATTGCTTTGAATTTTTAAATCCAAGTTTTTTACTCACAAACCATAAATGTATGCGTAACAATTAAAATAGTTATCATATTTTATTTTTCTTAAAACTGATAAGTTTTGCATATATCCATTTACACATTAGTTATGGTTTCAAATCCACTTTATACATCCAGATATAAATCAGAATTTTATTTGCTAAATTTTCAAATTAGTATTTTAATAATTTTAATCCTGTCAATTTCCATTTAACAGATGTCCAAAAATCTGGGTTATCACATTCCTTCCCCCTTTAAAACTTTTCGTCCTCGAAAAGGAACGAAACTAGAATTTATTAAAATACTTAATATCAGTTAATTTTTCTCTGTGAACATTTTTAACTCTTAACTCTTTTTGTTCAACATTTTTTGTTTTTTAAAACACTTTAAAATCTATATAATATTACAAAAATAACTTTATAAAAATATTTTTTTTTTATAACTCGATGTTTCAACCAGTCCATCCTGGTTCTCACAGAAATTCGGTCATACGTTGATCAGACGTAAGACTGAAAATCTATAAGTACTTAGTAGACCCGTTTTCAACATCCAGTGAAAATACTTGGAAAATAATTTATCGAAAATATAGAAAACATTTTTGAAAATAGAGGAAATATCTTTGGTGAGAATGCTCTGGAAATCATCACCCCCATCCATGGTCACGGTTACATCACGGGTTACGTTGCCATCGCAGCAAAAGTCCATGTAACTGATAACAGCATGGAACCCACAACAGATCGCAGTTACATCCAGGGTTACGTTGTCATCACAGCAAAAGTCCATGTAACTGTTGGCTCTCAGCGGCACACACGATTTCGCTGTCAAAATGAAACTCCTCCACATAGGTCGCAGTCTACCGATATAAAATCAAACGCAGACTGTTGGCTCTCAGCGGCACAAACGATTTTCGCTATGTTACCATAGTGTCACAGTCTACCGATATAAAATCAAACGTAGACAGTTGGCTCTCAGCGGCACACATGACTTTCGCTATGGTCTGCAGTAGATCGCAGTGACATTGAGTTAAATTGTCGTCATAGCATAACTCAAATGCCTCTGTGGGCACCAGCCCCTCGACTTTCGCTACACAAATAATCCTCAGGAACTAGTTTTGTCCGGACTCCTCACAGGATCAACTTTAGAAACCCCCCTTGGGGCTCAAGGCAGTACCACCCAGTGGCACTCCTGAGAAGTTCATTTCAAGGGAGCGCCTTTTTCCCCAGAGCTATTCTCAAAACACTTTATACTATATACTTATAGTATCTTCAAATCATACCCTTTATGATTTATCAAAATCTCCTTTACACAAAATCGATTACCAAAATCGATAATTCTCAAACTAGGCTTTCCAAAATCCAAAATTGATTTTCCCAAAAATCAAAAGCCCTTTCCAAAATCCATAGGTTCCCAAAACCTTTTCCAAAATCATTCCCATAAGATCCTTTATATATATAGATATAGATATATATAACTTTGAAAATCTTTGGATCATTTCAAACTTTGTATAAAACCTCTTTTATACTTCAAATATTTCAAAACCCTTTTCTTTTAGCAATAGATTCAACAAGGGAAGATTTACCAAGGATATATAACTTTATTTTATTCTAAATCAAATATTCACATTTGATAAATCTTTTATAAAGTTATTAACCATATTTCTTTTCAAAAACCATTTTACAGTTCTTATCCACAAATCTTCAATATCAATTTCATTCAAATCTGTACGATGTACACATATCATCCATACACAATATCAATCTGATCGCTCAATCGATCACACAATTTCTCTTCCGAACTAGTATCGTTCACCCGACTTCCTAGTGCGGACTCAGATCTGATTTCTTGATCAGAAACCGTCATTCTCCTTGCATAGTCGTAGCTATGATAGAGAATATCCAGAACCAATCAACAATCCATATCCAGGTTCGCCGTCGAAAATCGAGCGAAAAATCCCAACTCGGATCGATAATACTATCTCGAAATTCTGTGTTCGAATCTGGATCAAATCACTATGCGAATAGAATAATATACGTATATCCTACGTATTTAACTTCATTGATTATTAGCCAAATCAATTCCCTTCTATTCATCCTCACTTTGGATTTATTAACTTATTCACATTTCCTTTAATTCCATTCACTTATTCTTAATTGCTTCCATTTCCAATTGAGTTATTACTTCAATTACAAACAGTTTGAACTCTGACCTATTTAAAATTTAAAAATAGCTTGAAAAATAATAATTTAAAATAGATAAGTAGTTGAAAAATAGTTATTAGTTTGTAAAATAGCTGTAAAATAGTTAAGTAGGTATAAAATAGTTAGATAATTGCAAAAATAGTTTTTAAAATAGTGATTAGATATAAGTAACTGAAAAATAGTAATTAATTTATAAGACAGTTTCAAAATAGTTAAATAGTTCCGAAATAATTGTAAAATAAGTATAAGATAGTTTGGGGTTTAAGAAGAAAGATTGTATAGTAAATAGTTTGGAAAAATATTTTTGTATTAAAATAATTTATTTTGAAAATAAACCAGAGCCAAACTGTTTAATTTCCAAATTAATTTCCCATCAATTCAATTTAAATTCCACTTCCATTTAAATTGACTCAATACTTCAATTTCCATTGAAATTGATTTAATCCCAATTCAAGTTGAATTAATCTTAATTCCTTTCCCAAATTCAAATCAAATTTCATTTGATTTTTAAACTTATTCAACTTTAATCACAATTCCAAATTATTTCAAATCAATTTGGATTAATTTCAAATTGAACCAGCTTCAATTTCAAATCATTTCAATTCTAATTGACCATTTGAATTTTTAAACTTACACATCTTCAATCACAATTCTAATTAATTCAAATCAAATTCAATTTGAACTAATTCTATTCAAATTTCAACTTAAAACCATCTCAAATTATATAAATTTGAGTTAAAATTTTTAAATGTTTAATTTAATCATTTAAGTCAAATTAACCCTTATTTTATTTAAATCAAATCAACCTTTATTATATATTTTATTTAACAACTTAAATCTTTAAACCATTTAATTCTGAATCAAAATTCCAAAATTCCATTTTAAAATTATCTTTACTTAACTTATTACAAAGTTCAAATAAGAATTCAAAAACAATTTAATCTTTAGATTCTAATTTATTATCCATTTTCAATTTCCAGATCTCAAACCCATTTTGGGATCACTCATAATTCCCATTTAAAATCAACCATTTAACTTCCCAAGTTAAATTTAAATTTCATCTTGAAATTTCCAATTCAAATTATTCATTCTAAACCTATTTAACTTTCCTTAAGTTAAATTTAATTTAATCCAGTCAACTTTACCCAATTTGAATTCCCATTCAAATTTTAAACCTTATATTAATAATCTTCCCACTTATAATTTCAAAAACTTATCACTTTGGGTTTTCATATCACATTCCAATTTAAAACTCAACACTAAGTGTTTACTTCCAATCAACTTTGACATTATGTATATCCAACATATATACATATTTATTTCATTTGAACATACTTTAAATTTTTAAACCATTCTTGGTTTTTAATTTCAAAACAAATTCCTTTAAAACAATTTCAAGTTTTCTGGATTTAGATTTAAAATTTCACAATTTCAAATTATCTTCAATTTCCATTTATAAGTCATATTCACCTAAAAGTTTACTTCCCTAAAACATTTCATTTTACTAAATCATTAACAACATTCATTATTAAACACAATTACCATTGATGATAATAACCAAGATTACCATATCTGGAAACCAATTCATTATTACCTTTATTCTTGATAACATTTCTACAAATTCATGATTTTAATTTTAGTTTGAATTCATTTCAAACTTATCTTCATTCAATTTTAATTTGGCTTTATTTCTATTACCACTTAATTTAATTCCAATATTTTAACAACCAATTACCTTAATATTTATTAGAAAGAAATATCATTTTATATATCAAAATATATTCTTATATAAAATCATTTAAAATCCTTATATAAGAAAATAACAATTACGCTCTCATATATATATACACTCAACTCGTTCTAGGGTACCATTGACCCTATCCTTAACGAGTAATCCCCAACAGAGCCAAGGTTCTCGCTTAACCTTCAGCTCTGATACCAAATGTAACGACCCGGAATTTTCGACTCCGAAAATCCCGAATTGTTAAGATAGTTAGAGAAAAGAAGAAAGAGATAGAAGAAGAAGAACAAACAGAAACACCAAACACAGATTCTCACATTCGCAGCGGATAAAATATAATATCAAATAATAACATTTATACAAAGAAAAGCTGTAATTGTTACTTTACATTTAATACATCAGAGTTACAATCATTTATACATGAACTGGACAGTTATACAACTTGTTCCAGACTACAATCTATACAGACTACACAGTCTCAAATATACAGCGGAATACTCCATACGTTCCTGCCATCCAGCTCGTCACCTGAGCTCTAGAACGTCCTAACCTGAAAATCTGTAATACTCGGTCTGACCCGAGCATTACATTCAAGTAACACCCGGGTCAGGCTGGAAACCAGCGTGAGTAAACTCATCTAACATGGAATACAAAAGTATACAACTCATATAAACCCGAGGTACTTATATTAATTACAACTTTACAAGTTGTTATAAACTTTACTTATTTCACACATCAATTACTAAGTGCCAAACTTAGATTAAATGGTCCAATTCACTTAAATCATTCTATACCAACCTATTGATTTCACATATCAATCTATAAAGAATCGAAGTGGTTTCGGATATCGCTGATATCCGATCCCGATCTCTTCGAATCCAATGTTATTCTTTAAGCCAAAATGATTAAGTTTAAAAAATACCATTTCTATTCAGGATTTCATGTTCACACAACAATTTATCTCAGATAGATAACCCATAATACCACAGTTCAACCCAGTATCTCATATCACAAAGCATCACAAATCACATATCAGAGATATCAAATAATCTAAGTCATTTAATATATCTAAATCATCTATAAGCAAGATAAACTAATCGTACCATTTCTAATCAAGTTAATTACTTTTAAATCCTACTTATCCAACATTAATTAATTTCAAACCAATCTAAATTAATTATCCATAATTACTTTCATTAAGTAATTTTGCCACTGGTTAATTATCCTTAATTAATTAACCTTTAATTATTTATTAATTATCCTTTAACTACTAATTAGTTTAATTAACCCTTAACAATATTAATTCTTTAATTACTTACATTAAGTAATTATCGTTTAAGTAATTAATCTCTAATTTCTTATATTAATTATCCTCTAATTACCAATTAATTAATCTCTAATTATTAATTAATTTCTCTTTAATTCATTAATTTAATTAATCTTTAATCACCAATGACCCTAATTAACCTTAAGATAAACCATTTATCTTTATTTGTTACTTAACTATCATTAACATATAAATTTAAACCATTTTACTTAATTATCTACTTAATTTACATTTAAAATTAAGTCTAAATAACTTAAGAATTTAACTTAATAAATTTAAGTTAACAAATCATATAACTTTCTTAAATCAATTATTTAAGGAAAACAATTATTATATGTAAAAGAATTTATTTAAGAAAGTTTTAAATCAAATTCATTTTTAAATTTCGAAACCTTTGTTTTAAAAACTTGTTTTAAACTCCTGCTTCGGGTAAAACCTGATAGTTACTCGAGTCCTGCTTCGAGTTCTCCTTCCTTCCTCTCTATTTTTTTTTACTTCAATTAAAATTTAAACAGATATGATAAAGCACTCGCGCGCACACGAGAGCAAACCCGAGCCCATCATCACTTCTCCCGAGCTTCAACCCGAGGCAAACGACCTCGTTCCAAATCTCAAACTCAGGTGCACAGGAAAAGTTGTGCACATGCACCGGCCCACGGCGGCGCTCCGGCGTCTACGACTTCCTCAAACAAATCGACTTCGACATCCACAATCCATCGAACCACTCAGCATTTCTGATCGAGCACAAAATCAAATTCGAACTCTCCAATTCAAACTGGAACAACAGCTCCGACCAAAACCCACCTCTACAAGACAACCCCAACCATCAGAAGGTCCACCACTCCGGCCACAGCCTCGTCCATGACCCTAACATCGATTCCCCTACGACCGGCCTCCTCCGGTGCTTCGACGTCAGAGCAGCAACCAATTTTCTGACCTCGACCAACAATGAGACGAAACCCTACTCTGACAATCCTACGCCATCACAACGTTCGAGAATTCCTCCTACCATTTTTGTCGACATCACCTACCTCCATACTTGCTTCACCCCAGAACTCGTGACCCCAAATCTTTCCGATCATCAGAAAAAGCTCAGAACCCAATTCATGACCAACTTACAATATCTCTTGATTTACAAATCTAAATATCATGATTTTATTTTTAAAAATCCTTGTTTTCAGTGATGAATCAGATTATAATCTTAAATCAATGAATTATTACCGTCGAGATTTTTATATAATTAAGATTTTACTGTAATTCTTTATCCTAGTCAAAACTATCTTCAATTATCACTAAGAAATATTTTTAAAACTTAAATCTTGTTGTTACAGACATAATTTGTTTATATATCTAAGCCTGAAAAGGATTAGGGAAATTGCAATTTGAGTTTTGAACATATTTTAAACCTGTAGATGAAGGACAGAGTATATGTATTGATGTACAGTTATGCACACAAACATCTATATTCATATATACATGCATTCATCTTAAAAATAACATGCAACATTTATGCAAACATTCATTATGAATTTACTCCAAGATTCTACCATATGCACCAAGTTTAAACTGTTTAAACTTAAGTTTACTCACCTGTAAATTGTAAACAGAGAAGACTGGGATGATTTAAACTGGAATTTGGTTGAGATGATCCGGTTGAGTTGATTCCTTGAATTGTTATGTTGAATTTGCATCCCTGCCGAGTTGATCTTGCATGATGCATATGAGTTGAATTTTTGCTTAGCTTGATTCCAGTTTTAATTAAACTTCCTCAGATCTGTTTCTAGTCTTGATTTGTTTTTGATTTCTATCTGGTTTTGCTTTCCAGGTATTTGTTGTTTAATAATAATTTTTTTTCTTTTCAGAGCTGCTTTGTTTAGATTTTCAGATTTGAAACAAAGATGAGAGAAAGAAAAATATGAAAACTGTTTTTTTTTTTTAATTGCCACTTGTTATTTTTGCCTACATTTGTCAATGCATGTTATCCTAAGCTTCCACTTGTATTCTACATGCTTTATTTATTTACAAATGTTAAAACTTATTCTTATTTTATATGTATTTATATTAATGTGTATTATTTTTATATATAATACTTTTATATATACCACTTATGTATATTCTAAAGTATCATCCTTTATTAAATCCTCTTTATCAATATTCATGCAACTTAAAAGAAAATAAAATATATGAAACCCAATTATATACTAATTACTAACTAAATATTTATACATATTAGTTGTAAATATATTTTCAAGATATTGCTTTGAATTTTTAAATCCAAGTTTTTTACTCACAAACCATAAATGTATGCGTAACAATTAAAATAGTTATCATATTTTATTTTTCTTAAAACTGATAAGTTTTGCATATATCCATTTACACATTAGTTATGGTTTCAAATCCACTTTATACATCCAGATATAAATCAGAATTTTATTTGCTAAATTTTCAAATTAGTATTTTAATAATTTTAATCCTGTCAATTTCCATTTAACAGATGTCCAAAAATCTGGGTTATCACATATATGATACAACTAATAAAGAGATATCCACTGCTTCTCGGCTGATGATTTACTAAGCGGACTCAAGGTTAGAATCCTAAGGAAAGCGAATCCTAACACTAACTAGAAGAATCAAAAGATTTCTATCTTTCTCTTAGGGTTTTAAAGAATATAAAAATCTATTGGGAGATTTATTATAAAAATGAATGAAAACATTTACCTTTAAAATATTGTAAGAAAATAGTTATATTAAGTAAAATAATCTATTTAACAAATTTGTGCAACTAGTATGATTAATCAAATGCTTATCGATTAAAATATAAAAATGAATCGAATTAAGATTGATATAGAAATATAAAAATAGTTATCAATACATCTTTTAGCATATTGTCACTTCAAGACTCATACAAGAGACAAATTATATAACTACTCAAACATACGTGTCTCAGTCGCTTGAGTGCTAATTTGTTCGAGACCGTGTATTGTCTTATTTGGGTTTTGAACTCTTAAGCAATACAAGAATATGGATATTTGATCCATATTCCATCATATATAAATGTTATATAGTGAATAGTCGTGGTTCGTAATATACGAAACCTCGATGAAATTAGTTTATTTGAAATGACCAAGTAAACCGTAATGCTAGATCATGTTTTAATATGATTGATTTCAGTAAGGATCTTATTGTGTGAAATGTAGCACTAGATTGAAAGCTACAAGATGGACTTATGAATTCGATCGTTGAAATGTCAGTTTGATCAGTTTACATAAAGTGCAACTTGTTTGATGTCTTTAAATGTAAAGGATGATCAAATGCATTTTATTTAAAAGAGTTCGGTGCAGTCATGTAGTAAGGCTTTCCCTTGAATGGTTTGACCATTAGAAAGGAAAGTGATTGTTCAAGAGTGGAAGTAAAATAGGCACAGTTGGAATGAAGAGAGTGAATGGTCATATCTCCTTCTTAAAGAAAATCAAAAATGAGAATTGTATAGAATTTGGTAAGATAGCATTGAATGATACATGTGATATTTATTTGAAATGTGTTATATTATAGAAAATTATTTTCTACAAAAGTTATTTCTATGAGTTTAAGATATATGATCAAAATCTCTCGACTGTAAACTGGTTGTAGTAAAAGAAATAAATAGCTCATAATAAGTAGTTGGATGGAGCGTCGTATTTCATGCGCTATTATAATAATAGTGGAAATGGCGGGAGCATACCATATGACACTTATAAATGGATGCATCAAGATACGAAAGATTGTTTTCATATATATGTATATATCAAATATTATTTATGAATTAATAATTTTTACTGTATTGACTCTGTATATATATACATATATAGTTTTATTTTGTTATGAATATTGTGAACATTCGTTGTAAAAAAATCCAAAATAATGGTATTTGTCGCATTAGCTACACATTACATAAGTAACTAAAATATTAACAATTATTTTTGGGATTATGGACCAAGTCATATCTTAGAGGAATAACTCTTTAAATCATATGGTGAATCATATGATACTGGTGAATTATACCTCAAGTATTAAGTGCTAAGCATCCATTCAGTGGGAGAGACAAAAGAGTTAATGACTCTTTAGATTGATACAGATAGATTTAAGCACTCGAATGTCTAATCATAACAAAATGGATCTGCTTACTTAGTTGAAATTCACCAGTGAATTATCATAGACATAAAAATGTGCATTTGATACACACATATGATTTTTTTGGTAAGTTCATATAATGCAAAATGAAAGTAAAAAAATTAACATGCAAAGGAAATAAAAAAATTCTATGTGACAGATTAGTGAGTATATTTGAAAGAGTTAACAAACAAGATTCAATCTCAAAAGTCACTCCTTCCTATGATACATAGTGATGTATCAATAGGGAATAATCGAATTCTGTTTGAAAAAAATGCAATTAATGATGAGCGAAGTCAAGTTGACTTCTTTCTATAAGGATATATACTTAAGAGTGAGTATATATGTTAATTCAAATTTCATCCAAATCATAGCTTATGAGATCATATAAGATATGAATTGATGAAAAAATCTAATCTTAAATCGTTTAAGGTGCGAGATTGTCTAATTTATGTTATAAACATACAAGTTTCGTAGACTCAAAATTAAATCGGTTTTGTGTAAGTCAAAAAGGTAGTTCATAAAATGTTTTTAAAATCCTATTCCATCACACTGGGAAACAATTGTTGTTTCAAGAAAGGACACCTTCCTGATGAAGGAATTTATTATAGAAATTAGTGGTGGTACAATGGACCTAAATAAGATCAAAAGACTCTAACATATAAACCAATTTCATAAGATGAAATAAAATTCACTAAGCCTAAAGCAGATGCAACTTTTCAGAATGTCTAATAAGAATTCTCAAACTTTAAAGAGAAACTATGAGCTTCTTATTATTTTTGAGATAGGTATTTCCTCCAATGCCAATAAGCCATGAAGAATATTTACTTTGACATGTAGTACGATGCACATATCCGAAATGGATTCTAAGTATATTGCCAAAATATGATTTTGATAGTTGTGCTCGAAGGGATATGATCCACCGGTCGTAAATGCATTGTGAAGACCAACGTAGTTGGAATGTAGTAAGAAAAATTAATGAGAATAGCATCATAAATTTCAATATTTGAAATTAACTTAATAGATTTGTCTTTCATGTACTTAAGTTAATTTGGATTTTACCCGCAAAATTATCATGTCGTTATGATTTGAGTTTCGGAAAACCTATACAAAAAGGGAAATTCTAGATAATGATTTAGAATAGATTCTTTGCACATAACAACTAAAATGTCTCAAAGTCAATAGGAGTGGTAACTAAGTTTGTGAGTTATGGGATAAGATCTAAGAGCTGATACAATAGTATCGTTCGACAAGCATTAGAATTGAGCAAGTACTTTGGCGGAGAAATCTAATTATTTGATTTTCAGTCAAAATGCAGAGGAAGCCTGTGTCTATAAGAAAGGACATTGAAATGTACTAAGGTATTTTCAATACATAAGGAAACAACATACCATTGATTGTTAAGGATGTACTAATGTTCAAATCAGTTTTAGTTTTGCTGTTTAAGTTTTGGTACAGGATTTGAAACGACATCTTTTATAAGCAGTATAAATGGATGTTGGTATGTCTCAGATGATAAATATACACCATATTAAAATGTTTAATATGGAGCACATAAGATGGATTCCTTATGCATTGGCAATAAGAATTTTCACACATGCTATATTGTCTACAAAATTGCATCTCACTTATGTATTTGATATTTGAAACAAGTACCAAATCCAAATAATATTGCTGAATGGTAGTTAAAAGTATTCTTGAGAATTTGACGAAATACCAGAGAATTGTTCATGGAAAAAATAAACCTCTTATGAAGGAGCATTCATTCAAACTCGAACATTATAAGTAATACTAAATGTAGCATGTCGATCCTAATTCATGTTCAAAATTAGTTCAAAAGACCTTTGAGTTGGAAATATTCCAAATAAGAAGTGGGGCTGATTCAATGGAAAGGTTTTACAACATTTTGAACGGCACCACAATAAAATACTATACGCTAATGCACAAATTTATAAATGAACTAGGGATGATTCCAAACATTGAGAATTATATGAAGTTGTTTTGTGAAAAGTGATACCGATTGCAAAAGAATATAAAGCTCACAAGATGTCTAGACACATATTCCAAAAGTTCCACGTTATAAATGTAGTTTATCGGCAATGGAGAGATGTAAGTTGACTAAGTAAATATTATAGCAATATTGCAGACCCCTTAAGGGATTAACTCGATCAGTTCTGAGCTAATTAATCGAAGGGACGGGATTGAGATTGCACAATTGACCGTAAGTGAAAGTCGGAGATTGAAAGAGTTAGGGGTATTCCCTGTAGCAAATAACTTGTTACATATATCCAACTCTATAAACAATCTTGTTCGTAATAAAGATATTTAATTTCTATTATATACTAAGTTATATTGTGATATGATTAATTAAGTAATTAGTTTAAAGTATATTAAATATAAAATTCTTAAATAATATATTATGTGTGTGACGACCCGAATTTTTTGTATATTTGAAATTGGGATATTTAATTAATTTTAAATATTCAGAGATTAATTATAAACTTAAATTTCAAATATCGTTGTTTATTGGGTGATTTAATTATTAAATTAAATTATTTGAAGTTCGATAAAATAGTAAATCTGGTATTCTAAGCTAATTAAAAATATTTTGAAAGCTCGTAAAATTCGTAATGATAATACTGAAGATAATAGAAGCTTCAGAATGTAATTTCAAACTGTTTTGTTCAGTTTTGAAATTATATCGTTTGAATCGATATTTAAAAATAGCCTTCCGAGGCACAGTCTCGGAATTCGACGAAACCAGTTCCATTGGGTCCGTAATATTGTATTATTACCGGATTTCAAGTTTCGTAGCTTTTGGAGTTGTTGTGTGAGCGTACGATATATAAACGCGTGTAAAATCTAATTGACCATAACCGATTCGAAGTTAAATTTAATATTCCAACCTGTCCAATACATCTTACATCAGCCACCTTACCTTCTGAACGCGCAGAGATATTTTCCTTTTCTCGTTTTAATCACGCTACCCTTATATTCCATCTCACACTTCTCGTTCCTTCTAAACTTATCTGATCCTCCCTTATTTATTCAATTCGAGAAAATCTCGTTCGAAAAATAAGAAGAAATGGCTCCCTTCAGAGAAGTGTTCGAGCGAATTCACGACAAGAAAAATATATAATAATAGTGGAATCGCGAGTTCAACCTCAGCCACCTAGGGGATACTCGGCCTCGCGTAGCAGTTCGAAGGGGATCGCAGTCGTTTTGAGGTCGCGATTTCGTTTTGGTCTCGTGCGACTATGAAGAAGTGCGTGCTTCACGAGGTGGTGGGCTAGGCGAATCGAAGCAGTGTGCGTTCGCGCTTAGGGCATGGATGCGGCGGCGCGACTGTGGAGGTGGGGATTCTCGAGCATTGGAAGGTGGTTCGAGCAGTGATTGGAGATGGTCTCATGGGCAAAGCAGGGTGTTCTAGGTAGCTGCTTCTTCTCTTGTCGATTTGGAGGGTGTGCGTGAAGACGCTTTTGGCGATCTAAACTGCGAGTGTTGGTTAAGGGCGGTAAGGGTTAAAATCAAGGAAAATCAAGTCGAGATTAGATTGGGATTGGTTTGCAAATAAAAGGTGAGTTAATCTCACTCAGTTAAAGTTAAATTTAAATAATTTATCGAATGGTTGATTTGATTGATGTGATATATATAGTAGTATATACCAATATATATATATTGGCATATGTATATATTGGAGTTGATATTCCCGCATTGTATAGCGGATGAGACCCTATGCGCCGCATAATAGCGGATGATTTTATATAAATCCCATATACCGCGATATTCCACCTCGAAGTGGAATTGGTATTGTGCTAACATCTGTGGATGCAGGGAAACAGGTTGGAGGGATCCAACTGGATTCCTCAAAATATTTATTTATTTTTAAATATTCTGTGATATGATTGTTGATATCCTGTGATGATTTATATTGGATAATCTGGTTGGAGTGAATTTCCCAGTATAATGAGTTATCAAAAGAAATTGAATTGGATCTTTGGAAAGAAATAAAAGAGTAAAATTTAAGTTAAATAATTCTAGTGAATTCGAATAAATTAAATAAGGAATTGTAAAAGAAATAAAGAAATTTCTTAAGTCGAACAAATATGGAAAAATGTGATTTTGAATTTACATGAGAATAATAAATTTTAAACTAAAGTGACATTATTGGAAAAATAAAGAAATTATTTTTAAAGTTTAAGGATTAAATTTAATAAAAGGATAAGAAGGAATTTTGGAAGTTTAAAATTGGTATTTTCAGTTAAAAGGTTTTAACTCACAATAAAGAAATAAATCTAAAGTTATTGTATTTTGAAATAAATGAAGTAAGCAAGGAATTTATTTCGAAGTAAAGTAAATGGGAAAATCAATGGGAAATTGATTTGGTTGTTTAAAATTGGAATTTAAAAGAGAAGTGAGATTTTGGAATTTTTAAACTGAGTTTATAAAATAAAATAAAATATCAGGGGATATTTGAAAATATAAATTCAAGGTGGGAATTTATAAAGAGACATGGTTTGGTTTAAAAATAAATGTTGATTTATTTTTAAAAGATGGAAATGAGAAGTGTATTTCTCTGGATAGCCAAGTACGTTTTCAAAGCAATTTTTTTAATATAAGTTAAAAGTTCTAATTGTGTTTTTTAAAAAGCATGTTTTAGAAAATTGATTATTTCTAAATGTTAATTTCCTAAGTAAGTATGTTTTGGAAAAATCTATTCTTTTTAAATGTTTAAACTTTAAAGTAAGATTTTCAAAATCTATTATTGTGGTAATTATATAAAAGTGATTTGGTATTATGTTTTAAAAAGAGAAAGTTAGCTTATATTTATAAAGTGGTTTTACTTTAAATATTCTTAAAATATATATTTTGATAAAGTATTAAAGTAGTTTTAAAATTTCAATGTTATAAAGTATATTTAAATAAAGTGTTTTTAAATTATTTTAAAATTAAAAGTATTTTGTACTTGGTGATTCAGTGGAAATAATTATTTGGGAAATGTATTCCGTAAGCGGAAATTGTTTGAAATTGTTTTCAAATGAGCTTTGAAAATTTGGAAATATATCTTGGAAAGATATTTGGGCAAATAAATAATGTGGGAAATTATTTATTGTGTGATGGTTGCTTGTGGATGTTAATTGGTAATTAAATAACCGACTATCAATATTGGCCAAATGCGCTGATCGTTTCGAAGAGACCGGGATCGGGTTTCCGTATACCGGGATTCTAGGTCTGGAGACTCGAATACCACTTCGATCCGGTTTGTACGTTTCGTGTAACGTGTTCGGAGTCGAAGATGGAGCTGTGAAGTGCAAGGGCTAGTCGCTACTAATCCTGAGGATATTTCCAAAATGGATGTAGTAGGAATAGTGCCTTCGGTTCCGTTCGAACCCGGGACGGACTTGTATGGACGAATGCTTTCGTGACATCGTCAGGTGGACGATGGGCATTCTAAGGGATATGTGCTATAAAGGTATCGTTTAGCCTCAAGCCTCATCAACCGGGAATGACTGAAAATCAGGGGTTATGCAGCAAGGCTTCGTAGGTAGCACCCACTTGAGAGTAAGGTCATCCCTGTCTAGATGTCCCTTTTTATTTCGGCTTAGTGGTACAGTTGTTGATCCCAACCGTGGGGTGATTTTATTCGGAATTGTCCAGTAAGGGATGGTTTCGGCCTTGTGTTGCAGGGGATTGGGCGTGATCCTCGATACTATGATCTAGGCCACGTACTGTGATAGGTGGTACCCCAGTGCCTAGTCATTGATGGAAATCCATTCTCCCTACGTGCCTTGTACGAGTTTTGTTTGTATTACCCACTTTGTGGCTAGTATGCTGGAATTTAATCATGTAACAATTTCAGCTATTTGAATATGTATTTGTATATAGACACTATTATAATATCAGAGGATTTTGATAGAAGTGTTTTAGCTATCGTAAGGTAAAAACCCGACATGTTTATTTATGGCATGGTCTTACGAGATGCTTTTGATTTCAAAGGATTTTGAAACTTTAATAATCAGTTTGAGTGTGATTTTCTCACGCTGGTATTCCAGACTGACTCGGGTGTTATTTAATTATAATGCTCGGGTCAGACCGAGTATTATAGGTTACAGGATATGATGCTGTGGAGCTCAGGAGATGAGTTGGATGGCGTGACGTATCTTCCGTACTTGTTTATATATATATTCTGCTATGTTGATTGCTGTACTTTGTTGTATTGAGGACATGACATGATTATTATCCAGTTGTATGTAGGTGTACTCTGATGTATGCTCTGATGATGTATTGTGTAAACAGATATAGTTTTAATTTGTATAAAGATCTGTTGTTATCTATTATATTTTATTCCGCTGCGATGTGAGATTCTAATGCTGTTGTTTTTTTCTATTTTCTTCTTCTACCTCTTCTTCTTAACTAAAATGGTTCGATTTTCCGGGTCTGGAAAGTCGGGTCGTTACAGTGGTATCAGAGCTTAGGCTAGTGATAACCTTGGCTCTGGTGGCAATTTTGAGAGTATTAATAGATATGAGCGCGTATTTGTTAGTGAATATAAAATGGTTTTATATTGTGTTGGTTGATTTATTGAGTGGCATATGAACCTTCGTCGGCACAGTCTGGACAACTGTATCGAAGGGGTTTCTAAACACTTGAATAGAACAATTCGACACAGTATTGTTTTAAAATAGGGTAAATGAAATAATTTTACCCAAATTATTTTTGTATAAGAAAGAAATAATTTCTATAAATTATTATAGTTATATTTGGATGTTTGGTTGTTAGATGATGATAATAAATTATTATCATTAGAAGGAAAATTGAATAAGAAATTGAAAACTTATAACCAAAGTTAAGAAAATAAATTCAGATAATAAAGTGAAAGTTGTAACTGTGAATTATAAATATGATTTATAATTGGGAATAGGATTCCAGAGAAATATTTAAAAATAAATCGAAATGGATTTCAAATTTGGAATTTTGGGAAAAATTTAAATTCCTGGGATTTGAGAATGGTTTTCAAAGGTTTTGGGGAAATAATGGTGATATTATTTCATGAATATTTTTGGAATTGGGTTGAAATCTGGTGGGATTTGAGATTAAAAATATTTGAAATGTTTTAAAAAGATAAAAGCATTTAATTCTCTTTTGGTCGCTGGAAAATAATTTCGGTGATGACTGCAGCATTATCGATGTTCATTTTCGAGTTTCTAAAGAGAAATTGCTACCAAATTGTTTTAAATTGAAATTGTTGTGAACGAGGTTTGGTTTGAAAATTCAAAAGGGAAATTGAATTTGCCAAGGGTTTTGGATGTAGTTGATTTCAAAAGTGATTTTGAAAATTTTGGAAAATTGTTTAAAACTCTGGAATCTTATTTAAAGTTGTTTATGGAATAATAAAAATATATTGGCTAAATAAAATGTGAAATTCCAAGTTAAAAGTAAAATGTAAATAAGTTTGTGACTTATAAAATTTGGAAGTAAAATAGATAAGCCAAATAAAATTGTTTGTCATAGTAATGAATATAATCCAAAACTTAAATTATTAAATAAATGGAGCTCCAGTAAAATTGTTAAAGTGGTTTAGAGATAAAAATCAAATATTGGGTATAAAATTTGAATAAACAAATTGATAATTAACTAGTTAATGAAATATGGAAATGGAGCTTGGAATTGGTTAAATGGAAGTTGAAATAACTTGGCGAAAAATAAACAACTTAAGTAAAGTGTGAAATGGTTGTGTCGAGTTGTATGAAATGAAATGCAAGCTGAATACAAATTGATGTGACAAATGTTAGGTTTGTAAATGAATTATGGAATGTTCCTAGATTAATAATTGGATTTAAAAAAAAATTGAATACGATTATGGAATGCAAAATAAATGTGAATAAGGAATGTAAAATAATCTGGAATGGATATTCCTTTAAATAAACATCATTGAATTGGCTTAAAAATAGTCGTCATTGACGCAAATGAGATTGTATATAAAAAAAAATTTATAAGTTAATATAAGCAATAAAATTGATTTTTGAATCAATTGAGATAAATATGTGTTCGTTTGGATTAAAATGAATAGAATATAAGTAATGAAGTGTAAACCATTTAAATGGAAGCATTTAATTTGTGTTGGAGCCTAATAAATTCACTTATGGAAGTGTTTAGTGAATATTGCTTATGTTATGTAGGTGTTAGCTATTGAAATTAATTGAAATGATAACAAACTTTGAATATTTGTCACTAACCTGTTTAAATTGAGTTAGTACAGGTCCTAGAAAGCCGTTTGGCTGGATTTGATTGCGAAATTTGCTAAAATAAATAGCTACTTGCTTAAAAATGCTAAAGTAAGGTACGCTTACGCAAAAATTCAAATTAGAAGATATGAACTGCATATATTGATTTATATTGTGATTTCCGGCCTGAGGCCGATGTATATATATATTTGTGCATCCTGCGATATCGCAGAAGTCCCTCCGTACAAAGGAGACTCTGCCAAAATTTTCCAAAATTTTGGGAGTTAGAAAATTTTTGAAAATTTTCATTAACGACAAATGATTTAAAATTGGTAAGCAAATAAAATGGAAACTGAACTCAAACAGAGGAGTGGTTTAAATAAGTTGAGAAATAGTTATTGAATGAATTAACTTGGATTGTTTTCGAGCTAAATAAAATTCGATTTTTGGAAGTTGGAGATGAATTGAATTTAAGGAAAAAAATTGGGAATGAAGTAGTAAATTGAAGTAAGTTGGAATTCATATGAAATGGGAGTTCAATTTGATTATATACATTTCAGTGGTGAAGTAGTAAATAAATATAAGAAAATTTATATTGAACTTAAGGAATATGGTGAGATTCTTAAGTAATTTGGTATTGATGAAAGTTATTCTAGATGAATAATTGAATGACAATTAAAATTTGAAGTTGTGAAATGAGAAAATTGTGGATAAGTGAATGTAATCAAAATGAATGTGAATAAAAGAGAATTGATGTAATTGATAATCAATTGGGCTAATTACATAAGGTGTACGTATATTATTTATTCGCATAGCTATTTGATCCGGATTCGAACACAGAATTTCGAGATAGTTATATCGATCCGAATTAGGATTTTTTCACTCGATTTTCAACGGCGAACCTGGATATGGATTGTTGATTGATTCTGGATATTCTCTATCATAGTTGGTGACTATGCAAGGAGAATGACGGTTTCTGATCAAGAAACCAGATCTGAGTCCGCACTAGGAAGTCGGGTGGACAATACTAGTTCGGAAGTGAAATTGTGTGATCGAGTGAGCGATCGAATGTGATATTGCGTACGGATAATATATGTGCATCGTACGGGCTTAAGTAAAACAAATATTGAAAATTTGTAAAGAAAAGTATAAAATGACTTTGGGATTGTGATTGAATATTATTGCTTAGAAGGATATACAGGTGTATAAAAGCAATGGATAAATTGGGATTTTTGATTTTAGAAGATAAAATATAATGGCCCGACAAAAAGGTATGTATTTGAATTTCTGTATGAAATTTGATTGGGTTTTTGATCCAGCCACTTGGCTTTCTGTTTTCTTTCTGAGATTGGGAGGCCGTAGAGCCATTTTGTAGTAGTACCGAGCTAGCCGCGCAAAGGAGACGCTGGCGAAATTTTTCGGAAATTCAGGGAGTTAGAAAAATTTTGGAAAATTTTGATAATTTAAAATTTGAAATCAAATTTAAATTTGAATTGATAAGTAAGTTATGTTGTTGGGAACTTATGGATAAGTTGAAAAAATTAGAAAATGGTTAGTGTGACTGTGATAAAAAGATTTGTTTGGCAAGTTGTTAGAACTTATTTGAATTTGGGAAATAGTTAACGGGGATTGAATCATTCTTCCTAACTAGTAATTTCGGGGACGAAATTCTTTTAAGGGGGGAGGAATGTGACGACCCGGATTTTTTGTATATTTGAAATTGGGATATTTAATTAATTTTAAATATTCAGAGATTAATTATAAACTTAAATTTCAAATATCGTTGTTTATTGGGTGATTTAATTATTAAATTAAATTATTTGAAGTTCGATAAAATAGTAAATCTGGTATTCTAGGCTAATTAAAAATATTTTGAAAGCTCGTAAAATTCGTAATGATAATACTGAAGATAATAGAAGCTTCAGAATGTAATTTCAAACTGTTTTGTTCAGTTTTGAAATTATATCGTTTGAATCGATATTTAAAAATAGCCTTCCGAGGCACAGTCTCGGAATTCGACGAAACCAGTTCCATTGGGTCCGTAATATTGTATTATTACCGGATTTCAAGTTTCGTAGCTTTTGGAGTTGTTGTGTGACCGTACGATATATAAACGCATGTAAAATCTAATTGATAATAACCAATTCGAAGTTAAATTTAATATTCCAACCTGTCCAATACATCTTACATCAGCCACCTTACCTTCTGAACGTGCAGAGATATTTTCCTTTTCTCGTTTTAATCACGCTACCCTTATCTTCCATCTCACACTTCTCGTTCCTTATAAACTTATCTGATCCTCCCTTATTTATTCAATTCGAGAAAATCTCGTTCGAAAAATAAGAAGAAATGGCTCCCTTCAGAGAAGTGTTCGAGCGAATTCACGACAGGAAAAATATATAATAATAGTGGAATCGCGAGTTCAACCTCAGCCACCTAGGGGATACTCGGCCTCGCGTAGTAGTTCGAAGGGGGTCGCAGTCGTTTTGAGGTCGCGATTTCGTTTTGGTCTCGTGCGACTATGAAGAAGTGCGTGCTTCACGAGGTGGTGGGCTAGGCGAATCGGAGCAGTGTGCGTTCGCGCTTAGGGCATGGAAGCGGCGGCGCGACTGTGAAGGTGGGGATTCTCGAGCATTGGAAGGTGGTTCGAGCAGTTATTGGAGATGGTCTCATGGGCAAAGCAGGGTGTTCTAGGTAGCTGCTTCTTCTCTTGTCGATTTGGAGGGTGTGCGTGAAGACGCTTTTGGCGATCTGAACTGCGAGTTTTGGTTAAGGGCGGTAAGGGTTAAAATCAAGGAAAATCAAGTCGAGATTGGATTGGGATTGGTTTGCAAATAAAAGGTGAGTTAATCTCACTCAGTTAAAGTTAAATTTAAATGGTTAAATTTAAATAATTTATCGAATGGTTGATTTGATTGATGTGATATATATAGTAGTATATACCAATATATATATATTGGCATATGTATATATTGGAGTTGATATTCCCGCATTGTATAGCGGATGAGACCCTATGCGCCGCATAATAGCGGATGATTTTATATAAATCCCATATACCGCGATATTCCACCTCGAAGTGGAATTGGTATTGTGCTAACATCTGTGGATGCAGGGAAACAGGTTGGAGGGATCCAACTAGATTCCTCAAAATATTTAATTTTGTTTAAATATTCTGTGATATGATTGTTGATATCCTGTGATGATTTATATTGGATAATCTGGTTGGAGTGAATTTCCCAGTATAATGAGTTATCAAAAGAAATTGAATTGGATCTTTGGAAAGAAATAAAAGAGTAAAATTTAAGTTAAATAATTCTAGTGAATTCAAATAAATTAAATAAGGAATTGTAAAAGAAATAAAGAAATTTCTTAAGTCGAACAAATATGGAAAAATGGGATTTTGAATTTACATGAGAATAATAAATTTTAAACTAAAGTGACATTATTGGAAAAATAAAGAAATTATTTTTAAAGTTTAAGGATTAAATTTAATAAAATGATAAGACGGAATTTTGGAAGTTTAAAATTGGTATTTTCAGTTAAAAGGTTTTAACTCACAATAAAGAAATAAATCTAAAGTTATTGTATTTTGAAATAAATGAAGTAAGCAAGGAATTTATTTCTAAGTAAAGTAAATGGGAAAATCAATGGGAAATTGATTTGGTTGTTTAAAATTGGAATTTAAAAGAGAAGTGAGATTTTGGAATTTATAAACTGGGTTTATAAAATAAAATATCAGGGGATATTTGAAAATATAAATTCAAGGTGGGAATTTATAAAGAGACATGGTTTGGTTTAAAAATAAATGTTGATTTATTTTTAAAAGATGGAAATGAGAAGTGTATTTCTCTGGATAGCCAAGTACGTTTTCAAAGCAATTTTTTTAATATAAGTTAAAAGTTCTAATTGTGTTTTTTAAAAAGCATGTTTTAGAAAATTGATTATTTCTAAATGTTAATTTCCTAAGTAAGTATGTTTTGGAAAAATCTATTCTTTTTAAATGTTTAAACTTTAAAGTAAGATTTTCAAAATCTATTATTGTGGTAATTATATAAAAGTGATTTGGTATTATGTTTTAAAAAGAGAAAGTTAGCTTATATTTATAAAGTGGTTTTACTTTAAATATTCTTAAAATATATATTTTGATAAAGTATTAAAGTAGTTTTAAAATTTCAATGTTATAAAGTATATTTAAATAAAGTGTTTTTAAATTATTTTAAAATTAAAAGTATTTTGTACTTGGTGATTCAGTGGAAATAATTATTTGGGAAATGTATTCCGTAAGCGGAAACTGTTTGAAATTGTTTTCAAATGAGCTTTGCAAATTTGGAAATATATCTTGGAAAGATATTTGGGCAAATAAATAATGTGGGAAATTATTTATTGTGTGATGGTTGCTTGTGGATGTTAATTGATAGTTAAATAACCGACTATCAATATTGGCCAAATGCGCTGATCGTTTCGAAGGGACCGGGATCGGGTTTCCGTATACCGGGATTCTAGGTCTGGAGACTCGAATACCACTTCGATCCGGTTTGTACGTTTCGTGTAACGTGTTCGGAGTCGAAGATGGAGCTGTGAAGTGCAAGGGCTAGTCGCTACTAATCCTGAGGATATTTCCAAAATGGATGTAGTAGGAATAGTGCCTTCGGTTCCGTTCGAACCCGGGATGGACTTGTATGGACGAATGCTTTCGTGACATCGTCAGGTGGACGATGGGCATTCTAAGGGATATGTGCTATAAAGGTAACGTTTAGCCTTAAGCCTCATCAACCGGGAATGACTTAAAATCAGCGGTTATGCAGCAAGGCTTCGTGGGTAGCACCCACTTGAGAGTAAGGTCATCCCTGTCTAGATGTCCCTTTTTATTTCGGCTTAGTGGTACGGTTGTTGATCCCAACCGTGGGGTGATTTTATTCAGAATTGTCCAGTAAGGGATGGTTCCGGCCTTGTGTTGCAGGGGATTGGGAGTGATCCTCGGTACTGTGATCTAGGCCACGTACTGTGATAGGTGGTACCCCAGTGCCTAGTCATTGATGGAAATCCATTCTCCCTACGTGCCTTGTACGAGTTTTGTTTGTATTACCCACTTTGTGGCTAGTATGCTGGAATTTAATCATGTAACAATTTCAGCTATTTGAATAAGTATTTGTATATAGACACTATTATAATATCAGAGGATTTTGATAGAAGTGTTTTAGCTATCGTAAGGTAAAAACCCGACATGTTTATTTATGGCGTGGTCTTACGAGATGCTTTTGATTTCAAAGGATTTTGAAACTTTAATAATCAGTTTGAGTGTGATTTTCTCACGCTGGTATTCCAGACTGACTCGGGTGTTATTAAATTATAATGCTCGGGTCAGACCGAGTATTATAGGTTACAGGATATGATGCTGTGGAGCTCAGGAGATGAGTTGGATGGCGTGACGTATCTTCCGTACTTGTTTATATATATATTCCGCTGTGTTGATTGCTGTACTTTGTTGTATTGAGGACATGACATGATTATTATCCAGTTGTATGTAGGTGTACTCTGATGTATGCTCTGATAATGTATTGTGTAAACAGATATAGTTTTAATTTGTATAAAGATCTGTTGTTATCTATTATATTTTATTCCGCTGCGATGTGAGATTCTGATGCTGTTGTTTTTTTCTATTTTCTTCTTCTACCTCTTCTTCTTAACTAAAATGGTTCGATTTTCCGGGTCTGGAAAGTCGGGTCGTTACAATGTGATAATAATTTCAATAGTTGTAATCATGAGAAAATTATCACAGAACAAAATAACATATAGTTTGAAATATTTCTAGTCATGATACATCGAGAAAGGATATTGATGCATCTGTTGAGACCAAAGTACATAATGCTCTCTGAGTGTTGGGCAGTGTATGACTCGTGGATGATGGGGCCACCAAGGGGTTAATTACTCATAGTTATTTGATAAATATGGAATGAATCATCCGAGAGTTTCATGTTGGTTCATAAAAACTTGGTCAAACATGAAATCTTGGAGCGACGACGTTATACAATCCTATCGACTTGAGAATATCGTAGAATAATGTGGAATCCACTTTGATTATATTTAAATCATGGCATAGTGATTATCGAGTGACTATACTTGGGAATGAGTTGTAGTTGGGTTTAGATTGAAGCATTGAAAGTGAAACGCTTAGATAGTCTCCTCGATTATACGAGGTTAGTATCACGGTCAATCATAATTTGTTTAAAGTCAAAATCTCATAACATAGTGTTACAGTAAATAATAGATGTTATTATTGAACCAAAATCTTTATTTATGGACTAACCAGTTTGAATGCGGATGGTTTTGGAATTTTAACCAAAACCAAATTCCATACATCCTAAAGTATTATAGAATTGATGAAGAGAACGTGTGTAATAATCATTACTAAAAGGATTATCGCTTAAAATTGTATACTTAGCGATGAATTAAGTCAAACTGTAACACCACTAGCTAAGATGATATGTGAATATTAGTATTTGAATTATTCGAATATCAATCACTGACAAATTTACACATGTGAGCCGCATGATCGAATCTATTCAGTTTCAAGAATATTACTTGATTAAATTGATATATAGTAGCTATAGATTAATTAAATTATATAATATTTATAAAATATTATTTGTTGTTATAATTATTGTATGAGGTATATTTAGTACACGGAGTAGCCTCTAGAAATGTTCTATGTGCTATTAATAATTAACTGGGTGCATATATAAAAGTTATATATATTTGTATCGATACATGATATCAATGTACATTTCAATTTGATTTAAATAAAATTATTCAAAATTTGGTTTTAGTATTTAATTGGTCCATTATGGGATCAACATATGCCAGCCAAAGAAGGAGTAAAAGGTGGGAGAGTGATGAGGACCTAGGTTTAAATTAGTACGAGAGAAATGTTGAGATTTGGTCTCTTAGTTCTCCCTATAAATACAAATCCAAGACATGACTTTTAGTTTTGACTTTTTGCCTCCTCCCTCATTAGTTTTGGCTGCACTTACCTAATCCTCCAACTAATCAGTTATCGACCCTATTTGTCCAAATATAAGGACCAACAATAATTTCCAATGGTGACGCTTCAATTGCTAGCAACAGTGGTGTAGATCTTGATATCTAGGAGACCGATAGGTAAAGTTGCGAGTCTAAGGCATCAATCTCTTTAGGTAAATTCTATATTCACAGTATATGCAATTTATTTACATTATCATGATTTTATCTATATGGTAATGTCCCCTCTTAATTATAAATGCATTAGATCTCACTAAATAACAATTTTAAATGAAACAATTTAATACAATGTTAGAAATCAAATACCAATGTAAAATTAATATGGCCATATATATAAATATATGTGTGTATGTGTGTGTGTATGTGTGTACACACGTATACTTTAATGCATATTATAACTTTCTAAGAATTATAAATAATTCTAACAATTTTAGTGATTATTTATTAATTTTAAAACCTAAAATTCATTTAAATCGTATTTACAAAATACAAATAAATATATCAATTTATTTCAAAATAAATTTTGATAGATTAAATTAAAAGAACTATTATGGCAAAAATTAAGTTTTATTATATTATATATGCTAATTATTAGTTAATATAATGTACATCTATAATGTTATAATATATACACATGCACATTTACTATGATTAGCTTTCGAATTTAATCTTTTTACTTACTGGCCAAATAATTATATATATATACACACACATAATTTAAAAATATTTATTTTAATATATATGTATATATTATTTATACATATTAAAATGGTGTTTTATATTCAATTAATAAATAAATACATATAAATAACTTAAATTAATTTTGATGCTTGATAATAATGAACAAAAAAGGAAAGATTACTCTTACTTCAGGATCGAAAATGATGGCATAACATCATTCTACATAAAATAGACTAATACATCATTGTAAATTAACAAATTTTGTTTGGGGAGGGAGGTTGTTGATTACGCTATACACAATGGTGAATGCTAGAAATGAAGTAGAAAATAGAGAGGTGCTGGGGTTACGTAAAGACACAAGCATTGCATGTTCCATCGATTGTTGTTGAGATTTCAATGCAGTACTATATAATCATAAAAAAATAAACAATGGGTTCATGAGTGCTTCTGCGGATAATGAATTCCTAAAATGCATTGTAAACTTTTGTCTTATTGAGATAAACTTTTTTGGTAATTTTACACTTGGAGTGGGCAAACTATAGTACAAATCATAGTCAAATAGATTGATTTTTTTTAACTACGAATGCTACAAAAACTTTCCACGATTCACAATACAATTTGTTAATCACTCTTCAAGTGACCACATAATAGTAATTTTTTCATTTGAACACAAGAATTCCATTGAAGAAAATCTTATTCAGATATTTCAATGTCTGGTGCAAGTAAGCTAGGTATAAAGAAATAGTAGTAAAATGCTTTTAAATCCATGTTTTTGGAAATTCCTTTTTAACATAATGCAAAAGTTAGATGCAACCAAAAGAGAACTTATATTTTGATAAATAAATAAATCGATTTTTAAAAAAAATTAAAACACAAAGATAAGAAAATGACATGAGTTATCAACAATTAGTTATTGAACCAAACAATGAAGCACCTCAGAGGCAATTTAAAGAGGGATTTGATAAACTAGCAAACATTCTTCAAGATAGAACCACATAAAATATTCAACATTGTAAATTTAGATGGTTAACAAAGGGTGTCAGGACAACAAAGTTTTTCCATGCAAAGTAAGCAGAAGTAAGTCCCAAAATCAAAACAATTTACATGCTCGACAACGAGGGAAACATTTCATGCTCTACTTATCAAATTATAAGGGAGTCGGTCTCACTTTATTGTGATTTATTTAATAGCCCATCCATTGTAACTCAGTTCCCTAACGTTATTTATAAAATAATTTTTATAGATAATGTTAGAATGGAAATTGATAAATTATTCCAACTAGATGAACTCAAGGCAATAGTGTTTCTAATTGATGAATAAGGAAGTCCAAGACCAGATGAGTTCAGAGAAAGGTTTTAAATCTCGGATTTCGGTCACGTTTCGTCTCGAAGATTTTAGAGACTCGATCTCCTACCGGGGGAGATCTCGGACGAGATGAGTCCATCTCGGTCGTCCATATCAGATTTACATCTCGGTTCCTAAAATTTATTTCGGAGTAATCTCGGAGTATATGTCATGTCGAAAATTAGTCTTCATACCACGAAACTTATAAATATTAGTCACTACCTAAATGAAAACTTTACACATTTACTTTTAATTTATCACATGCTTATCATTAGTAATTTACTCATATTAATGCAAATAAATAATGAGAATTTGTGAATAATGTTCAATATAATATTATATATGAAAATATACATGAAACAAACCATCACAAAGCGAGTTACATCTTTTTTTAGGGGAAAAAATGAATAGAAGTAAAAATGAAAAAAAGAACAAACATTCAAACAATATACATGCAAAAAAGACACATGTATAAGACCATGATACTTGGTTAAAACAAGACCAAGTTTGCCACAAGTTATAATTTACTTTTAATTACAAAATCATCTAGACAAGTTGTCACGTCCCGCCCTTCTCGGCCCTCGAAAATCGACACAAAATACTCAACAGTATAATATGCCGACGATCGAACGCCGGAAAAGATAGATTGTAGGAAAAGAAAGAAGGTAGAAGAAGAAGAATGAACTAAACAACATCAAAACCTCACAGTCGCAGCGGAATAAAATATAATATATAGAACAGAACTTTACACAAATCAAAACTATATCTGTTTATATACAATACATCATCATCAGAGTATATCAATACAACCAACCATAGCCAGTCAACAATCACAGCAGCGGAATAATACAAGTACGAGAAATACGTCTCGGACTCCAGCTCCTCTCCTGAGCTCCATAGCAACCTATCCTGAAATATACTCGGTCTGACCCGAGCATTATAATAAAATAACACCCGAGTCAGTCTGGAATACCAGCGCATCATAAATACACCCAATTGATTATTAAAGTTTCAAAAATCCTTTGAAAACAAAAGCATCTCGTAAGACCACGCCACAAATAAACATGTCGGGTTTTTACCTTACGATAGCTAAACACTTTTTATAGCAATCCTCTGATATTATAATAGTGTCTATTCACAAATACTTATAAAATAGCCGAAATTTTTACATCTATTAAATTCCGGCATACTAGCCACAACGTGGGTAATACAAACAAAACTCGTACAAGGCACGTAGGGAGAATGTATTTCCAACGAATGCCTAGGCACTGGGGTACCACCTGTCACAGAACGTGGCCTAGATCACGGTACCGAGGAGTACGCCCGCTCCCCTGCAACACAAGGCCGGAATCATCCCTTACTGGATAATTCCAAGTAAAATCACCCCACGGTTGTGATCAGCAACCGCACCACTAAGCCGAAATAAAAGGGACATCTAGACAGGGATGACCTTACTCTCAAGTGGGGGCTACCCACGAAGCCTTGCTGCATAACCCCTGATTTTCAGTCATTCCCGGTTGATGAGGCTTGAGGCTAAACGATACCTTTATAGCACATTTCACTTTGAATGCCCATCGTCCACCTGACGATGTCACGAAAGCATTCGTCCATACAAGTCCGTCCCGGGTCCGAACGGAACCGAAGGCACTATTCCTACTACATCCATTTTGGAAATATCCTCAGGATTAGTAGCGACTAGCCCTTGCACTTCACAGCTCCATCTTCGACTCCGAACACGTTACACGAAACGTACAAACCGGATCGAAGTGGTATTCGAGTCTCCAGACCTAGAATCCCGATATATGGAAACTCGATCCCGGTCTCTTCGAAACGATCAGCGCATTTGGCCAATATTGATAGTCGGTGATTTAACTATCAATTAATGTTCACAAACATCCATACACATCCATCACACAATAAATAATCTCCATATTATTTATTTTCTTCTAATATCTTTCAAAGATATATTTTCACATTTTCAAAACTCATTTGAAAACAATTTTCCAAAACTCTTCCTTTACAAGGTAAATCCTTTACCCTTTATTCCCATCGGGAATAACCAAGTATAAAACAATTTGCATTTAAAACAGTTAAAAATACTTTATACTGAAATATACTTTAAAATATGAAAATTTCTTCTATTTATTTACTCAAAATATAAATTTAAAATATGTGAAGCAAACTAGTTATTAACACATAAACTTTGATTTAAAGATAAGGGTTTAGTTTAACTAAATTCAAAATAGCGTTATAAGAAGAAAAATGCTAATTTTAACAACTTAAGCTAAAACCAACTTTTAAATAATCCATTTGTAAAAATATTTACTAATATATTCCCAAATTATTACGGTATTAAAAATTATTAATTTATTTCTTTAAAAATAACGATTTCTTAAAAATACTTTTAAAACGATTTAAAACTTAACCTTAGTTAAATAAAATCTTTTTATAAACATTTACTTGGTTTTCCCAGGGAAACACTTTCCCGTTTCAAAACATTCGAAAGTACTCTTTCATATAAATCCACTGGTTTATTTCAAGTCAATTTATGATTTCAACATAAATTTCCAATTCCATACTTATCTATAACTTCCTCCGAAGTTAAATCACAATTTTTCATTTCCGGAAATTCATTTTTAAATATAGTTTAAACATTTTGGTGAATTTTCAATGGAAGCCAAATTTCCAATTCACTTAATTAAATTCCAATGAAATACGGCATTTCAAAACATTCTATTTTTCATTTGAACTTGTTAATCTATAGTCGGAAATTCCATTTTAACATATTTTTAATTTCCGGATAACATTAGTCATTATTAAAATAAACACCGTTATTTTAAACAATTTATAATTTCATAAATTTAATCTCCAGAAAACTATACTTTCCATTTACCCATTTCATAAACTTCCCATTATATTCAAAATCCCAATTTGGCCCAATTTACATTTTCTTTTCAAATCCGATTTCAAATTTTATTCTTTGAAATTCTAAATTTAACAATTCATTTTATTTCGTAAAAACACAATTTATCCATTTATAATTAAATTCTGTGATTATAATTTATACAACAATTTCACAGTACAATTTATTTTCAGATTTATCAATCACAGCATATAAACAGGTATCATTATCAATTACAAAATAACTGCTACATTGTGAGGAATCCAGTTGGATCCCTCCAACCTGTTTCTCCCTGCATCACAAATGTTAGCACATCACAATATAAATATCAATCCAGACTGATAATAACAATTATATTCAGCCATCCACACAGATATTTAAATATTAACAATTTAAAATGCCTAGAATCCAGATGTGAGTGAGAAAAACTCACCTTGAGTTCGGCGAGCGTTCGAAATTTAAATTAAACCGGACGACGTCCGATTTAACCCAAATTTCGACTTTCCCGGAATGACTCCGGATCTGCGCCATCACGAAGTACTCGTTCCTACGATTCCAACGCTTCCAGTTCCGTAACAATCTGATAATGTAAGTGCAAGTTACGAATTTTTAAAGTTCGAACAAGATTTAAAACAAACAATATTTTATATTTTTTTTTATTTAATATTCACCAAAAGAAAACGTGGCCCGCTCCCTTTCTTCCTCCCTCTCGTACGCGACCTTCCAGCATAACCAAACCCAACACGCAAAAACTAGGGTACGAAATCGCCTTGCCTACCACCGCTTTGAACGCGATCGGAACCCGGCGCCGCGATGACCATCGTCTCCTCTACCCCCACTACGCGTGCGCAGGCACTCGGTTCCCCACGCTGCTCGAGACCTGAGCACAAACTGGCCACGAACGGGATGACTTCCCGACCCCCACACTCCACTACGACACCTCATCACCGTATTGATTTCCTCGTCTCGAAGAGCTCTTCCATCTCCGTGTAGAAAGTTTCGCGTATCGTTGCGTGAGGTGATGGGAAAGTGAGGAAGAAGCACACGTGATTTCGGCCATTGAAGCTATATGGTGGCGGCTGGCAAATGTATAAGCTAGGGTTTAGAGATTAAAATGAATATATTATAATAGTTTAATATTATTTAATAAATAAAATATCTCAACCTAACAGTTTCCGCTAACAAACTCCAAACTACGCGTTCCGACAGGCTATCCTAGGGTTTTTCCGCGTTCCGGACACAATGGAACGAGTTTCGTAAGCTAATTTGATCGTATGAGCGAGATACGGAATTAAACGATCAATTTAAAATTAAATCGGTTAAATCGATTTCGATGCGTTTCGAGCTGCCACGGTCAAACAACAACTCCGATCGCTACGAAAATTGAAATCCGATAATAACTAACTATTACGGATCCAATGGAACTGGTTTCGTCGAATTCCGAGACTATGCCCCGGAAAGCTATTTTAACTCGTCTATTAAATCGAGCGATTTTCTGAAATTATCAGAAACGCTTAAAATTTTACTTTTTAAAATTTTAATAACTTAACAATAAATCATATAAAATTTATAAACACATTAAAAATCATTCTGGCTCATTCTAGACCAAAATCTGATTAAATTGCATTTTAATAATATTAAATTCATTATTAAATTAATATAAACCCCAAATAATAACTTGTCGACTTTTTAATTCATCTAAAAATCCAACATTATTGTTTATAACCAATTGAACTTAAAAATACATGTAACCACCATTTTTATAATCATTTATCCCAAATTCACCTTTTATCCCAATTTCGAATATTTAATTATTATTATCCAATCTCAAATTAAACCTCCACATTAGAAATTATCACTTATTGTTTTAGTTTAAACCAATTCTTTTTAGTTCAAAATAATTCTTAAACCCATATTAAACATTTAAAATGAATTAAATGTTCAAATTCAATGGCTTAAAAATACGGGATGTTACACAAGTAGTAGCTAAAGTTATACTTTACATACAAAAGCCTCTAAAAGAATAGAAATCATAGTTATATCGTAGTTATAAATGCTTCTAAATAAGTGGAAGTCAAAGTTATATTTTAGCTACAAAAGCTTTTATATAGGTAGAAGTTAAAGAGTTAATTTAACAAAATTCTAAAAATCGGCCGATATCTCATAATCAAATCTCGTCCGAGATGTCGGGCGAGATACATAATATCAACCGAGATATACATCAGGCGAGATTACAACGAAACAACTAGTTTCAAATCGCTCAGGCTCGAAAACAAGATCTCGGCCGAGACGAGCGAGATTTAAAACCTTGGTTCAGAGCAAAAAAAATTTCAAGTTCACCGGGACCTTATTAAAGAAGAACTCCTTATTATTTTGACAAACATTCACCAATCATGCAAAACAATCAAAAAATTAAACCACATATTTATATTTTTGATTCCTAAAAAAACTCCAAAATCTCTCTGACTACAGACCAATATCTTTATGTAATGTCCGATACAAATTTTTTGCTAACTTGCTATGTAATAGAATGAAACACCTCAAGGATGAACTTATACCAGATAATCAAAATGCATTTATTCCAGAAAGAAATATCATAGAAAATTATTTATTGGCACATGAAATAGTGAGAGGGTCCAATAGGAAAAATTCAAAAAACATGTATATTAAATTGATCTATTTAAGGCACATGACAAGATTAGGAAAAAAATTCATGTTGCATATGCTTATATGTGTCTTCAAACAAGGGAATTTAGGCCTCTTCTGGACAAAATATATAAGAAAATAAACAATTGCAACAATAAACTACTGAACTAAAGTGGAAGGATGGAAATGATCAAATCAATGGTTTATCCCATCATGGAATTTTGGATGCATTTATGTAAAATTCCAAAGTCAGTTATACATAAAATCAATATGTAACGACCCGTAAATTTTAACTATTTTAATAACGTAATTAGTTAAATTTTTGTGAAATTTTAAATAATAAAATTTTGAAATAAAAATTTGATATTTGAAATGAGACTAATTAAACATAGCAAATTGTAAATTTTCGTCCGAAAATATGAAAGTTTATTTCGCGCGTAAATTCACTTCAATTTAACCAGTTAAAAGCAATGAAAATAAAATGTTTTCGGAACCTAAATATTTTTACCTAGAAAAATTCTAAACCATCTTCTGAGCAAACATCATTTTTCGTTTTTCCAAATTCGGACTTCTTTGGCTCCGTCGATCTTATTTTTCTACGTTTTTCTTGCATTTTCCGCTAGTATAAAAATTCGAATTTTTATAATTCAATTGTACTACCGATATCTGTATACCATTTTGATCGTCTCGTCATGCTGATCACTACGGTATATTAAATTCTATGCTTGGAAGCTCTGTTCACAGCGAAATTGGTGATATAGTGGTCCGTATCGGTAATGTTTGAACCTTCTGAATTCTTGCCTATGTTCGTTCATCCTCTTTGTGAATATCTATGATCACTCGTCATTATTATTCCAGCCGAGACTTCCATTTTCCCAATGACAATAATTTTTTTTTACTTTCATTTTTACATCTTCCCGTAGCTATGACTGACTGTGCGTTTTCTTTGGTTCATTTCCTTTGCATTTATTTTGGTTTTGGGGAATATGAGATTTTAGTTCATATTGGTGTAACATCCCGAAAATTTTCGACTTTCGAAAATTCAACATCGATACTCACTTTATCGACTGCTGAGCCATCGAATGCCGGAAACCCGAAAAGTTATGGTTTTAAGAAAGAAGAAAAAGGTAGAAGAAGAAGATAGAAGAAAAAGAAAGAAGAACAACAACAGAACAAGAGCAGAAACAGAAAACAATATCAGAATCTCACATATCGCAGCGGAACAACATATAATAGATAAATGAATAATCTCTAAAACAAAGAACTATATCATTTTATACATACATCAATCAGAGTCAATATACAACAATGGACAGTTATATAAACTTGTCCTCATACAGAATACACAGCGGAATAAATACTATCAGATACAAATACTACGTCTCGTCATCCAGAATATCTCCAAGCTCCAGAATATCCAGAATATCCTGATAATATAACTCTAGGCTGCCCGTATGGAAATTTGTGGGCACCCAGAGTTTAGAAGGGAACAATAAACTCCGAGTCAGTCATGGTGACTGGTGTGAGATCGTAAAACAGTTTATTTTTAAATTTAACAACAGAAATATCTTTAAAGTCAATTCGCAATGCTTTTGGAAAATGAAACTACCATAAGACCTCCCACCACACACACAATGCAAACGCAGAATTGGAGGAGATTTCTTCTTATGATAGTCAAAGATGCTTACTACGCAAAATCAAATCATTTTTGATATTATTATTAGTGCATAGTGTAGAAAACATTTCGAAAGTATAATATTAATCTTAGCCAGCATAGGCATTCCGCACTTATGCCTACTATAGCTACTATGTTCAATAGCAGGTTACCGCCACATTCCATAGCAGGTAATACAACTAAAACCGTACAAGTCGCGTATTGTTTCTTTGGATTTCCAACAAATGGCCAGGCTAAGGAACTTCCTATCCACGATGGGTACGTCCCTGGAATAGACGACCCGAGAACCTAACCGGATCTCTGCCAACACAAGGCCGGGTTACCTCTGCAAAAATAGGTAACTACTGACACGCGTATGCCATCCCCCGATCGTCACCGATCTTCCCGAGGATCCCCGATTCGCAACAAACCACATAGAAAAAATAATGCAGTAACCACAGAGGTTAAGTATCTGGGCTCCATACCATGATACCACCTTTATCCAGAAGGAATGACATACACTAAGGGGCGCTACTCCCTAGAACCTTGCTGCATCCTTCCTGTTTCGACCATTTCCGGGGTGTGAGGCTCGACGAAGTCTCGTCCACAAAGCTACGCTTTCTCAAAAAGCCCTGCTTCGGGTCAAACAAAATGATCAACCTATGATCACAAAGATATAAGATCAAACAAATGATCATATCACAAATGATCAAACACTGACCATTTCACAGCTACACTCAGTATGCCACGTTACCAAATTGGGATATATCGCTGATAAATTTCAACTACATAACCTCTGAGCTCGTACGTCTCAGAGAAGGGTGTTAAGCTAAGAGAATAAATTCTCCGCCACCAACAGAAATGTATTTGAAAAAAATCAGCTTTATATCTCAAATTGTAACGTCAGACACACAATCCATACAAGTCTGTTCCGGGATCGAACAGAACCGAAGGCACTTCTCACGAAGCCCTTGCATATCCAGATAAATTTCTAATCACGTCAGGACTTCCCGTCACTAAGGGTGATAAAAACCTCTAAATCGGAGATCAGCCGATGTAGAGTAACTCGACGGTAATCCTTCCGTTTTCAAAAATATCCGGTCTTCAACACCGGTCTTCAAATGCAATTCATAACGACGTATCACATATTCGGAATGGGTTATACGACCCCATGGTCCTTTCCCGGCTAACCCGAATAGTGAGCGATTATTCAAAAATAAGTGTGGCATTCAAATTCATCCAATCACAACAAATACCTATCTAAAGGTAAATATTGATAGTCGGTTATTTAACTATCAATAAAGATGCGCAACATCATCAGATTCCAAATAATTTTCCAAATTATTTCATCTGCAAAAATATCTTTACTAGATATAAAATTTCCACACTTAACCATTTGAAAACAATTTCAAATCAATTTCCACATTTCAATTTTATCTTTAAAAGATAAAATCTCAAAACAGTTCATTTCATATTGGAAAACATTCCATACTTATTTAATAATAAGTGTTTCACAAATCTTTTATTTTCAACATTTGAAAATATTCGATATACTTAAATCAATATTAAGTATATATTCATTCTTTAAGGAAATCATTCTCTTTAAACACATTTATTTGAGTCAAAACGAATGTTACGTAAAACATCGTTACGACGACTCAAAATCACTAGTATAGGGATTCGAAATTAAGATAGATATATAAATCCCAATACTACATCAAAACATTTCCTTTCGGAAATCATTTACTATAACAACAGTGTTATAGTCCACCATTTCCTTAAATTTCTCGAAAACGTCTATTTCAACAAGAACTGCGGAAATCTCTGCTTTCGATTTATAATACATTTTAAAACATCCTTAAAATGTTTAACTTCATTTTCAATATCACTTTCCCAAAACAGTATCCATTTTACTTAACAATATATTCACTGTCCAAAATCGTGAATATACTTCACTTAACCATATTTAAATCTTTTCTACACATTTATTTCAAGAATTGTCCACTATCCAAAATCGTGGATAAAATTCCCTTAATAACTTTCTATCTTAAATTCATCAATTTTGATTGATTTATTTCCGAATTTATAAAACAACGTTTATAAATTCCATTTTCTATTTTATATAACAACTCCGGTTTATAAATCTCATTTTATTAACTTCTAAAACTCACTTATAAGAATAAGTGATTTCGGATTTATAAACAACGTTTATAAATCACATTTGTACTTTATAACGATTTCAACTTTTAAAAGAATCATTTATGAACACATTCGATCAATATTTCATTTAAAGGCAAAAATCCAAGTTATAAGTAAATTACTTATAAATCCTTTATTCTACAACTTCATTCATTTTTAACTTCACAACGTAAATCTATTAATTTCATTCACTTATGAAATCCATTTATACTCCTTTTTAACACTTATAAAATTCGTTTTATAAGTCCAATATTTTGATTTACAAAAATATCAATTTTATAAATCTTTTTATACCAATCGTTTATAGTTATTCAAAAATCCCAACTTAACCCATTTTATAAATAAATCGACTTTTATTTCAAAAACGACACTTCGGTTATATTTCACTAAAAATTATAACTTTTATAACTTTAAAATTTCACGTTTATAAATCGATTCAAAAAATCCCATAAAACGTATATTTTCAAAAATCACTTTAAAAACCTTTTAAAATAACAGTCGTTATTTTTACATTTCAAAACTGAATCCGATGATGCAACAACACCAATCAGTCCATCACAACAGTCAATATCATATATCAACATATGATAACAGAATATACATCAATATCTGTAAATAATCAATACGGTGAGGAATCCAGTCGGATCCCTCCAACCTGTTTCCCTGCATCCAAAGATGTTAGCACAATACCAATTCCGCTCCAGTACGGAATTATCGCGGTATATGGGTTTTTATAAATCCGCTTACTAACGGCGCAATAGGGTCTCATCCGCTATACGAGGCGGGAAATCAATCAATCCAATATATACATATGCCAATATGTATATACTGCTATATATAGATATATATCCTATCATATCTAATATCAACAATCCAAACAGTCAATCATCAATCAATAACTGTAAATAATTCCACATTCAATTTGAGTGAGAAAATCTCACCTTGATTTTAAGTTCCGTTCCAGCGTTTATTTCGAATAAAATAAACAGACGTTTGATTTCATCCAAAATTTACACTTGCTCCAATTGGCTCCAATTCAGTTGCACAGCGAAGTGCTCGACGAAACGAAGACAACGCAACTGGTTTCGTCGAATTCTGACCTCGTACGAACAAATTATGATATGTTAAACATTCACGAATTAAAATTAAATTAAATTACAAATTCTTTAATTAGTTACAACCCTACAATTAATCACGGCTGTCCATCTTTGCTCCCCCAGATCCCAACCGTTCCTCGCATCCTTCTTCCCCCTTCACGCGCGCGCGTTCAAACCCATCAGACTCCGTTCGAAAGCAAACGACGCGACCACCCACGTTGACGAAACTCCATCACAAAGGCGCCAAATCGAAGCTCGTCTCGAGCCCGACCCACGCCTGAAATTTGACCAAGCTCGGTCAACCCCAGCTCCCCATAGACGAGCACGAACGGCATACGTTCGTGGCCTTCAAACGTCTCCCCTGGTCGACGAAATTCCATCCCCACCGTACGGATTTGAAGCCTACGCCATCCCCTTCGATTTCTTAGTTGAAAGTTTTCTGAATTGTTGCTTGGATTTGAAGAAATTAAGGGATGAAGATTGAACAATTTCGGCCATTGGTTTAGAAGGTGGCGGCTGAGCAACATTTAGGGTTTTCTTTTTCTTTCTTTTTATTTTGAGAATAATGGGCTATTTATAGAAAACTGATCGAACCCTATTCACCCGAAATTTCCAAACTCCGATTCACGCGCGGTCACCATCGTTTCTAGGGTTTATCCCGCGTTCCGAACGCAATGGAACAGGTTTCGGAAGCTAATTCGGACATCTGTGCGAGATACGGAGAAAAACGATCAATTTAAATTAAACCGATTTAAATCGATTTCAAGGCGTTTTGATTTGTACCGGACAAATGGTAACTCCAAAAATTACGAAATTTGAAATCTTACAATAATACCACATTACGGATCCGATGAAACTGGTTTCGTCGAAATCCGAGACATTTTGAAAAATGACTATTTTAACTCGCCGAATTAATATTAAAATGATTTCAAAGCGTTTCGAGTTGCCACGGTCAAACGATAACTTCGATGGATACGAAAATTGAAATCCGATAATAACTAACTATTACGGATCCAATGGAACTGGTTTCGTTCAATTCTGAGACTGTCCGAAAATTGGCTATTTTTACAGTCGATAATTAAGTATTAAAATATTCGATTTTCACAATTTAACTCTAAATTTGATTCTGAAAGTTCTATAACCTTTCTATAACTCCAGTATGATAAAATAAAATTTTCCAAATCAATTTCAATCATATTAAACTCAATTTTCAATTATCTCTGGAATTTCACTTATTAAATTATCGATTAAATTGACCAAATTAAATCCAATATTCGAATATAAATCATTCGACTTCTTAATTCCACTTATTAATATTTAAAATTAATTAAATATTCGAATTTTAATTATCAAAAATTCTGGGTCGTTACAAACTTCCCCCCTTAAAAGAATTTCGTCCTCGAAATTACCAAGTAAGGAAAAGATACAAAATCCATTAACTTTCCAAAACAAACCATTCAAATTAGATTTACAAATCTCTTAAGTGTTTAACTTTCCCAAAATTCATAGTTAACTTCTCACAAAATCTTCACTAAGTTTTCAAATCATAACTTAGTTTTCAAAATCTTCAAATTTCTCAAAAATATTCTAACGCCTTAAATTTTCAGAAAATTTCGCCAGCGTCTCCTTTGCGCGGCTCGATCCGAAAAAAAATGACAGTGTATATATATCACAAATATACATCCCATCAAGTGATGAGGCATCCCGTAGGGAAAAAAGTGTAAAAGTACGATATTTAATCCGAGATATGTACCTTATTATTTATTTAGCGAGCGTATACGGCTAATATAGCGCGAAAGCGAGCTCCAAATGCGAAGCAACGCCATCCGCACCTACTAAACACTCAACAAACCATATGAGAACATGTAGATATGAAAATATAGTCAATATACATCATATAGCAACATAATACTACATATGTCAACATAGCAAATGCAACAAACAACAAATGCATTCAGAAGCAACAATGCAACCATCAAACCATCATCATCCAATAAACATCCAACAAATCCATACCGAATCAATATTCATTCATTTCTCATTAATATTCATGGAATTGGTTTTCAATTTACTCACATTTGATTCGTTAATATTGGATTTAACTAACATTCATTCATTTGTTTCCAATTAGTTTACATTCACTAATTTACATTCATGTTGGTTCATTTTCAATTTGAATCAAATTCATTTCTATTCAAATTTACATATTATCAATTTGAATTTAATCACTTTGCTTCCAATTTGTCGATTCAATTTCATTAACCCTTAATGAATTACACGAAATCAACTAACAATCAATCTAACAACCAATGTATAACCAATGTATATTCAACACAACCAAATTATAAATCTTACATTCGATTTGGTTCAACACTTTTAAATTAAATTGATTTCCATTCAATTTATTTAATTTCTCAACTTCATTAGCTTTTAATGAATTAACACTTATATTCATTATTTCATATCAATACTTTACATTAGATTGATTAACATCCAATCCATTTATTCAATTCAATTGCTAGTTCATTTAACAAATAAAGTTGAATTTCATTTATATAACTCAAGTTCACATTCATTTAATAAATTCCCTTATTAATTTACTTTGATATCAAAATCAACTTCGTTCAACACTTAAGTTATATCCCATTAAACATCGTTTGTTTAACTTAACTTACATTTCCACTTATAAATCCAAATTCAAATTTCAATCCTATTTAACTTTTACCAAGGTCAAATTTCTTCACTTATTCAAAATTCATATTAGATCCAGATTTCATATTCCACAATCTCAACTTAGATTTAATTGATTCACTTATACTTACTTTAATTTAACTTCATCCTTTAAGTTAAATTTATTCTATCAGAATTTAAATTATATAAGTTATCAATCCATTCAATTCCAGAGTCTTTTCAATCTTTTAAAACTATTTTGAAATCTGTTCAAATTTATCTTTTGAATTCCCAAAACAAGATCCAAAATTTCCCAATCCACTTTTATTTAAAATATTCTGGCAGCAATTCCTCTTTTGGAAACCCGAAAATGAATTCTAATGATGTGGCCATCATCATCAAGATTATTTTCCAGCGACCTGAAAAGAGTTTAGAGCTTTCATCACTCTAAAACATTTTTCCAAAATATCAAATCCTTTCAAAACACTTCTCTGGAATTTTATTTCAGATTATAAATCACAATTACAAATCTTTTACTTATATAACTTCACTTTATATATATAAGATTATTCCACAATTGTAAATCATATTAATTATAACTTCATCTTTATAATTCATTGGTTTATACAATTTACTCTTTCACAATTGTTGTTTTATTTAACTTATTCAAACAACTTTAATTAACTTGTATATATATACATTTTAACAACCAAACAACCAATTCATATATATACTTTAATAATTCTGAAAAATTATTTCTTTATATACAAAATATAATCAAGGTAAAATTATTCCATTTACCCAATTTAAAACAATATCATGCCGAATTGTTCTATATAAGTGTTTAGAGATCCCTATCGATAAAGTTGTACGGACAATACCGACCAGAATCCATATACCACTCAACAAACCAATCATCACAATATAAAACAATTTTATATTAACTAACAAATACGCGCTCGTATCTATTATTACACTCAACTCATTCTAGAGTACTACTGACTCTATCTCTAATGAGTAACACCCAACAGAGCAGGGTTGTCGCTTAACCATATGCTCTGATACCAAATGTAACATCCCGAAAATTTTCGACTTTCGAAAATTCAACATCGATACTCACTTTATCGACTGCTGAGCCATCGAATGCCGGAAACCCAAAAAGTTATGGTTTTAAGAAAGAAGAAAAAGGTAGAAGAAGAAGATAGAAGAAAAAGAAAGAAGAACAACAACAGAACAAGAGCAGAAACAAAAAACAATATCAGAATCTCACATATCGCAGCGGAACAACATATAATAGATAAATGAATAATCTCTAAAACAAAGAACTATATCATTTTATACATACATCAATCAGAGTCAATATACAACAATGGACAGTTATATAAACCTGTCCTCATACAGAATACACAGCGGAATAAATACTATCAGATACAAATACTACGTCTCGTCATCCAGAATATCTCCAAGCTCCAGAATATCCAGAATATCCTGATAATATAACTCTAGGCTGCCCGTGTGGAAATTTGTGGGCACCCAGAGTTTAGAAGGGAACAATAAACTCCGAGTCAGTCATGGTGACTGGTGTGAGATCGTAAAACAGTTTATCTTTAAATTTAACAACAGAAATATCTTTAAAGTCAATTCGCAATGCTTTTGGAAAATGAAACTACCATAAGACCTCCCACCACACACACAATGCAAACGCAGAATTGGAGGAGATTTCTTCTTATGATAGTCAAAGATGCTTACTACGCAAAATCAAATCATTTTTGATATTATTATTAGTGCATAGTGTAGAAAACATTTCGAAAGTATAATATTAATCTTAGCCAGCATAGGCATTCCGCACTTATGCCTACTATAGCTACTATGTTCAGTAGCAGGTTACCGCCACATTCCATAGCAGGTAATACAACTAAAACCGTACAAGTCGCGTATTGTTTCTTTGGATTTCCAACAAATGGCCAGGCTAAGGAACTTCCTATCCACGATGGGTACGTCCCTGGAATAGACGACCCGAGAACCTAACCGGATCTCTGCCAACACAAGGCCGGGTTACCTCTGCAAAAATAGGTAACTACTGACACGCGTATGCCATCCCCCGATCGTCACCGATCTTCCCGAGGATCCCCGATTCGCAACAAACCACATAGAAAAAATAATGCAGTAACCACAGAGGTTAAGTATCTGGGCTCCATACCATGATACCACCTTTATCCAGAAGGAATGACATACACTAAGGGGCGCTACTCCCTAGAACCTTGCTGCATCCTTCCTGTTTCGACCATTTCCGGGGTGTGAGGCTCGACGAAGTCTCGTCCACAAAGCTACGCTTTCTCAAAAAGCCCTGCTTCGGGTCAAACAAAATGATCAACCTATGATCACAAAGATATAAGATCAAACAAATGATCATATCACAAATGATCAAACACTGACCATTTCACAGCTACACTCAGTATGCCACGTTACCAAATTGGGATATATCGCTGATAAATTTCAACTACATAACCTTTGAGCTCGTACGTCTCAGAGAAGGGTGTTAAGCTAAGAGAATAAATTCTCCGCCACCAACAGAAATGTATTTGAAAAAAATCAGCTTTATATCTCAAATTGTAACGTCAGACACACAATCCATACAAGTCTGTTCCGGGATCGAACAGAACCGAAGGCACTTCTCACGAAGCCCTTGCATATCCGGATAAATTTCTAATCACGTCAGGACTTCCCGTCACTAAGGGTGATAAAAACCTCTAAATCGGAGATCAACCGATGTAGAGTAACTCGACGGTAATCCTTCCGTTTTCAAAAATATCCGGTCTTCAACACCGGTCTTCAAATGCAATTCATAACGACGTATCACATATTCGGAATGGGTTATACGACCCCATGGTCCTTTCCCGGCTAACCCGAATAGTGAGCGATTATTCAAAAATAAGTGTGGCATTCAAATTCATCCAATCACAACAAATACCTATCTAAAGGTAAATATTGATAGTCGGTTATTTAACTATCAATAAAGATGCGCAACATCATCAGATTCCAAATAATTTTCCAAATTATTTCATCTGCAAAAATATCTTTACTAGATATAAAATTTCCACACTTAACCATTTGAAAACAATTTCAAATCAATTTCCACATTTCAATTTTATCTTTAAAAGATAAAATCTCAAAACAGTTCATTTCATATTGGAAAACATTCCATACTTATTTAATAATAAGTGTTTCACAAATCTTTTATTTTCAACATTTGAAAATATTCGATATACTTAAATCAATATTAAGTATATATTCATTCTTTAAGGAAATCATTCTCTTTAAACACATTTATTTGAGTCAAAACGAATGTTACGTAAAACATCGTTACGACGACTCAAAATCACTAGTATAGGGATTCGAAATTAAGATAGATATATAAATCCCAATACTACATCAAAACATTTCCTTTCGGAAATCATTTACTATAACAACAGTGTTATAGTCCACCATTTCCTTAAATTTCTCGAAAACGTCTATTTCAACAAGAACTGCGGAAATCTCTGCTTTCGATTTATAATACATTTTAAAACATCCTTAAAATGTTTAACTTCATTTTTCAATATCACTTTCCCAAAACAGTATCCATTTTACTTAACAATATATTCACTGTCCAAAATCGTGAATATACTTCACTTAACCATATTTAAATCTTTTCTACACATTTATTTCAAGAATTGTCCACTATCCAAAATCGTGGATAAAATTCCCTTAATAACTTTCTATCTTAAATTCATCAATTTTGATTGATTTATTTCCGAATTTATAAAACAACGTTTATAAATTCCATTTTCTATTTTATATAACAACTCCGGTTTATAAATCTCATTTTATTAACTTCTAAAACTCACTTATAAGAATAAGTGATTTCGGATTTATAAACAACGTTTATAAATCGCATTTGTACTTTATAACGATTTCAACTTTTAAAAGAATCATTTATGAACACATTCGATCAATATTTCATTTAAAGGCAAAAATCCAAGTTATAAGTAAATTACTTATAAATCCTTTATTCTACAACTTCATTCATTTTTAACTTCACAACGTAAATCTATTAATTTCATTCACTTATGAAATCCATTTATACTCCTTTTTAACACTTATAAAATTCGTTTTATAAGTCCAATATTTTGATTTACAAAAATATCAATTTTATAAATCTTTTTATACCAATCGTTTATAGTTATTCAAAAATCCCAACTTAACCCATTTTATAAATAAATCGACTTTTATTTCAAAAACGACACTTCGGTTATATTTCACTAAAAATTATAACTTTTATAACTTTAAAATTTCACGTTTATAAATCGATTCAAAAAATCCCATAAAACGTATATTTTCAAAAATCACTTTAAAAACCTTTTAAAATAACAGTCGTTATTTTTACATTTCAAAACTGAATCCGATGATGCAACAACACCAATCAGTCCATCACAACAGTCAATATCATATATCAACATATGATAACAGAATATACATCAATATCTGTAAATAATCAATACGGTGAGGAATCCAGTCGGATCCCTCCAACCTGTTTCCCTGCATCCAAAGATGTTAGCACAATACCAATTCCGCTCCAGTACGGAATTATCGCGGTATATGGGTTTTTATCAATCCGCTTACTAACGGCGCAATAGGGTCTCATCCGCTATACGAGGCGGGAAATCAATCAATCCAATATATACATATGCCAATATGTATATACTGCTATATATAGATATATATCCTATCATATCTAATATCAACAATCCAAACAGTCAATCATCAATCAATAACTGTAAATAATTCCACATTCAATTTGAGTGAGAAAATCTCACCTTGATTTTAAGTTCCGTTCCAGCGTTTATTTCGAATAAAATAAACAGACGTTTGATTTCATCCAAAATTTACACTAGCTCCAATTGGCTCCAATTCAGTTGCACAGCGAAGTGCTCGACGAAACGAAGACAACGCAACTGGTTTCGTCGAATTCTGACCTCGTACGAACAAATTATGATATGTTAAACATTCACGAATTAAAATTAAATTAAATTACAAATTCTTTAATTAGTTACAACCCTACAATTAATCACGGCTGTCCATCTTTGCTCCCCCAGATCCCAACCGTTCCTCGCATCCTTCTTCCCCCTTCACGCGCGCGCGTTCAAACCCATCAGACTCCGTTCGAAAGCAAACGACGCGACCACCCACGTTGACGAAACTCCATCACAAAGGCGCCAAATCGAAGCTCGTCTCGAGCCCGACCCACGCCTGAAATTTGACCAAGCTCGGTCAACCCCAGCTCCCCCTAGACGAGCACGAACGGCATACGTTCGTGGCCTTCAAACGTCTCCCCTGGTCGACGAAATTCCATCCCCACCGTACGGATTTGAAGCCTACGCCATCCCCTTCGATTTCTTAGTTGAAAGTTTTCTGAATTGTTGCTTGGATTTGAAGAAATTAAGGGATGAAGATTGAACAATTTCGGCCATTGGTTTAGAAGGTGGCGGCTGAGCAACATTTAGGGTTTTCTTTTTCTTTCTTTTTATTTTGAGAATAATGGGCTATTTATAGAAAACTGATCGAACCCTATTCACCCGAAATTTCCAAACTCCGATTCACGCGCGGTCACCATCGTTTCTAGGGTTTATCCCGCGTTCCGAACGCAATGGAACAGGTTTCGGAAGCTAATTCGGACATCTGTGCGAGATACGGAGAAAAACGATCAATTTAAATTAAACCGATTTAAATCGATTTCAAGGCGTTTTGATTTGTACCGGACAAATGGTAACTCCAAAAATTACGAAATTTGAAATCTTACAATAATACCACATTACGGATCCGATGAAACTGGTTTCGTCGAAATCCGAGACATTTTGAAAAATGACTATTTTAACTCGCCGAATTAATATTAAAATGATTTCAAAGCGTTTCGAGTTGCCACGGTCAAACGATAACTTCGATGGATACGAAAATTGAAATCCGATAATAACTAACTATTACGGATCCAATGGAACTGGTTTCGTTCAATTCTGAGACTGTCCGAAAATTGGCTATTTTTACAGTCGATAATTAAGTATTAAAATATTCGATTTTCACAATTTAACTCTAAATTTGATTCTGAAAGTTCTATAACCTTTCTATAACTCCAGTATGATAAAATAAAATTTTCCAAATCAATTTCAATCATATTAAACTCAATTTTCAATTATCTCTGGAATTTCACTTATTAAATTATCGATTAAATTGACCAAATTAAATCCAATATTCGAATATAAATCATTCGACTTCTTAATTCCACTTATTAATATTTAAAATTAATTAAATATTCGAATTTTAATTATCAAAAATTCTGGGTCGTTACAATTGGCTTAAATTGTTTATCATCATTTCGCTCTCAAACATTTTTTTGAATTCAACACTTTGCCTTTTGCCATTCATACTGGCTTAAATGTTATGTAGATGGTTGGTCTTCTCCATTCTCTAGTTTCACCGAAAAAAAATTATATTTGAAAAGGCATATGTATATTTCCTTCAAAACCAGTCACGCATTCATTTTTCCTTTCCTCATTCCTCACGCATGTGTGGCACACCGTGTCTCCTCTCTCTCGCTCAGCACATCTCCGCCACCTGACCGACCACCTACCACCCAACCCCACTTCCTTCACCAGCGTGCACACGCAAACCATCCCTCTGCTCCCTCCTCCTCACTCGTGCCGCTTCTCAAATCTTTCGGTACCCGGCTCACCACCATCATGATCCAGCATCGACCAAGTTTCCCTAGCCGAGCATCCTTTTCGGTTGAGGTATGTATAAATATATATATTAGTTTATATTATAATATGTTTAAACTTAGTTATGTGGATTTGTATATATGTCAGTTATAATATGTATGTTTATTATTGGTTAACCTCAGGTCTTCATATATATTTCTAATATTTATATATAAATTGGTTAGATTTCACAAAGTTTGCAGTAGTGTATTGTGTATATTGATCAAGTAGTTCGGCCTATTTGCTTCTTTCTTAGGTTTAAAGAACAGTGTATATATATTTTATTTCAAACTATACTAGGGTCTAGTTGCAGTTTATAAAAAGGGTGGTTTCGGCTGTAATATAAAAGTATAGCAAGAGTTTTGATATGACTGAATATTAATAATATATAAAGTTGTTATATATATATATATTGTCAATTATTATTTTTCTAGTCTATGTATTGCATATGAGGTTACTGTATTATGTTTACAAAGTATATGAAAATGGATTTTGTTTAAATGGTTGGACTGTCTTTTATATATTTGTGTGATTTGAAAAGGATAGATACAAGTTTAGTTATATAATTATATATATGTATATAGTATAATAATTTATAAGGGTATGTATGTATTGTATAAACTCTGTTTTACAGTAAGTTTGTATATGTATATAGTTTTATATATAAGTCTTATTATGGCAGAACGTATGTTTCATTTCTAAGGCTGCTGCTGCCCCGTGCCCTATTTGCATTTTTGTTTGCATAACTGATGATAATATCCTTATTACTTTGCATTTACTAAGTATACATATACATGTTATTTTAAAACAGTATTGGGTTTGAATAATATATGGTATATCAGTATGTTATATATATATATTCTATATCCATGTATACTTTTATTTCCAAAATGGTAGTCTGTATGTATAAGTGATCTGTTTAGCCTAAAATTTATAAGTTTTAGATATATATTTTATAAACTAAGCTTATTAATCTTTATTTTCATCTTATCTGTAGCATACTCATCTATATATGTGAGTATATATTACAAGTCAAGTCTGCATAACCTCGGTTTGCCTGATACTTTATAGTATATTATATAATTTCATATATATTATGTTCTAAAGTTGAATCTGTTGGTTGATATGTATTAAATAAAGCAAGTTTATATAAAGTTCATTATAAATATTAATTTTTAAAAGATATAAACATGTATGCGGGTGTTTTGCATTTTATAAGTGTATATATATGTATTTATTTCAAAATATAATACATGTGTGGGTTTGATTTCTATATATGTGTTTTCATGTGAAGCAATGGAATTTGAAATACATATATATCTTCGATTTAATAAGTGTTGAATTTAGAATGTGATCTCTATTTATAAGTAGTTATATATAGTTATATATATATTCACTTATACCATTGATCTTCGTCTATCCAGTTTTGATTTGTCAATTCCTATTTATCAGCTTTGTTCGTTAATTCGTGTCGATTTAGCTTTGCTTTGGAATTCGTGTTTGGATTCGTAACTCATCTCATTTCATCGTTGAATCTCTCTATCCTCGAAAGGTGAGTAATCACTCACGATTAATGTTCTTTTATTTATTAAATTTGATTTCAACTGAAACGACAATTGAAATATGCTGTTGTTAGTTATCTACACTGTTATATATATTTTTTACCTATATCAGTTCACCTGTGATATCTGACACCATTGTCTGTTATTTATACAATGATAATCCAGTTTGGTACTTAAATGATTGATTGTTTGATGTTGACATTGGACGTTAATTTGTTAATGTTGTAAGTGATAAATAATTTGAAATTGAAATTGATGTAGGATAGTTAGATTTGATATATGTGTTAAATTTGATTTGAGGACATTTGCATAATATGACCCCTTTAAATGTTTAATTACTTAACACGTAGTAATTTGGTTAAGTACACCTGGAACCATTGAATGTATGTTGTATAAATTATTGTAGTATAAAATTGAATAATGGATGACAAGTAAAGAACCGTATAAATATTAGTGTAATAATCTTTAATCTACATGAAATGATAGTGTAGATTCTAGAAATAATTATATTAATTTACATAAATAACAATGTGAATTAATACGATTATTTCAGGATTATTTGAATTGATTATTGGATTGATATTGGTTGTTGTTATTGCTTGTTTATTTACTTTGACCCCATCTCAGTTATCACACTGCAAGTTCCCTTTGCTATGTTTTGATTTTGAATTGAATTGGAATCGGGTTGAAATGATAAATACCCAAATTGAACTTTTACTTAGGATAGAGAATTAAATAAAACCCGATTGGTCAATAATTTGACTTAAAAATAAAATGAAGATTTTATTTGAATAAATGATAAGGTTTTTAAATGAAGTTGGAATTTGAATTTTTATGAAAGGAAAATGTTAATATTTAATAATATGAAACAAAATATTACCAATGTAATTAATGAAAGAACGTTGTTAAATTTGAGAAACGATTGAATTAAGTTTTGAATTTTAATAATTAAGTTTGAAATTATTAATAATTAAGTTTTGAAATTAGTTAATAATTAAGTTTTGAAATTATTTAATAATTAAATAAGATTGAATTATTTAATAGTTTAATAAAATTGAATTCTTTATTAAGTGAAATTGAAATTCTTGAATAAGGGAAACTAAGTTTCTTTATTAATTGAGTTTTGAAATTGTAACTAAGTAAATTAATAAGTGAAACTGAATTTCTCTAATAAGAAATAAAATGCATTTTATTGAAATTAATGTAAGACTTGAAATGTAAAGAATTTGATTTGATGAATTTAATTTAATTCAAAATTGTAAGTTTTGATTTAATGAAGTTGAACTTAAGTAATTGATTTAATGAATTGGAAATTAAATAGAAATTGTTTTGAATGACAAATTTACTTAATGAACATTGAATAAAATTGATCAATGGATTTAAATTGATTTGAATGTTAAATTAAATTAATTTAAATGATTTCGAAATGAAACTTATATACGAACTTGAATCAATATTTGAATTGTTTTAAATAGAAATTGAATTATAAGATTTTGAAATTATGAATGTGGAAGTTTTGAAATGTAAATTGTAACGACCCAGGATTTTAATTAAATTTAAATTGATAATTAAATAAATTTTTGAATAAAAAATTGTAAAATTGATTATAAATGGAAGCGAGTTTCCCCGATTCAACTCGAAAAATATATATAGTCATTAGGATTTGAAAAGTTGTATATATGTGAATATATATGTATGTACAATTGATTTGAATTTAAATTGTAAATAAATGGGCCAAAGATGAATTATAATAATAAATAAATTATATAGTTTTATACAATGTAAAGTAAAAATATAAATCTTAATATCATATTAATAAACCAATACAAAGTAATATAAATAGTTTAGACTACAAAATAATAAAAGAAAAAGATGAAAAAAACCAAATACATATGAAAATAAGATTCATAAACACTTGCAAATGAAACCAAACAAACAAAAGAAAATATGTGTACATTTCTAAAGGCTAAAACAAGACTTAATCTTCATGTAACAAAAATAATAAGGCAAAGCAAATATAATCTCAGCCGAAATCAAACTGGCATAGTCAAAGCAAGACAAAGAAAATAAAATAAAATACATAGCATAAGAGTATAGACAAAGAAGTACACATGCATTTAATACCCCATCACTACTTTGTACAAAATCGAATTCTCAGCCAACAAAAGATAAGATAAAGTATGAAGAAGCATAGGCTGTAAACATAAAAATAAGAAGCATGCATGAACAAGGTACCAAAGCATTTAATGCTAGCTCAAAACAAAGTCAATTCGAGTTTGCTTAGGATCATTTCAGCCTCCTAAAGAGATAAAGATCTCTGACCTAATTTATAAAATCTTGTATAACCCTGTAACCCATTTCTATATCTCCATCATTTTCATTCTCGTCCATTCCAAGCTATGAAAAATAAAATAAAAATTGAGTAAACACCATTTCATACTTTAACAAAAGATTCAACTGCAAACAACACAGATTCAAATAAAAACCAGAGATAAAGAAAAGTTTTCAACTTGCAAAACTCAAGCCTGGTTCAACATAAGGGCAGCCCTGTTCTTCTTTTGAAAACAAGGTGAGTAAACCTCTTTGTTTAAGAATAGCTTATGGATCTTTGATAAAATCTGTTACATACAGTCTATAATGTTTGCTTGTGCTTGAATATAAATGTTGTAACGACCCGTATTTTTACGGATCGACATGTTCGTCAAAATCTGGAATTTTAGCACTTTCATGTCATTTCAGATTTTTAGGCAGATTTGTCTAAGTCCTAGGTCGTACGCGACCTAAGGGTTGTTGGCAACTTAGAGAAGGTCTGCGACTTAAGAAAATGTTGTGAGCGACCTAAGTTTTGTTAAGTGTTAGGTCGGCTGGGAAAGTTAGCGACCTAGTAGTTGCCGAGTTAGCGACCTAGTAGTTGCCGAGTTAGCGACCTAGTAGTTGCCGAGTTAGCGACCTAGTAGTTGCCGAGTTAGCGACCTAGTGGTTCCGTGTTAGCGACCTAGTGGTTCTGAGTTAGCGACCTAGTGGTTCTGAGTTAGCGACCTAGTGGTTCTGAGTTAGCGACCTAGTGGTTCTGAGTTAGCGACCTAGTGGTTCCGTGTTGGCGACCTAAGGAGTTAACAAGTTGGCGACCTAAGGAGTTAACAAGTTGGCGACCTTAGGAGTTAGGCTATGTGTTAGGTCGTAACACTGTTAGGTCGTATGTTGTGTTAGGTCGCGTAGGTTGCTAAGTTGTTAGGTCGCTAGGATAGTTCAAGTGTTAGGTCGCGTGTTGTTTTAGGTCGACTTGTGTTAGGTCGCAACCCAACTGAGTCTTAGGTAGTTAGGTCGTTAGGTTGTTAGGTCGCTGGGTTTCCTAAGTGTTAGGTCGCAAAGGAGTTAAGTCGTACATCTGTTAGGTCGGAGAGGCTTAGGTCGAAGAGGCTTAGGTCGGAAGCAACTTAGGGAGATAGCCAGATTTCGACTTAAGGACAGATTTCAGCTATAAATAGGAGGGGTTGTTCTCACTTTTTGGGATCCGGATTTTTGAAGCGACGAAGTGCTGCCATTTTGAGAGCTCGACTTCTACACTTCTTCACTTCTTTTCTCCACTCTAATCTAGTGCTTCCTTCCATCCAAATCGAAGATCAAGATTGAAGATTCATGAGCTTAGATTGAAGATCTTCATCTTTTCAAGAGAGATTTCTTCATTTGAAGCGGATTTGTGATAGATCAAGCTTCATCCTTCGCTGTCCAGATCTGAAGCGTGTTGATTTGGGTTTGTTTAGGTGATTTGGTGAGTGGTGATTATCTCTCACACGGATCCAAAGGAGTAGATCGGATTGTTGGCTCGATTTGGTGTTAAATTAGTGATTTCCATGCATTTTCTTCATCCTATGTGTAGATCCATGTAGATCCATTGTTCATGATGATGTTGCATCCATTTTATCATATGTTAACCTATGCAAGTTCATTCATCAAGTTTGTAGAGGTATAATCCATGTTTTCATGCTTATTGGACTTTCAACTCTTTAATTACGAAAATGCCATTATTGTTATAATTGTCTACTTAGATCATTTTTGAATGCTTGATTGCTTGGATTGATGTTTGATTTGATTGATTATTATGAACTAGATGATTGATGATTAGATTTAGACCAAAGGTGATTCAAAAGCTAAGGGAAAGGCTCTTGGATTGGGAAAGCTGCTCGTGGCATATGTAGCGGGATGATGAAGCTCTTATGCATAGATTTGATGATGTGATGTTGAGATGAGGCTTCGCGAGGATGTTATGAAGCGAGGCAATCATGTGATGAAGACTTGGTCTAATCCAGACGGGATCATTCCAAGCATGTTGATAACTCGGTGATATGATTCGAGTTGAGGATAATGGATGCTCGAGAGGCGCTTGAGCTAGTATGGAAATAGTCGTCGAGGAGGATGACTAGGAGGTTGAGATCTCATCGTTGTTGAAGGTTCTAGCATGCTCTAAGCAAGAGTACATGGGGACGCCCAAAAGACTAAGTTGATGGTCAAGTACTCTGGGTAGATTCGATAATCCTAGGCACGGGTCACGATGACGTGCGGGAGTTATGTCTAGAACCGGGGTTACCATTAGCCCTTGACGGACGGCTGAAAGAATGTGCCGGTCATTCAATTAACGGTGATATCGAAGCAATGATAACAGTGATAGCCAGAGTCATGGATGTTTGGTTGTATCGTCATTCGGTCTCAAGAGCGGTATTTCCTGGGTGCTTATCTGACCTTGGTTTTAGACCTTGGGATTTGTACTTGGAAAACATCGCTTTTGACTCAAGTGACAATTGTTTACTTTAAATTGTATGCTCTGCTATGTTTCTTCTGCTTAGTGTGTGTCTGGGGGCTATCACTGTAGAACGAGGTTGGAGTGGGAGGGTTGTATTCCTATTTCTTTTCCTTTATGCTCTTTTGGTATGTTGTTAGTTAATTTACTGCTCACTAAGACTGTTGTCTGACTCAAGGCTTTATGTTTTAATTCTTATTGCCTTGGGCTGTTCGTCCATTTTGGGACGGGCAGACTAGGTAGCAGGTGACAGGTGCTGTTCTCTTCTCACGATGCTGATATCGAAGACGAGCTAGAGGGTTTCTTATTATCTTCTTATATGTACTGGATATTCCGCTGTTTTGTATTCTCTGAGAGATATGTAGTGAGGCTGGATGTATTGACTATGTGATGCTTGTATTCAACTATTATGGAGTTTTATATGATGTCATTTTGTTCTGTAAAGCTTCACTATACATATGTTCTATTGTATTTTGTCCATGCGCTGTGAGTAATACGATAGATTCTGTTGTTTTAAATCTTACCTTGACAATCGTCCATGGTCGCCTGGCACACTTTACAGCGCTCTATCTCTAGATTCGGTGCAGGGGTCATGGGCGGTCGTCACATTTGGTATCAGAGCTTTGGTTAATCGATTTTACCCAACGCTCGCTGAAGTAACTACGTATGAGAGACGTAATTGTATTTTGATGGATGAATACTATATATAATATAGTAGCTTGGTAGAGTTTGAGTCCTTTGTGCAGTTGCTTCTCTAGATGTTCTAATCATTCCTTTTTATAGATATTGAGAATGAGTCGAAGAGGGAGACCAGCTGCTAGGGAAGGCCGTGCTACTGAAGAGACTGCTGATTATGCAGCCATGTTCGAAGCTATGATGACTTCGATCATGAGAAGGATACCAGTTCCGGGGGCAGCAGTAGATGTTGGAGTTCAAGTCCAAACTCCGAAACCAGTGGATTTTGCTAAGCTGTGCAAGGATTATACTGCTCTTGGAGGGAAGGTTTTCTTGGGAACAGAATCAACTATCGAAGTCCAGAGATGGATAGATGCTTGTAGAAGGATCTTTGGTGATTTGGGAATTGATGATGCAACTAAGAGGAAGTTGGCATCAAGGCAGCTTCAAGGGAGAGCCTCTGATTGGTGGAACTCTATTACCATCAATACTGCGGAGGAAGAGATTACTTGGGAGCAATTCCAAGCTAGATTTGAAGCTAAGTTCATTTCTACAGCTCAGAAGTCTGTTCTGTTCAAGAAGTTTGTAGAGCTCAAGCAGGGTGGAAGATCTGTTCTTGAGTATGTTTCTGAGTTTGAAGCTTTGTCCAAATATGCCCGGTCATATATTGAGTCTGCTTACCAGAAGAATGAGAAGTTTGTGACCGGCTTGGATAGTTATCTTGGGAGACAGTTGGTGGATCATTTGGACGATTCATTTGAGAAGCTTGTGGAGAAAGCTCTTAGGCATGAGAGTCTGTTTCCTAAGGAAGGACCTGTTGTTGCTGTTACCAAGGGAGAATCTAAACCACAGCAGGGTGGAAACCAGAAGAGGAAGCAGCAGCAGCAGAAGGGTAAGGATGGCCAGAAGAAGCCGAAAGGCGAGGTGACTTGCTACAATTGTCAGCAGAAGGGCCATTTCTCGAAGGATTGTAAGAATCCGAAGGCACCGATGAAGTGTCACAACTGTGACAAGCCGGGGCATTTCAGGAAGAATTGTCCAGAACCAAGGAAGGACAGGCAGATTGTGCAAGCCTATGCTTTAGGAGCTGTTCCGTCGTCTTCAAAATCTCCTACTGCTGAAGAGAAGGGAAAGAGTGTGGTTGTTCAAGGTACTCTTTTCCTATGTGGTGTTCCAGTTAGAGTTCTGTTTGATACTGGAGCGTCGCATTCGTTTGTTTGTAATGAACTAGTAGGCCGGTTAGGTTTGGAACCGGATATTGTTGATAGGCCATTGGTTGTGACTAATCCAGTTGGGGGTTCGTCTTGTTTGTGTATGTTATGCCGTGGTCTAGTTGTATCGAGTCATGGTTGCTCTTTTGTTTGTGATTGCTTTGTTCTGAACTTTGCGGGGTTCGGAATTATTTTGGGTATGGACTGGCTTAGGAAGTATGCGGCTAAAGTTGATTGTGAGAGGCTGGAGGTGACAGTCGAGAATGTGGAGGGGCGAAAGGTTGTGATACGATGTAAGCATGAAGAAGGCGTCTTCATGAGCTTCATGTATTCGCTAGTTGTTCCACGGGATGGACTGTCTTTAGTGCCAATCGCAAATGGATTCGAGGATGTCTTTGATGAAGTCAAAGGGTTGCCGCCGCATAGAGAGATCGAGTTTCGTATAGATCTAGTTGAAGGAGCCAGACCTGTTGTGATGCCTCTTAGGCGAATGGCGCCTAGGGAACAGCAGGAGTTGAGGGTGCAAGTTGATGATCTTTTGCAGAAAGGATTCATTCGGCGTAGTGTGTCCGAGTGGGGTGCACCAGTTGTGTTTGCAACCAAGGCAGATGGGTCGTTGAGATTGTGCGTCGATTATCGTGAGCTGAATAAGGTGACTAAGAAGAACAAGTATCCATTGCCGAGAATAGATGACTTGTTTGATCAGCTTCACGAAGCTAAGGTGTTTTCTCAGATGGATTTGGCAACGGGATTTCACCAGTTGAGAGTGGCTAGGGATAGTGTGCCTAAGACTGCTTTTAGGACACCATCCGGTTTCTTTGAGTGGCTGGTAATGCCGTTTGGATTGACTAACGCGCCAGCATATTTTGTGGATCTTATGAATAGAGTGTTCAGAGATCAGTTGAACAAATTCGTACTTGTGTTCGTGGATGATATTCTGATTTATTCCAGAACGGAAGAAGAGCACAAGACGCACTTGCGTATGGTTTTGGAGATCTTACGGAAACATCAGCTGAAGGCTAAGTTTTCGAAGTGTCACTTCTGGAAGAGTGAAGTGAGGTTCTTAGGCCATGTGATTTCTGGAAGTGGAATAGCGGTTGATCCCGCTAAGGTGGCAGCAATCCAGGATTGGGTTAGACCTAAGAATGCATCTGATGTGAGAAGTTTTCTTGGATTAGCAGGATATTATCGACGGTTTATCAAAGACTTCTCCAAGGTAGCTGCACCGTTAACAGGATTGACGAAAAAGAACCAAGTGTTCAGTTGGGATGCTAAGTGTGAGCAAGCTTTCGGAATCCTGAAAGAGAGATTGATGAGTGCTCCTGTTTTGACTATTCCAAGTGGGAATGATGAGATGGTAGTTTACACCGATGCATGTGGTACTGGACTTGGAGCAGTGCTGATGCAGAAGGATAAAGTTGTTGCGTATGCCAGTCGACAACTGAAGCCGCATGAAAGGAATTACCCGACTCATGATTTGGAGTTAGCGGCGATTGTATTTGCTCTGAAGATGTGGAGACATTATCTGTTGGGAGTTCGATTCGAGTTGTTTACGGATCACAAGTCGTTGAAGTATCTTTTCTCCCAAAAGGATTTGAATCTTCGGCAGCAACGTTGGCTAGAGTTTTTGGCATCGTATGACTTTGGTATAGCTTATACTCCGGGAAAGGGTAACGCAGTGGCTGATGCGTTAAGTCGAAGACATGCAGGATTGGGAACCATGTTTTCAGAATGGAAGAGTCTCGAGTATTTAGCTGGATTTGACTTCAGGCCTAGATGTGAATTGGAACCTGAAATATTGGCAAACTTATCAATAAGACCCACTCTTGTGGAAAGGATTGGGAAGAGCCAAAAGCGAGATGATAAGCTTGTCAAGATTATCCGTGAATTGGAATCTGGATTGGATCCAGAAAAGGATAAAGGATTCGAGGTCGATCGAGAGGGTTGGCTTCGAAAGCAAGGACGACTAGTTGTTCCCGATATAGATGAATTGAGGAGTGAGGTTCTGAAGGAAGGTCATCACTCGAAGTTGACAATTCATCCAGGTGGAAATAAGATGTATCAGGATATGAAGAGAACCTACTACTGGGAAGGCATGAAGAAGGATGTTGGAGATTTCATTTCCAAGTGTATGAACTGCCAGTTGGTAAAGGCTGAGCAGAAGAAGCCAAGTGGATTGCTTCAGCCCTTAGTAGTTCCTACATGGAAGTGGGAACAAGTGTCGATGGATTTTATTGATGGATTGCCTAGAACCAGAACGGGAAATGAAGGAATTTGGGTCATTGTGGATTTCTGACTAAGAGTGCACGATTCATTCCTGTTCGATCGACTAGGACTGCATCAAAGTTGGCTGAGTTGTATGTTAAGTGGATAGTTCGATTCCATGGTATTCCGAAAAGTATAGTGAGCGATCGAGACCCATTGTTCACTAGTGGATTTTGGAAGAGCTTCCAGGAAGTTTTGGGAACCGAGTTGTGTTTGAGTACAGCTTATCACCCTCAAACAGATGGCCAGACCGAGAGAGTCAACCGAGTTTTGGAAGATCTCCTCAGAGCTTGTGTTTTAGATTTCGGAGGATCATGGGAAGATCACCTTCATTTGGTGGAGTTTGCATACAACAACAGTTACCAGTCAAGCATTGGTATGGCACCGTATGAGGCATTGTATGGAAGACCGTGTAACTCTCCGACATGTTGGATAGAGACAGGAGAAAAGCTGATGCTTGGGCCAGAGATGATTCGACAGACTTCGGATTGCATAGAGATCATTCGGCAACGAATGAAGGCAGCCCAAGACCGTCAGAAGAGTTATGCCGATAAGCGTCGTAAGGATTTAGAATTCGACATTGGAGATATGGTTTTTGTGAAGATTTCTCCTCTGAAGAATGTTATTCGATTCGGGAAGAAAGGAAAATTAACTCCGAGATTTGTTGGACCATTCCCGATCATCGAGCGAATTGGAAAGCTCGCTTACAGATTGGAGTTACCAGAGAAGATGTCGAGTGTGCACAACGTTTTTCACGTATCATATCTACGGAAGTATGTGCACGACTCGAGTACGGTGGTTTCTGCTGATAGCTGTGAAGACTTAGAAGTTGATCCAGTTGATAGAAGACCTCGTAAGCCGCTTCGTGTTGTTGAAACCGACACGAAACAGCTTAGGAGGAAGGTAGTTAAGTTGCTCAAGATACAATGGAGTGATGATGATAACGACTGTACGTGGGAAGTGGAAGAGAGGATGAAGGCAGCTCATCCTGAACTCTTCAAGGTATGGCCCTAAGGTGTCGTCTCATCTCGCGATATTGTAACTTGTTCTAAGTTTTAGAATTCTGTACGCTAAGTTAGAATTGGATGCATGGTTTGTTGATTGTTATGGATGGTAGGCGTACAGAATAGTTTTGATTGCTTGGAATTTCGGGGGCGAAATTTCTAAGGGGGAGAGAATGTAACGACCCGTATTTTTACGGATCGACATGTTCGTCAAAATCTGGAATTTTAGCACTTTCATGTCATTTCAGATTTTTAGGCAGATTTGTCTAAGTCCTAGGTCGTACGCGACCTAAGGGTTGTTGGCAACTTAGAGAAGGTCTGCGACTTAAGAAAATGTTGTGAGCGACCTAAGTTTTGTTAAGTGTTAGGTCGGCTGGGAAAGTTAGCGACCTAGTAGTTGCCGAGTTAGCGACCTAGTAGTTGCCGAGTTAGCGACCTAGTAGTTGCCGAGTTAGCGACCTAGTAGTTGCCGAGTTAGCGACCTAGTAGTTGCCGAGTTAGCGACCTAGTAGTTGCCGAGTTAGCGACCTAGTAGTTGCCGAGTTAGCGACCTAGTGGTTCCGTGTTAGCGACCTAGTGGTTCTGAGTTAGCGACCTAGTGGTTCTGAGTTAGCGACCTAGTGGTTCTGAGTTAGCGACCTAGTGGTTCTGAGTTAGCGACCTAGTGGTTCCGTGTTGGCGACCTAAGGAGTTAACAAGTTGGCGACCTAAGGAGTTAACAAGTTGGCGACCTTAGGAGTTAGGCTATGTGTTAGGTCGTAACACTGTTAGGTCGTATGTTGTGTTAGGTCGCGTAGGTTGCTAAGTTGTTAGGTCGCTAGGATAGTTCAAGTGTTAGGTCGCGTGTTGTTTTAGGTCGACTTGTGTTAGGTCGCAACCCAACTGAGTCTTAGGTAGTTAGGTCGTTAGGTTGTTAGGTCGCTGGGTTTCCTAAGTGTTAGGTCGCAAAGGAGTTAAGTCGTACATCTGTTAGGTCGGAGAGGCTTAGGTCGGAGAGGCTTAGGTCGGAAGCAACTTAGGGAGATAGCCAGATTTCGACTTAAGGACAGATTTCAGCTATAAATAGGAGGGGTTGTTCTCACTTTTTGGGATCCGGATTTTTGAAGCGACGAAGTGCTGCCATTTTGAGAGCTCGACTTCTACACTTCTTCACTTCTTTTCTCCACTCTAATCTAGTGCTTCCTTCCATCCAAATCGAAGATCAAGATTGAAGATTCATGAGCTTAGATTGAAGATCTTCATCTTTTCAAGAGAGATTTCTTCATTTGAAGCGGATTTGTGATAGATCAAGCTTCATCCTTCGCTGTCCAGATCTGAAGCGTGTTGATTTGGGTTTGTTTAGGTGATTTGGTGAGTGGTGATTATCTCTCACACGGATCCAAAGGAGTAGATCGGATTGTTGGCTCGATTTGGTGTTAAATTAGTGATTTCCATGCATTTTCTTCATCCTATATGTAGATCCATGTAGATCCATTGTTCATGATGATGTTGCATCCATTTTATCATATGTTAACCTATGCAAGTTCATTCATCAAGTTTGTAGAGGTATAATCCATGTTTTCATGCTTATTGGACTTTCAACTCTTTAATTACGAAAATGCCATTATTGTTATAATTGTCTACTTAGATCATTTTTGAATGCTTGATTGCTTGGATTGATGTTTGATTTGATTGATTATTATGAACTAGATGATTGATGATTAGATTTAGACCAAAGGTGATTCAAAAGCTAAGGGAAAGGCTCTTGGATTGGGAAAGCTGCTCGTGGCATATGTAGCGGGATGATGAAGCTCTTATGCATAGATTTGATGATGTGATGTTGAGATGAGGCTTCGCGAGGATGTTATGAAGCGAGGCAATCATGTGATGAAGACTTGGTCTAATCCAGACGGGATCATTCCAAGCATGTTGATAACTCGGTGATATGATTCGAGTTGAGGATAATGGATGCTCGAGAGGCGCTTGAGCTAGTATGGAAATAGTCGTCGAAGAGGATGACTAGGAGGTTGAGATCTCATCGTTGTTGAAGGTTCTAGCATGCTCTAAGCAAGAGTACATGGGGACGCCCAAAAGACTAAGTTGATGGTCAAGTACTCTGGGTAGATTCGATAATCCTAGGCACGGGTCACGATGACGTGCGGGAGTTATGTCTAGAACCGGGGTAACCATTAGCCCTTGACGGACGGCTGAAAGAATGTGCCGGTCATTCAATTAACGGTGATATCGAAGCAATGATAACAGTGATAGCCAGAGTCATGGATGTTTGGTTGTATCGTCATTCGGTCTCAAGAGCGGTATTTCCTGGGTGCTTATCTGACCTTGGTTTTAGACCTTGGGATTTGTACTTGGAAAACATCGCTTTTGACTCAAGTGACAATTGTTTACTTTAAATTGTATGCTCTGCTATGTTTCTTCTGCTTAGTGTGTGTCTGGGGGCTATCACTGTAGAACGAGGTTGGAGTGGGAGGGTTGTATTCCTATTTCTTTTCCTTTATGCTCTTTTGGTATGTTGTTAGTTAATTTACTGCTCACTAAGACTGTTGTCTGACTCAAGGCTTTATGTTTTAATTCTTATTGCCTTGGGCTGTTCGTCCATTTTGGGACGGGCAGACTAGGTAGCAGGTGACAGGTGCTGTTCTCTTCTCACGATGCTGATATCGAAGACGAGCTAGAGGGTTTCTTATTATCTTCTTATATGTACTGGATATTCCGCTGTTTTGTATTCTCTGAGAGATATGTAGTGAGGCTGGATGTATTGACTATGTGATGCTTGTATTCAACTATTATGGAGTTTTATATGATGTCATTTTGTTCTGTAAAGCTTCACTATACATATGTTCTATTGTATTTTGTCCATGCGCTGTGAGTAATACGATAGATTCTGTTGTTTTAAATCTTACCTTGACAATCGTCCATGGTCGCCTGGCACACTTTACAGCGCTCTATCTCTAGATTCGGTGCAGGGGTCATGGGCGGTCGTCACAAATGTGCGCGTATGAGCATAATATTGCCTGCAAATTGTTTTCTGGATATCATGTTTTTGGGCTCTGTTGTTAATAACAGACTCATTATCATCACAAGAAATGCTTATCTCCCTGTAAAATCAATATTTAACTTTGGTTACTGAAGGAAAATTGTTAATAACAATGTGTTCTTGCTTTAAAAATAAAAATAAAAATAATATTTAAGTGATTTTATTTGATAAATATACTGTAAGCTTAACTTTACAGTGGAAATCAGGAAATAGATAAAGTTCAAACATGATGATTTTCGAATTCATTTATATGTTCTGATTTGTCTTCGAAAATTAGGAATTTTAAAAAGTTAAATTGTAATTTTTAGTTTAGAATTCAATGACTTGTTCGGTGATGAACGTTTTTGGGGTTTTGGCCTTTTTCCGTCGATCGGCAACATCGTTATCCTCGTGACCGAAGTTGGAGCTTCCTGGTAGGCCATGGAGCTTGGGAAAAATGCTTAATAAAATTCTAAATCAACGTGGATGTTGATTTCGATCGAATTAGGGTTAAGCCCTGCGTTTTATAGGTGGTGGTCGCGAGTTGTTTTCGTCGTCGACACTGCGATACAGGCGATCGCACCTGGAGGTTTGTTTCTGTCGTCGTATGGGGGAGCCGTGGATGTGGTGACGTGGTGTCCGGTGGACGAGATGGTCGTAGCGATGGGTTTTTCTGATTTGGGTTCGAGTTTAGGTTCGAACGAAAGGCCAGATTTGTGATCTCGAGTTTTTACATCGAAGTGAGCTTTGCTTTCGAGTGTAGGGTAGTTTCGCGATTTGTTGGTGGTGGCGAAGTTCGCCAGAGCGGCGGCGGCCGGTTGTGCACGTGCACGACGTAAATCTCGTGTCAGGAGGTTGGGCTGGGAAGAAACTCGAAGGAGTGCTCGAGTAGGAGATGGATTGGCTCGGGTTTTTGGGCATTCGTGCAAGTTGTTTCAGCAGTTAGACATTAGTTTAAAGGAACAGAGGAGTATACGAGAGGAGGAGAGAAAAGGCTCGGGGAAAATCTCGTGATGTTGGCCAGGCGACTCGAAGCATTTTTCTTTGCCTCGGGTAAATTAAAACAGGGTACAGGATTTTTGTAACTTGATGGAAATTTGAATTTAAACCAAATTTAAATAAAATTTAAATTGTGAGATAGATTTAAACAAAGTTTAAATCTAGTATGTAGTTTAGATTCAAATAAACTTTTGAATCTTAAAGTTTTAAAATGAAGTTTGAATTTTAAATTAAAGTTTAAAGTCAAAGTTAAATCAAATTAGTTTGTGAGTAAATAAATTATTAACTTGTTTAAACTTTTAAAGTATTTGAAAGGTTAAAAAGGAATGTGAATTTAAACGGGATTTTTGACTTGTAAAGAAAGAACTTAGACCAGTTGAATCAAATTTGGAAATCTGGAACTAAATCTAAATTTGATTGGGTTTTCGGATAATTTATTTATTCAATAAAGCAATTAAAGAATAATTAATTCCACTTATGGATGTTTGGATTTCGTTGAATGGTTGATTTGTTTGATATCCCTGTTTGTGATTGTGATGCTTTGTGATATAAATTGCTTTATGCTGAACTGCGATACCTGTGATGAATATACTGCTATGTGAATATGAAAACCTTTTGACCCATAGAATGACACTTGAATTTTGATGCGATAGGGAGTCGGATTCCAGTTGGTTATCCGAAACCCACATCGAATTGTAATGATGAATCTTTGGGACTGATAAATTTACTTTATCTATGAATCTGTGAATGAAGATAAGCGTTATGGGTTATACCGCTTATCGATATATCTGTGATGATTGATGTTGTGCACTATTGTGTGAAACCCCTGGACTACACTTTTACACACACAAATATGGATTTCACGTGGAAATTGGTTAAATCACAGATAAATTAAATTTGATGTTTTGAAATTGAAATTTTAATTTCAATTGATTTTGAAATTGGAAATTGGGGTTTAAAGTGAAAAGCTTTTGAAATGGAATTTCAAAGATAAAAGTTATTTTGAATAACTTAATCGAGTTTTGAAAATTTAAATAATTTGATTTAAATTTGAATTCAAGTTTGAAATTGAATTCTATGATTTGAAACTAGGGATTAAAGATATTGTATAAGTTATATATGGGTTAAACCATTTTAAAGTATTGATTTGGGAATTTGAATTTAATTCAAGGGTTTTAACTCGTGTAAATATAACTGGATTTTTCTGGAATGAAACTATTTGTTTTCAAATAGTAAAAGCTTTCACATAAGTAATGAACTTCCAATTTGTGTTGAAAGAATTTCAAGTTTGAAAAGGAATTGAATTTTTTTTGAAAACTATGAAATGAGTCTTTAATTCAAAGACCGGACGAGTTAATCCAACTTGAAATAGAATTGTTTTGAAAGGCTATGAATGAATCTTTGGAAACGAGTTTTGAAAGCTATAAGTTAAATCTTGACTTAAAGATTTAACGAGTTGAAATGGGAATCGATTTGAAAATCTATGAATGAATCTTTGTGAATGGGGTTAACTTTGTGAATTGAATCTTTTTGTTTAAAAGATTAAAAGTGTGGAAATTGTTTAAACCATTGAAGGTTTTTGAAATGAATCTTTTTGTTTAAAAAGATTGGAAATGGTAAATTGTTTTAACCATTCGAATGAAAAGTTTTGGGCTTTTAAGCTGTGATTTAACTGAGACCCCAGTATCCATATGATTTTTTTTATTTGCGCTCGTTATTCGGTTTAGCCGGGAGAGGACCTTTGTGTCATATATCCCATTTTGAATAGTGATACGACGATATGGATAGCATTTGAAGACCGGTGGTGAAGACCGGGTATTTGCGAGAGCGATAGGATGACCTATCGATTTTCTCTGCATCATGGCTCCGGTATAGAGATTCCCTAAGTGATGGGAAGTCCGATCGAGATTGTGAATACCCGGATGTGCAAGGGCTTCTTCGGAAGTGCCTTCGGTTCTGTTCGAACCCGGAACAGACTTGTATGGATGTGTGTCTGACGTTACACCTTGAGATGTAAAGCTGGTTTCTATCAAATACATTTCTGTTGGTGGCGGAGAATTTATTCTCTTAGCTTAACACCCTTCTCTGAGACGTACGAGCTCAGAGGTTATGTAGTTGATGGTTACTAGTGATACATTCCCAATTTGGTAATGTGGCATACGAAGTGCTGATGATCATTTGTTGGTCAAAGCGTGCTTTGTGAAAAAGCGTTGCTTTGTGAAAAAGCGTTGCTTGTGAAAAGCGTGGCTTTGTGAAAAAGCGGTGCTTTGTGAAAAAACGTAGCTTTGTGAATGAGACTTCGTCGAGCCTCACAACCCGGTAATGGTCGAAACAGGAATGTTGCGGCAAAGGTTTGTAGGGGTAGCGCCCCTAGGGTATGTCATTTCCTTCTGGATAAAAGGTGATATCATGGTATGGAGCCCAGATATTTTACCTATGTTGATTATACTTAGTGGTTGTTGCTTTGTGATTGAGGATCCTCGGATAAAGGTCGGTAACGACCGGGGGATGACATGACTCGTGTGTTAGTTACCTAGTTACAGCTGTACCGCGTGAGGTAGCGTCAGTGTGTTAGTTACCTAGTTACAGCTATACAGCGTGAGGTAGCGTCGGCCTTTTGTTTGCAGAGATCCGGTTAGGATTCGGGGCGTCTTTCCAGAGGCGTTTCCATTTCGGAAAGGAAGTTCCTTAGCCTGATCATTTGTTGGAAATCCAAAGAAACAATACGAACCTGTACGGTTTTAGTTGTATTACCTGCTATGGAATGTGGCGGTAACCTACTATTGAACGTAGTAGCTATAGTAGGCATACGATGAAATGTTGTATGCTGGCTAAGATTAATATTATATTTTCGAAATGGTTTTCGACACTATGCACTAATGATAATAATATCAAAAGAGTTTTGATTTTGCGTAGTAAGCATGTTTGACTATCATAAGGAGAAATCTCCTCCAATTCTGCGATTGCATTGTGTGTGTGGCGGGAGGCCTTATGGTAGTTTCATTTTTGAAAAGCATTGCCGGTTTCAATGTTTAAAAGCCTTTTGTGTTTGTTTAAAGATAAACTGTTTTTGTTGCTCACACCAGTCCCATGACTGACCCGGAGTTTATTGTTCCCTTCCTAAACTCTGGGTGCCCACTATTTTCCACACGGGCAGTCTAGAGTTGGGTTTTTCAGATATTCAGGTTGAGTAGATTATCTGGAGCTAGTTCAGTTCTTGGAGTTCATGGACTGACGTTGCTTATCTTGGAGCATTCTATTGGAGACATTCTATCCGCTGCTGGTGTTATCTATTTTCTTTCCGCTGCTATTTCTAGTATCATATCTCTGATGTATATTGATATCTGTTGTATCATTCTGTTGTATCTATCATTTTATCCATGTTATATATTGATATATTCTTTCTTTTCCGCTGTGTTATTTACTTAATTGTGTTATCAGCTCCGGCGACTCGGATTTGAATGATCGAATCTACGGCATTCGAGTATGATGTAAAGTATGGATGTCGATTTTCGAACGCGAAAAATCCGTATCGTTACATAAATTATGGAAGTGGATTTAGAAAGACAAATGAAATGTTGGTTTACAAATTCTAATTGATATTGAAATTGATTTGTTTTGAAATTTATTAAACGACCAATCGGTGTAATAATTACGAAAGTTATTAAAGAAACCAGAATCGGTTAGGGACATACTCACTGTCTAAACCGAAAACCACTTTAATAACCATACGCAGAGTGTGATCCAGAATGAAGTGGTTGGAATGATATACGTGATGACTAAAGAAAGAGAACGATAATGGATAGCCTTGACACTTGTGTCAAATTGGAAATGACTAAAACAGGAGCCGTGCCGGGCCAAATGGGGGTTAGCTACCTCGAGCGAACACACTTCTTCGAAAACTACTCATTACTTGTTGTCGATTGGTGCACCCTTGATTTGGGAGTGTTGTTTCGCGGTGTTGCGGTCGCTGCGACGATGCGTTCTCACCAGTCCGGATCAGGCAAACGATAGTTTCACAACCTTGGGTATTGCCTCATGTGCCTTGTCATACTTGTATCCCTATATACGCGACCACTACGATTTATTTTGTGTTATACCAATGGAGTACTCCCTGATATCCCACTAGTTTACGGTGGAGTTTACAGTGTTGTATAGACTATAACGCTTATATAAAATGTGTTAAGGGGGATAATGGTAACGCCTTAACACTATTTTGATATCTTATATTAGTGATAGGCATTATCTACTTATCGTACACTACTCATAGTAGATAGTTTAACGGATCCTTAAAGGATGGTTATTCCAAACATCCTTTGAGTTACTTGTATTTCAATTGCTATTTCACTTGAGTTGGATTTATTGATATAAGAATATTAATCCTGACTCGAGTGTTTTGTGTTTTTCTTTACGCTTGGGTCAGACTGAGTGTACCAGTATTCAAGGCTCACCTATGGAGTTGGAGCTTTGCTTGGAGATCCAGCTATCTATCCAGCTTTCAGATATCCAGTTGATTCCAGTGATTGTATTCTGATTATTATATTTGACTATTGTATCTGAGACATCTGTTGTACCTTATTTAACTCTAATATTGTATATAATAGCTTCATGAACTACTATCTTTTGTTTCCGCTGCATTTATTACTCTGTGTCTGAGATCTGTGATTATTTATTTACTGTATATGTTCAGTTTTGCCAAATTTAAATTAACAATTCGGTATTTTGAATTATTCAAGTCCGACATGTGCGGATGCGAATAGTCCAAAATAGTGGGTCGTTACACAATATCACTTGTGCAAACTGTTTATGGCAAAGCAAATCTCATATATTAAGCTGGGATGATGTATGCAAAACAATCAGAAGGTGGCTGTCTGATTATAGCATTGGAAGTTTTATTACAAGCCAACAAGATCAAGATCCTATGGAGGTTTATAATGGAAAACAATTGGCAAGACAGACAAACAAGAAGTATTGCTTTGATAAAAATTTCTAGGTAATACAAATAGACTAGTGCAAACACGTGTTGTGCATATGGGTTCATCATATAATTGATTTGATAGTGCATTTATATATTTTTAATTATTATATAAATGTGAGAGCGTATGATTAGGGATAGTAAACTTTTATTAGTTTATTCTTGAACACTGTTCATAAACTGTTGTTGGTAAATCAGCTTTAATAATCTCGAAGTGCACAAAGTAAATCTTCGTATATTTAGAGAAAAATGGCTTTGTACAAAGATAGAAAACCTCATTTATCAGTTATTTCTAACATGATAAGCATTACATTACTAAGAATTCCTATTAATTTTCAAATATAAGTGATGTAACTTGAATATGAGTTTATCATATGTTCAATAGATAAATTTAAATGCATATAGTTTAATATACTAATACTGTTCTCTAAACTTGGAATAAAGAAATTGTGCTCAGAGTGAAAGAGTGTTTCAAATTTGGTTCAAATAAACAAACTTCATCATTTGCATTATTACATTTTTTGGCATCACATAGTACTAACTAAACAAGTAAAACATCACCTAAACTTTGTAATGCTATTTTTTTAGGATAAATATAGTGTAATAGACATGAAATATATAATACACATTATGCAGTTAAACATTTGAAAAACATTTGAAATAAACAAATAACTTATCCATTAATTCAAATATTCATATAAACACAAAACTAAATAATCTTTAATAATAGTTGTAGTACCTTTAGTTTCATACTTTTTTGGTGTAAACATATCCCGAAATTCCCTTTTAAATTCAAATTATATCTCAAATATATCTGCATATACTCCCACCTTAACTAGAATTAAAATATTTATATTCTATTACTTTGTCAATCGCTCTTCTCTTTTAACTAAAACTTCTCTTATCTTAATTAAAACACAATTTTTTCATATACTAAAACTAAGTCAATCAATTTTATACCTAAAATCGCTCATGCCTTAATTAAAATGGAAAATTTTTGTTAATGAAAATACAAATTTTTTATATGATATAACTGAGCCAATTATGTCTTTAGTAATAGTTGTAATACCTTTGGTGTCACACGTTTTTGGTGTAAACGTAAACATCACTCTTATCTTTTAATCGAAATTAAAATATTTATATTCTATTACTTGGTTAATCACTCTTATCTTTTAACTAAAACTTCTGCTATCATAATTAAAACACAATTTTTTTGTCCACTGAAACTAAGTCAATAATTTAGAGGTATCTTATACCTGAAATCGCTCATGCTTTAACTAAAATGCAAAATTTTCGTTGGTGAACATACTAATATTTTATATGTTATAACCGAGTAAATCAATTATATCTTAATTAAAATTAAAATTATATCTTAATATTATGCATTTGTATAAAACAAAATTCATGCCCGAAGTGCGTGCCGTAACACCCATGTAGCATAAGCATAATTCAAAGTAAACTAATATCAGTATAACACAAACTACATATAGATACACATATAAATACTTTGGATGATATTTCATTGAGGTAACTGTTAGACCAAAAGGTGTAAGGAAACTAAGTCAATGATAGGAAATATTGAAATTTATTGTTATTATTATTATTTAATAATTATAAACGGCTATATTACAATGTAGAGCAAAGCATTTTTGAAATAGACACCTACATTTGTAAAGAAGCAACAAATATAAAAATGGAAGCAAGAGTGATTTGTAGTAAAATAATAATTTTATAATGCAAGAAATAGCTAACGTTAATTCATTCTATAGTAAACTAAAACATGTAGAAATTACAATTCACACAAAGATAAAATTTTACCTTTTTCCATGAAAAACAAAGACAAAAGTTGCATTCCAATTATGTACGTTGATACCTACATTATTATTTCAAAAATTCTTTATAATAATTAACCGAGTGGAAACATTAGGTATACCTTTCCTTCTTCAATACACTAAGTCGCTTATTACCTTATTGTACATTTAAACATATTTTAAATTTTATTCTTAAATCAATAATTCTCGCTTTCAATTCATTTCTTTTATGTAAATAACCTTTATTCATTTATGTTCTTCACACGATACCATGACTTCTAATATCGACCATGGGTTTTCATTAGAGATATAGTCGGACAATGGACATGACTTTTTTCTCGAATATCAATCCAATATCAATTCAAGTGCTTATAACAATTTTCTTAATATATTAAAAAATAAACATGGCATAGTATTTATAATATAACGATTGTTATACATGTAAGATGAAAATTGTAATCATGTTCCATAAATATAGAATATATAATGTTGTCTTTCAAGCTTAAACAAATATGTGAAACATGATATTGCCTCTAAAAGCAAAGAAAATATCCTCCTAATAATACATTTATTTTTGTTGAAGACAACTATCTGCAAATATATTTTCTCATTTATTTTATCCATTTGCTAATTTTATTAAAGAAAAGAAAAATAGTTGTTAAGAATAGGCTGTAAGTTCTTACTTTAATATTTATCTACAGTAAAGATGCATTTTCTAAAGTTATAGAACAATACACACTACGTACTCTCTTATAGAGTTATAACTTATAATGCTTCTAAAAAGTTTTTAATAAAAGAATTTAATTAAAAGAGTAAATGGTAAAAAATTAATTCTATAATTGTTTAGCTGTAAAGAGATTAATATGTAACTTATTCTTGAAGTAAATTTATTTTCAATTAAAGATAACTAGTTTCGTTAATACTCTAATTAGTTTAAAAATGAAATTAATGGAATTGATATCAATTAATCTATTTTAACCGTTGCATGATAATAATATTCGATATCTTATAATATCAATTATCAACTAAAATAATAAACATATTAGGTAAACCAGGCATATTCTCTAATAAATTTAAAAATAAAATAAAAAAACTAAACTGAACATATATTTTGATAGTTTAAAAATAACGTAAAAATATGAAAGATTATCGTTTAGATATTGGTGCATTTATAGAAAAAAGCATCTCTCACATGAAAACTTTTTAGTTTATAAATAGTTACCAAAACTTATGATGACTAAAGTGTTTAAAAAAAACTTCTCTTATAACTCAGTATATATATAAATATACGAATAAACATCGTGTAAGTAAGAAAATATGTTTAATTTCATATGGAACTTGGAGTAAAATTAAATTATGATAAAGACATTTACTAATTTAAATTTTATCTTGAATTCAAACTAATTTGAATTCTTTTGTCATACAAATTGAAAGAAATTACTTTAAAGGCCAAAGTCAGCAGAATAATTACTTTCAAGGACAAAGTCAGCAGTCCAATTACTTTCAAGGACATAATTTCATTGGTTTTTAGACCCTAGAAACTAATTATTTTACATTTTGTTCTTGAAAGTAATTATTTCAATTGTGTGTCCTAGAAACTAATTCCACTTGTTAATGAGGCCCTTGTGGCTAATGTCCACTTCTATATTTGTTATGTCCAATTCACTTCTCTTTTAGTTTCAAGTACATACATTGGTTTTTTGATATAATGTAATTCAAACATTTTTACTTAGTGTTTTGCTTGCTTTAGTTATCATTTTGTATTAAGACATTTTATTCTAATTTATGACAATAAACTATGAGACAATCATGCCTGCTTAAGTGTGGTATGGGTGGGTATATGTATGAATATGTTTCAATAATAGAAAACTTATGATTAGGTTCTTTGTTATTATATGCTAATTATTTTTTTATAAAAGTAATATATCCTATCTCATCCCCTCACCATCAAAGCTGCCAAATACATCAATCCCACTTGGGTCTTTAACCACAATTTGGTTGAGGCTCCTTATGGAAGGATATTGGTTGTCCATGACCCCTCTGCATACTCTCTTAATCCCATTCTCTCAACTGATCAATGCATACATTATCATGCAATCCATCTCCTCTCTAAATTGCCCTTCTACCTCACCTTCATTTATGCTCATAATGCTACTGCTTCCAAACAACATATTCTTAATCTCATCCCTGCCATGAGACAGGAAACTCATCCGTGGTTGGTGCTAGGTGATTTCAACTATTGCTTCAAACTCTCTAAAAATCATGGTGGTTTTCCACTTATGTTAAGGGACATTGCCCCTTTAAAAACTGCCATAATTGATTCTAATCTTATTCCAATTGTTAGACACGATGTTCCATATTCCTAGAATAATAGAAGTCATTCGGGTATTAGAACCTTCACCAATATTGACCATTCATTTTGCAATTATGAAGCCCTGAAAAAATGGCCTACCTTATCTTCCTACCTACCACATCCCATTCTTTCTGACCATTCCCCAATCATTACCAGCCTTGATCATTTGCCATTGAAGGAGAGGAGAGCCTTCAAATTTTATAATATTTAGTCCAGGAAAATGATTTTCTAAAAATTATACAAATAGTTTGGACAACTAATGTTTTTGGAAGCCCTATGTATGTCTTATCCAGGAAGTTAAAGGCTGTAAAAGTTGCTCTCGAGGATTGGGCAAAAGCAAGATTTGGTGATGGATCTCAATTATCAACCACTATTAAAGCTCAGTTGAAGGTAGCTTAAGATATCATTATGACTAATCCAAGTGACCAGAATGCTTCTTTGAGGGAGAGTCTTCTTTTTTCATAGCTAAATGATGCTATGAACAAGGAAGCTAGCATGAGGAGACAGCAATTTCATCAGAAATGGACTTGTGAGGGAGATAATAATACTGCTTTCTTCCATGCCTCCATCAAAAATAAGCAACAAGGGAGCAGATCAGATTCTTGTATGACTAATGGGTTACCCTTCATTCTCAACCCAATCAAGTGGCTAATATCTTACTTAATTACTTAATTAACCTCCTTGGAAATGCCTTTGATTTTAATTCATCTCTTGACTTATTTGATGGCCTTCCATTGCCCCATATCCCCAGTTCCCACCTTTCTCATCTAGCTGATCAAATAACTGTCTCAAAAATTAAAGCTGCCCTATTTTCTATGAATAAAAGGTCGTATGGAGGACCTGATGGATTTAATGTAGTGTTCTATACATCATCTTGGAATATTATTGGAGATGATTTTAACAAGTCCATTCTCAATTTTTTCCATAGGTTCAGAATGCAAGGAAGTGAGTGCTACTAATCTCACTCTTATACCAAAAACCACTCCAGCTATGCTTGCAACTGATTTTCGTCCAATATCTTGTTGCAATGTTACATATAAATGTATCTCTAAGATACTTGCCACAAGACTAGTTAAAGTGCTCCCTTATTTAATTTCCAAAAACCAAAGTGCCTTCTTGCCTAATAGGAGCATCTTAGACAACATCATGCTAACCCATGAACTAACTAAGGGATATGGCAGAAGCCAGGCAGTGCCTAGTGCCATGATGAAGCTTGACCTCAGTAAAGCCTATGACAGCATCCAGTGGTCAACCATAGTTAGGATTATGGCAGTTATGAGGTTCCCGAAAACTTTTGTTGCCTGGGTTTACATGTGTATCTCAACTGCATCATATTCTCTCATCTACAATGGAACTGCACATGGGTATTTTGAAGGTAAGCAAGGTATTAGGTAGGGTGACCCATTATCATCTTATCTATTTCTTATTGTGATGGAAGCTCTTACTTGCATGCTTAACATTAACTTTTCACAATCCAAAATCTGTTTCCATACCAAATGCAGGACTTTGAATATTTCCACCCTCCTCTTTGCCGATGATATTCTTATCTTCACAAAACCAAATAAGCAGTCCATTGCAACCATACTTGAAACCTTTCGTTCTTTCTATCTTTCCACTGGCCTTAGTTAAACACTACTAAATCTCATATACTTATATCTGGAGTATCTCTGAGTTTAAAGGAGGAGTTTGTTGCCTTCTCTGGTCTTCAACCTTTGACTAGTGAAATGAAATATCTTGGTCTACCCCTGTGTACATCTAGAGTGTCTATGGCAGATTTCCTTCCTCTCTATGAAAAAATCACCAGCATCATGAATTGTTTGTCAACTAAGATGCTATCTCAAGCAGGCAGACTTGTCCTCATCAAATCTGTATGTTTCTCCATGATGGTTTACTGGGCAAGAACATTCATATTTCCAGTTACATTATTGAGGATGGTTAGGAGTGCAATGATGAAAATTTCTGGTCCGGCACTATTCATACTAGAAGCTTGGTCCTATCTCTTTCACCATGATTGAGCTCCCTAAAATTAAAGGTGGTCTCGGGGTTATAACTATGGACTGTAGCAACCCGCAGTTCCGTACTCCTTGAGTTGATAATAATTCTCCTCGCTCAACCCAAAGTGCACGAAAGAGCGAATAACTATGGTAAGAAGAAGAAAAAAAGTAGAAGAAAAATAGAACAACAACAACAGAATCTCACAAATGCAGTGGAATAAAATATAATATATAGTAACAGATTTTAATACAACAACTGTACTGTTTTTATACATATCATTATCAGAGTACATCGATCAATACATCAATCTGGATAGTTATAATAACTTGTCCTCGCACAGCGAAAATATAACCAAGTACGAAAATACGTCTGAACTCCTCCAGCTCGTCTCCTAAGCTCTATAGCTTTTAAACCTGAATCTGTAATACTCGGTCTGACCCGAGCATTATTGTAACGACCCAGAATTTTGAACGAATTAAATTGAGGATATTTAATTAATTTTAAATATTTGAACGATGATTTAATTTGAATCCCCGATCTAAGTTTGAAATTGATGATTAAGTTATAAAATTTAATCTAGTGAATGCTGAATAAAAATTTGTATCTTCGATTTTAAGTCGAAGAAAAATATTTCGAAAGTTTTTAAAATTCGTAATGGTAATACCGAAGATAATAGAAGTTTCAGAATCGAATTTAAAACTGTTTTGTTCAGTTTAGAAAATTTTATCGTTCAGCCGATATTTAAAAATAACCGTCCGAGGCGCAGTCTCGGAATTCGACGAAACCAGTTCCATTGGGTCCGTAATATTGAATTATTACCGGGTTTCAAATTTCGTATCGTTCGGAGTTGTTGGGTGAGAATACGACAGATAAACGCGTTAAAAATTGTACCGAAACAAATTGAATTTAAATTTAAATTTTAAAAAATTTAAACAAGGGACAACATCCCTTATCTCACTCCTTTAATCACGCAGTGAATCACGGATTCGTGTAAGCACGTATTCCTCTGCAAAGACACGATCTTCTGTCTCTTCCCTCTTCTTTTAAAAACAAACATCGCAAACAAAGAAAATTGTCGTTCGAAATAAAAAATCCATGGCCGAACAAAAGGAAGTCTTTCCCTCTCTCTCTATTTCTAATTCACAAAAACAAAAAGGTTATATAAGCCCAAGTTTTCCTCCTCAGATCGAATTCAAAATTGAGGCTCACGCACGCGTTCGCGTGGGGAAAGAAATCGCGGTGGAACTCGCGATTGTAGAGGAAGGGCTCGTGTTGGAATGTCTGGGGTGGAGACGAGGATGGCGCTGCAATTTCGCGCGCAGGGGAGATGGATCGAGATCGCGATGGCGATCTAGGGCTCGGCGAGGCGATCGAGAGGTGCTGTTCGTGGTTTGGGGTTTCGAGATCAAGCTCGAACTCGAGCTTCTCTGGTGAAGTTGCACGAGAAGGGGAAACGAGACCGATGGCTTAGTGCCGCGTCGAGTTCGTGGGCAGGTGTGGGCTAGGTGAACAGTGAAGGCGGTTATGGCAGATGACACTCAGATGGAGTAGCGTGAGTAGGCAGGGTTTTGCGAGGCTCGAGAAGGCGATGGTTTCGATTGCAACGTTCAATTTCGAGAGTAAGGTATGATTTTTATTTTTATCTCAAAAAAAAAAATATGTATTTAAAAGAAAATATATATATACTGATTTTAACAGTGGTTTAAAATTTTTAACAGTAGAAAAAAAATATATGTTGTTATATACCTGAATTTTTACAGTAAAGTATAAATTAAAGGAAAAAAAATATATATATATATACAGATCGATTTGATTTTAAATGCAGAAGTAAAATTTATATGTAAACAGAAATTTTATATATATACATATAAAACTTTGGAAGAAATGTACCAACGATTAAAATAATAGTTGATCTTATATGCATGCTCTCATTTTTGAAAGAGTTGATTTAAAAATTTAAGTATGTGTTAAAAGTCAATCATTCGATAAAATAAAATCATTCGACAATTAAACTATCAAAACGAAAAATTGAATTGTTTGATTTATTTCGAATATTAACGAATTGAATAAAATTGTTTATACCAGGTTAAAAATCGAGAAAACAAAACTGAAATGGAAATGGATGGCAAATTAAAAGCTAAGGTGAGATTTTTCTCACTCGATTTAAAAGTGGAATTTTCAGTTATTTATTGAATTGATTGATATGATTGCTATGTTGATGTGATATTAGATATAGTAGGATATATCTATTATATATATAGCAATATATACATATTGGCATATGTATATATTGGATTGTTGATTTCCCGCCTCGTATAGCGGATGAGACCCTATTGCGCCGTTAGTAAGCGGATTTATAAAAACCTATATACCGCGATAATTCCGTACTGGAGCGGAATTGGTATTGTGCTAACATCTTTGGATGCAGGGAAACAGGTTGGAGGGATCCAACTGGACCCCTCACATTGATTGAATTTATTTCTATTGTGATATGAATCTGTGAATGATTATAGTGATGCCATTAATCATATTGATATCTGGAAATTGTTTGAAAACTAAAATCCAGCTGAATGGTTGTTTTGACATCATTGGATTCCAAAGATAAACGAAATTGAATTTTGAGATTCAAGTAGAAAATTTCTAAGTGAATCAATTTTTGAAATTGAAGAAATTTTGAAGAAAAGAATTTAAAAGTATAAAAGCTGTTTTTATAATCTTATCGAATAAATTCCAGAATAAAGTGAAAATGCTAAATAAATGGATTTCATAAAACAGTGATTTTAAATTGAAGAAATTAATTTAAATTTGGATTTTTAAATAGATTGAAAGAGACAAAGAAATAAGTGGGAAGTCCAATTAGAAATTTATTTGGCTAATTGAAGCGAATTTGGAAAATCGATATGAAATTTATAGATGTATAAATTATAAAGTTAAATCGATATGAAATTTATAGATGTATAAATTGTAAGTAAAAAGAATGAAATTTATAGATTTATAAATTGTGAAGTTAAAATGAATGAAATTGTAGAATGGAAGATTTATAAGAAATTAACTTATAAAATTGGATTTTTACCTTTAAAGGGAGTATTGATCGAACTTGTTAATAAAGGGGATTTATAAATCAAAGTTATTGTGAAATATAAGGTTGAATTTATAAACGTTGTTTTATAAATCTGAAATCACTTATTTTAATAAGTGTATTATAGAAATTAATAAAAAGGAGATTTATGAACCGAAGTTGTTATAAAACAGAAATGGAATTTATAAGCGTTGTTTTATAAATTCGAAATAAATTGAATTTGATGAATTAAATAGTGAAATGTGATTAGTGAAGTATATTCACGATTTTGGACAGTGAATATATTTTTGAAGTTGAATGGATATGGTTTTGGGAAAGCGATATTATAAAAATGAAGTAACTGTTTTAAAAGATGTTTTAAAACGTGTTAAGTATCGAATACATAGATTTCAACATTCATTGTTGAAATAGACGTTTTCGAGAAAAATAAGGAAATGGTAGACTATAACACTGTTGTTATAGTAAATGATTTCCGAAAGGAAATATTTTTATGTAGTATTGGGATTTATATATCTATTTTAATTTCGAATCCCTATACTAGTGATTTTGAGTCGTCGTAACGATGTTTTACGCAACATTCGTTTTGACTCAAATAGATGTTAAAATTTATGATTTCCTTAAAGAATGAAATATATACTTAATATTGATTTAAGTATATCGAATATTTTCAAATGTTGAAAATAAATGATTTGTGAAATACTTATTTTTAAATAAGTATGGAAATGCTTTTCTAATATGAAATGAACGTTTCGAGATTTTATCTAGTAAAGATAAATTGAAAGGTGGAAGTTGATTTGAAATTGTTTTCAAATGATTGAAGTGTGGAAATAATATATCCAGTTAAGATATTTTTGAAGATGAAATAATTTGGAAAATTATTTGGAATCTGATGATGTTGCGCATCTTTATTGATAGTTAAATAACCGACTATCAATAATTACCTTTAGATAGGTATTTGTTGTGAATTGGATGAATTTGAATGCCACACTTATTTTTGAATAATCGCTCACTATTCGGGTTAACCGGGAAAGGACCATGGGGTCGTATAACCCATTCCGAATATGTGATACGTCGTTATGAATCGCATTTGAAGACCGGTGTTGAAGACCGGATATTTTTGAAAACGGAAGGATGACCGTCGAGTTACTCTACATCGACTGATCTTCGATTTAGAGGTTTTATCACCCTTAGTGACGGGAAATCCTGATGTGATTGAAAATTATCCGGAATTGCAAGGGCTTCGTGAGAAGTGCCTTCGGTTCTGTTCGATCCCGGAACAGACTTGTATGGATTGTGTGTCTGACGTTACAATTTGAGATATAAAGCTGATTTCTTTCAAATACATTTCTGTTGGTGGCGGAGAATTTATTCTCTTAGCTTAACACCCTTCTCTGAGACGTACGAGCTCAGAGGTTATGTAGTTGAAATTTATCAGCGGTATATCCCAATTTGGTAACGTGGCATACTGAGTGTTGCTGTGAAATGATCAGTGTTTGATCATTTACGATATGATCATTTGTTTGATCTTATATCTTTGTGATCATAGGTTGATCATTTTGTTTGACCCGAAGCAGGGCTTTTTGAGAAAGCGTAGCTTTGTGGACGAGACTTCGTCGAGCCTCACACCCCGGAAATGGTCGAAACAGGAAGGATGCAGCAAGGTTCTAGGGAGTAGCGCCCCTTAGTGTATGTCATTCCTTCTGGATAAAGGTGGTATCATGGTATGGAGCCCAGATATTTAACCTCTGTGGTTGCTGCACAGTTATTATTACTTTGTGGTTTGTTGGAAATCGGGGATCCTCGGGAAGATCGGTGACGATCGGGGGATGACATACGCGTGTCAGTAGTTACCTACTTTTGCAGAGGTAACCCGGCCTTGTGTTGGCAGAGATCTAACCGTAATGTTAGGTTATTTCTCGGGTCGTCTATTCCAGGGACGTACCCATCGTGGATAGGAAGTTCCTTAGCCTGACCATTTGTTGGAAATCCAAAGAAACAATACGATCTTGTACGGTTTTAGTTGTAAAACCTATCATTCACTTATGGTGGTCACCACTGTTTGGATGGTAGCTATAGTAGGCATAAGTGCGGAATGCCTATGCTGGCTAAGATTAATATTATACTTTCGAAATGTTTTCTACACTATGCACTAATAATAATATCAAAAATGATTTGATTTTGCGTAGTAAGCATCTTTGACTATCATAAGAAGAAATCTCCTCCAATTCTGCGTTTGCATTGTGTGTGTGGTGGGAGGTCTTATGGTAGTTTCATTTTCCAAAAGCATTTCGAATTGACTTTAAAATTTACTGTTGTTGTTTTTAAAGAATAACTGTTTTACGATCTCACACCAGTCACCATGACTGACTCGGAGTTTATTGTTCCCTTCTAAACTCTGGGTGCCCACCAATTTCCACACGGGCAGCCTAGAGTTATATTATCAGGATATCCTGGATATTCTGGAGCTTTGGAGATGAGCTGGAGGACGAGACGTAGTTTTTTGTATCTGATAGTATTTATTCCGCTGTGTATTCTGTATGAGGACAAGTTTATAAAACTGTCCATTTGTTGTATATTGACTCTGATGATTGATGTATGTATAAACTGATATAGTTCTTTGTTTTAAAAGACTAGTAATTATCTATTGTATATTTTTCCGCTGCGATATGTGAGATTCTGATATGGTTTTCTGTTTCTGTTCTGATGTGTTGTTCTGTGGTTCTTCTTTCCTTTTCTGCTTTCTTCTATTTGCTTTCTTCTTCCTTCTTTTTCTTCTACTTCTTCTTTCTTAAAACCCTCACTCTTGGAGTTTCCGGCGTTCGATTTCTCGGCAGTCGATAAAGTGAGTATCGATGTTGAATTTTCGAAAGTCCAAAATTCCAGGATGTGACAATTATAGTAAAATAACACCCGAGTCAGTCTGGAAAACCAACGTGAGTAAACACCCTCAATTTGAATTATTAACTTTTCAAAATCCTTTGAAAAACAAAGGTATCTCGTAAGACCACATCACAAATAAACACGATCGGTTTTTCCCTTACGATAACCAAAACACTTTATAGAAAATCTAGTGATATTATAATAGTGTCTAAATATAAATACTTATTCAAATAGCTGAAATTGTTACATTAATTAAATTCCAGCATACTAGGCTCTACAAACAAAACCGTAAGCTCGTATTGGAGAATGGATTCCAACGAATGACTGTGCCACTAGGGTACCGCCCATCATAGAACACCTCTAGAACCATGTACCGAGGACCATGTCGGGATCCCCTGCTACACAAGACCGGCCTATCCCTAACCTAGATAGACCGAATATGCTATCACCCCGGGTGTTCCCACCCTTACCATCGAGCGCTTCTTCTTTCGTGTGTACCTATATATAAGATAAATAGGGTTTCCAAGGACATCTAGAAAGGTGATAACATACCCTACTTGGGTGCGACCCACTTAGCCTTGCTTCATCTCCCATGTTTTAGTCATTCCCGGTTGATGAGGTTTGAGGCTAAGCGTTACCTTCCAAGAACAATTTCACTTATAATGCTCATCGTCCTCCAATGACGATGTTCTGATAGCATTCGTCCATACAAGTTGCCCTGGGTCTGGAAAAACCGAATCACTGTCTTCATTATCTTCTTCACGGTATTCATTCGTTACGTTCAAACCGGATCAAAGTGGTTTTCAGATAATTAAATCCGATCCCGCTCTCTTCGAAACAATTAACGAAATTGGCCAATATTGACAGTCGATTATTTAACTATCAATAAAACATCCATAGCAATTATCTGGCCTTATTATAAGTTTTTCCCAAAATATTTACTTTCAAAATATCTTTAAAAGATATATCAACTTCTTCCAACATTTGAAAACAATTTTTCAAACACTTAAATCCATAACAGGATACTTCCAACATCTCAACACTTAGAAATATTTCTAAATTTCTATTTTCTATAGTTAGGAAAATATTACCAGTCTTATTTTCCAAAATTCTTTCAATATTAACGTTTCAGAGAATCATTCTGTAAATTATTCCAAAAATCTTCGGAATCACAAATAAATTTCCCCTTCTCAAAATCATATCCTTTTATAAGCCCTTTTTTCGAATCTCGAGAGAATTTATAAAAGAAAATTTTCAATTACTTTAAAACTCTATATATGTATAATAAGTATTTAAAAGGTTAATAATTTATTTTTAAAAAAATGTTCAAGTAATTATTTAAAATATCGAAAACACTTTTATAACATTAATAACTCATCTTTAGCTAAACAAATAAATTTTCGAAGCTGATTTTAAAAGTTAGCATTTACTAAAATAAATACTTAATATTCCAAATCTACTTACCGAAGTATTTCCATCCTTCTAGTTTAAAATTTTATGGTTTTAAATAATAAATTTTCCTTTTAAACACAAACTTAACTTCCTACGATTTAAAATATATTTTAAAAACCTCAATAACAAACTCAACTTATGAATTTCTCTCGATTTCCATCACATCACTTCCATCCCGATTTCCTTAACCATTTTCACTTAACCAAATAGTATCTACTATTTTCTTACCATATTTCCATATTATAATATAAATTCACTCTATGAATACATTTTCTAATATATCCACTGATATCTCTTAACTTATTTATAACTTCGTTTATAAATTTTTATACTCCCTTGAGTCTTACTTGCTTTATAAAAACAATCTCGTTTATAGAATTCCATTTATAAACCCATTACCTTACTAGTTCCATTTATAATTTCAAATCTATTTTTAATATCGACTTCAACCCTTTTTATATTTTCGAAACATCATTTATAAATTCTCTTATATAATTCATTTTTAAAATCTCCATTTAAAATTCATAATAACTAAGTATAACCAAAAGTAATATATATATATATATATATATGTATATATATATATATAGTTTTTTCTAATTCAATTTCTTTTAAATAAACCCAATCCCAATATAAATATTTTTATGTCAAAAATTCTGTTTAATTCCCTAGACTTTGAAAATATATTTATAGTATTTTAAATTATCAAATTCAGGCCAGTGCCACAATAGCATCCAATAAATTCAATCACTACAATAATCTATATTCGATTATTCTACACAATTCATATATCACTATATATGAAAAATAAACATTATATTTAAGGAATCCAGTTGGATCCCTCCAACTTGTTTCCCTACATCCACAGATGTTAATACAACATAAAAATAATACCAATCCCACTTCGATGGGGATATCGCAGTATATAGGATCATGTGCTATTATGCAGCGCGCATAGGGTCTCATCTACTATAATATGCAGGAATATCACTCCAACTACCAATATATATACTACTATATATACTTATCATTCAATAGATAATAATTTATAAAATCAACTAATAGCCAATAATTTAAATTCAACATTTTTAAATTATACTAGTTATCCAAATGAGTGAGATTTTACTCACCTTGATTTTTAAATTTTGCCGAGCATCCATATTTTTCATTTATTTAAATTCCCATCTGACTCGGAAAAATCCCAAACTAATTTTCAGGTTGTATATTTCGCAGGCACGAATTCAATGTGACTGAATTCATTTAATTTGGACCTCGTTCGATGTTGATACGGATTTATTAGCATAACGATATAATTATAATTTGGTTAACATAAATAGAATTAAATTAAAACTTAACTAGACAAAAGCTTAACCTTCTCCCTCTCGTGAACTATCAGGCAACACGGTTCCCAACGCGACCCAACACTGATGCGCTTACGTCCCTTGACGTCGATCGCCCACCTTGGTTCGAATGCCGCCATCACCTCCTAGTCCATGCGACCATCGACTAACTTTGGCCTTACCCATTCCAATGTCGCCCACCACTCCTCACTTCCATCGCACACGAACGCGCTGTCGCGCGCGACTTCCACCATCGTGGCCATCAAGCTCGCGTGCCACCGAAAATCATCGCGACCCCTGAATAGATTCTAAATCCCATCGAGATGAGCTCTGATTTTAAATCCCTACTTATAATTTTAAACAAGTAGGGATACTCGAATTTGATTTTGAGTTAGAAGGAAGGAACGCGTTTCAATCCTATCTCCAATTTATTTTCGAAGTCGAGATTTAAATTTCGGTTGTTTTATTCTGTCTTTTGATTTTAACGAAGGGGGACAAGGTCGGGTCTTATTAAAAAGAGAAGGAAGAAAGGTCGCGTGTTTGAGAAGATAAAGGAAACATGTACGTTTCAATTTGAGGATGACAGCCCTGACCTTTGACTATATATATATACACGTTATTTTAAAATTTCAAATCGTATTGATTTCATAGCTAGGAACTCGAACCCCTATCGAGGAGTGCCACTAGGCGTTTATAATATTATACCCCCATTCCGAATGCAATGGAAAAGGTTCCGAGTCCTAATTCGATTATATGGAGAAGATAGCTTTTTGAACCCAATTATTATATTGAATTTTCGATATAAATTTCAGCGCGTTTATATTCCGTACGATCAAACGATAACTCCAAATGCCATGAAATTTGAAATCCGATAATAATACATTATTACGGATCTAGTGGAACAAGTTTCGTCAAATTCCAAGACTGTGCCTCGGAAGGCTATTTTTAAATGTCAATTTAAACAAGCTATTTTTAAAAAAATTGAAAAGATCACATTTAAATTCAATTTTAAAATTTTCATTATTCATTATTATTAATATAAATTTCACAAGCCTTTAAATTATTTTTTTATCGAGCTTAAAACTCAAGATAAAATAATTTAACCAATATTCAATTTTAAAAATTCAATAATCAAATTTATTCAATAAACCGCTATATTTAAATTCTGAATTTATTTTATAAATAAACCCAATTTTTCATATTCAAAATCAATCTATAATTCAAATTCAATATTCAAAACCATTTAAATATTCAAAATAAAACAACAAAAAATCCGGGTCGTTACATGGACAGATGGAACAAAGCAGCTATGAGTTTCCATTTAGATACTTTGCTCAACAGGAAGGAGAGTCTCTGGGCTGATTGGACATGGAGGCATAATATTGGTGGAAAGGACTTCTGGGCTACTGATGTGTCTCAGAACAGCAGTTGGATTTGGAGGAAACTTCTTGGTTTAAGGAGTGCTCTTCTACCTTTCATCAAGTACAACTTGTCCCCTGGTAGTCCAATTTGTTTCTAGAATGACCCTTGGTTGGCTGATGGAATAATATTAGCCAGGTTATTAACCACACAGGAGATCCTTCAGACCTCAATAAATCACAATGCAAAAGCTGTTGATCACATCATTAATGGCAAGTTGCTGGTTCCTAGTTCTAGCAACCAGGTAGTCACAGCTTTGTGGCATGAGTTTGATCATCTTGGCATCCCTCTTGGTGACAGAGATACTATAAGTTGGAAAGGAAGCAGTCATAAAATCGATGTTATCTATTCTCTCCTCTCTGGACATGCTGCAGTGATTGATTGCATGTGGCATTCTGTTATTTGGTGCAACCAATCTCCTAGCAGATACAACCTCATGTTGTGGAAGACAGTGAAGAATGCTCTGATGACAAAAGATAAGCTTGAGAAGTATGGCATGATCATTAACACTGCCTGCTTATTATGTCAGTCAAATAGTGAAAGCATACACCATTTATTCTTCGCCTGCCCTTTTGTAAAAAACTTGTGTCTATCAATTATGGCCAAGGCAGGTTATCATGGATTTACTGGAGTTTCAAGTGCAGACTGGGATATTCTTAGGAGAGCAACAAGGTGGAGGAAGGATAAAAAGGCTATGATCTTTTTTGTCTTGAAAAGGTATCTAAACATGGTGTGAGAAGAATGAAATAGAAGGGCTTTTCAAGCTAAGAGAAGGACTGCCTTGAATCTATGGAATGCTTTGCTCATGGATATTGCGTATGGCCTTAAAATGAGCAAGTGTTTTGAAGGATTCCATTGTCTCTGGATGTGATTCTTTCTTTCTTTTGTTTTTTTCCTTGTTCTCCTTGTTGTTTTCTTTTTAATTCTTCTTTTCTTTCCTCTATTCATTAGTAGCATAGGTATCCTGCCTATCTCCTGCTCCTTGTATTGTTTTATTACCTTTGTTGTAATAAAAAGTAGACGGTCCACTATAAAACTGGCTGGTCTTGCCTATATATATATATATATCCTATCTATTTTGTATATAAGTTCATTCTTTGACCATTTTTATTCTTATTTGGAGCTTTTAAAGGAAAAAAGGATTTGGATAAAAGGGTTAAAAATGTATTCTTTAATTAAATAAAAGAAATAAAGAATTTTTTTATAAGATTCTTTTGATAGCAGAATGGCTAATTCTATTCATGCATCAAAAATCACCTAAATGCACCAGAAAATAAAATAAACTACTATGCAGCAAAAATTACTTTACATAGATTGTCCCTTTAACGAAAGTATTCCTATTTTCATCTTCATCGTTGTTCTCTTTAAAACCTAAAACCCGTTTGCATAAAATTAGAAATCCCTAGCACTAAATTTAGTTAAAATCCAAAACTTTAATTTTTGACATTAATACTGCCATTCCTTTTAAGTTTTTCAAAAAATTCTTAATTCCATCCAAATCAACTTTAATTTAAAAAAAAACAATTTTAAATACTTTTAACTAGAGCAGTTAATTGTGAAAGTTGTCGAAACTGGTATTTCATATTTAGTCAACTTCATCAAAACTGTATGGATTTGATCAAATATCGTTAACTTTACTATTTTAATTTGATGTGTTATAGGAAAAGGATTAAAAATATAATTAAGAAAAAGGGCAACTTAGTCATATATTTTATTAAAAAAATAATAGTGTTAGGCAATTTTTGATGCATGAATAGAATTTGTCTAAAGGAATAATATAACCATTAATTCTTTCCTTACAAAATTAATATCAAATTACAAGATTAAATGTTTCATGGTTATACTTCTTCTCTCATCTTTCAAGTACTTTTATACTCCTCCAAAACTTTCATTTTCTTCCTTTCATAATCAAAATACTGAAACTCTAATTTCTTAATTCATGTAATTACTAAAAATTAAGATGATAAGAGTACATATAATTAATTTCAATTTATGTTATATTAATCTTCATCAAAAGCTTCATTTCCTTCCATTTAAGATTTTAGCATTATTGTTTCAGTTGGTGAAAATTGAAGTAAAAGGATATTATGATAATTAATATTTGGATATTATTTAGAACTTTAGAATGTAAGTTTCATGTTATTTTTTGTTCTAAATTAAATTAAAGAATCAATTACATATTTACTTTTTAGTTTAAATGATTATTAATATTATTAATGATTTCAGGCTAAGACTCAACAGTGAAAGAATATTACCATATTTTTCCGTCTTTACTGTTCAATCAAGTAATTGTAATTGAACTCTCAACTAAATATTAATTAATACTTAATACACATTAACTAAAATATTAATGAATACTTATTAAAGCAAATACATATATTATATTGTAATAAATTTAATCTACACCACGATTATAAAGGAAAAAACAAATGACATAAGGTTCATTTTAGTTTATAGATAATAAAATATTACATAGAAGCTTTATCCACAAATAAATATAAAAGTAGTGACCGTGATTACTGTTATATGCAACTAAAAATGGAAGTAAATTATGACAGATATATTCATTATTTTAGGTTTTATTTCCGACTAAGAATAGAATTTATCATGGTTAATTTCAACTAGTTCCATTCAAATTTTTTCCCTTTGATATCATTTGAACTCATAAATTAGATAATTATTCATGTACGAATTCTTGAATTAGTTATCTTTGATGGCAATTAAATGAAATAATGACCATTAACAGGCATACTCGTATAGATACGATCAAAATAATCAAATACAAAAGATAGGAAAATACACCATATTCATTTCTAAAATTAACAACTGAACTAAAAAATAAAATATGTTACCAAATTAATTAAATTTCTACATTTGCTCTAGTGAATTTACAAAAGTCCCTTTTTAAGCTAAGTATTTATTTTTTTATATTAACAGTATGAAAGACCCAAATCTATCATTATTTCTTGAAACTGACATAGATGTGCATTTGACCTTTTAACTTTTATGCCATTGCATCATTTGTACTATATTGGCTTCCCAAAAATCTTGACTCCTCACCATGCATCGTCCAACTTTGACTATTCCCACTACTTGAACATGATCCTAATTTGTCAAAAGTTTTGCAAATAATATGAATAAGAACTACACGATGTGATCTAATAACATTACATTTTGAAATTTTATGACTAAGTTACACTAAAAAGAGACTAAATCCATCGTAGAATCATATATTATATTGAATTAAAGGTGGACTCAAATTGATTAACATTAAAGAGAATTATTATAAATTAATTTTCTCATTAAATTGGATTTCAATATAGGAGAGTTAACTGCAACTATTTTTTGATTAGTTTGAATTCAAATTAAATGAAATTTATACCAACTAATTCCTTTTATTAGTTGCGTGGTAATATTATTTACTGTGAACCTCTCTAGTTGGAGTTAATTTACTTACAAACAGTATAAATATACATATCTTCAATCCATAATTATCTATTAACATCTCCAAATTACAAAAGGAAAATAACAAAACAACTTAATTTTAAACTAACTTCATGGAAAATCATCGATAATTAATTCATTACTCAGTCAGATCCTTCCAAAATTAATGGTAATCATGTATTAATTGAATAATGCATGTTTCTTATGAATATTTCATGGTTGTTAAACAACACAATTAGAAAATGTATTAAACCCTGGGTTTGGAAAGATGGTTAACATAAGATTTCATAAATAAGTAATTTTAGGTTGCGTAACAAAATATAAAACATTTAAATTAAAAAAGGTTTAAAAACACGATTTAAAATGAAATTTCTAATAAAATTTCAAAGTTGCCTACTGTAGCTAGATCAAAAATGTTACTTTTACTTGAAAGTATTGTACAAAAATTTAATTAATTTTAATATTCTTTTACTTCATATATAATGTTTTTTGCCCAAATTTTTTCTCACACAATTATATGTGTTAGAATTGGAAAAGAATGAACGTTTCCTTTAATAGATTATTTAAAAACGGAGATGACATACATGTAGCAATGAACTTGTCTTTTTGAAGGGCTTTCAAAAATGAGCTCATGTAACGTGTATGAACAGCTTTCTTGGGCACTTTTGTTAACCTAGTCGGGAGCATTTCTTATTGAATCACTATTCATTACTACTGATCCAATAGTTCCAATGTTCAACAATCTCCAACCAAGCCCAGCAAGAGGTGGCTAGAGCTAGAAGTATAAGGTAAGGCACTACCGAGAAGGGTATCAGCAAGATTGTTTCATTCATTGCATCGTCTATGTAACGATCCGACTTTTCGACCCTTGAATATCGACGCTGATACATCCATAGTATTCATGTGCCGAGCACCCAAGTGCCATAAAGACAAATAGTTAGGGTAAAATAAAAAAAGGAAACAGAACAATAAAGAAAGAAATACAATGTGAAAATCTCACAGCAGAAAGATAATATTCAATCTCCAAAAAGATAGTACAAAGGGTTAGTCCAAAATACAAAGTAATTTAGAGTTATAAAACCTAAGTACAATCATCATCCCGGATAGTTATAACTGCATATCCTCGCAAGCTGATACATACATAATAAAAATGCAACATAAATATAAATGGACACTCGTCTTCTGATGCTTTAAGCGTCCAAAGTAAAACCTGTTTTACTTAGCCTACTCGAAAGAATACACGAGGAATTTAGGGGAAAAACCACATGTCTGACATAAGTCTGCTACGAGAACTTATTTTTATTAGCTATTAATGACCTCTTACATCATTAGACATGTACACAAAGTTTGAACAACTTATATTGAATAAAAAAATTTATCGATAAAACAATTTTCAGTCACATCATCTATATTTCTTAAAAGTATTTATTTTTATAAACAAGTTTCAGAAACATGTTTCATATCACTAGTCACCAATTAAAAGGTGTTTAACAAGGTTGTAAAATCACACTTATAACACTTAACCATTTTTCAAGAGTTTCAATATTTAATGACGAAGTGTTCGAAATTACGGGTCGCTACTTTCTCCCTCACTTAAGATATTTTGTCCTTAAAATTCAAACAAGAAAGACAATCAAAAAAGAATAGAAGAAACAAGATACATATATAGAGTACTGCTAAAACTATATACAAACTAAATTACAAACCAAAATGCATACTAAGTGACTCCACCTCAATCGGTGAGTACACTACAAAAGATATAATAAGATAAGAAACCACTAATCTAAAAGAAACTCTAGTAAGGACTCCCTCACACTATCCTCCGTCCCTTAAGTACAATCCCTAGCATCCTCACTCCATTGTACCTTTACCAACTTCACGACCTTAGTCCTCATTCGCTTGGTATCTCGATCAACTATGTGAACAGGTTGTATTAGTATAGTCAAATTAGGCTCAATTTCTAGGTCTTCTTGCTGTGATGCTTCCACTATTAAAGAAGGATCATGCACAAAGTTATGTAAATGCGATACATGAAACACATTGTGCACACCTGATAGTCTAGTTAGTAACTCGACTCTATACGTAAGTGTACCAACCCTCTCTAGAATCAAGAATGGTCCTATATAATAAGAAGCCAACTTTCTAGCCCTTCTAAACCGAACAACACTTCTCATTAAAGATACCTTTATAAACACAAAGTCCCCAACCGAGAACTCCAATTCCCCGTGCCTTTGATCTACATAATTCTTCTACTAATTCTACACTTCCTTAATTCGCTTCTGAATCTATGTTACTTTATTGGGCGCCTCTCGAATCATATCCAGTCCAAGTACTAAACAATCTCCAGGTTCCACCAAACATAATGGAGATTTGCAAGGCCTGCCATACAATACTTCAAAAGGTTCCATTGCGATACAAGCCTCGTAACTGTTATTGTATGAAAACTCAACAAGAGGTGAGTGCTCTTCCCATGAGCTACCAAAATATAATATACAACCGTGAAGCAAGTCCTCCAACATACGTTTAACCCTCAACGTTTGCCCTTTAGTCTAAGGATGGTAAGATGTACTCAAATTCAGCTCTGCCCCCAAGGCACCATTCAACCCTTTCCAGAATTGGCTTATGAATATCGGATCTCTATCACTCATGATATCACAAGGAGCTCCATGCAATCCGACGATCTCCTTAACATATAACTTAGCCAAATTAGGAGCAATCCTCGTACTCTTCACCGGTAAGAAGTGCACACTCTTTGGTAATCGGTCCACTAAAACCAAACACCTTCGTTACCCTTCCTCAACCTAGGTAGCCCGTCTATAAAGTGTATAGTTATCTACTCCTATTTCCACTTCGGAATCTCAAGTGGCTGAAGAAGTCCAGCTATTTTCTAATGGTTATGTTTGACTTGTTGGTAGTTAGAACACCTACTCACAAATATGGAAAAATCTACTTTCATGCCTTCTCACCAAAAATTCCGCTTCATGTCTTGATACATCTTAGTAACCCTTAGATGTATCGTCATTCGCAAATGATGATTCTTTGTGAATACCTCTTACCTAATCCCATCAACATCAGAACACACAACCTTCCATTCAACTTCAATATACCATGGCTATCTACCTCGAATCCCTACCGCCTCTTTGGTTCCTTATTCTCACTCACAGCTTTAGCTATCCTAATAAGTCGGACATCCCTCTACTGATTATCCTCAATACAACTAATAAGGGTCGAATGCACTTCTATATTCTCCATAATCGCATACCTCCTACTAAGTGCATCAGCTACAACATTCGCTTTCCTAAGCATAAACAAAATATTTAGATCATAAGCCACAAGAAACTCCAACAACTGTTGCTATCTCATGTTTAGATCCTTTTGGGTGAAAAGATACTTCAAGGATTTGTGGTCTGTGTACAACTCGAACTTCTCACCAAGCAAGCGATGACTCAACATCTTCAACGCAAAAATAACTACTAACAACTCTAATTTATGGGTCGGATACCTTGATTCATACGGCTTGAGTTGCTGGTTGGAATAAGCAATAACCGTTCCATGCCGCATCAACACTGCACTTAAACATGTCCCACAAGCATTTGTATAAATAGTTAAACCCTCACCTCCATCCAAAATAGTAAGAACATAAGCACTAGTCAACATTACCTTCAGCTCTTTGAATGCTTGCTCGCATTTATGAGTCCAACCAAATTTGACATCTTTCTTTGTCAAATTCGTCAAGCGTGAAGCAATCTTCAAGAAATCCTGAATAAACCTCCTGTAATAACCCGATAACCCCAAGAAGCTCCTAATGTCGATTGCACTTTCCGGTCTCTATCAATCCTGAATAGCCACAACATTTGCTGGATCAATAGATACCCTCCGTTGAGACAACATGACATAAGAATCTAACTTCAGACCGCTAAAAGTGATACTTCAAGAACTTAGCATTGGATACATGCTCTCTCAATGTTTCAAGTACAATCCTCATATGGTGTGTACCCTCCTCCACGGTCTTAGAGTAAACCAGAATATTATCAATAAACCAAGAATAACTTATTTAACACATCTTGGAAAACTTGATTCATTAAGTCCACAAAATATGTTAGAGCATTAGTTAGGCCAAATGGTATAACTAACCACTCAAAAAACTTATTAGACCTAAAAGCTTTCAAAGGTACACTCTCCTCTGCTACCCTCAACCAATGAGACCCTATGGTAAGATCTAGTTGAGAAAACACCCGAGCACCATGAAGCTGATCGAACAAGTCATCTATCATAGGCAAACGATACTTGTTTCTAACAGTCTGCTTATTGAGCTTATAGTGCTCCAAAAAAAGTCTTAAGGAAATATCGCCTATATAGCAAAGACGACGGACGCTTGCTAATTTGATCGATTCAGTCAGATCAAACCTTTACAAAATAAATCGCTGACCAAATTAGCTAACTCTAACTTCTCCTTCGATGATAGAATATGCATAGTCAACACAATAATTTTAGGATCTCAAACCAAATCAATAAAAATATCAATCTCACAATGAGGTGGTAAACTAGATACCTCTTTAAAAGTATTTGTAAACTCTCGCATAATACATATTGAACCCAACTCCTGTTCTACCACACCAGGAGAATAAAGAAAACTACTCATAAGCGAGCTAGGTCCTTCACAAGACATGACAGGGTTCCTCTTCCTTCTTGAACTAGACAGCCCATCATAATTTTGAACTACACAATACTGAGATAACCAATCCATCCCAAGCAAAACATCAAACCCCATAAAACCAAGAATATACATATCGCATGGAAGGAGTTGGTCAAAACAAAGTAACCAGAACTCCTAAACATATCATACTAAGATTGGTGGAGTAAATTTCTCCAGTTTCAGTCTATCAACAAAGTTACAGGATATGAAACTAAGAGAAACACCAATATCAAACAAAACATGAACATGAATGTCATAAACATATAACATACCTTCAAGAACCTACTTTCCCTTTGCAGCTACAAAAGTGGAAGGTACTGAAGTAAGTGCAAAAAGCCTATGATGTTATCCTTTCTGAAGCATCAGACAATCCCTAACAAAATGAACTTGCTAGTGGCAGTTGTAACAACTCTTTCGGTGAAATTGTGCTTTGGATGCCTATGGCACAAACTTTGGTACCTTAGCAATTGGCTCTAACTATCGATGCTTTAACTACCAGTGCTTTTACCACTTGTCCTCCCCAGCCCGACCTACAATTCCTAGAAAAATGTCCCTTCTGTCCATACTTATAGCAAGCTAAAAAGGAAGCATCCTTCGATGGCTGAAACTTACACTTGTTCCTCCCGGTTGGTGCAGATATAGACTTTGGAGCTAAACACTCAAACCTCAAACTCATGTCCATCAGATTCACAAACGATCCCTGGATATGATTTGTTATGTCCCTTTCTCATACTCAATAGATATGATGCAAACCTGCAATAAACATCTCATTTTTTTTCAGCAATGTATCTACTAACCCCAACCTGAACCGAGATGATGCATTGAACCTATTCTCATACTTAGCAACTATCATAACCCCTTACTTTAGATCTAGGAAACTCCTAAACAACATTGTTTTTCCGGCTTTCGGAACAAACTTCATCTCAAACACTTCCTTAAATTGGACTCAAGAGAAGTCATTTTCCTTGACATCTACAATAATGGAACCCCACCAATCCATAGCAGTATCAGTTATATGTCGTGATGCCAAACGACGCTTCATCACACTGTCTAACTCCATGTCTCCGAATATCCTATCAAACAAACTAAGCCAAGTCTGAACCTCAATGATAGTCTCAGTGTCATTGAACCTATTACCACCAACCTCTTAAGGTCATGGCATAGCGAAGCAAACTTCATCAGTGGCCAAACCTGCATGACCTCTTCTACAACATTCACCCTTGGTTCTTCAATAGGAGCAGCATTCCTTGGTGCCTGATTCCCATCAATAGTAACAATACTACTCCTTCCACCTCTACCTTTATCTCCTCTAGCATTGGCAGCTCGAGTACTCGAGTCAAAAGTAAAAGATCTTATGTAAGTTAAATCAACAGTAAATATGAGTGTAACAGCGTCAGAGATGTTTACGTGGTTTGACATCTCTATCCAGTGTCTAATGTGAGTGCAATAACTTAAGAGATTTTTAGGATTTCCATCTCCTAAAGATACGTTAAACTATCTACATACATAGTACAATACGCTATTATAATAGTGTTTACAATAAAGTAAAGTATTAAAATAGCATTAAGGCGTTACCCATATCCCCTCTAACAGATTTTATATAATGTCCTAGTCTATATAGATACTGTAAACTCCACCGTAAACTGGTGGGCTATCAGGAAGCACTCCATAGGTACGACACAAACCAAACTCGTAGAAGGCGCGATAAGGCATGTGACACGACACACAAGGCATTGCCAGGGTAGGATTCTACTGTTTGTAGAACCGGGCTGGTGGTAACGCATAACAGCTACTACCGCCCATCTCGGAACACACTCCTATAATCAAATCGAGGGGTGGCCACCAAATTAATCACAAATTCATAATATGGAATCAAAGAAGCATGTCCGATCGAAGGTGCGACCTCACTTGTCCCAGGTATAGCTCCTGTTTTAGCCACATCAAGCTGACTCGTGGGAGTCAGGGTTACGTTAATACCTCATATAGAATCGTTCACAAACCATCCTACTTCATTCTGGAATCTCCGCCACGTACACAGTTGTTAAAGTGGTTTTCGGTATTAGTAGAGAGTATGACAATATCCGACACCGGTCTCTTTAACAACCAAACGCTTATTTCACACCAGATGGTTCTTTTACATTTCCAAAATCAATTCATAGTTGATATCAAATATCATATTCTCAAAACCATATTGCTTTCGAAATCATATTTTCTTTCAAAATCATACTTTCCAAAATAGGTTAAACCCTCATTTAAAATCATCATATTTACTCAAAATATGTTATTTCACTAAAAACATCATTTCAAAACCCAACTTAGATTTTATTATCATTTAACCGTATTCTCTTTTAAATACTTCCACTTCACAAAGTCTAAAATTTAGAAAATAGTTTAGATAGTTATAAATAGTTTAGCATAGTTTTAAAATAAATTTTAAAATAGTTCAAATACCCTAAAATAGTTTAAAAATAGTTTAAATGCATTTAAAATAGATTAATAGATTTAAAATATATTAAATATATTTAAAATAGATTAAATAGATTTAAAATAGATTAAACAGATTTAAAATAGATTAAAATAAATTTAAAATAGATTAAATAGATTTAAAATAGATTAAATAGATTTAAAATAGATTAAATAGATATAAAATAGATTAAAATAGATTAAATAGATATAAAATAGATTAAAATAGATTAAATAGATTAAGATAAATAAAAATAGTTTTAAATTGATTAAAATAGCTTTTAAAATAGTTTGAAAATAGATTAAATTAGTTTAATAGTTTGAAAATCTTAAAATTCAAGATTTTTAAAATATTATATTTTTAAACAGTTTATATTAAAATAACAAATATGAAATTAATATCAGATTTAAACTATTTCTTCCATTTCAACAAATCTGGGCCATATCCAAATTTCAACAAAACTAAATTTCTTTCAATTCAAATTCCCATAAAAATCATTTCAATTTATATCGATTTCAAACTCATGTTTGAACCGAAATTTTTAAAGCACTTTAATTTCATAGATTTCAAAGTTTAATTATTCAAACATTTCAATAACTCAATTTCGATAAATTTCATTTACATTTCAAATTTCAACTTTGAATTTCCATTTTATTCTTTAAACAATTCACTAAACCAACTCCAATTTCAACGTTTAAAACTTGCATTTTCAAAAATAATTCAGTTTATATAAATCAAATATTATTTCAATATATCATTTAAATGAATATAAATTTAAGGATTTAAAATCATTTAATTTAACCAATCCGATGTCCATATATAATTTTCTACCCTATGGTCAAGTGATATGGATATTTATCATTTCAATCTGCAAATATTTTTAAAATTACGGGTATATACCATTTCAAACCGCAATCCCGAATTAACATTAAAAATCCATAAAATCACTCAGGTTTATCATTTCAACCCATAACGATTTTCCCTAATCTATAGATCGTTCGGTTATGTTCAACCCACATGGAACTTGCAGTGTTATAACAATATAAAATATAACATCCAATCATCCAATATTAACAATCAAACATCCATCACAATCATCATCCAAATCAACAATAAATAACAATAATTTACTGATTATCAATAACAGGTATTAACTGGAAATTTAAAATTCAATATCAAATTAAATAGTGATTAAATTCAATAAAAGTCAGATTTAACTAGAATGACAATTTAAATATACCAAACATCAACCAATCAATTTCTAATCACATCATAAATTCAATTTAACTAACATAAGGTAATTTAGTAGTTATGAGTGGGTTAAAACACTCACCTTTTATTTTAGCCCATAAAAATCCAAACAGAAGCGCAAAAACTCAATAGTCTCCAAATTTAACTAAATCAATTTCATGTTGTCTGGAATTTAAATATGAATCCAACGGAAGAAATCATGCATGTATCGTAGCTTATATGAAGAAGATATTCATGTTATAAGAAATATTATTAAAATAATAGTTGGTACACGTTTAATAATAAAAAATAAATAAACAAACAAAATTTAATACTTACGTTTTTCCCAAGATAAGGCTTCAGGCAAAGATTGATGAACACACTAAGATGAGGGCAGGACGTGTAGGAAAAATGAAAAAAATCATGTTTCATAAAAGAAAGCTTTTGAATTTGCAAGAATAAGAGCTTTTGAATATGAGGCGTTAGAAGAAATAAAACGCAAATAAAGAAATAAGCTGCAGGTTATTTATAATTAGGAAATGAAGGTCGAGGGACAAAAAAATGTCACATTTTATTTTGAAAGCTTCAGGCATTAATAATGCATAAGGAAATGTACGTAGAAATGGAAAAGTTTGCAAACCAAAGGAAAGTAAAATTTTGTATACGCGAAAATGAGGTGGCAAGAATTAAATACAACCTAAAAGTCTGGGCTCAGGTATTAAATAGAAGGAGAAATGAACGGATCAAGTATTAAAATGAGGCAACTATTTTAAAACATACAGGCAACAATTAATAACAAAAGAAATGTAGGGACCATGTACATCGCATAACCTTTTGAAATTGAATTTTTGAAACATAACCAAATTAATTTCATTAACTCGAATAATACTCAATTTGTACACATTTAATTTTCTTCTTTTCAACATAATAAATATGTTATAGTTACCTTAAAATGAAAACGTTTAGTTTGGTTTTCTCAAAATGATCTTTTATTTCCATTAGAACGCCCTTTTTGTTTAACACAAAACGTGCGTTTCTTTTATTAAATCTATTGATTGCAATCAACGTTTTCTTTCATTTTAATCGAAATATTTGAATTACATTAATTGAAATTACTTACAAAGTTAAATTTTCAAAACAGACAACTAAAATGGATGAAAATAGAACAATTGTTTATTTAAACACGTTTATAAATTTGTTGTTTATACACAAGAGTAATAAATAACTTACTGAAATAGATTATTTTCCTATTCTTGTAATCAATCTGTAAGCTAAAACACAGTTCAAATAAACATATATTCCTACCTTTAAAATCAATCATTCTATTCTTTATTTTAATGAAATTAAACCTAAATTCACAAATAAAACATTCATTTTATTTGATGTAAATGTTCTTTTCATTAAATCCAACTTTCCTTACATTTTCACAAAACATAAGCTACGTTTAATTACACCTATTAATTTACAATTTAGTGTTCTCTCTCCTATTAATTGAAATTATTCAATTACATTAATTTCAGTTGATTAAATTTCAAAATAGACTAAATGAATGTAATGAGAAATAGAACAATTATTTCCTATCTAATTGTAATTTAAACATATTTATACACTATTGGATACAAACAATAATTATATATTTCTTACTAAATAATAGTTTCTCGTCTCTACAATTAGTCTTTCAGCTACCAAACATTTCAAAAATAAATATATGTTTACTCCTTTACTAAACTTATTCATTTTTATTCTATTATTTTGATTTACACTCCTACTATTAAATCAACCAATACCTTATGAAATTATTAACATAGGTTTCTATCTTATTATCCTCATTTTCTACAATTGACGTCTTTTCTTACATTAACCACAATATTTAATTACATTTAATTCCATTAATTACCAATTCAATATTCAAACGGACTAACTAATGAGATGAGGAAAAACCAATTGTTATAACTTAATTAGTAATCCATATTCATTAACTTATTATTTACAAACAAATACCATACATCTACTTACAAATAGCTGCTTTAATATTCTATATTAAAACCACTTTCAATTAAATTACATATAATTTTACCATTAATACGGCAATTAATTCATTCCTTATTGACTTGCAATTATTTCTAATTTATGCTCTTCCACTACAATTGATTGAAATCACATTAAACAATTGTCAATTTCATTCAATCAACATTATTAAATTTCATTTTAATAAATTTGTCCCATTTATAAATCATAAATTTTAATTTTTCACCATATTAAATTACAAAATCTTATTTAATTTAATATTTTTAATTATCAAAAAATACGGGTCGTTACAATCTCCCTCACTCAAAACTTTTCGTCCTCGAAAAGGAACAAGAAGGAATTAAGAAACTTGATATAATTTTATTCAAATTATTCAATTTATAAAAATTAATTTACATAATTAAGTTTAATAAAAGTTTGAAAATAACTCAGCTTTTACAGAAATTTTCTAAGTTCTAAATTTACAAAATTTTTTTGGCAAAGTCTCCTTTGCGCGGTTAGGTCGGAAAATAATAATATCAATAATTTCAATATATATATATATCATATTTCAATAATAAAATATCCCAACTACGGGAAAAATGATATAATATCGCTATAAAGCCGTAATATGAAAACGTACCTATTTATCGGGCAAACAACGCTTTATTTATGAAACCAAAGCAGTAGCTATTGTTTCCATAAACCTGTATTCCACTTATATAATCCAAAATGAGTTAAAGTTATGTAAAAGAGAAATAGTTTTGCTGTTACCATTAATAACAATAGCAATACAACACAAACAATAAACATATGCAAACAAACAGCACGACCATTATATGCAACAAAGGAATCAATCATACATCCATAGTAACCAAAACTAGCGGTTCGTTCAGGTTCAGAAACTTTTCATCGTACAAGGGTGATAAATAAACTACCAATTGTACCTTACGCTCAACAACCTTAGATAATTACTTAGTTGATTATTCATACATTCTTTAATAATTTGAAGAATCATTTCCCAAACTTCTCATAAGCCAAAACAACAAAGAATTTAACACATTATTATTTAAGTTTATGCTATTGGTTTCTTTTTTTTATCATTTACGTTTCACTTATTTTCATTCATTCATATAATGTGACGACCGCCCATGACCCCTGCACTGAACATAGAGATAGTGCGCTGTAAAGTGTGCCAGGCAGCCATGAACGATTGCCAAGGTTAAGTTAAAACAGCAGAATCTATCGTATTACTCACAGCGCATGGATAAAATACAATAGAGAATATATATAGTGAAGCATCTCAAAATAGAATCTCCTCAATTAAGCTTCATAATTGTTGAATACAAACATCTGAATAGTCAATACATCAAGCCTCACTACATATCACTCAGAGAATTATACAAAGCAGCGGAACATCCAGTACATATAGTAAGAAAATAATATGCAAGCCTCCAGCTCGTCTTCGTCATCAGCATCGTCGGAAACTAAGAACAGCACCTGTCACCTGCTACCTAGTCTGCCCATCCCAAAGCGGATGAACAGCCCAAGGCAATAAGAGTTAAACATAAAGCCTTGATTCAGACAACAGTCTTAGTGAGCGGTAAATTAACTAACAACATACCAAAAGAGCATAAAGGAAAAAGGAATAGGAATCCAACCCTCCCACTCCACCTCTTTCTACAGTGATAGCCCCCAGACACACTAAGCAGAAGTAAACATAGCAAAGCAGACATTTAAAGTAAAGCAATTATCACTCGAGTCAAGGTCAACATTTTCCAAGTACAAACCCCCAAGGCCTAAACCAAGATCAGATAAGCACCCAGAAAACATTGCTCTTGAGACCGAATGACGATACAACCAAACATCCATGACTCTGGCTATCACTGTTATCTTTGCTTCGATACCACCGTTAATTGAATGACCGGCACATTCTTTCAGCCGTCCGTCAAGGGTTAATGGCAACCCCGGTTCTAGACAGAACTCCGCACGTCGTCGCAGCCCGTGCCTAGGACTATCGAATCTGCCCAGAGTACTCGACTACAATCATAGTCTTTAGGGACTATCGAATCTGCCCAACGTACTCTTGCTTTGAGCCTGCTAGAACCTTCAACAACGATGAAATCTCAGCCTTCTAGTCATCCTCCTCGACGACTATTCTCATACTAGCTCAAGCGCCTCTCGAGCAAACCATTATCCTCTAACTCGAACAATTTCACCGAGTTATCAACATGCTTGGAATGATCCCATCTGGATTAAACCAAGGCTATCTCATACCATGCCTCGCTTCATCTCATCATAGCAAAACCTCATCTCAACATCAACATCATCAAATCTATCCATATGAGCTTCATCATCCACCACATATGCCACGAGCAGCTTTTCCAATTCAAGAGCCTTTCCCTTAGCTTTTGAATCATCTTCGACCATCTTGTCCAAATCAAATCATCAATCAACTAATTTATAACAATCAATCAAGTCAATCATTAATCCAAGTAATCAAGCATTCAAACATGATCAAATAAATAATTATAACAATAATGGCAATCTTGTAAATAAAGAGTCCAAATCTAACAAGCATGAATTATGAGCAATATCTCTACAACTTGATGAATGAACTTGTATAGATTAACATGTAGTAAAATGTATGTCAAATCATCATGAACAATAGATCTACACTTAAGTTTAGGAAAATGCAAGGAAATCACTATTTTAACACATAATCAAGCCAACAATCCGATATACTCCTTTGGATCCGTGTGAGAGATAACCACCACTCACCAAATCACCTAAACACCTCAAAAGCAACACACTTCAGATCTGGATAGCGAAGGATCTAACTAGATCTATCAAAATTCCGCTTCAAACGATGAAATCTCTCTTCGAAGAATGTAGATCTTCAACTTTTAGCTCTTGGATCTTCGATTTGATCTTCGATTTGGATGGAAGGAATCACAAGATTAGAGTGGAGAAAAGAAGTGAAGAAGTGTAGAACTCGAGCTCTCAAAATGGCAGGACTTCGTCGCTTCAAAATCCGGATCCCAAAAAGTGAAGAGAAACCGGGTATTTATAGGCTGGGAATCCTTAGGTCGTCCGCCCCCTTAGGTCGTCCACGACCTAACGAACTAAAACACCACGACTTAAGACCTTCGGCCTAACACTTACGCGACCTAACAACTACACAAGTGCGCGACTTAACACTCACCCGCGGCATAGCGACCTAACAAACCTCTCCGTCCTACGACTTAACAGATCAACGACCTAACCTTAGCTCGCTCCTAGGTCGCTCACGACCTAACACTCAGCGACCTAACCCTTTAAGCCTTCATGCGACCTAACCTAACACACATGCGCACGACCTAGCGACTCATCCAAGGTCGCGACCTAACTAAACACAGGGTCTCTCGACCTAACACCTAAGTCGTCTGGACGACCTAACTGCTAAACTTAGGTCGCTCACGACCTAACTAAGCACAACACCCCATAGGTCGCTCACGACCTAACTACAACAACTCCTTAAGTCGCTCGAATGACCTAAATTCCCTAGGTCGCTAACCCGCTTAATTTCTATACTGTTAACCCTTAAGTCCCTAACTACTAGGTTGTTATCGCTAACTCTTAAGTCGCTACCCCTTAGATCGTCCACTTCCTTAGGTCGCAAACTTCCTTAGGTCGCTGCCTTTCCTTAAGTCGCCCCAATACTTAAGTCGTTAACTCTTAAGTCATTCACTCGACCTAAACCACCACATGACCTAACTTCTACACGACTTAAGCCTTATCTCGTCCACGATTTAGACTCTGGACGACTTATCAACATTGCGACCTAATGACAACTGTTTTACGATGTTTCGATCCGTAAAATACGGGTCGTTACATATAATGTCATTTTTTTCATTCATTTACTTGCAAAAAAAAATTCCCATTCAATATATGAAATCATCAATGAATCCATTATTAAAGTATTACGTACATTACATTGCAGTTTATTTCACGTTTATCATTTACTTATAACCTTGATATCCATTTTAATATTAATATTCATCCATGAATCATTTTAGTCATTTTCTTGAGTTTATAATCACTTACTTAAAAAGTATTCACTTTTTTTCTTATTTAATTTAATTGCTAGCATTTCAAAATATTAACTTATGTTTAAAACATTTCTTGTACATTTTAAATGTTTATTTTGAAGCATTTTGTTACTTAAGCTTTCACTTGTATAATATTCTATTACATATTCATATTAACATCACAACTTTTAATATTTGGTAAGTTATATATATATATATATGTCTTTTAGGATGCAATTGAATGTTACACAAGTTTGTTTTATTACTTTTAGTTAATAGAATGTTCAATAGTTACATCTTCTAAATTTTCATATCTACAAGTTACAGATTTTCAATTTCATATATATTCCATTAATCGCTTAGCATCGAATTTCTTATTTTACGTTTTTAGAAGTTTACAATCATTAAAAGGTTAAGATTTCATTCATTACAATGACTGAAACTGCCAATTTACAGAAACTTAAGAACTAAATACCGGGTTCCATTTTTAAATCATTTAAAATAATATATATAATTATATCTTTCATATATCCAAATCATATTTAGAAATTAAAATTAAGATTTGGTCGTCAAAAAAAATGTGTAGAAAAACTACTACAGCATTATTCGCATTTTGAAACTCAAAAATAAATGTCGATGATGTGTGCACTCATCATCGAAATTATTTTCCAACAATAGAGAGGGGAGTACAGAACTTATTTCCTTTAAAAATTCCTTTAAACATTTCTTTCAAATCTTGTCGAAATATTTATATCAGAAAATACTTCCAAATAATACTAATATTATATTCCAAAGTCCTTCGAAAGCAATTTTCAAAATCACTTGAAAACAATTCAACGCCACGGAACTTAAGTTATAAATTTCCAATTTATATTCAATTTATTTACAATCCCATTTTGCAACTAATATTTAAAAAATTTCACTTCCTAACAAACATAACACACCCATTGTATACATTTATAAATATTATTCTTTTATATGCAAAATATATACTAGGAAAAATTATTTCATTTACCTATATTTCAAAAAAATATTGTGTCGGTCTGTCCTATTATGTGTTTAGAAATGCCTACCGATGCCATAACGTCCTATATACCAACCGGAATTTATAAACACTAAACATAACAAATTAACACAATACAAAACCTTTTATAACACTAACAAATACGCTCTCTCATATATATATACTCAACGACTCATTCTAGGGTATTACTACCCTATTTCTAATGAGTCAGACCCCACAAAGCTAAGGTTATCGCTAAACCATAGCTCTGATACCAAATGTAATGACCAACCTTTTTGAATGGTTTAACTTGACAATAAACCACACTTGTCAAACTCAAACCAATCAAAAGAGAGGATTGTTATGGGGTAAATAAGGAAAAGAAGAGAAAGAAATAAAACAAACATAGAATCTCACAGTGGAATGACAAAATATAATAATCAAATAACAGTTCATGAAGCTGTTTTACGATTACATTTGATTACACCTTTACAATACAGATCGGAGTAACATACAACAAGAATGAATAAATAAACTAAATAATAATAGTATATGCTCTTTGCCTTCGTCCTCCAAAAAGAAGTCTTCGATAAACTGAAAAGCTCAGACTGACTCGAGCGAATTGAAAAGACAAAACACTCGAGTCAAAACTAAAAGATCTTATGTAAGTTAAACCAACGGTAAGTAAATATGAGTGTAACGGCGTCGGAGATGTTTACGGGGTTTGACATCTCTTATCTAGTATCTAACGTGAGTGCAATAACTTAAGAGATGTTCGGGATTTCCATCTCCTGAAGGTCTGTTAAACTATCTACATACATAGTACGATACGCTATTATAATAGTGTCTATAGTAAAGTAAAGTATTAAAATAGCGTTAAGGCGTTACCCATATCCCCCTTAACACATTTTATATAATGTCGTAGTCTATACAGATACTGTAAACTCCACCGTAAACCGGTGGGCTATCAGGGAGCACTCCATAGGTACGACACAAACCAAACTCGTAGAAGGCGCGATAAGGCATGTAACACGGCACGCGAGGCAATGCTAGGGTAGGATTTTACCATTTGTAGAACCGGGCAGGTGGTAATGCATAGCAGCTACTACCGCCCACCTCGGAAAACACTCCCATAATCAAATCGAGGGGTGGCCACCAAATCAATCACAAAGTCATAATATGGTATCGAAGAAGCATGTCCGATCGGAGGTGCGACCTCACTTGGCCCAGGTATAGCTCCTGTTTTAGCCACATAAAGCTGACTCATGGGAGTCAGTGTTACGTTAATACCTCATACAAAATCGTTCACCAAACCATCCTACTTCATTCTGGAATCTCCACCACATATATAGTTGTTAAAGTGGTTTTCGATATTGGCAGAGAGTATGACAATATCCGATACCGGTCTCTTTAACAACCAAACGCTTATTTCACACCGGATGGTTCTTTTACATCTCCAAAATCAATTCATAGTTGATATCAAATATCATATTCTCAAAACCATATCGCTTTCGAAATCATATTTTCTTTCAAAATCATACTTTCCAAAATAGGTTAAACCCTCATTTAAAATCATCATATTTACTCGGAATATGTTCTTTCACTAAAAACATCATTTCAAAACCCAACTTAGATTTTATTATCATTTAACTGTATTCACTTTTAAATACTTCCACTTCACAAAGTCTGAAATTTAGAAAATAGTTTAGATAGTTATAAATAGTTTAAATAGTTTAGCATAGTTTTAAAATAAATTTTAAATAGTTAGAATACCCTAAAATAGTTCAAAAATAGTTTAAAAATAGATTAAAATAGTTTAAATACATTTAAAATAGACTAATAGATTTAAAATAGATTAAATAGATTTAAAATAGATTAAATAAATATAAAATAAAATAAAATAAAATTAAAATGGATTAAATAGATCTAAAATAGATTAAATAGATAAAATAGATTAAAATAAATAAAAATAGTTTCAAATTGATTAAAATAGCTTTTAAAATAGTTTGAAAATAGATTAAATTAGTTTAATAGTTTGAAAATCTTAAAAATCAGGATTTTTAAAATATTATATTTTTAAACAGTTTATATTTAAATAATAAATTTGAAATTAATATCAGATTTAAACTATTTCTTCCATTTCAACAAATCTCGACCATATCCATATTTCAACAAAACTAAATTTCTTTCAATTCAAATTTCCATAAAAATCATTTCAATTTATATCGATTTCAAACTCATGTTTGAACTGAAATTTTTAAAGCACTTTAATTTCATAGATTTCAAAGTTTAATTATTCAAACATTTCAATAACTCAATTTCGTTAAATTTCATTTACATTTCCAATTTCTACTTTGAAATTTCCATTTTATTCTTTAAACAATTCATTAAACCAACTTCAATTTCAACGTTTAAAATCTAGATTTTAAAAAATAATTCAGTTTATATAAATCAAATAATATTTCAATATATCATTTAACTGAATACAAATTCAAGGATTTAAAATCATTTAATTTAACCAATCCGGTGTCCGTATATAATATTTTTACCCTATGGTCAAGTGATACGGATATTTATCATTTCAATCCGCAAATATTTTTTAAATACAGGTATATATCATTTCACCCCGTAATCCCGAATTAACATTCAAAATCCATAAAATCGCTTAGGTTTATCATTTCAACCCATAATGATTTTCCTTAATCTATAGATCGTTCGGGTATGTATCATTTCAACCCATAGGGAACTTGCAGTGTTATAACGATATGAAATATAACATCCAGTCATCCAATATCAACAATCAAACATCCATCACAATCATCATCCAAATCAACAATAAATAAAAATAATTTTCCGATTATCAATAACAGGTATTAACTAGAAATTTAAAATTCAATAAAAGTCAGATTTAACTAGAATGACAATTTAAATATACCAAACATCAACCAATCAATTTCTAATCACATCATAAATTCAATTTAACTAACATAAGATAATCTAGTAGTTATGAGTGGGTTAAAACATTCACCTTTGATTTTAGCCCATAAAAATCCAAACAGAAGCACAAAAACTCAACAGTCTCCAAATTCAACAAAATCAATTTCATGTTGTTAGGAATTTAAATATGAATCCAACAGAAAAAATCACACGTGTATCGTAGTTTATATGCAGAAGATATTCACGTTATAAGAAATATTATTAAAATAATAATTGGTACATGTTTAATAATAAAAATAATAAACAAACAAAGTTTAATACTTACGTTTTTCCCAAGATGAGGCTTCAAGCAAAGATTGAAGAACAAACTAAGATTAAAAGGGTAGGACATGCAGGAAAAATGAAAAAAAATCATGTTTCATAAAAGAAAGCTTTTGAATTTGCAAGAATAAGAGCTTTTGAATATGAGGTGTTAGGAGAAACAAAACGCAAATAAAGAAATAAGCGGCAGGTTATTTATAATTAGGAAATGAAGGTGGAGGGACAAAAATAAATGTCACGTTTTATTTTGAAAGCTTCAGGCATTAATTGTAACAACCCGCATATTTTACGATTGTATATTTAAATATTTTATTTAAATATAGCGTCGTTAATCGGATTAAAGTATTAAAAGCTACTTTTTGTAAACAGTCGAATTGGGACTCGAGACCACTTCCATTGAGTCCAAAATGGCGTTTACGACTTTTTTGAGTATAAGCATCGATATGTTTGGAGTTGGGTGAATTTTGCTATTTTTCTATTGGGCTTTAGGATTGGGTTTCAGCACATTAACCCAACTGAATGCCCTAACTCCACTCAACTTCCTTCATTCACTTTCATTTCCTAAACACTCTCTAGCTAAAACAGAATTGGTGGAAGAGAAAGGAAATTAAAAATTCATAAACCTAGTTTACTAGAAAATTCAAATTCAAGCTCTAGAAAACAAAGTGAAGCTAAGGTAAGCATCATCTTCTTCTTCTTCATCTCGATCTCACTTCAATTCTCAGAAATTCCTAACCCTAATTTAGGAAAAAACTTCACCTTTGATAATAGATTGAAGATTCTAGAGGTGTGTTGAAGAGGAATTATTCTTGCCTTTCTTTAAAAGCTTCTCATTCATTGTTTTTGTGTTTAAAGGTGAGTTCTTTAACTCACATCTACGTCTATAACTATCATTGTTGTTAGGTACGAATTCCTGACATTTGTGCATATTAATTTTCTTTTGATTTGAAATGATTTGGTGAATTTTCCAAATTTTGGTGTTTTGGTCCAATTTTATGAAAATCCTTCTATGAAAATTTGGACATTGATATTCGGGGTGTATCGAAGAGCTTATCAGGCCGGGTTGTCGCTTGGTGTAAATCCTTAGTCGCCGTTGCTCGTCTGATCGCTCCCGATACGTTTTGGCCACTTTGGCCTAGGAAAAATGTTGCCCAGACCAGGTGACCAGACGTCTGGTGACCAAGTCCAGACGTCTGGTTTGGACTTGTAGAGCATAATGTATGCACGTAGATTATAAAAAAAATGCCAAAGACTATTTCCATACGTCTGAAATTCAAGATCAGACGTCTGGATGAGTCTCAAACGTCCGACTTAAAGTTTTTCAGATGTATGGGGGTTCTCTGGATAATTTCCAAAGAACGAAACCAGACGTTTGGATTCTAAACCAAACGTCTGGTCACGGCTCAGACGTCTGTTTTGGCTATTCCAGACGTCTGGGTGGCTTTCTGAACTATTTTTCAGAAAACAAATCCAGACGTCTGGATTCCAAATCAGACGTCTGGAAATGTTTGTTTTTGCCTATTAAGGCTGTTTTGTGTGGATTTCCATTTTTTATCGATTTTACTTGCCCCAGTTAATTGTTATCACTTTTATCAACCTTGATAACTTCTTCTTCGGGATTTTTGGGAATATCCACTTTGATGGATTTGGTATTGATTTCGTTGGATTTAATTCACTTCTTCGAATGTTAATCCTTGGCGATTGATTGTTTCTACAATCATTTTTGTGATTTGTCACTTTCAAATACAAAGGTTTCTATACTAGTAGTAAATATTCAAACTCTTTCATCGAAACGATTTCGACACTATTTTAAATATAAAGCTCTCCTTTAAAACCGTTTTCCAATCTATTAGTATATACAAACCTTTACCTCATTCGTATGAGATATCTAATTAAACGGCTTAGTAAAACAAGTGGTATGAAATGCTTGCGTTTACTTCGTCGGTTAATTCTTGGACTTGTTCGATTGAACACTTGTGACAATTTTCGTGTGGAAATCTACAATCTGTTCGTAAATATTTAAGTTAAGCTAGTGGTTAAGGGACATGAAGCTAAACTCTTATATTTACTGGCTTAGTGTAATTCACACTTTATATTGATCGATGATGATCATTTTGTGATTTAGACTAGCGATGTGCGATGTCTATTTGTTTGTATGGGGACTAAAAACCCCGTTTGTGGAGCTTCGGCTAAAATTTGGCGGGGTAGCGACCCGTGGTCTTTGGGCCATTTGTGGAGCTTCGGCTCAAAATTTATGGTTAGCGACCATGAAATAGCGTTCCGTTTGTGATACACGTGTTGGTGAGTTTCCATGCTCCCGTTTGTGATAGGCCTCCCCCTTTTGTGATTTCTGGATTTCTAGTTGATGATTTCTAAAATTTGTGTATCACCTTTTTTTATGATTGGCAATGCTACGTTTGTCAATATTTGGGGTTTGGTGAATAAAATAAAGAATATGACATTCTTTTTGGTGCTTTGAGATTCTTGAGATATTGTATGATTTTGCTGTTGTTTAAAATATACTTGTTACAGTTTGACATTGTTGTTATCATACTTTTTTGTTATATCTCTACTCATATCTCATTTTATATATGATAATTATAGCTAGACTGATCCGTTTATTATTTTATTCTTAAATAATACTTGGGTCAGACCGAGATGTTACAGGTGCTTCTGCTTGACTCCTTATCTGTGATCATCTTTTGACTTTTGTCTAACTACATTAGATTGGTAGTTTTTGTTGTTATACATTTGAGTTAGATACTCTTTGGTGTATACATATTCTTTTGTCTAGCACTTGTATCTATTCTTTTGTAATGTAGTGGATCTTATATGACCACTATTCTGATGTACACTTTTATGACCTATATTCATATCTGATTCCTCCTTTGTGATATGAATGTCCGTGACTGATTTGTGTTATGTTTATTTCTATATTTGTTTCCGAAGGCCTCATAGCCACCGTGTGGTAGCTTTGAGTTTTTATTTGATATGTCGGATTTCCTCTTGAAATGAAATGTAAGTTATATTATCTGACATATCGGTACTCGCACAAAGCAATTACACAGATGGTCGCTCCTCAATATCCTTATTCTTCGTGCTAGTCGACGACATTACCCCGTAGTGTCCTTGGCCAGCGTGAGTATAGAGGTGGAGCGTTACAGCTTGGTATCAGAGCCAAACTTCGGAACAATATAGAATAATCTAGCAAGGATCATTGTCCTAAGTCTTTCTTAGGAATCGTGCCATAGGATTTAATTCGAGTCTTCGTACCGTTCTATCCTATTCCTTTTTGTAAAGCTTTGTTTTATCAATCAAATTTGTTTGATATTCATTTTGTGAATAACCTTTTTCCTCTTCTTTCTTTCTTAAGAAGAGAAATGGTTAGACCAGGTCATCCCAGCACCGGTCAATCCAGTGCTACTCCTCAGGACGGAGTATTTATGTCAACTCGGCAACTTCTAGATCTTGTGAGAAATGCTCAAGCTATCAGACCCACTCCAGAGCCTACTCATCCTAAATCTGGGTTTGCACGCTTGTGCAGTGATTATACCAACTTGGGTGGAAAGCCTTTCAAGGGTTCCGAGAGCATTATAGAAGTCCAATCTTGGCTTAGAACATGCGATCGCATCTTTTCCCGCATGAATCTTGTAGACCTGCATCGAGTCCAAGTGGCTTCTACAATGCTCCAAGAAAGAGCATTAGACTGGTATGAGCTTCCGATCTCCGAAATTATTGGAGCGGATCTTACTTGGGAGCAATTCCGAGAAAGATTCGAGTTAAAATTTGTGCCAGAATCTGAAAAAGTATCTCTAGCTCGATGCTTCATTGACCTTGTTTAAGGTGAATCTTCCATGACGGACTACGTTGCTTCTTTCGAATCTCTATCTAAATATGGGGTCGAGTATATTAATACCCCATTGAAGAAAAACCAGAGATTTGTCTATGGCTTGAATAAGAATCTGAAAAAGCCATTACTTCTGAAACTAGAAGTTTCTTTTGATCAACTTGTTGATATCTCTCTTCGACTCGAAGAGGCCGATAAAGAAAGTGACGTTGAAGTCAAACAAAACATCAATAAGAAGAGGCCTTTTAAATTCAAGCCTAATCCCAACAAGAAAGGGAAGCAAGCAACTTCGGTGGCAAAATCTCCAACCTCTAGTCGTGGAGAATGTTACAATTGTGGTTCTAAGGACCATTATGCAAACAAGTGCCCGAAGTCTCTTTCTTGCCGCTATTGCAAGAGTTCAGGTCATACTATATCTTTGTGTCCCAAACTTCAAAGAAAAAAGGAAGGCAAGTTAAACGTTGTGCAAGCCCCTAATAGCACTTCTCATGGTCAAGGTATTTCTCACTCTATCCTTGATGGCATTATTATATTTCGTGATTTTCCTATTCGAGTTCTTTTTGATACGGGAGCATCTCACTCTTTTATATCAAAACAATTTGTTGATGCTTTGTCTTTGAATGTTATTGGCTTGATGACTTTATTAAGGATTGCGAATCCGGTTGGTGGATCCGCAACACTCAGTTTACTTTGTAAAGATGTCGAAATTATTTTATGTGATTATGCTTTCTGAGCCGATTTGAATGTTATGCATTACCTTGGTTTTGGAATGATTTTGGGAATGGATTGGCTTAACCGTTATGAAGCCCATATCCTATGTCCTGAGCAGACTATATATCTTCGGCATCCTCAATCTGTTAAGCATATTTCTCTTGTTCTGAAAGATTCAGATTCCAATTCGAAAGCATCCATGTATTCTCTAAATCCTCATGATGACGATAATGATGATGAGGAAGATGTCATTTCTCTCATTCACATTATTCGTGAATTTCCCGACATATTTGAGCTCGTTTTAGGATTACCACCTAAGCGAGAAATTGAGTTCAGAATTAATCTAATCCCTGGAGCTCTACCTATTACTCTTCCTCCTTATCGTATGTCCAATAAGGAAAATGAGGAGATGCGCAAACAATTATCTGAATTGGAAGCGAAGCAATTTATTCAATCTATTCCTCTCCTTGGGGAGCTTTAGCTATTTTTGTGAAGAAATCTGATGGTACACTTAGGCTTTGCGTTGACTACCGCAAACTTAATGATCTCACCATCAAGAATAAATATCCCTTACCGCGGATTGATGATTTATTCGATCAACTTAGTGGTGCTAAAGTCTTTTCACAGTTAGACTTAGCAACCGGTTTTCATCAGCTCCGTATTGCAGAGGATAGCATTCCTTTGACATCGTTCCGTTCTCGTTATGGATCTTATGAATGGCTTGTTATGCCATTTGGTTTGACGAATGCTCCAACTTATTTCGTTGATCTTATGGAACGAGTTTTCAAAGACTTCCTCGATCGATTTGTTCTCATCTTTATCGATGATATTCTTGTTTATTCTAAAACCGAGGAAGATCATGAAAATCATCTTCGGATTGTGTTGGAAACTCTTAGGAGCAACCAATTGAAAGCAAAATTTTCTTAATGCTACTTTTGGCAATCTCATGTGAAATTTTTAGGGCATTATTTCTGAATCCGGAATTTCCATGGATCCTTCAAAGACTGAAGCGATTCAAAATTGGAAGAGACCAGAGAGTGTGACGGAAATTCGTAGCTTTCTCGGATTGGCGGGCTATTACCGTCTGTTCATAAAAGACTTTTCTAAAATTTCCGTACCTCTTACTAATTTGACAAAGAAGGGAGTTAAGTACATTTGGTCAGACAAATGTGAAGCTGCTTTTCAGAAACTAAAAGAACTCCTTTCTGATGCTCCTATTCTTGTGATTCCCGATGGGAACCAAGACTTTATTGTTTATACCGATGCTAGTCGTGTTGGTTTGGGAGCCGTTCTCATGCAAAGGGAACATGTTATTGCTTATGCTTCTAGGCAATTAAAGCCTGCCGAGACTAGATATGCCACTCATGATTTAGAGCTCACGGCTATTGTTTTCGCCCTTTGAATTTGGCGTCATTATCTTTTGGTAGAGAAATTGTTCTCTACACCGATCACAAATCTTTGAAGTATTTATTTTCTCAAAAGGAACTTAACTTGCGTCAACAACGTTGGCTCGAGTTCCTTGCATCTTATGATCCTGATATTCTTTATACTCCCGGAAAAGGAAATTGTGTTGCTGATGCCCTTAGTCGTAAGGAACAAGCGGTTGTTTCCATGATGGTATCCGAATGGAATGATCTCGAGACTTTGTCCACTTGTGAGATTCAAGATCGTGAATCCGATTTATGTTCATCTCTTGTTTTGTGTAGCCTTGAGGCTCATCCTTCTCTTTTAGACCGCATTCTTGAAGCTCAAAGGCATGATCCCGAATTTGTTCTTCTTAGCCAAAGTTGTAGGGATAAAATTGATATTGAAGGTTTGAAAGACTTTGATATTGATGCTCAAGGCGGTATTCGAAAATTTGGTAGACTTATTGTGCCAAATATTATTGATCTTCGTAAAGATATATTAGAAGATTCTCATCGTTCCAAATTTATCATTCATCCCGGTAGTAGTAAAATGTACGTGGATATGAAGCGACTTTATTATTGGGATGGAATGAAATCCGATATTGCTAACTTTGTTAAGCGTTGCATGACTTGCCAACTTCTTAAGGCCGAGCATCAAAGGCCCGGTGGGTTATTGCAACCTTTGGAAATTCCAATATGGAAGTGGGATCAAATTTCCATGGATTTTATTGACGGCCTTCCCCGATCTCGTTCGGGTCATGATAGACTATGGGTGATAGTAGATAGACTTACAAAATCCGCCATTTTCTTCCCGTTCGGTCCAACCGGACCGTACCTATTTTGGCCAAACTCTTTGTCAAGGAAATCGTTAGATTGCATGGAGTTCCTACTTCTATTGTTAGTGATCGTGATCCATTGTTTACTAGTGGATAATGGTCTTCAAAAACCTTTGGGAACAAAGCTTAATTTTAGCACCACTTATCATCCTCAGTCCGATGGACAAACCGAGCGTGTAAATCAAACTCTTGAAGATCTTCTTCGTGTTTGTGTTCTTGATTTTGGTGGAAGTTGGGAAGATCATATTTCTCTCGTTGAGTTATCCTATAATAATAGCTTCCAATCTAGTATTGGTATGGCACCTTTCGAGGCACTATACGGAAGGCCATGTCGATCTCCTTCATGTTTGCTTGAAGCCGCTGAGAAGCTGGTTTTAGGTCCAGATTTTATTCGGGATGCCACAGAAAAGATTAACCTTATTCGTCATAGGATGAGAGAAGCTCAAAGTATAGAAAAATCCTATGTCGATAACCGAAGAAGGAAATTAGAATTTTCTATGGGAGATTTGGTGTTTATTCGTGTTTCACCTATGAAAGGTGTTGTGCGTTTCAGTCGATCGGGAGAATTAGCATCTCGATATATTGGTCCATTTCCCATCATCGAACACATTGGTCTCGTGGCTTATCGCCTTTTATTACCGGCTTAGTTTTTTGCTATTCATGACGTATTCCACGTCACTCAATTACGAAAATGACTTCGAGATTCTGATTCTATTCTTGAGCTCGGTGTTATTGAAGAAATCAAAGTTTCGCCAAATTTAACCTATGAGCAACATCCTATTCGTATCATTGCTTCGGAGGTTAAACGCCTTCGAAATAAAGATGTTCCTCTTGTGAAAGTTCAATGGTCTTCAAATCCTAAGGATTGCTCTTGGGAATCCAGAGAATTCATCGAGCAAACACATCTGGACTTACTTTCTCGTGCTCTTTAAAAGTGAACTTCTCATTTCAAAATTTCTTCTTTTTGGCTTGTTATGCCTTTGTATGGTTGTTACTTTTTATTTCTTTTCTTAACTATTGAGAGGACGCAATTTCTTTAAGGAGGGGAGTCTGTAACAACCCGCATATTTTACGATTGTATATTTAAATATTTTATTTAAATATAGCATCGTTAATCGGATTAAAGTCCGAAAAGATTCTTTTTGTAAACAGTCGAATTGGGACCCGAGACCACTTTCATGGAGTCCAAAATGGCGTTTACGACTTTTTTGAGTATAAACATTGATATGTTTGGAGTTGGGTGAATTTTGCTACTTTTCTATTAGGCTTTGGGATTGGGTTTCAGCCCATTAACCCAACTGAATGCCCTAACTCCACTCAACTTCCTTCATTCACTTTCGTTTCCTAAACACTCTCTAGCTAAAACAGAAATGGTGGGAGAGAAAGGAAATTAAAAATTCCTAAACCTAGTTTACTAGGAAATTCAAATTCAAGCTGTAGAAAACAAAGTGAAGCAAAGGTAAGCATCATCTTCTTCTTCTCCATCTCAATCTCTCTTCAATTCTCAGAAATTCCTAACCCTAATTTAGGAAAAAACTTCACCTTTGATAATAGATTGAAGATTCTAGAGGTGTGTTGAAGAGGAATTGTTCTTGCCTTGCTTTAAAAGCTTCTCATTCATTGTTTTTGAGTTTTAAAGGTGAGTTCTTTAACTCACATCTATGTCTATAGCTATCATTGTTGTTAGGTACGAATTCCTGACATTTGTGCATATTCATATGCTTTTGATTTGAATTGATTTGGTGAATTTTCCAATTTTTGGTGTTTTGGTCCAAATTTATGAAAATCCTTCTATGAAAATTTGGACATTGATATTCGGGGTGTATCGAAGAGCATATAAGGCCGGGTTGTCACTTGGCGTAAATCCTTAGTCGTCGTTGCTCGTCCGATCGCTCCCGATACATTTTGGCCACTTTGGCCTAGGCAAAATGTTGCCCAGACCAGGTGACCAAACGTCTGGTGACCAAGTCCAGACGTCTGGTTTGGACTTGGAGAGCATAATGTATGCATGTAGATTATAAAAAAAATGCCAGAGACTATTTCCAGACGTCTGAAATTCAAGATTAGACGTCTGGATGAGTCTCAGACGTCTGACTTAAAGTTTTTCAGACGTCTGGAGGTTCTCTGGATAATTTCCAAAGAACGAAACCAGACGTCTGGATTCTAAACCAGACGTTTGGTCATGGCTCAGACGTTTGTTTTGGCTATTCCAGACGTTTGGGTGGCTTTCTGAACTATTTTTCAGAAAACAAATCCAGACATCTGGTTTCCAAATCAAACGTCTGGAAATGCTTATTTTTGCCTATTAAGGCTGTTTTGTGTGGATTTCCATTATTTATCGATTTTAGTTGCCCCGGTTAATTGTTATCACTTTTATCGACCTTGATAACTTCTTCTTCGGGATTTTTGGGAATATCCACTTTGATGGATTTGGTATCGATTTCGTTGGATTTAATTCACTTCTTCGAATGTGAATCCTTGGCGATTGATTGTTTCTACAATCATTTTTGTGATTTGTCACTTTCAAATACAAAGGTTTCTATACTAGTAGTAAATATTCAAACTCTTTCATCAAAACGATTTCGACATTATTTTAAATATAAAGCTCTCCTTTAAAACCATTTTCCGATCTATTAGTATATACAAACCTTTACCTTATTCGTATGAGAAATCTAATTAAACGGCTCAGTAAAACAAGTGGTATGAAACCCTTGCGTTTACTTCGTCGGTTAATTCTTGGAATTGTTCGATTGAACACTTGTGACAATTTTCGAGTGGAAATCTACAATCTGTTCGTAAATATTTAAGTTAAGCTAGTGGTTATGGGACATGAAGCTAAACTCTTATATTTACTAGCTTAGTGTAATTCACACTTTTTATTGATCGATGATGATCATTTTGTGATGTAGACTGGCGATGTGCGATGTCTATCTGTTTGTCTGGGGACTAAAAACCCCGTTTGTGGAGCTTCGGCTCAAATTTGGCGGGGTAGCGACCCATGGTATTCGGGCCGTTTGTGGAGCTTCGGCTCAAAATTTATGGTTAGCGACCATGGAATAGCGTTCCGTTTATGATACACGTGTTGGTGAGTTTTCATGCTCCCGTTTGTGATAGGCCTCCCCCTTTTGTGATTTCTGGATTTCTAGTTGATGATTTCTAAAATTTGTGTTTCACCTCCTTTTATGATTGGCAATGCTACGTTTGTCAATATTTGGCGATTGGTGAATAAAATAAAGAATATGACATTCTTTTTGGTGCTTTGAGATTCTTGAGATATTGTATGATTTTGCTGTTGTTTAAAGTATACTTGTCACAGTTTGACATTGTTGTTATCATACATTTTTTGTTATATCTCTACTCATATCTCATTTTATATATGATAATTATAGCTAGACTGATCCGTTTATTATTTTCTTCTTAAATAATACTCGGGTCAGACCGAGATGTTACAGGTGCTTCTGCTTGACTCCTTATCTGGGATCATCTTCTGACTTTTGTCTAACTACATTAGATTGCTAGTTTTTGTTGTTATACATTTGAGTTAGAGACTCTTTGGTGTATACATATTCTTTTGTCTAGCACTTGTATCTATTCTTTTGTAATGTAGTGGATCTTATATGACCACTATTCTGATGTACACTTTTATGACCTATATTCATATCTGATTCTGCCTTTGTGATATGAATGTCTATGATTGATTTGTGTTCTGTTTATTTCTATATTTGTTTCCGAAGGCCTCATAGCCACTGTGTGGTAGCTTTGAGTTTGTATTTGATATGTCGAATTTCCTCTTGAAATGAAATCTAAGTTATATTATCTGACATATCGGTACTCGCATACACAGATGGTCGCTCCTCAATAGCCTTATTCTTCGTGCTAGTCGACGACATTACCCCGTAGTGTCCTTGGCCAGCGTGCGTATAGAGGTGGGGCGTTACATTAATAATGCATAAGGAAATGTACGTAGGAATGGAAAAGTTTGCAAACCAAAGGAAAGTAAAATTTTGAATACGCGAAAATGAGGTGGCAAGAATTAAATACAACCTAAAAGTCTAGGCTCAGGTATTAAACAGAAGGAGAAATGAACGGATCAAGTATGAAAATGAGGTAACTATTTTAAAACGTACAGGCAACAATTAATATCAAAAGAAATGAAGGGTCTATGTACATCGCATAACCTTTTGAAATTCAATTTTTGAAACGTAACCAAATTAATTTCATTAACTCGAATAATACTCAATTTGTACACATTTATTTTTCTTCTTTTCAACATAATAAATATGTTATAGTTACCTTAAAATAAAAAGGTTCAATTTGGTTTTCTCAAAATGATCTTTTATTTCCATTAAAACGCCCTTTTTGTTTAACACAAAACGTGCATTTCTTTTATTAAATCTATTAATTGCAATCAACGTTTTCTTTCCTTTTAATTGAAATATTTGAATTACATTAATTGAAATTACTTACAAAGTTAAATTTTAAAACAGACAACTAAAATGGATGAAAATAGAACAATTGTTTATTTAAACACGTTTATAAATTTGTTGTTTATACACAAGAGTAATAAATAACTTAATGAAATAGATTATTTTCCTATTCTTGTAATCAATCTATAAGCTAAAACACAGTTCAAATAAACATATATTCCTTCATTTAAAATCAATCATTCTATTCTTTATTTTAATGAAATTAAACCTACATTCACAAATAAAACATTCATTTTATTTGATGTAAATGTTCTTTTCATTAAATCAAACTTTCCTTACATTTTCACAAAACATAAGCTACATTTAATTACACCTATTAATTTACAATTTTGTGTTCTCTCTCCTATTAATTGAAATTATTCGATTACATTAATTTCAGTTGATTAAATTTCAAAATAGACTAAATGAATGTAATGAGTTAAAACAATTATTTCCTATCTAATTGTAATTTAAATATATTTATACACTATTGGATACAAACAGTAATTATATTTTTTTACTAAATAATAGTTTCTCGCCTCTACAATCAATCATTCAGTTATTAAACATTTAAAATAAATAAACATATGTTTACTCCTTTACTAAACTTATTCATTTTTATTCTTTTATTTTGATTTACACTCCTACTATTAAATCAACCAATACCTTATGAAATTATTAACATTGGATTCTATCTTATTATCCTCATTTTCTACAATTGACGTCTTTTCTTACATTAACCACAATATTTAATTACATTTAATTCTATTAATTACCAATTCAATATTCAAACGGACTAATTAATGAGATGAGGAAAAACCAATTGTTATAACTTAGTAATCCATATTCATTAACTTATTATTTACAAACAAAGATCATACATCTACTTACAAATAGCTGCTTTCATATTCTGTATTAAAACCACTTTCAATTAAATTACATATAATTTCACCATTAATATGGCATTTAATTCATTCCTTAATGACTTGCAATTATTTCTAATTTAAGCTCTTCCATTACAATTGATTGTAATCACATTAAACAATTGTCAATTTCATTCAATCAACATTATTAAATTTCATTTTAATAAATTTTTCTCATTTATAAATCATAAATTTTAATTTCTCAACATAATAAATTCCAAAATATTATTTAATTTAATATTTTTAATTATCAAAAATATGGGCCGTTACAAAAATTAAATAAAAATTTTAAACTTTTAACCTTCACGCTCTCCCTTCATGCTCGTTCTAGGTCCAGGCCACACGACTTTTCTATTTCCTCGATCGAACGCAAATCGCGCACCTCCCACCATGAACCACTGCTGACCATCGTCGTTGCCGCCTCGACCGCCATGCCACCAAGTGCTGCCTCGCCGTCGCCAACGCCTCGCTTGCGTGCGTAAACGCTCGCGATTCTCTGCTTCCCTTTTTTTCCAATCGAACACTGATCGATGATTGCACAACACCAGGCGCGCCGCCGTCAGCGCCGAGCCTACCTGTCGCGCTCGTTCCCCAACGCCGCTGCGCACGCGTATCGATGCTCGCAAAACCATTTACTGCAGCCCGAACGTGAGACAAAATCCACTCCTATCGTCGACGATAGCACGATCCAGCCGTACATCGCGTAGAGGAGATCGAGCTTTACAATTTTCCTTTTGGTGCCGTTCGATTTCGTTGAGCTGGTTTAGGGAAATCAAGGAAGAAGATCTATGATTTTTGGCCATTAAAAATGAGAATGGAGGCTGTTGAAGAAGATAAGTTAGGTTACGAAAATGAAAATAGAATGTGGCCTTATATATAAATTTCCCACCCGATTTATCTTCGAAAATTTCAAACTCCAAACGAAGCGTGCCACCTGGCGTTCTATATATTATACCCCTATTCCGAACATAATGGAATATATATCGGGAGACAATTCCATCATATTCAGAAGATAGTTTTTCAAATCAAATTATTTTAATTAAATTCCAAAAATTGCTTTCTACGCGTTTCAAGCTTGCACGACCAAACGATAAGTCTGATCGCTACGAAACATGAAATCCTATAATAACTTACTATTACAGATCCGATGAAACTGGTTTCGTCGAAATTCGAGACAATGCCCAAAAGACTATTTTTACATGTTAATTAAAACAAGAAAATTCCAAAATCAATTTAATCACTTTAAATTCAATTTTAAAAGTTTACTATCATCATTCTAGTTTAAATAAAATTTAAATCAACTTCTGATATCATTTTCATTCACACTAAATTCAGAATTCAATTATTTAAATAAATTCCAATATTAAATTTATACAATTTTAACTATTCAATAAATCGCTATATTTGAAATATAAGTTATTTAACTTATAAAATTTGACTTTTAAAACGAATTCAAATAATAAAACAACTACTTCCATTTTACAGTAATTCAACATCAATGTAATTATTTACAATTCAACATTGTTTAATTCACTTTCTAACATAAGTTATAATCTATTATCTTATTGAATTTTTATTCAAATTTTTTTATCTAAGTTCATATCCAGTAAATTACATTAATAAATTATTGAATTTTTATTTCTAACAATTTTGTTCAATAATCATATTAAATTTAATAATTTAAAATAGTTAAAAATACGGGTCGTTACAATCTCCCCCACTTAAAACTTTTCGTCGTCGAAAAGGGGTTAAGTAAGGAATCTAACATTCGATATATTTTTCTCAAAATAATCAACTTACAAAACTTTAAAATTTTATTTACAAAACCTTTACAATGCTTGCACTATGCCATTTTGATATCGACTTATTTGAAAAATAAGTTATAAAATTTTAAAATCTTAAAATTTTTCTAAACACCCGAATTTATGGAAAAATTGCGGCAGCATCTCCTTTGCGCGGCTCGATCGTAAAAATTTACAATATGGATATATAACACAAATATACATCTCTTCTCAATAATGAGGCATCCCGTAAGGAAAAACATAAAAGTGCGGTATGTAATCTGAGATATGTACCTTATTATTATTAATACGCGCGAATTCGCTCATATTAAAGCGAGCAAAAGCAAATCAAACCGCGTATACGTCCAAACAGCTTCATATGTACCTATCTCAACTCAAATTAGAATATTAGTTGCATATAAAAGATATAAAGACATGTATGGTTTTAATAGAACCATATAACATGAATTCTGAATCCAAATCATAAGCACAAGCACTAATACCCAACAAAACAATCATATGCAATCAAAAGTAGCAATAACAATGCTTTACAATAAAAGAAACCATTCAATAATTAATATTCATCTAACTAATTCATAACTATATCAATCTACATTATCTAATGTCAATATTTAATTTATACGCTATCATTTCTTATTAACATTCATTCTTTATTAACATCTAATCGGTTTACTTCCAATTTATTTATATCTATTTCATTCAAGTTCAATTTATTCAAATTCAATTATTTCTCTTTATGTTAACACATTTCATATCAATTCATTTATGGACCATTTATAAAATCATTTTATTAATTCATTTTATTTCAATAAGTAAAAATTATTAATTTACAGAGAATGTAAGAACTAAACATTGGGTTCTTTTCCAAATCATTTTTGAAATAATACATATACTCATATCTTTTATATATATATCAAATAATATTTAGAAATTTTAAATCAAAATATGTTTATCGAGCCAAATGCATAGCAAAGCTACTAAGTGGCCTCCCCCACTTTGAGACTCGAAAATGAATGTCGATGATGCGGCCATCATCACCGAAATTATTTTTTAGCGATAGAAGTGGGGAGTACAAGACTTACTTCCTTTTAAAATCCCTTTTGAAAACAATTTCTATTTGTAAATATTTTAAATAATACTAATATTATTTACAAAATCTTAGAAAATAATTTCAAAAGCACTGGGATATAAGTTCTCAAATTCTCAGTTTAAATTCATTCTTTTAACTTAAACTAAAATTAGCCTTTTATTTCATAACTCATTACTTAAGTTTATAAACATCCATAAACTCAAATTAGTTAAGTTAATATTTTCAAACTTGGTTTTATGCCCTTTTCACTTCGTATTAAATTTATTTTATAAATCCATTCATTTCATAATTTAACTTAAAGTTTAAATTATTTCTTACCACTTTTACTTAATCTGAATTAAATTTTTTTCCTATCATTCACATTCAACATATTTAAAATTTGTTTTTAGCTTAATATTTCTCAAATCTATAAGTTACTCAAACTTATTCACTTAAAATTTCATTTCATTATTTTATCTGATTCATTTCAAATACAATTCACTTTCATTTAAACTTCCTTCAGTTAACATCATTTTATTAACTAAATTTCACTAACTAAATTTATTTAAAATTACTTAGGTTAATTTTTTTATTTCATATCTCAAATTCAAATTTTCTTTGTTTACTTAACCAAAATGTTTAACCATTTTAAAATTCGGTTTTACTTTCCTGTTCAAATTCATAAGTTATAAACTTATTTCTTATCTATACTATTTTCAATTTATAAGTTCAAAAACAATTTTCATATATTTAACAAATCATACTTGGAATTGTTTTTCACAATCAAAACTTGTTTTAACCGGAAATAAATTTCTTTTGGTAGCACTTCTCACTCAGAAACTCGAAAATGAATACTGGCAATTCCGTAGTCATCCCTATAATTATTTCCTAGCGATTAAAGCGAGTTCAATGCTTTTATTTCTCTCAAAATCTTTTCAAAATATATTTCTAGTAGTCAAAACACTTTCAAATATTATTATTGTTAATTCTGAAGGCTTTGAAAAAAAAATTGAAACCACAGAATTTAAATTCTAAAATTCTCAACCTTTAAATCCTTTCTATTTATAAGCTATATTATAATATACTTATACAATTTCATTACCTTATCATGAAAACATTTCGTTAATTTACATTTTTGTTATTTCAAACAATTCTCATTGTAATTAGATTTCAATTCAATCTAATTATCGAATGCTTCGTGAAGTAGAGTTTACAAAGTATTCGTTTTTAGTTTAATTCAACCAATAATCGATGATAGTTAAACATTATCATCTTTTGACAAACCGACTTCCATAAAAACCATATAGATTTATGGAAATTTTTTCCTTTATATATAAATTATAATTTAGGTAAAATTATTACATTTACCCTCTTTTAAAACAATATTATGTCGATGCCTCGTTTTAGTGTTTAGAAATCCCTATCGATAACATGGCACCTCATGTACCGACCAGAATTCACAAACAACTCAACAAATAAGTAAATACGATATAAAACAATTTATAACACTAACAAGTATGTGTACTCACACACACACACAAAAACTCAAAAACAAGCTCTTCTAGGGTATTACTACCCTATCTCTAATGAGTTCAACCCCACCAAAGCTAAGGTTATCGCTAAATCAAAGCTCGGATACCAACTGTGACGACCCATATTTTGGAAGGTTTAAGTCGATAATAAACCACACATGTCCAACTCAAAATAATCCGGAACACAGATAATCAATGGGGTTAATTAAAAAAATAAGAAAAGAAAAAAACAAACACAGAATCTGGTAGTGGAATGACAAAATATAATAATCAAATAAACAATTCATGAAGATGTTTATACTATACATTTGATTAAAATTTTACAACATCTATTAGAGTTATGTATACAGCAGAATAATAGAATAATGAAGCAGATAAACATGATGCAGGGAAATAATACTAGTAATAATATACCAAATCTTCGTCTTATTCCTCCAGAATAATGATCTTCAATGCACTGAAAACTCAGGGCTGACCCGAGCATAAAGTAAAACAATACACTCGAGTCAGAACTAAAATATTCTTATGTGAGTCAAATAAATATCACGCATAACATGAGTTTAATAGCGTCGGAGATGTTTACGAAGTTTTACATCTTCTATCCAGTGTACAATGTGCGTGCAATAACTTAAGAGATGTTACAGGATTTTCCATCTCTTAAGGATCCGTCGAAATATCTATATATAGTAGAATATGCTATATATGTAATGTCTAATCAATAAAATAATATTTTTCCTAGCGTTAAGTCTTTACATTAATCCCCCTTAATGCATTAGCATTGTCATACAGTTTGTGTAACGACCCGATATTTTCAATCATTCGCATCCGCACATGTCGGACTTGAATTGCTCAAAATACCGCGTTGTAAATAAAAATTTGACAAACTCAGAATATACAGTAAATAAATAATCACAGATCACAGACACAGAGTAATATAATGCAACGGAAGTAAAGAAATAGTAGTTCATGAAGCTACTGTATAAATACAGTAGAGTTAAGTAAGATAAAATAGAAGTACCAAGATACAACAGGAGAAACAGTATGATAATCAGGTACAACTCAAAATACAACTAGAATCAACTGGATAACAAAATGAATAGATATCTGGATCTTCAAAGCAAAACTCCAGCTCTAAAGGTGAGTCTCTAATGCTGTATCACTCAGTCTGACCCGAGCGTAAAGCAAAACACAAAACACTCGAGTCAGGACATACATACTTATACAATGTAAACCAACTCAAGTGAACTGTAATAAAAGGTACAAGTAACTTAAAGAATGCCTGGGATCGCCCATTCTTTAAGGATCCGTTAAACTATCTACTATGTAGTAATATTCGCTATTATAATAATGTCTAATATAAAATAAACATACTTTTAAATAACATTAAGGAGTGACCCAATATTCCCCTTAACACGTAATAGTCCCAGTAGTCTATCCAGTATTAGCATACTCCCAAAATAAGGGCTACCATCGATACTCTACAGGCTACGGGAGAAATCACAACTCATAGTAAAGCTCGCTATGGTAAGTGACACGGCACAACTAGGCAATGCCAGGGTGGATATACCAATTACGCATCCGAGCTGGTGGTGACGCATAACAGCCACTACCGCCCACCTTGAACAACACTCCCAAATCAAGGGGTGCACCCAATCAATCACAAAGTAATAGAATGGTATCGAAGAAGTGTGTCCGATCAGAGGTGCTACCTCATTGGCCCATCAATCGGTCCTGTTTTAGCCACTTTATGCCAACTCACGGTAATTGGGTCCACGTATATACCTTTAGGATCGTCGTCACCATCCTACTTCATTCTGGAATCTCCATCGCGTACACGGTTGTCAAAGTGGTTTTCAGTATCGATAGAGAGTATGTCCATATTCGATCCCGGTCTCTTTAACAACCAATCGTTATTATAACCCGTGGTTATAAATTTCAAAATAGTTTATATTTCCAATCAAAATACTTTATTTAAACCATTTCAAAATCATATCATTTATTTCAAAATAATACATACTTTCAAACCCAAAACATATCCATTTCAAAACCAATTCAACAATATATCATTTTCATTTCAAAACCAATTCAATAATATATCATTTCCATTTCAAAAATCAAAGCAATAATATATCATTTAAATTCCAAACTAAATCAATATATTTCTTTCAATTTATTTAACTTGAAATATTCCTTTTAAATCATATTAAACCAAACCACCTTATAAAGTCATATCCTTGAATGTTCAATTTCAACAAGTTTCAAATTAATATATATTTGAAGACAATTCTTAATTAAATACAATTCCAATTAATTTCATTTCCAAACCATAGTACTTTCAAAGTCATAACAATTCTGAAACCAAACTTTTTGAAACCAAAATACTTGGAAACCATAACACTTGAAGTATTGTCATTAGGACCTCATAATACTTAGAAAAAATCATAATACTTCTAAATTAATATTCATTACCAAAGTTATAACATTTTAAGTTCATTCATTCAATTATACCAATTTCAAGCATTATATTAACTCATAAATTTCAAAGTGGTTTATATTCAAATCAAAATAATTCATTTACACCATTTAAATATGAAGTCATTATACTTACAAATCAAATATTCAATTCCCAAAAATATAGCCTTTTCTAAGCTCATTTATTCACTTAAATACTTCAAACAATTTAAATTTCAGCTTTCGTGGCACTTAGAAAATGCTACGGTAAGATACATTTAAAACAATTCAATTCAGCAAAGACAGCATTAAAAAAACTGATGTAATAGTTCAGTTTTAGTTGAAAAATAGTTCAATTCAAAAAAGATAGCATTTACAAAACTGCTGTAATAGTCCAGGGTTCTATTTAAAGATTTTAGTTCAATTCAGCAAAGACAGCACTTGCAAAGTGCTGTGATAGCCCTTAGTTAAATTTCCTTTTAGTTTACTTCTGTAACTACAGCACTTACAAAGTGCTGCAGATTCTACTTAGTTCAGATTTTAGTTCATTTCCAGAAACGATAGCTTTTTTGAAGTGCTACTAAATGAATTTCCAGATTTTAAATAGAATTCCAGCCATAAATAAACTTCAATTTAAATCATTTTAAACTTATAAAATCATATTTTTCCACACCAAAATTTTCATTTAAATACCTTTAACTTATGATTTTTATAAAGTGAAATTTTACAATAAAATCAAATTTTACAAAATTTAATTCAAGTTTACCATTTTCTTATTCTTTCCATTTTTAACAATTTCTCTTTACATTTAAATTTCATTTCATAAATAAAAGTTAATTTCAATTTTATTTAATTAACTTAAACATTCATTAAAAATCAAATCACAAATTTCCAAATTAAGTTATGTTGAAAATCACAGTTTTTTCCATTCATTTATTTAACATATTTAACACATAGAAAAATTATTTTCACTTTATTAAATCATTTTAAAAACCAAATTTAAATTAAAATATCAAAATTTACATTTTTAAAATACTTAAAACTTCCAGAAAAATATATGAAATAACCACGGGTCTGTATAATATTTTCTAACCTAGGTCAAGTGATACGGATAATATATCATTTCAATCCGAAATTTACAAAGAAAAATCCAAGTTCTATCATTTCAAATCCGCAATCCCAAGTTAAATAAAAATAAATAAAAATCACTTAGGCCTATCATTTCAGCCCATAATGATTTTCCCTTATTCTAAAGTCCGTTCGGATATGTATCATTTCAACCCATAGTGATTCTATTCTACAAGGAACTTGCAGTGTGATTAACAGAAATAAATAAACAATAAAATAAAATAAAATACAACAGATGATGTGACAAGTTAATAACAGGTTTTAACATCATATAATTTACATCACAGGCAGGTATAACATGATATAATAATTTCTATACTTTCACTTGCTATCAATTCACAATAATATAAGAATGAATGTCAGGTGTGATTACTCACCTTTTCTAGTTGGAGTTTGCGAATCAAGATATACAGAAAAATTCCAGAAAGCACAATACGACTCTAGATTCAAGTGGAGAGAGTGCCAAGATATAAATCTTGTATTCAACACAAAACAAAGAAAAAATAAAATATAGATTAATACAAAGATTAATTGAAACAAGAATGGAAATGAAGTAGACAAGAACATCACCAGGCTTTCGAACAAGTTTTGCTTGATCTCTACCAAACATTGCTCGACCATAACACTATTTAAGTTCAGCCACACCTGATTTTAGGTTGTAATGGGTCAGGTTTGGATCATTAATGAATGGGTAAGTCAAGAATGTAAAGGGTTTGGAAGTTACAACCATGGAAAGTGCAAAAGGCAAGGCAACAAGGGTTTGGATGCATCTAGGCTCGACCAAAGGGGTCTATGGACTCGATCAAAGGCTGCTACAGATCCGGACAGAGGGGAAAGTGTCTAAAGGTGGAGCACTTGCTGGTGATGGTGGCTATGGTGGTGGCCGAAGTCACAAATGAAGGTGGAAGTTGAACTAGGCTTGGCTATGACATAGTTTTGGTGTTCATGCATTGTTTTTGTGGAGTTTTGGGTCCAGGGGAGGTCACGGCTTGAATTGGATAGAGGTGATGGAGGGTTAGGTCGTGGATGATGTGGAAAAGAGGTGGTGTGGTGGTCGGAGGTGATGTGGAGTCTAAGGCCGAGCAAAGCTTAGAGGAAATCAAGGCAAAACATGGAAAAACAATAGGAAAAAGAAGAAGAAAAGTGAAAAGGAGAAGAGGCCATTGCTTACTTTTTTTTTTAGATCTGAAGTGCCTTGCAAAAATGAAGATGGGTAGAGATTTTTCACGTGATATAGGCGGCTTGGAATCAAGGAAATAAACGGCACCAAATATTGAGGAGTTATGGTATGAAATCAATGGATGGAAAGCTAAAGAGGTAATAAATCAAAACGTAACGTATGCCTCCACTTAAAAATAGATAACGTATCTTAATTGATGTGTTACCTATATATTAAAGAAAGATGTATACAAGAAGCCTTCTAAACCAAATAAATACAAGAAACGTTTAAATAAATACATTTAAAAGATATGCCCTTTTAAAGCAATAACATATATATATTGAAACTAGACTTAAAATTTCAAACAAAATGCAATTAACTTTGGAAAATTATAACAACCCTTCTAAACAATTAAAAAGTCAAGTAAATAAAATAAATGCTGAACAAAATAAAGTGGAAATGAAAATAAAATAAGGTTTTAAGAAAAATAGAAAAATAAAAGAATTACTTTAATTAATTGAAACTAGAAATTAAAAATTGTAAACAAAATACAAGTGACATTAGAAAATTTCAATTACACTATTAAAATGTTTTAAAAATAAAATAGATACATAACATCATGTTACACTTGTAAACATACATTAGAACATGACATAACAAACAAAATATTATTTATATAAAATTAAAATAACAATTTTGTTAAATACAACAAATTACATCCAATAATGTAAAAGGCATAACTTTCACAATATAAATCAGATTTCAACGAAACGAAAAGCGGTATTCTTAAAATTTTATTTACTTTCATAATAAAAGATAAAATTCAAAATTTCAAGCTTTCAAATTTTTAAATTAAAAGTCAAAGTTTGACATTGACAAAAATTCACATTTCAGGAAAATACTCTATTTATTTATGTTTGGAATTATAATTCACATAAAAATCAAAATTTATATTTAAAATAACATAATTTATCCATTTTAATAAATAAGATAAAGTTTTTAAATTAAGAAATTCAATTTAAAATAATTACAAAATACAGGGTTGTTACACTTTCCCCCACTCAAAACTTTTCGTCTCCGAAAAGGAATGAGGTACGGGAAAACACAGAAAAGATAGAATGAAATAAGATTAAGACAAGATGATAAGAAGATTGAAATTGTACCTGATAACTGTTGTTATAGGTAAGTTTAACAAGGTGGAGATAATCTTCCCAAGATCTTCCAGAATCAAGAGCGCAAGCACGAAAAAGATCATTGAGAATCTGGTTCACCCTTTCTGTTTGACCGTCGGTCTGTGGATGGTAAACTGTAACGACCCGACTTCATATGCCCAGAAAGTCGCATCATTATGAAGAAAGAAAGGGATAGAAGAAGAAAAGAAAAGAAGAAAGAACCACAACACATCAAAAATCTCACAGCGGAACGAGAAATATATTATATCACATAAGATATTACATAGTATCATATACATCAGAGTACACAATTTATACATCACAGAATAGACAGTTATAAACTTCTGTCTATTATACAACACAACTACATCAATACAATACAACATACACAGCGGAAACTCTATATATCTACACGCTGAAGCCTCCTGCTCCACAGCTCCTCCAGAATTCGTCAAGACTAACCTGAATCCCTCGACTACTCAATACAATATTGAGTACCCAAGAGTTTAATAAAACAGAAAATAAACACTTGGGTCAGACATGGGTCTGGTGTGAGTAAACGGTTAAATTGCTTAACTTTGAAAACCTTTGAAAACAAAAGTATCACGTAAGACTCCCCACAAATAAACATGGGTAAGTTTTTACCTTACGCTAACTAAAACATTGATAGGAAATCCGATTATATTATAATAGGGTCTAGGGTTTTCAAATAAATATGAAATATAGCTGAAATTGTTACATTATTAAATTCCAGCATACTAGCCACAAAGTGGGTTATACAATCAAAATCGTAGGGTCTCGTAGGAAGAATGGGTTTCCATCAATGGCAGGGCTACTGGGGTACCGCCCGTCACAGTACGTGGCCTAGATCACCGTACCGAGGAGTACGCCCGCTCCCCTGCAACACAAAGCCGGAACCATCCCTTACTGGATAATCCCGAACAAGACAATCCCGTAGTTGGCTGCAGTTCCAACTACCCACTAAGCCGAAATATAGAAAGGGACCTCTAGACAGGGATCTATCTTGCTCTCAGTGGGCGCTACCCACGAAGCCTTGCTGCACCTCCCCTGTTTTAGCCATTCCCGGTTGATGAGGCTTGAGGTTACGATTACCTTTAATCAGAACATATCACTTAGAATGCTCATCGTCCGCCTGACGATGTGCTGAAAGCATTCAATCCATACAAGTTCGTTCCGGGTTCGAACGAAACCGAAGGCATTATCTCGTTACACTCGTTTTGGAATCACCCTAAGAGTTAACGACAATAACCCTTGCACTCTGAATCTTCATCTTCACTTGAGATTCACGACCTATCGTTAATTTGGATCGATGTGGTATTCGGGTCTCCAGACCTGGAATACCGGTATACGGAAACCCGATCCCGGTCTCATCGAAATCCAAAACGTATCTTTTAAGGCCAAGTTGTTTTAAAGGTTTAAACAATTTAACTTATCTATACAGATAGATAATTCACAAGTTACAATTGATAATCACATTATCATTTAAACAGATGATTCATAACCAAATAGGTAATCCATATCAACATCACAATAGTTAATCTATATTACCACTATAATGCAACCAAGTATTCATATCACCCAACATCTTATCTCATTTCTGAGATTACATCCATTCAATTCAAATCAATGCCATTCATTCTTATATAAGCAATGGTTTACTTAATCATAAGATAATTAATTTAAAATTTATTTAAATTAACTATCTCTATCTTTAATTAATTTAAAGTGAATTAAATTAATTACTTCATCTCTTAATTAATTTAAAGTAAATTAAATTAATTACTTCATTATAAACCTTACTTATATAATCATTAATTAATTACAAATAAATTAATTAATCTTTCTATAATTATCTATTTTAATTAATCACCTTTGATTAATTATACTTTAATTACATTTAAGTAATTATCTTAATTAATTTCACAAATTAATTATCCTTAACCAATACAGTAATTAACCTTTAATTACTTCATTAATTAATTAATTATAATCAATTACTTTAATCCTTAACTAATTACAATTAATCGCTTATCATTTGATTAATTAATCTTAATTAATCAACTCTTAATTACATCATTAATTATAAACTAATGATCCCTAATTACACCTTTAATTATTTATTAATTACATTAAGTAATTATTCTTAATTAATCCATAATTATTAATCATCTTTGATTAATCTAATCCAGTAATTAACTTCCCTTAATTACTTCCATTAATTAATTACTTTAATTAATTACCTTCATAAATAATTAATTACATTATTAATTAACCTTAATTAAACCACAATTATTAATCATCTTTGATTAATCTAATCCTTTAATTAATTTAAATTAAATAAATTATTAAATTAATAACAAGTGATTAACTCTTAATCATTTTCATTTAATAAAATAATTATCCTCTAATTACTTTATTAAATAATTTCCCTTTTACTTAATTACATCTAGTAATTATTCCTTAATTACTCCATCAAGTAATTATGCTTAATTAATTTATAAATGATTATCTCTAATTAATCATTAATTAATTACTTGGTTAATTATTTAACTAATTATTTAACTAATTAAATAATTTCTTAACTATTAATACTTAAAGATCTTAATTAAGAAAAACATTATCTTAATTAAATTATTATCTATTCTTAAATCATTTTCAATAAATAAATTATCCTTATTAATTTCACATATTAATTTCCTTTAATAAATCAAATCTTAATTACTTAAGATAAAATCTTTATTTTAATTAAACAATTACGACATTAATTTTAACCTTTAAAATCTTTGAAACCTTTCAAAGTTATTTAAATAAACTTTAATACAAAGATCATTTTGAAAATCCACTTTTCTATTCTTTTTAAAAACTTATTTATTTAAATTATTTAAAACTGGTTAAAACAATTTTCTAGAAAACAATTTAGTTTAATAGGTAAAATCTTGTTTTACCTTTGTTTTAAAACTCATAACATTACAAAAACAAAGTTTCTTTTGTTTTAAAACTTAAAACATTTCCTGTTCAATTCTTTAAACCTGCTCCTATCAAACCCGAGTAAAACGTTTAGAAACTCGAAGCAACTCTCGAGACAAAAACCCACTCTCTTCTACTTCGAGAAAAAACATCAAAAATCCCGAGCTTAACCCGAGCAATTCCTTTCTTCCCCAAACCCATTTCCAGATGCACACGAAATCGTGAACGTGCACGTGCACACACCCACTGATCGACGACGAACTTCGTTCTGGCCTCCGGCAACTCGACTTCGACCACATCTTCACGATCGATCACCCCAACATTCTCGATACAACGAGAATCGAGTTCGAGCATTCTAACCCATCACTTGGAAAATGACATCACCAGAAAGTTCGACCATCACGGCAACCCCGGCCTCGAGAAAACCGACAGTCTCTACCGTAGCTCCGCCTCACTTCCCCCTGCCTCCAGCATCTTACGCGATCGCCTCCGGTTGCAAATCGACGCCGCGAATCTCAAAAGAAAACTCACGACAAACACAGGGCCAAAAACCCTACTTCCTCGATTTCCGATCAACCCCCTCATCAATAAATTCCAATTTGATTTTTCCTATGATCTCCATTGCCCCCTCCACCTTCGGGCTCAATCACGTCCCCAACTTCGCCGTCGATTGCCGTGAATCGGCCAGAAAGCCCCAAACAAATAAACCCAAAATTCTCTTCAATTTCTAATCTAAAAATCATGATACAAATCTTAAAAATCATGCTTTAGCATTATGAATTAAATTATGTAATTCAAACTCAAAATTGATTCGATTAATTTTTAACCCATATTAAGATTTTACTGTAAATTTTAAATTTTTGAGCTAAACATACGATTTAAAAACTTATAACTATTTTTGGATGATAGATTACTTGATTACAAACATCTTCTATTTACAATTCAAGGTCACACTCGAATTCAAAATTAAGTTATTGAATTTATTATGAAATTTGAAACTGTTAATCTACACAGAGCTTATGTTCTAACTTCACAGTCAATCAAACATTCACAATTCAAACATGCATTTAATTTAATTCAATATTTCAGAAATCATCATGATATTCATTCACAAAAATAAGTTGAAACCAGGGTTTAAAACTGTTTTTAAAATTCATTTACTCACTGTTATTTTAAACAGAGACATATGTAAACTACACAGACATTCAAAAATGCATAATTCAAGCATGCATCCAATTTTAATTCAAGTATTAAGATAACATGAAGATGTTCATTCACAAGAACAAGTAGAAATACAAGATTTAAAACTGTTTTTAAAACTTAAGTTTACTCACCAGAAATTATTGAACAGAGACATATGTTGTTTCCTGGCTTTTCCAGATTTTTGAATTTGATTTTGAACTTCCTTTGTTTAGTTGAATTTGAATCTAGCTGTTTGATCTCTGGTTACTAGTTGATAGATTTGAAACTGATTTGACCTTCTTTTGATTTGCAGTTGAATTCCAGACTTCCATTTCTCTTTGCAATTTGATTTCCAGGTTTCTTCTTTGCATTTTGATTTCAGATTTCCTACTTCTCAGGTTTACAGCTTTATTTGTATTAATTTTTTATCTTATTTTTGTACGTTCAGTTAAGAAGAAAAAGGATTTTTTTCTAAAAAATAAAACCCTTCTTTTTATTTACAATTGAATTTTAAACTTAATTATTAAGAGAAAGACATTTGTCCCATAGATGTTTTAGTTAACTTACACATATGCTCCTAAGTTTACACTTGTCTTTAACATAAATTGATATGTTTACAAGTGTTTTATAAGTATTATTTGATTTACAAGTGTTTTATCAAGCATTTAAAAAAGTTAACAAGTGTTTTAAATTGATTTACAAGTGTTATTAGAGATTTAATTAATGTTTATTTATTATTTACAAATGTTATTATCTTATTTAAACTTATTAAAACTATAAGCATGTAATATGCATATGTATGTAATATTTACATGGTTATAAAATGTTTTTATTTTATATTAATAAGCTTTTAGATTTCATATGAACACTTACTTATAATTTTGATCAAATCAAATGTTTATAAATTTGAGAAATTTAGTTTCAACTTCTTATACAAAATTTTAAATCCATTTATCTTATGATAAAATTAAAAATGAAAGACCATTAAACAAATGAACTTTTGATTCTAAATCTCAAATATCATTTTAAAAAAAAATATTAAACCAAATTAACATTTCAAATTACAAATTATATATTAAAGTTTTGAAAATACTTATTAAATTCAAATCAATACTTCTTCATTTCAATATATACAAATATATTATTCTAAGTGGAAAATAATTTTAACATTAGTTTTGATAATCATCATATTGAATTTTAATACATAACTTCAAATAACAATATATATATACATATATATTATAATTTGAAAACATAGTTTTATTAAATTAAAAATTCCCTATTTATAATATATATACCAATATATATATACATTATAAATATAAACATTTATATAAGTTTTAGAAAGATAAATCTTCCCAATTTAAAATTGTTAGAAAAGATATTCCCAAATTAAAATGTTATTAGTTTTTCAAAAGAAATAAACTTGCCAATTTAAAATATTATTAACCTTTAAAATGAATAAACTTGTCAATTTTATAAAATAAAATCAACAAATCAATTTAATTATTAATAAAGATTATTAAATTGATATTGCCAAAATTCCGGGATATCACATTCCTCCCCCCTTAAAATAATTTCGTCCCCGAAATTTAAAAGCAAAGATAATTTAATAACCCAGCAAAATTTTAATTTTAATTTCAAACAGCAACCATACATATCAATCATATTCTAACAATCATAGCAAACAATTTAATCAAACAAATTTAACTATCCAGACAAATTCTGGATAGAATTTCCTCGAGTTTCCCCAAGTATATATATACCGGTATACTCGTTCTACAGGATCTAAACTAACTATCTACAATAATCTAGAACTCCTTCCTTTCTAGATTACAAATCTGAACAAAATATCAGACTAAACTCAAAACCATCTCAACTACCAAATCCTTCTGAACTGCTGATCCCATAACCAATGACAGATCAAACACGTATTCCCTCAGAGATACGTGAAATAAAATGAATTCCAGTTATCCGAACTGGCAACTCAATCCTATATATCAAAGAACTAATTCTCTTGAGAACACAGAAAAATCTAATAATACTTCCGGAGCTAGCTTTTTAGTTTTTCCACACCTTATATCTCCTTTGATCGGAGAAACTTAAGTATTATCCAAATTTCAACTTCAAATTCCAAATTCCATCAATTCTTAACTGCATAACTCCTTTGACGATCCTGAGTCACTTCATCCTTCCTGATCAGCTTAACTCTTGCTGATGCTTCTAGAAACAAACTAGACTAACATCAAACCAATTTCCAGATCCTACTCAATAAAATGGTTCTCCAAAAATTCACCAAAATTCAGAACACAATTCTACTCCACAAACATTAGAGTACTTTGAACTACTTCTCCTTTCTGGAATAGCCAAACAGTTGCACTTGACAACCTTATCTCCAAATCCTGAAAATTCCTTCACACTTAGAGATATACTTGAATTTCCTATAGAAATCCTCTACTCCAAGAAAATTACAACTCCCGGTTGCTCCCACTCTAGAATAGTTACTACCTTGCTTCTGCTGCACAACTCTGATCTGGAATAGATGAGAATACCATCGGAGAAACTCGAACACAAACTTGATCATTCACAGTTCATAAGACCCATAAAATCTTAGTGAACCATTCCACTTGGCCAAAACACCTCAGCAGAATCCCTTCCAGAAAACTAGGTGTGATCAATCCCTCTCCAAAGAATCCTGAGCTGCTTCACCAAATTCTTCTCTAGGAGACATCCTTCTACTAAGCTGAACTACCGGTAACTCCACGAATCAAGTCGATACGGAATCTCAATCTCCAATAATCCCAAGAGAACACTCAAATAATCGCATCATTAATAATGCGATCAGCCCGGCCTAATTCCTAAAGATATCGTTCTCTTTTCACTAATCAGAACAGCTTACACTTAACTATCCAATTCATCGAAGAAATGGATTCACTCTGTTGCTTCCAAACTTCACCTTCAGAAAAACTGTTCAGCCAGAAGATCTTTCTGCCAACATAGAACACTCTGAGCCGCACTGCTGTCACAGATGCCAAAGACTTCTTATCCGAAACTCCTCGAGAAACTCGGATCTCAAACCAAACAAAAACTCCATGCTGAACCCAGCCACAACACCGAAACAGACCTACTTCCTTAAACTTGCTTCAGAAGAAACATCTTCAGAAACGTCCATAGTCACCGCGTCTCATCACACAGCTACTACTTCCTGAGGTTACCAAGATACTATCACTCGCTTCTGCTCATCCAATAGATCTAACTCTATTCATCCAACTTCAAAGACAAACTCCGAACCTTAACAGGTTTCCTTCAGAGATTATGAAATCCTTACACAACTGTAAAGTTCACTCGAGACGGTATTAGGTTTACAGTCTCGACAAATACACTTCCAACCTCAACACTCAGACTCCTAATCCTAGATGATAAATTATTATCATCTCAACCAATCATCACAAATACCATATACATTTAAAATGATACTTTTTATATAGAAATTATATCTGGGTAAAATTATTTCATCTACTTTTTTTAAAACAATATTGTGTCCGTTGGCCTGGTCTAAGTGTTTAGAGATCCCTATCAATAACGTTAGCTACTCGTATTGACCAGAATCCATATACCACTCAACCGATCAATTAACACAATATAAAACCATTTTATATAACTAACAAATACGCGCTCTCATATATATATATATATATATATATATATATACACTCGGACTCAAACAGGTTGCTACAGATCCTATTTCTAATGAACAATCCTTCCGAACCTAGGTATTCACTCAACCTAGTGTTCTGATATTCACTTAACCAAAAGCTTAGGCATTCGCTCAACCTATGCTCTGATACCACATGTAACGACCCGACTTCCTATGCCCAGAAAGTCGCATCATTATGAAGAAAGAAAGGGATAGAAGAAGAAAAGAAAAGAAGAAAGAACCACAACACATCAAAAATCTCACAGCGGAACGAGAAATATATTATATCACATAAGATATTACATAGTATCATATACATCAGAGTACACAATTTATACATCACAGAATAGACAGTTATAAACTTTTGTCTATTATACAACACAACTACATCAATACAATACAACATACACAGCGGAAACTCCCTATCATGCTGTAATGTAGCAAACCCGATCCCGGTCTCATCGAAATCCAAAACGTATCTTTTAAGGCCAAGTTGTTTTAAAGGTTTAAACAATTTAACTTATCTATACAGATAGATAATTCACAAGTTACAATTGATAATCACATTATCATTTAAACAGATGATTCATAACCAAATAGGTAATCCATATCAACATCACAATAGTTAATCTATATTACCATTATAATGCAACCAAGTATTCATATCACCCAACATCTTATCTCATTTCTGAGATTACATCCATTCAATTCAAATCAATGCCATTCATTCTTATATAAGCAATGGTTTACTTAATCATAAGATAATTAATTTAAAATTTATTTAAATTAACTATCTCTATCTTTAATTAATTTAAAGTGAATTAAATTAATTACTTCATCTCTTAATTAATTTAAAGTAAATTAAATTAATTACTTCATTATAAACCTTACTTATATAATCATTAATTAATTACAAATAAATTAATTAATCTTTCTATAATTATCTATTTTAATTAATCACCTTTGATTAATTATACTTTAATTACATTTAAGTAATTATCTTAATTAATTTCACAAATTAATTATCCTTAACCAATACAGTAATTAACCTTTAATTACTTCATTAATTAATTAATTATAATCAATTACTTTAATCCTTAACTAATTACAATTAATCGCTTATCATTTGATTAATTAATCTTAATTAATCAACTCTTAATTACATCATTAATTATAAACTAATGATCCCTAATTACACCTTTAATTATTTATTAATTACATTAAGTAATTATTCTTAATTAATCCATAATTATTAATCATCTTTGATTAATCTAATCCAGTAATTAACTTCCCTTAATTACTTCCATTAATTAATTACTTTAATTAATTACCTTCATAAATAATTAATTACATTATTAATTAACCTTAATTAAACAACAATTATTAATCATCTTTGATTAATCTAATCCTTTAATTAATTTAAATTAAATAAATTATTAAATTAATAACAAGTGATTAACTCTTAATCATTTTCATTTAATAAAATAATTATCCTCTAATTACTTTATTAAATAATTTCCCTTTTACTTAATTACATCTAGTAATTATTCCTTAATTACTCCATCAAGTAATTATGCTTAATTAATTTATAAATGATTATCTCTAATTAATCATTAATTAATTACTTGGTTAATTATTTAAATAATTATTTAACTAATTAAATAATTTCTTAACTATTAATACTTAAAGATCTTAATTAAGAAAAACATTATCTTAATTAAATTATTATCTATTCTTAAATCATTTTCAATAAATAAATTATCCTTATTAATTTCACATATTAATTTCCTTTAATAAATCAAATCTTAATTACTTAAGATAAAATCTTTATTTTAATTAAACAATTACGACATTAATTTTAACCTTTAAAATCTTTGAAACCTTTCAAAGTTATTTAAATAAACTTTAATACAAAGATCATTTTGAAAATCCACTTTTCTATTCTTTTTAAAAACTTATTTATTTAAATTATTTAAAACTGGTTAAAACAATTTAGTTTAATAGGTAAAATCTTGTTTTACCTTTGTTTTAAAACTCAGAACATTACAAAAACAAAGTTTCTTTTGTTTTAAAACTTAAAACATTTCCTGTTCAATTCTTTAAACCTGCTCCTATCAAACCCGAGTAAAACGTTTAGAAACTCGAAGCAACTCTCGAGACAAAAACCCACTCTCTTCTACTTCAAGAAAAAACATCAAAAATCCCGAGCTTAACCCGAGCAATTCCTTTCTTCCCCAAACCCATTTCCAGATGCACACGAAATCGTGAACGTGCACGTGCACACACCCACTGATCGACGACGAACTTCGTTCTGGCCTCCGGCAACTCGACTTCGACCACATCTTCACGATCGATCACCCCAACATTCTCGATACAACGAGAATCGAGTTCGAGCATTCTAACCCATCACCTGGAAAATGACATCACCAGAAAGTTCGACCATCACGGCAACCCCGGCCTCGAGAAAACCGACAGTCTCTACCGTAGCTCCGCCTCACTTCCCCCTGCCTCCAGCATCTTACGCGATCGCCTCCGGTTGCAAATCGACGCCGCGAATCTCAAAAGAAAACTCACGACAAACACAGGGCCAAAAACCCTACTTCCTCGATTTCCGATCAACCCCCTCATCAATAAATTCCAATTTGATTTTTCCTATGATCTCCATTGCCCCCTCCACCTTCGGGCTCAATCACGTCCCCAACTTCGCCGTCGATTGCCGTGAATCGGCCAGAAAGCCCCAAACAAATAAACCCAAAATTCTCTTCAATTTCTAATCTAAAAATCATGATACAAATCTTAAAAATCATGCTTTAGCATTATGAATTAAATTATGTAATTCAAACTCAAAATTGATTCGATTAATTTTTAACCCATATTAAGATTTTACTGTAAATTTTAAATTTTTGAGCTAAACATACGATTTAAAAACTTATAACTATTTTTGGATGATAGATTACTTGATTACAAACATCTTCTATTTACAATTCAAGGTCACACTCGAATTCAAAATTAAGTTATTGAATTTATTATGAAATTTGAAACTGTTAATCTACACAGAGCTTATGTTCTAACTTCACAGTCAATCAAACATTCACAATTCAAACATGCATTTAATTTAATTCAATATTTCAGAAATCATCATGATATTCATTCACAAAAATAAGTTGAAACCAGGGTTTAAAACTGTTTTTAAAATTCATTTACTCACTGTTATTTTAAATAGAGACATATGTAAACTACACAGACATTCAAAAATGCATAATTCAAGCATGCATCCAATTTTAATTCAAGTATTAAGATAACATGAAGATGTTCATTCACAAGAACAAGTAGAAATCCAAGATTTAAAACTGTTTTTAAAACTTAAGTTTACTCACCAGAAATTATTGAACAGAGACATATGTTGTTTCCTGGCTTTTCCAGATTTTTGAATTTGATTTTGAACTTCCTTTGTTTAGTTGAATTTGAATCTAGCTGTTTGATCTCTGGTTACTAGTTGATAGATTTGAAACTGATTTGACCTTCTTTTGATTTGCAGTTGAATTCCAGACTTCCATTTCTCTTTGCAATTTGATTTCCAGGTTTCTTCTTTGCATTTTGATTTCAGATTTCCTACTTCTCAGGTTTACAGCTTTATTTGTATTAATTTTTTATCTTATTTTTGTACGTTCAGTTAAGAAGAAAAAGGATTTTTTTCTGAAAAATAAAACCCTTCTTTTTATTTACAATTGAATTTTAAACTTAATTATTAAGAGAAAGACATTTGTCCCATAGATGTTTTAGTTAACTTACACATATGCTCCTAAGTTTACACTTGTCTTTAACATAAATTGATATGTTTACAAGTGTTTTATAAGTATTATTTGATTTACAAGTGTTTTATCAAGCATTTAAAAAAGTTAACAAGTGTTTTAAATTGATTTACAAGTGTTATTAGAGATTTAATTAATGTTTATTTATTATTTACAAATGTTATTATCTTATTTAAACTTATTAAAACTATAAGCATGTAATATGCATATGTATGTAATATTTACATGGTTATAAAATGTTTTTATTTTATATTAATAAGCTTTTAGATTTCATATGAACACTTACTTATAATTTTGATCAAATCAAATGTTTATAAATTTGAGAAATTTAGTTTCAACTTCTTATACAAAATTTTAAATCCATTTATCTTATGATAAAATTAAAAATGAAAGACCATTAAACAAATGAACTTTTGATTCTAAATCTCAAATATCATTTTAAAAAAAAATATTAAACCAAATTAACATTTCAAATTACAAATTATATATTAAAGTTTTGAAAATACTTATTAAATTCAAATCAATACTTCTTCATTTCAATATATACAAATATATTATTCTAAGTGGAAAATAATTTTAACATTAGTTTTGATAATCATCATATTGAATTTTAATACATAACTTCAAATAACAATATATATATACATATATATTATAATTTGAAAACATAGTTTTATTAAATTAAAAATTCCCTATTTATAATATATATACCAATATATATATACATTATAAATATAAACATTTATATAAGTTTTAGAAAGATAAATCTTCCCAATTTAAAATTGTTAGAAAAGATATTCCCAAATTAAAATGTTATTAGTTTTTCAAAAGAAATAAACTTGCCAATTTAAAATATTATTAACCTTTAAAATGAATAAACTTGTCAATTTTATAAAATAAAATCAACAAATCAATTTAATTATTAATAAAGATTATTAAATTGATATTGCCAAAATTCCGGGATATCACATAAACAGTGCTCAGATTCAGAATAGGGTGAAGTAAGAACCACAGAAGAGATAGAAAAGTTAAATGATGAAGGAAAAAGAGAAAGAAAGGAAGACTAGTACGAACTTATTAAGCACAATACGAAAAACACGATTCATCAAATCAACAAAGAGAGCAGGAGCATTAGTCAAACCAAAAGGCATGACTAACTATTCATAGAAAAACCATTCTCCGTACGGAAAGCAGTCTCAAGAATACTTTCCTCAACAACACTGATTTGGTGAAAATCAGAGGCAAGATCAAGCTAAAAGAGAACAGTAGCTCCAAGGCTAACCAATTCGAATTTTGATTTCCTACTTAGAAGGTAGGAGAATGGAAACAACCAGAAAGAAAATAGATTGGAAAACAGAACAAGGTAATAAATTTTAAAATCATGAAAATTTCAACTTACATTAATAATTAATTTCATCCACTTGATTTCACTTAAGTTAAATAAATCTTAATTATTTTTAAATCTCATTATCTCATCATCAAATCAACAATTTATAAAGTCATGAATTTGAACAATCATTTAATATATTTCATGTTTATTCATTAAACTTAATTCTTCTTTATTCCACTTAATATACCAAATCCTATATATATTAAGTGTATTTCACTTATTATAACTATTCCAATTTATTTATATTTTCTTTTAAATATCATTATATTGTAAATTATCCAATTAACCCTTCTATTTACCTCTATTGATCCTTTATAACTAAAATTTAAGTGTATAACATTTATTATAACCACTTAAATTTCATTTATAAAATCCCATTTATATTGTATGTTCTCCAATTACATATTTAACTTTTAATAATTTAGGTAAGTTATATTGGAATGTAATTGAGTATTATACCAATAAATTCTTTCTAATTCAATTACACAAGTTTACATATTTATTCAAACTTTTATAATTGAAATTATCCTTTAAGATAAAATTCAAATCAATTTAATTTTCCAAAGCAAAACTGTAGCACAGCTACAGAATGGTCTCTTTACTTCGAAACTCGAAAATAAATGTCGATGATGTTGCAGTCATCACCGAAATTATTTTCCAACGACAAAGAAAAGAGCACTGATTTACAAATTTAAAAATCCTTTGAAATAATTTCTACTAGAAATACTTTTAAATAATATATCCTTTTTAAACTTTCAAAACAAAGTTTGAAATCATCGGAAATTTAATTCTCACATTCTTGATTTAAATCCATTTAAATTTCCAAATTAATTTATAACCATGTTTAGTTATTTAGGTATGAAACTAAAGCCAATGATTATAAAATACATACAAAGTTAAATATTATTCTTAACACCTAATTCCATTAATTATCAAAATTCATAAAATTAACCTTATACATATTATAATTATACAAAATTTATCCATCTACTAAATTTAAAACCATATTGTGTCAGTTTGCTCTGTTCAAGTGTTTTGGAGATCCTATCGATAGCGTTGATCAGACGAACCGATCGAAAACCCAAATCAACATCAACAACTCAAACAACACGATATATAAAACATCTTTAAAATATAAAATTTTCAAATACAAGATTAATTTTCAAAATGAGGATGGTGATTCAGATTTGATGGACTCAAATCAAAGAGAACTTTGATTTGAATATAAGTTGGGGACAAAAGGTAAGATGATTAAACAACAGAATAGGGAGTATGGATAAGCCTATAAAAATCGCGGGTAACCTTAACCAGGTCAACTGTGACTTAACGAAAAAGATCGTCGTGGATTTTCTAGGGTAAATCTATATTCGATCTCAAGAGATAGAATTTGGAATAATAAGAGATACTAGCATCTAAACCGAGGATATAGAAATCTTTAGTGAATCAATGCTTTTTGTTAAGGAGTATCACCCCTTTACAAGTCATTCAGAGGTTAGCGAGACCGCCGATTTATTACAGAGATCATTCGAAGTGGAGTTATGGGATACTCCAGAATCAAGAAGACACGAATATGGGAAGACAGGAATGGACTTGGAACCGAAGGGAACGTTCCAAAATTCAAAGGAAACCGAATCGAAGAAGAAGGAATTCAAGTTCAAACGAAAAGTGATTCTGTAGTTAAACTTACTCTATATGTTGAGTTTGCCTAAAACCAGAGCTCTGATACCAACTGTAATGACCTGATATTTTCAACCATTCGCATCCGCACATGTCGGACTTGAATTGCTCAAAATACCGCGTTGTAAATAAAAATTTGGCAAACTCAGAATATACAGTAAATAAATAATCACATATCACAAACACAGAGTAATATAATGCAACGGAAGTAAAGAAATAGTAGTTCATGAAGCTACTATATAAATACATCAGAGTTAAGTAAGATAAAATAGAAGTACCAAGATACAACAGGAGAAACAATATGATAATCAGGTACAACTCAGAATACAACTACAATCAACTGGATAACAAAATGAATAGATATCTGGATCTTCAAAGCAAAACTCCTGCTCCAAAGGTGAGTCTCTAATGCTGTATCACTCAGTCTGACCCGAGCGTAAAGCAAAACACAAAGAAATTGAGTCAAGACATACATACTTATACAATGTAAACCAACTCAAGTGAACTGTAATAAAAGGTACAAGTAACTTAAAGAATGCCTGGGATCGCCCATTCTTTAAGGATCTGTTAAACTATCTACTATGTAGTAATATTCGCTATTATAATAATGTCTAATATAAAATAAATTGTAACAACCCGCATATTTGTTGATTTTATATTTAAATATTTTATTTAAATATTTTATCGTTAATCGAATTTTGGTCCGAAAAGCTACTTTTTGCATACGGTCAAATTAGGACTCGAGACCACCCCCATTGAGTCCAAAATGACGTTTGCGATCTTTTTAAGTGTAAACTTCGATATGTTTGGAGATAGTGAAATTTTCGTCACTTTTTGGCTTAGGGCTTTGGTTTGGGCTGAACACATACTAACTCAGCACGAGTTTAGAAGGGAACAATAAACTCCGAGTCAGTCATGGTGACTGGTGTGAGATCGTAAAACAGTTATTCTTTATAATTACAAAATAATTTTTAAAGTCAATTCGAAATGCTTTTGGAAAATGAAACTACCATAAGACCTCCCGCCACACACACAATGCAAACGCAGAATTGGAGGAGATTTCTTCTTATGATAGTCAAAGATGCTTACTACGCAAAAATCAAATTCTTTTTGATATTATTATTAGTGCATAGTGTAGAAAACATTTCGAAAGTATAATATAAATCTTAGCCAGCATAGGCATTCCGCACTTATGCCTACTATAGCTATCATCCAAACAGTGGTGACCACCATAAGTGAATGATAGGTTCTACAACTAATACCGTACAAGTCTCGTATTGTTTCTTTGGATTTCCAACAAATGGTCAGGCTAAGGAACTTCCTATCCATGATGGGTACGTCCCTGGAATAGACGACCCGAGAACCTAACCGGATCTCTGCCAACACAAGGCCGGGTTACCTCTGCAAAAATAGGTAACTACTGACACGCGTATGCCATCCCCCGATCGTAACCGATCTTCCCGAGGATCCCCGATTTCCAACAAACCACATAGATAATAATGCAGCAACCACATAGGTTAAGTATCTGGGCTCCATACCATGATACCACCTCTATCCAGAAGGAATGACATACACTAAGGGGCGCTACTCCTTAGAACCTTGCCGCATCCTACCTTTTTCGACCATTTCCGGGGTGTGAGGCTCGACGAAGTCTCGTCCACAAAGCTACGCTTTCTACAAAGCCCTGCTTCGGGTCAAACAAATGATCAACCTATGATCACAAAGATATAAGATCAAACAAATGATCATATCACAAATGATGAAACACTGATCATTTCACAGCAACACTTAGTATGCCACGTTACCAAATTGGGATATATCGCTGATAAATTTCAACTACATAACCTCTGAGCTCGTACGTCTCAGAGAAGGGTGTTAAGCTAAGAGAATAAATTCTCCGCCACCAACAGAAATGTATTTGAAAGAAATCAGCTTTATATCTCAAATTGTAACGTCAGACACACAATCCATACAAGTCTGTTCCGGGATCGAACAGAACCGAAGGCACTTCTCACGAAGCCCTTGCATATCCGGATAATTTTCTAATCACGTCCGGACTTCCCGTCACTAAGGGTGATAAAACCTCTAAATCGGAGATCAGCCGATGTAGAGTAACTCGACGGTAATCCTTCCGTTTTCAAAAATATCCGGTCTTCAACACCGATCTTCGAATGCAATTCATAACGACGTATCACATATTCGGAATGGGTTATACGACCCCATGGTCCTTTCCCGGTTAACCCAAATAGTGAGCGTTTATTTAAAAACAAGTGTGGCATTCAAATTCATCCAATTCACAACAAATACCTATTCAAGGTAATTACTGATAGTCGGTTATTTAACTATCAATAAAGATGCGCAACATCATCAGATTCCAAATAATTTTCCAAATTATTTCATCTTCAAAAATATCTTTACTAGATATAAAATTTCCACACTTCAAAAATAAATCAACGTTTATTTTTCTAAACAGTTTCCATTTCCTTTATAAATTCCATATGAATTTATATTTTCAAAATATCTACTGATATACGATTTTAAATCGATTTCAAAAATTCATTTTCGATTTATCTTTAAGAAGATAAATTTTCAAAACGTTTCATTTCATTTTGGAAAAGCATTTCCATACTTATTTAATAATAAGTGTTTCACAAATCATTTATTTTCAACGTTTGAAAATATTCGATATACTTAAATCAAATTAAGTATATATTCATTTCTTTAAGGAAACCATTCTTTTAACACCTTTATTTGAGTCAAAACGAATGTTACGTAAAACATCGTTACGACGACTCAAACTCACTAGTATAGGGATTCAGATTTTAGATAGATATATAAATCCCAATACTACATAAAACATTTCCTTTCGGAAATCATTTACTATAACGACAGTGTTATAGTCCATCATTTCCTTATATTTTCGAAAACGTCTATTTCAACAATAACTGCGGAAATCTATGCTTTCGATTCATAATACATTTTAAAACATCTTTAAAATGTTTAACTTCATTTTTTATATCACTTCTTCAAAAATAAATCCATTTTATTTAATAATATATTCACTGTCCAAAATCGTGAATATAATTCACTTAACCCAATTTCAATCATTTCTACACATTTTTATCTCAATAAAAATTCGCTATCCAAAATCGCGAATATATCTTCTTTAAAAATCTTCTATATTTAATTTATCAAATTCAATCGATTTCGAATTTATAAACACGGTTATAAATTCTATTTCTATTTTATAACAGCTTCGACTTATAAATTTCCTTTTATTAACAATTCGATCAATATTCCACTTAAAGGCAAAAATCCAATTTACCAGTAAATTTCTTATAAGTCTTTATTCTACAATTTCATTCATTTTTATAACTTCATACTTTATAAATTTATAAACTTCAACTTTTATAAATCTATAAACTTCAAATCTTCACAATTTATAATTCTATAAATTTTCTATCTTCCCAGTTTATAATTCTATAAGTTTCATATCTTTACAATTTAACACTTATGAAAACTCGTTTTAAAATTTCAATAATTTCAATTGATAAATATAGATTTTGTACATCTTTTATAATACTTTAAAAATCTCAATTTAACCCATTCTACAATTAAATCGACTTTCATTTCAAAAATCACACTTTGGTTATATTTCACAAACATTAAAATTTCCATAACTTTAAATTTATAACATTTATTTATTTAAGATAAATAAATTCAAAAATTTAATAAATCGTATACTTTCCAAAAATCACTTCAAAAATCCTTTTTAAAGTAAAAATCGTTATTTTTAAAACTTCACAAGTTTGAATCCAATGATGCAACGCACCAATTAGTCCATCACACATCAAACATCATATATCATCATATGAGAACAGAATATATATCAATATCTGTAAATAAATAAATACAGTTGAGGAATCCAGTTGGATCCCTCCAACCTGTTTCCCTGCATCCAAAGACGTTAGCACAATACCAATTCCACTTCGAGGTGGAATATCGCGGTATATGGGTTTTATAAAAATAATCCGCTTACTAACGGCGCAATAGGGTCTCATCCGCTATACGAGGCGGGAAATCATCAATCCAATATATACATATGCCAATATGTATATATTGCTATATATATATAGATATATCCTACTATATCTAATATCACATCCAATAGCAATCAATCAAATCAATAAATAACTGAAAATTCCACTTTCATCTGAGTGAGAAGATCTCACCTTTGCTTTTTATTTGCCATCCAATTTCCATCTTGACTCGATTTCTTGATTTTAAACCTTATATAAATAATTATACAAATTCATTAATATTTGAACAGACGAACAATAAATTTCCCATTTTAAACAGATTGAGTTAACTAATTATTAAATTCTAAACCAAAACTTCTCCTTTAATAAATTTATCTAACTTCAATTTAAAATTTTAAAACTAAGTCCCCTTTCTTAAAATTTTTTTAGTAGCTGATATGAATTTTAAATAAGTTACTTAAACAAAAGGAATTACCTTAGTCAATTTTTTTTCAAACAACTATCTGTAAACTTAACTGAATTAATAATCCAATATTTAAAAGTTAAACTCTGGAATTTTTTTAAAACTAACAGTAAACAATTTTTTTTTTCTTTGAAGATAATTTATTTTACAAGTATTTAAATTTATAAATTTTGAAAAACTACACACATATATTTTCACTGTAAAAATAAATTTAAATTGAATCGATAAATTGTATATACCTATCTCGAACTCGAACTCAGACTATCCCCTGACTCGAGATCGCAGCCACCAACAGAAATGTAGTGACCCTGAGCTCGAGCTTCACCCTCACTGACATCGAAGTAAACCCTAACTACTTCCCTAAATAGAACGCCATCAATCGCTCGTGAACGATTAGCAGCCGCGACCCACAAGCGTGAAGACCACGACCATCTCTGCTCCGCCTACTGACATCCCAGTCGCGAAACCTGCCTCATCGATCGCCATCGCGTTCGTTGAACACCGACCCCCTTTCCAAGTGCTGCCGCCATTGCCCTCGCTTTCACCTATCGCGAGTCGCGACTCGAATTGTAGCCGCACCCATCTCCAGTATGCGCTGCTATCGATACCCCGTCTCCATGCCGCGAGTGCGTGCGCCGCGTTCCCACATCATCGCCCAATCGCGAGTCGCCCCTCGCCTTTGATTCGCCGCCCACGCGAATTTCCGCCAGCGACCACAATCTCCGTAATACACTCACGAGGCTCCGCCTTCCAATGCTCGAGTGCGAGCTTGATTCGATTCATCGACAAAGAAGGTGGCCATTTCTTATTTTGAACGAGGAGTTGGAAAATGTGGAGCTCGGCAATGTATTTCGATTTGAACTGAGAAAGGGGGAATTTTCGTTTTCTTTCGTTTTGAATGGAACGAGATAATGAGGAACGGGATTATTTAAATTTGATGGGGGATGGGTTGCATGATGCGTTCGTGATTCCTACGTGATTGTTGGCGTGAGTTAAGGGAAGACGACGTGCTAATGTTACCCAATTTAAATTTTAAATTTAAATTCAATTCAATTTGATTTCGACGCGTTTTTGTGTCGTGTGCTCACCTATCAACTCCGAAAAATACGAAATTTGAAATCCGGCAATAATACAATATTACGGACCCAATAGAACTGGTTTTGTCGAATTCCGAGACTACGCCTCGGACGGCTATTTTTAAATATCGGCTGAACGATATAATTTTCAAAACTGAACAGATTGTTTCCAAATCAATTTCTGAAGCTTCAATTATCTTCAGTATTATCAATACGAATTTTAAAAGCTTTTCGAAATATTTTTAATAAGCTTAAAATTGAAGATTCGAATTTCTATTCACCTAACAATAGATTAAATTTTATAGTTTAATCGCCAAATTCACGGTTATATCGGGGATTCAAATTAAATAATCGTTCAAATATTTAAAATTAATTAAATATTTTCAATTTAATTTGTTCAAAATTCAGGGTCGTTACAGACTTCCCCCCTTAAAAGAATTTCATCCCGAAATTACAAGTTAGGGAAAAAGGTCCTTAACTCGTCTACTATCTTTCACAATCCAATAGTTTTATCAAATTTTCAAAACAAATCTTTCTACTAAAGATTCGTTATCATTCAACTAAATTTCCAACTCTAATTATAAGTTTCAACAACTTCATTGTTTTACTACTCTTTTCAAATTTAAATTCAAATTCAAATTTTAAACTTTCAAAATTTTCACAAAAATTTTCTAACGCCTGAAATTTTCGAAAAATTTCGCCAGCGTCTCCTTTGCGCGGCTAATACGGTACGACTACAAAACGTCCCTACGGACTCTCAGATTTCAAAAAGAAAAAGAAAAAACCAAGCGGCTAGACAAGAAATCATCAAAAACTCATATTATAATTCAAATACTTACCTTTTGTCGAGCAATTCAAATTATCTTTAAAATCAAAATCCCAATCCTTTATAACACCTGTATATCCTACTAGCCATAATATCTAGTTACATATTCAAACCATTTTGCACATTTTATTACAAAATTTTCAATATAAACTGCTTATACATTTTTACTTCACTATTGAAGTTACACCTATTCATTTTCATTCAACTTTTACATTTCACATTCATTTGAACTTAATTCACATTTTCAATTCTATTTGAATTCAATTCATTTTCAATTCTATTTGAATTCAATTTTATCTTCAATTTTGAAATATTGAATTTTATCTTTCAATTATAGCTGATTCATATCACTATATTTTTCACTTAGTTTCGCTTACTAATTTTCTTATTTCAACACTTCACTTTGTTTATTACAAATCAAATTCAATTTTTCAATATCTAGCTTGAATTTCTTTTACTAACAATTTCAAAACAAAGTTCAACATTCAGCTTTAATTTTATTTACTTGCAACTGTAAATTCCATTCATTTATTCGGAAATTTATTTTCACGTACATTTATTTAACTCCATCTTTTAAGTTAGATTTATTCTATCAAAATTAAATTTGTATAGGTTATCAACTTACAATATTTCATAAATAATTTTATATAGTATTCCAGAGTCTTACCAATATTTCAAAAAAATCATTTTGAAACAATCCAAATTATCCTTTGAATTTCCAAACAAAAACCCAAATTTTCCAAACAACTTCCATTTAAAACAATTTGGCAGCAATTCCTCTTTTGGAAACCCGAAAATGAACATCGATGATGCTGCAGTCATTACCGAAGTTATTTTCCAGCGACCGAAAAGAGTTTAGAGCTTTCATCCCTTCAGAATACTTTTCAAAACCTTTGAAATTCATTTTCAAATCAAAAAGATTTAAACTTTTCAAATCTCCAAAATTTACAAATTCTTTTCAAAACATTTCCAAAAACTTCTCTGGAATTCCGTTTCAAATTACAAATCACATTTATAATCTATATTCTTAAATTTCATTCATATGTGAATTTATTTCTTAACTTTGGAGTTACAATTTCAATTTCTTATTCAATTTCATATAATAATGATAACATTTCAATATTATCACTTTCCTAACAACCATGCAACCATATACTGTAATAATTTATAGAAAATCATTTCTTTTCTATACAAAAATAGTTTTGGGCAAAATTATTTCATTTACCCTATTTAAAACAATACTGTGTCGATTTATCTTGTTTAAGAGTTTAGAAACCCCTATCGATTACAGTTAGCTAGACTGCACCGACCAGAATCTATAAACAATCAACCGATAAGTCAACACAATACAAAACAATATTATATTCACTAACAAATACGCGCTCATAACTATTATTACACTCAACTCATTCTAGAGTATTACTGACTCTATCTCTAATGAGTAACACCCAACAGAGCAGGGTTGTCGCTTAACCATATGCTCTGATACCACGCTGTCACGTACGGAAATTTTCGACTTTCGAAAATTCGACATCGATACTCACTTTATCGGCTGCCGAGCAATCGAGTGCCGGAAACTCCAATAGTGAGGGTTTTAAGAACAAGAAAAGGGAGAAGAAGAAGAAGATAGAAGAAAAAGAGAAGAAAGAAAGAAGAAGAACAGAACAACATTAGAACAGAAAACAATATCAGAATCTCACATATCGCAGCGGAACAATATATAATAGATAATCACTAGTCATTTAAAACAAAGAATTATATCAGTTTATACATACATCAATCAGAGTCAATATACAATAATGGACAGTTATATAACTTGTACTCATACAGAATACACAGCGGAATAAATACTATCAGATACAAATACTACATCTCGCCATCCAGCTTATCTCCAAAGCTCCAGAATATCCAGACTATCCTGATAACATAACTCTAGGCTGCCCGTGTGGAAAATTTGTGGGCACCCAGAGTTTAGAAGGGAACAATAAACTCCGAGTCAGTCATGGTGACTGGTGTGAGATCGTAAAACAGTTATTCTTTATAACAACAAAATAATTTTTAAAGTCAATTCGAAATGCTTTTGGAAAATGAAACTACCATAAGACCTCCCGCCACACACACAATGCAAACGCAGAATTGGAGGAGATTTATTCTTATGATAGTCAAAGATGCTTACTACGCAAAAATCAAATTCTTTTTGATATTATTATTAGTGCATAGTGTAGAAAACATTTCGAAAGTATAATATAAATCTTAGCCAGCATAGGCATTCCGCACTTATGCCTACTATAGCTATCATCCAAACAGTGGTGACCACCATAAGTGAATGATAGGTTCTACAACTAATACCGTACAAGTCTCGTATTGTTTCTTTGGATTTCCAACAAATGGTCAGGCTAAGGAACTTCCTATCCACGATGGGTACGTCCCTGGAATAGACGACCCGAGAACCTAACCGGATCTCTGCCAACACAAGGCCGGGTTACCTCTGCAAAAATAGGTAACTACTGACACGCGTATGCCATCCCCCGATCGTAACCGATCTTCCCGAGGATCCCCGATTTCCAACAAACCACATAGATAATAATGCAGCAACCACATAGGTTAAGTATCTGGGCTCCATACCATGATACCACCTCTATCCAGAAGGAATGACATACACTAAGGGGCGCTACTCCCTAGAACCTTGCCGCATCCTTCCTGTTTCGACCATTTTCGGGGTGTGAGGCTCGACGAAGTCTCGTCCACAAAGCTACGCTTTCTACAAAGCCCTACTTCGGGTCAAACAAATGATCAACCTATGATCACAAAGATATAAGATCAAACAAATGATCATATCACAAATGATGAAACACTGATCATTTCACAGCAACACTTAGTATGCCACGTTACCAAATTGGGATATATCGCTGATAAATTTCAACTACATAACCTCTGAGCTCGTACGTCTCAGAGAAGGGTGTTAAGCTAAGAGAATAAATTCTCCGCCACCAACAGAAATGTATTTGAAAGAAATCAGCTTTATATCTCAAATTGTAACGTCAGACACACAATCCATACAAGTCTGTTCCGGGATCGAACAGAACCGAAGGCACTTCTCACGAAGCCCTTGCATATCCGGATAATTTTCTAATCACGTCCGGACTTCCCGTCACTAAGGGTGATAAAACCTCTAAATCGGAGATCAGCCGATGTAGAGTAACTCGACGGTAATCCTTCCGTTTTCAAAAATATCCGGTCTTCAACACCGGTCTTCGAATGCAATTCATAACGACGTATCACATATTCGGAATGGGTTATACGACCCCATGGTCCTTTCCCGGTTAACCCGAATAGTGAGCGTTTATTTAAAAACAAGTGTGGCATTCAAATTCATCCAATTCACAACAAATACCTATTCAAGGTAATTACTGATAGTCGGTTATTTAACTATCAATAAAGATGCGCAACATCATCAGATTCCAAATAATTTTCCAAATTATTTCATCTTCAAAAATATCTTTACTAGATATAAAATTTCCACACTTCAAAAATAAATCAACGTTTATTTTTCTAAACAGTTTCCATTTCCTTTATAAATTCCATATGAGTTTATATTTTCAAAATATCTACTGATATACGATTTTCAAATCGATTTCAAAAATTCATTTTCGATTTATCTTTAAGAAGATAAATTTTCAAAACGTTTCATTTCATTTTGGAAAAGCATTTCCATACTTATTTAATAATAAGTGTTTCACAAATCATTTATTTTCAACGTTTGAAAATATTCGATATACTTAAATCAAATTAAGTATATATTCATTTCTTTAAGGAAACCATTCTTTTAACACCTTTATTTGAGTCAAAACGAATGTTACGTAAAACATCGTTACGACGACTCAAACTCACTAGTATAGGGATTCGGATTTTAGATAGATATATAAATCCCAATACTACATAAAACATTTCCTTTCGGAAATCATTTACTATAACGACAGTGTTATAGTCCATCATTTCCTTATATTTTCGAAAACGTCTATTTCAACAATAACTGCGGAAATCTATGCTTTCGATTCATAATACATTTTAAAACATCTTTAAAATGTTTAACTTCATTTTTTATATCACTTCTTCAAAAATAAATCCATTTTATTTAATAATATATTCACTGTCCAAAATCATGAATATAATTCACTTAACCCAATTTCAATCATTTCTACACATTTTTATCTCAATAAAAATTCGCTATCCAAAATCGCGAATATATCTTCTTTAAAAATCTTCTATATTTAATTTATCAAATTCAATCGATTTCGAATTTATAAACACAGTTATAAATTCTATTTCTATTTTATAACAGCTTCGACTTATAAATTTCCTTTTATTAACAATTCGATCAATATTCCACTTAAAGGCAAAAATCCAATTTACCAGTAAATTTCTTATAAGTCTTTATTCTACAATTTCATTCATTTTTATAACTTCATACTTTATAAATTTATAAACTTCAACTTTTATAAATCTATAAACTTCAAATCTTCACAATTTATAATTCTATAAATTTTCTATCTTCCCAGTTTATAATTCTATAAGTTTCATATCTTTACAATTTAACACTTATGAAAACTCGTTTTAAAATTTCAATAATTTCAATTGATAAATATAGATTTTGTACATCTTTTATAATACTTTAAAAATCTCAATTTAACCCATTCTACAATTAAATCGACTTTCATTTCAAAAATCACACTTTGGTTATATTTCACAAACATTAAAATTTCCATAACTTTAAATTTATAACATTTATTTATTTAAGATAAATAAATTCAAAAATTTAATAAATCGTATACTTTCCAAAAATCACTTCAAAAATCCTTTTTAAAGTAAAAATCGTTATTTTTAAAACTTCACAAGTTTGAATCCAATGATGCAACGCACCCATTAGTCCATCACACATCAAACATCATATATCATCATATGAGAACAGAATATATATCAATATCTGTAAATAAATAAATACAGTTGAGGAATCCAGTTGGATCCCTCCAACCTGTTTCCCTGCATCCAAAGACGTTAGCACAATACCAATTCCACTTCGAGGTGGAATATCGCGGTATATGGGTTTTATAAAAATAATCCGCTTACTAACGGCGCAATAGGGTCTCATCCGCTATACGAGGCGGGAAATCATCAATTCAATATATACATATGACAATATGTATATATTGCTATATATATATAGATATATCCTACTATATCTAATATCACATCCAATAGCAATCAATCAAATCAATAAATAACTAAAAATTCCACTTTCATTTGAGTGAGAAGATCTCACCTTTGCTTTTTATTTGCCATCCAATTTCCATCTTGACTCGATTTCTTGATTTTAAACCTTATATAAATAATTATACAAATTCATTAATATTTGAACAGACGAACAATAAATTTCCCATTTTAAACAGATTGAGTTAACTAATTATTAAATTCTAAACCAAAACTTCTCCTTTAATAAATTTATCTAACTTCAATTTAAAATTTTAAAACTAAGTCCCCTTTCTTTAAATTATTTTTAGTAGCTGATATGAATTTTAAATAAGTTACTTAAACAAAAGGAATTACCTTAGTCAATTATTTTCAAACAACTATCTGTAAACTTAACTGAATTAATAATCCAATATTTAAAAGTTAAACTCTGGAATTTTTTTAAAACTAACAGTAAACAATTTTTTTTTCTCTGAAGATAATTTATTTTACAAGTATTTAAATTTATAAATTTTGAAAAACTACACACATATATTTTCACTGTAAAAATAAATTTAAATTAAATCGATAAATTGTATATACCTATCTCGAACTCGAACTCAGACTATCCCCTGACTCGAGATCGCAGCCACCAACAGAAATGTAGTGACCCTGAGCTCGAGCTTCACCCTCACTGACATCGAAGTAAACCCTAACTGCTTCCCTAAATCGAACGCCATCAATCGCTCGTGAACGATTAGCAGCCGCGACCCACAAGCGTGAAGACCACGACCATCTCTGCTCCGCCTAATGACATCCCAGTCGCGAAACCTGCCTCATCGATCGCCATCGCGTTCGTTGAACGCCGACCCCCTTTCCAAGTGCTGCCGCCATTGCCCTCGCTTTCACCTATCGCGAGTCGCGACTCGAATTGTAGCCGCACCCATCTCCAGTATGCGCTGCTATCGATACCCCGTCTCTATGCCGCGAGCGCGTGCGCCGCGTTCCCACATCATCGCCCAATCGCGAGTCGCCCCTCGCCTTTGATTCGCCGCCCACGCGAATTTCCGCCAGCGACCACAATCTCCGCAATACACTCGCGAGGCTCCGCCTTCCAATGCTCGAGTGCGAGCTTGATTCGATTCATCGACAAAGAAGGTGGCCATTTCTTATTTTGAACGAGGAGTTGGAAAATTTGGAGCTCGGCAATGTATTTCGATTTGAACTGAGAAAGGGGGAATTTTCGTTTTCTTTCGTTTTGAATGGAACGAGATAATGAGGAACGGGATTATTTAAATTTGAAGGGGATGGGTTGCACGATGCGTTCGTGATTCCTGCGTGATTGTTGGCGTGAGTTAAGGGAAGACGACGTGCTAATGTTACCCAATTTAAATTTTAAATTTAAATTCAATTCAATTTGATTTCGACGCGTTTTTGTGTCGTGTGCTCACCTATCAACTCCAAAAAATACGAAATTTGAAATCCGGCAATAATACAATATTACGGACCCAATAGAACTGGTTTCGTCGAATTCCGAGACTGCGCCTCGGACGGCTATTTTTAAATATCGGCTGAACGATATAATTTTCAAAACTGAACAGATTGTTTCCAAATCAATTTCTGAAGCTTCAATTATCTTCAGTATTATCAATATGAATTTTAAAAGCTTCTCGAAATATTTTTAATAAGCTTAAAATTGAAGATTCGAATTTCTATTCACCTAACAATAGATTAAATTTTATAATTTAATCGCCAAATTCACGGTTATATCGGGGATTCAAATTAAATCATCGTTCAAATATTTAAAATTAATTAAATATTTTCAATTTAATTTGTTCAAAATTCAGGGTCGTTACAGACCATGGTATAGGAATCGTTCAAGGAGATCAGGCAGCAGGAAGAGCCTGTTATGTTGCTGAGTTGCGTGAAGCACAGAAGAAGAAGAAAGGAAAGGGCGTAGAGGAATCTCTCTGCGTCCGTTTTACTGATAATTGACAACTAGCGCCCGGGCCCCGGCCCGGGCAACACTACCAATTCCTTAAAGATCTTGACCCTAGAGATAACGAAGATAAAGATGAAGTCAAAGAGAATCAAGCGTCTCCAGCCGAACTGACTGTGGACGTCCCAGTCAGTGAGGATGACGACTCGAAAGTACTAAAAGTTGGATCTCAACTGGGAAAACAGATACAACAGGAATTGGTTGAATTTCTTCAAGCGAATCTCGATGTCTTTGCCTGGACGCACTCTGACATGTGCGGAATATCACCGAGCATTGCAAGTCACTCCTTGAATATTGATCCGCGACATGTTCCGGTCAAGCAAAAGAGGCGTGGTATGGATCTAGAGAGATCTACCGCCCTTAAAGAAGAAATTGACAAGTTGCAATCAAATGGTTTCATCCGAGATGCTCTATACCCAGAGTGGGTGTCAAATCCGGTAATGGTTCGAAAACCGAATGGGAAATGGAGAACTTGTGTCGACTACTCCGACTTAAACAAAGCTTGTCCAAAAGATAGTTTTCCACTTCCTCGAATTGACCAACTCGTAGACTCGACTGCAGGCCATGAATTGTTATCCTTCATGGATGCTTATTCCGGTTATAATCAAATACCCATGCATCTACCCGATCAAGAACATACCAGTTTCGTGACCGATCTGGGACTCTACTGTTACAGAGTCATGCCTTTTGGTTTAAAGAATGCCGGAGCAACTTACCAACGCTTGGTTAATCGAATGTTCGCTGATCAGATCGGGAAGACCATGGAAGTTTATGTGGATGACATGTTAGTTAAGTCCCGATTTTCCACAGATCACGTCAGGGATTTAGATTCAATGTTCCGCATCCTACGTGAATATGGAATGAAGCTTAACCCGTTAAAGTGCCACTTTGGCGTCGCATCCGGAAAGTTTCTCGGTTTCATCGTCAACGCTCGTGGGATAGAGGCAAACCCCGAAAAGATCTGGGCAATAAGGAATTTGCAAACTCCAAGGACCATAAAGCAAGTCCAGAGTCTCAACGGGAAGGTAGCAGCGCTAAGCAGGTTCATTTCTAAATCCACTGATAAATGCATTCCTTTCTTTGATCTAATCCGGAAAGGAAAACGAAACTTTGAATGGACCATGGAATGTGAAGGCGCATTCCGATCGCTGGTTCAGCATCTCTCTACACCACCGATCTTGTCGAAACCAATTGATCACGAACAATTATACCTTTATCTGGCGGTATCAGAGCATGCGATCAGTGCTGCTCTGGTCCGAGAAGAGGATCGAGTGCAGAAACCGGTCTATTATGTTAGTAAACGATTGACCGGAGCTGAAAGAAATTACCCCAGGTTGGAGAAACTGGCTTATTGCTTGGTCATTGCCTCAAGAAAGCTTCGTCCTTATTTCCAAGCTCATCCGCTCACTGTGTATACCGATCAGCCGTTACGACAGGTCCTCACGCGGCCTGAGACGTCTGGAAGGTTACTCAAGTGGAATATCGAACTGAGTCAATTTGACATTACTTATGCTCCGCGGAGAGCCATTCAAGGGCAAGTCCTAGCTGACTTCATAGCTGAATTTACTGTTCCAGACGACTTACCCGAAACCAGCGAGTCTCCTGAATATGTCTGGAAACTTTATAAAGACGGTGCATCAAACGATCAGTGTTTGGGCGCTGGTGTTGTACTAGAAACCCCCGAAGGTCGATCCATATGCTATGCTTTGAAGTTTGATTTTCACGCAACCAACAATGAAGCCGAATATGAAGCTCTATTGACTGGGTTAAAGCTTGCCAGAGATCTGAGAATTATCGCTATAGAAATTTATTGTGATTCACAGTTGGTTGTGTGCCAGGTACGGGGAGAATATCAAGCAAGAGATCGAAGGTTAGCTGCTTATCTAGCCCGAGTTCAGGAAGCACTGGATCAGTTTGATTATTATGCCATTTACTATATACCACGAGATCGCAATCAAAAGGCCGATTCATTGGCAAAGTTGGCCAGCACAGGTGAAGCATAGCAAATGGGACTTGTCCTGGTCGAAACTTTGTCCTTCCCAAGCATCGATCAAATAAAAACGAATGATGTGTTGGAAACCTCTCCCATCAGAGAATCATGGATGACTCCGTATCAAAATTATATTGAGAATGGGATATTGCCTGAGCACCGAAATGAGAAAAGGCAAGTTCTACGAAAAGATTCGCGGTTCATCATTCAGGACGGGATCATGTATAGAAAGGGTTATTCTGTTCCACTCCTCTGGTGTATCGCTCACGACGAAGTCAAACGAGTGTTACATGATGTGCACGAGGGAGAATGTGGCGATCACACCGGTGGACAAGCGCTTGCTAAGAAAATACTCCGATATGGATATTACTGGCCGACAGTGAACCGAGATGCAGCCAATTATGCCAGAAAGTGCGACAAGTGCCAGAAACACGCTCGAATTCCAAGAGCCCCACCTACCGAGATAACTCAAATGGTCAGTCCCTGGCCGTTCGCTATGTGGGGTATCGATATCATTGGCACTTTATCTCTGGCAAGAGGTGGTGCGAAGTATGCCATCGTCGCAGTTGACTACTTCACGAAATGGGCCGAGGCCGAAGCTCTCGCAACGATTACGTCAAAGAAAGTAATAAACTTTGTGGTCCGCAATATCATTTGCCGATTTGGACTCCCGCATACCATCATCACCGATAATGGGACCCAATTCGAAAGTTCGGAGTTCAAGGATTTCTGCCAACGATTTCATATTCATAAAAAGTTCTCTGCAGTCGCACATCCACAAGCAAACGGTCAGGTCGAAGCTGTTAACAAAGTTATCAAATCCATCTTAAAGAAACGACTGGAAAAGGCTGGGGGCAAATGGGTCGATGAACTTCCTATGGCATTATGGGCTTATCGAACAACTCACAAGACCGCAACTGGACACACCCCATTTTCCTTATCATATGGCTCGGAGGCCGTTATTCCAGTTGAGACAGAAGTATTTTCTCACCGCGTAACTTATTACGATCCAAAAACAAATGCTATATTACTCGCTGAATCTTTGGATCTGTTGGACGAGAAACGGGAAGAAGCTGATTTAAGAGCGGCCGCATACCGAAGTCGGGTCGCCCGGTTATATAACACCAAAGTTCGCCCCCGAACCTTTGAACTCGGTGATCTTGTCCTCAAAAGAATCTACCCGGTTCCTTCACACATGAAACCAAATTGGGAAGGACCGTACGTGATTACACAAAGACTTGGGGACGGCACATTCAAACTATCAACCGTGGACGGTCTAGTTTTACCAAGAGCCTGGAACAGCGAGAGTCTCCGTCGCTACTACATATGACAGGCTTTATTTATTTCATTATGTTTTTTATTCAGCAATTTACTTTTGTATTTCGAAATTAGAATTTGTAATAAGGCAACTGATTTGCCATATTTTCTTATTTCAGCAATAAAATGCCATCTCTTCGAGCAAGAGCTGTGATTCATTAAATACAATGTACAACATCACGATGCACGAAGAGCTAAGTTCCATCACACAGTGGAATTTATTCAAGTAGGGAGTGGCTGTGAAGCAATCAACCACTCACTAAATGAAACCCGAGCTCGGGAGCAAGCCCTCACATCAGGCCAAAAAATGGGTTCATACACGACAACCCTTCACTTAACTCCGTACTCCCAGAGTGCGAGGCGGAGTATAAACATTTAACTTAACTCCGTACTCCCAGAGTGCGAGGCGGAGTATAAACATTTAACTTAACTCCATACTCCCATAGCGCGAGGCGGAGTATAAACATTTTCCTAACTCCGTACTCCCAGAGCGCGAGGCGGAGTATAAACATTTTACTAAACTCCGTGCTCCCAGAGCGCGAGGCGGAGTATAAACTTTCATTCAACTCCGTACTCCCAGAGTGCGAGGCGGAGTATAAACATTTTCCTAAATCCCAGAGTACTCCGAGAGCGCGAGCTGGGTACAAACTTTTACTTAACTCCGTACTCCCAGAGTGCGAGGCGGAGTATAAACGTTTTCCTAGAACCCCAGAGTACTCCGAGAGCGCGAGCTGGGTATAAATATCGACAAACTCCGGACTCCGAGAGCACGAGCTAGAGTATAAACATTATTCAATTCCGTACTCCCAGAGCGCGAGACAGGGTATAAACATACGTTAACCCCACAGTTATCCCCAATACTGGGGGCAGAACCATAACACATAACAAGTTGAAAACAGAAAGGGAATAAATTTTCATTTCCACTATCAACAAAAAGAATCTGATTACAAAGTGTTTAAGAAATATTCTGCTAGTGGGAGCCGAATCCACATCTATACACGGCTATAGAAAAATTAACAAAATGCTACCCTACGCAACAGAGATTTGAAGAAAGAGTTCAATCTTTCTTCTTCCTTATCTTCTTCTTCGGGGTAGCTCCACCAGATCCGCTGCCCGATTTTCTCCTCGACCGCTTACTCTTTTCAGGCTTGCCCTCCGGTAGTGATATAATGTCAACGTCTTCCTCATAACTGGAGGCGACGGAAATTCTTCTAGGGGGTCGAGCTGGAGGCATAGAAGTAGTAGCAGGAGGAGGAACAGGAGCAGTTTCAATCACTACAGTACCGCTCGGTGAAATCACCATTAACGGGGCAGGCCCGGGCGGATTCATACCAGCATTCCCTGCTGCCATCTCGGCATCAATCTCAGCAATAATGTCATCCTCACGAGATACTTGGGTAGCATCGGACGTGCCAATAGCTGGCATAGATGAACTAACGGCCGGAGCAGCCCCACTCACGGCATCGGACGGGTTGGCAGAGGGATCGATGGGTTCGTTGAGAAGCTCCTCAATCATTTGAGCGCTGAAAGAAAACATATTTGCATCTCCCTCCTCGCCAATCAAGGTAGAAGTCGTGATGGCTTCAGAAAAAACAACCCCTTGTGTTTGATGTGGAACTGATAGAGCAAGAGGCGCAGAAACAATAACTTCAGTCACTGAAATGCGACAAAACGGAGATTGTTAGCCAAGTGTGTTGCTTAAGGTTCTTCACAACTAAACTACGAGAAGCGTTCAAATACCTTCCTTGGTCTGGACCGAAACGTGGGCAGAATCCTCGGCAGAAGATAATAATGGTTGGTCAGGATTATAGGCAGGAACAGGCTGGGGATCTACCGCACCAGTGGTTTCGGGCAATGTTGAAATTGCAGCTCCAACACTTGTCCCGTGATGCGCGATCCCCGAGCCTTCGCCTGTCTCTAGAGATTGAACGCCAAGCTTTTCTTTCGCCATAGAGATCACCGCCTCATGAAGGATCTTCCTCTCATCCTCGGTGAGCAAACGCATCTCCAGTTCAAAGTCGTCAAGTGTTCCATCTGGATGCGCTGCTCTTTTCTCATTCACCAGCCGGGTCCAGGCATTGTACAAGATCATGGAGTCATCTCCCAGCCACGCTAAATTTCTGTGTTCCAGCACATTAGCGTTATACGTGACTAAGAGATCGTCAAACTCAGCATCTAGCCTAGACCTCTCCTCCAAGATCTTTTCCTGAATTTCTGCTCCCGCAGACTTAGCCTTAACCGCCGCCGCAGCAAGTTCGGTCCTGAGAGATACTGCTTGATCGCAAGCTTCTTGAGCAGTGGCGTTTGCATCGTCCTTCTCCTTCACCATTTCAGTGAATTTGGCCTTGAGCTCATTCAGCTCTTTAACGGCTAAGTCTCGCTCAGCTGCAATGGTGGTGTTGCGGTGGCCCATCTCTTCTACCGTGGCGCAGTGTTCCTGCTGCATCCTCGCCAGTTTGGCCACGACATCTTCATGTTTCTGAAGTGTTTCAAGCTCTGACTTCCGGGACGTCTCCACTTCAGATTGAAGAACCTGAATGATGCGTTTCTGTTTGACAATGTCAGCATCACGTTCAGCAATGATCTTCGCCCGGTCAAAGGCTACTCTAGAAGCCTTCACGGCTGCCTTGTACCACTCCTTATACTGAGCGTAGAAGTCGTGGATATAACTATGAGCAGTGGTCTCAGCGTCCGGAGGAATTCTTTTAAAGTTAGGAGGGAAGATATAGCCATCCATGCAAATTTCAGGGTAGTCATTATTCATTTGGGCGAGTTTAGCAGCTCCCTCGCTTGTCAACTCAGCCGGAGCTTGTTCAATTATAGCAGCTGCTATCGGTTCCATTCTTGGCCGCTGAGCATCAGGCCGAGAAGATTGAGAAGGCAGCTGCTGCTGATGAGATGGCCCTTGGAGATCTACTGGGGCCCTGGGAGGCGGAGGAGAGCGAGATCGGGGTCGGTACTGGTATCCCCGGTCTCTGTCAGAATAATCATAGCCAGAACGGCCACGCGAGTAATCTCTGTCTCTATCATAACGTTCTTGACTTGAATAGGTTTGCCAATGATCCCTATCTGTTTCTCTCCTGCGGGAATCGTAAAATGGAGAAGATTGGCGCACATTCCGAAGCCTATCCAGAGTAGAGCCACGTCCTGACATCTCACCTACGATAAGAAAGAATTACGGGTTAGGATCCCATAAAGCAAATGTTTACTATGCAAAAGTCATGAAGTGCTGTGGAAGTGTGTGTAAATGTGTAAACCCCCAAACCGACCGGAAGTGTTGACCGCACTTAAAGGAAAGGGCTCGTTCATGTTTAGGACATCTTGAAATTCCTCCAACCCAGGATTATGAGAAATCGATATATAATCCGGGATAGGAATATCGTCAAGCCCTTTGAAAGAATCTCTCGAATGAGAAGGGGCGGCCTCAGAAATCATGACTCCGGAAGCAGGAAGAAACACATCTACAGATTTTCCCCCCTTGGACTTAAGTGTTTTGGAAACGGCGGCCTTGCCTTTCCGTTTTTCTCCCGATTCTTCAAAGTTTCCCGAGAGATCAGCCATCGGCTCCGAATCGGTGTGGGTTCTTTCTTCGTCACTCGCCTCGATTATTCTGATTCCGAATGACTTCTTCACCTTTCTCTTCTTGGTTTTCTTCTTATCTTCCTTCTTGGAGGCGGGCTTTGCCAATCCCTCGACGACTATACTTTGATTGATGTCAATCAAACCAAGAATTCTTAAGTTATAATCGTTCAGCACCAGGTCAATATGTCTCAACTCGCTTGGAACTTCTTGAAGACTTCGGACGATACCCTTGAAACGCCCTCCATCGGGTCTGGAAATAATGGCTGTAAAGGGAATGAAAGGTCAATTTTAACACCAAAAGGCTATTGGTCAAGAAAACAGGTTAAGGCACTTACGTCTAGACAACCATCGCCTAGCGAAACCTGGAGGACACCGAACATAGAACCACTCATTTTTGAAATAACTCAGTCGGGTCCAAGCTCCAACTACGACTTGGCAATTCCTAACTGCCTCCAAAAACGTAAAAGACGGGCTATCACCCCTACTCTTGAAGTTAAATATGTGTCTGATCTCGGAGGGCCTCGGCGGGCGAAAGAGACAGTCCATAAATATGACAAAGAAACTGTTCAGCAATGCGTGCCCGTTGGGATGAAGTTGTGAAGGAGCGATTCCTAAATATGATAGCATCCCTCTGATATATTGATTGAAAGGAGGAAGAGTTCCGGCCGCACAAGCATGATGGTAGAATGCTGTATATCCTTCTGGCGGATTGTGCGGTCTATCAGTGGCACTGGGCAATAATACGTCACCTAGAGATATGTTATGCTTTAAGCATATTCGTCCCAATAAGGATTCGGAGATGTTAGACTGAACCAAATCAACAGGGTCCTCAATAAATATAGCCTCTGGCAATTCATCTGGAGCTGGATCGACTACATCGGCAGGGATTTCAGGAATCTCAAGCACCGGAGGAGTCGAGCTCTGTACCTCTTGTTGTTGGGAGCTCGAAGATTCCATAATTAGCTAACTCATCAGAAAGCAACGTTAAGTTCATAAACAGCCCGCGCATGCCCCAGTGTAGTGTGTGTGAACGTGTCGTGCAGTGCAAGTGCTGTGCATCACTTAAGCAGATTTAACAGAATAAAGCAAGATGTTCGTACAACATAACTTGGGAATTTGAGAACGAAGATGACCGTCATCGCTGACCGTCACTTCCACACCATCCAAAGGCTACTGCCCACTTCAAGTATAAATCTTTCAGTTGTATTATTGATTAAGTCATAGTTCCATCGACGAGCCTCAAAGGAAATTCAAGTTAAATCTTTTAGTCAAAATCGATTATGCAAGGCCGAAGCTCGTCGGAGTCAAGTATGCTAAAGTTCATTACGATCGTCATAGTACAAACTTGAAGTTGGTCGTAGTTCAGATAATGGAGCAAATCAAAGGGGCAATGGTCTTAGAGGACGAAGGCGTTCGAATCCATCGGCACAGAACAATGAAGGTCGAATCGATGGAGTACGACTCCAGGTGTTTCGAACCCATATGGTTTGACTCGATGTAGCCTTATAATGGAGGAACGTTTCGAATCCATAAGCCCTATCTTGCTTTGAATCGATCTTTATTCAACTCCTTCGAATCGATCTGGATGATCTCACTTCGAATCGATCGACTCAATGCCAGTTTCCTCCAAGTCGTCGATTCGGAGCCTTGCCCACAAGATCGACTCGAACCGGTCGTTCTAGGATTGATGTGAAGCAGCAGAAGACAACACTCTGATCGATTTAACTCGAAAAGCATCACTCCTCGACTCCATCGAGTCGACCCATTTCATTCAGATCTCGTCACTCCCCAGAATTTTCTAAGGCGAAGATAGTTCTATTTTTCTCATCTCGAATCGATCCCTCGAGTACCTGATTTGATTACGAGTGGAAGCGTGAACGAGCTTGATCGATTCGTAATAGGCACGTCAGTTTTAACTCTGGAAAAACGATTCGAAGAAACAACTGAAGCAATGGTGAAAAGTAAAAAGTGAGAAGTGAATAGGACCTCGGTATATATAGGGGAAGTAGGACGATTCGCCTCCCGGTACGCTTGACCGGCTTCTACAGGTGAGAAAATCGAAACTAATCGATTCGTTGCAGCGAATTCGAATCCATTGTGACCCGCTGCTTCGAATCCATCACAACACGGAGTCGTTACACTGCTACGAATCCATTCCTTAGTGCGAATCCACCCGGTTTCGAACCTTTTTGCGACGTCGACTCCATTTATGCAAGTATCGATACAAAGCGTCATCGATTCGAAGAAACCACTGAACATCCGATAGATTGAAGGTCTTATCGATTCGAAGCACGAGGTTCTTAGGGCCTTCAATTCGACAGCCATCGATTCGAACCAACATAGCTTCGAATCCATCAAAGACCGCAGATGAAAAGGGATGAATCGTTTCGATATGAAAAATTGCTTGCCTACTCTCTATACCGATTCAGGAGAGGATCGATACGAGAGGATGATCATAAACAATCATAAAAGCAATATTTTAGCTCGAATCTCAAACTGGTCCAGGAGAGGACCGATGCAGAATTCGATAACAGGCCAAACTAACAACGACTTGCGATCACGCGACGTTAACCAAAGTCAAGATAATACACATATGCACATATCTCTGACTAGAGTTCGATCTTTGTCATTTACAGGAATCAAATGTTCATCTCGTCATAACTCGAAGAACTAACAGCCAGTTACAATTATACGTCGGTCAATTACAGTGAAACAGAATGCAACTTTCGATAAAGCATGTTGTAGCTATCCAGTGAGAGACTGCAGCTTTTCAAAGCACGTCGTGTTTACACAAGACGTACTTTGGGGGGCAAATGTTATCCCGCCTTTTGGCAAGGCCGTGACACCAAAAAGTTGACTGGAAAACTAAAGGCAGTTCGTCGTTAAAGTTCGTTATACGCAAGTTCGCCATGGATATCGATGAAATTTGTCCGAGTCCGGATCGGGCTACAATCGATAAGGCGCATCAAGCAGAGTAGTAGAAACCAACATTCCAAATTTCGGGGCAATCCGAGTTCATATGCTCAAGTTATCGCCGATGGAAGATGGGTTAGATAGTATAGGTTCGAATCCCTCAGAAATAGGCAAGGGTCGAATCGATGAGGAAAGACTAGTTCGAATCGATCAGAGGAGCATTACGTCGAATCCATGAAGAACACATTTGCTTCGACTCCATCTATCGGGCATTGGTTCGTATCCATCAGAAGCAACCATGCTTCGAACCCATCCGCACGTGCCTTAAGCTTCGAAACTATTGGAGCATTCCCCATCTTCGACTCCATCAAGGAAATTCCTTCGAATCCATGCAGTCACAAGGACTTCGACTCCATCAAGGAAGTTCCTTCGAATCCATGCAGTCATAAGGACCTCGACTCCATCTCATGAGGCAGCTTCGAATCGATCGAACGTAATATGCCTTGATCGATTCGAAGACACCTATCTTCAAGTCCATCCCCTCGGATCTATCGAGTCAAAGTAGCGAGATACACGGAGTTGACTCAGTAAAACTCGGAGCGAAAGCTGGATTGACCCGAAGCACATGCAACACGTCACTATCTTCACGTGCAACACCATCGATTCGAGCCTATGGATTCGAAGCACATCGATTCGAACGAATCCATAAGGCGATGAACTCCAACTTGAATTGCTCATAACTCAAGATCTACAAGTCCAAATGCTACGAAATTTTCATAGAAGCTTGCGTACACATCAAAGAATGTCCACACCAAATTTCAGCTCGATTGGATGATTTCTTGATCGATTCGAACCAAGGGTCGAATCAATCCCAAAGTGGGCCCGGATCTCCAGATTTCGGCCATGTGGGCCCCCTGACGTACCAAAACTGGTCTCCCCTCATTTTAGGCGAAATATCAGCCTCCTACGCCTATAAATAGAGCCCCTGGTCATTCAGAAAAGGGGTCGGATAATTCTAAGTACTGAAGAGCGCCCAGATTCTGCCAGATCTACTCCAGAACACCGCCGCTGCTTTAGATTGACACTTAGCATTTAAATTCAGTTGTATTGCATTATAAACTACTGTAACCTTCAAGTATCGAGCAATAAAATCATCAAACTTCATAGTGGACGTAGGAAAAACGCCGAACCACTCTAAATCGCTTGTCTTTGCAATTTACTTTCTGTTATTTGGAGTTTTTGTTAGATAATCCACAGTTTTAATTTTCATTCTTCACTTTTATCTCTTCAAAAACTTCCGAAGAGTGTTGTGCCCATTTTTGGTACAAACATATATATTCATATCTTTTTCCGCCTTTGTGATATGGATGTCTGTGACTGATTTATGTTATGTTTATTTCTATGTTTGTTTCCGAAGATTATTGTTAGCCACTGTGTGATAGCTTTGGGTTTGTATCGGTATGTCGGACTTCCTCCTTAAATGAAGTTCATTCTATACTATCTGATATATTGGTGCTCGCTCAAAGAAGTTACATGGATGGTCGCTCCTCAACAGCCTTATCCTCCGTGCTAGTTGATAGCTTTACACCATAGTGTTCTTGGCTAGCGTGGGGTATAGAGGTGGGGCGTCACAGCTTGGTATCGGAGCCAAACTTCGGCACAATGTAGAATAACTTAACAAGGATCATCGTCCTAAGTCCAACTTAGGAGTCGTGCCTTAGGATTTAATTTGAGTCTTCGTACCGATTTATCCTATTTCCTTCTACGAATCCTTGTTTTATCTATCAAGATTTGCTTGATATTTATTTGGAGAATAACTTTTCTTCTTCTCTCTTTCTTAAAGGAGATTATGTCTAGACCAGGTCGTCTTAGAGCCGGACCATCCACTGTCACTCCTCAAGATGGAGTTTTTATGACTGCTCAACAGCTTCTTGATTTAGTAAAGAATGCTCAGGCAGCCGGTCCTAATCAGGAGCCTACTCATCCTAAGTCTGGATTTGCACGTTTGTGCAATGATTATACTAACTTGGGTGGGAAACCATTCAAGGGTTCCGAAACTATTATTGAAGTCCAGGCTTGGTTAAGAACATGCGATCGAATCTTTTCTCGCATGAATCTTATCGATCTTCACCGTGTTCAGGTGGCTTCCAGTATGCTCCAAGAGAGAGCATTGGATTGGTACGAACTTCTTGTTTCTGAGATTAATGAAGCAGACCTCACCTGGGAGCAATTTCGGGAACGCTTCGAATTAAAATTCGTACCAGAAGCAGAAAAGGTGACATTAGCTCGTCATTTTATAGACCTTGTTCAAGGTGAATCCTCTATGACAGATTATGTCGCATCCTTCGAGTCACTGTCTAAATATGGGGTTGAATATGTCAACACCCCATTGAAGAAGAACCAGAGTTTCGTCTATGGCTTAAACAAGAATCTCAAGAAGCCATTACTTCTAAAGTTAGAAGTTTCTTTCGATCAACTCATTGATATCGCTCTTCGTCTTGAAGAGGCTGATAAGGACAGTGATGTTGAAGTGGTGGCTTCCAAACCAAACTTCAACAACAAGAAGAGGCCAAACAAATTCAAAGGACCTTATCCCAACAAAAAGGGGAAACCTGCACCTCCGGCTGCAAAGACTTCTACCCCTAGTAGCGGGCAATGCTATAACTGTGGTTCTAAGGACCATTTTGCAAACAAGTGTTCAAAGCCCCATTCTTGTTGCTATTGTAAAAGCCCAGATCATTATATACATTTATGCCCTAGACTTCAGGGCAAGAAAGAGGGAAAGCTTAATATGGCTCAAGCCCCTGGCAACACATCTCGCGGTCAAGGAATGTCTCATTCTGTCCTTGATGGTATTATTATATTTCATGATTAACCTATTAGAGTTCTCTTTGATACGGGTGCATCCCATTCTTTTATATCAAAGGAACTAGTCGATAATTTTTCCTTAAGTGTTGTTGCTTTAATGACTTCTTTAAGAATTGCGAATCCGGTTGGTGGATCCGCAACTCTTAGTTTGCTTTGTAAAGATGTGGAGATTATTTTGTGTGATTTTCCTTTCCTAGCCGATTTGCATGTCATGCGTTACTTAGGCTTTGGAATGATTTTGGGTATGGATTGGCTTAACCATTATGAAACTCATATCCTATGTCCTGAGCGGACTATTTGTCTCTGACATCCGCAATCTGTTAATCAGATTTCTATTATTCTTAAAGATTCAGATTCCGCTTTGGTTGCGTCTTTATATTCTTTAAATCCTTGTGATAATGATAATGATGATGAGGAAGATGTCATTTCTCTTATTCGCGTCGTTCGTGAATTTTCCGACATCTTTGAGACCGTTTTAGGACTACCACCTAAGCGAGCAATTGAGTTCAAAATTAATCTTATACCTGGAGCTCAACCTATTACCCGTCCTCCTTATCGCATGTCCAATAAGGAGAATGAAGAGATGCGCAAACAATTATCCGAGTTGGAGACGAAGCAACTTATTCGCTCTTGTTCCTCGCCTTGGGGAGCTTCGGCTATTTTCGTAAATAAGTCCGATGGTACACTTAGGCTTTGCGTCGACTACCGCAAGCTTAATGATCTTACTATTAAGAATAAGTATCCTTTACCTCGGATTGATGATCTGTTTGATCAACTTAGTGGTGTTAGAGTCTTTTCACAATTGGACTTGGCTACCGGTTTCCATCAGCTTCGTATTGCAGAGGATAGTATTCCTTTGACTTCGTTCCGTACTCGTTATGGATCTTATGAATGGCTAGTTATGCCATTTGGTTTAACGAATGCTCCGGCTTATTTCATTGACCTTATGAATCGAGTTTTCAAAGATTTCCTCGATCAGTTTGTTCTCATCTTTATTGATGATATTCTTGTGTATTCTAAAACCGAGGAGGAACATGAAAAGCATCTTCGAATTGTATTGGAAACTCTTAGGAGCAATCAATTAAAGGCAAAATTTTCTAAATGCCACTTTTGGCAATCTAGTGTGAAGTTTCTCGGTCATATTATTTCCGAATCCGGAATATCTGTGAATCCTTTAGAGATTGAAGCGATTCAAAATTGGAAGAGACCGAAGAGCGTGACTGAAATCCGTAGTTTTCTCGGATTGGCAGGTTATTACCCCCGCTTCATAAAAGACTTTTCTAAGGTTGCCGTGCCTCTTACTGGCTTAACGAAGAAAGGTGTTAAATACATTTGGTCGGACAAATGTGAAACTTCTTTTCAGAAATTAAAAGAACTCCTTTCTAATGCTCCCATTCTTGTTATTCCCGAAGGGAACCAAGATTTTGTTGTCTATACCAATGCTAGTCGCGTTGGTTTGGGTGCCGTTCTTATGCAAAAAGAACGTGTTATTGCTTACGCTTCTAGGCAATTGAAGCCGGCTGAGACTAGATATGCCACACATGATTTAGAACTCGCGGCTATCGTTTTCGCCCTTCGAATTTGGCGACAATATCTTTTGGGAGAGAAATTTATACTTTATACCGATCATAAGTCTCTGAAATATTTATTTTCTCAAAAGGAACTTAATTTGCGTCAATAGCGTTGGCTCGAATTCCTTACCTCTTACGATCTTGATATCCTATATACTCCCGGAAAGGGAAATCGAGTTGCCGATGCACTTAGTCGCAAGCAACAAGCGGTTGTTTCGATGATGATATCCGAATGGAGGGATCTCGAGGTTTTATCCACTTGTTGAATTCGAGGTCGTGTCTCCGATTTATGTTCATCTTTTGTCTTATGTAGCCTTGAGGCTCGTCCTTCTCTTTTAGACCGCATTCTTGAAGCTCAACAGCTAGATCCTGAATTGGCTTTGCTTGGCCAAAATCTTAAGGATAAAACCGATATTGAAGGTTTAAAGGACTTTGATATTGATTTTCATGGCGTCATTCGAAAATTTGGTAGACTTATCGTACCAGATACTAGAGATCTTCGTAAAGATATTTTAGAAGATTCTCATCGTTCCAAATTTTTCATTCATCCCGGTAGTAGCAAAATGTACGCGGATATGAAACGACTTTATTACTGGGAGGGAATGAAATCTGATGTTGCTAACTTTGTTAAGTGTTGCATGGCTTGCCAACTTGTCAAGGCTGAACATCAAAGGCCAGGTGGGTTATTGCAACCATTGGAAATTCCAGTTTGGAAGTGGGATCAAATTTCCATGGATTTTATTGATGGCCTTCCCCGTTCTCGTTCGGGTCATAATAGTTTATGGGTGATCGTTGACAGACTTACTAAATCTGCCCATTTTATTCATGTTCGGTCGAACCGAACTGTTCCTCTTCTGGCCAAACTCTTTATCAAAGAAATTGTTAAACTGCATGGAGTTCCTTCTTCCATTGTTAGTGATCGGGATCCATTGTTTACTAGTGGATTCTGGAAGAGTCTTCAAAAAGCTTTGGGAACGAAGCTTAATTTTAGCACCGCTTATCACCCCCAGTCCGATGGACAAACTAAGCGTGTGAATCAAACACTTGAAGATATTCTTCGTACTTGTGTTCTTGACTTTGGTGGAAGTTGGGAAGATTATATTTCACTTGTTGATTTTTCCTATAATAACAGCTTCCAATCTATTATTGGTATGGCTCCTTTCGAGGCACTTTACGGAAGACCATGCCGATCTCCTTCTTGTTGGCTTGAGGCCGGTGAGAAGCTGGTCTTAGGTCCAGATTTTATTCGGGATTCCACAGAAAAGATTGAACTTATTTGTCATAGGATGAAAGAAGCTCAGAGTAGACAAAAGTCCTATGCCGATAATCGAAGAAGGAAATTAGAATTTTCTGTTGGAGATCTTGTATTTATTCGTGTTTCACCTATGAAAGGTGTTGTACGTTTCAGTCGATCGGGAAAGTTAGCGCCTCGATATATTGGGCCATTTCCTATCACTGAATGTATTGGTTCCATGGCTTATCGCCTTTCATTACCGGCTCAGTTTTCTGCCATGCATGACGTGTTTCATGTTTCTCAATTACGGAAGTGCCTTCGGGATTACGATTTAATTCTTAAGCCCGGTGTTGTGAAAGAGATTGAAGTTTCGCCTAATTTAACTTATGAGCAGCGTCCTATTCGAATTATTGCTTCGGAGGTCAAATGACTTCGAAATAAAGATGTTCCGCTTGTTAAAGTTCAATGGTCCTCAAATCCTAAGGATTGCTCTTGGGAAACCAGAGAATTCATCGAGCGAACACATCCAGACTTACTTTCTCATGCTCTTTGAGGTAAACTTCTTATTTCAAATTTCTTTTGTGTTAATATGCTTTTATGGTTGTTACTTTTTATTTCCATCTTACATATTGCGAGGAAGCAATTTCTTTAAGGAGGGGAGTCTGTAACAACCCACATATTTGTCGATTTTATATTTAAATATTTTATCGTTAATCGGATTTTGGTCCGAAAAGCTACTTTTTGCATACGGTCAAATTAGGACTCGAGACCACCCCCATTGAGTCCAAAATGACGTTTGCGATCTTTTTAAGTGTAAACTTCGATATGTTTGGAGATAGTGAAATTTTCGTCACTTTTTGACTTAGGGCTTTGGTTTGGGCTGAACACATACTAACTCAGCACAACCCCCTCTCCTCTTCATTAATTCACAAACACTTCAAGCTTCTTCAAAAATGGTGGAGGGAATGGGAAATTAAAATTCCTAGCTCAAGTCTTCATTGCTAATCCAACATCTACTCCAACTTCTAGTGAAGAACATAGATTCAAGCTTGTTGTGATTCTTGCTTTGCTCTCAAGCCTCATCTTCATCAATTTCCATGAAAAGGTGAGATTTTTATCTCACTTTCTTGCCTATAACTATCTTGGACTGTTGGGGATGAATTCCTATCACTTTAGCATGTATATTTGCTTTTGGTTTGGATTGGATTGGCGAAAAACTCCAAATTTTAGTGTTTTGGTGAATTTCCTGGAGTTAGGTCGTTCTGCCTCGGAACTGGCTTGTCCCACTTAGGTCGCTGGGCCATAGGTCGCTTTGGCGTGGAGAAGGCTCTGCCTGAATTTAGCTCGCTCTGGACTTACGTCGTTCGTCCCTAGGTCGTAGGTCGCTCGATCATCTTAAGTCGTTTGCGTGCTTAGGTCGTAGGTCGCTTGACCATTATATTGCTAGGTCGCAAGACTTTAGGTCGCGCCCACTTTAGGTCGCGTACCCAGTTAGGTCGCGCCCACTTTAGGTCGCGTACCCAGTTAGGTCGCGCCCACTTTAGGTCGCGTACCCAGTTAGGTCGCGCATTTCCTTTAGGTCGCTCGACCTCTCCACCTTAGGTCGCTTGGACCTTAGGTTGCATCTCCTATAGGTCGCTAGTCCTATTGCCTTGATAGGTCGCTCGGCCACACTGAGTCGCTTGGGTTGATAGGTCGCTCAGTCTCCATCCCTTAGGTTGCGAGCTTAGGTCGCTCACCCTCCTAAGTTGCAACCCATTAGGTCGTTTGACCTGCTCTCTCTTAGGTCTCTTGGCCTTGATTTCTTTAGGTCGTTAGACCTTAATTTCTTTAGGTCGCATGACCCCTTAAATTGCTCGACCACTGGGTCGTAGCACGTTAGGTCGCATGGCATTGTTAAGACGTTAGGTCGCTCGCCTTTTTACACTTAGGTCGTTTGACCTGTATTTCACTAGGTCGCTCGACCTGTTCTTCTGCTAGGTTGCACGGCATTCTACCCTTAGGTCGTTCGACCTATTTGACTTAAAGTCGTTGCACTTTAATTCGACCACGTTAGGTCGCAAGTATATTTCTACTATGATGGTTTTGGAACTGATTTCCTTGGATTTTTCTCACGTCTTCGAATGTGAAATTTTGTGTTTCGATTCGTTTCAACAATCGTTTTGTGACTTGTCACTTTAAAAATGTGAAGGCTTCAATACTAGTAGTGACTAATCTACTAGTATATACAAGCCTTTACCTCACTCGGATGAGAAATCTAATTAAACGGCTTAGTAAAACGAGTGGTATAAAACGCTTGCGTTCACTTCGTCGGTTAATTCTTGGACTTGTTCGATTGAACCTTTAGTGACAATTTTCTAGGGAAGATTCACAGCTTGTTCGTAAATATTTAAGTTAAGCAAGTGGTTATGGGACATGAAGCTAAACTCATATATTTACTAGCTTGGTGTGATTGACACTTCTCGGTGATCATGACGATCATTTTTGTGATTTGATTTAGACTAGCAATTGTGCGATGTCTCTTTGTCTACGAGGGAGACTAAACCCCGTTTGTGTGATGTTCACCATCACATATGTAGGGTAGCGCCCCATGATCTTCGGACCATTCTTGTGGAGTTTCGGCTCAAAACTAATGGTTAGCTACCATGAGATAGCGTCTCGTCTTGTGTTACACGTGTTGGTGAGTTTTCATACTCTCGTTTTGTGATAGGCCTCCCCCTTCTTGTGATTTCTGGATTTCTTGTGATGATTTCTGGAATTTTGCGCTTCACCAATTTTCGTGATTTCAATTGATAAGTTTTATCAATTATTGTACATTGGTGAATTTGTGTGTCATTGACTTGTTATGAATACAAGTTTAGGGTATGATACCCTATTTTATCTTTGAGAAGATTCTTGTGATATTGATTAATCTCTTGTTGATTTTCAATTACATACTTATAGTAGTATGCCACCATGGTTGTTACATGTTCATGCCATGTCTTTTACTTTATACCATATCATCTGATATTTATAGCTAGACTGATCCGTTTATTATTTTCTTATAAATAATACTCGGGTCAGACCGAGATGTTACAGATGCTCCTGCTTGACTTCCCTTCTGGATTATTCTGACTTTTGGCTAACTACTTAGATTAGTAGTTTTTGGATGTACACATTTGAGATATAGACTCTATGTAGTGTACTTATTCTTTTGTATAGCACGTGTTGCTATTCTTTTGTATTATCGTGGATCTTTCTGACCACTACTCTGATGTACACTTTCATGTGTTATATATATATTCATATCTTTTTCCGCCTTTGTGATATGGATGTCTGTGAATGATTTATGTTATGTTTATTTCTATGTTTGTTTCCGAAGATTATTTTTAGCCACTGTGTGATAACTTTGGGTTTGTATCGGTATGTCGGACTTCCTCCTTAAATGAAGTTCATTCTATACTATCTGACATATCGGTGCTCGCTCAAAGAAGTTACATGGATGGTCGCTCCTCAACAGCCTTATCCTCCATGCTAGTTGACAGCATTACACCGTAGTGTTCTTGGCTAGCGTGGGTATAGAGGTGGGGCGTTACATAAACATACTTTTAAATAACATTAAGGAGTGACCCAATATTCCCCTTAACACGTAATAGTCCCAGTAGTTTATCCAGTATTAGGATACTCCCAAAATGGGGGCTACCCTCGATACTCCACAGGCTACGGGAGAAATTACAACTCGTAGTAAAGCTCGCTATGGTAAGTGACACGGCACAACTAGGCAATGCCAAGGTAGATATACCAATTACGCATCCGGGCTGGTGGTGACGCATAGCAGCCACTACCGCCCACCTCGAACAACACTCCCAAATCAAGGGGTTCACCCAATCAATCACAAAGTAATAGAATGGTATCGAAGAAGTGTGTCCGATCAGAGGTGCTACCTCATTGGCCCGTCAATCGCTCCTGTTTTAGCCACTTTATGCCAACTCACGGGAGTTGGGTCCACGTATATACCTTTAGGATCGTCATCACCATCCTACTTCATTCTGGAATCTCCACCGCATACACGGTTGTCAAAGTGGTTTTCGGTATCGACAGAGAGTATGTACATATCCGATCCTAGTCTCTTTAACAACCAATCGTTATTATAACCCGTGGTTATAAATTTCAAAATATTTTATATTTCCAATCAAAATACTTCATTCAAACCATTTCAAAATCATGTCATTTATTTCAAAATAATACATACTTTCAAACCCAAAACATATCCATTTCAAAACCAATTCAACAATATATCATTTTCATTTCAAAACCAATTCAATAATATATCATTTCCATTTCAAAAATCAAAGCAATAATATATCATTTAAATTCCAAACTAAATCAATATATTTCTTTCAATTTATTTAACTTGAAATATTCCTTTTAAATCATATTAAACCAAACCACCTTATAAAGTCATATCCTTGAATGTTCAATTTCAACAAGTTTCAAATTAATATATATTTAAAGAAAATTCTTAATTAAATACAATTCCAATTAATTTCATTTCCAAACCATAGTACTTTCAAAGTCATAACAATTCTGAAACCAAACTTTTTGAAACCAAAATACTTGGAAACCATAACACTTGAAGTGTTGTCATTAGGACCTCATAATACTTAGAAAAAATCATAATACTTCTAAATTAATATTCATTACCAAAGTTATAACATTTTAAGTTCATTCATTCAATTATACCAATTTCAAACATTATATTAACTCATAAATTTCAAAGTGGTTTATATTCAAATCAAAATAATTCATTTACACCATTTAAATATGAAGTCATTATACTTACAAATCAAATATTCAATTCCCAAAAATTTAGCCTTTTCTGAGCTCATTTATTTACTTAAATACTTCAAACAATTTAAATTTCAGCTTTCGCAGCACTTAGAAAATACTACGGTAAGTTACATTTAAAACAATTCAATTCAGCAAAGTCAACATTAAAAAAACTGCTATAATAGTTCAGTTTTAGTTGAAAAATAGTTCAATTCAGAAAAGACAGCTTTACAAAACTACTGTGATAGTTCAGGGATCTATTTAAAGATTTTAGTTAAATTCAGCAAAGACTGCACTTGCAAAGTGCTGTGATAGTCCTTAGTTAAATTTCCTTTTAGTTTACTTCTGTAACTACAACACTTACAAAGTGCTGCAGATTCTACTTAGTTCATATTTTAGTTCATTTCCAGAAACGATGGCATTTCTGAAGTGCTACTAAATGAATTTCCAGATTTTAAATAGAATTCCAACCATAAATAAACTTCAATTTAAATCATTTTAAACTTATAAAAATCATATTTTTCCACACCAAAATGTTCATTTAAATACCTTTAACTTATGATTTTTATAAAGTGAAATTTTACAATAAAATCAAATTTTACAAAATTTAATTCAAGTGTACCATTTTCTTATTCTTTCCATTTTTAACAATTTCTCTTTAAATTTAAATTTAAATTTCATTTTATAAATAAAACTTAATTTCAATTTTATTAATTAACTTAAACTTTCATTAAAAATCAAATCACAAATTTCCAAATTAAGTTATGTTGAAAATCACAGTTTTTCCATTCATTTATTTAACATATTTGACACATAGAAAAATCATTTTCACTTTATTAAATCATTTTAAAAACCAAATTTAAATTAAAATATCAAAATTTACATTTTTAAAATACTTAAAACTTACAGAAAAATATATTAAATAACCACGGGTTTGTATAATATTTTCTAACCTAGGTCAAGTGATATGGATAATATATCATTTCACTCCGAAATTTACAAAGAAAAATCCGGGTTCTATCATTTCAAACCCGCAATCCCAAGTTAAATAAAAATAAATAAAAATCACTCAAGCCTATCATTTCAGCCCATAATGATTTTCCCTTATTCTAAAGTCCGTTCGGATATGTATCATTTCAACCCATAGTGATTCTATTCTACACGGAACTTGCAGTGTGATTAACAGAAATAAATAAACAATAAAATAAAATAAAATACAACAGATGATGTGACAAGTTAATAACAGGGTTTAACATCATATAATTTACATCACAGGCAGGTACAATATGATATAATAATTTCTACACTTTCACTTGCTATCAATTCACAATAATATAAGTATGTATGTCAGGTGTGATTACTCACCTTTTCAAGCTGGAGTTTGCGAATCAAGATATACAGAAAAATTCCGGAAAGCACGATACGACTCTAGATTCAAGTGGAGAGAGTTCCAAGATATAAATATTGTATTCAACACAAAACAAAGCCAAAATAAAATATATATTAATACAAAGATTAATTGAAACAAGAATGGAAATGAAGTAGACAAGAACATCACCAAGCTTTCGGACAAGTTTTGCTTGATCTCTACCCAACTTTGCTCGACCACAACACTATATAGGTTCGGACAAACCTGATTTTAGGTTGTAATGGGTCAGGTTTGGATCGCTAATGCATGGGTAAGTCAAGAATGTAAAGGGTTTGGAAGTTACAACCATGCAAAGTGCAAAAGGCAAGGCAACAAGGGTTTGGATGCATCTAGGCTCGACCAAAGGGGTCTATGGACTCGGTCAAAGGCTGCTACATATCCGGATAGAGGGGAAAGTGATGTCTAAAGGTAGAGCACTTGCTGGTGGTGGTGGCTATGGTGGTGGCCGAAGTCACAAATGAAGGTGGAAGTTGAACTAGGCTTGGCTATGACATAGTTTTGGTGTTTATGCATTGTTTTTCTGGAGTTTTGGGTCAAGGGGAGGTCACGGCCCTAATTGGACAGAGGTGATGGAGGGTTAGGTTGTGGATGATGTGGGAAAGAGGTGGTGTGGTGGTCGGAGGTGTGGGTGGAGTCTAAGGCCGAGCAAAGCTTAGAGGAAATCAAGGCAAAACATGGAAAAACAATAGGAAAAAGAAGAAGAAAAGTGAAAAGGAGAAGAGGCCATTGCTTAATTTTTTTTTCAGATCTGAAGTGCCTTGCAAAAATGAAGATGGGAAGAGACTTTTCACGTGATATAGGTAGCTAGGAATCAAGGAAATAAACAGCAGCAAATATTGAGGAGTTATGGTATGAAATCAATGGATGGAAAGCTAAAGAGGTAATAAATCAAAACGTAATGTATGCCTCGACTTAAAAATAGATAACGTATCCTAATTGATGCGTTACCTATATATTAAAGAAAGGTGTATACAAGAAGACTTCTAAACCAAATAAATACAATAAACGTTTAAATAAATACATTTAAAAGATATGCCCTTTTAAAGCAATAACATATATATATTGAAACTAGACTTAAAATTTCAAACAGAATGCAATTAACTTTGGAAAATTATAACAAACCTTCTAAACAAATAAAAAGTCAAGTAAATAAAATAAATGCTGAAAAAAATAAAGTGGAAATGAAAATAAAATAAGGTTTTAAGAAAAATAGAAAAATAAATAAAGAATTACTTTAATTAATTGAAACTAAAAATTAAAAATTGTAAACAAAATACAACTAACATTAGAAAATTTCAGTTACACTATTAAAATGTTTTAAAACTAAAATAGATACATAACATCATGTTACACTTGTAAACATACATTAGAACTTGACATAACAAACAAAATATTATTTATATAAAATTAAAATAACAATTTTGTTAAATACAACAAATTACATCCAATAGTGTAAAAGGCATAACTTTACAATATAAATCAGATTTCAACGAAACGAAAAGCAGCATTCTTAAAATTTTATTTACTTTCATAATAAAAGATAAAATTCAAAATTTCAAACTTTTAAATTTTTAAATTAAAAGTCAAAGTTTGACCACATTGACAAAAGTTCACATTTCAGGAAAATACTCTATTTATTCATGTTTGGAATTATAATTCACATAAAAATCAAAATTTATATTTAAAATAACAAAATTTATCCATTTTAATAAATAAGATAAAGTTTATAAATCAAGAAGTTCAATTTAAAATAATTACAAAATACATTTAGATAACATATAATAACATAATACGCCTAGAGCGACATATGAAGATGCCCCCTTGGTGGATCAGAGTACATAATAAGGCATTAAAACAGTTTGCCTTTACAACCAAACATACAACGGAAATAAAATAACTTTAAATAACTATCTGCCTCCTGCTTGCCTCGGAAGCTTTATTCGTCAAAAGAGAAAACACGAAAACTTTTAACTCTCAACCTACACAAAGTCAATTGAGTACCCAAGAGTTTAAGGGAAAAACAAAAAACTCCAAGTCAGGCATAAAGCCTGGTATAAATAATAATTTACCATCTCAAACAATTTAGATACCTAGTGAGACCACATCGCTTAGCGAAACGGGTTTTCCCCTCACTAATATCTTAAAACATTTATAAACCATATACTGTGCTCCTGCATCCACAATGGTTAAAAACATAGTATTTCAAAATATTATGATGATATGCATAACAATTAAATAAATTATGGATTACCCATCCCTAGTTATTCTGACTATCTGTCTCAATTATAGTTTCTAGGATTACTATTAACTTGTTAAATATTAAGGACTACCCGTCCAGTTACTTAGTTTTCATGGGATTACTAAGATCCTATTGGTAACTCCAATATCTTAATACTTATCCTAGTTTTCATGGGCTAACTAAGAACTTATTGGCTGACTGCCAATATCATAATCCAAATATAGTTTTCATGGACTAACTACAAACCTACTAGCCCTGCCAGTATCAAATCATAGTTTTCATGGGCTGACTATGAACCTATTGGACCCTGCCAATATCATACAGTATTCATGGGCTTACTGTAAACCTATTGTGTAACGACCCGCCTTTTTGGACGGTTTAAATCGACGATAAACCACACACGTCGGACTCAAACCATTCAAAAGGGAGGATTGTTATGGTGTAAATGAGAAAAAGCAGAGAAGAAAGAAACAAACACAGAATCTCACAGCGGATTGACAAAATATAATAGTCAAATAAATAGTTCATGAAGCTGTTTTACAAATAACATTGGATTAAACCTTTACAATACAGAATGAGAGTTACATACAACAAAAATAAATAAATAATGCAACGGAACAACATGATGCAGTGGACGTAATGTAATAAATAATAACACTATTAATCTTCGTCTTCGTCCTCCAAAATCAGTCTTTGATACACTGAAAAGCTCAGACTGACCCGAGCAAATTGAAAAGACAAAACACTCGAGTCAGAACTAAAAGATCTTATGTAAGTTAAATTAACAGTAAATAAATATGAGTGTAGCGCGTCAGAAATGTTTACGAGATTTGACATCTCCTATCCAATGTCTAACGCGAGTGCAAGAACTTAAGTGATGTTCGAGATTACCATCTCCTAAGGATCCGTTAAACTATCTACTATGTAGTACAATACGCTATTATAATATGTCTACAGTAAAGTAGTAAAATAGCGTTAAGGCGTTACCCATATCCCTGTTAACACATTTTATATATTCTCGTAGTCTATACAGTACCGTAAGCTCCATCAAACCAGTGGTTTATGTAACGACCCGTAAATTTCAACTGTTTTAATAACGTAATTAGTTGAAATTTTGTGAAATTTTAAACGATAAAATTTTGAAATAAAAATTTGATATTTGGAATACGTCTAGTTAAACATAGCAACTGGTAAATTTTCGTCCGAAAATACGAAAGTTTATTTCGCGCGTAAATTCACTTCAATTTAATCAGTTAAAAAGAAATGAAAATAAAATATTTCCGAAACCTAAATATTTTTACATAGAAAAATTCTAAACCATCTTCTGAGCAAGATGTCAGTTTGTCGTTTTCCCAAATTCAGACATCTTTGGCTCCGTCGATCTTATTTTTCAGCGTTTTTCTTGCATTTTCCGCCAGTAGAAAAATTCGAATTTTATAATTCGATCATACCACTGATATCTGTATACCGTTTTGATCGTCTCGTTGTGATGATCTCCGCAGTATATTTATTTGTTTGTTTCGGAGTCCGATACGCAGCAAAATCCGTGGAAACGGGTAGCCGTATCGGTACCCATTTTGAAGCTTTTGATATTCAACTACCATTTATTTTTCAACATACATTTATCAACAGTCATTAGCTTTAAGTCTCGTGCTGAATTCATGAGTGACTTTCCATTTTCCCATAGTTTTGAAAAAATTTACAACATAAATGAGGTAACGTTTGTCTTCAATTTTTATATTTTGAACCGTTCATCTCAAATTCCCATTATTACTATTCATATAAAACTGTTGCTTGCTCCTCTGAAACCATCTCCTTCTCTTTGCCTACCAAAGCTCCAAACCCGGCTTCTCCGACTACTAGCAGCCCATCGACACCCACCGCCTTGACAACTCCTCATGGTCGACCACCCTTATCTCCAACCATCCGATCCTCCTCTAGCCTATAGCGCCTCTCCTCTAACCAAGTGACCAACGCAACAGCCCAATCCACCCCACCACCTGACACGTGCCACTTCACCCACCCTTTCCACTTTCATGTGACATTCCTTCGTTTCCACTGCCACCAGACATATTTGCTTTGGGTCACTGACGTGTTGCCCATGCTCAGCTCCAAGTTTCCAATTCAAACTTTAGTAAGTTATGTAAAAGGATCTGTAAACTTTGTATTTTAGCTTACCTACTTTCAGTTAAAACTTTAGTGATCTGTCTCTGTTCTGCGCTTTAAGGTTTACATGTTATCCTGCTTTCAATTATATTATTATTGTATTAAACTTTGTAAACAGGGAATGTATATATAGAATATAAATAATTTATTTAAAGGGGGCGCATGTATAATATGATTAGGACAGTATATAACTTTTTAAAGACATGTATATAGTATGTGTTTTGATTTTAAAAGAAGTATTGTTTGTATAAGTTTTATCTGTCTGTTAGTTTATATGTTTTACCGTTTGTACATTAGCTTATATATTAGTGACACATACATTATTGATTTCAGAGTTTATATTATCTACAGTCAGTAGTTAAGTTTATATATATCGGTATTGATATTTTTTTTTTTTTTGTATATATTGAAAGGGTATTTACAAGTTTCAGTCATAAAGAGGGTATAGTATTAAATTATAGAATATACATTCACTGTATATAGACTGACAGTATAATTTATTATGAAATCGTTATACATACGATATTGTAGAAAGTAATATATTACTTTATTACGCATTGATGTTGAACTGTATGTGTGATTTATATACAATATGTTCATTTCAGTATATATATCTATTCGTATAATCATATTTTTTTTAAAAAAATATAGTTTCAGGTTTCGTATATTATAGACTCCTGTATTTTAGTTGAGATTTAAAACTTTATATATATATTTGTACTTAAGCTATATGATTTGATATACATAGGGATATCTTGATTTAAAAAAAAAATGTGTATAGTTATATAAAGGTACGGGTAGTATCGATTGGCAGTGCCTATAATATTGTGAAAGGAAAATATACATATAAATTTTGTTTGAAAGCTTAAAATATAAATTCTGGTCTTGGTGAAATCTGTGCGATATATATATAAGTTAACTTAAGATTGTATAATAGGTTTGTATATATACTGTCAAGTTATACGCATATATACATATATATATTATGGAATAGTAGTGTATAGATAATATGCTAGTATACAAGTTTACGTTAATTATATATAATATTAGGCTAATGGGTATGTTTGTAGCGGTTATGGTATATGGGATATTGGTAACAAAATTTGTTGTCACATAGTGTATTATATATTATACTAACGATTTATATGTAAAAGCAGTTTCGTTTATTTTTAAGAAAACCCTGTAGCTTTTGTTATACATATATATGGGTTAATACAAATCAGTCAGCATATCATAAAGAAGTTGTATATATGTCGATTTATATATGTGTTTCAGTTTAAAAATATGATTTTGAAACGTATATATATAATTTTAATAAGTTTCAAAAATTTATATTGGTTAAGAAAATAATATATTAGAATAATATATATTTGGTTTCGGTCTACATCGAGCAATTTCTGATTTTTTTTCATCGATCTCTATTTATCAGCTTGTCCGTCCAATTTCTGCCCATCTCGCTTTGATTTGGGAGTCGTACCTGCATTTTGCAACTCAATTTCATCATCCAATCTCTCTCTAGCCTCGAAAGGTGAGCACTCACTCACGATTACCGTTCTTTTATTTATTAAATTTGATTTCAATTGAAACGATAATTGAAATATGCTGCTGTTAGTTAATTACACTGTTATATATGCTATTGCCTGTATCAGTTCACCTGTGACATCTGACACTATTATCTGTTAATTATTTATGTGATGATAATACAGTTTGGCTGATAATGGATTGATTTTTGATGTTTATATTGGACGTTAAATTGTTAATGTTAAAATGATAAATAGTATGCAATTGAACTTGATATATGATAGTTAAATGTTAAATTTGATTAACTGACATTTGTATAATATGACCCCTTTAAACTGTTAAATTTATTGACACGTAGGATTTGTTTAATTACACTTTGAACCACTGAATGTATGTTGTTAAACTGATGATGTATGGAATTGTAAATTGAATGACAAGTGAGAACCGTAATGTAATAATCTTTAATCTACATGAAATGATAGTGTAGATTCTAGAAATAATTATATTAATTCGTACAAATAACAATACGAATTAATACAGTTATTTCGGGATTATTTGAATTGTTTTTTTGAATTGTTATTGATTGTTGTTATTGCTTGTTTATTTACTTTGACACCATCCCAGTTATCACACTGCAAGTTCCCTTTGTTATACTTGATTTTGAATTGAATTGGAATCGGGTTGAAATGATAAATACCCAAATTGAACTTTGACCTTGGATTTAGAAAATTAAATAAAACCCGATTGGTCAATAAATTGATTTTAAATAAAATGAAGATTTTATTAGAATAAATAATATGGTTTTGAAATGAAGTTGAAAATTTGAATTTTTTAATGAAAGGAAAATGTTAATATTTAATAAATTTAAAACAAAATATTAACAATGTAATTGATGAAAGAATGTTGTTTAATTTGAGAAATGATTGAATTAAGTTTGAAATTATTAAACTTTGAAATGATTTAATAATTAAGTTTGAAATTATAATTAAGTTTGAAATTATTAAACTTTGAAATTATTTAATAATTAAGTTTTGAATTATTTAATAATTAAATAAGATTGAATTATTTAATGATTAAATTGAATTGAATTCTTTAATAAGTGAAATTGAATTTTTGAATAAGTGAATTTTACTTCGTAAATAATTGAAATTGAGTTTCTTTATTAATTAAGTTTTGGAAAATTATTTAAGAAAGTAAATAAGTGAAATTGAATTTCTTTAACAAGAAATGAAAATGTGATATTTTTGGAATTAATGTAAGACTTGAAATTTAAAGAATTTGATTTGATGAATTTAATTTAATTCAAATTGTAAGTTTGAAATAAGGAAGTTGAATTTAAATAATGGATTTAATGAATTGGAAATTTAATAGAAATTGTTTTGAATGGCAAATTTACTTAACGAACATTGAATGAAATTGATAAATGGATTTAAATTGATTTGAATGTTAAATTAATTTAAATGATTTCGGAATGAAACTTATATACGAATTTGAATCAATATTTGAATTGTTTTAAATAGAAATTGAAATTGAATTATAAGATTTTGAAATGATGATTTGGAAGTTTTGAAACGTAAAATTTCGGAAATTGGTTTAGAAAGACAAATGAAATATTGATTTACGAATTGAAATTGAAATTGAAATTGATTTGGTTTTGAAATAAATAAACGACCAATCGGTGTAATAATTACGGAAGTTATTAAAGAGACCGGAATTCGGTTATGGATATACTCTCTATCTAAACCGAAAACCACTTTAATAACTATACGCGGAGTGATGATCCAGAATGAAGTGGTTGGAATGATGTACGTGATGACTGAAGAAGAGAACGATAATGGATAGCCTTGACACTTATGTCAAATTGGAAATGACTAAAACAGGAGCTGTGCCGGGCCAATGGAGGATTTGCTACCTCAAGTGGACACACTTCTTCGAACTACTTATTACTTGTTGTCGATTGGTGCACCCTTGATTTTGGGAGTGTTGTTTCACGGTGTTGCGGGCGCTGCGGCGTTGCGTTCTCACCAGTCCGGATCAGGCGAATGGTAGTATCACTACCTTGGGTATAGCCTCATGTGCCTTGTCATACTTGTATTCCATTTATGCGCGACCACTACGAATTTGTTTTGTACCTTGAGTATATGGATTGCCCTCTGGTGACTTCTGGTTTTGGGGAAACTACGGTCTTGTATATGCTTGTGGGAATAAAAATGTGTTAAGGGTGGAATGGGCCATGACTTAACGCTATTTTGATATCTTCTATATTACTGATAGACATTATCTACTTATCGTACATTACTACATAGTAGATAGTTTGACGGATCCTTAAAGGATGGTTATTCCAACATCCTTTGAGTTACTTGTATTTCAATTGCTATTTCACTTGAGTTGGATTTATTAATATGAGAATGTTAATCCTGACTCGAGTGTTTTGTGTTTTGCTTTACGCTCGGGTCAGACTGAGTAGTTCAGCTTTCGAGACTCACCTTTGGAGTTGGAGCTTCGCTTGGAGATTCAGCTATCTATCCAGCTTTCAGATATTCGATGATTCCAGTGACGTATTCTGATCTGTATCTGTTACTCTTCCGTTGTATCTAGTTTAACTCTGATGTATCGTATTACTCTTCTGTTGTAAACTCTGATGTATTTTATATATTCATATAGTAGCTTCATGAACTACTATCTCTTTTATTTCCGCTGCACTTATTACTCTGTGTCTATGATCTGTGATTATTTATTTACTGTATATGTTCAGTTTTGCCAAATTTAAATTAACAACGCGGTATTTTGAGCAATTCAACTCCGGCATGAGTGTCTACCTATACACTTATAATGGACGCGAATGGTCCAAAATATCGGGTCGTTACAGTTTACCCAAAGGGCACTCCATAGGTACGGTACCAAACAAACTTGTAGTGGACGCGATAAGGCATGTGACAAAGCACGTGAGGCAATGCCCAGGGTAGGATACTATCGTTTTGCGGATCTAGACTGGTGGTAATGCATAGCAGCTACTACCATCCACCTCGGAACACACTCCTATAATCAAAATCGAGGGGTGGCCACCAAATCAATTACAAGTCATAATATGGTATCGAAGAAGCATGTCCGATAGGAGGTGCGACCTCACTTGGCCCGGTGTGGCTCCTGTTTTAGCCACATCAAGCTGACTCACGGGAGTCAAGGCTACATAAATACCTCATATGAAATTCGTTCTCCAAACCATCCTACTTCATTCTGGATTCTCCACCACATACACAGTTGTTAAAGTGGTTTTCGGTATTGGCAGAGAGTATGACAATATTCGATCCCAGTCTCTTTAACAACCAAATGCTTATTTCACACCGGATGGTTCTTTTACATTTCAAAAACAAAATTCATAACTGATATCAAAATATCATATTCTCAAAATCACTTTCGAAATCATATTCACTTTCAAAATCATATTTACTTTCAAAATCATATCGATAAGATGTGTTAATTAAATCATCATTTCAAAATCATCATATTTTCTCAATATGTCATTTGACTTGCAAATATCATTTCAAATCCCAACTTATGTTATAACATCATTTAACCATATTGACTTTAAAATCAAGGATTCAAACATAAACACTTTCACTTTACACAATCTGAAAATTTAGAAAATAGTTTTAAATAGATTTAAAATGATTTAAATAAATTTAAAATAGATTAAATAGATTTAAATTAGAATAAAATGGGTTAATTAGTTTAAAATAGGTTAAAATAGATTAAATTGGATTTGAATAGATAAAATAGATTAAAATAAGTTGAAATAGTTTTAAATTGATTAAAATAGTTTAAAATAGATTAAATTAGTTTAATAGTTTGAAAATCTTAGTAATCGGGATTTAAGAATAATATATTTAAATAGTTTATATTAAAATAATAAATTTGAAATTAATATCAAATTGTACTATTTCTTTCATTTCAACACATCTTTAAACCATTTAATCAATATCGATTCAAAATCCATGTTCGAACTATAAATTCAAACTATTTCAAATTTAGCAGATTTCGAAGTTTAAATATTCAAATATTTCAGTAACTCAATTTCGATAAATTTTATTTATACTTCAAATCTAACTTTAAAATTTCAATTTAAACCAATTCCAATTTCAACATTTAAAACCCGGATTTTCAAAAATAACTCAGTTTATATAAATTAAATTTTCTTCAAAATATCATCTAACTAAATTCAAAATTTAAGGATTTAAAATCATTTAATTTAACCAATCCGGTGTCCGTATATAATTCTCTACCCTATGGTCAAGTGATACGGATATTTATCATTTCAATCTGTAATTATTTTATATTCATGGATATATATCATTTCAACCCACAATCCCGAATTTAATTACAAATCCATGAAATCGCTTGAGTCTATCATTGTAACATCCTGAAATTTCGTGCCATTTGCATCCATACATGTCGGATTTGAATTGCTCAAAATATCAGATTGTTAATTTAAATTTGGCAAAACTCAGCATATACAGTAAATAAATAATCACAGAATCATAGACACAGAGTAATATAACAATAATGCAGTGGAAAAAAAAGAATAGTAGTTCATAAAGCTACTATATATATATATGTAAGAGTTAAGTAAGTTACAACAGAGGTCTCAAATACATAGATGTCTCAATATAATAATCAAATACAAGATCTGAATACATCACTGGAATCAACTGAATAACTGAAAGCTGGATAGATAGCTGGATCTCCAAGCCAAGCTCCAACTTCAAAGGTGAGTCTCGAATACTATATCACTCAGTCTGACCCGAGCGTAAAGCAAAACACAAAACAATCGAGTCAAGATTAACATTCTTATATCAATAAATCCAACTCAAGTGAAATATCAACTGAAATACAAGTAACTTAAAGGATGTTTGGGATAACCATCCTCTAAGGATCCATGGAACTATCTACTATGTAGTATATACGCTATTATAATAATGTCTAAAGTAAAATAAACTATTTAAAAATAGCATTAAGGCGTTACTCATATCCCCCTTAACACATTTTATAGTGCCAATATTCTATACAGTACCACAATACCCCGTAAACTGGAGCTACCAGAGGATACTCCATAGGTACGACACAAATCAAACTCGTAGTAAAGCACGCTAGGGTAGGTGACACGGCACAACTAGGCAATGCCAGGGTAGATATACCAATTATACTTCCGGGCCGGTGGTAACGTAGAGACGCAGCAATCGCCCACCTCGACCCACAATCTCGAATCAAGGGTGCGCACCAAATCAATCACAAGTAATAGAATGGCATACGATGGAGTGTGTCCGATCAGAGGTGCTACCTCATTAACCCGTCAATTGCTCATGTTTTAGCCACCTTATGCCAACTCACGGGAGTCGGGTCCACGTATATACCTCATATAGGATCGTCGCCACTATCCTACTTCACTTTGGAATCTCCACCGCATACACGGTTGTTAAAGTGGTTTTCGGTATTGACAGAGAGTATGCCCAAATCCGATCCCGGTCTCTTTAACAACCAATCGTTATTATAACACCGTGGTCATTTAAAAATAGTTTATACTTCAAAACCAAAATATCATTTCCATTTCATACCATTTCAAATGATATCATTTTCACTTCAAATAAATCCATTTCCAAAATCATATCACTTTCCAAAGTTATATCGCTTTTGAAATCATAAGTCTTTTAAAATCAAAACACTTTGGAAATCAAAACCTAGAAATTCATAACACTTTGAAATCATAGCTTGAAATCATAACATTTCGGAATCCATAACACTTTCCTCTTAAACAGTTTAGATATTAAAATTAGTGTATATAATAAAACAGTTTATAAAATAAAAATAGTTTATATAAAATAGTTATAAGTTAAAATAGTTTATAATAAAATAATTTATATTGAAAATGATTTATATAAAATAGTTTATATTAAAATAATTTATAAAGTAAAATATAAATAGTTTTAGATATAGTTTAAAAATACTTTATAAAATAAAATAGCTTCCTCAATTTCACAAATCGATTCAAATCAACTCAATTTCAAGAAATTCAGATTCAATCAAATCGCAAATCATCAATTTCAATTCGATTCAGTTTCTCAATAAAACCATTTCAAATTATCAATTTCAAATACATATTTGAACCATAAAATAAGTCATTTCAATTTCAATATATTTCGAAGCTTTAAATATTCAATATTTCAAAACTAAAATCGAAAATTTCATATACATATCAAATTCACTTCTCTATCATTTAGTTTGAAATATTAACTTAATTATTTCAATAACATCTAAATACAGCTTGAATTTAAAAATTTAAATAAACAAAATATCTCATTTAAATTTATATAAATTTGAAATATTCATTTAAGTCACTTTTAATCAAATTCAAGTTATAAAACATATCTTTAAAATCTCAGATTTAATAATTTTAAATCAAATTTATTTAAGTAAAATTCTTAAATAAATATAATTTCAAATTTATCTTTCCAACTTGAATCATTATAAACTCTATATTTGAAAATATAGATATTAAATAAATACTTAAACATATTATATATCAACTTTATTAAATAAACATTAATAAATCTTTAAAATTAATATTTATTAAAACCATATATTTCTTTTCAAAACCATATAAATCATTTTCAAAATATTTATATATAGACCAATGGTGTCTGTATATGATTTTCTATCCTATGGTCAAGTGATACAGATATTTATCATTTCATTCCGTAATTTAAATATATACGGGTATATATCTTTTCAACCCGCAATCCCAAATTCAATTCAATGAAAATCGCTTGGGTTTATCATTTCAACCCATAATGATTTTCTCCAATTACAGATCGTTCGGGTATGTATCATTTCACCCATAGTGAATTTTATACTAACAGGGAACTTGCAGAGTGATAACAGAAATGATAATAATATAACAATCAGTAACAGGCATATATCATCAGTGATAAATAACAGATAATGGTATCAGATGTCACAAGTGAACAGATATAGGTTATGGCATATATATAGCAATGTAAATAACTAACAGCAGCATATTTCAATTGACGTTTTAATTGAAATCAAATCTAATAAATATAAGAACACTAATCGTGAGTGATTGCTCACCTTTCGAGGTTAGAGAGATGAATGAAGATGAGAGAAGTTACGAATCAAAACACGAATCCAAAACAACAAGGTTGGCACGAATTCAACGGACAAGGCTGATACAGAAATCAGTAAGAACAAATCAAAATTGGTCTGATAAAAATTTAAACGAGATGTATATTATAATAAAATTTTCCTTAAACCAAATATTCAATTTTTAAAATACCCAAACATTTATAAATCAATATATTTATATATACATGTTAAAAATCAAAAAATTAATATATTGATAGGTCATATAACATACATTATATACGTATATATATTCTTATAATATAAAACTACAATATAACACTATATATTATAACTAACTATATTTAAATATAACAGAACTGTTATACATGTTTATTTGAACATGTTAACTAATATATATAAAACTGTAACAACATCATATAAACTCACATATAATATATATATATAACTGGTCTATAACTATATATATACAAATACACATATAATACACATATATAAACACTTCATATATGTACTTCACAGAAATCACAGCTAATGTAAATATTACAACATTCATATACATTATATTTATATATATTATAAACAGCTTTACAAACTAACTACATATAAAATATATAAACAAATTCATAATTTCACATACATAATATATATATATGTCTTTCAAATCAGCTATGTATAAACCTATATATGATATATACTCTAGCATCGTACAAACTATAGGCATGTGTATAAAATATATACAAGCTCAGTTAGATTTATATATATATATATATAAAAAACTAGCTTTAAAATGTATACTTATATATATAACCTTTATATATGAAACAAATATATCTTTAAAACATCTGTATACAAATATAGAAACTACAACCAAATATAAATTTACATATACCTTCATATATATATATAAACACGCAAGTACGGTTTCCCAAGAAACAAAGTATAGACTAGCAAAAACTTATATTTACATCATTCTAAATCTTATACAATTCAAAAATTCGAATATAAATATATATAGACTCTAACAGGTCGTACACAACTTGTATAAATTTGTGTCTTATACTAACAGACATACTACCTTAGCTTATACATATACAGCAAATGCAACTATGAAAATAAACTCATACCTCATATTATGTAATTTATAAATAAACCCATATAGCTAACATATTATAAATAACAGATTTTAAAACTTGTATAAACTAATATATATATATATATACATATAATCTATACCACTAACATATTCTACAAAACTAATATACATACTTTATCGCATTAATATGAACTAATATATATATATATATATATATTAATATATATATACTCACCTATCAAAGCACAGAGGAGAGAAAGGAAAGCAGGGCGGAGATCTGGTTATGGGACTTGCGGCCATGAGGAAGGTCGATGTATGTAAGAGAGAGGGTAGAGGGGAAAGACGAGTTGCTATGGTGGTTGTCGACTCTCGTGGAGGGGAAGAGGCGGGATGAAGGAGCATGGCTGGGAACGTGCGCATGTAAAAGGAATTGGAGGGTGGCAAGCATGTAGGAGGGTTAGGAAATGAAGGAGACGATCTCTGTGGGAAGAAGAAAGGCTACAGGCAAGTTTCACATAGAAGGCTAAATTTTTTTACTTTATCAATTGAAAATGAATCGACCGATTAGGAAACGAAACAAAATAAAAAATAAAAAAATGAAAAGGGTAAAATAGTAAAGGTTACACACATTGAATTCAGAGATAATAAAGGCTAATGGCTGATGGGTTGATATACGGTGAAAATTGAATGGTCACAAGGAATTTGAAATGTTCGAACTGTACCGATACTGCAAATTGTTTCATCGATCCCGCAAAGAACCGGACTTCAAATCATAGAAATGAATATACTACAAAGATCTGTACGACAAGACGATCAAAATGGTACACAGATATCAGTGGTACGATCATCCTGTCAAAAGTCGATATCGGTACCGAAAATGCTGCTAATTTGCTAGAAATAAGATAAACGGAGCAATAGCAGTCAAAATTTGAAGAAACGAAATATGACGTCTCACCTAGAAGATGATTTACAAATTTATTGTATAAAAATATTCAGGTTCGGAAAATATTTTATTATCATCAATTTTTAACTAATCTAAATTTAAATAAAATTATACTAGAAAATAAACTTCCATATTATATGATGAAAATTTACCATTTGCTATGTTTAAATAGACGCATTCCAAATATTAAATTTTCAATTCAAAATTTTATTATTTAAAATTTCACAAAAATTCAATTAATTAAATTAATAAAACCACTAAAATTTACGGGTCGTTACAATCAAGTCAACTCATAACGATTTCCCCTAATTTATCAGATCGTTCGGGTATGTATCATTTCAACCTATAGGGAACTTGCAATGTTATAACAATATAACATCCAGTCATCCAATATCAACAATCACACATCCATCAAAATCATCATCCAAATCTACAATAAATAACAACAATTTACCGATTATCAATAACAGGTATTTATTGGAAATTTAAAATTCAATATTAATTTAAATGGCGATTTAACTCAATAAAAGTAATATTTAACTAGAATGACAATTTAAATGTACCAAACATTAACTGATCAATTTCAAATCACATCATAAAATTAATTTAACTAACATAAGATAATTTAGTAGTTGTGAGTGGGTTAAAACACTCACTTTGATTTCAAATCGATTTGAAATCCAAAATAAGGCCCAAAATTGAACAGTCTCAGAATTTGTCCAAACAAGTTACAAAATGTCCGGAATTCCGATACGATCCCAACGAAACAAACCGCGCCAAAATCCGAGCTCGTATGGAAAAGATATAAATATTAGAACAATTGAATTTTAAAGTTTAAAAAAAAGAAAAAAAAGAAACGTACTCAACTCTTGGCCATGTCACGTGAACCCTAACACAGCATCTCGTTCGAACTTGTACACTATGAAGCCGCCGCCGTTCAAGCTCCCTTCGCCGCCACCTCACGCCACAAAACCCCGATCCAACACAACCCACATGTCCTACGTCTCCGGCCACCTTAGTCGACCCCCTCCATGGCGCCTCTGCCGCCATGAGATGGCCAGCGCCGCCATTGCCATCAATGGCCAAATCTGGCGATTTTTGACACATTCGACACAGAGTAACCATATGGATGAGCTTGTCTCGACACTCTCTACACGCCGTTGCCACCCGATCGACTCCAGGACGAAGATCCACCGTTAAAAATCAAAACCCTCGTACGAACGGTCATGGATTATTCATAAAATTCTGGACACTTGGATACCCAAATTGAAGAATGAACTGCAGATTTGACTTGCGCTCGTCGAGAGCTTCGAATCGGTATATAATATGATAGGGTTTTGAGGAGTTTGATTTTCGATTTGAATTTGGAATTGAATTGGGGTTTGTAATTGGTATTTGGTTCTGCCATGGGAAGAAAGGAATAGGCAGATAGAATTGTATGTACAGAATAACTGAATGGCTTCTAGGGTTTGAGAAACAAAGTCTATTTATATGGACAAGGCCCGATAAGAATAAATAATACCCAAATTGATTTGGATTGACAATAACAACCCGAAAAGCCTGTTTCGCTTTCGAAATGAAAGTAGGTCATCCCATATATCAAAATAGATGTTTTCAATATTTTTAAACTCAATGGAACAGGTTTCAAGTCCTAATTCCACGGTATGAAGAATTTATCTTTAAAAATCAGCTTATTTCAAATTGGTTTCTACGCGTTTTTAGCCTGTACGATTAAACGACAAGTCTGATCGCTACGAAACTTGAAATCCAATAATAATTCACTGTTACAGATTCGATGAAACTGGTTTCGTCGAAATCCGAGACAGTGGCCAAAATGACTATTTTCACATTAATTAAATAAATTAATATTAAATTGATTAAATCACTTTTTAATTTCAAATTTAATAACTAACAATTTTCATTATTTTTTATTACTTGGACATTTACATTAATTTAAAACAAATTTACATATCAATTCAGTATTAAATATTACACTAATTACAGTGTTCAATTTCAACTGTAATTAAATCCGATTAATTATAATTTAATTCCAATGAATTGATTTAATTTGATTTCAGTCTTTTTATTCAATTAATAATTACTCTATGGGAATAGTTGACATTGGTTTATATCTTATTACATTAATATTCTCCAATCTCTTCTTAATTTCCATTAACGTAATATTTAATTACATTTAATTTCAATTGATTTCCAATTTAATTCAATAGCTTAAATAAATAGGTAACAATGGTCACCTTTTACTTCATTTAATCACATTTATAGTTTTATTATTTACAAACGAATGTTATAAATACTTACACAACACTGATTTCATCCGATTACAATTAATTACATATTTTCTCACCAATTAATATAACATTTAGATTATTTCCTTATTTACAATCTATAACTAATTTTATGTTTACAATTATTTCAATTTATTGAAATTGCGTTAAGATAATTATCAATTGCCTTAAATTAACATTATTAAATTTCATTCTAGTTATTATTCTCATAAATTAAATCACAAATTTTAATTTCTTCTAACATTAAATTACAAAATCTTATTAAATTAATTATTTTTAATTATCGAAAATTATGGGTCGTTACATATTGGTCCCTGCCAATATCATTAAATTAAGAATTTAACATCTGTTAAGTTATATTCGCTATCGGGTCAACCTAACTGGTTATTCTGCCATTTTCCCAAAATTCAGTTATGGGTTAATAACAATGTGAATATTATTTCCAAAATCTATTATTTAAGCCATGGTTTTTCCTTAAAAATGAGAATGGATTATCAGTTGTTGAAACCTTAAATCATCACGTTCGAAACCTGTGAAGACCCAAAAGTCGACCATTGAAAATCGGCATCCGTACTTCGCTTGTACTCAAAATGCCGTAGATTCAAACGCCGAATCTGGTTCTCCGGAGCTTATAACACCATTAAGTATAACAACACAACGGAAAAAGAATATATCAATTACATAACATTGATACAATGACAGATACAAAATCTGATACAATATGATAAAACAGAATGAAACAACAGATATCAATATACATCAGAGACATGATACAAAAAATAGTAGTGGAAAGAAAATAGATAACACCAACAGTGGATAGAATATCTCCAATAGAATGCTCCAATCCATAGCTAGCGGAAAGCAAGGTCAGTCGTCCAAGGACTGACTAGCTCCAGATAATCTACTCAACCTGAATATCTGAAAAACCCAACTCTAGACTGCCCGTGTGGAAAATAGTGGGCACCCAGAGTTTAGGAAGGGAACAATAAACTCCGGGTTAGTCATGGGACTGGTATGAGCAAACAAAAACAGTTTATCTTTAAACAAACACAAAAGGCTTTTAAACATTGAAATCTGCAATGCTTTTGGAAAATGAAACTACCATAAGACCTCCCGCTACACACACAATGCAATCGCAAAATTGGAGGAGATTTCTCCTTATGATAGTCAAACATGCTTACTACGCAAACAAAACTCCTTTGATATTATTACTAGTGCATAGTGTGAAAATATTTCGAAAGTATAATATCAATTTTAGCCAGCATACAACATTTCATCATATGCCTACTATAGCTGCCATGTTAAATAACAGGTTACCGCCACATTCCATGGCAGGTTATACAACTAAAAACCGTACAGGGTTCGTATTGCTTCTTTGGATTTCCAACAAATGGTCAGGCAAAGGAACTTCCTTACACCGAAATAGAAACGCCTCTGGAAAGACGCCTCGGATCCTAACCGGATCTCTGCAAACACAAGGCCGACGCTACCTCACGGTGTACAGCTGTAACTAGGTAACTAACACACGAACTATGCCATCCCCCGATCGTTACCGACCTTTATCCGAGGATCCTCAATCACAAAGCCACAACCACAAAATATAATCAACATAGGTAAAATATCTAGGCTCCATACCATGATATCACCTTTTATCCAAAAGGAAATGACATACCCTAGGGGCGCTACCCCTACAAACCTTTGTCGCAACATTCCTGTTTCGACCATTACCGGGTTGTGAGGCTCGACGAAGTCTCGTCCACAAAGCAACGCTTTTTCATAAAGCAACGCTTTTTCACAAAGCAACGCTTTTTCACAAAGCAACGCTTTTTCACAAAGCAACGCTTTTTTCACAAAGTCACGCTTTTTCACAAAGCCACGCTTTGATCAACAAATGATCAACAGCACTTCGTATGCCACATTACCAAATTGGGAATGTATCACTAGTAACCATCAACTACATAACCTTTGAGCTCGTACGTCTCAAAGAATGGTGTTAAGCTAAGAGAATAAATTCTCCGCCACCAACAGAAATGTATTTGATAGAAACTAGCTTTACATCTCAAAGTGTAACGTCAGACACACATCCATACAAGTCTATTCCGGGTTCAAACAGAACCAAAGGCACTTCCGAAGAAGCCCTTGCAATCCGGGTATTCACAATCCTGATCGGACTTCCCATCACTTAGGGAATCTCTATACCATAGCTACTCAGTGCAGAGACAATCGATAGGTCATCCTATTGTTTTCACAAATACCCGGTCTTCACCACCGGTCTTCAAATGCTATCCATATCGTCGTATCACTATTCGGAATGGGTTATATGACACAAAGGTCCTCTCCCGGTTAAACCGAATAACGAGCGCAATTAAAAATCATATGGATACTGGGGTCTTAGTTAAATCACAGCTTAAAGCCCAAAACTTTTCATTCGAATGGTTAAAACAAATTACCATTTCCAATCTTTTAAATAAAAAGATTCATTTCAAAAACTTTCAATGGTTTAAACAAATTTCTACACTTTTAATCTTTTAAACAAAAAGATTCAATTCACAAAGTTCACCCCATTCACAAAGATTCATTCATAGTCTTTCAAACCAATTCTATTTCAAGTTGGATTAACTCATCCGGTCTTTGAATCAAAGACTCATTTCATAGTTTTCAAAACATTTCAATTCCATTTCAAACTTGAAACCGTTCAACACAAATTGGAAGTTCATTTCTTATGTGAAAGCTTTTACTATTTGAAAACAAATAGTTTCGTTTCGTAAAAATCCAGTTATATTTACACGAGTTAAAACCCTTGAATTAAATTCAAATTCCCAAATCAATACCTTTAAAATGGTTTAACCCATATATAACATGTACAGCATCTTTAATCCCTAGTTTCAAACCATAGGATTCAATTTCAAACTTGAATTCAAATTTAAATCAAATTATTTAAATTTTCGAAACTCGATTAAGTTATTCAAAATAACTTTTATCTTTGAAATTCCATTTCAAAAGCTTTTCATATTAAACCCAAATTTCCAATTTCAAAATCAATTGAAATTAAAATTTCAATTTCAAAAACATCAAATTTAAATCATCTGTGACTTAACCGATTTCCACGTGAAATCCATATTTGTGTGTGTAAGAGTGTGGTCCAAGGGTTTTACACACAATAGTGCACAACATCAATCATCACAGATATATCGATAAGCAGTATAATCCATAACGCTTATCTTCATTCACAGATTCATAGATAAAGTAAATTTATCAGTCACAAAGATTCATCATTACAATTCGATGTGGGTTTCGGATAACCAACTAGAATCCAACTCCTTGTCGCATCGAAATTCAAATGTCGTTTTACGGCCAAAGGGTTTCATATTCACATAGTAATATATCACGGAAATAGAAATCACAACTTAGCACGAAGTAATTCATATCACAAAGCATCACAATTCAGAGATGTCAACAATCAAGTCATCCAATAGAATCCAAACATTCACAAGTGAATTTATTAATCAACTGGTTCATTTAAATCAGATGTATCAATTATAAACCCGGGTTAATTATCATAATTTAATTTTCAAATTATTTGAAAATCTTCTTTTCAAAATTTTATTAGTTAACCTGTAATTATTAACTAATCATTTTAAATCAATGAATCCATTAATCTTTAATTATTAAATAAATCTTAATTAATTGTCATTATTAATAAATCCTTTAATTTATTAATAAATAATTAACTACATTTCACAATCATTGTCATTAAGTAATTATACTCAATTGTTTCACAATTTATTATCATTTAATTAATTAATCAAATTTATTGATAAAATTTATCATTTCAAAAACCCGAGACCAACTCATATCTTCCCCGAGCCAAATCTGGGTTTCCCCGAGCTTTCACGTTTTATAAATTTCCTTTAAAAAAACTTAGTTTAGTTTTAAATTCAAAACTGTTAACAGTATAGTCCACTCGCGAGCTACACGCAACCAAACCCGAGCCAAATCTTCATTTCCCCAAGCTCTCCCTATACGAAACCCATCTTCTTCTTCTTCCTAAACTCCTCACTGATACACAAAAATAATGGTGCATATGCACCAACGATCAGAGCTTCTCCGATCAGTCCCAACCACCTTGCCACATCATCGGCAACACAAATGACTATCCCGACCATCCATCATCGTCAATTTCTTCAGAAATCAAAATCGAGCATATCAACAAGACCTATAACAGCATAGTTCAACCCAAAACGTTCCGCCGCCAATCCCTGTCACCGGTGACTTCGCCACTCCACCAAGATCTCCGCCATGGTCCCCTGCTTCTTTCCCCTGAACGCGATTCCACTCGATGCAACGATGCTGGCGAATTCCAGCTCCAAACATTGACGAGTCAAACCGGGTTTTAAACCCTAAATCCACATCGCAACACCTCTACAATCATAAAAAAAATATTCTACCATTTTTCCTCCAATCTCCACTGCCTAAGCTATCTTCACCATTAATCACGATCCCCAACTCATCGTTGATCATCGTATTTTGATAAAAATGTCAATTTTGTTCAACTAGAAATTCTTCATCATTTATAAACTTAAAAATCATAATTCCTTCACCTAAAATAATTATTTTGTAATACAATCACAATTATATAATCAGATTATAAAACTAAAATACTCGAATTTTTTGATTTATGATGATTTTACTGTAAATTATATATGTTGAAATAATTGCTTCCTAAATCCTTTTGAATTTATTTTTAAAAATAATGTTAACTTGTTACAAACATTTTTCTTTTAGAAATCAGAACCTAAATTTGATTTGTTTGGGAGATACGAATTTTTTTTTTCAATCTTCTCAACCCTGTCATATATAACAGAGGCATGTCTTGCCTGAGAACAGTCATGAACATATTGATTCACCCATATACATGCATATACACTGGCTAACATATACACATTCACACAATATTTTAAATCATTATCATCGCAGACCTAAAGATCCAAAAGAACTGTTTTGAAAATTTGAGTTGGCTCACCCGATCTAAGAAGAGACAGAGAGAGACAAGCTTGAAAATTTGCAAAGTTGAAATCTTCACTTGATTCTCTGGTTTTCATAAATTCGTATTGATGTTTTAATTGAAGTTTTTGTTAAAGTTTGAATGCTAACTACTTTAGGTTTCCTCAGCTTTAAGAACGAAAATGGAAATGAGAAAGACTTAGAAAAAAAATGAGTTTACAGGGTATTCATTTTATACAAGGTAATAAATTTGTACAGGTTGACATTTTTCTCGTTTGTACAACTTTGCTAGAGATTTTTCCCTGCTTGGAGGCTGAATTGCTTTTGTGTAGTGTACTAATGCTACATGCATTTATTAGCATTGTACAAAGTAATGTATTTATTTGTTTTTCCAGTACAACATATCAGTGATATTTCTTTAGCTTTGGAAGGCTGTGGTGATGGCTAAAGAGATATTGGTATTAACTGTTTTGTTCATATTATTTTTAACTTTGTTTCTTCATTTGTTTCAAGTTCAAGTGTACATAGTTTATTGTTGTCTTCTCACTTACTTGTTTTTATGTTTACTTGTTTCATTACTTTAAAATGTAAATGAACTTCTATTTAAATTTGTCGTTAGATTTTATCTAATGTATTTATTCTATACTTTTATATCTTATATATTTTCATTGATGATTTTATAACCATTTACTTAAATTAAAATTCAAATCCAATCATATATGCACATATACATATATACTCATATATATACAATATTTACAATGATAATAAAATTAATGATATATACAAAATTTATCTGTATTCGGGGAACTCGCAATCAATTTATAATTTAATTTCACAAATTTTATTCAAAAAATAAATTTAAATTATCAATTTAAATTTATATGAAATTCGGGGTCGTTATAGACTTCCCCCCTTAAAAGAATTTCGTCCTCGAAATTTGCCAAGGAGACACAAAGATAGATGAAGAAAGTTTCATCAAATCAAACTGAACATCTATTCTGCATTTGGCTTACCAAATCAGAATATCAATAACAGATACAAGAACGAATCTGTTTTAACACTTCACAAGATACTCGGGTTATCCAGATCTACAAAATATGCAGTGGCATCGGTTAGTTCGAAAGGATAACTAACCTTTCGTAGAATATATCGGGACCCAAAGAATAGATAGATATGTGGATACAATTTCAAAACTTTTAGTTCAGGACTAAAATATACCTATCAACCACAGCAATCAAAGCAACCAATACATCCAAACAACAATTTCTGACCCGTTTGGAGTTTATGTCCCATATTGATATCGAATCTTTTCCTGGATCTACCAGGAATTATCAAAGAATTGAAAAAAAATGCTGAACAAAAGAGATTGGTAGAGAAAAGATTGTTTCCTTGTTGATACAGGGTATTGACCATTTCATGGTGGTATTCCCGTGTCCCCTATCTCATCCTCTTCTAGCACTCATACTTACTATCAGTAGATAGCAAGAGAATTTACTGAGGCTTACAGACAGATATCTAAGGAATACTCATTCTAGGGTATACTTCACCCTATCTCTAATGAGCTACTTAATGTGTTATACTCCTGAGCTAAAGTTCAACCATCGGCTCCGATACCAAATGTGAAGACCAAAAAGTCGACCTTCGAAAATCGGCATCCGTACTTCGCTTGTACTCAAAATGCCGTAGATTCAAACGCCGAATCTGGTTCTCCGGAGCTTATAACACCATTAAGTATAACAACACAGCGGAAAAAGAATATATCAATTACATAACATTGATACAATGACATATACAAAATCTGATACAATATGATAAAACAGAATGATACAACAGATATCAATATACATCAGAGATATGATACAAGAAATAGCAGTGGAAAGAAAATAGATAACACCAGCAGTGGATAGAATATCTCCAATAGAATGCTCCAATCCATAGCTAGCGGAAAGCAAGGTCAGTCGTCCAAGGACTGACTAGCTCCAGATAATCTACTCAAACTGAATATCTGTAAAACCCAACTCTAGACTGCCCGTGTGGAAAATAGTGGGCACCTAGAGTTTAGGAAGGGAACAATAAACTCCGGGTCAGTCATGGGACTGGTATGAGCAAACAAAAACAGTTTATCTTTAAACAAACACAAAAGGCTTTTAAACATTAAAATCCGCAATGCTTTTGGAAAATGAAACTACCATAAGACCTCCCACCACACACACAATGCAATCACAGAATTGGAAGAGATTTCTCCTTATGATAGTCAAACATGCTTACTATGCAAACAAAACTCCTTTGATATTATTACTAGTGCATAGTGTGAAAATATTTTGAAAGTATAATATCAATCTTAGCCAGCAAACAACATTTCATCGTATTCCTACTATAACTACCATGTTCAATAACATGTTACCGCCACATTCCATGGCAGGTTATACAACTAAAAACCGTACAGGGTTCGTATTGCTTCTTTGGATTTCCAACAAATGGTCAGGCAAAGGAACTTCCTTACACCGAAATAGAAACGCCTCTGGAAAGACCCCCCGGATCCTAACCGGATCTCTGCAAACACAAGGCCGACCCTACCTCACGCTGTACAGCTGTAACTAGGTAACTAACACAAGAGCTATGCCATCCCCCGGTCGTTACCGACCTTTATCCGAGGATCCTCAATCATAAAGCCACAACCACAAAATATAATCAACATAGGTAAAATATCTGGGCTCCATACCATGATATCACCTTTTATCCAGAAGGAAATGACATACACTAGGGGCGCTACCCCTACAAACCTTTGTCGCAACATTCCTATTTCGACCATTACCGGGTTGTGAGGCTCGACGAAGTCTCATCCACAAAGTAACGCTTTTTCATAAAGCAACGCTTTTTCACAAAGCAACGCTTTTTAACAAAGCAACGCTTTTTCACAAAGCCATGCTTTTTTACAAAGCCACGCTTTGATCAACAAATGATCAACAGCACTTTGTATGCCACATTACCAAATTGGGAATGTATCACTAGTAACCATCAACTACATAACCTCTGAGCTCGTACGTCTCAAAGAATGGTGTTAAGCTAAGAGAATAAATTCTCTGCTACCAACAGAAATGTATTTGATAGAAACCAGCTTTACATCTCAAAGTGTAACGTCAGACACACATCCATACAAGTCTGTTCCGGGTTCGAACAGAACCGAAGGCACTTCCGAAGAAGCCCTTGCAATCCGGGTATTCACAATCCTGATCGAACTTCCCATCACTTAGGGAATCTCTATACCGTAGCTAATCAGTGCAGAGACAATCGATAGGTCATCCTATCGTTCTCGCAAATACCCGGTCTTCACCACCGGTCTTCAAATGCTATCCATATCGTCGTATCACTATTCGGAATGGGTTATATGACACAAAGGTCCTCTCCTGGTTAAACCGAATAACGAGCGCAATTAAAAATCATATGGATACTGGGGTCTCAGTTAAATCACAGCTTAAAGCCCAAAACTTTTCATTCGAATGGTTAAAACAAATTACCATTTCCAATCTTTTAAATAAAAAGATTTATTTCAAAAACTTTCAATGGTTTAAACAAATTTCCACACTTTTAATCTTTTAAACGAAAAGATTCAATTCACAAAGTTCACCCCATTCACAAAGATTCATTCATAGTCTTTCAAAACAATTCTATTTCAAGTTGGATTAACTCATCCGGTCTTTGAATCAAAACTCATTTCATAGTTTTCAAAACATTTCAATTCCATTTCAAACTTGAAACCGTTCAACACAAATTGGAAGTTCATTACTTATGTGAAAGCTTTTACTATTTGAAAACAAATAGTTTCGTTTCATAAAAATCCAGTTATATTTACACGAGTTAAAACCCTTGAATTAAATTCAAATTCCCAAATCAATACCTTTAAAATGGTTTAACCCATATATAACTTGTACAACATCTTTAATCCCTAGTTTCAAACCATAGGATTCAATTTTAAACTTGAATTCAAATTTAAATCAAATTATTTAAATTTTCAAAACTCGATTAAGTTATTCAAAATAACTTTTATCTTTGAAATTCCATTTCAAAATCTTTTCATATTAAACCCAAATTTCCAATTTCAAAATCAATTGAAATTAAAATTTCAATTTCAAAAACATCAAATTTAAATCATCTGTGACTTAACCGATTTCCACGTGAAATCCATATTTGTGTGTGTAAGAGTGTGGTCCAGGGGTTTTACACACAATAGTGCACAACATCAATCATCACAGATATATCGATAAGCGGTATAATCCATAACGCTTATCTTCATTCACAGATTCATAGATAAAGTAAATTTATCAGTCCCAAAGATTCATCATTACAACTCGATGTGGGTTTCGGATAACCAACTAGAATCCAACTCCCTGTCGCATCGAAATTCAAGTGCCGTTTTACGGCCAAAGGGTTTCATATTCACATGGTAATATATCACGGAAATAGAAATCACAGCTTAGCACGAAGTAATTCATATCACAAAGCATCACAATTCAGAGATGTCAACAATCAAGTCATCCAATAGAATCCAAACATTCACAAGTGAATTTATTAATCAACTGGTTCATTTAAATCAGATGTATCAATTATAAACCCGGGTTAATTATCATAATTTAATTTTCAAATTATTTGAAAATCTTCTTTTCAAAATTTTATTAGTTAACCTGTAATTATTAATTAATCATTTTAAATCAATGAATCCATTAATCTTTAATTATTAAATAAATCTTAATTAATTGTCATTATTAATAAATCCTTTAATTTATTAATAAATAATTAACTTCATTTCACAATCATTGTCATTAAGTAATTATACTCAATAGTTTCACAATTTATTATCATTTAATTAATTAATCAAATTTATTTATAAAATTTATCATTTCAAAAACCCGAGACCAACTCATATCTTCCCCGAGCCAAATCTGGGTTTCCCCGAGCTTTCACGTTTTATAAATTTCCTTTAAAAAAACTTAGTTTAGTTTTAAATTCAAAACTGTTAACAGTATAGTCCACTCGCGAGCTACACGCAACCAAACCCGAGCCAAATCTTCATTTCCCCGAGCTCTCCCTGTACGAAACCCATCTTCTTCTTCTTTCTATACTCCTCACTGATACACAAAAATAATGGTGCATATGCACCAACGATCGGAGCTTCTCCGATCAATCCCAACCACCTTGCCACATCATCGGCAACACACATGACTATCCCGACCATCCATCATCGTCAATTTCTTCAGAAATCAAAATCGAGCATATCAACAAGACCTATAACAGCATAGTTCAACCCAAAACGTTCCGCCTCGCCAATCCCTGTCACCGGTGACTTTGCCACTCCACCAAGATCTCCGCCATGGTTCCCTGCTTCTTTCCCCTGAACGCGATTCCACTCGATGCAACGATGCTGGCGAATTCCAGCTCCAAACTTTGACGAGTCAAACCGGGTTTTAAACCCTAAATCCACATCGCAACACCTCTACAATCATAAAAAAAATATTCTACCATTTTTCCTCCAATCTCCACTGCCTAAGCTATCTTCACCATTAATCACGATCCCCAACTCATCGTTGATCATCGTATTTTGATAAAAATGTCAATTTTGTTCAACTAGCAATTCTTCATCATTTATAAACTTAAAAATCATAATTCCTTCACCTAAAATAATTATTTTGTAATACAATCACAATTATATAATCAGATTATAAAACTGAAATACTCGAATTTTTTGATTTATGATGATTTTACTGTAAATTATATATGTTGAAATAATTGCTTCCTAAATCCTTTTGAATTTATTTTTAAAAATAATGTTAACTTGTTACAAACATTTTTCTTTTAGAAATCAGAACCTAAATTTGATTTGTTTGGGAGATACGAATTTTTTTTTTCAATCTTCTCAACCCTGTCATATATAACAGAGGCATGTCTTGCCTGAGAACAGTCATGAACATATTGATTCACCCATATACATGCATATACACTGGCTAACATATACACATTCACACAATATTTTAAATCATTATCATCGCAGACCTAAAGATCCAAAAGAACTGTTTTGAAAATTTGAGTTGGCTCACCCGATCTAAGAAGAGACAGAGAGAGACAAGCTTGAAAATTTGCAAAGTTGAAATCTTCACTTGATTCTCTGGTTTTCATAAATTCGTATTGATGTTTTAATTGAAGTTTTTGTTAAAGTTTGAATGCTAACTACTTTAGGTTTCCTCAGCTTTAAGAACGAAAATGGAAATGAGAAAGACTTAGAAAAAAAATGAGTTTACAGGGTATTCATTTTATACAAGGTAATAAATTTGTACAGGTTGACATTTTTCTCGTTTGTACAACTTTGCTAGAGATTTTTCCCTGCTTGGAGGCTGAATTGCTTTTGTGTAGTGTACTAATGCTACATGCATTTATTAGCATTGTACAAAGTAATGTATTTATTTGTTTTTCCAGTACAACATATCAGTGATATTTCTTTAGCTTTGGAAGGCTGTGGTGATGGCTAAAGAGATATTGGTATTAACTGTTTTGTTCATATTATTTTTAACTTTGTTTCTTCATTTGTTTCAAGTTCAAGTGTACATAGTTTATTGTTGTCTTCTCACTTACTTGTTTTTATGTTTACTTGTTTCATTACTTTAAAATGTAAATGAACTTCTATTTAAATTTGTCGTTAGATTTTATCTAATGTATTTATTCTATACTTTTATATCTTATATATTTTCATTGATGATTTTATAACCATTTACTTAAATTAAAATTCAAATCTAATCATATATGCACATATACATATATACTCACATATATACAATATTTACAATGATAATAAAATTGAATGATTTATATAAAATTTATCTGTATTCGGGGAACTCGCAATTAATTTATAATTTAATTTCACAAATTTTATTCAAAAAATAAATTTAAATTATCAATTTAAATTTTTATGAAATTCGGGGTCGTTATAGACTTCCCCCCTTAAAAGAATTTCGTCCTCGAAATTTGCCAAGGAGACACAAAGATAGATGAAGAAAGTTTCATCAAATCAAACTGAACATCTATTCTGCATTTGGCTTACCAAATCAAAATATCAATAACAGATACAAGAACGAATCTGTTTTAACACTTCACAAGATACTCGGGTTATCCAGATCTACAAAATATGCAGTGGCATCGGTTAACACTTCACAAGATACATGGGTTTTACTCTTAAAACATCATTTGGGTCAAGATGGTTGTATACGAAAGTATCTCTTTCAAAACCAACAAAAGCTAGAATTGGGAAAAATTGGTGGTGTCGGAACCATCTTAGTCTAAAGCAAAAGACTTTAAAATCAAAACTTCAAAGGTCTGAGTCGAAACCCCCTTCCGACTCCATCTCCTTCGAAACCCCAATCCCTTTCGAAGTAATTAGGATAAAGGTTTGGTCCAAGGTAAAAACAAGGACAACCCTTCGAAAGCATTACTGGACAACATGGTCGAAAGGTAGTAGCGGCGAGGCTTCGACTAGGTAGAAACCAACCCCTATTGGAAGCTTTTATTTATAGAAGATGAACCCCTTCGAAAGCTAGTGCTTTAGTATAGCATGGCAACCTTCTTCGAGAGATAATGTATAAAACCTCTTTCGAAAGCATTTATTTCAACTAAGTCGAAACTTTGAGTAAAATAAGGCAAGGATTTAACTTAGAGAACAAAGCAGGGTTTCGACCCCATCAGAAGCTTTCCTTTCAACACTATAGCTTCCACCTTCCTTCCAATCCACTACGTACATCCTAGGTGATACCATGTGTATTGGTTTCTACTATGTAGGTTTCGACTGTGTTGGTTCCGACTAGGAAGAGGCAGAGTCTATGGAGTCGAAAGGTACTACTATTAGAGGCGAAATACATTTTTCTAATTTAAAGGCTGAAATATAGCAACTTTAGTAATTTCATTTTAACAATTTGCCTATTTGGATATCATTGATTGGTTGCTCAAAAGCTTTTCTAATACTTTACTTGTATAAATGCCGCTTTTATACTAGATCTAAATCAATGGATTTTAACGTTAATGTCTTTCCATATAACAAAACCGACATTTGAAGAAAAGCCCCTCTTTCAAAATAATTTATTTCCCTTAGTAAATCGATTGGAAAAAATCCCCGAAAATCACAGAAATTCGATTTCATCGTGTAATCCAACATATAAAAATTTAGACCCAAAACCTTTCAGGAATATTAAAAAATAAATTTCTAACCCAAATACTTCATATTTTCCATTGAAAATTCATAATAAAATTTCCATAGCTTGGAAAATTCTGAAAATTAAAATCCATCTCTATATATATGTTTTACTCAACATAAAAATTTTCCATGGAAACTTAAAATAAGTAAATCTCGGTTTTGACCCTAAAACCATGCGGATTTTCACATAATTTAATGGTTTAAATCAAAACAATCCATAAATTTAAGCATATCATCATTCAAAATAATCATAGAAACAAGACAAATATTCAAATCAAAAATCATATGATTATAAAACCAAAAAGAGATAGTATGAATTATTATACACCTTAAATTTGATAAGGAACTTGAGATTTGTTATTGATTGACCTTCCTAGCTTTTAGGTCTTTAGCTTTATAAATTTCTTCCTTTCTTCCTTGATAATGACCGGCTTTGGTTTTAGGTTTTAAATGTGTTTGTGATCGTGAGAAAATGAAACGTGAATGGTCAAAACGGGAAGTATTAGTCGTGTATAATAAGGAGGCTATTTTACTAATATGCCCATGTGTAATTTAATTAACTAATAACCCAAATTGAAGCCCATTTATCTTATGGTTAAGCACGGCCTTGTATGTTTTATTCAAATCTCAATCTCCTTATCAACATTATTCTACTTAATTTATCTAATTAAATCTTCTGAATAATGTTATCAAAAATTAGGGATGTTATAGGTTATGACTTCATTTAACCAAATTTGCATTTTAATGAACGATTTAAATATAAACATTCCAACTTTGCACAGTTTGAATTTTTAGAAAATAGTTTGAATAGTTTTAAATTGTTTAAATAGTTTAGAGATTTAAAACAGTTTGATATAAAATGGTTTGAGTATTGAAAATGGTTTATATAGTAAAATAGTTTGAAAATTCAAAATAATTTGATTATATAAAAAGATAGATTTTAAATAGTTTATATTAAAATAATTTATTTTGAAAATAGTTTGAAATCAAACCATTTCTTTCCATTTCAACAAATCTAGGCCCAGGTCCAAATTTAAATCAAATTGATTCAATTTCAAATCTTTTAATTCAAATCATCTTCAATCTCAATTCAATTCAAATCGACTCCATTTCAATTTAAATTCAAATTAACTCAATTTTGATTTCAATTCAAATTAACTTCAATTTCAAAACGTTCATTTTAACTTCAAATTTGATTCCACAATTCGATTCAATGGTTTAAATTTCAATTCAATTCTAATTTTAAACCATTTCAATTTATATAAATTTCATGTCCAATTTCAATCTACCGATTTAAATCACTTAAATCAAATAAACTTCATTGTTCAATTTACGGTTCAAATCTTTAAAGTAATTCCATTTCGAATATTTCATTTCTGGGCCCAAATTATGGAATATCAATTTAAATTACTAACTATGATAAATTTCAAAGTTTGGATAAAGGTTCAACTATTTAAAACAATTTCAATTTCGATCATTCAAATGATATCTCAATTATAACTTCAAAATTTCAAATTCGATTCTTTAAACAATTTATGTTAACGAATTTCTAAATTCAACATTTCAAAACTCGGATCCAAAATTAATTCAGTCCTTAGAAATTCAATTTTTATTTCTTTAAACAAAATCATTTAAATAGATTCAAATTTAAGAATTTAAAACCATTTAATTTAACCAATCCGGTGTCCGTATATAATTCTCTATCCTATGGCCAAGTGATTAGTTATTTCGATTTTTAATTTCAGGGATGGATATATATCATTTCAATCTAAATAAAAATGTCATAGGTATATATCATTTTAACCTATTTATTAATTTATTCAAAATAATTCAAATAACAGTTTTATATGCTGTCAAAAAATTTACAGGGTGATAACATGATATATATATAATAATTAAACATCTAATCATCCAAAATATCAACCAATAGTCATCCATCACAACCAACATCCAAAACAGTCAATATATCACAACAGTTAACTAGTAATCAATATCGGGTGTTTAACTAGCAATTTAATTTTAGTTTCAAATTTAACTGTCGATTTAAATTACTATCAGTTCAAACCATATGTCAATTTAAATATCAGTTAAATTACCAAACAACAATCAATAAAAACAAAATCACTTCATGATTTTGATCTCACTAACATCAGAATATTTTGTTAATTTGTGAGCGGTATAAAACACTCACCTTTTATTTGAACTGAAAATTTATCAGAATCAAATAATTACGAATCCATTTCCATGTCGTAAACGACTTCGATACAAATCCGATGCAAAGACGGCACCCAAATCCGACCTCGTATGGACAAGATATAAATTAATAAACATTTGAATTTAATTAAATTTAATTAACAAAATTAAATAAAAATTTAAACTTTTAACCTCCACGCTCTCCCTCCATGCTCATTCCAGGTCCAGGCCACGTGACTTTCCTATTTCCTCCATCGAACGCAAATCACGCGCCTCCCACCATGAACCGCTACCGATCATTGTCGTTGCCGCCTCGACCGCTGCGCCACCCAGCACTGCCTCGTTGTCGCCAACGCCTCGCCTGCGCGCGCGAATTCTCATGATTCTCTGCTTCCCTTTTTTTCAATCGAACACTTATTAGTGATCGTGCGACCCCAGGCACGCCGCCGTAAGTACCGAGCCCACCTGCCACACCTCGCGAGACAAAATCTACTCCTATCATCGATGATAGCACGATCCAACCATACATCGCGTAGAGGAGATCGAGCTCTCCATTCCTTTTAGTGGCGTTCGATTTCATTGAGCGGATTTGAGTAAATCAAGGGAATAAGATCGATGATTTTCGGTGATTAAAAATGAGAATATAGGCAGCTGGAGAAGATGAGTTAGGTTATGAAAATGAAAATAGAACATGGCCTTATATATAAATTTCCGACATGATTTATCCACGAAAATTTTGAACTCCAAATGAAGTGTGCCGCCTAGCGTTCTATATGTTATACCCATATTCCGAACATAATGGAATATGTATTGGAAGCCAATTCCATTATATTCAGAAGATAACCTTTCAGATCAAATTATTTTAATTAAATTCCTTGAATTGATTTCTACGCGTTTCAAGCTCGCACAGCCAAACGATAAGTCCGATCGCTACAAAACTTGAAATCCTATAATAACTTTGTTATCCCAACTTTTAGCAAAGCTGAGATACCCAAAACTGACTGAAAATCAATAATAACTAGCCATGAATGTCAACTATGCGTTGCAGGATAACCATGGATATCGATAAATTTTGTCTGGGTCCGGATCGGGCTGCAATCGACAAGATATAACAAGCAAAGCCATGAAAGCCAGTGCTCCAAGCTTCAGGTAAATCGGAGTTCGTATGAACGAGATATGATCGATACGAGTTACATAAAACATGTAGTTCGTACCCATCAGAGACAACCTATTCGAATCGATCAGATTCGTATCCATCAGAGAGTCATCGTCAAGTTCGAATCCATCGGGTTCGTATCCCTCATAATGGCCATACGTTCGTATCCATTAACATCGCATCGATCCATCTCGTATCCACCAAGCGACCTCATTTCGTCTCGATCACCTACCATCTACCTCGTATCCATCGGTTGGAGAGCCTGTTGTCTCTAGTTCGTATCCATCAGGTGGCCATACCTGAATAATTGTTCGTATCCTTCAAGCTAAGGCTGATACTGCTTGTTCGTATCCATCTACACTGGTCGATACGAACAAGGATCGGATTGATGGATGCGAACGAGGCTGCCTCTATCGATATGAATTAGAGCATCTCCACCAAGTCAATATATACAACGGTCATCGAGGCAAACGAGGCGAAGTTTGTGGATACGAATCGGTCTAAACGCCACTGAAATGGGATCGATCCAGGAAACTTGGCACCCGAAGTGAATCAACCCATAAATTACGCGCCACGCCACCACAAGTGCGCGTGCCCCTATCGAGTCGAACAGAGTGGGCTCGAACCTATGGATACGAACGCGACAGCCCTCACGAGAATGAAATTCGTATCGATCATATCTCCCAAACCGCTGATCCAAATGTAACGAAATTTTCATAGTAGCTTACGTACAAGGTAAAGAGCAATTCTACCAAGTTTCAGCTCGATTGGATCATTTCTTGATGGATACGAAATTGCTTCGTATCGATCGCAGATCGAGTCGAAACTTGTTGGGGTCGGTCGCGTGGGCCCCCTCACGTGCCAGAAGAAGTCTCCCGAAGTTTGAGCACGATCTCGGCCTCCTACGCCTATAAATAGCCCCCTGAAGCCAGCAGAAAGAGGATCTTTTGGCCATTCAACGTCCAGACTCTACCGGATTCAATTCTACTTCTCTCCATTGTTGTTATACTCGAATTCATTCATTGTATCTGCTGTAATCATCTGTAACCAGCAAGGATAATCAATAAAAGATAAAATCTTAAAGTGGACGTAGGCCGGAGATAGCCGAACCACTATAAATTGCGTGCCTCTGTTCATTACTTCTGGATTGCTGTTTGTTGTTTTCTTAGATCTGTGATTTGTTTGGAATATTGCTGATCTATATTCATAACTGGTGCTTTCACAATACTTGGGGTTTGTGACCATTTTTGGTGCAAACACTTTGGTGCTTTCTTTGAGAGCAACTAGCACCCGCTACATCCGATTCAGAGTTCAGATTTAAAAGCTTGAAGGGATCAGATTTGGGAGACAATGACTCGACAAATGAGACAAAGAGCTGAGAGAAGCCAACAAGGAGGAAGTCAAGAGGCATCTTCTGGTGCTGGAGAAGAACCAGCTTCGATCTACATTATTAGAGACGAAATGGAGACCATGATCAATCTGATGCACGAAAGAAAAATGAAGAGCCAACAAAAGATGCTGCAGAATTTCTTTGAACAGATAAGAGCTGAAGGGATACAGAACCTAGGACCGGCTACAGCGGCTATGAATGCGGAACAAGGAGCTAGGGTTGCGGAACCGAATGAAGGTCAGAATGCAGATCTAGAAGCCAATCTACAAGGACTTAGGGGCAGACCCTCAGGATCTGATACTAGAAGGCCTATAGATGGAGCTCAACAAGCTGGAGCCAACGCTGATGCTAACGGGCCACACGAAGAGTACGTACCAGAATACCCTTCAAGACCAAGAGGGCAACCCCAGAATGGAGATGAAAAGATGGCTGGATTAGTCCGACGACTGATGAGAGGAGGATTGTCCAATGGAGGACTAGAGGAGGTTAGTCGGAGTCCGTTCGCTCTGAATATCCAGAATGCAAGGAACCCTCCAAAGTTCAAACTACCAACGTTGGATCCGTATGATGGGAAGTCGGATCCGACCATGCATATTACCAGATACATTAGACACATGGAAGTACTGGGAGCATCCGAGGAAGTGATGGCACGATGTTTCCCTTTATTTTTGTCAGACTTGGCTGCACTTTGGTTCAGGCAATTAAAGACTGGATCGATCAGGACATGGGGCGAGCTTGTAGATTGCTTCATGGAACAATTTAGGGTCCATTTGACAAGACCCAAGAGTGTGATGACTTTAGCTTCGATAAAGCAAAGGACCGGAGAGTCCATAAAAGGTTTTCTGCTGCGATTTAATGCAACGGTGGCTTCTGTAGACCGCCCGGATCCATCGATGATTTTGATGGCGGCAGTGGCAGGAGTTGGAAAAGGCACCGAACTCAAAGATTCATTGACAAGAGATCCACCACAAGATCTTGGAGAGTTTTACCATGAAGCTGAGAAATTCATTCGGTTAGAAGAATCACGAGCCGAGAGGCAGGAAGTAAATGCTGCACAAGGCGAAGGAACTGCCAGGGAACAGTCCAGGGCAGACAAAGGAAAGAGAAAGCAGGATGACGCACATGATGGTCCTGATAAACGGAAGAAATTCCGAGAGCCTAGATTCAGGCAATACACAGATTTGACGGCAAGCCTAGAAAGAATTTACACTGAAACTCGGGGGCAACTCCCCTATTGAAAACCACCCAGGAGAGATCCCATGGAGCGGGAACGCAGGACTGGAAAATACTGCCTATTCCATGAGCTGGATGGGCACACAACCGATGAATGCCGCCACCTAAGGGATGAGGTGGAAGAACATGCCAGGAGTGGTAGATTGCCACAATATACCAGAGAACGGGCAGCGACAGTAAGACCTGAACAACCACCGCCTCCACCTAACAGGAATGATCCTGGATCGGGATCACGACTCATCATCAACTGATTGTGATGGCAAGGGCCAAGTTCAAGATTTGGACTTTGGCCGATTAATTTTCTTAGATTTGATTTTAAAAATAAAACGGCTATCCCACTTACTCATGTATGGGAACCGGAGAGATCCCTAGGCATGCTCTAAGATGGAAATAGACCGCTCCACCCGGAGAGGCATTGTCTTGTTTTTCCTGATGTTTGAGATTGAACATCTAGGATTTGAATTTAATAAAGAAACATTTATTGAAATAAACCTTTGACCGGAGAGTTAAAGGATAAACATTAAATATCAATATAAAGATGATCGCTTTATGACCCTACCCGGAGAGGCGGGGTCCGGAGTGCAAGAAGTGAGTTGCTTCGCCGGAGAGCGACAGGATCGACTCACTTAAGCATCGTTTCCTATTCACCGGAGAGTGATTGGATCTGGATTCGATAAGAGCCCGGAGAGGCTGTGATCGGCCGACGATTTAGGCCATGACATCGCTCAATGTTCAGATACACTGAACCGGAGTGCAAGAAGTGGGTCGCTTCGCCGGAGAGCGACAGGATCGACCCACTTAACGTTGTTTCCCCTTCACCGGAGAGTGACAGGATGGGATCCAGCAGGAGCCCGGAGAGGCTATGATCGGTCCAGAGCGACCAAGACATCGCTTTACGCCATAACTGGGGCCATAGTGCAAGGGGTAGAAAGCAACGCCGGAGTGAAATAAGATCTTTCTATTCGATCGCTAATTCTGGAATGGGCTTGGCAAGGGTCCGGAGCGAACATCAATAGTCCGGAGAGACTGTAGAATTTCATTCAACACTTTCATTGGAAGAAATTGATAACAATTCGGCTTCGAACAGCCATGGACTTGATTGAAAATGCTATAAGCTCTGAGTAAAACATGAACTCACTGCTGTTTGCACCAAAAATGGTCACAAACCCCGAATGTTGTGAAAACACCAGTGTATGAATACAAATCAGCAATATTCAAACACAAATCTCAGATCTAAACAAACAACAAACAGCAATCCAGAAATAATGAACAAAAACACGAGATTTATAGTGGTTCGGCTATCTCCGGCCTACGTCCAGTCCAAAGTTTTTATCTTTTATTGATCGATGCTTGAAGATTACAATTTCCTATCGCGTAGTACAATGGATTTTATGATTATAATTTGAATCTAAGGCAGCAATGGTGATCTAGAGTAAATCTAGCAGAGTCCGGGCGCTCTTTTGCTCTCAAAATTGTCCGACCTCTTTTCTGAATGACCTGGGGGTCTATTTATAGGTGTAGGAGGCTGATATTTCGCCTAAATTGAAGGAAGACCAGTTCTGGCACGTGAGGGGGCCCACATGGCCGCTTTCTGGAAATCCGGGCCCACTTTGGGATCGATTCGAAGCTACGTTCGAATCGATCAAGAAATTGTCCGATCGACTTGAAATTTGGGGTGAACATTCCTCAACATGTGCTCAAGCTACTGTGAAAATATCATTGCTTTTGGATTTGTAGATCTCAAGATATGATCGATTCAAGTTGTAGAATTCCGTTGGCTGTCATCTTCGATTCCATCCGTTCGAATCCATTGCTTCGTATCCATCTCCTTCGACTCGATCGATCACGTGTGCATCGATGACGTGTCGCGAAATCCCCGGGCTGATCCACCTTTTTTGCCGTGTTGAACGCTTCTTTCCTGGATACGCGCTTCGCATCCCTACTTCGTGCCCAGTTCACATCCGTGATTCGAATCCATTACTTCTTGTCCATCTGCTTCATTCGTATCCTTCCCAAGCGCATCGCCTTGACTGTTTCCTTCGTATCGATCGATACGAACCCGATCGATACGAATAGCACATCCATACCTTATGCTTTGATTGATACGAACCTGCCATCCCTAAGCGAACGACTGAATCCATTTTCATTAATACGAACTGTATCGATACGAAGCGCGGCAAACATCGATCGATTCGAACCATCATCGATTCGAACCAGTATCCATCGATTCGAACCATCATCGATTCGAATCAGTATCCATCGATGCGAACCTTCTCATACATTTTTTAAACCGTGCATATCTTGTGCATACGAGCTCCGATTGACCTAAAAATCGAAACATAGTTCTTCCTAACCTTGATCATCATCTCCAATCGATCCCGTCTCGATCGGAGCCCGGTCAAATTTTGACGACATCCATCGCAGCCTTGTTTCCAATCGACGTCCAATTCTGATACCCATCCTTTCTTGTCAATTTGTTTGATATTCCGGCTTTGACCAAAAAGCGGGATAACATTTGCCCCCCAAAACATACCTTGTGATAAGAAGGCGTGTTTTGAATAGTTTCCGAATCCGATATCCAAAGTCCATAGCAAATTCCATGCCCATCCGAACTCAAAGACTGAGTTATTAATCCATCCTTATCCAACAACCGAATCCAAGACCCCTCCGGGTCGATATCCAAATCCGTAACCTCTCTGGGCTCTTGCCAAGCACAACCCATACCAGACGACCGTGGTCCAGTGTCCCTGGACGTTGAGCTAACCTCTTCGGGTTCTTGCCAAGCGCAATCCACACCTGACGACCGTGGTCCAGTGTCCTTGGACGATGAGCTAACCTCTCCGGGTTCTTGCCAAGCGCAATCCACACTTGACGACCTTGGTCCAGTGTCCCTGGACGTAAGTAATGCCATGGCTTAAGTCCTAAGCCGAATCCTGGTCGCTCTGGACCCTTGTTGAGCATAATCCATACTCAACGACCTGAAACAATAATCGATAATGGGGGGCCTAAGTCCTAGGCCAAATCCTGGTCACTCCGGACCCTTGTAGAGCATAGTCCATACTCGACGACCTGAATGAGTCAATTTACCACGTTCGGGCAAAAAGACTCACCCCTTGCCAGGCGTAATCCATACCTGACGACCGTTTATCAGAAACCAAAAAGGATTCCAATCAAAATCCAATCCAAAATCCAAATCAAATCGAAAAACCAGAAATCCATACCAAAAATCAAAATCATCATCCAAAAAGGAGAACAATCATCCGAATGAATGCCAAAGCCAGAAAAACGAGCAAAATCAAGAGTTCAATCCAAACTCCATAAACCAAACCAGAAAACCAAGTGTCTAATCCAAAAACAAAAGACAGATTTCGCAAACCATGGCTTCGCAGTTTATCATCATTCAGAGCATGCCTAGGGGCTATCTCCGTCCCCATACATGTGTAAATGACTTGGTTGTTCGCCAATGGTTTGTTACTTATTTCATATTATCCTGGTCAATGGATAACCAATCGACCATCATTCCTGGACCTCATGCCATCCTGGCTTGAGGTTGGTGGTGGTTGCTCATGCTCCACCACTACATTCCGAGCCCCAACATACTGCCTTAATTGCCCACTCCTCACATGCTCCTCAATTATGTCCTTTAAGTGCCTGCAGCTGTTGGTATCATGCCCGTCCAGATCGTGGAAGACACAGTGCCTTCCCGATGCCCTTTCCCGTTCGGATGGTTCTCTTCTAGCCGGCCTTCGGTAAGGAAGGCGATTCCGAGTTTCCAAGTAAATCCGCTCTAGTGTCTCATTCAATTCTGTGTATGTGGAAAACTTTGGATCCTTCCATCGCTTCCTAGCTTTTTCAGAATTTTCGTCCAGCTTCCTTTTTCCCTTATCTTTATCCGAGCTTCCGTCGGATGGTCCTCCACCCCCGGTCACATTCACTTCCTTTAGCATTAAGTCCATGCATGCATCTTCTTGCCGAAGGAACCTTTCAGCTTCATGAAAGAATTCCCCGAGATCCAGTGGTGGGTCTCGTACTAAAGATACCTTGAAATCCGAATCCTCTCTGACTCCCGACACTGCTGCCATCAAAACCATTGATGGATCCGGCCGATCCACCGAAGCAACTACCGCATTGAATCGAGTTAGAAAAGCCCTAAGTGATTCATCCGTCCTTTGTTTCACCGATGTCAGCGTCATCACGTTCTTCGGCCTCTTGATATGAACCCGAAACTATCCCAAAAACTTATCCACCAATTCCCTCCAAGTCCTGATAGTTCCTTCTTCCAACTGCCTAAACCACATTGCAGCTATGTCCGTTAAATATAAAGGGAAACATCGAGCCATTACTTCATCCGATGCCCCCAGTACTTCCATGTGTCTAGTGTATCTCATCAAATGTTCAGTTGGATCAGCCTTGCCATTATATGCTTCCACGCTAGGTAACTTGAACTTAGGTGGATTTTGAGCTATCCTGATTTCCTGAGCGAACGGACTCCTGTTCACTCCTTCCAAATCTCGGTTGGTCAAACCTCCACGCATAGTCTTCCTGATGATTTCCACTAATCCAGCGTTACCTGTTAGGGGTTGCCCCCCATGCTCCCGAGGGAACTCCGGCACATATTCTTCATGTGGCTCATTAGCCGCAGCGTTGGCTCTAGCCTGCTGAACTCCTTCCAAAGGTCCTTCTGCGTTGGATCCTGCGGGCCTTCCCCCAAGCCCTTGTTGATTTCCTTTTGGTTCTGTATTCTGTCCTCCATTGGGTTCCGCAACCCTAGTTCCTTGTTCCACATTTGCAGCCGCTATAGTTGGTCCAAGGTTCTGTGTTCCTGCAGCTCTCATCTGCTTGAAGAAAGTCTGCATCATATCCTGTTGACTCTTCAGCAACCTCTCATGCAATGAATTTGCCATAGCTTCCATTTCGTCTTTGGTAATGTAAATCGGAGCTTGTCCTTCTCCAGCTCCGGAGGATGCCTCTTGACTTCCTCCCTGTTGGCTTCTCTCAGCTCTTTGTCTTGTTTGTCGAGTCATTGCCGAGTCAATCTGAATCCTTCAAACTTTCAAATCTAAACTTCAGTCCGATGTAGCGGGTGCTAGTCCCTCTCAGTGAAAGCACCAAAGTGTTTGCGCCAAAAATGGTCACAAACCCCGAATGTTGTGAAAGCACCAGTGTATGAATACAAATCAGCAATATTCAAACACAAATCTCAGATCTAAACAAACAACAAACAGCAATCCAGAAATAATGAACAAAAACACGAGATTTATAGTGGTTCGGCTATCTCCGGCCTACGTCCACTCCAAAGTTTTTATCTTTTATTGATCGATGCTTGAAGATTACAATTTCCTATTGCGTAGTACAACGGATTTTATGATTATAATTTGAATCTAAGGCAGCAATGGTGATCTGGAGTAAATCTGGCAGAGTCTGGGCGCTCTTTAGCTCTCAAAATTGTCCGACCTCTTTTCTGAATGACCTGGGGGTCTATTTATAGGTGTAGGAGGCTGATATTTCGCCTAAATTGAAGGAAGACCAGTTCTGGCACGTGAGGGGGCCACATGCCCGCTTTTTGGAAATCCGGGCCCACTTTGGGATCGATTCGAAGCTACGTTCGAATCGATCAAGAAATTGTCCGATCGACTTGAAATTTGGGGTGAACATTCCTCAACATGTGCTCAAGCTACTATGAAAATTTCATTGCTTTTGGATTTGTAGATCTCAAGATATGATCGATTCAAGTTGTAGAATTCCGTTGGCTGTCGTCTTCGATTCCATCCGTTCGAATCCATTGCTTCGTATCCATCTCCTTCGACTCGATCGGTCATGTGTGCATCGATGACGTGTCGCGAAATCCCCAGGCTGATCCACCTATTTTGCCGTGTTGAACGCTTCTTTCCTGGATACGCGCTTCGCATCCCTACTTCGTGCCCAGTTCACATCCGTGATTCGAATCCATTACTTCATGTCCATCTGCTTCGTTCGTATCCTTCCCAAGCGCATCGCCTTGACTGTTTCCTTCGTATCGATCGATACGAACCCGATCGATACGAATAGCACATCCATACCTTATGCTTTGATCGATACGAACCTGCCATCCCTAAGCGAACGACTGAATCCATTTTCATTGATACGAACTGTATCGATACGAAGCGTGGCAAACATCGATCGATTCGAACCATCATCGATTCGAACCAGTATCCATCGATTCGAACCATCATCGATTCGAATCAGTATCCATCGATTCGAACCATCATCGATTCGAATCAGTATCCATCGATGCGAACCTTCTCATACATTTTTTAAACCGTGCATATCTTGTGCAAACGGGCTCCGATTGACCTAAAAATCGAAACGTAGTTCCTCCTAACCTTGATCATCATCTCCAATCGATCCCGTCTCGATCGGAGCCCGGTCAAATTTTGACGACATCCATCGCAGCCTTGTTTTCAATCGACGTCCAATTCTGATACCCATCCTTTCTTGTCAATTTGTTTGATATTCCGGCTTTGACCAAAAAGCCGGATAACAACTACATTCGACTTCAGACTGATCAAAACACGCCTTTTACCAAAAGGCATGTTTTGCGGGGCAAAGTGTTATCCTAACTTTTAGCAAAGCTGAGATACCCAAAACTGACTGAAAATCAATAATAACTAGCCATGAATGTCAACTATGCGTTGCTGGATAACCATGGATATCGATAAATTTTGCCCGGGTCCAGATCAGGCTGCAATTGACAAGATATGACAAGCAAAGCCATGAAAGCCAGTGCTCCAAGTTTCAGGTAAATCGGAGTTCGTATGAACGAGATATGATCGATACGAGTTACATAAAACATGATGTTCGTACCCATCAGAGACAACCTATTCGAATCGATCAGATTCGTATCCATCAGAGAGTCATCGTCAAGTTCGAATCCATCGGGTTTGTATCCCTCATAATGGCCATACGTTTGTATCCATTAACATCGCATCGATCCATCTCGTATCCACTAAGCGACCTCATTTCGTCTCGATCACCTACCATCTACCTCGTATCCATCGGCTGGAGAGCCTGTTGTCTCTAGTTCGTATCCATCAGGTGGCCATACCTGAATAATTGTTCGTATCCTTCAAGCTAAGGCTGATACTGCTTGTTCGTATCCATCTACACTGGTCGATACGAACAAGGATCGGATTGATGGATGCGAACGAGGCTGCCTCTATCGATATGAATTAGAGCATCTCCACCAAGTCAATATATACAACGGTCATCGAGGCAAACGAGGCAAAGTTTGTGGATACGAATCGGTCTAAACGCCACTGAAATGGGATCGATCTAGGAAACTCGGCACCCGAAGTGAATCAACCCAGAAATTACGCGCCACGCCACCACAAGTGCGCGTGCCCCTATCGAGTCGAACAGAGTGGGCTCGAACCTATGGATACGAACGCGACAACCCTCACGAGAATGAAATTCGTATCGATCATATCTCCCAAACCGCTGATCCAAATGCAACGAAATTTTCACAGTAGCTTACGTACAAGGTAAATAGCAATCCTGCCAAGTTTCAGCTCGATTGGATCATTTCTTGATGGATACGAAATTGCTTCGTATCGATCGCAGATCGAGTCGAAACTTGGTGGAGTCGGTCGCGTGGGCCCCCTTACGTGCCAGAAGAAGTCTCCCGAAGTTTGAGCATGATCTCGGCCTCCTACGCCTATAAATAGCCCCCTGAAGCCAGCAGAAAGAGGATCTTTTGGCCATTCAACGTCCAGACTCTGCCGGATTCAATTCTACTTCTCTCCATTGTTGTTATACTCGAATTCATTCATTGTATCTGCTGTAATCATCTGTAACCAGCAAGGATAATCAATAAAAGATAAAATCTTAAAGTGGACGTAGGCCGGAGATAACCGAACCACTATAAATTGCGTGCCTCTGTTCATTACTTCTGGATTGTTGTTTGTTGTTTTCTTAGATTTGTGATTTGTTTGGAATATTGCTGATCTATATTCATAACTGGTGCTTTCACAATACTTGGGGTTTGTGACCATTTTTGGCGCAAACAAACTTAATATTACAGATCCAATGAAATGGTTTCGTCGAAATCCAAGACAGTGCCCAAAAAGACTATGTTTACATGTTAATTAAGACGAGAAATTTCTAAAATCAATTTAATCATTTTAAATTCAATTTTAAAAGTTTATTATCATCATTCTAGTTTAAATAAGATTTAAATCAACTTCTGACATCATTTTCATTCACATTAAATTCAGAATTCAATTATTTAAATAAATTCCAATGTTAAATTTAACCAATTTTTATTATTCAATAAATCGCTACACTTGAAATATAAGTTATTTAACTTATAAAATTTAAATTATAAAATGAATTCAAATGATTAAAACAACTACTTCCATTTTACAGTAATTCAACATCGATGCAATTATTTACATTTCAACATTATTTAATTTACTTTCTAACATAAGTTATCATCTCTTATCTTATTGAATTTTGTTATTCAAAATTTTTATCTAAGTTCATATCTAGTAAATTACATTAATAAATCATTAAATTTTTATTTCTAACCATTTTGTTCAATAATCGTATTAAATTTAATAATTTAAAATAGTTAAAAGTACGGGTCATTATATTGTACCAGGAATCCAAGTGCAGAAAAGATAGATAGTTATGGTAAAGTAAAAAAGAAAATGAAATAGAACAAGAAAGAAAGAAACACAATATTAGAACCTCATAGCGAAACGAAAATATAAAATATTTAAAAAGACAGTGCAAAGGGTTACTCCAAAATGCAAAGTAATTTCAAGGTTACAAAACCTAAGTACTATCATCGACCCGGACAGTTATAACTTTTTGTCCTCAAAATGTTGATATATATGTATAATAATAGTGCAATGAAATAGAAATAGATAGATAAACAGAAGTCTCTAGCTCATCTCTAAAGCTCTGAAGCATCCAATGTAAAATCTACTTTACTTGGCCAACTCGAAAGAGAACACGAGGAATTTGGGAAAAACAAAATCCACGTGTCAAACATAAGTCTAGTATGAGAAACCCAAGATACATGCATCCATATAACAGTAACTTTTGAGAACATATGAATCACCATAACAATTTTTCTTTATAAAGAAACCAAACCATCTGATAAGTAGTTATAGTGATATAATAGGTAATGTCTAGGGTATAGAATATAAATAAAAAAATAGCTGTGTTGCTTGCATCTCACAACACAATAATATTAGAACTACATCTAAACCCGCTAAGGTATGTTTGCATATGGATTTTCCATCGAGGTCCCCTTTGTAAACTGAAGCTATCCTCCTGCATAATAATCAGAAAATACATTCTAAGAATTGTATATATATAGATAAAATATACCTCAAAGGAAAACATTACCGGTTGTAACAACCCGCATATTTTACGATTGTATATTTAAATGTTTTATTTAAATATAGCATCGTTAATCGGATTATAGTCCAAAAAGCTACTTTTTGTAAACAGTCGAATTGGGACTCGAGACCACTTCCATTGAGTCCAAAATGATGTTTACAACTTTTTTGAGTATAAACATCGATATGTTTGGAGTTGAGTGAATTTTGCTATTTTTCTATTTTGGGCTTTGAGTTTGGGTTTCAGCCTATTAACCCAACTGAATGCCCTAACTCCACTCAGACTTCCTTCATTTATTCTCCATTCCTAACACTTCAAGCTTTAGAAAAATGGTGGAAGAAAAAAGGAATTAGAAATTCCTAAGCCCTAGATTCATTTGCAAACTCAAGTTCTAGCTCCAAAGTCTAAGAGAAGCTTAGGTAAGCATCATCTTCATCTTCTCCATCTCATTTCCTCTTCAATTTCAATAATTTCCTAAACCCTAACTTAGGAAATGTTTTTCTTTTGAGCTTAGATTGAAGCTTCTTGGGTTAAAATTGAAGAGTGATTGTTCTTGCCTTGCTCTATAGCTTCTCTCTCGTGTTTTTGGGTTTACAGGTGAGTTTTTGAACTCACATCTACTTCTATATATATCATTGTTGTTAGGTATGAATTCCTAACACTTATTTATGTTCATTTGCTTTTGATTTGAATTGAATTGGTGAATATTCCAATTTTTGGTGTTTTGAGGTCAAATCTTTAGAAATCCAATCTTTGATGTTTGAACACGTTGGTGGGATGTTTCGAAGAGCCATACAAGGCTGGGTTGTCGCTTGGCGTAAATCCCTAGTTGTTATTGCTCGCTCGTTCGCTTCCATTCCATGTTATTGACTTTGCCCCACAAGGGGGCTAGGCTGAAACTACTGATGAAGCAGGTTCAGTCGACTGAACCAGGAGGTCAGTCGACTGAACAAGGGGCAGAAAATTCTCTGCCCATGTATCAGTCGACTGACACACTGAGTCAGTCACCTGACACACTGAGTCAGTCGACTGAGCCTAGAAACCGAGTGTTTCCAGGTCTGTATCAGTCGACTGACACACTGAGTCAATCGACTAAGCCTGGAAACCGAGTGTTTCCAGGTCTGTATCAGTCGTCTGACACACTGAGTCAGTCGATTGAGCCTGGAAACCGAGTGTTTCCAGGTCTGTGTTAGTCGACTGACCCTGTATTCCAGTCGACTGATTCTAGGAAATGTTTATTTTGCCTATTTTAGGCAAGTTTGTGTGGATTTCCAATTTTTGATCGATTCTTCTTTCTCTGATTAGTTGTTATCACTTTAGTTGACTTTGATAATTTCTTTTTCGGGATTTTTGGCAACATCCATTTTGATGGATTCGGTATCGATTTCTTTGGATTTGATTCATGTCTTCGTAAGTGAATTTTTGATGATTGATTGTTTCTACAATCATTTCTGTGACTTGTCACTTTCAAATACAAAGGTTTCTATACTAGTATTAACTATTCAAACTCTTTCATAAAGATGATTTCAACTCTATTTTTAATACAAAGCTCGTTTATAAAACCGTTTTCCAACCTATTAGTATATACAAACCTTTACCTCATTCGTATGAGAAATCTAATTAAACGGCTTAGTAAAACAAGTGGTATGAAATGCTTGTGTTTACTTCGTCGGTTAATTCTTGGACTTGTTCGATTGAACTCTTGTGACAATTTTTGAGTGGAAATTTACAATCTGTTCGTAAATATTTAAGTTAAGCTAGTGGTTATGGGACATGAAGCTAAACTCATTTATTTACTAGCTTGGTGTGGTTCACACTTCTTATTGATCGATGATGATCATTTTGTGATTTAGACTAGCGATGTGCGATGTCTATTCGTTTGTGTGGGGACTTAAAACCCTGCTTGTGAAACTTCGGTTCAATTTAGTGGTGTAGCAACCCATGGTCTTCGGGCCGTTTGTGGAGCTTCGGCTCAAAATTGATGGTTAGCGACCATGGAATAGCGTTCCGTTTGTGATACACGTGTTGGTGAGTTTTCATGCTCCCGTTTGTGATAGGCCTTTCCCCCTTTGTGATTTCTAGTATTTGTGTTTCACCAATTTTCGTTGTTTGCACTGATAAGCTTTATCAATATATGTGCTTGGTGAATAATTTAAAGAATATGACATTCTTTTGGTGTTTGAGAATATTTGAGATATTGTATGATTTTTGTTGTTATCGAATGTATACTTGTCGCAGTATGGCATTATTATTATACGTTTTTGTGATATCTCTTATCCTATCTCATTTTATCTGATAATTATAGCTAGACTGATCCGTTTATTATTTTCTTCTTAAATAATACTCGGGCCAGACCGAGATATTTCAGGTGCTCCTGCTTGACTTCTTATCCGGGATCATCACCTGACTTTTGGCTAACTACTTTAGTACAGTAGTTTTTGTTAGTATACATTTGTGATAAAGACTCCTTGTCGTATACTTATTCTTTTGTCAAGTACTTGCATCTATTCTTTTGTGATGTAGTGGATCTAGTTTGACCACTATTTTGATGTACACTTTTATGTATTATATTCATATCTGCTTCCGCCTTTGTGATATAATATCTGTGACTGATTTGTGTTATGTTTATTTCTATATTTGTTTCCGAAGGCCTCATAGCCACAATGTGGTAGATTTGTGTGTGTATTTGATATGTCAGATTTCCTCTTGAAATGAAATGTAAGCTATATTATCTGACATATCGGTACTCGCATAAAGCAATTACACAGATGGTCACCCCTCAACAGCCTTATTCTTCGTGCTAGTCGACGGCATTACCCCGTAGTGTCCTTGGCTAGCGTGAGTATAGAGGTGGGGCATCATAGCTTGGTATCAGAGCCAAACTTCGGAACAATGTAGAATAATCTACCAAGGATCATTGTCCTAAGTCTTTCATAGGATTCGTGCCATAGGATTTAATTCGAGTCTTCGTACCGTTCTATTCAGTATTCTTTATGATGTCTTGTTTTATCAATCAAATTTGTTTGATATTCATTTTGAGAATAACCTTTTTCCTCTTTTCTTTCTTTCTTAAAGAAGAGAAATGGTTAGACCAGGTCGTCCCAGCGCCGGTCAATCCAGTGCTACTCCTCAGGATGGAGTATTTATGTCTGCTCAGCAACTTCTAGATCTTGTGAAAAATGCTCAAGCTATCAGACCCATTCCAGAGCCCACTCATCCTAAATCTGGGTTTGCACGCTTGTGCAGTGATTACACCAACTTGGGTGGAAGGCCATTCAAATGTTCCGAAAGTGTTTTAGAAGTCCAAGCTTGGCTTCAAACATGCGATCGCATCTTTTCTTGCATGAATCTTATTGATCTACATCGAGTCCAAGTGGCTTCTAGTATGCTCCAAGAAAGAGCATTAGATTGGTATGAGCTTTTGATCTCCGAAATTATTGAAGTGGATCTTACTTGGGAGCAATTCCGGGAAAGATTCGAGTTAAAATTTGTGCCAGAAGCTGAAAAAGTATCTCTAGCTCGACGCTTCATTGACCTCGTTCAAGGTGAATCTTCTGTGATGGATTACGTCGCTTCTTTCGAATCTCTATCTAAATATGGGGTCGAGTATATTAATACCGTATTGAAGAAAAATCAGAGATTTGTTTACGGGTTGAATAAGAATCTCAAGAAGCCATTACTTCTGAAACTAGAAGTTTCTTTTGATCATCTTATTGATATCGCTCTTCGACTCGAAGAGGCCGATAAAGAAAGTGATGTTGAAGTCAAACAAAACATCAACAAGAAGAGGCCTTTTAAATTCAATCCTAATCCCGACAGGAAAGGAAAGCAAGCAACTTCAGTAGCAAAGACTCCTACCTCTAGTCATGGAGAATGTTACAATTCTGGTTCTAAGGACCATTATGCGAACAAGTGTCCGAAGTCTCTTACTTGCCGTTATTGCAAGAGTTCGAGTCATACTATATCTTTGTGTCCCAAACTTCAAAGCAAGAAGGAAGGCAAGCTAAATGTTGTACAAGCCTCTACTAACACTTCTCGTGGTCAAGGTATTTCTCATTCTATCCTTAATGGCATTATTATATTTCGTGATTTTCCTATTCGAGTTCTTTTTGATACGGGTGCATCTCACTCTTTTATATCAAAAGAACTTGTTGATGCTTTGTCTTTGAATGTTATTGGCTTGATGACTTCGTTGAGAATTGCGAATCCGGTTGGTGGATCCGCAACACTCAGTTTATTGTGTAAAGATGTTGAGATTATTTTATGTGGTTACTCTTTCCGTGTCGATTTGCATGTTATGCGTTACTTAGGCTTCAGAATGATTTTGGGAATGGATTGGCTTAACCATTATGAAGCCTATATCCTATGTCCTGAACGGACTATATATCTTCGGCATCCTCAATCTGTTAAGCAGATTTCTCTTGTTCTGAAAGATTCAGATTCCAATTCGAAAGCATCCTTATATTCTCTAAATCCTCATGATGACGATAATGATGATGAGGAAGATGTTATTTCTCTCATTCACATTGTTTGTGAATTTCCCGACATATTTGAGCCCGTTTTAGGATTACCACCTAAGCAAGCAATCGAGTTCAGAATTAATCTAATCCTTGGAGCTCTACCTATTACTCGTCCTCCTTATCGGATGTCCAATAAGGAAAATGAGGAGATGCATAAACAATTATCCAAATTGGAAGCGAAGCAATTTATTCAATCTAGTTCCTCTCCATGGGGAGCTTCAGCTATTTTTGTGAAGAAATCTGATGGTACACTTAGGCTTTGCATTGACTACCGCAAGCTTAATGATCTCACCATCAAGAATAAATATCCCTTACCTCGGATTGATGATTTATTCGATCAACTCAGTGGTGCTACAGTCTTTTCACAGTTAGACTTAACAACCGGTTTTCATCAGCTCCGTATTGCAGAGGATAGCATTCCTTTGACACCGTTCCGTACTCGTTATGGATCTTATGAATGGCTTGTTATGCCATTTGGTTTAAAGAATTCTCCAGCTTATTTCGTCAACCTTATGAATCGAGTTTTCAACGACTTCCTCGATCGATTTGTTCTCATCTTTATTGATGATATTCTTGTTTATTCTAAAACCGAGGAAGAGCATGAAAATCATCTTCGGGTTGTGTTGGAAACTCTTAGGAGCAACCAATTGAAAGCAAAATTTTCTAAATGCCACTTTTGGCAATCTCGTGTGAAATTTTTGGGGCATATTATTTCTGAATCCGGAATTTCTGTGGATCCTTCAAAGATTGAAGCGATTCAAAATTGGAAGACCGGAGAGTGTGACGGAAATTCGTAGCTTCCTTGGATTGGCGGGCTATTACCGTCGATTCATAAAAGACTTTCTAAAATTTCCATACCTCTTACTAATTTGACAAAGAAGGGAGTTAAGTACATTTGGTCAGGCAAATGTGAAGCTGCTTTTCAAAAACTAAAAGAACTCCTTTCCGATGCTCCTATTCTTGTGATTCCCGATGGGAACCAAGATTTTATTGTTTATATCGATGCTAGTCTCGTTGGCTTGGGTGCCATTCTCATGCAAAGGTAACGTGTTATCGTTTATGCTTCTAGGAAATTAAAGCCTGCCGAGTCTAGATATGCCAGTCATGATTTAGAGCTCGCAGCTATTGTTTTCGCCCTTAGAATTTGGCGTCATTATCTTTTGGGAGAGAAATTTGTTCTCTACGCCGACCATAAATCTTTGAGTATTTATTTTCTCAAAAGAAACTTAATTTGCATCAACAACGTTGGCTCGAGTTCCTTGCATCTTATGATCTTGATATTCTTTATACTCCCGGAAAGGGAAACCGTGTTGCCGATGCCCTTAGCCGAAAGCAACAAGCGGTTGTTTCCATGATGATATCCGAATGGAATGATCTCACGACTTTATCCACTTGTGAGATTCGAGATCGTGAATCCAATTCATGTTCATCTCTTGTTTTATGTAGCCTTGAGGCTCATCCTTCTCTTTTAGACTGCATTCTTGAAGCTCAAAAGCATGATCCCGAATTGGTTCTTCTTAACCATAGTTGTAGGGATAAAATTGATATTGAAGGTTTGAAAGACTTTGATAATGATGCTCGTGGCGGTATTCAAAAATTTGGTATACTTATTGTGCCAAATATTATTGATCTTCGTAAAGATATTTTAGAAGATTCTCATCGTTCTAAATTCACCATTCATCCCGGTAGTAGTAAAATGTATGCGGATATGAAGCGACTTTATTATTGGGATGGAATGAAATCTGATATTGCGAACTTTATTAAGCGTTACATGACTTGCCAACTCGTGAAGGCCGAACATCAAAGGCCCGGTGGGTTATTGCAACCTTTCGACATTCCAATATGGAAGTAGGATCAAATTTCCATGGACTTTATTGACGGTCTTCCCCGTTCTCGTTCGGGCCATGATAGCTTATGGGTGATAGTAGATAGACTTACAAAATCTGCCCATTTTCTTCTCGTTCGGTCCAATCGGAGCGTACCTATTTTGGCTAAACTCTATGTCAAAGAAGTTGTTAAATTACATGGAGTTCCTACTTCTATTGTTAGTGATCGTGATCCATTATTTACTAGTGGATTTTGGAAAGGTCTTCAAAAAGCTTTGGGAATGAAGCTTAATTTTAGCACCGCTTATCATCCTCAGTCCGATGGACAAACCGAGCGTGTGAATCAAACTCTTGAAGATCTTCTTCGTGCATGTGTTCTTGATTTTGGTGGAAGTTGGGAAGATCATATTTCTCTTGTTGAGTTTTCTTATAATAATAGCTTCCAATCTAGTATTGGTATGGCTCCTTTCGAGGCACTATACGGAAGGCCATGCCGATCTCCTTCGTGTTGGCTTGAAGCCCGTGAGAAGCTGGTTTTAGGTCCAGATTTTATTCGGGATGCCACAGAAAAGATTGACCTTATTCGTCATAGGATGAAAGAAGCTCAAAGTAGACAAAAATCCTATGCCGATAACCGAAGAAGGAAATTAGAATTTTATGTGGGAGATTTGGTGTTTATTCGTGTTTCACCTATGAAGGGTGTTGTGCGTTTCAGTCGATCGGGAAAATTAGCACCTCGATATATTGGTCCATTTCTCATCACCGAACGCATTGGTTTCGTGGCTTATCGCCTTTTATTACCGGCTCAGTTTTCGGCTATTCATGACGTATTCCACGTCTCTCAATTACGGAAATGCCTTCGAGATTCCGATTCTATTCTTGAGTCCAGTGTTATTGAAGAAATTGAAGTTTCGCATAATTTGACTTATGAGCAACATCCTATTCGTATCATTGCTTCGGAAGTTAAACACCTTCGAAATAAAGATGTTCCTCTTGTGAAAGTTCAATGGTCCTCAAATCCTAAGGATTGCTCTTGGGAATCCAAAGAATTCATCGAGCGAACACATCTGGACTTACTCTCTCGTGCTCATTAAGGTAAACTTCTCATTTTGAAATTTCTTCTTTTTGTGTTGTTATGCCCTTATATGGTTGTTACTTTTTATTTCTTTTTCTTAAGTATTGCGAGGACGCAATTTCTTTAAGGAGGGTCGTCTGTAACAACCCGCATATTTTACGATTGTATATTTAAATGTTTTATTTAAATATAGCATAGTTAATCGGATTATATTCCGAAAAGCTACTTTTTGTAAACAGTCAAATTAGGACTCGAGACCACTTCCATTGAGTCCAAAATGATGTTTACAACTTTTTTGAGTATAGACATCGATATGTTTGGAGTTGAGTGAATTTTGCTATTTTTCTATTTTGGGCTTTGGGTTTGTGTTTCAGCCCATTAACCCAACTGAATGCCCTAACTCCACTCCGACTTCCTTCATTCATTCTCCATTCCTAACACTTCAAGCTTTAGAAAAATGGGGGAAGAGAAAAGGAATTAGAAATTCCTAAGCCCTAGATTCATTTGCAAACTCAAGTTCTAGCTCCAAAATCTAAGGGAAGCTTAGGTAAGCATCTTCTTCATCTTCTCCATCTCATTTTCTCTTCAATTTCAGAAATTTCCTAAACCCTAACTTAGGAAATGTTTTTATTTTGAGCTTAGATTGAAGCTTCTTGGGTTAAAATTGAAGAGTGATTGTTCTTGTCTTGCTCTATAGCTTCTCTCTCGTGTTTTTGGGTTTAAAGGTGAGTTTTTGAACTCACATCTACTTCTATAGATATCATTGTTGCTAGGTATGAATTCCTCACACTTATTTATGTTCATTTGCTTTTGATTTGAATTGAATTGGTGAATATTCCAATTTTTGGTGTTTTGAGGTCAAATCTTTAAAAATCCAATCTTTGATGTTAGAACACGTTAGTGGGGTGTTTCAAAGGGCCATACAAGGCTGGGTTGTCGCTTGGCGTAAATCCCTAGTCGTTGTTGCTCGCTCATTCGCTTCCATTCCATGTTACTGATTTTGCCCCACAAGGGGGCTAGGCTGAAACTACTGATGAAGCAGGTTCAGTCGACTGAACTAGGAGGTCAGTCGATTGAACCAGGGGGCAGAAAATTCTCTACCCCTGTATCAGTCGACTGACACACTGAGTCAGTCGACTAAGCCTGGAAACCGAGTGTTTCCAGGTCTGTATCAGTCGACTGACACACTGAGTCAATCGACTGAGCCTGGAAACCGAGTGTTTCCAGGTCTATATCAGTTGACTGACACACTGAGTCAGTCGACTGAGCCTAGAAACCGAGTGTTTCCAGGTCTGTGTCAGTCGACTGACCCTGTATTCCAGTCGACTGATTCTGGGAAATGTTTATTTTTCCTATTTTAGGCAAGTTTGTGAGGATTTCCAATTTTTGATCGATTCTCCTTTCTCCGATTAGTTGTTATCACTTTAGTTGACTTTGATAATTTCTTTTTTAGGATTTTTAGCAACATCCATTTTGATGGATTCAGTATCGATTTCTTTGGATTTGATTCACGTCTTCGTAAGTGAATTTTTGGTGATTGATTGTTTCTACAATCATTTCTGTGACTTGTCACTTTCAAATAAAAAGGTTTCTATACTGGTAGTAATTATTCAAACTCTTTCATAAATATGATTTCAACTCTATTTTTAATACAAAGCTCATTTATAAAACCATTTCCAACCTATTAGTATATACAAACCTTTACCTCATTCGTATGAGAAATCTAATTAAATGGCTTTGTAAAACAAGTGGTATGAAACGCTTGCGTTTCCTTCGTCGATTAATTCTTGGACTTGTTCGATTGAACTCTTGTGACAATTTTCGAGTGGAAAACTACAATCTGTTCGTAAATATTTAAGTTAAGCTAGTGGTTATGGGACATGAAGCTAAACTCATTTATTTACTAGCTTAGTGTAGTTCACAATTCTTATTGATCGATGATGATCATTTTGTGATTTAGACTAGCGATGTGCGATGTCTATTTGTTTGTGTAGGGACTTTTGACGACCGCCCATGACCCCTGCACCGAACAAGGTAATAGTGCGCTGTAAGGTGTGCCAGGCAGCCATGGACGATTGCCAAGGTAAATTAAACAGCAGAATCTATCGTATTACTCACAGCGCATGGATAAAATACAATAGAGAATATATATAGTGAAGCTTTACAAAATAGAATCTCATCAATAAAACTTCATAATAGTTGAATACAACATCTGAATAGTCAATACATCAAGCCTCACTACATATCACTCAGAGAATTATACAAAGCAGCGGAACATCCAGTACATATAGTAAGAAAATAATATGCAAGCCCCCAGCTCGTCTTCGTCATCAACCTCGTGGGAACTAAGAACAGCACCTGTCACCTGCTACCTAGTCTGCCCGTCCCAAAATGGACGAATAGCCCAAGGCAATAAGAGTTAAAAACATAAAGCCTTGAGTCAGACAACAGTCTTAGTGAGCGGTAAATTAACTAATAACATACCAAAAGAGCATAAAGGAAAAAGGAATAGGAATCCAACCCTCCCACTCCACCTCTTTCTACAGTGATAGCCCCCAGACACACTAAACAGAAGTAAACTTAGCAAAGCGGACATTTAAAGTAAAGCAATTATCACTCGAGTCAAGGTCAACATTTTCCAAGTAAAAACCCCTAAGGCCTAAACCAAGATCAGATAAGCACCAAGAAAACATTGCTCTTGAGACCGAATGACGATACAACCAAACATCCATGACTCTGGCTATCACTGTTATCATTGCTTCGATACCACCGTTAATTGAATGACCGGCACATTCTTTCAGTCGTCCGTCAAGGGCTAATGGAAACCCCGGTTCTAGACATAACTCCGCACGTCGTCGCAGCCCGTGCCCAGGACTATCGAATCTGCCCAGAGTACTCGACTACCAATCAGTAGTCTTTTGGGACTATCGAATCTACCCAGCGTACTCTTGCTTTGAGCATGCTAGAACCTTCAACAACGATGAAATCTCAGCCTTCTAGTCATCCTCCTCGACGACTATTTCCATACTAGCTCAAGCGCCTCTCGAGCAAACCATTATCCTCAACTCGAACCATTTCACCGAGTTATCAACATGCTTGGGATGATCCCGTCTGGATTAAACCAAGGCTATCTCATTCATGCTTCGCTTCATCTCACCATAGCAAAGCCTCGTTTCAACATCAACATCATCAAATCTATCCATATGTGCTTCATCATCCGCCACATATGCCACGAGCAGCTTTTCCAATTCAAGAGCCTTTCCCTTAGCTTTTGAATCATCTTCGACTAACTTGTCCAAATCAAATCATCAATCAACTAATTTACAACAATCAATCAAGTCAAACATTAATCCAAGTAATCAAACATTCAAACATGATCTAAATAAACAATTATAACAATAATGGCAATCTTGTAAATAAAGAGTCCAAATCTAACAAGTATGAAAACATGAGCAATATCTCTACAACTTGATGAATGAACTTGCATAGGTAACATGTAGTAAAATGGATGTCAAATCATCATGAACAATGGATCTATACTTAAGTTTACAGAAATGCATGGAAATCACTATTTTAACACAAAATCAAGCCAACGATCCGATATACTCCTTTGGATCCGTGTGAGAGATAATCACCACTCACCAAATCACCTAAACACCTCAAAAGCAACACACTTCAGATCTGGACAGCGAAGGATCTAACACGGTTCTCCAAAATTCCGCTTCAAACGAGGAAATCTCTCTTCGATGTATGTAGATCTTCAATCTAAGCTCTTGGATCTTTGATTCGATCTTCGATTCGATCTTCGATTTGGATGGAAGGAAGCACAAGATTAAAGTGGAGAAAAGAAGTGAAGAAGTGTAGAATTCGAGCTCTCAAAATAGCAGCACTTCGTCGCTTCAAAATCCGGATCCCAAAAATGAAGTAGAACCCGTGTATTTATAGGCAGAAATCCCCTTAGGTCGTCCGCCCCCTTAGGTGGTCCTTGACCTAACAAACCCTCCGACCTAACACTTAACGACCTAACAGTCCTACGCGACCTACAGATCTAACGACCTAAGCCTCAACACTTATGTGCGACTTACGACCTAACAGAAATGCGGCTTAGCGACCTAACAAAAGTCGCGACCTAACTATACTTATGTGTGCGACCTAATGGCCCAACGACTTACCTTCCTTAGGTCATCTAACGACCTAACTACTCGTAACTGCTAAACCTAGGTCACTCACGACCTAACTAAACACAGCACCACTTAGGTCGCTCACGACCTAACTACAACAACTCCTTAAGTCGCTCAACCGACCTATCCCTTAAGTCGCCAACTCCTTAGGTCGCCGTCTTCCTTAAGTCGCCTATTCCTTAGTTCGGCCAAATCCTATAGGTCGTCCCAAACTAGCATACGACCTAAACCAGTATGACCTAAACCAATACGACCTAAACCAATACGCTAACTACTAGGTCGTTAACTCTTAAGTCATTCACTCAACCTAAGCCACCACACGACCTAACTTCTACACGACTTATCCCATAATCCTTAGGTCGCCAACTCCCTTAGGTCGCTCCACTTTCTTAAGTCGTCTACTCCGACCTAACTACTATATGACCTAAGCCTTATCTTGTCCACGACTTAGACTCTTGACGACTTATCAACATTGCGACCTAATGACAACTGTTTTACGATGTTTCGATCCGTAAAAATACGGGTCGTTACATTCTCTCCCCCTTAGGAATTTCGCCCTCGAAATTCCAAACAAACAAGAGCAATCAAAACTATTCTGCATGCCTATCATCCATAGCAACCAACAAACCATGCATCCAATTCTAGCCTAGCATGCAGAATTCTAAAACTGGAACAAGTTACAATGTCGTGAGATGACACGACACCTTATGGCCATACGTTGAAGAGTTCAGGATGAGCTGCCTTCATCCTCTCTTCCACCTCCCATGTACATTCGTTATCATCATCACTCCATTGTACCTTGAGCAACCTAACTACCTTCCTCCTAAGTTATTTCGTATCAGTTTCCACAACACGAAGCGGCTTACGAGGTCTCTTATCGACTGGATCAACTTCGAAATCTTCACATCTTTCAGCAGAAACCACTGTATTCGAGTCGTGCACATACTTCCGTAGATACGAGATATGAAAAACATTGTGCACACCCGACATCTTTTCTGGTAACTCCAATTTGTAGGCGAGCTTTCCAATTCGCTCGATGATCGGGAATGGTCCAACAAATCTCGGAGTCAATTTTCCTTTCCTCCCGAATCGAATAACATTCTTCAGTGGAGAAATCTTCACAAAAACCATATCACCTATGTCGAATTCCAAATCCTTACGACGTTTATCGGCATAACTTTTCTGTCGGTCTTGGTCTGCCTTCATTCGTTGCCGAATGATCTCTATGCAATCCGAAGTCTGTCGAATCATCTCTGGCCCAAGTATCAGCTTTTCTCCAGTTTCTAACCAACATGTCGGAGAGTTACACGGTCTTCCATACAATGCTTCATACGGTGCCATACCAATGCTTGACTGGTAACTGTTATTATACGAAAATTCCACCAAATGAAGATGATCTTCCCATGATCCTCCGAAATCCAAAACACATGCTCTAAGGAGATCTTCCAAAACTCGGTTGACTCTCTCGGTCTGACCATCTGTTTGGGGGTGATAAGCTGTACTCAAACATAACTCGGTTCCCAAAACTTCCTGGAAGCTCTTCCAAAATCCACTAGTGAACAATTGGTCTCGATCGCTCACTATACTCTTCGGAATACCATGGAATCGAACTATCCACTTGACATACAACTCAGCCAACTTTGATGCAGTCCTAGTCGATCGAACAGGAATGAATCTTGCACTCTTAGTCAGACGATCTACGATGACCCAAATCCCTTCATTTCCCGTTCTCGTTCTAGGTAGTCCTTCAATAAAATCCATCGATATTTGCTCCCACTTCCATGTAGGAACTTCTAATGGCTGAAGCAATCCACTTGGCTTCTTCTGCTCGGCTTTTACCAACTGGCAGTTCATGCACTTGGAAATAAAATTTCCAACATCCTTCTTCATACCTTCCCAATAATGGGTTCTCTTCATATCCCGATACATCTTATTTCCACCTGGATGAATTGTCAACTTCGAGTGATGACTTTCCTTTAGAACTTCATTCCACAATTCATCTATATCGGGAACAACTAGTCGTCCTTGCTTTCGAAGCCAACCCTCTCGATCGACCTCGAATCCTTTATCCTTTTCTGGGTCCAATCCAGATTCTAAATCACGGATAATATTGACAAGCTTATCGTCTCGCTTTTGGCTCTCGCCAATTCTTTCCACAAGAGTCGGTCTTATCGATAAGTTTGCCAACATCTCAGGTTCCAATTCACATCTGGGCCTGAAGTCAAATCCAGCTAAATACTCGAGATTCTTCCATTCCGAAAACATGGTTCCCAATCCTGCATGTCTTCGACTTAACGCATCTGCCACTGCGTTACCCTTTCCCGGAGTATAGGCTATACCAAAATCATATGATGCCAAAAACTCTAGCCATCGTTGCTGCCGAAGATTCAAATCCTTTTGGGAGAAAAGATACTTCAACGACTTATGATCTGTAAACAGCTCGAATCGAACTCCCAATAGGTAATGTCTCCACATCTTCAGAGCAAAAACAATCGCCGCTAACTCCAAATCATGAGTCGGGTAATTCCTTTCATGCGGCTTCAGTTTTCGACTTACATACGCAACAACTTTACCTTTCTGCATCAGCACTGCTCCAAGTCCAGTACCACATGCGTCGGTGTAAACCACCATCTCATCATTTCCACTTGGAATAGTCAAAACAGGAGCACTTGCCAATCGCTCTTTCAGGATTCTGAAAGCTTGCTCACACTTAGCATCCCATCTGAATACTTGGTTCTTTTTCGTCAATCCTGTTAATGGTGCAGCTATCTTGGAAAAGTCTTTGATAAATCGACGATAATATCCTGCTAATCCAAGAAAACTTCTCACATCAGATGCATTCTTAGGTCTAACCCAATCCTGGATTGCTGCCACCTTGGCGGGATCAACTGCTATTCCACTTCCAGAGATAATATGGCCTAAGAACCTCACTTCACTCTTCCAGAAGTGACACTTCGAAAACTTAGCCTTCAGTTGATGTTTCCGTAAGATTTCCAAAACAATACGCAAGTGCGTCTTGTGCTCTTCTTCAGTTCTGGAGTAAATCAGAATATCATCCACGAACACTAGCACGAACTTGCTCAACTGATCTCTGAACACCCTATTCATAAGATCCACAAAATATGCTGGCGCATTAGTCAATCCAAACGGCATTACCAACCACTCAAAGAAACCGGATGGTGTCCTAAAAGCAGTCTTCGGCACACTATCCTTAGCCACTCTTAACTGGTGAAATCCCGTTGCCAAATCCATCTAAGAAAACACCTTAGCTTCGTGAAGCTGATCAAACCAGTCATCTATTCTCGACAATGGATACTTGTTCTTCTTAGTCACTTTATTCAGCTCACGATAATCTACACACAACCTCAATGATCCATCTGCCTTGGTTGCAAACACAACTGGTGCACCCCATTCGGACACACTACGCCGAATGAATCCTTTCTGTAAAAGATCATCAACCTGCACCTTCAACTCCTGCTGTTCCCTAGGCGCCATCCGCCTAAGAGGCATCACAATAGGTCTGGCTCCTTCAACTAGATCTATATGAAACTCGATCTCTCTATGCGGCTGTAACCCTTTGACCTCATCAAAGACATCCTCAAATCCATTAGTGATTGGCACTGATGACAGTCCATCCCGTGGAACAACCATCGAATACATGAAGCTCATGAAGACGCCTTCCTCATGCTTACATCGTATCACAATCTTTCGCCCCTCCACATTCTCGACTGTCACCTCCAACCTTTCGCAATCAACCTTTGCCGCATATTTCCTAAGCCAGTCCATACCCAAAATAATTTCGAACCCCGCAAAGTTCAGAACAAAACAATCACAAACAAAAGAGCAATCATAACTCGATACAATCAGACCATGGCATAGCATACACAAACAAGACGAACCCCCAACTGGATTAGTCACAACCAATGGCCTATTAACAATATCCGGTTCTAAACCTAACCGGCCTACAAGTTCATTACAAACAAACGAATGCGACGCCCCAGTATCAAATAACACTCTAACTGGAACACCACAAATGGAGAGGGTACCTTGAACCACCACACTCTTTCCTTTCTCTTCAGCGGTAGGAGCTTTCGAAGATGATGGAACAGCCACCAAAGCATAAGCTTGCACAATCTGCTTGTCCCTTCGCGGTTCTGGAAAATTCTTCCTGACATGCCCCGGCTTGTCACAGTTGTGGCACTTCACCGGCACCTTCGGATTCTTGCAATCTCTAGAGAAATGGCCCTTATGCTGACATTTGTAGCAGGTCACTTCGCCCTTCGGCTTCTTCTGGCCATCCTTACCCTTCTGCTGCTGCTGCTGCTTCCTCTTCTTGTTTCCACCCTGCTGTGGTTTAGACTCCTCCTTGGTCACAGCAACAACAGATCCTTCTCTAGGAAACAGATTCTCATGCCTGAGAGCTTTCTCTACAAGCTTCTCAAATGGATTGTCCAGATGATCCACCAACTCCCACCCAAGATAACTATCCAAGCCTGTCACAAACTTCTCGTTCTTCTGATAAGGAGATTCAATATACGACCGGGCATACTTGGACAAAGCTTCAAACTCAGAAACATACTCAAGAACTGGTCTTCCATTTTGCTTGAGCTCCACAAACTTCTTGAACAGAATAGACTTCTGAGCTATAGAAATGAACTTAGCTTCAAATCTGGCTTGGAATTGCACCCAAGTAATTTCTTCCTCCGGAGTATCAATGGTGATAGAGTTCCACCAGTCAGAAGCTCTACCTTGAAGCTGTCTTGATGCAAGCTTCCTTTTGGTTGCATCCTCGATTCCCAAGTCACCAAAGATCCTTCTACAAGCATCTATCCACCTCTGGACTTCAATGGTTGATTCTATTCCCAAGAAAACCTTTCCTCTAAGAGTAGTATAGTCTTTTCACAGCTTAGCAAAATCCACCGGTTTTGGAGTTTGGACTTGAACCCCAACATCCACCGATGGCCCCGGAGCTGGCATCCTACTCATGATCGAAGTCATCATAGCCTCAAACATAGCAGCATAATGAGCAGCCCCTTCAACATCACGGCCTTCCCTAGCAGCTGGTCTCCCTCTTCGACTCATTCTTAATATCTATAAAAGAAATGATCAGCACACCTTGAGAAACAACTGCATAAAGGACTCACATACTTCTAAGCTACTATATTATATATATTAATCATCCATCAAAATACAATTACGTCTCTCATACGTAGTTACGTCAGCGAGCGTTGGGTAAAATCGATTAACCAAAGCTTTGATACCAAATGTGACGACCGCCCATGACCCCTGCACCGAACAAGGTAATAGTGTGCTGTAAAGTGTGCCAGGCAGCCATGGACGATTGCCAAGGTAAATTAAACAGCAGAATCTATCGTATTACTCACAGCGCATGGATAAAATACAATAGAGAATATATATAGTGAAGCTTTACAGAATAGAATCTCATCAATAAAACTTCATAATAGTTGAATACAACATCTAAATAGTCAATACATCAAGCCTCACTACATATCATTCAGAGAATTATACAAAGCAGCGGAACATCCAGTACATATAGTAAGAAAATAATATGCAAGCCCCCAGCTCGTCTTCGTCATCAACCTCGTGGGAACTAAGAACAGCACCTGTCACCTGCTACCTAGTCTGCCCATCCCAAAATGGACGAATAGCCCAAGGCAATAAGAGTTAAAAACATAAAGCCTTGAGTCAGACAACAGTCTTAGTGAGCGGTAAATTAACTAACAACATACCAAAAGAGCATAAAGGAAAAAGGAATAGGAATCCAACCCTCCCACTCCACCTCTTTCTACAGTGATAGCCCCCAGACACACTAAACAGAAGTAAACATAGCAAAGCAGACATTTAAAGTAAATCAATTATCACTCGAGTCAAGGTCAACATTTTCCAAGTACAAACCCCCAAGGCCTAAACCAAGATCAGATAAGCACCAAGAAAACATTGCTCTTGAGACCGAATGACGATACAACCAAACATCCATGACTCTGGCTATCACTGTTATCATTGCTTCGATACCACCGTTAATTGAATGACCGGAACATTCTTTTAGCCGTCCGTCAAGGGCTAATGGAAACCCCGGTTCTAGACATAACTCCGCACGTCGTCGCAGCCCGTGCCCAGGACTATCGAATCTGCCCAGAGTACTCGACTACCAATCAGTAGTCTTTTGGGACTATCGAATCTGCCCAGCGTACTCTTGTTTTGAGCATGCTAGAACCTTCAACAACGATGAAATCTCAGCCTTCTAGTCATCCTCCTCGACGACTATTTCCATACTAGCTCAAGCGCCTCTCGAGCAAACCATTATCCTCAACTCGAACCATTTCACCGAGTTATCAACATGCTTGGGATGATCCCGTCTGGATTAAACCAAGGCTATCTCATTCATGCTTCGCTTCATCTCACCATAGCAAAGCCTCATTTCAACATCAACATAATCAAATCTATCCATATGAGCTTCATCATCCGCCATATATGCCACGAGCAGCTTTTCCAATTCAAGAGCCTTTCCCTTAGCTTTTGAATCATCTTCGACTAACTTGTCCAAATCAAATCATCAATCAACTAATTTACAACAATCAATCAAGTCAAACATTAATCCAAGTAATCAAACATTCAAACATGATCTAAATAAACAATTATAACAATAATGGCAATCCTGTAAATAAAGAGTCCAAATCTAACAAGTATGAAAACATGAGCAATATCTCTACAACTTGATGAATGAACTTGCATAGGTTAACATGTAGTAAAATGGATGTCAAATCATCATGAATAATGGATCTATACTTAAGTTTACAGAAATGCATGGAAATCACTATTTTAACACAAAATCAAGCCAACGATCCGATATACTCCTTTGGATCCGTGTGAGAGATAATCACCACTCACCAAATCACCTAAACACCTCAAAAGCAACACACTTCAGATCTGGACAGCGAAGGATCTAACACGGTTCTCCAAAATTCCGCTTCAAACGAGGAAATCTCTCTTCGATGTATGTAGATCTTCAATCTAAGCTCTTGGATCTTCGATTCGATCTTCGATTCGATCTTCGATTCGATCTTCGATTTGGATGGAAGGAAGCACAAGACTAAAGTGGAGAAAAGAAGTGAAGAAGTGTAGAATTCGAGCTCTCAAAATAGCAGCACTTCGTCGCTTCAAAATCCGGATCCCAAAAATGAAGTAGAACCCGTGTATTTATAGGCAGAAATCCCCTTAGGTCGTCCGCCCCCTTAGGTCGTCCACGACCTAACAAACCCTCTAACCTAACACTTAACGACCTAACAGTCCTGCGCGACCTACAGACCCAACGACCTAAGCCTCAACACTTATGTGCGACTTACGACCTAACAGAAATGCGGCTTAGCGACCTAACAAAAGTCGCGACCTAACTATACTTATGTGTGCGACCTAATGGCCCAACGACTTACCTTCCTTAGGTCGTCTAACGACCTAACTACTCGTAACTGCTAAACCTAGGTCGCTCACGACCTAACTAAACACAGCACCACTTAGGTCGCTCACGACCTAACTACAACAACTCCTTAAGTCGCTCAACCGACCTATCCCTTAAGTCGCCAACTCCTTAGGTCGCCGTCTTCCTTAAGTCGCCTATTCCTTAGGTCGGCCAAATCCTATAGGTCGTCCCAAACTAGCATACGACCTAAACCAGTACGACCTAAACCAATACGACCTAAACCAATACGCTAACTACTAGGTCGTTAACTCTTAAGTCATTCACTCGACCTAAGCCACCACACGACCTAACATCTACACGACTTATCCCATAATCCTTAGGTCGCCAACTCCCTTAGGTCGCTCCACTTCCTTAAGTCGTCTACTCCGACCTAACTACTATACGACCTAAGCCTTATCTCGTCCACGACTTAGACTCTGGACGACTTATCAACATTGCGACCTAATGACAACTGTTTTACGATGTTTCGATCCGTAAAAATACGGGTCGTTACAGGACTAAAAACCCCGCTTGTGGAACTTCGGTTCAATTTGGTGGGGTAGCAACCCATGGTCTTCGGGCTGTTTGTGGAGCTTCGGATCAAAATTAATGGTTAGCGACCATGGAATAGCATTTCGTTTGTGATACACGTGTTGGTGAGTTTTCATGCTTTCGTTTGTGATGGGCCTTTCCCCCTTTGTGATTTCTGGATTTCTGGTTGTGATTTCTAGTATTTTTGTTTCACCAATTTTCGTGGTTTGCACTGATAAGCTTTATCAATATTTGTGTTTGGTGAATAATTTAAAGAATATGACATTCTTTTGGTGTTTGAGAATATTTGAGATATTTTATGATTTTTGTTGTTATCGGATGTATACTTGTCGCAGTATGGCATTATTTTTATCATACGTTTTTGTGATATCTCTTATCCTCTCTCATTTTATCTGATATTTATAGCTAGACTGATCCGTTTATTATTTTCTTCTTAAATAATACTCGGGTTAGACCGAGATATTTCAGGTGCTCCTGCTTGACTTCTTATCAGGGATCATCACCTAACTTTTGGCTAATTACTTTAGTACAGTAGTTTTTGTTAGTATACATTTGTGATAGAGACTCCTTGTTGTATACTTATTCTTTTGTCAAGTATTTGTATCTATTCTTTTGTGATGTAGTGGATCTAGTTTGACAACTATTTTGATGTACACTTTTATGTGTTATATTCATATCTGCTTCTGCCTTTGTGATATGAATATCTATGACTGATTTGTGTTATGTTTATTTCTATATTTGTTTCCGAAGGCCTCATAGCCACTGTGTGGTAGCTTTGTGTTTGTATTTGATATGTCGGATTTCCTCTTGAAATGAAATGTAAGTTATATTATCTGACATATTGGTACTCGCACAAAGCAATTACACAGATGGTCGCCCCTCAACAGCCTGATTCTTCGTGCTAGTCGACGGCATTACCCCGTAGTGTCCTTGGCTAGCGTGAGTATAGAGGTGGGGCGTCACACCGGTCCACGTCCGAACACATGATACAGAATATCATTGACTATCGCTAGCAAAATCGATAAACATCTCTAGATATGGAGTTGATATACCATTTGGTTAGCTAAACCCACTGGCTATGCCCCAACTCTATTCTTTGTCATTTCTGATGGTGAGGTAATATACGATATCTCTCATACAAGTCTTAATTACTCGAATAAAACAAGAATCCTAAAATGGGTTCCAGCACAAGTCGGTCAACAAATGCTAACGCTGACCTCTCCCTTGGACTTAATTTTAGGATAAACAGTTCAACTCTATAGCATTAGTCTGAAATGTGAATGCTGACCTCTCCCTTGGACTTAACCTTAGGATATAAAATCCAACTCTATAACGTTCCATTTTACAACTGCTTCCAAAACATAGACACATATACTAGTTTTGAAGTGGTAATTGGTAAGTAATACACTTATCTGATCCTAGACACTTCAAAAATAATTCAATGGAATTTGGGTAAACTCAGTTTCGGTTCTTTTAGAAGTAAGCAAACTATATATAAAGGAGTCCTCCCCAAGGGTCTTGTATATATACAATATTTAAAGCTAGAGATATTTCATACCATTAAGTCATCCCATGGGGATCTCAAACCATATGAAGCCATGGGGCTTTCTTATACTTCTTAAGTTAAATAGTTAAGTTCGATTATTCGACTAATCGACTATCTAGTTCTTAAAATGATTGCTTATAGAAATCAAGAGTCATATACTTAACACGTTTCCGACTTTCCCAACTTTCTATTCCTCAAGTAAGAGCGAAGCCGGCAGATTAGAGCATTATTGCTTCTATACCCTTCTCGAGCATCATTCTTAACTCTCATAGATTGACATGCCTACTTTAACGACCTTTAGTGTTAAGTATAGTTAACTACTTTCCATAAACAAGAAAACAAAACAAACACGATTAAGCCACTAAGCAACTCCTAAACCTCTTTTAAAAAAATTGTTTATATTAAAACTTTTTTAAAATGATATATGTATATATATATGTATCTGTGTGTGTACTAATTTATTTATAAGATACAATATTTAATAAAATACTAAAAATAATTTAAAAGATATTATATTACATAAGCTTTATATTAGTTTAATAAAATAATTAACTAATTTTCTATGAACTATATATCCTTTAAAATACTTATAATTATTGTTTAAAATATTATTTAAAATATCTATTTTATAATTTATATAAAATTTTCAAAAAACATGTTTTCTTTTATATAAAAAATAATCTTCTACTTCGATAATTTATAATTAATTATTAAAAATATATTTAAAAGTGTTATCGTTGACTATGGCAAATGACTATGAACTGGGGCAGTTTTGGATACTTGAAAGTTTTGTCATTTTTCTATATGATAACAATATTTTTATCATTGAATCTTTTTGTAGTAGTCAATATACACAATATACATCGTAATCATGGCAAGAAGCCACTAGGGATCTCGCTACAAAATTCTATAGAAATTGCTGAACACAAGGCAATTCATAAGTGCTTCTATAGCAACTATTTTTATAAAACCACTTCAAATTTATGTCCGATTCAAATCAAATTCCAACCAGACCTTATGTGCTTAAGGCTATGAAACAAGTCATAGAAAGTCATACAATTCCAAATACATCAATCACATATGCCATTTACTTCCCAAAGCAAGAATCACAACAATTATCACAATAGAAAAAATCAAGCACAATAATATAGTTTAAACAAATAATATATACATACTTTGTATTCATTCAAATGGTGAGTTAGCTCACCCTTCAACAAGTAATCAACCAAGCACAAGCTTCCACTTCCTACTTCAACTTTGCAAGCATCAAACTTCCTACCCCAACCTTGTTTCATCACGACTTAAGGCAAAAATGGCTTCTAATTGCTCATGACCCAAGCTTGTATAGGCTTGTGTGCTCCAAACCTTTTAGCTTCAAGTTGCTAATAGCTATTGTTATGTTGTTGTGGGCTTTTAGCTTGAGCTTGGTGAAGAGTTGAGTTAATTTGAGTTGCTTTGTCTTAGAAATTTATGAAGATAAAAGAGAGTGAAGAGCTTTGATTATTTTTGTATAAAATTGTGAAAGTATTTTCTATGTGTATGTGCACGCTTATATAGGCATCAAGGGTAAGCACATCCTCCCTATCATCTTATCTAGCCGGCCAAACCCTCTCCCCCACTCCATGTGCCTAGCTTTCCACCTCATATGCCAAAGATAATATCTGCAACAAATATCTCAACTCACAAATATCCCATTTCCTTTTAGAAGCTAATTTAATTAAACATAATTAGTGAAAATATTTTTATTAGCTATTATTGTCCGCTTATATTATTTAGACATGTAAACAAAATGCCAAGTCATTACTTGATAAAAAATTAAAAGAAAGTCAATTATCATACAAAAGTTAAGAATAGAATAAAGTTTTCAACTTTACCTGTAATAGATTTTGCTAATCAAAAGGAGATTACGTGGTATCCATGTATTTATAATAGCAGTTATTTTTTTACAAAACATATAAAGAGAACTATATTCGTAATCTTACAAACTGAAAATGCAATCTCAAATTTGAAATTTGAATTTGAAATCAAAACAAAAACTGCAAATTCAACATCAAATTAACTAAAAAGATAAAAAATAAAAATAAATCTATAACCCTTTAATCAAGCTCAATCGAACCAATAAGCTAAGTTTTTTAAGTCTTTGGATTATTTTTCCATAAAAACTATAATATTGATTGCAATTAGTAGGAAAACAATCATTGCAAAATATGAATACAATCATAAATTATTCAAGATGAATACGAAGTGAAAAACTATTGACGAATTCAATCAAATTCTGGTTATATTAATTTTTTTAAAGAGATTAACTAAAAATTGTTTGGAAATAATTTTTAAATTGATTAAGATGGGAATTGAATTGTTTTTGAATCATATCATACATATGAAACTGGAAAAGGGGAAGAGACAATATTGTAAGAACATGATATGGAAGTGAAAGAATCAGAAGATGATAAACATTTTAGGTGTATCTAAATAATGAAAAAATGAATGTATGATTGTCATGCATGGAAAATAAGAATACAAATAGTCGAAAACTAAACTTTTATATAATTATTTAATAGAATAGATATATAAAATATTCATACATTAATGATATCATTATGTATCTATAGGCGTTAATGGTATCAATAATATTTGGGACATATGCAAATAAAATTATAAATAAGTTTTAAGTGGTGAAATACAATATAAAACATTTTAATTAAATAGGTTTATAAACCACTTATTTAGAATTAAATTTCTAACAAAATTTCAAAGTGGCCATGTAACATCCCCAATTTTGAGGCCTAAAAATAAGCTATACTGATGCTGTAGTCATCAACAATATTATTTTCCGATGACAAAATGAAATTAGTTAATGGTATCTATAACATAAAGTGCACAAGAATAGGAAAATTTTAATAATACATTTCATTAATAAACTTTCATATTCATTACATAATCCCTTTACATAATCCCGTCGACTCCTAGTTCAGAGAAAATATAATAATTACAAATATATTCCTAGAGCGACATATGAAGAAGCCCCCTTGGATGATCAGAGTCTAACTACTTGTTAATTATAGATCCTATCATTTCATCCATTCAAACAAAACATAAGCTAGAAACAACTAGCAGAAATAAGCTCCTAACATTAGCAAGCTTGCCTCCTGCGCGTCTCCAGAAGCTTAATCGTCTAACCTGAAAATCTCTACTCCTGATCTACTTAAATAAGTATCCGAGAGTTTAGGGAAAAAAACTTCAGGTCAGACAAGAAGTCTGGTGTGAATAATAATATACCACCTCGAGCCAAAATAGATATCTAGTCAGAACACGCCAGTGAGCGGAACAAGTTTTTCCCTCACTAGTATCTTATCCAAGTATGTCAATAATAAATCATGCACCTGCAACCACAATGGTTAGAGCAAAACATAACATGATCATATGCATGCATGCAATAAGGATAAGTCTAATTAATCTGTTATCCTAGGATTATGCACACCCAAGGCTTACCCTTCCTAAAAATTTGACCGTCTATCTCAAATCATAGTTTTCCTAAGGTCACTATGAACCTAATGGTTTTGCATGCCAACCAATAACCTATTAGGTTGACTCGGGCTAAAACTTTAACCAGATATTCGAGAATTTCTAGATATAGTTAGTAGTCTCCAAATATGGTTAGGAATAAAACAACTTAAATATTCTGATGAGCATTTCGAGATACGAGTTCCTTTTTATGCGTAAACATCTTTTTGTCTCATTACTGACAAACCCTACGCACTAGAATTGCGGGCCTTTACTAATAGGGGGCTAACGACTGAAGCATAGGGCCCAACCCTACACCACTCTCACCTTAATTTTATCTGGTTTTAAATTTTATCTGGTTTTAAATTCGTGAGTCATATCTTTTGATCAGTTCAAGGCATCCTAACACACTAATCTTCTAGATGTAATTCTACTTACTCGGGAGTTTAGTCTGACCATACTTACTACTGAAATAATCTAACTAGTAATTCTATTCCTAAATCCTAAAATGCAATTATTAGTAATGCACATGTGAGTATGATGATGATAAATATGCAAATTTAACCGATCAACTGATAACAAGAACATATAACATCATTCATCAAAATATGTTCAATCAATGGTCACATCCGTAGCAAAATTACTTAAATTTAAGTAATAATTCCTTTGGAAAAGTCCACATAAATTGGCTAAACCACTATTTTATTTCCTTAAAAACATTTAAATATGTAGATGATAACCACTTGAAATCATTCTTAAAACAAGGAAAACATAGCCCATATATTTAGCTAAAATCTTGTGTCAAACACTATCTTCTTTACACAGCCTTTAAAACATTAGCTATCAAAATAGGGATGTCGACCCAAAAACATGGCTATTAGCATAGCTATGTCCTTTGTAAAACATAAGGCCGTCAAGCCTATAAACATAGCCATATAATTTATATAACATAAAGCTATCGAGCCTTTAAAATGTAACTTTCAAATTTATAAATATACGGCTATTTATGATGCTAAAATATAGTTGTTGAATGCCTACTCAAAAGGTATCAAATCACTATATTATAGTAGATGTCGAATTTCTTAAAACATAAGGTTTCAAGCCTCTAAGAAAAGTTATCAATTTTGTAAACATACGGTAGTGAACGTCGCTAAAATATAGATATTGAGTAGCTTTATTGAAGCCGTCAAATCTCTATGAGACAGAGGATATCCAGTTCTTAAAAATAAGAGGTGCCAAACCTATAAACTAAGGTTGGCATGCCTCTAAAATACATAGAGTTATCAAGTTCTTAAAACTTAAGAATGCCAAGTCTCTTGAAATAAAAATGTCGAATTTCTAGACCCATAGAATTATCGAGCCTCAACAAAACACGAGATCTCGATCCCTTAAAGTAATTGATGATGAGTACCCATAAAGGCAGATGCAACACATAGATACTGAGTATTTATCATGTGCATCAGCTCATATAGCTATTGACTTGGGTTATCAAGTCTCTAAATGGCATTCATGTAACTACGTTAAAAACCGATTTACTTCCTTTTTAAAGAAATAACTTTCTTCTAACTCTTGCCTCATGTCAAATTATCATTGTATAATAGAATGCTTTACATATTATTTTTTAGAAATTGCTGGTAGATCTATTCTACCTTCTCAAATATCTTTACAAACCCTTATAATTAATATATTTAACTTATATTAATTAAACACTTTTCTAGAATAATAAACTCAAAGAAAATAATAACTATTAGGGAAGGATCCCCAAAAATCCAAATTTCCATCTTCTTCCTGATATAAAATTTTGGGCCAAAATATTAATTTAATTATTTTTAATAATTAAAACCCGAAATAAACACCTTTTTCCTCCTAAAAAATTCATAAAATATTTATATAAACTTGGAAAATTATGAAATTAAAAACCCATCTCCAAAATAATGTTTTACACAACATATTCAAATTTCAAATCGGTTGGAGATTAAAACCTTAGATTTTTCCTTTAAATACCCATAAGATTAATTCTATACTAATTCCAATAAATTATTATTCAACCATCCAAGCATGACATATTACCACAATAATTCAGAAATCAAACATAGATCCAAAAAAAACATAAATAAATGAGATGGATACTATTATTCACCTTAGATTGGATAAGAGAGATTGAGATTTGGTGTAGATTAATTCCTTTAGCTGTTATCTTTTATTTTCCTCTTCCTTGCCTTCTAAGCAATGGCTAGCCCCTTTTCTTATGTTTTGTTTTGATTGTATAAATTGAAATGAGAATGACTGAGAGATGAAGGGTTCAAGGAATAAATTAAGAGATTTTCCCATTATGCCCCTTCCATAAATTCCATTCTATTTTATGTTTAAACCAGTCTTCTTAATTGATTAATTAAAGCCTGACCCAAAAAAATCTCATTCTCCTTATCACTACACATTATTCTATTTAATTAAATTTTCTGAATAATGTTAAACAAAAATTAGAGGTGTTACATGCCTATTGTAGCTAGATTAAATGTGTTACGTTTTTCTTTAAAATACAATACAAGAATTTATTATTTTAAAATTATTTTAATTCATATATAAATTTTTTTGCCCAATTTTATTTCTTATATAATTATCTAGGTTAGAAATGGAAAAGGATGAACAATTCCTCTAATAGATTATTCAAAACCGGAGTTGATATCTATGTAGCAATGAATTAGTTATTCCATTCACAAAATGAATTAAACAAGATACAAAAGTGTGGTACTATTGGCACCAAAAAATGTTTTAGGCTCTTAGAACTAAAGGGTGCAAAACAAAGTTTGGTTCCCTGCTTCTTAACACCAACTATTCTTTTATTTCAAGGTAAATAGACACCCAAAAGTTTCAAAACAAAATAATTATCTCTCCTATTCCATAAATAAAATTCAACTTTTTTTCAAAACATGAAAATAATAATATAACATACGAAAAAAAATCAAAATTCATATAATAAAATTTATTTTTTTCGGCTGCATTTAAGATGATGAAATTTTAAATTAGTACTTACTTGATCAAACAACTTCTTCCATATTTTCACTATCAAACACTTTTTTTAGAAACGATAGGTGCAATCTAAATTTTATCGTGATTTGTATCCTTTAGCTAACAACCAAAAAATTAAAAAACAAATATAAGGGATAGAATGGTATAAACGTTGTATGATAACACATTACAATTCAATAACCTACATTGAGATTGTCAATTACAGCATCATGAAACTTTATATCCTTAAAATTTGTGTTAGCCACGGGATCATCACCTCATCCTTGAACAACAAATTTAATATTGATATATAGAAGAAAATGGACTTTAATAAATAAAAGGTAAGTCAACTTACTTATGTTCATCAAAATTAAGATCATCCACTGAATTTTCACTTGGCCTCATATATTAAAAAAAGATTTTTTTTAGGGTTTGTAAATATTGTTTTCTGATGATGTTTTAAGACAATGTAAGTGTGTTTTTCTAAAGGGAATAAAGAGGCAACAGTTGTTTAGAGCAGAATGAGAAAATTGATTTTGGTGGCCATGTGTATATGGAAAAATTGATCGGTAATAAAAATTTAATGGTATTTAGAAGCATTTTGTTGGATGTCAATAATAGCACACAATGCAAAATCATACCAAACAAAAAATCAAATGAAATTCAATTATTATACAAAACTTGAGAATAAAATAAAATTTTCAACTTCACCTTTAATGTCACGTACCGGATTTTTCGACTTTCGAAAATTCGACATCGATACTCACTTTATCGACTGTCGAGCAATCGAGTGCCGGAAACTCCAATAGTGAGGGTTTTAGAAAGAAGAAGTAGAAGAAAAGGAGAAGAAGAAGTAGAAGAAAAAGAGAAGAAGAAGAAAGCAGAAGAAGAAAGAAGAACAACATCAGAATAGAGAACAGAAAACAATATCAGAATCTCACATATCGCAGCGGAACAATATATAATAGATAATTACTAGTCTTTTAAAACAAAGAACTATATCATTTTTTATACATACATCAATCAGAGTCAATATACAACTCAATACAACAATGGACAGTTATGTAAACTTGTCCTCATACAGAATACACAGCGGAATAAATACTATCAGATACAAATACTACGTCTCGTCATCCAGCTTATCTCCAAAGCTCCAGAATATCCAGAATATCCTGATAACATAACTCTAGGCTGCCCGTGTGGAAATTGGTGGGCACCCAGAGTTTAGAAGGGAACAATAAACTCCGAGTCAGTCATGGTGACTGGTGTGAGATCGTAAAACAGTTATTTTTCACAAAGAAAATAAAACAAATTCGCAATGCTTTTGGAAAATGAAACTACCATAAGACCTCCCACCACACACACGATGCAAACGCAGAATTGGAGGAGATTTCTTCTTATGATAGTCAAAGATGCTTACTACGCAAAATCAAATCCTTTTTGATATTATTATTAGTGCATAGTGTAGAAAACATTTCGAAAGTATAATATTAATCTTAGCCAGCATAGGCATTCCGCACTTATGCCTACTATAGCTACCATCCAAACAGTGGTGACCACCATAAGTGAATGATAGGTTCTACAACTAAAACCGTACAAGATCGTATTGTTTCTTTGGATTTCCAACAAATGGTTAGGCTAAGGAACTTCCTTTCCACGATGGGTACGTCCCTGGAATAGACGACCCGAGAACCTAACCGGATCTCTGCCAACACAAGGCTGGGTTACCTCTGCAAAAATAGGTAACTACTGACACGCGTATGCTTTCCCCCGATCGTAACCGATCTTCCCGAGGATCCCCGATTTCCAACAAACCACATCAAAATAATAATGCAGCAACCACATAGGTTAAGTATCTGGGCTCCATACCATGATACCACCTCTATCCAGAAGGAATGACATACACTAAGGGGCGCTACTCCCTAGAACCTTGCCGCATCCTTCCTGTTTTGACCATTTCCGGGGTGTGAGGCTCGACGAAGTCTCGTCCACAAAGCTATGCTTTCTACAAAGCCCTGCTTCGGGTCAAACAAATGATCAACCTATGATCACAAAGATATAAGATCAAACAAATGATCATATCACAAATGATCAAACACTGATCATTTCACAGCAACACTCAGTATGCCACGTTACCAAATTGGGATATATCGCTGATAAATTTCAACTACATAACCTCTGAGCTCGTACGTCTCAGAGAAGGGTGTTAAGCTAAGAGAATAAATTCTCCGCCACCAACAGAAATGTATTTGAAAGAAATCAGCTTTATATCTCAAATTGTAACGTCAGACACACAATCCATACAAGTCTGTTCCGGGATCGAACAGAACCGAAGGCACTTCTCACGAAGCCCTTGCATATCCGGATAAATTTCTAATCACGTCCGGACTTCCCGTCACTAAGGGTGATAAAAACCTCTAAACCGGAGATCAGTCGATGTAGAGTAACTCGACGGTAATCCTTCCGTTTTCAAAAATATCCGGTCTTCAACACCGGTCTTCGAATGCAATTCATAACGACGTATCACATATTCGGAATGGGTTATACGACCCCATGGTCCTTTCCCGGCTAACCCGAATAGTGAGCGATTATTCAAAAATAAGTGTGGCATTCAAATTCATCCAATTCACAACAAATAACCATTCAAGGTAATTATTGATAGTCGGTTATTTAACTATCAATAAAGATGCGCAACATCATCAGATTCCAAATAATTTTCCAAATTATTTCATCTTCAAAAATATCTTTACTAGATATAAAATTTCCACACTTCAGAAATAAATCAATGTTTATTTTTCTAAACAGTTTCCATTTCTTTTATAAATTCCATATTGAATTTATATTTCAAAATATCTACTGATATACGATTTTCAAATCGTTTTCAATATTCAATTTCAATTTATCTTTAAGAAGATAAAATCTCAAAACGTTTCATTTCATTTTGGAAATCATTCCATACTTATTTAATAATAAGTGTTTCACAAATCTTTTATTTTCAACATTTGAAAATATCCGATATACTTAAATCAAAATTAAGTATATATTTCATTTTTTAAGGAAATCATTTACTTTGACAACATTTATTTGAGTCAAAACGAATGTTACGTAAAACATCGTTACGACGACTCGAAATCACTAGTATAGGGATTCGGATTTAGATAGATATATAAATCCCAATACTACATTAAAAACATTTCCTTTTGGAAATCATTTACTATAACAACAGTGTTATAGTCCACCATTTCCTTATTTTTCGAAAACGTCTATTTCAACAATAAATGTTGAAATCTATGATTTCGATAATTCACACGTTTTAAAACATTTTTTAAAACAATTAACTTCATTTATAATATCGCTTTCCCAAACATGCTATTTTTTTCAATAATATATTCACTGTCCAAAATCGTGAATATAATTCACTTAACCCAATTTCAATCCTTTCTACACATTTTATTTCGAGGATAATTCGCTATCCAAAAATGCGAATATATCTTCTTTGATAATCTTCTATATTAAATTTATCAAATCCAATTGATTTTGAATTTATAAAACAACGTTTATAAATTCTATTACTATTTTAATAACAACCTCGACTTATAAATCTTCTTTTTATTAACTTATATATTTTACTTATCAAAATAAGTGATTTCGGATTTATAAACAACTTTTATAAATTCCAATTCTATTTATAAAAACTTCAATACCAAATCAATTTCAATATTGATTTCTAAATTTATTTTCCATCCCAACTCATTTTATATTGACTTTCCAAATTCGTTTCAATTTGCCAATTAAATTTATAGTTGGACTTCCAACTTATTTCCTTTTTAAATAAATTCCTCTTAAAGAAAATAAATCTCTTTATCTTTTTCAAACTATTTAGAAATCCAAATTTTAATTAAATTCTTCAATTTAAAATCACTATTATACGAAATTCATTTATTTAACATTTTCACTTGATTCTGGAATTAATTCAATAAGATTTCAAAAATCAGCCTTTATTCTTTTGAATTCTTTTCTTCAAATTTATTAAATTTCTAAAATTAAATTTACTTAAAAATTTCTACTTGAATTACAAAAATTCAATTTCATTTAGTTTTGGAATCCAATGATATCAAACATCCATTCAGCTAAATTTTAGCTTTCAAGCAAATTCCAGACATCAATATGATCAATAACATCAATATAGTTATTCACAGATTCATATCACAGTAGAAATAAATTCAATCAATGTGAGGGGTCCAGTTGGATCCCTCCAACCTGTTTCCCTGCATCCACAGACGTTAGCACAATACCAATTCCACTTCGAGGTGGAATATCGCGGTATATGGGTTTTATAAAAATGATCCGCTTACTAACGACGCAATAGGGTCTCATCCGCTATACGAGGCGGGAAATCATCAATCCAATATATACATATGCCAATATGTATATATTGCTATATATAGATATATATCCTACTATATCTAATATCACATCCAATAGCAATCAAATCAATCAATAAATAACTGAAAATTCCACTTTCATTTTGAGTGAGAAAAATCTCACCTTGATTTTCAAATAGAAATTTGTAGCGTTTATTTCGAATGAAATTAAACGGACGTTTAATTTCACTCAAAATTTTCACTGACCCCGATCGCTTCCAATCTAGTTCCATCGCGAAGTACACGTCGAGACGATTCCAACGCATTTTGTTTCGTCATTTTCTGATAATGTATGACGAAGTTATAGCATTACAAAGTTTTATACGAATTTAATTAAAATAATTTCACAATATTTATTTTATTTTATACCCCTAAACATCATGGCCGTTCGATCTCATTCAGCAAATCAGGGCCCCTGCTTCCATCTCCTCATGCGCGTCTTCTTCCCCAGGCAAAGAAAATCGCGATCAACCCATACTCATGTTCGAACTCCCATAGCCGCACCTCCATTCCTCGATTCGAACGCAATCAAACACCGCCACGCTGAAGCCCTCAGCCCCACGAACCTTCACCTGGAACCACGCTCCACTCGGTGGCCCTACTTCCTCGAACGACGTGAAGAAACGGCGAACATTCGTGACGAATCTCGCGATGATTCCCTCCACGAATCTCGATCACAGCCGTATGGATTTGTTCGTCTCGTCGAGATCTTCAAGCTTGTAGTTGAATGTATTTCGTGAAACTCATCGGATTTGGAGATAAACGAGGTGAAAGCACGCGAATTTCTGGCCGTTGTTTATGAAGGTGGCGGCCACGAACATATAAACTAGGGTTTCTCAAAAATGAAGGGGGTGGGTTGCTTTTATAGAGAACCGACGAACACTATTCATTTCTGAATTTCCGAACTCCGATTTACGCGCGGTCACTATCGTTTCTAGGGTTTATCCCGCGTTCCGAACGCAATGGAATAGGTTTCGGAAGCTAATTCGATCGTCTGTGCAAGATATGGAATTAAACGATCAATTTAAATTAAACCGATTTAAATCGATTTCGAGGCGTTTTGGCTTGCCCCGGACAAATGGTAAATCCAAAAATTATGAAATTTGAAATCTTACAATAATATCACATTACGGATCTGATGAAACTGGTTTCGTCGAAATCCGAGACTTTTTGAAAAATGACTATTTTAACTCGACGATTTAAAATTAAAACGATATCGATGCGTTTCGAGCTGCCACGGTCAAACGACAACTCCGATGGATACGAAAATTGAAATCCGATAATAACTAACTATTACGGATCCAATGGAACTAGTTTCGTTCAATTCTGAGACTGTTCGAAAATTGACTATTTTTCAGTCGATAATTAAATATTAAAATATTCAATTTTCACAGATTAATTCCAAATTCAATTTTTAAAAGTTCTATAACCTTTCTATAACTCCAGTGTAATTAAATAAAATTTTACAAATCATTTTCATTCTTATTTAATCCAGATTTCAAGTAAGTCTGGAATTTCAAACATTAAATTATCGATTTAATTGTCAAATTAAATCCAATTATTCGAATTTTAAATTATTCGACTTATTAATTTCACTTATTAATATTTAAAATCAATTAAATATTCAAATTTTTATTCAACTCTCAATATATTAAATTATATAATTTAATCGTCAAATTCAGATTCATATTGGGAATTCAGATTTTTATTCAGCATTCAATAGATTAATTTTTAAAGTTTAATCGCAAATATCAAAGTTCAATCGGGGATTCAAATTAAATCATCGTTCAAATATTTAAAATTAATTAAATATTTTCAATTTAATTTGTTCAAAATTCTGGGTCGTTACATTTAACATATTTTACTAATCAGTAGGAGACTGTGGTATCCACATATTTATAAAATCAGTAACTTTCTACAAGACAAATGAATTGAACTATATTCATAATTTTACAAATTGAAAATTTAACCTCAAATTAGAAATTATATATTTGAACAAAACTACAAATTCAAAATCAAATTAAATGAAAAAAAACAAATAATAAAAGAAGGTCCAACCTTTTATTAGTAAGCTAAGTTTTTTTTGACATAATTTAGATTTTTCTTCATAAAAAAATAATATTGAAAGCAAGTGGTAGGAAAAAAATCTCTGTAAAATGTTAATAAAATCATAAATAACTCTAGATGAATACGAATGACGAATTCAATCAAATTCAAGTTAGATTACGAAAATTAAAGAGAATGGCTAAAAAATTGTTTGTAAATAATTTTTAATTTGATTTAGATTAGGAATATAACTCTTTTTGTATTGTAGCATATATATATGAAACTGGAAAAGGAGAAGAGACAATATTGTGAGAAAATGAAATGAAAGTGAAAGAATTATAAGATGATAAATGTTTGAGATGTATGTTGGTATTTCTTTTAAGATGTATAATGGGAAGGTAATTTAAAAAACATTAATAGGTCCATTGATATTTCTTCTAAGAAACAACGATAATAAGAAAAAGCAATGAAAAAGTATGGGACAATTAAATTACTGGGATACATGGAAACAAATGAGATTTGTAAGAAAATTGAAAAAGAAGGGACATGCATATTTAAACTTGGCTTTCATATAATATAATAAATAGATAACGATGCATTCAACATTTGAAAAACTTTGCTTCATACAAGGCAAACTTGTAATGGGCTAGTCAGTAAACAAATTGTGGATGGAAATGACACCAGCCTTTGGTATGACACATAGTTAATGGCCTCATCACCAATTGATATAATGAAATGGAAATCTATGTCTCTAGTAGGTGGCCCTAACCAGAAAGTCTCTTCTCTAGAATCTCAAGGAGAAAGGAGAACGAACCGTTCTTGTTTGCCAACCATAGTTTGTAACAAAATCATGCAAATCAGTATAGAAAAAGATTCCAGAGGATTACTGGATATTGCTATCGGAAAATAATGGTAAACTTAGTTTAAAATCTGCTTTAATGCTATCAAGACAATAAGGATGTTCCGGAGTGGTGTAAACCAATCTAGAATAATGCATGTGCTCCTGAGATGTTAGTTTGCTCGGCATTGGCAAAACCGAACAAACTAAACACAAAGGAAAGAGTTAATAAGCGGAACAACTCAGTAGATTTATTATATATTATCTACAATCAAAGCATTGAGAGCAAAGATTCTCTATTTTCAGTTATGAGTATTCATAAAAATTATGGCATAACATTAGGGCAAAGCAAAAATCATTAACGATCATAAGTAAGAACATTGAAGACAAATTCACAAACATATCAAGCAACAATGGAAATAATCAAATAGTTGTACATTTATTGGATATAGCAATTACTATCCTCATTAGGCACATATGGTGTGAGAGAAATGATAAACATTTTAAGGTATAAGAATGCCATATCAGATCTAGTTAATGTTAATTTATAGTAATTGCAAACAATTAATCATTCAAGTCAACATCAAAAATGGAAAGACAAAGAGGGAAGAAGCTATCTTCACTGAGTCTAGTTATGAAGATTAAGATCCACATCAGTGGTCATGAAATAACCAGAAAGATTTATAACAACTAATTCCTTGTTTTATCTCTAAAAGGAAAGAAGAAGAAGTACGCGTACCATCCTTATCCATATTTTCCACTAGAAATGAAGGTTCATGGATCTGGAAAGCTAAAGCTCGAACAGACAAGCTCCGTTTTTCCATTTTATTTCTTGAAGAAGCTCATTTAGGGAAAGTGAGAAGAAGTATTAAATGAAAGGTGGTGAAAAACTATAACGCCCCGACCCATTATCCATGCTATCAGTGGGAGGTTATCATCTGAAAATATGGAGTTAAGGACACGATAGGAGTGATTTCTCATATATAATACCTTGTGTTAAAACGAATATATGATATCATATACCTGAATCTCTACCAAGCATGTATCTCATCTCGGTACAAAGCAATAAACATGAGTTTCCAAAAGTGAATAATATAGAGATAGAATTACATAAAATAAAACATCAACAACAACATCAGTATTTTCAAACAGTCACACACACACACACAGATATATATATATATATATATCACATCCTTATATTCAACAGATGCTAACATCCAGTTACATACACCATCAAAAAGATATATACACAATTATGTACATAGTCAGCATCCCTCTTAAACACTAGTATACTATACTAAGTCGTGAATGATCTAGTCAAAGATCACCTCATATTTTACGGCTAGTATAACAAAATATACGAAATGGAATATTATATATATATACCACGTGCATTTCTTTCCAAAAATCACAAGATAGAAACAATATAATAAAAGTACATCCTGAAATACAATCTCAGTCCAACCCAAGGTATTTAAGGCAAATAACAACCCAGGTCAGGCTAGAAATTAGTTGTGAGTAAACTCAAATATAAAACAATAAAAGAGAATAGAACAAAGTTATCATATTAACATGTCAATTACCCAACCCTCGTGTAGGTATCATATATAAATCATATTACAAACGTTTTGTTTCTATTTGATCTGACCATAATCACAAATCTACTCAATTGTGATTCTTTCTAATCACAACTTATTAATACCACATCATATAATCATATGATAGTGATAAATTTGATCAACTACCAAAAATTAAATTGATACCCCATGATACCCAATACTACTTATGACTAAATATACCAAAAAGCAAATCAACATCTAATGATATCAAGTACCACCTATGAATCAACATTGTTTGGGTGCACCCACATGATCTACAATACTGTACATAAACCTCTCTCTGAAAATCCACACCTTAATGGACCCGAATTTCGACTAGATTGAAATCCAAGTCCGTTAGGATACGGATCATTGGTGTTGGCAACTTATAATAAACGTAAGTATACCAGAGAGCAATCTACATAAATCATGGTAGAAATGAAAAATATAATAGAACATATATAGCAACTAAGGCAACTAGCTTGGAATCAATATTTTCCTTGGATATCTAGTTGCCTTATCAGTGCCAAGCACGAATGATAAGACTTTACCATCTGTAGTTTCCGTCTTGCACCAGTAGTCTATCCTTCTAAACCTATCAAGTCGGTTGTAATTAGGAGGGGTCAGAACAAAGTTCTAATGGTTGGAAAATTACATACTTTATCCATAACACTAATCTATGCTAATTAATTTCTATTTAAGTGTTATGTCCATTATTCATAGTTATTCCCCATAATTCCATTTACGCGTACAATTTTCTAAGGTATAACTATACATATAAATGTCTATATACATATATATATATCTAAACGTTTACTACCCAAAAGAAAATCATGACCACTTAATACTTCTTAAATAGAGAGGAGGCAGACCCATCGGCTATTTAATACCTCAACCTTGAAGCGGGCCCTCCATAACATAATCGCTAGTCAATCGGTTCTAACTATAGAGACCGTGACCCCTAGATAAGACTTTATAATTTAATTGTGATGCAGCACGATCTGCTAACTTTTTAGATTTGAGTCATTCAAAGATTTTAGGTCGCTCACGACCTAGTGAAGGTTGCTCGCGAGTTACTGGATTCAACATTAAGGCATGCAAACGACCTCAGGAGATGAACAAACCAGTGCGCATTTTATTAGGTCGCTCGACCTTATGTTGTGGGAAGAAAGACGAGTTACAACCTAAGTTAGGTCGCGGGGTGTTAGGTCGCTGGAAGATAGGTCGCGTGAAGATAGGTCGCGTGAAGAAGATTCCGTTGCTGAAGAACTTAGGTCGCTCAACTTTAGGTCGCTCGAAGATTTCCTGAAGCCGCTTCTTTTTAGGTCGCTCGACCTTATGACGCTATTTTTTAAGTCGCTCAAGAATAGGTCGCAAGACCTTAAGTCGCTGGAGGAGCTTAGGTCGCTGCTGCCATGTGTGTGTTGTATTTTAGGTCGTTATGTTGTATTTCTTATGTCGTTGTGTGTTGTAATTGTTATGTCGTTAACGACCTATGTTAGGTCGCGTGTGCCTGTTTATGTTGAGTCGTTGTAACGTGTTGTAACGTGTTTTCCTTATGTCACTTTGTATATAAGTCGTAGGTTGCGTCCGTTAGGTCGCGTGTGTTGTATTGTTTTAGGTCGTTTGTCTGTGATAGGTCGTCCATGACCTAAGTGTTGTCAAGTGGTGAATCATGTGAGTTGTAAGCCTATAAATAGGCGGGTTGTGTCATTTGTAATAGAAGTTGATTTTGAATAAAAACTTTGTTTGTGTGCTTTGTGCCACTTCTCCAATTGGTAGTTGAGTGTGATCTCCTATCTCCACTTTCGGTATTCGAGTGCGCTCGAATCAACGACTGCTGAAGCCGATTCACGGTACCTAATGCGCTAGATCAACGTACGAAGAATCGTAGATCTTTAAACACGGTATCGTGCGCGATCGACGTGTTTGGGATAGCTAGAATCCGGTATCTTTGGATCAACGGATTTGGGCCTTTGGTATTTTTCAATCCACCGATTGCTACTTTCACCGTTTCATCATTTTTGTTATCCGCCGCTGCGTCATTTGGTATCAGAGCTAGACTTAGCCAATCATAGCTAAGCCGAGTCTTGGAGCCAATTTTATTGAAGACTTTGAGGAGCAAGTTGAAGCCGAGGATCATATTTGAAAATCAAGGCCGAGAGTTAAAGTGTTCAAGTCAGATTTGTTCAAACCGAGAGTTGAAGATTGTTTCATTTGACAATGCCGCCGAGAAGAGCTAATCGTCATCAAAATGTTGAAGATTTGTACAAGAGGGAAGATGCCGAACAAATGGAACAACGCATTAGTAAAAAATTCAATGAGAAGTTGGATGAAGGTATTGGGAGATTAGAGAAATTGATGTTGGACATGAATCAAGGTCAAAGGAGAAGGTCGCCAGTCTCGAACCATTGAGGAAACAGAGTTCCGCCATCGGTTACGGAAGCGAGGAGGGTGTCGCCACAGTCTGATCGAGGTAGAAGAGAATCATCAGTTTCGATGAGAAGAGATCACCATGAGTATAGAGATGAAGGAAGAAGAACTCCACGTGAGTTTGAGTATGAGCCATATCGTGATGATGAAAGGCATAGTAGAAGAGAAATGCGTGATCATAGAGATGTTAATGCTCGAGATCGATATCGAAGTACACGAGATTATGATGAAGAGAGTGATAGAAGTAATATTCATTATCGAGATTGAGACCAAGTACGGAATGCATATCGGGATGTAGAAGATGATCGACGATGGGAGTCGGGGATGAAAACTGAAATTCCAAAATTCAAGGGTGGAATGGTAGCGGAGGAATTCTTGGATTGGTTGTCTAATGTGGAGGAAATTTTTGACTTCAAAGAAGTACCCGAGCATCGGAGAGTTAAGTTGGTTGCTACACGTTTGAAAGGGAGAGCTATGGCATGGTGGCAGCAAACTAAACTAACACGGGAGAGAATGGGAAAGTCAAAGATTGAGTCATGGGATAAGATGAAGAAATTGATGAAAGCTACATTCTTACCGTACAATTATCAATCTCTTATATATCAATGTTTACAGAACTTGAGGCAGGGAACAAAGTCAGTTAATGATTATGCAGATGAGTTCTATCAACTGATTGCGAGGAATGACATCATGGAGACAGAAGAGCAATTGACAGCTAGATTTGTTGGAGGGTTGAGAATGTAGATTCAAGATATGGTGAACATGTTTGATCCCAGATCTATTGCTGAAGCACATCAAAAGGCTCTAGCTTGGGAGAAGCAAGGTAGGAGAGGTGGTGGTGTGTTTACAAATTCCAACAATCCAATGAAAGGGGCTAGTAGCAATGCGAATGTTTCAAAGGCTGTTGCAAAACCGGTTGTTAATGATGTTGCTAAGACCAGGATCAATAGTGGTATCAAGTGTTTTAATTGTCAGGAGTTTGGTCACAAAAGCAATGAATGTATGAAGCCAAAGAAGCGAGCGATGATTGCTGAGGTTGAAGATGAGAATGTAGAAGTTGAATGTTCTAACTCACCACATGATGAGGAGGAAGAAAATGTGTCAGGAGATGAAGGGTATTCATTGATGATGAAGAGGTTGTGTTTGACACCAAAGCAAGAGGATGATTCAAGTTGGTTGAGGAGTAACATCTTTCAATCAACATGCACTATCTTGGGAAGGGTTTGCAAGTTTGGCATCGATGCGGGAAGCTGTGATAACATCATTTCTACCGAGGCTGTAAAGAAATTAGCATTGAAGACTGAGAAGCATCCGAAACCTTACAAGTTAGCATGGTTGAGAAAAGGTAGGGAGGTGAAAGTTGGACGAAGAGCTTGTGTTAATTTTTCGATTGGAAAGAAATACAAAGATGAAATCTGGTGTGATGTTGTGGACATGGATGTATGCCATCTGTTGTTGGGGAGACCATGGCAGTATGATAGAGCGGTGCAACATGATGGTCGTACTAACAGTTATAGTTTCATGTTTGAAGGTACTAAAATCACTTTAATTCCTAAGAAGCGACAACACGAAGAAAGCAAGTTGGGGGAGATTGAGGAACTTAAAACTTTGCTATCTTTGAAGGAGTTTGTTAAGGAAGTAGAAGAGGAGCCTGAAGTATTTTTGTTGATTGGACGTGAGAGTAATGAAGTGGGTGAAATTCCTGAAGAAGTAAAACCGGTGCTGGAAGAATTTGACGATGTATTTCCTAAGGAACTACCAACGGAGTTACCACCGTTGAGAGACATTCAACATCAAATTGATCTTGTTCCAGGAGCTGTGTTACCTCATAGACCACATTACAGAATGAGTCCAAAGGAACATGAAGAGTTGAGAAGGCAAGTGGAAGAGTTGCTTGAACAGGGGCATGTGCAGGAAATTTTAAGTCCTTGTGTGGTGCCAGCCTTGTTAGTGCCGAAGAAGGATGGAACGTGGAGGATGTGTACTGATAGTCGGGCACTTAACAAAATAACTGTCAGATACAGATTTCCAATGCCAAGGCTTGATGATTTGTTAGATCAGTTGAGCGGGGCTACTATCTTTTTAAAAATTGATTTGAAGAGTGGTTATCATCAAATTCGAATTAGACCAGGAGACGAATGGAAGACAGCATTCAAGACAAGAGAGGGGTTGTACGAATGGCTGGTTATGCGTTTGGTCTTTCGAATGCACCTAGTACATTTATGCGGGTGATGAATCAGATCTTTAGACCATTTATTAGGAAATTCGTGGTGGTGTATTTTGATGATATACTGATATATAGTAGAAGCTCAGCAGAACACTTGCAACATCTGAGAGAAGTGTTGATGATACCGCGACAGGAACAATTTTATGCTGCAACGAAGAAATGCGTGTTCATAACGCATAGTGTTTTATTTTTAGGATATGTTATTTCTGAGGGAGGAATATAGGTGGATCAGAATAAAGTTGAAGCAATCAGAAATTGGCCACAACCCAGGACGATAACAGAAGTTAGAAGTTTTCATGGTTTAGCATCATTCTACCGAAGATTCATTCCACACTTCAGTAGCGTGATGGCACCAGTTACTGATTGTATGATGGGGAAGCAATTTTCATGGTCAGAAGAAGCGGGATTTGCTTTTGAGAAAATCAAAGGACTATTAACGACAGCACCAATTCTAGTATTACCAGATTTTCAGTTGTTGTTTGAGTTACATACTGATGCATCTAAAGTTGGAATTGGAGGAGTGTTAAGTCAGAAGGGACGTCCTATTGCATATTTCAGTGAGAAGCTATCGGGAGCCAAGATGAGATATAATACTTATGATGTGGAATTCTATGCTATTGTTCAAGCTATTAAACATTGGAGACACTATTTGTTCCATAAAGAATTTGTTCTATATACTGATCATGAAGCACTGAAACATTTGCAGGGACATGACAAAATTGCAGCCAGACATGCTTCGTGGATCGCATACCTACAACAGTTTACATTTGTGGTGAAGCATAAGTCCGAAGTTACAAACCGAGTGGCAGATGCATTGAGTCGAAGGAATCATTTGTTGACTACAATGAAAGTTGAGGTGACAGGGTTTGATGTATTGCCAGAATTGTTTATTGATGATTCTTACTTTGCGAAGTTTGTAGATGAAGTCAAGGAGGGAAAGACGTATGAGTTTGTATTGGTGGATGGTTTTCTTTTTAAGGGGAATCGATTATGTATATCGGAGTGCAGCTTACGAATGAAGATTGTAAAGGAGTTGCATGAGGAAGGTCATGTGGGTAGAGATCGTACTTTGCAGTTGATTTCTGAAGCATATTTTTGGCCATCTATGAGAAGAGAAGTTGAAAGATTTGTGGAGAGATGTCATATTTTTCAAGTATCTAAAGGGACAGCGACGAATGCAGGATTGTATATGCCATTACCTGTACCTACTAGACCATGGGTTGATATCAGCATGGATTTTGTTTTGGGGTTACCAAGAACTCAGCGTGGGAATGATTCCATATATGTGGTGGTAGATAGATTTTCCAAGATGGCGCATTTCATAGCTTGTAAGAAGACAGCTGATGCCGTCCGTGTTGCTCAATTATTCTTTAAAGAGGTGTATCGATTACATGGGCTACCTGAATCAATTGTTTCTGATCAGGATACTAGATTTCTAAGCCATTTTTGGTTAATTTTGTGGAAGATGGTTGGAACGAAACTGAATTTTAGTAGTGCCTATCATCCGCAAACAGATGGGCAGACGGAAGTGGTCAACAGATCATTGGGAAACTTGTTGCGATGTCTTGTACAGGATAATTTGAAGAGTTGGGATATGAAATTGTGTCAGGCAGAGTTTGCACATAATCATGCAGTCAATCGAAGTACGGGATTCAGTCCGTTTCAAGTTGTATACTCGGCAAGTCCGAAGGGTCCATTGGATCTAACGACAGTGCCATATCAGAAGGGAGTTGTTAAGCGTGCTTGTGATTTTTTGACCGAGTTGCAGGAGTGCCACAGAACTGTTCATGAACGATTGCTTGCATCAAATGAAAAGTATAAACAACTGGCGGATAAGAGGCGAAGGATTGTGAACTTCAGAGAAGGGGATTTGGTTTACGCCGTGTTGAAAAAAGATCGTTTTTCAGTGGGAACGTACAATAAGTTGAAAGCTCGAAAAATCGGTCCAGTGAAAATTTTGAAGAAAATCAATGAGAATGCATATCAGTTGAGATTGCCAGATAATGTTCATACTTCTAATGTTTTCAATGTCAAATATTTGATTTCGTATCATGGGGATGAGTTTGTTGAGGAAGAGGAAGGTGCAAATTCGAGGACAAATTCTTGTCAACAGGGGGAGGATGATGCAGCGTGATTTGCTAACTTTTCAGATTTGAGTCATTCAAAGATTTTAGGTCGCTCACGACCTAGTGAAGGTCACTCACGACCTAGTGAAGGTCGCTCACGACCAAGTGAAGGTTGCTCGCGAGTTACTGGATTCAACATTAAGGCATGCAAACGACCTAAGGAGATGAACAAACCAGCGTGCATTTTATTAGGTCGCTCGACCTTATGTTGCGGGAAGAAAGACGAGTTACGACCTAAGTTAGGTCGCGGGGTGTTAGGTCATTGGAAGATTGGTCGCGTGAAGATAGGTCGCGTGAAGAAGATTCCGTTGCTGAAGAACTTAGGTCGCTCAACTTTAGGTCGCTCGAAGATTTCCTGAAGCCGCTTCTTTTTAGGTCGCTCGACCTTATGCCGCTATTTTTTAAGTCGCTCAAGAATAGGTCGCAAGACCTTAAGTCGCTGGAGGAGCTTAGGTCGCTGCTGCCGTGTGTGTGTTGTATTTTAGGTCGTTATGTTGTATTTCTTATGTTGTTGTGTGTTGTAATTGTTATGTCGTTAACGACCTATGTTATGTCGTTAACGACCTATGTTAGGTCGCGTGTGCCTGTTTATGTTGAGTAGTTGTAACGTGTTGTAACGTGTTTTCCTTATGTCGCTTTGTATATAAGTCATAGGTCGCGTCCGTTAGGTCGCGTGTGTTGTATTGTTTTAGGTCGTTTGTCTATGATAGGTCGTCCACGACCTAAGTGTTGTCAAGTGGTGAATCATGTGAGTTGTAAGCCTATAAATAGGTGGGTTGTGTCATTTGTAATAGAAGTTGATTTTGAATAAAAACCTTGTTTGTGTGCTTTGTGCCACTTCTCCAATTGGTAGTTGAGTGTGATCTCCTATCTCCACTTTCGGTATTCGAGTGCGCTCGAATCAACGACTGCTGAAGCCGATTCACGGTATCTAGTGCGCTAGATCAACGTACGAAGAATCGCAGAACTTTAAACACGGTATCGTGCGCGATCAACGTGTTTGGGATAGCTAGAATCCGGTATCTTTGGATCAACGAATTTGGGCCTTTGGTATTTTTCAATCCACCGATTGCTACTTTCACCGTTTCATCATTTTTGTTATCCGCCGCTGCGTCAAATTGTCATACCACTAACGCATCTCAAAGACTTATCTAAGGGTTAACTAGCCTACCTTCGACAAACAAATAATTAACTAATTAAACTTTGATGTCTGTGCGTATAACATATGGATTCTATACTAGTAGAAAGCGAAATCAATCAGGGTGTAACCTAAGTCTTTGCTTATGACTGCTCGGGACCATTAGTGGTCATAGCCTATATACTAGTCCTACTACTAAATACCGGTACAATAACAAAACCATTATAGCCCGCCTACTTCCCACATTCGAATCTCGTTCAGACTAACCTAATATAAGTGAAGGAAAATGCCCATTCTAGTTACTTAATACCTCTTTTTAGAATTAAAGCAGACATTATTTTCCTATTAGGTAACGCCGTAGGTTATTTAAGAGTTCTTAAATATGAAAGAGGAAGAACCATCGGCCATTTAATACCTTCCACCCTGAAGTAAACCCTTTAACATCCTTAAAGCTACCGAGTCATTTAATACTTCAGATCCAAGGCAAACACTTGGTATATTCCCGTACCTATACGCAAATGTTTATCCCTACCACACGAGTCCTATGGTTGGAGACATCCCGCATCAGTAGTAAGTATACACAACTTATGGTAGCCTCAAAGTGAAGGGCATACTTTTATTGTGTAACTCTACTGACCTCGCATCTCCACACTTACTAAAGCAAACCATTCATCCTAGGTTTAAGTATTATGCCAGGCCCACTAATTCACAGTCATTCTAAACGTATTATTAAGGCTATATAATTTTCTACTATGAAAATTATACTACCTCCTAGCATTTTATCCCTATCTTATACGCTTATTACATATATTCCTTTTTTCCTCTTACGTCTCATAAATGTCAATTGTCCGTAATAAAGGATCATTGTTACTCAAATTGGACAATCACTAATGACATTTATTTATTCGTTCAAATTCAACCTTTTTGCTTATTTCATTTTCCTATAAATGCCATATTAAACTCCTTAATCAGTCCCATTAAACGTATTTATATCCCTATTAAATTCATGTAACTCCCTATTAACTGCCCATTTATTGCCCTATTAATTTTGGAGTAACTATTTTTTTTCCATCTACACCTTCTAGTCTTATAATTTAATACACTATTAAAAACCAGCCTTCCTAATTATAACTAATGTGAATATCATCGTATATTATGCTATATATATTTATATTTTTGATCGGTACGCACGGTTATACATGTGTGTCTGTATTCCTATTTCTAACTCATTAATTCCTACGCTTAGGAATTCCAAAACATACCTATATGTTCATTCTATAAGGAACATTCATTTAGACATTTTAATATATTAGAGCTATCCTTCCTAAAAAGGATTACTATTATAACTTTCCGTAAATTACCCAAAGTGAGATTTTTGCTCCGTTTGAAATTACAAGGAATTTTCTCTTTTCTTTTATTGAAATAGACTGTGCAAATTAAGGAAGATAACATCCATACTTTACACATATCTTTCCTTTTTGGTATATTTCTTATTATTTCAAACGACGCACTTTTTGTATATAGTTATGGGTTTAGATAATTTATGAAAATTACATGGAAATAGATACAACTAAATTATACCCAAAATGCTCCCAGTAAATTAAAACATGGAAATTCACATTTTAATTAGAATTAGGGAAATCCAAATCTACACTAATAATTTGCACCCCAGTTATCATAAATCTAAAATAAATCTTGCAATCTTATTAACGTTCTACTTTGACAAATTTGGGATTGATTTCCAAACTTCCATATTATGGTGTAGATATCGTTTCTATTCCTGTTACCTAACTTACAGAATATGTAGGCGAGATTTCAAGTGAATAAGTTTATTCTTATCCAACGTTATATATAAATCATATAATTTCTCACTCACCTTTCTAGCCTTCCAAATACCTCGAATCTGAATTAATCCCTTTTATCTGACTTCTTTTTATTTCCAATCCAAAAATATGTATAATAAGATATATACATACCATTAGAATTATAGATCTAATAAGAAATTTGGGTTAAGTGAAGTATAGATTGATAATAATGAAATTTACCTTTTTCATCGTGTACATGACCTCATTATGTACTTGACAAAGAGAAATTTATTTCTTAGAATGGATAAGAGTATGGTAGGAGGTTAATAAGTTGTATTGTTACATGATTAGATTGTACTTAGAATGGCAATAAAGGAAACAAAAAATAAATGTGTAGTGGTATTATTTTAGTTCTCATAACATAGTCTTATAGTTCAGTAAGTAACAATCAAATATCTATAGACAACGTTCTAACTTTGTACCATTATGCTAAAACATGCATCACAGTAAATAAACATTAGCATAAGATTGTGTATTCAAAATTTGTTCTTTTGTTATATTAAGATGCAGCAAATATAAATAACAATACTAAATACAACACGCATGTTCCACTCACTAATGCCAACGGACTACCCAAAGCTAGTTCATCTAACTTATACTCAATAGAGTTCAATAATAGTCTGGTAGTGTATTTAGTAAGCCAAAATACAACATAAATAAATAATTGCAAAACATGAAAGGAAAATTTACCCCAAAAAAATTCAGAAGAAACCACGACGTCCTTCTTCATTTCAGATGTGAGAGGAATCTCAAGGATGAAAGAATTACAATGTCATATATTGACGTTGCTAGCTTTAAATCCTAATGGAGGTCCCTATATTTGAATATTTTCATCCTATCTCCGAATCATGAGACAACCAATAATCCAAAAGAATTAACATTCCCAATAATTGCAATCTATAACTATACAGGGTGAGGTAAAACTAGTAAGATCCAAGTGAACCATGTAGAGAATTTACGAATATTAAAATGCATATAATAGAGGAAAACCATGTTTGTATCATAATAATCATGATGAAGACAGAACATAAAGTGATGGTTGCAATTACCTAGGCTAATTTTTGGTGTTTTGATGGACCAATTCAATCTCCACCACACATTCCTGTTTTTCTTATATTTTAATTAAATAAATATCATAATTGTGTTGTATAGATTCAATTGTTCCATCGGGACACCGAAGGATTAGGATCTGTAGGTCTCATCACTTATAATAACGGTGATAATACTTGGTACACATGGTATCTTATTTAAATATTACAGTTGAAATATTTTGAGTTGGAGGATATATTTTTACTTAGTATTGTAATATACAAAAGAAGATGAAAGCATTGTATCCATGTTGATCCTTTCTTTTGAAAAGGTTGCTAAAAATAAATCAATTCATATTATAGAGCAGTTCATAAATAATTTAGTTTTCAGTGTTACTTTTCAAAAAAATAGTTTTATTATTTCATCACCTAACGGTCTTATTTCCATAATAATTGATATAGAATGGATTGTAAAATGGATTAATTTCAATAAATTTATATTCTATATAAAAAAACATAAGCCATATATATAACTAATGACACTAAATAAAATCGCAGAATTGAAAATAGTATATCATCATCATGTGGATCAGCATTAAAGAAATGGCATACCATACATGACATGTGTATAAGATGGGGTAAATAGATGTTTATGATGGATCATGTCAACTGTACAATCCACTCGTTTAAAACAATTAGGCTGCGGCTGGTTTATCGTTTTGGATTTTCGTCCATACAAAAATATGCATGACCCATGTATATTATAAAAAACAACCAATTTAGGAAACAAAGTTAACATACAAAATAGAAAATATTTATTTTTCCGTGTTTTGGGAAATAATGGAAGCACGAGAAACAATTCATCCTTCCGTCGTCCCTTTATCCCCTCTGTTTTCCCCTTCATCTTCCTTCCACTCCTCCATTGTCCCTCCACTCTTCTCATATTTTATAATTAATGTTGAAAACTCAAAACACAAAATACAAAATAAACCAAACGTGACCTTAATTATCTAAGTAACATCCCATCAATTCAAAATATATGGCAGTAACACAATTAACTGCACCATTAAAGTTAGCCACATACTGGTGTGGCTATCAAATGGTGGGTATTTGTATTGTTTCTCAATTGTGCAAAACCAAAATCCAAATTCAATGTTGTTTTCCATAATGGACAAATTGATTCTAAACGATAACAAACTTTTGTAAGTTCTATTATAGTATCGATAAATATTGGCAAATATTTAGAATATAAAATCATAGTAACAACTAACAAAAGCAGGCTTTCAGCAATTAATTATGAATTCAATGCAAAGTGTTAATATCAAATATTTGTAGTATTGAATCATAGCAACACAAATATAAGCTGGCTTTCAGTAGTCAACACAAATTCATTGCAGAAAGTATTAATATTAGCAATATCAAGAATATAAACCATAACAACAAATAACAAAAACTGGCTTTCGGTAATCGAATACAAATTCAAATTTAAAGAAAAAGGACTTCATAGAAAAGTGATGGAATTTGTATAAAACTATAAAAATAGTACATGTGGACATAGATAAAATAGAGTTTACAGACTAAAAATAGAAGTCGTTTCAAAGAAAACATTGCTAAAAATATGAAGAAACTTTTATTCAGCTTGTAATTATTAATCCATTAATGAAACATTCTCATTTTAATGTTGTTGAAGAAGAAATTATGTAGGAAAGATCAGCTAAAATCAGCTTGTTTTATACAACTAGGACGATATAATATAGGATAATGCTTGGGAATATGAAGTTTGTCATACCGTTCCTTTAATGATCTCTAGACCTGGAATTTTTAAGGTTGCATGAACCTTTTGCTGCCTGAAAATAAAAATGAACATAAACCATAGCTTAAGTAAAATAGAAGCTAAAGCAAATCTTATTACAGATAATTTTCTTTCTACTACACCTTTCTATTATACGAATGATGGGCTAATCCTTCATTATAGTAGCTGCACATAAAATGTAATCATTATTAGGTAATTTTATATACTGAGTTGTATACGTATCTCGAATGAGTAGTAAAGAGGGGTTTGGAGATATAATGTAACACCCTGTATGTAACGATCCAGAATTTTAGGTATTTGAATTTGGAATATTTAATCGATTTTAAATATTTAAAAGTTAATTTTATAGATTTAATAACTTGAATTTCAATTATAATGATTTATTGGATAATTTAATTGTTGAAAATTAATAATTGAAATTGTTTAAATAATTGGATCTTTGATTTTTATTTGGATAAAAATAATTTAAAAGCTTATTTAATCACTATTTAACGATAATGAAGATAATAAAAAAATTTGTATTTAAAAGTGATTTAACTGATTTTTAAAATAACTCGTTTTAGTTAACGAGCGAAAATAGCCTTCCGGAGCACTGTCTTCGATTTCGATGAAAGCATTGTCATTGGGTCCGTAATAATGAATTATAATATGCCGTTAAATTTCGTAGCGATCAGACGTATTGTTGGCCGTATGGGATAGAAATGCGTTGAAATTAATATCAGAAATTTAATATTATAATTGGGTTCAAAAAGCTATCTTCTCCATACGATCAAATTAGGTCTCGAAACTTGTTCCATTGCATTCAGAATAGGTGTATAATATTAGGAACGCCAAGCGGCACGCCTCGAATGGAGTTCGTAATTTATAGCTATATATTTTGTATTTTTAAATAATATATTATCTTCGATTTAACTATACGCAGCCGCCGTTCCATCACCATCAGCCACCCTACCCCTGAAACAAGCCACCCTACCTGATCTATGTTGTATCACATCATTCCCCACCTTATTTAAAATGCTACTAGACAGAGGAAGGATAAAAAAGTTGAAATCAAAATTTAATTTCTCAAAATCCATTCAATAAAAAAATATGAAACCAGCTTTAAAAATCATGATTCATCAAGGGCTTCATGCTGGTATGGGTTTGGTGTGGTTCGATCGTGCTTTAGGCAGTGGGCGTTTGTGAGTAGCGAGCTAGGGTTTTGTTTTGTGGCTATGGTGGTCATCGATTCGCCGAGGGGAGCTTGGATTTGAGTTTGGCAGGTCGAAGTGCTTCGGGGACAAGAATTTAGGGACATGCAGCGTGGCCATTAGGGATGTGTCCTGTAGGGTGTGGGCAAGTCGACGTTAGGTCGCAATGGGGAAGAAATTGGGTCGAGCGCGTGGAGATTTCGAAGAGAAGCTCGTCAGCGTGATCGGTTTTGATTTTCATCGCCTATAGCTCCATGTCACTGGAAATGCGTGCACGACAATGGATGTTTGGCTGTGTGTGTACAGGCATGATTTCGACTTGGGGAAGAAGGACCATGAGGGGTATGATTGTAATTATGTAGAAGTTGTTATTTGTTTATTAATTTTTTAAAATTCAAATGTATCGATAAATTATAAAATTGATAACTCCTTCATACGAGGTCCGATTGAGACAAAACTTTTTGAGTTGCGCTCATGACGAGGAAAGCTTCTTAATGGAGCTGGTTTGGATGGATTTGGAGACAGTTGAATTTTGGGCTAAAATCGGATGTCGTTCGGCTTTAGTTCCAAACCGAAACGCTTCGGCCATAACAGAAAATTTCGGTGAGTTAATCTCACCTTTTTGGATAACTCGTATGCTTTATAGTTGGTAAAAATGGTTGAATGATTGTTTGGACAAATTATTTTATTTATTTGTTGGTTTGGATATATTCCGACCTATTGGAGCAAATGAGACACTATGTGCCCCGCATAATAGCGGATGATCCTTTTTATTGCGATATTTCGCCTCGAAGCGGTGATTATATTTTTGTGTGTATAACATTTGTGATGCAGGGAGAAATATGTTGGAGGGATCCAACAGGATTCCTCGCTATTATTAAATTATATTGTTTCAATAATATTTCCTTTATATGGATTATTGAATAATAAATAGTATTGTGGATGTTGTGGTTATAACATCGTTGTATGTTTGAAATTTAAACCCAGTAGTGATAGAAAATAAATATCGATATTGGTTAAGTGTTGGGTGGTTATTGGCCTCAAATTAATATTTAAGAAAAAAATATTATAAATTGCCGATTAAGTCGGAATTGGATTTTGAGACAAAAAGGATTTTTAAATCCAAAATTGGATTTCGGAAATAGTTTAAGGATTTTCTAATTAAATATATTAATATTGTTTTAAAGTTAATTTAATATATTAATATTGTTTTTAAGTTATTTAATTATAATGATATTCTTTTAAAGTTATTTAATTATATTAAAATTGTTTTAAAGTTATATAATCATATTAATATTATTTTAAAGTTATTTAATTATTTTAATATTGTTAAAAGTTATTTGTTTATAGTTAATATGTTTTAAAAAAAATATAAAAAGGTTAATAAATTGAAAAATTAATTATTTAAGAATAATTATGGTTTGAAACTTATAATAACGATTATTAATAAGGTTTTAAATTAAATTATTATTATTTATGAAAATAGTAAAGCTTGATTATTATTATTCTTAAACAATATTTTGGAGTTATTAATTATCATTTTTAAGATGTTTTAAAATTTATAAATTTTAATGTTAATAATCATTATTATATAATGGTGTTGAAGTAAAATATTTTAAATTATTTATAATTATTTCAAGAATGGAAATGGAGTCGAAAGAATTAGATTTTATAAAAGTTATAAAATGGTTCAAAGAATTAAGGAAGATTATTTATAAGGTGAAAGAGTTTATAAATGGTTGGATATTTATAAACAAATTTTAGAAGCGGGGTTATAGATTTATAATAGAAGTTTATAAATGGTATATGAGTTCATTAAGAGTTATAAATGATTTGAAATGTACAGAAGTTTATAGGTGACTGAATTCTTGGTAAATGAATTATTAATTTTTTCGGCGATTTTATAATATGGTTTATTAACGATCTTGGAGAATTGTAAGGGAATTATAAACGATTTGAGAATCGAATAAAAAGGACTCTTTTCTAAGTTTTGTAGATATACTTATACTGTTGGAATAAGTATATGGCTATTTCTAAATATGGAAATACAAGGATTTGCAAGTATATCTTTTAAATGTGTTTATATACAAGTAATTTACAAAGTAATTGTATGTATAAAGTCTTATTAAAAGGGGCTAGTGATTGCTTATATACTAATCCAATGTTGATTTTCCAAATGAAATAAAAATCCTGATTGAATATTTGTTATTCGATAGTTAAATAACCGACTATCGAAAATAAACCCAATGTAACTTTGGAAATATCTAGGAGAAACACATGAGTTACATGGCACAGTCATCTCCGATGATGCTGTAATGTGCATATAAATCTCGTTTCGTTCTTCTAGGATGATGATAAGGAAATCCATCCACTAACGGTTAGGAGGTGATCTCCGACCTTATCTTTGTCTGTTTATTTCCTAGAGAACCAGGGTTGAGTTTACCGGGAATTATCGAACGTTGTTTCGAAGAGACCGAGATCAGATATGTTATTCGAAAACTACTTCGACCCAATGAATGCATTTCGAAGAGAAGACATCGTGAAGAGCATGGAATCGAAGATAGAAATGTGAAGTGCAATGGCTAATCGCTATTAATCTTGAGGGTGATTCCAAAATAGATGTAGTAGGAATAGTGCCTTCGGTTTCGTTCAGACCCAGAACGGACTAGTATGGATGAATGTTATCAGCACATTGTCATTGGAGGGCAATGAGCATTCTAAGTGTGAATTTCTTGAAAGGTGATCGTAGCCTCTCGCCTCATCAACCAGGAATGACTGAAAATGTGGGGAGATGCAGCAAGGCTAAGTGGGTCGTACCCATTAGGGTATGTTGTCACCCTTCTAGATACACCTACATATTTATGGATTGGTTGTGCATGAGATCTCGATAAAAAGGGTTGCAAAGAAACCGAGGTGATGACATATTCGGTACTATCCAGGTCAGGAGTAGGCCGGTCTTGTGTTGGCAGGGGATCTAGGCGAGGTCCTCGGTACATTTTCTAAACATGTACTATGATAGGTGGTACCCCAGTGCATAGTCATTGTATGGAATCCATTTTCCAATAAGCGCCTATGGACTTGATTGTATACCTATTATGCTGGAATTTAACAATGTAACAATTTCGGCTATTTTAATAAGTATTTGTACTTAGACACTATTATAATATCACTGGATTTTCTATAAAAGTGTTTTGGTTATCGTAAGGTAAAAACTCGTCGTGTTTATGTGTGGCGTGGTCTTACGAGATACCTTTTGATTTCAAAGATTTTCTTATAACTTTAAATCTAGTTGGGTGTGTTTTCTCACGCTGGTTTTCCAGACTGACTCGGGTGTTATTTTATTATAATGCTCGGGTCAGACCACGCATATTACAGATTTGATTGGATGCTTGGAGCTTCAAGAGACGAGTTGGAGTCCCAAAGACGTATTCATGTAGATGGTTATTTTTTCCGCTGTATTCATTGGTGTGTTATCAGCAACTGTGAGGACAGATTGTTATAACTATCCAGGCTGAAATAGGTTAGTATACTCTGATTGATGTTTATATATACACATATTACAGTTTTGCTTTTGTGTAAAGAGTTGTAGTATATTATAGTTTATTCATTTTTCTGTGAGATTCTATGTTGTTTAGTTCTCTTCTTATCTTCTTCCTTCTTTCTTTTTTCCCCTAACAATCGGGTTTTTCGGCATTCGATTTCTTGGCATGAAATACAGTGGATGTATTAGTGTCGATTTTTCGAGGGTCAAAAATCTAGTTCGTTACATTTGGTATCAGAGCTGAAGGTTAAGCGAGAACCTTGGCTTTAGTGGGGTAACTCATTAGAAATAGGGACTGTAGCACCCTAGAATGAGTTTGACTGTGTATATAGATGAGCGCGTAGTTGTTAGTGATATAAAAATGTTTTATATTGTGTTGGTTGATTTGTTTAGTGGCTTATGGATTCTGATCAATATGAGTAATTAACGTTATTGATAGGGATCTCTAAACACTTGAATAGAACAACTCGACATGTTATTGTTTTGAAACTGGGTAAATGAAATAATTTTACCTGGATTATATTTTATGTATAAAGGAATAACTTTTCAGAAATTATTATTATATGGTGTGCTTGGATGTTAGAGAATGATAATATTTGATTATCATTTGTTGTTGTTATGTTCTAATAAAGTGGTTGATATTTTAATGTAAGCAAGACTAACAACAAAGAAATGGTTTTATGTAACCAAATGGAATTATAGCTTATAAATGTGATTTATAAGGAAATGGTATTCCTGAAGTATATTATAAATATGAATTGTAAGTAAAAAGGGTTTAAAAGTTGGGAATTTGGGAATTTAAATTCCCATGGGTTTTGGAAATGTTTTTCAATATTTTGGAAAATAATAATAGTATTATTTGGAAAATATTTTTGAATGAAAATATTTTTAAAAGGATTTTAAAGAGACAGAAAGCACTGAACTCACTTGGGTCACTGGAAAATAATTTCGGTGATGACTACAACATCATCGATGTTCATTTTTGAGTTTCCAAGTGTGGAATTGCTACCATTGGAGTGTTGTTTTGGAAAAACCAGTTTTGATTTTTAAAATCCAAAAGTATAATTTGATATATCAAGAGGATTTTGTGTGTGTATATATATATGATTTCAAAAATGATTTGAAATATTTAAGAACAAGGTGTTTAAACATTGGGATTTTCGTTTAAATGTTTTGTTGAAAATATGAGAAAATAAGTTTGATAACTTATAAAATTTGAGAATTTGCAAGTTAAAGCAATGTTTTAAATTGTTGAATGTGATTGCAAGAAAAGTAAATTTGAAATAGATTTATGGAATGAATTTAACTCGAATTAAGTTAAATAAAGAAAATTTTAAAAATTTAGCTTGGGTTAGGTTAAATAAAATAATTTTTGGAAATGAATTAAGAAATGAATAAATTAAATTTGTTAGCAAATTGAATATAGTTTGGAATGTTGATTGATAAAAACAAATGTTGAAATTGGAGAATGGAATTGAGTTTGGTTAAAAATGGATAAGGACTTAAGTAGTGAAGTGGTTATAACCATAAGAAGTTTGTATAAAATGTTTATAAAGTTAAGAAAATTTTATGGAATAATTCATAAATGAAGTAAGTATGAAGTGGAATGTGTTAAACATAGAATTTGGTGGAATAATTCTTAAATGATATTAGTATTGAAAGGAATATACTAAGTGAATAGGGGAATGTGAATAATGCAATGTGAATAAATTGAGTGTATATCAGTTGAATGTGGATAAAATGAATGAGAATGGGATAAAGGTAAATAAAATGAATGTTGTGTAGCTAAGAATTGAAATAAATATGTAGGTTGTACGTATGTTATTTTATTCACATAATGGTTTGATCTAGATTCGAACAAAGAATTTCAAAATAATTTATATCGATCCGAGTTAGGATTTTCACTCGATTATCGACGGCGAACACTGGATATGGATTTTTGATTGATTTTGGGATTCTCTATCATAGTATATGACTATGCAAGGAGAATAAAGGTTTCTAATCAAGGAACTGGATCCGAGTCCGCAGTAGGGTGGTCATGTGAACGATACTAGTTTGGAAGTAAAATTGTGTGATCGAGCGAGCTATCAGATTTGATATTGCATAGGGATGATATACGTACATCGTACGGGCTTAAGTAAAGCAAATATTGGAAATTGGAAATTGCAAAATAAAATGATTTTGAATTATATGATTGGAAATCATTGGTAAATAAGGTGCAGGTATATAAAAAGCAAGAGTAAATTTGATGCCTTTGATTTCATAAGAAAATTGGGTTGCGTAACAAAAAGGTACATGTTTAAAACATAGTTGATTTGATGGTTTTATGATTGAGCCACTTGGCTTTTGTTTTCTTTTATTGATTTAGCTCATAGTGGCGATTTGTGGTTGTTTTGATCTAGCCGCACAAAGGAGATGCTGGCAAAAAAATTCAAAAATTTGAAGAGTTAGAAATTTTGATGAAAATTTTGATAACTAAAATTTGATTTTGAGTTATAACCTGAAATGATTGAATGGATAATATTACTTGGAATCTATGGATGGATTTAAAAGCTCAGTAAAGTAATAACAAGGTTTCAACAAATTGATTTTGGGAAGTTAAAGGTTTAAATGGATTTGGGAAGTTATTTCAACTAATTTGTTTTAGAAAAGAAATGAGTTTGGGCATTTTTCCTACCTTGGCAATTTCGGGGACAAAATTCTTTTAAGGGAGGAAGAATTTAGGTATTTGAATTTGGAATATTAATTGATTTTAAATATTTAAAAGTTAATTTTATAGATTTAATAACTTGAATTTCAATTATAACGATTTATTGGATAATTTAATTATTGAAAATTAATAATTAAAATTGTTTAAATAATTGGATCTTTGATTTTTATTTGGATAAAAATAATTTAAAAGCTTATTTAATCACTTTAATGATAATGAAGATAATAAAAAAAATTAATTCGATTTAAAAGTGATTTAACTGATTTTTAAAATAACTTGTTTTAGTTAACGAGCGAAAATACCCTTCCGAGGCACTGTCTCGGATTTCGATGAAACCAGTGTCATTGGGTCCGTAATAATGAATTATAATACGTCGTCAAATTTCATAGGGATCAGACGTATCGTTTGGTCGTACGGGATAGAAACGCGTTGAAACTAATATCGGAAATTTAATATTATAATTGGGTTCAAAAAGATATCTTCTCCATACAATCGAATTAGGTTTTGAAACTTGTTCCATTGCGTTCGAAATAGGGGTATAACATTAGGAAAGCCAGGTGGCACGCCTCGATTGTATCCCATCATTCCCTCCCTTATTTAAAACGCTGCCAGACAAAGGAAGAGAAAAAAAGTTGAATTTAAAATTTAATTTCTCAAAATCCACTCAATAAAAAAATATGAAACCAACTTTAAAAATCTTGATTCGTCAAGGGCTTCATGCTAGTATAGGTCTAGTGTGGTTCGATCGTGCTTTGGGTAGTGGGCATTTGTGAGCAGCGAGTTAGGGTTTGGTTTTGTAGCTATGGTAGTCATCGATTCGTCGAGGGGAGCTTGGATTTGAGTTCGGTAGGTCGAAGTGCTTCGGGGATAGGAATTTAGGGACGTGTGACCTCTAGGGTGTGGGCAAGTCGATGTCAGGTCGCGATGGGGAAGAGTGGGGGTTGAGCAAAGAAATTGGGCCGAGCGCATGGAGATTTCAAAGAGAAGCTCACCGGCATGATCGGTTTTGATTTTCATCACCTATAGCTCCGTGTCACTAGAAATACGTGCACGATAATGGATGTTCGGCTAGTGTACAAGCATGATTTCGATTTGGGGAAGAAGGACCGTGAGGAGTGTGATTGTAATTATGTAGAAGTTGTTATTTGTTTATTAATTTTTTAAATTCAAATGTATCGATAAATTATAAGATTGATAACTCCTTCATACTTGGTTCGATTGAGATGAAACTTTTTGCATTGCGCTCGTGACGAGGAAAGCTTTGCAATGGAGCTGGTTTTGGAGATAGTTGAATTTTAGGCTAAAATCGGACGTCGTCCGGTGTAACATCCCGGTATTTCAAGCCATTCGCATCCGCACATGTCGGACATGAATTGCTCAAAATATCAGATTGTCAATTTATATTTGGCCAAACTCAACATATACAGTAAATAAATAAATCACAGACACAGAGTAATATAAAATAAGAAGCGGAAACGAAGGAATAGTAGTTCATGAAGCTACTATATATATATATATGTATGTATGTAACAGAGTAAAAACAAGATACAACAGAAGTCTCAAATACATAGAAGTCTCAATACAGTAGTCAAATAACAAAACTGAATATATCAGTGGAGTCAATTGAATAACTAAAAGTTGGATAGATAGATGGATCTCTAATCGAAGCTCCAACTGCAAAGGTGAGTCTCAAATGTTGTGACACTCAGTCTGACCCGAGCGTAAAACAAACACAAAACACTCGAGTCGGGATTAATATTCTTATATCAATAAATCCAACTTCTAGTGAAATATCAATTGAAATACAAGTAACTCAAAGGATGTTTTTGGATAACCATCCTCTAAGGATCCGTTGAACTATCTACTATGCAGTAATATACACTATTAACAACCAAACGTTATTATAACACCGTTGTCATTTCAAAATATCATACTTCCAAACCAAAATATCATATCCATTTCAAAACCATATCAATACGATATCATTTCTCACTTAAAATAATATTCATTTCAAAAATCATAGCACTTCAAAGTTATAACACTTTCAAAATTATAAAGCTTAGAAATTATAACACTTTGGAAATCATAACACTTGATAACATAATGCTTTGAAATTCATACCTTTGAAATCATAACTTCCCACTTGAACAGTTTAGATATTAATAATAGTATATAAAATAAAATAGTATATAAAATAAAATATTATATAAAATAAAATAGTTATTATAAAATAGTTATAAGTTAAAATAGTTTATATTAAAATAAATAGTATAATAAAATAGTCTATATTAAAAATAGTTTATATTAAAATAATTTATAAAGTAAAATATAAAAATTGTTTTAGATATAATTTTAAAATACTTTATATAATAAAATAGCTTCCTCAAATTTTACAAATCGATACAAATCCACTCAAATGCCAAAATTCAATTTAACTTAATCTCAATTCATCAATTTCAATTCAATTCAGTTTCTCAATAAATCATTTCAAATTATATCGATTTCAAATACAGATTTGAACCACAAAATAAAACATTTAAATTTCAATATATTTCAAAGCTTTAAATATTCACCATTTTCAAAACTAAATTTTATAATTTCATATATATATCTTAATTTAACTTCATTATTATTTAGTTTTGAAATATTCGCTTAATAAATTCATTATCATTTACATAAAACCTCAAATTACAAATAAACTAAATATTTCCTTCAATTTATTTAAACTTGAAATATTCATTAACCACCTTAAACCAAAATCAAGTTATAAAATCATATCCTTTTAAATCTAAAATTCAATAAGTTTCAAATCGATTTAATTAAATAAAATTCTTAAATACCATTTCAAATCAATTTCAAATCTATCTTCCCAACCTTAATTTATTAAAAATTATAAGAAACTCTATATTTGAAAATATAATTTTACATAAATACTTAAACATTTCATATATAAATTAAATCAAACTTTATTAAATTAAATTTATTATCAAACTTATTTTATATTAAAACTAATTTATACATATTTTAAAATAGTAAAATTACAAGTAAATTCTTAAAATTTATAATTTCAAAAATCACTTACAAAATTTAAAAAATTTCAAAACATATAATTTTTTAAATCAAGAATTTAAAACTTTATAAAATACATTTATAAATAATATCTTAAAATCAATTAAACCATATATCTCTTTCCAAAACCATAGAAATCATTTTCAAAATATTTATATTTACAGACCAACGGTGTCCATATATAATTTTCTATCCTATGGTCAAGTGATACAGATATTTATCATTTCAATCCGTAATTTTAAATATATACGGGTATATATCATTTCAACCCACAATCCCAAATTCAATTCAATGAAAATCGCTTGGGTTTATCATTTCAACCCATAACGATTTTCTCCTATTCTATAAATCGTTCGGGTATGTATCATTTCAACCCATAGGGAATTCTATACTAACAGGGAACTTGTAGAGTGATAACATATATGATAATAATATAACAGATATATATCATCAATATAAATGATAATGGTGTCAGATGTCACAGGTGAACAGATACAAATAATAGCATATATATAGCAATGTAAATAACTAACAGCAGCATATTTCAATTGTCGTTTCAATTGAAATCAAATTTAATAAATATAAGAACGTTAATCGTGAGTGATTGCTCACCATTCGAGGCTAGAGAGATGAACGAGAATGAGATGAGTTACGAATCCAAGCACGAATTCCAAAGCAAAGCAAGATTGAATAAGAATTTGACGACAAAGCTGATAAATAGGAATTGACGAAATCGAATCAGAACTGGATCGATGAAGATAAATGGTATAAGTGAACTTATATATAACTATATATAACTATATATAAAAATAATATTCTAAATTTAAACATATATTAAATTAAATATATATGTATTTCAAAATCCATTATTGTAAATTAAAACACATATATTAAACTCAACATATATACATCATTTAATTTGAGATAACAACTTATATATATACACACTTATAAAAATGAAAAATACTTATATTATATCTTATTCCTTTTAAAATGTCATATATATATTGAAAAACTAAGTTCACAAATACTTACATATAAATTAATATATATAAACATATATACAACTAACCAAATGATGCACCACCTATATAAACCTATACAAGACCAACAAAATGATATAGAACTTGTATAAATTCATATATATAAAAGCAAACATATTTTATATAAAACTAATATATAGTTTACATACCTTTAAACATATATAATCTGTCATATATAACAACTATATAACTAACAAATATATTATAATAAAACAGTAGGTTACATACAACTTATAGGAACCCATACATATATACGCAGACTATATATGTACATGTAAGCAAATGTATGCATGCTATCCAAATATATACATACAGACTGAAAATGTATGAACAACATATATGTAGACTTTACATATATAAGCAACCAATTTTATATATGCTACTCAAAAACATATATAGACTACACATATATACAACCCTATATATATAACATATGAAGCCCATGTGTATATGAAAATAATTGTATATGTGGTCCCTTAACTATGAACACGCAGCCTGTATGAGAAAAAACAATATCCTTTAACATACTGTTGATTTATATATATAATACTTCATTATACTTTCTTATTTTATATATATTTAAGATCAAAATATACATATTACTCAAAATATATACATACCATATAATAACAATAGATTAAAAAAGTAGACTGAATATATATGCATACATGCATGCTACTCACACCTATATGCAGACATCATACATATATACTACTAATTATATACACTCAGGTTATATACATATAAATTATCGTAGATTTAAACTTCAAAACCTAACAGAGGAATATATATATATATATATAAACCGAAAGTTATGAACTCCTACTGCATATAAGCAACAACAGGTTATGTAAACTAATAATATATTACTAATATAATTTAGATATAAATGTAAACTGTAAACATAGGAACAGGCATAACAGGCATAACACATTGATATACATATAACTTACATATAACTTATATATATAATTTTAAACACATATAAAAAGTATAGTTTGTATGTATATATTACTTAAAGTCTGTACATATATACAACAACACATTTACACATATATTTACTTGCAAATACAAACTGTAATATATATAAACTAAAAAAATAATATAATATATATATAGTACCTATATATAGAAGAGAGGAGGGATGCGCCTGCTGTTCGCCGGAGGTTGTGCTCGCGTGAGAAGGTGAGAGTATAGGAGCTTTGGGCTATGTGCATCGGTCAAGGGAAGCTGGAGGTGGAGGTTGGTGGAGCTTAGGGTGGTCGGGTGCGGTAGTGGTGTTTTGGGGTGGTGCATGGGTTTGAGGTTGCCGAGCACGGCATGAAAGGAAGAGGTGGGAAGGCTGAGGTGGGTGAACGCGTGGAGGGGTGCTTGCGAATGGATGTAGAGGGGAGAAGAGAAGAAGATCGGAGGAGGCTGATCATTGGAGAGCTTCTGTTATCTTTTTTTCTTCAAATGAAAAATGACAGCCGAATTCAAAGAGAAATAAAATTAATATAGAGAATAGTAAAGAGCAGAACGCTGAATTCAGTAATTATGAAAGGCTATTGGTTTCACGTTAGATAACGAATAATCACGAGAAATCCAAAAGACTCGGTTGCGGAACCGATACGCTGAGCGTTTCGCAAATTGCACCACATATCGGACTCCGAAATACAGAAGTGAATATACCACAGAAATCAGCACGACGAGACGATCAAAACGGTATGCAGATATCAGTGGTACGTTCATCCTATCAAAAGTCGATATCGGTACCGAAAATGCTGCAAATCTGCCAGAAATAAGATAAACGGAGCAACAATAGTCCAAATTTGAAGAAACGAAATATGACGTCTCACTCAGAATATGATTTACAAATTTATTGTATAAAAATATTCAGATTTGGAAAACATTTTATTATCATCAATTATTAACTGATTTGAATTAAAATAAAATTTACACAAGAAAATAAACTTCCATATTATCAGATGAAAATTTTCCATTTGCTATGTTAAAGTAGACGTATTTCAAATATTAAATTTTTATTTCAAAATTCAATTATTTAAAATTTCACAAAAATTCAGTTAAATATATTATTAAAAAAATAAAATTTTACGGGTCGTTACGTCCGGTTTTAGTTCCAAACCGGAACGCTTCGGCCACAACAGAAAATTTCGGTGAGTTAATCTCACCTTTTGGATAACTAGTATGATTTATAGTTGATAAAAATGGTTGAATGTTTGTTTGGATAAATTATTTTATTTATTAGTTGGTTTGGATATATTCCCGCCTATTGGAGCGGATAAGACACTATACGCCCCGCATAATAGCGGATGACCCTTTTTATTGTGATATCCCGCCTCGAAGTGGTGATTATATTTTTGTGATTTTTTAACATTTGTGATGCAGGGAGAAACATGTTGGAGGGATCCAACAGGATTCCTCGCTAGTATTGAATTATATTGTTTCAATAATATTTCCTTTATATGAATTATTGAATAATAAATAATATTGTGGATGCTATGGTTATAACATCGTTGTATGTTTGAAATTTAAACCCGGTAGTGATAGAAAATCAAAATCGATATTGGTTAAGTGTTGCGTGGTTATTGGCCTCAAATTAATATTTAAAACAAATATTATAAATTATCGATAAAGTCAGAATTGGCCTTTGAGACAAAAAGGATTTTTAAATCCAAAATTGGATTTCGGAAATATTTTATGGATTTTCTAATTAAATATATTAATATTGTTTTAAAGTTAATTAAATATATTAATATTGTTTTTAATTTATTTAATTATAATAATATTAATTCAAGGTTATTTAATTATAATAATATTCTTTTAAAGTTATTTAATTATATTAAAATTGTTTTAAAGTTATATAATCATATTAATATTATTTTAAAGTTATTTAATTATTTTAATATTGTTAAAAGTTATTTGTTTATAGTTAATATGTTTAAGAAATTATAAAAAGGTTAATAAATTGAAAAATTAATTATTTAAGAATAATTATGGTTTGAAACTTATAATAAGGATTATTAATAAGGTTTTAAATTAAATTATTATTATTTATGAAAATGGTAAAGGTTAATTATTATTGTTCTTAAACAATATTTTGGACTTATTAATTATCATTTTTAAGATGTTTTAGAACTTATAAATTTTAATGTTAATAATCATTATTATATAATGGTGTTGAAGTAAAATATTTTAAAATATTTATAATTATTTCGAGACCGGAAATAGAGTCGAAAGACTTCGATTTTATAAAAGAAGTTATAAAATAGTTCGAAGAATTAAGGAAGATTATTTACAAGGTGAAAGATTTTATAAATGGTTGGATATTTATAAACAAATTTTAGAAGCGGGGTTATAGATTTATAATAGAAGTTTATAAATGGTATATGAGTTCATTAAGGGTTATAAATGATTTGAAATGTACAATAAGTTTATAGGTGACTGAATTCTTGGTAAAGGAATTATTAATTTTTTCGAAGATTTTATAAAATGGGGTATAAACGATCTTAGAGAATTGTAAGGGGAATTATAAACGATTTGAGAATCGAATAAAAGGGAAACTTTTCAAAGTTTTGTAGATATACTTATACTGTTGGAATAAGTATATGGCTATTTCTAAATATGGAAATACAGGGATTTGCAAGTATATCTTTTAAATGTGTTTATATACAAATAATTTACAAAGTAATTGTATGTATAAGGACTTATTAAAAGGGGCTAGTGATTGCTTATATACTGAGCCAAAGTTAATTTTCCAAATGAAATAAAATCCCTGATTGAATGTTTATTATTCGATAGTTAAATAACCGACCATTGAAAATAGACCCAATGTAACTTTGGAAATATCTAAGAGAAACACGTGAGTTAGATGGCACAGTCATCTCCGATGATGTTGTATTATGCGTATAAATCTCATTTCGTTCCTCTAGGATGATGATAAGGAAATCCATCCACTAACAATTAGGAGGTGATCTCCGATCTTATCTTTGTCTGTTTATTTCCTAGAGAACCGAGGTTGAGTTTACCGAGAATTATCGAATGTTGTTTCGAATAGACCAGGATCGGATATGTTATTCGAAAACCACTTCGATCCAATGAATGCATTTCGAAGAGAAGACATCGTGAAGAGCATGGAATCAAAGATAGAAATGTGAAGTGCAAGGGCTAATCGTTATTAATCCTGAGGGTGATTCCAAAATGGATGTAGTAGGAATAGTGCCTTCGGTTTCGTTCAGACCCAGAACGGACTTGTATGGATGAATGCTATCAGCAAATTGTTATTGGAGGGCAATGAGCATTCTAAGTGTGAATTTCTTGAAAGGTAATCGTAGCCTCAAGCCTCATCAACCAGGAATGATTGAAAATCAGGGAAGATCCAGCAAGGCTAAGTGGGTCACACAAACTAGGGTATGTTGTCACCCTTCTAGATACATCTACATATTTATGGATTGGCTGTGCATGAGATCTCGATAAAAAGGGTTGCAAAGCAACCGAGGTGATGACATATTCAGTACTATCCAGGTCAGGGGTAGGCCGGTCTTGTATTGGTAGGGGATCCAGGCGAGGTCCCCGTTACATTTTCTTGACGCGTACTGTGATAGGTTGTGCCCCCAATACCTAGTCATTGTATGGAATCCATTCTCCAATAAGCGCCTACGGACTTGGTTGTATACCTATTATGCTGGAATTAAATAATGTAACAATTTCGGCTATTTTAATAAGTATTTGTACTTATACACTGTTATAATATCACTGGATTTTCTATAAAAGTGTTTTATTTATCGTAAGGTAAAAACCCGTCTTTTTTATGTGTGGCGCGGTCTTATGAGATACCTTTTGATTTCAAAGATTTTCTTATGACTTTAAATCTAGTTGGGTGTGTTTTCTCACGCTGGTTTTCCAGATTGACTCGGGTGTTATTTTATTATAATGCTCGGGTCATACCGAGCATATTAATGATTAGATTGGATGTTTAGAACTTCAAGAGACGAGTTGGAGGTCCAGAGACATATTCACGTAGATGGTTATTTTTTTCTGCTGTATTCATTAGTGTGTTATCAGCAACTGTGAGGACAGACTGTTATAACTGTCCAGGCTAAAATATGTTAGTATACTTTGATTGATGTTTGTATATACACATATTACAGTTTTGCTTTTGTGTAAAGATTTGTGGTATATTATAGTTTATTCGTTCTGCTGTGAGATTTTATGTTGTTTAGTTTTCTTCTTATCTTCTTCCTTCTTTCCTTTTCCCCCTAACAATCCGATTTTTCGGCATTCGATTTCTCGGCATGAAATACAGTGGACGTATTAGTGTTGATTTTTCGAGGGTTGAAAATCCGATTCGTCACACTGTAAAATGAACCATAAATAAATAAAGTAAAGTAAATTAAATGTGACAAGGTAGAAAATGAAAATTTTATAAAAGTTGGAGTTTGACCAAGAAAGCTTTATTGTTGCATTCGAGGTGAAATTTTGATTAATTTTTATATATAATATGCTAAAAACGAAACTCGAACGAAGTAGTTATAAGCGTTCGATGTTTTTAGATTTAAAGTAATTTAAATAGGATTCAAATAAATAATTAATTCCTTAATTTCAAATTTGAAATTATTTGTTATTAGACTTGGGGGTTAAGTAATGTTAAAAATTAGCAATTAATGTCAAAAGTTAACTAGGGTATGAAACCAATAAATAATCAAGCAACGGTAAAATAAAATAAATACCTTCCCAAATAAGGGAAGAAGTCAACCCAGCACCTCAAGGGGTCGACCTAGAGATCAACAGTAGTCGACCGTAGGGGTCGACCGGTTGGAGCATGGGGGTCGACCACTTCCTTGTTATGGAGCCTATTTTGATGAGTTATAGGTTCCAGATTTATTCTTTTTTAATCTATTCTCATTCAACGGTTCTGATGCATTTCCAAACACTATAAATTGGACCCTAGACCTTTCACTTTTATCAACAATTATTTTAGGAACAATAGCAAAACTCTGCCATTGTTATCTCTTCAAATTGGATACAGAAATTCTATAGAGAATTCAGGTAAGAATCCAATCTATTTTCTATTTATTTCTTCTTCCTTTGACCTATTCTTATTCTGTTCTCCTCCAACTATTCTAAACCTAATAAATATATATACCTCTTCCCTATTGTTTGTGTATATATATATATATATATATATATATATATCAAAATGAGATTATGAAGAGATTGTTAGGCATGAAAATCCGAGGTAGGCGAAGCTAAAGCTATTCTGTGAGTGGAAACCTTAATATTTTGTTTCAGCAATTGTTTAATGTATTTCTTTTTGGATTTGAATATGCCTTAGGGATTTTAGGATTTCGAAAATATGATAGATAAAATCCTCCAAAATTCCTTTTATTTCGATGTGTCATTTCTATGTTGAGATTCCCAATTATTTACACTAATTTGATGGAATTTGTTTCATTTATGCAATTTTTGATAATTTCATAGTCTATTCCACTTCTCCTTCTTCTTTGCGTCAAATTGTGATTCTTCAATAACATAAGGGGTTTAGATTATGAATTCTGTTCGTAGTTTACATCACTTATTCTTATCTATATCTTTGTAAAAGAGGAGTTGAATAGAATATGGGGTTTAGATTGCAATTCTTATTGTTTAAGATATTCCACTGAATTTGTGTAATAAATTAAGTTCCAATTTTATTTACAAGTCTGTTATTGCAGTTTTGGTTGTGAATATTTATTCCCTGCTTTGGATATTATAACCCCATGAAATCTTGGGAACTTGAAGAAAACTGACTTGTAATGATAATTGGTTAGGGAATTGACATTTAACGCTAGTTTAGAGTGTAAAATCCGTGCGTTTGAACTTATTAGGCGCGAAAATTTATTTATCTTTATATACGTAATTAACATATAATTATTGCGCATATAGCGTAGTTAGTTAGACATTTATTTACATGTATTTCCCTCATTAGGAAGGTATTTGATTGTGAGGCAAAAATAAGAGGAAATTCTTATTTAGCCTAATTATTATTTTAAGGTGTAATAAGGAATATTTCTTATAATGCCTTATTTATGAAACGATGAGATGAGTGTGTTTATATATATATATATATATATATATGGAGGTAATTGATTTGTGGCTAAGTCATAGGGATGCATGGTCAATAGAGTTACATAACGAAAGTCTGCCCTTCACTTTAAGGCTAATAGCAGTTGTGTACACTTTTATTGATATGAGATATCCTTATGAAAAATATTTATAATGACGTGGGGTTGGTCCCAAATTCTGTAGGGGAAATCTGCCTAGCTAATCTGGCTACCAGTTCCTACAAATAATAGGCTAATGTGAGACAACATTATGAGTATGGACCATAAGACGAAGGGCCTGCTTCGGGGTCTTGAGGTAATAAGTGGTTGGACCCGCCTCTTTTTCCCAAATGAAGTATTAAATGACCAAGGTGATACGTTAGGTGGTATCTCTACAGGGGTCCGCTTTTGAAAATAGGTCTTAAATGATGGGGTCTGTCTTAATTAAGGTATTAAATGACTATAGTCTGCCTATTTTCCACTTGAAAGTATTAAGTGGCCTAAGAGTTACCATTGAGGAGCACGCCTTGGAAATAGGTATTAAACGATGGGATCTGCCTTAATTAAGATATTAAATGATCAGAGTCAGCCTTAATTAAGGTATTAAATAATCAGGGTCTGCCTACTTTCCAATAAAAGGTATTAAGTGTCATGGGTATTGCCTCTCACATTATTAGCTATTTATGATGTATGATTGGAATATGGGATTTTAGAAACCTTCTTCTGAAATAGAAGGTATTAAGTGGTTAGACTCGCCTCCTTTCCTTATAAAAAAGTATTAAATGATTTTAATGGTTTTATGTTCGTAGCCATATTCTTATTTCGAAATATAATGCCCAAGTACTGAAAAGGTAAGACTCGAGGTTTTTATTTACCAGACACTTGTTGTTCTGACTCCCTCCTCATTACAACACAGGTTAAGGACGGAGTGATTGCGGTGACAATGCTTAGAGATGGAGAAGCTTGGCTTGTGGTAGTACTTGTTATTATTACTTTCTTTTATGTATATCCATGTATTTAAATAATTGTTGTAACAGATATTATGCTACGGTTTTTACGGAATTTTATATTATGACATTTTTATGGTTTTAAAATAAATGGGTACACTTTGCTATTATATTTTGTTTCATCTGCTGTGAGTTCTGAAAGTTTAGTTATAGCACTATACTGTTATTTTCTTAGTTCTACCAATAACTTACCTTAGAATGGTTCTAAGTTTCGATAGGCCTTTTCTGGGTCAAAATTTAGGCCTATTCCGAGGTAGGTTGTTACATTTGGTATCAGAGCCTAGGTTACCCGATCAACGGGGAAAGTATACTATGTGTATGAGTGGCGTGCCTGTGACGACCCGGAAATTTAGCAATATTATTTTTATGAGTATTTAGTCCAAATAATTAAAATATAAAATTAAAACAGATGTATGTATATATATGTATGTATTTTTGGGAAATAACTATGATCTGGAAATATAAAAAATTTAAGAGTTTTAAAAATATTCAAGATTTAATCTAGCTTATTCACAATAATAAAATAATAATATTAGCAACAAATAATAATTTAAATAAAATCTATTGTTATGTAAACTATAACATAAACATTTAAGACAATACTAAAATATAATAACATTATAAAGCACAAAAGGTTCATGAAAGCAAAGCAGACAAGTAACAAGAAAAAGAAAAGAAAGATAAAAGTTATATATGTATATATGAATGCACTCACACAAATCAGGCTTCACTAATAATAATAAAATATATAGATAAGTATAAGCTTGTGAAACAAGCAAATGTAATAAATGCTAGCCACTTTAAATCTTTTCAGCCTCCATATTAGAAAAATATCTCTGTCTAATTTTTGTACCAAGGGAAACAAAGCCTGTACAATTTTCTTTTTATATATCATCTTCATTCCATTTTGATTCATCAAAAATTTAGTACCGGGTAAAATAAAATAAAAACAAGGAAGCAAGCAAACCTGAAACACAGCAACTACATCACTTTCAAATCAGCAAAACAAGAAACAGGAAAACAAGATTAGTCTGATATTGTTCAAAACCCAAAAGCCATTCTCTGTTTAAACTGGTTGTAGGTGAGTAAACACACTATCTTTGAAATTTAAATCTTGCTAATTAGATCATGAACTCTTATGTTTGCTATATATGGAAAAGAAGTTGTTCTGTGATGTTGCTGTTTTACTAAAAGTTGTACTATGTTATGTTCCTTAGTACTCCAAGTTTTTGAGCAAAGAAATGTAAAGAAAACTAATACTTCTTCATATAAACATCTTAAGTTTAGGATTTTTAACTAAATAAGTTGTTTAAACTTAAAACAATAACCTGGAAATAGTTGTGACTTGATAGTGTAACAAAGGTTCTGTTATTTCAAATTTACAGTAGAAAGGAAATGAATTGTTAAAATTTGAATATTTTAAATTGTTAATTTGATTTCATATCTTAGGTAAAAATACAAAAGTAGGATTTTTAAAGCAAGAATGATGATTTTTAGATCAGTATATATGGTGCAGTTCCTATATGAACTAAAAATGCATTTTTATCAATTTCTGTTGGATTAACAAATCTTAGATGCTAAAATTTGTTGTATAGCTAGCTTGATGATTCATGAATATAGGAAAAATGTTCATAAAATTTTCTAGTATAAGATTTGATGGGACAAGATCATTTTAGCGTTTAAGGTTTGTTTCTGTTGGGGTTAAGTAACGAGGCATGTACTTCTCCAATTCGTGATCGAGTTGCACGAGGCACTGAAGGATGGAAGGATAGTGTGTTGTCGTGGTGTGGATGAGTTCTGACCGTCTCCGATGGCCCGAGCGATGGTGATGAGGTGGCTATGTCGTTTGGTTGAGCTTCAAGTTCGAGAAAAATGACTAAATTTTGATTCAAAATTTTTGGAGGCGATGCGAGTTTGGGTTTCGAGTGTTTGGGAGTTTTGTGATGTGCTGGTGGTCGTGGGTTTGCCTGAGCTAAGTGGCGTCGCCGTGCACGTGTACGGCATGGTTTTGGGTGTCATTGGCGTTGATTGTCAAGCGTCTCGAGTCGTTCTCGAGAAATAGGATCGGTTTCTTCGGGGTTGGAATCGAGTTCGAAAAAGTTATCTGATACTAAAATCTTTGTTTAAACTTAAACTTACTGGAAAAAAAAAGAGAAGAAGAGGGTTGCATGAAGAACAGGTGAATGTCTCGGGGAAATGGGTGAGGAACTCAAAGTGCTACTCGAGAAAAGCAAGGGGAAGCCTCGAATTTTAAGCACCATAGATTTAATAAGGTTTAATAATTTAAGTTAAAAACTTAAATACAAGTTTTAATTATTTTAGTTAATGCTTAAAAATGCTTTAAATTCCTAATTAATGTTTTAATTAAGTAATTACGGTAAAATTTGTAGTAAATGATAATTTGAATTTCAAAGTTAAAAGGAGACTTTTTAATGTTAATTAAGAAGAATAATTAATATTAATTAATTAAACATTTTCGGAAGTAATTAAGAATAATTACTTTATAATGGTAATTAGAGATCAATAATTAATTGATGAATAAATTTGTTATTAACTACTTGAACTTAATTAATGTATGATTAGTAGTTAACTAATTAAGTAATTTAATTACGAATTAATAATTGATTAATTAAGAAATTAGGGGTAAGCAAATGGGTAATTAAGTTTTATTGATTAATAATTAAAGTTATTAATTGATAATTAATTTAGATTAATTAATTGATTTAAAGGTAATGAAGAGGAGATTAACGATTTTGGAAATTTGTGACATTGTGGTATCGTAAGAAGACTACCGATTTGTGGGAAATTCATAATTGTTTTAATACTTAATTAATCAAGGGGGTTAATTAAGATGAATGATTTTGGGATGGTAAATCATTTGGGTTGTAATTAATTTATAGGCAGGACTTAAAGGTAATTGATTTAATTCAATTATGGATAATTAGATTTATTCGAGATGGTGTGATTGATTTATCTTGCTTACATATGATTAAATGATGATTAAATGCCCTGAATTGATCGATACCCCTGATATGAAATGGTTCGTGATATGATGTTTTGGTGGGCAATGATAATGTGGTTATCTATCAATGATGAATTGCTGAGTAAAAGGGTGGCATCTTTTATTTAAAGTTGAATTTGCATTTCACTTTAATAACATGTGTTAAGATGACATTGAATCCGAAGAGACCGGAGTCGGGTATCAGTAATACCCAAAACCACTTTGATTTATAATCTACTTGATTCTATATGAATTTGATGTGAGAAATCAATAGACTGAAATGGGATAGTATGGACTTTGGAACTAAGTAAGAATACTTAAAATTTGGTTTGTGAAATAAGTGTTGAGCATAACAAGTAATGAACTCGTAGTGAAGTACGAGTTACCCGGGTTTCCTTTTATGGTTTGAACTTAGTATTTCAAATTATATGGGTTTACTCACGCTGGTTTCTAGCCTGACCCGGGTGTTACTTTGATGTAATGCTCAGGTCAGACCGAGTGTTACAGATTTCCAGGTAAGGACGTTCTGGAGCTCAGGAGGCAAGCTGGATGGCAGGACGTATGGAGTGTTCCGTTGTGACAATTATTTCTGTTTGTCTGAGACATATTTGATTTGTATATGTCCATTGTTAGTGTATATGATTATAACTCTGATGTATTATAATTGTAAATTAACATATACAGTATTCTTTGTAAACTGTTATTATTTGATATTATATTTTGATCCGCTGCGAATGTGAGAATCTGTGTTGTGATTTCTGTTTCTTTCTTCTATCTCTTTCTTCTTTACTAACTATTTGGAATTTTCGGGATCGAAAATTCCGGGTCATTACAGTTGGTATCAGAGCAAAGGTTAAGCGAGAACTTTGGCTCTGGTGGGTGTACTCATCTAAAGATAGGGTCAATAGTACCCTAGAATGAGCTGAGTATATATATATGAGAGAACGTACTTGTTATTTTCTTATATAAAGATTTTAAATAATTTTATGTAAGAATATATTTTGATATATATAAAGCAATATTTCTTACTAATAAATGTTAAGGTAATTGGTTGTTAAAAATTATTGGAATTAAATAAAATAATGAGAATTAAGTGGTAATAGTAATACAACCAAATTGAAATTAAATAAAGATAAATTTGAAATGGATCCAAACTGAAATTAAAAATCCTGAATTTGTAGAAATGTTTCCAGAATAAAGATAATAATAAATTAGTTTCCAAGATATGATAATCTTAGTTATTATCATAAATGGTTGTTGTGTTTAATAATGAAATGTTGTTAATGAGTAAGCAAAATGAAATGTTTTAGGGAAGTAAAACATTTAGGCAAGTATGACTTATAAATTGGAACTGAAGATGATCTGAATTGTGAAGTTTTAAATCTAGGTCCAGAATTTGAAAATTGTTTCAAATTGATAAAGAGATAATAAATAATGTTATTTAATATATTTAAATGGAAGGATCCTATTTCAACAAAAGTTGTTTGAAAATTTGTTTGAAACCAAAAGTGGTTTAAAATTTAAGGATAACTTGGTGTGTAAAGAAAATGTATATATGAGGAATATACATAATACCAATGATGGTTTGAAATAAACTCTAAATATTGAGTTTTAAATTTGAAATGAGATGTGATATTCAAGGTGATAAGTTTTTGAACTTATAAGGTTTATTAATGTAAAGTTTAAGAATTTGAAATGGAGAAATTCAAATTTTGTGAGGTTGACTGGATCAAGTGAATTGAATTTAACTTAGGGGAAGTTAAATAAGTTAACAAGCAACCTGAATTGGAAATTTCAAGATGAAATTTAGATTTAACTTGGGAAGTTAAATGATTAATTTGAATTGGAAGTTTGTGTGATCTCAAAATGGGTTTGAGATCTGCAAATTGAAAATGGGTGGATGTTTTAAAATAAATTGAATGATATCATCCTATTGTATTAATAATCTTTAAATTGTGAATTGAATTTGTTTAAATGAATAAGAAATGAATTGTGATAATATATCCATTATTGTGATAAAAGGGAAATTAAACTTTAATTTAAAATTAAGGATATGGAATTATTTTGAACATAAAATTGGGTAATAAATTGGATTTTTAAGATAAAAAAAAATTGTTTTGAACTCTTATTTGAACTTTGAAATAAGTTAAGTATAGACAATTTAAAATGGAATTTTGAGAATTGGACTCAGAATTAAATTGTTTAAAGATTGGAATTATTGATTTGAAAATAAATGTTAATTGGATTAAGGGAATTAATCAACATTTGAAAATTTAACTCGAATTTATATAGTTCGAGATGGTTTAAAATTGAGATTTAAATTGAATTAGTTCAAAATGGAATTTGATTTGAATTGTGGATAATTCAACTTGAATTAGGACTGGATCAATTTAATGGGAAATAAATTTGAAATGGAGATTGGGAAGTTGATAAGTTTGACTCTGGACTATTTTCAAAATAAATTGTTTTAATATAAATCTATTTTTCCAAACTATTTACCATACAACTTTTCTTTTTATAAACCTAAAACTATCTTAAGCTTGTTTTACAATTACTTTTGGAACTATTTAACAATTTTACAACTGATTTATAAACTAATTACTATCTTTCCAACTACTTTATACCTAATTACTATTTTATAATTATTTTGCAATTATTTTACTATTTTTCAACTATTCAACAACTACTTAACTATTTTACCATCTATTTTTCAACTAATAATTATTTTTCAACCACTTATCTATTTTTTTTAAATTTTCCAAGCTATTTTCCAAATATAAACTAGTCGGAGTTCAAACTGTTATTGATTAAATACCCAACTGAGATAAGAATTGAAGTGATAATCCAAATGGGGATTAAGGCAAATGTGGATAAGTGAATAAAATCAAAGTAAGGATGAATAGAAAGGAAATTGATTTAACTAGTAATCAATGAAGATAAATACGTAGGATGTACGTATATTATTCTATTCGCATAGTGATTTGATCCAGATTCGAGCACAGAATTTCGAGATAGTATTATCGATCCGAGTTGGGATTTTTCGCTCGATTTTCGACGGCGAACCTGGATATGGATTTTTGTTTGATTCTGGATATTCTCTATCATAGTTGTGACTATGCAAGGAGAATAACGGTTTCTGATCAAGGAACCAAATCTGAGTCCGCACTAGGAAGTTGGGTGGACAATACTAGTTCGGAAGTGAAATTGTGTGATCGAGTGAGTGATCAGATTGATACTGCGTACAGATGATATGTGGACATCGTACGAGTTTGAATGAAATTGATATTGAATTGGAGATAAGGACTGTAATATGATTTTTGAAATTTGAAAGTATATTGTGTGAAATATATGATGAAGTAAAGTGGAAAATGAATATTCCTATGATTAAAAATTTATTTTATGGAAGTAAGTAATTTGGTAAGTGACTTTATAGAATAACAAAAATTTGAATATTTGATTTGGAATAAACAAAGTTACGTATCTTTGTTATATATATGATAAAACTCCCCTTGTTGAATCTATGGCCAGAAGAAAATGGTTTTTGAAAGTATTTGAAGTATAAAAAGGGTTTTATACAAGTTTGAAATGATCCAAAGATTTTTATCAAGGTTATATATATATAGGATCTTTTGAGAATGATTTTGGAGGAAAGGTTTTTGGAACCTATGGAATTTGGAAAGGCTTTTGATTTTTGGATAAAATCAATATTGGGATTTGGGAAAGCCTGATTTGTGAATTATCGATTTTGGGAATCGATTTTTTGTAAATGAGCTTTATATGAGATTCACTTGGTGTATGATTTGGAAAATACTATATGTGTATAGTATAAAGTGTTTTGAAAGTGGCTCTGGGGAAAAAGGCGCTCCCTTGAATGAACTTCTCAGGAGTGCCACTGAGTGGTACTGCCTTGAGCCTCTAAAGGGGAGGTTCTAAAGTTGATCCTGTGAGGAGTCTGGACAAACTAGTTCCTGAGGATTATTTGGTAGCGAAAGTCAATGGCGCTGATGCCTACAGGGGCATTTGGGTTATTCTGTGATGACAGTGTAACTCGATGTCGCTGCGATCTACTGTGGGGACCATAGCGAAAATCGTGTGGAGGATGAGTGCCAACAGTCTACACTTGATTTTGCCGGGATGGCAGCGTAACATCGGTAGACTGCGGTCTATGGTCAAGTGGAGGAGTTTCATTCTTTTGGCAGCGAAATTCGATGGCGCTGATGCCTACAGTTATATAGGTTTGTGCTGTGATAGCAACGTAAGGCCCGGGTATAACTGCGATCTATAGCGGGTTCCATGGCGTAATCGAGGAGCGAGAAGACCTACAGTTATCTGTGGATTTTGCCGGGACGACAACGTAACCATCGGGTTAACTGCGACCATGGATGGGGGTGATGATTTCCAGAGCATTTTTACCAAAGATATTTCCTTTATTTTCGAAATTGTTTTCTATATTTTCAATAAAATTATTTTCCAAAGTATTTTCACTGGGTGTTGGAAACGAGTTTACCAAGTACTTATAGATTTTCAATCCTATGCCTGATCAACGTATGACCGAATTTCTATGAGAACAAGGATGGACTTGTTGAGGCATCGAGTTATAAAACGTATTTTTGTATAAAACTATTTCCATAATATTATGTAGATTTTAAAGTGTTTTAAAATTTTAATATAAAGAGGGTAAAAGAGTTAAAGATGTTTAAGGAATAATTTAACTAAGATAAATAGTAAATTTAAATTCTCGCTTCATTCCTTTTCGAAGACGAAAAGTTCAAAGGGGGGACGAATGTGACGACCCGGAAATTTAGCAATATTATTTTTATGAGTATTTAGTCCAAATAATTAAAATATAAAATTAAAACAGATGTATGTATATATATGTATGTATTTTTAGGAAATAACTATGATCTGGAAATATAAAAAAATTAAGAGTTTTAAAAATATTCAAGATTTAATCTAGCTTATTCACAAAAATAAAATAATAATATTAGCAACAAATAATAATTTAAATAAAATCTATTGTTATGTAAACTATAACATAAACATTTAAGACAATACTAAAATATAATAACATTATAAAGCACAAAAGGTTCATGAAAGCAAAGTAGACAAGTAATAAGAAAAAGAAAAGAAAGATAAAGGTTATATATGTATATATGAATGCACTCACACAAATCAGGCTGCACTAATAATAATAAAATATATAGATAAGTATAAGCTTGTGAAACAAGCCAATGTAATAAATGCTAGCCACTTTAAATCTTTTCAGCCTCCATACTAGAAAAATATCTCTGTCTTATTTTTGTACCAAGGGAAACAAAGCCTGTACAATTTTCTTTTTATATATCATCTTCATTCCATTTCGATTCATCAAAAATTTAGTACCGGGTAAAATAAAATAAAAAAAAGGAAGCAAGCAAACCTGAAACACAGCAACTACATCACTTTCAAATCAGCAAAACAAGAAACTGGAAAACAAGATTAGTCTGATATTGTTCAAAACCCAAAAGCCATTCTCTATTCAAACTGGTTGCAGGTGAGTAAACACACTATCTTTGAAATTTAAATCTTGCTAATTAGACCATGAACTCTTATGTTTGCTATATATGGAAAAGAAGTTGTTCCGTGATGTTGCCGTTTTACTGAAAGTTGTACTATGTTATGTTCCTCGGTACTCCAAGTTTTTGAGCAAAGAAATGTAAAGAAAACTAATACTTCTTCATATAAACATCTTTAGTTTAGGATTTTTAACTAAATAAGTTGTTTAAACTTAAAACAATGACCTGGAAATAGTTGTGACTTGATAGTGTAACAGGGGTTCTGTTATTTCAAATTTACAGTAGAAAGGAAATCAATTGTTAAAATTTGAATATTTTAAATTGTTAATTTGATTTCATATCTTAGGTAAACATACAAAAGTAGGATTTTTAAAGCAAGAATGATGATTTTTAGATCAGTATATATGGTGTTGTTCATATATGAACTAAAAATGCATTTTTATCAATTTCCGTTGGATTAACAAATCTTATATGCTAAAATTTGTTGTATAGCTAGCTTGATGATTCACGAATACAGGAAAAATGTTCATAAAATTTTCTAGTATAAGATTTTATGGGAAGAGATCATTTTAGGGTTTAAGGTTTGTTTCTGTTGGGTTAAGTAACAAGGCGTGTACGTCTCCAATTCGTGATCGAGTTGCACGAGGCACTGAAGGATGGAAGGATAGTGTGTTGTCGTGGTGTGGATGGGTTCTGACCGTCTCCGATGGCCCGAACGATGGTGACGAGGTGGCTATGTCGTTTGGTTGAGCTTCAGGTTCGAGCAAATGACTAAATTTTGATTCGAAAGTTTTAGAGGCGATGCAAGTTTGGGTTTCGAGTGTTTGGGAGTTTTGTGATGTGCCGGTGGTCGTCGGTTCGCCTGAGCTAAGTGGCGTCGCCGTGCACGTGTACGGCGTGGTTTTGGGTGTCAGCGGCGTTGATTGTCAAGCGTCTCGAGTCGTTCTCGAGAAATAGGATCGGTTTCTTCGGGGTTGGAATCGAGTTCGGAAAAGTTATCTGATACTAAAATCTTTGTTTAAAATTAAACTTACTGGAAAAAAAAAGAGAAGAAGAGGGTTGCGTGAAGAACAGGTGAATGTCTCGGGGAAATGGGTGAGGAACTCAAAGTGCTACTCGAGAAAAGCAAGGGGAAGCCTCAAATTTTAAGCACTATAGATTTAATAAGGTTTAATAATTTAAGTTAAAAACTTAAATACAAGTTTTAATTATTTTAGTTAATGCTTAAAAATGCTCTAAATTCCTAATTAATGTTTTAATTAAGTAATTACGGTAAAATTTGTAGTAAATGATAATTTGAATTTCAAAGTTAAAAGGAGACTTTTTAATGTTAATTAAGAAGAATAATTAATATTAATTAATTAAACATTTTCGAAAGTAATTAAGAATAATTACTTTATAATGGTAATTAGAGGTTAATAATTAATTGATGAATAAATTTGTTATTAACTACTTGAACTTAATTAATGTATGATTAGTAGTTAACTAATTAAGTAATTTAATTACGAATTAATAATTGATTAATTAAGAAATTAGGGGTAAGCAAATGGGTAATTAAGTTTTATTGATTAATAATTAAAGTTATTAATTGATAATTAATTTAGATTAATTAATTGATTTAAAGGTAATGAAGAGGAGATTAACGATTTTGGAAATTCGTGACATTGTGGTATCGTAAGAAGACTACCGATTTGTGGGAAATTCATAATTGTTTTAATACTTAATTAATCAATGGGGGTTAACTAAGATGAATGATTTTGGGATGGTAAATCATTTGGGTTGTAATTAATTTATAGGCAGGACTTAAAGGTAATTGATTTAATTCAATTATGGATAATTAGATTTATTCGAGATGGTGTGATTGATTTATCTTGCTTACGTATGATTAAATGATGATTAAATGCCCTGAATAGATCGATACCTCTGATATGAAATGGTTCGTGATATGATGTGTTGGTGGGCAATGATAATGTGGTTATCTATCAATGATGAATTGCTGAGTAAAAGGGTGACATCTTTTATTTAAAGTTGAATTTGCATTTCACTTGAATAACATGTGTTAAGATGACAATGAATCCGAAGAGACCGGAGTCGGGTATCAGTAATACCCGAAACCAGTTCGATTTATAATCTACTTGATTCTATATGAATTTTATGTGAGAAATCAATAGACTGAAATGGGATAGTATGGACTTTGGAACTAAATAAGAATACTTAAAATTTGGTTTGTGAAATAAGTGTTGAGCATAACAAGTAATGAACTCGTAGTGAAGTACGAGTTACCCGGGTTTCCTTTTATGGTTTGAACTTAGTATTTCAAATTATATGGGTTTACTCACGCTGGTTTCTAGCCTGACCCGGGTGTTACTTTGATGTAATGCTCAGGTCAGACCGAGTGTTACAGATTTCCAGGTAAGGACGTTCTGGAGCTCAGGAGGCAAGCTGGATGGCAGGACGTATGGAGTGTTCCGTTGTGACAATTATTTCTGTTTGTCTGAGACATATTTGATTTGTATATGTCCATTGTTAGTGTATATGATTATAACTCTGATGTATTATAATTGTAAATTAACATATACAGTATTCTTTGTAAACTGTTATTATTTGATATTATATTTTGATCCGCTGCGAATGTGAGAATCTGTGTTGTGATTTCTGTTTCTTTCTTCTATCTCTTTCTTCTTTACTAACTATCTAGAATTTTTAGGATCGAAAATTCTGGGTCGTTACAGTGCCTGTCATTTTTGTAAAAGGTTTTTCAAAAGAATTTTTGAAAACTCATACTATATATTCTTATTTTGAATTTACGCTTAACTCTATAAATTCCAACTATAGAAGTAGTTGGTACAATATTCTGAAACGGTGGACGAAGCAACTATGAGTTGGATATAAATAAAGTTAAATTTATACTTCTTTGTAGGACCTAGACTTCCTTATCATTGTAGGCCTATAAGTATTAAGTTAAGAGGGATATGAATCATAGAAGGAAAGGTTGATAGAAAATAAATGACCGTAAGCAAACGTCCGTTAGGCTGACAATTAATATGGACAAATTAACATTTATGGGGGTAACAAATGAAGGTGTTATGTATTAATAAAATACGAAAGTAAGGAAAGGGGCAAACTTCCATAAGAAGGAATACATTTATCACCACAAGGAGGAAATTAGACTTTTAAAAGGGTAGAGTACAAACATTTAAAAGAAAGAACAAATTTTCATCCTACCATTTGGAACATAATTGGGTAAAAGGTTTCTTTGAAAACCCCTTGAAAATTTTAGAAGTGCCTTTTAAAAGATTTTGAAATGAAAATATTATAAGTTAGAAATTTTTAACGCAACGACCCGATATTTTCAACCATTCGCATCCGCACATGTCGGACGTGAATTTCTCAAAATACCGCGTTGTAAATAAACATTTGGCAAACTCATCATATATAGTAAATAAATAATCACAGATCACAGACACAGAGTAATATAATGCAGCGGAAACAAAGAAATAGTAGTTCATGAAGCTACTATATAAATACATCGGAGTTAAGTAAGATACAATAGGAATACCAAGATACAACAGGAGTAATAGTATGATAATCAGGTACAACTCAGAATACAACTGGAATCAACTGGATACCAAAATGAATAGATATCTAGATCTGCAAAGCAAAATCCAGCTTCAAAGGTGAGTCTCAAATGTTGTATCACTCAGTCTGACCCGAGCGTAAAGCAAAACACAAAACACTCGAGTCGAGACATACATACTTATACAATGTAAACCAACTCAAGTGAACTGTAATAAAGGTACAAGTAACTTAAAGAATGCTTGGGATCGCCCATTCTTTAAGGATCCGTTAAACTATCTACTATGTAGTAATATTCGCTATTTTAATAATGTATAATCATAAAATAAACATACTTTTAAATAGCATTAAGGCTTTACATTTTCCACCTTAACACGTAATAGTCCCAGTAGTCTATCCAGTATTAGCGTACTCCCAAAATGGGGGCTACCCTCGACACTCCACAGGCTACGGGAGAAATCACAACTCGTAGTAAAGCTCTCTATGGTAAGTGACACGGCACAACTAGGCAATGCCAGGGTAGATATACCAATTACGCATCTGGGCTGGTGGAAACGCATAGCAGCCACTACCGCCCACCTCGAACAACACTCCCAAATCAAGGGGTGCACCCAATTAATCACGAAGTAATAGAATGGTATCGAAGAAGTGTGTCCGATCAGAGGTGCTACCTCATTGGCCCATCAATTGCTCCTGTTTTAGCCACTTTATGCCAACTCACGGGAGTTGGATCCATGTATATACCTTTAGGATCGTCGCCACCATCCTACTTCATTCTGGAAACTCCACCGTGTACACAGTTGTTAAAGTGGTTTTCGATATCGACAGAGAGTATGTCCATATCCGATCTCGGTCTCTTTAACAACCAGTCGTTATTATAACCCGTGGTTATAAATTTAAAAACTGTTTATATTCCAAATCAAAATACTTCATTTAAACCATTTCAAAATCATATCATTTATTTCAAAATAATACATACTTTCAAACCCAAAACATATCCATTTCAAAACCAATTCAACAATATATCATTTCCATATCAAAACCAATTCAATAATATATCATTTCCATTTCAAAAATCAAAGCAATAATATATCATTTAAATTCCAAACTAAATCAGTATATATATTTCATTTAATTTATTTAACTTGAAATATTCTTTTAAATCATATTAAACCAAACTACCTTATAAAGTCATATCCTTAAATCTTCAATTTCAACAAGTTTCAAATTAATATATATTAAAAGAAAATTCTTAATTAAATACAATTCCAATTAATTTCATTTCCAAACCATGGTACTTTCAAAGTCATAACAATTTTGAAACCAAACTTTTTGAAATCAAAATACATGGAAATTATAACACTTGAAATATTGTCATTGGGACCTCATAATACTTAGAAAAATCATAATACTTCTAAATTAATATTCATTACCAAAGTTATAACATTTTAAGTTCATTCATTCAATTATACCAATTTCAAACATTATATTAACTCATAAATTCAAAGTGGTTTATATTCAAATCAAAATAATTCATTTACACCATTTAAATATGAAGTCATTATACTTACAAATTAAATATTCAATTCCCAAAAATTTACCCTTTTCTGAGTTCATTTATTCACTTAAAAACATTGAAAGATTTAAATTCCAGCTTTCACAACATTTAAAAAGTGTTGCGGTAAGTTATATTTGAAAACAATTTAATTCAGCAAAGACAACATTTATAAACTGCTGTAATAGTTCAGGGTTCAAATTAAAGGTTTTAATTCAATTCAGCAAAGACAGCGTTTTAAAAACTGCTGTAAAAGTTCAGTTATATTCAAAAATCTCATTTCAGCCAACTACAGCACTTAACAAGTGCTACAATAGCCCTTTTATTTATTTCAGTTTCAAGTTTAATTCCTGCCACTACAGCACTTACCAAGTGCTGTCATAGCCTTAGTTAATTTTAGTCTTTTAGTTCATTTGTGCAACCACAGCACTTACAAAGTGCTGCAGATTCTACTTAGTTCAGAATTAGTTCATTTCCAGAAATGATAGCATTTCTGAAGTGCTATTGATTGAATTTCCAGGTTTTAAATACAATTCCAGCCACAAATAAACTTCAATTTAAATCATTTAAACTTATAAAAATCAAAATTTTCCACATCAAAAATGTTCATTTAAATACCTTTAACTTATGATTTTTTATAAAGAAAATTTTACAAATAAAATCAAAATTTCCAAAATTCACTTAATAAATTCAAGTGTGTCAATTCCCATTTTCATTTTTAACAATTTACTTTAACACTTAAATTTAAATCTCCATTTTCACCATTTAAAACTTAATTTTCATTTTTAATTTAATTAACTTAAATTTCCATTTAAAAATCAAATCAAAATTTCCAAATTAAGTTACATTTTAAAATCACAATTTTCTATTCATTTATTTACATTTCTAACCCATAGAAAATCAATTTCACTTAAATTAAATCATTTTAAATTCAATTTAAATCAAATTAACATATTTTTACATTTTAAAAATACTTAAAAATTTCCAGAAAATTTTATAAAAATAACCACGGGTATGTATAATATTTTCTAGCCTAAGTCAAGTGATACGGATAATATATCATTTCAATCCGTAATTTACAAAGAAAATTCAGGTTTTATCATTTCAAACCCGCAATCCCAAGTAAATAAAATAAATAAAAATCGCTCAAACTTATCATTTCAGTCCATAACGATTTTTCCTTGTTCTAAAGTCCGTTCGGGTATGTATCATTTCAACCCATAGTGATTCTATTCTACAAGGAACTTGTAGTGTGATTAACAGAAATAAATAAACAATATAACAGAATATAACATACAGATGATGTGACAAGTTAATAACAGGGTTTTACATCATATAATTCACATCACAGGTAGGTATAACATGATATAATAATTTCTACACATTCACTTGTTGTCACTTCACAAATTCTATAAGTATAAATGTCATGAGTGAATACTCACCTTTTAAAGTTGGGTTTCGCAAAACAAAATACACAGATGAATTCCAGAAAGCACGATATAGCACGACTTTTGATTTGAGTGGAGAGAGCCAAGATATTACTCTTGTATACAAAATAAAACAAGGTACATTATAAATATATTTACAATACCAAAGATTAAATTGAAATAAATGGAAACTAGGCTAGATAAATAACATCACCTAGCTTTAAATCAATGTCTGCTTGATCTTGCCTCAACTTGTGCTCAACCATACATGCTTATAGTTCGGCCATGATGTTTACAAGTGGAAATAGATCAGGTTTGGAACTGAAAATACATGGCTAGGCTTGAGAAGAGGAAGGGTTTTGGGGTTACAAAGTGAGGAATGCAAATGGACAAGGTACAAAGTGGAGTTTTGGTCAACATAGGCTCGGCCTATGGTCTATAGGGCTCGGCTAGGGGCTGCTACAGGTCAGGTCAGAGGTGATGTGATGGCTGGAGGTGATGTCACAAGGTAGTGGTGGTGGCTAGGGGTGTGGCCGTGGCTTAGAAAGGAAGGTGGTTGCATTAGGGCTTGGCTAGGCAAGTTTTGTGGAGTTTTTTTCAAGTTTGTGTGGAGTTTGGTTCATGGGATGGTCATGGCACTTTATGGTCAGAGGAGAAGGATGTTAGGCCATGGATTATGTCGGGAAAGAAGTGGTGGTGGTAGGTGGAGGAGATAGTGGAGTTTGTGGCCGAGCAACATGTGGAAGAATCAAGGCAATTTCAAGTAAAACAATGGGAAAAAAAAGAAGAAAGGAGAGAAAAGAGAGGCCATTGCTTACTTTTTGTTTTCAGATCTGAAGTGCCATGAAAATGAAATGAGATGAGTTGTTTCTCACGTGAAAATCAAGCAAAATACAAGGCCAAACAAAAGAGTTTTGAACGGCAAAGGAGATGAAGAGATTAGGCAATGAAAAGTCACAAGTTTAAAGTCTTTAGTCTCTTTGAATTTCCAATATTCATATACAAAATAAACAAAATAAAATCAAGTATAATAAAATAAAAGACAAACAAAAATAAAGTAGAAAAGAAAATAAATAATTACTCTTAGGAAAATAGAAAGTAAATAAAGAAAATAGTTTATTTAAATGAACTAGATTTAAAATTGTAAACAAAATACAATTGACTTTGGAAAATTATAACTTTACTTCTAATCCAATAAAAAGTCAATTAAAATAAAATAAATTCTGAACAAAATAAAGTGTAAATGAAAATAAAATAAATTCTTAAGAAAATAAAAAAGATAAATAAAGAATTACTTTAATTAATTGAAACTAGAAATTAAAAATTGTAAACAAAAGACAACTGAGATTAAAAAATTTCAATTACACTATTAAAATGTTTTAAAACTAAAATAGATACATAACATCATGTTACACTTGTAAACATACATTAGAACATGACATAACAAACAAAAATATTATTTATATAAAATTAAAATAACAATTTTGTTAAATACAACAAATTACATCCAATAGTGTAAAAGGCATAACATTCACAATATAAATCAGATTTCAACGAAACGAAAAGCAGTATTCTTAAAATTTTATTTACTTTCATAATAAAAGATAAATTTCAAAATTTCAAAATTTCAAAATTTCAAATTTTTAAATTTAAAAGTCAAAGTTTGACCATACTGACCAAAATTCACATTTCAGGAAAATACTCTATTTATTCATGTTTGGAATTATAATTCACATAAAACCAAAATTTATATTTAAAATAACAAAATTTATCCATTTTAATAAATAAAATAAAGTTTTTAAATCAGAAAATTCAATTTAAAATAATTACAAAATACAGGGTTGTTACATTTAATAACAATGATTTTAGATGACTTTTAATTTATACCACCATTTGTTTTGTAAAAAGTTTGAAAAGAGATTGTAAATTTAAAATGGGAGGTGAAACATTTTTGGTAGATGATTTTAATTTAAAAATTTGGTGACTTGAGAAGTTGAAAAAAAGGTTTCGATTTATTAACTTCTCAATTTAAAATTTGACTAGATTAGAAAAGCTTTCAAATTCCTTGTTTTTGTATTCTTCTATTTTTCTATGTTATATTTCATATGCAATAAATTTGAAAGATCCTCCCTCTATAACTCTTAGAGGCTGTATGAGTTGGAAATTTTTGAAAATATAAATATAGTATTAGACAGCTTTGGAAATATACCACCGTTAGTTTTAGAAAAGTTTTGAAAGGTAATGCAATTTTTAAAAGCGGCGAATTTCTTTATGACAAAATAGTGGATGGTTTTAATTGTAAATTAATGATTTGAAAAGTTTTCATTCATTAACCTTTTTAATTTGATTAAAAAGATTTCAATTTTGGTTCTATGATCCTTCTATTTTTCCTTATTTATAAACCTAAAAGTTCTTTCTTTATAACTCCTTTTAGGGTTTATAGATAGAAATAACACCTATTTTGGGATAGAGAAATAGAAAATATAAATAAAGGAATGCCTAATAGTATAGGAAGGAGAGCATTCCCAAATAAGGTGATGAAGAGAATAATGGCTGGAATTTAGGTAATAATAGAATTGTGAGAGAAGTACCAATATATTGGTACTTCTCTCTTGAATTCTGGTAGATGAGATATTGAAAGGAGTAATATAGTAAGATAGAAGTTATCTTTGTCTACTCCATCTATTTTTCTATCATATAAAGTTATAAAAGGAATCTTTGACCATTGATTGGATTTAATTGATGATTGATAAATAAGTTAGATGTTTTTGTCTAAGGAGGAGCATTTATGTAAAGATGAGAATTTTATATGTTTTTCCTAATATGAATACAAAAGTTATTTGAATAATAATAATATTGGATTTGATAAAAAAAAGTGTTGCAAGAGATTTTAAGAGTTTTTGAGTAAAGTTATGAGATATATTTATTCAAATAACAGTATATTTGAGTGATAAGGTAATAAATATTGTTGTCTTCTTTAGAATGAAATAACTGCTATTTTGAAATGATGATCGTAAAAAATTTACTATTTTGTAAACGATAATTCTTGTAGCTAGAAAACTCTTTGAAACAAAAATGGTCTAACATATTATTTTGAAAAGATAATTAAGTTTTGAATCTTTTGTGTTAAAAATCCTATTTTCAAAAAGGAGTGAATCCTTATTTTAGTAAAATATTGAAAGGAAAGATTTTCATAAGTTCATTTTTGAAAAACCAAGAAAATTTTGAATGCCATAAATTAGAAACTCTAACTTTTAAGGAAAAAAGGTTTCGACAAGGAAAGTTTTAAAAAGGGAGAGTATTTTATTCTTGTTTAGGAACAAAGGAATTTTGAATCTTCGATAAAGGTTTTTATTAAAGTTTAAATTTTCAAAGATGGAGATATAGAATTTGATACTTCATGTTTTAAGTATTGCAAGAAATGAAGTAATAAATGCTTATTTTTAAATAAGTTTATTTGTATGAAGATATTTTATTTTATGTGCGAAAGTTATGATTTTATAAAATTTTATGGAGTAGATACAGATCATGACCTAGGTAGGATAGGCTAGGTTTTTTTTAAGGATATGAGTAAAATAGAAATAGAATGTACAACCTGATTTGGAAATTTGAAGTCAGTCCCAAACCTCTATTTAAAGAAAATGGTAAAGTGTAAAGATATTCCAGATTTATAATTGGGTTGTGAATTAGGTTGCCTATATAATATGAATTTCTATATTTTAATTTTGGAGCAATTTCCGTTTAATTTCCATAAATTATCCAATTCCCAAAAATTTGTATAAAAGTGCGTCGTTGGAAGTAACAAGGACTAGAAAGGAAAGAGATGTGTAAGAGATGGATATTCTTTTCCATAGTTTACACTATCTATTTCAGCAAAAAGAAATAATTCCTTATAATTTTAAACAAAGAAAAACCTTCACTTGCGGTTAATTTATGAGAAATTATGACAATAATCTTTTTGGAAAGATAGCTTCGATAAATTAAAATATGGAAATGAGTATTCTAGTTGTAGAATTAGAAGTTAGATATAGCTATCGTACAGCTACACTAAATGACTAGATATATATAGGTAGCATAGATTACGACTATATGCATATTAGTGTATAATTAATGGATTGGGATTTATTGAATTTAATTATAATTTAATGAGCAATAAGTTTGTGATTAATGAGAGGTAAAGTAATCTAATAGGGACTGATTAAGGAAACCTGATATTGACTTGAGGAAGAAAGAAATTTGAGTAATGGATGGATTTTGGAAACCTAAAGAAGGTTAAAAGATGAAGAAGGATTAATTAGAAATGGTCCAATTCTGACAGTAATGATCAGTTGCTATGAATATAATTGAAGCAATAAATGGATCACATTTACTAAAGACCGAAAAATATGGGGAATTAAGAAAATGGATAGCAATGGAATGAAATATTAAAGATAGCCCATCTTAATTTAGAAAGAAGTGGTAGGACCTCAACACCATTTATATAAACTGATAAACAGCAACTTTTAGTAAAAATTTCTTTTGGAGTTCTTGAATTATAGTCACTAGTTGTCTTCCTTAGTTATTGGAAAAGTGGATGATGTGGTATAAGATATATACCTGTTTTATTCCTTTGTAGACTTTATGAATAGGATTTAAACCACTAGATATATGTTGGGAAGCAAAGTAAACAAGGAAATTTTATGGGAACACTTAACTAGCGATAGACCATAGGTAAAACTGGAAGTTAATAAGGAAATTAGGTTAGCAGCCTAAAGTAAGTAAATGTTTCAATCTCAAAACTTTAGATTTTAGGAAACATAAGGGATTTAGTTTACAAAATGCCACCATGCAAGGAAAAGAGAAAATGTATAGGAATGAGAATGGAATTTCCTATTGATCAAGGATTAAGAAGAAAGTGGCAGAAATTTTCCGTTACAAGCAGTGAAACCGCAGCACTCCAGCATAGCTTTATGGAGTTGGGCTTTGCATCGTGAGTGATAGGGACCCATAGTTTACTAAAATTTGGAAGGGTTTGCTACTAGCTTTAGGAACTTCGTTGAACCGAAGCATCGCTTACCGACTAAAGACCGATGGACAAACTGAAGGAATGGATGGGAACTTGGAAGATTTGTTGAGAGCTTGCATCTTGACTTTGGAGGACCTTAGGAGTGCGCTTACCTTTGGTAGAACTCATGTGGAAATGTAATAGATGATTGGTACGGCACCCTTGAAGCATTTTTTTGGGAGGCCATGAAAACGTCAAATTGTAGGTGGGAAACCACCAACAAATTCTACTCGGACCAGATTAGTATTACAAGACTTTGCAAAGTCAGAATTGATTAGACAGCATGTGAAGGTCGTACGATTTGGGTAGTTGGAAAGTAGGCACCAGATTTATTGGGCCTTTTTCCCAATATGAAGAAAAAACAAGAAAACCTTTATGTTGGTTGGAGCGCATGACGTTTTCGAATGCCAATACCATCTCGTGCCACTACGTGCATCGTAGAGCACAGAACTTGGAGGCTCCACAACAAAGAATTAGATTGGTTTGAGTACAATGGTGAGAAAATCTGATTGGAGGCACGAGGACTCTTCGTCCTAAACCTTTCTCTGGAAAATTTTCTCTCCAAAATTAGGATTTTCGTTGCATTGTGGTTGCTTGATTGAATGGTAGAAGATAATTGCTACATTTTTTTTTTCACGACCACTTTACACTCATGTAGAAATTTTTATGCAAGTTTATGGTATTTTCATACATACTTTCATGACATGATTACACACTCACGCTAGGATTGACTAGGACAGAGCTCATTTTAGTATGTCTTCGGTACACAATCATATTGCACTATTGATTGAGTAGATGGTTGTGTAGATAACTTGATTGTATAACATTGATGTTATTGCGAGTTACGATGTTTGCCCTTTGAATGATTTTGGGACGAAATCCTTTTTAAGGGGGAAGAATGTAACACCCCATAAAATGAACAATAAATAAATGGAGTAAATTAAATTAAATGTGATAAGGTAGGAAATGGAAATTTTGTAAAAGTTGGAATTTGACTACAAAAGGTATACCGTTGCGTTCGTGGTGAAATTCTTATTAATTTCCATATATAATATGCTAAAAACGGAGCTCGAACGAAGAAGTTTTGAGCGTTTGAAGTTTTCAGATTTAAAGTAATTTGAATAGGATTCAAATAAATAATTAATTCCTTAATTTGAAATTTGAAATAATTATGATTAGACATGGGAGTTAAGTAACGTTAAAAATTAGCAATTAATGTTAAAAGTTAGTCAGGGTATGAAATCAATAAAAAATCAAGCAACGGTAAAATAAATACCTTTCCAAAATAAGGGAAGAAGTCGACCCAGCACCTCAAGGGGTCGACCGCTTGGAGCATGGGAGTCGACCACTTCCTTGTTGTGGAGCCTATTTTGATGAGTTGTATGTTACAGATTTATCTGTTTTTAATCTATCTCATTCAACGGTTCTCGTGCACTTCCAACCACTATAAATTAGACCCTGGACCTTTCATTTTTATATACAAATATTTTGGAAACAATAGCGGAACTCTGCTATTGTTATCTCTCTGAATTAGACTCAGAAATTCTATAGAGAATTCAAGTAAGAATCCAATCTATATTCTATTTATTTCTTCTTCCTCCAACCTATTCTTATTATGTTCTCCTACAGCCATTCTGAGTCTAATAAATATATATACATCTTCCCTATTGTGTGTGTGTATATTAAAAGAGAGAGATTCTGGAAGAGATTGTGAAGCATGCAAATCCAAGGAAGGCAAAGCTACGACTATTCTATGAGTGGAAACCTTAGTATTTCTTTTCAGCAATTGTTTAGTGTATTTCCTGTTGGATTTGATATGCCTTAGGGACGTTGAGATTTCAAAAATATGATAGATAAAATCCCCCGAAATTCCTTTTTATTTCGATATGTCAATTCTACGTTGAGATTCCCAATTATTTAAATTAATTTAGTGGAATCTATTTCATTTATGCAATTTTTGATAATTTCATAGTCTATTCCACTTCTTTCTTCTTCTTTGGGTGAAATTGTGATTCTTCAATAAAATAAGGGTTTTAGAGTATGAATTATATTCGTAGTTTACACCACTTATTCTTATCTATTTCTTTGTAAAAGAGGAGTTTAATAGAATATGGGGTTTAGATTTCAATTCTTATTATTTAAGATATTCCATTGAACTGGTGTAATAAATTGAGTTTCTATTTTATTTACAAGTCTGTTATTGCAGTTTCGGTTATGAATATTTATTCCCTTCTTTGGATATTAGAATCCCATGAAATCTTGGGAATTTGGAGAAAGAGGACTTGTAACAATAATTGGTTAGGGAATTGACATTTAACGCTACTTTAGAGCGTAAAATCCGTGCGTTTAGAACTTATTAGGCGCGAATATTTATTTATCTCTATTTACGTAATTAATGTATAATTATGGCATATATATGGCATAGTTAATTAGACATTTTTTCCCCAATAGGAAGGTAGTTGATTGTGAGGTGAAAAGAAGAGAAAACTCTTATTTAGCCTAATTATTATTTTAAGGCGTAATAAGGAAGATTCCGTATAAGGCCTTATTTATGAAATGGTGAGATGAGTATGTGTGTGTGTCTATATATATAGAGTAATTGATTTGTGGCTAAGTCATAGGGATGTGAGGTCAATATTATTGCATGACGAAAGTCTGTCCTTCACTATGAGATTACCAGCAATTGTGTACACTTTTTTTAACGACACGCTATTTTGAACCATTCAAATCGACAATAATCCACACATGTCAGACTTGAATTGCTCAAAACAATAGATTGTTAGTTTATATTTGGCAAAACTTAGCATATACGGTAAATAAATCAATCACAGAATCACAAACACAGAGTAATACAACAATAAACGGCGGAATAGATAAATAGTAGTTCATGAAGCTACTACAGAACATCAGAGTCCAAAATAAATTACAATAGAAATCCCAAGTACACAGAAGTCTCTAATACATAAGCAAATGACAAGTTTGAACATAAAAAACTGGAAATAATGGAAATAACTGAAAGCTGAATAGATAAAAGATAGATTTCCAAGCAAAGCTCTAAGCTCCAAAGGTGAGTCTCAAATTCTGTGACACTCAGTCTGACCCGAGCATAAAGCAAAACACAAAACACTCGAGTTAGGATTAACATTCTTATGCCAGTAAATCAACTCAAGTGAAATTTCTAAGTGAAATGCAATATAACTTAAAGGATGTTTGGGATTCCATCCTCTAAGGATCCACGGAACTATCTACATACATAATACAATACGCTACATCGATAATGTCTACAGTAGAGTAAAATATTAAAATAGCGATAAGGCATTACCCATATTCCCCTTAACACATTTTATATAAATGTCGTAGTCTATACACTACCGTAATTCCTCCGTAAACTGGAAGGCTATCAGAGGGCACTCCATAGCTACGACACAAACCAAACTCGTAGTTGGCGCAATAAGGCATATGACAAGACACACAAGTTACTGCCAGGGTAGGACTCTACCGTCTGTACTCCCGGACTGGTGGTAATAGATAGCAGCTACTACTGCCCACCTTGGAACACACTCCCATAATCAAATTGAGGGGTGGCCACCAAATCAATCACAAAGTAGTAAATATGGTATCGAAGAAATGTGCCCGATTGGAGGAGCGACCTCAATTGGCCCGGTATAGCTCCTGTTTTAGTCATATCAAGCTGACCCGAGGGGGTTAGGGCTGCATTCATACCTCATACAGACGTTCGCTAAACCATCCTACTTCATCCTAGATTCTCCACCACGAACACAGTTGTTAAAGTGGTTTTCGTTATTGGCAGAGAGTATGACAATATCTGATCCTGGTCTCTTTAACAACCAAACGTTTATTTCACACCGTGGTCATTTTCATTTCAAACAGTTCATACTTCATATCAAAATATCATATTCATTTCAAAATCATATCACTTTCGCAATCATATTCACTTTCGAAATCATATCACTTTCAAAATCATTATTCACTTTAAATCTTTTCCAAAATCATAACCACAAAATAGGTTAAACCATCATATCAAAGTATTCGCATTTAAATCCATAAATCTAAATCATTACAGTTCCAACTTAAACAGTTTGAATATTGAAAGTAGTTTATATATTGGAATAGTTATACATTAAAATAGTTCATATTTAAAAATAAGTTATAGATTAAAATAGTTTATGTATTAAATATAGTTTAGATATTAAAAAATAATTATATTTAAAATTGTTTATAAATTTAAAATGATATATATTAAAATAGTTTATATATTTAAAAGAGTTTATATCGAAAATAGTTTCAAATTAGAGTTGTTCCTTCCAATTTCACAAATCAATTCAAATCAACTTTAGTTCCAAAACTCAATTTAAATCAATCTCAGTTCAACAATTTCAATTAAAAAGGTTAAAGGTTCAATTCGAATTCTCATTAAAACCATTTTTAATTTATATCGATTTCAAATCCAGGTTTGAACTACAAATTTAAATCACTTCCAATTCAATAGATTTCAAAGTTTAAATATTTAAAAAAATTTACAATATACCAATTTGATAAATTTCATTTATATTTGAAAATATTCACTTCATCAATTTTAATAACATTTAAATAAAATTTCAAATTTACAAATTTAAATCAATATTCAATTTCATTTTTATTTAAATTTGAAAATATTCATTTAATCACCTTTAATCAAAATCCAGTTATCAAGTTATAAAAACCATATCTTTAAAATCTCAAAATTAATAAGTTTTCAAATCAATTTTTATTTAAATACAATTCTTAAACAAATAAAATTTCAAATCTATTTCAATTCATCTTTCCAACCTTAATTTATTAAAGTTATTACAAAAACTATTTTCAAAATATTAATATAATTTTAAATAAATACTTAAACATAATATATATACACTAATTAAATTAAATTTATTAAATTTTATTATATTAAATTTTTATTAAATCAAATCTTATTATTAAATTTAAATTTACATTAAATCTTATTTTATATATTAAAAAATAATAAAATTATAAGTAAAATCTTAAAATTTATATTTTTTCAAAATTTAACTTATAAATTTAAAATTTCCAAACATATAATCTAAAAATCTAAATTTTACACATATATTAAAATAAAATCTTTATATTACATTTTAAAACCCAAAATTTATTTAAAACACATATTTATATTTTTCAAAATTATGGAAATCATTTAAAAATAGACCAACGGTGTCCGTATATAGTTTTCTTTCCTATGGTCAACGCAAATCATTTAAAATTATGGAAATCATTTCAACCCGAAATCCCAAAATTCAAAATCAATAAAATCGCTTGAGTCTATCATTTCAACCCATAATGATTTTCCCTAATGTATAAGATCGTTCGGGTATGTATCATTTCAACCCATAGCGATTTCCTAAACTAACAGAGAACTTGCAGTGTGAGGACAATAAAATAATAGCATAAAATGATATGGCATATCAACGACAAATTTGATCATAATTAACAATTTAAATATAATATATATATAATAGGTTACGGTGCCAATATTGTCAATTAACATAGGTGAACAAATGCAAATAATAACACATCAAGCTTAACAATTAAATTTCTTACCAATTAAAAATTTAACAACATATTTCAATTGTCATTTCATGTGAATTAAATTTACTAAATATAAGCATGCTAATCATGAGTGATCGCTCACCTTTCGAGGCTAGAGAAAATAGACAACACAGCAAGCTACGATTTAAATCACAAACTCGACAATTGACCAATCCAAACGATAATTTCCAAAGCAAAGCAAGGTGAACACGAATTCGATGAACAAAGCTGATAACTTGGAATCGATGAAAAAAAAACAAATCAAAACTAACTTGATATAAATGGAAACAAAAAATATATATATGAAATATATATACACCTTTCTCTATTTTTTATAAATATAAAAGAAGAGAAGGCTTCTGCTCAAGTGAGGTAGGAGAATGGGCTGAACTGCTGCGATGGTGATGTGCTGGAGATCGGTAGAGGAGCAAGGCCTGGGTGATGTGGTGTTGGTTGTTTGTCACGGCTGAGGGGACGCGGCAGTGCAAAGGGAAGCTGTGGGTTTTGTTTGCTCGGGTTCGTGGGGTGGAAGGCACTGGAGCAAGGGTTTCAGCGCGGGGAGGCTGTGGTGATGGAGTGGCGGCTGACAGTGGAGGATCGGTTTATGGTGGAGCGGTGGTGAGGCATTTGGCAAAGGGAAGGCGGCGGGCGTCGACGGGCTGAGGGCGGAGGGTTTTCTGGTGGCGGAGAGGTCTGGCATGCGTTTGGTGATGGAAGGCACAGCCGGATGGAGGCTTGAGGGTGAAAGGTGAGTGGTTCGGCACTGTGATGGGCAGAGGGTTTGTGGGCTGCTTGGGGTTGGAGGAGCGGATGGTTCAGCAGTAGGTGGAGCATGTGTGGCAAGGCTGGGTTCAGCTGTGTGTTCGGCGGTGTCTGAGTTGGCGAGGGTGGCTTCACAGGCGGAAGGGAGGAAGGCGAAAGGTTGTGGGAAGGTGCGAAGGAGAGGTTGCGTGAGTAGCGTGCTGGAGCAATGGGCGGCGGAGGGGAACAGACGGGATTTGAAGGTGGAGAGGTGGTTCGGTGGAAGGGGAGCCTTGTAAAATATGAAGAAGGAAATGGGTAAATTGACAAACGAGCTTCAGGAATATATATATATATATAAGCTTTATAATATTTTATCTCCCAAAAGCATGTACACAAAAGAAAATGGAACGGCCAAAATAATATATTGAAAAGGTGGAAATAGCAAAGGTCAAAATTAAAATCTGGGAATATTAAAGCCAGTGGCCATTTGCTTTCTCGCGGTAGACAATAAAAGGACAAAGGAAACCAAAAGGCTCAAATGCGGAACCGATACGGCTAATCATTTCGCAGATTTGCCGCATACCGAACGTCGAAATGCACAAATGAATATACTACGGAGATCAGCATGACGAGACGAACAGAACTGTGCACAGATATGAGTGATACGACCCACCTATCGGAACTCGATATTCGCTGCCAAAATGCTGCTAAAACGCCGAAAATAATATAAACGGAGCTAGAGCAGTCCAAATTTGGAGAAACAAAATATGACGTCTCACTCGGGATATGTTTTACAATTTTCTTATATAATGTGAAGACCCAAAAGTCGACCTTCAAAAATCGGCATCCGTACCTTACTTGTACTCAAAATGCCGTAGATTCAAACGCCGAATCTGGTTCTCCGGAGCTTATAACACCATTAAATATAACAACACATTGGAAGAAAAATAGATGATATCATATACAATCCAATGAATACAATATCCAGTATGATATACAACAATGATATCAATATGATACAACAATATTAGAGATACAAGAAATAGCAGCGGAAAGAAAATAGATAACACCGGCAGTGGATAGAATATCTCCAATAGAATGCTCCAATCCATAGCTAGCGGAAAGCAAGGTCAGTCATCCAAGGACTGAACTAGCTCCAGATAATCTACTCAACCTGAATATTTGAAAACCCCAACTCTAGACTGCTCGTGTAGAAAATTATGAGCACCCAGAGTTTAGGAAAGGAACAATAAACTCCGAGTCAGTCGTGGGACTGGTGTGAGTAACAAAAACAGTTTATCTTTAAAACAACACAAAAGAACTTTAAACACTGAAACCCGCAATGCTTTTTAGAAAATGAAACTACCATAAGGCCTCCCGCACACACATAATGCAAACGCAGAATCGGAGGAGATTTCTCCTTATGATAGTCAAAGATGCTTACTACGCAAAATCATTGGTTATTATTATTAGTGCATAGTGAAAAACATTTTGAAAGTATAATATTAATCTTAGCCAACATAGACATTCCGAACTATGCCTACTATAGCTACCATCTAAACAGTGGGGCGCCACCATAAGTAAATGGCAGGTTCTACAACTAAAACCGTACAAGTTCTGTATTGGGAAATGGATTTCCAACAAATGGTCAGGCTAAGGAACTTCCTTTCCTCCTGCCGAATGGGATCGCCTCTGGCTGGACGTCCCGAGAGACAAACTGCTCTCTGCAAACACAAGGCCGGGTTACCCCTGTAATAGGTTACTCACGAATATGCCACCCTCCGGTCCTTTGGGACCTTTATCTGAGGCGCCTCGATAAACACACAATCACAATAAATGAGATCGGAGTATCCACATAGGTTAAATACCAGGGCTCCATACCTGATACCATCCTTTTCCAGAAGGAAATGACATACCCTAAAGGGCGCGACCCTCATAACCTTGACGCATATTCCTGTTTCGACCATTTCCGGGTTGTGAGGTCCGAAGAGGTCTCGTCCACAAAGCTACGCTTTATCACAAAGCCATGCTTTGGGTCAACAGATGATCAAAGTAATGATCACAAAGATAAATGATCAAACAAATGATCATATCACAAATGATCAAACGATGATCATCACACAGCAACACTCAGCATGTCACATTACCAAATTGGGAATATATCGCGGATAACCTTCAACTACATAACCTCTGAGCTCGTACGTCTCAGAGAAGGGTGTTAAGCTAAGAGAATAAATTCTCCGCCACCAACAGAAATGTATTTGAAAGAAATCTGCTTTATATCTCAAAGTGTAATGTCAGACATGTAACTATACAGGTCTGTTCCGGGTTCGAACAGAACCGAAGGCACTTCCGAAGAAGCCCTTGCAATTCCGGGTATTTACAATCTCGATTGGATTTCCCATCACTTAGGAGATCTCTATACCGGCGCGACTCAGTGCAGAGACAATCGATAGGTCATCCTATCATTCTCGAAAATACCCGGTCTTCACCACCGGTCTTCAAATGCCACCCATATACGACGTATCATTATTCGGAATAGGTTATGTGACACAAAGGTCCTCTCCCGGCTAAACCGAATAATGAGCGCGATTTTTAAAAACATATGGATAATGGGATTTCAATTAAGTCACAACTTAAACCCAAACTTTCTTTTCAAATGGTTTAACAAATTACCATTTTCAAATCTTTAAACAAAAAGATTCATTTTAACAACCTTTAACGGTTTAAACAATTTCCACACTTTAATCTTTTAAACAAAAGATTCATTCACAGATTTTCCAAATTAATTTCCATTTCAATTGGATTAACTCGTTAAATCTTGAAAACAAAGATTTAACTGATAGTTTTCGAAAACACGTTTCAAAGATTTATTCGTAATTTGGAAAACCATCTTCAATTTAAACTTGAAATCCCTTTAATTCAAATTGGAAATCCATTTCTTATATAAGAGCTTTTATCAGGTGTAAACAATTAGTTTTCCCAAATCATTGAATTCAATTCAAGTATTGAATTCAAATTTAAATTATTAAATATCAAGTTTTATTAAGTTATTAAAAATAACTTTACATTTGAAACTCATTTGCAAAGCTCTAAATTCCAATTTCCAAAACTATTTGGATTCAAGAATTCAATCTTTAAAATCATCAAAAATCTACGACTTAACTGATTTCCACGTGAAATCCATATTTGTGTGTGTATGGTGTAGTCCAGGGGTTCAACACAGTAGTGCAACATCAATGAATCATCACAGATCAAAATACAGAAATATAGTTGATAAGCGGTATAACGATAACGCTTATCTTTTATTTACAGATCACAAATCATAGATATATATAAATTATAGATAATAATTACATTCATCCCAGATAAATGAACTACGGTACAGACCACGCACAAATCAGAATATATCACAAAGCATCACAGATCAGAATATCAAACAATTCAACATTCAATCAAATCCAACATTCACAAGTAAACCTATAAATCTACTGATTAATTTAAATCAGATATATTAATTATTAATCTGGGTTAATTATCATAAGTTAATTACAAATTATTTGAAATAAATCTTTCTTTCAAAATTTATTAGTTAACCTTTAATTATTAACTAATCATTCTTAATTAATGAACCAACTAAATTTTTTTTTATTAAATTAATCTTAATTAATAGCCATTATTAATTAATCCTTTAATTTTTTAACCAATAAATTCATTCAAATTTCAAATCATTATTCAATAAATTACGTTAAGTAATTATCTATTAATTACTTTTCTAAGTAATTTTTTTTTAAAAATTATCAAGTGATTATTCTGAATAAATTCACTTAAGAAATTAACTTGAACAAATTCGATTTAACTCGATTAATTACATTGAATAATCAATTCCATAATTACTGTCATTAAGTAGTTCCACAATTTATTATCATTAAATAAATCTAAATTTATTGTTAAAAATTTAATCACATTTATTAATTATCCAAATGATCTTAGTTAATGATTTTATTAACTATTAAGTTTCCTTAATCACCTTTTAAAGAAAATTTCTTACATTAATCATTTTATAATTATAAATTAATTACCCATAAAAACTCATTCGTTAATAAATTTTAAATCATAAATCTTCATTAATTAAAGTAAACTCATTTATATTTATGATTTAATGATTATTACAATATATTGAAAACATTGTTTCCAATTCCCTTTTTAATAACACTTTAAAACTTATTTTATCACTTAAGTTACAAAATTTAAATAAATTTTAAAATCTGGAAATCTGGTTTAGAATTAATTTTCAGGGTTTCATCTTCTTAATTTTCAACTTGTTTAAAATTTCTATTTCATTTCCCAAGCCCATTTTAAATTCAAAATTTCTTTAACCATTTAATTGCTTTTATGTTATTTAAACAATTTGAATTTTTTTAACTTTTTTTTTTACAAACTTTATTTCAATTCAAACTTGGATCTTTATTTACATTTTAGATTAACTCAGTTTAAACTTTGATTTAAATTTTAAATTAAGTTTAAAACCTTAAAACAGAGACACGGGTTTCCGGGCTAAAAACTGGAACAAACTTTGACTCGAGACTTTCCTGTTTCTGCTTCGAGTAAATGACTCAATTTACTCGAGTACATCACGAGAACCTCTCCTTTCTTCTTCCCAGGTAAAACAAACATCCAGGCACAAATGCTCATGCACGTGTACAACCCAGATCGCCACCTCCGGCCAGCGCTTCATCGACGAGCAAGTCGACATTCGCCTCAATACCAGACTCCGATCATCTGAATCTCGTCACAACCACGTATATGAAATTCGAGCAAAATTTCAAAACCTGGAACAATAACAGGACTTCACTTGAAACCTGTCATCGCCTCGACCACGACGCTCCGATCATCTGAATCCACGAAACTTCGGCCATCCACTCCTCAACACCTCCTCCACCAACTCACAAGCCCACGTCGAACTAGATCACTTATTGATGAGGAACGAGACCAAATACAAATCGCAACAAAAATTAGGTTTACCCACTGAAATCGAAAACCACCATCGCCACAGTGATCGCGAGTGCCTCCGACCATTTTTCATGGCCTCTCCGATCACTCATCTACCTCCCCAACAAACCTCCATCACTCCGATCAAGTGTATTGCCCGAGGGAATCCAAACTTCCCAAATTGATCAACCCAGCAATGCAAACTCCACCCATTACTATAAAATGTGATTTAAGTTTCAAAAATCCAAATTTTGATTTAGTAATCAGTTTATAAACTTGAATTGATAATTAAAGATATTCGAAAATGTCACTTGTATTAAATTTTAACTGTTCTTAAGGTTTTCCAGAGCAGATCAACTTTGTTTAGCATGAATTCAAAATTTAAAATTTACTTTTAAATCAACCAACATATTCTGCTTAGATGCTTTATCCTAACAATCAATAGATTGAGCAATAATGATTTTTGAATTAACCTAGAGTTTTGAAACCTATAAACAGAGGCAAAATCCAGATAACAGTATGCAGGCTTCATCTCACCAAAATATAGTGCAATGCATATATTTTCACACAAACAAAATCTCTGATATTTATCATGCAACTAGATTAAAACTTAAGTTATTAAAAATATAAAGTTACTCACTGTGATTCCAGAAGAAAGAAAAACAGAGCTTCCTTCTTTGTTGAAACAGGTTGTAAAGATTTGCAAGTTGAAAGCTTCTTTGATCTTTAATCCTCTGATTTGTCTTGATATATATTGTTGTTTTAAATTGAAGTTTGTTTAAGTTTAAAAATGACATCCACTTCAGTTTTTCCTCAGTTTTATTTGAAGGGAACGAAAATGAAATGAAGAGGAGGTATAAAGAAATGAAGTTTACAGGTGATACTTTATTTTTGTTCTGGGTGATAATATTTGTTTGTACAAGTGATAAAACTTGTTGTACAAATCTTCAGTGATATTTTTTTCTTCTGTTGGCTGATGTATTATGTATTGTGTGCTAGAGATAATAACATTAAATGCTAGTGTCCTTTATGTCTTCATTTGCAAGCTATACTTACATATTTCGGTGGCTAATGATATGTTTTCATACTTATGTATGTTTCCTGTCTTCTTTTTGCAGGTTCATTTACATAGATTTTTTTTGTTTTATTTCTTATTTGTTTAAGTGTACATACTTATCTTCCTTTCTTATTTACTTGTTTTTATGTCTACTTGTTTCATTTGTTTGCAAGCCATTCTCATGTACATGAATATAATTTATTTGTTTGTGCTTGAATGTATTTTATTTTATTTTCTTTTGTTTTCTTTTTAACTTGTCTTTTTAATATTACTTTATAAATAAATTTCTATTTTAAATTTGTTGTTTAAATTTTATTTAATGAATTACTATATATTTGTATAACTTATCTTTCATTCATTTTTATTATTTTGTAAAATAAGTGAGAATATATTTTATTTTAAATTTTCTTTTATTATTTTTGAATATACTTCCATATTTAATATGTTGTCATAATTTAACTAATTTATTTACTATATTTATTTTTCTCTAATTTATCTTATGTATTCGTATTCCTATTTCTATCTCAATCATTTATTTCTAACGTAAACACTAATTATTCTTATATTCATTTGGTACTATAAGTGAATTTCTAGATTTTAATTTGTTATTAGATTTTATCCAATGTATTTACCATATATTTTATATCTTATATATTTTCTTTTCTTAAACCATTTATTTACAATTTAATTTCAAATCAAATATATATACATATATTTATAATTTCAAGCTAACTCATATATACCCAAATATATACACATTCACATATATACATATATATACAATATTTAAAGTTTAAAATGATTTAACACATGATTTATTGGGTTTCGGGGAAACTCACAATCCATTTATCAATTAATTATACAAATTTTATTCAAAAATCCAATTAATTATCAATTTAAATTAAATTAAAATCTGGGTTCGTTACAAACTTCCCCCTTAAAAGAATTTCGTCCTCGAAATTGCCAAAGAGACACAAAGATAGATGGAGAATGTTTCATCAAATCAACTGAATATCTATTCTGCATTTGGCTTACCAAATCAGAATATCAATAATAGATACAAGAACGAATTTGTTTAACACTTCACAAGATACTCGGGTTATCCAGATCTATGAAATATACAAAGGCATTGGTCAGTTCGAAGTGATGACTAACCATTAGTAGAATATATCCGGACCCAAAGAATAGATAGATATATGGATACAATTTCAAAACTTTTAGTTTAAAAACTAAATTATACCTATCAACCATAGCAATCCATGCAACCAATTCATCCAACAAACAATTTTGTCTTATCCGGAGTTTATGTCCCATATTAATATATCGAATCTCCTTCCTGGATCTACCAGGAATTATCGAAGAATTGAAAAGAAATGTTGAACAAAAGAGATTGATAGAGAAAAGATTTGCTTCCACTATCGTTACAGGGTATTGACCATTTATTGTCGTATTTCCCTATCCCCTATCTCATCCTCTTCTTGCGCTCATACTTACTATCAGTGGATAGTAAGAGAATTTACTGAGGCATACGGACGGATATCTGAGGAATACTCATTCTAGGGTATACTTCACCCTATCTCTAATGAGCTACTTAATGTGTTATACTCCTGAGCTAAAGTTTTAACCCTCAGCGCTGATACCAGATGTGAAGACCCAAAAGTCGACCTTCGAAAATCGGCATCCATACCTTACTTGTACTCAAAATGCCGTAGATTCAAATGCCGAATCTAGTTCTCCGGAGCTTATAACACCATTAAATATAACAACACAGCGGAAGAAAAATAGATGATATCATATACAATCCAATGAATACAATATCCAGTATGATATACAACAATGATATCAATATGATACAACAATATTAGAGATACAAGAAATAGCAGCGGAAAGAAAATAGATAACACCAGCAGTGGATAGAATATCTCCAATAGAATGCTCCAATCCATAGCTAGCGGAAAGCAAGGTCAGTCGTCCAAGGAATGAACTAGCTCTAGATAATCTACTCAACCTGAATATCTGAAAACCCCAACTCTAGACTGCTCGTGTAGAAAATTATGAGCACCCAGAGTTTAGGAAAGGAACAATAAACTCCGAGTCAGTCGTGGGACTGGTGTGAGTAACAAAAACAGTTTATCTTTAAAACAACACAAAAGAACTTTAAACACTGAAACCCGCAATGCTTTTTAGAAAATGAAACTACCATAAGGCCTCCCGCACACACATAATGCAAACGCAGAATCGGAGGAGATTTCTCCTTATGATAGTCAAAGATGCTTACTATGCAAAATCATTGGTTATTATTATTAGTGCATAGTGGAAAACATTTTGAAAGTATAATATTAATCTTAGCCAACATAGACATTCCGAACTATGCCTACTATAGCTACCATCTAAACAGTGGGGCGCCACCATAAGTAAATGGCAGGTTCTACAACTAAAACCATACAAGTTCCGTATTAGGAAATGGATTTCCAACAAATGGTCAGGCTAAGGAACTTCCTTTCCTCCTGCCGAATGGGATCGCCCCTGGCTGGACGTCCCGAGAGACAAACTTCTCTCTGCAAACACAAGGCCAGGTTACCCCTGTAACAGGTAACTCATGAATATGCCACCCCCCGGTCCTTTGGGACCTTTATCTGAGGCGCCTCGATAAACACACAATCACAATAAATGAGATCGGAGTATCCACATAGGTTAAATACCACGGCTCCATACCTGATACCATCCTTTTCCAGAAGGAAATGACATACCCTAAAGGGCGCGACCCTCATAACCTTGACGCATATTCCTGTTTCGACCATTTCCGGGTTGTGAGGTCCGAAGAGGTCTCGTCCACAAAGCTACGCTTTATCACAAAGCCATGCTTTGGGTCAACAGATGATCAAAGTAATGATCACAAAGATAAATGATCAAACAAATGATCATATCACAAATGATCAAACGATGATCATCACACACCAACACTCAACATGTCACATTACCAAATTGGGAATATATCGCGGATAACCTTCAACTACATAACCTCTGAGCTCGTACGTCTCAGAGAAGGGTGTTAAGCTAAGAGAATAAATTCTCCGCCACCAACAGAAATGTATTTGAAAGAAATCTGCTTTATATCTCAAAGTGTAATGTCAGACATGTAACCATACAAGTCTGTTCCGGGTTCGAACAGAACCGAAGGCACTTCCGAAGAAGCCCTTGCAATTCTGGGTATTTACAATCTCGATCGGATTTCCCATCACTTAGGAGATCTCTATACCGGCGCGACTCAGTGCAGAGACAATCGATAGGTCATCCTATCGTTCTCGCAAATACCCGGTCTTCACCACCGGTCTTCAAATGCCACCCATATACGACGTATCATTATTCGGAATGGGTTATGTGACACAAAGGTCCTCTCCCGGCTAAACCGAATAATGAGCGCGATTTTTAAAAACATATGGATAATGGGATTTCAATTAAGTCACAACTTAAACCCAAACTTTCTTTTCAAATGGTTTAACAAATTACCATTTTCAAATCTTTAAACAAAAAGATTCATTTTAACAACCTTTAACGGTTTAAACAATTTCCACACTTTAATCTTTTAAACAAAAGATTCATTCACAGATTTTCCAAATTAATTTCCATTTCAATTGGATTAACTCGTTAAATCTTGAAAACAAAGATTTAACTGATAGTTTTTGAAAACACGTTTCAAAGATTTATTCGTAATTTGGAAAACCATCTTCAATTTAAACTTGAAATCCCTTTAATTCAAATTGGAAATCCATTTCTTATATAAGAGCTTTTATCAGGTGTAAACAATTAGTTTTCCCAAATCATTGAATTCAATTCAAGTATTGAATTCAAGTTTAAATTATTAAATATCATGTTTTATTAAGTTATTAAAAATAACTTTACATTTGAAACTCATTTGCAAAGCTCTAAATTCCAATTTCCAAAACTATTTGGATTCAAGAATTCAATCTTTAAAATCATCAAAAATCTGCGACTTAACTGATTTCCACGTGAAATCCATATATGTGTGTGTATGGTGTAGTCCAGGGGTTCAACACAGTAGTGCAACATCAATGAATCATCACAGATCAAAATACAGAAATATAGTTGATAAACGGTATAACGATAACGCTTATCTTTTATTTACAGATCACAAATCATAGATATATATAAATTACAGATAATAATTACATTCCTCCCAGATAAATGAACTACGGTACAGACCACGCACAAATCAAAATATATCACAAAGCATCACAGATCAGAATATCAAACAATTCAACATTCAGTCAAATCCAACATTCACAAGTAAACCTATAAATCAACTGATTAATTTAAATCAGATATATTAATTATTAATCCGGGTTAATTATCATAAGTTAATTACAAATTATTTGAAATAAATCTTTCTTTCAAAATTTATTAGTTAACCTTTAATTATTAACTAATCATTCTTAATTAATGAACCAACTAAATTTTTTTTTATTAAATTAATCTTAATTAATTTCCATTATTAATTAATCCTTTAATTTATTAACCAATAAATTCATTCAAATTTCAAATCATTATTCAATAAATTACGTTAAGTAATTATCTATTAATTACTTTTCTAAGTAATTATATTTTCAAAATTATCAAGTGATTACTCTGAATAAATTCACTTAAGAAATTAACTTGAACAAATTCGATTTAACTCGATTAATTACATTGAATAATCAATTCCATAATTACTGTCATTAAGTAGTTCCACAATTTATTATCATTAAATAAATCTAAATTTATTGTTAAAAATTTAATCACATTTATTAATTTTCCAAATGATCTTAGTTAATGATTTTATTAACTATTAAGTATCCTTAATCACCTTTTAAAGAAAATTTCTTACATTAATCATTTTATAATTATAAATTAATTACCCATAAAAACTCATTCGTTAATAAATTTTAAATCATAAATCTTCATTAATTAAAATAAACTCATTTATATTTATGATTTAATGTTTATTACAATATATTGAAAACATTGTTTCCAATTCCCTTTTTAATAACACTTTAAAACTTATTTTATCACTTAAGTTACAAAATTTAAATAAATTGTAAAATCTGGAAATCTGGTTTAGAATTAAATTTCAGGGTTTCATCTTCTTAATTTTCAACTTGTTTAAAATTTCTAATTCATTTCCCAAGCCCATTTTAAATTCAAAATTTCTTCAACCATTTAATTGCTTTTATGTTATTTAAACAATTTGAATTTTTTTAACTTTTTTTTTACAAACTTTATTTCAATTCAAACTTGGATCTTTATTTACATTTTAGATTAACTCGGTTTAAACTTTGATTTAAATTTTAAATTAAGTTTAAAATCTTAAAACAGAGAAACAGGTTTCCGGGCTAAAAACTGGAACAAACTTTGACTCGAGACTTTCCTGTTTCTGCTTCGAGTAAATGACTCAATTTACTCGAGTACATCACGAGAACCTCCCCTTTCTTCTTCCCAGGTAAAACAAACATCCAGGCACAAATGCTCGTGCACGTGTACAACCCAGATCGCCACCTCCGGCCAGCGCTTCATCGACGAGCAAGTCGACATTCGCCTCAATACCAGACTCCGATCATCTGAATCTCGTCACAACCACGTATATGAAATTCGAGCAAAATTTCAAAACCTGGAACAATAACAGGACTTCACTCGAAACCTATCATCGCCTCGACCACGATGCTCCGATCATCTGAATCCACGAAACTTCGGCAATCCACTCCTCAACACCTCTTCCACCAACTCCCAAGCCCTCGTCGAACCCGATCACCTATTGATGAGGAACGAGACCAAATACAAATCGCAACAAAAATTAGGTTTACCCACTGAAATCGAAAACCACCATCGCCACAGTGATCGTGAGTGCCTCCGACCATTTTTCATGGCCTCTCCGATCACTCATCTACCTCCCCAACAAACCTCCATCACTCCGATCAAGTGTATTGCCCAAGGGAATCCAAACTTCCCAAATTGATCAACCCAGCAATGCAAACTCCACCCATTACTAAAAAATGTGATTTAAGTTTCAAAAATCCAAATTTTGATTTAGTAATCAGTTTATAAACTTGAATTGATAATTAAAGATATTCGAAAATGTCACTTGTATTAAATTTTAACTGTTCTTAAGGTTTTCCAGAGCAGATCAACTTTGTTTAGCATGAATTCAAATTTTAAAATTTACTTTTAAATCAACCAACATATTCTGCTTAGATGCTTTGTCCTAACAATCAATAGATTGAGCAATAATGATTTTTGAATTAACCTAGAGTTTTGAAACCTATAAACAGAGGCAAAACCCAGATAACAGTATGCAGGCTTCATCTCACCAAAATATAGTGCAATGCATATATTTTCACACAAACAAAATCTCTGATATTTATCATGCAACTAGATTAAAACTTAAGTTATTAAAAATATGAAGTTACTCACTGTGATTCCAGAAGAAAGAAAAACAGAGCTTCCTTCTTTGTTGAAATAGGTTGTAAAGATTTGCAAGTTGAAAGCTTCTTTGATCTTTAATCCTCTGATTTGTCTTGATATATATTGTTGTTTTAAATTGAAGTTTGTTTAAGTTTAAAAATGACATCTACTTCAGTTTTTCCTCAGTTTTGTTTGAAGGGAACGAAAATGAAATGAAGAGGAGGTATAAAGAAATGAAGTTTACAGGTGATACTTTATTTTTGTTCAGGGTGATAATATTTGTTTGTACAAGTGATAAAACTTGTTGTACAAATCTTCAGTGATATTTTTTTCTTTTGTTGGCTGATGTATTATGTATTGTGTGCTAGAGATAATAACATTAAATGCTAGTGTCCTTTATGTCTTCATTTGCAAGCTATACTTACATATTTCGGTGGCTAAAGATATGTTTTCATACTTATGTATGTTTCCTGTCTTCTTTTTGCAGGTTCATTTACATAGATTTTTTTTGTTTTATTTCTTATTTGTTTAAGTGTACATACTTATCTTCCTTTCTTATTTACTTGTTTTTATGTCTACTTGTTTCATTTGTTTGCAAGCCATTCTCATGTACATGAATATAATTTATTTGTTTGTGCTTGAATGTATTTTATTTTATTTTCTTTTGTTTTCTTTTTAACTTGTCTTTATAATATTACTTTATAAATAAATTTCTATTTTAAATTTATTGTTTAAATTTTTTTAATGTATTACTATATATTTGTATAACTTATCTTTCATTCATTTCTTATTATTTTGTAAAATAAGTGAGAATATATTTTATTTTAAATTTTCTTTTATTATTTTTGAATATACTTCCATATTTAATATGTTGACATAATTTAACTAATTTATTTACTATATATATTTTTCTCTAATTTATCTTATGTATTCGTATTCCTATTTTATCTCAATCATTTATTTATAACGTAAACACTAATTATTCTTATATTCATTTGGTTCTATAAGTGAATTTCTAGATTTTAATTTGTTATTAGATTTTATCCAATGTATTTACCATATATTTTATATCTTATATATTTTCTTTTCTTAAACCATTTATTTACAATTTAATTTCAAATCAAATATATATACATATATTTATAATTTCAAGTTAACTCATATATACCCAAATATATACACATTCACATATATACATATATATACAATATTTAAAGTTTAAAATGATTTAACACATGATTTATTGGGTTTCGGGGAAACTCGCAATCCATTTATCAATTAATTATACAAATTTTATTCAAATATCCAATTAATTATCAATTTAAATTAAATTAAAATATGGGGTCGTTACATATAAAAATATTCAGATTTCAAAAATAATTTATTTCCACCAATTTAACTGATTTTAAATTTAAATTGAAAATTTCACAACTGAACAAACTTACATATTTTCCCGATGAAAATCCACCACTTGCTATGCTTAAATAGACGCATACCAAATATCAAATTTTCATTGCTAAAATTTTATTATATATATTCATGAAAAATTTTGTTAATTACGTTATTTAAATCGTTTAAAATTTTCGGATCGTTACACTCTCCCCCACTCAAAACTTTTTGTCCCCGAAAAGGAACAAGATAGGAGAATAGAAGCAAACAAAAAGATAAGATAGATTCGAACATAGTACCAGATACAACAATTAATTCAAAACCATATAAAATTCATTTTTTGACATCTTATTACCTACATTTTATATTGTATACTATTCAATTACATATTCTCGGTACATTCAAACCTTTTCCAGGTAAGTTTTATTAATGTTTCCAAATGTAATTGAGCACTATACAAATTTACCTTTTATTTACACATTTCTATTAAGAAAATTTTAGTTTGAACATTTTTATTACTTAAGTTTTCACTTGTATAACCTTCAATTACATATTCACATTACATTTTAACTTTTTGAATACTTCAGGTAAGTTACATATGTTTTAGAATGCAATTGAGTATTATACAAATAAATTTTTATCCTAATTCAACTGTTTTAAGTTGTTTCAATTTCATTTCTCATTTTAGACACTCTAATTATTCAAAAAATTTCTTCATTTCAATAATTGAAAACCATCACTTATCATAAAACTTAAGAGTTAAATTTCTAGTTTCACTTCAAACCATTTTGAAATAAATATATACATATATATATTTTGTACATCAAATCATACTCAAAAAATTCAAATCAAATCCATTTTCCAGAACAAAAGTTTAGCAAAGCTACTAAGTGGTCTCCCCACTTTGAGACTCGAAAATGAATGTCAATGATGTTGCAGTCATCATCGAAATTATTTTCCAGTGAAAAAAGTGAAGAGTACGGACTTACTTCTTTTAAAATTCTTTGGAAACAATTTCCATTCGAAAATACTTTCAAATAATATATTTTTTCCAAACTTTGAAAACCAAATTTTGAAAAGCACTGGAAATTAAATTCTCAAATCCTTAATTTAAATTCATTTCATTTGCAAATCAGATTTATAAACCACATTTATAAAATTCCATCTTCTTATAACATACAACAATAGTTAATGGTTTAGGGATGTTGACAAAAACAGTAAATGATAATCTAGTACTATCATTTCTAACAACCAATTCATTTAACTATCTAATTTCAGAAAATTATATTTTATATATAAAATATAATCGTACATAAAATTATTCCATTTACCAATTTCGAAAAAAATATTATGTTAGTTTGCTCTGTTCAAGTGTTTTGGAATTCCTATCGATAGCGTTGGCCAAACGAATTAATCGAAACCCAAAACTCAAACTTAACAACTCAAACAACACAATATAAAACATTTCTATATCAATTACAAATACGCTCTCTCATAGGATGATTCAAGAATGGATTTTAGAATGAGGATAGAGATTCAAATATAAAGGAACCTTAATCAAAGAGAATTCTAAGAAGATAGGCTCGAAAGGATGATAAAATAATTAAATTACAAAAGAGGAAAGATGGATGGACTTGTATTAATCGTGGCGACCTTAATCGGTTCAACCGAGACTCCATTTTCAGAAACAATGTGCCCAACGAATCGGACTTCATCCCTCTAGAAATGGCATTTAGAAAATACGGCTTTCAGCTGACGACTCCTAAGAGTTTGGGGAACATAGCTCAAATGAGATTCATGCTCCTTCTCTGACTTAGAAAAGATGAGAATATCATTAACGAAACCAGGACAAACTTGTTGAGAACGTCGCGGAAAATGTGATTCATGAGATCGACGAAGAAGGTAGGGGCATTGGTTAATCCAAAAGGCAGGACTAACCATTCATAGAAACAATTCTCTGTTCGGAAAGCTGCCTTGGGAATGTTTTCCTCGGCTTCATGAAACTGGTGAAAACCGATAGCCAGATCGAGCTCCCGAAATAAGATCGATGCGGAATTCAATTTTCTGCTTAGGCGGAAGAGAAATGACTTCACCAAAAACATCAGGATAATCCCTGACTATTGGGGTGGTGTCAAGATCACTAGGCTGAGCATTAAGCGAAAAGATAAAACTGCCTGCATAATCCTGAGGCATTCAATATTCGATCACAAGAGAATTACTCTGGTCGTCTACTAGAGAAACTGTAATGACCCGGAATTTTCGATCCCGAAAATTCCAGATAGTTAGGGAAAAGAAGAAACAGATAGAAGAAGAAGAAGAAACAGAAACACCAAAACACAGATTCTCACATTCGCAGCGGATAAAATATAATATTAAATAATATTCTTTACACAAAGAAAGCTGTATTAGTAAATTATATTTTAATACATCAAAGTTACAACATTCACAATCACTGGACAGTAAAACAACATGTCCCAGATAAATAACAATGTATCATAGCGGAATATACTCCTTACGTTCCTACCATCCAACTCGCCTCCTAAGCTCTAGAACGTCCTTACCTGAAATCTGTAATACTCGGTCTGACCCGAGCATTACCATAAAGTAACACCCGAGTCAGGCTGGAAACCAACGTGAGTAAACCCATTTAAATTGCAATACTAAGGTTGTAAAACTTATTTTGAAAACCAGGGTAACTCGTACCTCACTACGAGTTTTAAATCATTATGTATCCAATCACTTATTTCACAAAACAATATCTAAGTACCACTTCTTAGTTTCAATGGTCCAGTTACTTAATTTATTCCATTCCATCTTATTTGATTCTAAAATCAAATCTATAAAGAATTATTGTAGATTTCAAATCGAAGTGGTTTCGGGTATTTACTGATACCCGACCCCGGTCTCTTCGAATCCAATGTTATTCATTAAACCAAAAGTTTAAGTTTAAACAATACAATTTATACACAACAATTCATCCCATATCACAAAGCAGCACATATCACATATCGGAGATATCACATAATCCAAGGCATTCAATATCATTCAATCATCCATAAACAAGATTAATCAACCACACTATCTCTAATTAATTTAATTAACCACCAATGAATTAAATTAATTACTTTAATTACTTTTAAATCTTGCATACTTAACATTAATTAATTACAAACCAATTAATTAATCATCCCTTAATAATCCATCTTAATTAATCATCCTTGATTAATTATTCTTTAATTGCATTAAATATTTAACCTTTAATTAATTACATAAATTAATTATTCTTTAACCATTCACATTAATCAACCCTTAATTACTCTTATTACTTACATTTATTAATGGTCCTCTAATTACTTCATTAATTGATTATTCTTTTAATTAATTACATTCAATAATTAATCTTTTAATTACAAATTAAATTAATTATCCCTTATCAAATTAATCCTTAATTACTTACATTAAGAAATTATCATTTAAGTAATTAATCTCTAATTACTTACATTAATTAATCCCTAATAATTAATTAATCTCTAATTAATTTATAATCCTTAATTACTAATTAATTAATCCTTAATCATTAACCAATTAATTAATTAATCCATAATTATCCATCAGTCAATTAATTAAAAGATAAATCATTTATCTTAATTAACTTTTAATTATCATTTAAAATCTTATTTAATAAACTTTAGGAATTAACTATCATTAATTTATTAACTTAAGACTTTAAGTTTAATTAATGATAAAAATATTTTATCTTTTCAATTACTACTTAATTACATTATTAATTAAGTTTTAAATAAATTTAAGATTTAACTTAATCTAAGCTAAAATAAATTTCATATCTTTTTCTTTTGAAATTTAAAAAATCTGGTATTTAGTTAAACCAACCCGAGTTCAATCCCTTGTTTTCCAGAGCCAAACTAACATTTACTTCGAGTCTACACGAAAACATCCCCGAGACCAAACCCTTCTTCTTTCCCATTTCTAAAAACTTAGATTTATTTTTTAGTTTAAAATACTGTAGGCTTATCACCCACAAACTACTCGAGTACAAACTCGAGTCACTACCCCCAAAACCCGATCCTACCTTCGAGTCAAACTCACAACCTAACCTACAGATGCCGCTGACACCCCCGTGCACATGCACCATCGGCCGAGGCTATTCCGACCATTGACGACACCTTCGTCTCGTCGAAGAACATCCCTACAAACAACCCCGACCACTCAAACATCATCACGAGCTCGTGATCAAAAACGAGCCACTCAGTCGATACAGGAACCAAAACCATCACCAGAAACTGCATCGAATCCACATCTTCGACCACCAGACAACGCTGCAACTCCGTCCTTAGCTTCACCAGACATCCACGCGACCAACGCCCCAGGTCCGATGCCACTCGATCAACTAGAGACTCCGCGGTGACCATAATTCCAACCTTAACATAAACTAGGGTTTAAAGCCTAGTTCGACCTACCGCTGCCGCCACGGTGCCTTAAACCTCCTTCCACCATTTTTCCTGGCCTCGACAACTCCCCAGCCACCTCCAAATGAAATTTCGATCACCCTAGAACCTTCAGCCACCAGAAATTTCTCAAAAACCACTTTCTGGTCATCTCCAAAATGCCCACTCGATACAATGCTAAAATTCATGAATTTCTTAAAAAAAATCATATTTTACAAAGTCAATTCAAGTTATGTAATTGAACCAGCAAATTACAACATTTGATTTTAATCATGTTTTAAAATTTCTTCTATAATATCTTGATCCCAGCATATTTCAAACCTATTATGCTTGAACATATTTTTAAAACTTAGATTGAGTTTAAACTAACTTAACTTGTTTGAATCTCAAAGTCTAACTGAGATCAAATGCCAAGATTTTGAATTTTGATCAAAACTATAACCTTTGAACTAAGAACAGAGGTGTTTACAAACAACAGACATGCACACTTCATATATACACAGAGGCTTTACTTATATACACACATGCAAAGCAGTCTTCATCACATAAATTCACATGCAACAGATATTTATTTACTTAGGTTTTTTTCTAAAATAAATGTTTACTCACTGTTTAATTTTGAGCAGATAAGCATGGAATGGTTTTGAAAGCTGAAAATTTGATCTGATCTCCTAATATGATTGTTAAGCTTGAATTTTCTTATGTTATAGTTGAACTAAATCTACTGCTTGCTTGATCCGTTGTGTACTTTGAATCTGAACTTGAATTTGTTGAGTTAATCTTGCTTAGCTTTAGGTTTGAAATTTGTGGAGAGATTGTTTTGAATTTTCTCTTTGATCTCTCTGGTTTTTAGTGTACAGATTTTTGGTTTTCCTTTGTTTTGATAATGAAGATAAGAGAAAAATGAAATAGAGGGATAGAGATATGTTTATATAACTTAGCTTAATTTATTTTAAAATAAAAAGAAAATAAATTACACTTGTTCAATTGGCTTACAAGTGTCATTAGCATGCTATAATTAATTTACACTTGTATTTAGATAAAATCTTTGGCTTACATTTGTAATTTCATGTATAAATATGTTTTAAAATATATATATTTTTATAATATTTCCAATTTAGTTTTATATTTATAGTTGCCTTAAGTGTTTTAAATATTTAAACTTCTCTTTTAAAATCTACTTATATATATATAAACAAATACACATTTTATTTGTTTGAAAAAGAATAAATTAGGCAAATTAAATAATTTGATTATTTTAAATAATTTATAAAGAAGATTATTACATTATTATTGCCCAAAAATTCCGGGATATCACATTCCTCCCCCCTTTAAAACTTTTCGTCCTCGAAAAGGAACGAAGCAAGAATTTTATTACAATGTTTATTATCAGTTAAATTACTCTTTAAACACTTTAACTCTATTTATTTAAAGTTTCAAAACACTTTAAAAATTTACATAATATTATCAAAATAGTTTTATAAAATACTTTTTATAACTCGATGTCTCAACAAATCCATCCTCGTTCTCACAGAAATTCGGTCATACGTTGATCAGGCGTAAGACTGAAAATCTATAAGTACTTGGTAAACCCGTTTTCAACACCCAGTGAAAATACTTGGAAAATAATTTATGAAAATATAGACAACAGTTTTGAAAATAGAGGAAATATCTTTGGTGAGAATGCTTTGGAAAGCATCACCCCCATCCATGGTCGCAGTTAACCCTATGGTTACGTTGCCATCCCGGCAAAATCCATAGATAACTGTATGCACACCGCGCCCCTCGATTACACCATGGAACCCGCTACAGATCGCAGTTACATCCTGGGTTACGTTGCCATCACAGCAAAAGTCCATGTAACTATAGGCATCAGCGCCCTCGAATTTTACTGCCAAAAAAATGAAACTTCTCCACTCCCACATAGGTCGCAGACTACATCAGTCAAGTCCCAATGTAGCCTTAGGCTCTCACGTCCTCTCAACTTTCGCTATGTCTTCATAGATCGCAGTCTACCGATGTTACGTTGCCATCCTAGCAAAATCAAACGCAGACCATTGGGTCTCGGCAGCACACACGACTTCCGCTATGGTCCGTAGTAGATCGCAGTGACATCGAGCTACACTATCATCATAGCATAATCCAATGTCTCTGTAGGCATCAGCGCCTCCTCGACTTTCGCTACGCACTACAGATAATTCTCAGGAACTAGTTTGTCCGGACTCCTCACAGGATCAACTTTAGAACCCCCTCTTAGGGTTCAAGGCAGTACCACCCTGTGGCACTCCTGAGAAGTTCATTTCAAGGGAGCGCCTTTCTCCCCAAAGCCATTCTCAAAACACTTTATACTATACACTTATAGTATCTTCAAATCATACCCTTTATGATTTATATCAAAATCTTCTTTACACAAAATCGATATCTCAAATCAGTAGTTCCAAACTTGGCTTTCCAAATTCCCAAAACTGATTTTTCTCAAAAATCAAAAGCCTTTCCAAAATCCATAGGTTCCAAAACCTTTTCCAAAATCATTCTCATAAAATCTGTGACATCCCGGAATTTCGAGGAATTTAAAATGCGATAATCTCTTAATTAAAGTATTTAAAATTGATTTAAATTGTTGTTTCCAAATATAAATAACCAATAAATTAATAATGTGATGTTTTAAAATATGATTTTTGATTGATTTTAAATAAGAATAATTAGTTACAAATTTAATTTGTGTTATTTTATAAATATATTTAAATAGTCCTATTATTTCTAATTTAATAAGTGTTGTTTAAATGTATATTTATGTGTTTAGAGGAAAATTATAATTTGAGAATTTAATATAAAAGTGTTCTAATTTAATTACAATAAAAATCTATTCTTAAATTAAAGTAAAACTCTACTTATTACATTTTGATCTATATAATAATATAGATGTAATCTAGATTATAATGTTTAAATTAAAGTTAATCTTGTCAATATAAAAAGTAAATATAAAGCAAATATATGGTCAAAAATGTAAGTGTATTAATATATAAACATATAAGTAAAAATAAAATAAAAATAAATAAATAAATATAAATAAAGTGTTTGGTAAGTTAAGGTTAAAATAGAAAATATATATTAGTTAAATACATTTATTATAAATAGAAATACAAATAAGTAGTCATGAAAAAATAGGATTAAATTCACAAGCTAACATAATAAAAATAAATATAGCTACTTATAAAGGCTTAAGTAAGTCTAGTAATATATATAAACTATCACCTTATGGATGCAAGTAACAAGTCTAAAACAAAGTTAAATATATATATGTACCATGGTAATGAAGCTTTGTAGGCAAGGAAAGAAGTAAAATACATACAAGAGTACAAAGTTAAATAAATATTTGTACTATGGCAATTGAGCTTTGCAGGCAAGAAAAGAATAAGATAACACAAGTACCATATGAAATTTAATAAGAGGATATGTATGACATTGCTCATAAATGCTTGTGTACAAAATGTCTTCATTTCAGCCTCCATAACAAAAAAATCTCTGACCCTAAACTAAATTATCTTGTACCAGCAAATACAACATAGCCTCTGCCTACATGATTTTCTTTATATCAAGTTTTCTTTTCATTTTCGTTCATTTGTAAAACATGGCATACTCAAGTTCAAAGCCAAATTCATCTCTATTCAAACCTTTTCAAAAGCCTGGAATCGAGTCTGGAGTTATCATCATTTGGTTTAGTTAAACTTTCAATTCCAGTTTTTAAAGCTTTTTCAAGCTTCCAGTTTTAAGCTCAAGCAAGTTTATCAATCATCATCAAGTTCCAGTTTTTAAAGTCTTTCAGTTTTAAGTCGAGCAAGGCATTGTTCTCTGGAAAAAAAGAATAAAAACTAGTATGCAAAGTTTCAATTCAAGTTTCAAACCCTCCGCCTTTTCAAAAACAGGTGAGTAAACAAACTTCAACTTGTTTAATCTTGATGCATGTGAATGATATTTGAAATGATGATGTGTTAGTGTTTGCATGAATTTATGCTTGCATATGGATAAATATGTAGTTGTTAAGTGTGCATGTCTGTATACATATTTATATCTCTGTTTTTTTCAGGCTAAAAGTCTAGATAAAAATTTAATCCCTCGTTGAATCTCTTATAGGCTATGGTATTCAAACAAGTTTCGTATGTTCAACATAAAGTAAGTTTTAAAAAAAAAATTCTAAGTAAATATAGTTTGAATATTATCTGGAAAATCAAGAAAGACAGTGTAAACTGAAGAACATGTTAAATTCAAATATCATGATTCCTTGATTCACTTATATAATCTTGTTCTTGTTCGAAATCCATGAATTTTAAAGGTATAATCAAGATATTTAGTTTAGTAAATCGTGAGAACTTGCGGGTTGAACGGGAAAGGAGTTTTTGGCACTTCCTGGTGATCGGTGAAGAGGTGGATCTCGAGATCGCTACTGGAGGTAGCTAGAAGGTTGACAAGCTTGGGAAAAATGATTGGATAATTTTCCGATCATCGTGGTGGTGGCGCTGTGATGTTTTAGGGTTAACTCTTGAGTTTGGACGAGGTCGGAGACAAGGTGATTTCTCCACCTCTGGTTGATCGAGCTTCACAAAATTTAAGGGAATGGTGGTGTGGAGGATCAGAAATGTGTGGCCGGAGTTGTAGCATTTCTGATGGTCGGAATTTTCTTGGACGAGGTG